>OZ023280.1:4623698-9423698 GCA_964007245.1 Hypomecis atomaria | reverse complement strand
CAATGGGAATTAAATTTCCTTGTGTCCAGTTTGAAGCTCCAGTTCCGTTCTTTTTACGAGTAGGTGCATGACGCGACTTGTATCTGTTTACTCTCGATTTGTGGACTTCGTGTTTGGACGGGACGCTCTACAAACTCTTTCCAAAGACCGATGTCCATTCTTTATTCGCTATTACTGTGCGTAGTAATAGTATAGGCCGAATCAAACTTTATGGCGGCTGTGACGTCAGCCACAAGCTGCGGACAACCCAATCCTGACTGAAGTTCACATAACAGCTGCGCGAGGATTGAGTTTCGCGCAGCTTGTAGCTAACTTCACAGCCGCTAAGCAGTTTGATTCTGACCTTCCGCATTTCCAAGAAAGACATTTATGAATATCTAATCCAAAACTGTGAGTACCATGCAAAACCACACACACACGCACTCACACACATACACACACACACACATACACACTCACACACACGCAACAAGTGCCTTATATAATATAATAAATAGTATATACAAGCGAAAGAGACTAGATCCTGCAACACAGGCGGAGCCTAACGCAGGGTCTAGGGTACCTTTAAAATCCTAACAATAACATATAAAAAATACCTATATATAAAATACGCGTATGCTTAAGCATTCAATGTAATTAGCGAAAGAGACTAGATCCTGCAACACAGGCACAGCCTAGTGCAGGGTCTAGGTAATAACAGCTGCTTACATTTATATAACTAGTACTACTGCTATTATAATATTAAGAAATTTGCTTAACTTAGTTTTAGATGGAATGTTTAAGAAATTCTACATTGTATTATTGATGCTGAATAAATCATTCATTCATTCATCTTGCAATTATTGGGACCATAAGAACACGCGAAGGCTACACATTATGATGCAATAAATATATATATATATTCAAGTGTTAAGTTACCTTTTCTGAAAATATTGCTTCTCTTCTTCAATGTCGGCTGAAAACTCCATTAGGCTGCAAATGAAAAAAGAAAAGCATTATTTTTGCAAGCTAGTGAGACCAATAAGAAACACACACGAATTTTTAATGGTAAGCTATCATTAAAAATATTTTTTTTTAATCATTACTGATATTACAAGTCCGAAAGTGTGTTTGTTGGTTTGCTACTCTTTCACGCAGCAACGGAGCAACGGATTGACTTGATTTTTGGCGTGGACACACATAGTTTGAAAGACGGAAAGTGACATAGGATACTTTTTATCTCGTAAAAATAAAAGGTTCCTATGGGACAGAAAAGTCAAAATTTCACGTGGGCGAAGCCGCGGGCAAAAACTAGTATATTATATTACATAGTAAAATAAGAAAAAAATGTTTCCGTTCTTAAAAACTTGGTTATTAAGATACTTGTTATTTTTAAACTTTGGCGATTTGATTTTGAACACGTTACTAGGGACTAATCGCGATTAGTCTCTTAGTAATATAATATTAAGTAATACTAATATTATAAACGTGAAAGTTTGTAAGGATGGATGGATGTTTGTTACTCTTTCACGCAAAAACTACTGAACGGATTGAGATGAAACTTTCCAATTATGTATATAGCTTATACATCAAATAACACATAGGCTATAAATTATAATGATATTACGTAAATTTTCCATATTATAACAATAAGTGTTAAGTAAGTAGGAAAAATTCTGCCATCTGCGAGCTATCTGCGTGCGCTCCAAGAAATGTCAAAAAAGAACTGTCAAATCGAACAAATGTCAAATCGAATTTTATTGTTTTTTTTATTTTCCTCCTCCTTTATAAAGGGTGGTAAGGTAGGGCCTCGAAATATCATGCGGGCGAAGCCGCGGGCAAAATCTAGCCCTTCTATAATATTATAAACGCGAAAGTATGTATGGATGTTTGTTCCTCTTTCACGCAAAAACTACTGAACGGATTGAGATGAAACTTTGCAATAGTAATGCTCGTACCTACATCAGAATAACACATAGGCTATAATTTATAAATATATTGCGTGAAACGAAGTTCGTCGGGTCAGCTAGTATAAAAAAACATTTTAAAAAAATCTAAGATATTTTTTCAAATAGTAATCAAATCCGGATGATTAGCATACGTCTATTAGTTAATAGTTAGTTACTAAAATTAAATAGTTTAGTTAAATGCATTCGTCATATGGGTTCAAAAGTAGAGTCCCAGCAGTGGGACCTAAAATTTTTTAATGGTAAAACTTGTACACTCACATTTCGCGTGTTGTTCCGATATTATTTTGCTCCAGATATGTTCCTATATTTTTATTCAGCGTATTGACTTTACTGTCAATATTGTCTGGAAAAAAGATGAGTAAGTTTATATTTAAAAATGAATCATAATTGTTAGTCTCGCTAAAACTCGAAAACGGCTGAACCGATGTCGCTAATTTTGGTCTTGAAATATCCGTGGAAACTAAGGAAAAATTTACAAAAGTTGTGAGAAAAATATTACAAACATTAATTTCATTTTCCAATACTAAATGTTGATGCATGTAAAAGTTGTCATTGACAGTTGATAGATAATGAAACGAAGTTCACCGGGTCAGCTAATAAATTAACAAATAAATTGATCATTTCTTTTAAGATGATCCAAAAGTACCTTACAAAGTAAGTCAATATAAAGTCTCCTGAAATGACTAAGAATATACTCGTATTAACAAACATACATAATTGATGAACCGCTCTTAGTGTACAATACAATAATTTTATTAATAACACCATAATGACATGTCAATGTATTATACAGGGTTATTTCTAGTCAATTAGCATCCTTTCAGGGGCTTATTCTGTACACCACTGTACACCAGAACTAACAACTTTTGTTCTGCGACTTTTATTAATTCTCAAAAAAAAGTTGTTCCATAGAAAAATGTCGTTCAACCTCGACAAAATGTATGAAACAGCAGATTTTTTTTTCAGTTTCAACAAAAGTTGTAAGTTTTGATGTACAGAATAAGCCCCTAAGAGGATGCTAATTGATTAGAAATAACCCGCTATATTCCTATGGCCGTGGTTTCAAAGTTTTTAAGCCGCCTTGAAGCCTCTGACATGGTTAAAGGGTTAAAACCACTATACTGTACTGTACCAGCCTTTTTAACAGTCCACTGCAGGACGTAGGCCTACCCACGAAGGGTAATTGGGCCATATCTACACGCTAAAACCACTATAAATATAATAAATATGGTAATAATTACCTTGTTTAGATCGAAAGTTGATAGACCAATTCTCATGTCCAGTAAAGATTGTATAGGTAGGAGATATAACCGATAGCCGTGGCATTTTAGATTTATCAAAAGAACCGTCGGATGATTTTGAATGTGTGTGAATCGAACTTTCTGCATCGCTTAGTCGTTGATCGGTATTAGTATTAATTTTTGCCTTTCCGGGCAACTTGCGATGAGGTCTCGGTTTTTTTGGTTCCGCGGGTTCGGAGCCAACAGGTTTTATGTACAACTTCTTCCGTAACGTCCTTTTAGTCTTTTCAAATTCTTCGTCTTCGGTGTCCCTGCAGAAATTATAGACGTCAAAAATAGCGTCATTTTCTACTGCAGCTGGTAACGTAGATTTCCTACCTCCTGGTAGCCGTATGCGTCTTTTTTTTTCTATATTGATTTCTTCGTAACACGACGCTCTAGTTTTAGGCGTCTCCAGCTTAGGTGGTAAATGCGCAAGCTGCATGTTGCATGTTGGTGATTTAATATTCTTAGCCAAAGCCGGACTTGGTTTTAGTGTTCCTGTTTTTGTTTCACCGATGTGTTTTGAAACAATGCCTTCGACGTGTTGAGAATCGAAAGTTTTGTTAGGTTCAGATTCTATCATTGTTCCATACTGTCGCGTTTTGAACTTATTTGGATTAACAACTGCCGGAGTTTCGAGAATAGCTTCGTTGTTGGAATCTTCTTCACTCGTTAATTTTCGTGCGTTGACTTCAATAGCTTCTGTATTCGATTCATCTTCCGTCGTACTCACTACGGTGCAGGGTTTCTTATTTGTTTTCACTTTGCTTTTTTTTACATCCGCTCGGTTATCTTTTATTGGTGTATTTTCAATCACTTCACTGTCGTCAACACTAAGACTATTTTCAGTTTGGAAGCCTTTGCGCTTAGGCGGGGGTGTGCCAAAGTAGAAAGTCGAATTGGATCCTGTGGTTGCTAAAGAATGGCAGCTTATGGCATCGTCTTCTAAAACTGGCAGGCTCGACATTTTTTCTGTTTTGTTTTATCAATTCCTAGTCGCTATCGGCTTTTTTCCTCGGTCGATAGTCTGTATCACCGCGAAATGGCGTATATTTAATTGTGCCCTGAGAATGAATACTGTCCTGTTCGTCGGTATCACTTATTTCTTGTACTGTAGCAAGTTGTGGTCTTTGCACTAATATTGAAGGATTTGCGTTGTTGTGGCGGTAGAGCTTGTAACTTATCTTGAAGCTGGAAAATAAGAAAAATACAGGTTTAGGTGTATGTGCATCAATTTTTTAACATGTATTTCATTTTTTTTATATATATTTAAATTTTTGACCCACAGACTCCAGGGTCTGTGCCCTTTGTTGAGTAGTTACATTTTAAAGAATTCGACTGTACTATAAGAGAGGTTAGTTTAAAACTTAGTCTAAGTTAGTAGTTTCAGTGCATTGCGTGAATGCCGCGAGCAAACCGGCGACCCGCATGCAGCACCCGATCACGAGTGTGACGCATGTGCCAGCCATCGCTCTCCTCGACCATATTTTGAGGGAAGAGAACGACCCGACACACGACGCCGCCGCAAGAAGGAGCCTTCGATGGCGAGCATGAATGCTCAGGGCATGCACGCAATGCTAATTTCTATACATTACATTACACAATTACGTACACTTATTATGATTTAATTTGTGAAAGCGATCACCAGCAGAGTACGAGGCTACGTTTCTGTGTGTTACTCGGTGGTATCTACTCTGCTTGTGATCGCTCCCTTTCCCTTTATTACAACTCTATTGCCTCCTCTCGGCCCAGAGCCTCCATCACCTCCGCGTTCCGATCTCTGATTGCCATCTGCAGGTTATACTCCTTGATGGCCCTCAATGACGCAGACGATGCACGCCTCACGAATCGTCTGATGGCATCATCTTCGAAGTCGTCGGCGTAGTGGATAAAATGGCCCTCAATGACGCAGACGATGCACGTCTCACGAATCGACTGATGGCATCATCTTCGAAGTCGTCGGCGTAGTAGATGAAGTCCCAGTGTGCCGCGACAATGCAACGACAGCGTGTGAGACGCTCTCGTGTAGCTTCATTCTAGGCTTAGTTTTGATGGCGATTACCGACTCGTACGTCAGTCCCTGAGCTTCATGGATGGTAAGGGTGCGTGATCCTGGACCTTCTCCATAACCCTGGCTTATGAGGGTCTCCTTTTCTTCCTGCGTATGCACTAAAAAAAGGGTGTTGGAGAGGGTTTTGGATATTTGAGCCCCCTTGAACCTTTTCCGCTCAAGAGACCTTATACGAGGAACTGAGGAATATATACCTGAGTATATTTCCCTCAACGCATACGCGACATCCATTAGATTCCTATGTGTGCAGAGCAACTCCTGGGTGATGTTTACAACCAGGGTCGGGCGATGGTAATGTGACGGTATCCAATATTAGCATTTTTTTTAACGCAGAATAGATCTGCATTTGGCCAACAACACGCATAATTTTACCATTGTTTAAATACCAGCCAATTCACCGACTTGTAACAAAGCCGCCGTCGATGTCAGGGAACGCTTTCGTAAAACATGTGTTAAACATTCATAGGAACCATTTTTGAGAAACAAAACTATCTGTCATTATATTCTATTGCCTTTTTTCAAGGTTTAAAAGAATTAGTTGTTATCTTAAATATTAATGGCTAGAAATTCGAGACAAAAAGGACCTTTCTTAGGATCGGTAATACATTTGTGAAATAGTGGGAACGTACTAACTGTTATCGAAAGAAATTCTAAGAATATTTTTTATTTTTCATGTGGATAGTCCAAGGGATCGGGCGTGACGCTGCGCGTGCGCTGATATTTCAACCAATGGGATTAATCCTGAACTTCGCCCCGCGAGGGTTGAAGGCGGAGTCGACAACTGCCGGGAAGCCGCCATGAAGAATGAGAGAGGATAGTTAAGTTTTGGCTCTCGATTGGAGAGGTGTGGAGAACAATTTGAAAGGAGTTTGAAAAGTAAGCGACCGTAGAATATTTAATTGAAGTAATGCTAATTTGCTCGCGCTTAAAATATGTCAAGTGGTGAAGTGCGCGATCGTAATGTGTGGCATCAGTGGATGCCTATTGGTCTGTGCGTATAAATATAGTGTGAAAACGACAGACGATAATGAGAGCTAAGTTTACCTTAGATACTAGATCCAGATATTTTTATGTTTATAAATTTAATAACTTTTTTATTAATTATCCAAGTAATCTCAATAAAACCTTCGCTGTGATTGGTTGCAATAGTGGATTTGATTGTTTTTTTTTTAATCGTTTAAAGATATGTTTTAGATTTCCACTCGAAGGTGTAAACCTTGATAATTACCTATAAAATTAGAATCTCTGGATCGTTTCTAAGTGCAATAATTTATAAATATTATAAATATTTACTTGTGTGTCTTAACTTCATATAAGTACTTATAATATGTATATACTTGGCTTCAGCCGTGTACTCTTGTATTCGGCTAGAACCTAGGGATTGATACCGAAATCAGCTCTTCAAGCTAAGCCCATTTTGATTTTGAGCCTATTCGAAAAGGCTTACAGCAAAAGGCTGTGTAAAGTAATAATTCGCTTAACCAGTTAGGTCTCTCCCTTATTTGAGAGGGGGCCGGTTAAAAGCTGTGTAAGTAGTGATTTTTTCCCTTTTATGGGTAAAAATCTCTATTGAGGCGATATTGTAACGAAGGGTAGATTTAATTGGAGGAATTTTCTTTGGATTAAAGGAAACTCCTTTAATCGATCGATCAGTGGTGGAGCTTTTGCCGGAAAAGACAATTATCTTATACTGTCCCTAGAGGAGGTATTCCTAGCAAAATAGAGAAATAATAGTTTCCTTATTATTTCTCTATGTGCATTGTTTTACGCCCTATTGTATTTTCTGTTATGTATATAAGAAAACATAATGCTTGTAAACTTTTGATTAAGTAGTTATTTACAATATTGGTTTTATTCAACTGACATAATATTGACAAACTAATCTATAAATATTTAAATAACATAAAAATAAAAACTTAGATAACCTATCTAAACTAAAATAACTAATATACCTAAACCTATCTAAACTAAATTATCCTATCTAAACTAAAATATCTTATCTAAAGTTAACTAGTTAAAAAATTAGATACTGTTTAAACAATTTATAGGTTTAAACCTATAAATTGTTTAAACAGTCTCTAATCTCAGGCAACGTGCCTAAAATGCTGGCCGCATTGCCTCGCTGAATTGCGAGGCTAACTTTCTGACCAAAATACAGGCCAGCATTCTGGTCACGTGTGCTTTCTTTTAATCTCCCCGACAAATCTTTGATTATCTCTAGAGCACCCGGCCCCCACGGTCCAAGTGTCTCTAGTCTCTACCCCAAATGGCACAAATGAATATCCTCTGTTGAATAAAACTCAAAGAGAATGGAAAAAATAATAATATTGGTTTATTTCATGAATTATTTTGTCTGTGTCCTTTTATTAAATTACCTACACCGTTTTGTTACTACATAACATATTTCATTTCTAGTTCATAGTTTCCCAAGTCCATTAGGAGTATTTTAGTTTTTTTTGTTATGATTAGGATCAATTTAATTTCTTTGAATCTGAAAATGACGAAGCACTTAAAATAAGTGCCTATTTTCCTAAAAATTGCTGATTAGGTGGTAAAGGTTGAGAATGCGTTCGTATATAGAAGACGTCTATACATATCTACATAGTTGATGATGATGATATATTTGTATAGGTTAGACACTCTAAATATGTGTGTGCACACATATTTTATTTGGTGAGGACGAATACCGCTACAGTACCTCATCTCGAAGAGATTTTCTCTGTCGATATAAGGCAGCTGATTGACGTCCCCAATGAGGACAAGTTCGCTAGCACCAGACAGCCGTGCAGCCATTACTTACATGGCTCCGAAATGGTTCATCTCTCATCTCTCTTTTCCAAAATGGCTCTCTTTTCCAAAGCCATTTACGAGGGTTGAAACCATGGTTCGCACCCTGGATTTTACCAGATCTCTTATTCGGTGCGATAGCTTCTCTCTCAGGTCTTTTGCTGCCTCTGTCGTTGTTGTGATGATAGCGTCCCTGTCCACATCAAAGTGTCTAATTGCCCATGTTGTCTTGCCACATCCTGGTACCTGGTTGACCTATTGTATCTTTGGTACCGTCCAGTTTCGCCAACTTGCCTCGACGTCCGAGCTCCGTTCGATGGCTTTAGCCATTTCGAGGATTCTATCGTCTAGCATTATCTTTGTGCACTTGGCGGTGACTACAATTTGGTATCGCGTATTTCGGTCTTCCTATTCGCTCCGTCTCTCTCTCGTTCAACTCCACAAAACCACTTTCTGCGCTGTAAGCTGCCATATGCTGTCCTTTCATGGTCCCTCTGATGACTTGAGAAGTGATGTTATTATATATGGCTGCTTCTGCCTCCTCGAGTCTTGATTTTAGTGGACTCTCACTTACCGGACCACTCAGCCTAAAGAACTCCAGGATGTTGTCGCAGTTCTTAAGATTGACATTTTTTGTCGCTCTCAATAAGGCTAGATGTTCGATCAAGGCGTTTCTCGCGTGGTCTCGTGGCGCCAAAACCAAGATATAGCGGGGCGAATCGACCTGTCCCATGTCGGCTCTCGTACGGGTTGCCTGAGGTGGTGAAGCTATCCTTGAGGTCGCTGTTGTCTTAGAGGTGGTGTTTTGGGCATGAAACGGAACAAGTTCAACTTCCCGTTAAGTAGACATGCTAAACCAGGTGACAAGCGGACGCGTTTCTGGATCCTAACTTGGCAAAAGCTTATTCCGACTCTTTCTCTGTTATTGTCCATGAAGAGAGCCACACCTCGGATACGAATCCCTAGAACTCCCTCTTCCGCGTTCTGCAGAATTTCATCGATGGCTACACTTTTCGAGGGCAGTTCTCGGACGGGGACTGCGCTCTGTGTGGCTTCGGTGGACTGTGTGTGCGTTGAGTGTGTTGCAATGGGGTCAAGAGTGGAGGGTAGCATGATAATGTTAGTTAGAGTGGGTTGAAGTGGTAAGGTAGTGGAGGATGGTGGGGTAGTGGGGGTGTTGCGGCGGGAATGGGTTGTTGTTGGTTGGAATGGAGAGTAGAATTTCTTTTGGCCGAAATTTTGAACGACCTCTCCATGAAAGACAGAATATGTTGTCTGCTTTTTGGATCTGCTAAGATGCTATGGAGATCCGAGACCACTAAGTTTCTGTCGATTATTATTTCGAGGTCGTGTCGTGCGGCCGAGAATCTGGGGCAATCAATGATTACGTGCCAGACCGAATCCGAAGAACCGGAGACATCGGGGTCGCACTCGCATCCAGGGCTGTTCTTGATCTTGAACTTGTGCAGATATTCAGCTATTCCCCCATATCCTGTCAGAGCTTGAACCTGAAAAGGAGTCAGTTTCGTATCGCGCGTCACCCGATATGCATTTGCAATATCTGGGAAGAACGTCAGAGTGACTTTACCTTTATCTGAGCTTTAAATGATGAGCTTTCTGCAACTGGGTTTTAGTCGTATACACTCTTGACAGGTCGTGGTCATCAGTTCCGGTGGTGGCTCGCTTTACAATGTATCGCCATTCCTCTCGTATGGACGTAAGGTAAAGACCTTTACCTGAGGTTTCGTATCGGTCCTGCCACTTCTTGACCGACTCCTCGCGAATTCTGCTCTTATTCTTCTTCTTCCTTGACGTAGGACAGGGTGATCCCCTCATAGTCTCGCGAAGCTTCAGTGAGTGCTGCTGATTTTGCGAGCTCATTAGCTCTCTCATTACCAGCGCACGTGGGCACCCACGTGCGCTTTCAGCCAGAAAAGTCGAAGAGATCTCCCTTCTGCAGTGATCATTCCAATGTTTTCCTTTATCCTCTTTGCCAAAGGATGACTCGTTTTGGGGTTCCGAAGCAGTTCAAGTAAAGATCGTGAATCACTTAAAATGTTGACTTCAGAGTTTCCGCTTGTTGCCACCATTTGAGTCGCTCGGTAAAGAGCATAAAGTTCCGAGTGGAAGACTGTGCATTCGGGGTGTAGCTTGAATTTTGAATACTTGATTTCCCTACCGTTTTCCCACCATGTTAGAGCTGCACCGACTTGACCCTTGATTTTGCTATCATCTGTGTATTTCTATTTTAATGTGTAGAGGTAGGTGTACCGGTTGTGGCCACTGACCCGGTTGTCGCCATTTGGTGACAAAATTATTGAATAAATTATAATTATAATTTAATACCAAAAAACGATGTTTGTGTGAATCTAAATGTTTGAAAATTTCTTTAAAAATATGATCATCATAAAATTGTCTTACTAATCTTTAAAATTCAAAGTGGCTACAAATGATACTAAGATGGCCACAACCGGTGCATCTACCCTATTTCGTACAAGCTACTCACATCTTCTCTCTTGCGTCTCTAACATATGAATACGAGTAAATTCCTACTGCGCGTGACGCCTGGTGTTTTCAGACGCCAAAAAATTTGATTCGGCCTATACCTCATTGTATCGTTTTTTTAGACGACGGACGTTTTATAGGATATGATTGTATAATCGTACAAGTCAGCGGTTATGAAGTTACCTACAAGCTGGGCAATATCGAATTCTGAGTTACTGACTGAAGCTCACATAAAGCTGCGCGTTGGTTGGGTTTCGCGCAGCTTGTAGAACTTCACATCCGTCGACTTGTATGATTCGGGCTATACTCATTACTCTGACAAACATTTACTATGGAACAATCCCTGATATCACGGAAAAAATCCATACTTTTTGACTGTTAAGTATGTAAAAAATAATGTAAGTAGGTAGATGCTAATCTTTATGTATGTATGTAGGGTAGATATGTTCTTTAAATAAAAAGTCAGTCATTCGCAAGCAATCGTGTCGTTTCATTGTCTATATTAATAGGATATGGGCCTCGCCCAATTAATAAGTTTTTACAGTAAGTTTTTATAGTGCAGTTATCGAAAATGTCCGGGAATTACGCCGTAAACGTTCCAAAATTGCGAGGACGTGAAAATTATGACGATTGGGCGTTCGCAGTCGAAAATTTTCTCATTTTGGAAGGCGTGGACCTCACGAGCAACGTGGAGTTAGCAGCGGCTGATGATCGAAAAGCCAGAGCCAAATTGATTATGACAGTGGATCCATCGCTTTATGTCCACATTAAAAAGCGAAACCACAGTGCGCAGTGTTTGGACAAAGCTCAAGTCATTGTTCGATGATTCGGGTTATACTCGTAGAATCAGTTTACCACGTCATTTAATTTCGATACGACTAGAAAATTGTGAGTCGATGACCAGCTACGTCACCCAACTAGTGGAAACCGCACAGAAATTAAAAGGTACCGGTTTTGAAATCAATGACGAGTGGATAGGATCGCTGTTGTTGGCTGGACTTCCCGAGAAATATGGCCCCATGATAATGGCCATAGAACATTCAGGATTGAATGTAAGTGCAGATTCTTTAAAAACAAAATTACTGGACATGGCTGCTGATGATGAAATTATGCACGTCAAGACGGAAGGTGCATTCGTGGCAAAAAAATCAAATAAGCGCGCCCAAGCGGCGGCGCCACTTGCAGCGCAAACTCGACGCAATTTCATCAAACTCAAAATGGCCGCGGAGCAAGCGAGAAACGTCAAATGTCTAGGCGGTGAAGAAATTGAAGAAAATAACAAGAAAAATATCCGATGTTATAATTGTAAACAGTTAGGCCACTACAAGAATCAGTGTAAAAATACAAAAAAGGTGATGAATGTGTTCAGCGCGACATTTACTTCCGGTTTCGAAGACGGCGCCTGGATAGTGGACAGCGGCGCAACGACGCACTTGGTGTGCAACCAAAACTTGTTGGCAAACCGCAAACCAGAATTGAATAAAACAAAAATTGTTGTGGCCAACAAACAATGTGTACCTGTATTATGTTCCGGCGACCTCGAGATCATCACCAGCGTCGGTAACAAGGACAACAAAATAAGAGTAAAAGATGTTCTTTGTGTACCTAACCTCACAGCAAACCTATTATCCGTGAGCAGAATGACAACAAATGGAAACAAAGTTGAATTCAAGGATGAATGTTGTTTCATTAAAAACAAACAAAACGAGCTCATTGGCGTAGCAACTTTGGAGAATGGTGTATACAAATTAAACACCAAGAAAACATCGGAAGCCGCACTTTCAGCAGTTTTGTGGCATAGGCGTTTGGGCCATATAAATGCGAAAGACCTGGAAACAATGAATAAAGGAGCAGTTGATGGTGTAAAATTCTCAGAAAAAGGCCAGATGACTAGATCAAATTGCATGATATGTTGTGAAGGAAAAATTTCATGTTTACCTTTTGAAAAAAGTACCACAACAACCTCAAGTGTGCTGGAATTGGTGCATACCGATCTTTGTGGTCCTATGGAAAAACAATCTCTAGGAAAGGCCAGATATTTTCGGTGTTTTGTCAATGACTATAGCAAAATGTGTTTTGTTTACTTTTTACAATCAAAAAGTGAAACATTCAAGTATTTCAAAGAGTTATAAAGATATTGTTGAGAACCAGCAATCAAAGAAAATAAAAATTTTGAGATCAGATAATGGTGGAGAGTTCTGTTCCAACCAGATGAAAAAATACTTGAAAGAGTGTGGCATAGTTCATCAGAAGACAAATGCTTTCACACCTCAACAAAATGGAACCTGTGAGAGATACAACAGATTGATTGTAGAGAAAGCTCGCTGTCTTCTTTTCGATGCCCAGTTAGGAAAAGAATTTTGGGGGGAAGCTGTAAATACAGCTGTATACATTAAAAATAGGTCACCGGCAGCAAGTATAGACCAGCAGATGACACCTTATGAACTATGGACGGGCAGAAAGCCTAATTTGAGTCATCTCAGAGTATTTGGCAGTCCAGTGATGGTCCATATTCCTAAGGAAAAGCGCAGAAAGTGGGATAAGAAAGCGAAGAAGATGCTCCTAGTTGGATATTCCGAGAATGTCAAGGGCTATCGCTTATATGATCCAGAATCACACGAGTTTACTATTGCCAGAGATGTGGTAGTCATGGAAAATATACATGACAGTGCGACCATCATGATTGAAGAAAAGGCAAGTAATAACAGTGCAGACCATGAGATCACAGCAGAAGAGTCTTACAGCCGAGATGATGATGACACATATCTCCCAGATGTGACTAATGAATCTAGTGAAGGTAGTGTAACCTTTGAGTCTTTTTCATCAGATGATACTTTAGGTGTCATGAACAGTCCAGGAAATGCTAACCAGTTAGAACTACCTAAGCAACAGAGAAAGAAGACAAAGTTCTATGGTTTCACCAATCTGTGTGTGTAAGAGCAGTTCGAGCATGCGTTGTCACTAAATGATGCAATAACCGGCCCAGAAAAGGAGCAGTGGCAGTCTGCTATTGATGAGGAATTAAAATCATTCAGTGAAAATGACACGTGGCAGTTAGTGGACCGACCAAAAGACGGAACAATAGTGAAAAATAGGTGGGTGTTAAAAAAGAAATATAATAGTGAAGGTGAAGTGCGTTATAGAGCAAGACTAGTAGCTAAGGGTTTTACCCAGAAGAAAGGAATTGACTTTAGCGAAACTTTTTCCCCCGTATTAAGGTATTCTACTTTAAGACTGTTATTTGCCTTGAGTGTACAACTATGTTTGTTCATGAGTCACCTTGATGTTCCTACAGCTTTTTTAAATGGCTTTTTAAATGAAACTGTGTACATGGAAATTCCACAATGCTCACATTTTTAAAATAGTAAAAATAAAGTTTTAAAGCTAAAAAGGGCAATTTATGGACTTAAACAATCTGCCAGAGCTTGGTACTTGAGAGTTGAACAATGTTTGTTGGCATTAGGATATAAAAAATCAAAATGTGAACCTTGTCTTTTTACAAAATGTTTTGAAAATGTTAAAGTTTTTATAGCTATCTTCGTGGACGATTTCTTTGTATTTTACAATTGTAAAAGTACCTATGAACAGTTAAAAAATGAACTTGTAGCTAAATTTAGAATAAAAGATTTGGGACAGATTAAACAGTGTCTAGGCATGAATGTAAATGTTCATAAAGACTGCATTACTGTTGACCAGGAACAATTTGTAAATACTATTTTGAAAAGATTTAATATGTATAATTGTTCAACTACTGATATGCCTATGGAAATTAACTTAAAATTAGAAAAAGATATAAATAGTACTAGCTGCAGTGAGATATATCCATATAAACAATTAATTGGATGTCTTATGTATCTGTCTGTCCTAACTCGACCAGATTTATCTTACAGTGTGAGTTATTTAAGTCAATTTAATAACTGTTATAATGAAACACACTGGAAACACTTGAAACGTTTGTTAAGGTACTTACAGAATACAAAAAGCTATGGCTTAGTATATAAGAAAAATAATAATGATTTACGTGGCTTTGTTGACTCAGATTGGACTTCATGTTCTATTGATAGACGCTCTTATACAGGATTCTGTTTTATCATGTCAGGTTGTGTAATATCATATGAATCAAAGAAACAAAAAACTATAGCATTATCCAGCACAGAAGCTGAGTACATGGCCCTAACTGAAGCCTGTAAAGAAGCCATATATTTAAAGCAATTATTGTATGAATTGGTGCAATTTAGTTTAAGTACACCAATGTGTTTATACAGTGACAGCCAAAGTTCACTTAAGCTGGCAGTGAATCCTATATTTCACAAAAGAACTAAACACATTGATGTAAGACATCATTTTGTTAGAGATTGTGTGGCAGAAAATAAAATCCATTTACAATATGTATCTACTTTAGATATGCCAGCCGACATATTAACAAAAAGTGTTTCATCCTCTAAGCATTACAAATTTATGTCTCTAATGGGCATACATAATGTGTTGTAAACTTATGTGATTGCCTATTTTTTTATATCAACCCTATGTTGTTTACTACATTAAGTATTTAATGATTGTATATCATGTACTGATTTCGCATTATTTTATTACCGGGGTGTGTTAAGTATGTAAAAAATAATGTAAGTAGGTAGATGCTAATCTTTATGTATGTATGTAGATATGTTCTTTAAATAAAAAGTCAGTCATTCGCAAGCAATCGTGTCGTTTCATTGTCTAAATTAATATATTTTGTTGAAAGTATATAAACTTACCTTTCAGCATGATACCTTCGAGAAAATATTTACAGAGCCACAGTCCCTAAGTGAATGTAGTAAAAAAATGTACGAGCGCCGTCGTACATACCAACTTAGATATTAATTCACAATGACCCGTTTTCTCGATACTCAACGTTAATATGTCACCTAACTATCGCGCCGATCGCGTGCTAATACTAGTCTGACATGATCAATAGCTAATCAAAAAAAGAGGCTACTAACGGTGCGTGAGCCCACCAGAAGCAGCAATAGCTGCTGTCTCGCGTAACAAAGGAACAGTCGATGCTGGCCGCTCACCGCTCCGTTGGACGTACCTTGGCTTGTACTACGCCTCAAAAAATGTTGCTCGTGCGCCCGTCACCCGATCCCACTAGTATAAAAACAGCATGAAACAATTCTTCTCAGCGCGATTACTAAAATCGATAGTAATGTAACAAAAATAACTTTGCAGCACGGTGTCACTGAGCACTGGACTAGTCACTGTCGGCGTTCCTCAGGTTACGGCCCTCACACTCAGACACGAAATAGCTTTGCTACCTATTACTTAAATTTTAACATAATTTTTTGTTTTGGTGTCAATCACTTGCGTAGCGATTGACACCAAAAACAAAATATTATGTTACAATTTAAGGGATGATCATTACAACCAACTCTTAATAAGCCCGATTACAGAGGCGCCAGCGTAAATTTAATAGCAACGTAAAAAGCGTTCTCTCTATCGAATGCTTAAAGTGAAGAAGAAACAGAACTATGCTTTTTAGCTAATATAATTACGATGGCGCCTCTGTAATCGGGCTTACTATGTTACCAATTCAGAAAGAATCAGGTGTTCTATGCAAATTGTCTTATAATCTAACTAACAGACTATTAATTATAATAAAGATTTTTGAAGTGAAAACTTTTTTAGGCACTTTTTAGATGGGTAAAAATTTCGAATTCGTCAATCTATTGAAAACAACTTGAAAGTTTCAATTTTAGTAATTGCAGGGTGGAGACTTAATGTAGTTTTCACTTACCTAGAAGATGGCTTCACCACTTGAGGCCGAAATTATTAGACGCTTCTGGGGGGCTGAAATTTTCGAACCCGTCCTGGCTATCGAAGTACCTAAAAAATTTTTATATAATGTTAATAAAAAACGTTAAAAATCATCTGTACCTTAGTCTTTGGTAATCATCAATGCACACGTGTAGCATACAACGTATTTCAACTCACCTTAAATATCAATATCTTTTCAAATATCACTAAACAATTTTAAACAACAATGAACTTTGTGTTCTGAAAAATGATTCGAAATGGAGGGAAAAATTCTTCTTCTTTTATGTTTTGGCGTCACATTGTTGTGCATTTTCCATGGGTAGACACTGGCAAATGCACAATTCAAAAATTCCCACCAAAACTCGCGGGTTTTCCAGTTTTCCCCACAGAAGAGAGAAGGAGTTTTCCTATGCGCGCGCAATAGCCATCGGCCGCAACTTAGGAATTTTTCAAACAATTTCGTTCAAACTTGGTACGCGGTTTCACATATTAATGATTTTTAGGGTTCCGTACTCAAACGGTAAAAACGGGGCCCTATTACTAAAACTCAACTGTCCGTCTATCTGTCAGACTGTCTGCACCAGGCTTTACAAGTTGTGGCACTTAAGTCTAGCGCTGAGGGTACTGTGGAGGGGATGGTTGCGCATGTTGACCGCCACACTAAACTCATGCGCAGCCACCCCCTCCACACTTCGCTCAGCGCTAGACTTATATGCCGCGACCTGTATCTCATGAACCTTAAAAGCTATAAAAATTGATCACAGGATGATATTGTACTGATGTTGCCGCTATAATAACAAATAATAATAATCGGCCAAGTGCAAGTCGGTCTCGCGCACTTAGGGTTCTGTAACGTATGTAAGTCCTAAGTAAGTAAAGTAATTTAATTATAAGATAAGATATATTTATTGGCCTTATAACTACAAACGTTACACTAGGCAAGTCAAATTTACAATTGTATCACAATGCATAAAATTCAAAACTAATAATAAAAATAAAACAAAACTTAAGTAATACAATGTCAATTAGGTAGAAACAATTATTATAAAAATTAGAAAATTTAAAACTGTTAGGTAATACTAGGGCTTAAAAATAGGTACTAAAATACAATATCATGTCACGCAATTATTAATAGAATATGAGAAGTCGAATAAATTAATGATATTATTGTTCTTCCTCATCATACAAGAATGAAGATTCTGTCAAATGCATTTTCATAAATTCATTAATTGAGTAGAATGGACAAGACTCGAAAAATAGTTTCAGTTTTCTCTTGAAAGCATTGAAATGTAGCTTTGTTATGGCACGGGGAAGTTTTTCAAACATAATAATTGTATTGTAAACTCCTTGTTTTTTTACTTTCGTCAACCGTACTTTAGGCAGATGCCATTTATCGTTATTTCTTAAACTATAGTTGTGCTTATATTTTTCCTTATTAGTTATTACAAGATTTCCCATTTCTTCGTACATTTCAAGTAAGCAGTTATAGATATAAAGCGATATGACCGTCATAATTTTGTTTTTCTTGAAATGAGGTCTAGCCGAACAGCGTTTACGCAAACCAAACATCATTCTGATAGCTTTTTTTGGACTTTTAGGATTCTATTTATGTATGTATTATTTATTTGTAAAGGAAATATCGAACTTAATATTCTGTGAATGTTTCAGCGTACTAGCTATCACCATTCATAAGATATTATAGCCTGGTGACATACTGACAGACGGACGGACAGCGGAGTCTTAGTAATAGGGTGCCGTTTTTACCCTTTGGGTATGGAACCCTAAAAATGGAATAAAATATGTATTAAAAATTCCTATCCAACAAACGTGAATTTTTAGTCATTATTCGCTCGATATAATGGTAAAAACAAGACGCTTGAAGAATTCGCTTAAATAAATAAAATCTCGTCAGCTTGCGTGGGGAAATTATTATCTATGGTATTTGATGATATCCCCTCTTGTGAAATTACGTTTTTTTTCCTAAACAAGACCCTTTTGTTCGAGTAGTTTCGAGTTTTCGAGTCTCACGTTACCTATTTATAGATTTGTGTTGTAGATGATCCCTTGGCGTGAAACATTTTGATTTGTTTATTTTGCAGAATTTATCAAAATATTTTCACTAAACAATGTAAATTACAAGCTATTACCTGTTCATTTTCTTATTTTCTAATAATTACTAAGTAGTATTATTGTGCAATAATCGTTATTAATTTTGGTGGATTTGTCTGAAAAGTGAATTCTATTTTATTGTGCTTTTATCTCAGTAATTTCTTGCTTTCAGCATGCTACGACCAAGTTATTGCACTTATCTGCAGCTAACACAGCCTCACTCAATTATTTAGATAGGCATTTGAAAAACTATAAACCTGGACTTGTTGAAAGTTTGACTGCTATGCCATTGGTAAGTTAGGTTATTAGGTTTGACTGCACGCCTGCACAAATAATTCAGGAAAGCAAGCATCTAAAGACTACAGATTTATAAAATGTATACGATTTATTAAGATACCAATTGTTTTAGTGCACCATGTCCATGTCGAAGGCAAACGTAAGTTAATTTTTACTACAAGTGTTTCATCTTCTAGTCAGCCGGTCGGCTGGAACTTGTTTGTTTTAAATTGTTTTGCTATAAATACAGTGTTAAGTAAATCCTTTCATAATTATATCCTAAATTCTCAATTTGATCCTAAGCTTCATGCATTTGAGACGAGTATACCTTCAATTGTTAGCATGATCAATTACCTATTAAAGTATTTAGTTGACATACTATGTGTTTATGTATTTCTCATAAACTTGTAAATATTAAGACATGTTACCGTTATAACCAAATTTCAGGGCCTATGAATTTTCTCTAGTTATATCCCGAAACGAGTCAATTAAAACCTAAATGATTGGTAAAGGATTTAACACACTGAATGGTTTCTGCGGTCTACAATCAGGTCAAACATCCATTGTGTATGGACCTACAACATCATTCATACATAATGCAAGCTGCGCTTAATTTGACCTGACTGCAGAATGTTGTCGGTCTCTATATATTTTGTATGGACCTACACCATTGTTCATACATAATGCAGGCTGAATTCGATTTGACAAGAGATGGAGATTTGTGTAACTCCGCCTCATAAATGCTATATTACATTTATGATGCCGGTCCTAAGCCCGGGTAAAGGAGGAAGGCACAAACATTATTATTACTATTGTACGGGAAATCTATTGAATGATAGGTACCCCACACCGAGAAGGGATTGAAAAAAATTATGGTGGGCATAACCCGGAGCAATGAACTGATCACTTTAACACATCAGTCCAACTGCATCTATATGCTCTGCCCGCTGTTATTGCTTTCATGTGATAGACTAAATTGGTTTGGTACTTTAGTTTATCTACGGATCTCGTTCCTAATTTGATCTTATTGTGAGCATCTCAACTTAGCCCACCTTAGAATGGTGGTAGTACTATAGTCTGACCGTTTAACTGAGTCCTCGCCTGCGCGGTACAGAGGCGCGCCCGCCGCTCGCACCTGTCTCAGTCCCCTTTGTCGTCTACCCCCGCGCCTCTGTACCGCGCAGGCGAGGACTCAGTTAAACGGTCAGACTATGGATTACTTGTAAAGCTCTTTGTAATATTAGTGTAGAGACAAGCATTATAATATTTATAATAAGGTGTACCTACTAGCTAGTGCACATTAGGGATAATTCATATGAGAATGAGAGGGGCCTGGATCATTCCTTACATTTTGGCTATCCTGTCCCATCTGTAAATGGAACGCACTACACTACATCCAATGTATGGAATATGCCACGACTGGCTCGGCCAGTCCCAGCCTAATATGAATCCTCCCTTAGGACTGCCTCGGTGGCTCAGTGGTTAGTGACCCTGACTTCTGGGTCAAAGAGGTGTGGGTTCGATCCCCACCCAGGGCAAACATTTGTGTGATGAACATAGGTGTTTGCTCTGTGTCTGGGTGTTATTTAGGTACTATCTATATAAGTATGTATTTAAAATATATATATGTAGTTTATCAGTCTCTGGCAGCCATATTACAAGCTTTGCTTAGTTTGGAGTCAGAAACCATGTGTAAGATGTCCCCTAATATTTATTTATTTGTATTTACTTATTGAATAAAACTAAGACCAATATGTTTAAAAACATTTATTTTGTTAAAAGAAACCAAAAGTTTTGAGTTCACAACTTCACTTCTTTGACCACACACTTAATGCTGAACCTTTTTTTCGGCTGTGGGTAATCGCCAATAACAAATTATTTTTAATTTACTCCTGTGCAATTAATCATAAAAATTACAAATAAACAAGTTAGAGTGAAATCTACATGTATAATCTGATTAATTGAGTGCAGTACCTGTCCGGGAGTGTTTTCCTTTAATAATACACAGAATTACTTATTACACAGCACATATTTATTTTTGCGGTTATCTTACACCAGTGATGTAGCACTATTTTTCACCACTCAACAATGGAAGCTATTGCGGAAACTCAGGAGCACTTCAGACACTATTTGCGCAGAAGATGGAGGCCTTCCAAGCTGAACTGCAGAGATCACCTGCCACAAGCAAAAATGATCTATTAGCCGAGGACTTTTCAACTTTCCGTTATTTTGTGTTAGTATCAATGAAATCTCTCCAAGATCAGATTAACCTTGTGCCTCCAGGTACTGACAATCTGGAGATGAGGGCTCGTCGGAAGATACTTCTACTGCATGGAGTGCCCGAGGTGAAAGATGAGAACATGGCAACGAGTGGGGTGAATGTTGTTATGCAAAAACTGAAGATAGCCGAGTTTGCTGCTTCTCACATCAAACGCTGTCATCGCATGGGTCGGTCATCTGCCACCGGCAGACCGAGGCCTATCCTGGTAAAGCTGCAGGACATGTCTGTGCGTCAAAAGCTTTGGTTTGCCAAAACTGCGCTAAAGGGGTCAGGGATCACTATGTCTGAATTCCTGACTAAACCGAGGCACGAGACCTTCATGGCAGCCCGTGATCGCTTTGGTGTGACGAAGAGCTGGACGCGGGATGGCTTCATCTTTGTATTGGGACCAGACGGCAAACAGCATCGTATTAGCAGTCTCGAAGAGCTGAACAAGATCGAGGCCGCCGCCCCTTCAAAGATTAAGAAGCTTGAAGTACCGGCGGAGAAGAAACAAGCTAGAACCGCCCGTAAAGTCCAATCGAAGCAGTGAACTATATGGTGAACTGGTGTTGTCTGCTGTACAGGGTAAGCATCGCGCTTTATGCTGCACTTTATCTATGTTTCGTCGCTTTAACAAATTACCTACTTATTTTCTATTTTTCAATTTAATTTCACTTCACCCTCGTATAGATACAACTTTAATTCAATTCAGATCACAGATGACACCTTTATGTCACTGTCATTTGTTATTCTCAGAATGTCATTTGGTAATTATTTTTTTTTGCCTGTCACGCTAAAGCCCTTTGGCATCATAATATCATAAAATTATCCAGAAGTACTTTTTCATGTTATTCTTGCACATAAGTTTATTGGCTTGTTACGGATTAGCCGACTTTTTCACAATGATTCGTCGCGCATGAATGTACCTAAGATTTAGTCTTGTTTCAGTAGTGTACTTTAATGTTTAACACTTTCACTGCTGAGGTACTTTTGTAAGCTTTTTGCGAATCCTTAAACGCACACGCTAGGCGCGGACAGACGCAATCGCGTCGAGACACCACCAGTGGAGCAACGCGAGTACTTGCTAACACGCACGGTAAGATAACGCGCCAGGCGCGTAAAGTCGCACTGGCCATTACACCGCCCGACGAGTAGCGCCAGTGCGACTTCTCACGCGCGGCGTGTTTACGCGCCTATTTCTATGCTTGCAAGACACATTTGTGGAAATCTTAATATTTTAAGGATAACAATGCATAGGCAATGCTTTTATACCTAATAATATAGTATAATACTTTTAAATTAATATATTATTTTGCCAAATTATAAATTAAAAAAACAAGATAAAAAATTTGCCAGCATGTTATATTTGATAGAGTAGCATGAAAACTATGTTATTTTCAACATTTTATAGTGTTTTTTTTTAAAAAAAAAAATCGCACACGCCTCGCACGTTTGCACGCATTGGCGTTACTTCTGATAAAACACACACGCGTGTGGGTTGTCGCACCGTCCTATGGAATTCGGTGCAACACGCCTGGCGCGTGTAGCCGCCCCTGGCTGTGAAAATCGAAAACACTGACGTGCGTGTTTTCAGCAGTGAAAGTGTAGTTCATGTTTTATTAACAAAATTACGTAATTTTGTATAGGTCTGTGTTTTCTAATATAATTTAGTAGTTAGTAGCTATAGTTTGACCGTTTAACTGAGTCCCCCACCTAAGGTCCCCCACCGCCCGCACCTGTCTCAGTCCCCCTTTGTCGTCTACCCCCGCGCCCCTGTACCCGCGCAGGCGAGGACTCAGTTAAACGGTCAGACTATAATTTTTCGGTGAATTTTTCGTTTTACTCCTGGCTATTAATTTTTTTTATTTCTTTCTTGGTGCGGACTCTATTTTTTTGGATCTTATTTTATGAGGTCATTAAGCCCGATTACAGAGGCGCCAGCGTAAATTAAATAGCAACGTAAAAAGCGTTCTCTCTTTCGAATGCCCAAAGTGAAAAAGAAACAGAACTATGCTATTTAGCTAATATAATTACGCTGGCGCCTCTGTAATCGGGCTTATTATTTCACTTTCATGCTACCTTCTTGCTTCGTTTTGCGTGATAATTGATTTAATTTTCTGTTATTTGTTTTTTGTGTCATTTCCTGTACAAATTGTTCTTTCGTGCTATAATTTTATGTATGTGTGTTTGAAAGAAAGATGTTAGACTCTGTGTCATCTGTGTGTCAGACACAGACAGAACACAGAGCTTCGTGTCACAGAGTACACTAGACGTCGACGTATCTGCCTGCTCCTGTGCACATTCTCAGAATGTCGCAATACCTCGTTTACATGCAGCCCCTGCCGCTGCCTCTCGAGCTGCTGGCAATATTTCCCTTGATACTGCCGTGGCAGGATCGAGAGAAGTATTGTATTTACATACTGCCCTACCACTCACATCCCTTTCGACTTTCGGCAATGGCAGACGTCGAAATATTTACTGTTAAGCTGTGGTGAACGAACATGTTTATTTCCATAATAAATCTGTGTTTTTTAGAGAAAAAAATTGAATGGTTTATTGAGTGGGAATATGTATCCTTTGCCATTAAATTAATGGTAAGTTAATTTTCACTTTAAAGGAATCCGACACAGTTTTAGCCTAAAGGCCGGATTACACAGAGGCGGGAGCCGCGAGAAAGCGATCCGATAGCGATCCAGTGCAAAGCAGTAGCGCCGGATCGCGCCCGCTTGTTATATTGTGACTATTTCTCAAAAAGTTGTCCAATTTTAATTGTCCACTCATGAAAAACGTATTTTTTTAATAAAATAAATTTCTTTTTAGAAATTGTTTTACTTAAATTGTTGTGCGGGTAGAGTGCGTTTCATCAAATAGTTCCTATGCCGTCATCAAAAGTGCTGTTTCGGGTCGGCTTTGCCGTTCGACAAATCCTGCCGAACCGAGTATGACTGTGTGTAGCTCTGTGTCTGTACCCTATCCTACCAAAAGACTAGTTCCAGCCAGTGTTGCCAACTCACTATCGTACCTGCAGCTAGAGTCTGGCTAGTAAAAGCTGATACCGAAAAAGCGCGGCAAGTTTAAAAAATACCAGCATGGTAGCCCTAAACTGAGATGGGTATACGTTTTCTCACTCGTACGACGTAGTATTGTTACCCTTACCGCGATTCTGATTCTTCCAAATATTTGGGGATTCGCCAAAATTATTTTTTTCTTTTCAAGCTCTTATTTGCCGTGTAGGTTTTTAATTGAAGAGCATTCTAGGATATACTATGAATCATTTTGTAGACTTTAGTACATGACGTACATTTATAAAAAATGTTTTTAATACAATGTCGCGTAGGTACTTTCCGCTATAAATACACAAATTTAAGGGTAAATCCGCGATAGTGGTATCACCGAGTGTTGTCATATAAAACGTTTGCGAAAAGTTCTAGTATCAACTTTCGCTAGCCAGACTCTAAATCTGTCGCAAAAAGTAGCCAGATTCCCACATTTTCTCTCCCCAGAAAGTAGCTAGAAGATGCCAAAGTTAATCCACCCTCCAAATTTATCTAAGCTCTAACTCAGTTCTGTCTTATTGAGAATCTTCTGTTTTTTGGGTTGAGCCATTTTTCATGACAATAATTACGACACAAATTGATGACTGGCGAACTCAAACAGCTAAAATAATAATTACGCAGAATCCACGTGTGAATAAACGATGTACTACAATAGACAAAAGTTGACAAAACTAACAAAGTGTAGATGAAATAGATGTGGTGAAAAATTGCTAAAATAATGATTAGATTTTTTTAGCCACAACTTTTTAGAAACTGAAGCCGCCAGGTGTGCAAAATAGCTAGATCTAGCTATCAAATAGCTAAGTTGACATCAGTGGTTCCAGCCACAGAGATACCAGAGGGATAATGTGGTCGATCGAGAACAGAAAGAAAGAGATGTAATGATTTAAGGTGGCATAAGTTGGAAAGAGACATGAAAAATGTCTAGATTGAGTGGCTAGTTGCCGTGTTTTTCTCTCAGTAGTGTCAAATCCCAGTACATATTAGACAGTTTTGACAGCTCGGGGCAAATTTTTCCATATTTTTATTTTTTTGTGTTTTGTGATTGTGAATTGCCTCAAGCCTGCCTCAAGCGAGAACAGCGCTAGCTCTCTAGCTGTAATAGCTCTATGGTTCCAGCTATGTTATTGGTGGCTGCACCCAAGCTGCAGCGGTTTGGCAGTATGTAGTCAAACGTAAACCTATACCGAATAAAAAAAAACCTTCAATGGTCAAAGAAAAAAATCCAAGTCCATGATGGTCAATTATGAGGCCGCAGCTGCCTGCGAGACGCTCATTATAGAAATGTTTTACACTGGTAACGAGTCGTTTTTTGTGGTACAAGGATTTTTTAGTTTATTTAATACATCAATGCTGTGGTATCAATAAAAAAAACACACGAAGGTGACATTGACATTCACTTTTGTTAAGACGTCTAGTGTACTCTGTGATCTGTCTGTGTCTGACACACAGAGTCTGACATCTTTCTTTCTTTGTGCAATTTAGTATCGGGTCTCTCATGAAATATCCCGTTATTTCGCTTTCGTAATTCATTATAACAAAGCTATTTAGTGTCGGAGTGTGAGGGCCGTAACCTGAGGAACGCCGACAGTGACTAGTCCAGTGCTCAGTGACACCGTGCTGCAAAGTTATTTTTGTTACATTACTATCGATTTTAGTAATCGCGCTGAGAAGAATTGTTTCATGCTGTTTTTATACTAGTGGGATCGGGTGACGGGCGCACGAGCAACATTTTTTGAGGCATAGTACAAGCCAAGGTACGTTCAACGGAGCGGTGAGTGGCCAGCATCGACTGTTCCTTTGTTACGCGAGACAGCAGCTATTGCTGCGTCTGGTGGGCTCACGCACCGTTAGTAGACTCTTTTTGATTAGCTATTGATCATGTCAGACTATTATTAGCACGCGATCGGCGCTCTGACAAGTGATGGATGTCCTCAGGTGAAGATAAGCTGGTATACTGTGCCAGTGGCACCTGTGTCACCTAGTTTGATGTGTCATACAAGTACCTAATGTTTTTGCCAGTGTAATGCACTGTAAAGGTCAGTGACTGCAGTAAACACATTATAATCTACTCTCTTGTTATTGTATACATGTCCTTAACTGGCCAATCTGTATTATTGCTTCCTTATTTGCTCAATGAGAAGACTTTCAATTTTCCACTGACATTCAGACATTCATTTCATCATTGTTGTAAGTAAAGTTAGTATTGAATCATGACATTGAAAGTTTGTTTTTGTTGGTTTTTGTTCAAGTTCGAGTTGTGCAATTTTGCTAAATATAGCAAGTGGTTACTGAAGCAAAAACAAGGAGCGAAATAGTACACAATCTAATCATAAAATACCTCTAGGGAACTCATGTGGTGGAGGAGGCTATACTTCCGTACACACAGAGATACCAGATAATTTAACCTTGATAGCAATGTTTAAACATGAGATAATACATTATGTATTTTGTAATGGTTCATTGGGCTAGTGTTCACTTCAGCTCACTGGATGCAAAATAGATAATAATAATAAACACTTCACATCAACAATATCCATCCTTAATCAAGGTTCTACCTCTGCTTCCTCCATGTCAACAACAAAACAGTCGCATCTCACTGAATTCTGCTTTGAACATGATTATTAATGTGTTCTCTCAAGTAACACATTAATAAAAAGTGTAGTACTTTATTTTGCTTTTACTTTGAGATTTATTTTATGTTAACAAAACTTCTAATCCTTATTACTATGAGGTTGACTTTTTGTTTTAAGTTCAAAATGTTGTAGACAAATTGAGAAAATAGGTTGAGTACCTTAATAGTGAATGTTGTACTTGTATCAAATATGGAAACGTTGGAAACTAAACAATAGATATTGATCTTTTTGCAAAATGTATGGTATAATAAACTATTTCCAAATCTTTAATTATATGTAAAAATAAACCGTGGTTGTTAGTCTCGCTAAAACTCGAGAATGGCTGAACCAATTTGACGGATTTTGATCTTGCAATATTTGTGGAAGTCAAGGGAAGGTTTAAATGGTGAGAATATTTATAAAAGTAGCGAGAAAAATGGTAAAAATATTGATTTCATTTTCCCATACAAAATATTCCTGCATGTAAAAGTTGTCATTGACAGTTGACAGATGGTGAAATGAAATTCACCGGGTCAGCTAGTATACAAAAAAATACTGATAAAATCATCATCAGTTTTTCTACTAAGATCATCAGTTTTTCTACTATTACTGCTAAGGATAGACAGACAGATAGACAAACAAAACTCTTTATTTATAACCACAAACAATGATTAAACACTATGTACACACTTTAAAAACAAAATTTTTTCAACATTCTCAATAAAGATAATACCTTTCAAACTCAGATATTAAAATTGGTTCATATATTCAGGAAATACATTGCCACATACAAATACATACACAGATACCCATGTTAAACTTCAAGATATATAGCTGAACTGCTGTTCACTATTATGCACAGCATTAACAAACATTTTTAGCAAAAAGCACAAAAAAAAAACAACCCATGCCACCATTTGTGGTTATACTGTGACACGATTAAAATATAACATTCAAACAGCTTTGTTTATTTTCTTTGTAGAAGGTAAATTAGGACCAAAAAATAAATGGGGACATTTTCACATATTTGGGTATAATACATGACACATGTAGCTTTTTTGATGATCTAAGTGAGAAGTTGATCCAAGGACTGTTAATAAGCCTTGTTAACAATGCAAGTGTATATTATGCCAATTATCTCTATGTGCATGCACCAGTAACATTAGAGCTAACCTGCCAGGCTGAATGTAGGTGGAGATTTCTAGTCCAATATTTGAGCTTTATTGACAGCAATGTGGGGTTTCATTTCAAATCCTATCCCCATATAAGTAGAGTGGGGTACTCCTAAATATTCAGGAATATCTCAGTTACACTATGTTACTAATGTGAAGTATATTGATAAATGGTAGATATTATCTCGAATACTCAGGAAAACCCCCTTAGTAACACAACTGGCTGCCAAATGTTTCAATATTGCATAGAGACGTTGTCCCGAACATTGCATCCTATTATTTTTGATACTTGTAGATTGATGCTATTCATTGAAATTTCTACAAGATGCCTCGCACTATAGCGTGCCTATATGTGTGAGAAGTTCGTGTGTCAGTGGCTCTCGGAAGCAGTGCGACGCGTTACGTCCGCGCGCGGCTCATCCGCTACTGAATACACAGGTGCAGTTGATGTTATTCATACACACACTTACAAATTTAATCTGTAAGCTAGTGTACTAAACTAAACTTTTAACATATTGATATTGTTGTTGCAGAGTGCGCCGTGTCTTGGGGGAAAAGCACCCCGGGCACTACGGTGGCCCCAGATACCCCGGCGCCAGCGCCCCAGCCTCCGGGTAAGTTCATCCTTACTAAGTAATTTCGTATAGACTTGGTGTCTGTCTAGCCCTATCCTCACAAATAAGTATACTAAGCGCCAGGAAGTTATGCGCAGAACGCTGTGCAAAAGCCGAAATATAGATATGCGCGGGAGCCAGAGAGACGAGACGCCGGGGAACACCCGCCCACCAACCTCATGCCTCTCGCGCGCTCTCTACGCCCGTGCTCACCACTACAACACACGGCGTTGAAATTGTGTACACATGCGCAGTAATTAGGAATCACGGCGAAGTGTCATCTGCGGCTAACTTCTCATCCGCCGATTTGTGTGGCGCTTAGTGTATGTTTATTGATTTGTTGGTTTCTTGGTTTGATCTTCTTTAACGCAGCAACGGAGGAAAGGATTAACTTAATTTTTGGCATGGATATAGTTTGAATGACGGAAAGTGACATAGGCTACTTTTTATCTCGAAAAAATCGTGATTCCATTAGGAAAGACAAAACACTTATCCATATACAATAGCTTACCAATTTATCCATAACTATGTCTAATAATATACAGGCAAAACTTTAATGGATGATCCAACAAAAACATTTACAAGTGAAATGAAGCCAAGGCAAGATAACAGTTCGCACTTTCAAAAAGTTGTCAGATCTCATGTAAAGCCAAGCTTCTAACTCTACACGCCTTAACTCTACAAGTCCTTTCTTCACAAACTCTACACCTTAGTTAATATATGTGACTTGACCGTTTCTTGTGTTTTTTAATGTTTTTGTTGGATTTCACGTCTTTTTGTAGATTATTATTACGAGAAGTACTTTTATAGATTTTTAGATCTCTAGCTTCAAATGTTGCGGAAGTCTCAAACCAACTTTTATTCCCCAGTTTTATGGGTTGGGCGGTGATTTACTTAAAATTCTGAAATACGTATTTTATTATTTTATGACTTTGGCACTGAAACGTGGTCTCATACTATGTGCCTTAGTATTAAGCTCCAAGTAGCCCAACGAGCTATGGAGAAGGCTATGCTCGGAGTCTCTCTGCGAGATCGAATCGGAAATGAGGAGATCCGTAAAAGAACCAAAGTTACCCAAATAGCCCAACGAATTAGCAAGTTGAAATGGCAATGCACATAGCGCGGAGGACTGATGACCGATGGGGTAGAAAGTTCTCGAGTGGAGACCACGTAACGGCAAGCACAGCGTAGGACGTCCACCCATAAGGTGGACGGATGACCTTATTAAGACTGCGGGATCGCGCTGGATGCAGGCCGCTTCCAACCGGTCTTCTTCGAGATCTATATGGGAGGCCCTATGTCCAGCAGTGGACGTCCTTTGGCTGATGGATGGATGTATGATTATTTAGAAGTTTATAACAAAGAGTGCCCTTTAATGCATCAATTTTAATCCTTTTAGCATCAAAATTTGCGAAAATCTCATACAAACTTTCATCCCTCAGTTTTAGAGGTTGGAGGGTAGTTTATTAAGAATTCTGAAATTGTGTTTAATTATCTATTACAACGAGTTCTGATATCCGTTTTCAGACTTCTAGCATCATAAGTTTCGAAAGTCGCATACTAATTTTCATCCCCCAATTTTAGGAGTTGGGGGATGATTTATTAAAAACCTTGAAACATGTAGGTATTTTATTATTTATAACAAAGAGGCTTTATATCAATTTTTAGACTTCTAGCATGAAGTTGATAAGTGGAAGTCTCATACAAGCTTACATCCCCTAATTCAGGGGTTGGGGGGTAAAAGTTGGAAGTTTTAGATTTTTCCCTTTGTATATGCGTAATAGTCTACCTTGATGCCATGTATCAAGTTTCTAGGTCATCTGGAAGTGGGTTAGGTTTTTGATCTATAAGTGAGTGAGTGAATCTAGTCAATAAAACCCCGGTTTTTATACGTTCATATTTCATTAACTATGAGAGCAAACTTAATGAAATTTTGTATTCTAGACAAGCTAAAGAACTTTAATGAATATGCTAAATTTCATGTATTTAAGTTAAATAGTTTTCGAGTTATGGATGGGTCAAAAGTGGCCCGAAATGGTTCGTGTAATATTACACACGGCTGCGGCGTCGCCTTTTTTTTTTTGGTCTTGGCTGGACTCGCTGCCGCGTGACTAGATAGGTCTAGACATTAGCTGACTTTCATGCATAGAAGAAGGAGAAAAAGGGAAAACACCCTACGACATATTCACCGCAAAATTGTTTTTGTTGAAAATGTATAGAAATCGATTATTATAAACAAGAGAAATTTCAAGGGAAAGCTTAAAAATATGACGCGGGCGCAGCCGCGGGTAAAAGCTAGTTTATATTGTACATATATATTACTAACTTTTACTTGCAGCTTCGTCAATGTACAGTACGGTAAACGGTCAGTGTTCGAACGCGTGACCGGGGGTGGCATTTACTAATGATAGCTACGGTACTTCGGATGTTTTAATCGTTTAGCCATGCCAAGGAATTCAGGCGACTTAAAAGATCCAACACTAGATTTAGCCATACAACATGATATAAACTTACTTAAAATCATTTAACGTAAAGTGCAAAACGACATAATATGACACTACTAAATTGACGTCATTTTTGAGTATGAATTAAATCTTTACCCATTGTACCTATAAGTAATCTTAAAAAAAATATTTCTTCATTAAAATGGTGGTCTGAGTTCCGTTTTAGATGAAATCCATACACGTTGTACTTTTAGAAGATAAAAGAACCCTGATAACTTATCAGAGTTCCTTATGCAATATCACTTCTAACAGCGCCCATTAACGACGTAGTTCTGGTTTGCTAATACTCACTGATACAGGTTTAGGCATAAGTAGAATACATTGCTGTCTGGAACTAAAACTTATGGTAGATAGTTTTTGCTTAAGATTTCATTTGATTGCGGAATATTAGTCCAGTAGATGTTGTCTCATCCACTTTTGAGCTAATCTGTGGTGGGCACGTCATATCGTCATATCGTGCGATGACGTCATTTGCTTCGCTAGCGCGATTACAACATGCTCGCTAACCAGGGCTCACTAGCAATGATAAACAGGCCGGTTAGTGCTAATAGTTAGTACCTTATCAAGGGCGACGGAGATTCGTAAGCTGACACAGCTGACACGACCAACATTGTTTTGATTTCTTCACTTTGGTATACTCTACTCTTCTAAATATTCACTCGCAAGTCTCTCCAGGATTAGCCCTACATATTTTCTACGAGCTGTGTGAAACTAGTTTATTGGTTGGTCACTCGTCATTTACAGGATTCTACAGTCGAAAGGTAAAAATGAATCCCTATTACCACCCTTCATCACAGCCTTCGTTATTGTCTGTCTGTCGATTCAATCTTATCTTTAAAGATATGCATTTTGATTGGACAAATTTGTCAAAAAAATCGAATGCAATAAAATACAAACGAATTACCAAAAATATCTAAAAGTAATATGAATAATGAAAATAAAAAATTAAACAAAAATATTAAATGAATTCTAAAAAAGATTCGTAGAAGAAATTGGGACTTCGTATCTGTTATACTTTTCTTATAATTGTGTTTTACTTCGGTCTTAAATGTCAAAGGAATAGTTTCGTAAGAGACGTGAGTTATGGTATTTTGCTATCAAAATTTGACTCTACTTTTTATTAAGAGTCAATGGAATGGAAAGCCCAGTGGCTCAGGGTCATGCTCCAGTGCGCGCTTTGACTCAGTCGACTGAACTGATTTCTTTTCTATAGAGTTATGGAGGTCCACGAATTATTTGGCAAAAGAACCGAAATAACTAGTGGCTTACAAATAGGTCGTAGAATACTTTGACTAAAAGTTTTTGTGTTAATAGAAGCCAGATCAATAACCTGATATTTTTTTACAACGTGCCCTCATGATTTAAGTTCAAAGAGGTCGTGCAATCATTTAAGATATGAAATGGCCTCTTCAAAGATTTTTGTACATCTCGTAAATTTCGGTAATCTGACTTCTCATCATATTGCATATCTTTTTAACCATAATAATATAGCATACTTTAAAATGTTACAGAGGGAAAGTGAAGCGCGGAACATTTCCTGGCGTAAAATTATGATCGTTGCTGTAATTATTTCAAGTGGGCGAGGCGATAAAAGCCAAAATTTCTGTATAGCCTAGTCCGAGTTGCTCATTTAGGAAAAGTAAGATCGAGGTTTTATGCGGTTACAACTTCGCTCGCGCAGCATCAACAAATATTGGTATTGCGCACGCACACCATACGATTTGTGTACGCGATCTTCGACGCATGATGTCATTATCTTCAAATCGGCAATTTAGTAACTAATATTTGTTGACGTAATCTTATATGATCGATAACTATACATCTATACATATATCAGAACCTTATCTTAATAATACAGTGTTGAAGTTGAACTTGTGAGATAAACTTACTGTGACAAAGTTTTATAACTGATCGTGGATGTATATTTTATAAGAGGACAGTGATCTCATACAAACATCAGGTGGTAAGTTAAAGCTTATAGGTCGTTGGGGACAAATCATTGCGTCGCGGGGTCATCAATCTAAAGAGGAATGATGGCCATTAAATCACGAATAACGCAGCGTGAAGCGAAGACTACCGTGGAAGGCTGTAGAGGTCGAGTAAACGGCCACGACTTGATCTCAGTTAGACTCTAGCTAAAATAGCTCGAAATTGCTTTGGGATGCGGTCACTACTTTATCCATTTACTTTGAAAAATCTTGCTCGATATAAACAAATTCAATTCTTTGACAGTTGTACGAATAATAGAACTACGAGTATTGTGCTGCAGGTTGAATGACCCTTCGCCATCGATCGTGATCGAACACCATGATTCATGCATGCAGTAGTGCATATATTCTCGAGCTGTTCTCGGTATTTCATAATGACGAATTACGTCGTACCGAAATGAATTACTCTACTGTTTATCGTATTGCAGCATGGTTTGTTTCGCAATATGTTATATATGTCCATATTTTACGCTCCGTGAAACCAAGACACGGGCCGTGATTCCAAGGTTGACAGTCGCAACCTAGTATAGTGTTTATTCTATTCTTATGGTCGTATCCGTAGAAAAAATATCTGCAGAGGCGGCGTGAACATACATCCTGTGCGTATCAGAGTCAGAACGATTTATTCACTGTAAGTTCATTCGTGCATAAATTTCGTGTTTTAGGAAGTAATTTTAATTTTATTATGTAATTATTTTTGGCTAATATTTTGGATAGAAAGTCTTCCTTGCAATTAAGCTAGGAAATGCGATCAGCATTTTGGGTACGTTGCCAATGATAAATGACTTTTTAAACCTTCTGCGGGCCTAGTCGTTTACTGACTTTAAATAGTCTCTAATTATTTATTATTTAAGTTATTTTTAGTTTACATAATTTATATTAGTTTAGTTATATTATTGAGTTGAGACTACTATTCATTATTTCACTTGTCGAATTTATTTGTACTTAGCCAATATGGGTCATGCATACCTGAAATAAGTGTTTTTATTATTATTTAATAGCTGACTTGGTGAACTTCATATCACATTTTTATGGCATAACTTAATTCAAGTTTTTGTTATTTTTCTTGCTACTTTTTAATTTTTTCTCACCGTTTAAACCTTCCCTTAGCTTTCAAAGATATTTCAAGTTCAAAATTAGCCACATTCTCGAGTTTTAGCGAGACTAACAACCACGTTTCTTTTTAGGGTTCCGTACCCAAAGGGAAAAACGGGACCCTATTACTAAGACTTCGACGTCCGTCTGTCCGTCTGTCTGTCTGTCTGTCACCGGGTTGTATCTCATGAACCAAGATAGCTAGGCAGCTGCAATTTTCACAGATGATGTATTTCTGTTGCCGATATAACAACAAATACTAAAAACAAAATAAAATAAATATTTACGGGCGGCTCTCATAAACCTGAATTTTTAGTCGTTTTTCGCTCTATATTAATAAGGGTAACAGGTAGATGCTTGAAATTTTCTCAAAATATTTAGTTTTGTATTCACTTCAATACTAAATAATAAAATTAAAAAAAAATATATTTAACGGCGCCTCCCATACAGTACGGAACCCTCCGTGCGCGAGTCCGACTCGTACTTGGCCGATTATTTATGTATTATCTATAGACTAGCTGCGTCCTGAGGCGTTACCCGTGTTAACCCGAGACAAAAAGTAGCCTATGTGTTAATCCAGGTCTAAGCTACATCCATACCAAATTTCAACTAAATCGGTTCAGCCGTTTGTTTGTGAAAGAGTAACAAACATCCATACAAACTCACAAAGTTTCGCGCCTATAATATTAGTACGATATGCAAGTATACGAAGTGAAATTGTATAGGTGCAATAAAGATTCAAATCGATGAGCTTTTCATACATTGAGTGCGAAGCTAGTGGCCTATCTCTCTCTATTAGATACCTCTTGTATAGTGTATGTTTGACGACGTTAAAACAGATTACTCGCCTGTTGCCATCTTTGTCATACGTTTCACCTTTTTTCCATCCTTCGACAGAAATGTACCAGGCTTCATTACTTAAATGGCTTATTGTATTGTAATTCAGTATTGTATAAAGAAGCCTAATACAGTCACGTTTCACTTTCGTAAAGGAATCAGTGCTGGTCACGGAGTTTTTATTTTTCGACGCGTTTGGAAGCCATGAAGAAAGACTATTGTAACTTTTTCGCACTGGCTAAAGGTACGAATAAAAAAATGACATCATGTTAAATGTTTCAGTCGTTAGTACCTTACATATCATCATTATTGTATCAGCCATAAGACGTCCTTTTCTGTATATATGGGCGGCCCTGTAGATCTCAAATAAAACCTGTTTGAAGTAGCTTCAATCCAGCGCGATCATACGGCTATTGATCCACCTTGTGTGCGTGCACGCTGCGCTTGCTGGTATAGGCCGCGTCACACAAGTTGGCGAAATTGAAGTTATCTACAAGCTACGCAATATCCAATCCTGACTGAAGCTCACACAAAGCCGCGCGTTGATTGGATATTGCGCAGCTTGTAGCATTCCGCGCATTAGAACCAAGCGTTTCGAATCCTCATTCCTCATACGAACAGCCAGAATGTGGAACGCTTTGCCTGGGTCTGTCTTCCCGCTAAAGTACAATGTGGGCGTCTTCAAATCCCGAGTAAATAGGTATCTTCTAGGTAAGCGTGCTACAACCTAGACCGCATATCTGCTTAACAACAGGCAGTATGTGGTCAAACGCAAACCTATTCAGAATAAAAAAAAAAAAAAAAAAAAACTTCATTTACGCCAACTTGTGTGTCGCGGCCTAAACACTCGAGAAGTTTTCGACTCCATCGGTTATTACTATAGCTATCATTTTTTGAATTGGTGTATTTGTCGGTTGTTATTAAGTTGCTCTCAGTGCTTAAAGTACTTAGCATATTGTACACGGTATAGTAGTCGGTACATGTTTTCGGACCTTTCCCAATACGAAGAGAGAGAGAGAGAGAGAGAGAGAGAGAGAGAGAGAGAGAGAGAGAGAGAGAGAGAGAAAAGTGGAGTTTTTCAAGATGTCTGGGTATTATCTGATTTCTTTGTTGTTTGGGGGCCGATCTGCGAGCTCTTTTAAACCTGTAGCGGAATATCACGAGATGATCCCATAATAATCAGCTAAGCACGAGTCGGACTCGCGCACGAAGGGTTCCGCACCGTATGGGAGCCCCCCTTAATATATTTTATTTTAATTTATTTTTGAAGTGAATATATAACTTAATCTTCTGTCTATATTTCATGCATCTACATGTTGCCGTTAATATTATTGAGCAAAAAAGTCACGTTTCTTATATGGGAGCATCTCTTGAATATTATTCTGTTTTTAGTATTTGTTGTTATAGCGGCAACAGAAATACATCATCTGTGAAAATTTCAACTTCCTAGCTATCACGGTTTATGAGATTCAGCCTGGTGACAGACAGACGGACGGACAGCGGGATCTTAGTAATAGGATCCTGTTTTTTGGGTACGGAACCCTAAAAATTTATTAAATTTGGATAAATAGCTTCTAAGTAATTTAAGAAAATTTGTGTAAGTGCATAGCCTACAAAATCGAATAGCAGATATTGCTACTTTCGCTCGCTGTTTTCGGCTTGAGGTCAATTTTGTCGAGACTTAAATATTTGTCCAAAAATAAGTGATTACTTGAGTTTCGTAGTTACACTTTACATTTGATTGTGACTTGTTCTGTTTGATATCTATTGTCGGCACACTCGTGATATTGTTTACTCTGCAAATGTATTGTTCATTTTATAATACCTGTATTGATTTATTGTTTTGAGCTGGGTGCTCTTATTTAAGTTGTGTTTGTCTGATCGTCCGTGGAAGTGCCTTTCTAAAGTTCTATATTATAGAAGTATCATAATTGTCTTATAGAGCGATTACCTATTGTGGCTAAGAATACATTTTTACTCTAGTACTTAACACATACGTTTCTTATTCTGTTAAATATTAAATGTATGCTATATAGAGATATTTGAATTAAGCATTGTTTTCTTGAATACCAAGGAAAAACGGTTTTGTTTTGTATAAGTTAACGGAAATGTATGTAATCCGTCATTGTATACAATTCCTAGGAAATGTATGTAATTCCTAAAATCGCACGAAAATGTGTGTAAAAAATTATGTTAGACACATTTCCTAGGAAATCTATACATTTCCTATATATCAATCGGAAATGTAAAACATTGGAGATATCAAATTGATATCTCAAATATCAATAACAGGGATTTAAAAAGTGCCTTTGCCATAAGAATTGTACTACAGCAAGATGTCTCTGCTATAAATAGTAGATTATGTACCAAGAGATCCAAGTGGTGTCTTATGTCACGGGCGACAATTGGACTCTGAGCGTAGCGAGGGACTCTATAGTTAACTCCCGAGTGCAGCGAAGGTGTTTTGGAATTATTTAGAGTCCTGAGTGAAGCGAGGGGTTCAAGTTGCCCAAGGCGAAAACAAACTTGGTTCTAGAGATTCATACTCTACTTTTCATACATCCTGCGAGGAAATTTAACCGCAAAAATATGAGTAATATTTACGTCATAAATTCACTATGTGTAGGGACTCATTAGGTTACTCGGTATTGTTCACAATAAATTAAAACAAATTATAATGTACCTACGAATTGTCATAGAATCGTACACAATTTATAATAAAACAGACAATATAAATACTACATAAAAAAATAAGACCATGGCCAGCTCGATTATCATGGCCTAGCACGGGCATTGTAAAGAGGTTTTATTCTATAAAATTGGACTGATACGGGCACCAAAGAGGTTTTGTTCTGTGAAGTCGAGTAGAACCTCCTTACAATGCCAGTTGCCGTGCAATGGAAAAAGGTTATATTCGATTTTGCTAAATGAAACCTCTTTACGATGTCCATGTTCTAAGTTGAGAAATTTTCATACGAATTAGACGTTCCAAATTTAAATAACTTTAACCCCTAGGAAGTTTTATACAACATAATTGACCTGGCATAGCCCTCGAGATTGTGTTAAGACAATAATGACTCGTTTTACGTTGAGATTCTAAGATATATAATGGGTTATTTTCGAGCAGGTGGTATGAAAAATAAATTATTGTGTACTTCCAAGTGCCATTCCAGCTTACCCTGCAAAAATAAATAGCCATAATGGACTGCCTCGTTTACATTTAACATAGTATAATAATATAAGGACTTACTTTAACATTGTGACATTTATAATTACTTAAATAACAGACTGATTACTTACCAAATGAAAGTTTGTCTTTATAGGAATAAAAAATAAGTTGATTTTGTGAAACTGTAATTAGTAAGATAATATGAAGATATTATGTTTTACGGTATGATTGTTACCTGATTGTTTCAACGAGTGCTTTTATAAAAACATTACTGATTCTCATTTTAACAACGTGTTTTATTACAGAAAGCATTATTTTTATACATTTCCTAATACGATATCGGAATTACATAAAATTCCTGGGAAATATGTACATTTTTTAGGAATTGTATGTATAATTAGCTTTTGAAACAAAATTTTATACATTTCTTAAATAGCTTCGGAATTGTATACATTTCCTAGGATTTGTATACAATTCCTAGATTTCATACATTTCCGTTAACATATACACAATTTATACATAACTAAACGTTTGTGTAAATATTGGTTTATTCGGATATATTTCTGTAAGTGTGGCTAACGCTGCTATTGTGTCGTTTTTGAATTTCAATATGTAAGGTAGATAGAAAGGAAGAGCTGTAATGTACAAAGAATGTACATGACAGTTCTGATAAGTTTTTTGATGCTTTGTTTCTGTCCATCATGCTATGTAAATGTGGACATCACTGATTTACGTTGCTTTTCATGATTACCAGCAGTTAACTCCATCGAATCGAAGGATTGTCAATATAGATGAAAATGTAAAAATATTTATATATTTATATATCCCCACTTTTACACATAATAGTGTATTACCATAATTAGCTCTGTGTCTATGTGTTTACTTCACAAGTACTTACTTACCTTCTTGATTGTGTATGTAAAAAGTAGGTACTAATTTCCATTCACACACAAAAGACAAATGTTTTATGTTTTAAAAGGTACCTACCCATAGGTAATGTGATTTGCTGTTTGTATATTTTCATCCTATCTTAAAATATTTTGATATAATTATTACTATGTAAAATTAAGTAATTTCGTATAGGCCGGGTGGCTAGCCCTGATGTCAGAGTTTTTAAGCCGCATGAAAACCTTTGACGTGGCTAAACGGTTAAAACATCCAGCGCCTTCTATTTAACGTGTCGTCCGAGCTACGGTAGCGCTCAGTTGTAAATGCCACTGGCGGTCACCCATCCGAAGAATGACCGTGCTACTATTAACTCTTTTGCCATGGAGTTTTGGAAATATTTCCCAAAACTAGCTGCTGGAAATATTTCCCTAATTCGGTACACACGCTTGCAAACTATTCCTCGGCGGCTAAATAACTTGCTAACACTAGCGTGGTTTCAATTTCTCCCTAAGAAGCAGCACTCTACTTTCAACTATTGATTTCCATTTAGATACAGTTTAAATATTTATATGCAAAAGAGCAATGGGAAAATTAGATTCATATGAAAGTCAAAGCTCACTATTCAAACTAATCTTGTACTAAGCTAAATCTATAGATTGACAGAAAAAAGACGAAAATCTCTGTATATACCATTATATAAGTACTTTAAGAACGTGAACGGAACTTACAATGAACGTTTTTCATTATTCTAAGGTACTATACTGTACTGTATCAGTCCTTTTAATAGTCCACTGCACGACGTAGGCCTACCCATGAAAGATGATTGGGCCATATCCACCAAACTGGCCCAGTTCGGGTTGGTGGATTATTCAGAAGTACCTACGAAGTATCGTGTCTACTAAATTAGAAAGAAAAATATTTGTATCGTCCAATCACCCATACGAGTATGTACATATCATTGTCTCTCACGACGCTATTATTATCACTCACGACAATTGAGCGATATTCAATTTATTAAGCGCAATTGATTGTTCCCCGAGTTCCTGGGTTGAAGATGCACGCGTTGGGTTCTATCACACCACCCTCCCGTCTGTGTCGGCATTTTTAGTAATTCAATGCTGAATATAGGCCTATAGTTTATAGTGTCCCACTGCTGGGCACAAGCCTCCCATCGAGCTATTCAGTTTTGTCGTAATTGTGCTGATGCTTGCCAGTTCGGATGAAAAATATTCAATTCGTCGCATCATCCTCTAAGTCTGTCACGAGACCGTAACGAATGGGTACTTCACTTGGTGGTCATTTTAGTATAGAGCTCCCTGGGTATGCGACTGATGTGCCCGGCCCACTACTACACCAAGCTAGTTAGCTAGTTTTTAGGGTTCCGTTTCCAAAGGGTGAAAACGGGACCCTAGTACTAAGACTCTGCTGTCCGTCCATCTGTCTGTCTGTCACCAGGCTGTATCTCACGAACCGTGATAGCTAAGCACCTGAAATTTTCACAGATGATGTATTTTTGTTGCCGCTATAACAACAACCATACAACAAACGTATTTTTTTTTTGCCGTTTTTTACTCCATATGAATAACGGCAACAGGTAGAGGCTTGAAATGAGGCTAAGAGGGTTCCCATAGGGTTCGGAACCCTCCGTGCGCGAGTCCGACTCGTACTTGGCCAATTATTTATTTGACTTCTGAAACGCAATTCCATGTTTCGTACTCAGTATTAACCGGCCACTAAAAATAATGCGCCCCATCGCTCTTTGGCAAACTTTGGATTGTTGTATGTAATGTAATGTTGTTTTGTTTTATTGCAGGGGTGCTGGAAATGACTGGGACGGACAACATCCGTTTCAGCGGGCACACGCTGGACAAGGCCACGAAAGCGAAGGTCACGCTTGAGAACTTCTACACAAATCTCATCACACAACACTTAGAGAGAAAGCAGAGGTATGTACCTAATATTTCCTTTTACCGGAAGTGTATAAAAAATCGGCCAAGAGCGAGTTGGACTCGCGCGCGAAGTGTTCCGTACCGTGTTGGAGCCCTCTTAGCCCCATTCCTCTTGCCGTTATTGATAGCGAGCAAAAAACTTCAAAAAAATAACGTCTGCTGTATGGGAGCCCCCCTTAAATATTTATTTTAGTCTGTTTTTATTTGTTGTTATAACGGCAACAGAAATACATTACCTGTGAAAATTTCAGTTGTCTAGCTTTCTCGGTTCTCGAGATACACCCCGATGACAGACAGATGGACATCGGAGTCTTAGTAAAAGGGTCCCGTTTGTCCCGGTTCGGTACGGTACCCTAAAAATCGGAAAAAATCCCGGGCATTCAATACGAGTATTAGCTAAGCGCTACTCTACAACGACGCTATTGCTCAGAACGATCTACGACCAATAGTGTCGCGTTCAGTGACATCAAAATGCTCCATCAAGGAGTTGATAGCCAATAACCGTAGCTCACGGTGCCACAGATAAGATACTCATTACTGCTGTATGCTGCATAGTGACGTCGCCGTCGCCGCGTATAAATTGTTCGGATTTGGCTATTTCTAAAAAACATTCATCCTTGTCAGCTAGTTTAAAATATAAATACGTGCGTATTCTTCATTGTATTCATTTGTTTTTGTCAGGACGATCTGGCCAAACATCTAAAATAATCTTTTGCATCTAATAGTAATATACTCTCCTTCTAAAAGTCTTAATTTGGTAAACACCAAACACTTGCTATTTACACTAATTTTATGATGTTGTTGACTTTAAACTTTTTTTCAAAGTATGTTTATTCATACAATACATTCTAAAAATGTAATTATTTAATTAGACCTGTATTTTTGTGTACAATGTACCCCATATATTAATCAGATTGTTCTTTCTTTCAGACTTGAAAAGTTAGAGGAGTCTCTAAAAGATGAAAGTCTGACAGAGAGTCAAAAACAAGAGAAGCGACAGCAACATGCGCAGAAAGAAACAGAGTTCCTCAGACTCAAGCGATCGAGGCTTGGCGTCGAAGACTTTGAACCACTCAAGGTCACAACATTTTAGAAATATTTGCTAAAACATTCAACACATTTAAGTGTTATAAAAGTACCTATCGATACCACTTGTCATAATATATGGCTTGTCGTTATCATGTTCAGATCATGGCTGTATGACATCCTTCTCTTTAATTTGATCTAAAATTATCTCCGTGGTCTTCCCCTTCATCTATTTCCTTCTTCTTCTTTTTTCTTCTCCTTTTCTTCTACCTTTTCAATTATGGTTTACAATAGATTATCATGTCGTACATGGTAGCCAAACATCATCCCTCTTCTGTTCTCGATTATTTTAAAAAATGTTCGTTTTCCCTTGACATTATTCAGCACCTCTTTATTAAAATATGTTATGTATTTAAATGTTATCCAACTTATTACAGGTCATCGGAAGAGGTGCCTTTGGAGAAGTTCGGCTGGTGCAAAAGAAAGATACGGGTCATGTTTACGCTATGAAAATATTACGGAAGGCTGACATGTTAGAAAAGGAACAGGTAAATGTTTGGATTACATCGTAAACTTTTCGATTAAGGCTGGTGCCACACGGGCGACATCTCCGCGACGCGACGCCGCGGCCAGTGTTGCCGGTAGCGTCATAGACATTAAATCTAGAGTATTCGAGTATTCTATGAATAGTTAGCAGGAAAAAAAAGGTTTTAACGACAACCGTTCAGTCTTAAGCTAAGGATGAGTAAAATCCCTCGTACACATTCGAAATCGGATCATGTGATTTGTCACGACAAGTGTCACAGTAACAGCTGTCCAAGTGACAGCTGTCAAACTTCAAAGTGATTTAGCTTGGTTATTATCGACTCTAGACTACTGCTGTCTTGACAAAAGGGATAGAGCTCGACAAGATCTACATTTCGGATGACAGCTGTCAAACTTCAACACTTTGTCAATTGAGATGACAGCACTTGAACTCACTCACTTTGTCACACTCTCGATCACTCTTTTCAATTGTAACAAAATGTTATGTTTTTTGGTGTCAATAGCTTGAGTAAGAAATATTGCACGCTCGTACGCTTTTTTAGAAAAAATTTTAGTTTCTGGATACTTTTTGCCAAAGTTTTGCGTAAAAATATGATTATTAACTTATTAAATAAATCTAACTTTAAGGTTATTTAAAAAACTGTAAAAATTAAGACGTATAAATTTAGCTATTTAAGCGCTGATTACATGAAAAAAAAAACACTTAAATCGGATAATGTTTAGAAGTAGATAACAGCTTATTGTTTTTGTATGGCCTAGTTGGCACTTCACAATTGCCTTAAGGCAGCATAATGCAATAGTATACTCAATTTTGGAGGTATTTGACAGCTTCACTACATAGTATAAAACTACTTGATATTTGTGATTCTCCAAATTCCTCAGTGGACAAGGTGAATAAGTTTTTTGTAGATGTTGGAAGAACTTTAGCTGAGAGCATAAGTACACCTGAATCAACTTCAACTCCATCTTCATCTTCACCCCCTCTGTCTAGTTCATCAAATAAAACAAATTCAACCAGACAATCTTTTGTACTCCTCAACACCGACACGGAAGAGGTTGAGCGAATTATTTTGGGCCTCAAAAATGATTCTTCAGTTGGTTGGGATGGTATATCAAATAGGCTCTTAAAAGAACATCGAGCTTTCCTTGTACCTCCTCTTACATATATTTTTAATCTTTGTTTTGACACTGGTATTTTCCCTGATGATCTTAAAAAGTCGCTTATCATTCCAATACACAAAAACGGGGATAGAGATTGTATTACCAACTATAGACCGATCTCTATACTTCCTGCAATTTCAAAATTATTAGAACGCTTAATGAACAATAGGTTAGTTAATTATATCGAGCACAACAATATTTTATCCAATCGACAATTTGGTTTTCGACAAGGCAAGTCTACTGACGATGCAGTGCACAATTTGACAAATTTTATATCTCAAGGTCTTGATAATAAACAAAAATGTTTGGCTATTTTTATAGATCTCGCAAAAGCGTTTGATACAGTCTCTATCCCTATTCTCATATTGAAACTTCGTAAAATTGGAATAAGAGGTGATCAACTTAACTTGTTCCGAAATTACTTGACTGGCAGAACACAGGCTGTTAGGATTGGTTCTCACGTAAGCGAAGAACTACCAGTCACGCATGGTGTACCACAGGGCAGTATTTTAGGCCCTACCCTGTTTTTAATATATTTAAATGATTTATGCTCACTTCATTTAGATAAAGGTGAAATAATCTCGTATGCTGATGACACAGCTATAATGTTTTCAGCTAAGACGTGGAAAGAGACCTTCAATGCTGCCCAAAGAGGTTTTGATAGGGTTACGAAATGGTTGCATGAGAATATTCTCTCTCTCAATAAAGATAAAACAAAATATATTACGTTTTCTATAACTAGTATTCCGCAACACAACGATTTGACATTAATTGCTCATGATCACTACTGTATATCTTCAACTACTTCGGCATGTAACTGTAAAACACTAGAATCAACACTTTTTACTAAGTATTTAGGCATCATCATAGATAATAATCTAAATTTTAAGAGACATATTACTAATGTTAGCAATCGTATACGTAAAACCTTCTACATTTTTAAGAAACTAAAGTCAATTCGGAAACCTGATCTCATAAAACAAATATATCTGGCCCTTTGTCAGTCAATCTTGACCTATTGCATATCTTCTTGGGGGGGTGCCCCGAAAACGACGTTGCGTCCCGTTGAAGTATCTCAGCGTGCTGTTCTTAAAATTAGTACTGGCCGACCAATATTATTCAACACCACTCTTTTGTTCGAAACGTGTGAGGTTCTAACGGTCAGACAATTGTTTGTATTTAGCATTATTGCAAGGCAGCATTCGATCCTGACTTACGACCCACAAACTCAAAACAAACGAAGGAAATATGACGTTTGCAAACTACCCTCGAGATTAAACACAACTTTTATTAGAAGATTTCTGACTTTTATGGGCCCTTTCTTGTACAACAAAATAAATAAAATACTAGATATTTATCATCTCTCACGACATGAACTGAAACATAAAATCATAACTTGGCTAAAAACCTTGACGTACAAAGACACCGAAGATTTATTAAAAGTAATCGAATAAATATTATCTCATTACTTATAAACAGACACACATAATAATAGGTACAAATTTATATTGAAATTGTACTGAGCCTGAGTAAATGTCTGAATGATTTATTATCAAACTAGCGTATGAACTACGTTAATTACACCCTCTCACACACACTCATTCATTTACACACCTTTCATTCACTAATACACAAACTAACATCCGGATATTGCAGTGTACCAGGAGAGAATGAAGAAGAGGATACACTGTAATATTTCGCACACTCACACATCCACTCCGTACACGTACACAACATACATCACTCAAAGAGAGGAACATTTTTTCACACACGCGTACACTCCATTCTCATTACTAATAATATATTGTGCATTCGCTGTTAGAAGATTGTACGTTGTCCCCATACCCACCTACCCTACATATTATAGTTAATTACAACTATGTATTTGATTTGATTTGGAATTAGTGGTTGTTGTTCAAGCCAAATAGTCTTCACTAATATTTTTTACAAACCCTACTTCTTGTGTAGAAATGTACTCGCGGGTGCCTAAGTATGTGAAAGCAATTGTTGTGATCGTAATACATAATTGTAACCGAGTATTCCTGCACGCAGCCTACCTGCTACTTGAATAAATGCTTGTATCTACCTGCTAGTTGTGTTTAAAGATGTAAAATGTATTTTTGTTGTTTATATTATAGTAACTTTGGTACCTAATAAATGTTATTTAGTGTAGGAAAAATTTGCATGCTTACTCGTACATAATAGTTTTGTTAATGATACAAAATTCTATATGTACCTATTTATATATGAATTAATTTATAAAATCACGATCTATTTCTTTTGTAATTTAAATTCAAAATTATATTCAAAATTATATGCTAGAAGTAAATACAGTAAAGGAGGGCGCTGTAAGCCGAAACACAGGCCACTGGCCTAGTTCGGCAACAGATAAATACATTATTTTTATTCTTTTCTAGCTAATTAGTTAATGGAAATGTTATAAATTGAAATGTTTTTTTTGAAATAAAGAATTATTATTATTATTACATTATTATTAAGTCGCTTCGCGCTCTGTCTGTCCCTAAGTATGCTTATATCATTAAAACTAAGCAAACGGATTTTGATGAGATTATTTAAATAGATAGAGTGATTCAAGAGGAACATTTATATGTATAATACACCTGTGCGAAGCCGGGGCGAGTCGCCAGTTAAACATAATTTTAAAGTTATCTCCTTGTCTAATAGATCACAGTGAAAAAGACAGCAACTTTTTTTTGTAATTTAGACCGGTCCAGCCTTTAAAATTGAGCCTATTGTAAGCATAATAATTCTAAATTTATTCTCAACTAGTTTTTGCCGGCAGCTTCGTTCGCATGATATTTTAATTTTTGAGCCATCCCATAGGAAGCTTTAATTTTTTCCAGATTAAAATTAGGCTATGATACTTTCCGCCTTTCAAACTATATCCATGCCAAAAATCAAGTCAATCCGTTGCTCAATTGCTGCGTGAAAGAGGAGCAAACCAATAAACCAAAACACCAACCAATACACTTTCGGATTTATAATGTTAATATGCATATATACATACCACCTCAACTAAGACACCTCCAATAACATTTTATATTATATCTCGAAATCAGAGGTTTTAACAACACGGGTTAAGAGCCTTGTATGGGACCACGTCTCCTATAATTTAACTCAGACCAAATAAAAAAATCAAGACAGAATGTTGAGAAACAAACAAGTGAGGCCGGCAAAACTACGCCTCGCCGTGTACAGACACAATTACACACACACAAACACGTCCAACGATACTACGCCTTGGCTCGTCAGTCGAAATATGGCGGCGCAACACCGACGCAGTCACCACATGTATAAAATACTGGCCTCACTTGTCTGTTTACGACGTTCTGTCTTGATTTTTTTTGACCTGAGTAATTTAATGAAATGATTGTAAAGAAAAATCTATTGCATCCCACGTAATGGTGTCCAAAATAATACATTTTAGTTTATTTTACTTGAATGTTTTTGAATGTAACAGGTGGCTCATGTGAGGGCCGAGCGCGACATCCTCGTGGAGGCGGACCACCAGTGGGTGGTGAAGATGTACTACAGCTTCCAGGACCCCATGAACCTATACCTGATCATGGAGTTCCTCCCTGGAGGCGACATGATGACGCTCCTCATGAAGAAAGACACGCTCAGCGAAGAGTGCGCGCAGTTCTACGTCGCCGAGACCGCGCTCGCCATCGACAGTATACACAAACTTGGATTCATACATAGGTCAGCTTTTTAACCGACTTCCAAAAAGAAGGAGATTCTATGTGTGCCTGTATGTTTTTTTTGTTTATGTTCATTGATAATTTCGCCAATCGGGAACCGAATCAAAAAAATATTTTTAGTTCGAAAGGGTATCATTCAAATTTTAAATTTTTGTTTTTGTAAAATCAACAATAATGTAAACAATTGGAGCGAAATATTCGAACTTTTTATACGATGGAAGGCGGTTTCGCCATTATTTGCGAAAAAAAAATATTTTAATAAATAATTTCTTTATTCAAGTTCAGTTGTTTATAATGAACTTTTCTACGTCCCTTTTGTCCCACTCAGTTTTAACCATTTAGCCATGTCAGAGGAATCAACTCTCCACTCTGTATACCACATGAGGTAGATAAATTGTAACAGTCTTTTAAAACATGGACCCAAACTATGAACTCTTAAACCTTTACTATTGTTCATTTCTTGGTTTCACAATGAAGCGTTCATCTATCTTAACAATTCAACATCAGGCAGCAACATCAGGCAGTATGTAGCCAAACGCAAGACATTCATCTAATATTGTTCTTTAGGATGAAAATTTGAGATCGTTGTCATTGTCGTTTTCAGAGACATAAAACCTGACAATCTATTACTGGACGCGCGCGGTCACATCAAACTGAGCGACTTTGGCCTCTGCACGGGCTTGAAGAAAAGCCATCGCACCGACTTCTACCGGGACCTCTCGCGCGCCACGCCCTCTGACTTTAGTAAGTACCAACTCTGGACTATTACTCTATCCATTGCTATTTTATTTTTTGTCCAACAATTTCAGGAAATTTGACACTAAATTTATTTCAATGCACAATAGGAACAAAATGCATTGTAATGCTGCATATCAATCCAATGTTTAATGAACCTACATTAAAACATAATCTATTTTATCACCACCTGCATCCCTAGCATGACAAAGGGATAAAACCATGTTATCCACTTTATAAATCAGTTGTCAATGTCAATTCATACTTAGTTTCCTCTTCGGCGGGATAAATTTGCGGAAAGACAAAATGTTCCTTTGACATGCTAGGGGTGCTGCATGATAAATCTTATAAAATTCTATCAATACGTTGAAAAGCTGTATATTTATTATTTACGTCTGTGTAATCTCATTTTGGTCGTGTTAATAAAAATAGATTAATACACCTCTATACATCTCTCAATTTTAAGTCTCTAAATAAAAACCATTGATAGAGTTAATGTTGCATAACATTATTTAGCAAAGTAATTGATAGATTTTAATTTTGTTGTTCATCCTAATGAGCGTTTCTTGAAACAATGAAAGTATAGTGTATGACAACTTTCTTTAGCATTCTCCATCACAATGAGAGCTGAATAATAATAGCATATTAAAAGTTAAATAATTATGTCAACTTAAAACTTCATCCAAGTTGTCTAAATCAATTTTGACGTAACAACGTCTTATAAATTGGTTTGCCGGGTGACACTTCAAGAAACTGCGTTACGCTCTGAGGTTACGCTCCGCTCACACTTCATGCGCTCTCATTCGTCTCAAAGTCGTTGTCACGTAAAACTTTCGCCCGTATACCGACTTTACAGGCAACCAATTTTTAGTAGAATAAAAGTGTGCTATACCTACTGTATTCTTGGTCAGATATGGAAATCGCATATTGGTTTACTCATTGACATAATATTCAACACCCTATTTCAGTTTCATTTATCCGCCTTTAGTTGCCTAACTTTCTTCACAGACACTGAAAGTCCTGCATACTTAGAGGATTTAGATACTGAAGAAGCTTAAAACGCGATTACCCCTCTGTCATAGTATAGCTGTACAGAATCTCAGGTTAATGAGACACCATTAATTGAATTGCTCAATTTTAAACACAAGCATCTTAGCAATTAAGGTGAAATTGGAATATCAAAAACTGGGCTCCACTGCTTACGCTCTCTCCGCCCTAATAAACCCATAAAATGATGATGACCACAGTTAATATTTCGACATTATCATTATTTGCATTAGGTGGAAACTTAAACGTTTGTTGAAAGTCCCTCACCCGAGGCGCCTCACACCAAACTTACAGAAGTTTTTACTTGCGGTCTCATTGTTAAAGGCTTCTCCCGCGCCTAGATCCTCGAAGCTTGCATATCATTTGCCAGCATGTTTTCAATCACCGTAGTAGTATACATTTTCTATTAATCGTTAGTAGGTTTCTTCTCGTTTCCAGTATCAACGTCGTCGTCGGCGATGGACTCGAAGCGTCGCGCCGAGTCGTGGAAGAGGAATCGGCGCGCGCTCGCCTACTCGACTGTGGGGACTCCCGACTACATCGCTCCCGAGGTGTTCCTGCAGACAGGCTACGGCCCGCAGGCGGACTGGTGGAGCTTGGGCGTCATCATGTAAGTCTCATCTCGAGACACTTTCTATCTATCTAAGTAATCAGCCCGTTTCTACCCATTGATGGGTATAAACTTCCTCTCTTTCTCCTGGGATAAAAAGGCGTGGATTCGATTCCCACCCAAGGCAAATACGTATGTGGTGAACATAGGTGTTTGCTCTGTGTCTGGTTGCTATTATCTGTATAAGTATGTATATGTATGTAATGTACACATTATATTATGTTTGTGAATGAAGTATTTTTTTAACTTATGAACTGATTCTGAAAAGTCTTATACCTATACATACATATTTAGTTAGTGTTGTTTATAACGCTGGCGAAGCCGCAAGCAAAGATATTATGAATGTATGTAAAGATATATTTAAGGCTGCATATGGCTATTTAAAACAGCGTATCGGCTAAAATGTAAATGATAAACATGCTTTTTTTCACTAGCCTTTTGCGAATACCCAGGTTTGCTTTTAAAATAGGCTAAAGTTTAGTTTCTAACATAAATATGTTTTTAGGTGTTTTAGTGACGACAACATTGAAATCTTTTCTGTCGATTACGTGTTATAGAACCAAGATCTTTTTAACATAATTTTATCGAAATCCGTTCAGTTAATCAGGAACTATACAATTATTTTGTAACTTTATAAATAACTACCTATATAGATATAATGATCTTTGTTATGAGTTAGTCAATTGAAATATTAATACATAATTTTACCGAAATACATCCTGTCGATTACGAACCATAAGAGAATCGCCACATTGTTCAATCTTATTTATCATAAATGGAAATATAACTTCAGAGAATTTTATCAGTCAACACAGAATATTATAGCTGTTAACTAAAATGTTGTAATGCAACTGAATACATTGCTTTCCTAGCGATAGCGAAGTAATTAATGTGTATGCTTATTATGTAATAATGATAAATAATTATGCGAATTGTTTGGACCTACATCTACACGGTAACACTATATAGGTAGTTGTTTATCTGACTGCGTGAAAAAGGAATGCATTTTTTAATGGATTTTTTTATTAACTGCGCCACAGAAACGCTCAGTTGTAAATAAATATCACTCGTGGTCACCCATCCGAAGACTGATCATAGTGATCGCTGCTGACTTACTCCATTTAGGTTTAAAGTGAAAGCTCAGTGGTAATTAAGACTAAACACATGAACGGAGGACACAGTAAAAAGAGATAGTGGGATAAACAAGGCTGTTGTGGACAATGATGATGAAGTATATTCTAGATTAGCGTGTTCCTTCCTTACCTGCATTAGTGCGGTGTAGTGGGATGTGGTCAAACGTAATTCTGAAGAAATAAGAAGGAAATGGGAAAAGGTATGACACGATGATGGTACGATGTAAGGGATACACCTAAAAAAGAATACCATTATGACAGGAATTATGTCTTGGTGGTATGGCTACAACAAACAACGCTACACTGTCCTCCTTATGAACACTGCAACAATTGCATTCAAATATTACTTTAAAGACGTAGTGGACTAGTGGTAGTAACACGATTGTAAATTCGTGAGTTCGTGGGTTCAAATCCCGGTCAATGAGTTCTTTGGAATTTATGTACGGAATTTCACTGGCTTGTCGGTGAAGGAAAACATTGTGATGCAGGCGTATGTCCCTAGAACCAATTCGATGGCGTATGTGAAACCACCAACCCACACTGGGTTGTGGGTCGTGGGTAGGCTTACGTTCAGTAGTTGACTAAAAACGGGTACATTACTTTAACAGCAATAATTTTAGACAACCTACCATTTGTGTGCAGTTACGGGTAGTCTTCCTTATAAAGGCATTATAGCTAATATAGTTCATTCTACCTCTATGTGTTCAACTTATACATAGAATACATGACTTCAAACATCACTAAAAATCTTATCTTAATCTTATCTTATTACATGACAGTGATTAATTTTAGTAAGCTTTGCGCTATGAGCAATATTTTTATAGTTTTAAGTTACGCTTCGCTGTGTCGACTAAAACGAACGTTCTGGTATGTTGAGAGATATGATCTCATGTAGTTTACGCCAACTACTGGGATGTATTCCGTGGCAGCAGATATTATGAGTAATAGGAATGTATGAGAGAGAGAATTACATTTATTATTTGAACGAAGCGAAGCGAGGTCTGTTCTCCCACACGACAATTTTGCTTTCGTCTGTCCGGGTGTTCCTTTTTGTCTACAGGTTACATTTTTCAACGAATCTGGAAGAAACTTGATACACAGATTTTATGTATTCATGGTATTTTTTGTCGTCGGCGATTTTTGATTGGGGGTGTATTTCCTTTAAAAGGGGGAAATTTGCTGTCGCGCTACTTGTCAGCCGATTACGTTAGTATTTGGCAAGATTGTTTAGTATCTTAATCCAATCGGCAGGTTAAGTATTGTTGGACAAGGGCCTTAAAAACAGCACTACAGGCTGGTAGCGTTTGTATTCAATATTGGCTGTATACTCAGATCATCTGTTCGTTTTGTGGCCGTGGTAAAACGCCGTGGCAGTCTAGTAGTAGTGACACCGGCCTTACAATCGTGTGGTCGTGGGTTAAAATCTCGGTGCCGTACCAACCAGTTCTTTGAATCTGCTATGTAGTTACGGATTTTCATACCACTGGCTATTCGGTGATCAAAAACATCATGAGGAAACCTGAGCATTTCGATGGCGTATATGAATCCACCAACACGCTCTGGGCCAGCGTTGTAGATATGGCCCAATTACCCCCTGCGTGGGCAGGCCTACGTCCTGCAGTGGACTAATAAAAAGGCTGGTATAAGTGCAAGTTCGCTTTCTGGACCAATGTCCAATGCTACGTTTAGATGTCCTTGACCACCATCTGTGTGATATTTCACTCAATACTAGGGATAGAAAATATTACGGCCTATCAGCTATAGAATTAAAAAATTAAAGTAAACAGCTGTCTTTTGTTTAAGCGCAGTATATTCGCATTACATCTAATAAGATGTGAACAACTGTAAGCTTATAAGATTAAAAAAAATCAGGGACAAACTGCATCAGAACTTAATGACGATTTGTCACTCGTATTTTATTCTAATCGTTGCGAATGTCGAGTTTACTTTGCGTTACTTTGTTACCTGTTTTTCAAAGCGATTCATTTCACTTTCTATTGATATTTATTTATACATTCCTCATTGTGCTATTTTCAATCTGTTTATGTTTACCTTTGTACATAATGTGTTATTGTGCTGGCGCTGTAAACCAAATAAAAGAACAATGCTGTGCGCCTTTACTATTAAAACTATGTCATTAATCTTAGTAATAAAGTAAACTACGACCTTACTATTAGTCTGCTTATCACGGAACAATATTGTAGATCCATGTAAATCCTTAAACTCAAAGTATTTTTTTTCCATCAACTCCTTATATGTTTAAATTTTGTTTAAAGTGTTAGTCTTGACAAAATGGTTCAGGAAAAATAGAAATGAAATTTTATAAGTAAAGTAAATGTTATCACTAAAGATTCCTCACTCATCCCCTTCTAGTAATCACTGCGCTGCTTGCGTTGCATTTACATACTTATGTGATGACATGTTAAATTATTATTAATTAATGAGCGAGTGGTGAATATAGGCATCTAGACCAACCGAAAGGTTTTTTAACGTGATAACGTCATACATATGGATAAACACAGGCTGCACGCACGAAAAAATGTCACTCGCCCAAAGAACTTAATCCAACCTATAAGTTCCTTGCACTCGCCTGAGCCGCGGGCGTGCAAGCTAGAGCGCGAAACAGTAATAGAGAGGCACGATCGACCTAACCGTTCGGCTTGTTTCACTTGTTGATTCAACAAAATTTTCTTATGACATTATCACGTAAAATTATTGTCCGTTAACCGACTTTCCAGACAATTTTTATTCATAAGTAAGGGTATACATATGTATTATGAAATTGTATTGGTTTCTAAAAAAATACTTACAAAGAAAATTCCGTTCCGCTTCGCGTCTGCATTTTCGCCCAGCCCTTGTCTGTAGAAACCTACAATCGATTTGTTTTCTACACTGCGCAGTAGCTATAACTATAAAGCTGTTTCCAAGGTACGAAATGCTGATCGGCTACCCTCCGTTCTGTTCGGAGTCGCCGCAAGAGACCTACCGCAAAGTGATGTCGTGGCGCGAATCGCTCACCTTCCCGCCGGAGATTCCCATCAGCGAGGAGGCGCGGGAAACCATTCTGCGCTTCTGCTCCGAACCAGACCGCAGGTAAATTGTCCAATATTGTCCATCTATCTATATTATATCATTATTAAATTTCGCAGAAAAACGACTTCAACCGTGTACGTGTACACGTTTTACTGCAAAGAGTTTGATAGCTTTAGAAGCTTGTGGTACGTTTACGTGTAGAAGAGTGTGCATTATCCAAGGTTCTCGCTAGTCTAGCTTCATCTAGTCCTCTTGTATTGAGGATAGGTACTGGCCTCGAGGTCTAACCTCTTTGCTGGGGCTTGACGGTACTAACAAAGGTCTGCAGGGCAACGTTAAGGGAGGGCGCGACCTTCCCGACCGCGCGGTCGGGCGGCTTTCGCTCAGCGCCCGCGCCCCGCCATTCTGGCAAACTTCTGTCGGCTGTCTTTGCGTTTAGATCTTCTTGGATTCGAAGTCTTCACACCTGCAAACGCCGGGTGCATGCATCTCCCCCTCTTCGAATGATTGGTCGACGTGACGCACGTCGATCCGGTGGCGTACTCGGTCAGGCGAACGCAGCTTCAAATGGTCGGTCTTGGGAGTGTACACTCAACCAAATCCTACTGAAGCGCAAAGCGCGGCTCTCCCAGCCTGCCGGACTTGTAGCGATACGGAGAAGGAGAGTGGGATCGCTGGCCTTGGCTCAAGCGCACCGCCGCGCGAGCCTGGTTTCACTTCTCTAACATCCCCTTATGAAGGAAGACAGTCGTGAGAAGTGGGTCCGTGATGTAACGCCCAGTGGAGCAAAGCGCAGGGTGGGTCCGATAGTGTTGTCAGTCCGATGAGGTGCGCCCCGATCAAAGTTAAGGGTCTCGTGGTCTTGATGGTAGTAGGCGACCCGCTTTGCGCCCACTCGGTGAGGCACTATCGAGTTGGTGTAGTGGGACGCATCGTCGTCGCTCCGGGTCGCCAGTCTCCTCAGGTAGCCGCGCGACCGTTCACCCAAAAACGGGAGGTGGCGCAGCAGGCGCCCATGGTGCCAGCACGTCTCTGGTCGCGTCGGCAGGGATGTGGCCTGGATTACTCAACAGGCCGGCAGGTGAGGCGCGTCGCTCGAACGTCGCGGGTTGCTTCGGGACGCGTTACGCGCTCACGCTGAAGCGTCGGTCTGAAGTTGGCAGGCGCCGGGTGCGCTTGTGCCGATAGGGGTGCTGGCGGCCGACCCTGTGGTCGTCTTGGGTATAGATTAGGGAGGCGAATCTCGACCCCGATGATGGCTTCAGATGCTGCGAGTCTCGATGTCATCGTCTCGTCTGCGGGCCGGCAGGCTTCCGTCCCGAGGTGTGCACGCCGTCGGGATGGGGAGCCTTGCGAACCCTCAATCGAGGCAAGGGCTGACGATGGCGTGCCGCCGCGCCGGGCGAGCGATCGATTAGAGGACGCTCACTAGGGTGGCGCACCCCGCTCGTGGACGCGGCTTGTTCGCTGGAAGCACCGGCGCTCTCGACCAGCAGAAGCGCCTTAAGGCTCTCGCGCTCATAGTAAATTCGTAAAGATTGACTGGCTAGTCTCATTATTATATTGATACATTAATTCGTGCGAAAGAAAAAAAGAGCTATTCTAATTCAGTATTCGGTTGAAGTCGGTTATGCCATTTTAGGAGAAATATTTTGATGAGGTGAGTAATCAAGACGTTGTATGTCAGGTTGGGGTCGGCGCGCGGTATCGAGGATGTGAAGTCGGTGTCGTTTTTCCGCGGCGTGGACTGGAGCCACGTGCGCGAGCGCCCCGCCGCCATCTCGGTCGAGGTGCGCTCCATCGACGACACTTCAAACTTCGACGACTTCCCCGACGTCAAACTCGAAATACGTGAGTATACACCCTAGGGCCAATCTCTTACTAAGCCACGGCAAACCAACCTCAAATGGTAGGCGAAGACAAATAAAAAATTGACGTTCTGTCGAAAACATAGAAAGGAGATATTGCAAAAATATATAGAAATTGGGCCACCAAAGGGTACATAATTTCGTAATTTGCTTCGTTTCTTTCGGATAATTATTTTCCCGTTATTTTTTACAGTAACAGTGTCCATTAAAAGTAATTTCATGTATTCTGATTGAAAATCACATTGACATTGTTTAGAAATAAGGCAGCCATACTCTTCTTCTTTTATATTTTGGTGTCGCATGGTTTATGCATTTGCTAATGTTACCTATAAGTATTGAACCTTTTTTTTGTATTTAATCAAAATAGTTACAGTCTAAGTCACGTCATAGTCCGAAAAAGTCGCGGTTAAGTTAGACCTCAGTAAAGGCATCGGCAAACTAATTATCACTGATAGAAACATATTTCACAAAATAATATAATGCGGCGACATGATTTTCCCCGTTCCCGCCAAAAACCACCCGGCCATACTCGACTTGAAACATTAATAAAATGTCACAAATAACAAAAATAGGCTAAAGGCCTGTTTAAAACCGATTTCTATATATACTCCTGGATTCTTATAACAACGAAAAAAACACGTTTCATTGCAATTCGTTGGATGATTTTTTATTGTTAACTATTACAGGATTTAAACACCTCGTAGTCAAAATATTTTACTCAGCATTCTCAGATCTTAGAAATATATGGTTACAAACATTTTTTTATTCTTCGCTCCATTTTAACACCATTGATCCTCCTTAGTTTCTTTCCCGCCAAAAAGTAAGTATTCATCCTTCATTCTCCTTTTTTTTTAAATATATAGATCTAACTTGTCCCGTGAGTTTGATTACTAAAGAGGTTTCTATGTGCTACGTGATCTTCATACACCATTATAAGAATACAGCAATGTGAATGCGGGGCAAGTTACTTCGAAATAATTCACAGTTGTTTAGATCTATTTATACAGAAATATGATATAATATAATACTTTTAAGAGAATATAAACAACATTACACTCATCACACTATTAATGACGGTTTTACAAAATTAATATAACGATCGCGCAGTCTGGAAAGAGGGAAGGGAGGCCTTTGCCCAGCAGTGGGACAATACAGGCGCAAAATAATAATAATATAACGACAAAATTTTCTTGATTATTTACGAAAACAGGAAAATAAAAACAAACCTCTTACACGTTTGCCTTCGACTTTCTCGGTGACCCGCGACTTCACCAAGTAACAACTTAATCCTCCTCAGGGCCAGCGCAGTGGATATGAGTGGATAGGCCTAGCCTATGTTCAGCAGTATACTTTTAAAAATTACAGATACATAAAAGGTAGATACATACATATACCGTGTGTCTCTCAGAGATCTAATAATACTGAAACCACTTATATGTAGTACCTACGTTATTATGAACAGCTGAAGATTGCTGTTGGCCCCATAATAAAAAAATAAATGAAATAAAAGAAACGTATAAAGTCTTGATCGAAGTATAAAGTACCTATAAACGTATCAATTTGATGTATCATTAACGTCTGAGAAGTTTTGCTAACAAAACTAAACTCTTCAGTGCATTTTTTACATGTAGGCTATTAATTCTATGTAGGTTATATAAAAAAGGTTATATGTGACCAAAATGGCAGTAATTCAATAACTGAGAACAAATCAAATTGGAAAATGTGAAATTACTCATAAATTAAGCATTTAATGCGGTTGTTTTACTCTGCGCATTTATTTATCATAGTTTATCGGATTTTTTGAGCTACTGTACCTAGTCTTAGCCCTTTTTGCAATATCACCTTTAAGTGTATAGACACGAAATACCTACAAATTAGGACGCACGGCAGATTGGACTCAATATGACCGTATGTTGTATGAGGGCTCATAGTTAAACGCGAAAAGTTGCGTCGGCGGCGGCGTTGAATACCAGTTTTATTTTGGTTGCCTCGTCTGATATTGACCTTATAGTCTTAAGGCTAATATATCTAACGTTACAAACTAATATTCTCTAACGTTTGTCGTCTTATGTTCCTACTGTACGGTCTCCAACTGGGATATTTACCACATTGTTGACTCTTCAACATTAAATATCAAGGAATGGACAAGCACTGACTGTGACACTGACTGAAAGACTATGGATAAACTAGGGTTTTCGCGGAACGAGGAAAATTTCAAAAAGCTAACTGCCAACCACTATGATGGAGTGGCACTGGGAAATAAGAGGTTAATTCTTATCGTGTACTGTTTCAGCCGCTGCGCCTATAACACAAGACGGCGAGGTGGCGTACAAAGATTGGGTGTTCATCAACTACACATTCAAGAGGTTCGAAGGTCTGACGCAGCGCGGCACGCCGACCAAAAAATGAGGACCGCCTTCACTCCCCAGAGTCTACCTTCAGTCACGAGCCAGTTGGTTGCTTTGCGTTCTGTGTTCTTAGCATAATGAGACGTTTCTCGCTGTACATTTTTAATGACCAAGATGACATTCATATGGTTTCCATTACACGTTAGAATATTTTAGAAAAGGCTGTGGAAAATGTAAGCGATTAAAAACTCGAGGCGTTACGTTTTACATTTAATGGGCAATGTTCAAGAAACTTTTTTGTCTTGCGTAAATGTTCTTTACTCCCTTGCACTTGAGCGCTACTTCATTTAACTTACGATGGAGCACGTAGCACGCTTATTTATAAGAAAAAACATAAATCCAAAAATAGATTAGCTCGTTAGTTTACAAAATTCGAGAGCATAATAGAGTATTTTTGCCAAATAGTCGTATCGTTTTGAATGGCTAGTGTTTTTTTTTATTTTGTACACATTTTTTAATGTTATGTACCCTAATGAACTAACCTATTATATGCAAAAATAAAATGAAATACATGAAAATATTATAATATAGCCAAATCTTTCGTATGATGGCTAAAGTGTAGTTTTTGGTTTTATTTGATGTTATATAATACATTTGTTATGCCTAAATTAAATATGTGTTATGTCGAAACATTTATTATTGACGAAATTAATATTTCGTAATAGTGAAATCAGAATGAATTACCTACAACTTTATTTATATTTAAGATGAATTTGTATTTCGAAAAGCTATATAATTATGAATTTCATGATTATGAAATTGATTATGTTGATGATAGAATTATCTTAAATTATAGTATTTATTTCTCCAATGGATTTTGATGCAAATATGTATTAGTCAACGATATGCCGATTAATAGTAATCAAATAATTAGTCTACTACGGTGACTTTACAATTTACATAGTAGTAGTGAATCATTTAGTGTATTATTAATGTTTTAGAAAGTGCTCCATCTTAGATCTTTCTATCTTTAATGTCAGACAATTTGAGGAGCAAACAATATTAAGAAAATGCAAAATTGAATCTAGCAACTGAGATAAAATGTATTTTTGTCATAGATCCGTTTGTTTACTAAATACGCAATGCACCGTATCGTGACTATAAATACTTACTCCTTTTTTTACCAAACTAAAAATGATTTATTCCGACACAAAGAAATATTTACGTGGTACTATTAAAAAATATAAAATTTAAATGAATTTCAAATGAAGATTGTACATTATACAGGATGGAAAGACGACGCCGAGATTAAATTGATCCGCACGTAGCACTAGTAAGTAGCAATCATAAAATAAATAAGAAAAAAAACCGTTAAATGAAAAAAAAAAAACAAATTTTTTAACAAACTAAAAATAAATAAACGAAGTAATTAGGCATCATACTTAATATGGTACTCATTCATGTTAACTTGACATAAAACTAATCAGAATAGTTATTCGAGCTGTTTTGACTAATGTCGAAATAGCTCGAATAGATGCTTAGAGAGATATACAGGTTGCGTCAAAATGTTTAAGAAAATTGTACATAACGAAGTAAATAGCCTTATATAGTAAATTCAGAATATCCAAAACAGAAGGCCAAATATGTGATTTCATTTAATGTCGGCGTTAGCTCTCCAACCTGTACATTTCACACTGTAATCCAATAGCTCTAATACGAATAATAACCTACAAATACATTGTATTTACTACCAAGAACTTCTAATCAGAATTGCCAGTGATATGTGAATTATTCAGAGTGCAAATGTCTTAGAATGATTTGATAAACCGCGTTTTCGCAAAAGTCCTAGGAATTTAGCAAAACACGCATAATTAAAGATTGACTATGATATTTCTCAATCTTACTGAAAAAAGTAATTGAATAACCTTAACTCTTATTGGCTTGATCTTGATTTACATGACAACTCTTGTTGTGATTGGACCCTAGTTTTACATTGTTGCTTTGAGGCACTTAGTCATAGACCATTTTGTAAAGTCAACCAATCAGAGATGTTGTTAGGTGAGTTCCGATCAACAATCATTGTTCTTAAGTGTACAGTGACCTAAGTAGGTCTTAATGCTCAACGATTCTTTTCACAATCTTAATAAAGAAACTCATATTTTAGCAAAAATCCTAACCTTTTTCAGTAATAGGGTCCCGTTTTTCCCTTTGGGTACGGAACCATGGTTAGTCCCACTAAAAGTTGTACATGATGATGACTACAATGTTTTGATTCGGCTTTGTGTATGGCCAGTTTATGAGCTATTTCACAAAAAAGTAAAGATTGTTTTACCTATTTGTAAACTTAGTAAGTTGCACCCTGATGGTAAATTACTTATACGGGGGCGTCTGTTTTATGTACCTTCCTCTGTGGAAAAGCTCTTGTCAAAATGCATTATGTTTTTTTGGTCAAAACATGATCGCAGTTTTTATGTCTAAAGAAAAAACAATGACAATAAATAAGCATGAGTGGATCCTATCTATCCGTAAACGTGGAATACTTGTAATAATTTTGAAGTGATTCGTACATGATTATAATTCATCTTCTGATGGATACCGTTTAGTTATTGCGCTGATCATGTTATTTTCGCGTTTTAATTTTCGTATCATCAAATCTGATATAATATGTAACGCGTATATAAGGTTCATATTCCCTTGCTTATTGTGTCTGCCTTAATAAATTAGTTAATGGGACAATCTGTGTCGTCATGTATGATGTCAGTCACTACAGTAGTCAGTCAGTACTATTACTACTATTTTGATGTAGAAGTCAGAACACTTGTCCTTTTTTAACATGTAACGTTATGTTATTGACTATATCAGTAGGAAATTTTGTTATAACATATTTCATTTATGGAAATGTTAAGTTATTACTGAAATAAAAAGGTGAAGTATATAACGCTTTCGTAACATTTTAGATTTAAATAGAATCGTGTAAAATAATCTTGATGATCATAGTTACAAATGCTTTTAAATTCATAATCGAAATTGAATTTATAATTTTATAACAAGTGACATTTTTAAAACCAATATATTTTCCAATAAGATCTATATTTAAATAGATTCACTTTATCAAATGTACAAAATAAACCTGTATAAAAGTGCATAATAATGCGTTCATAATAATATGAAATAACTTTTTTTTATTTGAGCGCTTATAACCAATTTCACTGTACTGTAACTCCGTCCACAATTTTGTTATTGTAATATGAATGAGCATTATTTTATCTATTAACATTATAATGAGTAAAATTGCAAATAAGTACTAAATCCTTAGTAACCGAACCTATGACATTGAACCTCGAGCTGAACTGTGTTGCTGTACCAGCTGCATTTTCATAAAGAAGGACAAGTGCTGCTTGTAGGTGCCAAAAGTGTAATAGAGTATTGTTCTTCTTGGGATCTTATAGTATTATAACATGGTGTTCGATGCAATTTATTTATAAATTTGATTCCTTGTATTTTTTCTCATTGTTTAGCGGCATGTAGTGTCTAAGGTATAAGGCACACATTTGAGGATATCACTATTGTCATCACTATTAACTTTCATTCACAATCAGGTGTAATGTATCAGACATTTTGTTGGTAGACACAGTTTTCTGTGATTTTTTCCTTAATGTTTTTTTACAACAATTTTGTTACCATCCAGCCCCCTCAAAAGTTAGGATGGGATAAGTTACAAAATGGTATGTAGATTGCGGGAGAGTTCTTATAATGTGTGTGCGTATATAACATTGACCGCATTGTAAAATATGTAATAAGATAATGTTATATTTGCATATTATTGCTGTGTGGGAGCACCTAAAGGATCCTATGAGCCTATGACCTATGATCAAAGCAGCATTTTTTCTCTGTTTTGTTACGAATTATTCTGCTGAATGATATTTTAACTATGCTGCTAGTTAAAACGCTGCCAAACATATTAGAGAAGGACAAAGGCATTTGAAAAAAACTCCACAAGCATTTTTGAAAGCTATTTGAGGTAGTTATTGATTTAAGTCCGCGTTTCTGTTTTTTTTTTTTCGATATACGACATGTCATTAAATACATACTATTATTTATGTGTGAGATACAACCCTTAAAAATGATAATATTTAAGAGTAAATCGTACACCTGCCGTTATCATTGTATACCATTCACCGTATAGGACAGCATGCCCTTGGCGCTCATTTTGCTTCAATCAGATTCGATAGATTGACATCGATGAAATGTTAATTATTTCCTACGCGATACACTTGGTAATTAATGTTAGTCATCGTTGCCACAGATGCCTTTTTAATTATACTTCGCATATCTATTTAACAGTAAATAGTGTTGATATCGCGATTAGTGGACGCTCTTGCCACTAGCATAAGTACAATGTTTCTTAGCGGATGGTGTCTGCATGTAAACACATTTTAATTTTATTACCATAAATACTCGTCTAGAACGTACTCACCTGTGCAAACTTATATTGGTATCAAATACGTATTTATGTCGTGTTTAATGATGGAATCTGAGATTTCGAGAAATTTCTAGTAATACTTATGACGCTCGAGTTACGATAAGTAGTCTAGCTTGTCATAGTCTGTGTAGATGCACTGCTTCTTTCAGTAAAATATTATGACACGTGAAATTTAATCAAAATTATATTATACAATTTTATTTACAAAAGAAGAAAATTATGGTTTCTCTTGTAAACGTCTTTGTAATGTAGCTTAAAAGCTTTAAGTTAACTTGTTAAATAGAGTTTGTTTACAGATACAGATTATTTATTGGTAAATAAACATTACGATTCAAATCATCGTCATTTTACATCTAAAATGACGATGAATTTATTATTACTAAGCTTCGGGCAAATCTATAGTCAAAATCATGCCAAAAAGTGTCCGAGTCAAAACCCTGCCCAAACTACGTAGTGGGCAGGCTTTTTAGGTAGTTGCAAGGCGATTGCAAGCCGACTACAACGCCGTGCGATGCCAAAGTGCTCTGTTACAAGCACTGATTAGGTGACATAACGTCGAGATTCGACAAAACGGGCCATTGATTATTACTTAATGTAAATAAGTCGGTTTGTATGACGGCGCTCGGATTTTTTTTTACTACTTTCAATTAGGGACTGTGGCTCTGTAGATATTTGCTCGAAGTTACTAATTATCTGATTCCATCATTGTCCTGCGACATTTGTAAATATCTGACATAACCGAGCACTGTCTCTACAGTTTATAATACTTATGACTAATCACTAAGAATAAATGAAATGTCCTACGATATTTTTGCACTACTTTATAGACTAACAGCTGTCCTCATTACGTAATATGTACAAAATTACAAAGTCTGTGCGGATGGAGTAGAGTGGCGTGCTTAGTTGTAGTTACTAATCACATAGGATTTTCGGTGTTGTATAATTTTGATATTAGCGTTTTATTTAATGTATTGTTTATATGTAATGCGTTTAGGTACTAAAACTTAGTTAAATTATTTTTAGACTTTTGCGGCCGTCAGCGTGCGACGAACTGAAAATTGTTATGTTTGGTTCGGGAATAATGTCGTTTAAGTATTTTAGAATTAACAAATTTAGTTGAATATTTGCCCTAATTGTTTATTTATATCTGTATAATGTGTCACGGGTGAACAAAACTGTCGACTGGATCTATTGCTGTGTTTAGAACACTTCATTTTTTATTAAATAACTTAATGTTATCGTATATAACATATGTTTTGTACAGAAAAGAGACGTTAGTTGTGGGTGCACATTTGAAGTATAGCACATTCCCCTATTCAAAATATGTAGCTCGATTCGCTGTTAAGGCGCTTTGCACATGTAGCGACTATTGCAGCAACTGGCAAATAGCTGTTTACATAAATATTTCAATGGGACTGCGCACATATAGCAACTCGAGTTTCGAGTTCCGGACATCGTCAACAGTTTTCAGTTGCTGTAATTGATGACTAATATTTTCTATTTCCTGTAACTAGCAACTCATAAATATATACCGGTTTTTAAAGTTGTTGGTTTCCTCAACCGTGAATCGACCGTTAATCGCAACGTATCGGGCGATTTCACATCCTTCCTCCTTCACCCTGTCAATGCCCGGCAATGCCAGATTGAGCTTCTCAGCCATGAAAGTTGCTCACAGATTGCCTTAAAAGTGCGGCAGTCCAATATATATGCACATTCAAGGGAATGAACGAGTTATGTCGCATCATTAAATCATTTTCGGCCTGTAATCTGCTGAGTATATACTTCTTTTTTTGTACGCCATTTACTTCGTTCTTGTGCCAATCTCGTCCAGGTTGGACTCGCGAATCTTACAATGTCGTCGACCTGACCTAACGAGCTGATGGACGCCCGACGCTTCGTTTGCCGTTACGCGGCACCACCATACCATTACCACCATTCGGTTAAGGTTGTCCACCTACCACCGCTAAAAAAAGAATGACATCAGTAAAACAGAAAATAATTATAGCGTCACCGAGTATAGTACGTATTGCGTACGCAATATCTCAGTAGGTAGAACGAATTTTGGTGCCAAAGCGAATAGCGAGAATCATGAAATTGTTAAATGCACCCATGGCTAATATTTCTTGTCTCATGATAATAATTGTTTTCAGTGTGCGCTTGCTTCGCCGTATTTAGGTAGGTACAATTAATGTTTTCATAGGCCACGGTGAACAGTGAGTACGCGCGCGAAATAAACGACACATCACTTTAAACTTAAATGTAATGTATAAAGAAAAATCTGTACAGAAATATATCTTTGTCGTGCGTGTAATTAACGCTAGTATTCTCTAGTTTTCTCTACGTCGGCGTGCTATGTATTATTCCGTTTAATGTGCAACACAGATTCTACGGATTTTTCAACATCACTTTTGTGAAAAAATCTTTTATGAAATTTCCTCTTCTATTTGCTATGTTATTGTTATTCGAAATAACTAAAGATATTGTTTAATTTAATTTGAATGAACTTAGTTAATTAATTTCATAAAAATGTAAGTTACAAAAATGTATTTTGTTTTTAATGAACTATGTTTCTTCCATGTGATTTAAGAAAATGGCAATATGAATAAGCATTAAAGCGATATGAAATTAATATTATGCATTTTATTTACTTAATAAAATTTCATTATTTATATTTGAAAAAATATAATTGACTATAATAAGATAAATGAAACACCAATTTTGATTCATGTACTTTATTGAATAAACGTCATTTTAGATGCAATTCTTATGTATTACTTACTTGGATTTACCAAAGTATACGCGAGTATAATATATCTATTCATTTTGAAAAGTAAGACGTTACAGTGACAACAATATACGTGTTCTATAAAAGTCTGAAATAAAAATTATAAGTGCATCTACACACATATGTAGACAACATGGATAAAGAAACTTAAAAATAACGTGAGGCCGTGTATTCAGTAATAATGCTAATATAAAATCCATCATCCGTACACAATATACAATCATTTTAAAATAAATTCGTACATTTTTAAAAGTTAAAAGAGTAACTGGGTTTATTTAACATTTAAAGTTATACTAAATAATCTGAACCTAATACGTACAAAAGCAATTTTTTATCAGGAGTTCTTGTAGTTATATGTAAATCTGTCCAGTTTCACGATTGACTTATTATTATTAATGTTGTCAACACGAACCTCTACTGAAGTCACGAACCTCCACTATTATACAGATTCATGACTGAAGTATACAGATTCATGGCTGTCAAATATATCTTTCTTAGATTGACCAGTTAATAAAGACAGGTACACGTTGACTCTCTTGACGAAGTTTATGCCTAAATGATAACTAAAAAATGTAATGCACTCTTTCTACTAATGAATGATATAAAATGATTAATATAGTAAAAGAAAAAGTAGTAACTATAGAAAAATAACAAACATATCTATTCTAAAGTGAATACACAGCCTTCCTTACCCTAAACAACAAACATAATAAATTCTAGGTATATTTTCAGTACTAATAAATGCAAACTAACTACTCAAATATGCTTTTGGTCTTAGAATAAATTAGCCACTTTCTATATATGTACCTATTTAGTGTAAAAAGCAACCAAAAAAATACAACTTTGATCAGAAGATAAGTAGACTGCTTATGCAAAATTGATCGAATCCTGTCTGCTGGGCTCGACCATTCGACAGAATGGCTCTGAATTGGAGAAGAAGCAATTTGTATTGTTGTAAATCTAGCGTCCTGGCCAGCCGGCTTTCGTCGTCGGTAGCTCCAGCGTCTAGACCTCTCTAGACTCATTTCGAGTTTCATAATTTATGACAGAAATAAAGTTAGACCTACATGTAGTTTTTTCTACCCACGCTTTAATATTAAAACTTTAAGTCATGCAATATTTGCCCCTGCCACACTAACAGTAAATTAAAAAAGAAAACAACATTACTACTCAAAATGAATACACAGCCTTTGTTATTAACCAAAATAAATTCCAAATAAAATCCGCCGCAAGTTTTCAAAGATCATAAATTCCGTAAACGTTCTGTGGTATTAATTTTAGTTCCTCATATTAGAAGCCTAGAGCAACCATTCATCGAAGAGTAATATTTCTTCGTCACACACGGCGTCAAGTTTTTGCTACACACAAGCGGGCCGGCTCAGTCGGTTCAGCACAATTTGTTGAACGACAAAGCTACTGCATACGTATGAATTCACTCGGCCTTTGCCGATCGGCACCCATCAGGTGGTTTCGACTCTGACGAGTCTCTCCGCGCATCGGAATTCATCATCATACATTACATTCTGTTTTGCCGAACATGCCGGCCGGCTCACGGCCGTCTGGCCCTGCGAAAGCAGATCACCATTTTTGCTCCAACATTCATCAGCACCATATTGGATTTTACCGCCCGGCAGTGCCGTTCGAGGCCGGCCCTAATATATATGTGTAGCAAGCCTGTATGTGCGTGGATATAAAGTTGGATATCTACTTTTTACCAATGTACCTGTGTCTCCATCTCTGCATTGATTCCTTATGGAATTCTGAACATTTCAAAGTTGGAGTTGGAAATTAATCACACTTAAAAGTGGGAGCTCGTTTTAAATCCTTAACCTACCATCAATATTTAAAAAAAATTAAGTTTCCAACACTTTAGACATTTATCGTTTGCAGTTCCCCTCCTACCCTGAAGCCTCCGATCTACAATATCTAAAATATTAATCACTACGCTACTATACAGTAAAATAAAACAGTATTCACTACCGCAACAATTCCGGCTCAGCTTCTAGTAAAGGCTCAACAATCATAAATCTACATTCTTAAAAACTTAATGATTTTGTGTCTATTTTATTATAACTATTTATGTCTACAATATTTTTAATACAAATACATGCATAATATTGTTAACTAACACAAATTCTAAAATCCGAATAAATAACACTGTCAAGTGAAATTGCTACTGGATTATGCAGATTAAGATAATTATTAAATTAGACAACTTTAGGATATTACGATTATAAATGTGCATTTAGCATTAACCTAATACTATTCTAATTTTCTTATCAGCTACCTCTACATTATACATACCTCTGAAACTGTTGGATTATATTCATTATTTAATACAGGAAAGTATACAGGGTCATAGGTATTAAACGCAAAACCTTTTAAGGGCGGGTCTAGTACTTACATCTAGACAAACAAATTATGTACCACGACCATAGAAAATTCGCAAAAATAATTCGCTTCTCCAAACATTTTGCCGCGCGTTGACGAACTTTTTGTATGAAAAAGCTGAATTTTTCTTCGTGATTTTCCAAAAATCCAGAACAAAAGTTGTTTGTCTAGAATTCTAGATGTACTAAACCCGTCCTTAGAAGGTTTTGCGTTACCTATGAGCCTATGACCCGTATACTTGTTTAAGATTTTTTCTAAGTAAAAATATGCGACGTCAAAACAAGATGAAATATTATTTTATGTATTTCACTATCTTCGCAAAATATCAAGTGACGAAACAAATTATGTTGGTTCTGATATATGTGTATTATATTAATATATACTACCTGAAGAGAAAGGTGAGATAATTATGTTGTATACATTTGAATTGTAGGTAGGTACCATCAACTCTAAATAATACCATATTAACTTAAACAAATTCAAAAAATAGACAAAGAACCAACAAATCACTAATTACAAGGAAACAAAAGTAATCGGATAAAATAGTCAGTAAAGCAATAGCTATAGAATAAGTACAAAGGTACTGATAGTAAGAGCTGCCAATTTACTTTATTTCCTTTTAGTTGATCTACTTTCCTAACTAACGAGCATTGTTAGGTACAAGGTTTAAAACGTAGAGTTTAAGGAAACCTTAGACTTAAGTAAATACCTATGCTAAAAAAGAAAACGATTTAATTAGAACCTAGTTATGTAGACTCTAGGCATGAAACGAAAATATAATAAAGTCAGAAGAAAATATAATAAGAAACTTAATTTTTAACAATATAATTAACATGTAAAACATTACGTCTTCTAAATTAATTTATATGAAAAAAAACGGAAAAATCTTTTTATAAAATGTCTAAATTTTACGGTCACGGTAAAGCCATCATTTGGCTTTACTATTGTACAAATGTCAGCTGAAAATTGGAACGCGTCTGTCGCTAGCTGATATTTCAAAAACTAGCATCTTATCCTGGTGTCAGTGTTTTTAAGCTGCCTCTTTAGCTAATACATCTTATGTACTTTTGCTACAGGAATATTAGTCTGGAAAAAAATCAATGTATTCGGAAAATATTTTGCTTTTGACCAAATTTATTACAACAGTTCATTTTTATCCCGTTTCCAGGCTCGATCCAGCAGCAAAAGTTGGTCATAATAATAAAAATAAAGATATTCTAGAATATTAGTGCTTAACTAGTCAGCCAACGAGGTATGGTATAGCCCGTCGGTTTACGATCGCAAAAATTAGGCTGGGGTGGCTTCAGAGGCAGACACAGAAGATTGAGCGGCGGCAGCGGCAGCGGCCCGCTTGGCTTCGCGGAGCGTTGCCTCTTCCTCCTCAGATTTGGGAATGTCGAAGATTTCGGAGAAGAGCGCAGGGAGGCTGAGGTGCGTCCACCGCTCGCGGCACCAGTCGAGCAGCACGTGGTGCCGCTTACCGATCATGCGGGCTTCCTTCGCGGCCGCCATCAGCCCCTTCAGTCGCATCGCGCCGTTCGGCCCGCTCGATAGCACCTGCCGAACACACCTGCCTTGAACAACGACTAACAAATGCTTTACATTAAAATATTACTCTAACAGCCATCTCCAAGTCGTATTAAATGTCTGAGTTGCTTGCACTAATGACCGCATCACAATCAACTGGGCGTTCACACGTACGCAGGCAGTTATTATCGTAGTGACAGTAATCGTAATATGTACAACTGATCCTATAGTTCCTGAAAATATTGTCTTAAATACTTCTGCTGAAATATTGATGCAAGTGAGCTGCTGGTCGATGAGTAGAGACAACGGCATGAACAGTGTCCGCACGGGCTCTCTATTGAAATGCTCAGGCTGCTCGTTTTCCTGTGTAACTGACCAAACTGTATGTATTCTACTTAGGATATCATTGTTCTCATCACTATTACCAAGTTGTACTATAGGTCCAACTCCGAAATCGCGAATAAAAATCAACTGTCCAATCTAAAAGATTCTGTTACACTTTCGTTTTAATGTAGGGAACGGGTAACTTTTTCGTAATTTAAACGATAACTCCATACTAAAAGATGGTTATAAGGCCATTACAAGGAGTAAAATAATATCACTTCTATTTTATACAGTAAAAAGTCATTTTTTTCCCACTTAGATCTTCTAAATTGCCCAAAAGATTGTAATGCGGTTATCATTATACACCACTACTTTTTATGAACATCTAAAAAAAAAATGTAGGTAGTAATCAGTACACGATGTAAAACATATGTGTACAGTTAAAATTTAAAAAAGATCTTAGGTAGCCTATTTATTTAGGTTTTATTTTATCCGAAAATTAGACTAAAATTATGCACATAATGTCAATTTTATTCATGTATCGCTATTGCATTCATTCCCTTTGCTAGCTCTCTCGCTCGCAAAAGCCCGCCCACAATTTTATTACCTACAAGTCTTGCAACATGGCTAGCAAATAATTTAAAAAAAAAATCAAAAAAAGCGTAAAAAATGTACCGTAATCTAGTAAACGCTGATATGCATTTACCACTGTATGAGCGTTTGGCTGTCGACTGGTTGGATACAATTCTCTGTACATGCGTAATGCAGCACTCTCATTTTCACCACACAAAAAGTACGCACGCAGCATAGCCACGTACTCTCGAGACGAGAACTGGTAGGCCATCGCGACACGAAAACAACACGAAAACAACCGAAAAAATCGAAATGATCCGAAAAATCGAGATGCGTACGCGCCGCGGTAATTTTTGGCACTGGCCGGGCCGGACTTGTCGTGCACCACCGAAAGGGGCGCACGGGGAGAGGGGTGTGGCTTGAGCTTTGACGCGAGTTTGCTTTCCTTTGCGCGGTAGCCGCCTGAGAAATTATGAATGGTGATAAGTACCTACGGTCTTGTTTACGCAAAACAGCTGTAGTTGGAGTCTAATGGATTAGAATAACCAATTATTTCAATTTTTAAGGGATAATTTTAGGATATTGATTTATTAACTTTTTATTGCATATATATGTTTAGTATCGTGCACTGATACCCCCAAATTTTTTTTAGATGTTCATAAAAAGTAGTGGTGTATTTATAAAATATTTTTTGGAAGGTTTTTCAGAAAGTCGCCTGGCGGGCAGAACAGCCGGTATAAACGTAGCGCGTGATGTGACTCAGTAACTGGTGGAAAACGTCGTGCAGGTTGAGGAAAAGCGCGCGCACATGCCCCGGCTCGAAAAAATCGTCGCGCGCCCGCAGAACAGCCGGTATAAACGTTGCACGTGATGTGACTCACTATCTGGCGGAAAAATCGTGCAGGCTGAGCTAGAGCGCGCGTACATATGTGCCCCGGGTCGAGGAGGTCGTCGCGCGGCGAGTACAACAGCTGTTACAAACGTAGCACGTGATGTGACTCACTATCTGGCGGAAAACGTCGTGCAGGCTGAGGTATAGCGCGCGAACCTGCCCCGGGGCGACGAGGTTGTCGCGCGCCGGGCAGAACAGCAGACAGCCGCTGTACGTCATCATTTCCTCCTCTGACATCTGCAGCTGCAGCAGCGCCCACACGTACGACATCAGCGCCGTGGCAAACGTGGGCTGCAACATACAAGTCATCATTATGCTCAGCCCAATGCCATATAAAATCTATGTATCGGCCGTAAGACATGTCATCTACTGGAATTGTCTACTTCACATTTATGATATCTTAAACCTGTAAACGGACAATATTAACCTGCATTGGTACGGGGTGCCGGGGATACTAAATGTGATTAACTCGAGCGTTATTGGATTGTGTACATTTATATGTTAATCTAATAATTATATACCGAGATGTTTATTATAATGATTCGAAAAAAAAAGTATGGGCTGTCCTAGGCGCGCAGCTCTATAGTCTATACAGAAGGCTCATATACGATGGAGGTACTCTTTAGGCCGCTAGGAATATCTATATTAATCTGCCGCACTCGAGTAAGTGCAAAAATCTCTATTAGACTCTTCTTGGACATGTCTGTTTCTTGATTTGTTTACATTTAAACACTACACACCAGAAACTTCAAACGCCTACATCATTCTACGACCGTGCTCCTGTGACACGAACCAGAGAGCGTTCAGCGTAACACCTATTTAAAAATGTAGGTACCTGTAGCCAAGTATGAACTTACATCATAGACCAGGGAAAGTTGGCTTCGCGAGATGGTGGAGCCGTCATCAAACACGATGGCGTCGGGAGTGGAGAGCCGTGAGGCGCGGGTCAACCACAGTTCGAAGAATCCAAGCTGCAAAACATTCACACTTTATATTTACACTTGACAGACATTTATTTATACAATGATCGTTTTAAAAAATAACCAGATTCATTTGGATGTAGCCTGTACCGGATTTTTAATCGTCCACTGCTGTACATAAATCTATCCTACAAAGGCGATTGGGTCATAGATCCACATACGCCGAGTGTAGCTTGGCCCTGTGCTGAGTTGGGCACTGTGCTCGTGACTGGGACATCTTGGGACCTTAAATCTCTCGTGAATCTCTCGGTACACAAGGTGCGGAATCATTCCAAAAGAATAAAATCTATTTGAGTATATGTCGAATCAAACATATTGGCGATTGTGCTGTTAGCTTGTTGCTGTTGATGTTGCTGCGGATTACCCAATCGTGACTGAAGCTCATTTAACAGATGCGCGAGGATTGGGTTTCCCGCAGCTTGTAGCAGATTTCACTGCCGCTAAAACATCTTAAATTCAACCTATACCTAAAGTTTTGCTACAACTATTTCTAACTAAGTATGGAACAACTCATTAAATACAACTGGTTGCACAAAACCAGTACTCGTAGTCGTAGTCAGTTTGAATCCCTACACTGCGCACCTTCGGTAAAACAATATTTGCCCTTTCGTTGACAAATATGCCTTTGTCTTATGTACCGAAGGCGCGAGTAGAAGTTTACTTCTTTTTTAAGTAGATGTTTATTTTTGTCGTACAGAAGCACATATTTGGCTTTATGTTTTAAATCCTTTGACATATTTCGAATTTAATAAACAAAGCTATTTCATCATTTTGGAGCGACCTGTATCTAACCAGCGAATCGAGCTATTTTGACATTAGCTGTTAAAATAGCTCGAATCGTTATTTTGATCCGTGTTGTCGAAATGGCATGAATGAGTTCCTCATAGAGCACCATACTTTATAACAATAGCTTTATAAGGAACTCATTTATGCCTTATTACTTTCTAGTGTTTAGTATGTTGGAAATTTTTGTTGTTTTTTTTCAATGTAATGATTAATTTTTGTTTTTATTGCTTTCTAATGTTTTTTTTCTGTTTCCCTCTTACTACCTTTCCTAAACTTTTTTTAAATTTTTGTTTACAAAAAGTATTAATATTTTCCAAAGTAGTATTTATTATTTCATCCCAAAGTTAGTATTTATATTTTATCTTGAGTAGGTATTTATTTCGATGTATATATCTTATCCCCGATTTCCGGCCCAGTGTGCATACTCATGGTTCAATAAAACCATTCCACTTTAGGCTCCCAAAAATGTCTTCCTTTGTTATATCCACAGTCTTATGATTACTGGTAACTAGTACTACTTGTGGGTCAAATGAATATCGGAGTCAGCTCTCCACCATGTATAATACCTTGATGAGGATCAGCTGGTCGTCTTGCTGCAGCGAGTGGAAGCCTGGCAGGCGCTTGGCCATGTCTACTACGTGCGAGACGGCCGGGGTCAGCTGCACCGCCAGCCCGCGCCACAATTGCAGCCGAGAGTCGGTCAGGGGGTCTGTTGTAGAACTAGCCGCTTCCTCGCTTACAGACCCTGTAAAAGATAATCAATTATCAAATATGTATAGTCTATTTTCTAAATACGTACATATTCAAGGATTCGGGTTAATGAGACTTTTTTCAAAGCCAATGTTCCTCCGACATAATCCGAGGTATCTACCTATTCATTTATGTCGTAGTTAGGAAGATTTGATGAACTGTATTTTCCCAATTTAGGATGATATACGAGTATGTCAAGCTTACTGTAAAATGTTAGAATATTTTGCAAAATAACCCTAGTTACTTTAGTAACATTGAATAACTTAAATTCTAATTGGCTTGATTTTTATTTGCGTGGTAACTTTTATTGAGATTGATCTCTAGTTTTGCCATGTTGTTTGAGACATTTTAGCATAGAGCATTTTGTCGAGTGGTCAAACAATCAGAAAAGATGTTTTTTGAGGCAATTCGATTGACCTATTAGACTGATTAGGTTATAATTATAATATCCAACGATTTTGTTGCAATCTTACTAAGGCAACTCGTGTTTTTGCAAAAATGCTGTCAAATCATCCTACGACAATTATAATTTTCTAATTTTTAATGATTTTGACCTTGTAAATAAGTAACGTAGTCAACAGTTATTTGATAAGTTTTGCTATTTACCTAGATTTTTTAAATCATTATCGTGATACGTACTTTGAGAATGTGCTTAGGTACATAATATGTATGTATATTACAGGTTTGTGTAATTGTATATGTTGTATAATATACTTTATATTCTTACTAATATTATAGATCAGAAAATGTGTTTGTTGGTTTGTCATGCAGAAACAGAGCAACGGATTGACTTGATTTTTGGATATATAGGTACTTAGTTTGAACGACTTTTAGCTAATTACAATTTTTTTTTAATTTTTCATATAGAAACAGCATTAATTTTATATCTCTCTCTCTCTCTCTCTCTCTTTCCTATGGAAAGTGCCATATGCTACTTTTTATTCCGAAAAAACCCCGTGGAGTAGGAAAGGCAAAACACTTTTTTAATGGAGCTCTACCAACTTATTCATATCCGTGTCTTATATAGACAGGCAAAACCTTAATGGTTGGTGGGTGACACAGGCTGAAGACTTTTATACATAAAAGAAGGGGAAAAGGTAAAACACCCCAAGACAAGATTACCGCAAAACAGCGTTGAAAATACATAAAAATCGATTTGCTGCAAGAAAAAATCCGATGGGGTATCCTTACATACATTGATTATTATACTTAAACAAAAATAGTTTCCTATAATAGCTTAAAAATCAAGATGTTACGCGGGCAAAGCCGCGGTTTAAATTTAGTACTTAATACATATTTTATTTTCCCATTATTCCTATGTGCTATTTATTTTTCCAATTATTTTATTCGAAATATTAGGCCTAATTTACTTTGCTACCTATTATTAAAATTGAATGTTTTTCTTAAAACTATTAAATATTATGAAATAATTTAGTTATTCACATAAGCCCCTGATCGACGTACAAAATAAAACCGCGGTTTTAAAGTTTTCTTTTTTTTTTCTGGTTTTATTTTGTACGTCAATCAGGGGATATAGGTATGCTTACTATCAACGAGAATCGATCAACATTTTGCATCGCTTATCCACGTGTTGCTATGCAAATAAAATTGCTTTTGTCGCGGTCTCTGACGGTTTGATCTGGGCTGAGTGACTATCTATCCACAGACGGGAGGTCCAATACCCTTGCGAACCTATCCAGGTCAGCGGACGTGCTAACCTAACTCAATGCTCTGGCATACTTGTACTACCTAGAGGTATATCCTCTACAAGTAGTATGTAAGCAAAACTAGCAAAATAACTTTTCTTGTCGATATAGAACAAACTCTACATACTTACTCTCTACTAACTACACTGTACCTGTACAATGTACATCTGCAGAAATGTGTTATAACGAGTAGCTACCTACGCTCCATTTGTATCAACTATTAAAACGAGAAAAATAAATAATGTATCCAATAATCTTTTTTAGATTCTTAATTGATCGTAAATCTGATATGAGTAAAATCTTATAGTCTATTGATATAGTATTCATAAAAATAGACTCGTCATCTAGAGGTAGTTTGCAATCTTAGTTCAGTCTCTAAGTTTAGATGTATGCTAGAATACTTATAAGACACTTGCAAACTACCTCTAGATACTGAGTCTATTTTTATGAACAATGTATCAATGGACTATAAGATATAAAGCATTGTGTACTTTTATGGCTACTTTTCGAAAGAAATCTCCATTGTGCACATTTAAGGAGATGAGATGTGAGGCTTTTGCAAGGATGCATTTGAAGTTAATTACGTTGCGAAACAGTTAGGCGAAATGAAATTGTTAGATCATTTTCTTGCTCATTGTTCATCTTTCTAATTTCTGGTTACACAGCGTAGGTACTACCTTCATTTTCAGAGTCATCGAAGGTGATGGGGTGTTGCACAAGTTTGAATTGCTACTCCTCTGTATTGGTGTCGTCATACACATAATTGTGGTCATAATTGTTTATAGGTGCCATCGTGATTTTAATAGCAACTTAAATATTGCTGTTTCTTTTTCATTATATGCATTTGATAGAGAGAACAATATTTTAAGTTGATATTAAATTTACGATGGTGCCTTTGAAATTGGCCACGATGTTTGGTTTATTATAATCTCATCATCCACAAGACGTCTATTGCTGAATGTATTCTTACTGTTATTGTTTGTTGTTTTTTTTGGTTTGTTGGTTTGTTCCTCTTTTACGCAGCAATGGAACAACGGATTGACATGATTTTTGGCATGGACATAGTTTGAAAGACGGAAAGTGACATAGGCTCCTTATTATCCCGAAAAAATAAAAGGTTTCTATGGAATAGCACAAAAATAGAAATATCACGCAGGCGAAGCCGTGGGCAATAGCTAGTTTATTATATAAATCCAATGAGACTGTTGGAAGCAACTTGCAACCAGCGCGATCCTGCGGTCTTAATGAATCTTAGTTTTATATGATTAAAGAATTGAAGGTCGGTGTGCACCTTATGTGTGAACGTCCTTAGCTGCGTTTACCGGACCGTGGTCCCACTCGAGAACTATTCGTCCCATCGAACGTTATCTTTGGTTGCCATAAACCTACCTTCATTATCGGAGTCTTCAACGGTGATAATGACGGGGCGCTGGAGGAGCTTGACCCTTAGCTCGTCCGTGTAGGTGATGTTGGTGAAGTGAGCCGCCTTGACCACCTTGACCAGCTTGTCCGACATGTTCTGGGGAAGCGCCTCGGCCTCTGCGTCGGGTGCGGGGTCAGCCGCGAGCGCGGGTGGGGCCGCCGCTGGCTTGAAGATCTTCGTCTGCTCCACCACGTTGTCGCTGGGATCAGCCTCCCGTGACCGCTTGGGCTGACGACCGTACCTTACAGCTGAAATATGTTATTATTTTAAACGTTAATGTATGTACCTCTGAATGTACTTTACAAGTTGCAGTGACGGATATAATATTTTTTTTCCATGGCTTGTTTGAGTGACACCCAGATTATAATTTTTTTTTATATTATGATAAGTATACAACTAAAATTCAATACATTCTATATTACTCAAAAATAACTGTTCTAACTTGTTCGTCAATTAGCATTAGGTTAAAAAATATTACATATTGACTAGTTTTTGGTTTCCGTGTGACAAAAGTGCAACAAACTCATATTTCTATGATAAGTTTAAGTTAGATACCTACTTGTCTTATTGAGCAATGCACCCTCTCAGGCCCGGTAACTTATGCGACCCTACATCAATAAAAGGGTGTGTGATTGAGCAACAATTGAGCACAGAGCGCATATCGTAGGTACCTAAGTGTTCCAGTGCCTGTAGTGCACTCGAACGAGAGCACTGCACTTTGCACGTCGCGCCGCCAATTGGAAAATGAGCTATCGTGTGCTAATCTATCCCAGCTCATTGAGAGGGCTCTAATACTGGGTCACAACATTAGGTATTCTAGACTAGCCTGAGAAGCCAGGGACTAATAGCCACAATTCGAATATGCGTGATAATTGATAAACGTCACTGTACGTTACATTTATACAGAGAAAATATCTTGTATCTTCGTATGACTAAAATCTACATAAGGTTAAGACACGAAATTCTTAAATGTTAATACATATTCTAACTAGGCAATTACAATTTTTATTAGGTATACATTAGAACTTCTCTCTTACAATTCAATCAACAAAATATCTTCTTTTTAAATAGTACTTTAATAGTAGAGCTCCCAGTTGGAATGAAGCGAAAATTTGATCAAATCATCGCATCGTGTACCTTAAGCGGAGCGTTTCGAGTATTTTGACATTGGTCATAATAGCGGGAATACACCGGGAATAGCTATTTTGTTTAGTCTAGTGTCAAAATAGCAAGAATGAGATCCTTATAAAGTATGATTAAAAATTACTTCCTTGATTTATTATTTAGTGTATTTAAAAATTTTATTTGTTCAATTTCAGGTATTTTTCTATTGCTCTTATAATTACTGGCTACTAGTACCACTAGTGGCTCAAATTAATGTCGGCATCAGCTATCCACCCTGTATATTCGTAACGTTTAAAAGAATCCGGCAATATTGAGGCTTGCTTGTGTGAAAGAAAAATAATAAGTATTAAGTACGTTCCAATGAATGTTGGCGTTTGTGGCCTAGATATTGAACATCGGAGTTATTGAATTTATGGAATCCCTATATCACTAAAAATATGGAGCACGATCGCGTTCGTGGAACATTGCCGGCTGCGATTCTCCACAACTACATTAGTATTATACTATATATTGAAGTTTTGAAATGTTTACTAAGTACATAAGTAGGCTTATTTATTTACAACCACAATTAAAGATAAACACAAAAATAAAAACTTAAATAACCTATCTAAACTAAAATAACTAATCCAAACCTAAATAAAACTATCTAAACTAAAATATCCTAACTAAACTAAATTATCCTATCTAAACTAAAATATCTTATATCTAAAGTACACTAATTAAAAAAAATTAGATACTGTTTAAACCTATAAAATGTTTAAACAGTCTCTAATCTCAGGCAACGTGCCTAAAATGCTGGCCGCATTGCCTCGCTGAATTGCGAGGCTGACTTTCTGACCAAAATACAGGCCAGCATTCTGGTCACGTGTGCTTTCTTTCATAAGTAGGTACTTCATGTTTTCGACATGGAGCGCATAGTAGATCTACAGTTTATCTATGTTTAGTTAGATGTAGTAACAGAACTAGAGTAATCTATAAATGAATTCATTTTATGATACAGGCTGCTGTTGCGATATAAAGTGCAACATCTTTCAGAGGTATGCCTAATTCTATTCATTTTTCATTTAATTTATTTCCTTTCCTCATCCTTATTCATTCATTCTTGAACTTCCTTCATAATTTTGAACAATTTTTAATGAAGGACCTACTCCAAAATGGTAAAAAAATTAGCTGTTCCGAACATTTTGTCGAGTGTCGATGAGCTTTCTGTAAAGAGAATATCCAAAGATCCAAACGTTAATATAAATACATTATTTGTAGCGCTCGTAGCGTAGTTTGACTAGGTGATTGTCAGCGATCACCGAAATTAAGCAACGTTCCGCACGGTCAGTACTTGGATGGGTGACCGCGAGTGGCATTTTCCATCTGAGCGCTACCGTGGCTCGGATGACACGTTAAATTGTAGGCCCCGGTTGTTTCAACCGTTTAGCCATGTCAGAGGCCTTCAGGCGGCCTAAAAACTCTGACACCAGGGCTAGCCACCCGGTCTATACGAACTTACTTACTTAATTAAGAACAAAAGATTTTGAAATATAAATTGCTCTTCAAGTATTGTTAAATGTGAACGCCTCAACAGGACACTCGGAAAAGACGTAAAATACTTCTGAAAACGCCTTGCCAAAATTCCCCAACACACATGGCAATGCTGCATTATTTATTTTATTTGTTTACTATAGCTTTACTAGCGGATTCGCGCGCGTAGCACTAGAAATGATCAAGAGAAAAGGTACTTTTCGACTATATCCATACAAAAAAATCCATCTGTTGCTCCGTTGCCGCGTTGCTGCGTGAAGAATTTACTAACAAACATCCATTCGGATTTAAAATTTTGGTACCTAACGACAAACTTAGTCTTTATGACTAAGTTTATTGACTTTATTTTACTAAGTAGATAAAGTAAGTAATTTATAGTAGGTTATAAGTACTAAGGATATAAAATAATAAAAACCAACATATGGATTAGACGTATTGAGAAAATCTAACTATTCACATCTACAAGAATACTATTCACATCTAAAAGAATACTAATATATTAGCGTGAGTATCTCTATCAGCATTGTGGTATACCTCAATTAGCGATGCATCGGAACTGAAACCCGAGTATCAGTTATAAATGTATGTTTAAATCCCGTGGTCACGTTTGAATAGTTTATCGTCAAAAAAGCTCTCTGATTTGAAAAGGAATTAAGAGAAGAAGAAAGAAAAAATAGATAAATGAAATGCAAAGCAGCAGAATAGAAGCTATAGAAAAAACTAAAATAAAGAGACTTACAGTCGCGAGACATTCCAACCGCCAAGCACTTTTTGAATCTGCAAAATTGACAACGGTTTCGGTTGAGCCGGATCACCAAGCACTTGCCGTCACGGAGACAGCGATACTCAATCTGCTTCTGAATGCTCCGCCTGAAGAAACCCTGTAACGTAAGGGGGCAGTCACGCGGACAGCTCTCAGAAACTTTCATCCCCCATTACCTTTAAACAGTAGGTACGCTACACAAAAAAAATAAAAAGGCTTTTGTGAAACCTTGCAAACCTTACAAACAAAACTTAATTATGTTTTGTTACAAAGAAGTAAATTTTCAAATTTTGTTTGAATCAAGACTTGGTGACATTTGAAACAATGGCCTTCGACGTAAAATAATTTGTTAAGGCTTCTGTAAAAGTTTGCAAACTTTTCAAGAGGAAAAGAAAAAAAAATCAGTTAATGTTTTTTGTTTGTTTTCTACCAGCTGTGTCGAAGAGATTGGCCCACGTCCCCTGTGACAAAAATTTATGAGGATGTTGAAATATACCATTATATTTTGTATTTTGCTTTGGTATATCTTAATATCAAAATGATAATGAGTTCTATGTAGCTGTTAAGCCGTGAAAACTTAAACACATGTATAAGTAGAGAGGCAAAGCTACTTCCGCATATATAAATGTTGTATGTTGGCACTATACTTGTATACTTGTACAGTCTTTGAGTCTGAGCACCTTACAGATATAAGAAACTACATAGGTATTTTAATATGCTTTATTGAAGTATTTCCAATAGGGCACACGTAGGACGGTAGCATGACGTAAAACAACCCGTACTTGCCTGCGCCACGCTCGCGTCTCATCTACGCGTGAGAAGCGCGTCATCAAAACAATCTTATCAGTGAGTGCTGCTTTTTTTTCTAAGTTGCGAAGACGTTTGACGTCTTCTAGAGTGTAGACGCAAACACTGGCTTTCGCTCTAAATCTATGCTCTTTGACCCTGGGTAGGGCAGGGGTACCTAAGTGTGGTATGATGTATCAGATGGATATTTAATTTGGGTCTTCGTAAAGAACAGCACGTGAGGCTCGGCTGTATCAAGACTGCCTCGGTGGCTCAGTAGTTAGTGACCCTGACTACTGAGTCAAAGAGGCGTGGGTTCGGTTCCCACCTACGGCAAGCATTTAAGTATGTCATGAACATCGGTGTTTGCTCTGTGTCTGGATTTTATTAGTATCTATGTGTTTAAAAATATGTATAGTATGTAGTATATCAGTCTCTGGCAGCCATATGACAAGCTTTGCTTACGGAGAGTGAATAAGTACAAAGACGGCAGTTGAATGAGACACCACTACACAAGACAGCAAAGCTGCTCAAAGACATCCCACGCGAGAGAAACTAAGCTGGAGACTGTACTTTCCCGTACTACGTATTAATGTTTATAAATAAAATAAAAGATCAATACCTTGCAGCCTTCGCAAGACGTAACACCGTAATGGTAGCCTGACGCTTTGTCGCCGCAGACTTTGCAGGGCGCTGCCGCTTTGCCTCCGCCACTCGCGCTGTCAGCCGGGTATTGCTGGAGATCTGTATAAACAATGATTCAATGATTTAACAAAATACTATATGCTTAAGCGAGTAGATTCAAACAATTGGATCACCCTTGAAGGTCTAAAGATAATTCAAACGTTCAAGTCCAATGCCGGTTGGCAGCGTGCCCAGCATGCTGGCTGCATTAGCACGCTGAATGGCAATGCTTTTACGTTGAGCTAAATAAACAATTAGTTTTATTTTTATTCTATTTTATTTCAGATACAGAGAATAACCAAAACTACAGTACTTTGTGAGTAGGTACAGTTTTTGAGACTCCAAACATATCTTTAAAGCTCTCCTGGTGTAACGAGGAAGAACTTACGAAAACATAATTATGAAGTTACACGAAAACGACGACAGTTTTCAATTTTATTGTAGGTACTAACTCATACTGCGGCACTTGCATGTTACATATATCTTTTCTTGTAATTTTGCTCGTAAGTATTCTAATTAGGAGTACGAGGAGCGCCGGTTACTAAGAATATTGTCTTAAACTAAGCTAGGTACATACTTAAATTTCCTAATTTCGAGAAATTAGTTCTATGATATATTTTTTAAATATATCCGCATACATTCGCTCACGTGCAAAAAAAATCGCATTGCATTCGCATTGAAAATTGTAGTAAATCAATAATACTCATAGATAACATACAAACTTATTCTAGTCATCAATTGTATACCTACATCAATGTACTTGTAATATAAACAACCCTTATGTCTTAAAGACATTTTAATGTAGTTTAAAAAATTGACCGAAATTTGTTTTTTTATTTAATTTATTTAATATAATTTAGGCTTGTACTATTATTAGAATATAAAAATTAATATAAATCTATAATCATTGTGTATACTTGGTTTGATTGAGAATAGATCGTAGGCAATTTTTAAACCCCTATGTGACAAGGAAGCCTTCTCCAATTTTATTTAAATATCGCAAAACAGCATTTTCCGGGTAACCTAGATTTTAGGGATCCGTACCCAAAGGGTAAAAACAGGACCATATTACTAACTCTTACTCCGCTGTCCTTCTGTCTGTCACCAGGCTGTATCCGATGAACGGTGATAGCTGGAACGTTGAAATTTTCACAGATGACGTATTGTTGTTGCCGTTGTAACAACAAACACTAAAATTAAAAAAAGAAATATACTAAAGGGCCTCATATACAACAAACCTGAGAAACAAAATATCGAGCTAAAATCGGCTAAAATTTCAGCCACCCACTTCTGTAAGTATATGAAATTAACAAAGCAACACACATAATATGCATATATAATAACTAATATACCTCGCGACACATCTCAAAAACTAAATCTTTATAAGCTTATATCTCGACTCGCTTTTGACCGATTTGATTCATACTCGTAAATCATGTTAGGATTTAGACACTACACAACACGATCTTGCCAAAATATCTAGATCGGCTGATAAATAGCGCGACAGCAAATTCCCCCCACCCCCTTTTTTGAAGGAAATACACCCCTATCAAAAATCGACGACGTCATACAAAACCTGTCATTATATAGAACCCAAAAAGTATCATGTTTGTAAAAGTATCATGTTTTGTCGAGATAACATCTAGATAAATAAAAGCAAAATCGCCGTGTCTATAATTACTCGTACCTAATCAATAATACCTAATACTCGTATTTTTGTTTTTCGCGATGGAGAAAAATATAGCGTGGGTCGGAGCTAAGGGTCGGAGGGTGGACATTGTTTTGTCTGGAAAATTTCTAGAGTGCACTGAAGAATAATACACTTCTTAGACAAAGGCTCTAATGACAACTTGTCAATTTGTAGGCGTGTGTTTAACACACCTTGGGATTTTCGAACTAGATGTAAAAGCATTATTTCAAAATTGACACGGCGTTTTAACGTATTAGTTTCATTCTATTATACCTTATTATGAACAATAATGTAGGTGTTTATGGTTGAGTGGTTACATTATCATGGTGACATTAAGTCGACATATATTCTAGCATAGCTTTTTGTATTTTTATGGGAAAACTAGAAGGAATTAAAATATGTATAACGTATATAACGTGCCCATTTTTTTAACTGTCTACTTAGTTAATACTAATTAGTTGACTACTATTAATATGTCGAGAACATAATACTAGCTAGGTAAGTACCTACTCGAACTTTATGACCTTAAAGCAATAAATAATAAATAATTTGTGTAAGTTACGCAGAGTAAATATAGTAATAATTTATGTTTTGCTTAAATAATATTAAGTGTGTTTTTGTCATATATTTGTGTTAAACAATTTTATATGTATGTTTGAAGATAGGTAGAGTAATTCCGTACATTCATTCTTTTTCATTATTTTTTAGACATTTCAAATATTCGTGTATAAATTATTTACTAGCTGACTAGTGATCATTTCGTTGGGCGGTAAACATTTTTACTTGTGATGAAATCATGAGTGTGGTTCGGTTAGTACTGAGTGTTATGATTATTTTCTTGGCTGCCAAAAGGAGGGTTATATTTTGTCTGGGTATGTTTGTATTAACATGTCAATTTAGATATATGACCGGGACACAAAATGTGGGTGTAAATTATGTTTAACAAATAATAACCACTAGTTGTGGCTTAAATATAAAACTTAGACAAATGCTGTCGCTGACTTTTTTGTAGGCATTATTAAATTCTTAATCCTTTTTTTAGAATTCAATTATACATATTAAATCAAAGTTATTTCAAAGTTAGTAGTAGTTATCTTTCATTAGGTACACATTGATATTTGAGAATATAATGAAATGAAATTTTCATACATAAACTAAAAGACACAATTTTCACGAAAGAATCCAAATTTTATAGGATCGTGGTCTGAGACAAAATTTCATGTATGATTTTTTTATTTCGCGTAGTAGTTACTAGATCCAGTGACAAAACTTTAACTCTCTCCTCCTTAATATTTTCAGAAACTTGTCACATAAAAATTTAACATGTTGTTCGAAGAGATACTTTTTTCTTGAATTTTTTCCAATAAATATCATTCATTATCTTCGTCTAAATAAGAAATAATAGTCTAAGTCGGTGGTACGTTTTAGCCACCATTAGTATTTAAAGTTCCTTACTTTTTTTTGATGTCTTTAGATCACCCTTCAAAGCAGCTGTTCGCCAAGTCGTCCGCATGATTGTATTTATCTTCACTAAGAATAAAAATAGCAAATTAAAAATAAAAGTATAGCATATAGCTAGTAAACATGAATATACGCAAAACCGTACTATTATTTTACCGTCAGAGTTTTTAGGCCTTCAGGCGGCCTAAAAACTCTGACACTAGGGCTAGCCACCCGGCCTATACGAACTTACTTACTTACTTACTTACTTACCGAGAAAATTAATAAAATGAAAGTAATAATTCAATTTTTCACAAAAAGATATTAATTGAGATGTAAATTAAAAACCATATAAAAACATAAATAGTAATTATAATCATTATCAGTACTTCAAAATAAGATAATAAATGTAACCAGATATTTATTAAAAATAAATAATCCTATTAAATTTCAAAGGCACATGCAATAGTAGATTATGTACCAAGAGAACCAAGTGGTGTCTTATGTCACGGGTGACAATTGGACCCTGAGCGTAGCGAGGGACTCTATAGTTTATTATTTATTTAAGGGATATTATCTAGAGTCCTGAGTAAGGAGAGGGGTTCAAGTCGCTCAAGACGAAGACAAATTTGGTCCATACTCTACTTTTCATTTCATACATCCTGCGAGAAAATATAACCCCAAGAATATGAGTAATAATTACGTCATATATTCATTAGGCAACTCGGTATTTTTCACAATAAATTGAAACAAATTAGAAAGTACCTACGAATTTTCATCTCTAATAAAAATGAGAATGGAAATACTACATAAAAAAATAAGACCATGGCCAGCTCGATTATCATAGCCTAACACGGGCATTTTAAAGAGTTTTTATTTTATAAAATCGAACTGATACGGGCACCAAAGAGGTTTCATTCTGTGAAGTCGAGTAGAACCTCCTTACAATGCTAGTTGCCGTACAATGTAAAGAGGTTATATTTGATTTTGCAAAATGAAACCTCATTACGATGTCCTTAAATGTTCTGAGTTGAGAGATTTTCATACGAATTAGACGTTCCAAATTTGAATCACTTTAACCCCTAGAGAGTTTCATACAACATTATTGACCTGCCATAGCCCTCGAGATTGTGTTAAGATAATAATGACCCGTTTTACGTTGAGAATTTGTGACATATAATGAGTCATTTTCGAGCAGGCGGTATGAAAAATAAATTAATTAGATTTTTTCACTAAAATTGTAAACAGTGAACACGATGTTTTATAACTAAATATGGAACAACAATCTGTAAGTTTTTTTTTCTAAAAGATTTTCCACTAACTAAAAGAATAAAAGTACCTAAAGTATATAAAATGAGCGCTGTTAGTATTTCAAGATTACCTCATAGTAATGTTAATTTTAACTAATTTAGGTTATTAATTTTGTTTTAATTACTCCTCTGTTTTGCCTATCTTTAAGACAAGCTTCATATTTTGTTATTTCAAAAATAACATAAAGGACCGCCGACGATATGTACCAATGATTTATTGAAGACCATTCGCAGGCACTCGCTGGATGCTAGCCGCTTCCAAGGTCCTATTGAAAATTTATGTCCAGATGAGGCCAATAATGATGATAAGAACAAATTACTATAACTAGAACATGGATCGATTGTGACTCAACTACGGGATCATTTGATGTCCATTACGATTTACGATAATGTATTTTATTATTCAATGTCAAATACGGTATACAATAATTTATTTACGAATTATAGACCTTTAGTTCTGATATGTAGTTAAAACGGTCTATGTTTTGTTTGTTTGTTGACACTCACTATTTTTTTTAACGCGAATAAGTCCGCGCTTGACCACTAACTTGACTGATGGTAAATACTCGTAAACACTGGGAATACTTTAAAAGCGTTACGACGAGATGTTAAACAACATACTTAATTTTTTTGTGTCGACAGTTGATAAGAGCAAGCGTCGCCAGCCAACATATTACTTATTTATAAATATGAATAGGCAGATATGAGTCAGTCGATTTTCAAGTCAAGATTTTACTATCCGTATCTACATATTATACTTTTGGGTAACTTACTCCAAATAATATAAGGTGTTAATAATACTTCTATGTTGTTATAAAAACCTAAATTCAAATAAAACTTTACTAAAGTTAGTAATAATAATCAGCCGAAAATATTTTGGGACTTTCGCTGCATAAAACATGAAAGAAAATCAGTATTCATTGAACTATCACATAAATCACAGAGAAACTTCAGCCAATTCCAGGAACTTTTTTCGGGTCAGCCAAGTGTCGATTTAAGTTGTTTTGGGATGTTTTAAAAAGAAAGAAAAAGATATGCAGTGCCATGCGAGACGAGCCCGCGTGCTCGTACTCCAACCTTGAGAAAGATCGCCAAAAGCGATCGAAACTGTAGTTGCAGTTTTCTACTAAAATTAAGCGTGAGTAACAGTAACACCTGAGCTTTACTTAATTAAAATGTGCGAAAACCACGCTAGTTTCCATAGTGAAGAAAAAGATATATAAAAACGAAGTTTAAATTGGTAATGCGCATGGAGGTAGGCAGCTTACCTGTGGTGAGTGGTGAGAGATGTAGAGTGCACTGGTGCACGGCGACTACTGACGGCGTATCTATCACCCGAGCAAGGCAGGACGGGGCCGGCCTACGCACACTTCGCCTTAGGCTTCCAGGCATTGATTTATTTTATACTTTTAACTATCCCTATTTTCTATTTTCAGTAAAACTTTTCCGACTATCCGGTAAGATTTTCAACAACAAACCTGTTCCTTGATATTATTCTGCGGTTTTTCTAATACGTGCCACTTACACATACTTTATAAAAACGTAAAAACTGTCTATGAAGAAATATTAAACATATTTTTGCTAATCACAAATATAACTTTTACACTCATGGCGATTTGACGACCGTTACAGTTTACTCATCATTATGAGCAATTACCATGTTCTAGGGCCAACGCTGCTAACATCAACTTTTTCATTCATTTAATTATCTTAAGATAATAACTTTTTGTATAAAACGGCTGAATTTTGGACGATTTAATAAATTGGAAAAATTATTACACGTAATAATTAATAAATTTGGTTGCAAGCTTTGCCCTTTTTCAATACTGGCAACCTTATAGACCTAACTGCATTTCGTCTAGCTGTCAGCTTACGCTTAGATGCAAGGTGTTGTGAAGCCCATCGCTGTCAGTGTGGTACTGCAGTTGACCAGCTCCGTCACCACGGACTCTCTTGCTCAGGAAGCGCTAGTCAGATTGGTCGCCGCGCCAGTCTTAACGATTTCATACGCAGGGCTTTTGCCACCGGCAATATCGCAGCCGTACACAAATCCGGCTGCCGATGGAAAAATGCTTGATGGTATAACGCTGGTCCTATGGAATTGTGGACGGCCCTTAGTATGGGACACAACTTGTGTCGATACTTTGGCACCGTCACATCTTTCTGAGACTCAGTGTAGGCTGAAGCGGCGGCCACACAAGCACAAGCGGCACAAGCGGCGCAAATATGCATGCTAATCTCAGTAGTGGTTACATATTTGACCCGTTTGGAGTTGAGTTTGGTCCGTGGTGGCCGGGAGCTCATCTTGTTTTCAAGTCTTTCTGAACGTCTTGTGGACGCGACGCGTAACCAAAATGCTGGGGTATATTTGACTTTACGCATAAGCATTGCCATTTAGCGTGGCAATTCCGCCAGAGTGCTGGGCACGCTGCCAACAGGAAGTGGGCTTGAGCATTTGGTTTATCTTTAGACCTTCAAGGGGCTTTGGTTGATCCAATTGCTTTTTAGGGTTCCGTACCCAAAGGGAAAAACGGGACCCTATTACTAAGACTTCGATGTCCGTCTGTCCGTCTGTCCGCCTGTCTGTCTGTCACCGGGCTGTATCTCATGAACGCTATGATAGCTAGGCAGCTGAAATTTTCACAGATGATGTATTTCTGTTGCCGCTATAATAAATACTAAAAAGAAAATAAAATAAATATTTAAGGGGGGCTCCCATACAACAAACCTGATTTTTCAGACGTTTTTCGCTCTATATTAATAATGGTAACAGGTAGATGCTTGAAATTATCACAGAATATTTAGTTTTATATTCACTTTAAAACTAAAATTAAAATTGAATAAATATTTAAGGGGGCTCCCATACAGTACGGAACCCTCCGTGCGAGTCCGACTCGTACTTGGCCGATTATTATGTAAAAGTAGTTTAATTATTTAGTTTTAGCATAGGTAGTAGTAGTATTGTATTAATAAGTTAGTAAGCTAAACAAATAAGACATATCTAATGTTAATTATGACTTGCTTGTAAATTATTACTTTGGTTTTGATTCCATACTAAGGTATCCATAATTAGGAGCAAATTTATTTATGAAAGTATTGTTCTAGTAATCCTACACTTGAAACCGTTTATGATAGAAACAAAAAAACAGGTTTGTTACTATTTCTCGTAGTAACAGAGCCACGGATTTACTACCTTTTTTTTTTTCCGGAAAAATAAAAAGTTCTTATGGAATGACACAAAATTCAAAATATCACGAGAGCAAAGCCGCGGGCAATAGTTAGTAATTTACATTTTTTAGAAGTATAAAATAGTAAACTTTGAATTTAACTGAACTTACGATTGATGATAAAACGTCCATTTTAGCATTATTGTATGTGGATGTCCAATAAAAAAGGTAGTGTACCCTTGTAATATATCAAAATATGTTACTTTCGGATACTTCATCTCATCTAATTTATTTAGATTAATGCTAATTTTTTCCTCTATATTACCCATAAATAATACTGGATACTTACCAGTTGTCTGTTATAATTGGAAGTCTACTTTTTCACCGATTTCCTATAATAAGTGTACTACCATATTTCTGTCGTTTATAACCCCTATTTATGCGTGTATTGTTAAAGTAAACATTCGATAGTTAGTTAAAAATTTATAATCGCAAAAGGTATTATTTGCCTCGTGCCATTAGTTAAAAATATGAATCAAATGAGCAGTAAAGAGTTCAAATTCAACCTAGGAAGGAATCCGCCCTTCGTAAAGAAGCGTGAAACCGTAGCTCGCCTACGCCGCCTTCAAACCGCGTAGCAGCGCCTACGATACGCGTTGAAATCTTTTTTTAGACATCAATTTAAAATCCTTGTTCGAGATTTACACTTATTCTGAGGAGATTTAATACGTTGAAAATGACACAAAGTAACGTAAAGTAATTTGCAATGTCATTTTCATTTTCATACATTTAAAACATTTTTCAAATTGATTTTGGTTTAATAAAAAAATGATATTGGAACAAAAATCAATTTAGATAATTTTTCTACAAGGTAAATAAACATTTAAGCTGCCAATTTTTTGCGACCCACTTGTTTGACATATTTTACACTTACTAGTATTTTGAAAAATGGCACTAAACCTGGCCTACGTTTAAATATTTTTTTTCGATCAATGTTTAACTTCAACTGCGTCCTAATTTCACTAATATGAGTTGAATCTGAACCGAATTAAATTTGAAACTAAGCCGTTGTTTAGTTACGCTTTTGCAAAAATAGTCACGAAGCGTTCGGGCAGCAGAGGTATGTGAGAGGAGGTTTAGACTTTTTGCGAGGCGTTAAGTTGAGATGAAAAAGTGGATAATTTTAAAACCATTTTACATTACTGAAATTGGGCTACTGTTCTTTTTTCAAACTTAGTATTACGAGTACTTAATTTAAATTCACGATATTTATATCAATGATATAATATATAATGTCCAAGTTAATACACAACCTCTTAAGGGTGGTTTTAGTAAAAGACTTTTTGTAAAGACTTTAGTAAAAAAATGTACGTAAATGTGCGTCGTGTCAACGTACATTTTACAATATGTAGCTGCAACCCTGAAAACATTTTAGTACTCATAAATGAAACAGTAGATTTTTTTGCAATTTTAGGGTTCATGCCATAGAAAAATAGTTTTAAAAGTTCACAATTTTTACATTTAAACATTTACCAAACCAAAATTTTATTAAAACAAGACAAACTAACGAAACAAAATATTACTTGCAAGATGCATGTAATATTACATGCATCTTGCAAGTAATATTTTTGGTTTTAATAAAATAAATATTATGTGTAAATATACATTAGTTGGAAACTTATTTGAACTCAATTAAAACCGTACTGCGGTTCGGTTGCGTACTCGTTCTTAATTCATTGATTAAATATGTTTCTAATTTCATAGAGTTTTGTCTACATTTTTATGAGATAAAACAAGCAATACGCTACCATAGTTGTTTTTTATAATGCAAATAGGTAATATTTTTATATCCAAATAAAGGTAAAGTAATAAATATTGTAAAAATTTAATAACTTCAATTTTGTTTGTTATATTTGATTAAAATTTAATTTTTGATCTCTTGATATTTTTAAAAAAAATCTTTAAATTTGTAAATGTGAATTAATCATTTTTATTCTATTGTATTGATGTATATGCTTAAGGCAAGCTGTCTTCACTTGTAATTGCTGTGCCACTTGGCAGTTGTTTGTTCTTGTCTTTCGTGTGTTGTGTTGGTGTGCACAGTGTTGGTGAGGTTTATTAATAAAATAAAATAGTCTTAAGCGTTACTAATGCACTCAACAAATCCATCCGGTATTACTATAACTCATCTGTTTCTGTTGCAAGCAGAACTGATTATTTTTACGTTATTTGCATTTAGCTGCCAATTAACAACCCTGTGAACTGGCAGTTTAACGCCAGAAGTGAAACGCAAAGTTATTTATTAATAGCCTAAGGGTAGGTGACCTTCATCATTTTATAAAAACTAGAAGTTTATCCGTGCGTGTCCACAATACAGGTAAGAACGCTCAGGGACTATTAAGTTTGTGTTGCGGTTACTTAAGCCGTTAACAGGTACTATTACAAAAAAGTTCAACAAAAATCTAATAAGGTGCCCCGAATTCCTTAAAATATAAAATAGTTTTTTTGGTTATTTTCTAATAACATTACACATCGTGTTATTTATTGCCAGGCACTTAATACTGTTTAAACTCCCTTCCAGACGCCCTGAATTTTTTTTCAAATTATAATTACGAAAGTCCTGCCGTGGCGGGCTCTTGCTCTACCTCTATATTGGTAATGTTTTACAATGTGTTAAACACCAGCATTTTCGTTACACGTTGCATCCACTAGACGCTTAGAAAGGTTTTTGAAAACCAGATAAGCTCACAAACCCAAAAATAATATGTCAACATCCGACGGGTCAAATATGTAAACACTGCTAAGATTAGTAAATAATTATTTGCGCCGGTTTGGCCATGTCCTAGCCCTACTCTGAGTAGGAATCATATATTTTTTTATACCACCTGCTCGAAAATGACCCATTATATATCATGGAATCTCAACGCAAAACGAGTCATTATTATCTTAACACAATCTCGAGGGCTATGTCAGGTCAATAATGTTGCATGAGACTCCCTAGGGGTTAAAGTTATTTAAATTTGGAACATCTAATTCGTAAGAAAATTTCTCAACTTAGAACATTTAAGGACATCGTAAAGAGGTTTCATTTTGCAAAATCGAATTTAACCTCTTTACATTGCACGGCAACTGGCATTGTAAGGAGGTTCTACTCGACTTCACAGAATGAAACCTCTTTGGTGCTCATATTAATAGGTCATTTGCGTTTTTTCCCTGAACTAATATCTTCAAGGCAACCATTGGATGGAAAGGAGTAACCATAGATGACAAGGTGAGCATATCCACACATTATTTATTTTGACAAAAGAGTACAACAATCGACTTCACACTTCCACCTCAAACCAAAAGCAGGGGGGCGATTCTGTTAACCGATCTCGTTGCTGAGGTGATACGTTCTAGAACCTCTCTCGTTCAAAAAAACGATAGAGCTTCGATTGATGACGTAAAAACGTGTGACGTAAGTGTGACGTTACTGAATCGAAACTTTCGTGAACTAATCCGTTGCTCCGACGTTTGAAAGCTGACACGAAACGTCGAAGATAAAATTGATGACGTCAAAATCGTGTGACGTAATACATAACGATCGATGTCAAAATGAAATGACGTAACTTAAGTGTACGTATTCAGGCAGGGCATTGATGTTGGGGCGTCGTCTAATTAGAGTTATCTCAAATAAATCATAATATTTATCAGTATCGTCTAGACAGAAAAACCTTCCAAATTACGCAAGTCCAAACGTAAATCACGAAATCCAATCCGTCCCGCCTCGCTAAATTCCATTCGGCACGATCGGTATTTGCCGAACCGAATGATTCATCAACACAGATTCGATTTTACTACAGTGGCAATTGTGCTGAACCAATATGTGTGTAGCAACCCATAGGTTGGACTTGGGTTTCGTTACCTGCTTCGAGGATAAATGATTTAAACCAACAAAATTAGGCAGTACATTATTATTTTATTTCAAAAAATACGTAATCGTAATATTGATCTTGTGTAAGATGTCCCCTATTATTTATTTATTTCTGTAGTGTACCTAAATATCTCCAAACTTTAACGTACGCACTCCGCGAGCTACCCTAACAAAAAAGTCAACGACCATTGCAATAGATCTCGTAGCAGGTGGTACAGGTAACTGGCTCGTCGATCACTGGAGAGCCGCCGAAGAATGCCCCGTGGTAGTTGATACCACAAGGAGCTAGGATGGACATTGCAGAAGAATCCAAGTGATAGTAGATGTCACGAAGAGCTGGCCCGTCCATCACAGGAGAGCCGCCGGATTCTGCTCCGTAGAAGTAGATAACATGGGGAACTGGAAAGATCACTGCAGAGGCCCCAGTAGTTGTTTGAGAGTTGGCCCGTGGACAAGAGGAGATCCGTTGATGGTCGCGAAGCTGATTGCACGCAATGCTCAGTTAAAGTGGCCGATATTCAAGCGCAAGCTAGCTAATGACCATCATTTTTAATAACCTGATGAAATTCGGCTGAAATTGGAGAAAATTTTGATTTTCTGTAAATAACAAAGTACCTACTCTGTGATTTTGATCTTTTGACAAGCTAACAGAATTTTAAATAAGGGTTTTGAATAAGGAGGTACTATTTATTGCCAGTCAGTTAAGAATGAGTAGGCATTTGATATAGGAAATAATCGGCCAAGTACGAGTCTGACTCGGAGGGTTCCGTACTGTATGGGATCCCCCCTTAAATATTTATTTTATTTTAATTTTATTATTTATTATTGAAGTGAAAATAAAACTAAATATCCTGTGAAAATTTCAAGCATCTACCTGTTACCATTATTAATATAGAGCGAAAAACATCTAAAAAATCAGGTTTGTTGTATGGGAGCCCCCCTTAAATATTTATTTAATTCTCTTTTTAGTATTTGTTGTTATAGCGGCAACAGAAATACATCATCTGTGAAAATTTCAGCTGCCTAGCTATCATGGTTCATGAGATACAGCCCTGTGACAGACAGACAGACAGGCAGACTGATGGACAGACGGACAGACGGACATCGAAGTCTTAGTAATAGGGTCCCGTTTTTCCCTTTGGGTACGGAACCCTAAAAAGTATAAAATTGTATTGTAATGAATTAGATGAAATTGTATTATTATCGGAATTAAAGGTGTCTCAACCAAATATCTGTGCAACCCAATCATCAGATTAATCTATCCACAGAAAGCGAATCAAATATCAATTACTAGATTTAGCCAAAAAACAAGCAGGCATCTTCCTGCTTTCCTATTTCCTAAGAGATATAATGTATGGCTTTTCAAGGTCAGAGTGAATAGGTATCTTCTAGGTCTGCGTGCTTCATCTTCGACCACAACGTCGCTTACCATCAGGCGAGTTGGTGGTCAAACGCGGACTTATTTGGGTTAAAGAAAAAGCAGGTGAGGATAAAAAATACAGTTTAATAATAATTAATAAACTCTTTTTGTGAGCAAAACCTTATTTGTTGCAATCAAACATCAGAAAAAAAAGTAATAACGCACACATTGAATAAATATTGGTTTTGACTTAAGTCTGATATGTCAGATTTTTTCTTGCTTTATTATTTTAATCTTATTATTTCATATTTTTACAGATTTGCGACGAAATTATTCAATTCAAAAAAGAAGTCAGATCAAATTATAGTTGGATAGATGGTTGGAGTTTAAGAAAACAAAATTGAAAGGCGATAAAATAGAGATAGTCTTCGTTTCCATTTGTTATTCAAAATTGTCAATGACGTAAGCGACATAAGTGTGTATACAATATGTTTGTTTGTGTAGGTGACGTGATACTGTTTCGTTTCTGAAACGTTTCTGCATCGTTGCTGACTCGTTTTGTACAACAGATCATTCAGACTATGCTACAATATTAGACCGTATCCGATAGACGTACTCTACTGGATTTTTTTTGCTTGTGTAAGAGAATATTTGATACATTTGACTGTGGATTTAGATATTTTATTGTAAACAAAATTGCTCTAGTATAAATAAATTACTTGAAAACGGTTTGGTTGTTTCTATTTCAATGTTATACTCGTACCTAATTCACAGGCGTAGATCAGTAGATATTGGAGGGAGTTTCAAGCCTTAATGAGCCTACCCTATCAAAGGTAATCTTATAACATTACCTAGAGAAAAAATTGGTTGCCTGTAAAGTCGGTATACGGGCGAAAGTTTTACGTGACAACGACTTTATGTCTGTCTCTCTCGCTCTTAGGCGGGCTAACCATGCCCGAGTGGAAGGGACGCGTGCCTCTCACTCGCTCTCATTGTGAGCGCATAACGTGAGCGGAGCGTAACGCAGTTTCTTGAAGTGTCACCCGGCAAACCAATTTATAAGACGTTGTCACGTCAAAATGCCTTGAATTCAAATTGAGTAGCCACGAGATTTCTCCAAAGCGACCGATGCGTTTTTGAGAAAAAAATCGGAAGTAACTTCATCCTCGCGTGTCGTTTTTGAAAACGCAGCCTTAGTGTGATTAAGAATAAGTGTACCCTTTGCCCTATTCATAGCAGCTGACTGCCTGGTTGCTGATTGTTTTTAATATTTAATTATGAAAACTATATGTGATATACGGAATACAAGAAATAGAGTTAATAACATCCTCTTTTTTCTAAAATAGGTTAAGACAGAATGTAGCGTAGTCTGAACGCACCGGACCAACCTTCAAATACTCCAAACATTTAATATGTCATAAAAACACATAAAAATGAATACGAACATTGACATTGACGTTTAAACGTTTGACGACCTAAAATAAGCTGAAAATAGAGAAAATTAGTAAGGAGTCTTATTGTGATTGTAGGTCTAATTATGATTTAGACGTCGTTGTATGTTTTCCCTAGTTAGGACTTATGATGAAAATTACGATACTACGAGTATGTATTACGAGCTCAAGCGGGCCCGAGGAGGACAACAGCGTATCTGGCAACGCTGTCATAAAGGACCGCACAAGCCTGGCCCTACTGCCAGGCGAGTAGGCACACAAAGTGCTGGGAGCACCGGTGCGTTTCTGGCTCCCGCCAGAAACTCTGCAGACGGTCCTGAGTGTTTCTAGCTTCCACTTAAAAACACTCTTGGGTCGTAGCCACAAGATATCCACAAGACCACGTGGGGTCATTTGTGTAGCATGTCATTCACATGGAGAATTATAATAATGTAGCCGAGCCGAGTTGCGATCGTTATTGCACCGGTTTCTATTTCGGTGTTCTTCGACTATACTTCGGTTATACTTCGGCTACTTTTAGTAGTTAGGAGATTGTCATATGATTGTCATTCATTCACATTCATTACAATTGATTGTCACTTGACAATTCTGCCATTTTAAAATCAAGCGTATTAGCTTTTACTATGGGGAGAATTGGATAGTATTGGCACTTGATCATTTTGATGAATTTTCGAAAAAACTATTTTAGTTAGTGGTTTAATAAAATTAACTAAATTTTAAAATATTTGTTATTTTACATAAATATATTAATAGTACAATTATAGTACTACTAAAACCTTTTTAAAATGAAAAATGTGTCAGAAAAACATGTTTCTTGTTAGTTTTTCTCCAAAATCGTACATATTATTAGGTAAACCTACGGTTTAATGCTTTTGATTAAGCTGATATGAATAAAATGCGAAGATCACATTATACTAAGTATCTAAACTAGATAAGCAGTATTAGAGTGATTTAAAAACAACTGGAAACCAATTTTGGTTTATACCATGCCCGAATCAATGTTGCTGATAAATTGTAATCAAACTAACAAAAATATAACAGGCATCACATTTTATTGCATGCTAAAGTAAAAAAACATAGATTTCGGCATTTTAAAAGTTGCAATTTAATAAAAAGGATGAGACGATAAGTCTGTGATCAAAGTTTATATTTCAGAACTACGTTTCTTTCAGTGGTTTTTTTTATACAGTATAGGTTTGCATTTGACAACATTAAATGTGGTGGTATTGACTTATTTCACTTTCCCCGCTTGTTATTCGTTTGTCAAATGAATCAGAGGTGTAGTGAGGAAGAACTGCAAACGGGCTTTTTGCTCCGTTGTGGCCTCTAGAAGTAGTCCATTGTTGAACATAGCCTATCCATGAAGGTCAATTAGGCCCTTAAAAAATGAAGAAGCAGAGATCGAGGCTGAGGGGGAATAGGAATAGATTAAGACTATAAAATGTGCGATTAGGCCATCACGACTGCACAATACACATCTCCTACCTACTGTTAAACACGGATCGCCTCTGTTGTACTTATGTTTTTCTTCACTGAAAAGCCAGTGGTGTATGGGCAATAAGTAGGCACGTTTTAACTCTCTTCAGTCCCCACACGTGTTTGTGTAATATCTGTGCCATGTGGGCCCTGCGCAGTCCCCAAAGGAATAAATAAATGATACGAATATTTTTTTGTATAAAAGCTTTTAATAGGGTTTAATTAGCTTTATCAAAATTGAAACAAAAATCCATCACATTTTTTTTAAGTTAAGTTTTTCAAAATGTTAGTACTTTAATTTTCTTGCGATGTGATTATTACATAATGACATGTAGATTTGATATCGCAAGATAAAAATGTCTAGAGTACCTACCTTTAGTATTTTGATTCTTTGAGCTAACTCTAATTTGACGATTAACCTTCCCCCCCTATCAATGCCCTAAGTACCTACAAAATGTATCACTTAGTGACGTCATTTGCTTTTGACATCAAGGTTCAACATCGCACGCTTTTCACGTCATCAATTGTATCTTTGACGTTTCGCGGCGGCTTTCGAACGGCAGAGCAACGGATGAGTATCACGTTAGTTTTAACTCAGTAAAGTCACACGTTATTACGTCATAGATCGAAGCTCTACCGTTTTTTTGACAATTCCGACTGTCATAAAAACGAGAGAGGTTCAGGAACGTATCACCTCAGCAACGAGATCGGTTAACAGAATCGCCCCCCATCGAAAGTGGCGATTTTGCTTTTCGATTTCTAAACGCTGTGATTTTCATCAATGTTCTGGAATTGCTTCAAAATTACAGGAGTAATTTTTTTTTTTTTATAGAAGTCTGGAAGGAGGGAAGGCCTTTGCCCAGCAGTGGGACAATGCAGGCTGAAATTATAAATAATAATAATAAACCATCTTGCAGTGTCTCTCTGCCCCTCTAGTATATAAAGGTAGTTTGTGAAAAGAAACTCGTGAACCGAATCATGAACAATTGAGAAATGAAGTATCATCTAGTAGTTTCATTTGTAAATAGTTTTAAATATTTATTATTTTTGCAATGTCAATTTAGTTTTTTTTAAGTAAAAAAGTATCATCTAAACCAAAAAAAACATGCAGACGAATTGAGAACCTCTTCCTTTTTAGAAGTCGGGTGAAAATAGCTAGGAAGATTTAAGGCCTATTCACACATAATATGCGTGAATCGGCATTAACTCTTGCTTAATTATCAGTCAAGCCATCGTGCCGACATAGTTCCGTGACAGTTCCGGCACCGTACCGTCATCGCGTCACAGTGAAAAAAAAAATCTTTCATACATTCTCTATGAACGCATCCCTACTCGTCACTCTCAGTGATTGCCGGTGTCGGCACTGACGCGATCGCTGACAAGTGGGGATGGGTGTATAGAATAATGAATGAAAGAATATTTTTCACAGTGACGACGACGACGGTACGGTGCCGGTACTGTTACGGAACTGTGTCGGAACGACTGATATGTGGGAATCGGCCTTTGACGATGAGCGATGAAATAAAACATTACAACTTCGTGTCAATAAAGTAGCAATTGAATTGACAATCGCGGTTACCTCTGATTGGCGATAAGTAACAGGTTACATAACGCGGCTTTCTTCCGCGATCACGTGCTCTCTTTCTAGCGCAGGTTGTGAGACAAAGATGCGCGCGCTCTTCTGGAGACAGCCCGTAGGGATGTCCCCGTCAAAAAACAAAGAGGTTTTAATTGACCATTTATACTTTGTTTTCATTTATTCCATGCATTACTTTTTGAAAGCTAAATACAAATCAAGAAATGAAAAGTTTTACCTACATCAGTCACGACCAACTTTTGAATTGTTCAAAACAAAAAAGCTTTTAAGACATACGTACCAAGTTTAGTGTAGAATAACTAGGTATATATAAAATAGTATATAGTTTCACAGAATGTGGTCGAATGCAAAACTTTCCTATTTAACACTTTTTCAGTAAATTTTACCCAAAGATAGTTGATGGTTGTATATAAATTCGTTTTACGGACGATAATTTTACGTGATTACGTCATTTAAGATATGCGTCACAAGCCGAACGCTTGGCTGATAGTGTCTCTCTATCGCTGATTCAGCGCTTTCGCTTTACGCTCGGCTCAGGCAGAACGTGACAATGAGTGTTTTTGTGCGTGCAGCCCGCGCTCATCGATTTAACATTTATGACGTCAACATAGAACTTTTTCGTATTCATTTACCTACGACATTTATTGTTTTTGTTATTCATCAAAAAATGTATGTAACTACTGCTCAAATCTAAGCCGTTAAGGCACTGTGCGCGCTAAACGTAAAAAATTATTTGATATAATATTTTTTAGTATTCATGTGTGAACAAACTTTTTGACTTACCTATAAGTTACAGAAAACAAATTTTACGGGGCGGCTTAAAACAATTATTAATTACAAATAGAATTAAGTACATATAAATATCATAACCGCTCATTTGCAAAAGTACACATTTAATTAATTTAAAAAATCAACTTAAATCTTTACGGAAATTAAGCATTAACTTACAGCCCTAACAATTTTCCAAAGCAATGATTGCAGTTCAACAAACTGCGCGAGAGTCGATCGTTGAACCTTCACTAACCGATGTCTTGTCTCCCTCCGACCCCAGTGTTTAGATACCAGCTGTCTCTTTCCCTAACACGATATGCCTTCCAAAAAGAGTTCCATCGCTGTGTTAGTTCCGCGAGAAAATACGCGTACTTCTATCAACGCTCAATGTAATGCAACTTGTTGTAGTGAGTTAGCAATAACGAAAGATTCGTGCAACAGTTCACTCAAGCATTCTCTTTACTTTCATGTATTAAACATAAATAAGGCATATTGCATTGTTTTTATTGTGTAAGTGTATGAGTTCGATGCTATCATTTCTTGTTAGATACTTACTCCTATGTCTACTACTTAACTTTTTACCCACAACCCAGACGGGAGTTATTTTTTTAAGTTATGTATGATCCAGAATCGGTCAAGTGAGCTAAAAATATGTTTCTTCAACTGTTAAACTCTAAAACTTCCATAAAAAATTATGGTGTTTTCCCTTTGTCACCGTAATTCCCATCTTAACTTAGACCGGCTTATTAGACGCAGACTTATTTCGGAGTAAATCCTCAGTGTTTTGTTTTTATTTTTCTTCGACAATTTTAATTCACTTGCAAAGACAAAACACGGGCCAATTACTTTACCTATTCTTTTATCTGCATTTTATTAATAAGGCGTTGATTTTTTGGGCTCTGAAGTATGGCCTCATAACCTTGGTAGAATGATCCTATTTTTCAACTGTAGAGATTTTCATCTGTATAGATACTTCAAATTCTGAGTGTTATATTTATGTTTAAAAAACAAACATCAGTAACTCTGAAAACCAAAGCACAGATAAAAATTAAAATAAGAAAAAAATAGAAGTATTATAACTTAAAATTCACTCTCTTTACAGGTTCCAATAAGTTGGTAGAGATTAGCTAAAATAACTTATTGTACACATCAATAGTGAACTGTTTCGTAACATTAGCTTATTCTTCTTTCGACGAAGAAAATAATGTCAGCCGGTATTGTTAATCATATTCTTAGATAATATTTATATTTGCATTTGAAGTGCAAACGTATTTGAAATTTTGCTTACTTCTTAATTGGCAAGTAAAAAATCCTAACTACTTTGCGCTTATTGGGTAGGTTAAACTCTGACACCAGGGCTGACCACATGGCCTTTACGAACTTACTTAGGTAGGTGTAGTAAGTGCACTATTTGTTGCCAACTTAGTGTCATTTTTGGCCTCTTTGAACTTTACTCTTAAATTAACATTAATAAATAACAATTTTGACTTTAACACAAACAATATTACATTGTTGTTACTAGATGTGCCATTGTTTATAATCTATTTATGCAATAATTTTAACATCAAATGGCCAAAACCGGGACAGTGGCCACAATCGGTGCTTCTATCCTACTACAACGTTTAAGTCGTATAATTATTGTACACTGTACCTACAGGCTTGTATTTTTCTCGATCTAAATTTTTTTTTCGCTACAGTTGCAGCTGAACAGGAAATGCAAATCTGATTTCCAGTTTAGGGAATTTTAAACACAAATTTTGTCGGAATCAAGAAAAAACAAAAGATCAAATCTGATTTCCTAAATGAAAGAATTTTTTTGTCGGAATCATAAAAAAAATCAAAAGAGCGGCATAACTTTGTAATATTAATAAAAAAAACTAGAATATGAGAAGGCAATTCGCACCCAGGGTTGTTTATTTGTTTTCAACGCAATTTTAAATAAACAAATAAATTCTTTATTGCACGATACAAAAGCCACTTATTATTATAATTGATATAAATATTATTTATATCAATTATAATAATAAGTGGCATTACATTTTCGGCTAGCGGTTACAAATCTAGTTAGTACATAGAACCTACACTAAGCAAAAGCTTGCATTGTAGGTACTGTTTACCTTCAGGGAACTACATGCGCAGAATAAGCTATGAAAATAAAAAAAATAGTAGTGTTGCAGTATCCACAGGAATGTAAAGTTTGTGAGTATATGAGTGTGTATGTGTGTATAGCACCGCAATACACGAGATCTCATGAAAGTCAAGGTTTGCAGTGTTTTTCATTTCAGCACGAATCGTTTCTTGGTACAGACGGTTAAAGGCATTTGCAACTCATATTCGCCTATGTACTGTTGGAGTATTGTCTGCAATACACGTTGTCGACAAATGGGCCAAACATATTTTCGATGGAATCGCGTCTTAAAGGAAACATACAGTATACGTACGAGTATATAGGAAAGCTACATAATTCTTGAAATTAGAAGCACACACTTGTAATAAAAAATCACATAACAAAAGATGCTCACACAAGCCTGTCTCGTTGTACTGGTCTAGTTACCCACTTCAAAATGGTATAGGTAATCATAGAGCTTTCCGACTTTTTGGATGGTCCTTCAATCAACATTTTATTTTGATGATGACGATAACAACGTCCTTATCATAATAAGGGAATACTTTGACAAGCATCATTACGATCATAAACCTAAGACGAGGCGATCCCAAATTTTTTACATTCTATTGTATAGGGTAATTTGTCAAAATAAACTAAATTGACCCTGAACTTATTTGAGCCGACATCAAAATATTTGTGTGTGTTTGTGTTGTTTGTGTATTTTGGCGCTTTTTTTATCAGTAAACAAGTATCAGTATTAGCATGTGTGGTGTGTGAAGAACGACACAACCCTACCCCGTGCACAAACTAGGATACCTAACGTGCCTATGTCATGATCGGTTTTATCGGAAATTAAAATACGTGACATTTCCAGAATCTATTAATTCCGTGATATCGAACCTTTAATCTTTATCCATTAAAAAAAACCGGTCAACTCGTGGCTCCGTTGCTGCATGAAAGAGTGACATGCCACCAAACTAAGAAATGCTGTTCCTTAGGTAATTGAAAAGTACGGATCTTCGTTTGCCCCGTCCACGTCCTAACGTTAAGAACTAAGTCAATGTGAGTCAACATTGTCAAAAGATACAATATTGTTCCCGTTAATATAACAATAGGGAAGTACACCAGCTAGTACACTAGTGTCGTTTGTGGTCCAGTAAAGGGCATTGTTAGCAGCCCTTAGTGTAGTGGCTCATTTGCTCGCTGTGGCTGCGAGCTTGACTTGCCCATAAGAGCTCTTCAAACCTCTACCAGCCGGATACTAATACATATAAGCATTCAAGAAAAGGAAAATGGGGCACTTTCTTCTTAAAGAAAAGATTGACTTATATATTCGTATTATTTGTACATTTTAGACAACATGAAAAGACCGGGATATTTTACAAAATATTTCGAAAAAAAATAAACATTTAAAATCATTTAACATGATATGACAATTTTTTTCTGCATCCTTTGTTAAATAGGGTAAGTTTAAATGGGCCAGGTGGCTAGCCCTGTTGTCAAAGTTCTTAAGCCGCCTGAAGGCCTCTGACATGGCTAAACGGTGAAAATAACCGGGAACTACAATTGAACGTGATGTTAAGCGTTGTAAAACGTTTCCGCATGTCGTAGCCACTTTGCTCAATGACAAGTTATTGAAATACAAATATCGCATGAAATAATTAAAGTAATATGTTAGATTTTCTCGATAACTTTATATCGTCAGAAACGTGCCAAAGTCTGAACTACCCAACCGGATAGAAATAGGTTCAAGAAAAGGAAAATCATCTAAATTAACCTTAATACTATTGCAGAACATTATTACTGTGGGTACTAACTTGTGTCTCTGCGTGAGACCTACTCACGAACGGCAGGTAGGATATTTTATGAATACTTCAGTAATTTAAGTGCATAAAAGCAGATTCTATTGAAAATGAGATTACTACTCTATGTTAGACTTTATTGATGATTTAGTGCTCGTGTATCTATTACTCAAACGCACTAATTTTTTTCTGATTTCCGGGAACTTATTTCTTAGTTTCGTAATAGGAGCCGGGAATGTAACGAAATTTGGAAATAGAAATAGGCTAATAAATATTTAACCCTAAAGGACATGACAAAATTTTATTTAAAAAAGGCACAATGAATATAATTACGTAAAAAATTGGTTTGAACCGTGTACGCTATGAGCGGGATGTTCCTGCGGTGGGATCTCGGGCTAATTAGATTTAACATCTAACTAACAAACCATTAGCGCTCTGGCTCTGGGACACTCGATAACTTTAACAGTCTGTTATTAGGTTTAATAAGGCATTAAACATTTAACATTGTATGGTGAAATTAGGCCTTACCCAACTGAAATGGAAACCATGGCCAAGTTGTAAAAAAAATCGGTAATAATTCGAATTCTTTTTTTCGAAATAAATATTTATATTTTGATTAGTGATATAAAACTAACGCGAAATCAGCCAATTTTAAAGCAAATCTCATTTAATTACACTTAGTAGGTAACTTACCAGCGTGACCGGCAAAATTAGTCAAAATAATAAAGTATATCTTGTAATATAATTAAATGTGCGGTAAAAGTAGGTGTACAAGAATGCTTTTTATTAGTACTATCTATATTGACCGGTTTTATATATTTTCTATAAGGGGCTTTTATAAAGGTATTTAGAATTAAGGTATTTTATAAAGTAATTATGTTTTTTGATACATTTATTTGAATCTTTTCTTTCATAATAAAAAAACTTGAACTAAAAAAATGATAATGTACAGATGATGATGAAAAGTTTAAAACCCTAATCTAAAAGCGCCACTGCCAGCGGGCACAGTTCCCAAAATGCTGGCCCCATTACCACGTTGGATAGCAATACTGATCCTCTGGGCAAAATAGAGGCCAGCATTTTAGTCACGTGTTGCGTCGACCAGTCATGATATTTTTCCAAAACATTGTTATATATTGTTAAAAGAAGCGTCATCAAACATGCACCTTATCGCATGTTTCACGGTTTGTTCGATAATTTTCTTATCGGATTCTATTCTACTACTAGCCTAAAAACAAGTTTTATCAAAATATATAATTCTATCCCTGTTACGGATTTAATTATCTTAAGCCCAGGTCAATGGTTTTTTCAAAACCTTTTCTATCAGCTGCGGTTTCTACTCTGAGCATCGTTATTCTACTTTAATTTTAGCTTCACGTGTTTTAAATTTATTAGTTGTTGTTGCGGGCCTGTTCCACAATTGAGCCCTCCAATGGGCCCGTTTTATTAAATATATTAGGACACAGATTTAGTACTAGTAGTCAGCCCCGGACAAAAATATTTTAACTGTGTTTCAATAAATTCATAAAATACGAGAAAGTATGTAAGTACGTCGAAGCAAAAAGAAAATTTAAAATTCGGTGTAAAATATAGTCAAATAGTTAAAATTTAAAATAAAACAAGGTTTTGCCAAAAACTGCTATCTATAATCACAGAATTCTGCTGAATCTGGTCACACTGAACAATATATTAACACACGCTTAGCTTATCGGGCCCATGAGACAAAGTGCTCGTTGATTGTTTAATTATTAACAAAATACTCGAATAGCAGTATACATTACGTCATCCACAACTCGAGCCTTAGCAACTTTAACAATCGATACGTTATCCATCCTATGTTTAGCAGTGGAATGTTGAACAATGGACGTCCTGTGGCTATGGATCTTCAATAAGACCGGCTGGAAGTGACCTGAATCCATCGTGAATATTATGATCCTGCGGTCTTGCTTAAGTTATTTGTCCACCGGGTGGGACGTCCTACGCTGCGCTTATTGGTAAGTAGGTACGTGGTATGTCCCTGCCCGTTGCTATTCCAACTTGCCAATCTGCTATTTCAAGAAAAAGATTTTTAGTAAATTTGACCGCTTTCAACTGGCCTTATTGTATAAAATCTTTAGGAAATAGGAAATACCTATGACTAGCGGTAGGCGTCCTACGCTTAAAATGATGATGATGTTGATGATAATATTTATTTTTGTAAATGTTAATAGAGAAATGATTTTTTGGGGGAAGCGGTACTCAAGTTATCGTCGAACAAACATACATACAAATATACAAACATACAAGTGCCGGTTTGTTTCAGTGGACTCTGAGACCTCGCTTAGCTCGGTCAATTATTTTCTTATATTACATATTATTAAACTAATCGTACAAATAGGAATAGGCGTACTCGTATTTATCTTTAAAACAGTTGTGTGATCCTTTTATTCCCACTTCCCAGCATCTTTGTAGTTTTAAGCCATTCTTAGTATAAAATGACATTTTTTCTTCACAATGTCTATCCAACCACCTATTTACAAACGTTTTCGACTGTTTATACTATTTTATAAATTACTATGTGCAAAATGTCTTTGTCCTTTTGAGACGCAAACAAACTAACACTGTTTCGTAGGAGGCGGCGTGCGCAGCTCTACTTTGGGAAAACGCGTGTATTGATAGAAAAACAATAATAAAAATGGATTAATTTACAAAAGAATTTATGATTAAAGATCGGAGCTACATGAACGCAAAACCAATTCTATGCCCTTTATGCCGGTCACATTCTATACTGTCCTAGCGACCTGCCCCGGCTTCGCACAGGCAGGTAAAAAGTAAGTTCGTACAGGCCGGGTGGCTAGCCCTGGTGTCAGAGTTTTTAGGCCGCCTGAAGGCCGGCAGGTGTATTATACAAATATAAACCTACCTCTTGAATCACTCTGTCTATTAAAAAACCGCATCAATTCCGTTGCGTAGTTTTAAAGATTTAAGCATACATAGGGATATAGGGACAGAGAAAGTGACTTTGTTTTATACTATGTAGTGATGATGATATCAATGACAAAATGTTTTGTGAGTTCAAATCGGCATAATTCTTTAGGTATTTGCTCCGATACATTTTAACTGCAAGTAGGTCAATCGAAGGGAGCTTCGAGACTTAAGTATAGTATAGCTATGATGTATTCAACTGTACTTACTTGACAGGTACTAAAATACTCTTGTATATAAATTGTTAAACATAATTTAATTGGCTGTCAGTTGCTATTTTCATTTATTATTTTACAATCTTAGGTATGTAATTCGTTCCGCTGATATCATATATAAATAGACAATACATGTCGATACGGGCTACGGCAGCTACACATGATTATAAATACCAACATGTTTCTAAAATCACTTCTCGTTACAAGATTCTCCAATGTCATGGCAGTATTTATCGCATTAAACGTCTATTAGTCCTAACCTACGGCAACGGGCGTGCGCCTCCGCCGCTGCCGCGCTGCTCCCGCGCCTCGCCGCGCCGCGCCGGTCCGGTTGGTCATGTACCACCACGTCTTTATCGTCATTGCATAACGCTGCCGGCCGTTGACCTCTCCCCTCTCCCCACCGTCACCAGCCTCTTAGTACTCGCCAGATTTGCAATGGCTTCCGACTAGGAAACTAATGGTCCCTATAAATAGGAAACAGCGTTACGAGTCGGCGACGCGAGCCACCTTGGTGCCTGCGAGCTTTTTGCAGACGACAGCGGCACTTAGACTTCACTACCTACTATTTTATTGCTTTAAGCTTTATCGCATTTCTGATGTTATGGTCTTTGACGGCATGATTGGAAAGTTACAGAGCAAAAGCTCGCGAGCGAACGATAAGGTCATAAGTCATGTCACAGGCCGATTTATGTACCTACCTTCTAGCTAGAGCCCGGAATCTTAGATCTTATTCAGGGATTTCCGGGATGAAATGTGTTCTATTTCATATATATATACAGTATCTATAACTGTAATGATTTCTGCCAATAAAATGTGATAGTGAGAGGGATTATTTCAACTACAAGTAGATGAATATACCTAAACAATCCAAGCACAACTGTGAAGTAGCGCTTAAATGAGAAATAATTTATTTAGTTGAGGAATAGTTAGCTGGAAATACTGAAGGACAATAATCTGGTCGATAAATGCAGGGACGTAAAGAAACAAAGCCTTTTAGTTCCATGAATAATAAACACGTGCACTAGTTTGCTATAAATCGACTAACAATTTGATTCGAACTCCACCAAATGTATTACGAAAAAAAAAGACTGAATCTACAAATTGACTCAGAAGATTGGTAAACCAAAACATTCAACTCTATTACAATCAATGCAAAAGAATGTTAGAGATTAATTACGTAAATTCACGAAACACATTGATGTTTTTTCCTTATTTTAATTCAAGCAGCGAACTGACTCCGAAGCGGATCTACGCTCGATTTCATTTGCATGGCTGAGCTGTAAGAACCGAGTTCTAAATGTTTTAAAGAAAAAAACGCAATGTATGTTACCCGTGTAAATATTTTCGAATTAGCATAAGTGAGGCGATAAAATAACGGTACATGATGGTCTCACGTAATTGATGTTCAAGTTTTATGAGTTAAAAACAAGTAAAGCATTTAAGCAGAAAGTAACAGGAAGTAAAAAATTGAGTATTCGTCAACGATGGCATGTGGATGTCATAGTTTATTTTTAAGGTTCCGTACCCAAAGGGATAAACGGGACCCTATTACTAAGACTCCGCTGTCCATCTGTCTGTCACCAGGCCGTATCTCATGAACCGTTATAGCTAGAAAGCTGAAATTTTTACAGATGATGTATTTCTGTTGCCGCTATAACAAATAATACTAAAAACAGAATGAAATTTATATTTAAGTGGGTTTCCATCCAAAACCCTGAATTTATAACCTTTCTTCTCTTCATATTATTAATGGTTAGAGTTAGAAGCTTGAAATATTGACAGAAAGTTAAGTTGTATATTCCCTTTAGTAATAAATTATTAAATTAGAATAAAATAAATATTAAGGGGGTAAATAAATTTATACAGTACGGAACCCTTCGGGCGCGAGTCCGACTCGTGCGTGCTTAGCCGATTATTTACATATATCTGCTAGTGGATCTGACTTTTTTCGCGATAATCAATTAATTATTATTTTAACTACATACTATAAGCAATTATACATATTCGTGTATTACTATGTAACCTATTATAAAGATTTCTTTAGCAACTTAAAAAAAATATTCCCGATCTCTGTGTTTTGGGTATTATCGGAAACATACCTACATACGTCGTATACCCACAAAAATATTTTTTTTGCCTTACCCTCAAGAAAGAACATATCAACAATATTCCTCTTAGTAAAAAAAATCTGTACAAAAGAGATGATAATAATAACGACGTAAGGCAAAAATCCAGACAATGTTCCAACCCAACCAAAAATGTTTTACAAAACACTGCAAAACAGATGATCTAATTCGTTATTGAGTTAAATTAAAACGTGAGAGTGGCCCTCAATGACCAAGCATTAATGAGCTGCTACTTTGTGTGTGCAGTATATAGGTAGATACGCACAGACACAGTACATACACACCCAAACCAATATGAAAATTCTTGACGTCAAACACTTTTTCAGGCTTATTCTTATACATGAATTTTGATTCAGTTTTTGTAGCCTTTTCATTTCACAATTGCAAAGCAGCTTCTTTAACAGAAATTTCGTGAAGTTTCAGGGTAAATGCTTTACATAAGCCGGAAAATGTATTCTGCAGCCCGACAGCCAGACGCACATATACATTCTAAATAAACATCATATAAATAAAACTGGAAAAATTTGAGTTTTTGTTTAATAATTAATATATAGAATCTAACGCTACATAACATTTCTGTGAATGTTCCTGTGCAATGCTAATACGACTACGTGGACGATTTGACACCCTCCGATTTTACCTTTTTTGTTATCAAATCGTCCACAGGTGTGTAAAGTAACAAATACACAACAAGCGATGCAACAAGATTTTGCTCGCATATTTCAAGATATAAATAACTAAAGAGATATGCTTAAAGTGTTAAGATATAACGGACATATTTAATAGTTATTGATCATTGGAACCATAATTTATACTAACTACATTGTATATTGGCATAATATATCATGGCATAAACTTCACTTTAGCGGAACGGGGATACGGCCAGATTCGTAGTGCGTGAGGCTAAATACCATAATCAAATAAAAAACGAGAACACAGCTGTATGTTCATTTGTTTTCTGAAAGGTAAATATTAAAAATAGGATTGAAATTTACACGAGTTTATTTTGTGATTTTTTCACGTAGGTATACTAATCTCTGACCAGCAGGGTGACTCTATGAAAACACGTGTGTCGAGTGCCCGAAGTTAAATTATGCTGTAAAAAGTTTTTAAAAATTTTCTATAGGTTTATATCTTTTATCAATATTATAATGTGTTCTCGTTTTGTATTTAATTTAAATTGGCATTAAAAACAAAATTAACCTAAATTTCACGAAAATAAAAAAAAAACTAAGTCACGTAAAGTTACGTTATATAGATAGAGAAGAATCAGGACCCAGCTCCGCTCATGTCCTCTTCGCTCAGCTTTTGTGGAATCTGTTTGACTTTTTAATTTAATTGTTAAATCCTAAACAATCAGTCTTCCGCCAAAATCTTCGCGAGCTCGGGATTTATGTCTGACAGGAAATTCCAAGACCAACAACAATACAGAGAAGAGTAGTGACAAATAGTATCGGAGGCCAAGATTTGGGTCGCTGCGCCAACATAGTAAGCAATTAAGTAAACATCTGTCTACAATTTTAATCTTAATTTGTAGGTACATAGTCAAATGACGCGATTGCAATTTAGGCCGCAAGATATGGGTGCTTTAACTGCTTTATTGAACCCAGTTTGGGGTAAAGCGTCTAAATAATTATGACTCATAGTAGTATGTAGTTTTCGCTAGATAAAGTAAAATGGCTACTTTACTGTATTACTATAACATGGATTACAAAAAGTATTTTAACTCTCTCCAATCCCTGTAGTTAATCTACCTCTACTGTTGAAATATGACGTGTAATCTTTAATTCTCATTCTCTCATTAGTTTATTGCATAAGATGAAATATTTTTGTTTATTCGTGAATACTAAAGCGTCAGAGCAACCAGCAAAACAGTTTTAGTAATCATTCTCAGCTCGTAATCGCTAGTTGCTGAACATAATCCTCTCTGCTTGGTTCTATATCTTGTCAAACCCTTTTGTACTGACAAGTACGAGTACTGACAACTGCAGACTTGTTAGAGATTTTCTAATTTTATAATTTTCTGCAGGTGACAGGTTACAGAGTTGTAACCGAAGCAAAAGAAGTAAACAAATAAATTGGCCCTATATAACAGAAATTTGCCACGATAACCACGTTATCAAAGCAGATGATAATTGAGAAGTGCTTAAGATGGTACCCATCGACAGATTTTTTTATATAGGTATTTCATATTGATGATGGTAGTAATCATATATTATGACGTTGAATATGAAATCTGATAAATAACTACTTTGTTCGTATTTCACATTATTTAAGATTATTGATAATATATTATGACGACCAAAAAAGTATGGATGAATTGTGTGAAAGATGATATGCGAGAGAAAGAAGTTGATGATGAGATGTCGTATGATAGAGTGAAGTGGCGAAAAGAAATGCGCTGTGCCGAACGCACCTAGTGGGATAGGGGCAGGATGATGATGATCGGTAATATATTATGACACGACATTATAATGATTATTCTTGTGTTTAGATATGAAAAGGATAGATATACTAATTTGTAAGCTCAAAAACGTTTTTTGTTAATTAATAAAGTAATGTAGCCTAGATCATACTTTTTGAGCACCTTTACGGAGTAATCCTGTCATAAAAATAAGTTAGTATACAGTTCCCGAGATATTACGTCTTTCCTAGAGAAAGTGTTAAACAAGAAAACAAAACACAACACACAAAATTATGTCTTTAGAATACAAAAAATACATATTACATCGAAAATAAACGGGAAATCGCTTAATATACCTACGTCTAAAAAATTAGCCTGTATACTCGTGAAAAGAAGAAAACATTGCATCAATTAGCTTATTTCTTTCTGACCGCATTTTATAATTTTTAATCTGCAAGTACTAACACCACCAGGCATTCGTACCTACCTAAATTATGTTGCATGGACAAGAGTTTTTCTAGCATGTAAATAAAACTAGCCCGAGCTTAGCTTACTGAGCTCGCCGTAGCTTCAGCAAAGCGCATTGAACTGTTCCGCAATAACTCTGCCGTAAATCGCAAGTGAAATTGCGCACAGTGGTGTCTTCCGGGTTGGGATCGCGAGATACAGCGCAGCGGGCGAGCCTTAAGGCTTCGAGTATGCGTTCGCTAGGACAGACCTTTCTTGGGCGGCTCCGGGGCGTGCTCCTTGGCCTCGTAGTAGAGGAGGGCGAAGTCGTCGGGAGCGTCCGGCGCTGGCGGCGGCGAGTGCACGCTGGGCGCGGGGTGTCCGGTCCACACGTCCATGTTGCGGGCATGTCCAAGCCCGGGCGACCGCTCTCGCTCGCTTCGGCCAGCGCACTGAGCTTTCTAAGCTGCGCTCGCGCACGCCGCACCAGTGAGAGTCTCAATATTACTTTTTTCTTTCAAATTTATAAACTTATAGCCGTGACGTGATCGGTGGCGCTGAAACTTCATGCGAGATCTGACAGACGTGTGCGCGGCAGTCGTTGTGTGATATTGTGGAAATAACGCTCACTTTGGCGATAGCGGCCAGTGCAAGTAGAGATAGAACAGTGAAATATTGATATTCTTATCATAGAGGTATATTCAAGCTATTTATGACAATACCTACGTAAATATTGTTTTTCATTAAATGCAAACTACAGAATTTAGTACTTAGTATTAAATTAACTTAGTATTCCTCTCGGAAATTTTTAGGGTTCCGTACCCAAAAGGTAATGGGAACCTATCACTAAGACTCCGATGTCCGTATGTCCGTCCGTCCGTCTATGTCACCAGGCTGTATCTCATGAACAGTGATAGCTGGAATGTTGAAATTTTTACAGATGACGTATTGCTGTTGCCGCTATAACAAAAAATACTAAAATATTTAAGGGGGGCTCTCCGGGCACCCATACAACAAACCTGAATTTTTAGCCATTTTTCGCTCGATATTAATAACAGTGACATAGATGCTTGAAATACAGAATATTTCGTAAATTTTCACTTTAAAAACAAACAATTAAAATAGAATAAAAATTTAAGGGGGCCCATACAAGAAACGTGATATTTTTGCTCGATATTAATAACGGCAACAGGAAGATGCATATAATATTCATATGAATTTAGAGGTACACTATATTATGTTAAAATATATCTGCATTTTTTCCATACTTTAATCCGAACGCTCCGTGAGTCCGAATACTCCGAACAGGGGTTATTTTTGGTAGTTCGGATTATCGAGGCTCAACTGTATATTTCCTTCATAAATGAATAATTAAAATAAAATATGTTTAGTATTTTATTCCTCGATATTAATAGCGGCAACAGGTAGCCGCTTGAGATATGCACATATATTTAGTATTTACATTGTGTAAAAGTGATAGAATTTGATTCTTAAATCTATCTATGAATCGAGTACAGACTACTGGCCCTTCGTTTGCGTTTTGTTGACGTCCTCATCATATTTAGTTGTATATTTACTTCACAAATAAATACTTAGATAAAATAATATGGGTGCTCCAATACGGTACGGAACCTTTCGTGCTTGAGTCCAACTCGCACTTGGCCAATTATTTCGTAAACACCGGAGTGAAGTGGAAAGAATCCTTGTAAATAATATTTTGTATTTGTTGTGGAATGAAAAACCAAAAAAAAAGTTCAACCGAGACTTTGCAGCAAAGTTTTATGAAATACCTGCTTAAACTCCAGAATCCATACAAACTAGCGAACTTTTTTCATAAAACAAGAATTTTTTTGTTAAATTTGTAAAGAATGTTTTTACAATAGCCATCTCAAACAATTTAAGTACAAATCAGAGTACAATATTATAAGAATTCCGTAAGAGTTGCTAAGTTGCTAAGGTTTTTGCTAGAATATCATTAAAAAAATCATGTAAAAATATTTTTTTATTTAGAATAGTGTGAGTTTTCTTTTGACGTGAAACGTGAACTGTGCACAAAATGCGAGTCACAGAACGAGCCGCATGGTGCGTGCCATACTATATTCTGCGACCAAGTCCGAAATACGGAGTATCTATCGGAGTAGAATATCGGATCCAGTATTTAGTTTAATTAACTCAAGTGGCGTTGGACAGGACACTTAGCATCTAGTAATTGCAGGTGGAGTAGGTAGGTCTCTGACTTAGCGGTGGATCCGTGTCGGAAAACGCTGTCCCTGCGGCAGACCCATCCAATGGTGGCGTGACAATATCCAAAAATATTGCGGCATCAGCTGGATGAGACTAGCGCTCCAGGGATAGTCTGCGAAAGAGGGAAGAGGCTTTAGCCCTGCAACGGGCCGAAATATGCTGACGATGATGATGATGAAGGATATCCATTTAGTTTATTCTATCCCCATGATATTGACACGAGCCGCGGCGGCAGTGCGTTCTTGACCGACAAAACACTGTTTTTGCCTGTTTAGGTATAGACATTTGAATTTCATTGGCTTCCATATTTTCGTCGCGAATTCATTTTCGGTTTCCGCTCGATACATTAATATATTAAGCCACTGTATTTACTGTCTGCTTACCTACCTACGTCTATAGCCACTTGGTAGTAGTTTCTAGTAAGTATATTATTAGGTATATAGGTACGTACTCGTACATAAGATATCTTTCATAACACCTGCTCGAAAATGACCCATTATATGTCATAGAATCTTAACGTAAAACGAGTCATTACTATCTTTACACAATCTCGAGGGCTATGGCAGGTCAATAATGTTGTATGAAACTCCTTAGAGGTTAAAGCGATTTAAATTTGGAATGTCTAATTCGTATGTTTCGTATGTATTATTCGTATGAACAATACCGAGTTGCCTTATGACTTAATGAGTTACGTACTCATTTAGTTAATTTACTACTTTAAATCACTTAGTGAATTTATGACGTAAGTATTATATACTCATATTCTTGGGGTTATATTTTCTCGCAGGATGTATGAAAAGTAGAGTTATTACCACTAGAACCAAGTTCGTCTTTGTCTTAGGCGACTTGAAACCCTCGCTTCACTCAGGACTCTAAATGGACTCTAAATAATTCCTTCTCTTTGCTCGGGAATTAACTTAAAACATATACTATTATAGAGTACATTGTTATAGAGTACATATAACTATAGAGTCCCTCGCTACGCTCAGGGTCCAATTGTCGCCCGTAACATAAGACACCACTTGGTTTTCTTGGTACATAATCTACTATTAAATATTCCGCTGTAAATTTTGCCATTTTGAGAGCGTTTTCATTTTAATTCAAATTATTCAACATTTTTTTGAATCGTATTTTTTTCCTGTTACAATTTGAGTATGGAACAATTTTGTGAAACGTCAAAATTAGTACATATTTTCTAAATATTCCGCAGTAAGCTTTGCCTTTCTTGAGAGAGTTATATATTTTCAATCAAAAACCGCTGCTATTTTTTTTCTGAATTCTGCTAAATCTTGTTTCATTCATTGTGACCACAATGAATGAAACACGACTTTCATTCATTGACAACAACAATTTCATTCATTGTGACCACAATGAATGAAATCTAAGATTCGCAAAAGTCACAGAGCTTATTGGGCTCCATAAAGCAGAGGGCGCGTTTATTCTTATAACATTGTATTATTATAAACAAAATACTCAAACGTGCTACCACGAATAATAATATGACGTAATGTGATATTAAGCAACTCTCGTAAATTATCTCCCTTATTTTTACCACGGGCCCTCGTATCTTCGAAACTACTGATCAGGATGATCATTAACTTCTTCAGAAGATGTTTATAAAATTCTTTATACATGAACTACATGTACCTTTGTAAAATTTCATGAAGATCGGTGAAGCGGTACTCGAGTTATCGTTGAACAAACATACAAAATCACAAACATACATACAAGTGCCGGCTTGGCCTAATGGACTCCGAGACCTCGCTTCGCTGTTCAATTATTATTTTTAAATGATATATTTTTTTGGATTTTTTTGGGCAAGAACCTTTAATGAAGTACAATAAGTATAATAATTTAGGACAAGAATTCTATTTAAAAAGAGGTAAAATAATTTCCCTAATATAATTTAGTTATGTAATTGTTTTTTTTTTATTGCGAATAAGGCCGCGCTTGACCACCAACTCGCCTAATGGTAAGCGACTTTGTGGTCGAAGATGAAGCACGCAGACCTAGAATACCTATTCACTCTGACCTTGAAATTTTTTAATAAATTGATTTTTTTCTCTTTATGATTGAATAACTTAACTGAGTTAAGTTATTGATTGTATTTATTCTTAAGCAATTTATGTTATTGAGTGCCTTTTAATGTGTAAAATTGAAAGTGAAATATTGTAATTTTTATTATTTATAATATGAATTGTGATGTGACTAATTGTTATTAATAAAAAGGTATGAGTATAATTCATAACTAAGACTTTACAATCCCACATCTCGACATCTTAAAGATGTAGTAGCTGCCCCCTCCTAGGAAATCTCTTGCTTCGCCAATGCCTCATTACTTACGTAATCGTAAAACTTTTGCAAGTACCTAGTTTCGTCAAGATTAGTCAAAGAATACGACATAATACTTCACTACCTGTGCACAAGTTCCAACATCTACACAAACAAACATCCGGATTCGACTATCAGAACTAAATACGGCTTATAAGTGATGCAAGGACGCTTCGCTCACTTCAACAGATCGGTCAACTACAGTAAACCACACTGTACGGTGTAACCGCAGAATCAGCGAAATCGTTAACTGAGGTCGCTTGAATTATGCTAAAGTTAAGGAGCACAGTGTAAACGCTGCCTTAGCCTACAAAAATAACTTCATATTATAACTATTACTATTACACGAATGCAGCTCGACGTTTGAATGCTCTAATTGTTTGATTTCTATCCAAGTACCTATATACCGAGACGTTCGACGAAAAAAATAAAATTGCTTACATTAACTAGCTTAGCATACAAGACCACGACAAGAGTTTACCGACGTGTGCAAAGGTGACAGATATATACTTCATCATAACTCTGTCACGCTCTGACACGTCGATAGAGTTATTTTATGGTCCTTATGCTAAGCCCGTAAGTCTACTTACAAGAAAAGAACTTTAAATCATATTACACTTTTTACATTCATTTCTGATTTACACGTGCTAGATGTACGAGTATGTATGTGTCTCGTACAATTATATTTAAATCATCATCATGTCAGCCGTTGGACGTCGGAAGCAACCTGCATCAAGCGCGTTCCTGCCGTCTTCAAGAGGTCAACTATCCACCTTGTTGGTGGCGCTTGGTAGGTGGTCTCCATTCGAGTACTTTACAGCCCCATCGGCCATCAGTTCTCTGAACTGTGTCCTGCTCATACTCATACTTATTTATTGATAACAATAGAGTTACATATCAAAAAAATTGCAAAAAAGTAAAATTACGTTGTAAAAAATACAATAGTACTTATGAACACCAATTAATTGACATAGTAATCATCTAAAACAAAAGTTAAAAGTAATCTTATACCAGTACCATAGTACCATTTCAACTTGCTAATCAGCTGGGCTATGTCGGTAACGGCCAAAGACCCAAGAACCAAGCTGAATAGATACTTCACCGAAGATATCTCGGACATCAGTCTGTACGAGATTAGAATGGCCCTGAAGCCCTGAAACAACTTAAGAACAACAAAGCGCCGGGCGATGACGGTATTACATCAGAGCTTTTGAAAGCGGGCGAAACACCGGTACTAAAAGTCCTTCAGAAGCTTTTTATTATCGTTTTTTTCGAGGGCATAACGCCAGTTGCATGGAAAGGAGCGTGGTGGTGTTGTTTTTCAAGAAAGGTGATGGACAACACTTTATTGAATAACTACACACCCATCTTGATTTTGAGCCTAATTTTATAAGCGGTTTTCAAGGGTCTGTACGAACCGTCTCGAGCGCACAGGCCTGATGACTTCCAGCCATCCGAACAAGCCGGTTTCCGAAAAGGCTTTAGTACCATGGATCACATTCATATTATATTAATATGCTGCGGCAGGTTATACAGAAGACCGAAGAGTGCTTTTGTGGACTATGAGAAAGCTTTTGATTCGGTCGAGACATAGGCTGTGCTCGAGTCTCTCCAACGATGCCGTATTGACTATCAGTACCTACGTCGAAGTGTTGAAGTGCCTGGATAATAACGCCACTGTGTCGGTCCGAGTACAGGAAGAGAGCTCCAACTTTGGTTCGCTTGCGGATATTCTCATTCATGATTCTATTTCACAAAGATACTTCGAGCATAGCCCTCTCCATAGTGCGCTGCCGCTGGGTTACCTCGAGCTTATTTATAAGGCCCACAGTAAAAAAACACGTTTCAGTTCCATAACTCATCACTGGCAACACACAACTGTCGAAAACTCTCGACTTGAAGCACTGAGGTAAGTTGGACAAATACATATTTGCTCAAGATCAGGCAGTATGTAGTCAAACGCAAATCTATTCGGAATAAAAAAAAACAATAAAAATATATATGTGATTAAATCAAAAACGCCAACAAAAAAATAATCCGTACGCCATACTCAGCAACTTAGATAGTTTATTTAATTTTTAACTCGTATACTATATTTTAGAAGCTCCAATGAATCAAAAATAATCGGTCAAGCACGCGTCGGACTCGCGCACGAAGTGTTCCGTACTGTATGAGAGCCCACCATAAATATTTATTTTATTTTAATTATATTATTTGTTATTGAAGTCAATATACATAGAACTAAATATTTCAAGCATCTACCTGTTACAATTATTAATATCGAGCGAAAAACCGCTATAAATTCAGGTTTGTTGTATGGGAGCGCCCCCTCAAATATTAATTTTACTCTGTTTTTAGTATTTGATGTCATAGCGGCAACAGAAATACATCATCTGTGAAAATTTCAGTTTTCTAGCTATAACGATTCATTAGATACAGCGTGGTGACAGACAGACAGACAGACGGATGAACAGCGTAGTTTTAGTAATAGGGTGCCGTTTTTACCCTTTGGGTACGTAACCCTAAAAACGGTGAATTAATTTAAGGGTACCTACCGGGCCAGTGAATTTATTCAAGGAGACTTAGCGGTGACGACGTCTTGGCGAGATCAACAGCAGAATTTTCCTTTCAATGTTTTTCATTGTTATTATAACCCACTACTATAAAACTATATTTTTTCCAATACAACGACGATTGGAAGCGGGTTACATCCAAACGTTTTCCAGATGTCTTAATTTGATCGACGGTCCTAGTAACTAACGTGGCCAGTGAATGTGGCGTAGTGATGTTTGTACTGTGTAAATGTGATATTATGACAATAATAAATGATGTTCTTTATTTATTTCTATTGGAAATCCATAAAGAAAACCTACGTCCAGCAGTGGATATCCAGTGATTGATATAATGATGATGATGACCATGAGTATTTTTATGTAAAACCACAGACTACTATAGATACTACTGTAAAACCTATACATACTTGGAGTACATCCGGTTCCAGTAGACTGGACAGCCTATTTCAATACGTGGGTATTCGTTTAGTATACAGCTACGTGAGAATTATTAATTAAACTGAACTAGGTATTTTTTTGGTTTCATACATTTTGATGATATTTACTTAGGATTTTATGTGGAAAAGCCGATTATTTATCTCGAATCCTGCGTTGGCCACATAGTAAAAGTGGTTCACAATAATGTTCTGAGGGGTTAGTCCAGGTTTACAGGTAAATTGAAACTACAGCTGGCTCTAACATTTTTGTAAAAGGCCCCTGGCAAAAACGAGGAAGAACTAACAAGAGAAGAGCCACACGAAGTAAACTTATATTGTGTTAGAGCTTAGTTTTTAGTTAGAGAAGTGAAGACAGCGTGTGCCACGTCCGACGTAGTGTAACAAACCTCAGATGGTTTGATCGTCCACATCTGAGTAATTAGGCATAGGAAGAAGGCATTCTTGTAGGTCAGGAGTCTCTCACATGAGGATATAATTCTTTCTAATATTATCTAAAGAAACTTTCCATTCAAATGATATTCAAACAATCAGGTAAATAAAAACAATATAAAAAAAGCAACAGATCTTCAATCTAGGTATGATAACTCTTTGCAGAACTTGAGAATTTAAAATAAGAGAAAAAAAAAGAACAGAGAATTTGACGTGACTGACAGCAGGGACTTCACATGGGAACATTGTAGAAATATGTTGTAATTTTCTAGATTTTAGGTGATATTTAACTTTGTGCCGCAAATTCTTGAAGGGAAAAGCAGAGAAGAGTCTACTAACTGGGAGAATTTTGTTCCTGGTCTAAAAAGTGGAAGTTGGAAGAAAGTTGTTTCGATCGAAGGACAAGGATGTTCCTAGAGGATATGGTTTCGTATAATCGTATCTCTTTTTAAATAGATAAGTCTTAATGTAGATATAGAATATGTTCTGCGGATAATATTCCGACCTGATCAGTGCTGCATTAAACTTTTGAATGATTTACTGTTGAATTAATGTACAAGAGGACATCTGTGGAAAAGAGAAGGTCTAAAATAGGAAGATTGTACATTGGCTTAGACAGACAAATATTAGGTATTGTTTGTAAAATGACATAGTTAATGACAAAGCAGACATATTAGAACGGAAATCGGATTAGCTAAGTACATTTTTTAATAAGTTTTTGCTGATAATATGTGTAAATACATGTACCTACTTTATAATAACGAACCTAAGTCTTTTAGTGCAAGAGCAAACCCTAAGGTCGCTGAACCGTGTTAGTTGTTATAAACACTTTTCAGAACAAACTGAGCCATAAAATGAAAGCAGAAAGAGCTAAAATGGAAGGCGTGTAACTTTGAGCAAGTTGCCATCTAATCAAACTTGTTTTTGTAATTTGTCAATTGGTAATACGACTTAACTCGTAAAAGTAAGGTTGTTTTTAGAATGCGTGAATAAACAAGGTTTCGCAAAGCTGTACCATTAATGGATAGGCAAAAGCTAGGTCTAGATCTTCTGATAGCCAATATTAGCTTAGAATTAGTGTTTGTCCTCACATCCCTATAATCGCTTCCGGTATGTAGTCTCTCAAACCACAATTCGCATTTCTAACTGAGTGCTACCGTGGCTCGGATGACTCTTTAAATATGTATACAGAAATACAGAATACATACCCCCATTTGAATTAGGACAGCAAAATAACGTTTCCTGGGGCTCCTAGTATTATTTAGGATATTATCATTACACTTTTATTTATTTTAAATTATTCGTTCACATACTTATAGGTATAGTATGTTAGAGGTCTAGAGAAACACTCTGTATCACCAAAGTAAAGCAATTGCCAGTAATAAGCTTTCAGATGCGTGACCGCGAGTCGCATTTACAATTGAGCCCCCGCCGCCGCTCGGGTCAAAAAAACATTAATGTTATACAAAATAATGCCAATCGAGTATAACATGTTCTATAACATTTATTTATTTTATTTGACACGATTGACACAGAGCCGACGCAGATTGTATAGCGGCCTGTTCACACAGGCTGTGCAAAAATGTATAGAGCCATACGGAAAAAAAACTACAGGTAGTTTCAATTTATGTATAAACCTGTACTAACCCTCTGAGGCTCGTGGCAAATTCTTTAGATGGGGCCCACCCAGTAAAAAATACGCGTTTTCATTCAGTTTTAATAAACCACTTAAGTACTTTGTTATCCAAGACTAATAATAGTATATAGTGTTGTGTAATTCAATTCCATTTCTAATAAATTTATCTTTTAAAGCAGCAAGCATGAATTACAAAATTTAGCCACATGTAAACTGAGTGCATTGACTCAGTTGATACAATTATATTTTTCCTAAGCGCGAGCGTAGTGAGCCCGATTTTTTCTGATTTTATAAACGACAGGGTTTTAATTTGAGAAAACAGATGAGGAAACGAAAATATCTACCTAAGTTTGAGCGAAAATTTTTGGACCTTTTATTCAGTTAAGGGAAAATTTGGACCTTTTATTCAGTACTAAAGGGAAAATTTAAAGCTGAGGTGAGATGCACCGAAAGAAAGTATTTCTACTGTACGAAGTGCGAACCCAGTGAAAGCAAAATTTTAACATTGTTTTTTCAATAAATTAATAAGATTTGGAAAAATATGAGTAATGTCATCGACTTTGTGTTTACTTAAATACGCTGGCTCATGGCATTTTGCCAGCCCTGCCACCGTATGTCCGGCAATTCAGTATTCGATGACAAAACTGTATGTCGTAATTTACCGGAACGATATTTTTACCATAAACAGAATATTGTGTCGTGCGTATAGTCACTCATAAAACTCCACACGTCATCGATGAATTTTTTTTACCTATCCTATAAAAAGGAACACTAAAACGGATAGCATGTGTGAACGGGCTGTAAGAGAGAGGCCTATACCCTGCAGTGGGATAAAGGAGAGTAATAATGATGATAATAATTTATTACTTTAAATTTACTAGGGGGTGTTTTCCCTTCAGAGCCTATAGTACATATTTTGCAATGTTAACTATATTTACACGTGTGCGTGTGGCTCCATGGTTATACATTTCTGTTAGTTCTTCCTCGTTTTTGCCATGGACGCTGTATAAAAATGTATAGAGCCACACGGAAACTATAGTAGTTTCAATTTACGTGTAAACCTGCACTTATCCCTCAGACCTCAATAATTTTGTTACTTAACTATAGTTAACTATAGTCTACTGTTCTGAGAACTACTATTTTAAATTTCTCGGAAGAATTCCCCGGGTAGAAATACTGAACAAAACTCATTTTCTTTCCCAAGCAAAATTGCTGTAAAGTAAAAAGCAAATATTTTTTTTACGAGAAGTAGGTAATAATATGTAATCATAGCTTGACTTTGTATTGATATGCGAACTCATCACAGCGCAAGTTCTACTTGAAACACAATGTTTTTATTTATCTGACAAATAATAACAATAAATTATTTACAAATATACTTTCTTAAAATATAAGCTTTCGAGATCCTATATGTCATGTAGCAGCAGAGTGCTAGCCAAGACAAGTAAAACGAGCCCAAACACGACGGGTCTATCTTTTTTAGTACAGGAGTTCCTATGGCCACCTTCCGACTCCATTTTCAAATCAGCTCTATGGTACCATATTTTTGCATTGTCACGCGATATACATATGCGTGCAAAAATTCAGCTCAATCAGAAACCGGGAAGTTGGTCAAATTTAACTTGCAAGATTCCACCCGAGCATGCATACATACATAGGTACATCCAATACAAGATAAATAAAAGCTTGTAAAAAAATGAGGCCTCCGTTATTTTTTCAATAAATCATTGACCTAACAGAGCTGTCCACACATTTATTTTCAGTCACTAGTAGCTTTTTCAAAACATTACATTGTAGATAAAACAGTCGCACTGGCATAATAAAGTTATTTTTATTCAGGGTCATGGTGCAGACATATTAAAAAAATCAACGCCAACAAAAAGGTAACCGGATGTAGAAAAACTGAAGAAAAACAAGTTAAAAATAAAAATGGAAAACAGCACGTACCTGGAGGGCTACCGGCCGGCGGAGAACTGGGCTCTTCTTTGAATCTGCAAAAAACATGCAAACATTATTGGAAAATGCAAAGTTTGTGACACCAATATCATTTTCAGATGCACGTGAAGTTACGAGTAGTTATGGGCAGCGGCGGATTTGCCAGCAGGCTGAGTAGACTGGACCCTAGAGCGGCAAATTTTAGGGGGTGGCAAATTACGGACAATCTAGACACGCAGCAGCGTGTCCAGCCAAAGTGTTCTACAGAAAACTGGCGACGCAGCGGCCGTGTGTAATATTACACGAACCATTTGGAGCTACTTTTGACCCCCTCACAACTCGAAAACTATTTAGCCTACATACACGAAATTTGGCACATTAACTAAAGTCTTTTAGCTTATCAAGAATCCAAATTTCATAATTCTTGCTCAATCAGTTAATGATATAACTGAATAACGTTTAAAAACTCGTGTTTCATTGACTGATTCACTCACTGACCTAAGGATCAAAAACCTTACATTACCCGATATTTGGCACCAAGGTAGACTATCGGGCATATACAAAGAAAAAAATCTAAAAACTGAAAATTATTGATAATTAGTACTATTAACAAAGTAATTGTACAATTTACCTAACCAATACTCCAATAAATGGCGGTAGCGTAGCGAGGCACTGAGATTTTCGATAGATGAACCATGCCATTTGTGATAGTAATATAATAAATACTAGATAACTTTTTCAGAGATACTTAAGTGTACTATGATAGTCATGATGTATGATTATCATCTAGCCAAGTCAAATCAAGAGCTTAAATTACATAAGTAATGTTGTAGGTATGTTCTTGTCGTTGAAATTTTAGGATTTTCTACAGAACACTCGGCCCCCGTGTAGATCTCAATTCTTTTGGTGGCGACACTTTGGCTCCCATTTCACATTTATGTTTTTGATGAGATTTATTTTACTATTCAGAAAAATATAATAAAGTGTACGGAAAATAATAATCGGCCAAGTACGAGTCGGACTCGCGCACGGAGGGTTCCGTACTGTATATGTATTAAGGGGGGCCTTAAATATTTATATTATTTAAATTTTATTAGTTATCATTGAAGTGAATATACAACTAAAAATTCTGTGAAAATTTCAAGCATCTACCTGTTACCTTTATTAATATAGAGCGAAAAACGTCTAAAAAATTAGGTTAGTAGTATGCGAGCCCCTCTTAATTATTAATTTTATTCTGTTTTTAGTATTTGTTGTTATAGCGGCAACAGAAATACATAATCTGTGAAAATTTCAGCTGTCTAGCTATAACGGTTCATGAGATACAGCCTGGAGACAGACAGACAGACGGACAGCGAAGTCTTAGTAAAGGTCCCGTTTTTACCCTTTGGGTATGGAAGCCTTAAAAACAACATAATTATGGTTCGCTTTACTGCTTAAAATTAAAGTTTGAAATATTTATTAAAACCATTTGCGTAGCGGCATATTGGAGCGGCAGATGGGGATCGGGAGGAATTCAACAGTTTACTGGCGGCAAATATGTGAATCCGCCACTGGTTACGGGCTCGTAACTGAATAAAAGGGGCACATTATCAAGAATTGAAAAATATTCTTATAGTCCAAGAGCTGCTGAAGATCGACCTTCACCGACGTGACAACCAGATAAGACTTATTTTAATTAATTATAATATATTTACAAACACGTTTATGATGACTTGCGTATCGAAAAGTGTTCAGGGCAATTTTTTTATTAAATTTAATATTTCATGAACGGCAACATTAAGTAGGCAAACAAAATTAAGTAGGCAAACCTACCAATTTATATAGTCTACACTGATTCATTCATCTCGTGTCAATGGCTAAACTTTTTTTAAAGTAATTTTTATCATTAATAGCTATTATATAGATGAAATAAAAAATACCGGCTATCAAAACAGTGAAGTTAAAAACCATTTCCAAAAAAATATCGATTTAAATATGGTCATGAAAACTTCTGATAGGCAATTTATAAGGCTTTTTTGTATGTAAAAAACATATCATAAAAAGTATGTCTCATGTATGTCTGGTGTCTCATGTATCAGATGAGTGATGGTCGTTCTTTCACGTCTTTCCCCCTACGAAGGCTTAGCGTAGAGCGCCCACTATAGTCTATAGTTATGCCAAAACGGCAGTCCAAAATCAAAACCTGGGTCAAAAGCAAGTGTATTAAAGTGTTTTATTTCTTGTGGTAAACTGAGTATGTGCCATATTGTTGTTGTTCGTAAGTATAAGCTATTTATCATAGGAACGGCAATACACTTGCTAGGTTTTGATTTTGGACACCCAAAAAGCTCATTAGCACAGATCTCGTAAATAGGACATGTCTCGATCTAGCGGAGACCTAATTTCGGAAGAACATTGTAGTGGGCCACAGTGGTGGATATGGCCCGATCACCCTTTGTGGGTGATCAGGCCTATGTTCAGCAGTATACAATAGCAGTAAAATGCTAGATTTCATTCAATTAAAATCAGAACTGCGCGTAACGCTAAAAATAATTAAACAATAATTATTTCATACAAAGCACAACAATTCACTTCTTCATAATATGCGCTCACACAACACTACATTCTGCAAACATAGAGGTAGTATACAATAGCAGATACAAATGTAAATATATAACACATCTAACATATTTTTTATGATTTACGCTTCATATAAGTATCTCGCACGTCAGGTAAAGAGAAAACATCTATCAATGACCTCTACTAGTATCTCTATGTTCATTAGTCACACAAAAAATAGACGTTGAAAATCTTGACTGTTTAACTTAAGCTCCAACAATGTACCTACTTGGAAAACATTGCTAACTTGAGCATTACAATGTGAACCAATCGGTTACCCATCTCATCCCATATCTCCCAAAACTGCAGCCTATTAATATAATTATTACAAAAGTTCTGCAACTGATAATAGATTGCAGTAGCCGTTTATAATCACGCTAAATGATTATTAAAAATAGTTCTTCTATCGCTTGATATACATTTGATGTTGTTTTTAACCATAAAATATTTCTCTTTTATTTGACATGTACGATGCCATCACAAAATAAACCTAGAGCTGTGTTTCCCATTAAATACACATACATATTATAATAAATTGTGAAATAGTGTTTCAGCCAAGGATGCAGCAAACTTGCACAAAAGATTAATTTTTTTTGTAGGTAGCTAATTGTCAAAGGGAAATTTACAACTTCCACAGTGAAATAATGTATCAGGCTGTAGTACTCATCGTCGTCATTTTAGCCATAGGATGTCTACAGCTGGAGATATGCCTCTCCTATAGATTTCTAATAAAACTGGTTGGAAGCGGTTTGCATCCAGCGCGATCCTGTTTCGATTGATCCGATCTTCAAGAGGTCATCCATTCACCTCGTTGGTGGACATCTACACTGCAATTGCCAGTCCGTGGTGTCTACTCGAGAACTTTTCGACCCCATCGACAATCCACGTGGTTATATCCGTCACTTTGGTTCTAAGACAGCTTTTTTTTCATTCCATTCAGCGTGGCTGCCAGCATGCTAGGCACGCTGCCAACTAGCAGTAGGCTTGAGCATTTGGATTATATTTAGACCTTCAAGGGTCTCTGAATGATCCAATTGCTTTTTATGTAGTACTAGTTTATGTAGTTTTAGCCTATGTAGATAAGTATTGTTTTATTTTGTTGTAGTTGATAAAAGGAACTTGCCCTATCAAAAAAAAAGGGTTTCTGATTGGATCTCACATATTGCACTTTGCACATTTACTCGTTTATTGTTGTGATCTATGTGGTAATGCTGCCAACTGACAGTGAGCTTGATCGTTTGGATTACTTTTAGACCCTGAAGGGTCTGTGAATGATCAAATTGCTTTTTACTCGTAGATATGTATAGTGGTAGCTTGGTAGCTTAATATGTACTTAGTTTTATTGTATTTGGTTGTCCCTAGTTAACATATAATATATAATAGGTACGTGTCCATAGCTAAACAATAGTGTGTATTCTATCCCGGGCAGTGGGTTAGGCGGAACCAGCTCCAAGGACGAAGTCGCGTTAACACAGTTTTTTTTCACCGCCAGCCTAGTTACCAATAGCCTATGCTCCAACAGACATTTGACAATTTGTAAAGCAAATGTATAAATCGCTTATGCATTAGACCACCGCTTGGCCAGGACATTATATTTACAAATTCGGTCGAAACAAATAAAAGTTAAAAGCGACAGAATAAAAATTTTGGTGTGCTTATGCAGCATGACGATGCGGAGAATACTTTATTTTTGGTCCCAAATATTTTAGTGAAAAATCGCAAAGTTGTCCTCATAAAGTAGGTTTTATATATTGAAGTGAAACTTCTAATGCGACTTCCCACAAGGTTGCGTTAAAGGTATAACGCCACCATGGAGGGGGTATAAAAGCACTGTTGTGTAGAAGTTTCATTTTTCCGCGCGGAGGGACTCTAATTATCATTTTCTCTAATTATGCGTCTCTACGCGGCTTGTAGTTTATTTAAATTTGCTTTCATACCTTTGAACGAGCCAATCTTGTTCACTACACTTAAATTTGTTTATTTATTTGTACAAATTTGGATCTTATTTTGAAAGAAAACGCGGGCTATACCAAGGCTTATAATTATTTTAAGGATTTAAGCCCTCAGTGTAGCCCGTGTTGTCTTAGTATTTAGTTACAATAATTATAGCCTACTGTTTGACCCGCGTTGCCTTAGTACTTACTTACTTAAAATAAAAAATCACCCACGATTTGGTCTGCACTGTGTTGATTACGCAGACGGTCGTCAAATACATACCTACTTGATTCTTGTACTGCCCTAAAATGATTATTATTATTAAACCTATTCAAACCGTCACGACGAGGCGTTGTGAACCGCTGGCAAAGTTTTAATATACCCGTTTTGACTAATCATTATTTCTTTGATGAATTTTGGCTATCCTTAGAGAGCCTAATAAAATTTATTGGGTCTTTACGATAATAAAAATGCTATATTGATGCATATTGTATGCTTCTTTTATCCCAAAGTTTGAAAATTTATGAACATTTTTTTCCCGAGGGAATCACTGAGGTTTTCTAGGACGTCATAAAGCCCATGTCCTAGTTAATATGTAGGGTATTTTTAAACCAAATTTCATCCGATTACATTACTTTTGTAATTTATTTCATTTTTAATTGCCTAAGGTATTATCAACACTTTTCGAGATAACAGCAGCCTATGTACCTACTGATTTGTGTAATAGTCTACTCGTATACCTAATCGCATTTTAATTCGTACGCTTGTTTTGTCAAAACAATTTTTTTTTGGAGATTTTGTCTATCCCCAAAATATAGGACATTTTTTCAGGATATCTATGACTCCAGTATTGGTAAATATTGTAAGCTTCCCCAATACTAAATATTATCCCTGTCGATTCAGCCAGTTGGAGGTAATTGATGTTTCCTTTACAAACTTTGGAATTTTATCGGGCCCCCGGGATGAAAAAATCACAAATGTTGAACAAATAATATTTTTTATTTTCTTTGTATAAGCAAAGTTTGAAATCAATCGGTCCAGGGAATAAAAAGTTTCATACTATCGAAAAGGTACCGTTTTACCCCTTTAGCGACCGAATTTTCCAAAATCCGTTCTTAGTGCGCCATTACGTTGTACAACACATCTATGTTCCAAGTTTCAAGTGCATAAGCTAAGCGGTTTGGGCTGTAGACCATCTGTCAGTCAGTCACTCACGCCGAAGCCTTTTATTAATGTAGATAGATTGATAGATAAGCGCTATTATCGAGAAGACATAATTTGTTTTTGCTCCAAGTGAATTTGTTACTATCTAGTTAGTAAATATGTATATGAAAATACATATTTTACTAGACAAAGGTAAATAATGGGCAATACGGCACAGCGTGGCGTAGCGCTACTAGTGCTACGTAGCGTGTCGTGTGGCCTAGCACCACAAGATCATCATCATCAGTGCCATCTTGATACTGATGTTTAGAGGTCAGATGGTCAGATTCTAGGTAAGCGTGTTACATCCTAGACCGCATATCTGCTTAACATCGGGCAGTGTGTAGTCAAACGCAAACCTATACGAAATAAAAAAAAGATGGCAATACATTGCACTCTTCACAGCTAGGAGGCGAGTTGTCCGATTCCTCTCAGTTATTATTATTATACGACACCGATGCGCATTTTAATCAATTATGGCGATATACGACGCCACTAATTAATAAATACTCAGAAGGAGGTTCTCAAATAATAGACCGTTTTTTTTTCATTTTGTCCCGATGTACCAGATTTCTACGTTATTTGAAGGCTGAGTCACATACACTTTTTAAACATGTCGAAGAGTTCCGTTATACGAAACTTATTTATAATTCAGTTGTTTTGAATCAGTTTAAGAAATGCTAAAGATGTTTGACGCGCCTGTTACCTAATCCGAATAGAAAATGCTGTTGCGATTTAACTCTCTGATAAAATAAGATTGAAGTTATTGTTAATAAATTATAAAATTAAAAAAAAAAACTTTCTACTAAAGTATTTTTACCGACTTCAAAAAAGAAGAAGGTACTATGTTCGTCTGTATGAAAGGATATACCCTACTCCTGAGGTGCAGCCATTTAAATTTTATCGAAATCAGCTGAGACGTTTTTGATAAATCAACAATAATGTACATTAATGTCACATCAATTGTGCAAATTAGGTATTCGAATGGTGTACGCAGTGGAAGCCGGTGGTGCCATTTTTGCGTAAAATAATTAATTATACGTACCTATTTCAGACGTTTTCAATCGGTTTGAGAAATGTTAATCCGAATAGTATAATTATTTTTTATTTAAAAATGGCAAAACCGCCTTCTATCGTGAACAAAATTCGAATGTTTCGCTCGAATTGTTTACATTATTCTTGATTTATCAAAAACGGCTCAGCCGATTTCTGTAAAATATAAATGGGGCCATCTTTGGACTATACCCTTTCGTATTAAAAAATAATTTTTCGATTCGGTTCACAATTGGCAAAATTATCGATGGTAATCGTGTACAAAATTCTGTTATTTCGCTCGAATTGCTTACATTATTGTTGGTTTTTTCAAAAACGGCTAAGCCGATTTCTGTAAAATTTAAATGGGACCACCTCGGAAGTATACCCTTTTGAACTAAAAATAGTTTTTCGATTCGGTTCACAATTGGCGAAATTATCGATGAACATACACAAAAAAAATACATACACACGAACATAGAACCTCCTCCTTTTTGGAAGTCGGTTAAAAATGCTGTTGCGATTTAAGTTTCGATAAAGTAATATTGAAGTTATTGTTAATAAATAATAGAATTAAAAATTCATTCTACGAAAGTATTTTGATTTAAAGATTTTTGAAGCGCCTGAATCCGCGAATAGCAAATCCGAATTGAGATTTTGCTTTCTGCTAGAATAAGATTGGAGTTGTTGTCAACAAATATTTTTTGTTATTCAGCAGTTTTGCCCGCGTGTTATTTTGATTTTTGTGCTATCCCATTGGAACCTTTTATTATTTCGGGATAAAAAGTAATGTCACTTTCCGTCTTTCAAACTATGTCCACGCCAAAAATCAAGTCAATCCGTTGCTCCGTTGCTGCGTGAAAGAGGAACAAACCAATAAACAACAAATACACTTTCGGGTTTATAATATTAAGTAAGGATAACAAAAAAAGAAGTAGAATTATTTTTCATTATATATTTTTATAATTTCTAAAAACGTGTCTGGGAGGTTGAAAAATCTCGTCTACAGTGCTAAATTTTCGCCCACGATGCATATTTTTTAAATTAAAATTAGTAAATTAAATTAAAGAAAAAAAGTTAAAAATCTGCCAAGTACGAGTCGGTCTCGCGCACGAAGGGTTCCGTACTGTATGGGAGCCCCCCTTGAATATTTATTTAATTTTAATTTAATCATTTATTACTAAAGTAAGCATACAGTTAAATATTCTGTGAATATTTCAAGCATCTACCTGTTACCATTATAGATATCGAGCAAAAAACGGCAAAAAATTGAGATTTGTTGTATGAAAGCCCCCTTTAAATGTTATTTTTATTCTAATTTTAGTATTTGTTGTTATAGCGGCAACAGAAACACATCATCTGTGAAAATTTCAGCTTTCTAGCTATAACGGTTCATGAGATACAGCCTGGAGACAGACGGACAGCGGAGTCTTAGTAATAGGGTTCCGTTTTTACCCTTTGGGTACGGAACCCTAAAAAAGCATGTAGCTAAATCTGGGCTCTACGGAGAATGGGGTAACATTTGTACCTACCCCAAAAATTGTCAAATAGTCCATAGTCCTAGCAGATGAGTGAGCGGGCGCGTTATCTTAGTGAAAAAGAATGCCACAACGCCGCTTCTTGGACGCTTCAACTCCCCGAAAGTTTGACGCAGACAAACTTTGCTATACCATTCTTTAGTAGGTTCCCAAAATTTTTCTGGTCACGCTCCCCGTGATCTACCATGAAACCGCCTACGCCCCCCTAGCCAGAGGAAGCCAGTAGATTCATCATATATTTTAAAATACGTACAGCTAAAACTATAAATACTAGAATCAATGAAATCAGTGAGACAGATGAGTTTGCATATTGACAAGATTCCTGATCCTAGGTTGTACAGCAGATAGTGCGCAATGTAAATCACTAACAATGACTGGTTTGTTCAACAACTGTTGAAAATGCATTTTCAGACGGATGAGTATAAATGAAAAATATGAAAAAGCTATAAAATTTCCCCCAATGTTTAAAAAACAATGGCTGTCGAATAAAAACCGCTATAAAGGTAGCCTGGAAGAAATCGCTTAAGGCGATAAGGCCGCCCTTGTGCCACCTAATTTTAAGAATGTTTTGTTATTTAAGCTGTTTTTTTGGTGTACAATAAAGTTATATATTGTATTGTATCATTTTTTATTAACGCTCCGACCGCGAACAACTTTTGTGGGCAAATCGTCCTCTTCAAACACCCATTGCGTGGATTGCTGCCAATGAACACGACGGCATTATTGCTCATCGGTGAGAGAATGAGGTATCCATCGCAAAGCGAGCTTCCTAACTTTAAGGTGTTCATGCAGGATGGTGGAAACTGCCTGTGATCTAATGTTTAGTTCAGCTTGTATCTCGCGTTGTGTAATATGTCTATTCTCTCGCAAAAGCCACTCTACCCTGATGACGTTTTCATGAGTTACTGCAGTTGGTGGGCGGCCGGGGGATCGTTTAAGTTCTTTCGACCATGTTCCGAAATGACAGAAAATCTTTAAATATAAATAAAAATTAAAAAAAAAACACATATACGAGGCCTGAGGTTTGTGTTGAAATTAGCCGTTAATTCAAAATAGTTTCATGTAAGAAGAGGTTGCATTTATTCTTTGGCTATCAATTTTCGGAACAACCTATGTACACAATTCTGGCAAATAACAAAAACTTACCTAAAGTGTTGTTTGCTAGTTGAGCATGTGTTCAAAACTTCAAATCTTGATGAGGTCATCCGTCTAACTTCGCTGTCTCCATTCCATTCGAACTTTTCGACCCATCATTCCGTGCTATGTGCCCTATCCATTGTTATTTCAACTTGCGAAATCCGCTGGTCTATGTCGGTAGCTTTGGGTTTTCTACGGATTTCCTCATTTCTGATTCGATCTCGCAGAAAGGTTTCGACTATAGCCCTCTCCATAGCTCTTTGGCCTAATTTGGAGCTCAATAAGCTTGAATATGACCTATATGGCTTTAAAATAAAAATCAGCCAAGTGCGAGTCGGACTCGCGCACGAAAGGTTCCGTACAGTGTTGAAGCCCCCTTAGCCCCATTCCTCGTGCCGTTATTAATAGCAAACAAAATACTCCTAAAATACGGTTTGTTGTATGGGAGAATGTAAATATTTATTTGATCTGTTTTTAGGATTTGTTGTTATAGCGGCAATAGAAATATACCATCTGTAAAAATTGCAGCTGTCTGTCTTTCAAGGTTCATGAGATACAGCCTGGTGACAGACGGAACTGACGGACAGACGGACATCGAAGTCTCAGTAATAGAGTCCCGTTTTTACCCTTTGGGTACGGAACCCTAAAAACAATGGGTATCCAATTTTTTTCGACTAATATTTTTTATTCAAATAGCTTATTAGTTAGGAACGAAACGCCGATACGCGATCGAACTACCTGCTATAGGTACGTAGCACATTCGTAGCACTTATTTTCAGTTCACGTGCTCTGTGCTAGTCCATTATGGAGTAAATTGTTCCAATGGTAAAACCTCGACTGAATATCACATGTTGACATTTAAATAATAGGTTAAGCTGCCGGCGAGACAAGGTCTCTAGTCTTTATGTATTTATGAAATCAACTGCTTTTTGGAATTGTTTTTTTGTGAACAATGCCGTCATACGGTTTTCGTTACTAAGCGAAAATAATGCGACTTTGTAAACAAGGATTATTTAAGCACAGATGCGATTTAGGGATGCAGATATGTGTCACCCTTACCTAGACGGTACTCGTTCACTCTCGGTTTGAAGATTTTTAAATTGTACCTCGACGGAAAGATAGTCCCAGGCAAAGAGTTCCACGTCCTTGTTGTTCGTGTTAGACATGTGGACTAGAGGTGCTTAATTCTTCCATTTAGCGCGGGCATCTAGCCCTGGTGTCAGAGTTTCTAAGCTGCCTGAAGGCCTCTGACGTAGCTGTACTCGTATTTAAACACTGTCTACTCTAGTTCGGTAAGTTGAACAATTACGTACTTTGTATATATAAAATTACTAGCTTTTGCGCGCGGCTCCGCCAGCTTGGTATTTTGACTTTTGTGCTATCCTACAGGAACCTTTTATTTTTTCGGGATAAAAAGCCTATGTCACTTTTCGGAACTATAGGTATCCATGCCAAAAATCAAGTCAATCCGTTGCTCCGTTGTTGTGTGAAAGAGGAACAAACCAACAAACTTTTCGGATTTATAATGATGTATGTATGATAACAAAATAAAGTAAACTAATATTTTGAGTTATTTAACCTAGCTACTATTATCCTTCAATCACCTCTGACTGCATAGCATAGCTATGCAGTCTCTTTTTCGGTGATTTCAGATAATTATCATCAATCTTCACTTAACAAGTAAGCTCGATTAATTCTTAATTATTTTCTCCATTATCTTCATCATCATCTTGGCCGTAATAAGTTCATTTATGCCATAAAGTGTCCTCTTTAAGTGTTTGTTTTTAAAATCGTTTGCTATTTTTAATTCAGCCTGATCTAATTACTTAAAGGATCATTTTTTTTTCCTAGTACGAGTAAAGACAATCAATAGAATATTGTCGCAATACTATTTTAATATTTCTTTATAAATGATCAGTTGATCCCGTCGTCTTTCGGCCTTGAAGACATGTTTTCAGTAAGATTTACCACGTGCATACTACAATACGTACTTGTCAGTATTTCATACATAACCTGCGTAGAGGTGTACCATTATCATACTACTACACGGGACTTATCGCGCAATAAGACTTGAGATATGAGCTAATTAAGTACCTCTTTTTCTCCTCCCGACGTTTCGACCAAGTTGCATTGGTCGTGGTCACGGGCAGACAGAGAGGTATGTATATACCGTTCAGAAAAAATAGATCATTGAAACAATATAACCCATATATATACACAACAATACATAACAAGATATATACTAAGGGCGCATTCACACGGGATCCGTCATTGACGATTCATCAAAAAACACGATACGTCATGACGGATGGACGTTCACATTGCATACGGAATGGTGACTTTAAAGATTCGTCAAAAAACAAGAACTGATGTTCACTTTTGTTTCGTGACTGTGTTCAGTCTAAGATAAACTACTAAACACAATGGACGTGGATACTTTAAACTCGTTTTGGTCGTGGTGGAAAAAAAAAACACTGGGCGCATCCAATTTTGATGCAAATAGAAAATTTTGGAGCTCTCATATTAGCGAACCGTCACAAAACATTCACGATTCGTGTTTTTTAACGTACGTGATTTTTAAAAGACGATATAGTGAAAATGACGTGTCCGTTTTTCATGATTCGTGAAGCGTGTGAACATGGGCATTTAAAAACGATATTGCTATACTCAAAAAAAAAAAAACGAATCGTGAAAAAAAAAACGATTCGCCAAAAACACGAATAGTCCTCGTGTGAATGGGCTCTAATACGAATACAGCAGCTCCAGACCATAGAATAAATTAATAGCTACATAAAACTTGTATCATACCGACCCCCACCCTTTTGTTTATGCTCAGCAGTTACCGAGAGCATTATTAAAACTTCTGAAGGCCGAAGCTGTAATTCAAGACCAAGGTTAACATCGATTATGCGTCCCACCTACGCCTTTATTTACCAAAACCCCAATAGGTCAGACGTTTGATACGAGTATATCAGCCTATGTACCTACGCTACGGAAAATTTTACGGGCGGGATGAATATATATTGTCTGGATACCACTGCTAAGTACAATATTCTTTATCAATTAGTAGGCACAAGTACTACCTAGTTCCGGAGGGAACCCGGAAACTCAAGGACAAATTTCAAGGCCACTGTACCGGCCCAGCTGTTTATTGATTTTACACCAAATACCTATAGCTACACATTTTATTTAAATTATTTTACTACATAATTATCAGATATATAACAACATTTGGAAACTTACGTATACAAATCGTCTTCTAAACTTGAGGAGCTGGTGGCTTCTACTAGCACGGAACAGCTCATTTTCACTTCATTTTCGTTCACCAGTTTAACTTAGATTATGTACAAAGCCATTTTATTAATTGTTCACGGTTTTGAAAGAGAGGTGATATTTAGTTCACTAAGACCATTTGAACGTTTAGGTATTCGCGGTTACTGTATAGGAACCTCCATAGGCCTTCTTTGGGGGTAAGACCGCGCGACATAAACTTTACCGGGGGGTAATCTGGATGAACATTTTCTTTCAAAACTTACGTTCAAATATTTAATAACACGAAATTTTCAACTTAATTATAAATGAAGGGATAGTTTTATGTGATAATTTATTTACACTTATGTAGTCAATTTCATTTTTATTGAGACTACGTTTTTTAAAACGTTTAACCCTTTATTTTTCTCAAAACTCCTATGCTGAATTTATATGCACTTCTTTGCTCTATTAGTATTTAACCTGGGTATTTTTCACAAAATGTTCACCAGGGTTTCCGCTCGAGCTCGAGCGTCAATACAAAGTCACGTATTCCTACCAGGGGTTGATGCCGCATGCGCCAGTTTAACCTTGAAGAAGCTTCCTGGTTCACGGTTAGAATCGTCACCTGCGCTCTAGGTCAACGTATTTAAGTAGTATAAGTGTGACAGAGATTGCGTTACTTACTCCAGAATAATTAAGAAGAGAGGTTACTTGCGTGAAGGTCGACAGCGACTTCTCAAGATTTAGGTCACCTAAAATGACGCACGCACCAAAGTACTTACTCGGTAGAGTAGCAAAATACTTAATTATGAAACGTTCTCAATTCATGGTATTTAAGCGTTTTTAGGTATCACGTTAGAAATATACGAATACTAAAAATTTTCTGATAACGAAGAAATGTTATGTTCTCATATTGTACAATAAAATATAAGAAACAATATCTTCTCAATAGGTACCTATTAGGTACCTACATTTCACGGTAGGTCGGTACTACCTACTGTAGCACTACCGACTCGTAGTCACACCAGATTATCACACCAGTATGACAAACAGGATTTATTTTCTCGTTTGTCACACTACTGATTTTTCAACAACATGTATACAATAAGTGCTAGTGCTGTACAAGGGTGCGGAAAAATCAGTAGTGTGACAAACGAGAAAAAAAATCCTGTTTGTCATACTGGTGTGATAATCTGGTGTGACTACGAGTCGGTACTGTACTGTAGAGACTGTACTAAGGTAATGTGTATCTACTACGATAGGTACCTATGTACTGTACCGGCTTTATCCAGTCTTTCTTGATTTCGTGCAGCCCAGCAGATTTGTGTCCTATAGGTAGTTCACTGATCATAGGTTTATGTAAGAAGGGCGGTTGAGCCATATCCACCACGCTAGCGCAGTGCGGTTTGGTGTACATAGGAAGGAATAACACAACTATTCGCTCGAATCGATGTTACCATTTTTAATGTCTTTGTATAAAATAATATGTAGGTATACAGGGTTATCCAGAACTGGTATACCTTGTAATGTTACAAACGGGGAAGCCGTTTGCAGCACCACAAGTTAAAAAAAGGATTAGAGAACCCGTAATGTGGCAAGCGGGGGAGCCGGTTGCCACACCACAAGTTACGAGACTTCAGAGAAACCTAACCAACCTAAGAGTCCTACCTAGTGGATAGGATTCCTAACGGTTCGGAGAGAGGAGATTAAAACAGAAAACTAACCTTAGTATTTACACATTTATTTACACCAGACACACACTGCACTTATAGTCTATACGTTTTTCTTGAAGCGAATAGAGAGAGAATTTTGTAAAGAGTCCGTGGAATGTTAGCCTAACAGGGGAGGGGTAGCACACAAAGAAAACACTGGAGGCTGGCCGAGGTTGGAGAGAAGACAAGCTGGACTCGCCGATAGACGTAGCGCCAGCAGGGTGCTGGAGATGGAAGCGCCTGTAGCGCCAGCTGTGCATTAGCGTGTATACGCCCGTGGTGTTGTGGCGCTTGAGGTGGAGGCGCATGTGCGCTAGCTGGGCGCTAGCGTGAAGACGCCCATGGTGTTGTTCTGGCGCTTGAGGTGGAAACGCCTGTAGCACTCGCTCGGCACTCCAAGGTAAGTGGCAAGGTCAGTGGCCCCAAAAGTTGAGGTCCTCCTGAAACAAAGTCAAAGAGACCGAAGCCTCGCGTAGAAGAGTTACCAGACGCTCATGCTGTCTTCTCGGCAGGACCCGTCACCACGTTCAAAGATCACACGTTAACATGTATACTTTTTTAAAAATACCACAAGACATGCACCATCTTTCGTGTCTCTTTCATGACTTCCTTCTCCAGACTGCCCAATTTTACAAAACAAGGATCGCTGATCCTGTCAGCGATAAACATTTCAAAAATTTGAATAATTTCACAATTAGAATTGTTAGTTGGCAGTGTTATCGTTAAAAGAGTCTGAATGTAGAGAAGCTAACAAAAAGGTTAGTTTCTCTACAACCTACTAAGCCGAAAGGAGGTGATTCAGACCATCATTATGAACCACTTTTACTACGGGGACAATTCGGAATTCAAAAAAAACTTTTCTTGCATAAATTCTGTCGATTCCGAATTGCAGCTCTATATGGAACAGCTGATTTTTTTTCTCGAATTTCGGGTTGGCTGGCCCCATAGTAAACGTTGTTCATAATGATGGTTTTAATCACCCCCTTGTGGCTTATTAGTACAGGTTAAACCCTGTATATGCCATTTTTAAAGTGATTGTAAAAATATTGTTGATTTTTCAAATAGGTACTCGCATATTATGTAGGTACCTACTTAATAGGTCCATACATTTTTGCGCTAATTTTGAAAGTGCCAGCCAAATCAATTAATTAGGGAATAACAGTCGTACATGTAATATCTGAAACATCTCGAATGAAAATAAAACAAACTAAAAAAAATAATTTCATAAGTTGGTAGCTAGTGATCCTAGAGGGACGGTCCCATAGTACAAAATATACAAAACTAGGCTATGCCCGCGGCTTTGCCCGCGCTTACTTTATAGCCTATGACACTCGCACATATTGTGGCTTTCTATTGGTAAAAGAATTTTCATAACTGGTTCAGTAGATCCAGAGATTACCCCTTACCTCTTTATTATATTACTAGCTGGCCCGCCCCGGCTTCGCCCGGGTACGATTGGTTAAAGAAGACAGATTTATGAGTATTGTGCCTATTTACCTACCACGTAATGTAGATATGTCACTCACATGAACACAGTTATTTTAGCGCGTTTTCATATTACTATTATGTTAGTGTGTTAGTATCATATAAGCAAATATTTTTTCCATGGAACACCCACTGCTTAACATAGGGCTCCCTTATTAGATCTTGATTAACACCGAACAAAACCATTTATTTTGTATCCAGCGTCCATCCATGTATCCACCAAAAAATGTGGTTTGCAATTCGACTGTGTGTTTTCCGACATTTTGTATGTATGTTACGCGATCATTCCGTCAAATATGAACCAATTTTGTAGAAGAATCGATCGAATCGTAGTCTTAATCTGTTCGACTATTTCCATAAAATAAAGATAGTGTTTGCCTATCTAAATAAAAGTAATTTCGTATGGGTCGGGTAGCTATCCCTGGCTTCAGATTCCATCTACAATCTACCAACGTAAGTTAGTTGACGTTCTAATATACACTTGTTTTTGAACTTTTCTTCATTCAAGTACTTTGTAAAATATTGGCCATCAGTTCTAATTCTACGAATTGTGTGCCCTACCTAAAGCCTCTTCAACTTGCTAACCCAAAAAGCTGTGATGGAACCGATGTAAGCGCTGGCATCCAACGTGTTCCGATGGTCTGGACCATATCTTAGATTCACGTGAAGACCTTCTCTACACCTTGTCAATACATTGTCTACATTCGAGAAATTTAAAGCCCATCGATCATTCTTTTGCGTACTATGCGTCAGGACACTCACTCCACTATCACTACAACAGAAATTATAAATCGTCTGTACCTATGTCGGTTGCCTAATTTAGGTTTTCCAAATCTGTAGGTACTACATAAATCGACGCATTAATAGAGGAGGTATATAGCCGTGGTGGTCTAGTGGTAGTAGCACCTATCTTACAATCGTGAGTTGGGTTCAAATCCCGATCCCGTATCAATGAGTTTCTTTGGAACTTATGTACGGAATTTCACATCACTGGCTTTTCCGTGAAGGAAAATATCGTGTGGCAACTTGCGTAGCGCTCGTAGCGTAGTTTGACTAGGTGTTTGTCAGCGATCACCGAAATTAAACAACGTTCCGCATGGTCAGTATTTGGATGGGTGACCGCGGGTGGTATTTTCCAACTGAGCACTACCGTGGCGCGGATGACACGTTAACTTGTAGGTCCCGGTTGTTTTAACCGTTTAGCCAAGTCAGAGGACTTCAGGCGGCCTAAAAACTCTGACACCAGGGCTAGCCACCCGGCCTATACGAACTTACTTACTTACTTACCTGCATAACTACGTCCGTAGAAGGAACTGGATTACGTATAGGAATCCACCAACTCGCATTGGGCCAGCGTGGTGGAAATGGCCCAACCGTAGGTAGACTCTCTCGCGTCAGGAAACTCACTCCACTATCACTACAACAGAAATTATAAATCGTCTGTACCTATGTCGGTTGCCTAATTTAGGTTTTCCAAATCTGTAGGTACTTCATAAATCGACGCATTAATAGAGGAGGTATATAGCCGTGGTGGTCTAGTGGTAGTAACACCTATCTTACAATCGTGAGTTGGTAGGTTCAAATCCTGATCCCGTATCAATGAGTTTCTTTGGAACTTATGTACGGAATTTCACAACACTGGCTTTTCCGTGAAGGAAAATATCGTGTGGCAACCTGCATAACTACGTCCGTAGAAGGAACTGGATTACGTATAGGAATCCACCAACTCGCATTGGGCCAGCGTGGTGGAAATGGCCCAACCGTAGGTAGACTCTCTCGCTTCTCAATAGATTACAACGCGGTCGTGGTTTCGTATCTATTTCATACACAGAACAGCAGAACTAGATCTCTTCTGTGATTTCATATTACCTACTTCTTTATACTTTCGTCAAAATTGTTAGCAGTAAAAGAAAAAGTACTTTTTTAAAACACTTCAGACGATAACATTCGATGCCCGGATGCCGTATACCGCCAACCCGCACTCAACCAGTGTGGTGGATATGGCCCAATCACACTTCGTGTGTAGGCCTATGTCCTGCAGTGGACTATTAAAAAAGGCTGGTACGAGTATAGGTACAGGTACCTACAGGAATAGCGGAGATAAAATATGGTGATGCCTAGCTAGCCGAGCGGGGTGAGCGGCGACAACGCGATTTTTATCCAATACTCGTACTCCGTGCCGTAAAGCCGTGGTGGTCTAGAAAGCCGTGGTGGTCTAGAGGTAGTGACGCCCGCCTTACAATCGTGAGGTCGTGGGTTCAATTCCAGTCCCGTACCAATGAGTTCTTTGGAATTTATGTACGGAATTTCACACCACTGGCTTTTCGGTGAAGGAAAACATCGTGAGGCAACCTGCATATGTCCGTAGAAGAAATTCGATGGCCTATGTGAATCCACCAACCCGCACTGGGCCAGCGTGGTGGATATGGCCCAATCACCCTTCGTGGGTAGGCCTACGTCCTGCAGTGGACTATTAAAAAGGCTGATACAGTACAGTACAGTACTCGTACTCACGTTTTTAAACTCATGATATTGAATTGAACAATTTAAAAAGTTATAAAAAGTTGCTGAATTATTCTTAAATATAAAGTAGTTTATTTTGATAAGGGTTTATGTTATGATTTAAATTAAGAGCCTTTTCTTGCGGCGACATTTCAATTAAAATTTGCAAATATAACTAATATAAATTAAAAATTTTAAAAACCCCCGACACATTGACAACCATTTTGGGCACATTTGTAGAATTTTGGTTCTTCCATCCCCACTTTAACCCACCATAACTCTTAATTGGCTCAATCGATTTTTATAAAACATAGCTAAGAACACTCTCGATTAAGTCTCCTTTCATCCAAAAAAAACTAAACTGAAATCGGTTCAGTGGTTCGGGCGCTATGATGCCACAGACAGACAGACAGACAAACAGACACGTCAAACTTATAACACCCCTCTTTTGCGTCGGGGGTTAAAAAGAACACTTATTGTGGCTTAACTATAATAGAAAGGCTTACTCTGTCGCGACACTTTTTGTAATAATGTGCTCTACAAAGTCGTTGTACATTTCTGCCTTTAAATTAATTTCGTCACAGGATATCGTAAAATACGTAAATCGCACGACGCTAAAACTTAAAAAAAAAACAAATGTCAGTCGATTTCTTTGCTGTCAACTAACTGTCATCTGTCATCCGCCAGCCGCCAGCTACATGTGCAGTTGGGAAATGAAAATAAATAAAATACTTGTTTTGTTGATTTTTGTGCTATTTGTATCAAAATAATTAGTTACGATTCGCATTTTCAACTTTATCAAACTTGTGTTGCTTTCTAAGTCAGACTGTCAGTTATCTCACACAAGAAAATTAGAACTGTGTTTACGTTTCTGCTTCTGGGAATCCCAACTGGCAAGTTAACTGGAAATGAGGATGGTGACGGCATAGGTTCGCTTTTTAAATCGGCTAGTATGGAGACCCGGTACTACGAAGGTTGTGGTCGTGAAGGCCCCATTCGATGCATTTTTCTTGGTGAATTCCATCCGATAGCGGGACCTAAAATATCATGCCAGGTAAGAGGAATACACTGAGTCATCTATCTGAGGTCAAACTAACATCGATCGGTCATGCATTAATGCATTGGTTTATGCATTCAGGCTCATGCATTATGGTTGTACCGTTCAGTTACCTATCTCTGCATTATTTGAATGAAGTATAAATAGGTCGCAATCATATTAAACTATAAAAGACAACAGCTCACATGTGCTTAACCAGCCATCTCTAGAAGCATTAGTGTGTTATTTTTTGTTTTAAGGATTAATAGTTCACCCAGATTCTAATTATTATACTTGTATTATTTGAATGAACTGTCCATAGTAGGTTTACATTGCGGGCTGAACCTAGACACAATTGGCAAATGACCGAGGCAGATGGCATTATAAGAGAGAGGCCTAAACCCAGCCGTGGTATAAAGAAGGCTGTGGATAATAATGATGAAGAGTAAGTTGCAAGCATAGTAAACTGTAAGAAGCTTTATCGCATAATTCGCTGAGTGAGCTATCTCTTATATTACAATATTTCATTGCTAAGGTAAACCAATCTAAAATAATATTGCAACTATGAAATGATTAATATATTAATTTAAACTATTACCCTTTAAACTATGAAGTTTGAATTGTTTTTTACAAGCTTTTATTTAGCTTGCAATGAATGGACCTATATATGGATGCAAGTTCAGGTGGAATCTTGCAAGTAAAATTTGACCAACTTCTCAGTTTCCGATTGAGCTGAAATTTTGCACGCATAATGTATATCACATGACAATGCAATAATATGGTGTCATGGAGCTGTTCTGATGATGGCGTCGGAAGGTGGCCATAGCAACTCCTGTACTAAAAAAGATAGACCTGTCGTGTTTGGGCTCTTTTTACTTGTCTTGGCTAGCACTCTGCTGCTACAAGATATCCAGGATCTCAAAAGCTTGTATTTAAAAAGTTATACATCTACAATAATTTGTTTCCTGTTACAGTTCCCTGAAGATTACATCTCCAAAGATCTGTTTGATTCCATCAGTGCATACATCATACCAAAACCACAAATACAGAAATGTACCATGACTATGTAAGTATTTTTATTTGTCTAAAAGAACTTGTGTTGTGATCTAATTAATAAAGCAAAGTAAGGTGTCAAATAGAGTAATTTGAGTCACCCTGTAGGAATGATTTAGTATGTGTCAGCATTATTCTTTATTAACTATATCAAAACACATTAAAACTAAACTACGTACTACACATAAAACTATTAGCTACTAGGTTTTATCTGCGGCTTTGCCCGTATTATATTTAGATTTGCATGCTATCCCATACAAACCTTTAATTTTTCCATTATAAAAAGTAAACTATGTCACTCCAACTTTTGAACCATATCCATACCAAAAACCAAGTCTAAAGCCATGTGTTCACTGAGCAACATTGTTTCGGATACACAGTTTTTGAAACATCATGTATATGTTTCCAGGAACAATGTTTCGGAACTCTGCCATCCACCCACACAGTCAGTTGCTAAACACATAGTGTTTACAGAAACAAAATAATTGTCTCTGAGACATTATGATTTGTTTCAGAATCACCTAGATTTTGTTTCTGAAACAGAGTTTATTAATAATTGTTGCTCAATGTATACATGGCTTAACCATTACTCTGTTGCTGTGTGAAAGAATAACAAATCAATACACACACTTTTATAATATTAGTAAGGATTGTATTATCCACAGACCTTTGAAAGTCTTAATATAATCCAGAGTGAACTTTTTCTAGAAATAATCCAACTGCTCAAGCCCATCAACACCTAACAGCATAATGGGAATGTTAGCAGTATAATTTTTACACACAATGAATAGCAATGCTAATTTTGAGTCAAATTACACTTACTAGACTGTTAAGTGAAATATTAACAGTAAATCAGCAAAACAGCATGTTTGTATACCAGTAAAGTAAAGTAAATTTTTAATAAATAGGTGTAACAAATGGTTAGTCTCAACAGTTTGTCCTAGCAGACAAATCTATTCCATAACCGCTAAGAACTAGGCGATCCCTTTGCAGGTACCGCAGAGATAACCAACCTTTGATGGTTTACTTTAAATAGCTAAGGTTTAAGGCAAAGCTTTCCAGAAAGTTAATGTAAATATGCACATGGCTGTGCCAATTAGGGAATATGTGTGTAACATAACATTTATCATCAACTAGCTATTTCCCGCGGCGTCGCCTGCGTGTTATTTTAATTTATGTGCCAAGGAAACATTTTATTTTTTTGGATAAAAGTATCGAACTAATAAAGTTTTTTTTAAATCAGTTCACAATTGGCGATAATTTCGATGAACATACACAAAAAATACATACAGACGAACATAAAAACTCCTCATTTCTGGAAGTCGGTTAAAAATGAGCCACATAACTATGCACAATAGTCTCGTTCTGTGTTGACTAACAGCTGTCATTCATTCATAAAAATTGTAACCGCAGTTGTTTTTACTTTCCATTTTGTTTTATTACAGAAATGCCTTGGGGCACAAAATTGTCGGCTACCCTATACGGATAGACAACCCAAGGTATGAGCGAAACGTCTACCTGTTCAACCTATGCTTTGTGTGTGACAGCTGGTCAAAAACTGTGCAGTATGAGCCTGTGGTCAAAAAGCTTGGAGAGCATTTGGTAAGCAATCATCTATTACTTTTTATTTGTTAAACTTACAAGCAACACTTTTGTTTGTGGCGCAGTTTCCGCACGTAGCGCTTTTCTGCCGACACAAAATCGCAAGAAAAAATAATCGGCCAAGTACGAGTCGGACTCGCGCACGGAAGGTTCCGTACTGTATGGGTGCTTAAATATTTATTTTATTTTAATTTTATTATTTATTATTGAAGTGAATACAAAACTAAATATTCTGTGATTATTTCAAGCATCTACCTGTTACCATTATTAATATAGAGCGAAAAATGTCTGAAAAATCAGGTTTGTCGTATGGGAGCCCCCCTTAAATATCTATTTTATTTTCTTTTTAGTATTTGTTGTTATAGCGGCAACATAAATAAATCATCTGTGAAAATTTCAGCTGCCTAGCTATCATGGTTCATGAGATACAGCCCGGTGACAGTCAGACCGACAGACAGACGGACATCGAAGTCTTAGTAATAGGGTCCCGTTTTTCCCTTTGGGTACGGAACCCTAAAAAACAGGTTTTACATAAATTATACCGACTATCGACCTTTTATATGGAACAGCGTTGATTTATTTCTCGATTTAGTGATTGGTCCCCTAGTTCAAGTGGTTCATAATGATGAGTAAGAATAATAAATACAATTATATAGCCCTGAGTCCCTGCACTTGGCAAAAGAATAGCCTGTATGTATATTAGTCTATCTAGTCAAGTCATGTCTTACTGATGAAAGAGACCAAATAATTTGTACAAAATTTTGAGCTTTGAACACACTTTTCCAAGAGTTACCTAGCTTCAAACAAAGAAGCTCATCTGAAAACCAGCATTGAGTGTTTCAAACCAACCAATATTTAACATTTTTGTTAAGATGAGTCTCTTTTGACTTTTGTTTTTTCCTATTCTTGCATGGTGTGTGTAATGGGTTGTAGAAAACATATTTATTAAGCTACTTAATCTACTCTCTATGTATGCTTTATTGTAATGAAACAACAAACAAAGTGTTATGTTTATCAGCATAGGTTCATAAGCAAATGACGACAAAGGCTCTTGTACTTCATATTTATGATCATAGTCAACATCGACAAAAATATGTGAGGTAAATAAATAAATATCTTACACACGGTCTCGGACCCCAAATTAAGCAAAGCTTGTCATATTGCTGCCAGAGACTGATATACTACGTATACAGTATATCAGAGAAGTATACTGGACTGGAGCAAATCATTCGAAGTCACTGTCAATCCTACTAAGACACAGACGATCATCATTGGGAACTCCTGTATGAGGCTCTCCAAAACTGACTGGTTTTGCCTACCTTTCGATTCCCTTCAGTGAAATCGTTAAAAATCTGGGATTCCGCAATTAGCTGATTCAGTAGGAAAAATCTTCGCCTCGGCTGCTTTGCTCTGCACAGGTAGCATGGCAAAGGGACAAATTGTCTTTCCACCATTACATCCTCTCGAAAAGGAAATAAAGTATGGATTGAGAATTGACAACTGACATTTAAAGTAGATACAATGGTTTTCTCCCTTTGCCGTGCTACCCGGGCAGGAGACTGAGTACTTAATTATCCCTGTTGCTACCAAAACTGCGCTTGTGAACTCTCTTTTCTTCCCGATTCTGGACTACACAGATGCTTGCTATCTGGATTTAACCGAAAGGCAACTTGACAAGCTTGAACGTCTGTATCCGGTTCATATTTGGATTACGCAAATATGATCACGTGTCTGAATTTCGTTAAAAGCTCAAATGGTTACCCATCTATCTTCGCCGCAACTCACATATTAACCACTTAATATGTTTAAATCTCTTGTTTACATAAACACTATTTATCCACTTGTTTATTTGGTACTTGTGTTATTATTATGTATTTTCGGTGTGAAAATAATGCTCATGGTACATAATAGTGAGCAAACACCGTAATTGGCAAATTCGCAAGTTATTTCTCCTTAATGAACAACAATGCACAAGCTCTGCCTGAGCATAGCCCGCGGCTTGTCAGACCTGCAACAATCACGCTGTATATCTCCAGTCGAACCAAGCATCTGCCATGTATTGTAACACAATTCATCATTGAATATCATCTTTCAATGGGTATTTAAATTAGAATTAAATCCAGCTTTTAAAGGAAGGGATAACAACACTTATTCGAGTATTTCAAAGGAACAGGAAGTAACGGAAGTGTATGGTCCAGATAGTAACTGCATAATCAGCATCACCATTTAAAAAGGGAGAGCCTTAATTATGTATTGACTTATTATTTATCAGACTACAGACACAACACAACAGGCATAGCTCCCTCCTATGGCTCGTTGGCTATCTAAGTAAGTTACGCGATAAATCTCGTGTAATGTGAAAACAATCGTGTGTTAAAATCGCGAAAGCTTAAAAGTTACAACTAATGCTCTCTTTAATGTTCTCTTTATTATTTTTACCACAGAACTAATTAAAATCGATTATACCGAACTGATTTGCTGTGATGATCCCGATAAACATTACTTCCTTACAAGTCTCTGAATGTGAGGTTGCAGAGACTTCATTAAAAAAAATTGGATAAAATTAAAAGATGATCATTGAAAGTAAACAGTTATTTTCCGAATAGTAGCTCATCTCACTCGCTGTCTGTAACCAATTAACCTATTAGAATTTATTAGAAATCGATTAACAAAATTTACCTTTTTAACCTACAAACAAATATACTTCTTCAATCCGTTTATTAATATATCTATTCCTTATCAAACAAATGAGTAAATAAATTACACAATGAACAAGCATTTCGCAAAATTAATTGGGGCTATCGCAAACATTATAAATAAATGAATAAATTTCAATGCCATCGTTAGTTGAGATAAATCAAAGTTTGAGTTCAATTGTCCATGACGACCCTATAGTTATATCTTAGGGTATCCTGGTATATAATCCGGTCCGCTACTGTATAGAAATAATGGTAGTGTCTATATACTATATGTAGGTATATGTTATTATTTGTAAAAAAGGGTGGCCAGGATATAAATACAGCCGGCTAGAGCCTGCGAGCTCAGTCAACGGCCGGGTCGCGGCGGAGCCCTTTACGCGACACTCGAAAATGCCACCACGCCGCGACCCGGCCGTTTATTCAAAGACCAAGGTTAGATCTCTGAATTTTCTTTCTTTCTTAGAGATAAGATATTGTGGCATAGTTTTGTTAAAAAAAATCGGACCGCTCATCTCTGGTGGAACAACAGCCTTTTGTGGATTTTCACAAATCTTTTACCAAATTGAACTAACTTGTGCATTAAACTGTGAACACTGTTATAATTCAGAATATTCTGTGAACTGAATGTTTTGAATTGACTGAATGGTTTGTGTATTATGTTTTCGATTTTTATCATTTGGTTTATGGAATGGCTTTCTCTATCTGCTTCTTTTAATAGGGATAAAATCGTATTCAGGATATTCTGTGAACTAAATTTTTAAATGGATTGAATGGTTTGTGTATTATGATTTCGGTTTTTAACATTTGGATTATGGAATGGCTTTCTCTATCTGCTTTTAACAGGGATAAAATTGTAGGTAAATACATAGTTTGTCAAAATAGCACGCTACGATTTTGTTATCTGATTGTCTTTGGATTTTGTTTAATGTAATGCTGGCGATAAAAGCTTTATTTATGTATCATTGTAGTACAATATTGTACAAATGAGAATTAGGTACATATATGCAAAACATTTCGAACGAAGCAAATTTTATTCTATACAATTTTCAAGACTATTGCCTTTAAAACTATATTTTATTTCATTTTGACGTTGAATAAAAGTATGAAAAAATTCAGAAAAATAGCATTCAACATTAGCTAAATTTCATTACTACAACTACGCTATTGGTCAGAACGATATGACCAATAAAAAGTAGTGATAAAAGTTGTCTATGACAATCTCCGACCTTTGCACTACATATATCCATGCCAAAATCCAAGTCCATCAGTAGCGCTGTTGCTCCATGAAAGAGCCAAACAAACAAAGAAATAAATATAAAAATAAACAAAGAACAAACCAATTAAGCTATAAACAAACAAACTCATTTTCGGATTTATAATATTAGTAAGGATTTCTTTAGATATTATTAGGACTGTTTTCTGTTGAACGAGTTTGTAAATGTGTAAATATTTTCAGACCATTATGGAGGAGGAGACCGCCTTTGTGTCGAGTGGTTCCAGTAAGCTGCCTACATTACTCGCACATTTGCTGCATGACTTGAATACGTATCGCAAAGCTACTTTAGTTGGTAAGTACACGTTTTTTAGTTAACCCTAAGACCGCAAGATCGCGTTGTCTTGCGTAGCGTGCAACTTGTGTTAGTGGAGATTTTTTGACTGGTTTATGTCTAGCAGACTAAAATGATGATAAGGATGAAAAAAAGCTTAAAATCTTTTAATTTGATACTAAGGATTTAGACCAGGGTTACCAGTTTATGGAACCTAAAAATATTATGGTAGGAAGAAACCCATTGAAAAAGTAAGAGAATACATAGTCAGGTAGGCAACAGTGGCTAAGTCGGATACAGTGGCTCACTCATGTTAAAGCCCGAAAAACGCGCGAAATGTTTCCTTCCTTGTCACACAGTACTAGCGTGTGAACCCCAAACAAGGTTGAACTAGTCGGTCGGCAGGTCAAGCGCCGTATGGTGGTGTGATGGAGTTTTTTTGTTTTCGTGCCCACAAAATTACTCTTTTAGGTGAGTTTCTTTTGTTTTCACACATCAGATTGTAATAATTTGTATTGCCTTTTATATTCACCAATTAATTAACACTATAGTGTTATCATTCATGTAGTTATTTATCGTAATTATTATTTGATTCGAATTTTGTGATCAGATATATTCAAAATGGCGGAGTCGTCGACAGTGACTCAATTCTAAGAAGTACACAGTGACTCGTGAGTCACTGTGTACTACATTTTATTGATTTTTAATTTTTAATGACCGAATAAAGACAACACTTTTATAATAAATAATTTGACTTAATTGAGTTGATTAAATCTTTTCAATTTTACTTGTAGTATGCCGCGACCACAAACTGCGCGAAAAATTGGAAATACACCCCCTAGTTTTGTAAGAACCAAAAGTGACTGATTAGAGGCTGGAATACATCCTAAGGTTTTTATTTTTGTAAATGAAACATAATTATTATTAGTTTAACATGGTTGAATAAATGTGTAGTTACTGTTGATCTCTATAAAGATAAATAGTTTTGTAAGAACCGAAAGTGAACTGATTAGAGGGTAGAATATATCCTTAGTTTTTTTATTTTTGTAAAAGAAACACTACTGTCTTTTGATTTTCAATATAAAAATAATTTGAAGTATTGATCTTTCATTTTATTTTACGGTTGAGTCACTGTGTACTATTAGAGCCACTGTGTACTCCGGTGTTGAGCCACTGTGTACACCCAGGTGTACACAGTGGCTCAATTCCCGATGTTTAGTTTTTGGCCTGTCATTTTATTTGAGTAACATTTATTGTTATTTTAATAATGCAGCTTCAAACTATAATACCTAACCATCAATGTGTACTAGTTTCAGATAAATCCAATGATAATTTTCTTAAAAATCACCTATTTGAAAAAATCCGAGTCACTGTTGCCTCCTTGACCTAACAAAAATGTCAGGTAAAATAAATTACGGGCGATCTGAGGTCGGGAAGGGGAAAAGGGGGTGGGTTAAAAACGGTTTAACTCGAATTCCGGCAATACTACAAGTCCTATGGAATTAAGTTAAATGTCAAAGTTGTAGGTAATAAAAATATCTAGAACTTTTATATGCACATGTTTTTCATATAATCTCAAAATGTCAAATAACCAAGTTTAAGATTTATTATTTTTATCTTTTCCAAATACATTTTTGGTCATCATCATCAAGAAAGAGATCGCTTTTCTCTATACATCAATGGTATAAATTGACAGTTACAGAGATGAACCACTGTTAAGTTTGACAGCTGTCATCCGAAATGTAGATCTCGTTGAACTCTCTTACTTTTGTGAAGATAGCAATGGTCTAAAGTCCACAGTAATGGATATATTATGTCTTTTTTAAGTTGACAGCTGTCATCCAAAATATAGAATTCGTTGAGCTCACTTTTGTGAAGACATCAAGGATCTAAAAGTGAAAGTTACGGAGATACTTTTAAGTTAGACAGCTGTCAGCTGTAATTTAGATCTCGTTGAGCTGTCTCACTTTTGTGAAAATAGCAATAATCTAAAGTCCACAGTAACGGAGATATGTCACTTTTAAGTATTGCTGCTGTCATCCAAAACGTAGAATTAGTTGAGCCCTCTCACTTTTGTGAATACATCAAGGATCTGAAATTGACAGTTACGGTAATAAACCACTTTTAATTTAGACAGCTTTCCTCGAAAATGTAGATCTCGCTGATCTCTCTTAGTTTTGTGAAGACAACATGGATCTAAAATTGACAGTTACGCAGATAAACCACTCTTAAGTTAAATATCGATCCGAAATGTAGATCTCTTTGAGTTGTCTCGCTTTTGTGAAGATAGCAATGGTCTAGAGTCCACAGTAATGGAGATATGTCATTGTTTGACAGCTGTGATCCTAAACGTAGAATTCGTTGAGCTCTCTCACTATTGTGAAATCAGCAATAATCTAAAATTAGCAGTAACGGAGATATATGAAATTTTAAGTTTGACTGCTGTCTTCTGAAATGTAGATCTCGTTGAGTTGTCTCACTTTTGTAAAGACAGCAATGCTCTAAAGTCGATTGTTACAGAGATACACCACTTTTAAATTGACAACTGTCATCCGAAATGTAAAACCCGTTGAGTTCTCTCACTTTTGTAAAGACAGCAATGATCTTAAGTCGACAGTAACGGAATGTCACGTTTAAGTCAGCTGTCAAGTGTTAGAGAGCTGTCATCTGAAATGTAGATCTCGTTGATTTGTCTCACTGTATTATGCTATAGTGCTGCATTTTAACGATGTTTCCTATGAAGAGTTTATCTTTCTATCTCCTGTTATGTTCAAGTTCATGGTAGGCCTTCAGGCAGCTTGAAAACTCTGAAAATTAGTGACCACTCTCATCCGAATACGCAGTGCCCGACAGCGTTCATACTGAATTTTGTACCTAAACTTTGTTACTAACATCTTGTACTACATGGGAGAATGAATAGAATTAACACCAGATCTAGCCAACTGACCTATACGAACTCCCTTTAATATTTTCATATTCGTCTTGGATGATGTTACTGGAAGGCGAGACGGTAATACCTGAAGGTGCTGAAGGTTCACCAGGACTCGTCGCTAGTGAGCGACCACGACGTGCCGGTACTAATGGGCGCTTGCCTTATCTACAGGGCCTGCCTTTTGCCTGTTGCTTTAAAACGTGCCGGAACTTTCAGAAGAGTATATGCTCATTCCGAACAACTTTTTAATTTATTCGCAATTTCGCAGTTGGTCCCTTAGGAAAAGTAGTTCACAATGTTGACGAGATGATGAGCATATACGGTGACTTCCACTTTACCCCACTAAGCTGTCACACTGGTGGGGCGTGGTCCAATGCTTCATTTTTTGTGTGGAATCTGTCTCACTCGTCGCAACTAGGTGGGACGCGATTTTAAATTAATAGCCCGAGATCCCACCGTATTTTACCTTGTTGTTTCTTTTTGTTTTGGGTATTTTTCTGAACTGGCCTGTCCTTTTGGCCGCTTCTTATTTCACCTATAATATATTCTCCTATTCAATACTAATTTAAATAGGATAATATATATAAAAAACAAATTAATGTCTAAGTTCTGTAATTTATCTAAAAAACAAGTGAATGAAATGTTTTGTCAAAAAATAATCAAACTTGTTTGAATAAAAATTACTTATTAAATACATAAACACCATGAAGTATATGTTTTCCTATAAATTAATTAAACATTATTAAATTTTAAATACTTACAGCCACATTTCGCAAGGGCCCTATTTAAATAGAGGTATTCTCCTAGTCATATAATTACGTAAAAATATAGTTTGAACCGTGTACGCTATGAGCGGGATGCTCGTGCCGTGGGATCTCGGACTATAAGTTAGTTTATATTCACTGCGAAATTTTAAGCGCTACAGCGTTCCACCGAACAAACGGATAAGTGAAGACACCTCTGAGAGTCCATGCACTTTGCAAAATAACACATGTATGCTCATTTTGGATGGTGTTTTCGTGTAGAAGGCGACACGGTAATGCACCTGAAGGTGCTGGAGGTGCGCAAGGACCCGTCGCCAGTGTCCGACCACGACGTGCCGGTCCTGGTGGGCGCGGTGGGGCTGCCGCCGCCGGGCCGCGCCCCCCGCGACCCGCCGCCCGAGGGCGCCGAGCCCCCGCACCAGGAGCACCTCGACATCGACCACGAGGAGCCCTTCCAAGTCGACCTCGAGGCCGACTGGGACCTCACCACCAGACAGGTATCCCTCAAACATACGAATAAAACCGTACAGGCCGAATCATACGAGCCAGCTGATGTGAAGTTAGCTACAAGCTGCGCGAAACCCATTCAACGCGCAGCTTTATGTGAGGGTTGGATATAACACAGCTTGTAGCTTACTTCACCTTCCACCGCCTTTTATGATTCAGTCTATACGCGGTGTGAATACAGTGACAAGTCGAAATGCATCCTGAAAAGTATGGATTTTCGATTTGTAGAGAAGCCATTTTAAAATTTGAATCTTACTGGTAAATACATATTTCATCCAATTTATTAATGTAGCGTATACGTAGTCTACGTATACGACTTGCTCATTTATCCCCCATATAAAGCAAAATATCTACTCGTAGAAGTCTAATTTTGCTATAATTTAAGATTGAATGTCGACTTGTCAATGTATTCACGCCGTGTACAGAAATAATACTTACTACAGATCTTACGTGATGGGACATAATGTCACGATCTAGAATGGCACTAATCGTTTGCTTAAAATCATTAGTAAACGTTACGCCAATAGTTACACAATTATTTGTTACTTATAGAACACAACTCACTTATTTATATGCGCTCACATAACACTATTCTGCAAAATACACGTACGTTTAGTAAACATGCATTTTATGGTGTATGAGGTGGTAATTAATCATAAAATGTCTCGCGCGCTGGGTGGGTAAAGAAAAAGCGTCAGCTATGATCAAATATAGGTCGCCCATTGCTGGTAATATATCCGTCCAATTAAATTTCCAATTCAGTTCGATGCGTCCTAAATATAACGTGTTTTATTTAGTGTTTTGCCCGTCTTATGGTTGTCATTGTCACGAACATACCAAGATGTTTTTCTTCTGTCTTAAAAAAAACTCTAGAAGTTTAGAATCTAAAGATATTGCACATAAATCTAAACTTTAGATCTAGCATGTTCAAAATGGTAATGCATACGTACCTACATAGTAGATGCACCGATTGTGGCCACTACTGCACCGGTTTTGGCCGTTTAATGTCAAAATTATTGGATAAATATAGATTATAAATAATGTTACACCATAAATATTGTGTGTGTGAATGTTATTCTTCCAAAATTTCTTTAAAAATATTATTTTAACATTAAATTATCTACACAATGATTAATTAAAAGGGGCCGAAAATCACACAAAGATGGGCACAACCGCTGCATCTACCCTACTTAGTAAATCGTAGCAACTCAGTATCTCGAGTATTTGCCGACTTGGATAAATTTTATGGTACTATATGTAACAAGAATACTTAAGGAATTGTTGTTTTCCTTCTTCTAACATCATTTTGATTATAACAATGGCTTGGGTTACTTGACATATTTATATGTTTAATGTATATTTTTCAGCTCCTACCTTTCATAAATGGATACAACCACGTGTCGAAAATTGCGGCTGATACGAATGTCGAAAAAACACTCGTCAAATCTTGCATACAGAATTTGGTCTACTATGGCGTGGTAAGTATCAATAATCTTACGATTTAACATAACACTACATTTATTTGAATATAATTGTCCTAATTGCTTAGTTATACTTATTTCAAATAGCTTCTAAATATGAAATATTTATTCAGTCAAATCACAAATTCATAATGCTATTAATGTCAACTTAAAACTAGCTTAAAGATAAATTAGTCGAAAATAGCTTCTTGCTTCAATATTAATATAAGACGTTGCGCGGAACGTTAACGGGTTATACTCGTATCTTAATCATTTTTTGTTTATAAAGTATTTATTTCAAACCTGAAATTGAAATTATTCTCTCTTTGTTTAATTGATAAAAGAAAAAATAGGTGTCTTAAATTTTTTTGTTAATAATCTGACGGACTAATTATATTTTTTTAGTCATCTAGCCAAATTCATGGGAATGTTTCGTTGCGCAGGTGACCCTGATCCCTCTCCTGAAGTTCAGCAACATGTACCGAGCCACGCCCAGCCTGAGCCGATTGTTCGCCGACCAGGAGCTGCAGAAATCTTGCCTCGACTTCATCAGCAAGAACGACGACCCTAAAGAGAAGGTCAGTAGGACTACCTTTCATCATCCGCAGCCCTCTCTATCCCAATGCTGGGTATAGGCCTCTCTCTTGCGGTGCCATTTGTCTCGGTACTGTGCTTATCGTGTCTAGGTTCGACCCGCAATTTTCACTACATTGTTGACTAGCTTTATTAGAACCCAATGTTGTTCTAAGTCAATTTTAGGATGGTCGTAAAATGACCTCAAAATAACCGTATTTCAGGGGAAAATAGTTAAAAAAAATGATAAAAAGGCCGTATTGTTAAATATACCTAATTTTCATACAAAAATTTTGTTTTACGTACGACTTTAAAAATGCAGCTGTAAGCCGTATTTTGGGTTCTAGAGAGCCTAAAAGCAGTATACTTGTAATACGGCAAAAGCCTTATCAGCAACAAAACATCACTGTTACAAACCTACCATCCCCTTTTTACTACAGGAGTAGTAGGAAGACGCCTGACGCCTCACTACAAACGCTACACTGTTGATTTTCCTTCGATAGGTACGAAGCGGTTTGATCTTTGGGTCATTTCTGATTCGTACGGCCAGGGAATGGAACAGACTGCCGGTTTGCCTGTTTACTGCACGAGATATATATCCGAAAATTTTATAGAATGACTAGGTATCTCCCAAGTCTGCGTGCTTCATCTTCGACCGCGACGTCGCTTTACCATCAGGCGAGTTGGTGGTAAGCGTTTAAAAAAATAGTTCAAAAATAAAATCAATATTGCGTATTTTTACAAAATACTTAGCCTAATTTCATAAATCTTCTATCTTCTATCTATCTAAATATATAAAAATGAATTACTGTTCGTTAGTCTCGCTAAAACTCGAGAACGGCTGGACCGATTAAGCTAATTTTGGTCTTGAAATATCCGTGAAAGCTAAGGGAAGGTTTAAACGGTGAGAAAATTTACTAAAGTGGTGAGAAAAATAATAAAAACATGAATTTAATTTTCCCATACAAAATGTTCCTGCATATAAAAGTTGTCATTGACAGTTGACAGATCGTGAGATGAAGTTCACGGGGTCAGCTAGTATGGTATAAGAAATTTCATGATATAATGTGCATGGTATCTCTATTATAAAAGCTCAGTCAAGCAAATGATATGTACAAATCCGTAACAAAGTATAACGAGATATGTAACAAACATCAATAAAGAGCAACAATCCGGCGACAATTTAAAGATTCCCTCAGGATGTAAATGGAAATTAAAATCTATGGCGTCGTTCTCGTTTTAACATTGAAATAAGGACCGGTTTTATAGCTGTTGTCATGACGACAGCCTAGGGTGAGGAGGGAGTGAGTTTAATTATCCTAGCCCTGCAGCTGCAACGTGATATCTGTATAGGTAAACATCTAGTACAATAACAAGTAGGTACTTTAGGCGGACATGGCGTATCCCACTAAAACTGACCCTTGCATTTTGAATGGCTTCCTCGATATTTGTAAAGATACGCCAGTTGCGAGTCGTATTTTACTGAGAGTTCCGAAAAGTGTATTATGTCATCTTCAGAGCAAGCTGTGGCTGACATTACTAAGCGAAGCATACACAATTTTATGCAAACCAAACTACACGTCATGGAAACTCTTCTAAGCTGCTTTCTTGACAAATATATTCCGTCGAAATGTACCCACAGTTAAGAAAATACAGCCGTTTCGATTAGCCCAAACTGACAAACACATGTCGTAGTAAATAGGATCCCGATTTTACCATTTGGAGTACAACTGCTAAAAATAGCTTTGTTATTACCTAAACATAGGATGTCTGAGGCATCATTCACGTGACATCGTTTTTGCGCAGTTAGCGAAGCTTTTTAGGGTTCCGTAACCAAAGGGTAAAAACGGGACCCTATTACTAAGTCTCCGTTGTCCGTCCGTCTGGCCGTCTGTCTTTCACCAACCTGTAGCTCATGAACCGTGATAGCTAGACAGTTGTAATTTTCACCGATGATTTATTTCTGTTGCCACTATAACAACAAATACTAACTAAAAGGTATTCGCTTGAAATATCCACAAAATATTTAGTGGCATATCCATTTTAAAAATAAATTATTATATTAAAATAAAAATATATTTCTAAGGGGCTCTCATACAACAAACGTGATTTTTGTCTTTTTTGCTCGATATTAATAACGGCAACCGCTTGAACGCTTGAAATATTCACAGAATATTTAGTTGTATATTTACTTTAAAAATAAACAAATATGGGGGCTCCCAAATGGCACGGAACCCTTTGTGCACGAGTCCGACTCGCACTTGGCCGATTATTTATTAAACACTATATTTGCGTCGTGGGGATCAGACTATCCTTGAATTGCACCCTATTTAATCTCTGCGTTTGAATCTGGGGCGTCGCGGGGTGTTTCAAGGGCACGCAACCTTGCACAGGGGCCGGGGATTTGTAAGGTCATATCGATTTGTTGTTTGCGTATTTATTTTGCAAAACATTAAACTTGTACTTAGGTGCTTGTTGACTGCAGTTTAGCGTTAATATTTGTATGTTTTAAAACTAGTATTAGGTACGTGAACGGTCACGTAACTCAACTCTTCATCATTTGACAACATCTGATGTCGGGGAATTAACACGGATCATCTGCAATTACGGTAACAACTGTACGCAGTGCAATTGTGTGCATTTTGCAGTGTTGGTATACTTTGAATGATGAATGACTCAGCATATTATTATGTTAGAATTGCCAGATAGTAGTTTTTATTGTCTCCAAATGCTACCCTGACGGTAGCATTTTAAATTAAATTTAAGGTCATTAGACCACCTTGTAGAAGAACGTCCTATGCTGCGCTTTCCGGTACGGGTTATACGAATGCTAAGAGTGGTAACTGTTGTCGGCAGCCTCCCATATCTGAAGCGCTGGAGATCCTGTGCTCGCTGCAGCAAGGCACGACGCTGCGCGCGGTGTGCGAGCGGTTCGCCAACGCGCCCGGCCCCGGCCTCGACATCCGCCGCCTCGTCGTCTTCGCGCAGATGCACGGACTCATCAAATGTCTCAAACGGTTTGTATATTCACGTGAATACTGAATACGCCTTTATGCCGGGGCCATTTGCCACATTGTAATCTTGGTTCCAACACTCCAGTGTGTAGATCGGTCCAGGACTGATATATGACCCAAACCAAATTATTGTTCAATAATGGGCTATTCAATTCGTAGCCAAGTTTAGACTGAAGTCATCGTCCAATGTGTGGCCCTGGCATTAAAATTGCTGCCCGAGTCATTGACGGATTAACCAATAGACTGGGTAGGCTGGAACCAAAGGCCGTGTACTTATTAACAAGTCTGTGCACCAACATTTTTTGTTCAGCCAAAATGAGATCTAATTTCATAACTTTATGGTAGCTATTTCCTTAACAAGTTGTAGTTGGGCGAAACAGGTCGGAGCATGAGGTTCCGTTGGTGGCTGTGACCTTGTCTGACGTCGTGAAGACGTCGACGTTGAAAGAGACACCGCTACTTTGGAACCCGCTGATTTAGACCGCTTTTACTGTCATTCGTGCGCAGTCTAGTTATAAGTACAAGGTCTTTAGCTGGAACCTAGAGCGGCAGATTTTAGGCGACAGCCAATTTCGGACTACTTCTTTTATTAATTGTCAAGAATTAAAGATTAATTAACATATCTAAATATTATAAGATCTACAGCGAAAAAAAAACAACATGATGCGTTTTACCGCTTAGAATCTAAGTCTGAAATAATAATTACCGGAATGCATGTACATTTCTAGTAAATAACAATATTTGTATTTTGTCTTTGTATTACTACCCTTTGCGTAGTCGTAATTATTATTAATCTGAATTGTTTTTTTTTCGGTTTTTAGGGTTCCGTACCCAAAGGGTAAAAACGGGACCCTATTACTAAGACTCCGCTGTCCGTCTGTCAGTCTCCAGGCTATATCTCATGAACCGTTATAGCTAGAAAGCTGAAATTTTCACAGATGATGTATTTCTGTTGCCGCTATAACAAGAAATACTAAAAACAGAATAAAATTAATAATTAAGGGGGGCTCCCATACAACAAACCTGATTTTTTAGCCGTTTTTCGCTCTATATTAATAATGGGAACAGGTAGAAACTGGTAGCTTGAAATATTCACAGAATATTTAGTTGTATATTCACTTTAATAATAAATAATAAAATTAAAATAAAATGAATATTTAAGGGGGCTTCTATGTAGTACGGACCCTCCGTGCGCGAGTCGGACTCGTACTGGGCCGATTATTTAGTTATAGTTGAACGCACTATTCGAATTTTGTAGGTACACGATTAAACTAGTCTGTGCCACTTTTTGCGAAAAATAATTAATGGATGCAAGCCGCTTTCAACCGGTCTTATTGAAGATCCATAGGAGAGTCCATGTCCAGCAAAGGTTTGTTGTATGGGAGCCCCCCTTAATTATTAATTTTAGTCTTACAACCCTAACTTACGAACCCTAAAAAGATTTTTGAAATCAGTTTACATCGATAAACGTACACAAAAAAAATACACACACACGAGCATAGAACCTCAGACATCGTAGTGATTAATTCATCTATGCCTCAGACTCTCGGAACTTTTTGCAAGCCTGTTAAAAAGAGAAAAGTTTCTAACGGTCTATTTTCTAATTCCGCAGATACCCAGTATACATCAGGTCGCAAGCGCGCGCCAACGGTTTCGGTCGGAGAAATGAACCCCTTTCAGGGCTACGGCGGTTATTCACCGGCCGCCACTGCGCCGACGAGATCTGCTGCATCGCGCGCGTCGACCTTCCCACTCTCGACCAAATCATAGAGGACGACCCCAACGTCGCCGTCATATGGAGGTAGGGCCACGTTTTTTTGGTCGACAAACCTGGTAAAATTGTCGCGGTAATAGTTTGTAAAAGATGTTTGTACCTCCTATGTTCATGTAAAATTGTGGTATTTCAGAGGTAGGGCCACGTTCTTTGTCGGCAAACATGGTAAAATTGACGCTGTATTGTAAAACATATTTGTAAAGGTAGTTTTTACCTCCTATATTCGTGTTAAATTGTGGTATTTCAGTGATTGTTATTACTGTTGAAACTGCAAACCTGGTCAAATTGTCGCCTTTATGTAAAAGTGGTAACAAATAATCAACGAAAAATATACCGATCTCAGGAGCGGTCTCATCAATCCGGTGTGGCACAAGGAAGCGTAGTAGGTTCATTCAAATTAACGTGATATCTTACCATTACTTATATAACTTTCTCGTAAAGTTATATAAGTAATGGTAAGATGCTCATAGACAATCCTCTTTGCACCATGTACATGATAAACTAAATAAATAGCGTCAGTCCTTCTTTGGTAACTTTTGGTAATTTTTTAATGTCTTCATGACTATAATGTCATGAAGGCATTAAAAAAACATTTAGCAAAGGTATTTACGAGATAGATACACAGTCTTGTTATAGGACAGAAAAATAGTTGTAAAATTTGGACTATACTGTACGAGAACGTACGTGATTTTACCTTACAATTTTGATAACTTAATTTGTCGTCTCGGTACACAATTAATTTAAAGTCCGGTAGCTTAGAATGGAACAAAACGTAAGCGCCAAAATAGTATGTCTCTTACAAAATACAGACGTGCTCATTTTGAAAACCCATTTTGAAATGTACGTTTAGACTAATCTGTACTAAAAGAGTAATAATAGAATCGGCTCCTTATTTCTGGTTTTCAGTACGTATTCGTTTCTGATAATAATTTAAGTAGATTTTGTGTAAAAAATTACGAATTATAAAAGCTACTTCAAAGACAAAATAAATATATAGTCTTGTTTAAATATATAAGTACCAGTTTCGTATGTTTTATGAGTTTTAAAGGCCCTTGGAATCCTTCTTAATGCGTCATCTTATTCATCCATTAGAATTTATTCGAATCAGACGTTACTTTGCTAATCAATTTTCACATCTATATTTTGGATCAAATATTTATTTGTGTGATATAATTTAATTATTAAATATTTGAACTTATCACTCAAAGGAGATATTGCTAATTTGCATAGAAATTGGGCCACTAAAGGGTACAGTATTTCATAATTTGCTTTGTTTCTTTCGGAAAATGATTTTCCCGTTATTTTTTACAATATCAGAGTCCATTAAAAGTAATTTCGTGTATAAAATATTAAGGTTACATGTGACCAAAATGACAGTAATTCAATGACTGAACAAAAATCAAATTGGAAAATGTGAAATTACTCATAAATTAAGCATTTGATGCGGTTGTTTTACTCTACGCATTTATTTATCATAGTTTAACGGATTTTTTGAGCTACTGTACCTAGTCTGAGCCCATTTTGCATTATCTCCTTTGTAGTGACCATTGCAAGTGAGGTATTCCATAATAACAATGCGGCTCGCCTGCCCTCTGATGCCTTGCCCTCTTAAAAGAATGATCTTGTAACATGAACTAAACTAATAACACTGGTTTGCAATAAAATCGCCCTTAAATAAAATATAATCGATATGGAATTTAACTTGTTGAGGCGGTCGTCAACAAGTTATTCGTTAATCTACTTGCAGTCCACCTGCAATCTATTTTTTGCTATCACAAATATATCTTTTAATTTTTTACATATTTGTAATTTAAGTATTATTATGGTCCATTTGGTTGTCTATGCTATTTTATTTCTTATATCGGATTTAATAGTTGATATAATGGTTCAAATTTGTAGTGAGAGAAGAATGATAGAAATTAAATAAAATAGCTTTTGTTTGCCCTTCATAATATTTACATTTACGTATCCTTGTTTGACTAATCTCTGCTACTCATTAGGCATTAATTGTGTCTCTGATATTATACGTGATTTATTTTTCCACTTCCCAGATCAAGTGGTTAACATATTTTGTAGATCCTTGTGATTTTCTACTAATGAAGCGTATGTACTTTAACTGCGCGCTATTTTTATTTACACCACAATATGTGTCCAATCGAACTTCCTAGAATTCTTCTTGCTCTAGAATGGCTATGAACATTTTCAGTGAGAACGGATCTCCTTGTTTAAACTTACAATTGATGCGATATGCTGGATCGATTCAGAAGTATTTCTTTTTGCGCTGAGTCAGCGCAAACTCTCTGGCTATAAAAAGTAGCATAGCAAGAATTAGGATTTGATGATCACCCTGCAATTCAAGCATACAAGCAATTGATCGCGTCGTCCACCATATTTAATTTAGAACAAACTATACAATGAAAAACTATCAAAATGTACAAAATTTAACGCGGCAAGATTGGATTTGCAAAGAAGCCACTAATCAAATAAGAAAAAATAAATAAAATATGGCAAATATTGTAAGATAATTCGGAAAAGGAAGATTTGAAGAGATACTTTAATAAAGAAAGAAATGATGGGACAGTAAAATTAAGGAATCGAAGAAAAAAATACTATCATTATGAATTTTGTTTGATAAAGATGATAGAAATCCTAAAAATGAGCAAATTAATTTTAATAAAATTGAGTTAAAAATAACTGCGTCCTAAAAAGTTCAAACTAAATAAGATTCAACACGTACGAAATATTCAGTCGCTTTTTAGAATATTGAAGCAACTTAGCCAAGTCCACTCCTACACAGCGCCAACAAATGCTAATATCCTAAAAAGATGTTGGAATTATTTAATATTTTTCATTTATTTAATATTTTTTATTTATTTTAATATTTTATATTTGAGTCACAAAACTGTTCCCCCAAAACTTTAGTTACAAATTTGAATTTGATGCAAAATCTGACGGCTACGTAATATGCGAAACATTCAATCACTTTTCCTAGTATTGTAGCAACTCTGACGAAGCCCACTTTAACAAATGGCAACAAACACTTACATCAAGTAATAAATAACAAAAAAGACCATATTCCAACTGCAGGACAGAAAAGTGTGATTTGAATCAAAGCCATTATATACATAAGTGAGCTAATAAAAGCTGTCTTACTGTAAGAAATAGTCAATGCATGTCTTAGGGTTGCTACACACAAACGTGAACCGGCACAGTCCGTACGGCAGAATTTGTCCAACAACAAATCCGACCCCCGAAACAATTACTACACTTGTTCGGGAACATTCGGCTTATGCCGATCGGGTAGTTCCTTTGGGTCTGATCGGCACGATTTGGTTTTCATTCGGCCGTCGTGCATTTTTTCCGTCGCAACATAGTAGGCCAATCGGCATAAGTCGGCAGTGGCCGAACCAAATATTCGATTTTACTGCCTGGTAGTGCCCATTCCTGCTTATGTGTGTAGCAAGCCTTACAGAAGAGATATAGCCCGATACTTTAAAAATTGCTGAAGCTCCGCTAAAGTTTCATCTATAAATTAAGTGCCAAACCTGGCCTGGCTGTAATGACAACTGACATTAAAATACTCAAATCATATCTGAAAAAGAGATTACATATTGGCGATTATTAGAGCAACCCACAATACATACATTTCTTTGGATTTCCTCAGGCATTGAAATTAAGGGACCATAAATACCTACTGAAAAGCCAAACACTCTGACTCAGCTTTCTTAGTTTCTGAAGTACAGAAAGATAAGTCAGAGTGATTTTCTATTTTAAGCCGGGTTTTGTTTTTAAAATACAACTCCATATACCTCTATATGCAGATAATACCAGTATTTTTATTGCGAGAAGTATACCTATATGTTACCGGCCAAACCCGATTTCAGGACAAACTAGTTTTGCCTAGGCTAAACTAGTTCTTCCTATCCGCGATAAGATTAACTAGTATAACCTAGTCCAAACAGGTTCATCCTAAGCCCAACAGGACAAACCAGTTTAGCCTAGGCAAAACTAGTTTATCCTGAAATCGGGTTTGGCCGGTAACATATACACAAAATTGTTACTTTTTCCAGAAAATTAAATAGTAATTGACGTTCAGAGGAGGCACAAGGCGTGAGCGACATGGACTTCGCATCACTTGGGGCCTAGCAAGTTTACTCGTAAAGTAAAACGAGTAAAATATTGCCATTCATTGAAAAAAAAACGAAAAAGTCACGTCAATAAAATGCAAAGAGGCCGGTATAATCAAAAAATCTCGAAAACGTTGTTCTCACGTTTAGTAAGGTAAATCTTGTTCTTTTGCTCACTTTCAAATCAAATTTAAATCTGCTTTAGGATAAACAACACAAAGAAGCAAATTCACTACGCTCGCCCAATGTAACAAGCTAAAAACATGCTAAATTTCGTAGTTGTAACACACTAAAAACATGCTAAATTGCGTAGTTGTAACAAGCTAAAAACTAAATTGCGTAATTCCTTGCTACGATTTGATTTGTTATTGAATCCATCTTTTATCCGCGCTTACACGTTTCGTTTACAGTTCTCCTATAGGTTATATTATTTCGTGTTGGTCCAGATCAAGTTATTTAAAAAAAACATGTAAATTAATATGTACTGTTTTAAAACAATTTGAACGATGAAAAATATGTGTCATGCGTTGTCTCAGAAATTTCTTAGCACACATTAGTCTCATTTAACTTCTTTTTTGCATATTACTTGAAAAAATTATAAAACATTGTCGTGGGGCTCTTAAGTTAACATTTATTAAGTTTTCGCTTGGGTTTAAATTCTTGGTATAGTGTTAAAATGGTTTATTTCATATCTGGTGACACCAACTGAAATCTGATTTTTACGTGTTTAAGGTGAATTATGATGTTTTTTCATATATCAGTTCCTTTTTGTATTAGGCATAAATTATTAAGTTTAAGGTATTGTTTAAACATGCTTACAGGCTCGTAAGTAGTATTATTTAAGTAAATTATTATGCAGCTTTAACTGGTTCAAAAATCATTAAATTTATGGCGCAATTTGATATAAAATTAGGAATTACTGTCATAATTCATAGTCTTAGTAACGTTAGTATTTAAGCGATAAGATTTTATTTGCACTTTATTACATTACAGTAACACTTTTTATGTACTTAGGTATTAACAAGACGTTGTGATTTAGTTGTGTACTTCAAATTGAGACTGTAAATAATATACCCCTTAAGTGCACGTCAATTTGATCCTGTAAAACACTGAATTCATGACTCTTTTGTGCTATATTATACTCGCGCTAGTTGGACTGCGCATCAGCTTGTTCAGAAAACGCCTATCTTGTAATGTTATTTGTATTCCATAAACAAAATTATTATAAAAGCTAATTACAAACCGGATTATAACAGTAAAAGTGCGACGCCATGCGAGTGCACATTTCGACGAGAATAACACTTTGATGCCGACAAAAACTAACTTTAGGGATTCACATTTTTTCTCATCTTAAATGTACATTGATTTTAATGGCATTCACGTCGACAGTGCATTATTGTGTAAAAACATGCTATTAGTATTGATAAATAATTTCATTAGTCCGTTCTTGCTCATTTTCGCTCGCTTATGCATTTTCATACAAATGCTGCATTAGAGTGTGTGCTATTGTAGATTAAATGCATTTGTGTGGGTTTATCCCTGAATCATTTCCTGACGCTTGTGTAAGCCTTGGCAAGGTTATTTCTTTCTATCATTGATATTTTTTCAATTGTGCTCAAAACTGCTCGTTTTTAGGGTTCCGTACCCAAAGGGAAAAACGGGACCCTATTACTAAGACTTCGATGTCCGTCTGTCACCGGGCTGTATCTCATGAACCATGATAGCTAGGCAGCTGAAATTTTTACAGATGTATTTCTGTTGCCGCTATAACAACAAATACTAAAAATAAAATAAAATAGATATTTCAGGGGGGCTCCCATACAACAAACCTGATTTTTTAGACGTTTTTGTACTATATTAATAATGGTAACAGGTAGATGCTTGAAATTTTCACAGAATATTTAGTTGTAAGTATATTCACTTCAATAATAAATAATAAAATTAAAATAAAATAAATATTTAAGGGGGGCTCCCATACAGTACGGAACCCTCCGTGCGCGAGTCCGACTCGCACTTGGCTGATTATTATATGCATTAACTAAATGTAAATATCTTTTGTATATATTTCAGTTGCAACTATAGTGGCTTTACTTTGCTATGTTTGTTCAATTGACTTTGTTTCAAACAATACTTTTACCGTTCATGTTCAAAATAATTTAAAACGGTTTAATAGTTGCAAAACTAAAATCGAAAATACTTTAAATCAAGAGTGCAAAATTTACTTCTTTTTTGTAACTAGGTTAGTATTGTATAACTTAAATAATGGGAAATGATTACTATAAAATAACGTCTTATACGTTTTTGATTTAATCTGTTAGTGACTTATTTATTATGACGAAATTGTGCTGTGAATTAAAACATTTCTGTGTATCATTAGTTGTACTAAATTGATTGTGAAATCGTATTGCATAATTTAATTCTGATCAGTTTATAAAACGAAATCATACGGTACTTTTAAACTTTAATTTTAGTTTGACAATACGACGCTAAGCGCAGTTAGAATGGTACAAATACAAAACAGATATTTTTCAGAAATTGTTATTAACTTACGCGAAAAATGCGTTTTCGTTTCTATACTCTCTGTTATTCTATCGTATGAAAAGTATTATCGAATTTGTATAGATCCATCTAACGTTTACAGCAGTATGTACTGGGTCACTTGTAAAACGCAAACAACCTTGCAAGACGAGATAGCTAACATCATAAACAACAACGTGTGTTCTACGAACTTTGACACAACTCAATACATTAAATAATAATTAATTTTCAAAAATTTATATTTTTTTAAATTTAAGCACCGTTGTGACATTTGTATGTCTATAGCACTGGCGCTGCGCGGCACCGCTCCGTCGCTAACTCTTAGCCGGGGAGGAAAAAGGAAGAAAAAGTGCAACTACTTTCTAAAAGCTGAATTTTTATTACGTAGTCATAGTGGTGTACAACAATACCCCGGAGTCAGTCAGCTGGGTTAGTTAGTGTTTGGTGGTGATACCAGTTTGTTTTTTTTAAATAAATGAGTATCTTGCAAAATTGGTGTATGTGTAGAAAAATATTTAAAAAATACTTTAACCACAGCTAGTGCTTAGAGTTAAGAACGAAACATTAAATTAATATTCATTTTTTGTATAAAGTGAAATCTTACAAATAATATATCACAAGTTGTAGAACAAACGTTTACGATGTAAGGTAGGTGATGTTCACCTCCTACGAGGTTGTTGGTGTTTTACAAGTGACCCTGTATACGTCAGTTCTTCGTCGCTAGGGGCGCTTTACAAAAATGTATAGAGCCATACTAAACGACCATAGCTTTCGAGTTCAGTTATAAGTTTTCGAATAGTACATTACTAATTTGTGTGCATAGTAAGACCGCTGTGTGCTCGTTTATAGCACACCATAACTTGCGCTGACCTGTCGTGTAGGTATTCCCCTAGGATAAGTTAGTTGTATGGGATCGATAGAATTTAGAGGTTTCATTCGGCCATCCGAACTAAGTATTTTTACTATCTTAGAAGGTAAAGTTGAAGCAGTATTACTTAATATAGTATGTACGGATAGTTTAATAAGTACTTTAAGGAGTAAGTTATGTGATTTTATTTATTTACTGTAAAATGTTGCATCATATTACGTCTGTATTTTGATGAAAATTTGCATTTTGGTTTGGCAGTTCAACAGTACAGTCATTCCTGGTATGGAGTTTTGTTGATCAAATCCATATTTTGACTTATTCTTGTTTAAGGTTAATCTTTGGAAAAAATATTACGCAAATTCAAATCACCCTAAAATTATGCACTGCCGTTGAACATTTAATAATCTACTTATTTCTCAGGACTAAATTGTATTAATAATTGAATAATGTCGTACGCTGCATTGCATATTGCTATATATTTATAGTTGGTAAAGAATGAAAAATAGTATTTCCGGCAACTTAATAACGGCAAATTTAATATCACGCAAACTAATTCTCTTACGAGCCTTTTGTCATTCTTGTGTTATCTGAATATAATACGGTAAGTTCAAAATCAGTTATTTTTCTACAAGCTTTCCATTTGTCACTTATATTTAAGTAATTTAATTTAGTTCTAATCATAATGATTTTTGCAAATCATCGTAAAGTATAATTTTGTAGATCTAGATTTATCTGCATCTCAGGGATCAGTACCCCTAGTATGAGTTTTTACTTACTCGATAGCGTTAAACAACAAATTGTAAGGAAATGAGGCCTCGCTAACAAATACCGTTGTACAAACCCCGAAGAATATTTTAAATTATTTTAGCTTAAACTTTGATTACTATCGAGTACGTAGAAACTACTAAGAGTAACGTTTTAAGCCGAGCTTAAGTAGGTTAAGTTAAGATACGGAAATCTCGAATGTGCTGAATTTGGTGCTAGTCTGAATTTTAACGAGACAGACTAGACCAAATCGGATAAGTCCATAATTGTTATGAATTCGATGTGTAAAAGGTGAAGGTATTAACAACAATAATGGAGATAAATGCGATGTTTTTCTGCACGCTCTTCCGTCGCCTTGAAATATTGATGTTTCAACATCAAATTAGGTGAGTCTTAACCACAACAATAATGTAGAAGCAGCATTTATGACAAAAACACTTTACACGGAAATTATTTCAAAATTGACGATGGTTATGTGTCCTCTACTCCTGAGGTGTCATAATAAGTATTGAATGAAATAACTATTGACTATTATGTTGTATGTCCTTTCCTTAGCCAAAAGTTGTGTGTATTCTAAATGACTAATATCAAACATCTTCGGTACTGTTTCTATATTAAAATATCTGGAATTTTATACCGAGCATAATAAGCATATAATAAGTAGTAAACTGTGGAAAATGGTTTAAATGATCTTAAAAATTCAAAGTCAAATCAAAGTAATGAACAGCTGGACCAAGTTAAAAATGCTTTTATTTTCAAATTGATTTTATGCTAATAGAGCTACATTTTGAAGGCTAATATAATAATATACGGCAAATGTAATTGGCGCTGTATTGTTTAATTTGTGTAATGTCTATTTAGTAACAGTACATTTTTCATAAAATAAAAAAAAAATGTTGCTCATGTAAAAACCTCTTTAAAACAGCTAATATCCCAGGAGACAAAAGTGATATAATAAATCGACTAAAATTATGTTAATATCCATCCATCAATTGCTGCTACGTTCACCTAAGTATTTTGAAAAACAAAAATCAATCTTGAATGAATGATGTATATACAGGTAAATTAAAAAAACTCTAGCTGTTAAGTTGTGACTACGTCTTTAATAGATATTTAAACGTTTTGGTGAAAACACTTTGTATTTGGCGTAGGCAAATATGTTAATAACATTAAATCTTAATAAAAAAGTGAGAAAAGTAAAGTTTTATCTTTTTTAATGTTTTTACTATATTTTCAACAAAATTATTGAAAGTACGTGAAATTTTATAGAAAATATTATTTTCTACTTACTTAAGCTACTACTCTATAAATAGCAATTTGATAATCCATATACCCTTGAAGGTAATGCAAAGATAATGCAAGTGCTTAAACTCACTGCCAGATGGCAGCGTGTGCAGGTCGCTGGCAGCATTGCCACGCTGAATGGCCATGCTAATACGGTGAGCCAAATAAACGTCAAAATTATATTTACGTCTCATGTCCACCAGAGGCTCTGTAAGATTTGTTATCTAAAAATGTACCCCTTAGTACCGATAGTCATCATTCACATAATCTTCTGCTGCGCCAGGTTGGCATTTAGAGACCAATCAAACTACATTATCTTATTCGTAATTGATCCTTTATTGTCAAAATCACAGGTATTTTACTTAAACGGTAGTAACAATACAAGTTAAAATAATATTAACTTTGGACGTTATTACGTTCATAGTTCGTACTAACTATGTATATAACTATTCTAAAACAATAATAGAAAAGAGAGTGGGATATAATATCGACTGGTCAGGAGTAAACCTTGGAGCAGAAACTGCGTTACGCCAGCTTAAAGACTCTGGACAAAAGTGCTCTGTCGCCGTCTGAGAGCACATTTGTTTGAAACCACATTGGAGTGGGCCGCTACCCGTCCACCCACTGGTCTCACCCACTGGTCAACGTCTAGAAGTCCTATAGCTGTAAGGACAGACACTGCGTTCAGTATCTGTCCTTACGGCTATAGGACTTTTAGGTGAAACTAAACTCACCCTGTTAAATGCTAAAAAGTAAGTAACCCAAATGGAGCCATCATCTATAAAAGCTGTGAACTTTAACGTTCAAAGAAGAGTGCACATTTATACAAAACAAACACTCATTCAATCTCGATACACAACTGGTATGATAACATTTAAAGCCATTACAGACCCACGGAATTCGTTTTTTTTTTACTTTATCTTATTTGATTACTTTCTAAGTATTCCATATCTTCGTTATTTACCATAACTGCAACAGTTGCACACACGTATACAGGGTTATTTCTAATCAATTAGCATCCTTTTAGGAGCTTATTATGTACATCAAAACCAACAACTTTTGATCTGCTACTTTTGTCAAAACTCAAAAAAACATTTTGTTGTTCCATTGAACAATATCGTTCACCCGCGACAAAATGTATGGAACAGCTGATTTTTTTCGAGTTCTGACAAAAGTCGCAGAACAAAAGTTGTTAGTTTTGATGTACAGACTAAGCCCCTAACAGGATGCTAATTGATTAGAAATAACCCTGTATAAGTAATAGCATCATGATGACACTTGATAAATAATAACTGCCTGATAAATTCTTAACAATAAAAAATAACTGAATATAATTTTATTTATATGTATTCTAAATACTATCATAATATGGCTATGTCGTAATTCCTATGGCGTGAAGCCTCATTAGTAAAATTGACACGGCTTAGTATAACAGCCACCAACCACATACTGTACATACATACTGTTTATTTAAAAAAAAATGAAAAATCGTATTTTAATATGCTCCGTTAGTTTTTTTTAGTTACGTTCAGGCGAAAGCTCCCGGTGCTCCATCACCGTAACATAACTAAGATTAGATTTTTTATTCTACTCTTCTACCCTCCCCTACGCTACCTTTATACTCATTTCTTTTGTATTCTTTCTGCTTTTGTATTCTTCGTATGTGTAACGTTAAATTATTAGTTAGAATCCTCCCGGCGAGGCAGCATCGTAAAGTAGAATTTTACAAAAAAATATCTAGCTCTTTCCACATACATAAAGTACCTAACTACAACGCGAATAATCACTGGTTACACTAAAAAATCTTATCAATACCTAAGATCTTACATTTCCTTAAAATAAAAATAAGTCAAATCTCCGAAAAACAACGCATGAGTATAATAACTATGGGCAGTACCCGACAACTCGACGAGTTTCCTGGGTCGAATGGAGCAGTACTGTATCGCAGGAAACTTATACTAGTGACCCTAGTACATCAAGTTAATTACGCGCTTCGTAGAGCTAGTATCAATTACCTTAATGCCATTTGTAGAACACCGTCTATTGGCGTAGTTATATTTCCATACAAAATCGTAGTATACTCTTAACTCAATCGAAAGCGTTAAAACTTGACATACTCAACAATACGGGGTATTTGTCGGTATGGCTTTCTTACAAAACTATTCTTTGGCTTGAAACGCCCGGATGATAGCAGCCACACTCTCGTAAGTGCCTGTGACGAACACAAAAAGCCCCAGTAGTATGATAGTGCCGTTCTTGAGAATGATGTAGACTGGGATACTGGCTTCCCTTTGCGATGACAACACCAGCTCGATGATGGGCGGGAACATCAGAGCTAGAGCGGTGCTGCTCACGGCGCCCACCAAGGAAATAAACAGCCCCAGCTGAGGAATCGTCTCTGCCAGTGCAACTGTGGAAACAAGAAAATGTAATCACTATAGATAGAAGTAATAGAAATGATTAGATACAATATAAAACTTATAAGCAAAATGAGTATATATGTAAGTACAATTATGTTCATTAACCTAAGTATGTTGCATTTGATTTCGATTAAGACTCGCTTATAAACAAAGCATCAAGCTTATATCTAGGGATCGGAGTGCGATGTAGCAGTAAATTTAAAAGTGTTTAAATTTTTGTACTGGTTATGAAGAAAAGATCGGTCATTGTCAAGGATATTATTGTCACTATAAATTAAGTCGAACGGGTCAACGGGTCATATTTTTCTTTTTGTTCCTGTTTCGCTCGAACTCGTTTGTCTGAGCTCTGTGGGGATTTCTCATTCTTATTTTTATAATCCAAGGTACCTATTTAAAATGGCGGTGGTATAAATGTTATTAAGCTCTACCAGTAAAGTTGTAGAGATTTGTAAGGCTCTACAATCTAAAACGAATTACGTTGTATTTAAATATTTATTAAGTCGTAATATGAACGCCGAAAGAAAACAAATCTAAAAATAATAATATTTCGCTAAAAATGGCAAACCGCCTTCCATCGTGTACAAAATTCGAATATTTCGCTCTAATTGTTTACATTGTTGTTGATTTTTCAAAAAATGGTTTCAAAAGCCGATTTCTGTATAATTTAAATGGGACCAAATCGGGAGTATACTCTTTCGAACTAAAAAAAATTTTTTTTGATTCGGTTCACAATTGGCGGAATTGTCGATGAACATACATAAAAAACATACAGACGAACATAGAACCACTTCCTTTTTGGAAGTCGATTAATGGCTACTCGGACGATTGGAATTGAGATACCTAATCACCTAAAGAATCATTATAAAAGAATATATCTATTTACACACCTAACCGAGTGTTATTTAGTTATCCGTAGATGAAATCACGTTTTAATAAAACGAGATGATAATGTTTCGTAAAATGATACAGTCAAACCTGGATAAGAGAGAGTTGAAGAGACCGCCTTCTCATTCTCGCTTATAGAGGTTTTTCACTTATCCAGGTTTCTCACTTATCCAGTTTCGGAAGTGGCTACTCTCTCTTATAGAGGTTAAAAAATACATCTAATTTGTTTATAGGTATTCTAGGTATCTACATGCGTGTAGAATGATAAATAAGTTTATAAATAGTATATAGTATTTACTAATTATTTGGGTTATGTTGATTAGAATTGAACATAGATTATATTTAGTTTTATTCACTCTAAAAGACACATTTAAATATAGGGAAAATGAAAAAATCTACTTTTTAAAACATTTCCATGCCCTTTAGAGCACTGAGACTTCATAGGGACCGTATATCTATTGATTTTATAATTTTATAAAAGTAATTCTGATAAGTCAAATTCATTGCGTATTTCATTTTCCCTAAAGATTTATTTATTAACACCGAACCTTTCTCCTCAATTGATACTTATCAACTGGAGTAAATTTTACCAATAAGATAGTGTAAACGCACGTGTAGCTATTCCAAAAGAATGTAATGCAAAAGTAATGTTAAGTAGATTAAAGAAGACCACAAAATAATTTTATATAGAACACTATTTCAACAAACAGGATAGTTTAGACGCACGTGTGGCCATTCCAAAAAAAATGCGAGACAAAAACAATGTTACTGTGGAAATATCCACAAAATACAAAAAAAAATTTTGAATAGAACACGATTCGAAAGCAACGGTAATTAGTTCCACGAAATTTAAGAATGGATCATAAAGTGCAGATGTTTCATTACCCTCAACTCTCGCTTATAGAGGTTCAGACAAGTAGTACTCTCAGTTATAGAGGTCCATGAGGGAAAAACGATTCTCTCTTATAGAGGTTTTTGTCTCTCACTTATAGAGGTATTTGAGGGGTAAAATGACGGGACCTGGCAATTACTCTCACTTATAGAGGTTTCTCACTTATCCAGTTCTCAGTTAGCCAGGTTTGGCTGTATTTTAATTTGCGTGTTTCAATTTTCTTGAGTTAGATAAACATCTGACGCGTTATTTAAATACCTATTTAAAAATAGTATAAAAAAGTTAATATTGGCTATGTGAGTTTGCCATTTCTTTGAATACGAGTATTTCTACTTAGACCCGACAGAAGCTCGAAAAATGGCGTTAAGCTTTTTCATCACATCCAAATCAGGCACCGCCTCCGCACAAACATGGACTATTTGAATTCATAGTGATAGTGTTTTAAAAAAATGTTTATAATTTATTACTTGAGGTAATCTAAACTACCATTGTAACAGACAATCGATCGATCGATCAAGACGATGACATTTGAAACCAGCTATGCTCTTCCACGAGAGGATTTTTTACAAAACTATCAAGTACCTACATTTCAGGACAAATGTGATACGGGCCCTTACTCTCAACACAACGCCTGGTATTGCAGGTGTCCAAAGTTGACAGTGACCTCTTAGAAGAAGACCTGCCTGTTAGGTACTTTATTACAAAACAGAACTTACAAGTGAGTAGCACCAGCGCGGCCCGGTAGAGGAGCTCCTTGACGACTGGAGATGTAGGCGCTAGCTTTTTGCGCAGTGCCGGCCACGTGATGGCCACCGGCACGTAAAACTGCAGCGGGTACGTTAACAGGATGGCTAGCGCGATCAGGCACTGCACCACTTTGCTCAACCTTTAAATACATCAAGTTCATGTTCTTAAGTCATTCCCTATATTTCAACCCACGACGAATTGATTACCAAATATCATTTTCTTAGAATATAATACAAGTAGGATCATAATTTCCTTAACATTTTAACCGCCATAGCCTATACTTGACCAGCCTTCCAGGCACAAACGATGTTTATGTTCGAGAAAAAACGGGCCCCTTTATATAAAATTAAAGAAAATTGAGGCATAGCGGTCATCATCATCCATCCATCAGCCAAAGAACGTCCACTGCTGGACATAGGCCTCCCCTATGGATCTCCAATAAGACCGGTTGGAAGCGGCTTGCATCCAGCGCGATCCTGCGGTCTTAATGAGGCCATCCGTCCACCTTGTGGGTGGACGTCCTACGCTGCACTTGCCGGTACGTGGTCTCTACTCGAGAACTTTTCGACTTCACCGGTCATCAGTCCTCCGCGCTATGTGCCCTGCCCATTGCCATTTCAACTTGCCAATCCGTTGGGCTATGTCGGTAACTTTGGTTCTTCTACGGATCTGCTCATTTCTGATTCGATCCCGTAGAGACTCCGAGCATAGCCCTCTCCATAGCTCGTTGGGCTACTTAGCGGTCAAAAGGTTATAAATATTAATTTGTAATTATCTTTGCATTATTAATTATACTTTGTAATTATTTGTAGTTAATTTAATTGTAAATATTCCAGAACATCTTGACAGTAGACAGTAGTGGACACAGGTAAGAAACACAAAGGTAAAATCGTTCACGATAAACTACAGCGAGGCTGAAAGTTGCTACACGATATTACGTAGTTACTTACACACTGTCGGTGCTCAGATTGAGCGTGAGGCTGCCCTGTACGTCTTCTCCCCACTTGAGGTAGCCAAGGAAGCCCACCGTAATGAAGATTCCGGCCACAATAGTCATGCCCACGTTTAGTACTCCCAGAGGCTTCTGGAACATCTCGGGACGACGCATCTCGTTCTTCAAGGGTAGCACCTACGAAAAAAAATTGCAAATCAACTAAGGATCAAATTAATTAACGACCTAGTTAGTTCTATCTATGTAGCACGGGTAAGGTATAAGCAAAAGTGTGGCAGCGTCACAAAAACGTATCTAGGGAAACAAGCGACCGTCAACCATTGAGCCGGTCAGCTGTGGCCGTGAGACAGATGGACTGATATCGCAGTGCGAGATGCGAAAACTACAACTATTGGGAAGAAATAAGATCAGGACCGATGGCATTTTCATGTGTCTTTGAGTAGTTGCATCAGAAGAGAAGAATCTTTAAATCATGTAAGTACGTCTTTTACACGTAAATGTTCTAGCAAATATTCTGCACGTATCGGCCATATATCAGCTATGAATGATGTAGGTATATGGGTGTCATGATAAATAATTTATCAACATCATTACAGCTGCCGTTTTGGTACTGCTGACTGCTGAACATATACGGTATACCTTCTCGATAGATTTCCAGTAGGACCGATAAATGTTTAGGTTTGTAGGCAGCGTGACTTTGCGGTTTTATTTAGGTCAATTTTCCACCATGTATGACGTTCTAAGCTGTGCTTGACGGTATGTGTTCTCCATTTGAGAATGTTGCTACCAAATCAGCTATTTCTATGAATGTGTATGAATTTGTTAAGAAAAATAACAAAATTCGATAGGACTTTTTTTTTTTAATTTCTTGTAGTTTTTTCCTTGCACGCGTTATCACGTTGATGTAGAACAATAAAAATTAGTATTTTTTATAAGCTTTAATATTATTATGTCTCAACTGTACCTATACAGCTCTGGGACCAGAATGCCCATTCTCCTTTTTACTTAAACCATGAGCTTAGACACTGTTTGAATCGTACAATCTTATAATTTTTCTGTAATTAGAAATGTAGCGGTAAATGGAAAAGAACATATTGTAAGTAATGCGCGAACGTGACAAATTCAAATATTATACCTACCTCTATAATAGGTATTTTTGAGTATTTATTCAAAGGTGGTTTAAAGATATCTCGTTGTGGCATGTACGGATAAAAAAAACAAATGAAAGAAACGTTTTGCAGCCAACATTCTACAGTCTTTGTCTTTATATACTCGTTTATCCACTTTGCGGGTAACTGGATGTCCTACGCTGCAGTCCGTGAACTGACAGATAATAGTTGTAATCGGTACACGAATTAAATCGATGTACCTGTTTGTCAATGTTCATAGCGTCACTAAGTTATATCAAGAAGCAATAGACGCAAAAATGTTCAAGACTAACCAATCCGATACCCTCAAAGGCGTAAACGGCTGTTCCGAAGTAGAGCGGCAGTTGGTGCCACGCGGCTAGGTAGGTTCTGCTTTGCACCGGGGGAAGGTCCTGGCAGGCCTCGTAGACTACAACCGCCACGCCCACCGCCATCAACGCATTAGCAATAGACGACAACGGCGTCAAGTACTTCAAATTCCGAATCATGCAGGACAGAAGTACAGGAATTATCACGAGTATCATATGCACTGACAGGTCTATCTGGATGTCGTATTGGTCGCATATCTGGAACAATAAAACCGGTGTTGGATCAGGTGATTGAGCCGGATTTAAAACATTAACCTTGAATGATTGTAGGGAAGTAGGCAGTAGCAGTTACCATTGTTGCAAAATGTTACGTAAGTGTGGACAATCATTTAGGTATTTATGACAAAAACACAATAGACATAAACTTAACAACTTATATAATAGCAACAGCAAGGAAAATGATTTCAAAAGAATCATGGCATTCGCAGTGCATAGCTTTATAATTATGTCGCAAGATTTTGCGTAAGAAGCGTAGGACATAAAATGTAGGTGTATTAATCTCGCAATGCAGGGAATGACAACACGTGTTTCCTATACTTGGTTTATAGCATAACATTGTTGCAATACTGAACATGCTAATAGACAAAAATGTATACCTACTCATAATAATGTGCAAATAAAAGTATAAAACGGTCAATAGAATCCAAAAATACTAAATTAATCCACGCAAAGGTACCAGTTGAGCAAGCAATTAAAACTAGGGGATCATTTTGTGGATTCTTCTACAGAAGAAAGTTTTTTTTAAATATAGACTGCTCGATGTACAATATCAATCAAGGACAATAAATCATATATTTGTGAACCTTTTTTATTAGGTTAATAACAATAAAAACAGTCGTACCATTTTAACATTGTTAGCGATGAAGACGATGTACACGCAACAGAAGCCGAGTTGAGTGACACAGAGGAAACCGTTGACGAGGAACTTCATGGTGGGTGCCAAAGGTCGAAGGCGTGCTGGTCCACTGGCGAACACCAGGTATACCGTGTCTGCGAACCCTGGCGCCCTGTCTCGCTTGCTTTGTCGATGCATCTCTTCTGAACAGTTCAACTGTAACATAAATTATTATTTATTATCAGCCGTCGTATCGTAATTAGGCAAGGCTTTTATCAGCGATTGTTCGGCTCGATCAGTCGGTCAGTTTTCGGATGGCTACCGTAGGTCGGATGACACGTTAAACTGTAGACCCCTGTTTTTTAATCGTATTGCCATGTCAGAGGTCTTCAGGTGGTTCAAAAATTCTTACACGAGGGCTAGTCTTTCGGCCTACTTATTAACTTACTTGCTTCCAGAGTTATACTCATTATAACAATGGAAGAATTACCACTTGTTAATAGACAAATCAGTAAGTTCGTATAGGCCGGGTGGCTAGCCCTGGTGTCAGAGTTTTAAGTCCGCATGAAGACCTCTGATATAGCTAAACAGTTAAAACAATCGGGACCTACAATTGATCGTGTCATCCGAGCCACGTTAGCGCTCAGTTGGAAAATGTCACCCGCGGTCACCCATCCAAATACTGACCGTTCGAAACGTTGCTTAATTTCGGTGATCGCTGACAAGCACCTTGTCAAACTACGCTACGAGGGCAACTACATAGACACTGCAATATGAAATTACACTGTTTTAACCGTGTCCGCGCTTACCCAAGCACGAATGCCCTCACTAAATGTGTGATGACATTTTCAAGTACCTACAATGATGTATTAGTTTACGAAACTATGTAAGTATCATAAAAGGATGTATCTGTTTTTACCGTTGAAACTTAACAAGCATCTGAGTACCCAGATTCGAGAAAAAACATCAAGTGTCCCATACAAAATCACAACTCGGAATCGACAAAATTAATGAAACACCTAATTTTTATTTCGAATTCCGTGTTGCCTCTTAGTAAAAGTTGTTTAATTTATTAAAAGTTGTATATGGTGAATGAATGAAGGCAATTACCTAAAACAAGTAACAAAGCCTTTCAGTCAGGCTTTAAGGCGGCGCTACTGTAAAGCCTACTGAAAGGCCTTGTTAATTGTTTTAGGTAATTGGCTTCCATCAAACTCTTTTTTATTAATTATCTATCCGTAGGTACACCAATTTTCAGCTTTTAAATGTAGTCGGAAGATACTTTTTTTTTTTATATTCAAACGGGTAAGTATCACCACCAAACGCTAAGCATCCCAGCTGACTGAATCCAGGGTATTGTTGTACACTACAACGTTATACCAAAAATTCAGCTTTTAGAAAGTAGATGCCTTTTTTGCGCTTACTTCCCGGACTAATAAAACCGTTTAACTTAAAATGTTTTTTATATTTTTTAGTAGCGCCTCGCACACAGGTGTCGGCTTCACACATGTGTAATATACATATAAACCTTCCTCTTGAATCACTCTGTCTATTAAAAAAACCGCATCAAAATCTGTTGCGTAGTTTTATAGATATAATCATACATGGGGACAGACTTTGTTTTATACTATCTAGTGATTTGTTTATATTTATATATTTTATTCGAACACTGTAGCATAACAATAGAGTTTTTTGGCAGAAACTCATATATTTTAAATATCCTCATGAAAAGACTTCATTTAACATTGCCAAACTTACATACCATTTTTTTTTAAATCCGAATACCTGTTTACGGTATAAAATAGGAACAGCGCGCGGTCCAAGTCCGGGGCGGACTACTAGTATCTAGAAATTACAACATCATTTCACGCAAAGTCGGTAAACCAACGACTAAAGTAAGATCGTATAGACGAGTGGCTAACCGTGATGTCAGAGTTTCTAAACTACCTGAAGGCCTCTGAGATTGCTAAATGGTTAAAACAACCAGAGCCTACAATTTAACGTGTCGTCCGAGCCACAGTAGCGCTCAATTTGAAATGCCACCCACGTTCAATCGGATGACTGACCGTGCCGAACGTTGTTTAACTTTGGTGATCGCTAACAAACCCCTCGTCAAATTACGACATCAGAGTGCTATGATGAGCTCACGACACGATGACAATGAAAGATAGCAATATAAATGACGTACCAATAGATGCTGTGAGTGTACGCATAAAACTCCCAGAATCGCGGTCATGATAGGGGCGAACACGATGCCTCCGTTCTTGAATGCGTCTCCCATGGCCAACAGGCCGCTGCCGATGTTGCCCCGGAAAAGGTGCAGGATAGTGTCACAATATCTGCAATCATTCATCACGCTCTGATCGTCTGACTCGAGAGTGGTATGGGCCTGAAAATTTCTTTGATAAGATAGATACTAGTAGGTACAAGTAACAAAAACCGTTGGCTTTAACTATATAGCAAGTGGCGTCATAATCTGATGAGGATGTCAAACATCTAAAAGAAAGATAAGATTTTAGGAGAATTTTAACGTTTCCTACATTACATACTTTATCCTATCGCATACAGCCATAAAACGTTACCACCGAGCCGACTGCAGTTTTATACATTTAAATAAAACTGCTACAGATGCTAGACCACAGAATAAATAATAGTAAAATAATAATAAATAAATAAATAGGTATTAGGGGACATCTTACACACGGGCTCTGACCCCAAACTAAGCAAAGCTTGTGATATGGCTGCCAGAGACTGATAGAGACTGAACAACTTATACATATTTTAAACTAGACAGGGCGCTAAATAATAATAATTACAAAAGTAAGAGGGCGAGGTGTCCAATTATGAAAGTGTGAACAGGACGAACTAATGTCTTTTGTCTTTGTTTACGTATATGTTTTTTTTTGTCTGACTACGACGCACAACCTAGACTAGATGTCGGAGTCAGACAATTTTTTTGCGCTAAAAACTACTGTTGAATTTTTGATGAGATGCTTAATTAAATCAACATATTTATTAACTATTTATCTATTTTCTATCACTTCTATTAGTATTATGCAGGTTTTTACTATTATCTAGAGTCTAAATAATTATGATAAAATCTTAACAACGTGTACCTATATAGCTTTTTTTATCGGGCAACTAATAAAGGCACTTGCCTTTATTAACTACAACAAAACTACACTACTACTACATAAAAAGCATTGGATCATCCACAGATCTTTGAAGGTCTATAGATAATCCAAGCGTTTGTAAATAGCTATCTAAGTATGTACAGCACATCTTTTTTCTGACACCCTTATACGATAGTAGCTTCTCCATTACGCCGGTGTCGCCCGCCGAACGTAACTGCTGCGTAATGACATCCCTCTAGTAGGGTCTTGTGGCTGTGATGTGAAAAGGCTATCACCGCATAGAAAGTAGAAAATAATAAGTAAGAGTTTTCTCAATTGGCCCTGAAATACGGTGTAGGTACCTATATCAGTCGGCCTTGCTGATAATATTCTACCTATATTAGAGCAAAATACTCTGTAAGCAAAGTTTTATCGATTTCGTAATAGATACCAATAATTTTCCAATTTATTAGCTAGGAAAGTTAATGATATGTTTTATTATCTAGGTAACAATTTTATTGAAACTTATTGTATAGGTAAACTAGTTACAATTATATTTTAGTTTTACGTTCCTTAGCTATAATAAGTAAAGTTTAAATACAAAAGGAATGCTGCGTTTGCCTATAGAAATTCACTACGACTTGTTCAATTAAATCCTATTCTTATCCTGCCCCCAGTGTCCAAACACGTGCACACTGACTGAGAGATCTATAGAAAGCCTTCCCTACTGGAACAGAGTGGCTAACCACTGAGCAAAAATTGTGAAGTTGGCAGAACTAGAACCATCGACACGAAGAACAAGAACTAAATTCTACAGTAACATATACTCTATAGCACTCTGCAAGTAACTACTTAGGCGTAATTGTGACCAACGTGTTACTTACGAGGTTGGGTGTGTAACTTGGTGGTGGTGGCTATCAGCGGCCAATTCCGACTTGCCATTTTCCAAGTCCTGCCCCTTGATGATCTGTTCTTGGGACTGGAACTTTCCGCAACCATCAGAAATACTGAAACAGCGAAATACAAATTAGATATGTGTACGCTACGCTATAGGTATATCTCTTTCACCCAATGCTTAGTTGGATATTAGTAAGTACAACTAATTAGGCGTGGGCGTCAATGTGGTCTAGCTTAATTGGTAAAGCACCGTCACGGATCTGCGTTTCAGTTTCAGTCGTGTTGGTTCAAACCTACAGCGACAGCAAATTTTTGAATTGTTTATCACAAAACAGAACTCTTAAAGAAATAAAAGTCATTATGAAACCCATTGATTGTCTTTAAATTGATCAAGTGAGCCATAGTGCTGATTAAATTAAATGTAACATGAAATTTTTAGGGTTCCGTACCCAAAGGGTAAAAACGGCACCCTATTACTAAGACTCCGCTGTCCGTCTGTCTGTCTCCAGGCTATATCTCATGAACCGTGCAAGCTAGAAAGCTGAAATTTTCACATATGATGTATTTCTGTTGCCGCTATAACTACAAACACTAAAAAATTAAGGGGGCTCCCATACAACAAACCTGTTGTTTTAGCCGTGTTTCGCTCTATATTAATAATGGTAACAGGTAAATGCCAAAAAGTTTCACAGCATATTTAGTTGTATATTTACTTCAATAATCCTTACTTAATATTATAAATCCGAAAAGTTTGTTGGTTTGTTGGTTTGTTACTCTATCACGCGCCAACGGAGCATCGGATTGACTTGATTTTTGGCATGGATATAGTATAAAAGGCAGAAGGAGCTTTAGGATACTTTTTATCCCGAAAAATTTCATAGTTCCTGTAGGACAGGACAAAAACCCTCGAAAGCGAAACTGTCGCCACTATCACAAAGACGCTAAGTGATTAATTCCTATATGACGCTAATATGGACTAACGAAACGTCACAGCCAAACGTAATTAGATGACAGGTGACATTGTCTGCAGACTTTTATAAATCACAAGTAGCGTGGCAAGGCGACAAATTGTTTTTCTACCATTATATCCCCTTGAAGAGGAAATAAAGTATGGATTGAAAATGACAACTGACATTAAAATTGGATAAAATGTTATTTTCCCTCTGCATGCTACATGTTACTATGACGTTTAATACCAGGCCGTCATTTTGTCTGACATTAAAAATATTTTTAAATATTCTATCATTAGAGGTTCAACATGTTTTTTTATTCTACCTTTATGGTACAGAATCATCATACTTTAATATTATCAATCCGAAAAGTTTGTTGGTTTGTTCCTCTTTGACGCAGCAACGGAGCAAAAGATTGACCTGATTTTTGGTATGGATACCTATGGTTTAATAGACAGAAAGTGATAATAGGATACTTTTTATATCTCGAGAAAATTCGTGATTCCCATGGGATAGGACAATAACTGTTTCTCAGCAATGGAGCAACGGATCGACTTGATATTTGGGGTGGGCATAGTTTGGAAGACGGAAAGTGACATGGGATACTTTCCATCCCGAAAAAATTGTGGTTCCCGTAGGACTTAACGATAAATTTTTCTCAGCAACGGAGCAACTTGCCTTGGCATATTGCATGAATATAGTTTGAAAGACGAAAAGTGACATAGGCCACTTTTTATCGCAAAAACTTTAACAGTTCCCGTAGGATAGGATAAAAACTAAGTGAGTGGGCTGCGGTAGCAGCCGTCTAAGCGCCAGAAATAACCTGTCATGGCAAGTTTAGGACGTTCCCACATATTTCGCACTCCTTCGCGGCACTCAACAGCACTAGCCCAGACTCGGGCTCCATAACGGAGCTTGCGCTCTCGCCATAGTGACGGAGTGTTTCGGAGCACAAGACACATCGTCATCCACCACTCGGGACTAACCAGTACTGAACGTCAGACAGCATTCCAACGCCCTGGTCCCAGTGCAGTGGGTCAGTCATAGTAGCCCAGCGCCTGCCTCTTCAACTGCAGAGGGCAGTGAGAACGACAATCGCGATACCGACACCTCTCTTCCCCTGCAGCCCCACTGCGTCTGCCAACACGTTGACGGCCTAGCGGAAGGTAGGGTAGGTGGCGGCACCCACACCACCAGTTCCATATATCCCACCGCGGCCCCTTATCCTCGGCTGTCATATCAGAGCCTTGCTTTATGAAACTAAGAAAGGTTATTCCCAGCAAGTAACTGGAGATAGAGAGACAGAAAAGAAGCCACACCCAGCGCAGCAGGAGGAGCTGGAGTTCATATGCCTGGCAGACGGAGCAGCACTAGAGCAAAATCTTAACCGAGAAATTAACATATTTACAGACGGCAGTAAAATTAAAGGGAAAGTTGGGGCGGCATTATCCATTTGGGATGATGCCGCTGAGATCAGTACCCGCAAGCTGAAATTGGCCGATTGGTGCTCTGTGTAACAGGTCGAGTTATTGGCACTTCTTGAGGCTACCGAAAAAGCAAAAATCTTTTGTGACTCCAGGTCTGCACTGGAAACGGTAGTTGGCGTATCTTCCCTCCATCCCTTAGCAGTAAATTCAAAGCTAACATAAAGTTACTACACGCACAAAATAAAATAGTGAAACTTTATTGGATTAAAGCGCACGCGGGGTTGGAGGGAAATGAGAGAGCGGACCAGCTAGCAAAGGAAGCAGCACTGCACTCGAAGTGCAGACCTATTTAGGATAACTGCCCCGTTTCATTCGTCAAGCGAGAAATCCGAAAGGACTCTCTTGACGAGTGGAACCGGCTGTATCAGGATGGACACACAGCGGCGGTAACCAAAACATATTTTCCGGATGCAAGGGCGGCATACAAGATCGTAAGAGAAATAGCACCAGTGGGAATCATAACTCTAGTTACATCGATTTAAGTTGAGGGAAAGCCCATCGTGCATCTGTGAACCCACAAAAGAGGAGACTCCACTGCACATAATCTTGGAATGCCCAGTTTATGGAAAGCAGAGATTTGATTTAGAACAAAAAATTGGAATTAATCTAACACGAAAAAACCTTAGAAACAATTTTATCGAATTTTTGCACAAATATTTGTAAAAAAGCAATACTTAATTAGGAACAAGTAGGTATAAACTTTGCTGTACCATTGTAATGTTTATTATAACTGCAAACAGCCAAAAACATTGAAATATAGGTGTACTTAGTTTTTATTCATTTGTAATTAAGACCCCTGATCATGTCAGGGATATTTCGCGATATAATAAAAAAAAAAATCCTCGGATGCAGCGTCGCAAGAGCGGCACTGCAGCCCGCCTAAGTTGCGACACTCCTCATAAGGCATGCAACCTACCGGCCATCCTCTCAGCTGCTTTAGTTAAAAGCGGCTGAAACTCGAGTGCCAGCCTCTAAGCTTCCTTGGGGGAAAAGACCCAAAGAAGAGTGAGACTTCGAGCGCCGCCTTTTCAGCTGCCTCAGACCTCCCCCACGACAAGGCGGGAATACACGGGGGGGTTGTATATACACTCCAACCGTAACTTAACCAACAAAAGCATTCCTCTAAGGTATTTTGATATTTGTCAGTTAGGTTAGGTTTCGCAGCCGACATAAACATAAGCCAAAATCAAAATACAACGCGGGCGAAGCCGCGGGTAAAAGCTAGTAAATAATAAAATTAAAATTAAATAAATATTTAAGGGGGGCTCCCGTACAGTACGGAACCCTCCGTGCGTGAGTCTGACTCGTACTTGGCCGATTATTATTTTTTCAACTTTTAACTGGATAAAACTAAGCGAAAATTAGAACCTGTTGCCAGTACATTTACGTACATACAGGCACAACTAAATTATACAATCTGTTTTTTTTCCGTTAGTGAAATTACTTCCTTATCCGAAATGTATCACGTCATTCACAACTGCTTAAGGCGTATGTTAGCGGTCAGCCATTTACAGATTAACTACCTTACACCAAACTAGGTACATACACCAAATAACTAAAGTAGTGTTCATTCTTGCATAGACGATAGATGCAAAAGTGCATCAACTAAAAACTAAGGTGAAAATTAGTTGATGCACTTTTGTACATAGACTGACATTTTTTTTTTGGTGTATCTACTTCGTTGACACAATCTAAAATGGTCGCAAAACGAGTTTTCGGAAACTTACGATAAACTGCTCTTCTTCTGTAAACTTCTTAGGTAACTAGCTAAGAAAACTAACAGTAACATCTGTAAATCGCAATTAAACCCAAGAAAACTTGAATTTCGTGCACTGACCGAGAAAATACGCCTTAAGCAGTTTTCCGTAAAGGATGCAAGCGGTTAGGATTTTCCCATGACAGTCACACACTAGGATACCAGCAATTTGAGATAACATTGATGATAGCTATTTACCGTCATTACTCGGCTATCATAGGTATTAACTACCGGCTCGTAAAGCATTGTCATTAGAATTTGATTACTGATTTTATGAACGCTGGCCAAAGTTATTCATAAATAATGAGCACAATTTTCGCTCAATCCAAATGTTTGTTATTTACTACAGTGGTTTTGAATATCCTATATCATAAATGAATATTACAATGTACTACACTTAACTAATAAGATTGTTACATAGGCTAGGGACGTCTTTTAAAACTTTAAGTTAATCAAACTAGGTACTAATAATATAGGTACTATAGTTTTTGTTTTTTTTTAAAATAAATTCATAATTACTTTACGATACTACTATACTAAATGCGCCACGATTCTTTCCAGCTTTCAGACAAATGAGAGAGTTTTAACAACAAAATGCGCAGACACAATACTCTCTTTTCTTCCTACTATACTCAGCAGTAGATTATTAAAATACCAGTACAGTAATTCAAAAACACGTCTGTATGAAATGGGACAAACTATACTAAATGCGCCACGTTTCTTTCCAGCTTTCAGACAAATGAGAGAGTTTTAACGACAAAATGCGTAGACACAATACTCTCTTTTCTTCCTACTATACTCAGCATTAGATTATTAAAATACCAGTACAGTAATTCAAAAACACGTCTGTATGAAATGGGACAAACTTTTACACGCTTTTGACGCCACAAGTAAGACTCAAGGTATACCCAAGTTTGAACTTATGATGGCTATAGTTATATACATTTGGATGGCTATATAATTCATAATTCATTTATTACTTGCGAAGTAGGTCGAACAATTTACATTGTGGTCTTAAATATTATTTTTATATAACAAAGTCCTCTACATCAGCTGTTAGTTAGCATTAATCTATCATTATTATTTTATATTTCAGTATCATGCAATCATACAATTTATTTCTTACAGATGTCATATTTTAACCTTAAATATATACTTAATTTACTAATAGAATGATATAATAACAATCAGTCAAAATTAAAATTTATTGAATACACTTAGCTTAGAATTATAATTAGTTGTCAACGCTTTATTATGATACAAATAATTATGATTTAAGATCTTTGTCATTTAAAAATTCATCAATTGAGTAGTACGCTTTTTCCAATAATAATTTACTGAGCGATTTTTTAAAAAGGTTAATGTCATTCTCAACTCTAATTTCTGTTGGTATTTTATTATAAATTGTTGGAAGCATTCCAAATACGCTCTGACTATATAGATGCGTTTTACATTGCGCCATACATAGTTTTCCAGCATTTGTTTCCATTTGCTGTAGGCGTGAGGCTTTGAACTGTTTCAGTTTGAATAAGTTAAGGTGAGTTTTACCAAATACTGCTACTTCATATCCCTTTACAACCGGCTCAATATAGGCATAAAATCATCAAAAAAAAAATGTACATGGAAGGCATGGTAAAAATGTTTAAGTTTCGGAAATGATCCTTGCATGAGTCTATCTGTTTTAGTCCTAGGATAGCTCGAACACATCTTTTCTGGGCTTTGAAAGCTTTTTCTTTATTAGTTGAGTTACCCCAGAATATGATGCCATATCGTAGGATTGATGAAGCGTGCGCATGATACGATGTCAGTAACGCCTGCGTGTCGACAACTCTTCGTAATTTTGACAGCGCATATGATGTCTTATACAGCCTATTAGACACGTTATCAATATGTTCTTTCCATTTCAATTTATTATCAATTGTCAAGCCCAAAAACTTTGTGGATTCAATTTCTGTAATATTGTTGTTAAGATAATTTATGTCTAATTTGTCAGATTTATTATATCGTTGTTTAAAATTCATTACCTTCGTTTTCCCCATGTTAATTTTTAAATTATTATCATTCAGCCATTCTATCAAAGTTGTCAATGTTACGTTAATGTCATTAATATTCTTATCACCTATGAAAAGGATCGTACAGTCGTCTGCAAAGAGAGTCATAGGATTCGTTGTCACAGTGGGTAAGTCATTTATATAACCTATAAATTGTAATGGTCCTGTCACGCTGCCTTGCGGCACTCCGTATTTGACGGTTCGTTTGTTGGAATCATATTGCTCAATCGTTTTAGTTTTAAAGCAGAACCTGTCGATACGTGTGATTTGTGTTCTATTACTTAAATTCGATTTAATTAATTCTAAAGCGTTACCCCTTACTCCGTAAAGATACATCTTTTTTAATAGTGTTGTATGATCAACGTGGTCGAAAGCTTTCGTCATATCTAAGTATAGAGCGACAACTTTTTCTTTTTTGTCCATACTTGATGTGACATTACTGAGAAAATTGTAGATTGCTAAGTTTATTGACTGTTTTCTTCGAAAGCCGTATTGATTATCTGTAAAAATATCGTTTTCTTCAAAATAATTGTAAAATTTATCATACATAACCTTTTCAATCACTTTTGAAAAAACAGATAAAAGAGCCACTGGCCTATAGTTGCCTAGATTATCTTTTGGACCTTTTTTGTGAAGCGGCTTTATTACTGATATTTTTAATTTATCTGGAAAAACTCCTTGTTCCAGACATTTATTTATAATATGAGATAGCACTGGAGCAATAGATTGCGCAACCGATTTTAAAATGTTTGTTTGTATACCATCGTATCCAACACTGTTTGTATTTTTTAGTGCTTGAATAATGTAAAATATCTCACAAGGTGTGACTGGTGTGAGAAATATGGAGTTATGTTTCTTGTGTTGTATTTTTACGGTATTGTCCTTAGTTTTCGTGTCAAATTTGACTAAGTCGACGTAATAATCGTTAAACTCATTTGCTATATCTACTGGATTAGTTATAAGCGTTCCATTTTTATTTATGCTCATAATTCCTTCTTGTGGGACATTGTGCTTTTTTTTATTTATAATTCTCCACGTAGCTTTTGATTTATTATAAGAATTTGCTATAAAGTGATTATTTTGTGATTTTTGAGTGAGATTAATTATTTTCCTGTACCTTTTAGAGAAAAATTTAAATGCTTCTTTATTTTCAGTGTTGGGATTACGTCTATATTTCCATAGTAAATCGCGTTTCTTTTTGCTACACGTTTTCACCCCTTTCGAAATCCACTTAGGTTTAATATGTGTCATGATTTTTATTTTTGTGCTCGGAAAGCATAGATCATAGAAAAGAAGAAAGCTATCATGAAATTCATTAAAAGCTTCATTTGCGTCCTCCGTTTCATAAACGTCATTAAATGTGAGATTATGCATGATATCTTCGAATTTCCTTTGATTTTCACTGTTATAATCACGAACTGTTTTATACCAGTGTTTGAGTTTACAGGTTTTTTTGACTGGTACTTTTAACAGTTGCGCTGAATGGTCGGATAATACCAATTCAAGTATGTCGCCTTGGCTACCTCGTATATTGTGCACAATGTTGTCGATGCAAGTCTTACTACGATAACGTGTTACCTTTTTAAATTCGCATTTCATGTTAAATTCCATAAGAATATTTTCAAATTTTCTTGTGTACTCGTTATCTTTTAGAATGTTTAAATTAAAATCCCCACATATAATGACTCTGTGATTGTTTTTGCAGCAAAATTCAAGAAGGTCGTTCAATTTATCAAAGAACGTTAAAATATTTTGTTTTTTAGTAGTAGGGGGTCTATATATGCATATAATGTACGTTTTCAAATTGCCTAATTCTACCGCTGCACATTCATATACATTTGGAACCGATTCATTTACTAGTTTCTGTATTAACCTGTACTCTTGACTATTGTGAACTAGTATACACGATCCCCCTCTCCGTTGTTGTCTATAAAAGCTCGATGCTAGTCTATAGTTTTGTACATACAAGATTTCCGAGTCTTCTGCTTTCATGTTGTGCTCAGTGATACACAAAGCGTCTACTGGTATACCTTTATCCATCAAATTGTTTAAAGAAACTTGTAATTTGTCAGTTTTATTTAAAAGTCCATCAATGTTTTGATGTAATATATTAATGTAGTTGTGGACGAAAAAAACTTTTGCTATTATCAAGAATGACATTACCCGAGTTTAAATTTTGTTTATCTATATTATCAGAAATAACAATTTTACAGAGATCACTGTCCGTTTGAGTACAACTATCCACGCGGTTAATCTGTATGTTATCAACAATTTTACAGAGATCATTGTCTGTTTGGGTAAAACTATCCACGCGGTTACTCTGTATGTTATCCCTTTTTTCAAACTTAGTGATTCTTCCTTGAAAGCGGTTGTAAGCATTTTTGTAATTTATGTGTAAAATTTCTTTTAGTATGCTTCTACCTAAATTAGTACAAAAAACATATTTATTGGGTCGGATTTTGTTGTAGCCCATGTTAATGTAAATAGCGTGACTGAATTGACCGCATATGAATTCCAGTTCGTAATTTAATTTTTGTTCTCTTAGACTTTCATTGTAAGGAATCTCCGGTAATATAACATTTGTATGAGTTACTGACTTCAGCCAGTTATATAGAGCGAATTGAAATTCATACGGGACCCTATCGTTTGTACCTCCTAAAAGAATAATACTGTCCCTCTCTGAATAGTCAAATGTCTCATTCCGCGTCGATTTCACAATGTCTTCAAGTCTTGCTCCTGGTTTTAATATGCATTTAACCGTGTATTGTTCACCAAGAAGTTGTTCCAGTATTTTCCGTAAATGTTGGCCTTGTTCATCTGCTAAAATCAACACTCTTCTGGTTGTAGTTGGTTCGATATAACTTTCCTTATTTTGTTCCGCATCACTTTTATCTATTGTTATTGGTTTACTTCTGGTTGAGTTCATGATATTCTTGCCTATTAATTTATGTTCTTGTGTTTGATTATCTTCTTTATTTCGTCCTATTAAGTCATTTTCACTTATACATATACATTTTGTAATTTCAGACATTGTATATTTTCTCTTTATAATATTATTTAGTAAATGCAACATTGTATTTATCGCCGTGCAATTTTAAAAAAAAAAATCATAAGTGGTAACTTCACAGTGGTCTAGAAATCGAATTGCACCGGTTGTGCAAGAAAAAAATATTTAGAACCAAGAATTGTTTTTCGAATCATGCGTGATTTTTTTATTATTAGTAGCGCTTCGTAATCATGTGATCATAATAGATAAATGAGATGGCATTAAATTATGTATTTAGTAAACCAAATAAAAATGCGTAGTATTTAAACAGAACTAACGCAACTTAAACAATAAAACGAGACAATGCCAAGGCCAATGTCTAAGAGCATTGCTTCAGTGCTCACGTAACAAAAAATTGTTTCAAATAATAATAATGATGGCTTCAATCCACCCTTCTGCTGAACTGATAATACTGATGCTATTCATGTGTCAAAGTGCCTCAATACTGTACCCCTAGTATGAGTTTGACAAGGTTTTGTACGCTCTCGATAGTTAGCGTAGATTTGTGTGAAAATGAAACAGCACCAACTCCATGTCAGCAAAAGGAAAAATAGTTTACACGAACTCTATCAAGAGCGTAAAATAATTGACCAATACATACCACAAGGGTACAAGGACGGGCCTCTAGTCATAAACCCATTTGAAGACCTGAAGATTCTGCTTAATTTTTTTTTTAAGAATGAAAAGATTTACGTTTGCGACTAGTTGAACAGAACATTCAGGTTTCCGGATTTGTAATCCTGATTCGGAAAACTAATAAAAAGTAAGTTCGTATAGGCCGGGTGGCTAGCCCTGTTGTCAGAGTTTTTAGGCCGCCTGAAGGCCTCTGACATGGCTAAACGGTTAAAACTACCGGGGCCTACAATTTAACGTGTCATCCGAGCCACGGTAGCGCTCAGTTGGAAAATGCCACCCGCGGTCACCCATCCAAGTACTGACTGTGCGGAACGTTGCTTAATTTCGGTGATCGCTGACAATCACCTAGTCAAACTGCGCTACGAGCGCTACGGCAAACTAATTCAGAAACCACACGTGTTCGGCAGTCTTAAACGATTTGGCAGATTTCATACATTTTCTAGCGTTTTCCCCATAGTGGTCTAGAGAGAGGCTGTTCCTCAGGCCGAATAAAACTTCCTGGCGGCTATGAAGTTAGCTACAAGCTGTGCGAAACCCAATCTTGACTGAGGTTAATTGGTTAAGGGCAGCTTGTTACTAATTTCACAGAAGAAATTTGATACGGCCTATACTGTACTGTACTGTACCAGGGTTTTTTAATAGTCCACTGCAGGACGTAGGCCTACCCACGAAGGGTGATTCGGCCTATAACAAATACGCAAACACCGCAAAATTCCTTATCTATTACAAAACATTGTTTGTAGAATGCAGTGTTGTGTGAGCGCATATTTTATGACGAGTATGTACTCGTATTATGAATAATTGATTTCTTGGGCACTGTAAGTATAATTGTGTATTTATTAGCATAAGACACGCAGGTCTAATTTTAACCAATTTTTTTTATTTAGTGTCAGATTAGGTCCCAGACAGATCGAGACATGTTCCCCCGTGATCTGTAGTTTTCACGTAGAGGTAGTATTTTATCAATCAGTTTCCCAGTTTCCTTCACTTTTTCCATTTCTTCAGTCTTTCGGTCCAAAATGTTGAATTTTTAAAATGTTGAATTTGAGAGGTGTCTGACAATTTGTTTCGCTCAGACAAGTATACCTACACCTGATTATGACCTATGTTTGAAGCACTACCAATAAACCACTTGACCCAGACTTTGTTTTGTTATAGGTTGTTGGTTATACCTCACGTACCTTTTTTTTTTTTTTTTTTTTTCCCCAGGGAAAATCCTTTATGGATACCACCCCGCCGGGGGAGCAGGGTGGTTATGTGGGAGTCCCGATCGGTGTACCCACTAAAAACCCTGGGATGTTGCTGCCTAGCGCCCATGTGCCGGAGCTGCGGGGACGCTTTCGCACTCGTCCGCGGATACCTCACGTACCTACCGCAACTCAATTAATTTCGAAGGATAAATCACATATAACATTACAGCGCGATAGTAACGTTCACTATTCTTATTTATAGCTTAACATGAATTTAATATGTCTGCTTGGCTTTGAAATAATAATACGCTCTATATAAGGAGCCGCTCTGAATTGTGCTAGGATAAGGAATTCGTTCGAGTGATTAGTTAGAATCGTACTACTAACAAAAAAGCATTCCTGATAAGTATTTAAAAGGATGACGCCACGTGTGTTTTATGCCCCAATATTCTCTCTTATCTATTTTTTTCTTCAGAATACATGAAGAAGAAGAAGAAAAACAATTTTATGTTATCTCTTTTATGAATATTTTGTGTTATCTCACAGGAGCTTTTAATATTTCCGGGATCAAGTGCATTGAACTAATTATTGCACTTTCGCATCTGTAATATTATCTTGCCATATAAATAAAATAACCTGGAGATGGCTAGAGGTATGAAAAATAGCCTACGATCTAATCTCAGACGTACCAAACATGTAATAAACAAGAAAATCATAAAAATCCGTCAAGCAATTTCGATTTCAAGCACTTTTTTAATGACTTTTAACTGTTGGCTTCTGAGGCCGCTACATCTTACCGGGCATGGGCGAGCGCAGAAGGCGGCTGAGCCCTAAGATTAGATTTTATAGGGTAACTAGCGCAAGGGCACCTGAGAAGGTACGGACCTCGGCTTGGGCCGTCACCCGGCGGGGGAGATCAGACTTGCCCGGGCACCCCAGAAGGAGTGTTCCCTGCGGCCCTAATGGGTTGAGCTGTTTGACTATTTAGAGAGAATCTAACCGATCTTTTAACAGATCTTGAGGGTTCTCGACTTCGCCGGCAGGGCCGGTGTATGCCTGTGTGCCTTTGGTAACCGGCGCCTATACCAAATACGGAATACTTCCTGTTGCAGGGAGCTGTCGGATCGGGGATTTCAAGCAATGTGACACGAGATATTTATATGTTAGATTAATTATAAAGTAATAATACAAAAGAACATTGGTTAGGGACCTAAGAGGACGTTGCGCTCTAAGCAATTATATATTTGTTTTATCTAAAAATATTCTGATTCATTCTGAAAGTGTCCAATTTATTGTCCAGTTCACCTCGACCTCAAAAACCAGCGCTTGGTTGTTAAATTACATAATACGACGAAGTTATTTAAGCAGCGGCTGTCCGCATCAGACCGCATAATCTTATTTGCTGTGCAATTTTCATTATAGCCCATTTATGTACCACTTGAGACGAGCAGAAATTGCATATTTTTATTGTCGTGGCAAACTCGTTGAAAAAGAACTTCATCTTTCAGCCATAGGACGTCTCCTGTTGGATCTCCAATAAGACCGATTGGAAGCGACTTGCATCCAGCGCCTACCATCAATGTGGTCGCGTAGCGCTCGCGCTCATAGCGTAGTTTGACTTGTTTGTCAGGGATCACCAAAGATAACTAAATCACGCCAACTCCACGAGACTGCCTCGCTGGCTTATCATATCTTAGTGTGTATGTACAAATATATGTGTGTGTATAATATGTAATAAGCTTGTACGATGGAGGTGGCATGAATTTAACTTTCGATCCAAAAGCACCCAAAAAAACGGAATAATAAAAAACCAAAGCTATGCAACGTTCGGTACGGATGGCGACCGCGGATGGCATTAACAACAGAGCGCTACCGTGGTTCGGATGACACGTTAAATTCTAGGTACCTGTTGCTTTAACGGCTTTGCCATGTCAGGTCTTCAAGCGGCTTCAAACTTTGACACCAGGACTAGCCACCCGGCCTATACGAACTTATTTAATAAGGTCGCCAGTCCACCTTGTAAAACGTCCTTCGCTTCGTTTGCCGGTACTTGGTGTCTACTTAGGAACTTTTCAACCAATAAAAAGGCTTAAATATCGAAAATTTGAGCGATAAAGCTTATATTAGTTATTTGAACGTTATTTTTCATGAAAAATACACTTATAAAATATTATTAAAAACATTAATACGTATTTATAGAAATGTATTTACTCGTTATTCATACTTTACTACGTATCTTATTTACTAGTGCTAAATATTAGACAAGTTTTACATCTAAGTGGTTAAAAAGTCTGGTAAATAGAGTCGAAGAATTTTTCGATATATTTAGTGGCATGAAATCGTTCGTCACCCTCTCTCGTTCGATCATCTGACTTCAGAGTGGACCTGAAAAATTCTTTGTTATGGTTCGTACAAGGAACCAAAACCTTTGGATTTAACTAAAATATCATAGTCGCTTACCATCAGGTGAGTTGTGGTGGTCAGGCGCGGACTTATACGCGATTAAAAAAATTGAATACTAATGGTGTATTAATCTGACGAGGATGTCAAACATCTACAATAAGAAACTTACTATTTCTTCTACAGAACTGTTTTCTGCACTAGATATTCACCAGTATTTTTTTTTAAATTATGAGTTTTTAAGTAACATAAATAAGGTACAACGTCTTAAAAAAACTAAATTACTCGTATTTATGTAAATGCAAAGGAGAGTTGTTCATTCTCATTTCTGCAACGCAATATGAGCCTACAGAATTTTTATTATAAGGTATTTTTTTCTTAGTATTTATACCAGCTAATCGATATTTTAAAACAATACTGTTTACTGTTTAAATAGGTTGACAAATTATTCGTCTTAAGCCAAGAAGCCTCTATATGTATCTCTACATGTAATCACTACAAAAATCTCGACATTCGCTCCCACGCTCGTTCTCATTTCATTTCACAATAAACTTTTAAACTATAACACTTATCACTTAAAGCCATCTCAAAACAGTTTATAGATCGGTCGTAGTAACTGATTAATTTGGCGCTGAGCCTTTCTTGGCTTTGTGAAGTAATCTGCTAGGGCAGTGCCGAAGCCCGAGGCAGCGGCTGACACGGCACTCTGGAACGGTCTCTGATAGCCTTGCTGGTAGCCTTGTTGATATCCTGGTTGGTATTGCTGCTGGAAACCTTGCTGCTGGAACGGCATGTTGTAACCGAACTGACCGAACCCGTTGCCTCCGTGACTTCCGTGACCTCCGTGACCACCGTGACCACCGTGCCCTCCGTGACCCCCATGACCACCGTGCCCTCCATGACCCTGATGTTGAGGGACTTGGATCGGGTATACAGGAATCTGGTGCACCGGGTACTGGGGCACAACTGGACCACCACATGCGAAGAAGTAGTTCATGACGGGAGCGTTGACGTATGTGTAGTCTGGATGGCCGAAGAATTTATCTCCGAGGAAGGTACGCCCGTACCCGCAGGGGTTGCTGGACTGAGGGTGCTTTTTCCTCTTCTTCTTATGCTTCCGCTCGAGATCTTCCCCTTCTTCGCCATCATTGACCTCCAGGTCTCTGGTCGCTACATCCAGATCTTTGCTAGCAGCTTCCTCTGATGCAACGAAGAAGAGGGAAGAATACAGAAGCAGTATGATGATTGTGGTCTTCTGGAAAGTGATTAAATATATGCTAAGTTAACTAGCAGTAGCACTAATGTGGCAAATTAGAACATCGATAAATGTATACAAAAAAACTAAGTATTTCCAGAAATCTCGAAACAAATAAAAACAAATTATTCTCTTCGCAATGTTAATAGGATTTTTTAGTAAATTCTGACATATAATACGATGATGCAAACAAAGCACAGCAAAACGAAATCACAACAATTTCGAAAAGTCGCAATGAACTAATCTATAGTATTATATCAGCTATGCCTTGTGACCTAGTGCTCTGATTAATTTAAAGTAATGTTGTCACTTACCATGATGATGTCCTTTGCAGTTGAGAGTGAGCCGGCTGCTCTGAGGCTGGTCTGCAGCAGACTGACTCCTGGCGGGAGCTCGCGGGTGAAAGTGAAGCCAGGCAAGGGACTGAAGCAACGTCTCCTTGGCCAATGCCGGAGCGGTGTGTCATTGAACTTATCCGCGTGTTTATTTGGATGCAATGCTACAGATCCGTGGTTGTGCAATCCACTAACGGTCCGAATGGCCGCGGGCTATCCGATGTCCACATTGTTTATAGCCAAAAAGCTGTTACTGGCTCTAACGAGTACCACGGTACAAACTGATTTGGAAAAACCAGTATTACCAATAGAGATTTAGCATTAATAACTAATCCATTTCATTGAGCAGGTAACTACCTAACCTACTGCATTACACTTGAAACATGTATCTAACCAAAATGTCGCAATAGTTCTAGTAGGTACCATAAGTACTAAAGTAACTAAATATTACAAGAATCTGGAGTGGATACAAAGAACTATAATAATTATAATTAAGAGGACGTACTTCAACTACACAAGTAGATAGGTATGTAAGTGCTTGCGAGATTTATGTTTAAGGATTTGACACACTGGATGATCTCTGCGGTGTGCGCTTAGGTCAAATTGAACGCAGCACGCATTCATTATGTATGAACAAAGCTGTCGGTCTCTTTATTTATATGTATAGATATGCGATCTGCCCGTGCGATCCCGCAGAAGCAACGTAAAGACGCGTGCGGGTAGGTACGCCTGACCGGTTTCCCTGCCCGTATTGCTGACCAATTGCCCTGACCGACGTTGTTCATACATAATGCGAGCTGCGTTCAATTTGACCAGACCGCAGACCGCAGAACGCATCCAGTGTGGCAAATCCTGTTTAGCCCTTGGCATCTTCTTTACGATATACATAATATTTATTGTATTATTTTTACTTTAAATACGATAAAATCTTCTGTGTATAAATATTTATTGTACTAAAGCTAAAGATAACTTGATTACTTGGAAACTTGGGTCTGTTTTTAGAAGAACCTACAGAAAAACTAAAACACGCGGTAATTAAAAAAATAATACATTTTGAACAGCGCTATCTTAAACTAAAGAAAACGCCCTCATGAGTCATGAAGAAGAATGAAATAAAATCTCGGTCGCCCAGATATTGAAAATGATCAGGGAAGAGCAATCATCAATTATGGAACAAAAAGCATGATTATACAACAATCGGTGCTGCATGGACCGCTGCCGGCCTCAATAGCTCTCGCGGGTTACGGCGCAGGCGCAGCGCAGGCTATTTGATTTACGACAGGCAAATTGCGTGGGAAATATGTCAAGAAAATCAACATTACTGTGCAAAATATTTTTTTTTTAAATTTAAATTTAATGAACCACAGACTCCAGGATCTGTGCCCTTTGTTAACTAAGTTACAATTGAAAAAGTGCGACTGTACAATAGAGATGGGCTAGTATAAATCTTAGCCTAAGTTAGTAGTTTCAGTTAAATATAACTTGTATATATTAGAGTTTATAACCCGTTTTTATGTAGATCGCGTTTTCTCTAGTTAGAACTAGTTATTACGAAACGTTTTTGTTCAGTCCAGATCACTATGTAACTAGGCATTTCTAGAAACGCCGGCCAATCGTGATTTGGTCACCAATATCGCGATATACCCAGCAAAAAGTCGAGTGATCGACGAGAATCTTTCGATATTCCCACCTAAACTGGGTCGAACTTGCAGTGCTTGCTGTGCACTTGTGCAATCTTAGAGCGCTCCGCTTTGTTTAAGGCTCAGTGAAGCTATTATTCGACATTATCAGTGCAAGGATTTAAAAAGTAAGAGACTATATGACCAAACCCAAAATTGTGAAAAGAATCAGTTGTTCTATACTTACAAAAATTTCATTGACTTTTGACAATATTATAATAATATTAAAGAACACAACACTCGAAAAAAAAAATGAACGCACTTGTCCGGTTTTTAAAGGGTTTCTAGCTACGCAAGCACAAGGTAGTAAGTATTTTTTGTAGCTTAGCTCATACACAATGTGGTCAGACAAATCTATTATGAATAATAATTAAAATAGTCTGATTTTATTTAAAATCAAGACGGTCGTCTTAACGAAATCGCTCTCAACGATTAAGCCGCAATAGTTTTACTAATTCTTTTTTGCTGTAGTTCATTTTTGCTTGTTAGTTTTAATATTATCTAGTGAATGTACTTATTTTTGTTTTGGGTTAACAATAAGAATCAGTAGGTATCAATCTGATATCATATCTACCCGAGAATGAACTACACTGGCAATGATCTAAAGCCTGACATTGAAGCATTAGATGGTCATCACGACAGTGCAGTGACTCTTCCATTCTCACAGAACAGAAGCTAGATAATTCAATGGCATGTTGGGCAGTAAATATTTTGACATAAGCGAATCTAAAGCATAGCAAAGCCAACAAAAAACATTTTCATGTAAAATTGGGCCAAGATGACTACAGTGTTCGCACTATCAAAAAGTTATCAGATCTCATGTACCTTGAGTCAAGCTTCTAACTCTATAGGACTTACTCGTAACTCAAAGACTAACTTCACAAACTCTACACCTTAGTCAATATTTGTGACTTGGCTGTTTCGCTTCGCTTGGCTTGTCTTGGCGGGGGCACTACCTTGTCCCCAGATTTTGATTCGACACGCCATCATAACAAAAAGTTGTTCGTCATTTGCAAATTGACGAGTATGATGTGTTATTTTTATGTCAATTTTACTCAAATGCTTTTGTAGTGGTTTGGTAATTTTTCATGTTAAACGTAATGACTTTTCAGGAGTTTCAATGAGTTTAAAAATAATATTATGATGTAGTAAAGTAATTTGAGACAGATTTTGTATTTTAAATTATAGTATTAAGATCGATAAGTCAATAAATGATTCTGAATCTGATTCTAATACTCTGTGAATTTTTCAAGCGTCTACTTGTTACCGTTATTAATATCAATATCGTTATTATATAGGTGGCGCCGCCAACGCTATAAGTTGGTTAAAAATGATAAACACTTCACAAAATTCGTCGCGAGTCCAGTATAGCAGGTTAGCTCAGTGGTCTAGAGCGTCGGGCTAGTGATCCGAAGACGCAAGGTTCGAATCCTGCATCCGCGACGAATTTTTGAAATGTTTATCATAAAAAAGTAACTCTTTGTTATTAATATCGGGCGAAAAACGGCAAAAAGTTTGGGGATGTTGTTTGGGAAATATTTTTTTTACTCTATTTTTAGTATTTGACGTTATAGCGGCAACAGAAATACATCAGCTGTGAAAATTTCAACTGTCTAGCTATAACGATTCATGTGTACAGCCTGGTGACAGACATACGAACGAACAGCGGAGTCTTAAAAGAAAATATAATTAAAAACATACTATCTACATAATTAAAATCCTAACTTATTTTATGTAAGTAATCGTTATTTCTATAGTAGTTTTAATCGAAAATTTGTAAGTTATAGATATCTACTAATAATAAATTGGAAGATGAAATGCTCTTAAATTTTCCTCCTCTCTTTCACACTAACCTGACATCCTGGTTGTAAGACACCACACTACCGCTTATGTGGCTGATGTTGACCTTTTCCTTCGCTGGCATTGCAACTGCAACAAACAAATGGAGCTCTATTATTGGCTTTTCATAATACTTACTAACTAATATTTTATCCAGCCACAGCTGTCTCACTCGCACATTTGCAGTTTCAGTACCTAAGTAAGTTAGTATAAGCCGGGTGACTAGCCCTGGTGTCAGAGTTTTTAAGCCTCCTGAAGGCCTCTGACATGACTAAACGGTTAAAACCACCGGGCCCTACAATTTAACGTGTCATCTGAACCACGGTAGCGCTTGGTTGTAAATGCCACCCGCGGTCACCCATCCGAAGGCTGACCGTGCTGAACGATGCTTAACTTCGATGGTCGCTAACCAACACCTAGTCAAACTACGCTTTGAGCAAAAACATTGAATTACATTTCGAAAAACACAGCGTAACAGATTACACAAAAGTTGACTTGGATATTTTTTGATTTAGTAGCAGTGATATGACAAGAATTTTGTAGTGCTCTTTTTCCCTGGAAAATAACTTAGATCAGGTTTTCACAAACAATGGTGGGTCCCGACCCATTGTTTGGGAAACACTTTGGAACTCAATATATTGAGTGGGTTACCACATTAAAACTAAATACCGAAATAAATTAGACATCATACCCATCAATTATATCAAACCACTGCGATAAAAAGTACCTAACTCGAGTTTATGTTGATCTCAAAACTCTAATTGCAAAACTGGAAACAGTTTTATCTTTCCCACTAAAATACCTAACTTTTTTCATGTAATTAGTAGAAAAGTGTTTTCTTCGTATTGGTAACAGTTATACCTAGAAGTGTTTGTATTAGCTGGGTCGTTGCCCAGACAACTTTGGGAACCACTGACTTAGATTATAAATAAATATCATCGTTGTTTCGATTTGCTGGGCAATGTCTTCTCCTCTGAGCAAAAAGATGTATCTTTTGTTTCGTTTAAATATGTACCTGTTATTTTCCGCTTCGTTTAAAATAACAAATAAAATGTATATCATTATCTGTAATCATTATTGTTGAGTGACCAACACAGTGACGTCGACGATGACAATGTGGCGCTCATTATTTCTACTAGCGACCCGCCCCGGCTTCGCACTGGTGTATTAAACATATAAACCTTTCTCTTGAAACATTCTATCTATTAAAGTGTCGCGCGTTACGCGAGTCGCAATATAAAAATAGGTAAGTCGAATTTCTATCTATTTTTCTGGTATGGCAATACTGGGCTGTATAGTGGAAACTCGATTCTTGCTATGGCAGCCCTTATGTTTTTCACGCGCAGTCATAAGGCAGTTTAGAAGCGAACGCTGCGCGGGAAGGTTGTAGACTTCCCCCTTGGCTGGGAGACAGGTAGAGTGGCCGCCTCCAACGCTGGTTCTGAACCAGGATATCGCTGTGAGTAATTCAGTCCTGTACAATAATGTAAATGAAATAATAATATAAATGTGGGTATTCCAATAGCAATGTGTCTAAGTAAATGAGCGTGGTATTGGCTCCTATTAAGCATCCAATGAACGCTGAAACTGAGGCCACGAGCCTAGACGCGTCACTGAATTGGAACGTAGCCGTTATCAACGGTAAGCACTAAGAGTGTGACCTATGAGCACACTGGCAACGGTCGATGTTGTTGGAGTATAAGGGCGGATCTAAGGGGTGGCTGGAGGATCCCGTAGGGGCAAAGCCCCTTTGTCCGGCTAGGTGCCAAGGAGCCTACTGACCTCGTCAGAATGGCTGGCCTACTGACCTCGTCAGAATGGCAGGATAGCGTGGCACCAGGGCACAAACAACTGTGTTCAGACCGGAGCCATCGACCAAGCCGGGTAGCCAGGAGTGACCCCCTAAGGGTCACATAATCAAAAACCACGCAGGCAAAGCCGAAAGTAAATACATATAAATATATTGGAATGCCCACATCGATCACATCACCTCATTCATATCAACTAACATGCGAAGCTTTCAGAATAGATAATAATCTTTGTCCCCCTAACTCATATCCTAAGATTTCTAATATAGCTATAAATAGATAGGTATGAAAGGGTGCGACATAAAGAAAACCGCATCAAAATCCGTATACATGGGGACAGAGAGCGGGAAGCGACTTTGTTTCATGCTATGTAGTGATATAGGTACATTTATGGCTTGCACGCCCATGTAAGCCATTATGACTAATAAACTATTATGATTTACTACGGGACTAATTGCGCACTAAAATCACGAGATAAATAATTAACTCATCATACCGACGACGCGACGACGGACGTGTCTATCCGTGACCACGGTCGATGCAACTCGGTCGAAACATCGGGATGATCCTCATCATCCCGATTTATCTATCTCGTGATTTGGTGCGTGATTAGTCCCGTAGTATAGTGTTTAAATCGTGAAAGTATAAAAAAATAATTTATTAATTATTACCAACTTATTCTATAGAACGTCTCTACCTTCTTCTACCATTGCAACCATATTGAAATCGCAAAAATACTGAATACATTTTGTTATAAAGCAGTTGTAGTAATTCACATAGTTTACATGTACGTGTGATTTCAATACAATACATATATGGGTAAAGCAACGAACATGTAGATATTGTGTTGAAATGACAATTGACCGGGAAAACATGTATGATAATGAGTTTTTTTTCAAATTGCTCTTACAGAAATAACACCATGTCTAGTAACCGTATCAGAAAATAACAACCGAGACTGTGCCGTGTCTACTTGATATTTGAAAAGTGATTAAAATTGGTGGTAGGAATGGCCATGATCATGGCAATTGTAATATGTTTTTCCATTTGGATATTGTAAATAATCGGCCAAGTACTTACGAGTCGGACTCGCGCACGGAGGGTTCCGTACTGTATGGGAGCCCCCCTGAAATATTTATTTAATTTCAATTTTATAACTTATTATTAAAGTGAATATACAACTTAATATTCTGTGAAAATTTCAAGCATCTACCTGTTACCATTATTATTATAGAGCGAAAACGGCTGAAAAAATCAGGTTTGTTGTATGGAAGCCCCCTTAATTATTAATTTTATTCTGTTTTTAGTATTTGTTGTTATAGTGGCAATAGAAATACATCATCTGTGAAAATTTCAGCTTTATGGCTATAACGGTTCATGAGATACAGCCTGGAGACAGACGGACAGCGGAGTCTTAGTAATAGGGTCCCATTTTTACTCTTTGGGTACGGAACCCTAAAAACGAATGAACTTTAGTATTCGAAATTAAATATTGACTTCTGCCTGTGTACACAGACTGTACGCTGGCTGTACGCTGTACAGTCTGTCTCCGTTATGTTACGCACATTGTTGCACGATGATTGTTCATGTCGGTACTCGTATCTACCTTTAGTTCGGCAGAATTTGAAAATATTGAAAGAATATATTATTATACTAGCTGCGCCTCTCGGTGTTACCCGCGTTAGCCCGAGATAAAAATATTTTTTCTAAAATAAACGTAGCCTCTTACTTCTTATTCCATCAGCTACCTGCCAATAAAAGTCCCGTCAAAATCGGTCCAGCCATTTCAGAGATTAGCCGGAATAAACAGACAGACAGACAAAAATTGTAAAAAATGTTATTTTTGTGTATGTACCGTATATAAATTCATATACATGGACAAAAAAACGGTTATTTCAATATTACAAACAGACACCCCAATTTTATTTGCATGTATAGAAGATGTATAGATTTAGAAGATGTATAGATGATACTTACCTATCATTGTCCTTCATACAATTCATCGTTTGTATTTTTTTCTCTAACTATGATTTGTAAAATTAATAGAATAAATAGTATTGTAGGTACCTATAGATATGTATAAATCCCCTGTACTACCTATATTATCAATACTAAAGTGTGTTTCTTGGTTTGTAACTCATTCACGTAGCAACAAAGCAACGATTTTAATTGTTTTTTGGCATGTACAGGTTAAGTTTAAAGTTCACAGAATGACATAGACTACTTTTTATCGCGGAAATATTAAAGGTTCCTAAGGGATATCACAAAAGTCAAAATATCACGCGGGCGAAGCCGCGGGCAAAATAGTGTATTTAGGTATAAGTAAATCCATAATTTAAATCCATCTAATACACCATTATTTACTTATTGATCAATTGACGCAACAACTAAGTAGGTACAGACCATTGGAAAAGCAATTACCATTAGCAATACTATTGGCGATAAGAAATAATTCTGCAGATACCTGCAACTAATAGGTACTAAGATCACAACAGGTATATCTATCTATTGGCGGAAAAAACGTGACATAAGTAAAGTCGCATTTTAATCAACAAATCTCAAAAAATTCCACGTCGTAACTAGGTGCTAACTTGTAAAGTACCTACACTCATTGAGCACACTTATGAAAAGCAGAAGTTCCGGTTATTTTACGCCTGTTTGTACAGTTAGGTATCTAAATCTCTACCTTACTTATGTATTTCACGAAAAAATAGCATTCAATGCCTATTTATGGGTCAGTTCAGAAAAAAGCACGATGTTACGCGACAGTAATTGAAGTGGTTAGTTTGAACTGCTGAAAGTGCTATCCGCGTCACTGGTATCTTCAGATATCACCAATTCACTATGTTGCGTCGCATCCTGGTCTGAACTGGCCCTAAGGTGGTTTCACTGGGCCAGCGCGCAAAATTCAATTTTTTGAGTTTATGACATTTACAAATAAACTGCTCATTGATAGTTTATAAAAACTAATTTAGCGGCCATTAATAATTAAGTAGTGTTAACGACTTGACGAAGACATACTCGGACATGCCGTGCGAAAACGCCACGACAATGGATAATTTTGTACGGATAATAGGCGTCATGTGTTTGTTTTTCCACCGTACACAATTTTAGCCTCGTGCTTGGTCCGCTAAAAAAATACAAATAAAATGCAGAAGTTGGAGTATACAGGATGTATATCTAGACGTCGGACATATTCTAGGATACCATTGTACTCATCATTGTGAGCAAATATTGTGAGACCAACGTCGAGATCGCGAAAAAACAATAATTATATCTATACAACAAGTTCTGTGTAATAATTATTTTTTTGCCCAAAATGGCACAACCGACTTCAATCATTACAATCTAAAGTAGGTATACACAGAAAATCCGAACACATAGTTCGCTCGAATCGATGTAAGTAAACATTTTTAAATTTTATTGTTTTTATTTTTCAGAAACGGTTTGTTTCAGAGAAGCCTCTACCTCCAGCCTAGAGCTAGGTCCAAATTATTTGGTTATATAGATATAATAATAAATAAATAAACAAATATTTTGGGACATCTTACACACGGCTTCTGACCCCAAACTAAGCAAAGCTTGTGATATGGCTGCCAGAGACTGATATACTACATATACTTATTTTTAAATACATACTTATATAGATAGTAACTAAATAACACCCAGACACAGAGCAAACACTTACGTTCATCACATAAATATTTGCCCCAGGTGGGGATCGAACCCACGCCTCTTTGACCCAGAAGTTAGGGTCACTAACCACTGAGCCACCAAGGCAGTCAAGCAAGATATGACCAAAGATATCTACAAAGATTCTTTCTCTTTACCCGATGCGCGAGACACTTCTTATATCTCGCAAATAGTCATGCACCGAATCTAATACACTTAGGTAACAATAAAGTTTTGTGTGAGCGCATATGATTTAGTTTTTTGCAGATTTCTTGTGTTCTGAGCTTATAATAATAGGAAATTGTGTAATTGGCGCCACGTGTACTTGTGATATCAAGCAGAGTTTCATGCGAAATTAGGTCCCTAGATCTAGATCTCTAGATCGAGACGACATGTCTCACCTAGCTAGATCTGCGGATATGACTAATCTCTAAGGATAACACCAATCGCCTTAAGTAGTTATTTCCTACCTCATGTACTAATTTACGTTCTCAGTGATTTTCTTATTAACTTTGAAACGAAAAACTAAGAATTGAATGAACTCATTGTTTGGTTAGCACGGTTTTTTTCTGTGGAATATTAAAGAAAATTACCAAATTAAAGTATGTATAGTATTCGTCAGTATGGTCGGATTTAAGATGGGTGACAGTGGTAAAAAGTCTGACACCAGGACTAGGCCCACGGCTCATACGAACTTACTTTTTTTTAAATAAAACTTTTTTTTTTCGTTCGTATAGGTTTGCGTTTGACCACACACTGCCTGATGTTAAAATGACCGAGACAATCAGCCTTAACAACAACATGAGTTACTAAGTGAGCGTCTACTACGTCCAACGTCTACATGACTTTGGCTAGTCTGGCTTATTCTAATCTAGCGCTACTAACTGGGTTATTGGCTTATTGGACTAGAATAATGTAAACCAGGCATAAGCAAAAATAACGTAGGTACTTGTCACCAAACCGCTTTAGCCTCGAAGGCAAACTACGGTACGCCAATATGGATATAACTTACAAGGTAAGTATCGACGGCCCTTTACATGGACTCTCTGTGAAAACTCTTTAGAGGGGTCATGTTCGAGGTTCAATTTACAGACGGTTGATCTATAGTTGACTTTCAAACGGCTAGGACGTATACAAAACTTTACGGATTCTCCATACAATCTGTCAAAGTTCTGTATACATTCCTAACGTCATCGAAAGTCTATAGACCTAGGGGCTATGCTCCTGTATCCTGGGGTTTCAAGTTATTGATACGGATAATACATTTACAACGTTCGCTCGCAAATAATAACCTAATATAATCTCAAGTACTATAGGCGCCGGCTTAAATATTTTCAGACAGGTGCATCTGCATCTACACATAATAATAACCAGTAAAACTACACAATAGCATGCTGATAAATGCAATGTCAAATTCAATTCACGCGAGTATTCAATTAAGATTCATTTCACTCATCGGATACTTGGCAGGGTTTGAACCTTTCAATGTGCCTTACTCTATTTGCTAATAAGTACCTATGATTTTTATCCTCGAATCTGCCTCCTTCAAAGGTTTGTGATATTGCTCTGGATATCTAGTTTTCTGCTATAGATAAGGTTAGTCCGTTGCCACTTCAACTTGCTTATCATTAGGTACATCAGTGACGTTGGTTATAGTCACACAACTTCATTTCAATTTCTTTTTGTTCCAAAAAATATATGATTTGCCAAGCGCTCTATTTAGGTACCTGAACTTTTAAAATATCAGGTATTCACAGGGTTCACACAATTTCAATTCACGAACAACAGTTCAGTAAACAACTTTTAAGATTTGTTCTGAGACCTTCTTTTTGGATCCATTCTACTTTAGTAACCTTAAAAACCCTATCGTGTTTTAACTCAGTATATAAAGCTCAATGTAATTTCTCAAAAAAATAAATCCTTTGGTGCGGGAAACCAATAGAAAATAATTTAAAAACATTTAGCTACCTACAATCTTCAAACTTTCGTTGTAAATAAACAGTGACCATCAGGTCACTCTTTATTTACTAACTGGTCTTTCTAAACGAATCTAAAGTGAATACAATATTTTTTCTCATCCTAGACTTACATTCGTTCGGATCATTGCCTAGTCAATACTTTACCTAAGGAAAATATAGGTACACCAAACGCAAACTTGTTAAACGCGTCACATTCTGTTGTGTACAAAAATAGGCAGTGGAACGATACGTCACATAGCTATTAAACCTTATAGGGCTCTTATATGACTCTTTTGTTTTAACATTTCATTGAACCCCGCGAACAGCGAAGCCTATAAGGCTGAGGTCCTTTTTTTACGGGCAAAAGTGCCTTTATTAACTACAACAAAACTACATTACTAATACATAAAAAGCCTTGGATCATCCACAGACCTTTGAAGGTCTGAAGATAATCCAAATGCTAAAGCCCACTGCCAGTTGGCAGCGTGCCCAGCATGCTGGCTGCATTGCCACGCTGAATGGCAATGCTAACGCGTTGAGCCAAATAAACACCAGCATTTTGGTCACGCGTCGCGTCCACCAGAAAAGTACTTCGTCCTTGTGTGAATCTCGGTTATCACCTTATCACTTATTATTCTGTTTATTTATTCAATGACAATTTGTAGTGGCTTCTATATTTCCATTGAGTGCCTTACGTAGTTTTTATCTCAAGTGGTGGATACCTTGAGCCTAAATTTTAATCTTTGTGTTGAGATAGAGTAGTTGTAAATGACGCGACGGTAGCATGCGAATGATGTGGCACATCTCTTGTCATGCGCTGCAAATGTAAAAATATCACAGAATTTTACATCTTTGTAAGACAAATGTTTTTAAAAAATATAGGATTTATTGCAGTTATTTCTCTAAACGTTTAAATAAGTTTACATACGTGAATAGATAAAATTCCCTAAATAAAATTATTTCTGTCGACTCCTTGTAGGCTTCAATATTTATTTAGCTTACCTATCTACAAGGTCATGCTTAGCAGATTTTGCAAATTGTAGTCTTTGAAAATGGTGTACTGAATGTAAAGATGCCAAAGGGTGCGATTTATGATAAAAAAACTTTTACTTTAGGACTAACTCAACAAGCGAAAATTTCATCGTTCCTCGACCAAAAGTTATGTTGAAAAAGTGTTTTTTTACGAATCCGGTATTGCTCCGATTGTTAAAGTTGTTCATATTGATGAGTATATAAGTGAATTCACACCTAAATACCTGCACTTTACAAAACAATAGGTAGGTATAGACCCATAGGTACAACGGTCTGTAGAAAATCTACTCATACTAACTTGTTTTTTCATACTTTCTTATAAAAGCAGTTAAATTCGCGCTAAGTGAAGCGCATTAGATGGTATTATTAACCGACTTCCAAAAAGAAGGAGGGTATGTGTTCATGTGTATGTTTTTTTTTATGTTCATCGATAATTTCGCCAATTGTGAACCGAATCGAAAAATTATTTTTTAGTTCGAAAGGGTATACTCCCGAGGTGGTCTCATTTAAATTTTACAGAAATCGACTGAGCTTTTTTTGAAAAAAACAACAAAAATGGAAGCATTTCGAGCGAAATATCAAAATTTTATACACGATGAACCTCGATAATTTCGCCAATTGTGAACCGTATCGAAAAATTCTTTTTTAGTTCGAAAGGGTATACTTTCGAGGTGGTCGCAATTAAATTTTACATAAATCGGCTGAGCCGTTTCTGATAATTCAGCAATAATGTAAACAATTCGAGCGAAATATTCGAATTTTGTACACGATGGAATTATTTTTTGCAAAAAATGGAAAAACCGCCCCCCATCATGTACAAAACTCGAATATTTCGCTAGAATTGTTTACATTATTGTTGATTTTTCAAAAACGGCTCAGCCGATTTCTGTTAAAATTAAAATAATTTTTCGATTCGGTTCATAATTGGCGAAATTATTGATGAACATACACAATAAAAAAGAAATACATACACACGAACATAGTACCTCCTACTTTTTGGAAGTCGGTAAAAAAGAACAAGGCCTGGCGGTCAAAAGGTTAACCTAAGGAAATGTTAAATCAAAAATAAAATAAAAAAGTCAGATAGGTAACATGTTTTTCAGCCCGCGTAAAGTTGGGACGAGCCACTAGTTCTACTAATGAGTTAATGATACAATATAGATTCAGGTGCTGTCTACCAGCTAGCCAGATATAAATGGCAAGTACTGCGACATCTACTCGTATACAATAGCTTGGTCACCTACTGCTCAGGTATCGTAGCACGTTTTCTGTGTTACTCGTATAAGTCAGCCAAAACAAAGAAAAAGGCGACGCAGCAGCCGTGTCTTACACGAACCATTAGCTAGCCACTTTTTACCCCTTCGTAACTTAAAAACTATTAAGTTGAAATATATGAAATTTGGCATATTTATTAAAGTTCATTAGCTTGTCTATAATTTTAATTTTCATCAATTTTACTCAAACAGGTTTTTTCATGCGCAGATAGCGAAACAGCCATGCCGCAATTGACTAAGGTTTAGTGTAGTTTGTGGAGTGTAGAGCTCGAAGCTAGGCCTTAAGTGAGAAATTACAACTTTTTGATAGTGTGAACTGTAGTCTAGTCGTGGCTACATTTCACATCAAAATGTTTTTGTTGGATTAATACTACTTGGCTTCGTCACTTCTTCACAAGACTTCGGTTTAAATAAAACCATGATTCCAACATCAATTCAATTCAATTTATTTGCCACTAAGTGTATGTGTACATTGTACAAATCTTAATTTATGTTAGGTGCTGAAGACTTAGCAGCCCTTGTCGGGCATTGCAAATTACATACTAGGGCGCTATCTAAAGTTTCGTTATGGGCATCTTTGCACATGGAACTGTAGGAGGCGGATCATTTTAACATGAACATAATTACAACATGAAAATAAGAAATGAAAAAAAAAGTGTACATATTTATTAATTCTTATGCGAGCCCTTGTAGCCCCTGATAACAGCAGGTAATTAAATAGTAAGTACCTAGTTGGACCAATTCAAAATCGGTAAAAATAGATTATTATTTCGTATGAAATTACAATATTACACTTATAGAGTCATATAATGTAATTCATCTACGTAATTACAGAACGTATTACTTAAAAGCTTCATGTAAATATGTATTGCGTATGATCTAAAAAATTAAATTTTTTGACTATTAAACGTTATGTTTTCTCGTCTTCACTTAAAATACATCTTATCCCAGCACAGCAACTTCTTTGAGCCAATAAGTATATATCTAGTAAAAGCAAAATCACAGTCTTAGGAGCTAAAATAAATAAGAGATACCCACTTGGATAATCGTACGGACCAGAAATTGATGCCTTGCTCCGTACCAGTTTAACTTTCATAACCTGTTTGAATGCCCTCTATATCCTGGCCCTAATGGTTTACCTATACGTTATGCCTATATACATATAAATATTTCCTTAGCATCGGTTTGCCAAACTGATAGGTAAGTTATATACGGCGACCTAGAGGGAGAATGCTCGCCTTATAATCGAGAAGTCGTGGTTTCTAATTTTGGTCCCGACCGCTAACGAGTTCTTTGGAATGTACATGTGTAAAGATTTGCACACCACTGGCTTTTCGGTGAAGAAAAATACATTCGTCCCTAGAATAGATCACATAACTGAATCCGTGAACACACACGACGCCAGCATGGTAGATATGGCCCAATAATCATTCGTGGATAGACCTATGTTCGGTAGTGGACTATTGAAAGATCAGTAAAGTACTTACAGCAAGCTTCGATTTGTTTGTGTGTACGTCACTTTCTAACGTAAAACATATACCTAAGAATAAGTAGCTACCTACTCCGATGAAAGTTTAACTGACTGTGCCAAAAATGAATCGGTTGAAAATAAGATTACTCTCGCAAGACTACGATCTCAAAATAGGCTTTCGGCCCCATTCTTTACTACGCATAGAGCACCTGTCTGAGGCCTTACTACCGGCACTTGTATATTTAACCGCATCTTTTACAAGTATTGTACCTGTACTACGTAATATCACTATCATCACTATCACTATCACTACATAGTATAAAACAGAGTCGCTTCCCGCTGTTTGTCCCTATGTATGCTTATATCTTTAAAACCACGCAACGGATTTTGATGCGGTTTTTTTATAATAGATAGAGTGATTCAAGAGGAAGATTTATATGTATAAGGGGCGGGTCGCTAGTATATAGTATAAAACAAAGTCGCTTCCCGCTGTCTGTCCCCATGTTTGCTTACATATATCTTTAAAACTACGCAACGGATTTTGATGCGGTTTTTTTAATAGATAGAGTGATTCAAGAGGAAGGTTTATATGTATAATACACCTGTGCGAAGCCGGGGCGGGTCGCTAGTTATTATATATTCTTTGCCTGTACTAAATGTTTCTCTAGACGCCGTCCTAATTCGTCCGTCATATTTAAAGATAATATTTTACTCATCATCATGCATGGGCGTAACTAGTAACGCTTACCTATACCGTAATTTGACTAGCCGTCTTACCACAAAAGTTTTACGCACGCTTTAGATAATGTTTAACAGTACAAATTGAACGGTTACACAGTGTTTAAAGCGTGTTTAAATCTTTTGTGGTAAAGCGGTATGTTTGTCAGCAATCGCCGAAGTTAAGCAATGTTCCACAAACACGGCCAGATTTTGGATAGATGACCGCGGGTGGCATTTTGCACAAGTTTAGCTACCGTGGCTCGGATGACGGATAACCGTTATACCATGTCTGATGCCTTCAGGCAGCTAAAAAAACTCTGACACCAGGGATAGCCACCACCCGGCCTATACCTACGTTTTTATCTACGTACTAGCTAGCTAGCAACCCTATAAACATTTTTGCCCACCCCAGAAAACTTTAAATAAGACAAGAAAAGCATAAGCATTCAAAAACAATTCATCAAAATGAGTCCACCTAAAAAAATATGCGGTAACACCATAGAGATATAAGTAAGCTATAGCGGTAACACACATGACAAATATCGTTGAATTAAGAACTTTTTTGCAGTCGGTTACCAACGAGTAGGTACCTCTATGTAAATATGACCTTCTAGTTTCCTCAAAGAATAACAACATTCACTGGAGAGACGCGTATACCGGGTAGAGGAAAACGATTGTCTAGTTCAACGATACCTCAATAACGTCATTGGTCTAAGAGACCACAGACCTTGACGCAGACGCTCCACGTGCATCTTAATATCTATCCATGAATAAGTTGCAGATAAAATACCCTATACCCTATTTTTATCCTGATTATCAAATTAATTTAGGCATAGATTCATGTATACATGCTTGTTCTTCTGTTCTGTGATGCTTATACAGAAATTATTTTATTATCTATTTAATTTTAGGCGTCAATTTTGATTAGGCATTTAGAAAACAATACAAATAATAAGATTGCCTTTGCCCCACACCTACAATGGCCCTTATAGGGTCATAATTTGTAGGTAGATATATTTTATAGATCATGTTACAAGTAAATTAATAATAGATTATTTAACATAGCTTGCCAAAACTTGTTGATACTGCTGGTTACAAGAAGGCTGGCTCATTCCTCGCGAAGATAATTTCTCTAACAGTTCAGCGCGGGAATGCAGCCAGCGTTCTTGGCACTCTTCCACAAGGACATAATTTTTTTTTCGATTTTTAGCCTCTGTTTTTACATATGTATATTTATGTAGGTTTTATATTTTGTGTAGTATTTTTCCGTCCACATATGATGATTCAGAATGATGTTGCTGTGAACAAATTTTACTATGGGGCCAAACCAAGATATCGATAAAAAAATCGCCTGTCCCGTACAATATTGCAACTCTGAATTGATGATATTTAATACGAAATATTTGGTTTTTAGGGCTCCTTACCCAAAGGATAAAAACGGGACCCTATTACTAAGACTCCGATGTCCGTCTGTCTGTCACCAGGCTGTATCTCATGAACCGTGATAGCTAGAACGTTGAAATTTTCACAGATAATGATTTCTGTTGCCGCTATAACAACAAATACTAAAAACATAAAAATATAGTATTAAATGGGTTCGCCCACCTATAATATTTTATTAATAATAGAAGAAATATAATAGAAATAAATAACTTAAAATAAATTAAGGGGTATTCATACGGTACGAAACCCTCCACTCGCACTTAGCTGATTTTTTATCTAATTTCAGGTTGGCACATAGTAAAAGATTTTTTTTATAGGTGCTCGTAATAACGGTGTATAGTGTGAGCCATCTCCTTTCGGCTTTGTCAAAGAATATAATTATAATGCTTTGTACACCCTTGTTGAATTGAATAGCCATATACAGTTGTTTGTTGTTTTGAAAAATGCAGGGACATAAAGAGGTGTGGATATGAGGATGTGTGTAATTATAATTGTGAACCACTTTGACTACAGTACTCTGCAAGATTTACCAACCCTGAAATCGAGATATCAGGTATTCGATCGAATAAGTTCATTGACTTCCAACAAATATATGGAACAGGTATTTTTTTGCAATTTTCGTGTTGGTCGCATATTAAAAGTTATTTATAATGATGAGTATGTCGCAATCGAGTCGTAAATACCGAAATTATTCAAGTTATCTGAACGCTAGAGTCCACTGTGGACATTCGCGCGATAGGATCTATATAATATGGCGTGGCGATCGTCAGCCTCCGTTAAATACACACTAAGCCCGATTACAGAGGCGCCAGCGTAACTATATTAGCTAAATAGCATAGTTCTGTTTCTTTTTTACTTTAGGCATTCGATAGAGAGAACGCCTTTTACGTTGCTATTTAAGTTACGCTGGCGCCTCTGTAATTGGGCTTAATATATAGGTAGATAGGTACATATCTTTATATCCATTCATTTTGCGAAGCAACACATGTATTTACTGGTGACACAGGTATAGAGCTGAACATAAATGTAGGCAAGTCGAATCAGAAGGTAGAGTTCTCGAGTAGAGACCTCCAATCGAAAAGCGCAACGTCTACCCACGAGGTGGACTGATGACCTCATGTAGGATCGCGCTGCATGCAAGTTGCTTCCAACCGGTCTTATTGGAGATCCACAGGGTAGGCCTATGTACAGCATTAGACGTTCTTTGACTGATAGATATGTATTAGTGACTTCTATCGAAAAAAATTACAAGCTTGTGATACACTAATAAAATTTATATACCTATTGACGTACTGTACCTATATAGTAGGTACCTATAGCTTTTAATATCTCTATACTGTCTACTAAAGACAGCTTTTAAAATGATTAAGTCCTCCAAGTTACCTCTCCATCCATCAGCCATAAGAAGTCCACTGCTGGACATAGGCCTCCCCTATGGATCTCCAATAAGACCGGTTGGAAGCGGCTTGCATCCAGCGCGATCCTGCGGTCTTAATGAGGTCATCCGTCCACCTTGTGGGTGGACGTCCTACGCTGCGCTTGCCGGTACGTGGTCTCCACTCGAGAACTTTCCGACCCCATCGGTCATCAGTCCTCCGCGCTATGTGCCCTGCCCATTGCCATTTCAACTTGCCAATCCGTTGGGCTATGTCGGTAACTTTGGTTCTTCTACGGATCTCCTCATTTCTGATTCGATCTCGCAGAGAGACTCCGAGCATAGCCCTCTCCATAGCTCGTTGGGCTACTTGGAGCTTACCAATAAGGCCCATAGTGAGAGACCACGTTTCTGTGCCATAAGTCATCACTGGCAACACACACTGGTCGAAAACTTTCGACTTGAGGCACTGAGGTATGTCGGACGAGAAGACGCTACGCAATTTTCCGAACGCTGCCCAGCCGAGTTGGATTCGGCGATTGGCCTCTTTCTTGAAGTCGGACCTACCTAACTGGACTACTTGTCCTAGGTAGACGTACGAGTCAACGACTTCAAGAACCGAGTTCCCAACAGAGATCGGGGTGGGTACAACATGGGAATTACACATAACTTTCGTCTTGTCCATGTTCATCTTAAGACCCACCTGTTGAGAAACCCGATTGAGGCCTTCGAGCATCGTGCTGAGCTCTTCCATCGATTTTGCCATGACTACTATATCGTCGGCAAACCGAAGGTGGGTGAGGTATTCGCCATTGACATTGATGCCGAATCCTTTCCATTCCAGGAGCTTGAAGGCGTTCTCCAAAGTAGCCGTAAACAGTTTCGGAGAAATTACGTCTCCCTGTCTTACGCCTCTTTTTAAAGGGATCGCCTTGGAGCTCTCTTCCTGTACTCGGACCGACATAGTGGCGTTATTATACAAGCACTTCAACACTTCGATGTACCGATAGTCAATACGGCATCGTTGGAGAGACTCGAGCACAGCCCAAGTCTCGACCGAATCAAAGGCTTTCTCATAGTCCACAAACGCTAAGCAAAGTGGCAAGTTATACTCTTCGGTCTTCTGTATAACCTGCCGTAGCGTATGAATGTGGTCCATGGTACTAAAGCCCTTTCGGAAACCGGCTTGTTCGGAAGGCTGGAAGTCATCAAGCCTGCGCTCGAGACGATTCGTAATGACCCTTGAAAACAGCTTATAAACATGGCTCAGAAGCGAGATGGGTCTGTAGTTCTTCAATAAGGTGTTGTCACCTTTCTTGAAAAACAACACCACCACGCTTCTGTTCCATGCTTCTGGCGTGATGCCCTCGAGGACGACGGTGTTAAAAAGCTTCTGGAGGACTTTTAGTACAGGTGTTCCACCCGCTCTCAAGAGCTCTGATGTGATACCGTCATCACCCGGCGCCTTGTTGTTCTTAAGCTGATTCAGGGCCATTCTAATCTCGTACAGGCTGATGTCTGGGATATCTTCGGTGAAGTGTCGGGTCAGCTTGGCTCTTGGATCTTTGGCCGCGCTGCTAACAGGCTTAGCGACCGAAGCGTATAACTGTCCATAGAACCTTTCGATCTCCTCTAATACCTCTGCCTTGGTCGACGCTAAACTTCCATCTTCTCTCTTCAGCTTTGTCAATTGGCTTTGTCCAATAGACAAATCTCTTGCGAACACTTTGGAGCCTTTGTTCCGCTCTATTGTCTTTTTAATATGTTTAGTATTAAAAAGACGGATGTCGTGCCGCAAGGATTTCGAAATTTGTCTATTGAGACGCCTATATGACTTTGCATCATCGGAAGACTGCAATCTTAGCGAGCGTCGTTCGGCCATGAGATTTACAGTGTGATCGGAGAATTTCTGCGGTTTATTTGAACGGCGGGGTCTAAAGAACTTAGCACCCACCGTTTGGACAGTTTCTACGAGCCCGTTGTTGATCTCGTCCACCGACGCAAGGTTCTCTAGGCAAGCAAAACGATTCGAGAGCTCGAGCTGAAAGTCCTCGGGGTTTTGGATATGTTCACGAGTAGGTCGGAGCGTGGACTTCATCAGGCGGGACCTTTCGAGCTTAACATTAATATCTAATGTGCCTCGTACAATTCTGTGATCGCTGCCGGTTTTCACCCTGTGGATCACGGAGACATCATTAAATATTCGTCTCTCGGTGGTCATGATGAAGTCTATCTCGTTTTTCGTGGAACCATCAGGGCTCATCCAGGTCCATTTCCTGTGAGGCGGCTTCTGGAAGAAAGAGTTCATCATAAAGAGTTCCTCTCTCTCCAGAAAGTCAGCCAGCCTCTGGCCCCTAGGGTTTCGTTGCCCATATCCAAATTGCCCCACCCTCAGCTCATCGTCGTTTTTTCTGCCCAACTTTGCGTTGAAGTCCCCCATAACAACAGTGAAGTGGGTCTTAGACATATGAATGGCCCGACTTACGTCCTCATACATAGTCTCCACCTCATCATCTGGGTGTGACGATGTCGGTGCGTATACCTGAATGACCTTCAGCGAATACCTCTTGGATATTCTGAGTATTAGGTATACCACCCTGCTCGACACACTTTCGATGGTAATAATGTTGTTGGTGAGGGACTTGTGAACGAGAAAGCCAACACCACCTTGGGACCGTTGGTCACCTTCCCGGTAGTAAAGCAGGTTGCCGGATTTTAAGGTTATCGTGTCCTCCCCCTCTCTACGGACTTCAGACAACCCCACAATATCCCAACGCAACCTACTCAACTCTTCTTCCAGCTCAGCAATCTTCTCGTCAGTCCTCAACGTGCGCACGTTGTGTGTTACCAGGGCCAGTCGTCGTTTACGGGAGTGGTAGCCGGGCGTCTGCCAGCGATTCTTAGCACCCCCTTCTCCGCCGTTACCGGGGCCGCTACCGTAGCCCCGGGCTAGCGAAGCTGCTGGGGACTGGGGGCCTGGTCTTTTTGTTTGTTCCATATTGGGTATTTGCCCGTAATCGCCGCGCTGGGCAAGCGTGGTGGCGATCGCAGAAACGTAGCTTCGCGACAGGGATGCTGCTCCCCATCCCTGCCCTGTGCCATTTTAGCTACGTTTTTATTTGAATGGTTATACCGCCATTAGTCGGTTCCGCTGTACCTTAGTCGGCTCCTACGACACCTGGTACTAGAGGGGGGTGCTATTCTACTCTGCCGGCACCCCACGGCTGCAAGTTACCTCTAAACATCCATTTTTCGTTTGTTTTCCTGTCTAATAATAACTTGTTTGACAGTAGATAATAATAATAATAAGTAGGTACCTATGTACAAAATATCTTCACTAATATTACAAATCCGAAAGTGTGTTTGTTGGTTTATTGCTTTGTTGGTCTTTAACGCAGAAACAGAGCGACAGACAAACTTGATTTTTGGCGTAGATATAATATTAGTTTTAAGGTTGTAAAGTGACATAGGCTACTTTTTACTCCGTTAAAACACTAGGTTCCTATGGAATAGCACAAAATCTAAATTTGGCGCGGGCGAAACCGCGTCCAAAAACTAGTCTATATAAAAATAAAAATTAGTTGCAGGACCTAAGTCAAGCTAAATTCCCTGTTTATAATAATATCATTTGTATTCTGTTACTTGTTACGGAAGATAATGTTTTCCTATTTTCCTTGATCCTGGTCTATCTGTACTCGTATGTACAATTTAGTTCATTTTTAGGGTTCCGCACCCAAAGGGTAGAAACGGGACCCTATTCCTAAGACTCCGCTGTCCGTCCGTCTGGCCGACTGTCTGTCTGTCTGTCACCAGGCTAGGCTGTATCTTATGAACCATAATAGCTAGACAGTTGACATTTTTAATGATGCTGTATTTCTGTGGCCGCTATAACAACAAACAAATACTTACTAAAAACAAAATAAAATGTATATTTAAGGGCGGCTTGATACAACATACCTGAATTTTTAGCCGTTTTTTGCTCGAAATTAATAACGGTAACAGGTAGGCGCGTAAATATTCACATAGGTAATATTAAATCGTATGTTCACTTCAATAATTAAAATAAAATAAATGAAACGTGACTTTTTGGCGAGATGTTAATATCGGCAACAGGTAAATGCTTGAAATATTTACAGAATAGCTAGTTGTATATTAACTTGAAAAATAAATAATTAAAATAAAATATATTAAGGGGGGCTCCCATACAGTACATAACCTTTCGTGCGCCAGTTCGACTCGCAGTTGACCAATTATTTTACATTGACTGTATGCATGTAGATTTTCATTATTGTTCACTGAGAGGCAAAGTAAAGCTCTTTAGCATAAGTACTGTAGGTAAGAGCCATTTAGTACCTAGTCCGCTGCTGAACATACTGCTGCTGCTGCCTACCCACGAAGGACGATACGGCCATAGCCAAAGATGTACCTAATTAAGTAGGTGTATGTTAAATTGTGTCTAAGTGTTCTAGTGGTAGTAACACACGCCTTACAATCTCGAGGTCGCGTGGACTCAAACTCACATTTTCACACAACTCCCTTTTTAGGTAAGGAAAACATCTCGAAGCAACCTGCACACCTACGTCCCGTAGAAGAATTCAGCAGATTATGCGAATCTGCCAACCCGCACTGGGTCAGCGTTGTGGATATGGCCCAATTGCCTTTTTTTAATCGCCCCACAAGGCGAAGAAATGGCGATTTTAAAAGGAGCGAGGGCGTATAAAATTTGTGGTCGCAGCGTAAGATATTCAAGATCACGGTTGCGAAAATTCTTTGAAAAAAATCAGAAACAATCTGGAAGTAGCTAGAAAAAAACCTGGAGAAAATAAGAACTTAATTGAAGACATGTCTTGAAATAAATACTAGGAAATCAAAGTGGAAATTTAATCAAAGAAAACCCTTAAGCTTTTACCCTTAGTGGGTATACCTGTGTTCAGCAGTGAACAGGCCGGTACAAAAGGTAGGTACACTAAGTTATTCAGTTATTCAAGTCAGGGGCAAAAAAAGCGCAAGTCACAAGATGAAGTCCAAATTCTGACTAAGGTCAGGAAACCCACGAGGTTCACTACGTTCGGGAAGGAAGGAAACAATAGGAACGATTAAGACAAACATATTATTTTTTTCCTCAAAGAAAAACATAATTAATTACAAATATTAAAACTTGTAATCCTATTGTCATTAAAACGTATTATGTACTCGGGGTTGAAACAATGGTTCATTTCTTTAGAGTTCCGTTGTAAGACAAGGATCTATGAAAAATATGTAGGTAAATCTAACATGAAAAACTAAAATTATTGAAAGATACAAAAATCTATTAAGAAGATCATTATATCTTTATCATTATTATCATTTTGTGAACATGTTCTACGGAACCTCGTAATACGCTTGTTTCGATAATGTGTTGACAGTTTATTTGGTTTATCTTTTCTGATGCTCTTTCTAGGTTCTCCCAATTATGAGCACGCGGATCTGCATGTCATATTAGGTACTCTTACTAGTAGAACCTAGTAGGAGTACCAGGAAACACCCAATTTCCAAAAATAGTGTATGCCTATGCATTCAATACTTCTTTTTTATCTTTAATAATGGCATGTACAGTAGCGTAACGCGAAATCGCATCAGCGGTACCCTTTTCTTTCATTCCTAAGTCTACCCAGTAAATCTATCTAAACAAACATATACATCGCATAATACTGAAAAAAGTGAATGCACAATGAGAGAATATTGAAAAGCATAACTACCTACTCTTATACATGTAAAAAAAATTCAAAGGTGCCTCGCGAGGCCCCCTTTTATATGCGAGGCCGTGGGAAAGGGGCCCCTTCCAGTGGATTTTCAATTTTTATTAAAAACCTCCTAAAATCTCCAATATGCGATTACGCAAACGGTAGTATGTAGTGATCTAATAATATTTAGGCATGAACAATAATCTTTTATTTTTGACAATAACAAAATAAATCTGTCTGAAATTTGCCGCCACCTAAAATCTGCCGCTCTACTCAGTCCGCCGATGCCCACTTCGCTCAGACTGGGTACGCCACTGGACAGGTCCAGCTATGACGACTTGTGGATGAGATGATGATTTTGGCTCAAGGTAGGTAGGTACCTGCCTACTTCTTGTATCACTAGACTGTTTTTGAACTAGAATTTTCCAAGAAAAACATGTTTACTCGTATGATACGAGTAAGATTAAAACCATGACCATTCATCGGTCCAAGACCTTCAGGTGTTGGAGTTGTTATTGACCCGAAAGTACTTTACGTCACCTTGACTGCACACAATATTATGCTGAACCTACAATGGCAGTACAATATGATAAACATTCTCTGCGTATGTGATACACATAAGACAACGCGGTTAAAATTTAAAAAAAATGTGTTCGTGTTTTCTCGGAAATCCGCCCATGTAGGTATTTTTTTAAAGAAAATCTCTATCAGAGCTTTTTCCGATATTCGAATTGTAATAAATTGCAGTAGTTTCCATGTGCAGTGTGGCTGTGTCACGATAGGTGTTTATAAATATTTTATTGCAGCACCCTGTAGCAGCGCCACAGCTTATTTCATGGATTTGACCGAAACCTCGTTCGTTTTGTACCAGCAGTGCTCAGGTGCAGGTGTTAGAAAAATGACCAGACCATTACTTACCCTTTTAAGACCCTTAGTGTGAGAATATTTATAAAACTACAGTCCATTTCGTGTAACTATATAAATGTTGGTATATCGCTTTTATGAAGTCACTTATCTTTACGAAAATTAGTAAGCGCATCAGCCGGAACAAGGAAAAACTAAGTATTAAATGTACCTACACCACACAAACACGATTACGTTTACTATACCAACTCGTACTAGACCAAAAACCACTGGACCAAGTTTTAGGTACGTAATGTAGGTATGGTTTGACGTAGCATGGGACAGCAATTAAAAAACCTCACACCAAGCACATAGAAGGCTACTTACGACGGATGGGAGCCATTTATCAGTATTTTTGAAACAAGTTTCATTATAAGAAAATCAGTGTATCATATATTCTAAGATCTCGCCAGGCATCTCGGCTCGCTCTCTGTGAGCATTGCTTTGGATGCATTATCTATGCATGTAATAAATACTTTTCTTTGATCCGTAAACCTGATTGACCTGATAAACCGTAAACCAGGTACATCAGTATTTTTTCCCCATAAACTACAAAAAATTGCATCAATACACGTAGGAGCACGCGGAGCAATCAAGTTTCTGTATAAGTCAACATTGACTAAGTTAAAATACTTGTTAAAGGTATTTCGAATGCAACTTAATTTGCATAAAATTATTTCTTTCTGCCTTGAGCCAGCTTAGGTCTGATTCTCTATGAAAACGCACGTTACTTGTGCCATGTGAATTTATTTTTAAGAAATTCATGTGTATCTAATAAACTTCCTTTTTCAATACTATAATTTGAATTCGAATTGAATTTAACTTAAACAACTTCAAAAAAAAAAAATATTCCAAACTAAATTCGCGATAGTGAAACTAATACTTAGGCACGTTACATTACGTTATTTTGTTAGAGAATCCGGCCCAAGTCGGTAAATATTGTATCTTTATAGATAGATTTTCTTACTTTCCTAAAACCATTTTCTCAAATAATAATACCTATAATAAAAATTTATTTCAAAATAATACTAAAATAATATGCACTACATACTAACCAGAGAGTTTTCTTTCCGCCGGGCAATTTACTGTTTCGTTCGTAAAACCGCGCAGTGATTGGCGAAACGCATGCGCGTTGTACTCGCGGTTTCGCAATAGACTGGTGCTCGCGCGCAGCTGTAGCCGACTGTGATAACCAGCGATCGACCTCACATCTCAACGCTACTCGGAAGAATTCTAACAAATATTTCAGTTTACCTAACAAAAAATATTTGTCACTCATCTCTAATCTATCGTAGCGTCACAATTCAGGTAAGTATACCAAAACACAAAGGAAAATGAACAAATGACAAACCAATTTTCTTTATAATACTTTAATCTTACAACGTATTAGCACTTTATGGAATACAGTTTTATGACCATACAAGACTATTTGGTAGGGGGAGTTCCTTAGCGCCGGACACTACTACATTGTATTTTAATATTCGAAGATATCTTGTGAAAATGTAAGCCTTTTTTCACCTCTGCCTTTTTTAGCGATGATGCGGTATCACTTGCTGACTTAAAAACGAGGAACTTTGTGAGTAAAAGGATTTAAATATATCCATATAAAATTATAAATGTTGTAAATCCTTGTTTGTTGCTTTGTTTTTTGCTCTATCACGCAGCAACGAAGCGGTGGAACGACTTGATAAATGGCATCGATATAGTTTTAAGGTCGCATAGTGTCATAGGCAATTAGGCGAAGCTGCAAGTAAAAACTAGTATAAGAATATAGCTCTGAGAACATGAAACGGTATCGAATAAAAACAGCCAGAACGGGAAACGCTTTGCCTGAGTCTTCCCGCTAAAGTATTAACGTGGGTGTCTTCAAATCCTGAGTAAATAGGTATCTTCTAGGTAAGCGTGATACACCCTAGACTAGTATGTTGTCAAATGCACTATCTTTTATAAATATTATCGTGAGTGTATCCGGTTTTTCATATAAAATCTTCTATATGTATAAAAAATGAATTGCTGTTCGTTACTCTCACTAAAACTCGAGAACGGCTGAACGGATTTATCTTATCTTAGTCTTGAAATGTTCGTGGAGGTCTAGGGAAGGTTTAAAAGGCGAGAAGTGAAACGAAGTTCGCCGGGTCAACTAGTAAGAAATATAAAAAAAAAAAAAAATCATACAAATATTTTATGACTAAAGTTTTGTTTTTAGAAGTTTGTGATGTTTCTTGTATGAGTCTTTATATGTCTATGGCCTAATGTGTAACGTGGCAGAATGGAGTAGAAATTATTAGGAGTTCTATCTCTGTAACGCAAATGTTCTAAGCACTAGCAGACCAGCAGCCCAACAGAGTGACCACAATGTGCCTGAGTGCAATATTGGCCCGAGAAAGAAAAATAGTTCTAAATTAAAGATGAGACCACACACGTGCGCTCGACCGCATCCACAAACGCGACGATTACACGACGCCACTAACGTTTTATTATGAAATGTCCGGAAGTGGCGTTTCTAGCTCAAGATCAGTAATGCCATATCCAATCACAATTATTGTTCTACTGCTTTCACAAAGAAAAGGTTTCCAGTAACAGACTATACAGTTGAATTGAGACAGGTAAGATCAAGTTTTCGGGTTAAGCTTCCTCAGAATGAAATAAGAGTAAGTTTTACGAGCATATTCCAAAGTACACCTGAAACACCTAAAATAATGAAAATTTCATGCACTTGTAACAAACACTAAAGAAATAAATATCAGAATGAAAATTATAAATAAATTGGTGTTATTTAAATATTTATTTAAAAATACATATATGTTTTTACATATTTTTAAATAAATATATGTTTATATGTATCACAAGCTCTGCTTAGTTTGGGGTCAGAGACCGTGTGTTAGATATCCCCTAATATTTATTTATTTAAATCACAGAGTTCTATCTCTGCGATTTAAATGCATAGCGAATGTAACGGGGTGAAATTTCTTATCACATTTTTGGAGTTTCGTGTCAAAATGGTATATCAAATGGTAAATTACCAATATTATGGTGATATTATGGTACGATTCTAGAGGTAGTATAATATATAATAATGTATTCTATGTGTCAGAGCCAATTTCTTGGTGTTGTGTGTCATCTTAAAATCCAATCCAAAATGCTGTATAGTTCACGGTTTCAGCTGTCACACGAAGTCGAGCAAAGTTTATAATAATATTATAACTATACATATTTTAAGTATCATTTTTTTTTAGTTTTGCTGTTAAAGGCCTTGAAGTATCTGAAATCAAATAGATCATTTGCATCGAGGAAGTTTAAATTTTCCGGACGCAAATCTAGGATTTCATGCAGCAATTTTCAGAATACTTAATTACTTTAATAACTTACTCATATACACTATAAATAAATTTATAATAAATTAAATTATTTTTTTGGTGTTTTAATTTTATCACGCACATACATATGATAAAGATATTAGACTGAACAAATAACATTAAAAAAAAAACAATAAAGAAATAACAGCGATTTATTCGATTGATTTATTTCATATCTCATTTTTTATTTATTTATTAGCAAAGTTTAGAACGAGATAGGTGTTGATCTTAAGTTGAAAGATAATCCGATTCTAACAGAACTCCCTCTACTTACTATAATTATAATATGTAATAAAATAAATCTAAATAATAATTATATAGCCACTAATCCATTAAATCTTCTGCGTCGTCGAGGAGATCCTGTAACAAAATTACACATATTTATAATAATATCACTTTTTTTTAAAAGCTGTAGCAAAATGTACACTTAAGGTGCCATTTGGTACTGATCTGCCAACTGCAACTGCAGACAGCACGTGCAGAGGCTGATAAATCTAGCAGTAGAGTTGTGTCCTAAACAAATGAAGTCGGTCGCAGCTGGACTACTTGTATCAGCCGCTGGACGTGCTGTTGGCCGCTGCAGTTAGCAGCTCGGTTCCAAATAGCACCTTTACAGGTCTACTAAAGCTCATAGTTGCCTAAACTTTTAAAAGAGGCTAAAAAGCCAATTAACTTTTATAGCTTTAGGCGCAGAATGGCCAATTTGTAAAATGGCAACAATTCTATATAGAGTATAACTATAATCCGACCGCTTAACTCAGTACTGAGGAGGACTGAGACGGATGCGGTCGGCGGGTCCCTACCGCCCGTACCTGTCTCAATCCCATTTGTCGTCTACCCCCGCCCCTGTACGGCACAGGCGAGGACTGAGTAAAGCGCTCAGACTATAAATACCAAATTATCACAATGAACATTCTAAAAATGCCTAATTCTCATAAGTCCCGAATAAAGTTCGGTAAGTTCATATGCCATTTTGCGAGTGGTTATTCTGCGCCTAAAACGATCAAAATTCTCAGTTTTATAGACAATAATCTAATGATTCAGCAATATCCAGAGTTTTAGAGAAGAAATAACTACTCTATGATCACATTTCTTTTCATCGATAACTCATCAATGCAGGTGTTACAACAATATTATACAAACAACATCGCGATGCATCATTATGAACAATAAATGAATTAACACTTAGGGGGCGTCAGAGACAATAACATGCTGAACGAAATGCGTGCAAATAATCGAGTAACTATTCTATATTTATATTTTATTAATAAATACATACATTTATTTAAGTTAAAACAGTCATTACTGTCTCTTCTTTTATCTTTCTGTCTGAATGCTCTAATTCATTTTCGAAAAATTAACCTACAATGTTTATATAGTTTCAGATCCTCCTTATCATAAAGTGGGGCCCAATTATTTTTTACATAATTTAGATTTAAGATCGAATTTCATATTTTTGGATCTTATTATCTTTTGACATTGCTTGTAAAATATGACGACGTGATGGCGGCCAGATCAAATAAGAAAATATAAAATTCCAAAATAATTAAGCTTTAAATACCGTTGTTTATTTGTTTATCATATTTTAACGCATTTTTGGGCAGCTGTACAACGTCTAGGCCGACTTTGCAAGATTTTCTTTCTTCGTGGCACTGCCACTCTTGTCCACAAAATTCTCATACATTTATTAACATCAATAACTTATGCGTAAAGGAGAAAAATACAGTCTACACAATGTATTGTTTTCCAACCAAAAACACCCGAAACGTGACATCTACACACGTTCAACAACACGTGAATGTTACGGTCAATCACGGAGCGGTCAGTCACGGTTATTGTTTCGATGAAATGTCACAAATATGGACTGCCTTTAGTCTTTAGAATTCTACGTTCAAATACCGTTTGGGTTTTTTGTTAATAAGTATGTATGTTCGTATGGGCTAAGTGGCTTTTTAAGCCGCCTGAAGCCCTCTGAAAATCTCTAACTTCTAAAAGCTTAAAATAGCATTTGTTTTTGTTTTAATTAATTGAGAACTACGCATTGTGTTTTGCTTTGAGGAAAATTGAGCACTGCCATAGCTTGGATGACACGTTAAATTATAGGCAAAGGTAGCTTTAACCGTGTACAGATCAAGCTTAAACATGGTAATCAACTTTCATGCGGCTTTTTGTTACTTATCTTATATAGTAATTGAGATGTAATTGTCGAAAAACCCATGGAAATCTGAATTTAGCATGCTGCCGAGAACAATCGCAATAGACTTCATACCCGCTAGAAACGAAATGAGTAGATGCGCGGTGTGCGAGTAAATATGGCACGAACAATATTATTTAATATCAGAGGTATAGGCCGCGACACACAAGTTGGCGGAAACGAAGTTATCTACAAGTATCGCAATATCCAATCCTGACTGAAGCTCACACAAAGCCGCGCGTTGATTGGATATTGCGCAGCTTGTAGCTAACTTTATTTCCGCCAACTTGTGTGACGCGGCCCATAACGTAATTATTACTAAACACTGGATCTGCTTTTATTGACCGAAGCGAGGTCTGTGCTTCAACACGACAATTTTGCTTTCTTCTCTCCGGATATTGATCTTTGTCTACAGGTCGCAGTTTTCAACGAATCTCAATGAAGCTTTTTAATTGGGAACAGGGGGGTATATTTCCCTTTGAATTATTAGAAATTTGTTGTCCCGGTATTTATCAGTCGATTTCGATAAATATATTATGACAAAATTGTTTAGTATATAAATCCTAACAAGGTTTGCTAGTATGAACCAAATCGGTCAAGAGCGAGTCGAGATATAGGCTTATGAAGATTTCGTTAGTTCTAGATTGATGTGTCGCGAGGTCTACGGTTTGGAGAACTACTAGTTTAATATAATATATATCCACTGCTATTATATTTCGAATTATAAAGGTCAATATGGGCGTAGAAAATCGGTAGCCTGCTGGTGGCAAATGTGTAAAGCCACCACTGACGCATGGTTAGTGGTAATGCCTTACCGCGTCTTCTGCAGTGACGTCGACCCCGAGTCCTTCCAATTCTTGATAGATTTCGTCTATGTTGAGGCTGTCTTTACGAGGCGAGGTCTCCGATTGCTGCCCGCCGCTGTGAACGTCACGTGATATTAGACCAGTGATTGACTCTTCAACATAATGTATGAAACAACAGACTTTTTAGATGTTATACCTTTCAGGTGCGCGTTTGTTCGTGTCGGCGATGTTGGGAGGAGCGTTGTGGCTCTGCGCGGGCTCTGGCTTCTGAGACTTGTGCGCGGCGTCCGCACTGCTCGTACTGCTCAGCGTGTCGGCCAGGAAACTGTCGACGTTCACACGTTTATTGAACATTCTACCAGATAAGAACACGACGCGAGTCGTTGCAATGCTTATTACTTATTGACCGAGCGTAAGCGAGGTCTCTTAGTCTACTGGGATGAGCCGGCACTTGTGTTGTCAAATGTATGTTTGTATGTTTCTTTGTTCGACGATAACTTAAGTACCTCTCAACCAATTTCTATGAAATTTAGCGTACACGTAGTCTATATTTATAAAATGTTTAGTCATCTTCTGTTCAGTGGTGTCGAAGATACCAGGACCGTGATAAAAAGAGGCAAAACGGCGCCACTTTCTGCAGGAGTTGCTAAAGACGTAATATTACTGCACCCTCGAGTATTTTATTTAAAATTGTAAGAATAACCGCTCATGTTTACGCAAAATTCAGGATAATATTTTATATGTAATTGTTCAGGCAAAATTCATGATAATATTAAATTTGTAATCATATTTATGTAATTTCAGGCCAGTTTTGGACGCCTAGCGCCACCTAGTGCTATCAAAGTGTAAACTTCACCTAGGGTTTGTCGATTTCAGAATCCGTCACCACTTTGTATGAAATAAACTCATTTTAGCAAACTAGCAAGCTTGCTTTAGACCGATTCCGCGACCGTTCGGAATTAATTCCTTCTCATCTCACGTCAGCACGCGTTGCATGGCAAAGGGAAAAAACAATTATATCCACTTTTAATGTCAGTTGCCATTGTCAATCCATACTTTATTTCCTCTTCGAGGGGATGTAATGGTGGAAAGACAATTTGTCCCTTTGCCATGCTACCCGTGCAGGAGCGTTCAGATAGAGTAGATAGACGCTCAGTTTTTAGGGTTCCGTACCCAAAGGATAAAAACGGTACCCTATTACTAAGACTCCGCTGTCCATCTGTCCGTCTGTCTGACTATCTCCAGGCTGTATCTCATGAACCGCTATACATAGCTAGAAAGCTGAAATTTTCACAGATGATGTATTTCTGTTGCCGCTATAAAAAGAACTAAAAATTGAATAAAAATAATATTTAAGGGGACTTGATGATAAGACTTGAATTAGAGCTATAAGTCAAAGGTTGGAAAATGACACAGGCTACTTTTTATTCTAGAAAAAAAAAAGGTTCCAAGAAGATCATACGATGAAAATCTAAAATGTCACACCAAGCTAGTTAATTCTTATGTCAGCGGCGCAAGAAGGACGCAAGAAGAAGCAACTTCATTAAGTTTGGTTCGACTTATAGATATTGTTTATACAAAGTGCGGAGATTTTAAGAGGTGGATCACACGGTCTCTGACATCAAACTAAGCAAAGCTTGTCATATGGCTGCCAGGAACTGATATACAACATATACATACTCAGCCTGTACATTAATTATCAACAAAATGGTAATGATTATTACCTTGCCGGGCTACGTCCATCAGAGTCGACGGTAAGACTGTCCGCGTCCGTCCTCGCCGCGGCGGCCAGGCTGCCCGCCGCCACGAATGGACCCGAAATGGAACTGTGGAAGTAAACTCTACTATAACAAACATCATTTTTAGGGTTCGGCACCCAAAAGGTAAAAACGGGACCCTATTACTAAGACTATGCTGTCCGTCCGTCCGTCAATCTGTCACCAAGTTGCATCTCATGAATCGTAATAGCTATAGAGTTGAAATTTTCATCGATTTTGTATTTCGATTGCCGCTATGACAACAAATACTAAAAACAGAATAATATAAATATTTAAAGGGGTTTCTTATACCACAAACGTGTTTTAATGTCGAGGGACTCATATACTGTATGTAATTCTTCATACGCGAGCCCAAGTCGTACTTGGCCGATTTAAAAAAATTAAAATATAAGGCTGATGTTACTCATGATTTTTCTTACGTAAGATAGCAAGTCTACTACAGTTTCGACCGCATTGAACGATCTTTTTGAGTAGCACTGACCTATAGGCCGAATCAAAGTTCTCGGTGTTTGTGATGTTAGCTACAGGCTGCGGATAACCCAATCCTGACTGAAGCTCATGCACTTAGCAGCTGCGTGAGGATTGGATTTCGCGCAGCTTGTAGCTAACTTCAGCCTCTAAGTTTCATTCGGCCTACTTGCGAGAAGAGTCCATGCGTTAGTACTAATACTAGACAAAAAGCCACGCAGGATTTTTTTTTGCAAAATCCACGCTACTTTTCATAAAACATCATTATTATTTCAGGCTTAGTACATCTACTCTATAGGTATCTGTTATAGACCTCTAATAAAACCGGTTCAAAGCAGCTCTAACAAACAACAACAAATATTTCTACGGCAAAAGTAACAAAACTCCAAATTCCTATCAAAGTGAAGAGAACGATAGATGAACAATACGCTAATATGGAATTCATTACTCGATCCTAACCATATAACTATTCTAGTCCAACAGAAATGGAGCGAGATATAATGTCCAGCACTGAATATCCTACAGCGCGAATAAAAATGTCATGCGCTATTTTCTAATGTTTAAAATAGTAGTCGCTATTTAAATCCACGTCAAGAACCACTATTCTAAAGACTCAGAGAGAGAGAGAGAGAGGGAGAGAGAGCTTCGGAACTAAAAACTATACAATAGTGTACTATAGTCAAAGTTACGAAGGATGCCCCTTATAAAAAATACCTGCTTAAATTGCCGTAAAACTTGACGAATTCATGGATGCAAGTCAAAACTGAATGTTGGTTCTCAGTGGTCGGCACGAGAGTACGATCACTTGGGGTTTCCATTTTGGTGAAAGAGATCTCATTGCTTAAAGCGCTTGATGACACGGCAGGATAGGAAATGGGACGAAAGACGAGAGTTTTTTGATTATATCCGTCGAGATTCTTGCCACAACGAGAACGGAAAGGGGCGGAGTGAACGGCATGCCAACTTGTCGTCTGGTCTACGTTAGTCGCAGTGGCCACGCTACTCATACCGACCAATGCCTCGGATCTTGAGATCGAACTGTGGATGTTATAAATCTATCAAAATTACTTTTAATTGCTGACGAATGAAAACTAAAATCTGCTATCTAAAGATGTAAAACGTGGATACGTGACTAGAGAACTTTTTAAAATGAAATGTTCCTGCATGTAAAAGTTATCATCGACAGTTGACAGATGTTTAGATGAAGTTCACCAGATCCCTTAGTCCAGGTTTTACGTAGTTTACTTAAACTATCGAGCTCGTACATTTTGGTTAGTTCTTCCTCGTTCCCGCCAGGGGCGCTTTACAAAAATGTTAAGAGCAATACGGAAACAGCTGTAGTTTCAATTTACGTGAAAACCTGGACTAACCCCTCAGATCAGCTAGTAGTGAATAAATCATACTTAGAAGTGTGTGAAGGCAAGCGCGAAGGTAGACGTCTTCTCTCCTCTTGCAAGTTGCGCTCAGTATTGCACAGTTTGGCGTTCGGCTCTATGTGTTGGAGGCTCGAAGCGAGCGGCGCAGTTTCCGCCTGGAACCGCTCCAGGTCCAACGACTCCTGAGTATGAAGCCACTTGTTATTATTATCTACTAGCAGCGCCCCGCGGTTTTACCCGCGTTGTGCCCGTTCCCGTGGGAATTTCGGGAATTTTTATACATATAAACCTTCCTCTTGAATCACTCTATCCATTTAAAAAAACTGCATCAAAATCCGTTGCGTAGTTTTAAAGATTTAAGCATACAGACAAACAAACGAAAATAGCGACTTTATTTTATACTATGTAAGGATATTTATTATCTCGACACGTAACGATTCTGTCATGTTATGATGGCAGAGGTAAGGTAAGGGGTATGTACAAACTGTCTAATGAGCTTAGGACCGGATTTATAATTTAATTATTTGCGGCTCTGTAATAATTTTAATATTTCTTGATAAGCGCGCGCAACAAAGTCCACTTGCATCAATTCTACACAGGATCTCAAGATACAGGCTTAGCCGAATTTGAGGCCCTCTGGTTATTGTAATTATGTATTTTTGCTGTGGAAACAAACTAATATAGTTAAAATTTAAAGGGCTACCAAGGGGCAGGCCTAGCCGAGTCTTCTGTTACTCCAATTAGCTTCGTATGAGAATTAAATTAACGATAGTTTTGTTTCATAGATATAATTTGTACCTATTTTCTTTCTCTAAATTTTTTTTCTCTTTCTTAAAACCGCGAGTGGCAACTGAACTCGATTGGCACAGGACCGAGGTAAAAGGCACAGTTAGAGAAGGGGCCACTTTGCAGCAGTCGAATAAAGAAAGCAGTGGATAATGATGTTGATCACTATCTTCATTGGGTGTATCTGTAGACACAGCCATTTCTGACAACGCAAAAAATAAGATGTTCCTTACTAGCTATATTCCATACTATCATCTTGCCGAAAGTCAATGAAACTTTTTGACTAGAACAATTGATTTTACTGTCGCTATTTCAGTGTTGGTCTAATAATAAAAGTTTATAAAGTATAATGACATCCCGGAACATATCCGTGGTCTAGAGATACCAAACCGTAAAATGGTTTATGTGAATGTGTGTAACCTGTATTTCCGGGAAGAGGTTTTCATAGTTTTCTGGATCGGCGAGAGACTGGCCAGCCTTGGTGTCGGCACCGAGTGACTCCCGCCATAGTTTGACCACCTCGGTCACTTTGGACGGCAGGTACGATCTGTTGACAAATGTACTTAACCTTATAAGATGAACCCTTTTTTTAAGATGTTATAAATTCAAAGAGTCATTTTTGATAAACATTTTAAAGATTTGTCTCGTGTCAGGTGTAATATATTTTTACAAATAATGACTTAGCTATTATTATATATTATTATGTATACATAACAATAACCAACATCTTTAACTTCGGTAGCCTTATGGGGGGCCCATTTAGTAGATGTCAAGTCACCACCCGCCTTGATATTTTGGAATGGGGCATTACTTGGCGGGTACCGCACTTCATTCCATAAACCAGCTTATAATCACGTAATAATGAATTATAATAGCCCAAGAACTGTACCTATTCCCCGTCTTTAACCTGGGCATTGACGATCAGTTTTTCGCGTCAGTCTAGAAGTAAAACTGTGACGTCACTCCAAAGGATCGTAAGTGTCGAATCATCACTCCAGAGTTTTCCGTTACTACCATAATCCAATCCGGCGCATCGCGCCAAACTGCCCGTGAGTGTGTGATCGTCATTCCAATGGCGTCAGTTCGCTCGCAGCGCTTGCGGTGATTGGGCGTGTTGAGTGAATTGAATTCTTTCATACATTGCTTTCTTTTTTGTTTTTTGGTGAGTATATGGCAACAAACAGTAGCCGCAGTAACAATTAATGTGTCTTCTTCGGATTCAGAATTTGTTTTTTCAAATTGGTTGGGGAAGTGGGGAAATCTAGTTGGCCTAAACCATTTGGAGTGACGCCAGAGTTTTACGTCTAGACTGACGCGAAAAACTGATCGTAAGCTTTATAATAATTTTCCTCTTCCAATTACCCAAAAACTGTTTATTTTTATAATACTTAATGATTGTAAAAAGGCCTCTTGGTGTTGGTTTCGGCCGTACCAATGTCTTTCAGAGATCCGGGGCAACTCGTGAGTTGTATACCATAATCTCAAAAACTACGAATAAATTTTACTCAGGATATGTAACAACATGTGCATTTATGATTTATAGCCCATTTAATGAAATTTCTTTAATTGGGCATTAAGTCATTAGTCGTAAACGGTAAGTTTTATAAAAAAGTTTACTGGAAACAAAAAAAGCAAAATTTTATTTTTTACAATAATGGTATCCATAACTTTTGGCCTAAAGTGCATAGTTTCCGAGATATTGGCCAAAAACGTTTTTTCAAGATGGTGCTTGAAGGTCCACCTGGATCTGTCAGCATTTTGTGATTTTAAGATCAGTAAGTGAACCTAAACCTTATAAAAAAAATTGGATCGGAAATTTAGTGCAAAGTAACCAAAAAACCGTGAATTTTTCCTGCACTACATATATTGTGTAGGATTTGTTTTAGAGTTCCTGAGTGTGATTTATTCGTAGCATACCAAATAGAATGCAATACGTTTTGCACTAGTTTAGTACTGTACTGACCTGGCAAATAGAGCGGCTTCGGGGAATCTTTTTCTTGAAATTAACATCTCCAAACAGACTTGTGGCTCGTTTAGCATGAAGAAAGACAAGAAGGCGATGTTGTCCTTTCCTTCTGCGCCCGCCATGTTAGCCACCTCGTTCAGTAGCGGCTTGTCACCTGTTGATCAGATATAGGAATTTTATAAGTCTATAGAGGAGGCCTATATCCAGCAGCAGCTAAAGCGATGCCCTATGGCTGGAACGATGACGTACGTATCTCGTGTGAAGTTCCAATACTAGATATAAGAAGATTAATGCAATAAATAGAGGTCGAAAAACGTAGTTCAATTTCACGTACTTGCGATTTTGTGATATCAATTAGATCCCGGGATCCCGCAGAACTTACGAGTACTATTTCCAGAGATTGTAAGTCGCACACTGTAATTACTATTTCATTTTCTGTCAGACAAATTATAAATATTAAAAAAATCACTTTTAAGAAAATATTAAATAGTCGTAACAAACGGCACCGAGGCGAGCCCAGCGCGCGATATATCGTAAATTATTTTTTACATCCCTAGGTAATCGTTTTTATTTTTATAATGTGTAGCTGTTGCCGGCTCGGCCAGTAAAGAATACAGAAGTGTGATATGTGATGGGGTACTAGTGCAAGAGGCGAAGAGCAACAACGCGCTCATGTGGCCTTGTGGTAGCATATCTTTGTAAGCTGCATGTTGGCGGCGGCGGCGGCGGTGGCGCAGAGGCGGTCTCAGCGCGCGGTATATGGTAAAATATTTTTTTTATATGCAAACCAACGGTTGCCGGGCTAGCTAGTAAAGAATACAGAAAAGCGTGATGTGTGACGGGGTACCAGTGCAAGAGGCGAAGAGCAGCAGCGAGCTCAAGTCCTTGGCTTTGTGGTAGCATATCTTGGTGAGCTGAGTGTTGGCGGCAGCGGCGGCGGCGGCGCCGAGGCGGGCCCAGCGCGCGGCGCCCGACCGGGACGGCGCGCCCTCCGCCAGTGCCGTCTCCTCGGCCAGCTGCCGCGCGCGCTCCAGCTCGCCCAGCGACAGCGCCAGGTCGAACTGGTGCTCCGGCTCCGTCGACACCGCTAGCGCTTGCTGCTTGAAGCCCTGCGGATACAACGCGACCGTCACTACTGCCGCTAAACCAAGATAAACCGAAACAAACGCTCTCAATCTTATATTGTGACGTGAATGCGTCCCTTCTGAGGGGTTAGTCTAGGTTTACACGTAAATTGAAACTACAGCTGTTTCCGTATGGCTCTATACATTTTTGCACACACCCCTGCCGGAAACGAGGAAGAATTAGGTTCAAAGATCTTTATTGTGTATCACAAGAAACATTTTGTCTCACTTAAGTGATAATCTTAAATACTACATTACAATTACAATTGCAATGAATTAACCAAAACGCATGGAGCCCCACGCAAACGCGAAAATTTAAGTAAACTACGCAAAACCTGGACTAAGGGCTCTGATCGCCAAAGTCACCTGTAATTAATTGATCAGCATATCCCGGCACCAACGACATTTAATTTTATATTCGCCAAAAACGGACTTCACAATATGAAATAAAAAACAATTAAAGCGTGGCGGTCAAAAAGTCAAAATTGCTTCATAGTGGGAGATGTGTCAAAAACAAATGAACAAAATCGAGAGCTTAGAGAAATAACGTACTAGAGGGAGTACTAAATTTTGCTCAAATAAAAACTGTGTAACAGCTGTCTTATTCATATCTGGTTATACAGCATACGCAAGAGAAGAAGAGATGAAGAAGAGACTTTTCATCAGTGAGTTTTGTTGGAATATTTACACTTTTTGTGATTTAAAAACAACTACGTATAACAGAAATTGTTTTAAATTATATCATTACTAAATTGCATATACATTTTGGACTAATTTATGTAATTTTCATACAATATTTTACAAAAAATAATAGTTCAGGTTATCACGTCTTAGTGTTGTGGTAAAATGACTGTATCGATGTTTTTTTTTTAGATTTCCTAGAGATGAAGTAGTTAAAAATCAATGGATTACACTAATTTCAAGACCAAACTGGACACCAAAACCACATAGCCTCATTTGTTCTTATCACTTTCGGAAGATTGCTTTGTGGGTGAAAATATCAAACATCGACGACTACAGCCATATGCTGTGCCTACATTACCTTGCCTACAAAACTAAATCAAACAATGTTTCACTTCGAAGCAACTCCTCAAAAATGTAAGGTACCTACATTATTGTTATTACAGGTATCACACTGTAGAGTGAGAGCTTTGTCGAAACTATTCTGATAAAACAATGTGTAGGCTAATAATGAAATAATTTATACAAATTAGGTATGAATGTCAGACTGAATTTTGGGAATCTTAAAGAGTGCCACTATAAGACTATAATTTTCGTAGGACTATTGAGACTTCGTCAAGGCCCTTATTACACATGTGTCTTGTAACCACCCTATGAAATACTTTAATAGTAAACTACAAGCCAATTATATTAGTAAAATATGCTCTTGATAGTAAATAATCGGCCTAGTACGAGTCTGACTCGCGCACGGAGGGTTCCGTACTGTATGGGAGACTCCCTTAATTTTTTGACGTGACAACGTCTTATAAATTGGTTTGCCGGGTGACACTTCAAGAAACTGCGTTACGCTCCCCGCTCACACTTCATGCGCTCAGCGAGCGTCAGCTCATTCGTCTCATTCGTCTCAAAGTCGTTGTCACGTAAAACTTTCGCCCGTATACCGACTTTACAGGCAACCAATTTTTTTTATCATTGGAGTAAGTACCTATAAAACTAAATATTCTGTGAATATTTCAAGCATCTACCTATTACCATTATTAAAGTAGAGCGAAAAACGTCTAAAAATTCAGGTTTGTTGTATGAGAGCCCCCCTTAAATATTTATTTTATTTTGTTTTTAGTATTTGTTGTTATAGCGGTAACAGAAATATGTACATCATCTGTGAATTTCAGATGCCTAGCTATCATGGTTCATGAGATACAGCCCGGTGACAGACAGACAGACAGACAGACGGACAGACGGACATCGAAGTCTTAGTAATAGGGTCCCGTTTTTCCCTTTGGGTACGGAACCCTAAAAATAAAAGAGTGAAAATGATAATTATTTCCAACAATGATGAAATATAGATTAGACTACTCCCGATCGATTAACCTTTAGAAAAAATAATTAATGTCAGTTTATCTGTTCGGTAACTACAATGCCACAGATAGACACACAGACACGTAAACTTAAGACAGTTCATCGTTTTTGCGACGTTAAAATAAATATATTTTCTTATCGATATTTTAATCGACACAGTTACAACACTAGCATGTTGCTTATGGCATGACAATCTCATGTCACCTCCGATAGCTCAATGCAAGTTTGTGATACCCTTCGAAATTACGTAAGTTCGAGTTTACGTGCATCTTTTTCTAACACCTTTTAAATTTAATAATTAAAATGAGACAGAGAGATGTATTCTCTTGCTATTTTAGTACTCCCTCTAGTACGTTATTTCTCTAAGATCGAGAGATACCGTTGGTGTTGCAGCATCATATCTATCATATTCATCCTACCATCGTAAATTCAATTGACAACATTTCAAATTTTTAACATAATTTTATTTATTTATTTTCTGAAAGAATATTGCAAAATAACATATACGTATTTTTTAATTTTCCAATACGACTTATATTTTCCGTAAAATTAAATTTTGAAAAGTAGCTTATTCTAAAAGGACGTAACTGCAAAACTAAGGAATCATAAACAATTTTACTGAAGCCACATTAGGAAAAAAATAAGAGCTAGCGTTGATGTCACTGTCAATGACAATCAATCTATCACAACATTCACAATTCACACAAATAGGCCGGGAGGTCAGCGCAAAAAATGCAAATACTTTCTAACAACTGCATTTTTGGTATTACGTTATCATGGTGGTGTACAACAATACCCCGGAGTCAGTGAACTCCTGAGGTTTCTTAGCGTTTGGCGGGGGTGCCAATTTAAAAAAAAAAAACATGCAACTACCTCTGAAAAAGCTGAAAATTGGTGTAGGTACTATGGGAAGAAAAATATAAAAAATAGTTTAACGACTGCCAATCACCTGAAATATGTAACAGGGCCTGCCATACATGCTTTAAATCAGCACCACTTTAAAGAAGAAGAATAACTACTACTTATTAAGTAGTACCAAATAACTTTTAAAAATTCAAACGGATTCCTCCACCAAATGCTAAGGAACCCAGCTGACTGACTCCGGGTATTGATGTACACCACTTTGCTAACTTAATACCAAAAATTCGTCGTTTGGAAAGTACTTGCATTTTTTGCTCTTACCTCCCGGGCTAAAGCAAAGTATGTCATTTGAAAATGACACTGACATTTTATTTTTAAACTACATTTTATGTGTCAACAGTCAGTGTTAAGTGTCATTTTATATTGCTAGTGTTTTTTTTTATCATAGGCAACTGAACTTTTAGTATAAATCCCGAAACGGCTTGGGTGATAGTTTTTATCTAATATCTTAGCAGTTACTGCACTAAAAAATTTGGAAAAATAAGCATAATGATCAGCATCCCGATATCTCGAAATGGTTTTGGAATTTCATAGCCTCATAAAATATGAAAACTTGTCAATTACACCATTGAATAGCTGAAGGATTAAATAATTGATTACGCCAAATAAGGTATGATATGCAACTCGTGGGGTGGAGGAGGAAACGCCGTCATTCTGAGGTCATTTTGCTTACGCAAAAATACAACACAGCCGTATGATGTATTCATTACACCACCACACACCATTTTTATCTTTGAAATTGGGCGCGAAACGGACTTGGCAGCACGGTGGACAGCACGCAGATTTTAGTCTCGAAGTCGCCCCACAACATCAACGTCTGCATACCGATAGCATCAGCAAATACGAGTAGTACGAGACTATTGAGCCGTCGAGATTTAATTTGGCGTGTATATCTCCTTCAGCTAGCGTTTGACACCAGGGCTAGCCACCCGGCCTATACGAACTTACTTAGCTAGTGTCAGTACCTGTTTCTCGAGGAAGTGCGCGACGCGCGTGCGGTGCTCAAGCGGTACGGTCGGCAGCACGCGGTCCGCAGACTCGAAGTCGCCGCGCATCACCGCCGTCTGGTACTCCAGTACCGACAGCAGCAACGAATACGACACTATGTTCAGCTCCTTGTCGTTCAGGTACAGCCTGCAACAAACCAGGACGCCTTGATATCACTGTTATGATAGACTAGTTGCCAAAAAAAAAAATCTATCATTTAGGTAAACAAAAAATATTGAAAACATTTTTCTTTTCATTTTTAGGGTTCCGTACCCAAAGGGTAAACAGGACCCAATTACTAGGAATCCGATGTCCGTCTGTCCGTCTTTCTGTCTGTCCGTCTGTCACCGGGCTGTATCTCATGAACCATGATAGCTAGGCAGCTGAAATTTTCACAGATGATGTATTTCTGTTGCCGCTATAACAACAAATACTAAAAATAGAATAAAATAAATATTTAAGGGGGGCTCCCATACAACAAACCTGATTTTTTAGACGTTTTTCGCTCTATATTAATAATGGTAACAGGTAGACGCTTAAAATTTTCACAGAATATTTAGTTTTATATTCACTTTAATAATAAACCATATTCATACCTCATACCTGTTTCTTGACGCTGTTTATCTTTAACATTTTTTGTTTCATCGACAAGGGATAAAAAAGCTATTTAATATTTTTTGAAATAATGACTGACGGATAGAGTACTTCTACACTGCCCCACCAAAGCGCCCCACTGGTGGGGCAGATTCCACTCCTTCATTTTTTGGAGTGGAAACTGCCCCACTCGTCTCATCTTGGTGGGGCAGATTCCACTCACATTTTAGACCAGCGGAATCTGCCCCACCAGGGGTGTCGCGCGATTTCAAATTAAATTGGTAGAGCCATGAAGTGTGAAATTGGATTAAAAAAAATTAATAATTATAACGCCCCACCAAAAGAACAGATAAGTGAAGACATCGAATGCAAAATGTTAAGAAGATTGTAAACTAAAATCACAATTATCTGAAGTTAAAAATTACGGATTGTATGTAGTTATAGTATTTATGTCGCAAATATTTTCGAAGTCATCGTAAAGTAAAAGAAAATTACAAAAGGAAAATAATCATTCAATTTATAATAATCCATTCATTGTAATAATCTTTAGTAGTCTATTCGAGATTTAATCTCAGTCAGTAAGTTACTCAAATGCTAATTAAAATATGCACTTATTACAAATGATAAACATTTAAATCTTAATTGTAACCGTCTTTCTTATGTGCATTAATTATATTTTCTGCATTAATACGTTAATGATAATATTCAATTTAGATAATTGTGCTTTTAGTTTACGATCTTCTTAATATTTTGCATTCAATGTCTTCACTTATCTGTTCTTTTGGTGGGGCGTTATAATGATTAAAATTTTGCAGTCAAATTCTACCAATCACTACCAATTTAATTTAAAATCGCGCGACACCCCTGGTGGGGCAGATTCCACTGGTCTAAAAAGTGAGTGGAATCTGCCCCACCAAGATGACGAGTGGGGCAGATTCCACTCCAAAAAATGAAGAAGTGGAATCTGCCCCACCAGTGGGGCGCTTTGGTGGGACAGAGTGGAAGTACTCGACAAACATTACAGTATTTTTTTACTCAGGCATCATCACGCCATCACTGACCTGTTTTCCTTAGCCACGTATCCGAGTATGTACATGGTGTGGTCCAAATGCGATATGGTGACGATCTCGCCTCCCACATAGTAGTTAAGTCGATTCACGGAGTTTGTGTAAATGAAGCAGTCGCCAACCCAGAGGCCGGTCTTCACTGTCTCGTTTACTTCGCCTACCACCTACAACAAGCAAATAAACTAATCAGCATTTAAACGTGCCACACACCACTAATAAACCGTGGTGGTCTAGTGGTAATGACACCCGCCTTACATTCGTGAGGTCGTGGTTTCAAATCTCGGTCCCATACCAATAAATTCTTTGGAATTTAATTACGAAATTGGAGGAAAACATTGTGAGGGAACCTGCATATGTCCGTAGAAGAAATTCGATGGCGTATGTGAATCCATCAACCCGCACTGGGCCAGCGTGGCGGATATGGCCCAAACACCTTTCGATGCGACCTGTGCTAAAATCCTGCATGGGGTATTTAGTGCATTTCCCCATCCAGCGTCTACCCGAGCCAGCTCCTGAAGATAACGGAGTGTGGATCTGGGCTGCTGGCATAACTGCTCCATTAGCTTGGATGGTGTCTGAGATGGCGATGAGGATGACGATGCTACGATACGATGATACGAGTATCATCCATCTATCCATCAGCCATATGTCGTCCACTGCTGAACATAGGTCGCCCCTATGGATCTCCAATAAAACCAGTTGGAAGCTATACGAGAATACTGACCTCAAAAGCATCTTCGATGCCGTCTTCTCCTATGTTAGTGTTAGTCGCGCGCGCCTGTGCCACTACGGCGGCGTTGTATTTGAGAACAAAGTACGCCTCTTCGGTGGCCAGACAAACCAGGTTTCCGCTCTCCGACCAATATACGCTCTTCGGCTGAATCACAATTCTGTAACGATATTTTCATTGAAAATTACTATATTTAAACTATTTTGGGTCTGGGACTCGGTAACAATTAAAGTCCAAATCATACAACTTAGCAGCTGTAATGTTAGCTACATGCTGCGGATAACCCAATCCTGTCTTAGCTTGTAGCTACGAGTAACATCACAGCCAAGTTGTATGATTCGTTTTTTTTTAGTATTAATAATATAAATTAAATTTAAAAGAAAAGTTGTATGATTCGGACTATACAAGATATATCGCTGAGATATAATAGCATCGCCAGCTTATGTGATAAACGCACAGCATGTAAGCAAGATATAGTTACATTTGCTTTTTGCATAGTTCTTGTTGGCAAATTTTAATAAACTATCGCGGTTGCCCGAATTCTTATGATGTTTCGCATGATTTGCATTTTATTAAGCAAGTGTACAGAAGTTTGCGTAAATTTCCTACTCATTTTCATTATCAACCATAGGACATCCATAGCTGGACGTCTGAACGCTGGCTGGTCGTCTGGACGCTAGCTGGACGACAGAACGCTAGCTGAACGTCTGGACGCTATCTGGACGTCAAGACGCTTGCTCTACGTCTGGACGCTAGCTGGACGTTTGGACGCTGGTTGGACGTCGTATATATTTCCAATAAGATCGAATGGAAGCGGCTAGCATTCAACGTATTTCTGATATTTTGACTAAATCATAAATCCACATATTCTCCATTCGCAAACTTCACAGTCCCATCAGCGATAATTTAACTTTCTACTCATCATTGTACTCATATGAGCCGTTGGATATCTACAGATAGACAGTCTTCTCTACTAGAATAAAAAAATAGTACAAATATTCTTAGAAACAAGTACATCTTAGAAGTAAAGGCGACCTTTGTATATATTTTATAACTAAGTCATCATTCATGAATCACCATCCACCAAAAGTTATTGTAAATGTTTGTAAACTTCAAGTAACAAACACCATAATAAAAATTGGCATAAAAATTTCGCTGTTGTACATTATGGTAAAAAATGTATATCATACTGCCACTCAAATCTAAATTACCATGATTGTGCCAGCGCCATAATTAGTATAATTAGTCTTTCTTTCAAAAGAAAGAAAAACTAATTATTTTTCGCCAAAAATGGCATCACCAATTTCGACCATGTACAGAATTCGAATAGTTCGCACGATTTGATGTATCATCGATGTAGTCATTTTCAAGTTATTCTTGATTTTTCAAAACGACTCAGCATATTTCGAACCAATTCAAATGGGACCAGTATTGAAGTACGTACTATCAAACAAAAAAAAATCGCCATAATTGGTTCACAATTGGCGGAGTAATCAAGTAACATACATACAAAAAATCATACAGTCGAATTGAAAACCTCCTTTTATAAAGTCGGTTAAAACCTCTCTAATATTAAAACAATAATGAATCGTGAAAAAACCTAAAAAATATGCATGGCAGCACGAGTAGCATGGCAAAGGGAACAAACCAATCAATCCACACTTTATTTCCTCTTCGAGGGAATATAATGGTGGAAAGACAATTTGTCCCTATGCCATGCTACCCGTGCAGTATAACTACTAATACCGCAAAGCTGTGCACACCTTTCTCACATAATATGCTACATATTTAATGCTATATATTTATCGTTAACGACTGAACTGACATGCACAACTAAAAATACAATAATTTTACAAACTAAAAAAATATTATTTTCCTTACCGTCTAATATGTTCTAAGTGCTCCCAGTCAAAGAAAGAGAACGCCATCCCACTGATGGACTTCACTCCCAACATGTGCCCTCCGAATATACCTAAAATTCCAACAAATTTAAGAAAAGACCGTATACATAAATAGGAAAGAAATAATTTATTGATATTGGAACACCAGTGGTGATTTGTGGTAGGTTATTCTTTTATTGATCATCTGAATAACACATTAACTTCCTCTTCATTCAACGAGACAGTTTATTACAATGTTGGAGCACCTCATATATACAGAACTATTATGCTTACTTGATTTGAACCACTACTCGTTTCTAAGTACAACCTGCAAGATTATGTATGAAAACATGCGCGTTACGTGCTCTAGGTTCATGAACGTATATAGAGCCTAAGTTTGGTTAAGTTAAGGTTTTGTTTCACAAGCTACAAGCTGCCAAAAAACAATCCTGCGCTGCTGTTAAGTGAGCTTCAGTCAGGATTGGGCTATCCGCAGCTCGAAGCTAAGATCACAGCCGCCAAGTTTTATGATTCGGCCTATACGTTGTGAAAAAATAACTGTCGGTGCTTCAAAGAAAAGTTTTAAAACCATATATTCTAGTACCTTCGGCTCCGTAATCAGGTTTAAAACTCTTTCTCTCTTTGAAGTTTCTGAACACCTTGATGGTGCTCGAGTTTTCTAAGGTTGCATACTCGGAGCTGTCAAACGCCCACACGAACTCCTGCGCATTGCCAAATGCCTTGTTTCTGAGGGCCATCGCCGTGTAGATGATATACTCGCCGTCGCCGCACGCTACCACGAACCTGGTCGAGAAAAATACGGTAAGAAACCTATCTGACATATCTATATATGTTTGATTCGGCCTATCTATCTATATTTTGACTTGTAACAAATGGTGTAATGAATAAATGACTATATTCTATATATTATATAAAAATGAATCGTAGTTGTTAGCTAGAACTCGGGAACGGCTGAACCGATTTGGCTAAGATCAAAATCTTGAAATATTTGTGAAAGTCAAGGGAAGGTTTAAACGGTGAGAAAATTTATAAATGTTGCGAGAAAAATAAAACACTAATGTCATTGACAGATTTTGACAGATGGTGAGATGAGACGAAGTTCACCGGGTCAGCTAGTACAAAATAAATCTACGGACATTTAGAAGTCATTCTAGGTACATAAATCATTTAACTTATAACTAAAATACTTTTAAAAAAATGTATGGAGCTTAGGCCTTGACCTTGTACCGTACCTGAATGTTAGCTTTATTTGTTTTTTAAAATGATTTTGCTATTCTTTTCTTTAATAACAACCTACCGCCTTACCACAAAATATTTCAACACGCTTTAAATACTGTTGTTAAACACTTGTACTGTTAAATATTGTCCAAAGCGTGCGTAAAACTTTTGTGGTAAGACGGCTAGAGTTTAGGTAACAAAATAATTTTCTGATGGAACATTGCTCGAATAATATGGCACAACCATTTTTCTACAGCACATTTTTGCAGTCCTTTTGTTTGGCATATTTCTACGCTTGTTTTGAAACATGGTACAAAGGCTGGGCTTACTGTGAATTTTTTTTATAGGTTTCCTCCATGGTCTCACCTGCCATTGGGGTTGTGCTCTAGAGTCCGTGGGTAAATTTCGCAAGCGCCGAGATCCTTCGCCACCACTGGTACCCTTTCACCGTCTTTTATCTCAGTGCCTGTAATTAACAACAAGAGTTATGGATGAATACCAAACAGGAGACATGAGAGTTTTCTACAGTTGTGTGTTGCCAGTGAAGTCTCGAATTCCGGTTCGGTCCCATAATAAGCGTTGTTGATAATGATGGCTTAGTGCACCAGTTCTCGATATTTCTGTATTTTGTTCTGTCTAGTATCTCTAGAATAAAAAGTATATACTGACCTTCAGGCAGTGCTTTCAGGTTGACTTGCTGCATCTCTGAATGCTTAGCCCAGATGATCTTTCCTCCGTTGACGTCCATGGAGATGGCTGGCTCCTCGCGACCCACCTTGATCATGACGGTGCCTTCATCGTACCTGCAGCATCAGACACATCGATTGTCAACATTATTATTCGCCAAAAATGTTACAACCGTGTACAGAATTCGAATAATTTTAAATACATACTTATATAGATAGTAACTAAATAACACCCAGACACAGAGCAAACACCTATGTTCATCACATAAATACTTGCCCTGGGTGGGGATCGCACCCACGCCAATAATAATTATTTGAATATTTTAGATTTTTCAATAACAGCTCAGTCAATTTCGTATCCTCTGGCTGGAGTAAACATTTTCAAAGTAAAAAAAGAATTTTTGAAATCGGTTCACAATTTGCGATAATATCGATAAACATACACAAAAAAAATATACAAACGAACATAGATCATCTTCCTTTTTAGAAGTCGGTTAAAAGTGAAACTTGTTATTGGTACTTCTGTTAAACTTATGCATATTATATGTATAATGTTAACAATTTGGTAGCCTGTAACTACAGGCATAAGTATATTATCCATCGCCATGTATTTACATATCTAATCTAATATCTATATAAATTATCTTTAGCATATTACTAGAAGTTTTATATTAGTCAGCCAAAAAATTAGTTTAAGGGCAACTTTCATACTGCTTGACCAAATATATCGAATAGAACATGTCCATAGTCTGAATAACAACTACAACGTAAAAAAATACAATAAATTAGAGGCACGTTAATACTAGTACGAGTATAGTTGTAGATAATGGCCAATGGTCCTGCAAAAGTTCCCGAATACAGATCACATACCGACAAGGGACAAACGACCTAATTAAGACTGCAGGATTCAGGAGGATTGGACGCCTGCGCCTTCTAACAGGTCTTACTGGAGATGAACGAATGAGGCCTCCTTCTAGCAATGGACTACCTCTAACTGATAAAAAATAAGAATCATCCATCAGCCATAAGTCCACTGCTGGACATAGGCCTCCCCTGGCCGTGGGGTGTCGGCAGAGTAGAATAGCACCCCCCTCTAGTACCAGGTGTCGTAAGAGCCGACTGAGGTACAGCGGAACCGACTAATGGCGGTATAACCATTCAAATAAAAACGTAGCTAAAATGGCACAGGATAGGGATGGGGAGCAGCATCCCTGTCGCGAAGCTACGTTTCTGCAATCGCCACCACGCCTGCCCAGCGCGGCGATTATGGGCAAATACCTAATATGGAATAAACAAAGAAAAAGAATAGAAGAAAGATATAGTTACCCAATAGCGACGTTATTCGAGCCGTGCATGGCGGATATCGTCCAGACCCGCTCGAAGCCATAGTTGACAGAGGCCTTCAGGCGATAAGTTCCCGCGTGCCAGATCCTGACGCTGCCGTCTTCCGAGCCAGTCAGCAGAATCGGCACGTCGGGGTGGAAGCATACCGCAGACACGTTCTGAGCGTGACCTATACACAAATGATAGGTAATTATTTTTCGCCAAAAATGGCACAAAACATTTCAATCATTGCAATCTACGTACAAAATTCGAATAATTCAATCGAATCGTACACCATTCTTAGGTTATTATTGATACATATTTCAAAAACCAAAAATTATTATATTTCTATAGCACTTAAATGGGACCACCTCTGAATTATGATCTACTAAACAAAAATAATCATCACAATATATTCACAATTGGCGGAATAATCGCGTAACACACATAAAAAATACAGCTGAATTGAGAGCTTTCTTTATTGAAGCCGGTTGAAAATCAAAGACGTAGGCCTACCCACGAGAGGTGATTGGTACACATATGCTATCGAATTCCTTATACGGACATATGCAGGTTTCCTCACGATGTTTCCCTTCACCGAAAAGCCAGCAGTGTGAGCATCCGTACATAAATTCCAAAGAACTAATTGTAGTTCTTTGGAATTTATGTACGGATGGTCTTTTTTTGATGATGATGGATGACCAGATTTTGAAACCACGACCTCATGATTGTAAGGCGGGTGTCACTACTACAAAACCACCACAGATTTAAAATGTCTTGATAGAAAATAAATATGAAGTTAGAATCATCACTTACTTTCCAATGTTTGAACACAAGTCTTATTCTGGTAATCCCAAATCTTGACAAGACGGTCGTCGGCGCCACTGATAAGGTAGGGTTTATCACCTCCATGATAGTAATCCACACAATTTACGCCTTTCTCATGCCCTTCCAGTGAAAAGTTGGAACTAGATGAGCCGAGCTGCCAGACCTGTGAGCGTTATGTTCCTATTAAGAATCTTAAATCATAGTGAAATATTAAGAATCTGTTATTTGTTTAACTTATTTATTTACTAGCGACCCGCCCCGGCTTCGCACAGGTTTATAAACCTTCCTCTTGAATCACTCTATCTATTAAAAAAAAAACGCATCAAAATCCGTTGTGTGGTTTTAAAGATATAAGCATACATGGGGACATGGGGACAGCGGAAGCGACTTTGTTTTATACTATGTAGTGATTTACTTGATAAAATTGTAAATCAAACGAACATGTGATGTTCGATGACAATTATGTGAGCAGCTTCATTCGAAGCGATTTATTGTTTACATACTGTAGCCCGCGATCCAGCTGCCACCTTGCACGGATTTTTTAGTTTTTTTTTTTTTTTTTTAATATCTTTTTTAGTCTGTGGTTATATCCCCTCTACAAGTTACACTCCTGATTATATGTCGGCTTATGATTTCGAGTCATTTTGTTTAGAGCTTACGAATTCACATTTTACTTTGTAGGGATGGGTGTAGTTCTGTACGCGTCTTAGCTGTACATAGGGGGGGTATGGATAAATCGCTTCGAATGAAGCTGCTCACATAATTGTCATCGAACATCACATGTTCGTTTGATTTACAATTATGTTTCGCAGCTTCATTCTTCGCGATTTATTGTTTACATACTGTAGATGTTCAGAGTAGGTAAAATGTGAAGAGATACACCTTAGTACCTATGTATAATCAGTGTTTATTTGCATATGATTGTCATTTTACAGCTTAGCTTAGAACTTACAGGTACTAACATTGTAATAATACGAGTATATACCTATATAATTCCGTAACATGAAGATGAATCGTAACGGATTTCCACCAAAAGACAAAACCGTTGTGGCAAATAAATTTGGATTGCTGATGTGCTGATGTTTGTAGGTCTGTTATAAAATTTAACAAAGACTGAGGAGGGTCTGTCCACCCTGCAGTTTTTCGAATAGATCAATTTTGACTCCGAGTCTTCTGGCTGTGGATGTAGCTGCTTGTCGGGTACTATGCCCACTATAGATTGATGTATCTATACCACTTTTAAAAATAATGTCTTTTATTTATTTTCCCATAGTTTGTGAAGATATTTTTGAGTGTGGTGTCTTGTAACTAACAAATAACGAATTGTTTTTCGAAGTATACTTGTTTTACTAATGGAAGCTTCTAGGCACCTGCCGGCTTAGGATGCGCGCCACGAATTCTTTCGTAGTGTCAGAACGAGACAGCGTTATGGCAAGGTATATGTATATCTGTTACAATTTACACGTCGAATAGAGTTCTTTTCGTGGCTTTTCGTAGTCGCATGCTTGACTGGCTGGGCAAATTTGAAGTCGATTACCTATATTAGAATAAGGTAATTAGATTACCTCAAAACTGGTTGAGTAGTATTTGGTTTTGAGATGTTTATTATATTTGGTATCATAATTATTATATCTCGAGGCGACTGTATTTCGATATCGTTAATTGTATTAATTACTACATTTGAATACGATGTGCACTTGTGCAGTAAGCAAAGGCGCTAGGGTCAGTCTTTTTGATATACCTAGTTTTTAAGTCTGTCGTCATCTGAATTTTCTGGTGATAATGATAAAGCAGATTTGTAAAAGTTGGCCGTACCATAAACACTATTGCTTTGAGAAATTATTACGTAGTAGATAATATAGCTCAATGCACTATTGGGACGAATGTACTACTAGTACCTAAAATTAAAACTGTGGGCATTACAGTAGTCTCTCCATGCCTTTATGCAATGGCATATTGCTTATAAGTTGAATCAGACACTATATCATAATATCTACCATATTGAAAGACAAGTCTTTCTTCAATACTGCTACTCTGAAAGCCTCCAGTGTTAGGTACAAATTGTGATTTATTCTAAAAGGAGAGGTTAGAAATTTCACACTCGGTTCAAATAAATGGGATCCGAAATGATTAATTTGTAAAACAGTGGGAACCACGGCTGAGTAGGCCAATATGGTACTATAATTCCTATACCATCTGCTTTTTCTATTAGTAATTTTTTTATTTTTTTTTGTAATAAAAGAAAACGGTTGAAATGCGTAAAGGAACTTATTCTTCCAGGAAATGGTAAATACGTCGACAGCCCCTGCTTCTAGATAATTTTTTTTTTTTTTTTTTTTTTACGTTACATACAAAGGGCATTTTGCATTGCATTTGCTTGCAACCAGATCAATCTCTGGTCACCCGAAATTACACTTAGGTTTGAATACTACATGCCCTACTACTCCCATTCTGTATCTAAAAACCTTTTATTAGATTAGAACAGAAGACTGTTAATTTACGCTTATATTTATATTTCCCACCATTGCCATATTTCTCTAGAAATTATATTCAAATGTTCATATTGTATGTATAAGTGTATGTTTCATACCAAAAGCTGAATAAATGAATGAAAATGAATGAAAAATTGAACACTTCTCATCTCATTCATCTTTATGCATACATGATCTACAATCATTTCTTATTCATTTACTTGTGATGTTTTTTCCCGTTCCTTCTAATATCCAGAACATTCCTGTTCATTACAATATGCACCGTAACCTGTGAATGATGCATCTGAATATATCTCTACATGAAACTGTTCTGAATCAATAGGTTTGTAACCCTGATCAATACATATTATTTAACCACTAAAGCAAGTCATCTTTTAAACTTTCATGAATGTTCATTACTTGTTCATAGCTGGGGTTATGTAAAAACCAAGACTATTTAAACTGTTCTTAGTACTTGGAGTACAACCATGAGTATTGGACCGCAGGGCACGCCGAAATTAACTCTACAAAGCGAGCAAAATCCCGTTATTTACACGAACGTGTTTTTATCATAACAGATAACTTGTATCTTAGATTATTTTTCTCAGCGGGTAGTTATCAAAGCATGTTTTTTGAGTCAAAAATAAAGTCTTGTTCTACGGACACACAAAACGTCGCCTAAGAACACAACATACATTGAACGATGTGTTTTTCTTAGAAATTCCATTACAGGTTTGAGCAATGTGGTGAGAACCAATGGCGCATTACATAAGCCGAAAGGTAAACAATTAAATTCACAAAGAACACCATTCAAAACATAGGTACCTACATTCTAAATGATTTTTGCACGGAAATAAAGAAACAGGTTGTTAAAATCTATTTTTAAAGCAATTTTTTGTTGTTAACTTTAAAGCCTTGCGATCATTTTTAAATTTTGAAATATATAGACAACTTTGTTGAGCTGTTTTACATTTAAGATAAATATTTTAATCATAGACATTTTTCAGTCTTTTACTAGGTTTAGTTCAATGGGGGGTAGATTTAAATGTTATGGTATAACCCCATATCCATTAATGTTACATCATTAGTAAATTCAACCCAATTGTTGAGAAAATACTGAAGTCGTCCTGCATATTGTACCTGGTTCCGCGACGGAGCTGCTGTTCTCGCTTTCCGCAAGCGTGCATTGTTGCTCGTTGACTGTCGTTACGGGTAGTTGTTTGGTCTCGTCGAACGTTGTGCGACTTGTAGTCTGTCTTGCGGTGTTGAGTACGTAGTTTCGGCCGCTATCATTGTTCCTTCCGCTTGTGTAAGCTACATTTGGGCGCTGAAATTTGTTTATGTGCGTTTTTCAGGGCAATACCGGCTTGCTGAATACTTTTGGCTGATTTTACTTTTTCACCTCACAAGAATTTAATTTTTCACCAAACAAAATTTTATCTCTTATCGACTAGATGAGGGCGTCTCTTAATTTAGTGTTTGTTGCCGATATAGCGAAGCCTCTGCGAGTTCTCGTGTCTGAATAGTGAATGTCACAAAATAGGCGACAGACATCGCTTATTGGTTTTTATAAGCTTTTGTTTCGAGATCTCATTTGTTAAAATTAGATCGGTCACGGATGCCAGCACGAACAGGGCAGGCCAAATTGTTTTTGCTTGTGGCCGAGAGAGGTGTTCCGCTTCACTAACGACTCAGGTAAGGCCGCCTTTACTTCTGGATTGAGGGTAGCCGGTAATAGGCGCTCGACACTGCCGTGAATTACATATTCTTTCAACATATTATCTTTAGATTTCTTGAGGCAGCCCCTGGTCGAAAATGTTTCGCCGTCGGTAGGCAATATCCAATATGTATGGGCGGACCCAGAACAAATTTCTGGCTTGAGGGCGTCACCCCGCAGCCATAGGATTTCATCTGACAAAATTTCCTCTCCAGGCGCACCGTCTTCTGCTTCATTAGCAGGTTGTGGAGGTGGTGATGGGACCTGCTGCGGCCACACCTGGCTCGAAGCGAATGCCGAAGGTAGGGCACGGGATGATGGCGGTTGTGACGATGGCGACACGCAAATTCGTCGTCGTACAGGATTGTATCCTGTTGTGTATGAGATCCGTTTCTGATGTATCCCTGGTGGATCCGTGATAACATTGTTCTTATTAGAACATGTTTTATAACAAAATAGTGACAGTAACAGCCCAAGTATAGCAGTACGCATCACTTTTATACGTGACAGAGGTAACCCAGGTATGGTATCCTCGCATCACTTAACAAGTTCTCACTTGCTGTTCCGCTTTTGGATCTTCCGGCGAATTTCTTCGATAACATTGTTCTTATTAGAACATGTTTTATAACAAAATAGTGACAGTAACAGCCCAAGTATAGCAGTACGCATCACTTTTGTACGTGACAGAGGTAACCCAGGTATGGTCCAGGTATCCTCGCATCACTTAACAAGTTGTCACTTGCTGTTCCACTTTTGGATCTTCCGGCGAATTTCTTCTTCGTTGTTTTCTTTTCTCCTTTTCAGAGTCCGGAATGCTTGCTTCTAACTTTGGCGAGATTTGTAGGTTGACGTGCGAAGGCTTGAGCACGGAAACGCAGAATGACTCGAAATCATAAGCCGACATATAATCAGGAGTGTAACTTGTAGAGGGGATATAACCACAGACTAAAAAAGATATTAAAAAAAAAAAAAAAAAACTAAAAAATCCGTGCAAGGTGGCAGCTGGATCGCGGGCTACAGTATGTAAACAATAAATCGCGAAGAATGAAGCTGCGAAACATAATGCAATATTACAACAGTAAATTGTCTTAACCTAGTCTTGTCAAACTAGGTTTCTCTAGACAACCTTATTCTCTTAATTTTCAGGAATAATAATAAACATTTCATGATAACACTAGGTACATTTAAAACACATGTTTTAATTTTAGAGCTAAGTACAACGAATAAGCGAAAAGCACGCGAACGCACAGAACAGATGTCGATAGGTACGACGAAACTGGTTCTTATCTATCTTGCCGTAGGTACAGCTCACTAACAGACGTTTCAGCAATCGCGCGCTTCGCAATCAATATAGGGTGCTTCTTGTATTATGTTTATTTAGATTCAATATTTTTTCTATAAAGAGTTCTATAGTAGTGAGTTCCAATGGCAATGGGAAATCTTACCTTGACTGTGGCATCTAAGCTGGCACTTGCAAATGTGTTATTGTCCTTAGGGTTAATGACGACTTGCATTACATAGTGGGTGTGTCCCTCGAACACTTGCTGACATGCCCAGTTGCGATCCCAATTCCATAGTTTTATGAGTAGGTCATCTGTGTCACAAAATATATCATCATATCTCAATTTCAGTCATTTTCTTAAAACTTAAACTTTATAAGTACATAATAAACTTAAACCAATACAAAGTGACGCGTAAAAAAAATATATTCATCCTCTAAAATTGGATTTCTAATTATGTATATTATCGCTACTGTACCAGCCTTTTTAATAGTCCACTGCAGGACGTAGACCTACCCAAGAAGGGTGATTGGGCCTTATCCACCACGCTGGCCCAGTGCGGGTTGGTGGATTCACGTACGCCATCGAATTTCTCCTTCAGACGTATGCAGGTTGCCTCACGATTTTTTCCTTCACCGAAAAGCCAGTGGTGTGATATTCCGTACATAAATTTCAAGGAATTCATTGGTACGGTACCGGTATTTGAACCCACGACCTCAAGATTGTAAGGTGGGTGTCATTACCACAAGACCACCACGGCTTCCACAAGACCACCACGTTATCGCCATATTATCGCAAGCGACCTGCCATTACTTCACTCTTTCTTCGAAGTTATTCTCTATAATTCACACTTTATACATACAAAATATCCTTAGGAATAACTCTGTGTGTTAATGAAAACCACATTAAAATCGGTCGCGTAGTTTAAAACCTCTAAGCATACAGATGACAAGAAGCAACACTGAGTAGAGATGTAGAGATAGAGATTAAAATGTACTTACCACTACTAGTCAAAATGTAGGGTTGTGTGGGATGTACGACAATACAGCGGACATAGTCAGAATGCGCCTCGAAAGCATGCACTCGCTCCAGAGTGTTGTAGTTGAATACACGGATCTGCATGTCATCGGAGCCTGTGATCACCCAGTTCTTGCGGGGCACAAACTTGGCGGCGCGCACTGGTTGGTCGCACACCTGTTAACAAAAACATGTGCTTATTTGCATGGGCATAGCTAGGGAGTACGGTGAGCTTTGCCCACTCTAGAAATTTCCTTGCTCTCCCCCCATAAAAATAGCATGTAGTAACTAGTAACTGGGGCAGTTGCTAGAGAATATCTCTAGCTACACCAATGTTTATTTGTAGATGAGCAGCATGAAATGCAGATGTGGTAAATTTTTAATAATATAATAACTCAGTCCTTATTATCAGAAGAAGTGAAATATCAGGCATACACTTGATAAAAAAGCTTAATTGGGCTAGCCACCTAGTAAACAAAATAACCTTCGAAGTCATATGGTGCATTGGTATGGTGGCCCAGAACCAAACTGACTACCGCCAACTCAAAGCTTAGAAAATTACAAAGAACAGCCTGCATAGCAATGACCAGATGCATGAGAACTACACCCACTGCAGCGTTAGAAACCCTCATGGGACAAACGCCCCTGCATCTTTTCATACAACAGGAGGCAGCGATTGCTGCACACAGGTTAAGAACACTGAACCTGTGGACGTACGATAAGCTAGCCACGCACTACGCATACCACTATAATTGACAATTTCATAGAATGTGACCCCGAAATTCTATTGATTTATGACAGGGTCCCCAAGAATCACATCTTCACTAAAAGCTATGACATTCAACTTCATAAGGAACCATGTGATAGCTCTGGTATACAGGACGGAGGATTTACACCGATGGCTCCAAAACAAATACAGGCACCGAGACCGGCACATTCTCAGATGAACTCAATATACACATAGCGGCGACTCTGGGTAAAAACACAAGGAATACTGGGCAAGTATCAAGGACTGCAGACAGACGAAGGAGGCATTCCCGGATTTAAATCCGTGATTCTCCCGTCGGCTGCTAAACCTTACTCGTGACAAACTCTGGCGTGTCGTCGGAGTAGTCACCGGACACTGCTCTCTTAACAAGCATCTATTTACTATTGGTGTTACAGATAGCCCTCTATGCATAGGATGCATGGAGGTAGACGAAACGGCCGCGCATATGCTTCTAGAATGCAACAGCGAGGCGAAACAACAAATGAGCATCCTTGGATCACCGAGGAGAGGACGCTCCGGAAGGCCTGCGCCAGCGTCAGTGAGCTGCTGGCCTTCCTCGGAGACATCGGGTGGATCAACTAGGCACCCAACTCACGCACAAAGGGCTGCCCTCTTCTGCAGCCTGAGTGCGGGAAAGGCCCGTGTGTCAAGGTTCAAGGGTAGCCACCCGGCCTATACAAACTTACTAAGTGTCTGTGTCAGTGCTGACACCGGGACTGGGAACCGGGATGCTTTGATAGAGAATATATGAAAGAGTTTCACTGTGACAGAACTGTGTTGTAACAGTTGAGTTATATGTGTGAATCAGCCGTAATCTCTTTACCTTCATTATTGTACAAGCAGTTAGATGGTTTAGTTAAATAGATCAATACCTAATCATTTATTGCAACATAAATATATCCACGTTGAGAATACATTGACAAGTCGAAAGTGACATTTCACCCCCAATTTGTAGCATACCAAAAATAAGTGAGTTTATTTAGATTATATAAGTCTTGCATTTAGTGGTAGTTAGTAAAGGCACTTGCCTGATAAAAAGTGTGTTTATCAACTAACTCATTAATTTTTTTCCCATATAAAGCTAAAAATCCAGCAGACATTTTTACTTTAAGATTTGATTTAAGTCAACTTGTAAATGTATTCATGCCGTGTAGGAGTGGATGGAGTATGGATATGTAATATTTACATGTGGTTCAAGTAATGTGCATAAAACAAGTTATGCTTATGACCCTACGAAGGTATGGCAATCTTATTGATTGTATCTAAATGCTTTAGTAGTAGTTATGTAGTAGATACAGGACATAAGAGAGGTGCTTAACTATTTTAGTCACCCAAAATTTTAAGTACAGTCATAATTTCTAGTGAAAAAGTCAATATATTGGCAATGTTAAATGCAACAGAAGCATCACTAGGAGACCTTTCAAGACTACGAAGATCAGAGCTATAGAAACATTGTCTCACAGATGTGCATCATGATAATGATAAAACAATTGTGCAATGGAAATATTACATCTTGGACCACCAATAGCATCAGTACTATTATGACTAAAAGCCACATTGAAATAAATATGGAATGGAGTCTTTAATTTCACAGGATTGTAGTCCCTTTCCAGTAAAACTCCCAGCAGAAAGTTGCTAGAGGAGCATTTTTATCACTAAATATGAATGAGCTATGTTAAGTTCCAGATTAGGATTTAGAAGAGAAAATTTATAAACAAAAACTGCTCACCTCGAACCTCTTGATCTGTGCGTGTGTATCATAGTTCCAGATATTAACATCTCCGCTGTAGAGCGAGCACAGTAGCCACGGTTCTGTGGGGTGCTGATCCACGCACTTCACACGGTCTGATCTTGCGGTCAGCTTCCTCTTGATTTCCAGCCGTAGTGATTCCTCAAACATATCAATGGGAATTCTAACACACTCTACAAACACTAATTACACAAATATTTTACAAATTACAATGCGGAACATGAACCGCCGACATGAAATCATACACGATCCAGTGCCAACAGCCGAGCAACTACGTGGCTAAAATTCTTTACGATTACTTTATTGTCAGGCAATCCGCGAGTATAGATTTATCTTGTATTTTGCACAATTTCTTACCATTTTAAAAACTTAAAACATTAATTAATATCTTGCGTATTCTGAGAAACAGTGAGCGAATCTTGATATTTGACTTGACAGGTTTGGGTGGACGTGTCACTTTGCGTATTTCGTTCAAACGCCGTATCTGTTCGGATAGCTTTTATTTGACTTTGGGTCGTCTTGGGTGTTCAGATACAGTTTGAATGTGGATTCATAAATAGAGCGTCCCGCAGACAGCCGCGGGCAGGGCAGGGCAGGGATGCTGTATTCAAAAAATCATTAAGCACGAAGATTTCAAATCTTTAAATAAAAAAATCAAATCTGTTGATAGAGTATGTATAATAAAAGTTGATACTGAAAAAGCGCGGCTTTAAAAAAATATCAGTATGGTAGCCCTGAACTAAGAGGGAAACACTTTCTCTCACTCACACGATGTGGCATTGTTACCATACTAGGGTAAATCCGCGGTGGAGGTAGCACCGCCTGTTGTAATTTAAAAAGCTTGCGATAAATTCGAGTATCGTTAGACAGACTCTACTAAAAAACACGGCTTTAAAAATATTAGCATAGCAGCCCCAATCTGAAAGGGAACACTTTCTCTCGCTTACACGACGTAGATTTGTTACCTTTACTGCGATTCTGATTCTCCCTAACCTTTGGGGATGACTGTTTTTTCATGCTTTAACTTGCCGTGTAGGTATTTTGACTACGTTAAATTATTTTTATATTTTAATAACATAGATACTATGAGGCCTTGTATTACCCTCCAAATGATTATCAACGCGTACTTATCTATTTCATTACAATGAAGAGTATTGAAGAGCATTCTAGAATCCATTATGAATCATTTTGTTTATGTTAGTTTAGTACGTCACTCACGTCACTGTTGCCGCCTGTCACCTGAGTCGCTCCATCCACTCCTCAGCGGCGGCTGCTGAGGACGATGCATGTCGGAAGCGTCAAAAATATGCGGCTTTGGAGGCACAATATCTTTTTGTGCCCATTGCTGTTGAAACTCTGGGCGCTTAGGGGACCGAGGCTAAGGTGTTGATACGACAGATTGGCCAGCGGATAACGGAAAAGTGTGGTGACCCCCGCTCCAGCTGTTTCCTGGAGCAAAGATTGGCCATTGCTATTCAACGGGGTAATGCGGCCAGTGTTTTGGGGGCCTTTGCTCCGGGAACAATTAGGGGCGGGTTGTTTGACTAATTTTATTTTAGACATTATTGTATGGACTTTTTGAATAAATACCTACTATTTTGATAAAAATATTTTAAGTTAGGTTTTGGAAAGGCTTTTTCTATCATTGTTTTTAGTTTTCGTACATACGATATTATAAATCTATCTAAAATTAAAAAAAAAAATTGTTACGTATGACGTATATTTAAAAAGAATAAAGATATTTTAAGTAAAAGGTCACAGCTAAGTCCTTGTCGCTACAAATACCCCAATTTAAGGGTAAATCCCCGACAGTGGTATCACCGTGCGTTGAAATAGCGTGCGTGCGTTGAATTAGTTTGCAAAAAAAAAACGAAAATGAAGGCACCATCGTAATTATAATAGTTAATAAGACTATTTATGTTTCTTTTTCACTTTAGACACTGGATAGAGAGAACACTTTTTACGTTGCTATTAAATTTGGCCTGTCGTCATAGAGGACATTATATTGTACATGTACTATCATGGTAATGATATCTTATCATTACCGTGCTACTATAATGGAAGGGATAAGTAAGGAGAGGTCAATAGCGTATGGTTGTGAGATAAAAGATGCGCTACACTACACATACTTAGATTGCTAGAAATGTTGTAATGATTTTATTATATTTAAACTTTGAATAGTAGTAAAAACCTTCATAATACTAATAGAAGTGATAGAAAATAGATAATAGTTCAATAATCTGTTGATTTACAAAAGTTCTTCATCAAAAATTCAACTTACCGATGAAAGTTTGATAGAATGTTTGGCTGTTACGCTCAGTAGGGCTTTTACAGCCAATTATACTCCACTAAAACTACACTGTTAGTACCGCATAGAACATGGATTGAGCTTCGAAAGCAATATTTTTTCGAAGCTGTGATTGTTTTACACCTGTTTAAATTCAAGGGGGTGCAACAAGTCCTTATTCTGAGGTGCAATACCATAGCTTGCTATCATTTTCGTACTTACAATGTGAAACTTTAACAAATGAGATGCTCTAAGTCTAATAACTAGCCCACTCGGGAAATTATTGACAACAGTGTAGTATTACTAGAAATGAATATATAATTAAATGAAATATGATAAATTGGAGAGAAATAAATAGCCATTTGCAAGATAACTGTAAAAATATATTATTATATTCACATGAATTTATATTTTTTTATTTACTACCTTAAAGCTATGTACCTAGGTAAAAATATTTCAACATACATACACAACACACATAGTCATCAATCATTAAAATAATAAAATAAATGTTAATAAAAACAAATAGGTATTCAATTCAATCTGTATTTGAAATAGTATGCAGCGGCATAGAATTAAAATGTGAATAGCCTTCTTACACAATACACATGTTTCACATTACAATTTAAAATGTATGTGTAATAATATAATTCATAAAACATTCAATAAAAGTATTTCAAATAACAATTTATTGATTGACTTTGCTATGTCATTATCTATTACAATACATATATATACAAGATATGAACGAATATAACTATACATAAACAGTCTTATTAATTAACGCAGAGTTGCTTTTGGAATAGTTAGTCCGTATTTTGTGTTTTACTTTCTTTGACAATTTTATACCAACTGTAAAAGACAAAACACGACCTATGTATTAAAGTCTGTGTTATCATTAATAAGGCGAAATATGTGTTTTTGGGGGAATGGAACAGCTCGCGACACATAAGTAAAACGGAGATGGCGCATTTAGTGCATTTTTTTAGCCCGAATAAAACTTAATGGCGAGTCATTGGACAGTAGAAAATTCATATCAGCGGCGCGGAGAAATGGGGGTATGCGCAGCTTGCGGCCGTAAGTTACATAACTTACGTAACTTTCGGCTGCATTAAGAAATTACGACAGGAACTTACAAAGAGTGTTTACAATTAAACATTGTAAGTTAATTACGTAAGTTTTTGTGAGCAAAACTTATGTATGGGCCGCACCACACAAGTTGGTGTATGTGAAGTTAGCTACAAGCTGCGCAATATCCAATCCTGACTGAAACTCACAGAAAGCCGTGCGTTGATTGGCTATTGCGCAGCTTGTAGCCAACTTCACATCCGCCAACTTGTGGCGCGGCCTATAAGTGGCAGTGTAAGGGCGGCCTTAATTGAAAGTTTTACTTATCTGGAGCGAACTATAAAACAGAGCACCATTTCATTTGCAATATGTATCACATCATTATTAGTCGACATATAAAGAATTTTTGGTCCATTTCAATAGATATATTCATGTCGCATTAATATAACAATAGAACAAACAAAATCAGTACTGGAATGATTCATACATTGCATATGCAGGATCAGTAATCGGTGAAGGTGAAACATATACTCATATTTATACCGAGTAATTAACATTAACATACATAAAAACCTTCTCCAAGGAAATTTCCTGTTACAACTTGTGTATAATAAAGCTGTTCAGCGTTTTTTTTGGTATTTTTTTCTTTTTTTTAAAAACACAAAATTGGCGAAATATGTTTTATATATTTTAACAATAATCTTTAAAATTGAACTTAACTACTACTGCGACATTTACTTATCTTGTGCCGTTTGGGCAACATTCCCTACTTTATTCTTTTCTGAAAAACAAAAGCGCTACTACATCATTACCATTTCAAAGCAAAACATTTTTTATTCGACCATATCGTATAGTGAATCATTCTTAATATGAGTACATTTTAAGTCCTAAGCTAGGCACTAAAATATAAATAAAAATTTACGAGCTATAGAACAACACCACCGATTAAACAAGTTACAAGATTAAAACAAATATTCATTATATGATTATAACATAATTATTATATAGGTAGTTTAACAACAAAGAGGTTCAGTTTACCTCTCTATAAAAGATACTCAAAGTCAGATAGTAAATAAAATAAAAAAAACCTCGAATGCAACAGTAGCAGTCTTACCACAAAAGTTTTACGCACGCTTTAGACAATGTTTAACAGTACAAATTGCACGGTTAAACAGTGTTTAAAGCGTGTTTAAAGCTATTGTGGTAAGGCGATAAGAAGTTAACTTCATACTTTACTGCAAATATTTCATCATTTCACAGTAGCAAAGTTACGAGTGCAAGATATATAATTCTCAGCTATTCGATAATTTATTGTATATTGTAATTAAGATTACATTTATTCCGACTTGTGACAGTCTTCTCTTTGATAAAACCCTGCGACGATTTATTTACTTAAGATAGCTTTTGTAGAGCAAGACAGAATGTGCTGTGTCCCTGTCAGTCTCGAGTAAATACAACATATCGCGTTGGTTGATGCGTTTGAGGCGCGTACGCAGCGCTAGTTGACTGCGCCCAGTCTGAAAAAAAACAACATATGACAATACCAAATGGTCAATTAAATAGTGGTGCCACACTTTTGGCCATAGTTTTTTTTTAAAATGGGAACACTTCTGAAGTTTGGTCTATCAAACAAAAAAGAGTAAACAAAATCGGTTCACAATTGACGAATTTATCGATAAATATACACAAAAAAAATATAAACAGACGAACACAGTCATAACCTCCTCCTTTTTGGAAGTCGGTTAAAAATATGATGCAAACATTTAGCTAACTCAAGCAACAAGACACCACTACATTAGGACAACAGACGATAGGTATTACACGCTGAATACTCGAAAACTTACATTAAACATTACATTAAAATTTGTTTTCAGATATATAGAAAAACATGGCATAAAAATGGTAAACCGAGCTCGCAGGGATCTATGTATCATTGAGGTAGTAATTTTCACATGATTATTGAATATTCAAAAACGACTCTTGCGATTTTGATAATATTTTAATGGCACCACCTCGGGGATTATATTCGAACCCTTTCGAACAAAAATATCGATGAACATTCACAAAAACAAAAATACAAACAAACGAACATAGAACCTTCTCCATTTCATAAGTCGGTTAAATAAGTGCCCAACACATCGGCGCAGGTGATAAGGAAATTTTTTCAAGTTAGTATTAACGGCACAGAGTGATGGGATAGTGGAATGAACCGAAGCTTTTCCCACACAGCAGAATTCGGCAGTGGCAGTGGCAGTTTTACAGCAATGACGCGATCAATACCTTTATTTTATTCAATACCGCTTATGAGCACTTTGTAACTACCGCGTATCTGCATTTACAAATTTTATAGGAGGGGAAATAAACTCTACATTTCAACAGTTTCTCAATGTTTTTCTGACTGCTGTAGCTTCTCTAATATATTATTACAATAGTTACCAGGCTATGAGACGCGCCAGACGGAGCGGCGGCGGTAAGAGCGTCGGTGGCGCCCTCTAGCCGCGGCTTCTTGCGGTTGCCGATAGCTTGCAAAGCCGTCAGGTTCGCTTCGCGTTGTCGTAGCTCCTCTAATTCGGCGCGTTGCATCTCCTTCGCCTAAAAGACAACATACATTTTCACAACACCAAAGTCAAAGTTCCTTTATTCCGTAGACATTACAGTTGCACTTGGAATCGTCAGATAACAACTTTTAAAATACAGTTTAAGTAATCTAAATCTAATCACAAATTGGTTTCACAAATCACCATTTATGTGCCAAAGCGAGATAATTCAAAGCAATGGCTCCTTTTTAGGGTTCCGTACCCAAAGGGAAAAACGGGACCCTATTAGCCTATTACTAAGACTTTGATGTCCGTTTGTCCGTCTGTCTATCTGTCACCGGGCTGTATCTCATGAACTATGATAGCTAGGCAGCTGAAATTTTCACAGATGATGGATTTCTGTTGCCGCTATAACAACAAATTCTAAAAAGAAAATAAAATAAATATTTAAGGGGGCTCCCATACAACAACCTGAATTTTTAGACGTTTTTCGCTCTATATTAATAATGGTTTAACTATATTTCAGATGAATAAATAAATTTGAATTTGAAAAATGGTAACAGGTAAATGCTTGAAATTTTCATAGAGTATTTAGTTTTATATTCACTTCAATAATAAATAATAAAATTAAAATAAAATAAATATTTAAGGGGGCTCCCATACAGTACGGAACTACACTAACACTAATAGTTTCGAGGTCACTTTATTTTAATTAATTGTATTATTTTTTCTAACAATTTTTAAATTTGTATAGTTGATAAACATTTTAATTTTGGGTTTTTAGATTTTATGATTTTAAATAATGTGTAAAACTTATTTATGGGTCATAATGGTCATGGCCAGAAATATTTTTTTAATAGCGCTTTGCTACGGATTTGCTAAAGTGAGAAGCTATGTTACCTTAGCTTTAAGCTTGGCTTGCTCGGGATCTTCGTTCTTGGAGCGCGACTTGGCGGCGCGCAGCAAAATCTCTCGCTCCGAATCTTCGCGGCGCTTCTTGTCTACTCGGTCCAACTCTTCTAGAAACTTCAGCTGCCCCTTCACGTCTTGAGTTGCCTCGTAGCGTCCGTCAGTCTACAAAATTAAATTAAAAATTACTTTCAGTAAATATTTCGAGAATACCTTTATAATCCGTAAATAGGCGTGGTAGTGGTACTGACACCCGCCTTACTTTGTGAGCCCGTGTCAGCTCCCGGCCCCGTGTCAATGAGTTCTATGGAATATATGTACGGAATTTCACACCACTGGCTTTTCGCAAAATAAAACACTAAGTAAGTTCGTATAGGCCGGGTGGCTAGCCCTGGTGTCAGAGTTTTTAGGCCGCCTGAAGGCCTCTGACTTGGCTAAACGGTTAAAACAACCGGGGCCTACAATTTAAGGTGTCATCCGAGCCACGGTAGCGCTCAGTTGGAAAATGCCACCCGCGGTCACCCATCCAAGTACTGACCGTGCGGAACGTTGCTTAATTTCGGTGATCGCTGACAATCACCTAGTCAAACTACGCTACGAGCGCTACAATAAAAAAAAACACTTAATACTTAAGTTGAACAACTTTTACTAAATTGACTGTTCCGTGCATTTCATCGATATTAACTATTAGAATATCTATAGGCTCAATTATGAAGCGCAATCGTAAATTATTATTATAGCAACGTAAGTGTTTCTATCGAATGACTAAAGTGAAAAAGAAAGTGAAATATTCTAATTTGCTAGTAAAACTACGATGGCGCCCTCATAATTTGGCCTAATGGCGGCTTAATTAGCTCACTAATTTATGCATTAAGATCATTAAAAAAATGCCAAGTCAAGCACATTTCGATAAAATTTGCGGACCATCTCTGAATATGATCTACAAAACAAAAAAAGAATTTATAAATTGGTACTCACATGGCGAAAAAATCGAAAAACACACATAAAAAATACACACACGAAGAAAGTGCCTCCTAAAGTAGGGACAAGATAATAGGTCACTTTTGACATTTCCTTTATTCAAAGAAAAATATACCTTGTACTAAAGGAATAAAACTCCAAGCCGTATTCGAGAACACTTATCGGTCGTCGTCAATATTGTTTTCATGAGTTTTATTCCTTTAGTGTAAGGTATATTTTTCGTTGCATTCATGAACTGTCAAAAGTGACCTATTATCTTGTCCCTACTGTAGCTCGTACTTTTTAAAAGTCGGTTAAAAAGGCAGGTACCTTTATAACGAGGTCTATGCGGTGTTGCGCAATGACGGCCAGTTTTTCCAGCACGGTCTTAAGGCGTTCGTGGACGGCGTGACTGAGGAGGCCGGCGACGTCGGGCGAGGGCTCCTCGAGACCGTGGCTGGCCACGATGGCCTTAACACGAGCCTGCATCACCGGCAACGGCACCAAATAATCTTCTTTGCACGACCTGGGACGATGTGGATATTGTTATTGTGGCATTCAATATCATCTCGGCCGATAAGTCTTAGATTGATATACTGGTTCATTAACTCGTAAACGGTAAGTTTTACAAAAAAGTTCACAAGTAATAAGAGATGCGAAATTTTATTCTCTACAATACAATACATGTATTAGTCTCAATAACTTTGATCTAAATAGTTTCGAGATACAGGTAGCGGCACGTAAGTGTAGCGCTGAGGGTAGTGTAGAGGGGATGACTACGCATGGGTTTAGTACGGCGGTCACCATGCGCAGCCATCCCCTCCACACTTCGCTTAGCGCTACATTTATATGCCGCGACCTATATCAGCCATTAACTCCACTCACACATAAGCTCTACTTAGATCTGTCAGCATTTTGTGATTTTATGATCAGTAAGTGACCATAAACATTCTAAAAAAAATTGGATTGGAAATATAGTGCGATGTTGACAAAAAAAATGGATAATTTTACTGTCCTATTAATTTGAGAAATTTACTGCCAATCAGTGAAAGTAGGCTAGTCATAAGTACCTTTGGCAAGTTAGCAATAAAACCGTATTTTTAGCCAGTTAAAATGGAGCGCATTTTTCCTGATGCTGCTGAATATAAGTTTAAGAGTTTGTTTACCTAATCTGCGTGCCGATCATTTCCGTGGAGCCGAGGATCCTCTGAGTCTCCTCGGCGAGGTTGACGCCTCCCATGGCGGCCACGTCGTTGATATCGTCATCTCCCGCCATCTTATCGTCGCCATATTGCTGCGCGAACTGACTGGAACTCTTTCTTTCCTTGTCTTTCAGTAGCGACTTCCCGGGAGTGAGAACGGTGGAGAGAGCGGGAGCGCCACCGCGCTGCACGGCACCCTTGCTCAGTGCCAGGCCTTTTCCACCGCTCACTTTGTTTACATTAATTTTCGGGTGCACGGGGATGTTTTGAAGCACTGCGATTGTGTTGCCAGGTTTCGACGGCGGTTTCTGTGCGATTTAAAGGGTTAAACAGCAAAGGACTATAAAATATTTAAGAACAGATTTGAACTTTGGATAAAGAAAGAAAAAGTACCTTGACATGTATAGGCACATAAGTTGAACGAAAACCCTCACCCCTAAATCACCCTCTCTCTTTCATTTGTAGAGAAGACAAAAGAGAGACAACTATGGTTTAGGGGTCAAGTTATTATTTATAGTTATTATTATGTTCTTTACATACTAGCTATTCGACACTGCTTAATTATAGGCACATCAGCATAATGCTGTTCGCCTATAAGTAATTTAAACAATAACAATGTCACATTGGAACGATAATAATGTCATACTTTGCCTTCATTTGTGTTTATGTGGTAATGTGTTTACCAAGTTTTATTTCGATGAATTTTAAACAAGAATGTCTATTGCACTCTACAAAAAACCCGACAGTAAAAAATCAACACTTAAATGACCGAAAAATTTAAAAGGTTATAATTAAATCGGGTTAAATTTAAATTTATTACGTGAAATATGTATAATTTTGTAAGCTTCTTTTAATTCTCTTGTTTTGATATCCTACTCTATAGGTTTGGTTATAAATAAATTTAGAATTGTTGTTTTCTTTAAGAACATTTGGGTTTTTGAGACAAATCTAACTATTGAAATCAATCCAGGTGTTTGGAAGTTACGTGGGCATAAAGAAATTTACAAACATACAAGGTACGCGCGAAAAACTATAGCCTTCCTTGGCAGTCGGGCAAAAATACGACCTGTACGCAAGAGCCAACATCCAAATAAATATCCAGACAGATTGATAATATATTGACAGGAGATACAACAACGCTTCACTTTATCAGCCAATTTATTCCGCGTAAGTACGTAGTTTCCTGCAGGTATACAGTACGTATAATACAAGCATTTGCTTAGTGTAGGGTTCTGTTTACCAACTCAATTGACACCGCTAGTCGATAATTTATTAAATGATAATATTGTTTTATTAAGTATAATTAGTGGCCTTTGTACCATGCAATAAAGGTCTTTTATATTTTAATTAAATACGTTAAAATTACCTACATAGAATCACTACATTCTTATAAAGAGGAAAGATTTGATTGTTTGTTTGCTTTGAATATGCTCCAAAACGACTGAACTGATTAGGAAAATTATTTTACTGTTGGAAATCTACACTATCCCTGGTGAACCTAGGCTATATTATTAATATTTTTAATTACGGATCCCTACTATTTGTCTTCTTTAGCCAATCGAACCCGGGGCGAAGCCGGGACGGGCAGCTAGTTTAACATAATTTTCTGGGAAATATAGAACAACGTTTAAAAAATATATCTAACAACAACTGGGCACCCACTGAAGCCTTAAGCAATAAATAGAGGCATATCTTAATGCAATCAAAGTACTGGCAAGGACCTTGTGCGTAGTTGTCGCAGGCGACCATTTTCCTTAAAAACTGCTGATAGCAGATCGCTGAATTCGCTGACCTTACTGTCCGAGTCTGGTAGAGGCGCACCCAGCGCCACGTGAAGAGCCGGTAGGAGCAACGAGCTCTGTTCCTCAGTTTCAGAACAATACATCGCGCCTACGTGATTACAGAGCAGCTATAAAATACCCTATGCCACGTTAAAAAAAATTAACAATGCACACTCGGTCTGATACGCTTGCATCTGCAGACTGAACAGTCAGCATATCAATAAGGCAATGCAACCCGTAAATCAATGCGCATGTATTTACTTCATCTCTGAACTATATACATATATTACTGAATGCAACTGAATATTTTCATCCTGGGATCCATCACTTTGTGAATGTACCTTTTTTGGCAATTTTTTTGCATGTAAAGCGCCCTTCAAACCTTATCAGTCACAAAAATGTCTATTGAGAGTTACCATTTCTAAAAAAAAAATATTTAAAGGGCTTTATCGCACAGCGACCAAAGCGCCCTGTAAGGAACACAAATCAGACATTAGCAAAAAAAGTAACTATAACTTATCCTTTAAAGGATCCCTTAGGCCTAAATTCACCTGTGATGTGAAGCCTAATTTAGGTGAAATCAAGCCAGCGATGTCAAATATTTAATGCCTTGTTAGAGCTATAAACAGACTGTTAAAGTTATCGAGTGTCCCACCATGCGCTAATCGTTTGTTAAATATCTTGACAAGATGTTAAATTTAATCACTGCTTTTGAGGTCCGTTAAAAGTTAACAGGCTGTTAGATGACATATCTTAGGGGAAAACAGGGCAATGGTGGTCAGCGGGGAAACATGGTCACGCTCGTAATTAAAAGAAATTTCTAATCAAAATATATTTTTGTTTGTGTTTTAACTATTTTGTTTCCATTAAGTCCGTTGCATCAACTAACCACAAAAGGCAAAGGAAAGGCAAAAAAAAACAAAAGACTAAAAGGAAAGCTTTAAAAAGGTTAAAAAGGAAATTTCTTCAAGAAGAAAACGATTTCTCATTGACTAACGTAGATATTGCGGACCTCTGCGTAAATGATGATCACCCAGAAATCCATTGTCATATCTTATACGAGTATTGGCCGAAACATAAAGATGTGGGTACAGGTGCATACTCTGTGGGCTTAGGGCTCACTCTGCTTGCACTGATTGCGATTCCGCTACAGGATACGTATGTGAGATGTGTTAGAATCATCGTCACAGTCGTGATCATAATGATCACCATTGTCCTTTTGTGTTTACGATGGTGGTCAAAGCCATTTTTTTTTAATTTTGATATATCTATTAGACGAACACTCCAAAGATGATTGATTTTGATGTCAAATAACAGTCCGATTATGTAGAATAGCTATGTTATGTTGCTAATAAAGCTGTGATTTATATTGTGAATTTTATTCTAAAAAGCGCTTAAATTGACCGCCATTGCCCTATTCTCCCCAACTCATTGTCAAAAGATCAATCAAATATATTTTAGTCAAGTTTGACATTTCACCTAAGTATTAAAATAAAAAGTAGGCCGGTTGCATTGTAATCCTACAGAGTGATCGTTATTTAAAATTGGTCGCATAGCATAACATGCAACTAAGAAGAAAGTTGTGCACATGTACATTCAATGACGTATCCAATACAAACATTTCGATTAGATCGTATTACGAGAACGAACATAGAGTGAACAATTAGCTTAACGTGGGATTTACTAATGGTTTGTTGTATTTTCTTCATAGGACATAAAATTATCTAACCGTCCTGTTATTTTTAAAGACTCATTAGCTAATGCCTCATTAAGAACTAACAAACATGGTACGATGAAATCGGGTCTAAGCCTAATTGTAATAGTTTATACAACACTAGCGACCCGCCCCGGCTTCGCACAGGAGTATTATAAATATAAACACTATCTATTAAAAAAACCGCATCAAAATCCGTTGCGTAGTTAAAGATATAAGCATACATGGGGACAGACGGCGGGAAGCGACTTTGTTTTATACTATGTAGTGATAGTGATTTTTGCACTTTCCGAATCTGTACAAGACGAAATTGAGTTGTAAAAGAAAACTTCTTTAAATTAACTTACCATTTGATGGCTGCTTGTGGCCATAATAGTTTGCGGCGCGGGCGGCGGAATGTTAGAGAACGCGACGTGAGGTGCCGGCGGGTTGATCCCCTCGATTACCAATTCTTTAATAACCAACGATTGGCGAAGCAGCGGCAAGCTTTTCTGTTGGACACACGATTCACAACTTACTTAAGCTCTCGTCTTTGATATGAGGCTAAATTCTATATCTATTACGTCATTTCATCCTCGATGCAGTTATGAATATAGCTGAGTAAGTGTAATTCTAGATAAGGTGTTGCATTAACTTTTTCTCTCGGGAACACATTTCACAAGTTGCATACAAGTAGTTCAACACAAAGAAACTTTTCTTTGTGTTGAACTATCTACTCAGAGTGTCAAGTGGGAGTTTTGCAAATGAAATCGAATTACTTTTACGTCGCGTTGAACGAGCGCGCCGAGCACACACGCGAGCACATTGACACGCACGCTTGAGTTAGCCAATCACTGACGTTGCCGCGCTTGTGTTGGATCGGTTTGTTACATTACCGTTAAACATGAGTATGTTTACACTTAGCTATTCAGTTTTCTGTACGTGTCATAAGATGGCGCTGTGCCATTTCCATAGAAGTCTCATCAAACGTTAACGCGAAAGTCCCACTTAGCCCTCAGATTTGCTAAAGTATATGGGTATCTCGCGCTCCGCCATAAATAACAATTTATTACTGTAAGCAATTTTTTCTTTGATTTACGGTCGGTTGTTGATCAGTGCGAATGCAGGGAACGTTTTGCAAGTCTGAGTGGGAATAACGTAACTAACAAATAACTATTTGGTACCTTCAAGAAGCCTATGAGACAAGGCTGAGGGCTAGCATTCAGCAGCCTCTCGAGTCTGTCGCAGAATTCCTCGGGCTCCACTTGAGCGTCTATAAGTTCTTGGATGAGGTTCCGCACATTCATTTCCACCGACGGCGGCTCCTTAGACGACAGATCCAGCAAGTTGGCCAGGAAGTTGCGGCACTTTTCCTTCGTGTTGTCTGATGGTTTCTATTACAAAAACGTTACAATCATTGACTTCTGGATGGTTGTTTTTTAAGTACGCAATATAATAAGTAATAACCCTAGGTAATAATTGGTCTCGCTACGCTCGCCTAAATACCGCACTGTATGAAGACAACACTTCTGTGAATGCGGCAACTCATTGTTGAATTGCGACTTTGTCTTTGAAGTCTTGTGACAACTGTCAATTTGCAAGAATAGTGTTAAGAAACCTCTTACATAAAAACTACGTTACAGCTGTCTCATTCACATACGAGTATATCTCATATCTGGTATATACAGCATACGAGAGAGTGAGTGGAAAAAACGCATTGTCTGTAGGCATCCGTCAAAATCACAAGTTGGAATGTCAAATGGTTAAAATCTGGTTCCACTTTGTCTTTTGCGATATGATCGAAAATTTGAACCCTCTAGTTTCAGGCAGATGGTTCAAATCTCTGATCATTTTACCTTCCTACTTTTTACCTTTTTGAATTTGGACAGCCGAAATAGCTCAATGCTAGTTTGTGAAGCCCTTCGAAACCTCGTAAGTTCGCGAGTATGTGCATCTTTTTCTAACACCTTTTAAATTTCACATTTAAAGTGGGGACAAAGTGTATCTCTTGCTATTTTAGTACGGTCTCTATTACTTTAGTCTTTATTCTATATTGCCAGCTTCTCAACTATTGCCTCAGTTTTTGGGAAAAATATTATTTGCTGTTGTCTATTATTAATTACTGGTTAAAAATCTCTACATAAATCCATCAGCCGTAGGACGTCCACTGCGGGACTTTGGCACTCCTATGAATTTCCAATAAGGCCGGTTTGAAGCGGTCTATATCCAGCGCGTTTCTGCGGTCTTAATTATATCGTCAGTCCACCTAGTCGGTGGATGTCCTACGCTGCACTTGCTGGTACGTGGTTTCCATTCGAGAACTTTACGGCCCCATCTGCCATCTTTTCTTCGAACTATGTGCCCTACACACTGTCATTTTAACATGCTAATCCGCTGGGTTATGTTGGTAATCTTAGTTCGTCTGCGGTTCTCCTCATTCTTCTCATTCCTTTTGAAATAATGTCAGCAACATTTTCAGGTCTTACGTGAAAATATTACACAAATAAACATTAAATAATTTATGAATAACTAGGTTTAGTATAAAATAAATAGGTTAGATAATTGAAATAGGTTAAATAGTAAAATGCAATAACTATTCACATAGTAAAAATCTCGAACACGAGGTTCTTGTATACGCAGCAACACAGCCTTCAATGTGACTAGCAGTCAAATTGGTATAGTTTAAATTGCCGCATTTTCCAAGTACGTCGGCGCTATATATTAGTTGAGCGCAGCGAGACCAATAATTCATCTAAGATAATAACAATATTTATTAATATAGAAGGAATAATAACAGTAAGGAATCAGTAAGTAATTAGAACAAAACAAGAAATGATTTGACCATCGTGATGGATAATTAATATATGTTCCCATAAGCCGTCGAGGACAGTCGAGTATATTCAGCAGTAGACTACTAATAAAGGTGATATTGTAAATGGAGGCACTCACAACATATGTAGGTGCAGCGGCAGGCGGCGGCGGCTGCTGGGGTTGGAGTTGGTGGTGCTGCTGCGGCTGCGGAGCGGGCGCGGGCGCGGCCATCGTGGTTGGCATCGGCCCCGCCAGTGGCGCCATGCTCGTCGACACCGTCGCCACGCCCGAGTGCTGCGCCAACAACACGCTCGTCACTATCTCGCTACTAGCCTCCGAAACTTCTATCTCACACTCATAGCTACACGCCGCGCGTTTTACAAGCGCACATTCTCAAGCCATGTAAATCTGAAACTATTGCAAGGGACGCCAATACCCTCTATGTCGGGCGCGAACGGTTGACGACGCGCGTGCTTTCTTACTCAGTATCTACCGATTAATGTCTCGCCTACTACATATCCAAATGTGCATCCTACCATGCGTCAAAGCTGAAAAACTATAATACGCGTGATTGTCAACTATGGCCCTGAGTTTCGTTCGCGCCTTACATATAAACTGATGAGTCCACAACAAAATTAGTATTTTATAAACAAACAATGATGTCCATTACAGTCTTACCTCGTTAATTTGTGAACATGCACCTTCACCATTTTTGTACATGCAAGACCGAAAGGAAATTGGACAAATATAAGAATTGCGAGAGTCGTGCCAGTCTTGTCCAAGTAGCTCTATAGAGGGGGCAAAGAGGAGTGGGATGGGAAGGTAGGGAGCTCACAGTAGGAGTAGAAGTGCGCGGGCGAGGCGTGGCGCGGGTGATGGGGGAAGGGGGGGTCGTGAACAGCGGGCGGCAGTGCCTACTTACTGCCGGCACGGTCGAGAGCCGGATGGTCTGAGAGGGCGGCGCCGCCAGCGTGCTGACCGCCGGCGCGGGCGCGGGGCCGACCCTCAGCAGCTGGTATTGACCATTTTCTGTCTTTAACAACAAATGACCCTGCTGTCCCGGTTGAAGACTCTGCAGAGTTTGCAGCGTAATCTAAAAATTAACGTCTTGTTCAATTTTTTCAGCTCAACTAAATCGCTGAGCAAATACTTTGGTAGTGACAAGAAGTATAGCAATACTTTACCAAAAGTAGTACCGTAAAATGATTTAAGCAGGTCATTTGTTAATAACAAAACACTTGTGTATTAATTACAACGTAAAATGATACTGCAACATCTAAAAATGTGGACACAGGGAGCGGAGCCAATACTTAGGGTTAGCAGGACAAGCTGAGTGACCAGTATCATGTCTGTTACTCCAGGCCCAAATTCATTGCATAGTAACTTTACTGGTATGTACATGTGAACGATATTAGGTAATTAATTAGTGTCAAATGCAAAAATTAGCATCCATCATTATTTTTATAAAAATAACATCTATAAGTAAAATTTGTGACTTACTGTGCAAATACATACCTATGAACAATAGCTTATTACTAACCTAGAGGCGTGGCATGATTTTTATAGTTGTGACCGTAAGCTATGAACCAATGTGATGCTCAAGTGCAATAATAGCTTGTGCCTTAATAATCTACTGGTATAACATTTTATATTTTAATGACCAGCTTCTTTAGGACCACTTTTTGAAACCTCTTAAAAGCGATTAATGCCTGTACCCGTAACCTAATGACATACTCGTAGTTGGGAAAACAAGAATCCATCCAGAATCCAGCAGGCTTGCAATTGCAGCAAAGTAATTGTGATAGGAGGGTCTAAATTATCTGTGACATGAGGATGATTTATCTGTTATCGTAGAAACATTCCATATTAAATATGAAGGAATATTACTTGAAGCAATGTAACATAATTATATCTACAAAGATAATTCAATTACAAAAGCCTATAGATTCTAAAAATTTAAGATTAGAACAAATATTTACTTCTGATTTAGCCAACAAAACAGTAAACATAATTGTAGTTCAATCTACAAAACAAAGTTGGGTAACTTCTAATTTGTTTAATTAGTACTGAAGAATGTCTAGATCAATTTTTATCACCATTGATTTGATAGTTTTCCTATGCCCTGTACAGCAGAATAACCATTAAAATTTATGGTTATTAGTTTAAATTTATGAGTTCATGAAAAAAACATGGGAAACTTTTCTAATTGTTACTAATTGGTATGAATTTAACAAATTATTTAAACACCATCATATCAGCCTTAACATATCCACTGCTAGACATAGGCTTCCCCTAAACATTTTTAATAAGACTGGAATCTTCAGTAGAACCTCTTAACAGTTAATAATTATTTTATTTTGGTGACTTCATTGTGTCTTCATTTAAATGTAGTATGAATAAAACATAGTTTGAATATCTTCAATATTTACAACAACACAAAAAAAAAGCAGAAATCAGTTTTTCAGAGTCAGAGACTGAGTGTAAGATGTCCCTTAATATTTATATTTATAATGCTAGTTTGCTTCAAATAATTTTCAGCAAGTATTTAGTGGATTACATGAGTGATGATGATTTGGACAGATGTACAATGATTTTTTAGTTTACAAGCTGTGGTGAGTGGTTCAGGTATTTGTATCTTTTATTGACGCACCGATTTTCTGTGGATTGGTATTACTTATTGCTGCTTAATTTACAAAGCATTGTAGTCAATAGATATAACAAAACAAATCAGGATATGTTCATCGAAACCATATTTTGCCAATATAGAAGTAAAAAGTTTATTTGTCTCATATTCTGAATTTCAGACTTTAAAGATGATTGAAGTTAAGGACATTAAATAATGTATCCAAGTTAAAATGTATTTAAGTTACTTTTAGTGCTTATTTAACTACCAAACAATTTTTTTACTAGCTGCCCATTCTGGCTTTTCCCTGGTGCTTGTGTTACTCACAAACATTATAGCTTTCTATAGCTTTCTATTGGTGAAAGATTTTTGGAGATTGGCTCAGTAGAGCCTACTGATAAAAAAAAATGTGTAGATAGGCATTTGACCAGTGTTGGACTAAAGTATAACTCTTCTTCTCATAATGACTACATGCTCAGCAGTGGACACTGCTCATCACAGATTAATACAGAGCCAGTAACAATCATAGAAACATTACTGAAATATACACATGTAAGACTAGAGTCACAATTATTGAGTTACAGTATGCACAACTCTTTTTGAGGTCTCTGAAGTTAGGCATGAGTCAAGCTCTGCACATGCTGCATTCTGCACACCTGAAATATGCACTCAGCCTTTTATGCAAGCCTCAGAGAGCTCAAATCAAAACCATTTGTGCATACTGTACAGTTGTACACTTCATTATTCCTCTCCCCTAAATGGTGTAAGTGCTAAATATAAAATTATCATGTCATCACTGTGAAAGTTTCTAAAAGAAAATAAAATAACAGAACATGAGAATTTTGTAACATTGGCATAATATGTAAAATCTTATATCATGGTGTTTATAATAACAATAGAAAGTAAGCAAGCTTTACTTGATGAAAAATTAAATAAATATAAAATTTGGCTTATACAGATAAACTTAATACAAAGAAAACAGGACAGGTGTTAAAAATACTTCCTATTTATAACAGGACTGAATTTAATCAGTCGATATGCATGTACAAGAAAATTAAAATGTTCAATAAGAAGTGAAACTACTGAGATTCGACTGACTGAGTACAGTAGAAAAGACATCCACTATCTATAATGATAACTACCTATTTAATGAATAAAAATGCTCAGTCCCTTCCTTCTTTATATACAAACAAACAAATAACTCTTTATTGTACACACAAAATAAAAATTTACAATAAATAAATCAGTGAGATCCTTAATGTAGAATGTGATGTGGGTTCCGTACCCAAAGGGAAAAAGGGGACATTATTACTAAGACTTCGATGTCCATCTGTCTGTCTGTCACCGGGCTGTATCTCATGAACCATGTTAGCTAGGCAGCTGAAATTTTCACAGATGATGTATTTCTGTTGCCGCTATAACAACAAATACTAAAAAGAAAATAAAATAAATATTTAAGGGGGGCTCCCATACAACAAACCTGATTTTTCAGACGTTTTTCGCTCTATAATAATAATGGTAACAGGTAGAATCTTGAAATTTTCATAGAATATTTAGTTTTATATTCACTTCAATAGTAAATACTAAAATTAAAATTAAATAAATATTTAAGGGGGGCTCCCATACAGTACGGAACCCTCCGTGCGCGAGTCCGACTCGTACTTGGCCGATTTTTTAATAATACCATAAATAGGGCTATACATGTTTTAACTTCCAACAATCTTTCAACCATGTTTTCCAACCACAGACATGTTTTGGAAAAATTTGCACCAGAACAAAGAATTATTTCCAAAAGCTAGTTGTGTGAGAGCAAATATATTGGACACTTTTGTCCAAGTTTAATCTAGAAAACTAAGCAATTAGCATTGAAAATAAATAACATTGTTGAGTATCAAAGCTTTTGACCACATTCTGTAAGGTAAGAATTATTCTATCACTAGCCGACCCGCCCCGGCTTCACACATATAAACCTTCCTCTTGAATCACTCTATCCATTAAAAAAAACCGCATCAAAATACGTTGCGTAGTTTTAAAGATTTAAGCATACAGACAAACAAATAAACAAACAAACGAAAATAGCGACTTTATTTTATACTATGTAAGGATATTTCGAATTTCATATCAAAGTTTCTATTTAAAACATACATTGGGACTGCTTTGTAGTTTTGAGAGTAATCTCTTGAAACTTTTTAATTATGCTATCTTTGTCTACTGAGCATAAAATAATTGAAAAAAAGTGCACGTCGGACTCGCGCACAAAGGGTTCCGTACCATATGGGAGCCCCTTAATGTATTTTATTCTTATTTAATTATTTATATTTAAACTGAATTTACAACTAAATATTCTGTGAATATTTCAAGGATCTTCCTGTCACTGTTATTAATATCAAGCAAAAAATAGCTAAAAATTCAGGTTTTTTGTATGAGACCCTTAAATATGAATTTATTCCTGTTTTTAGTATTTGTTGTTATAGCAGCAAAAGAAATAACTCATATGTGAAAATTCAACATTCTTGCTATCATGGTTCATGAGATACAGCCTGGTGACAGATACCTGAGTCTTTGTAATGAACCCTAAAAACAACAAGCTGATGTGGTACAAATCAGTGAACAATACTCTCATTCTAATTGTTCCTTTACTCTCAGCATGATGACAATGGGAAATGTTAGATTTCTGATGGAAATTGTCTATTGCTTGTTATCTCAGTAAATGTATTGGTTAATCAGTCTATAGCAGTGTTTTTCAAACCATGGGTCACAATAGAGAGGTTGTAAAGCCTTATTTAGGGAATCTTGGGTAAAAGACATGTGCATGGTACTTTGAAATGAAAGAGAATAAATAGATAGGTTTTCAAGAAACTACAGTTAGTTATATTTAGGGACTGGGATCACTAAAATAGTTGAAGGTTTAAAGAGGTTGCGTAATCAAAAAGATTGAAAAACACTGTAGTTTAATGAGGTAACAATGATATTAAAACATGTAATAATAATGGGTTTGTTAATTAAAAAAACTGTGTGATCAACTTACACCGGGAGCAGCAGGTCGAGCAGCAACAACTTGTGGAGCTCCAATGACCACTCTGGGAGACACTGTGGCAACAGACTTCTGAGCAGATACTGCTGGAGCTCCAGGTCGCATGTTTAGTATTTGGACATTTGGCAGTATTGCACCAGATTGGCCTGCACCCAAATTCTGGGAGGTGACCACTACATTTTGCCCACCAGCTTTGTTCAGAGTCATCACGTTGGGCATTGAGCCTTGCATACTTGAGCTGACTGTCATTGGCACTGTGACCATGCCAGGCTGCATAACTTGTCCTGTGCTGGTCCCTTGTTTTATTACTAGCGAAGGCTGCATGATGAAAGGCGTCCGGGGCGCTGTTGGGTCACAGGTGTAAGGTTGCTAACACGATATCACTACAAATTAACAATAAAGCCACAACACCGTCGCAGACAAACTATTCATCTAGGTATTCATCGAAGGTTCAATAGTATTCCAGTTTTAGTTGAAGTTTTTCGAAACGTTTCACATATTTCAAGGTGAAATTGCAGTTAGTAAAGAATGTTTAGACGATCTTAAGTTTTGTCCAGAATTCTCAGAACCAAAAAATTAATTGGTTTTGTTTAGTTTGGACATGTTGACAAAATTCAATTCAAAGGGAAAAAGCAAAGAAACAGGAACACGAAGCCATTTTGTGGCACGAAAACTATTTAATTTTTTTTTCCAATTTTCCATCGAGGCCAGTGTGACCATTACATATCAACTACTAAATGCTTGACTAAATGTAACTTTTTTCTACCAAAATCTACTAATGTCATTTATTTTTTTACTAAAATCATAGACTCACCTACGAGTCTATGCTTTAAATCTACAGCGCGAAACCTTTGGCATCACCAAATGTACCTCACCGTCCCCCAAAATCACAATCAACGGTGCTAAGGGTTGAAATAATAATAGTTTATGTTTAATGCCGTCCGCCTTCAGCAAAAATACTACACCATTTCAAAATCGCAATCCTAGTTCCCAGTGCGAAAATTGCATTTATGAATTCTACTGATATCTACGGATTTTTCAATATCGTCTGATAAACTACCACTCAACCAAAAAAGGACACGTACACAAAATGTACGGAGGCTGGTATAATAATAATAAAAAAATCTACTCACAGCTCTCGTTACATGCCATTCCGAACCTATAAAATCAGTGAAAAGCGAAAAAGCACCAAAGCATTCTGGGTCATTTCGCTGGCAACTCTGATTAAGTAACCATCAAATAAACAGAGCTAAAGCACGTTTCAGACGGATGTACGTTCCAGCGTCCCAACAGAGGTGACCTTGCTTGTTGCCATCCATGGAGACTGCGTATTTAATCCAAATTATAATATGACCTTCATCATCCTTGGTGGACGGGCGTGTGCTACCATCCTCAGTAGAAACGCGCGGATTAAATCCCTGTAGCCGGCTGATTACATCCCACCAAGGCAATGACAGTTGCGCTGTGACAGGCAGCGAGTGCGCACGTACGCATGAGTGCAAAATTTCGTCCGACGACCAGATCCTCGAACGCTATATTTTAAGCGTAAGTTTGAATGGCTGAAAATCTATCGTTCTTTTAACCGACGCTTCATCCACTTTCTCTTTTTTTTTGTTTTTCGTCGTTAATTGTGGACATAAAACTGCTAAAGCAAGGCCCATTTTTTGAAATTTCGACAATATTGGAGCTATTTCATAGCACGATACGAGTAGATTTCACAACGGGAGACGACTTGCGACTGATTCGCGAGCGTGTTGGCGAGCGGATGAAATCCGTATAGTTTATGGGTGAAAACCAAGTTCCCACCAACGTCACCCCTGTTGGAACGCTGGATTACAATGCAATTTTTACTCGATCTTCATAAACAGGTAGAAACTTATCGTTTTATAGATGTTGGTTCAGAACCTTTCGTGCGGGAGTCCGACTCGCACTTGGCCGGTTTTTTTTGCGCACCGTACTTGAGCGCCAAAATGACGTCGCATGGTCAAGCGTCTAGTTAATATCTAATGTGATTAGAGGTGCTGTATTTATACAAATATATTTTTACCTTTAATAATGGGAGAATATAAAATATAAACTAAATATTATTGAAAAGCTTTTAAAACAAGATTTCAAATAATGTTATGACCAGCTTTGGTTAGATTTTTCTATGAATAATACACCACATGTGGATTTCTCTTTACATCGAAAATCTACTGAAACAGTAACCAATTTATTGAAATCGGTCACACTGATCTAGGCTTAGAAAAAGATCTAAAGTAACTTGTCATTCTTCTGAGGACCTAGGCGTCACAAAATGTTTGCCAGACTGAAGTTTCAAATGCATGATACACTGCAACTGCATGCCACCAATGAAAATTGGAACGTTTGGTTTGATGGAACTAATTTTTAATTAATTAGTTAATAAATTAATATTTATATAGGTAATTATTTGACGACTTATCCAATGGAGAATACAAAAGGGTCAAAATATTACTATTAAATACACCTAAAATCGGAGTGTAGATCATGTCCATAACATTACTTTTTGATTCACTTCATAAATGCAGTATTTCCGAATTTCTGAGATTTCACGCCATCGAACTCCTTCCGGTACGTAGTAATATTACATATTCTTTGCTGCAAGATCAAATCAGGAAAAGGAGATTCGCAGACGAACCAAAGTTATCGACATTAGCCTTCAGACGAAATAAAAAAAACAAGACATAATGTTGTGAACAAAACAAGAGAGGCCGGCAAAACTACAGACACAATTACACACACATACACGCACAAAAAAACCCTTGACCCGTCAGACAAACTATTGCGGCGGAACATCGAAGCACTCACCACATACTCGTATCACTCGTACACGCAGCAGCGTGTCCAGCCAAAGTGTTCAAAGAAAACTGGCGACGCAGCGGCCGTGTGTAATATTACACGAACCATTTGGAGCTACTTTTGACCCCCTCACAACTCAAAAACTATTTTGCCTACATACATGCACATTTACTAAACTCTTGTAGCTTATCAAGAATCCAAAATTTTATAAATTTTGCTCAAACAGTTATTGAAATATTAACGTTTAAAAACTCGTGTTTCATTGACTGATTCACTCACTGACTTATACTCGTAGATCAAAAACCTAACCCACTTCCAGATGACCTAGAATGATCTTGATATTTGGCACCAAGGTAGACTATCGGGCATATATAAAGAAAAAAATCTAAAAACTGAAAATTATTGATAATTAGTACTATTAACAAAGAAATTGTAAAATTTACCTAACCAATACTCCAATAAATGGTGGTAACGTCGCGAGGCACTGAGATTTTCGATAGATGAACCATGCCATTTGTGTTGTGATAGTAATTTAATAAATACTAGATAACTTTTTCAGACATAAGTTTACTATGATAATCATGATGTAACTAATAATTATTTCTGAACAAAAAGTTATGATACCTATCTCATCAAAAACATAAATGTGAAATGGGAGCCAAAGTGTCGCCACCAAAAGAATTGAGATCCAACACGGGGGCCAAGTGTTTTGTAGAAAATCCTAAAGTTTAAGCTTTTGGACTATGACGTCGTCCACACGATGATAATGATGATGTTAGGATAACCGCTCACAAAGGAGTACTCCACCGAGCGAGGTGTTGTGCTCGGGGATAGCTATCCGATAGTGTATTCTTAGGTCTTGGTATTCGGTTCGGCCGCCGCTGTAAATTTAGTTTGTGCGATGCAGCCCTCGGCTTGTGATTGGCTGACGTTACTTCCTCGAGGCGCATGTGGTGGCGCCACATGTAGCGAAGTTAGTCGCTACATCACTCCCCCTTCCAGACGAGTAGTCGATGTGTACTGAATGAGCTGCAGCGTCGGGTCTTGAAGCACGTGCCAGTGGTGCAGGCAGGTTACTCGCGGTCTACAGTGAGTCGAGACCGGGCAGGATCCACGGTGAGTCGGGATTGAGCCATCCACAGTGAATCGGGACCGAGCGTGTGCCTGGTTGAATCAGGATCCAGGTAGCGCGGTGAGTCGGCTGCGTTGGAGCTGGTGATGAGGCTGGAGTGCTGGCTGGTGATGCGTCTGCTTGATGTAGTTGCTGATGATGGAAGGAGAGGATGCGTCTGCCGATGATATTGTGTTCTTCTTCGTGAGGTGTGTTCATCACGTCGGGGTCACCACTTTGGACTATGACGTCGTCCACACGATGATAATGATGATGTTAGGATAACCGCTCACAAAGGAGTACTCCACCGAGCGAGGTGTTGTGCTCGGGGATAGCTATCCGATAGTGTATTCTTAGGTCTTGGTATTCGGTTCGGCCGCCGCGCGCCGCTGTAAATTTAGTTTGTGCGATGCAGCCCTCGGCTTGTGATTGGCTGACGTTACTTCCTCGAGGCGCATGTGGTGGCGCCACATGTAGCGAAGTTAGTCGCTACAAGCTACAAGAATATACCTACAACATTTACTTTAGTTTACACGTACAGACAAATGCTTATTTGCACTGTACTTATTCTTAAACTAGCCAAGTCAAATCACGAGCTTGAATTACATAAGTAAATCCCTTTAAAATGTTGTAGGTATGATCTTGTAGCTTAAACTTTAGGATTTTCTACAGAACACTTGGCCCCCGTGTTGGATCTCAATTCTTTTGCTGGCGACACTTTGGCTCCCATTTCACATTTATGTTTTTGATGACATATAAAACACCGGCCTCACTTGGCTGTTCATGAATGACGTTCTGTGATTTTTTTATTTGATCTGAGACATAGCCCAACGGATTAGTAAGTTGAAATGGCAATGGGCAGGGCACATATCTTGGAGAACTAATGGCCCGTGGGAATAAAGTTCTCGAATGGAGACCACGCACCAGCAAGCGCAGCGTAGGACGTCCACTGACCAGGTTGACCGACGATATTATTAAAACCGCAGGAACGCGGTGGATGCAGGCAGCTTCCAATCGGGCTTAATGGGAATCTATAGGGGAGGCTTATGTCCAGCTATGGATGTCCTACGGCTGATGTTGACCTACTAAAAACTTATTAATATTTTATCTAGTTTTCAAGCTGCTAGTGGGCATTTTTGTTTTAAATGGCGCTGGTTATAAAAACAGCTTTTAAAAATGCATTATTGTTTTAGGACTTAATACTTTGAGTCATTGTAAAAAATATTATAATTTATGTAATATATATAAAAGTTCCGAGCAAAAATGTGTATTTTATGTTTTAATTAAATTTTTTCATAGTAGATTGGGGAAAAAATGTACTGTTAGTAACAAAAATCAAATCTCGATAAATATTTAACAGCTGGAAATGCACCGAGAAAATTGTTCCTAATGACCTTTTAATGTACCAATTAATAAAACTAAATATATATAACCTGGTCATTAGATATTTATTTTAAATTAAAATTCAACAATTTGGTCAGTATCGTAACATATTGTCCAAATGCAAGATTTATTTTTTGTATAACATTTTTGATCAGTCAATGAATGAAAAATTTTAAATAGAATCTTAATTGTTGTTTATTTATCTTTTTTTATAATAAATTAATAATATTATTAAGCTTAATATATTTAGTTTTTTTAAAGAAATACGGTGAAAATATTTTAGGGACAGTCGCTAAATGGACAGGTGAAGTGACGAAACAGAATTAATAAGAATAGTACTCACTATGAGGTTAAATCTTACAATATTTTAAAAACATACAAATTCGTTCGCTGTTTTTGCGTGAATGAGTAACAAACATACAAACTTTGACATTTATAATATTAAAAGGATCTCTTTACAAGCTGTTGTTGTTATCATACCTAATAATTTCCGTTTATTTAAAATGGTCATGAGTAATATGCTTTATATGTCTGTTTCGTAACATTTGTTGTCCATCCTATAGTAACGGTTGCTAACAAGACGTGACGAATGTCGAGATCATTTTAAAAATATCTTAAAATACTCAACAATGCTATCAAAAACTATCTAATTCAACTTCTATATACTTTAGCAGGACTTAAGGTATATCCAGCTCAAGAAGAAATAAAAACAAACTTGATATTTATTAAAAAATCCGTTACTAACCTCAATGGATTTTTTTTGCCCAAAATGTCAGGAACGAGATCGTGCCGCACCAACCGAACACCTTGCGTGACTAACTTCAAAATGGCGTTTCATACTTTGACATTGTACATGGGGTTGTCATAAAAACCAAATTTGCTCTATTAAATGGGAATCTTAATAGTAAAAAGCGCGTGACTATCCAGACATGTCCGGTAATCGCGAATTCGTGAGACAAGCTTTTTTAATTTATTAAATAATTATGTTTACTAATTGATGTGAAATACTTAGTTTAAATGCATAAATAACTATCTTACAATGAAAGTAAATCGTCGCTACGTTAGCCGTGGTACAAAAAGCTTCCGAAAAATCAAATGCAAGGAGGCAAACTGTCATTGGGACAGCAAAGTTTTACACATTTTTGAATAGTTTTTAATTAAAATAAAATTGAAAATGTGTTATTTCAGGAGTCAATAAAACAGATTTGTACAGATATAATACAGATTTATAAAATACCTTCAGCTTTTTCTTAAAAAATATGTTTCGAAATATTTTTTTATTGGATTATTACCATGCGACAACCAAAAAACAGCCTGCATCATTTAAAATGAAAATGCCCTAGTAACAGTAATAGATCTTTGTGGCAAAGATGTCAAACCAGATGGTAGCAACACTGGTAGTTTGCCAACTTACGCACGCAAAGCAAGTTATAACAAAACAAATATTTTTTTAAGATCGAAAAGTAAGTGATATTCGTCATACTTCTTTAATATTGTTAAAAAATGAGGTAAATTATTGTATAGACTTCTATTAGAGTACCGATATGATATAACTTTGGCTATTGTTGATGTATTTCCCATCCTCTTACTCAATCCCATCACAAAATATCTTCCTGCCTCTTGTAATCCTGGAGGATACCATATGGATAGGCCAGTAGAAATTTAGAATATTTTACTTTTCAAAGTAGATACGGAAAGGTACCTTATACTTTGCTCATAGGTTTTCATCCTACCATAAGACCTACTCATGTTCTTTGAGGGGGCGTTATTTTATTGTTGCTTAATTTAAGTGGAATTGGTTTGAGTACATATAATACCTATTATATTACTCTGTTTTCAAACAGTGTCAGAGTTAAATACTCAACACAATATAAAAATAACCCTAAATCCTTCACAGTTCTCAGGTGGTCTAATTAGAGACCAGGTTTTAACCGGTAGGTTACGGGTTTGAAGGCAGCTCACATCTGTCTTTTCGAAAATGTTTATAAAATGATAATCGCCACGAGTTTCAAATGGCGTAAGACAACAATGAGACAATGAGCATATCTAAGACTTCAACATTTATTTCAAGATATGTGAAGTGTGTAAATTCACATTTGGTCAGTGTGGTGGGATTTATCCATGTGATCCATCCATGATCCATGCTCAGCTCTAGGACTGTTTAGTCCAGAGGATCTATAACGTAATTGAATCATGAATGGCTAGAAACATAAATGGAACTTTGACCTAGAGTTTGACCTTACATCCTAGCCATTCAAAAGTCAATTATAGATCCCTAAGGCTGATTGACTTGACCAGCTGGGCTAGTATACACACAAAGTAATATTTCTTTCGATGTGTCAGAACAAGACATCATTAAGGCAAAATATATCTGTCCCTATTTCACACGTTCTTTTCATGGTCGCATATTTTACTAGCAGGATTATTTGGCTTGCTGACATTTAGGTACAAAAGTGTCAAAATTAAAATAATTTTCTAAATTAGATAAAATATAAATATTGTTTCAGATGAAATATTTCTAAAACATCATGGAACGTTTCCCACTGAAGTCTTCTGTTCCCAAAACTGGTTCAACATATCAGTCGGTGTTTAAAAAGGTATGTAGGTACATATTATACGAATATATGAAAATATTCACATGGACAATGATAAATTTGTTTCAGTAATGTTTTTAACTTATATTACTCTGCCATTCGTCATCTATACACCCGCTCCCTTCTGTAGCATATCAGCTTTCACATATTACAACTGAATTTTTTTGGTATCATACTTCAAGATTATACAGGTTCATAGGTATTAAACGCAAAACATTTTAAGGGCGGGTCTAGTAAATCTAGACATACAACTTTTGTACCACGACATTTGAAAATTCGCAAAAAAAAATTCGCTTCACTCTACATTTTGCCACGCGTTGACGAACATTTTGTATGAAAAACCTGATTTTTTCTTCGTGGTTTTCCAAAAGTGCTAGAGCAAAAGTTGTTTGTCTATATGTACTAGACCCGCCCTTTAAAGGTTTTGCGTTTAATACCTATGACCCTGTATAATCTTGAAGTATGAAACCAAAAAAGTGCAGTTGAAATGTGTGAAAGCTGATATGCTAGAGAAGGGAGCGGGTGTTAGATGACGAATGGCAGAGTGAAGAATACGAGCTTTGTCAATCCCACCTAGTGGCAAAAATATGATGACATATTATTATTATACCCCGTATAATAGGCCCAGGCTCCCTTTCGTTGTAGGCCCCGGTTGTACCTACTCGTATTAACCGTATAGCCATGTCAGAGGCCTCCAGAAATCCTCCAGGAGCTGCCTGAATCTAGCGGCTGAAAAACTCTGACAGCTAGGACAGGCTAGCCACCCGGCCTATACGAACTTACCTTTTTAGCGTAATTTCCGTCCATCGGATAGGTAATAAAGAAAGTTATTTTGCAAATAAATTATAATAAAAACGTAACTTTTTTAAAATACAAGCTTTTGAGATTCTGGATATCATGTAGCAGCCGAGTGCTAGCCAAAAGTAGTAAAACGTGCCCGAACACGACGGGTCTATTGTTGTTTGTTTGGTCTATTATTGTTTAGTACAGGAGTTCCTATGACCACCATCTGACTCCACCATCAAATCAGCTCCGTGGTACCATATTATTGCATTGTCACGCGATATACCTACATATGCGTGCGAAATTTCAGCTCAACCGGAAACCGGAAAGTTGGTCAAATTTAACTTGCAATATTCCACCCGAACTTACCGTATACATGCATAGCATATTACCGTATTATTTATATTCCGTATTATATATATTATCGTATACATACATAGTATGCAATTAAAATAAAAGCTTGTAAAAAACCGTAGGTAGGTACTGAAAACTGAACATACAAAGGCGTTATTATGATTGTCTATTGTCCAGTGTTTATTTATACATATATATGGGGATTTTGATAAACTGGCTCTTACTAAAAGTAATATTATCCTGTTATTGGAAGGAATTCATCACTAAGGTTGCAGTAGGTAGAAATTATGTTGTTAATCCAGTTAGAAGATTCAAGTGCATCCAATTGCCTGTGCTCCCCAGTTGCCATCTACCTCTACCGAGTATGATTGAGTCATTGAAGCATTTCACTACAATTGCGATAATGTAAGTTTTTTTCGCCATCAATGTAACAACAAACTGCACACCATCGAGCTCTCTTTTATGAGACCATTTCGAGAAATGACTCTATGTAAGTATCAACTGAAAAAGGAAACACGTGAATCGGCCAGGCTGAGTAATCAAAGGAATTAAAATTAAAAAAATTGAAAAATCACACGACGTTTATAAAGTAATTGAAAAAGGATAAAAATCATTTAAAAACCCCCAAGTTAACAGCTCACTAACCTTATTTTCGTGTAAGGCTATATAAATCAAATTAAATAAGTCACTAACCATTCGACTCGCAGACTACGGAACAAAAAATCGATTGAAAATAATCAGTGATTTTTAAACTAAAATGATTTTAATATTTTAGAGTCTTATTATTGAGGTAATCAAGTGACAATGACATTATTGACATAGATTTCTGTTTCGAAGTTATCTTTTTCAGAGTGATAACTAGTGCTAAACATCCAATAGAGATTCAATGCCAAAATGTGCGAATAACTGCAGAGTTTTCTCTTCCAAAGCGTTGGTGAACTCGGGGCTTAATATTACAAATAATAACAAAAAAATTAATCCAGTTTCATTGCGAATATTAAAAATAAAATATATTTTACAAAAGTATAACAGTGCTAGAAATGTTACGGTGTCACTAACCTTGCGTATCTCGCATGACGATTATGCAAAATATCCAGATCTAATTACAGTGCAACCGTAATTAGTGCAGTCGGGTCACTTTTGACGCAGATTAGGAAGGTACTGAGCATCCGGGGATCAGCTGGGATAGGAAACATACCTAAACATTAAAACCAAGGGGTACGCGTATACTCTCAGACGTATGGTTAGTGATCCTAGAGTTCAAAAGAAAATGTAACGCGAGATAACAAAAAATAAAAAAGATTTAATAATGTAGAGTTGATCTCTCGCGGAGTCGGTCAACTCAGTCATATAATTATTATGTAAACAATAGAGTATCAGTTTTCATAGCATTTCCCTTCGTAACTACCGATTTCGTTCTCGATGATTGTAGATGTGGCAATATCATACCTATTCAACTACCTATAAACTTAATAAGAAACACAATAATATCCGTCGGGGGCTGCCATCACAATTTTAAATTTCATTGAGCATTAAATATCCGTCTGAATTATAAAATAATGCAATCCTTAGTTACAAACTCCGAATAAGGAATTTACTATCCCTCCGTATCAGAAGCTCTATTAAAGAAAATGACGTAGTTTATAGAATGTCGGCGTTAAAACATATACCTATTATTAGAATTTTGCTCTACAAAACTTTATTTCGTAATTTGTTGATTGTGTAAGATTGGTTGTTAAGATTTTCTTAGATAAAAAAATGCAAGTGGATTTCCTCCGCGGGGAAGAAGTGAAACTTCGACACAACAGTGCTTTCATACCCCCTCCATGGTAGCGTTAAACGTTAAACGCAACCTTGTTGGAAGTCGCACTAGAAGTTTCACTTCAAAAATTAAATTACATATTTACGATCTGTGATTATATTAACAAACATTACGCGCGGTTAGACTTAGATATAATTTTATTTCGCTGTGAAAGTTGGTACTCCAGAATCTCCAGATGTGCCTACAAGCATGATTCCAGATTCCAGCTAATTTCATAGTTTGTTTTGTAACACATGGTGTTGCCACACGCTCAATTCAAAAGTAGGGCTCGGCCCACTGCCCTACTGCCATTCTCGCGCTGTGCTCTGCTCACCCAGATATTGATTTTTCGTCCGTACCCGCTTACTGTGTTTCCTCCTTCTAAGTGATTCGCCCCGGTCGCGGCTCTATATTTCTAACTAGAAAAGGTGTTGTTGATACTTATTCGATGTGACTTTACGTTTATACAGACTCAACAACATATTACCCGCGAGGGTGTGTTTGTCTCAAATTACTATGTGAAATTTCATTGACATTAGAATTCCTACATACCTGGTGCGTTCTATGTCCACGTGGGTGTGCACTGTGCAGCTGCATGTAGATCAATAATTATATTGTAACGAGAGTGTTGCACCAAATAAGGGTACCTGATTCCTTGATTAGTATGAATGGTAAGTATCAAAACATGATTTAGGTAAATGTTTTTGACCACAAACAACAAAAACTAAAAAACATCGCTGAGCCGTTTATCTTTAAAATTCGCTCTAGAACGTTTTGCATCATTCTGAAGGTACGCATATTCTAGCATAGTGCTAAAAACTGATTATCCTAGAAACGTTGCATAAAATGAAGAAATTCTTCGTCTTGCCCACTGTCTCTTAAAACGCGACAATTTTTCGACAGGTAGGCCTGGAGTTCGTCAATTTCTCTTTTTAATTTTAATTTATCTCGCTGTATGTAGAGCTCCAGACGACCGAAAAAACGACACAAGTACGTGGTACAGATATCTCGAGCACCTGTGTATCAAATTTTCGCGCACTCTACTCATATGCATCACTGAGTTGACTGAACGAGATGATCTGGAGTGCGCAATTAAAGGGTCCGAGCTCTACTGGGATTTTCTCTAGACGACGGATATATTCTAGGATAGCATTGTACTCATAATTCTAACCAACGTTTAACACGGAGATAACACTGAAATCGCGAAAACTATCAGCTGTTCTAAACATCGTTATTCAAGTTCATCGACTCAGCAAAATGTATGTAACGCGATTTCTGACTTAAACATGCCGTCGTCTAGGTAAATACCCGGTATATGATATAGCAGTTGCTTAATCATTGAAGGATGACAGTTGGTGGATGTTCCACAGGGAAGCAGTAGCGCGGCGAACGGGCGCGGAGTGCCCTCACCCGGTGACGATGACATGGTAGACATCACGCCGGGGCTTCAACAAGCGGGCGACGCTGGCACCACGCCAACCAATCACGGCACGTTCCAACTCTATGAGCATAGTGGACGCAACTCCACGGCCAGTGCCAATTGTAAGTCATAGCTTTACGACCACCTCCTAGCAATAGGTATGATGACTGGGTCAAAAAAGATCATAATTAGTTCGTTAGTTACATTGTCACAATAATATATTGACAACTATTTTTTTCTTTTGTCGATGAAACAAAAAATGGCAAAGATAAAACAGATCAAAGTTCGGGAGTGGGCGCTAGCGAGTTAGCGACGTTTTTTTCTACGTACTAAGTGTAGTTAGGCGTGACATCAGGCGGAACTTTGACAGGCTATAAATATCTTCATAATTTTTTGTCTATTTGACAAATGAAAAAAGGATAATAATAAACCGGGTGAAAAATATCAAAGGTGGTGGTGGGGGCCTATCAAGTGGGCGGGTATCAAGTGTGTGACTATTTGTCGGATTTGAGCTGGACATAAGAGCTGCGTTTTATCAGCTGCAGTAATAATATTGTTACATACGGTTGCCTGCATTTTCGAGGAAAATTGTTAGCAACCAACGATTAGCAAATTTTTGTATGACGTTTCATTTGGTAGAATTATTGTTTATTATAATGACAAAAAACGTTTGGAACATTTATCATTTGCCAAATTTGCTAGGTCAAACAACTCTTAGACGAATAAAGTTTCGTCGAAAATCGTCACATTAAAGATTAGGTGTGAAATAAAAAATAGGTTAGGTTAGAACATGATAAACAACACCCGAGCCGAGCGAGCCAAGCGAGCGTGCCGCGGCAGCGGCTGGCGAAGCTCCAGAAGTAAATTGCTTATATAGATTAGGTGAGGAACAAAAAGTAATTATCGTTATTATCAGCAATAGGAAGTGCCGCTGTTGATAGGCCTCCCCTATAGATTTCCAATAAGACCGATTGGAGGAACCGGCTTCCACAGCGGCGGAACACAACTAGTATCTCAAATATTTAGTTTAAGTCGCTGTTAGGTATTTGTTTTCGCTCGCTTTTTGTCGCCCATTCAGTATTTCCGTTAGCCTTTAATTTGAATCAATTATCGTTCGGTTAAAATTAATAGACACTCGATTAAATACTACCCATAAAAAAAATATTTGTCTTATATTTTAATGATAATCTAATTGAAGGACGAATTACATTTCTTAGTCGTCTAGCTATTAAGCCGATTGCGGCTTCCAGGAAACCCTGAGAATGTTACACTTAATTATTCCATGAATCAGGGGCGTAGCTACCGCCGTATCAGCCGTATCAATATCAATGATACGGGGCCCGGGCCACAGAGGATCCTAACGTGTGTAAGCAAATTAGTAAAATGTTATCTACAATGAAACTCGTGCTTCCCGGGATAAAACATATACATGAAAAATCAGTGATGCGTGAACACTCTATGTAGGTTTCACTTAACAAATGACGATAGTCAAACAATCGGCCAAGTACGAGTCGGACTCGGGCACGAAGGGGTCCGTACTGTATGGGAGCCTCCCTTAAATATTTATTTTAACATTCATTTTATCGCAAATGTCGCATTTTATCGCATGTTATGCGATAAAATGTATGCGATTAAAAACTTTAACTTTCGCCGTACGCATTCTCTCGCTTTGAGATTAAGTTGTAAGTTTTTTTAAATCAGACGAGTAAACGAGTTCAGAACGAAATGACTTTACCTATTCCCTTAACAGGGTTATTTCTGTTAAATTCTGTAATATAACACAGGAATAAGTAAAGATTTCCAAACGAGAGTAATTTCCGATAGGTTGTAAACTTTATTTTTTATCATTTTCCAAGTAGTTTGGTAATTTTCTTTTTCTGGTTTAAAGCTTACATTGCCCAGTACTTCAGCGCATCTTTTGGTAAGATACAAATCTTCAGAATTGTACCTAGTTATTTATCGTTCCGTTGGAAAAGAAATATTGAAATGTAATCCTAATCCTGGTTGTCATTGGAATTTCTTCTGTGACACCACATCGTTTACATTTCAATATAGTTTCTCCGCCGCCTCGATTCGTTCATTGGCTTAGTCGTTGTGTTTTAGAATACTCATAACTGTTGTAGGTAACTTAGTAATTGTTGCATTCGTACTAGATTACTCATTTTAGTTACTAAATGGTAGGAGAGCATGAGGCACCAAATTCCTATAAAACTGATTGCTTATTATATGTGTCCTTGCAATATTTGAAAGCCTTGATCGACCCGTTCTAGTATACTAAATACCTAGCTTCCTTTATACACTGTAAACTTATATGTATGTTATTACACGCACAAGTAGTCGTTAATATTTCACAATAGTGCTATAACACTACCAAAATGGTAGGGAAACTCATATCACTCGAGAGTCTTGGAGACCAGTATCCAATAGGATACTGTAGATTAGATATTAGCAAGAATAAAATGTTATGGCTGTATTGGGGGTGAGACTGGCGAAAGTGATTTTAGGTTTTCCGTCGTAGTTCAACAGAGGAGAAAATAAATCAGGCGCGTCAGATATTCAGAGGGGATAATAATTATGTGAACCTTAAAAGTACTTTAATTCAAAAGGATGAATGGATATAACGTACACTCGTTGCATGTGGTCTTTGCACTATAAAATTGCTTTGGTGCGTGCCCTCGGGCGTTCAGCTACTCATATATGACCCATAGTCAGATTATAACGGTTAAGGAAGATTGGGCTGCTCTAGATTTGCTGCTCGTTTCGGAAAGCTCACATCCAATGGAGGTATTCTACAGGGTGCAAAAAATATTTTGTATTAATCTGTTGCACTCGTGTAAATCTGAAAATACCTACGGAAAGTGACTCGAGTCTTCTATCCTTGCCGGAGAGTTATTTTTTTTGCTACGCCGATATTATGCGACCCACATTAAGTTATCTTCAGTCTGAAAATGTAAACAAACCACATATACAAAACTTGTCACCGCCCATCGACCTGATAAACCTTATCGACACTCAATTTTTCGATTAGATTCTTTGTGTCTATCTGCATCGTCTTTCCGTAATCAGTCTAGAGCTAATGTTCAGAGTTAGTGTTTGTAGATTGAATCATGTTGGAGCCCACTGAAATAGACCCTGGAGACTCGGAGCCCCTAGTCGATCGCAGACATGTAGGTAAAACAAATGTTTACTCTATGGTACACTTGTTTGGAGGATACCTACCTACTAAAATAAACATAATACTTTATAAACACTTTGTGACTCACCCACCATGTTTCAGAATGACATAATTTAGGACTTTAGGTACGTGGCGGTTTTCTGAATTGTAATTCAAAGTATAGTTTGTTCAAGTTATCTTGATTTGCTCTCTACACCGTGCTGCTTTTTGTGATGTCCCTATTCTTGCTATTATTTATAAATAATCGATGTTTTCCTTAAAGCCATTGGTGTGAAATTCAAAGGAATTAATTGGTACGGGACCGGGATTTTAACCCACGACCTCACGGATTCTAAGGCGAGTGTCATTAACACTAGACCACCGCGGCTCTACTAGACCACCACGGCTCTTTATAAATACGCCATTGTATTATTTTATTTTTATAAACAGAACAACTGATCTAATATTATCCTGGAAAAAATATGCTAGGCATTTCTATGAAACTGTGGAAGGCAAAAATGCAGGATACGGTGATTTATCTGTAAATATACAAAGAGAGTTTTCTATTGTGCATATTCATAAACAGTAAAAACCTTGTAGCGCTTTCATTTCCTATAACCTTTGAAGTCTGAAAGTATAAAATGCGCATTTATATCATAGACGAGATATGATTGTCTAATGTAGATAGGTAATTCTGAATATTTACATGAAAATATAAAAACAAAATATTATGTTAAACGATACTGGGACAAAGTATTTATAAACTAAGTCGTTTAAGATGCTATAGGTCACCAAGTGGTTAGACGAGATTTTAATGAGATTAATATACCTATTTAATAATGAGTGTCTTTTCGAATTTTAATGTGGATATATATTTTTTATATCTCTGCTCTGTTACAACATTTCATACCTACCTACTTACTTTACCACTGTAGGCTTGTAGAGTAGGAAAGCGAAGCACGTGACCGCGTAGCAGTTTCGAGATGTGGTTTCGTCATAAAACTGTTGTGGCTGCCTCAAGGTGCTTTTCTTTTTAATGTTTACAGAGTACAGAATTTTCTCCCAATGAAGTTATTCTAGGTGTAGGCAAAGTTTGCTATTTATTGAATATTAGGTAGATCAAGGCGATCTAGGTAAATAACACTTACAATAGAACTTAGAATAGTGTAAGTATTTTATAAGCTTAACGCCTTTGTAGATTTGTCAAGTTTATTTATTTATCCCTTTTTTAATGTTCTAGATGTAGGTTTATTATGAAGTATTATCAGTTTCCTTATGTTTCTTCTCAAATTAGGTACCTATATTAGAACAAGAACTAAATCGCGTCGTCGTGCTAAAATTACTTTTGCTGACCTTCTTGACCTCTGACTTGTATTTCTACTAGTATTGTTATATATCATGTTTACCTCTACCATGCCAAAGAATATATAATAATACTACGTACCATACCATGCCTAAGCATGGTGAAGTATAGCCATAAAAGACCACTAATAATTCAATATGTTAGAAATAGCTTTACTTAATTCTGGCAACCCCAATTTGACATGACATGTCATTGTCAGTTGGTCAGTTTATGACAGTGACAGTAGACGCGTCGTCTGCGTCACACGGGAGCTCGCTGCTATTTATTTCTTTTGTTTTTATTAATTTCTGCACTAAATTCACTACCATTATCAAAAAACATAAAAGTCGTTTGTAGCGGACGTTACGTTGCACAATTTTTGCTCATATTTCGAACACCTCTGTACAAATGATTAACCGATAAAGAGCTCAAACTGGTTCCGTGGAGGAATTCTCGCCTTCATTATTCAAAATTACTGTTCCAGGGGACGCAGTTATGTTTACCGGAATGCAAGGTTAGTGTAAATCTATAGTTATTATCCCGGACACAAAACTCAGAGACAATATTTTATGTTGAAACTCCTCATACAATTTTTCCTTCTAAGAGTCAATCAACTTAGGTTTCTCAGAAGTAACTTTGGTGTTTGTATATTTTCAATACGCGAGTAACTAACTTTATTTGTGTAACAGCTGAAGATGACATTCCGGGAATTGGTCAATATGAAGATTTCCACACTATTGATTGGCAGAGGGATATCGCTAGGGACCGAATGCGACACAGGTACCTAGTGAGGAAGCGGCAAGACTCTATATGGGATCTCATCAAGGTATGTATCCTTAGGCAGATGAACATTGTCCTCATCCATTTATTCTTTAAAACATTCTACCCTAAAAAGTTTCTTTCTAAATAAATATCAGAGAAATGAAGTACATGCAACAATGTACATTAGTTGATTTCTTATCAGTGTTTGGGGTGATTGTTCTGATAGAGATATTTCATTAGCACAATACAAAGCACTTTATTTCTGAATATAAACTCAAATTCAGCACTTTTCTTATTCAGTTGACTAAAAATTGTTTTAATGAAATGAATGTACCTGCTGTGTAAAATGCATTTGAATAAACACAATATTCATCCTAATGTTTATTAACACATTTACAAAATAAACTCATTTTATCAGTTCATTAAACTGTATTAAAACCTAACACAGATACATTTTATTCTGTGTTAATATATATTATTTTCCAACTCAAGATGACAGAAAATGGTGGCAATTCGGCGACACGCATTATAGTTAAGTTCTCTCTAAAATAGGTTTAGTCCTGTCAAACTAGGCTTTGGTATTCGGATGTCTACACGATTAAACTAGTTTTAGGTCGAGTCGACTAAATCGATTTTAGTTACTCAATTTGGTCGAAATGCATTCGGCGGCCCACATTTTAGAGTGATTTACGTCTAAAATTTAGTTGTCAAATGTCAAACTAGTCGTCAAGAAAAACATGGCGATTAAAACTAGTTTGGAGAATTTGATGTGTTTTATCGAGGTTTTATTGTCGAATTAATCCTGAAATATGGAATATTTCATTGTGGCAGCAACTGTTGATCTATTGGAAGGGTAAGTAAAAAGCCAAAAACCTGTTTTTGCTTGATTCACTAAACAAGTGAGAGTTCATGTGTGGTTCATCTAGTTCCAAATTATTGCAGCGTTTGAATTCGAATTATAATATTAGGGACGTTTCAGACCCTTTTCAGATAGAAGAGGAAAAATTTAGAAATCTGTAGGTATCTATAGAGTTCCAAAGTCTGGAGCTCAACAGTTAATAAGTGATCTTAGGTAATTTGAGAAAGCACATCTCTATAAGATATCCCAAAACATATAGAGGTTGTATGCTATGGTCTTCCATTCAGCATGTGGCCAAAACAATTTCTTGGGCTTAAGCCAGCCAACCGTCAGCAGATGTCTTGACGCCACAGTCAAGTCTCACAACTGGGCCCTAAAATCATCAAATTCCCAATGACGCCAGCTGACAAACAAACCGCATTTACAGAGAACTTTAATTATTCAAAGCAATTAAACTCCTTAACTAATTATCCAACAGTTAGATACTTACAATAAGAAACTCATAGATGAAGGATTGGTCTTCGCTCCGCTAGCAGAGCCATCCTTCATCTATGAGAAAAGATAAGAGACCTATAAAGATTGATATCTGTTTAATTATATTATTCTATATCACATTGCAGATAACAATGAGGTACTGAAGACAAACTGCAACAATTAATTCTTGGTGCGATAGAAGTGTGACTGATATGATGAAGATAAAGATTTCCGGTCAGAAGCGAGATTGATATGCCAAAATTGAAGTAAGTTCTAGATTTTTTTATTAATAAAAACATAAATAAAATAATCGGCCAAGTACGAGTTGGACTCGCGCACAGAGGGTTCCGTACTGTATGGGAGCCCCCCTTAAATATTTATTTAATTTTAATTTATCATTTAATTGTATCACAACTAAACATTCTGTGAATATTTAGGCATCTATCTGTTACCATTATTAATATCGAGCGAAAAAATGGCTAAATTATTAATTTTATTCTGTTTTTAGTATTTGTTGTTATAGCGGCGACAGAAATACATCATCTGTGAAAATTTCAGCTTTCTAGCATAATGGTTCATGAGATACAGCCTGGAGACAGACGGACAGCGGAGTCTTAGTAATAGGGTCCCGTTTTTACCCTTTGGGTATGAAACGCTAAAAATGTACTTACATGGTTTATTATTTGTTCCAACAAAAATGAATAAAATGAAAAAAAATAGCCTTTATTCTCTAGTATATTAAATCCTTATGAAACATTTTTCTTATTTCTACATATTTCACAAGGTTGTCCACCCTGGACATAGGCCTCTAGAAGTTGCCAGTGCTCCCTATCTCTGGCTTTCCTAAACGTTTTCCTACAAACAAACAGTAATTATTGTATATATCATGTTGCAGATAACAATGAGGATGGCACTCTTGGTGGAACAGAAGAGACAGAATAGAATGAAGATCAAGATTTCCCATCGCAAGCGAGATACGCCCAAATTTAATTACTATATTTTTTAATAATAAAATCATAAAAATATACATAAATCGTTTATTATTTGTTTCAACAAAAATTAATCAGTAATATTATTCTAAATAAAAATAATTTGACGAATTCCACTCTGCTCAACAAGCCCTTTCATTTGATTGAGGCTGCATTTGTTCTTGGCCAACTGGATCTATGACGACGAGGCAGAGGCTGCCTTCCACTTGGTTGAGGCAGATCAGAATGCAGGCACGCTGTGGGCTGGCTTTATGCAGACTGGTACGCTGTGGGCTGGCTTTGTGCTGACTGACACGCTGTGGGCTGGCTTTGTGCGGACTGACATGCTATAGTCTGGCTTGTTGTTGAATGCGGAAGTGCAGGTTGGCTTGCTGATGGAGGTTGTATGGGTACCTCGATATATTTCTGGGAGTTCATCCTAGAAAGATCCCACAATCCCTGCTTTGTCTGCTCAGATGGTAATGGCAGTATACCCTGTAAAACAAAATATTTTTTTACAAAATTAAATTTAAATAGTACAGAATACAGAATTTTTTATTTGCAACAAAAATAAGAGGTACAATACATAACGACAAAACAAATGATAAAACACAAAAAACAACAGTATTTTACCTAGTACTTTTAAATAGTAGTAGTATACCTACCTACTTGTATACCTACATAGTACATAAGTATTATTAGTAGTTAACATATTTCTTTTATTAATAAGGATTATTCAAGTTACTTGCTTTATTTATTGACTGTAAAAAATATTAGTGAAGGTAAAAATAAATACCAGTAAATTACCAGTTCTATGCTGTCGTGGCCAAATACCAATGAAGACCCGACGTCTTCCAAAATCTTTGTTTCTGTATCGTCTAGGTCTGCGTCTCATCCAGTAGTATGTATAGACCGTCTGATCTTTCTCGCTTTCATTTTTGTCTAGGTCATACCCATACATTCCAAACCTATTGGACAATTTTTATCAAATTAAGACCTTATCATGATATTCATTTAGTTGGTACCTACACAAGAGTTACAAGAATTGTTTTTAAAGATATCACAAGACAAGCAAAGGAGTAGCGGCCAGGACATTGAGTTCACTGGCCAGATTTTCGGAACACGACAGCTTGAGTACCTGACTCCTAGTACCTAGTTGCTTGATTTATCAAAAAGAGATCTACTTACAAGACAATTAGAATTGCTTACCTTTCACATAATGTACTCTTGCCTCTCAGTATCGTGATGTTGGCGTGGAGAGGACATCTCCCTTTGCTTTTTATTGGCATTATTCATTGTAAAAGTCTAGAGATAATAGTAGTACCTAGTGATATTTATAGCAAAGATTTACGAAGTTTTTGTGAAATGTGAACTGACTGAAAAAAATGTAAACAAAAGTGTTGCCAAAGTAATTTAGCTAAAGTTACGATAAAAGCCAACGAGTTGTATTTTACCTCCAACCTTTTAATCAAATCATAGATATAAAAGCTAGTGCATTCCACGGAAATAAATAATGTAAAAGTCTTATTCCAAAATAAAGCGCGTTGCACCGTTTTTGGAGTAAAATCGATTGTGATAATCCGTAACAGGATATAGTAAGTATTTCTTGAGACTTAAAATAGAAAAGAACATAATTGTAACTATGTTATTGATATGGTAACAAATTGGGAACAGCCCGAGGATTTTCTATGTTTAGGTAATATATCCATGGATCAGCCACAGATAAAAATAACAACCATAATTAATATTTGTGCCATCTAGTGGGCTTTTTCGAACTAATTTGCTACTCACCACTAGATGGCGTAAGTGGCGTTACTCAATTTAATTCTTCATGGCGGACGACTAAAATAGCTTTAAATTTAGTTCGAAGAATACACCGAATAGCCTTTCGCTAGTTTTGCACTAAACTAAAATTTTTAGTGCGACTAGTTATAGTTTAATGCGAATGTCGCCAAATTGCTACCAATGAATAAATTTGTAGATATGTGTCTGTTCAAATAAGTTGTTAGTTATTATGGTATCTATATAATTTATCACCATACTAATAAACAGATTTTAATTTGATATTTAATACCTATTTAAAATTGGAAAGAATCTGTTAAAGGAAAAAACTGATCAGTCTAATTGTACGGACTCGCTTTGGTTTGGCCTAGCCAAGTTTGGGGCCCACTGTTCATTATTCATTACACAGCTTTTAACAAATACCTTGTAGAAAATTGTATTTGAGCTCATGTTTTGTTAAATAACATTTTCTTTCTTACTGTTTTTAGGGTGCACATGATGCTTGGTCGGGATGGGTGTGTGTGTTGCTAGTAGGAGTGTGCACTGGCATAGTGGCTGGTGTTATAGATATAGGTGCCTCTTGGATGACAGACCTCAAGTTTGGCATCTGTCAAGCCTTCTGGCTAAATCGGGAACAATGCTGCTGGTCTGACATAAACACCACATTTGATTCAGGCAACTGTTCAGAGGTAAACTAAATATTTATTTATAATTATACTCTATTTTTTAAATGTCTGTTCATATTTAAGTTCAATAATTAACTTCAAATATGTTTGTTACACATTGACAACCCTAATATAATACCCAGATTTGATAACTATAGTATTGCAATTGTACAATTAATCCATCAACAGATTTTCATACAGTTCCTGTGAATGATTAGTATTTTATCATACAACACCACTGCAGTAGCTGGATATCATATTATTCATTTTATTACCAACAAAGTGATGATAGTAGTTGATTCACGCTTTACATTGCGGAAGTTCATCTTCAGGTATTGGTTTTTAATAAATCTTTAGTGTATTTCTGCGCTGTTGTGATATAAGCACAATAAGTCATTATTCTCACAGTATTCTTTTCGCTACGTTAAAAAAACGTGTCATGCGAGTGAGCTTGGGGAGTCAACAAGTCTGAAGGTCTCGCTTGGAGCCGAAACACGTGTAGAGAAGACAGGAGCGTAGCTACCGCCGTATCAACCGTATCAATGATACGGCGCCCCCGGACTTCAAGGGCCTCTAGAGAAGAGCACGGCGACCAGCATTGCCAGATGTCCCGATTTTAGCGGGATATCATTTATTTATTTATTTAATTGTTTATAGGCGAGCAGTGTATACTGATGTGCCTATATCAAGCAGAGTCGAATAATGTTAGTATTTATCTGTCAAGGAAATTTTTTCCTTCTTTATCCAAAGGTCCAGTCTATTCTTAAATGTGTTTATAGTTCTTGCTGAGATTACATCCTCAGGCAACCTATTCCAATTGTAGACAACTCTATTGCAGAGAATGTGGTGTGCAGTGTTGGTTTGTGATGGTGTAGGCTGTAAGAGGAATTTATGGCGTCTGCTATCGCGCATATTTTCCTTCAAGGTGTATATGTCGTGAATATTCGGAAGATTATAGAAGCCATTGAGAATTTTAAAGGTCTCAATCAAGTCTCCACGCAATCGTCGTTCTTCGAGGGTCGTGAGACGAAGAGCTTTTAACCTATCTTCATAGGTTTTGCGGCGCAGAGCATATCAACGTTAAAATAATATTATTATTTTCATTAAAATACATTTTTAAATGGCTATTTTTGCTATCTATTATAATGTATAATTATGTAATTTAAAACTCAAATACAAAGATAAATATTTAAAAACTTCAGATGTGATGATAAAAGCGGGATTCTTTCGTCGAAAGCGGTACATAATAAAAAACTTATATATTTATTACTATGTTCTGCTTTTCACAAAAGAATCCTGCTTTTTGCACTCTAAAAAGATTAAAGCGGACATGATACTTTTAAAGGACTCGCCAAAATGAAATCTGGCAACGCTGACTGTGACTGAAAATAACTAATGTGCCTGTACTACAACAGAGCGGAAACATACTAAAGATTTATTCATAGTAAAAATTCGAATGTAATGATAGTATTATTATGTGGCAGTGGCTGACGTGGCCGCAAGTGTTCGGCGACCGGCACGAGGGCGCCGGCGCGTATATCATCAGCTACCTGTTCTACATCCTGTGGGCGCTGACGTTCGCCGCGCTTTCGGCCTCTTTGGTCAGAATGTTCGCACCTTACGCTTGTGGCTCCGGTGAGTACCTACCATACTACCTTGTTAAATAATTATTTTTCGCCGAAAATGGCATAACCGACTTCAACCGTGCACAGAAGTCGAATAGTTAGTCCATACATATTGGTTAGTTCTTCCTCGTTTCCGCCAGGGGCGCTGTACAAAAATGTTTAGTTTAGTTTTCTAATTGCAGTTACGAATTCAGTTTAGTAGTTAGTAATACTAAAAAACACAATATTCAAATTCAAAATTATTGAACATCACATAAATTGTGTTTACTATAGATTTTGTTATATACTTTTACATTACATCAAACATCACTTTCTAGCCTTTAAGGCGTGCGATAAATAGGTATACTAGTATACATTTACATGTATACATATTCTATTAATTGCTATTTATCATAACTTACTTATTATTCTATTACATTTTTTTCTAAGCCTGGTACGAGTATGTATTAAATGTAATTGGTTGTCAGGTATCCCGGAAATAAAAACCATTTTGAGTGGTTTCATCATCCGAGGCTACCTCGGCAAGTGGACGCTCATCATCAAAGTGGTCGGCCTCATCCTCTCTGTGTCGTCGGGCCTTTCGCTCGGTAAAGAAGGCCCTATGGTCCACATAGCTTGCTGTTTAGGTAAGTTTACTTAATGATTGTAGCGTATAATCCTTCCTCCTTCCTTTCAGCCATAGGACGTCCACTGCTGGACATAGGCCTCCCCTAAAGATCTCTAATAAGACCGGTTGGTAGAGGCTTGCATCCAGGGCGACCCTGCGGTCTTAATGAGGTCGTCCGTCCACCTTGTGGGTGGACGTCCTTCGCTGCGCTTGCCGGTACGTGGTCTCCACTCGAGAAATTTCTGATTCGATCTCGCAGAGAAACTCCGAGCATAGTCATCTCCATGGCTCGTTGGGCTACTTGAAGCTTACTAATAAAGTGTATAATGTATCTTATTAATGTTTAAAATCAGTGCTGGATTTAACATATAACAAAAGTAGCAATGCTACGGGCCCCACACATAAAAGGGCCCCTGCGTTTCCAGACTTGACCATGTCTGAGAGTAATTTTTTGGTTAAAACTTATTAAATCGTTGTTAAAGAAATTTTTACCGTTAAAACGCAAAACTTAATAACTTTTCTAATATAGCAATTCCTTTTCCACATTATACTTAAGGACTCACAAGTCAAGGGCCCCTCTATATAATTCTACGGGCCCTGCACTTGCATAATCCGGCTCTGTTTAAAATGCTTCTTTCTATTTGTATTGAACTTATTCACTTTTCCCTTGATGTTTTTTTTGTGGACTTAAAGTTCCTTGTCCAATATTATTGATTCTTTCTCCTGGATCGTCGTACGTATGTATACGATGTTGCTTGCAAACCTAAAAATCGTGGAGGTAAATACGAATAACACCAACAAACCGTCCACACCGGCGAATACGGTAGTTCGCGTTTTGCGTATTCGTTGTCCGAATACGAACCATTTCACACAGCTGTTTCGGAAAATGACCAAATACGCGAACTCGAATAACGATGTGAGGTATAAGAATTGCTTGGTTTAAAACTCATTACAAATGTGTCGACAGAAGAGGAAAGATTAGCGTTTGCCTAGCCAAAGCCAGTGGCCAAGATTGCTCAGAAATCGTGCCTTTTTTACGAGGAGGAAATCTTCGAAAGATGCCTGACTGCTTTGGGGTGCAGTCGGGCTATGTACGATTGTACCTACTAAAACCCCCTCGGTTGACCCCCCCACAAAGGCTGGCCAGCCTTTGTGCCCTCTTGGGAGCTCCGGGATCTCCAAAAGGAACGCACCGGTGCTCCAAGCACATTGTGTGACTACTCGCCTAGTATTAGGACCAGGCTTGTGCGGTCCTCTACGACAGCGTTGCCACATACGCTGTCGTCCTCCTCGGGCCCGTTTGAGTGGATGGCCAGAGCTCCATCTCTCACCATTCACGAGCCCAGAGGTCCCTTTTTAGTAGGCTCTTACTACAGGCAGGGGATACCGATGCCGTATTCTAGTGTCCCAGCATCAGGGCAAGCAGAAATGGTACCTATTGCCATGCCCTGATTGACTGCCTCAGTGGTCTGTGCAGTGGCGAGTGATCCTGATTTTGGGGTCAATGAGGCGTGGGTTCGATTCCCACTTAGGGCATTATTTCCCATTTATGTGATGTTTGCTCTGTGTCTTGTTGTGTGTGTTAAATGTATATGTAGTATATCAGTCTCTGGCAGCCATATCACAAGCTTTGCTTAGTTTGAGGTCAGAGACTGTGTAAGATGTCCTTTGATATTTATTTATTTGGCACTTTCCAGGCAACATTCTTTCATATTTGTTCCCTAAGTATGGACGGAACGAGGCCAAGAAGCGTGAAATATTATCCGCAGCGGCGGCCGCCGGCGTGTCGGTGGCTTTCGGTGCGCCCATAGGCGGAGTTCTCTTCAGCTTAGAGGAGGTAATTGAACCAAACCCACTTGTATCACTTTACATTTATAGAGTAAGAATCATTTGTTGACATATCGACCTTAATACTATAGGTGGTAGGATACGACGATTTGTGTAATAATACATAGTACTGTCTACAGGTAAGACTTCGTCTTGTTAGTAGAAAGTACAATATTAATTTGCAAAAATGTGTACCTATATTAATAAACCACTAGATAGCTTTCTCTATGGTACCCACAACACTGGCCCTGAGCCTAGTGTGGGACCGAAGGATAGTTCATCCTGCATTCTGAATCTAGTTATCTTGAGAAAATCAACGTTGTTATTCAAGTTTTCCTGTATATTCAATTTACGAAATAAATAACTTTGACATGGAATATATCCTATGTTTTGGGCACGTACGTAAATACTTTTCAAATACAGGATGTTGCTTTGCAAAGTGTAGGGATTTAATGAACTGTATAGAGTCATTATGTATTATGACAAGTTTTACCATGGTAAATAAAATCAATTTCGAGTTTGGTGCCATGGCACCAAACTCGAAATTGATTTTATCGAGAGCGGATGATCTTTTTAGAACAGCTGATTTGCTTTCGCGGATCACTCTTTGGTGCTTACGTAATAATTGAATTGCCCATAATAGTGTTTTTCGTTCGCAGGTATCGTACTACTTTCCCCTGAAGACTTTGTGGCGGTCGTTCTTCTGTGCGCTGATCGCTGCTTTCATCCTGCGCTCTATCAACCCGTTCGGCAATGAACATTCCGTGCTATTCTTTGTAGAGTACAACAAACCGTGGATTTTCTTCGAACTCATACCGTTTGTCGGGCTCGGCATCATAGGCGTAAGTATCAATACTGTAAGCTACTTATAGTAAAGTCTATATTATTAGCTTTACCAGCGACTTCGCACGATGAAAAGTAACTTACTATACTCTCTCTCTTTGTTATTTAATATTTTCCACACCTAGGTACATATTTTTGTACACCTAGTTTCACAGACCAATAAAGTCACTGTATCATTGTATCTGATCTTTAAACTGTATCCATGTAAAAAAACAACTTGATCTTTTGCTCCGTTGCTGTGTGAAAGAAGTAACAAACAAAGTAGTAAGGATTTTAATGTCCAGTGTGATACTCATTTCGTTAGTTTCAACATTTATCTGTAACAGTTTAAAAATGTGAAAACCTCAGCAAAATGACCTCGAAAACGCATAGAAACTGCTATGTAATCAACGATATAGCTTGACACAAGTGACACTTGAACTACTGATCAAATGTCACATTGCAGCCACTCAGCAATATGGCGGACAAACTTCAAATAAATTAATCGTATCGTCTTCAAATAACTTCATTCAAGGCGGGCCGGGCTTACGGACTTATTTTTTATGACGATTTACCAAACACCTGATTTCTACTTTACATTAAATTCTATGATGATGATTATGTCAAATGAACATTTTGATTTTTGGTTACAGGGTTGCATAGCGACAATATTCATAAAGGCCAACATATACTGGTGTCGATACCGCAAGTTCTCGAAGCTCGGCCAGTACCCAGTGACTGAAGTGTTGGTGGTGACTCTCATTACGGCGATCGTCGCGTATCCCAACCCGTACACTCGTATGAACACCAGCGAACTGATATACTTGCTGTTCAACCAGTGCGGCATCTCCAGCTCCGATCCGCTGTGGTGAGTTACACATTTCACTAATAATATATTTTCATAAAGATTATCGTTGACCTTAATAAAAAGGAGAGCTGATGCCAACATTAACTAAATCACATATTTGGCCTTCGGTTTTTAAAACCTTCTTCGACATATTTTGAATTTAATGAATAAAACTATCTACTTAGTTATTTACAATTTTCTAAAACATCATTTTGGAGCAACCTGTATCTAAACAGCGCACAGAGCTATTACAAAGAGAGAGATAGCGCTTTTGTCGCTTGAGGCAATTCTCAACCGTAAAAATGTATGGACAATAACTATCACTAGTTGTCATTGACAATTATTTGGCACTATCGTGTCTCTTTCTAACTCATGCCATATTATATCAATGCATCTTTCTTTCATTTCTTGATTGACCACATTATCCGTGAAACAGCGATTTTTCAAAATAGCAACTAATGTTATGATAGTATGAATGAGTTCCTTTTATTTCTTAAATAGTTTATAAATTTTGTTTTTTCAAAATAAGGTTTTTTTTTTTATTTTTGCTTTAATGATTACTGGTTACTACTTGTGAGTCAAATTAATGTCGGCGTCAGTTCTCCACCCCGTATAGATAATAACATCCAGAAATAGAGTAAACACTAAAAATTCTTGAAAAGACGTTTTTAACTAGCTCAATTTCTAGTTTTTAGACAAAAGATAATTATTTTTCATCTCTGATTTATTCGTCTATACTTGTCGTTCGAAGTTATTTCAGGTAATATAATAATAAATGTTTATTTATTTAGTAAAACTTGCCGGTCCTGTCCTTTTTCCTTTATTACGAAGCACTCTAATATATGTGTTAGTGTAATTCGATCAGAATCTCAGCGAAGCGTTTTTGCAGAAATAATAAATTAGATCAATGTACAAAAATTCTCGTGATACGAAATAAAAACGTTTTTATCGCGCAAACAGTTTCCAAGTAAGAGATAAGGGACGAACAAATGAATAATGTAATGTGTATTTAAAGTACACGAATTTCCACTTGAAACGTAATGTGTGAAAGCTGTTCTGTAATCTTCAATTCAAAATTGCGATCTACAGGGAAAAAGATTCCCTGTAGATCGCAATTTTGAATTATTATAACATCTTGTTGTATTTCAAATGATAACCTATTTCAAATTGTCATTTGTATAAAATGAGTTTATTCCCAATTAATATGACTTATTAAAGATATTGAAAAAGCCAAAAAAAAGTACACAGTTCGCAATTAGACTGTTTTTTTCTTGTTTGTAAATATGTTACGCGATTATTCCTCCCATTATGAATCCATTATGATGTTTTTTTTTTGTTTGATAGGCCACACTTCAGAGATCGCATTTAAATTTTATCTAAATCGGTTGATGAGTTCAAAAAAAATCAACCATAATCTAAAAATAGTAAACATTGATTCGAGCTACCTATTCGAATTTCGTACGTAGATTGCAATGATTGAAATTGGTTGTGCCTTTTTTGGCGAAAAATTATACAGGGTTATCCAGAACTGGTATACTAAGCGGAAAGGAGGTGATTCAGACTATCTTTATGAACAACTTTTATTAAGAGGCCAACCCTAAATTCGAAGAAAAAAAATGATCTCCTGGTTCGCCCCATGGCAAAAGTTGTTCATAATGATGGTCTTCATCATTCCCTTTCGGATTTGTACAAGGCAAGCAGATTACCCTGTATAATTGTACATGACCCGAATAAAATTTTGCAGTGATTACAACCGCAACTTTACGGACGTGAACTCTGCCATCGAGAAAGCAGCGGCGGGTCCGGGCGTGTACCAGGCCATCTGGCTGCTGGTCCTTGCCTTGATAATGAAGCTCGTCATGACGATATTCACCTTCGGTATGAAGGTTCCCTGCGGGCTCTTCATTCCCAGTTTAGCGCTCGGCGCCATCGCTGGCAGAATAGTCGGCATCGGTAAGTACTTTTGATTTCTTGAAATTGATAGCTGCACTATCGCATTAGGCGAAACCTGTAAAATGTGGATTGTGGAAATAAATGAAATGAAATAAATATAATTAGTATAGATACGGGTATCACAGGTGGCGCCGCCAACGCTATAAGTTGGTTAAAATGATAAAAACTTCACGAAATTCGGCGCGGAGTCAGTACAGCGGGTTAGCTCAGTGGTCAGAGCGTCGGGCTAGTGATCCGAAGACGCAAGGTTCGAATCCTGCATCCGCGACGAATTTTTGAAATGTTTATCATAAAAAGTAACTCTCAGAGATAAACCTAGTGTGGGATGCACTATAAAATTAAAATCATTTTATAATTAGTAAAGTTCTCCGAACACTAGATCTTGCGGCACAACTCTTCATAAGCCTATATCTAGACTCGCACGTGACCGATTTGGTTTATACTTGCAAATCTTGTTGGGATTTATGTACTAAATAAACGACCTTACCAAATGTCATAGAAAACTGCTGACAAATAGCGCGACAGCAAAATTTCGTTCCGTTTCAAAATACCCATAAAAATACAATTAATATACAGAACCTGTGTACCAAGTTTTGTCGAGAATCGTTAAAATGCGATAGAGGAGAATCAACATCCGGATAGACGAAAGCAAAATCATGGAGTTAAAACGGAGACCTCTCCTGTTTCGTTCGATCGGTCAACTATATAAATGAGAAATTACTTGCGTATTTTTTCAGTCATCATGGTTTCAGTCGGTATGGCTATAGTATTGACGGCACTAGGTGGCCTTCGTCATACTGTCGAGAACTAGCACGCGGGCCCGTCTCGCAAAGCAGTGCGGACCGCGGCGCGTAGCGTTAGAGACGACAGCGACTTGATTTCTGTTATTATCTTGGCTATACTGATACTGTCTTGGTGTAGAATAAAACTGTTTTGGTCCCGGAAGTGAGGTAACTGTGTGTTCATAACGATGCAATCGAGGGAACAATATCAAATTGCATACTATCTCATTTTAATTTTCGAAAGGCGGATACGTATGGCCATTCCCAAAAATGGTTGACGTCAAGCAGACAGTCAATTGCGAAAATTAATTAAGGAATTCTTAACAACACGAATACGAGTAAAATGTACAACCAGCAAATACGAAAGAACTTAATAATAGGTCGCAAAACTCATGGCAATCCTATTTAATTGCAATATAATCTAATCCCTTTGAAAGACGCTGTCATTTACAACACAATTTTTAACTAATGCAAAAGGCTCTAAAACTACTGTATCAAACTTTATATCTATTGTAAGTAATGCAATAAATTTATCTCTAACTTAAATACAAACAACAAACGGATACAATAGTAAAATGAACACAATTATTGTACATAATAATGCGTGCCTTTTCCGTTTTCTCTAAGGTCCCGAACGCGACCGCCTTTTGCCCGGGGCGTTTCTGTAACAAGCCCCTTTCAGCAATTAAACATAATATCATTGTTCACAAACACAACACGCTCTATATGAATGATGTTATTTCCAATGAAACAAAATAATAAGTAAGGTGTGAAAACAATGAAAACAAAACACCTAACATTACTTTTGTTGGAGAAAATCGGGTTACAAAATAAAATAAGTACACATTTCCAGTCGTTGAACAATAATAATGTGATCATTTGAAGAATGAGTTTTTGTGGCGAAATGAATAAACCTGTTTACAGGAAAAGCCCAAGCTGTTTTGTGTAGAGGCATGAAATGAACAAAGTTTACATTCTGAGAAGTTGTTATTGAAATTTTATCTCATTATTGTGAAAGCTATTAAACAAATTTAAATATGAAGAAATAATAATTGTTCATTTCGATTTTATCATTTTAATACGTCGTAAATATTTATTTATTGATTGATGGAATAACAATGTAATATAATTGGTAAATAGTATACAGTTTCGAATAATTCGTTGAGATTTAGTAAGCAACAACTAATTTTGGAGAAGAATTTCAGGATTTTGTCCTTTTTCTAAGATAAAATTAGATTAGAAAATGAACTTCCATCTAATTTTGATTTCACCATTACAAATCACTATGTAGGCATTACGATAATAAGGAGCTTCCTGACGCTAAGCACTTTATCAACAAGATCCGCCCAGAGCCTTCCTATACCTTCAAGTATAATGCCAATGGTATTCAGAAACAAATTTGGTTTTGCGAGCCATATTACAGAGAAGCTAGCCGGGGGTCGCTATTGACGGACGCATCAAGGAGAACGATATTGCGATAATTGACCGAAGCGAAGCTTCCACACGATGATTTTGCTTTCGTCAGTCCGGATGATGATTTTTGTCTACAAGTTGCATTTTTCAATGAACCTCAACGAAAAGATTAATGCATTCTTGTTGTTGTCGGCAATTTTTAAATGAGGTGATTTCCTTAAGGTGGGAATTTACTGTCGCGCTACTTATCAGCTGTATTTCGACAATGTATGGTGAGATTGTTTAGTATTTGAATCCTAACAAGATTTGCGAGTATGATCCAAATTGGTCAAGAGCGATTCGAGATATAGGGTTGTGAAGATTCATTTAAGAGATGTGCCGGAGAACTACTAGTAATAGTTTGTGTTTAACTGTGCAGGTGTGGAGCAGCTAGCGTTCTACTATCCAAAGATCTGGATGTTCAGTGGCGAATGTTCGACGGGCGACGTGTGCATCACTCCCGGCCTCTACGCCATGGTGGGGGCCGCGGCTGTACTCGGCGGCGTCACTCGGATGACAGGTGATAACATTGTTCTAACGTTATGTTCGACGGGCGACGTGTGCATCACTCGCACTTCCTAATCTCCTTAGGGGCAGTGTCTTCCAGCGCTCAGTTTCAGTAAGGATGGTTATCCTCGACAATGATTCCTCCTGACTTCCACAACATCCCAAAGAAAGACCCAGATTGATTGCTTAACATTAAACGTTACGTAAACTACACTAGAAAGTCACGGATGGTATACCAAATTATATGAAGCTGTGGTCGAGCGCTCAGTATTAGGCGTCCAATTGACGGCCGAGTATTTGATCAATAATCCTTAATTGTGGTCTGCTTTTTACCGACTTCAAAAAAGGAGGTTTTCAATTCGATTTTATGATTTTTTTAAATGAATTTTACGCGATTACTCCGCCAATTATGCACCGATTTTCATGTTTTTTTTTTGTTTGGAAGATCATACTTCAGAGGTGGTCCTATTAACATTTTATCAAAATCGGCTGAGTGGTTTCTGAAAAATCAGAAATAATGTGAAAATTACTATATCGATGATACATTGAACTTTTCGAATTCTGTACATGGTTGAAGTCGGTTATCCAATTTATCGCGATAAATAAATTATGACCTTTTTGGTTTGTCGAACATTCCCGGGCCTAGGTCTAAGGCTTCGGGCCGCAGCTGTCTGTGGAACGCTTCCCTTACCCTAGTAGAGATTATTTATTTTGAGATGTGTATGTGTTGTTCAGTGTCGCTGGTGGTGATAATGTTCGAGCTGACGGGCGGCGTGCGCTACATCGTGCCTCTAATGGCGGCTGCTATGGCGTCCAAGTGGGTGGGCGACGCGCTCGGTAGACAGGGCATCTACGACGCGCACATCGCTCTTAACGGCTACCCCTTCCTCGACTCCAAGGACGAGTTCCAGCACACGAGCCTCGCGGCCGACGTCATGCAGCCCAAGTTAGTATACAAACATACAGGGCGACATAAAAGAGTAGACATTCATTATTTCGGCGACTGAAAAGTCATTCTTGCTGGAACTGCTACCTGAGCTATCAGTCATTGTTATTTGTTCTTGTTTTATGTTATGTTCTGGATTAGAAACAGTGTCATCGTGAACAATATGATGCAAAATATGCTAAGAAAATTTTGGCGCCTTCATTTATTTTCAATTCTTTTGTGTCGCTCTGTATCAGTCTGATCACCTCTACATTGATTTGCTAATAAAGCGTTATGAACGCCGTTAATAATGTTGATGTGTCAGGAAGCATACTTGTTGTCCACTGTGGATACAAGTCGCCTATTTAAATATCAGTGAAACATTTATTATTTTTAAAATTCTTGCGGCGAAACGACCTGTCCGTTAAAAAAGATAGCGACTGAAAATGATCTTTTTGTACCGTTAAAATTAAGGCATGCATATTCATCACTCATCTTACCATATTTTATCAGTCACTGCTTTATCATGCATTGTTGGCGAAATGATAAAATATATAATATGCTGATTGTGTTGCTTTCATCTCGCCGGTGCTTAAAAAAGCGAATAGTATTCAGAATTACTGCTATTGCAAAGATTTTTTATAATGCCCACTTGCTGTGTACTCAAGTTAATCAATATTTTAGAAATATCTTATTCTTGACCGGCAATAGTTACTGACTAAGCAAGTTTAAATAGCAGTAGGCAGGGCACATATCACAGAGGACCGATGACCATTGGATTTGAACGATTGATGACCTAGTCGAGACCGGAACTTCGCGCTGGATGCAAGTCGCTTCCAGATATTATTGGAAATCCGTAGGGTGGGCATATGTCCAACGGAGGACGACTTATACCTGATGAATGGATGGAAATGCTGGCGAAACGTTTCATTAGTCATATTTTTTTAAGACATGATAAAAATTTATATATCTCATCCATCCATCCATCAGCCATAAGAAGTCCACTGCTGGACATAGGCCTCCCCTATGGATCTCCAATAAGACCGGTTGGAAGCGGCTTGCATCCAGCGCGATCCTGCGGTCTTAATGAGGTCATCCGTCCACCTTGTGGGTGGACGTCCTACGCTGCGCTTGCCGGTACGTGGTCTCCACTCGAGAACTTTTCGACCCCATCGGTCATCAGTCCTCCGCGCTATGTGCCCTGCCCATTGCCATTTCAACTTGCCAATCCGTTGGGCTATGTCGGTAACTTTGGTTCTTCTACGGATCTCCTCATTTCTGATTCGATCTCGCAGAGAGACTCCGAGCATAGCCCTCTCCATAGCTCGTTGGGCTACTTGGAGCTTACCAATAAGGCCCATAGTGAGAGACCACGTTTCTGTGCCATAAGTCATCACTGGCAACACACACTGGTCGAAACCTTTCGACTTGAGGCACTGAGGTATGTCGGACGAGAAGACGCTACGCAATTTTCCGAACGCTGCCCAACCGAGTTGGATTCGGCGATTGGCCTCTTTCTTGAAGTCGGACCTACCTAACTGTACTACTTGTCCTAGGTAGACGTACGAGTCAACGACTTCAAGAACCGAGTTCCCAACAGAGATCGGGGTGGGTACAACATGGGAATTACACATAACTTTCGTCTTGTCCATGTTCATCTTAAGACCCACCTGTTGAGAAACCCGATTGAGGCCTTCGAGCATCGTGCTGAGCTCTTCCATCGATTTTGCCATGACTACTATATCGTCGGCAAACCGAAGGTGAGTGAGGTATTCGCCATTGACATTGATGCCGAATCCTTTCCATTCCAGGAGCCTGAAGGCGTTCTCCAAAGTAGCCGTAAACAGTTTCGGAGAAATTACGTCTCCCTGTCTTACGCCTCTTTTTAAAGGGATCGCCTTGGAGCTCTCTTCCTGTACTCGGACCGACATAGTGGCGTTATTATACAAGCACTTCAACACTTCGATGTACCGATAGTCAATACGGCATCGTTGGAGAGACTCGAGCACAGCCCAAGTCTCGACCGAATCAAAGGCTTTCTCATAGTCCACAAACGCTAAGCAAAGTGGCAAGTTATACTCTTCGGTCTTCTGTATAACCTGCCGTAGCGTATGAATGTGGTCCATGGTACTAAAGCCCTTTCGGAAACCGGCTTGTTCGGAAGGCTGGAAGTCATCAAGCCTGCGCTCGAGACGATTCGTAATGACCCTTGAGAACAGCTTATAAACATGGCTCAGAAGCGAGATGGGTCTGTAGTTCTTCAATAAGGTGTTGTCACCTTTCTTGAAAAACAACACCACCACGCTTCTGTTCCATGCTTCTGGCGTGATGCCCTCGAGGACGACGGTGTTAAAAAGCTTCTGGAGGACTTTTAGTACAGGTGTTCCACCCGCTCTCAGGAGCTCTGATGTGATACCGTCATCACCCGGCGCCTTGTTGTTCTTAAGCTGATTCAGGGCCATTCTAATCTCGTACAGGCTGATGTCTGGGATATCTTCGGTGAAGTGTCGGGTCAGCTTGGCTCTTGGATCTTTGGCCGCGCTGCTAACAGGCTTAGCGACCGAAGCGTATAGCTGTCCATAGAACCTTTCGATCTCCTCTAATACCTCTGCCTTGGTCGACGCTAAACTTCCATCTTCTCTCTTCAGCTTTGTCAATTGGCTTTGTCCAATAGACAAATCTCTTGCGAACACTTTGGAGCCTTTGTTCCGCTCTATTGTCTTTTTAATATGTTTAGTATTAAAAAGACGGATGTCGTGCCGCAAGGATTTCGAAATTTGTCTATTGAGACGCCTATATGACTTTGCATCATCGGAAGACTGCAATCTTAGCGAGCGTCGTTCGGCCATGAGATTTACAGTGTGATCGGAGAATTTCTGCGGTTTATTTGAACGGCGGGGTCTAAAGAACTTAGCACCCACCGTTTGGACAGTTTCTACGAGCCCGTTGTTTATCTCGTCCACCGACGCAAGGTTCTCTAGGCAAGCAAAACGATTCGAGAGCTCGAGCTGAAAGTCCTCGGGGTTTTGGATATGTTCACGAGTAGGTCGGAGCGTGGACTTCATCAGGCGGGACCTTTCGAGCTTAACATTAATATCTAATGTGCCTCGTACAATTCTGTGATCGCTGCCGGTTTTCACTCTGTGGATCACGGAGACATCATTAAATATTCGTCTCTCGGTGGTCATGATGAAGTCTATCTCGTTTTTCGTGGAACCATCAGGGCTCATCCAGGTCCATTTCCTGTGAGGCGGCTTCTGGAAGAAAGAGTTCATCATAAAGAGTTCCTCTCTCTCCAGAAAGTCAGCCAGCCTCTGGCCCCTAGGGTTCCGTTGCCCATATCCAAATTGCCCCACCCTCAGCTCATCGTCGTTTTTTCTGCCCAACTTTGCGTTGAAGTCCCCCATAACAACAGTGAAGTGGGTCTTAGACATATGAATGGCCCGACTTACGTCCTCATACATAGTCTCCACTTCATCATCTGGGTGTGACGATGTCGGTGCGTATACCTGAATGACCTTCAGCGAATACCTCTTGGATATTCTGAGTATTAGGTATACCACCCTGCTCGACACACTTTCGATGGTAATAATGTTGTTGGTGAGGGACTTGTGAACGAGAAAGCCAACACCACCTTGGGACCGTTGGTCACCTTCCCGGTAGTAAAGCAGGTTGCCGGATTTTAAGGTTATCGTGTCCTCCCCCTCTCTACGGACTTCAGACAACCCCACAATATCCCAACGCAACCTACTCAACTCTTCTTCCAGCTCAGCAATCTTCTCGTCAGTCCTCAACGTGCGCACGTTGTGTGTTACCAGGGCCAGTCGTCGTTTACGGGAGTGGTAGCCGGGCGTCTGCCAGCGATTCTTAGCACCCCCTTCTCCGCCGTTACCGGGGCCGCTACCGTAGCCCCGGGCTAGCGAAGCTGCTGGGGACTGGGGGCCTGGTCTTTTTGATTGTTCCATATTGGGTATTTGCCCGTAATCGCCGCGCTGGGCAAGCGTGGTGGCGATCGCAGAAACGTAGCTTCGCGACAGGGATGCTGCTCCCCATCCCTGCCCTGTGCCATTTTAGCTACGTTTTTATTTGAATGGTTATACCGCCATTAGTCGGTTCCGCTGTACCTTAGTCGGCTCCTACGACACCTGGTACTAGAGGGGGGTGCTATTCTACTCTGCCGGCACCCCACGGCCCAATATTATATATATAGATCAATATTATATATCTTGACTACGCGTAAATATTTGCACTAGATATACGTCAATGTCTATTAGCTTTGGTAAAAATTGTTTATTGGTTGGCTTTTAGCGATTTTCTTTTTGCTTGCGCTATGTGCTCACAATGTCTATTGATGTCTATGTTTACTTCCACTGAACTGTGGCAAACCATGGATTTGCAGAATATTTGGTGAATAAATAATCTGTGCCCTTGAGTGACACGTTTGCGATACGATACCACGTAATCATTCTTCATCTTTAATAGCACAACCGACGTCACTCATATCAAAATTTGAATAGTTCGTTCGAATCGATGAACACCATTTTTTATGATTGTTGATTTTTCAAAAACTACTATCCCGATTTCAATAAAACTTTAATTTTACCACCCCACCCCTAAAGTAGGTATAACATACCAAACAAAAAAAAAACCATCAAAATCGGTTTATAATTGGCGGAATAAGTATAAATATAAAAAACATACTGTCGAATTAAGAACCTCCTTTTTTGTAGTCGGTTGAAAATATTTGACTGATGACCGATGGGGTCGAAAAGTTGATGGAACCCACGTACCGGCAAGCGCAGCGTAGAACGCCCACCTACAGGATGGATTGACGACCTCATTAAGACCAGAGGGTCTCGCGAGGTGCAAACCGCTTTCAATCGGTGTTATTGGAGATCTATAGGGGAGGCTTATGTCCAGCAGTGGGCTGAAACGAACGAGCTACTAAACAAATGTACTGGACTACAAACAGCTCGAACAAATAAATTTAGAAAGGTATTTTCGTTTGCGACTAGTCTTTAACGCTTGGCGAAATGCATAGCGCTTGATTTGTGCCATTTGGTTAGTGGGTCACGATACATTTCTTTTGTGTTTCGACACTATTGTTGCTCGCGTGTTCGCCGCTGCTGTTGCTACTGCTATTGTACTGCAAACTTGTAACAGAGCTGTCTGCTGACAATATTGTGTAATTACAACAGTACTTGGCAAATTTTCATGAATTACAAAATTGTATCAGTTAAAAAAAATGTTTTTTATTTACCATACTTTTATTTATTTTCGTTTCATTTGTTCGAGTTTCACTCCAAATCATCGTATCGTCGATTCATGCTTAACAAGCTTGCCGATATTGTTGAATGTGTGGGAACAGAGACTAAACATAAAACATAAAAAAGGCATATTTTTCTGTCGTATCGAATGTCGCTCTACTTATCAGAAAGTTACGTAAACTAGGTTTCCAAAAGGTATTTTTGTTCACTTAGTTCTACTATCCGAGGTCCGAGTTTAAGCATATTTAAATACCTAAAAATATGGCTTAAATACATGAAAATAGAAGCTGAGATTACTATCTTGTATTATTGTTTACAAACCACAACCGTATGCGGCCTTTACATGTGTCTAACCTATATTTAGTTACATGTGTGTGTGTATGGCTAATCGCTCTGACAGACACATACACTAACACAATCTGCATATGTATGTATACTAATAATATACATCTTTATAATATTATCTCTAATATCGATCTTTACATGTTACATGTAAAGGTCGCGGTATGCTTGTGGTGTGGAACGACTATATCAACGTAGTTGTCCGATACATAGTAGGATGTTCAATATTGTGTTGTTGCAGGCGCAACGAGACGCTGTCGGTGATAACGCAGGACTCGATGACCGTGGACGACGTGGAGACGTTACTCAAAGAGACTGAACACAACGGGTACCCGGTTGTCGTCTCTAAAGAGTCGCAGTACCTCGTGGGCTTCGTGCTCCGAAGGGAGATCAACCTCGCAATAGGTATTATTGCTGCGACCTTTTTTCCCACCATTTTGACTTACTTGACTTAAATTCTTAGGGCCCCAGAGTGGGGCTGAGATTCTCACTATTTTTCCCACCAGATAGTTGTTAATTTATTAGAGTTTTATGGCTCTTTAAAAGAAAGGCCTAAAATATACCTAATCGTAATAGAAGGAAAAGTAGGATGTGGAAGAACACGAAGAGCATTCTTAGATCAAATTAAAGAGAAGTTGGATATCATGTCGTACAGCGGGATGAAATTTCTGACAGAGGACCGCGAGGCGTGGAAGTTGCTCCATTGACAGCCTTGTTCCATTCTTGCTTCATTCGAAACTATGAATGATAGAAAAAGGCCTAAACCTAGCAGTGGAATATAAATGATTGCAGACGTGATGAAGAATCGAATATCAAAATAAATTAAAGTTTAAACTGACTATAATTTGAGATAGATGAGTGGTGGTAATTTTAATTTTAATCAGGTGCTCAGGAATGCACCTTTGATGTGACAAACGTAAGTGAACGTAGTTCGTTTACACTTCAATAAATAAAATAGGATCCAGAGACTGACGTGCCGAAAGTAGCTTAACTTGTAACATAGGTGTCTTTAAATCCCGAGTAAAAAGGTATCTTCTAGGTCAGTTCCCAAACATTGTTCTGCCATGGTCCAGTAATTTTCACATTGCCCCTTCGTGGTCCACTTAATACTTACCCAAGCGGCTTCTATTATGTAACATAATATATAAAATTAATAGTAATAATGTTTTATTAATACTATATTATTTTATCACGAATAAGTCCGCGCTTGACCACCAACTCGCCTGATGGTAAGCGACGTTTTGGTCGAAGATGAAGCACGCAGACCTAGAAGATAGGACCTATTCACTCTGACCTTGAAAAGCTTTAGGTTATATCTCTTAGGAAGATGAAGCAAGCAGACCTAGAAGATAGGACCTATTCACTCTGACCTTGAAAAGCTTTAGGTTATATCTCTTAGGAAGATGAAGCAAGCAGACCTAGAAGATAGGACCTATTCACTCTGACCTTGAAAAGCTTTAGGTTATATCTCTTAGGAAACAGGAAAGCAGGAAGTCTGTTCCATTCCCTGGCGGTACGAATCAGAAATGTTGAGTCAAACCGCTTCGTACGGATCGAAGGAAAATCGACAGTGTAGGGGTGGTACTGTGGCGTCCTCCTACTTGTCCTGTAGTAAAAAGGGGATGGTAGGATAAGGTCGTGCAGCTCAGATGCACACTCTCCGAAATGAATCCTATAGAAAATGGACAGACTCGCAACTCTACGGCGATGCTCCAGGCTATGAAGTTTTTTTGCAACTAACTTATTATTATTACTATACTTATTATTACTAACTTATTATAACTTATTCTTTATTTAATAACTTTTTACGATGCGTCGATCGATAGTAGGTATTATTTTTAAAAGAAGGCGGGGATGTTGCGACCCCAGATTTTATTTTGATTGCCCTGTACCGGGTGGCGACCCGGCAAGTGGGAATCGTGGTACATCTTAGACCGCATATCTGGCTGTATGTAGGCAAATGCAAACTTTTATAAGAAAATAATCGGCCAAGAACGAGTCGGACTCGCGCACGGTTCCGTACTGTATGTAGGATTTATTTTGTTTTTAGTATTTGTTGTTATAGCGGCAACAGAAATACATCATCTGTGAAAATTTCAGCTGTCTGGCTATCATATTTCATGAGATACAGCCCGGTGACAGACAGACAGAAAGACAGACAGACAGACATCAAAGTCTTAGTAATAGGGTCCCGTTTTTCCCTTTGGGTACGGAACCCTAAAAATGTGATCGCTAAAACAATGAATGAATCATAAATTGTCATGTTTAGGTAACGCGCGGCGCACTATGGAAGGCATCACGGGCAGCACGGTGGTGATATTCGCGGGGCAGGGCGCGCCGCCGCCCGCGCCGCCCAGCCTCGTGCTCAGCCGCTATCTGGACATGGCGCCGATCACCGTCACCGACCAGACGCCCATGGAGACCGTCGTCGACATGTTCCGCAAGCTCGGCCTGCGCCAGACGCTCGTCACGCACAACGGGTCCGTCACACTACTTTACATATCTATAGGAACGTACGCATACTACGTCACCCGCTTAGGGGGAGGACAAACTTCGAAGTGCTATAGGCCGAATCATATAACTTGGCGGCTGTGATGTCAGTTACGAGCTGTGAAAAACCCAATCTTCACGTAGCTGTCAAGCGAGCTTCAGTCAGGATTGGGCCATCCGCAGCTTGTAGCTAACAACACAGCTGCCAACTTGTATGATTCGGCATATACGCTTGCTCACAGGGGCGAGAGAGAGGGCTTAAATTTTCATCACGTAGTCGACATACTCTAGAGAAATCTATCGCGTTTTTAAGCTATTCTTGGCGTCACGTGCCAATAATAGCTTAAACCCGCCAAGCTATAACTTGTTGTTTTTAACGGCGACAACTAGATAGATTAACTGTTTTTAGATTTATGTTTGAAAAAATGATTTAAAAAATGTGAATAAAGGATCAGATAGTATGGGTACGTTCCTTATTATCTAAATCTCCATTTTGACTGCCTCTATGCCTTCGTGGTGAGTAACCCTGAGTCCGGGGCCAAGAGGGTTGTGTTCGATTTCCACTGATTTTAAAAAATCATTTAGATGCTGTTTCAACTCTCATGTCACTTCAACCATATTTTTCCCAAGGCTGAAGAATAAATAACAAAAAAAAAATCTTGTTGACTAGACTTGTACCACCCTTTTTTAATTGTCCACTGCAGGACGCAGGCCTACCCACGATGGGTGATTGGGCCATATCCGCCACGCTGGCCCATTACGGGTTGGTGGATTCACATACGCCATCGAATTTCTTCTACGGACGTATGCAGGTTGCCTCACGATGTTTTCCTTCACCGAAAGCCAGTGGTGTGTAATTCCGTACATAAGTTCCAAATAAACTCATTGGTACGGGACTGGGATTCGAACCCACGACCTCAAGAATGACAGGCCAGCGCTACAACCACTAGACCACCACGGCTTTGACTCGTCATATGAAAGAGATTTTAATAATTTCAGTAATACAGTTTAAGATTCACGAACTTTTTTTTTGTAATGTCACAGAACTATTACAACTCTATAAATGAAAAAAGAAATATAGTATTACTTACAAGTATTATTTGGTGGTCGTTTCAGACGTTTACTTGGCGTGATCACCAAAAAGGATGTGCTGCGACATGTGAAGCAGATGGATAACGAGGACCCCAACTCGGTGCTCTTCAATTAAACGGAACCAATGCAGCTGAGCTATTCGAATTGCGTCCGCTTTCTTTATCCCTTCCCCCTTTATGCAGTCTGGAAGCTCCTTGTCTCTCGGTCGTGTGCGCTGTCGTAAATACTCACCGTGTATTGGCTTATTGTTTCCCTCTCCTTTTTGATGCGACGTGTCCGTTACGAGAGACGTGCGCTAGATCTTTTACATGCTAGAAAGTACCGAGGCTTAGGAAAGGCGTGTGTGGATTATATCAGAAATGATTACTTATTGAAATCTCAGCAGACTTTGCTTAGTACAGTACAGTTTAGCAGCGTCTCCGTCAAGTCGAAAACGGAACTGAACTTTTATATTTAGATCGTCTCAGATGCAAAAGTGTGTTGCTGCTTTGCCTGCTTTTGATTAAATGAAAACTTAAATGAAAACTGAAAAACAGCGATCCATATTGGCGTTGCTAAGTTATGTTATCCGCACAAACGACCAGGAGACAGTCACGCTGCTTATAGATAGCCTCGTATAGGCTGAATCAAACAACTCGACGACAGTGAAGTTAGCTACGCGAATCCCAATCCTTGGGATGGAATTCTTTAGGATTGGATTTAGCGCAGCTTGTAGCTAACTTCACAACCGCCAAGAAGTTTGATTCAGCCATAACGTGAATTAATAACAACGGACTGCTGACAGCCGTTGATAACTTATCGACAGCAATATTGACATGCATACCATTTACACCGTAAGTAGAATAAGTTAGTAATAAGGTTTGCAGTCCGTTGTTGTTACAGTGATAGTAAAATAACGCAATACTTTTTTGATTTATAGCATCAGTCATGTTTAAACAAACATGCGCGATTTTGCTACTTACTGTATATTTAGATTTTCTAGAATATATAGCACCTTAAGGGGGGAAGGGATTGCAGAACCGCTCTATATTTGTACTATTTGTCCACGAATGCCAACTGCGCGTGTTGTATAGTGTTCTTTCGCAGTGTTTTTATGTGCTCCAACTAATTACATATTTATTATTACTAATGTTGTTATAATGTATATTCATAGAAATGTGTGGTGTATTCAATTTTAATCATTAATTTTCTTCGGTCGGCTTGTTAGGGGTCAATATGAATTGTTATTAAAATGACTTATTTTTTTATACTAAATCGTAATTTTTAGACATTTTCAAGCTGTATTTTTATATATTGATGTATTGCAATTGTAATTTAATTATTCGTCGTGTTGTTTTATCTTAGGTAAGAGATTCATTGTTATCGTATTATACAATGTAATCCTAATTTATTCAGCTTATTTTTAATATTTTTATTTTTTTAAAGCATAATTTTGACTTTCTCCAATATACTAGGATATCCTAATAATGGCACCATCCAAAAGTAGGCAATAATAAAAATTGATGTCCAATATATGTAAATAAATTTTAATCTTAACAAAATTTATAATTATTCAAATGAAATGCAATCAATAAATTTACGTCTATTATCTGAATATCCTAGATGTATCCGAGAAAATTACTGAAGATGCAGTCGCAGTCAGGTATTGATGGAATTTTCATGAGGCCCGTCCTAAGAGGATGTGTAATGTGTATTATTAATGGGCTTTAAGGCATGCTCGGCACAACGCCGCTGGGGGCGGTAAATCAAAAGATTGCTACTTTTCGTGGGTCTACATCACAATGCTTCGATCGATATGTCCATCAACTCCTTTTTGCGTGCCGCTTCAGTTCTGCTATTAAATCATCTCATTTTTAGTAGAATATTAATCTTAAGTTAGCAAATTTAATGTTTTTACTGTTTATCTTGTTGTATGTTTTATAATTATATAATGCAGTTACATATCTGTTGCTTACCTTGTTTAAATTAGAAGTTTCGCAACTGTAAGTGATTTATACAGTGTGTTTGGTTGGATTTAGACCAAAAGTATGGTTTTCACAATCCAAAATGATTGGCAAAAAATACAACTTTTTGAGTTGATTTTGGTCGTATATCACTACTATTCTCAGTAAACATGCTCTAAAATATCAGTGTCTGAAGAAATTAGGGGTTGCCTTTGCCTGTATTTCTTTTATTTATATGATGAGGATACTTTTGAATTTCTTTATATTTATTTTAAAATTTTAATTCATTGACATTTAAAATTATTTTAGATCATAACATAAATATTATAACATATGACATTGAATTTTTAAATGAGATTTTTGTAATTATTATTTATTATATTTAATACCTATGTGCTATGGAGAGGGCTATGCTCGGCGTCTCTCTGCGAGATCGAATCAGAAATGGGGAGATCCGCAGACGAACCAAAAATACCAACATAGCCCAGCGGATTAGCAAATTGAAGTGGCAATGGGCAGGGCACATAGTTCAAAGAACGGATGGCCGATGGGGCAGTAAAGTTCTCGAATGGAGACCACGGACCAGCAAGCGCAGCGTAGGACGTCCACCGACTAGGTGGACTGACGATATAATAAAGATCGCAGGAACGCGCTGGATGCAGGCCGCTTCCAACCGGCCTTATTGGAAATCCATTGGGGAGGCCTATGTCCAGCAGTGGACGTCTTACGGCTGATGGATGGATGGATGATATTTAATACCAATTGTTTTTTTTATTAATAGTATTTTTAAAGCGTCTGAAATGATTTTTCATGAATGAATGAATGATTTTCCGATGTTAGGGCTGCCTAACCAGTCTACAAAAATTTACCATCTGTTCTGTGAACTTAGTTTAAAATGCTTTGTGTTGTTTTATGCTGCCTAAAAATATCTTAACAGAGAAAAAAAGAGTGCCGTTTTTTAACTTATTGACATGGCGAATCTAATACCTATAATACTGTCAGGAAGGCCACACACTGGCATATATATTGTATTATGTGATACTGTCTATGAACTGAATATAAGTTCAATAATTTTATATAATTAAGGAGATATCAATTTATATTCTAAAATCATTGGCTGTAAGTACAAATTAAAGCAATCTAAATGTTGGCTTTGGTCGATCGCTTTTCCGAGCCATCAGCATGTCTCATTGTAAATACTGTAAATAATCGGCGTAATATGAATATGTATTTAATGTATGTCGACCACTATTTATAGGCTTTATCAACCAATTCTAAAATTAGGTATTAATTCGATGTTTTTAAGAAAAGGTCCAGTAGTAGTATTTTAATAAGCGGGTGATTGTGGTCTCCAATATTTTCTGGAAACCGAAACAGAAATTTCCATATTCGACTAAATTATATTTTGGTCCATTATCGATTTACTAGATTCCTACAAATAAAGTGCTCTTGCTGATTAATAGTATTCTTACCATGTCTAAAAGAATCATTATTCAATGTTGGATTCAAAGACTAAAATGATGTCCTAATCTGTCTACACGCAACAACAGAAACTGTTGCGTTATGTGTCTGATTCGGAGATATTTTAATAATCCTCAAAGTCGAGCTATCCCCGATGTTTCTTGCGGCTGGTGAATGTGGCAAGAGTCAACAAAAGCACACGTATGGGGCTTTGAAATGCTTTTGGATTTGATCTTGAAAATGGCTAAGAGTCGGAAATTTCGTAACGGTTTCTTGACGAGAGGTATATTTTTATATAATCGAGATGGTCTCTGTCCCTATTTCTTATTAAATTTTACACGGGAAAGCTTGGAGAAATGACAAGTGTGGAGCTCTCGTATTATATTGAACATTTATAATATATCTGATCGTGTTGTTCTTAATTGCTACGCAACGAGAGAAACAGAGAAAGAAATACTCGATCTAAACTGTTTTGAAATCTCAATGAAGCCGAGAATACCATTCAAAGCCGTCTTATCTATGAAATGCTACACTTCCATTTTCTTCACTTTTTTTTGAACTATGACTGTTACAGCCATAAGCTACACAAGCCATCACAAGAAAAATGATTCAAGTTTTCATATAACAAAGTATTTCACACCTAAACACTTCCCAAACAAAAATATATCACAAAATTTAAAAACAGCGAGTCACCAGCTGGTTACTTTGCTTTGACAAGTAGAATGCAGCAGAATTTAGCTTTACATCGTTTAAGATGATAGTTGCTATGATTACGTCTCTTTCTATCTAATGACAAACTTTTGTAAGATAAAGCAGCAGCGACTATATGTATTATCGTTCAATTGAATACGAGAGCTCCAGTCTTGACATTTCTCCAAGCGGGAGAGTATCACCGGGAATATGTCGGATGTGTAAGAATTCCTTTGTTAATAGAGATGAAAGCCTGACAAGCTCCTGCTGGTAGCTACTTACTGGACCGTGCTATGTAGGAATTATTACCTCGACCTGTACAGGTCATTTCGACAAATAAGTCACAGTCGGTTGAGCGCTATTTCGAGTGTAATTATTAGCAATACATGTAATACTAGTACAACATCGTTATACACCAATTATAAAAGTTATTTAGGCAAGTTTTGAAGCCTTCGCTATGTCTTTTTAATGTTTTCCATTTTTGGATTGTAGTGAACTTATGTACCTACCTACGTGTAATTTGTGTCCGTTATTATCTACCGAAATTGTATTTTCTTAAACACGGTATTGATAAGAATGTTATTTTAGAACAAATTTGAATTAAACTGAAATTAAATTTTTGAGATCTTAGTCGCATAACTATCATTTTAAGGGTTCCGTAGTACAAAAAAGAATCTTTCTAAAATCATTGTGCCCGCCAGTCAGCAAGTTAAAAAGCGCTGAGTTCTATTTTTATATCCTTATCTATAATATGGAGTCGAAATCATAATACATCTTATTTGATTCTTTCTTGCATATTTTAAGACCCCCTGCGACTGTCAGGAAACTTAGTGGTAACATTCATGGTCAATCAATATGCCTGGCTCGAGCAAGGGTCTCGTAAGCCCTATTTTTTTTATTTAGGATGTAAATAAAAAGTAAAGGTGGTGTTTAATACATTGTTTTTGTAGGGTCCAGCAGTTATTTCGCGATATTTGTTTTTATACCATTTAATATCGTATCTATAGTAGACAACAGAATCCCATATATTTGGTGTAATCCTAGGAATGCTTAATGAATCAATAGCACATGTCTACGGAATCCTGTTCACGTCATGCGACCAATGATAAAAGAAATGCGGATGCGACACGCTTCTAGCGACTTTTTAAATGTATGGTGTCTCATCTATATTCTATGTAATTGATAAGCGTTAAAATAAATGCTTAAAATCTACGTTGGTATATCAACGTGAAAGAGGTCTGATCAAATTATTACTTAGAAAACATTTTTTATTGCATGTAAAATTTACAACAATAACTGTTATTTCAGTTATGTACCAATTCATCTACGGCATGATATTATGGTTTGATTAAGCCATAATATGATGCCAGTGTTATTAGAGATTGTATATCCTTTCAAAGTAAACATTGGTATCAAAGGATCAGTTATGAACTTGTTGTATGCTGGATTGAGCTGCGGAGCTGGACAGTTCGCGTTTGTTGATAAGCCCCAGATGACTGCCGCTGCCTATTGTACTATTTTTGGATTCTTATAACGCTTTTAGTCAACATCAAACAACGTTTAGTCAATAAATGTATTTTCAAGATAAATATTGATTTAAAATTGTTACTTGAGTATTTTTAAAATTGTAGAGATTCATCTATCATTTTAAAGGATGATGACGAATGTGACTCATGAATTTGACAATGAGGTTAGTAACAGCAAATATGACCAAAGATCTCTAAGTTTAGCTTTCATTAGAGTAATGTAAATCAGCTATTAGCAGTCACTCTATTGAAAACAAAACACCAAGAGTAGTGTCTGCATAGACTTTTTGGCTTGTTGATCCGCAAAAAATGTGTTACTGTCTTATTTTATTACACAGAAACAAAATGCTATAGCAACATTTGCTAGTGTATCTTGGCTCAGTGGGGAGCAAAAATATAAATTATGTAAATGCGGAGATCGCTAAATAAGTGTAGATTGAGAGTGCTCAAACGTTGATAGCACACGGTTTACAACTTAAATGCCTACGCTATACTTAAACTAAACGAAGAATTTAGACTGCAATTAATCAGCAAAATGTTCAATGAAAACTATAAATTTGCAACACCCTATGAACAGGGTTAGAATCTGTGTTTATAACGTTACATTTTCATAATTATGTCTGTAACTAGACAATGAGCCCGATTACAGAGGCGCCATCGTGATTATATTAGCTAAATAGCATAGTTCTGTTTCTTTTTCACTTTAGGCATTCGATAGAGAGAACGCTTTTTACGTTGCTATTAAATTTACGCTGGCGCCTCTGTAATCGGGCTTATTATAAGGCAATGTACATCTAAATAAATAAATGTTTATCACTTTTTTAAATAAATTGAAACATGTAATAAAACTGTTTTTATTGATCTTTTTGGCTACTTGCAGCAGTCAAACGCAATAATCGTTTGATTTTAGTATAGTAGTAGGCCAAGAAGTTCACTTTGCTACCTTATACGGGTATAATATAAATATCGAAGTTGCTATTTAGAAGCGTTTTATGATCTAGCGGGTATTTTGGCATACGAATGGCACATGAGCGATTAGATGACTGTAGAGGTATGACTACGAATAATGATATTATGTTCGTAGGGATATGATGATAAAATATAAGATGTATTTGTAAATATTGTATCGAATCTGTGCGGCTGTATGCGCAGCTCTTATGAATAGAATTTACAACAGAGTTTATGCAAGCTGTGAATAATACGAAGCAGACTTATTATACTTATTACTGATATTTTATCCATAAGATGACATATTTTATAAAAAAAAAGTTTTAGAAGATGTTTATGGTGGAAGTTTTGGCAATTGCACGATATTATAAACACGTTTGCTTCGACCAAATTTTAACATAATGTTTGTCAAGGGTCAATGGTGTTAGCGATTTTATTTCTATTTAAATGCAATATAATTTCTTGTATAATGTTGTAGGTTCTGAATACTTTTCTCCGAATATTTCTTTTAAAACTTACATTTAGCCCGGATGGTATATATCTCAATAGCTTCAGCAGATGTATGTATCGTAGATGTAATAATTTGGATCGTTATGTATTAAACTGGCACTATATTATAGTCATGATAAAATGACCCGCATTACGATTTTCAAAATGTCGGTTTTCAAAATCTTTGATGTGTTGAGTTTCCACTATAAATATATTTAGATTTAAGAAATAATTATAGTAATAAAGACATACAATTTGAAGTTTTGTTTATATGAATTATTTTGGTTGTATTGGTATATTCTTTCAGAACAAGAATCTTTCAGAGCAAGGCGCTTCAAGTTTTTGGTTGAATTACTTGATAGTTTTGTAACTCTCATAACAGTCTTACTTTTGCTGTCCTTCAATTAACATTTTAAGTAAAAGTGTAAATGTATAAGTAAGACATAACTAATATACATATAGACTGCAAAATATACAACCCTTCAATGAGGTTATTCTTCATTTCGTGTCAACGGCTAAATGGTTGTTTTAAAGAATTGCTGTATCTAATATTTTGGTACTGATTGCGCTATGTATAGCTCGCTCGCATCACGTTTACTTAGGCGCTGTGCCTAAGTAACGCGACACGTGATTTAATAAGTGATCTGGCACGTTACCTGCCATTATGTAACATCAACATTTAAAGTAATCTATATATATAAAAATGAATCTGCGAAATGTATGTACGCGCATAACTTCAGAACGGCTGGACCGATTTCGCTAATTCTTTTTTTATTGTGATCGTTATAGCCAGGACAAGGTTTGTATCTAAAAAAATAAAAACAAATTTAATTCTAATTTTTCGAATTCGGTCACTTTTTGCCATCCTTATTTTAACCTGCTTTCCAGCAAATACACATAATTTGGGGAACAAATACAAAGACAGTATGGCTAAAGACATTTTGCATAGAATATGCTTAATAACAGAAAATCTTGAACTTGAAATTTGCGCAGAAATACATATTGAGGTATTAATATCATTAGAAGATTTGTGCGAGATGTTGTCCGGCGGAGAGACTGCCCACACGAGCACACACACACACACACACACCAACACACACACACACACACACACACATATTTCGCTGTGTTACCTTTCGTTGATCATGAAATTTGTAATCGCGTAGTCTAAATTAATAGTACAAGTTCTCTACCATATTCAAGTAATCGGCCTCAGTTTCCCGCGATACAGGCTAGCCCTAGTGCGGGGACTATTGTTAATCTGGATCTGTACATATTTTATGGTAAATAAATATTTTTGTATTTTGTATATAAAAAAGATGCTGCACCAATTAGGAATGCCTGCACCTAATCGACCCATGCACGATGCATTAAATCGAGAATTTGAACGAGAACGGCAATATGACATATATGTTTTGAGTCAATCCGTACAGAGCAAAGTCCCACTTTTAAATAGGTAGAAAAAAACAGCTCACGATACTATTATGAAAGCAGTAAATGATGGCAATGGAGGATTAATTTTGGAGGATTTTTATTGACAAATAGCAATAGCAATATCTTCATCCGGGATCGCTGCTACATTTGTAAATTAATTATCTGTGATGAGTGTACGATGTCGCACAAACGAGCATTAGCACACGATCGAACATTGAAATATTTAGGTGCGTAGCAATCAGAACCTCTTCGGAGGTGCGATGATTCTAATGTCTGGTGATTTTCGCCAAACGCTACCAGTCATTCTCAGATAGAAAGCTGCTGCAGAAGAACAGCTGCTGATGAAATAAATGCTTGATACGTAAAAAAACTTAAATTAACCAATATGCGAGTGGAGTTGCAAAATGACTTTTTTTTTAATATTCCGTATTGGTTTGCGTTTGACTACATACTGCCTGATGTTGAGCAGATATGCGGTCTAGGGTGTAGCACGTTTACCTAGAAGATACCTATTTACTCGGGATTTGAAGACACCCATGTCGCACTTTAGCGGGAAGACAGACCCAGGCAAAGCGTTCCACATTCTAGCTGTTCGTATGCGGAATGAGGATTCGAAACGCTTGGTTCTAACGCACGGAATGTCCACCATAAAAGGGTGGTGCTTTGGTCGCGTCTGTCTAGCCGTACGATAGAAGAAAGGGGCAGGTGGGACCAGATTGTGCAACTCCTGAGCGCACTCTCCGAAGTGTATACGATAAAAGGCCGATAAACTCGCTACCTTACGTCGATTCTCGAGACTTTGCAGCTGCGACTTAGTCAAGGTGTCGTTGTCAATCAGCCTCCTGGCTCGCCTCTCAATCGACTCCAGAGACTCCATCCAGTTGATATTTGGCAGAGCCATCCCAAAGGTGAGAGCAGTATTCCATGCAAGACCTGACTTGTGCTTTATAAAGACTAAGCAGTTGCTCAGGTGTGAAATACCGTCTCAACTTAGAAAGAACACCAAGTTTTTTGGAGGCTAATTGAGCTTTTGACTCTATATAAGAGCCAAAGTTAAGAGTCGATGAGAAAGAAACGCCTAATAGTTATCGGCAGAAATGTTTTGCAAAATTCATATACAGTTTTAGACATTGGCAATGGGAGAATTCCTGTTGACGTTACTATGCTGGCCTTATTTCGCTTCTAGCTGACCCGGCGAACTTTGTTCCGCCATATCTTCTAAATTTAAAGACTTTGCAATATTGCAAATTCTTTCAATATATGGTTCTATTTAAAACAGAATCTATTCTTTATTTACTTTTTGTAGTCATAAAACAAAGTCATTGAATTTAGAAAATATGGCGAAACAAAGTTCGCCGGGTCAGCTAGTAAAGTATAAAAGTACCTATAAAGTAGCGCCCATTCGCGTGGCTTGACGTGACACGACCTGACGTGCCACTCATCGTGCTACTAGTGACGCCACAGAGCTCTAGTGACGCAATAAAGTGACACGAAACTTGATCAAGAATTTATGAAGTACTAGCTGTCCCGGTGAACTTCATCTCACCATCTGTCAAGTGTCAATGACATTTTGTACATGCCGGAAAATTTTGTATGGGAAAATGAAATCCATGTTGTTGTTATTTTTCTCGCAACTGTTATAAAATTTCTCACCGTTTAAACCTTCCCTTAACTTCCACAAATATTTCAAGACCAAAATTTGCCAAATCGGTTCAGCCTTTCTCGAGTTTTAGCGAGACTAACAACCACGATTCATTTTTATATTTATAGAAGAAAGATAGAATAAGAAGATAATAAAATGTTTCTTTTTTCATTGTATAAATTTTTTATTTCTGTCAGGATATTTATTTAATTTCTTCATAACTATGTATGTGCCACCAGTTTTTAGCTTTTTTTTTTCCACATGGGATGCACAAAGAAGAGTCTTTGTCCGTTTTGAATATTTATTTGTAGATATGCAAGAACATCTTGGTTTTCATCAGACGACGATATTGTCTCGAGTGCCTTGTACTCTGACATGCTACATGCAGGTGGATAATCACGTTACTTAGGTGGGCACAGCACTTTACATGACGCAAGCGAGCTACAGCGTATTCAGTAGAAGTACTTGCGCGATAGCCGATTTTTAGGTGTCTTCCGAAGTGATGAAGATGCAGCTTGTTTTGTGTGTACAGTGCGCAGCAGCGACTGCGTACTCTCGCTGTTCGCACTGTACGACAGATATGCTAACGCGCACTCCCGGGGGTTCTTTGGCGCGACCTCTCCTATCTTACTTGTGATAGGTAAAAGAAATAAAACAAAGGTATAAATTAAATTATTATTTATTGTAAATATGTTTACAATATGTAATTTTGGAACATATCCGTGGATGTGTGGAGTTTGATGAAAACTTCATTTTAAAATTTCAAGCCAAACTGTCATGTTTTTGGATATGTCTAGAGAATTGAATAAATACCTAATTGTTAGTTTATCTATCGGTTCTCTAATCAAACATATGAAATAAAAAAATAAATGAAAAAACACGATCAAAAACAAACCTAACAAACAAATACGATTGTTACAAAAATAATATCACAAGATTACAAAGTACTAAAAATGATAATGCAAAAATTATGCGCGTGACTCAATATTGCTAAGATTCGTGGACAATGAACATCATAAATGACTGAGTATGTTTAATATTATAAATCCAGCAGGTATCTCGTGTAGTATAATTGAATATACAAGCATTACGCACGATACCAAGATTAACAAGTTAGTTTGTTACAAGCACGCTGACGAAAAACAAAAAAAAAAAAACAAAGAAAAAATACAATGTATAAAGTTAGTGTCATGCAGTGACCAATGTCAGTATTTTTTAGTTACAATCACCTACTTCATTGCTGAAACCGACATCGGTGATTTTTTTTTGCTAATAAGCAACTAATGTTAAACTAGTAAATATCTTAAAATATGTTGTGTTACAAAAATATTGTGTTATAACCATTTAAATGACTAAAAGTTCTACATATTTGTTCACAAATGCACTAATAAGTATAATATTGTAAATGATTATTGTATTTGGTTGAGTGTACAGGCGGGCTCGCTCCTTACTCTGCACCCCAGGAGTTTATCACAATACTTACGATAAGCGTGTTTTCAAAAAGCGAGAGTCGGCGCATTTTAATATCCTATTTGAGATCAGTTAATTGAAACTAAAATCACATTAGTATCATTAGTAATCGATGCTTGTTAGTCGCAAATGAATTAGGTATCACCATATTAGTCTTTAGAAATCTGGCCTTTGCTACTGTTATTCGGTGAAATTACAAGATTGGGCGACTATAGAGGCGCTTTTGGTGTTGAGTGGGGTCCTCGAGACCGGTACTAAAGTTTAAAACGCGTCAGTCGGCTATGCCCCACCCTGTCATGTTAAATTCGTTAGAATCTACATTATTTTCTAATGTAATAAAATATTGTACCTATTACACATATACATTATATACTTTGTTACAAATGTAACAATAGTGCCAACGCCGAGTCGAAATATACGCATAGGAACTTAAGATTCACATTAGTGATAAAATGCACGTCGCGCTGTGTTATAGAAGAGTGGCCGCTTCAGGAGACGCGGCGTCGACAGAGGTGCAATCGCGCAATAGCCTTTATGACTACAAACATGTATAGATATGAAACATTTAAATAAGGGTATGATAAACATATGTGTTGCGTGTGTGAGGCTCTCGGATCAGCCGCACTCGTGCCGCTGCAGCGCCACCGACACCTTGTACAGGCTCTCCATCATGAAGGAAACGTTTTGGGAGAGCTCGTTGACCGGCCGCGTGATCGCCACCATTTCTGGAATCGTCAATTAGTATATTTAATCGGTGCCGGTTTCACTGCATAATTTCATTACTTTGCATTTAACTTGTATACATATTACTGTAATCAAACTCCGTTAATTAAATTAGACGTATGCCCGTTGAAGAAATTCGATGGCGTATGTAAATCTGTTAAACCATGCAACGTCGTTCGCACAATCTTTCTTTCGGAAGGTTTGTAATTAATTGTTATTAACTTGTGACGCCAGTACGTCCTCAGTAGGTAGGCTACCATTTGAGGCAGGTGGTAGGTACGAGTAGTAAGGTGGGAGGGTAGTACCGGGGTGCGCGTGCGCGAGGCCGCGGCAGTACACGTGCAGTAGGCTGGTGACCTCGTCCTCGGGCAGCTCGCCGCGCTCCAGGATCCGCTCCGCGTTGCTCTCGCGCACCACCGCCAGCGCCGCGCTCCATCTGCCGACATCACATCACTCAATACAAACTAACTCTACGATATTACATAAAGTGACTTCTAGAGTGGGCAAAACAGTTTCTAAGGTAGGCACCGATAACCTGAGAGCGAGGGTGTATCTAGAGTTAAGGGGGCACTACACCCTTGCCCTCAGCCTGACCCGAGTCTAAAAAGAAAAAAAAATATGGTGTGGCAGTGTCATGAACACGGCCGTGTGTTGTTCGTCGTGGGATCAAAGTCCAACTTAGCAATGCATAGTTCCAGCCCGCATTCTATGACTATAAAAATATTTAATAAACTGCCAAATAATCTAAAGCATATCGAAAAGGAAAACTGTTTTATAAAACAACTAAAAATTATTCTATTATCCAAATATTATTACACATTAGACGAATTTTTTAACGACAATCTAGAAAACATAATAATAAATCGTTCCAATACGAATAATAAAATTGCCATACCCTTATCAGGGTCATATGTATAACTATACAAAACATGTTAATTAAGAACCGCATGTAAATTTCATATGTTGCAATAAATGATTTGAGTTTGAATTTGTACGTGAATACGATTACGTAAGAAAAATAACCTTAAAATGGCGGCGCTTCCCCCTCTACTCCACGCAATGCGTCATAGTCTTCACTGAATTCTTTCATATTTTAATTATCCAACGACGTAATTGAATTTAGGATGGAAATGATAGATCTGAATATGTAACACAAAACTGTATTTTGACCCCGATTTTGTTATCATTCGTTTTTTGATTTGCCTCTCTATATTGCAATATCAATCACAGACGTATACACATCAAAAAATTGTCCTGATGACAAGTTAACTCTGAGTTGTTTATTTGTTTAGCCTTGTGAAAGGATTCCAGGCCCTCCGTGCCATAAGTACGGGAGCGTCGCGTGCATGTCGCGTATTGCCGCAGTGTGGTACCTCTGGCGCTGCATGAGGTGCAGCAGGCGCGCGTCGTCGTGCGGCGCGGGCGACAGCTCGCCCCACGGCTCGCCCGCGCTCGCCACCAGCGCCGCGCGCACCGCGCACACCGCACCGCTCATCTCCACGCCCTAAGAACAATACGAATACGTTACGCACAGCCGTAGGACAACCACTATCCTGTCTAATAAAACTGATACATTACGCTGACGCGTAGGGCAAGCGGTACCCTGCGTTACAATACTCGTACCTACGCCACACACAGCCGTAGGGCATGTACTACCATGTTTAACAAAGCTCTAACATTGCTCACAGGCATAGGGTAAGGAATACCCTGCCCAAACAAAACTTGTAGGTACATTATGCATAAGTGTAGTGCAAGCAGTACCCAAACAAAACTCGTACATTACTACTGCTTTATCAAATAACACCGATAGTTACTGCACTTACAGAATAACCGTTGACTCTCCCAACAATATAAAATAATCGGTCAAGTGCGAGCTGGACTCGCGCACGAAGGGTTCCGTATTGTTTGGAAGCCACCCTTAATATAGTTTATTTTAACTTAACTATTTATGTTTGAATGGAATATACAACTTTTCTGTAAATATTTCAAACATCAACCTGTTGCTGTTATTATTCTTATCTGGAGTCTTAGTAATAGGGTCCCGTTTTTACCCTTTGGGTGCGGAACCCCAAACACAGAAAAAGTCTGAACTACCATAATGTAGAAGTCAAAGTGGTAAAACTCACCCGGTTATCAAGCGCGGCGTGGTAAACCGCCACCACCATCTTGTTGTTAGTTTCCAGCAGCAGTAACAACTGGAAAATGAGCTTGTACAGGCAACGCGCGGTCTCGTCACTGTTACGTGATACTTCCAACGCCTGTAAACAACACACATAAACTATTCAATGTATCTGATGGTTTGATAAGAAGTTCGAAGAAGAAGAAATCCATGGTACAAAAGGTTTTACATGTATAATTGTACATATAGTGAAACAATTATTGTTCCAAGAGAATTTAGCCGTCATACGCAACAATGATTGTTACAAGAGAATTTAGCCGTCATACGCAGAAGAGATAATAACACCATGTTAGAATAACCTCAATTATTATTAAGGTTTGCCCATTGTGCCCCTTCCTATGCCTCCCAACGATGAATTCTCGCTTGTCTGCGGGCCCGGGCCACAGCAGCGGCGGCTCTGACACCGACACGCGACAGATACGCACCTCGAGCGCGTGCTCCCGCCGGTCGAAGTAAGTCTCGAGGTGCTCGGTGATCTCGAGCGCGGCGTAGCGCACGGCGTCCCGCACGCGCGCCGAGTCGGCGGCGGCGGGCCCGGGCCACAGCAGCGGCGGCTCTGACACCGACACGCGACAGATACGCACCTCGAGCGCGTGCTCCCGCCGGTCGAAGTAAGTCTCGAGGTGCTCGGTGATCTCGAGCGCGGCGTAGCGCACGGCGTCCCGCACGCGCGCCGAGTCGGCGGCGGCGGGCCCGGGCCACAGCAGCGGCGGCTCTGACACCGACACGCGACAGATACGCACCTCGAGCGCGTGCTCCCGCCGGTCGAAGTAAGTCTCGAGGTGCTCGGTGATCTCGAGCGCGGCGTAGCGCACGGCGTCCCGCACGCGCGCCGAGTCGGCGGCGGCGGGCCCGGGCCACAGCAGCGGCGGCTCTGACACCGACACGCGACAGATACGCACCTCGAGCGCGTGCTCCCGCCGGTCGAAGTAAGTCTCGAGGTGCTCGGTGATCTCGAGCGCGGCGTAGCGCACGGCGTCCCGCACGCGCGCCGAGTCGGCGGCGGCGGGCCCGGGCCACAGCAGCGGCGGCTCTGACACCGACACGCGACAGATACGCACCTCGAGCGCGTGCTCCCGCCGGTCGAAGTAAGTCTCGAGGTGCTCGGTGATCTCGAGCGCGGCGTAGCGCACGGCGTCCCGCACGCGCGCCGAGTCGGCGGCGGCGGGCCCGGCCCACAGCAGCGGCGGCTCTGACACCGACACGCGACAGATACGCACCTCGAGCGCGTGCTCCCGCCGGTCGAAGTAAGTCTCGAGGTGCTCGGTGATCTCGAGCGCGGCGTAGCGCACGGCGTCCCGCACGCGCGCCGAGTCGGCGGCGGCGGGCCCGGCCCACAGCAGCGGCGGCTCTGACACCGACACGCGACAGATACGCACCTCGAGCGCGTGCTCCCGCCGGTCGAAGTAAGTCTCGAGGTGCTCGGTGATCTCGAGCGCGGCGTAGCGCACGGCGTCCCGCACGCGCGCCGAGTCGGCGGCGGCGGGCCCGGCCCACAGCAGCGGCGGCTCTGACACCGACACGCGACAGATACGCACCTCGAGCGCGTGCTCCCGCCGGTCGAAGTAAGTCTCGAGGTGCTCGGTGATCTCGAGCGCGGCGTAGCGCACGGCGTCCCGCACGCGCGCCGAGTCGGCGGCGGCGGGCCCGGCCCACAGCAGCGGCGGCTCTGACACCGACACGCGACAGATACGCACCTCGAGCGCGTGCTCCCGCCGGTCGAAGTAAGTCTCGAGGTGCTCGGTGATCTCGAGCGCGGCGTAGCGCACGGCGTCCCGCACGCGCGCCGAGTCGGCGGCGGCGGGCCCGGCCCACAGCAGCGGCGGCTCTGACACCGACACGCGACAGATACGCACCTCGAGCGCGTGCTCCCGCCGGTCGAAGTAAGTCTCGAGGTGCTCGGTGATCTCGAGCGCGGCGTAGCGCACGGCGTCCCGCACGCGCGCCGAGTCGGCGGCGGCGGGCCCGGCCCACAGCAGCGGCGGCTCTGACACCGACACGCGACAGATACGCACCTCGAGCGCGTGCTCCCGCCGGTCGAAGTAAGTCTCGAGGTGCTCGGTGATCTCGAGCGCGGCGTAGCGCACGGCGTCCCGCACGCGCGCCGAGTCGGCGGCGGCGGGCCCGGCCCACAGCAGCGGCGGCTCTGACACCGACACGCGACAGATACGCACCTCGAGCGCGTGCTCCCGCCGGTCGAAGTAAGTCTCGAGGTGCTCGGTGATCTCGAGCGCGGCGTAGCGCACGGCGTCCCGCACGCGCGCCGAGTCGGCGGCGGCGGGCCCGGCCCACAGCAGCGGCGGCTCTGACACCGACACGCGACAGATACGCACCTCGAGCGCGTGCTCCCGCCGGTCGAAGTAAGTCTCGAGGTGCTCGGTGATCTCGAGCGCGGCGTAGCGCACGGCGTCCCGCACGCGCGCCGAGTCGGCGGCGGCGGGCCCGGCCCACAGCAGCGGCGGCTCTGACACCGACACGCGACAGATACGCACCTCGAGCGCGTGCTCCCGCCGGTCGAAGTAAGTCTCGAGGTGCTCGGTGATCTCGAGCGCGGCGTAGCGCACGGCGTCCCGCACGCGCGCCGAGTCGGCGGCGGCGGGCCCGGCCCACAGCAGCGGCGGCTCTGACACCGACACGCGACAGATACGCACCTCGAGCGCGTGCTCCCGCCGGTCGAAGTAAGTCTCGAGGTGCTCGGTGATCTCGAGCGCGGCGTAGCGCACGGCGTCCCGCACGCGCGCCGAGTCGGCGGCGGCGGGCCCGGCCCACAGCAGCGGCGGCTCTGACACCGACACGCGACAGATACGCACCTCGAGCGCGTGCTCCCGCCGGTCGAAGTAAGTCTCGAGGTGCTCGGTGATCTCGAGCGCGGCGTAGCGCACGGCGTCCCGCACGCGCGCCGAGTCGGCGGCGGCGGGCCCGGCCCACAGCAGCGGCGGCTCTGACACCGACACGCGACAGATACGCACCTCGAGCGCGTGCTCCCGCCGGTCGAAGTAAGTCTCGAGGTGCTCGGTGATCTCGAGCGCGGCGTAGCGCACGGCGTCCCGCACGCGCGCCGAGTCGGCGGCGGCGGGCCCGGCCCACAGCAGCGGCGGCTCGTCGGCGCCGAGCCGCTCCAGCACGGCGCCGAGCTCGCCCGCCGCGCCCCCCGCGCCGCACACGCCCGCCTCGCTCATCAGGGACACCGTCTTCGTGCTCACCTCCTGACACAATCGTATACATATCATTTAGATATTTATTTGTAAGATTTCATATTTGTATGGTAGGTACAGTTCCCTTGAGTAGAGGAGGTAGGCACAGTTTCCTTGCGGACGGTGTATACTCAGTACATTTACTTTGAGCACGGTGTGGACTCAGTGCATTTATTTACCTTGCGCATAAAGTGAGCTCGTTACAGTTACCTTGAGCATGGAGTTAGCTCGGTACAGTTATCTCGAGCCGAGTACGTTACCTTGAGCACGGTGTGCAGGCGGTGCAGCAGCGGCAGCGGCGGCATGAGCGCGGCGTGCCGCAGCAGCGCGCCCACCGAGGCTCGCCACGCGTCGCGCGGCACGCTCACGCCCACCGCCCCCGGCACCGGCGTCACGTCGCCGCGGTCGCCTAAACACACACACACACACACATCACTCTTTTACTACACACACTACATAACGGTGACGTTATTATTATTATTCAAAATACAAGTTCGCATTGAATAAGCAAGATGACTGGTAAAAAAAACATTATTATAATTGAGCAAGTATATAGTTTAAGATCTAGATCATGTTGAAGGTATGCAATATTACCGTCCGGTTCCCCGCTAGAGGCGCTGGAGTAGGAGTGAGTGCGCACGCGCAACGCGAGCTCGTGCGAGGAGTGCGCGTCCCCCTCCCCGCGGCCCGCACCTTCCTCCCACCCGCCCTCCTCGTCCGACGAGTCCTCGTGCCCGTCCTGACAATCCGTGAAAAATAAAGAAATAGTGAAAAGTAACTCTTGCTGGCTCAAGTTGCACGACGGGCGAATAAAGTAATTTCAAGTAAAACAATAATAATTACATTAAGAGTTATTTATGTGATAAACATTTCAATAATTTGTCGCGACCGCAGGATTCGGACCAGCATTAACTAATCGTGCTTCCGTCCCGGTCCTTTACCAATAATAATAATCGCACACCTACTGAAGGTCACGCCAAATTTGTGAAGTGTTTATCTTTTACTAGCTTACAGCGTTGGTGGCGCCACCTGTGTTTATCACAAAAATAACTCTTTGAGATAAACCTAGAATGGAAAGCACTATACAAATAAGCTTCGATAATTACGTGCTTGCCATCAAGCCATAATTTTTGGCCACTTTGAATTTTAATGATTGTGTAGACAATTTTAATGTAAAATTAATATGTTTTTTTTAAATTTCAATCTTTGAAATTCATTCAAGCAATGTTTATGCTGGTACATTTGCCATACGTACGGGTTTAGGCGGCGCGGGGGCTCGGTGGGGCGGGCTGCGCTCGGTGGCGCTCGCGTCGCGCTCCTCGCTCGGCAGCCGCCGCCGCACGCCCCAGTTGAAGTTATCCGAACTCTCGCCCTGAAAATAAACACCATCATGACATCATAATACCTCAGAATAATTAAGACTGTAGAACTGACATAAAATTGCAATGCATGATCACAGCAAGATGGCGTCGATGGCGCGATAAAAACTGCTATGTAATCTAGACACAAGTAATAAAATAAATGCCTCTTGAACTATTGACTGCCCAATGTCAAATTGATTGCATTGAGATCGTATCGTGCGCAGACGCGCTCCGCGAAAGTGAGACGGCGAGGAGTCGCGGGGAGCGCGTCTTCGTATGGTGAAATGAATAATAAAAAATCATATAAAATTATCAAGTCAACTTTTTAACTGTTTTATGTGATTTGCCAATACTTTAGCTACTACTTAATACATTAAACATAATTTAAAAATTACTTATAAAATTCGTCAAAAAATAAGATCTTCGTTCAAAACAGAGGTGAATTTGGATTTTTTTCGATCGAGCGAAGTTATTTCTTGTACGTATCATACCTATATGGTTTGTAAACAGAAATATCTTCTGATAAAAATATATGTTATGCTCCAGAACAACATATATTTGTTTCTTTGAAAAAAAATGTTTTTGGTTCTAAATTCTTGATTCTGGTTAGACATTTTATACACGACCGCCTCTTAACAAGGCGGACAAACGCATCCAAGACGAAGCTTATATTTTGAACCTTATTGTGACTTTAATAGTGCCATCTCATTTCAAACACCGAGTCTTTGTGTTAAACCTACTTGTATCATTATTTTTCGCCTCAAATGGCCCAACCGTCTTCAATCATTGTAATCGACTTACAACATTCGAATGTAGGTATACCATTTTTAGATAATAGTTGATTTTTCAATTTTATAAATAAATAAATATTAGAGGACATCTTACACACGGTCTCTGACCCCAAACTAAGCTAAGCTTGTGATATGGCTGCCAGAGACTGATATACTACATAGACATATTTTTAAATACATACTTATATAGATAGTACCTAAATAACACCCAGACACAGAGCATTCATCACATAAATGTTTGCCCTGGGTGGGGATCGAACCCACGCCTCTTTGATCCAGAAGTCAGGGTCACTAACCACTGAGCCAACGAGGCAGTCAAGTATGATCCCTATTAGTAATAACATATGTCAACGAAGTATACCTCAATGCTCTCGCTCTCATATTCGAGGAAGTCGAAGTCCTTGAAGACGCCGAAGTGGTCGGTGGGGTGCGCGCCGCCGGAGGGCTCGTTGCCCGGCGTGCCCGACACCTCTTCCAGGGACGAGGCCATCGACGACTCCCGCTCCAGCAGCTCCGAGCTTTGGCTAAATATCACCTGCCGACACCAACCGCTACAATCAACCTCTCACTTCCACCAACGCTTTAATTTTTCTCAATTCTTTCGTGAAACGCACTCGAGCTATGCTAATAAAAACAACAGACGTAAGACTTCTGTTACACACTTGAGTCAGTTGTTTTCAATGGCGTATCTAGATATGTTTCACGTAAGAATAGGCATGATGGCTGGGTAAAAAAACATTATTGAAGTGAAACTTCTAATGCGACTTCCAACAAGGTTGCATTAAACGTTTAACGATACCATGGAAACCATGGGGGTATGAAAGCACTTGCGTCGAAGTTCCACCTCTTCCGCGCGGACGGACTCCACTTGCACTTTTTTTTTATAATTACTCCGTTAGTTATATTATCCAAAAATATTGGACACGTACATTTTCTATTGTCAATCAAATAATAAATGAGAAAGATAAACTTTGACAAAAATCGGGAGTGGAGGCTCGTGATGTCACTTCAACGAGAAAAGTGCTTTACTTTTCACATAGATGTGACATTACGCGGCACTTTAACGGACTTTACATTCCGTTAAAGTTCCGCGGTCATCATTTTTTAATTTATTGACAAAAAAAATACGTGTCTAATGTGTTGTGTCAATAATCTATCTGACAGACTAATTATATTTTTTAGACATCTAGGCTATTTTTTTCGTGAAACGCACTCTCGCTACGACATCAAAAACCTCTGATGTAAGCATTGTGTTCCACGCTACGGTTTCACGCTTACGTCAGTTGTTTTTATTGACGTAGCTAAAGTGCGTATCCTGAAAGAATTCCCGTGGCAATACAAATCGGCCAGGCGACGCTTCTGACGGTCTTTCATCGTGAAAAGGACTAATATATGTATTAGTATAACTAGAGTGCGATAACGGCAGCTGCCTACTTTTTCCCACTCCAGAAAAATAGAATATAATATTATCATCGGGATTTCTGGGATGGGGAAACAAGTGTTCCCACCAGTGCAGTGCTCTCCCCCCACCCCGGTTTAGCAAAGATGTCTGGAGCGTGGCTTTAAGAAGTGGCACTATGGTGGTCGGTGGACGATAATGCAGACACTTCACAAAAGCAAAATGCGGGCGGACCCATGGCGATTTGTAAAGATTGTTAATATGTAGATATATGTAGCTTTTAAACTGTAAGAAATTTTAAAGTAGTGACCGAACTATAATCATAATATTGCAATTAAAAATATAATCCTATCTTGATATTACTAACCCACATATTTAATGGACACTCCTGCTTGACCGCTATTTTGATCAAGGTCGTCTACTATGCGATCCCAGTTCTGCTTTGGTGGAGTGTCAACGTGTTGCTCGATAACACAAGACAGATGGCAGAGCCGTTCATTTTGTATGCTTTCATGGCCGATTCACACAGATCAGTCAAGCCACAGTTCCGACACAGTACCGTCGCAGTGAAAAATATTCTTTCATATATTCTCTATTAATGCATCCTCACTTGGCAATGTTCGTGTCAATGCCAACACCGATAATCTGAGACTGACAAGTGGAGATCCGTGCATAGAGAATGTATGAAATAATATTTTTCACTGTGTCGGAACGGTAGCTTGATTGATATGTTTTTCATCCTTTAGTGGTCAATCCTTTTCGTATGTGCCCGGCCTTACAAATTGAGCGAATTCGAACAAGATGCATCAAAATAAATCCTTGATAAGATATTCTGACCCGGTTGCAGGAATCTCTCGGAGAAAACAAACGATACGTAGCGGATTTCTATTGAGTATTCTTTACAATTTATTTCTTAACATTTTTGCATAAATATACTCAGATGCATTCAGTGAGTTTTTGCCAATTTATGAAATTTCTTCAGCCGTTGTAATCTGTATTTTTTGTCATCAATCTCACATTTTGCGTGGCAAGTTTTAATGAAGCAATCAACCCCAATTGGAATGTTCACCAACTTGTGACTTTGTGAATTTGTGAATTGGATGGAGTTCACGAACTTTAAACTAAACCAAACTGTGTGGAGACATTTAGTTCAAATATACTCTTTGCTAAAGTGCTTGGAGAACTTGCCAATCAACAAAATATAATTAGGTTAATTTAACAGATATTGCAATAATAATTTGAAAACAAAAATGTTACACTACTAAAGAGTGATACTTCGATATAATACGGTTTACGAGTATGTGCCTCCAAACTAATCTCTAAGTTACATAACCTCTAATGTTGTGAGTGTGTACTGTGTGTGCAGATTTATCGTTATTGTCTTTTGTTTAAAATATACCTAGTTACTTTATGTGCTAGTGACCGAATACGCGTGAGCGTGTCGTCATGGAACAGATAACACTAAAAATACTTAGAAACATTGTAAAGACAACAATAACACGACAAGTTCGTATTACCACCACACCACGTAATCCATTTAACATGGAAACGTAAGAAAATTGCGGCGTTAGCAAATTATCAATAATGTTATACTTAACGTGAGAAAAAGCAGGAAGCAAAGAGAGGGACAGTAGGTATTCGACTGCTCACGCATTTATAGACCAGTATTTCCCAAAGTAAGGGTTGCAATCTACTGTTGGATCCTGAAATAATGAATTTAGAAAAAAAAAATAATTTGACCATTCGCGACAGTACGATTTATTCGAAGCTAGGAATATAAAGGATTGACTTGCCTTTATTACCTCATCATACTTAATTATTAAGAAAAAAATCTAATGTCATAGTGCACGATGTTAACTACATACTAAGACGCAATGTTTTTTAAAGTTATTTCAAATAAATGAGATACGAGTAGCTTTGGGAACCACTGATATCTATAGACAAACGTGTTCCGTGAAGTTGACGTGACATAAGGTGAATCGAGCACCCAGCTTACATAGCGTAGTGTGTATGAAGCTTTGTGACATAAAACAATATGTTATGCGTATTACCTTAGAACATAAAGTGGTTATTAAATCGTCCTATATGCAGCGATGGGTAGAAATCATAACTTTATTATTGCATTGAATAGTGTAGTACTTTCATATTGGCTAACAATACCGTTTGATTATGAACCTTAAAATTATTGAGATAGCGGCGTTACTTACAGAAGGGCTCTTTGGTAGACCGACTCTTTGACCGCAGGTGGTTAAGAGATTCACTAGGCATTCTCGTACACGACTCTGTAAATATAAAAAATATTGATTGATTGCGGACAGTATAACAATATAGACTATGGAACGAAGCGGTAGCGCTCGTGTGGCGGATGGTGCGTTACGATCTTGTTTCGAAGACGCAACCAAGCGGTAGCGCTCGTGTGGCGGATGGTGCGTTACGATCTTGTTTCGAAGACGCAACCAAGCGGTAGCGCTCGTGTGGCGGATGGTGCGTTACGATCTTGTTTCGAAGACGCAACCAAGCGGTAGCGCTCGTGTGGCGGATGGTGCGTTACGATCTTGTTTCGAAGACGCAACCAAGCGGTAGCGCTCGTGTGGCGGATGGTGCGTTACGATCTTGTTTCGAAGACGCAACCAAGCGGTAGCGCTCGTGTGGCGCATGGTGCGTTACGATCTTGTTTCGAAGACGCAACCAAGCGGTAGCGCTCGTGTGGCTCATGGTGCGTTACGATCTTGTTTCGAAGACGCAACCAAGCGGTAGCGCTCGTGTGGCGCATGGTGCGTTACGATCTTGTTTCGAAGACGCAACCAAGCGGTAGCGCTCGTGTGGCGCATGGTGCGTTACGATCTTGTTTCGAAGACGCAACCAAGCGGTAGCGCTCGTGTGGCGCATGGTGCGTTACGATCTTGTTTCGAAGACGCAACCAAGCGGTAGCGCTCGTGTGGCGCATGGTGCGTTACGATCTTGTTTCGAAGACGCAACCAAGCGGTAGCGCTCGTGTGGCGCATGGTGCGTTACGATCTCTTTTGCACGACGCAATACAGCGGTAGCGCTCGTGTGGCATGTTCCTATCGTAGGCATCCTATGATAGGAGAAGGTACGTTACCTGCGACATCCAGGGCCGCTTCCAACCCGAGGCGAGCGCGTCGGCGGGCGAGAGCGAGAGCGAGCGGCGAGGCGAGGCGGCGCTTTGCGGGAGCGAGGCGCTCGCCGCCGCCGCCTCGCCTCCCACCACAGTCGACGCGGATGTCGACGCTGATGTCGACGAACCTGGAAAAAGTATGCCAGAAGTACTATACGAAACTATATACAGGGTTATTCCTAATCAATTAGCATCCTTTAAGGGGCTTATTCTATACATCAAAACTAACAACTTTTGTTCTGCGGCTTTTGTTAAAACTCATAAAATAAATCAGCTGTTCCATACATTTTGTCGCAGGTGAACGATATTTTTCTATATATACAGAATAAGCCCCTAAGAGGATGCTTATTGATTAGAAACAACCCTATATACAGGGTTACCTGCTTGCCCTGTATTAAGCCGAAAGAGGATTATTAAGACCATCATTATGAACAACTTTTACTATAGCCCCAACCCGGAATTCAAGAAAAATATCGTCCGTTCCATTCGAAATTGCGCAGCTCGGAATCAACAAAATGAAACAGCTGATGTTTTTTTAATTCCGGGGCTGACCAGTCGTAAAAGTTGTACATAATGATGGTCTAAATCACCTTCTTTCGACATAGTACTTACATCAACTCTGGATCTATTTACAGAGATATCGTGACTCGAATGATATAACTTCCGTTAATAAAGAATTCATTGAAAGATTGAGTTGTACAAGCAACAGGATACGAAATCCTGTTGATTGTATAGCTCAATGAGAGACGCAAATTATACGGTAAACAAACAGGAGGGCTCTGGTAATTTAACCCCTCAGCTACGAGTATATTAGAGGTCATGGTAACTGAATGTCATTTCATTATTCTGAAGTGTTAGCGTTAACATATTATCTTGGCTGTCTTGGCTGGACACGCTGCCGCATGTCTAGATTATGTCGCAATACTTACCGCGACACAGGTAATCGTCAATCTAAGTTACACTCTTACCCTAAATTACGTTGTGCTGAGCTAGAATAGCTTACCGCTAAAATAAGTTATTTGATTAAATTATTCCATTAACGGAGTTGAAACCATCGACATGTTTCACTTATAACATCCCCGGAATCTCCAACTCTCCAATTCAAATAAATAATTTGTAAATCACAGATCATATCAGATATCTCGTCTCTGACCTGTGTATCTAATACAGATAGTAAGAGACACTCTCAACAAACTTATAATACCCCTCGTTTTGCATTTGATAGTAAATCTTTACGTAAAAATAAGCACTATCACTTTTATTTGAATTGAAACAGATGATAAATACCTATGTCAAAAAACTATAACGTGTGTTCTAACATATGTGGAGTTATCTCCCTTTCGTACGTAGATACTTCGGTCCCATGACCGGCGTTTGCCACAGGTCGAATGTGAAGTCGATTGTAAGCCTCGGCAGCTCCTACATACATTGTATAATTTGTGTTCTAACATATGTGGAGATACCTTTGTCAGGCGTAGTTGATGACGCATTGGAGAGTGAGCTGGGTCCGGTGGCGGGTTGGCTGCCTCCTTTTGGTAAATACTTCCGTCCGATGACCGGCGTTTGCGACAGGTCGAATGTGAAGTCCATCGTACGCCCCGGCAGCTCCTGTATGGATAGATGGACGTCTATACATTACATTTCTTAATCCTTACTAATCTATATCTTTTGTATAAATAAAAATGAATGTGGCTAAGCGCAAAACTCGAAAACGGCACGAACATTTCGGCAATTTTCTTTTTCGTATTTTCCTAAAAGCCCCAGGAAAGTTTAAAATAAATCTAATAATTACTTTTCGCTTAAAATCGTAACACCGACTTCCACACTAATCGATGTGACATCCATTACTGATGATGTATCAAAAACGGCTCAGCCGATTTCGATGAAATTTAGATGCGACCATCTTGGAATTGTATTCGAATCAAGAAGATTTGTGGATTAAATGTAGGGATGACATATCTAAGGATGTCTTAGGTACGTCGTGAGCGTTATTGAACTTTGAATCCTACACTACAAATTACTGCAGTAATATGTATCCAACAAAAACATTTTCATGTGAAATGAAGCCAAGTTTAAATCACAGTTCCCACTATGAAAAAGTTGTCAGATCTCACGTAAAGCCAGGCTTCTAACTCTACACGCCTTACTCTACAAGTCCTTACTCCATAAACTCTACAGCTTAGTCAATATTTGTGACTTGGCCGTTTTGTTACAACAAGAACTGTCTGTTAACAGAATTAATGAATTAATATTCACTTTACGCCCATGCGCAGTTAGCGAAACAGCCAAGCCGCATATATATTGACTTAGTCTACTATAGATACTTGTCTTTATATCAATTTTTAGACTTATAGCAAGATAATTTGTGGAAGTCTCATACAAGCTTCCATCCCTTATTATATGGGGTTGGGGGTAAAAGTTCAAAGTTTTAGATTTTTTCCTTTGTATATGCCTGATAGTCTATCTTGATGCCAAATATCAAGTTTCTAGGTCATCTGGAAGTGGGTTAGGTTTTTGATCTATAAGTCAGTGAGTGAGTCAGTGAGTCAATCAGTCAATGAAACCCCAGTTTTTAAACGTTAATATTTAATTAACCGTCAGAGCAAAGTTAATGAAATTTTGTATTAAAATAAAATATGATAAATTTTATAAATATAGGTTAAATAGTTTTCGACTTATGAAGGGGTTAAAAGTGGCTCGAAATGGTTCGTGTAATATTACACACGTCGCGTCGCCAGTTCCTTTTTCTTAGACTTGGCTGGACACGCTTCCGCGTGTCTAGATTAAGTAATATGTCAATAATTAAAGACATGTGCTTGGTGATGTCAAATAAGGTATTAAGCCCGATTATAGAGGCGCCATCGTAATTATATTAGCTAAATAGCATAGTTCTGTTTCTTTTTCACTTTAGGCATTCGATAGAGAGAACGCTTTTTACGTTGCTATTAAATTTACGCTGGCGCCTCTGTCACCGGGCTTGTTATCTCAAAAGGCATGATGACTAAATTTGAAAAACTGTTCTATGATGTTCGGAAGTCTCCGATACCTTAAAAACGTAACATTTCTTCATAAAATAAAGTTTTAATACGTTAAAAATACCTTTTTTATTTTTAAATCCACCTCAAAATACTCGGAGGTGTCATAGCGTCTGCTCGTGACGTCATAAGTGCGATGAAGATTGGTTACATAGTGAAGTTAACACTCAACAGTAATCGTCACAGCGACATTAGTTAGAATTTAAATAATTTGCTTGTTAAACATGAATAATTCTTAGGGGTACAAGTGGTGTGCAGTCCCCCAGTACGATAATAATATTAAAAATACTACTAATATATTATTCATTTACGTCCCACGTGAGAAAATAGCGAGAAATAAGTGGCTGAATATTGCAAGGCAAGGAGATCCAAGAGCTTATACGAGTAGCTTAAATTCTGTAAGTACTACCTACATTTCTGTGAAGATCACTTAAACTTAAGTTTTGCTTTTAAATATTTTGCTTTATATTTTAATGAGTGTTTTTATTTATAACCTTGTTTTAAAATCAAATAAGTTATACAAATAACATATCGTAGTATCTTTTTCGTGGTGGTCTAGTGGCATTGCAATCGTGAGGACGTGGGTTCAAATTCCGCTCCCGTACCAATAAATTCGTTGGAATTTATGTACGGAATTTTGCACCACAGGCTTTTCGGTGTCGGAAAACATCGTGAGGCAAACCTGCATACGTCCGCAGAATTCGAATTCGCATTCGATGGCGAGTGTGAATCCACCAACCCGCACTGTGCGATCGTGGCCCATTCACTCTTCGTGGGTAAGCCTACGTCCTGCAGTGGACTAAAAAAGGCTGGTACAATATCTTTTTCGAGGTTAGGTATCATCTCATTCTTCAAAATCTACTATTTATATAAATGGACGTATTGTACTTATTCTAATTCCAGTTGCCAAATAATTTGGAAACATAAACATGAAGTATCATTTGATGGGGTAAGTGTCGCAAGTCTGTATAAAACCTGGATGTTTTCCTCAAAAAGAATGCCAGCCCGATAGAAGAATAAGAAATTCGATAGGTACCTACTATAAGACCATACCGTATAGACCGAAGTCTTCGTTCGGGTTTCGCCGTGTGAACTTTAACCATTTCTCTTATTATTTTCTTGTTTGGGACATGTGTAAACACATTGATAAGTCTTGTCATTGATGTTTTTTACACTAAGCTACTGCACATCACTTATAAACTTTGGAATTCATATTTATCAGACAAAATGTTTAGTGTTCGTTTACATATAGATTAATTCAAAAAGGTCTCCCAACATTAAGTAACAGATTCTAGGCAAATTAGAGTTATTTGCCCGGACAAATATTTTATATGGCTGGATTTTGATTGATACGCCACTAATAAACAGTGAGATGTGGTCAAGATTTAATACAAATTGATACAAACAAAATGTCGTATGACAGACGTGACGTCACCGCGCTCTGATTGGTGTTTAACTTATCATGGCGGATTACTGTATTTTGTAGATAGTTTTATTTTTTGAAAATATCTTTAATGTCGGTTTTAAAATAAATATCAATGCGTTTTTTATTCTCTATGCATCTCATTTCATCAAATAAATACATTATTTAAATGTTTTTTGATTACTGTCAACATGCCTATTAGCCACGGCAGTTACTGAAAAATCTGCGAAACAATCAAAACCGATTTGGAGAAGGTAGGATCGGTTCGGTAGTCATAACATTACGAAATATTTATTTTTAACGGCACACGGCTACCAGAGAAAAATTTACTTAACAATGTAATCGAAGCAACAATTCGAATAGAAATAATTTAAGGGAGATAAGTGTTGATACCTCGCATCCCAATGATACTATCTGAATTTAAACTACTGCAATTTCCAGTGCGGCGGCTTTCGAAATTAACATTAATTAATCACAGGGTCAGTCTTTAGGTGTTTGCGACGTTAAACGAAATAGAAAACTTATTTTTGTAAGTTATCGTCGTTTATTGTTGAGACTCAAATAACGGGATCACTCGGCAATACGTTATATGACGTGAAACTACAAGTTGCGCAAAACCCCACCTATCGCCCCCGCTTACTTATGAATAATCTACTGCGGAACGCCACACCTTGTGTTCATATAGTCACCATTAAGTTTGAATCGTACTATACTTAGACTACCCCGGATCAAGCAGACTTTATTCAAGGGCAATGCCGGATTAAGCCAGCTCAGGGCCGCGCCGACCGGTAGTATTCCATAAAGGGGCCCTCGATCTGAAGAGTTCTTACGAGTAAGTATGAAGTGGAAAAGGATTCGCTTTATTATAAAACGTTTAACGTTTTAATAAGTATGTTCGTGTAGGCCGGGTGGTTAGCCCGGGTGTCAGAGTTTTTAGGCTGCCTGAAGGCCTCTGATATGGCTTTACGGTTAAAACAACCGGGACCTACAATTTAACGTGTCATCCGAGCCACGGTAACGCTAACGTTTCAATGGTAACAAGTAAGTTCTTTAAACAACGACTTAATAAAGGGGTTCGGACATTTTTGTATGGAAGCTGGCCTAACCACCCGCTGCCATTATGTATTTTTTATAAGTTTTCGCGCACAATGAAAGTAGTATATATGGGTAGGGGATTCTTATACAAACAATAGATGTTCAGTACTATGTCACGTTCACGAGATATTTGGATGTTAAGATCACAAATTTCTCGTACAGCGATCTTTACATTTAATCTCGAGAACGTGACACTTGTGTGTATAAGTTTCCCCTACTCACATACTTATACTAAAAACTTAAAAAAAAAATGGCTGCGGGTGGATATGCCACAAATGTTCAAACCCATTTCATGACTTTGAAATTACGCTCGGGCAAGGTGAGTGTGGAAACGAGGGGCCCCTTTATGCGTGTAATCCCGTAGTAATTGCTATTTTTGCTATATGGTTAATTCGGCACTGTTCAAAGGGCGTTCCAACACGTACACCTTAAAAAAGTAAAAGTATGTATATATCTGGCGACTTACTTTTTTCCCGTGCAATTCAGTATCGAGTACGGACGAAGCGTGGGTGTCCCAATACGGCGGAACGACGAGAGTAGAACTCCTCGTCACTACAAGCTTCAGAATCTTCATAGCCTCCTTGTAGTTGTTGCCTTCTTGCTGCAATCACACAATCGATTGTGGCCAAAATTCTAGAGAGTTATCTAGAGCTATATATATAAAATCTCGCGTCACAATGTTTGTTACCGAACTGCTCCTAAACGGCTTAACCGATTTTTATGAAAGAAACTGTGAATGTTTTGTAAATGAAATATTTTAGAAATATAATCAACATAACAAAATAAAAAAAAAAACGTATTATTAAGTACATAGAAAACGTAGCTATGGCGAAATAAACTAGCTGTATTCACACCTGTATTTTGTCTTCCTTAAATTGACGCTTGGTGCGGTACGTACAATTGGCATGATGACTAAAAATATATATTTAGTCCGTCAGATAGACTATCAAAAAATATTAGACATATATTTGTACTTCTGTCAATTGAAACAAAAATTGATGAAGATATAGCCCGCACAAGTTTCGCGTGACGTCACAAGTGCCATACAAATGTGTAGACTTTTGTGAGAGAGGGGACGTCACGAACCCCACTCCCAAACTTTGACAAGGTTTATCTTTGTCACTTGTTCTTTGATTAACAAAATAAAAAATATGTCCAATTTATTTTGACAATCTAACTCACGGACCAATTTTAATAATGTTTTTTTACACAGTTATCGTGCCTATTGATTAAGTTTTAAAAGATTGTATGTATGTTCCTCTTCTAGAGGTAGTTTATAATACGTACGTCGATGAACTTGGCCACGGCGCGCAAAAGGTCCGCATTGGCTGGCTGCGCCGTCAACTCCACGTAGTAAAGCATACAGTGCAGGATACATAGCACGTGCGGCTGCAAACTCGACGCACCCTGAAATAATTCATAAGACTTAAAACTGGGTCCACAATGTCTCTGTAAAATTAAACTCGAAAAACATAAACTAGGTTTAAAAGTTTTACTATCACAATGGATTATGTGGCTCAAACAAAAAAAAATGTTTTGTTATTTACATATTTATTTAAGGTCCAACGTTTAGCGCAGCGCACGAAATATCTTTTTCTGGTATTTTTTTCTCCTACAGCTGACCTATTCATCGTGAGTTCACGAAAAATAATTTAGCAACTGAGAATAGGTTGTGTTGACGAGGTGCATAGACCAAAAACAAACAAAAAATAGTGGTCAGTCTAATTACAAATGTGGTCCAGGTCATATACTATTACTATTTATTGATTTCGATTGAAGTCGATTGTGCCATTGTTGGCGAAAAATACTAACACGGTTTAGACTCCCTGTACTTTAGCTTCACGATCACATTACATTTAAAAATATCTTCTTTTCTAGAATATCGTAGAACATACCTTTTCGAGTATTTCGACGAGAAAGGCGAGCATTTGCAGGCTGAGATGCGAGTACGTGTCCCAGAGATATTTGACGACACATTTAGTCCACTGGAAGCTCTCTTTGCTGAAAGTCCGCCGCGAGTACAACGTCATCACAGTGCCGAGGTTTTCCAGCTTCTTGCTTTTCTCTGCCGTGAACTGGTGAAACAAGTAGACAATTATATAATACATCCAGGTTAACTAACACTCGTTGATTTATATTTTTACAAACTGTCTTTTCGTATTCCTAAATTCAGTAGTGCCATGAGGGATAAACGACCACCGTTTTTAATCTATCACACGTAGTGTAGTAATGTGAAAAAATCGTTAGTTGAGTTTGCGGAACAAAACATTTTTCCATGGCAACTAATTGCCTAAGAAGAGGAAAAACTCCTCTTACGCAACCAGTTGCCAACATTGGTTACGTACGCGGCCGAAAGCGATTTAAGATTATGATGTAATATACTAGATTAGAGTCCTTCAATGACAAAGAAATAATCGTCGCGACCATTTTTGGGGGAAGTTCTAATGCGATTAAAATGATTTGCGTAACTTATTATGAGTGAAGCAAAACGGATGTTACCTTTACTTCGACACAAAGTTAAATTTTCAAGACATTGAAATCTACACCAGCATTGTGGTGGGAATAAAATGCCGCCGGTTCTACGACATATCTAAAGCGTTGTTATCTACACTATAAGTGTTTCATACTCCTGAATTCTTGAGCCGTTTCGTGTGCACAGAATCACCAAGCAATGATACAAAGCATGTGAGTTTTGTGTAATGTTACCTGCGCGATGTGGCAGGCCGCTCGCACGCACAGCTCGTTGGCGTCCTCATAATGCAGTAACATGTAGGGCAGTAAAGCCACCACGGTCATCGGAAAGGCCAGAGCTTGTGTCGGGTCTATCACGGTAAGCTCAAGCAGCGGGATCATGTCCGCTAACACACCGACCACTGGTTCGTAAGTGTTTGGGTGCGTGCAGCCCTGTAAACAGAGAATGCATTATAGTCCGGTCAAAATACACATTTCAAATTAAAATAAACTCTGACAGATGTGAATTGCTTGAGGTTTTGGGAACACCAGTACAAAATAAACCGCCAAAAGTCCCCATCGATCCCAGGAGGGTTAAAAAGTTTTTCAAGGTTAAACGTCAAAATTGAAGGTTATCATACCTTCAGCAGGAGCGAGTGGAGAAAAGGCGAAGTATGCGCCTGCGTCCGGTCAAGTCGCTCCCTAACTTTGGGCTGGTCGAGCGGTAGACGAAATAACACCCGCCTCAGTTAACATACGCCCAGTAGAAGCATGGGATCATCACTTCGAGTCAGTTCAGTTGTGTATTGAAGGGGCCATCATACCTTGAGTAGGAGCGAGTGTAGAGAAGGCGAGGTATGCGCCTGCGTCCGATCGAGTCGCTCCCTGACGTCGGGCCGGTCGAGCGGTAGACGCGCCATCACCCGCGCCAGTAATCGCACTCCCAATAAGAACTCGTGCTCATAGTCCGATTCTAGAAGCGACGCTCCCACCCAGAACAACGTCGCCAGGATTGTCAGCTTATCGTCCTGTATCATAAACAAACATTTTTTGAAAGATTCATGGCAAGATTCTTAGAGGCCAGTCCCTGTGGAATGGGCGTGGTCAAGTACTGGGAAAAAAACATTTAAATGTCAAATCAAAAATGAGTGTAAATGTCTTAATAAATATCATCGACAATAAGAAGAATGCCCATTTATTCACGTTAACTACTTTTAATCATTATAGGTTCGCATCAGAGGTGTTTCAAGTTTTTTATATCACTAATATTAGGATAAAATGTAGTGACTATTCGCTCATCTCTCTGTATCAGGTTATTTCTTTTCAACTAGGCAATAGATTTTGGTGCGACTTTACACTAGTTGTTTAATTCAGAAAGTGTAATTATATAAAACAACCTAATTCGTATACGCGAGAAGCCAAGGCGGCTGTGCTGTAAAATGATGATAATACATTGGAGATAAAAAAAATACGAAAAATATAAAAAAAAAATATTCGTGTAGGCCGGAAACCCTGGTGTCAGTTTTTAAGCCACCTGAAGACCCTGAAATGGCTAAGCGGTTGAAACAACGAACTTGTCATCCAAGCCACGGTAGCGCTCAGTTGGAAATGCCACTTGCGGTCACCCATCCAAAGACAGACCGTGCCGAACGATCGGTGGTCGCTGACAAACACCTAGTCAAACTATATAAAGATAAACAGCGAAATAATTTACGGGCAGTACCTGTGTGGCAGTATCGCCGAGTAGTTTGAGCGACTGCGCTGATCGCGACCGGCATAAGTTGGAGCAGGCACCTTTTGCCGCTTCGGCGCATGCGCTTACTCGACCACGTTCTGACAACAACAAAAAAAATATTTTCTAGAAATACCATTATTATTTTACTTTTATTGGTACTATAGGAGCTAGGAAAGTTTTAGAAAGGCTGGAAAGGCTAAAAGGACTTTGGTCCTCAAAGACAGAAACATAATGGACAAAAATAGATCCTTGCACAGCGGTGGGATCATACAGATTAATACAAAAATATTACGTTGCTGTAAGCTTTAACAATGGCGGAAATTTAACGGTTTTTTTGTCTCATCTAAACCGATGGCTCGCATTAAAACGGGTCACCAGTAACCGCTGTAGTTTCGCAGTTGTCATGATGATATACAGTAATAATTTCTACGTTCAAATTATCATAGTGTTACATAGTAAAGGACAGCGTGTAACAGTTTCATAAGAATCGGTTCGATAGTGGTTAAAAAAAGTTAGTGCATGATTTAAACAGAAATCCGAAACAACAATCAAATATAGGAATACGAATTAAAAACATAAAGTAAAAAAATAGTAAATACTGTACAAATTCTATACGTTTCATAGGTATGAATAAAATTTTCAATCTGTAATTTATGGCAAGGAACAGAGGTGAATGACATACATAAAGGGAGATGAACAAGACCTAAGAATGAGGGTGTAAAAGGGTTGAAAAGAAAACCTTGATTTTCGTTCCATCACAAAATAGCATACATAATGCTACAAACATAAATATCACCGCGATTCAGAACTACTGAAATGCGATACTAGCGACATTTAGTTTGATACGGTGCAACCAAATTGAACAGGAGGTCTATGGCCAACATATGGTAATCAAAGGTTGATGATAATTGTGAAAATATAGTACATACCGTGTTGTTTCTCTGCAGAGGACGGCGGTGCGTTGCTTTTCCGTACGCAGTAAGATACCGAGTAGGAAGTGCTGCGAGTGTGGTTGGACACGCAGCCTACACATACACCCGGCGACCGCTTGCCTATACACATACAGTCACATAATTATAAAACATTTAAATTGCAGTAAAACATCAAACATTGAGTTTTATTACACAAGAATACACGGATACGATATAGTAGACACACCCACCGGTTGTGGCCAATGCATCCGTTTTGTCATAATTATTGCATAAATAAAGTATCACTATATATGGTACATTGTTTTTGTGAATTTATAGTTTGAAAATTTCACTAAAAATATTTTTAGTATTAAAATCGTCTACACAATCATTCAAAGTGGTTAACAATGACACAAAGATGGCCCAACAGGTGTCTTCAATAAGCATGATGACTTAAAAAATATAATTATTCCGTCAGATAGAGTCACCCAGTCATCATACTTATTAGAACAGGATGACACTGCTACCGCTTTATTGAAGACAAATTTCTAATGCTACTTCCAACAATGTTGCGTTAAACGTATAACGCTACCATGGAGGGGGTATGAAAGCACTGTTGCGTCGAAGTTTCACTTCTTCCGTGCTGACGGACTCTACTTGCTTTTTAAATTATGTATAATGCTGTTTTAACCTGGCGTGTAAGGCGCGCCATTGGGCTGAGCTCCGTCCTTGTTGTTCAGGTTGGGCGTAGACTTGAATATATCGCGCATGTAGTCCAGCGGCCGGAAGTTAGACTCGAGAGAGTCCACCGCCGCCTCCAGAGTCAGCAGCAACTCCGTCACGTAACCCTAAAACAATTATATATTACTTATTTACTGGTAGTTCTCCGAACAGTGACCTCACGGCACATCTCTTTAGCTAAATCTTCATATGACATATCTTGACTCACTCGTTCCTCCTCCTTCCTTTCAGTCATAGGACGTCCACTACTGGACATAGGCCTCCCCTAAAGATCTCCAATAAGACCGGTAGATAGCGGCTTGCATCCAGCGCGATCCTGCGGTCTTAATGAGGTCGTCCGTCCACCTTGTGGGTGGACGTCCTACGCTGCGCTTGCCGGTACGTGGTCTCCACTCGAGGACTTTTCGACCCCATCGGTCATCAGTCCTCCGCGCTATGAGCCCTGCACTTCAACCTGCCAATCCGCTGGGCTATGTCTCGATACGACTCGGTCGTTAGGTTTTAGGTATTTAACGATCTTGCTAAATACTAGTCGTATACAGTAGAGAAAGTGCAACGTATGGGCCTTTCGGCCCATAAGTATGCACATAGGACGATTATACACTCGTATAATTATTTCTCATGAATGACTGACACACGCTTATTTATTTATATTTGTAATGTATAAATATCCATATATATTTATGATTCAAGACGAAGATTGATTCTTAAGTATAAATGTAAAAATAAACTATGAAATAAATTTGAAGTTAGGAACTATTGACATATTATATTTTATTAAAAATTAAGATAAAAATACTAATGTATTATATTAAAATTAGACTGAAAATTGTAACTTGACCATTTGTAACACTGAGACATAATCTTTGTAGTAAAAATTTAAATAATCGTTATAAAAAGACCCTGAAATATATATACACCAGGGGAATAGGTGGAGAAGAAATAAAAAAAAAAAAAAAATACTAGTCCCCAATCTCTGTTGAGAACTCGGTTCTTGAAGTTATTGACTCGTACGTCTACCTAGGACGAGTAGTCCAGTTAGGTAGCTCCGACTTCAAGAAAGAAGTCAATCGCCAAATTCAACTCGGCTGAGCAGCGTTCCGAAAAAATTGCGTGACGTCTTCTCGTCCGACATACCTCAGTACCTCGTTCAGTATATTATGTTGCCAGTGATGACTTATGGCACAGAAACGTGGTCTCTCACTATGTGCCTTATTAATAATAAGCTCCAAGTAGCCCAATGAGCTATGGAGAGGGCTACGCTTAGAATTTATCTGCTAGTTCGAATCAGGAATGAGGAGATCCGTAGATGAACCAAAGTTACCAACATAGGCCAGCGGATTGGCATTTATTTATTTAATTGGCAGTGGGCAGGGTACATATCTCGGAGGACTGATGGCTGATGGGGCAGTAAAGTTCTCGAATGGAGACCAAGCATCGGCAAGCACAGCGTAGGGCGTCCCCTTACTAGATGGACAGATGATCTCATCAAAACAGCAGGATCAAACTGGAAGCAAGCCTCTTATAGCCTCTGCAAGGTCTTATTGGAGATCCATAGGGGAGGCCTATGTCCAGCAGTGGACGTCATATGGCTAATGGATGGAAATACTAGTAGTTAATACAGTGTGTGGTTATGTGAAAAAAGTTTGAATACAAAAGTTGTGGATCATTTTCTTACCTACAATACAACTTTGCCACATTACTTATTTCCATAGAATTGTAGTTTTTAGTTTTGACGGAATTCGAGATAAACCGTTTTTTAATTATTACCTTAACTCTTAACCTTTCTTGACCTCAGATCGTCCGTAATTTAATTTTATATTCTCTTACTTTTCCAATGGGTTTAATCCTACTATGTTTTTTTCTTCCAAAAATTATCAACCTTGGTGTAACAGGTCGCTATCATCATAATAGCCTGACATACCTGCATATCCTCGCCCTGTTCCGCGACGGTCTCGACGAGCCGCGACAGGATGTCGGACACCATGCGGCCCGTCATCGCCACGCCGATGAAACGGAACACCTGCGTGATACGACATATTGTAAACAGCTGCGATCAACAAATAATTATTTTTCACCAAAAATGGCATAACCAATTTCAACTGTGTACATAATAGCTTGGGATTGTGTACATAATAGTTTGAGCGTCAGAGAGTGGCCTAGAATAATTGGTAAAACGCCGGGACCGAAACCGAAACCTTATCCTCGAATCAGATATGTAATTTCGATTCTGTGGCCACAATCAATGTATGAATTATTTATCACAAACCGGTTACATAAGGTAGGTAAAATAAGACAGGTATAGGCCGAATCGAAGCGTCTCTGAATACAAGGCGAAACATTGCACAGTAGAAAATTCGTAATGTCAGCGGCACGAGAAGCGGGGATGTGCGCTAATTTCCCAGACGCTAAGAAAAACACACGCGGAACACGCGGGGGTTACCTGCAGCGAGCGGCCGGCGTAGTGGCGCGAGGGGCACGACAGGCCGAGCTGCAGCGCGGTCTGCGCCCAGCGCTCCGAGATGAGCGCGTGCGGCAGCGACTCGCGGAACACGCGCAGCACGTGCCGCACCAGCCGCGACATCTGCTGGCAGCTGCGCAGCGACCACACTGTACACAACACGCATGTTAATGACACTCTTAAGTGTGAACAATTAAGCAAAACGAAACTACAGTTACTTAGACTAAGACTTAAACTAACCCCTATCCATGTACAGTAAAATTCAATCAATTGTAAATTTCACTAACAAAAACTTTGGTTAAAAATTATTCAGTAAAAAATGAAGCAAAATGGTTCATCTCGCACTTGTCTTAATCCCCTTTGTCGTCTCCCCCGGCGCCCCTATACCGCGCAGGCGATGACTAAGTTAAGCGGTAGGATTATAACGTAATCTTTTGATGTGCACACGTATTTCAAAATTTTTTGACTTCCATAGAACGACTTGATGACGTCAGCGAAGGGATCTCGGCGGGACTGGGCGGGGCGGAGGCTCCGGGTGCTCGAGGCGGCTAGGGGTATCACACTTTGCCCTGATGCAGGTCAATAGAATACGCTATCGGTATCCCCTGCCTGTAGTAAGAACGGGGACCTCTGAGCTCGTGAATGGTTACAGATAAGGCTCTGGCTGTCCACTCCAACAGGCCCGGGGAGGACGACAACATTTGTGGCACTGTTGTCGTAGAGGACCGTACAAACCTAGTTATTAAGCTCGAGTAGTCATATAAAGTGCTAGGAACACCGGTGCGTTCCCCAGGAGATCCCGGAGCTCACAAGAGAATACAAATGCTGGCCACCGAGGGGGTTTTAGTGGATACAATCCCAGATAATCCGACTCCACCCCAAAGCAATCGGGTATCTCTGGAAAATTTTCCCCTCGTATAAAAAGAGGTATCACACTAGGGTTGTATGATATTACCTTTGGCCGTGAAGATCTCGTATGACGTCAGCGAGCGATGTGACGCCAGCTAGGGTGTGCGTCTCAGCGTGACTAGTTAATGTTATCTTTGGCTGTGATATCTTCGTACTGCCACAGCGGTGCATGAATTGACCGGTGTATGAGGAAGTGTATGAGCGACTTGTTGACGCCACCGATCGGGGTCTCGGCGGGTCTGGGCGGGGCGGAGGGGCGCAGGCGCTTTCTAGAGTCGGCTAGGGCTAACACACTTGGGTTGGATGATATTACCTTTGGCTGTGATATCTTCGTACTGCCACAGCGGAGTATGAGTCGGCCGGTGCGCCAGGAAGTGTATGAGCGACTTGATGACGTCAGCGAGCGGGGTCTCAGCAGGGCTGGGCGGGGCGGAAGGCGCGGGCGCAGGGGTGCTGGTGGCGGCGGGCGCGGGCGCGGGGGTGCCGGGACACGCATCCACCTCCCCCGCTTCGCCCTCCGCCTCGCCTGTCACGATCACAGGCAGCGACGGGTAGTTGTCGCCTTCAGCTATAAAGAAACAGCATCTTGATATCCTTGTCTTTGAAATTATGACTTTGTATCCTTGTCTTTGAAATTATGACTTTGTATCCTTGTTTTTGAAATTAGGACTTTGGTTGTTAGACTTCAGTTTGGTGTGCGGTTGCAGTACGGCATATTCTTAGTAAGTAAACTGCAAACGTACATCAGATCTCAAAGAGTTATAGGTAAAGTTGAAGGATTTCGGGAAATATAGAGAAACATTTGGATTACGCCAAAGTAATTTTGATATTTTAAGTACCTATTAGGCTGTACCTATACAGGGTTATTTAAATTAAGAGTACTAAACCGAAAATACGTGATTTAGACCATCATTATGAAAAACTTTTACATTGGAGTCAACCCGGAATTCGAGAAAAAAACCGAGCTTTTTCATACATTATGTCGATTCCAAGTGATTTTTTTTTTCGAATTCCAGGTTGGCCCAATATTAGAAGTTGTTAATAATGGTGGTCTTAATCACCCTTTTTCGGCTTAGTACAGGGTAAGCAGATAACCCTGTATAGTAGAAATACATCAAGGAGTCATTTAAAACAGTATATCAATATATGTCAAAATGAATCGTGGTTGTTAGTCTCGCTAAAACCCGAGAACGGCTGGACCGAAGCTAAGGGAAGGATTAAAGGGAAAATATAAAAATTTTGTGAGTAAAATAATAAAAAAACGTGAATTTAATTTTCCCATACAAAATGCTACTGCATGTAAAATTGTCATTGACAGTTGACAGATGAAGTTCACCGGGTCAGCTAGTAGGCAATATATGAAAACTGACCCACTTTATATGACATATTATAAAGTGTTATATCCCCCGCATATATGCTTAATATCAGGCGTATGTACTCTAAAGCAAACCTATACGAAATAAAAAAATATGGACGAGAAAACAATGTCAACAGCTTTTAAAGATATGAAAACAAGGTATATATATGCCGAATCAAACAACTTGACGGCTGTGATGTCAGCTACAAGCTTCAGTCAGGATTGGGCTAATCCTGACTGAAGCTCACTTAACAGGTGCGCTAGTAGTATTGGGTTACTCGCAGCTTGTACCACTGCACACACATCACTGCAGCAAGTTGTTTGATACGGCCTATATCGAGTATGGGTTTACCTTCGGGCGTGACTTGTGGGTCGGAGCTGAGAGAGCGCACGTGCGAGCGCGGCGAGTGCCCGCATTGAGGAAACGTATCGGATTTATCGTCCGGCTCTGTGAACACAATGCCAATTGTCAAAACATTTTCACTTGTACGATTGCTTTATGTGTGGTTCCCCCACCAAATGCTAAGGATCCCAGCTGACTGACTCCGGGGTATTGATATACTTTGATAACTTAATACCAAAAATTCAGCGTTTAGAAGTACTTGCATTTTTTGCGATTACCTCCCGGGCTAAAGCAAAAAAGTCAGCTAAAAATGACACTCAAAACTACAATTTAATGTGTCAACTGTCCGTGTTAATGTCGTTTTATATTGCTGGTGTTTTTTTAACATATGCAACTGAACTTTTAGTATAAATCTTACAACGTGAGAGATTTTACCTCATATATCTGTAGTTACTGCCCTCAAAATTTTGGAAAAATGAGCACAATGATCAGCATCGCAATATCTTAGTTCATAAACTAGATATTAAACTACTTACTTAACGTATACTTTCAAACGTTTTGAATTTTGGAGGGTCGGGTCATGTCATCGTAGAAGATATTTATTTACCGGTGAAGTCGGTGGTGTTGTGGTGGCGCGGCGGCTGCGGCGGCGGCTGCAGGCCGAGCTGCGCCGAGCGCGCGGCGAGCAGCGTGCGCGCCACGCCCAGGTGGTCCTGATGCGCCGCCACTGCTACCAGCAGGTTCAGCAGTAGCTGTCGGCAGTGCTGGTGCACTATCCATCTGGACACAACGCAACCATTACATTATCGACTAAAAATATAATTAGTCCGTCAGATTTTATTTTATCAAAAAACATAATAAACAAGTATTTTGTCTTAACAAAAATGATGCCAATATAGCCAGTTATAGTTCCGCGTGACGTCACAAGTCACATACAAATATACTCGTAGGTATATACTTTTGTCAGAGAAGTGACGTCACGAACCCCCCACACCCGAACTCTAACGACAAGGTTTAACTTTGACATTTATTGTTTGATTGACAAAAGAAAAAATACGTATCATAAATTTTTTAATAATCTAACGGACTAATTAAGCCCGATTACAGAGGCGCCAGCGTAATTATATTAGCTAAATAGCATAGTTCTGTTTCTTTTTCACTTTAGGCATTCGGTAGAGAGAACGTTTTTTACTTTGCTATTTAATTTACGCTGGCGCCTCTGTAATCGTGCTTATTGTAATAATGACTTTTTTACACAGTCATCATGCCAATTCTAATTGAGACCTATAGTACTGGACGATGCACCACTTCTGGCTTCACGGCTAATAAATAGCGCGACAGCAAGTATAAATATAAAAATATAACTATAAAAATCTGCGAACACCTAAAAAATCTACTAATAAATAGAACACTGTGTACCAAGTTTCGTCCAGACTCATTGAAAAATGCGACCTATCGACGAAAACCACCATCTGGACGGACGAAAGCAAAATCGCCGTGTTAAAATAATTTTGTTTTACTTTTTTATACTCGCGTTATTAAAATATAACAGATCTCATGAAGAGCCAACCTTCTAACTCTACATGTCCTTTTTTTTTTCCCAGGGAAAATCCTTTATGGATACCACCCTACCCCGGGGGAGGCAGGGTGGTTATGTGGGAGTCCCGGTCGGTGTACCCACTAAAAACCCTGGGGTGTTTCTGCCTGACGCCCATGTGCTGGAGCTGCGGGAACGCTTTCGCACTCGTTCGCGGCTCCAGCGGCGCTGATCCCTAAGACCCGGCCCTGATTAGTGGTGGAGCATCTCCACCCTACTTTCCTTAAGAGGCGCGCGGAAACACCGCGCGCGCCATCTCGGGGGCTACACTTGTCGGGCAACGGACTCCCCCGAGTCCGCCGCCCAAGCCCCGTGTTATGGAGGTTGGAGGAGAGCGTGGAAGACCCTCCTCCGACGCCCAGTTCTCCTTTGGCGCATTGGGAGATCCGACAGCATCTCCCGTTCGCGCTCCGCCGTTTCCTTTTGCAACATAACTTGTTCGCAAACTCAACAAGCCCTAACTTCAAACTCTACACCTAAGTCAAAATAAATGTGGATTGGCTGTTTCGTTACTACTAGAACTATTTGTATTACAGAGAAGTAATTAGCACTCAATAAATATTGACCTTACGCCTTTGAGCAAATATCTATAGAGCCATAGTCCCTAAGTGAAAGTAGTAAAAAATGACCGAGCGCCGTCATACATACCGACTTAGATATTTACTTTAAATACTTTACAATGACCGTTTGATGAATGTTTGTGATGAATGTTTTCTCGAATGTCGACCTTATGTCACCTAATTAGTGATTGTAACCGAGCACTTTGGCATCGCGCGGCGTTGTGGTCGGCTTGCAATCGCCTTACGACTAACTAAAAAGCCTGCCCACTACGTAGCTTGGACAGGGTTTTGGCTCGACACTTTTTTTGCACGATTGTGACTCTATAGATATTTGCTTGAAGCCTTACGCCCATATGACGGTTGTGAAACAGTACATTAGTACTTAGCATAATAGCGAATAAAGAAGGACATCGACCTTTGGAAAGAAATAATCGACTGGTTACGAAAGAAACGCTCAGCAGAAATAACCCGTTATCTCTATCCATTTCATTATATAATCAATTCTGTACGTGATTTATTCCCTGATTTCTAAATTAATGAATTAACGATATGGCCAAGTCAAATTCATTATTATTACTTCACTTTAGCTATATAATCCATAGAACGGAATAAGTAGGAGTGGATATTATACCTACGCCGTACGCTTGGGTTAATATAAACTACAAACGTAACTTCCGTTATTTTTTAAGTAAACAAGGAAACATTGGTCTCTCATCTATAAAAGGGTTCGGTAAATAAATCTACATAATCACCGGATTATGTAGATTTATTTATAGGTTTTAGTAATCTTTCTAGTTGGTAACTATACCAACCCAGACTGAAACGGTAATCGGTTGTTTTGATATGAGACTTTTATAACTTAGAGGTGTTATTATTGCATTTTTTTATTATAGTAGGCTACATTTGACCACCAACTACCCTGATTAAAGAAAATTTGTAGCCGAAGATGAAGTATGTAGACCTATAAGATACCTATTCACTCTTGTCTTAAAGATATCCAGATAGTAATTGTCAGGAAATAATGACGGAAATTACCTCGGCTGTAGTAGAAATTACGTTCTATGAATATTGCGATAAGAATAAACTTCAGTGCCGTGGAATAAAGTTACCTGGTATGATCCATAGCCAGGAATACGATGTGCAACATCAGCGGAACATGGATAGACCAGTCCAGTTCAACGCCGTCCAAAACCACGTCACAAAGCAGCATCACCGCTACGTTGCACCTGTGCAAGGAAAACACAATACTGAATAAGGTTTCAAGGAACGATGGTAATAGATAAGTAAGTTCGTATAGATAAATAACTACAATGGTCTCTGATAAACACCAAGTCAAACTACCCCTGTGGTAATGCTGCGATGGTAATCAATTAAACTCTTTTTTCATCGCTTCATAGTTAACACACAAGACAAAAAAATAAGATTCTCCCCAATAATAAAGTATCAAAATAGTTAAAACTATTCTTACAGAATAGGTACTTTGAGCAGCGATTGATTTTTTTTCTTTATTTTCATAAAATCGTAGTAGAGTGTGTTATCTCTTTAAGACACATCTCACTTAAATGCTAACACATAATAAACTTGAAGAACTAGAACTCGTATATCTAGAAGAGTCATTTAGTATTAACGCGTGTTAATTCATAGATTACTGTTACTATGACTCCAGGAGTTGTAGTACATTTTTTACAATCGAAGACGATGCCAACTTTACTCGTACTTAATTACACACGATGGAAAGTAGACCTATTTGACATTAGACTAATCATAACAGCTATTGAAATTGCTGTTTAGATACAGATTGCTCCAAAATGTTTTTTTAGAAAATTGTACTTAACTAAGTGAATTTATTTATTAAATTCCAAATAATTATGTCGAAGGCTGTAAAACAGAAGGCCAATTTTATTTAATATGCCTCTCCATCCTGTATAAGTAGAAAAAAGTAAAAAAAAGTTAGAAATGTTATTTTTTATTTACATTTTTGTAATTAATCTTGATAATCGAAGACTTAATAATACGAATTGTGGAAAATATGGAGACTATTTCTTTGGAATATGAATTCAGATATCATTTTATAGAATCTTTTTATGGACTCTCAATGGGTGTAGGATACGTGGGTTGACAAATAGCTTCGCAATACAAAAGAATATCAAGTATTGAATATTTATCTTATACCTGAGAGAGCCAGACACTAGACAGCTACTATAGGGTAGGACCTCAACGGACGACAAAGCGAAATGATGTCTTCAAATATGAAAGAGCATATTGGAGCCTACGAATAAAATGTAACTGAGACTGACACTGTGAAGTTGTGTCCAAGTGGGGGGCTTCAAAATAGGCTAGTTGACAATATTTTATTGATGTCCTCTTGTAACAGCTAACCATAAACAGAGCCGATAAACGAAAGCAAAAATTAAATCATATTAGAAATAAAAAAGTTACAAGCATATTTATTTTCTTGCTAGACAAAGAGCGCACTAAGCAGGCTATGACGTCACTGCCCGTAAGTGTCATACATTCGCCAAATTATATTATGTTTTGTGAGAAAGGTATAAGGCATCCCCTCTTTATCCCCAACAAAATCTTTACAAGCTTGATTATATCTTTGAACTTGATAAGCCAATTTTAATTATTTTTTCAGTTTATATAATTGCAGTATTCACTAATCCTAATCCTTTTAATTAATTCAATACCAGTCAACTACCCTATTTTGTCAATTGTTTCACCAGTTGGACATTTTTTTTTTGTATTTGCAAGCGAGTACGCGCGCGATTTCCTCCTACTTTAATTCTGAAATTAAACAAACAATCAAGCATGTCTAATCGTCTGTTGGTAACCCCACGCTGCCCTGCATCGGCGTTGCAAGATACCACATAATAGGCATGATGACTGGGTAAAAAAATCATTATTAAAACTGTAGTTTATTAGATTATTAGAACGCATTCTCTGAACGGCCGAACTATAGTCCGTGAGTTACATTATCAAAATATATTGGACACGTACATATTTTTCTTTTGTCCATGAAACAGCAAATGGCTAAGATAAACCTTTTCAAAGTTTGGGAGTGGGGGGGTCGTGACGTCACGTCTCTCAAGAAATATTACCTATACATTTGTATGATACTCGTGACGTCAGGCGGAACTTAAGCGGGCTATAGGCCCAATTTTAGAGGCGCCATCGTAATAATAATAGCAATATAGAGTAGCCCTGTTTTAAAAAAGGCCTTTCATGTATTTAAATTTTTGTTTAATTGACAAAACATAAAAAACGTGTCTAATATTTTTTAATAATCTATCTGACTAATTATATTTATTTAGTCATCATGCCCGGATGAGTGGGAGGAGACAGCGCTAGATCGTGACCAATGGCGTTCTCTGGTGTCGGAGGCCAAGACTCATTTTGGGTCGTTGCGCCAGAGGAGTAAGTAAGTAAGTCATCATGCCTATTGTGTTATAGGTACCTGCAGAAGCCAGATATGGGCTGGCTGCTGGGTATCGGTGTTGCGCCCGTGAACCCGCTGCCTATCTCGCAACCAACCTGCCCCATCTAACACATAAGTAACCAAATAAGTGTATAAGTACCTATGGAAACCAGATATGGGCTGGCTGCTGTCTGGCAGGAACTCGGTGAGCAGCGCGAAGAAGCCGCCGTACTCGGGCATGGGCAGGGGGCGCGGCTCTGGCGGCGCGGACGGCACGCTGCCCGGGATCGGCGTCGCTCCTGCAACCCCGCTGCCGATCTCGCAACCGACCTGCCCTGTCTAACACACAACATACCAAATATGTGTATAAGTAAACCTATAGAACCCATATATGGGCTGGCAGTAACAGTATGACGCACAAAATACCAATCGCTTTGACAGCCTCGGTGGCCCAGTGATTAGTGACCCTAAATACTGTGCCGAGGAGGCGTGGGTTCAATTCCCACCCAAGGCAAACGTTTTTAAGATGTTCTTAGGAGCTTGCTCTGTCTGGATGTTAATACCTATGTATATTTAAATATATGTATATTATACATATACTACTAAGCCGATGAAACGCCGGGTTTTGGTGATGTTATTACGCATTATTCTGTGGCGATTTGAAATAATCACCCGTAATGTAGGTAACCAATTACATGTAGGTAATGTAGGTATGGAATATAGAGAATGGAAGAAATTTAGTATGTACTTACGTAGGTGTACCAATAATTTGAAAGGAAAGCCGATGGGAATCGAGTTATTAGCACCCTTCGCCACTGAGTTCGCCAATATATAAGTAGTATCTCTGGCAGTAATATTACAAGCTTTGCTTAGTTTGGGGTCAGTCAGAGACCCCAAGAGGGAGTGTAAGATGCCCTCTGATATTTATTTATTACTAGCTGACCCGGTGAACTTCATTTCACCTTCTCCTGTCAATCTGTCAATGACCAGATAAAACACCTTTTCCATCGAGGAACATTTTGTATGGGAAAAATCGCTCCCATACGGTACGGAACACTTCGTGCGCGCGTCCATAGGTCCAGCCCCATAACGATGATTATTTCACAAATCTTTAATTCCCCGCGCTTACTATTTATACTTCTTCACAGCTATTGAAATTATATGAAAAAAAAGACACCGGAATAAACACCTTTAAAAATTTAAAAAATATATATAAGGCATATGCCATTATGTTTGCTTTGCGTCTAATTAAAAATCTAAATATAAATTAAATAGGATCAAACGAAAGCTATTCAAACCATCTTTACGAACAACCCGGAATTCGACAAAAAAACAGCTGTTCCAAACGAAATTGCAACTCGGAATCGACAAAATGTATGTAACAGCTGATTTGTTTTCTCGAATTCCGGTTAGCCCCATAGTAAAACTTGTTCATAATAACGGTCCTTATCACCCCTTTTCGGCTTAGTACAGGGCGAGCAGATAACCCTGTATAGTGTAGTTACCGGAGTGGCATCTCCGTCGGAAGGCGGGCACGGGTCCTCGTCGGCCGGAGGCGTGGAGCAAGGCGGCGCCGACGCGCGCTTCGACCCCGGCGTCTCGGGCGCCTTGCCACCGCTGCAATCATATTCACTCATGAATGATGCGTCCTGTAGACAGCTGCGGCTTGCGGCTGCCGCCTAGTTCATTAACCAATCGCAGGTCTTCATTTAATTAGGCCCAGAAGCAGGCCGCAACTGCCAGCCAGCAGGACGCTTGATGGGTCTTGTAAACAATAACGGCTTTCGGCTACGTTTAGTCAAAAAACAATCACAAATTTTGATTTTAATATTTTGGTTAATGCGATTTGTCGAACCATAGAATTGGAACTAAAGTAATAGAATACTTGCAAAATTTTTCTCAAATAAAAACTGTTACAGCTTATTTCATATCTGGTAATACAGCATACGCGAGAGTGAGTGAAACAAGAAAAACGCATTGTCTGTCGCGGGATACGTCAAAATCACAAGTTGGAATGTCAAAATGGTTAAAAGTGGTTCCACTTTGTCTTTTGCGTTATGATCGGAAATTTGAACCCTCTAGTTCCAGGAAGAAGGTTCAAATCTCTGATCTTTTACCTTTTTGAATTTGGACAGCCGAGATAGCTCAATACTAGTTTGTGAAACCCTTCGAAATTACGTAAGTTCGGGTGTAGGTGCATCTTTTTCTAACACCTTTTAAATTTCATATATAAAGTGGGACGAAGTGATGTATATCTCTTGCTTCTTTAGTACGGTTTCTATTACTTTAGTAGTTCTATGGGTAGAACACTAACCAAATACTAACACTACTCTTAACTGTTTAATCAGGATCCAGTGTACTGTCATCTTAGACTTTTTTTTGACAAAATACGTAACAACAAGCATCAAATGTGTCGTTGCAAGTGTGCATATACATTTTGAAGAGATCTCGATTTTATAGGATTCAATTAATTATCAGACATCAGTCAAACCTGATGACTAGGAGACCATCTGGAAAGTAACAACAATATAATTTTCCAAATGCGTTCGTAATCGGAGAACATAGATAAAAAATAAAAGATTCCAACGAATTGATAATAATCCTATCTTATTTAGACTCGGTTAGTGAGCTCCGCTTTGAATAACGTCTGACCATACTAATGCGACATTTGTAGAGAAAGAAAATAATAATTTCATGGTGAATACAGTATTTTAAAATCCAAAGAAGGCTTTTAGGAAGTTCAACGAAAAGCAATGATATCTTTATGATGTCAACCCTTACAATATTTTGCCAAAAGCACATAGCGTCTAATTAATGAGACACTTTACTCGTCATCCTTTTAGGTCAAAATAATAAATAAACTGCGTTTGAGGATTTAAAACTTAAAGCTCGTGGCATTTTTGAGTACATAATCTAAATGGGAAAATTGCAAACTCGATCTACCGAACTAAATGAGCAGTTTTCGTAATTGAAATGCAAAACCTCTTTAAAAGCCTTTTTATCAAACGTTCAATTTAGACCAGCTTTCAAGAAACTACAACTCCATTTGATACAATCAACCTGATCTGATTGGATTACTAAAGTGTATAAATATATTTATTGATGTTTAGGTAGTTAGTTCGCCTCGTTGAGCTAATGTTTTTCGCATAGACAAGGACATTACTGATCGTCCGTAGATACGGATAGACGTTTCGGTTCATGTTTCCTTAATTACAATTTTATAGATGAATGAACTTCAAAGGCCCTATTTATCTTTAATTTGGTTCCAAAATTATGTTTAACTCTAAATATACGTCTTTTATTTAAAAATAAACTTTCAAGAGAAACCTTTCACACAAACTTAGTTAATCGCAAAACTAATAAAAATAAAACAAAATGCTACTTTGATATATTTTAAATTTTATTCTTTTTCAGATCACAGACAATTTTACATTAATCTAAAAATATAATAAACGTAAAAGCTTTACTAAACTTACAGTATGATGAAATTACGAAAATAAGAAAATCTTTTGAAGTCTTTAGTAGGCTTTAGTCAATTTCTAGCGTTTATAAATATTTTTCCGAGTAAGTGAGTACTTACTCGAAAAAAAGTGCTTGAAGCACTTTCTCATGCGACTAAAACGTATTCAATCTATATCGAGCCGTGATTACGTATCTCGTAAGCAACTGTGTAGACTTGGCTATCTGTGATGTATCACTTAGTCCAATGTCATTGCCCCGTCACTTGTGGAAAAAGACGGAACTCGATATTAAACGAAGATCGTGCCCGGTAACAAACTGACCAAAATAGCAGGCTCTAGATTGAATCGAAACGTTATAAAGCGACTGATTTTATTCCACCCAGCTATCATCCTTATAGTAGTAGAGATCACAACAAAAATCGCGGCATATAGGTACTTCAGCGTTAGGGATAGCTATATTGGATTGTAAGGTTTAGAGGTCAGACAGGAAACCGATTTATGTGGATCGGTGGTGCGATAGGTATCATACGTGGTTGGGACGATGCTTGTATAGAGTACAGCGATAAAAACTTTTGAAAAGAAAGAAAAATCACAAGGAAGTTTACTAGAGCATCAAGTTTTGATAGAACTTATGCATTGAAAGTATGTCAAAGTAGTAATTATTGTAGTGGGGGCGACCAGACCTTACATTAACTTCACTGAAACAATCAAACTTTGGATCAGGATTATTTGGGTATTCAGTAAGTCAGCGAGTTGAACCACTTTGACTCTGTGAAGAATCAAAGTTCGGTGATATTTTTTTTAAATAGCTTGAAGAATCTATGCTAATATTAACTAACTTAGTAATATTAGTTATTGTTTAGTTTGTGATGTAATTAATTAGGTTCAATTGTTTAGGATCATGTTAGTGAAAAAATCACCGTAAAATTTGTAGCCACACTATCTAAAAATATGGTTCAAGGTATGGATTTCTTCCCGGTACTGGTGTGACCCCCCCTCTCATCCCGTGACGTTGAGCTCAGGGACACCCTGTATATTTTATAATAAGTATGTCAAAGTGACGCGGTCAAGTATAGGAACCCAAAGATTTCTTCTTGGGCTCCTCGACTATTAGTAAATAAGCTATTGAAGAAGTCAGTACACATGTATGAAGGTATCTTTTGTGTATCACACCTTGATGCGCGATCGATTTTGTTTACTTGTTGAGGAAAGAGGCTTAACGCTTGGAAATAATTGGAGTTTTATTTTGCCTTTTTATACAGAAATTCTGATATTTTTCTTGATGTAAACAAACAGCTTAGTATGGCGTAAGACTTTGGCAAAATATAATTATTATTTATTAACGACTGATTAAGAACAAGTTCGTAGAAAAGAGAAAATGCAAAAGCAATGTCGAGCTTAGGCAAATATTTGCTTTATTTGTTTGGAAAATGATTTTCCTGTTACTTTCTTTAATAATAATCTCCATTTAAAGGAACTGCGTATTATCCGATCTTTTATATTTTTTACAATTATATTTTTGGATCGGGCTACTACTAAAGTCTGGGCTGACTTTGCAAGATTTCTCGTGTTAGATTTGAGTGTCGGTTTTTAGGGTTCCGTACCCAAAGGGTAAAAACGGGACCCTATTACTAAGACATCGATGTCCGTCTGTTTGTCTGTCACCGGGCTGTATCTCATGAACTATGATAGCTAGGTAGCTGAAATTTTCACAGATGATGTATTTCTGTTGCCGCTACAACAACAAATACTAAAAACAGAATAAAATTAATAATTAAGGGGGGCTCCCATACAACAAACTTGATTTTATAGCCGTTTTTCGCTCTATATTAATAATGGTAACATGTAGATGCTTGAAATTTTCACAAAATATTTAGTTGTATATTAACTTAAATAATAAAAATAAAATAAAAATTTAAGGGGGCTCCCATACAGTACGGAACCCTTCGTGCGCGAGTCCGACTCGTACTTAGCAGATTTTTTGTTATTTCAAGTAAGTTACTCTGTTTGACAATGTGTAAATAGTGCTAAATCTTTGTATTTACTTGTGTTGAATAAATGCTTTTGTTATTTCAGAGAACGCAATTTCGTCTTTATTTCACAATAGTATAACTACTACTAATAAAAAAGGTACTGACCTGGCTTTGGCGGGATCTTCGCCACTGTGTCGCTTTGTGTGGATGGTGCCTTTCTCAACGGGCGCCAGCTCTCCCGTTCGTCCGGTCGCATCCTGTATACAGGAGCAGTTCATCAAAAACATATTCCTTAGCGAAATATTTATTTGCAAACAAATAGTACAGTCGGCGCGCGAGTTGAATGCAGAGCTTAGGAATGCGAATGTCTCCCCCCGCTATCCGCACGCCCAACCCGCCCAGGCGCGTGAGGTGGGGCGTGCGGATAGCGGGGGGAGATGCTCCCGCTCTTTACCTCAGACCCCGACTGCATTCAACTCGCGCGCTATCTGTAGGTGTGCCGGTTTGGTGTTAAAATTATTGCATAAATGATAATGTAATCATTAACAATGTAGCACCACAAATATTGTTTAAAGCCCCTGACCGAAGTACAAAATAAAACTGCGGTTTTAAACTTTTTTGTGGTTATACCGATATTTATTGGCTTTCTGCAAACAAATAGTAGGTGTGCCGGTTGTGGCCATTTAGTGTCAAAATTATTGTATAAATGATATTATTTGTGAATCATAAACAATGTAACACAAATATTGTTTAAAGCCCCTGATCGACGTGCAAAATAAAACGCGGTTTTAAAGTTTTTTGTGGTTATACCGTCACAGTATACCTAATCACAGAGAAAACTTTAAAACCGCGGTTTTATTTTGTACGTAGATCAGGGGCTTAAGATAATTCATAATATTAAATGTAGCACACATTTTAAACGATGGTCAATTGACGGAAATAGGTTTTTTTTTGTTAAGGTTAAATGTATTTTATGTAAAATAGATTTGTACGAACCTTACAAGCCTCGTATAAGGTTCACTTTTCAAAGTTAAGGGTCGTAAAGAACGGACTCTTTACGGACTTGAAGTGCCTCGACCGAATTCGACTTAATGTGGTACTTAAATGCTGGACTAATCTAAGGAGCGCGTCTTTCTCAAATTTATATGAAATTTAGAGCGTATTTTACTATGGACTGATGCGCAGTTTTATGTGAGGAAGATTTATTTGTGAGGATTGGCTATTTTTACACTCTGATGGATTTTTATGGACTTAAATCTTTTGATGTAAAAGCCATAATTATAATACACGAAAAACTTCTTAATTGGAGTACTTTTCCTGAGAGTTTTACCTGAGAGCCAGTGCCGGGCCCGTCGCTGTGGCCGGAAGTGGCCTTGCGCATGGACGTGAGGCGGTAGAAGGGGGGCGTCTCGGTGCGCTCGATGAGGCAGTTGAGTGTTTCCACGGTCTGCAGCTCAGTCATCATCTCGTCCAATAGACGTTCGGGCCGTGACCGCGCCAGGTACAGCACTACACGCTTCGCCTAAATCACAACATTCCGAGGATCACTTGAAGTAATAACTAGTAGTTCTCTGAACAGTATCTTGCGACACATCTCTTTGACTGAATCTTCATTCTCGACTCGCTCTTATTTGGTTCATACTCGAAAATCGTGTCAGAATTTAGATACTAAACAACCTTGCCAAATATTATCGACATCTGCTGTTAAATTGCGCGACAGCATCAAAAATCGCCGACGACAAAAAATTCCATTAATATACAAATCTTGTGTACCAATTTTCGTCGAGATTGGTTGAAAAATACGACCTGTAGACGAAAACCAATATCTTGCCGGACGAAAGCTAAAATGAAGATTTTGGCTTCTCTTCGATCAATAAGACGACTCCATAAAAAGTTAATGCATAAAATTGATAATTTTTGAAAATTTTCTCACTAAATTATTTATTTGTCATATTAAACTGAAAAATAACGGCATCCCCCGCATTCGCCTTAAAAATCAATGCGGGGTGAATCGTGTCGCTAGACTTTTGTGATAGTCCTCTTAAAACAGATTGCAAAGTTAGATGTACACATTATTGTGACTTACGTAAGGCAGCAGCTCGTTGGGCGCCATGCCCGAAACGATGATCAGGTACCGGATGATAACCTTCAGGTTGTTGGGCCAGCACGCGCACAGCGTCGACCAAAGCTCCTCAATCTCCTTGGGATGGTTGTCAGAGAACTGCACGAACAAAACAACACATTATTTTTTGCAAAAAATGGCATAACCATCTTCAACCGTGTACGGAATTCAAATAATTCGCACGAATCGACATAGTATTTTTTACATCATTGTTGATTTTACAAAAACAACTCGGCCAACTTCGATTGACTTTAATGACACTGCCTCTGAAGTATGATCTAACGAACAAATTGATGATCATACACAAAAAAAAATACATCCAGACGAAAATAGAACCTTCTTCTTTGTACTCTCCTTTGCATAAGTATGCTCCTCAGACTTCTTCTGAACACTGTTCAAAACTTTAAAATGATTTGGCGTAAGTATACATAAAGTAGAAAATACATTTACAAGTTATTAAGGTACATTCAAATTTATTTTTAAACGGTTATTTTCAACTTCGAAAAATATACTTTGAAATTGTTAATATAACTTAAAAGTTGGCAATATAAATAATTAGTTAAAAACTTCTCCAAATCAATATTAATCACATGATTTTTTAGTTTATCAATAATAAACAACCATGGTCCAGACATAATTTTCTTTTTCCAGCAACAGGATTGAAAGTCTATTAAGTAAAATAATTGATAGAAAAAAGTAAGAAATAAAAACTAAATTGTCATCAATTTTTCTTTCAGAAAACAGAGGGCAATGGGAACGTCCCAGGATATCAGGGTTTGTACCATTATCTTTCATTAGAACGTACTCGATTGTTATATTGACTCATCAAATATTATAACATTAAATATTTGCATTATGATTGAAAAGCACAAAAGCCCGGTAAGATAGGATTCCGGGATCCGTGCCGATTGCCGGCCTACAATGTGTCTTTCACAAGGACAGCTCCGTAGCAGAATGGTTTTATATCTACAGCTTCGTGACCAGACCCTCGGTACAGGGTTTTGCAATGTTTGAAGATGCTTTGTCTAAATCTGGACGCCTATTATTATAAACCTACATTTACTATCGCACAATTTTAATGTAACGATTGGCGTACTTATAGTGGCGAATTTTCACCACACGGTAGTTTATCTCATATATGAATAAACGACTATAACACGACTAATGTTTAAAAATATTTATAAATTACATTTTAAAAATGCTTTATTAGTTAGATCCTAAGTTAAAAAATACTTATTTATAAATTATTTTGAGAGTTCTCTTCGAATTTTAGTTGCTCTATAATACTATAACAGATTTGATTCTTCGAGATGATTTATTGTATTGTTTATCTATCCCAAAAAGCAATAATTTGTCAAATGCGTGTCGAAACACACGTATGATAGGCTTTAATAGATGGTAGCGATGATTATGATGATCATAAAAACTATTTTTTAGGAAGTCATTAGATGGTTGACTGCTAGAAAACATAATAGTCTAAGAAATATGTTTATGAAGTCCATATAGAGTTATTTCTAATCAATTAGCATCCTTTTAGGGGCTTATTCTGTACATCAAAACTAACATTTCTTTTGTTTTGCAACTTTTGCCAAAACTCGAAAAAAATCAGCTATTCCATATATTTTGTCGAGGGTGGACGATATTTTTGAGAATTAATAAAAGTCGTAGAACAAAAGTTGCTAGTTTTGATGTACAGAATAAGACCCTAAAAGGATGCTAATTGATTAGAAATAACCCTGTATAACCTTTGAGCTTTGTGCAAGATTAAAAATTTAAATTTTCCTTAATAACTCAAAAAGTTATAATCCCACAGTATTTAAAATAATGTTGAGGGAAAGTTTTACTATGGTCTATAGATTCAGAAAGTCTGATGATACTATTTTGTATACTTTAGAAATATTAGTGCTGAATAAAGAAACTGACTTGTGTTTACATTTGATCTCACAACTTTTTACTGAAAAACTGTTGCTTGACTTGTAGTAATTTTTACATGCCATTTTTCTGTGGAGTATCTTTTTCTGTTCATAATATATATTTACACCACATCGGTGTAAATATTTATTATGTATTTCTGAAATAGAACTTACGCACGAAAATCTTGTGCCTCACATACAATGAAAAAAGCCGCTCGCCACTTGAGAGGTAAAGTTAAATAGAAAAAAGAGTAATGTCGATACCTGTGTATCTCTAAACTTACGATATTACTTTTCTAGGGACTGGCGGTAGCTATTGTCGTAATTCTGACAGGTCGTGATCGACCGGACGACATAACTTTGAAGTGGCGGGAATCAAATGTTTAAAAATAAACGTCATATTTTAGCGCTAAAAATGTCAAATAAACACTGTTTTTCATTATTCTGAGAATAAACAAGATAACAACATTTTTTTTCAGTAATTAATGTCTTATGGTTACGTAAACTGTATTTATGTGTAGTGATGTGCAAAAATATCGTAAAAAAAAAGTAACGTTATTATCATAACGTTAGAATAGGTAATTATAATGCGTTTTCCTTTTAAATTATTATTTCAGAGGTGTTTCCATTTAAATTTTATCGAAATCGGCTGAGCCATTTCTGATAAATCAACCATAATGTGAAAATTACTACATCTATCCATGCGCACTATTCGAATTCTGTACACGGTTAAAGTCGGTTATGCCATTTTTGGTGATAAATAATTATTTAATGGGTCAGATAAAAAGTAAATAACAGTGACAGTTGACCAGACTTCAGCTGTCGCAACGTTATAGCAAATTAATTGTGAATTTTCAGTTGGCACGATTGGCATTCAAAGATGACAAGGTTTTAAATAAGATCTTATATAATAAAAGACAAATCATAATCTTAGTAATTGAAATCGATTTCAAGATTACATAACGCGCACCCCACACGTAGACATTGAAGACAAAGTAACCGGCTGTAGTAGGTACAAACGATTGTGTATTTCATTATAATACCGTGTGATGGGACGCTCGTAGTGGTTACATCCTTTGAGATCAAGTATGGTCAAGGTTAAGGAGTTTGCAAGTGCCAATAAAACGACCACTTCACCGCGGCGGACAGGAAGTGTAAATGCATAATGTTCTCGACTACATCGCCCCAAACGATAGGCTAAAAGTTTGCCTGGTCTTTTCTGACAGGAAACCGCTCATAGAGTCGTCGTTTGTTTTTTAGCGACCACCGAAGTTACGTTCACCGAGATCAGTCTTCTAATTTTTAGCCGTTCAGCTATAACTGATACCTTAAAATCGTTGAAATTAGAAACCAGTTATTGATGTCCCTTAGGGTGCAGTATCTTAATATCGGAATCCCATGCCCTCTTACTTTGCATAAAGCCACTCACATAAACTTCAAACTACTTGTTAAGTCCACTAAGAATATTGATCTATAAATCCTTTAGATTGTGTTTCTATACTTGAAGGCTATACGAATCATGATGATAAATAAAAATGTAAGATTAATTAATGTGAAATTCCTTGAATATCATCATCATTGGTTGCTCGTGAGTAAACTAAACGTCGTAGTGGTTTAATTTTAGTCAAATATGACTGTTTCAAGACATGTGACACGCGAAAATTTCTCGAAAAATAGACTTCTTTACGGCTTTTCAACGGTAATGCCACAACTCTCACTCGCACATTTAAAAATTTAAGTATACATGAGTTTTAAAAATCCCTATTAATAATTTATTATAAAAAATCCCTATTAATAAGTAAAGTTGGTATTGGTATCTTTTGATTTAGCAGATCTACAATACTTTGTTAAATAAAGAGATTTTAAAACGGAAATGCTACAAAGCGCGTGTAATTTTAAAAGTAAAGTAAGTTCGTATAGGCCGGGTGGCTGGCCCTGGTGTCAGAGTTTTAGGCCGCCTAAAGGCCTGTGACTTAGCTAAACGGTTAAAAGAATCGGAACCTACAATTATAATAAAGAAATACATACCGCCTTACCACAAAATATTTAAACATGCTTTAAACACTGTTTAGCCGTACAATTTTTACTGTTAAACATTGTCTAAAGCGTGCGTAAAACTTTTGTGGTAAGACGGATTTGTTTTTGGAAATTCAGTTACAGTAAATTTTTATCCTTATTAATTTGGGATTTCGCGAGTGTAATAGAAAAATTGGCGTATAAAATGTCTTTTATTTTAATATACTCTCGCAAATGAAGGGTATTATTGTACAGAATGGCAAGTCGGTAACAAAAGGTAAACTTATTGCCAGTCTGTTCTTACCAGCCGGCGGCCTTCTAAACAACGCCAGATAACAATAACAGTAGCTTTTGTCAATTGAGGTACCTTTGACCCGTAGCTCAAATAGCTACGAAAAACATAGTAAGCTGTTACAATTTACAATCCTCGTTCCCTTGCTTCGTCTCGTTAATACCACCCTTTGTGCTTGCTTTTAATTATGAAACTTCTGAAGGGATCGATTACATCAATAATTAGGAAAGTTTATAAATTGTCGTTAAGTCAAGGTGATACTGACGACCCCTTTAATATGGACAACACCTTTGCGTTTGTCGGAGAAATATTACTATCATTACTTGCGATATATCTGCTGGCATAGTTGTTAGTTTTTCTTTTTTCAAACTTTGTTTTTGTTTATTTTTACTAAAGAGTTAATGCGCATTAGCTTCTCCAAGCAGAGCACCCTTCTAACTCTGTGTAATAATTTGAGCAACAACAATTTCGACTTCGAACGAAATTACGCAAGGACTAATTTTAAGTCGCGCTATTCTTTTTTGTCAACAAGAACAACAGAGGAGTCGTATGGTAAAGTGACTAAATGCACCATAAACCACTTGATTTTTGGCTATTTTGACGCTGACATTTGCGTCGAGTGTAATACCCAAGTAGGTAGGGCATGCTGGCGGGCAAGGTCGCCGCATGACCGATAGCTGTCAATACGGGCGCGCCGCTCAATCCTGCACCCAAACATGCCACCCCTTCCTTACATACACGCAGCCGACAAGGGCTACCAGATGGAAAAGAAGATATTACACCGTAAGCCGAGACTTTTTAACATGCTTCACAATAAACGTAAAAATATGGTAAACAGATGGTCGCGAAAAAACTCGGCATTTAATGCTTATTTCCTTTGTACAAAGATATTTTATAAATATGTAGATTTTTGTTTGTTATGCGATTGTGCGACCAATGAATGTCATACAGGGTGGAGAGCTCACGACGACATTAATTTGACACACAAGTTGTACTAGCTTTATTTAATAAATTCAAAATATGTGGAAGTCTTTAAAACAGAATGACGAAATCATTTTACAAAATAAGTAAAACTGATACTAATGTACGGTGGAAGGTCATAGCCAAAGCTTCATAGTTTATATTGTTACATTATCTTAAAAGTAAATAAATAACGTTTCACACTCTTGGCCACCCACATGGCCCTTCCTGGATAGGCCTATGTTCAGCAGTGGACTATTAAAAAGGCCGATACTGTACAGCCACCCACCAAGATTTCCCGTGCCGAGGGCGCCACGGAACACACACAGACAAGGACAACTAACACCCACACGCAGAATATATTTCTATTTTGACCGACGAAACGGAGGAGGTACTCAATTCGGCGCGTATATTTTTGTTATGTATCACCACGCATAACTTTTTACATAGTAGTCCGATTTCGATAATTCTTCTTTTATTGGAAAGAGAATACTTCGAAATTGGTCCCATTTAAATTTTATCGAAATCGGCTGAGCTGTTTCTGATAAATCAACAACAATAAAAAAAATTATTGAAATCAGACTACTAGGAAAAGTGTTATGCGTGATTATACATAAAAAAAATATACGCGTCGAATTGAGTACCTCCTCCGGTGGTTCGTCGGTCAAAAAGATATTAAGATCCGAAAATATGGAATTCCTTTAAATGGAGATTTGTTATTAAAGAAAATAATAAGAAAATCATTTTCCAAAACAAACAAAGCAAAAAATTAAATACCGTGCAAGGTAATGGCCGAGGCTCGATATATTTTTGCATTATCTCTTTTCACTACTGTAGAGTTTTATAGCACATCACTATTCGAACATATAGAACATCCCTATACTTAAAATGTCAATTGAAATGTCATTCCCACTTTATGGTTAGATCCGAAAATAAAAGCAAGGTTATTATTTAAATATTGGTTTTATTCAAGAAAACTATAAAGAATCTGTACAATTAATGGCGACAGGAGTATTTCGAATCTACGAGTGCAAGAATTTGATTCGTGCGTAGAATGGCGCAGCTGGAATACACCGGGAGCGGTGCGGGCACGCCCTTTGACCCGTTCGGAGACCCGGCAACCGCGGCAACAAGATGGAAAGCGTGGATGCGGAACTACACCTACTATATTGATGGGCAGGTGGGGCTTGGAGACAAGCAAAAGGTGGCGAGATTACTACACCAAGCCGGTCCCGACGTACAAGAAATATACGATACCATCAAAGAGGAGGCCGCCGAGGGCGCCAACGATTACGATAAGTGTGTCAATCGTCTAAATAGATACTTTGAACCTATACTAAATACAACATACGAGCGACAAAAGTTCCGTAATATGACTTGGGAAATAAATGAAACATGTGCACAGTATATTATAAGGTTAAGGATGCAGGCTCGATACTGCGAGTTTACTAACAGTGAAGAAGCCATCAGAGATCAAATTGTAGAAAAGTGCTCTGATATCGAATTGAAGCGAAAATTTATAAAGAAAGGCTCAGACCTGACAGTACAAAAAATATTAGATATAACCAAAATATTTGAATTGGAAAAGGACATGTTTAAAGAAAAGAGTGTTCAAGATATTAAGATGGAAGATAGTAAGGACACAGGACACATCAATAGAGTACAACAATCAATAACTTGTTTTAGATGTGGGCGAAGAGGCCACTCAGCCAAAAACAGCGAATGCCCAGCTATAAACTGCAAATGCGACACCTGTGGACTCAAAGGCCATTTTGCAAAATGTTGCAAGACTAAACAACCTAACAAGGATGAAAATAACAAAAAGAAGAAGAAAAAAAGATACGTAAAATATGTAATCGAGGAAGATTCGGGCTCAAGTGACAGTGAAGCGAGTGACACTGACAATGAGGAACATAATATTGAGCAAGTAAATTCTATATTTGAAGTGAGCGGATCATGCATTGACAATAAATGTGATATTCTATTTAATGACAAAGTAATGTGCAAAATGATCATAGACTCCGGTGCATCTATTAATATAATTGACAAAAATCTATTTGAAAAACTGCTCAAACATAGTGTAACATTCAAAAAAGTATGCAGTTCAGAAAAGCAAAAATTCTATTCATATGGTGGGAGAGAAATTCCTCAACTAGGAATATTTGAAGTAAAGTTGAGTTCTCCAGTGACCGGGGTAAAGATTAAAACCAACATTCTAATCTATAATGGTCAAGGACCTGCTCTGTTAAGCAAGACATCGTCAATCCAACTGGGACTACTCAGGCTAGGCCCCAGCACACATAACAACATTAACTTAGCTAGCCAACAACCCCTGACCAAGGATGCAATAATAACTGAATTTCCAAAATTGTTTGAGGGCATTGGGAAACTCAAAAACTTCAAGCTAACAATACCCATTGATCCCACAGTAAAGTTAATTGCCCAACCAGTTAGAAGACAGCCTTACAATGTGAGAGACATCGAACAGAAATTAATACAAGAGCTGATTGACAATGACATAATAGAGCCAGTAACAGGCCCAACCCCTTGTGTTTCCCCATCACAAATTGTTCAGAAAAAGGAAAAAGGCCAATACAGGTTAGTCGTTGATATGCGTAAGGCTAATGAAGCAGTGCTTAGAGAAAGAGTACCATTGCCAACATTTGAAGAGCTATTAGCAGATCTTAATGGATGTAAGTTCTTTTCATCTCTCGATATCAAGTGGGGCTACCATCAACTGGAATTGTCAGAAAGCTCACGTACCATCACAGTATTCAGCTCAAGTCTTGGTCTGTTCAGATATAAGAGATTATTCTTCGGAATAAGATGCGCCTCTGAAATGTTCCAGCGAATAATAGCACAACTGCTACAGGGCATTGACGGTGTTGCCAACAGCCAAGATGATATCAGAATTGGAGGCCGCACTCGTGAAGAACATGACTATAGGCTAAGGCAAGTACTTGTCAAACTCGCTGAAAGTGGCATCACATTAAACAAGGACAAATGCTCATTTGGAGAAACTGAAATCTTGGGGCATCACCTTTCCGAGAGAGGCATCAGGCCTACCAGCACATCACAGCAGTGCATACTAGAATGCAGATCACCTGAGGATAAAGCAGAAGTAAGAAGCTTCTTGGGATTGGTGAACTTCTCTGCTAGATTCATACCTAACTTCAGCACCCTTACAGAGCCACTGCGGCAACTCACTAAAAAAGACTCTGTATTCACATGGAATGATGAACATGAAAATGCGTTTAAAAAGTTGAAAAAACTCATTGTAGAGGCGCCTGCATTAGGGTACTATGATAAAAACGCAGAGACCTCTATAGTAACAGATGCCAGTCCGGTTGGCATTTCTGCAGTACTCATCCAACATCAAAAAATTGATTCACAAATACAACCAATTGTTATAAAGTACATTAGCAAAGCATTGACGTCGGTAGAGCAACGCTACTCACAAACAGAAAAAGAAGCTTTAGCTATTGTATGGGCATGCGAAAACCTTTACATGTATTTGATTGGAAAGCAGTTCAACATCATCTCCGATCATAAACCACTAGAAATTATCTACTCACCAAGCTCCAGACCGAGTGCTCGAATCCAGAGATGGGTCTTAAGACTACAGCCATACACCTTTAAGGTAATTTACAGGCCTGGCAAAAACAACATTGCCGACCCAGTCTCAAGATTACTGGACACAAGTCATGTAATAAATAAATCTGAAGACAACGAAGATAATCTATTAATAGCAATGATTGGGACTAATGTGGATGCAGTCACCATTGCTGAAATCCAGGAGGCTACTTTGAATGACCCAGAATTAATAAATATATCTCGGGCGATAGAAAAAGATATGTGGAGTCAAGAGCTAAGAAAATACGAGTTGATCAAAATGGAACTATGTGTTATAGACAGTGTTGTACTAAGAGGGACAAGAATAATGATACCACAGAAACTAATACCCAAAATTCTAGAATTGGGACATGAAGGACACCTGTCAGTTAATTCCATGAAAGCCAAGTTAAGATCAAAGGTGTGGTGGAAATCAATGGATAAAGATATTGAGTACTGGGTGGATACATGTGAAGGGTGTAGATTAGTCCGACAAAATAGTCACCCAGAGCCAATGGTAACTACAAAGCTGCCCTCTAAAGTATGGGAGTTGGTAGCAATTGACTACCTTGGACCCCTACCATCAGGACACTACTTGTTGTTTGTGGTGGACTACTACAGCCGATATTATGAGGTAGAAATATTAAAGAATCAGACTGCAGATAGTACAATTAAATCACTACAGAGCATAATAGCACGGGAAGGAATAATGGATGAGATTGTTTGTGACAATGGACCGGCATTCAGAGATGAGCGATTTAAAGCATTTCTGGCATCGCAAGGTATACGATTAAGACATACCACACCGTTGTGGCCACAAGCAAATGGAGAAGTAGAACGACAGAATAGAAATGTACTAAGAAGACTTCGAATTGCACAGGGTATGAAGCTAGATTGGAAGAAAGAATTATTGACATACCTATTTGCATACCGCACCACACCTCACTCAAGTACCGGTGTTCCACCAGGTAATGTCTTCAGAGGAAGAGTAATAAAGACAAAAATACCGGAAATGACCACAGATCAGGACTCATATCACAATGATGAAGAAATGCGAGATAGGGACAGATACAAGAAACATTGCTATAAGCAATATGCAGACATTAAGAGACACGCCAAGGTTTCAGAAATTGTTCCTGGTGATAAAGTACTAGTGAAACAAAGAAAGGAAAATAAACTTAGCACACCATTTTCTCCAGTTGAGCATACAGTCATATGGAAATCAGGTAATGCTATCGCTGCGCAGGCACCAGATGGCAAAATGGTAAAAAGGAACTCTTCACACTTTCAACCAATCATAGAAAGAGATATTGGAAGATTCTCTGTCGAAGAAGAATGTCATGGAACAAATGAAGGGAAGAAAAAAGAGGTACCCAATGAACCAAATGAAGAAACAAGGAATGAGACAAGTCAAGAATGGCGTCCCCACACTCAACAAGAACCATCCTCTCTGGGACCCAGGAAAAGAGAAAAGCCAAAAAAATACAATGACTTCCTGCTAGGCCTCATTGTGGAGGTCATTAACTCCTAACATTCTTACTACTACTTAAATGTCTCTTAAGTTAGACCTTTTAAAATTAATGATTTTCTTTAAAGCTGATTAGTATAATTTTGATTTGTATTCTTATAAGTTTTTACTAATGACTTTCTTAAAAGCTGGTTTGGTAATTTTATTGTGATTTGTATTCAGTAATATTTTGATTAATAATTTCCTTGAAGCTGATTAAAGTACTTTGATATGTTTTGTAGAAGGAAGAAAGAGATTGTAGAGTTTTATAGCACATCACTATTCGAACATATAGAACATCCCTATACTTAAAATGTCAATTGAAATGTCATTCCCACTTTATGGTTAGATCCGAAAATAAAAGCAAGGTTATTATTTAAATATTGGTTTTATTCAAGAAAACTATAAAGAATCTGTACAACTACCACTCGCCAAACATTAGAGTATTCCTGATATTTCTTCCAGCTGGAATCCTGAGAAAAGCCTAGAATCTTGAGAAATCTTGAGATGTGGTAACCCTAGGGAACTGACTACAGGGAACAGCTACGTACTCGTATGACTGTTGTGTACATGCGTTTGACTTTGACCTATTGACGTTTTAGTGTAAGAATGCTTGTATTTTTAATATTAAAAACAAATCGTTTATAATACTTAAATAATCACAGAAAATTAGCGAGGACGATTTTTACGTAATTTTAAACGTGTAAGCAACTGTATATATATCTACAATACAAATAAAATATATGTAACATAATAAAATAAGTAATAGTGTACGCACTGTTGTTGAAGGCTTCGACGTCATAAGAGCTTGGATTCAATAGCCTTTCATTTAACTACTTATATGTATATAATTATAGACATAATTGTGCAGTAACATATAAGAAATTTAATTATAATTTTTACTACTTTAATTTTTTTAGTTGCTTATTATAGTTACATGCATATTTCTATATCAATTAAAGTTGCACATACAACTTAAATTGTTGATAAAGCAGTTTGTGTTCCTAATAGTCCAAGATCCCACCGCAGGATCATCCGTATTTTTTACGTAATTATATGAATAGGAGAATATAATTATTTAAACAGGGTTGCCTTGCGAAATATGGCCGCAAGTATTTGAAATTTAATAATGTTAATAGTTTGAACAGCGAGAAAATGCGATCCTGAAGTGTTGCCATAGAACATACGACATAGCTTTGAAGTGGAGCGAATTCAACCGAATTTCGTAAAAATTCAAAGAGTCAGACAGCAGTCGAGCGCTGGACCACAGCCACTAATGTCGTCCGTCGTGTAGGCAGATAGACGTTGAGACACACAGCAGAGAAGAAAGACACAGACAGTACAGAGAGAATATGTTAGTGGCGAGCAGCGGCTTTTGTGGCTCGTGTGCGGTAATTCTTAGTTTGAGAAGTAATTACCTTAGCTGTGATGTAGAAGAGATTGTTGAGTACCATCTCGGTGGCCTCCGCCGAGCCGAGACCCTCGCGGCGCACAGTCCGACCCGCTTCCGATGCGTAATACTGAAACAAGCGCATAGTTGATCCACTGACATTCAAAGTCATTTTCATTGACCATATTTACATGTAGCTTCTGTCCGGTTATTTGCGCTCGTGACTTAACAAGGTTCGTTGGAAAATGCGCGAGGCTTGTGCGCGAGAATCTAAATCCATAATAAATTAACTAACATTTGGACAGACGAAAAAAAAGCTGGGTCAATAAATTGCCGATATTTAAAAAGTCACATTATGTGCATTAACCAAACCCCAAGAAAAATACCAATCTTAGTATTTTTGTGGCTAAGTCTTAGATCTCATAATAATAAGACAGTTTTAAATCAAAAGATAATTATTTTTAAAACGGAAGAAATATGCTGCAATAAAGGTGCAATATTATTTTGTGCCCGTCGTCGTTGAGACTTTGGGTTCTTGGGGGACCAAGGGCAAGAAGCTGATTCGTGAGATTGGGTGAAGGATCAGAGAGAGGAATGGTGACCCCCGCTCCGGTTGTTTTCTAGTGCAGAGGTTGGCCATTGCCATTTAGCGCGGCAATGCAGCTAGTGTGATGGGGACCTTTGCGCCGAGGACAATCAAGGGCGGGCTTTTAGACTAATATAAGCTAGTTTTAAGTTGACATTAATAGCATTATGAATTTGTGATATGACTGAATAAATGAAAACTTTTGAATAGTTTAATCAAAAGTAGATTTCCGCTATATCGTTGGGCTACGTTGAGTAATTGAACTTTGTTTTGTTAAAAATGTGAGAAAAAAAGAATGCGATTTGGAGTTGCACATCAAAATATTAAGCACGGTGTAGGCGCTCTTTTGTGATTAGAATAAAAATACCTCACAGATAGAGGACACTGAATATGATTACAGAACCAAAATACAAGAAATAAAATTACATAACGGAAATACAAATAAACTAAACACTGAGCAACAAAGAAGTTATTTCCCCAAGGAAGATATTGATTCCTTTAGTTCTAAACACAACTCGTTAGAGTAGCGTTTGTTGATTAGTTATTATGATTTTCTTGAGACAAAACAAAATGCTTGAAAACCTCTCATAAAGCCGAGCCATGAACCCACGACTAGTTCCAGGTATTTGCTTCTAAATTTAGGTTCAGTAACACTGTGATAAATAAATAATTTTATTTTATATATGTTATTCCACTTAAGATTAATTTTCGGCCTAATTTTAGGGATTTTACGTCCGTAAAAATCTTTAAAATTAGAATTAATAATCTTTCTTTTTTATTACAGACTTTACAAAAATACTGTGATATACAAAATGTTGACCAGCGTCAATTTTTATTTTGTGGAACGGAGATGACGGACGAACTCGTTCATATTTCATTTACGGTTCCGAAATTGAAATAATTGACTATCCATAGACACAATACAATACCTAGAAGAATATCAAGTTGCGTAACATAATCTCGATCTTTTTGATATTTCTTTTTGTTACGCGAAATATACATCATATAGCATTTTCTTAATTTTGAAATTATCAATCTCACGTAATTCATTACTTCAAAAAATTTAAGTCCATATTCGAGTTTATGCAGCAAAACCGTAACAAACCTTATACAAAAAACTTAAAATGAACATCCTCAATCTTACCTATAATATACAGGGTGGAGAGCTAACGATCTCCACGATCGCTGACATTACATGAAATCACATATTTGGCCTTGTGTTTTAAAAGCCTTCGACATTTTTAAAATTTAATAAATAAAGTTATTTACTGTACCAGCCTTTTTAATTGTCCACTGCAGAACGTAGGCCTACCCACGAAGGGTGATTGGGCGATTGCCACTACGCTGGCCCAATACGGATTGGTGGATTCACATACGTCATCAAATTTCTTTTACGGACTTATACAGGTTGCCTCACGATGTTTTCTTTTATCGAAAAGCCAGTGGTGTGAAATTCCGTACATAAATATCAAAGGACTCATTAGTACGGGACCGGGATTTGAACCGACGTCCTCACAATTGTAAGGCAAGTGTCACTACCTCTAGACCAAGACGGCTTTCTTCAAATAAAGTTACTTAGTTAAGTGCAATTTTGTATAATAACATTTTGAAGCAACCTATTTTGACGTTAGTGATATTTCGCTGGAATAACGAATTATTGTAAGGATTGTCTAATTAGAATCCAGTGCAGAAGCCTTGGAAAATGGTAAAAAGTGAAAAAATAATAATATGATGAAACCTATTGTAAGATAATATAACAAAAATCATAGGAAAAATAAATTACGGGCGATCTCTACTAGTCCAATGTAAATAAATTGTAAGACAAAGTTATAGGTAATAGAAGAAGGTACCACCTGCTCGTACTAAGCGATTCTCTACTTCCTTCATAATGCGGACCGCCAGGGATTGGAATGCCGTGCATCTGTCATTGTTTCCTGACAATTACAATTTGGATATCTTCAAGTCAAGAGTGAATAGGTACGATTATCTTCTAGGTCTACATACTCCATCTTCGGTTACTTCGTTTTCCATTAGGCGAGTTGGTGGCCAAATAGGCTACATAAAAAAGAGAGATTTTCTTACCTGTATGTAAGAGAGCGGATTAGCAGGAGGCACGTTGGGGTCGACGAGCTCGATGTTCACAAGCCACGGCAGCAGGTACTGCAGCAGCAGCTGCCGGACCTCTGTGCGAGCCGTCTGGAACCGCGCCGTGATCTCTGCAACCAGACACATTCATATAACACCTCAACACACTTCAATATTAGGGGACATCTTACACACGGTCTCTGGCCGCAAACTAAGCAAATCTTGTGATATAGCTGCCAGAGACTGATATACTACATATACATATTTTAAATACATACTAATCCTCCAATTTTATTGGATAATCAAAATGCCGTAAAAACAACAGAACATAGTCAACCCTAAAAACTTAACACACAACCCATATCCGACCGCACCCCGCGCAACAGAGCCCAAAATGCTGGCCGCATTACCTCGCTGGATGGCGATGGCCATCCTTTGCGCCAAGTACGAGCCGGAGCGGGAGTCATTAATCTTCTCCCTTAGCCTGCGCACATACTTATAATAAATAGTACCTAAATAACACCCAGACACAGAGCAAACACCTGTGGTCTTCAAATTAATGCTTGCCCTGGGTGGGGATCGAACCCACGGCTCTTTGATCCAGAAGTCAGGGTCACTAGCCACTGAGCCACCGAGGCAGTGAGCTAGGAGCCACTGTGCGACCAAGGCACCGACTTAAGAACAATAAGTTCGTATAGGCCGGGTGGCTAGCCCTGGCTATATGCGCGCCTACATTATTGTATATCATAATATTTTTGGGACAAAACCGTATCAATCGAGCTCCCCTCCCGAAGCAAACTGGAAGCTTTATCGAGTAGCGATTTTCTCGACTTATCGTTGAAAAAGCATAAAATTTCTCTTAACTGCCTATTTCTTTTTCTCAATTGCTCTTAATAACATTTCATACTTAGAGTACCTAATTTATGATAAAAACAGTTGTTAGGATCATTTTTCTCTTTTCACAACGATTACACAATATTTTATTATGGAAATTTACGTGGTTTTCACACATTTTAAACGATATTAAACGGGACTCACTCACGTGTTCGTATAGTCATAACACGACTATAGTTTCGATCGCGTTCGGCGACCTTTCTCAAGACACAATATCATAACAGCTTAACCCAGAAATATACCTTTAAAGTAGGTGCGCATTCTTTAAAGGAAAATAAAGACTCACAATTCATTTATAGGTTTTTTCTTATACCCCACACCCTCACCCACTCGAATCTGATAATCTTTTTGAAGACTTAATAAAATAAGGTGCCAAAATATTAAGTCGAAATATACATTTCACTATCAAAAGGCGTCTTTCAAGAATTTCAATACACTGTTACATGGGGCTTAATTTCGTCTGTAATACAAGCTAGCCATGTATACGTCATGTTAAACTTATATTGAATTCTTGTTAGGTCCATTGATCTCGCCATGGACCCATGTCATCTGAACGCCTCCGACTAATTGACCGAAGCGAAAGTCTCCGTTTTATGCCCGGCGACTTTTCTTTCGTCTGTCCAGATGTTGGTTTTCCTCTACAGGTCGCATTTTTCAACGAATCTCGACGAAACTTGATACATAGGTTCTAATATATTTAATGTTTTTTTTGTCGTCGGCGAATTTTGATAGGGTGGGTGGGGATATTTCCCTCAATTTCAATTAGGGGGGAAATTTGCTGACGCGCCATTTATAAGCCGATTTCGGTAAGATTGTTCAAACTCTGCACAGCGAGAGAATGCGATACTGAAGTCCGTCAATAAGGAAGTTTCCCATCTCATAAAAAAATAAAATTATTATATACGTTTAAAGACGACAGAAATATATAGGTCTAAGGTACACGTTAGAAATATATAAAGTAAAGTAAAAGGATTACTCGAATATTCCCATTTAAATTTTATCGAAACAGGTTAAGCCGTTTATAAAAAAAACAAAAATAATGTAAAATTATATGAATCAATTCGAGCGAAATATTCGTTTGTATACGATGAAAGTCAGTTTTGCCATTTTTTGTGAAAAATAATAATATTTTCATAAATCATTTCAGTAAATCACCCCCCATTCATTAAATTAGGAGATGGAATTAGCGCACACAAACTCTTAACGAAGGTGTTTCTTGAAACGATTAATAATCGGCCAACTACGAGTCGGATACCGCCCCCTTTAAATATTTTAAGAGAATCTACGAGTAAAACTTAAGATTATGTGAATATTTCAAGCATCTTTCTAATGCCGTTATTAATATCGAGCAAAAAATCACGTTTCTTGTATAGAAACTCCCCTGAAATATTTATTTTAATTTAAGTTTTTTTAATTTTAAAGTTAAATGTTCAACTAATCATTCTGGGAAAATTTCAAGCAGACAATATTCGCTGAATGTTTGAAGCGTCTACCTGTCACCGTTATTAATAGTGAGCGGAAAACGCCTCAAAATTCATGTAAGTTGTATGGGAGCCCCCCTTAAATATTTATTTTGTTCTGTTTTAGTTATTTGTTGTTATAGCAGCAACAGAAATACATCATCTGTGAGAATTTCAACGTTATAGCTATCACGGTTCATAATATACAGCCTGGTGACTGACAGATAGACGGACAGACGGAGAGCGGGGTCTTAGAAATAGGGTCCCGTTTTAAACATTTGGGTACGGAACCCTAAAAATGAAGATCAGGTATTTTTTTAACATATATTTTCACATTGTTCAAAGCAAATTTCAAAAGTTTATATAAAGATTAAATGACTGGCTCTGGATTCCGAGGTATAAAGCTTACAGCACTCCACTATGTACCGGGGCAAACTAGACAGACTCGAACAAAAACTACCATAGCGATCGCGACAGACGGCAGGGGATAATAATATTGCTAATTGGAGCTCAGCATCGTTTACATTGGTAATAAGCCGCCTAATTGCACTTTTAAAGTAAGCACTCCATGATATTAAGTATATTATTTGAGTAGAATCGCAAAATATACCTTAAATACGTTTTCTCAGAATCGTTTATTGATGTTGTATTAAGACTTCCCACGTCCATCTTTTATTATTTCTCAATAACAAGACGATGGTCTAGGTATTTCGCTAAATTCTTTTATCGTTCTTTAAGGTTTCGCTCACGCTCGGCTCGGCGAGCTCACGATAAATCCCTTTACGTCCTCAATCTCTAGATTTATCCGCACACACTACACAGATTTCATAAAGAAAACCTAATCGCATTAGATCTAGATAGTATCTACTTGTTGAAATTCAAACTCATGAAATCATGTTTTCAAAAGGAAATGAGTTAAACGATATTTGTATGTGTAAGATAATAAAGACTCTCTGCGAGATCGAATCAGTTAGAGGAGATCCGCAGACGAACCAAAGTTACCAACATAGCCCAGCGGATTAGCAAATTAAAGTGGCAATGGGCACGGCACATAGTTCGGAGAACGGATGGCCGATGGGGCAGTAAAGTTCTCGAATGGAGACCACGGACCAGCAAGCGCAGCGTAGGACATCCACCGACTAGGTGGACTGACGATATAATAAAGATCGCAGGAACGCGCTGGATGCAGGCCGCTTCCAACCGGCCTTATCGGAAATCCATTGGGGAGGCCTATGTCCAGCGTAGACGTCTTACGGCTGATGGATGGATGGATGTGTAAGATATCTCGACAGGTCGGTACTGTTTCGTTGTCCGCCACGGGACGTCAATCTTGAAATCCCAAAGTTTCACAACTTTTACCAGCATTTTTGACCGACGAAACGGAGGAGGTACTCAATTCGACGCGTTTATTTGTTTTTTTTTTTTATGTATAACCAAACATAGCTTTTTATGTAGTGGTCCGATTTCGATAATTCGTTTGAATTTTATTGAAATCAGCTGAGCCATTTTCAATAAATCAACAATAATGTTAAAAATGTTACATCGAACCGAGTGAAATATTCGCGAATTTTGTACACGGTTGAAGTATTTTTTGCAAAAAATAATTATAGGCATAGCATTACAACCACTATAACTATAGGTTCCCAATAAGTTTCGGCGGCCTAAAAATTTTGACACCAGCTAGCCACCCGGGATCGTTTGAATTTTATTGAAATCAGCTGAGCCATTTTCAATAAATCAACAATAATGTTAAAAATGTTACATCGAACCGAGTGAAATATTCGCGAATTTTGTACACGGTTGAAGTATTTTTTGCAAAAAATAATTATAGGCATAGCATTACAACCACTATAACTATAGGTTCCCAATAAGTTTCGGCGGCCTAAAAATTTTGACAGAGCTAGCCACCCGGGCTATACAAACTTACATAAAAGATTTCGTTTGAACCGCGCCTTCACACTGCGCTTACAACTTGCTTTTAGCTGGTCAAATGCTTAGCATAGATCGCTAAACCCATAACGTGATAGGGCAGGTATTGTTATTGCCTTATATTGTAGTGCAAGCTGCGTCCGCGGTTTCACTGGCGCAGTTCACGTTCAAGGTCAAGGGCCGAAGAATCACGTTCTCCCATATCAAACTTTGCCACCCTGTCCCACCCTCTTACAAGTGGTTTTTCACACAATTCCGGCTTATTGAGTAGGTACTAAGCCGGAATTATGTGAAAAACAACGAAAACGGAATTATGTGAAAGAGAAAATCACGGACTCGCTCATCATCAAAACTATCTCAAATGTTGCACAGGGGTTTCTTACTTTTCTACTCTTTTTTGAGTTCCGTACCCAATGGGTAAAAACGGTGCCCTAGTACTAGTACAGAACGGTTCTGACTGTCTGCCTTTTTTTAATGAACCGTGATAGATAGGAAGTTGATTTATAAAATTTAAAATATTAAACATAAAAAAATTTAAACACAGATTTAAAAAAATATTTAAGGTATACAACAAACGTGAATTTTTTGCCGTTTTTCGTTCGATATTATAACGGTATTAATGTAAGTAGACGCTTGAAATATTCAGCGAATATTGAGTTGTATATTCACGTTAAAAATAATTAATTAAAAATAAAACAAATATTTAAGGTGGGCTTAGGAGCCATATTTCATCATTAAATCTTTATTTAAAAATCACGTCTCTTGTATAGCTACAAGAGACGGGATTTTTTTGCTCGATATTAATAACGGCAACTGGCAGATGCTTGAAATATTAATAAAATATGTAGTACTGAACCAGCCTTTTTAATAAATAGTCCACTGCAGGACGTAGGCCTACCCACGAAGGGCGATTGGACCATATCCACCAAGCTGGCCCAGTGCGGGTTGGTGGATTCACATACGCCATCGAATTTCTTCTACGGACGTTTGCAGGTTGCCTCACGATGTTTTCCTTCACCGAAAAGCCAGTGGTGTGAAATTCCGTACATAAGTTCCAAAGAAACTCATTGGTACGGGACCGGGATTGAACCCACGACCTCAAGAATGACAGGACAGCGTTACAACCACTAGACCACCACGGCTTCAAATATGTGGTAGTTAAATTAAATTAAAATGAAATTGATTAAGGGGGTTTCCCTTCGTGCGCGAGTCCGACTCGCATTTGGCCGATTATTCTACATATAGATTTACCTGAGAACATAGGCATGGTGGTGTGCGGGTGAAGCTGCGACAGCTGCCGCGAGAGGTAGAGCTGCGAGCGGCAGTACGTGGTGCAGAGCAGCGCGTCCAGCGTTCCACGACCCTTCTCCGACCCTGCGGACAAACAACACTATCAGCTATTCCAATTCAATTGAGGTTGAAATTACTTTGAGTTCCAAAACTTGACTACGGCCTACGGTATTGTGGATTATGTTGAGTATGGGATCTCTATGGCTTCATTGAGATTCAAGAGAGATTACTTGACGTCTACTACGATACTAGAACGATTTGACGAATTCTCCATCAATAAAGTCGACATCGGTAGATACCTACAATTTAGCCACCTAGACTTAGACAAAATATATCTTTCGATGTAGGTTTATAGTTTGTAAATATTCATCTTGTTAAATGTTCAACCTGATTTCCTACTGAAAGTGCTATCTGAAAACAGATTCAATAGAGAGAAAATGAAATAAAAAAACCGGACAAGTGCAAGTCATGCTCGCCCACCGAGGGTTCCGTGCATGTCAGGCTCGCCCACCAAGGGATTCGTACAAGTCCCAAAAATTGTAAGAAACCGGGAACTAAGTTGTTAAAACCGGAAGAAAGGAAGAAAAGACTTAGCGAATACAGTTATCGACTAAGAGTTTTTTTTTACATTTCTCCCCATTAACCGAAAAATACACATCGTAAAAATCAACAAAAACCTATTAAGTTTACGGATATGAAGTCCTACACCATATGATGCAATTAACTTACTTTAAAATTCGGACCATATTTTGCATTAAGGCCCTTTTTTACCGACGTAACGGAGGAGGTACTCAATTTGACGTGTATATTTGTTTTTTCTTTATATGTGTAAAACACGCATAACATTTTACATAGTAGATAGTCCGATTTCGACAATACTTTTTTTATTAGATAGAGTATACTTCGAAATTGGTCCAATTTAAATTTTAACGAAATTGGCTGAGCCATTTTTGATAAATCAACAATAATGTGAAAAATGCTACACCGATCCGTGCAAAATATTCGCCGTATTCTGTACACGATTGACGATCGGTCAAGCCATTTTCTGCAAAAAAATATTATTAAATGGCAAATTTAAAAAATGACCAATTTTCATATTTAGCCCATGTGTACTCTAAGATATTTTTTTTTTCGAGATAACCGAGAAGTTTAATTTTTACACAACTACAAAAGACTATAGATTTGCCTATACCTCTTCACGTTCCTGAGATAGGTCTTCAAATAAGGACGGACAGACGGACAACCAAGTGATTCCTATATGGGTTCAGTTTTTTCATGGGCGAATCTTTTTGTTTTATTACCGCGCCAATACGACAGTGAATCAGCAAAAATAAGATATAGTATTTAGATCATGAAAAGACGGGGAAGAAACGTGAACTATAGCAGAGCCGTTTTATTGCGTTGCTCGTTGGGCAAAACAACCATATTTATTAAAGGCTATACGTATAGGCTTTTAACCTTCAGATCAAAATTTAAAGAATCATATACTTTAGACATTTTAGGTGGTCCCTCAAAGGTCCCATAATGCAATTATGTTCAAAACTTGGAAATAAAAAGAACCACACGAATCATCAAGTTACAATATCAGTAGCAGGTTCTCTACCTTAGTTAGTTGATAACTAGCTTGTAGACTAGCTACGTCGTTAGCCGGTGCTACGCGCGCTACAGCTACGTTCGCTGTAGCAACAATATGTCAAAGCTTGCGGTAAGAGCTCAGATTATGAAGCGATGTGTAGTGTTTAGGAAAAACTTGTTGAAAAAGTTGTAGGCGTGTAGAGTGCGGGTGGGAGAGCGACGCGCGGGTGCGGGGTGGAGTCGCGGGGCGGGCGGCGGCACCTGTAGCTGCAGGAAAACTTATAAAAGCCAGCGGCGGGCTCCCGGCTCATTCCGAGTGAGCGCGAGGCGGTGAACGCCCGCCACCCCCGCCATGGCGCTACCGCCCGAACACGAGTTTACCAACTTTTCTACAAACGTGCCGGTCACAGAAACCACTGCGATCAACGATGTGTTCGATAACAATGCTAATGTTACAATAGTTGATCTCCTTTTGGAAAGAATTGCGATGACTTTAAACGTCTATTATACACCTGTGTTGATAGTTTTGGGGTGCGTCGGAAACCTTATATCAATTATAGTTTTCTACAAGAGCAAACTGCGCTTGCAGAGTACGTCTCAGTATTTAACCGCTCTGGCTCTATCAGACACTCTCTTTTTGTGTCAACTGCTACCGCCGTGGTTGAAAGCAATCGGTGCATCGACTCTGTTTACGCAAGATGGTTACTGCCAGCTTTTCGTGTACCTGTCCTACGTGACGTGCAACCTCAGCGCGTGGTTGGTGGTTGCCTTTACGATAGAACGGTTCGTGGCGGTGGTGTATCCGTTGCGTCGCAACGCGATGTGCACAGTGAAGCGCGCACGGTACATCATCGGCTCGCTGGCGGCGGCCGCGCTGCTGGTGAACGTGCCCGTGATTCGGTTCGCGGTGCCTAGCGCCAACGACTGCAACATCGACGAACTGCTGATGGCACACGCGGCGCGGTTCAACATGGTCGACACGGCGGTCGCGTTCACGGCGCCGCTGTCGATGATCGTGGTGCTGAACGCGTGGATAATGTGGGGCGTGTACCGAGTGAGCCGCGCGCGGCCGAGCCTCACGCGCCAACAGCCGCCGGACCAGCCCCGCGGGCCCCACGCCGCGCGCGCCTCCGCCTGCCAGCGCTCCCAGCAGCGCGTCACCAGGATGCTCCTCATCGTGTCCAGCGTGTTTGTGTTGCTCAACCTGCCTGCATACACTATGCGAGTCATCGCATACGCTAAAAATATGGTGAGCGAAGCTACTTTTGTTTTCATCTACATTTTGCAGACATGCAAGCGGTAGATCCACCTTTTTTTAGATGGATTTTAGGTAGATTTTTGGCAGCGTATATTTTTATTGTGTACGTTTTTGTTACAGTTTAGAGAAACGCACGAATTTAATAATTATTTGTCACACTTATATTGTTATCGTGGCTGCTTTGCGTGTTACTGCGAAAGATACTCGTAACAATATTATTAAGAATCGTTGCAACATTTTTTTGTATCGTTGAACATATATTTTTTCAACTGCGTTAAAAATCTAAAAGTACCACAAAATGTACTTTAGATTAATGTAGCGCGCAATGCGAATGTTTCATAATTATGTTCCTACTATTTTTATAATTATTTAATATTGACATACATTTGCCTGTTTGCTATTTAGATATATGCCATGTACTCATAATGAATTCATCAATATTTTTTCCTAATTAAAACATGTGATTCTCTTTAAAAAAGAAAAGCTCACATTAAATATCTATAGGTACATAACACTTTTTGGTATATTTTTCTATGTTTAACTACATTTTAATCACAACGATACAAAGGTAAAAAGTAACTCAGGTCTAAAAGGGTTAAATTACTTTCACTTTGGTTTCACCACACGAAACTAAGTCAGTAATAATTATTTATCGCAAAAACTGGCAAAACCGCTTTCCATCGTGTACAAAATTCGAATATTTCGCTGGAATTGTTTACTATAATTGATTTAAAAAAAAAAGAGGCACGCGTTCTGTTCATAAAATTAAATGTATGTAGTAAATACAACTTGAATTTACTAAAGCGACATGTCATTTTTATGTGTTTACGTACGGGATCAAAGGTGACGATTTCATCCTACATCTATTATATAAAAGGCTTCGCTGAGTGACTGACTGACAGACAGCCTACAGCCCAAACCGCTAAAGATACGAACATGAAATTTGGAACAAAGATACATTGGACCACGTAATGGAGCACTAAGAACGGAATTTTGAAAAATCGACCGCTAAAGGGGTAAAACGGGCCCTTTTCGTTTGTATGTAACTTTTTATTCCCTTTACCGATTGACTTGAAACTTTGTATACATGCTACTCAAACAAAATAAAAGTTACGTTTGTTCCTGTTTTTCCGAATATTTCTTATCTAAGGGGTCAAATTGGGTCCCAAAGTTGGTGAAAAAAGCGTCTATTACATCCAACGAGCTGAACGGTTATGGATGAAATCTGGTATGGAGGAAGCACATAACATGTTTCAACACATGAACTATTATTATCCCGGAAATTCTATGGGGATCCTTAGGGATAGCCAAAATTAATCAGTTTAGGCTACAACCCAATACACTAAAGATAGAGACTTGAAATTTCGAACATAGGTACAATGTACAACGTAATGAAGCACAAAGGACGAAAATTTCGAAAAATCGACCTCTAACGGGGTAAAACGGGCCCTTTTTGTTTGCATTTAATTTTTTATTACCTTTACCGATTGACTTAAAACTTTGTATTTATGCTTTACAAATAAAATAAAAGTAACATTTCTTCCTGTTTTTCCGAATTTTCCTTATCTAACGGATCAGATAAGTTCCCAAAGTTGGTAAAAAAAGCATCAATAATTACATCAGACGAGCTGAACGGTTATAAATGAAATCTGGTAGGTATGTAGAAAGCACACAACATGTTTCAATACAGTAACTATTTTATCCCGGAAAATCTATTGGGTTTCTTAGCAATAGCCAAAATAATCAATTATAAAGCTAAGATAAAAGGGGTAAATGAATTCTAACGAAATTTGGTACGACGCTAGACAATAACACAAATTACCACTTGGGGTACTGCTATCCCGGAAAATTTCAGTGGGTCCTTCAGGATATCAATTTCCTAAAAAAGTACTAAATGACTGTTCGAAAACCGATGCAATATTGTTTGAAAATAGCTCACCCTTTTAACTAATATATGACTATTATCGTCCTGGGAAAAGTCCCGGATTCCTTGTCTAACGCTAGACCAAACATCCTATATAAGCGTGAAAAATAACTTGATCGCGTTTTTTTTTAAACGTAGTGAAATATCTAGAATTAAATTGAGATAATTTAGATCCTTCAATGGGGGCAAAATGGGCCCCTAATAGTTTATGAACGATTTTATTTTGTGAGCCAATAGACTTAAACTTAGGGTACATACGGATCAATAACTACTTACTTTACTATGGGAACTACCCTGAAAAAGCTAAAATTACCTATTCTTTACATTTTGTCGCGGGTCGATGAATTTTTTGTGTTGAACAGGTAATTTTATTTACGTGATTTCTGGGTTGGTACCATAGTAAAAGTTAGTCAAATGATGAGTATAATGGAATCCTAGAACATGCCTGTCGTCTAGATGTAGGTGCGCTATGTATTTTTCAAATAAAATGTACCTTCTTGTGTGCTACTTTTTCGTCTGTACTTGGTCAGAGAATGTCTGAAAGTCCTACAAGTGTCTCGATCACTTTTGACCGCGTAAACGGTTATGGGCGAGATTGTCATTGAGTTCAGAACAATCGAAATTAAATTTCTAATGACTTAATGAAACATGATGATTACCTGTACTGGCCTTTGAGTGTATCCCATCTGGCCCGGTGACTTGGCCTGGCGCCGAGCCACATGGGAAAAAAAAGTTTTAACTGGCTCGGTGATATATTAACCGGGCCAGATGACACAACTCAAGTGCCATCGTCCCCGGTAAGGGGAGAAAAGAGGATACGCCTCGTAATTTGTGAAATACTAACTACATGCATCTATGAAAGGGATTTCACTATCACTACATAGTATAAAACAAACTCGCTGTCCCCATGTCCCTATGTATGCTTATATATTTAAAACTACACAATGGATTTTGATGCGGTTTTTTTAAATAGATAGAGTAATTCAAGAGGAAGGTTTATTTAAACGGTTTTATGTACTAAAAACAAAATATGACCTGTCATGCTTGAGTTGCACGACAGGTGTCAACGTGATAGATGTCAAAGTTACAGCTGTCATATAGTATTCATACTAGAGTTGCATGACAGGTGTTAAAGTGACAGTTGTCAAACTTAAAAATGATTTATTTCCATCCGTTCATTCTTGAGCATTACTTTCTTTGTGAGAGTGACGACTCGACGAGATCTGCCACTTTTGTGAAGTTTGACATCAGTCATCTGAAATGTAGATTTTGTTGAATTTCTCACTTTTGCAGAGACAGCAAAAGTCCAGTTACGGGACTATACCGTTTTTAAGTTTGACAGCTGTCACTTAGACATGTGTAATGCAACTCTATTATGAATTCCAGAATTACAGCTATCACTTTGACACCTGTCATGCAACTTTAACATGACAGGTCAACTATTGTTTCTTTTAGTTATTTTAGTTTTACGGCAGTAACACGGGTAACTTTTTATTGCTGTTCTAACAACTTTCAACTGCAGTAGTAAGAACGGTAATACATTAACTGTTCTTGCTACTGGTAGTAACACTGGTAATAAACCCATAAAATCCCCTTTCATTTGATACCCGTATTGAGAGGGTTATGTAAAAAAATGTAATCTGCCATGTTGTGGCGGTAGCCATTTTATGTTTACGTCAATATTGAATAATAAAAATTGTATTGTCATCGAAACTAAGGTTGTGTATTAAATATCATAACAATTTGTGCACGAGAAAGGGGTCAAATTTCCATTACTAGATTTGGCCCAAAAAACGGGCAAGTGAAGTTAAATAAAACTGTTTAATAATAAAACGGTTTAGAAACGGACTATTGTATACTAAGCAGTTTAATTTACAAGTTCAATCCCTTTCATAGATGCATGTAGTTAGTATTTCACAAATTACGAGGCGTATCCTCTTTTCTCCCCTTACCGGGGACGATGGCACTTGAGTTGTGTCATCTGGCCCGGTTAGTATATCACCGGGCCAGTTAAAACTTTTTTTCCCCATATGGCCCGGCGCCGGGCCAAGTCACCGGGCCAGATGGGATACACTCCCTTTTTTAGGGTTCCGTACCCAAAGGGTAAAAACGGGACCCTATTACTAAGACTTCGATGTCCGTCTGTCTGTCTGTCACCGTAGGTACCGTAATAGTTGGGCAGCTGAAATATTCACAAATGATGTATTTCTGTTGTCGCTATAACAAAAAATACTAAAAATAGAATAAAATAAATATTTAAGGGACATACAACAAACGTGATTTTTAGGAGTTTTTTGCTCGCTATTAATAACGGCAAGAGGAATGGGCTCCCATACGGTACGGAACCCTGCGTGCGCGAGTCCGACTCGCACTTGGCCGACCATGACGTGCGAATGGAGTTAGATAAAATTTGGTATACGAGTGGGAAACTACATGGCTCAACTCATGATCGTCATATATCTCATCATAAATCGAAAAATATTCTTTTCTCGCTATAAAAAAAAAAACAGTAGGTATATTAAAATATAACTTTATTAAGTATTCATTTTATGACAAGTTATAAAATAACGCGGTCCAAACCGTGGGCTATTAAAGTCAAAGAACATTTATTGTTGAACTGTGTTACATTGAGATCTTACTACTAATCACAAAAATATTGAATCATCAGTTAAGTCCAATATGGCCATAAAATAATCATTAGAACGTGAAAAAATTATACAATCATTATTATTAAATTTAATTCGAATATTTTGCAATTTATCATCTAAAAATTGTCGTACTCCATAATAAGCTTTAGATACAAGTAAATTTAAGCAAATACTGAGACAAAGCAGGCCAATCCGTGGGCTAATTATTATCCTTACAAGTAATACGACAACGTGGGCTAAACCAAGAGCTATTATTTTAAGCAAAAAAAGTACTAAGACAACGCGGAGCCAAACTGTGGGAAATTACCATTTAAAGTAAGGACTAAGAAAATGCGGACCAAACCGCGCGCCATTATCATTTTAAGCAAATACTATAACGACGCGGGCCAGACCATGGGCTATTATCATTGCAAGCAATACGACAACGCAAGCCATACGGCAGGCTATTGTAATTTTAAGCAAGTACTTAGACAACGCGAGCCAAGCTACGTACTATAAATTACCATATTAAGCAAGTAATAAGAATGCGCAGGCCAAACCGCGACCTATTATCATTCTAGCTAAACACCGGGACAATTAAAGCCAAACCGTAGGCAATGCCTATTACTTGAAAAGATAATGCCTACTAAGCATTATCTTTTCAAGTAATACGTTATACGACAATGCAGGCGAAACCACGAAGTATTATTATTTTAAGCAAGTGCCAAGACAACGCGGGCCAAACTGTGGCTTATTATCATTTTAAGCAGTTACTCGAACAAAGCGGCCAGACCGTGGGCTATTATCATTGCAAGTAATACGACAACGCGTGCCAAACGGTAGACTATTACAATTTTGAGGAAGTATTAAGACAACGCAGGCTAAGCTGCGTGCTATAAATTACCATCTTAAGCGAGTACTAAGAATACGCAGGCCAAACCGCGACCTATTATCATTTTAGCCAAATACTATGACAATTCAGGCCAAACCATAGGCATTATCCTTGCAAGTAATACGTTATACGATAATGCTTTGCTAAACCACGACCTATTATTATTTTAAGAAAGTGCAAAGACAACGCAAGCCAACCGGCAGCCTTTTATAATTTTAAGCAAGTACTAATACAAACGTGGGTCAAACCACGGGCTATTTTCATAAGCCAGTAGGTACCTGTCTACTAAGACAACGCGGGCGAAGCCGCGGGTTTTAAGCTAGTTTATTTATATTTTGTGAAGTATTTTGTAAAGAGATTATGATGTTTATGTATTCCTTAACGAGCATCAAAACGTAAGACATAAGTTAGATCAGTTTTTCGGACAATAGGTAGTTTTCGTTGAAATATGAAAGTTTTTCGATATAAAACTATACAACATACGGTCCGCATTAGCAGATTGGGAGTAGGGGTATGTTTTACGCTAATGTAATCTATTTTTGGTGTGATATGTGAAGTAGACGAGTACTATAATTACGACATTGTTTTGAGCATCCTGAATTAATATTTGTGTAATGAGTTCGCGGGTGAGCCTGTGGCGGCCGCTGGCACTATATTGGTATAATTACGTGACGTCAAGGCATTGTTTGGGCAGATCGGCCACCAAGCCGATGGCCCAAAACCACTCATCCAAGCAGAGGGTAACGACTGTCCTACTTCTAAATTAAAGCCCCAAGGAACATTTGCGCGACACCCTCAATTAGTCTGAAATTAAGGGTATTTCTCTTTATCTTAACTGATTTTAAGGTTGATTGATAGAACGAGTATGAACTGTGGTCTTGTCTTGGGCACATTTCACATGAAAATGTTTTTGTTTGATTTCACTTATTTTTGTATGTTATTTATTACAAGAAGTTCTTTTATAGATTTTCAGACTTCAGGCTTCAACACTTACGGAAATCTCATATCAATTTTTATCCCCAGTTTTAAGGGTTGGGGGATGATTTACTAAAAATCCTCAAATATGTGTTTTATTATTTAAAACAATGAGCGCCTTTATCAATTTTCAGACATCTAGGCATGAATGTTTGAGAAAGTCTCATCCAAACTGTCATCCCCCAGTTTTATGGGTTGGGGGGTTGTTTATTAAGAATCCTGAAATGGTGTTTTCAGACTTCTGCATAAAAGTTTCGAAAGTCACATACAAATTTTCATTCCCAATTTTAGGGATTGGGGGGGTGATTTATAAAAAACCTAAAATACGTATTTTATTATTTATAGCAAAGAGTATTTAAAGAAATTTTTAGACTTCTAGTATGATAATTAGTGGATGTCTCGTACAAGCTTTCATCCCCTAATTCATAGGATTGCGGGGTAAAAGTTCGAAGTTTCAGATTTTATCCTTTGTAAATGCGTGGTAGTCTACCTTAATGCCAAATATCAAGTTTCTAGCTCATCTGGAAGTGGGTTAGGTTTTTGATCCATAAGTGAGTGAGTGAATCAGTTAATGAAACCCTGGTTTTTAAACGTTAATATATCATTAACTGTAGGAGCAAAATTAATAAATTTTTGTATTCTGGACAAGCTTAAGAACTTTAGTAAATATGCTAAATTTCATACATGTAGTAAGGTTAAATAGTTTTCGATTTATGAAGGGGTAAAAAGTGGCTCGAAATGGTTCGTGTAATATTACACACGGCTGCTGCGTCGCCAGATCCTTTTTCTTTGTCTTGGCTGGACTTACTGGATTTTAAAAAAATAAAACCTCTTTACGATGTCTTTAAATGTTCTAAGTTAAAAAAAATCATACGAATTAGACATTCAAAATTTAAATCACTTTACTCCCTAGGGAGTTTCATACAACGTTATTGACCTGGCATAGCCTTCGAGATTGTGTTAAGATAAAAATGACTTGTTTTACGTTGAGATAGTACGACATAATTATAATGAGCCATTTTCGAGCAGGTGGTATGAAAATTATATTATTGTTCAAGGTGACGTAAATTCAAAATTTAAATTAAGTCAGAACAGCCAGACTAAATTGGTTGAAGTGTCTCACCACATACGAAACCAAATGTCACAAGAATGAAAATGATACTCATAAAGAAATAGAAGAGACAAAAATTTTGTGCTTTGTGAGTATAACGAAATATAATGTTTTATCTCATTTTGCGGAGAAATTTCGCCCGTGTCTGTGCGTAAGTAAATTCAAATTTACGCATTTCAAACAATCTCTAATTGAACACAAACTCTTTTCACCTGTCGGCATGTGCGGAGCGCGGGGGTGCCGAGATTTCGTAGCGAAAACCCTTTCAAATATTTCTATACGATGACGAAATTTGCTCCAATTTCTTCTTTCGCTAGTATTTGTATTTACACTTAAGAAGTGCTATTAAAACTTTAAATTTACACTACGTAGTTTTTCTATAAGAAACGAGATGAAATACATTTTTGAAATGAGTCTCTCCTGAAAATATCCGAGAATATACTATTCGTTGATCTATATAGAGAAACTATAACAAGTTGTTATTCAATAGTAGTTAGAGGATGACCCTGAGAGACCTTGGCCATTATCGGCGGCGGTTAGATGTGATCTAGCATTAGATTGGACACAATCACCTCGGGACGAGAGTGGAGAAACACTAATAGCACATTACAGTTTCGTGGTTACATACAAACAAACCTGTATTTAAACGATTGTCCACAAATGTTGCCCTTTGCCAGACAGCCCATAGAGGGCTCTATATAATACATGTGTACTTATGGTACATATTATGTACATATTTTTTTAATGTATTGCATTTTACGTAAGCACATATTTTTATATATGTTTCAACTTCTAAAGCCTCAATTGCTGAATCGATTTTGATGTACCTCGCATTTCAAAGTCTTAATTGTTTGTTTGTCCCTGGATTAAAATACGTGACAAAATGACGACGTGCTTTTACAAGGGGATCGTTACAGTTGTGTATTTCATTACGTTTCTAAGACACAAACTACGAAGTTTGGATTCAAAGGTTTAATGGCACGTGTTAATACCTCTTAATTTGATATATTGTCATTTAAGAATTTTTATGCGAAAACCTGTAAATTCGTATGGTAAAGTTACGAATTGCTCTGCAGAGTATCATATAGATACGAATACAAAAGGGAATTATTAATGATAATTAATTATAATTATTTTTCGCAAAAAATCGCAACACCGACTTCCTCCGTGAACAAAATTAATATTTTGCACAAATCGCTGTGACATCCATGTACATTATTGTTGATTTACCAAAAACAGCTCAGCCGATTTCGATAAATGGGACTACATTAATATACACTTTCGAACTAAAAAAGATTTTTTTAAATCGGTTTACAATAATTGGCGAAAATATCGATGAAATATTAAACGGGACTCACTCACGTGTTCGTATAGTCATAACACGACTATAGTTTCGATCGCGTTCGGCGACCTTTCTCAAGTTGGCGAGTGCTAACACGCGGAGCCGTCTCGCAATGCACTGGGAGCACCAGTCCCGTTTAATATCGTTTAAAATGTGTGAAAACCACGTAAATTTCCATAGTAAAATATCGATGAACATACACAAAAAAATACATACAGACGAACATAGTACCACCTCCTATTTGGAAGTCGGTAAAAATAAAATTAATTTAATTTTTTTTTAATAAAATCAAAATATTTGCTGAAGCTAGACATAGGTGTAATTTTTTTATAACTGTTCAGTCGCTACGATTATAACTAAGAGCTAAGAAACGACTTTCATAATCCAAAACATCGGAATCAAACTTGTCAAAAAAAACAAACTACATCCAAATATATATGTATAATTGTATATGTCTATATATAATTATGTCTAACAATATTGGCGAAATTAGAGAATCACGATGGCCAATTATCTCAGTTTCACTAGACCTTCCTTGTATTCTCACAAATAAAGTGTATAGCGTTAGGTACGAAAGGTACGCGTAGTGTTGGTGTGTAGATGATTGACTGTGAAATATTAGTCCGGTGAACTGCATTAATATACATTTTTTCCGTGATCCGTACAGCCAGATCGTACCACAAACGGGAAACTAACGAGCAAAAAGTCTATCCTCTACAAATTTTAGACACTTACCACCCAAACTTTCTGGGTCAAAGCAGAAAAATCTACTTAAAGCAGAGTGATCTTGGTCTGAAATTGAGCACAGCTAGCGTGCCACTGTCGAGAGTGTCCAATAAATAGAGAGCGTAAACAGTTTAGGACAATGAGAACTTATTAGTTGAAAGCATTTATATAAGAATCTCGGATAAAAAAAGGGTCTAGACGGTTTCAAAGACTTCACTTCGACGGTTTCGGTAAGCCTAAGCTGTTACGGCCTTTGCTAAGGATAAGTGTCTCCAAAAAAGAACATGATTGCAGTTTATGTGTTAGAACAATAACACTTAGACAATAATCTAAATTAACGAAATCATTTGTAGATTATTAATGGAGCTTAGCTGTAAAGCTAAGCTTACCATACCACCATTTATGTACATAAATAGCATGAACTTGGATTGTTGTGATTTTAATCCAAGTTTTAGACGGAAATAAATACAAGTATCACTATTAAAAATTGCTTTGCATAGCAATTTCACTATTGCTCAGCATCGATTTCGATAGACAGTTACATAGTGTTCAAATCACATTAGTACACATTCATAAGCGTAACATGCAAACAATGTAGCAGTATATTACGAAGCTGTTTCACATAAGAACCATCTTTATGAATAGGATTATCCTTCTATATCCGTATATCGCGTAAACATGTGCATATAAACAACGCGTAACGTCCGCCTCCTCCTGAACAGGGGCTTAATAAGTCATTTATCAATTACTACCATACAAGGTCAATTTCGACGTGTATAAATATTGGACATTGGCTGAAAAATTTGATATAGGTCTATTGTACAACATTGAGTACATTTGTGTTCACAAGGAGGTTCAAGTTAAACTATATAGTAGTCATTAAAAGCAATCTTAACATGATATTTTGCAGTGATGTCAAGTCGACTCATAATGTAATCTAGTCTCAATAAAACCAACAGCGTGTATGTTTGTCCGCAGAGTGAGAGCGAGTACAATGGCAGGTGGGCGGCCCTGCAGCAGGTCTGCTTGTTATTCTTCAACACCAACTTCGGCATCAACTTTGTCCTGTACTGCATGACGGGGCAGAAGTTCAGGCGCGCGCTGAAGGAGACTTTTCCGTGGTTGTGGCGACGCGACCTGGCGCTTGGAGTGCTACGGGGCAACGCTGCAGATCGCCCAGTCCGAGCCTCAAGCCTCGTCTCAAGTAAGTCACTTCGCTCGATTAAATACACACAAAATAGGATTAATCCTAATGATCCGACCGCTCCTGCTTTCAGTACCGTCGTCATAAGTTGAAAACATTTCGTTTTTTAGCGTTTCTAGCATTTATTAGTTGTTTGTGCGGGTTAAGCCTAGAACAAAGCGCTGCGTCTCTTTAGAATAAATAAAGAGGATTTAAGTCGCAGAGCATTTGGTCACGTTCGGTCGTGTACTTTCACTACATAGTATAAAACAAAGTTGCTTCCCGCTGCGCTGTCTGTCCCTATATATGCTTAGATCTTTAAAACTACACAAGGGATTTTGATACGGTTTTTTTTTAAAGATAGAATGATTCAAGAGGAATGTTTATACGTATAATACACCTGTGCGAAGCCGGGGCAGGTCGCTAGTTTAATAATAATAATCATAATTTAAAACATTTAATTTAAAACTGGGTGTAAGACTTGAACTGCAATGTTTATAGAACGATGAACCTTCTCACTTGCAAGTCTTGTTTCCTATGCTATGTTGGCACACAGTGTACCGATATATTGGTTAATTTTATACAAGATTTTTTGTTGAATTTTGTACAATTTCTCTATCCGCGTTTAAAATGTATTCTCCGTAAGAATTTGACAACACAGAACAAAATTTCCAAATTTGATTAAGAGTTTCATCCATGATAGACAGCAAATGGCGAAACAAGTCCCTTTTCTCTATCACAAATATATTATATTAACATAATAAAGAGAATAAATTAGCTCACCATAATTGTTCCCTACAATATTGTTTCGCAAGGTACACAGCGCGCTCTTACGTAGCTATTTAGCTAATCTTAGCTATTGGGCTACAATTTATTCTCGTAAATTCCCTAGGAGTGCTTAGTTGCAATATTTCATTAAAATTTTGAATAATGCTCATTAATGTTACAGTAGCACTCGTCGGAGGTCAGGAGTTAAATATAATGGGTAGATGTGAAATTTATATTAGATGGCTTCATCATATCTAGGCGGAATAATAAGTGGTAATAAGAGTATTATTTACAACAGATATGATATTGTGTTTATTTATGAATTTGATTCGTTTGATCCGTGGTGCCAGGCCGCGTGTGACCGGTGACCTGTGAGAGCGAAAGCCGGCACGCCGCGTGATAGTCATGTATCGTATCCTTGTCATGTTCAAAGAAGCTCGCATCTATACTCCTTACTTATTATTCATTGCCATAAAATATGTTTACGCGGCTCAGGACTGGAGTAGAAATATGATTTTTCAACGAAGAACGTGTAAACAGTTTTCAGACTATAAAAATTCTCTATATCTATATAAATATAAGTTCTCAATAGTGTGTTGATATACGCGTATGATAAGGTTCCCGAGGGACGATCCCAAAATGTTTGTATAAAGCTCTAGAACCTAGTATTTTTTTGGAATTGTTCTTTAATAATATGATAACGTTACACTACAATTTTATTATATTATTAATTAGGATTTGTATCCTAGTGCTAAAACAAAAGAATGTTTATATTATAATGAAATAATACCATAGAATTAGTTTATGAATATTATAGAGCAATGAATAAATAGAAGGTTACAAGATTTTGTTTCATTTAGTATACAAAATAAGAAAGTGAATCCTTGGGGCCGTAAAATTTTCGAATAGAATCAGACCAGGAAGCGCTGCGTAAGACATGCACCCAGAAAGTGGACGAACAGTCCTATTAAAACCACAGTACTTTCAACAGCTGACTGTCAATGCAAGCCACTTCCAACTGGTCTTCTATACCTACCTACTGGAAATCCATAAGGGAGGCATGCAACCAACGGTGAGCGTACTGCGACAGAGTTTTTAGGGTTCCGTACCCAAAGGGTAAAAACGGGACCCTATTACTAAGACTCCGCTGTCCGTCTGTCTTTCCTTCTGTCTGTCTGTCCGTTTGTCTGTCTGTCCGTCTGTCTGTCCGTCCGTCTGTCTGTCCGTTTGTCTGTCATCAGGCTGTATCTCATGAACCGTTATAGTTAGAAAGCTGAAATTTTCACAGATGATGTATTTCTGTTGCCGCTAGAAGAACAAATAAAAACAGAATAAAATTAGTATTTAAGGGGGGCTAAATAAAAATGAATATTTAGACGTTTTTAGCTTGATATAAATAACAGTGACAGGTAGATGCTTGAAATGTTTACAGAACATTTGGTTAAATATGCGTTTTAAAAATTAATAAATAAAATAAATATTTAAGGGGGGCTCACAAGTAACGTGATTTTTTTGCTCAATATTAATAACGGCAAAAGAAAGATGCTTCAAATTTTAAGTGGTATAATCCTTTCAAAAATAATTAATAAATTAAGGGGGCACACGGTGCGGAACCCTTCGTCCACGACTCCGACTCGCATTTAGCCAATTATTCTAAATATAACACTTTATTAGACCGGCGAACGAAGAGAGGGAGGGTCTCACTCTCAATCTAAATTTGACTCGTCAATTTTGCTTTCGTCTCTCCGGATGTTGATAATCGTCTACAGGTAGCATTTTTCAAAGAATCTTGACGGAACTTGGTTCACGGGTTCTTTATATTTTTGAAAGTTTTTTCGATTTTTTATTAGAGGGGTTATTTTTATTATTAGATTTCCCTCAAAATGAGGAGAAAATCGCTTGTAGCGCTGTTTATCAATAGATTTTGATAAATATTTGGATATATTGTTTAGTATCTAAATGCTAATAAGATTTGCGAGTATGAACCAAATTGGTCAAGAGCAAGTCGAGATAATGTTATAGGCTTATGGAGATTCCGTCAAACAGATGCGAGGTCTACTGTTCGGTGAACTACTAGTATCTATATTCGGAATATTACAGTTTTTCTATTCGATATAAAGGAAACATATTTTTTTAAACTTATGTTTAAATTAGAGATTTGCATTTGAGGGAAAAAAACAAAAATAATAGAAGAGAGGGAAATTTTCAGGCGTAGCCCGACGTAGAATTGATTAAGACTTTAATTTATTTTAATTTTAATTTAGGACTTTTATAATAACACATTCATTTTATAAAATACAGCACAAAAGGAACTAGTACTGAGGGCCATAAAGTTCCACAAAATACGGAACGAGGATATAATGAAGGACCCCAAAATATATTGCTTAAGCTGAGGGACCGAAAAACCCAACATACCATTATTTAAGCTTGAAGACCTGGGTTTAACTTAATTGAAGCAATTCTTACATACACGCACCAGAAAAGAGACTGTCAAATGGAGAGCTTTACTATTTTATCGAACTTAGCTTTAGTGAAACTCGGAGCCAATATGGCTCGGGTGGAATACTATTACATCTATGTTCGGGTTTACAATTTACATTCCGAGAGTTTTTCACGTCTCCATTGCAATATCTTGACATGAGTAACGACGCATGATACACGCGGCTTGTGGAAGTCCTGATCCGGGTGGGGAGCCCTATTATATTTCAGAGCTGGCAGTATACTCGTAGCAAGCGCAATGACGACGCAATGATGCATCTTGTTAGCGAGACGGTTTCTATCCTATCCGGCGCCGGGCCCGTTGACGGCTAAGCTTGTTCACGAGCGCGGTTAGTGTGCGCAAGCTCGTGGTTCAGCACAGCACGTTTTTCATACATAACTGACGACCATATGTACGCACAGCTTTAAACCGTGCGTAACCCCGGTGAAATGCGGTCTCGTAACAAGGGGCCTTAAATGGCAATTGTGAAGCGCCAACTTGGCCATACAAAAACACTAAACTGTTATCTACCTATGTACCTCATATTTTCCGATTTTTTATTTTCATGTACCTAATCAGCATTCAATAGCTAGGTCTATACGTCTTAGTCTCTACAGTTTTTAAATTGATCTTAAAGTTATAAGACTCTAAAAAGTTATATTTTTAAGCAAAACTTTGGCTGAAAAGTATACAGAAACTAAAAACGTTCCTGAAAAACTAAGATGTACGAGTGTGCAATATTTCTTACTCAAACGATAGACATCAAAAACGTAACATTTTGTAACACATTAAGGGGTGAAAAGAGTTTTCTCCCGGAACGTAAATTTTATCAAAAATGAACCGCATTTTTTGATGTTCTACAGCAGGGTTTCGCAAAGTGGGGTACGCGAACCCCTAGGGGTTCGTCATTCGACGGCAGGGGGTTCGCGACAAGATTTACGTAATGGTGGCGTGATGACTTGGATTAGTTCGATATGTGAAGAAGATTGTTTTGGAATCAACGACGAAAGGTGAAGATATTTTTAACACAATTACTTAATGATTTTATTGTAAAACATGCCATAGATTAGACAAAATGCGTTGGTATATCCACTGACGGTACAAAGGCCATGCCAGGAAGGATATCTGGACTAATATCTAGGATTAAAAATCCCGCTCCTGAGATCAAAAGTATGCATTTGTGCATTGCACATTGAATAGAATTTTGGAAAACTTGCTTGAGATCAAATATCTTATTTTTTCCTCTTTTGTATAAACTTATCACGACGAACGACTTATCCGTGGATTCCGAAATAAATCTTCATCTTTGTCAGCTCTCCGACGAACTGAAAAGGTATTTTCCGGATATTGATAATGCTAAACATTTGTAACCCATATGCGGTCACGACCGAGAGCATAGATTCTAGTTTAAGTATTAAGCAACAGGAGTCATTATTAGAAATGTCCGCAGACGAAACTCTTCAAGCTGATTTAAAAAGGATGTCTTTGATAGACTTTTGGGCAGCTAGACAGGAAGAGTATCCCGAACTACTTATCACGCAAAACGGTGAATTTCCTTTTACCCTTTGCTACAAAAATACAATATTCGGTGCCTTTGTGATAGACAAAGTAAACAAGTGTAAAGTTCGAGAATCCCTATTGTTCTCGATTACGAAAACACCAAAAAATCCCACAATAGAAACAAAGACCGATCCCGCCCGAGTCATAAAACCATAACTCTCGCGATTAGGTGTAAACAATTCGCCGTTATTACCGCGCGGCCTACTGCGTGACATTATATTATAGGTAATGAATCAATTTGCCGAAAAAAGACAAGAAAAGTGTATTATTAATTTGAATTGTTTGGATAGATCAATTTCTAGAAGAAGTGATAACATATAAACAATAAATATTTATTTCAATTTAATGCAAGTATTTTTGATTCTTTGGTGAGAAATTAGTGATTTGGACCCCCTAACTAATTTTGACTCCAAAGCACGCTACACCACTTCATACCTATTCACTACCAATAATACATACATAAATCGGCACACTAATTAGTGGAGGTATATAGCCGTGGTGGTCTAGTGGTAGTAACACCTGTCCTACAATCGTGAGGTTCAAATCCCGGTCTCGTATCGATCAGTTTCTTTGGAACTTATGTATGGAATTTCAAATCCCAGTGATTTCCTTTTCGGTGTAGGTAAATATCGTGTGGAAACCTGCCATCGAGATACCAACTCGATGACGTATATAAATCCACCAACCCGCACTGGGCCAGCGAGGTGGATATGGCCCAATCACCCTTTGTAGGTAGACCTGTATGTAGTGCAGCAGTGGACTATTAAAAAAGACTGGTATAGGTACAGGTAGGTACATTATTAGCGGAGATATTAGGTAGATACATAATTAGAATACCACTGGCACTCTCGCTACTCAATAGATTACTACACGGTCGCGGTTTCATATCTGTTTCATATTAGCTCTTTAATCATTTGCCAAATAAGATTTTTGTACTATGTACATTTATGTTGATTTATCAAAAACGGCTCAGCCGATTTATATAAAATTTAAATGGGACTATCTCGGGAGTATAGGTGTTCTTACGAACTGAAAAACATTTTTTTTAATCGGTTCACATTTGGAGAAAATATCGATGAACATACACAAAAAAATTACATACAGACAGACGAACATAGTACCTCCTCCTTTTTGGAAGTCGGTAAAAATAACACTAAGCTATAATAGTTAGATATGTGCTGTCGTGACACTTATCATGAATAACAATTATCTATTGGACATGTCACTCTTACCTAGTCGCGAAAATATAAGAATTTATTAAAATAATTTAGGTTCTCCGTAGATCCATAAAATATTTATTTTTGGCAAGATCGATCTAGGGATAATAAATTCCCGCTAGATCTACTTTTAACACAGTCAAATACACGATAGATCTAATGCGATAAATCGTTCCCTTTAGATCCATTTTTAACTGCCAATATTAAAAATAGATCCGATGAGAAAATAATGTCTCTATGGATCTACCGTGGATCTCTCGACTGGATCTATTGAGATTTGTGATCCTAATGATGTGTTCTGCAAAGTCGTAGTACATCATTTTATTCTATCATTAATAGTTTTCGCAGCGCACGCGATGTAAAGAATGTTTTAGGTAATTTTTTTACACCTTGGGTTACATTATGAGAGTTTTAGTAAGGATCCCTATTTTTTTGAAAATACTATAAGTATAGCCTATACTACTATCCCCGGTGAGATAGTGACGCTTCTCAACAGTGAAAGATTTTTTCAAATCAGTTTCGGAGCCTATTCGTTGCAAAACAAACAATCAAATCTTTCCTCTTAATACATACTAATATATAATACAGGTACCAAGCTTAAGTATGGTTTAAAACTACAAAGACGTCGCCTCCTGGGAATAGAAGGATCGCACACGACTGTTTTAAAGATACATATTCCTACTAGCTTAAGACCCGCGGATTCGCGCGCGTTGTCTTAGCACATTCTTAAAATGATAAATAGCCCAGGGTTTGGCCCGCGTTGTTCTTGCTTAAAATGATAATAGTCCGCAGCCTGCGGTGTCTAAGTACATGCTTAAAATGATAACAGCGCGTGGTTTGACCCGCGCTTTTTAGTGATTGCTCAATATGATAATTTATATTCATCTATTGGTTGGTTAAATTTCGTCAAAAACTGTTAGTTATATTCCTTATTTTGAAGAGTTCCCTAACTCCCTCCCGTGGAAACCTTTTAAACCGATTTCCAAAAAGGTTCTATGTTCGTCTGTATGTATTTTTTTTGTGTATGTTCAATTTATATTTTCGCTAAATGTGAACTGATTTAAAAAAAATCAACAATAATGTAAAAAAATGTTTACATCGATTCGAGCGAAATATTCGAATTTTGTACACGATTAGTTTCAGTTGTGCCATTTTGTGCGAAATAAATTATTATATTTTATGATTACAGAAAGCTAAATCAAGTAACTGCCTACTCCTATATCTACATTCAAGCCAATCAATACAAATAATACATTCTTAATACATTTTTAATAAATCAAAGAAGTATTCATGCCAAATTGTTTACTACAATATGTTTGGCAGGAGTTTTCACTGCCCGTTCAAACTCCTGGGTAGTCCTCCTTACAACTCTCACTTAGCCCCATGTGACTTCTTTTTATTTCTCAAAATGAAAAACTAGCTCAAAGAGATACAGTCCTCATCGTCGAAAGATGCACTGTCAGCTTTCGAGAACGCCGTCGAAGAGGTGTCTGAAGCAGACTGATAAAAGTATTTTGAAAGTTGGTTCAGACGCATTAAACTTAATATACTGGTAGGAAGGTTTTTAAAAATATTTAGTTAAAATACAGTTATAGATAGAGCCTTTGAACATATTTTTTTGGTGTCGCGATACTTTCTCAGTGTCCCACGTAAAAACAATACATAATGTATGTAGGTTGCAAAGATTTTAGGCGGTTGTGTCATATATGGCGATTTACTTTGTTTATTTCGAAGGAACTAATGGGAAGAAAAAACCATTAGTTCCTTAAAAAAGAACTATTGGGAATAAAAGGAAATAGCACGGCATGCCAACGCGTGTACTAGTATTTTTGTACCAACAAGACAGTAATCAAGATCTGCCGTTCTCCGGCACCCTTGTTCCGAAGGGTGGGAATAGAGGTCGCATTGATGGGGCCGATAACTCTCCAACTTATTTATTGTTTGCGATAACGAAATACCGGCCCTATCGTCACGCAGCGCACACACCTCTCTTTGGATAGTTGTTTCGAGTTGAACTAACTTTCTGTACATATTTCAAGTTTAATATTACAAGTGAATTGCTTGTTTACCGAAGTTATTCGTTTGGTAGACACATCATTGCAAGTACCATTATATAGAGTTATCCAGAACTGGTTATTAAGCCGAAAGGTATTAAGTACTTTTTAGGGTTCCGTACCCAAAGGGTAAATACGGGACCCTATTACTAAGACTCCGCTGTCCGTCTGTCTGTCGCACAGAGCAGTAGTACAGGAGGTAAATAGCAGCGTACAATTCGGTAGTGCTTCGCTCTCTCTTACTAATCTCCTTTAAAAAGTTATTGTGATTACTATAAACTTCTTATTAGTAAAAAGATACCTAGTAAAAAGAATGGAGTGATGAATTTAACTGTAATTAGTAAAAACTTCTTCGTTTTGACGGTCCTAAGTAGGTAATCAATGATCGTATTGTACCTACCGCTCGCGCTGCTGCGCCGCACGCCCCCTCGGTTCTTAGTAGGTACAATACCTACGACCTACGTCTCGCGACGCGGGCGTAGGTACAGAACGATACTCAGACGTAGGGTGGCAATGATTAACCCACTTAATCTGTATACTTTCTCTTGAAGTTATTTCAATATCTTTATACTAAAGTGAGTGAAACCAATGTACAAGTTTAATTGTTTGTTTTTTATACTTTCCGTATGCAAGGTATGTGCACTGTAAAAAAACAACCTATATACCCATATAGAACAATAATGCGCTAGTAAATATTTTAACAATGGTCGTCATTAAGCCCGATTACAGAGGCGCCATCGTAATTATATTAGCTAAATAGCATAGTTCTGTTTCTTTTTCACTTTAGGCATTCGATACAGAGAACTCTTTTTAAGTTGCTAATAAATTTACGCTGGCGCCTCTGTAATCAGGCTTAATGTGTAAGTAAACAATAGTCAAAATAAAATTATACAATTACATTTAAATTATCTAAACGGTAAAATTAAAACAGCAATAAATCATTATAACATGTCAGTATAACTAATAAAATGTAAGTAGATAAAATTAAATAGCTAAATGCATTTTTATATCTTTTTTAACCTAATTGAAATTAAATAATAAAATAGCATAGTAAGCGAAATTTGAGTTCGCTACAAGCTGCGCAACATCTAATCTTGACTGAACAACACATAATACTGCACATTGATAGAAAAAAAATCATCTGTTTCATATAAGTAAAATTGCAACCCCAAATCGACAAAATTATAAAACAACTGATATTACTTTCTCGGATTCTAAGTTGCCCCCATAGTAAAAGTTGTTCATAATGATGGTCTGAGATCACCTCCTTTCGGCTTAGTATAGGGCAAGCAGATCACCCTGTATTGTAAAACAAAATGACTATAAAGTGTGTCACTTAATCAGAATGGTTTCGATTTTCTCTTTAGGGTTCCGTACCTAAAGGGTAAAATCCTATTACTAAGACTCCGCTGTCCATCCATACGTTTGTCTGTCTGGCCCTCTGTCTGTCACCAGGTTGTATCTCATGAACCATGATAGCTAGAACGTTGATTTTTTTACAGATTACGTATTTCAGTTGCCGCTATAACAACAAATACTAAAAATTGACTAAGCGCGAGTTGGACTCGCGTACGTAGGGTTCCGTACCCCATGGGAACCCCTTAGCCCCATTTCAAGCGTCTACCTGTTGCCGTTATTAATATGGAGCAAAAATCGGCAAAAAATACGTTCGTTGTATGGGGGCTCCCCGTAAAAATTTATTTTATTCTGTTTTTATTATTTGTTGTTATAGCGGCAACATAAATACATCATCTGTGAAAATTTCAGCTGCCTAGCTATCACGGTTCATGAGATACAGCCTGGTGACAGACAGACAGACATACGGACGGACGGACGGACAACAGAGTCTTAGTAATAGGGTCCCGTTTTTACCCTTTAGGTACGGAACCCTAAAATCGTCCGAATCACCGTCAGAGAAGTTGTATATGTACTCGTATAAATGTCGTTGGCATAGCGGTTAGCTCGTGCCATGCCATTTTGTTGGATGTTTTGGGCATGAGACGTGTGACAGCGAAATTCGATCCAAAGCAGCTTAATTTTGCCATGCATGTGAGAGATTTTTTGGCTAAAACCATCACCACAGTCATACTTCAGCCCTACGACCCCCTACGACTTTTTCTTTTCCCTAAAGATACCCATGACGGGACATCGATATTCAACAATTGAGGACATAAAAACTGCATCGCTGAAGAGCTCAAGGCTTATACCACAAAGTGATAACCAGCCGGGCTAGGATGCGCCCCACGAATTAATACTTTAGACGTTTCAGAACGAGACAGAGTTATGGTGTCACTTTTCACACTGTTCACACGTCGAAAAGAGTTCTTTTCGTGGCTTTTCGTGGTCGCATGCTTAACTTACAGAAGTGCTTCGAGAATGTGTATATCGGACTTCATCATTATTTGGTAAATAATGTGGTCAAACACGAGCCTAACTCATAATTATTATGGCCGCATTATCGTCCTACTGTAGGCAGGGCAAAGGCTTCCCTTCCGTATTTCCATATTACTCTTTCTAATAGGTTGTCAAATGCGTATCGAGACACGCGTATGATAGGGTTCCGTAGATGGTGACGATGATTATGATGATGACAAAAACTACTAAAATAATATTATTGGTGAAGAAATTTGACCCTGACGTCAATGGGCCTCTGAGCTGTGTCCAAGTGGTAGATCCGCACCCTAAATTGAGTTTTAGTATAATCATAAGTTTTTAAATTTTAATTTCCCTTTATAACTTAAACAGTTATGATCTCACAGCGCTTAAAATAATTTTGAGAAAATACAAATGGTACCTATTTAAACAAAAAATGTTTTAAATAACCTCATATTAATTGTAAAACCCTAATCAACAATACCCCACACGCTGGAGTGGTGGTGTTGAAAAATAATGTTAAATCTGCTTTACATATTGTATTTTAAGTATTTGAAATTGAGGTATGCTAAAACTATCATAAGGCCAAATTTCAAACAATTTGGGTCTTAAAAGTGTTGAAAAGAAGTTTTGTGACCCCATGTCACAAAGTTGTGTTGTGTCCGGACGGACACAACGGAAATATATAAACTTAATGATGTAAAGCTAAATCAAACAAGTTAATCAAAAGTAATTACCACGTTCAGCTTATCTACATTTTAAAAGGCTGTTTTGGCGGCAAATTTATATTAATTTCAGTAAATCGCTTTGAATAACGGGCGCGTGGCACGTGCTTGTACTGCAATTAAAACGTAATTTGTAGCTTGGGAATAGATGCTTGGGGTTACCCGCGATAACGTCTGTTACGACCCTGTATTAACGACACTACCGTGTTGTTAAGACAATTCTCTATTAAGAGACAACTAAGGTAGGTAATGTCACTTGACTTTGTTAAATATATAGGTATATTGGAACGAGTAAAAATACTCACTTGCATTTTATACTTCTGTCTAATTTCCTTATTGTTAGGTTTAATCCATTTCGACTGGACGTCAGCAGCCCCGAAACATAAAATGCTTTGATTTGATTATTTATCTTCTTCTGAACAGCGAATATTTCGCTGCACTGTGTACTACTCCACTGTCGTATCCCTACATAACTCGGGCCAGATTATCCACTTAATCTCGTTGGGCTTACAATTTGCATTATGAGTGGTCGCGTATCCAAAAAGAGGATGTTTCCCTTGATAGTAACAACAAACAAGCAAGTATCTTTTTAGAACCCTTTTATCTTTCGTTAATTGGATGATATTGCTTCCCACAGGGGTTTCTATATCGAATCAACCTCGAACAAATTTGATCAAGGTCCTGTGAGAGGTCAAATGGACATACTCAAAATATAATATCATATCTTAAAGCCGGACACAATTTTTGCCACAATTCCCACCAAGTCCATACAAACCTACCAACGTAATGCTCACTGTATTAAAATGTTTCTTCGGTTTTTTCACCCTGAAATGTTTATTAAGGTCGTGAGGTAAATGAGATCAACAATTTATCGGGTAATGCCCATAATCCCTGCCAGGTCCTCACTACGAAATACTAAAGTTTGGCGGAAGGGGAAGTTAGGCAACAAACTTTTTCGGGTATCTTTATTTGAAGAGCTGGAATTACCCACTTTGCTTGACTATAGTCATAATCATTTTGAATGGTAACTTGCTTGATGTTATCGTAACTCAAAATTGATTGAAAGTGTTGGTCAGGACAAAAATCCAGTGAATACATCTTGGTTCAGCCAAAAATATCCAGCTATACTCGGAATTTTAATTCGATTCCAGATTTGACATTAGCTACTGTCATTTTTGACAGTATGTACTGTAAAGTTACCATTTTTGACAGTATGTACTGTCAAAAATGACAGTAGCTAATGTCAAATCTGGAATCGAATTAAAATTCCGAGTATATACTGTAAGTATGTACTGTCAAAAATGACAGTAGCTAATGTCAAATCTGGAATCGAATTAAAATTCCGAGTATAGTCGCTGATCTGGTGAACTTCGTCTTACCATCTGCCAACTGTCAATGTCAACCTTTACCTACATGCAGGAACATTATGCATAGAAAAATGAAATTAATGTTTTTATTATTTTTCGCGCAACTTTTATAAATTTTCTCACCCTTAAAACCTTCCGTTAACTTCCACAAATATTACAAGATCAAAATTAGCTTCTTCGCTTAGATATCTTAAAATTAGCAAATCGGTTCTTATTCTCGAGTTTCAGCGAGACTTACAACCAATATTTATTTATATATCTGACGGAGTGAGACAGCATAGTTGGTTTTAGTTAAAAGCAACAGTGATGATTTTAAAGTGGGTATCACCCGAATGGGGTCGCACGTGGCAACACTGCAGGCTTGTGTCGGAATGAAATGATTTGACAGATGGGCGAGAAACGTCATGCCATTCCGCACGCAAGGCGGACTGCTCCCGTGCCAATCCATTAGCTTTAAAATCCGTTTTCATCCTCGAAAATTCTCGTTAAATTGATTACCAAGTGGTACTAGGTCAATAAAACCACCCGTCGCAGTAGTACAGAGTGTTTATTTGGTGAGATGGACAACTGGAGACCGCCGGCAAGCCGTACCGATGGATGGCCCACAAATAGCGATGGCGGGTGCTTTACACGATTAGTCTTAGTCCCCGACATCAGAAGTGGTATCACAACAACGCCCACAGCATTAGGATACAGCCTCATTGATCATCGCAGCACAATGACCAAAAAGTGCGGGCACTCAGCAAAAGTGAAGACGGTGTACAAAAGTGCTACCTTCGCACTACTACTGCGGAGAGAATAGACACGTTGCATCGCGCTGTGCGAAGAAGGTATTGACGTACGAGTAGAGCATCGAGTCAACACCTGCGATCCAACCAGCGATCGATCATCTTTCAAATCCGGTGAGCAGTTTTCAGTTTGTTTCGATTCGGGTGCAGATTGTTCTCTAATAAGAAAAAGTAACGTGGGAAGATCTCATGATGTGCAACAAAATAGCGCAGTCACACTTGTAGGAATCGAGGGTTCTAATGTTCACTGTTAACTTCAATTAATAGCGCAAAGTTAGATTCACAATTTTTCAGTGTCACTATTATTTAATGCCGTACCTGATGACAATATACAGCACGATATCATGACAACAATGACGACGGTATATGTATTCTGTGTGTGTGTGTGTATGTGTGTGTGTTTATATACCTGTGTGGTAAGCCTGTATGGTACTCATACTCATACTCTTTATTGATAACAACTAGTTACACGTCATTACACATACTAACATATTTCAGCTAACACTATAATTTGTTATTTGTTATAAGGTAAGCTTGTGTGATAAACCTGTGTGGTTAGACTGTGTAGTAAGACTGTGTAGTAAGTGTGTATGATAAGCCTGTGTAGTAATCCTGTGTGGTACGCCTATGTGAAACGCCTGTGTGATACGCCTGTATGATACGCCTGTGTGGTATGACTGTGTACCACTGTGTAGTAAGCCTGTATGATAAGCATGTGTAGTAATCCTGTGTGATACGACTGTGTAGTGAGCCTGTGTGGTAAGCTTTTGTGATAATTCTGTATGGTAAGCTTGTGTGATAATCCTGTGTGGTCAGCTTGTGAAGCAAGCCTGTTTGATAAGCCTGTGTAGAAACTCTGTGTGACAAGCCTGTGTGGAAGCTCTGTGTGACAAGCCTGTGTGGAAACTCTGTGTGACAAGCTTGTGTGGCAAGCCTGTGTGGAAGCTCTGTGTGACAAGCCTGTGTGGCGAGCCTGTGTGGCAACTCCGTGTAACAAGCCTGTGTGGCAACTCCGTGCAACAAGCCTGTGTGACAACTCCACGTAACAAGTCTGTGTGGTAACTCTGTGTGAAATGTCTGTGTGAAAAGCCTGTGTGAAAGCTCTCTGTGTTGTAACTGTGTGGCAGCTCTGTGTGGTAAAGTAGCTCTGTATGGAAAATCTGTATGGTACTCGTAACTCTTAGTGGTAACCCGGTGTGGCAACTCTGTGTGACAATCCTGTGTAGCAAGTTTGTGTGCGAATTCGGTGTAATACTTAAATCTACGTGAGAATTAACTCTGTGTGAAAAGCTTGTGTGGTATCTCCGTGTGGTATTTCTGTGTGGTATCTCCTTGTGGTATCTCCGTGTGGTATCTCTCTGTGGTAACTCCGTGTGGTAACTCCGTGTGGTATCTCCGTGTGGTAACTCCGTATGGTATCTCCGTATGGTATCTTTGGGTTGGCAATTTCTTGTAGTAACTCCGTGTGGTATCTCCGTGTAGTATCTTCGTGTGGTATCTTCGTGTGGTATCTTCGTGTGGTATTTTCGTGTGGTATCTTCGTGTGGTATCTTCGTGTGGTATCTTCGTGTGGTATCTTCGTGTGGTATCTTTGTGTGGTATCTTCGTGTGGTATCTTCGTGTGGTATCTTCGTGTGGTATCTTCGTGTGGTATCTTCGTGTGGTATCTTCGTATGGTATCTCCGTGTGGTATCTCCGTGTAGTATCTTCGTGTGGTATCTTCGTGTGGTATCTTCGTGTAGTATCTTCGTGTGGTATCTCCGTGTGGTAAATTCGTGTGGTAACTCCGTGTGGTAAATCCGTGTGGTAAGTCCTTGTGGTAGCTCCGTGTTGTAACTCTGTGTGACAATCAAAGAAAATAGGAAACCACCCCACATAGTTACAACTAGTGTGGTTGCTAACTAACGCATTAGTTACTTGTTTTGCCAAGAAATAAAAAAAAAACATACGAGGACGTATGAAGATGCAGGATGGCCGTGACGGAGTGAGACAGCATAGTTGGTTTTAGTTAAAAGCAACAGTGATGATTTTAAAGTGGGTATCACCCGAATGGGGTCGCACGTGGCAACACTGCAGGCTTGTGTCGGAATGAAATGATTTGACAGATGGGCGAGAAACGTCATGCCATTCCGCACGCAAGGCGGACTGCTCCCGTGCCAATCCATTAGCTTTAAAATCCGTTTTCATCCTCGAAAATTCTCGTTAAATTGATTACCAAGTGGTACTAGGTCAATAAAACCACCCGTCGCAGTAGTACAGAGTGTTTATTTGGTGAGATGGACAACTGGAGACCGCCGGCAAGCCGTACCGATGGATGGCCCACAAATAGCGATGGCGGGTGCTTTACACGATTAGTCTTAGTCCCCGACATATCTATTAGCTGACCCGGTGAACTTCATGTCTAGACGGTGATTACTTCAGCAATAATTATTAATTTTTTTACGCATATGTGTGTTAAAGTCCACTATCCTAAATCTATTTTCTTATTTCTAGAACAAATAATTGTAATAAATCTGTATAATACTAACATTAATTTGTCATTTTTTGCGGAACTTTCACAGAGCGAGATATTCACGCTCTCAACAAGTTTGGACAGGTATTAGCAAATTCTAAAGTGTAAATATAAAAAGTACGTGTAAATGCTACACTTAAACTGATCTATGTTACAATTATCCAAATAAAAGTGTTTCATGTGATGTTTGTACAATTGATATAACCTACTCGTATGAGTCCTGTTTTGTAAGGAGTGCTACACACGTGGGACTCGGCTCGGCAAAGGCTAGAGGCATATGCTGGGATATTTTTCCTTACGTACGACTCGCGCCCACTCTCGACTATGCCTTATTTGCAGGAAGGATTCGATCTTTACTAAGATTATAAATCCGAAAGTGTTTTTTGGTTATTTGTTAAGGCCTGTTTACACTTTGATTAGAGATTAGTACAAGTGGTAAGTGATTAGTAGGCAGTCACACACTCGCACTAATCAATCGGTGTCCACACGTGTTTACTACTAATAACACAACACTTGCACTAATCACTAATCCAAGTGTAAACAGGCCTTTACACTTTGACGCAGCAACGAAGCGATAGATGGATTTTGTATTTTACATAGATATAGTTTAAAGGTCGGAAAGTATCATAGGCTATTTTTATTTACATTAATTAGCCTTCAATAAACCGCGGCCAGTATTTGATATACCTAGGTAGGTAATTCAAATTCCTCCTAGCCGACTTCGCCAAGGGTGGACTGGCGATGTTGGCTGGCTTACTTTATCAGTAAGAGTTACGTAACTCGCTAATGTCGATATTTTAAAGGTTCTGTTGCAATGACTGTTACTGTTTATAAACAATTTCTTAACGTTGTACTTAAAGTGGCTCAACTTTGTTTTTATGGCTGCTGCTAATTTAGAGCAAAATATTTTTTCAAAGTTTAATGAATAGATTTTATACGGTTGCTACCAACGTTGAAGAAGTTTTTCTTCATATTTCCTAACTTTGTATAAGGTAAATAATAATCGGCTAAGTACGAGTCGGACTCGCGCACGGAGGGTTCCGTACTGTATGGGAGCCCCCTTAAATATTTGTTTTATTTTAATTTTAGTATTGAAGTGAATATACAACTAAATATTCAGTGAAAATTTCAAGCATCTACCTGGTACCATTATTAATATAGAGCGAAAAACGTCTAAAAATTCAGGTTTGTTGTATGGGAGCCCCCCTTAAATATTTATTTTATTTTGTTTTTAGTATTTGTTGTTATAGCGGTAACCGAAATACATCATCTGTGTCAGCTGCCTAGCTATCATGGTTCATGAGATACAGCCCGGTGACAGACAGGCAGACAGACGGACAGACGGAGAGACGGACATCGAAGACTTAGTAATAGGGTCCCATTTTTCCCTTTGGGTACGGAACCCTAAAAATCAGCAAGGATTGCGGGAATAACATTTATAAGAAAATATTCTTAGAAGTTAGCGGCAACCTTATAAACATGTTTTCGAGACTCTTTGTGTTGGTTTCGCAAGCTGTTTCGAGCCCGCACACTGGAAATTAATATTAATAAAAATTATAAATGTATATATATAAATCAATTGCGTTGAGATGGCGCCTCCGAACAACTTAGTAGCATATTCGTTATTTTTACAAGAAAGAGAGCAACCCGAAGTCATCGAAATATATAAGACGTTCTTAGAATTTCAGTCGTCTCTTTTATGGAATATACGAGGTGCATTCAATAAGTACCTAGCCTCATCGCCAGAGGGCGCTGTAGTTTCAAAAGAGTTTTACCACAGTGTAGCACATTCTTTTTTAATTCTTTTTTCAAATTTTCATTCCAATCCCTTCATTTGTTTTAATTTGACAACTTATGGAAGCGAACGTATCGATCGGTTTTACAAAAATGGAAAAAGAGCAATATCGTTCGGTGATTCGATTCCTATTTTTGGAAGGGAAAAAGCGCATCGAAATCAAAGAGCGCTTGGATGCTGTGTACGGTGACTCTTCTCCATCGATGGCCACCGTCAAGAATTGGTTCAACGAGTTTGCAAGTGGCCGTACGTCGGTTTTTGATGAACCACGTCCAGGTGCACCGAAAACAGCTGCTACGGAGGAAAACATTAAAAAAATCCATGATCTCGTATTGGCAGATTGCCGATTGAAGGTTCGGGAGCTAGCTGAGACTGTAGGCATTTCAGAAGGAACAGTGCATCATATTCTTCACGAGGAACTCGGCATGAGAAAGCTGCCATCGCGCCGGATGGGTGCCGCGTTTACTCGCACCGGAAAACAAGTGCAACCGTGAGACCACATCGGAGACGTGTTTGGCGCTGTTTAAGCGAAATCCAGCGGAGTTTTTGCGTCGTTTTGTGACCGTCGATGAAACCTGGATCCACTGGTACACACCAGAGACCAAGGAGCAATCAAAACAATGGATCCAGACCGGGGAACGTGCTCCAAAGAAGGCGAAAACTGTAAAATCGGCCGGAAAATTTTTGGCCACCGTTTTCTGGGTGTGATCTACATCGATTACCTCGAGAAGGGTAAAACAATTACAGGGCTTTACTATGCCGATTTATTGGGCCGATTCGACGCCGAATTAAAGAAAAAACGACCCCATCTGGCGAAGAAAAAAGTGCTGTTTCACCACGACAACGCACCGGTTCACACGTCTCCCGTTGCCATGGCCAAATTGGTCGAATTACGCTACGAATTGCTGCCCCATCCACCGTATTTTCCAGATTTGGCCCCTTGTGACTTCTTTCTGTTTCCTAGTCTGAAAAAATCTCTCGCCGGGAATAGATATGGATCAAATGAGGAGGTCATCGCCGCCACGGAGGCCTATTTTGCAGAGTTTGACAAAAACTATTTTTCGGACGGGTTAAAAAAGTTGGAGCATCGCTGGGCTAAGTGTATCGAACTAAAAGGAGACTATTTTGAAAAATAAATTGCCACTTTTCCAAAATTTTCGTTTACTTTTTGTAGGCTAAGTATTTATTGAATGATCCTCGTAATTAATACAACTTCATACTTAGAAACTTCATTTGTAAAGAAACATGGTGTTAGATATCATAGCCATTTTACTAAACGTATCGTCAAAATAGTGAACAATTTTTTGATTAGCGCCGTAGTTGAGGATGTATCATCATCATCATCACCTTTTGATAACCCACTCCTGGGCATAGGCCTTCTTTTGTTTGTGCTATTCACCAGAAGATATAAAATACAATGGACCTATTTTGATGCTCGACTTCACCGATTTGTCCCGAGTCTAACATGTGTGTAGCACGCCTAATAACGAAATCAGCGAGAAATATAAAACTAATACAAAATTTCAATAGTTGAGATATTCACATACAGAAAACATACCATACAAATAGATTATAAAGTAAAAGCTTTTGATCTTTGAATATGGAATCCCATTAAATTATTCGAATTCGATTCCAATTATTCGACTAAATCTTTTATCATTTTGGGAACTGGTCCAAGGGACTCTAGTACATACAGCCTTGATTACTTATTACTTAGTTACATAGGCACAAAGGATGTGGTTTCCTTGTACCTAATGTTCTTAATCATCATTCAATTCTTTGTAAAAGGTTTGAGATTTTATTAAAGGTTCTTTAAGGTGATAGTTGTTATTACTTTTATTTTAAGAGTTCCATGAATTATACCATGACAAAAATATTATTACAGGGTGACTGGGTTACTTACTTAATACAGATTATATATTTATTATATTTTTACTACATTTTTACATAATTCAACCAAGAATCAATTGAAGAAACGATTACCCACCAAGCCAACATCTAGGTTTGTATCGTAAGCAAATCACTAAATGTTTTAGTCATAACATTTTTTTCCGTGGTACTGCCAAGCTCTCTAGTAGTACTACAGTAAGAAATCTCGTGCCCGTGGAACTTACTAGTAGTACATCTGGTAGGACCACGGGCAACAAAAGTAAAATACTAGATACCTTTCTCGCAAACCTATATTTTTACCTCTAACTTTTGAGTTAATAATTTAATATACACAAGTTTGACGTAGAATACATCTAATATTAAAAGTGTCTATGCCATTTGTACGTGTCGATAAGATTTATTGTGGAAGCCTGGCGGCATTTTGCTAGATTTCTTTTGTCCAAATATTCGAATAGGATATTGAATTTACATTCTTTGGAGACGCTTATCGTGCGGCAGACGTGTCTTGTCCCTCTATGATTGCCTTCTTGCGTTTTCAGGATCTCTGATCTTTCGAATCTGATGTGTGAAAACAAGCAAAAGATGCTGTCACACAGGTCACACTATAGTACCAATTTGAGCCACAAAGAAAATAATATAGTAGCATTAGTCTTGTCAACATTTGCATAATTAACTAAGATCACAATTATTTGACAAAAGATAGTAAGAATAATAATAAGTTGCTATTGTCGCCAATGGGCCTGATATCGTGGTGGTCGACCGGTCCCAGCGCCGCGCGCCGGGCAGTGCTCGTCAATGTCACCATCCCACATGACGAGAACCTCGTGAAGGCCGAGAAGGACTAGCTCAGCAAGTACCTTGACTTGGCTCACGGGGTAACCGCCATGTGGTACGTGGACTCGACGATCATTGTCCCGGTAGTCGTATCGGTGAACGGTTTAATAGCAAAGAGCGCCTCGACCAACATCTCAAAAGGCTCTCGCTAGACGGTTGGGTCAAGGGCCAGATTCAAAAGGCAGTAATCCTGGACACGGTGCGCATTGTTGGGAGGTTCCTCAGCGGTGTAATCAATCGCTTTGGTAAGAAATATTGTACGTTTGTACTTTTTCTTTTTCAATAAAGTTTTTAGTTTATGTAATATGTACCTATAAGTTTTGCGTAAAAATAAGACATTTTAGAGTCTTATAACTTTAAGGTCATTTAAAAAACTGTAAAACATAAGACGTATAAACCTAGCGAATGAAGTGCTGATTAAATGAAAAAAAAAACACTCAAATCGCATAATATTTAGAGGTAGATATAGATAACAGCTTATCGTTTTTGTTTTTAAGCAAGACAATTTCCAAATTTTGTGTTATTACACTGTGTCATGACTGTTATTTTATTCCACTTTTGTTAGAAGGATTTTTTTGCAACAATGATTTGTTTTTAAGAATAAAAAAGGGTAACCAAACAAAGAAGCTTAATTAAAATTAGCGTAACTCAAACATGATGATTATTTTTACAGTCAGTAGGGTGTTAACTTTTAAGACATACAACGTAAATTAAATCTCATCAAAAACATAAATGTGAAATGGGAGCCAAAGTGTCGCCACCAAAAGAATTGAGATCCAACACGGGGGCCAAGTGTTCTGTAGAAAATCCTAAAGTTTAAGCTACAAGATCATACCTACAACATTCTAAAGGGATTTACTTACGTAATTCAAGCTCGTGATTTGACTTGGCTAGTTTAAGAATAAGTACAGTGCAAATAAGCATTTGTCTGTACGTGTAAACTAGCCAAATCAAATCTTAAGCTTGAATTACATAAGTAAATTTCTTTTAAATGATGTAGGTATATTCTTGTAACTTAAACTTTATGATTTTCTACAGAACACTTGGCCCCCGTGTTGGATCTCAATTCTTTTAGTGGCGACACTTTGGCTCCCATTTCACATTTATGTTTTTGATGAGACATCATAACTTTTTGTTCAGAAATAATTATTAGTTACATCATGATTATCATAGTACACTTATCTCTGAAAATGTTATCTAGTATTTATTATATTACTATCACAAATGGCATGGTTCATCTATCGAAAATCTCAGTGCCTCGCGACGCTACCGCCATTTATTGGAGTATTGTTTAGGTAAATTTTACAATTACTTTGTTAATAGTACTAATTATCAATAATTTTCAGGTTTTAGATTTTTTCCTTTATTTATGCCCGATAGTCTACCTTGGTGCCAAATATCAAGATTCTAGGTCATCTGGAAGTGGGTTAGGTTTTTGATCTATAAGTCAGTGAGTGAATCAGTGAGTGAATCAGTCAATGAAACACGAGTTTCTAAACGTTAATACATATATCAATAACTGATTGAGCAAAATTTATGAAATTTTGGATTCTTGATAAGCTAAAAGACTTTAGTTAATGTGCCAAATTTCATGTATGTAGGCTAAATAGTTTTTGAGTTGTGAGGGGGTCAAAAGTAGCTCCAAGTGGTTCGTTTAATATTACACACGGCCGCTGCGTCGCCAGTTGTCTTTGAACACTTTGGCTGGACACGCTGCCGCGTGTCCAGCCAAAGTGAAAAGATATTTAAAATAATTAGACTAGCCTTAGCTTCATAAAAATATTCCTCGTACTCGTAACAAAGAATATAGAAAGTGTACTTCTACGCGATGAACATGTTATAGAACATTATTAGTTCATTTCAGCCATAGGACGTCTACTGCTCGATACAGGCCTCCCCCAAAGATCAATGGAGCCAGGACATCATTGTACTCGTTAATATGAAAAATCTTAGTCTGGGATCAACCCTTAATTCGCGGAATATATGTTGGTTCCTAAAAAAAATTTCGACCAAATGTATAGAGTTGATTGTTTGTCGATTTCATAATTGGTCTAACAGTTAAAAGTTGGCCTTAATGATGAGTACAATGATACCTTAGAATATGTCCTTCGTTTAGATTGACCCCTTATTTTAGTCGTTTTTTTTTGTCAACAGCATCATTCAGCAATAATTTCACCGAGGCAACGAACTGTGGAGCTGGGAGCAGTGGCATGCAGAGCACGAGTGGAAGAGGCGGGGTCGGACAACCAAGCGGCGGTCAGACTGGTGGAGACGGACGAAGCTACATGAGGAGGAACGTGCCGGAACGATTGGAAGGATCGGCAGCAATGTATTGGCGGCGAAACGAACAAAAGGTGATCCAGCGGTGGAGGTTTGATAACACACGGCAACGGCGCCAGTCTCTCGAGGCGCAGCAGGAGCGTGAGCGGCGCCAGTCTCTCGAAGCGCAGCAGGAGCGCGAGCGGCGCCAGTCTCTCGAGGCGCAGCAGGAACGCGAGCGGCGCCAGTCTCTCGAGGCGCAGCAGGAGCGTGAGCGGCGCCAGTCTCTCGAGGCGCAGCAGGAGCGCGAGCGGTGCGAGTCGATCGAGATGCAGACTCTGTCGGTCGTCAACATGTGATGCAGGGTGAGCTGGTCAGGAGAGAGCGCCGAGGCAGATACAGGCCGCTCTTCAATGCCACGCTCGCAATCTTCACGTCCATTCGATATCTTTAACGTTGATCCTAGATACTCGACGTTACCGCCGACATGGATTTAGAAAATAAAGTTGAAATAGACGTGACAGACAATATAATACGCTGAATTGACATATCATATGATATACCTTTAGCATACTAGCAGGTATATTCTCTAGAGCAGGGTTTCTCAAACCATGGGTCGCGACCCCTGGTGAGTCGCAAGCGAATATTAAGATTATATTCGCTCGCGACTTACTTTTTCGCGATTTAGCGAATATATAGATTTATTCCTGTCTGTAGAACGACACACTAACCGATTGAGCAAAATATGGACGAAGTGTCTGCAATTTCTATTTGGTAACGGTTAAATTTCTTAATGGTGGGTCCCGAGTTTGTAACCTTGTATTAGATGGGTCGTAGCTCAGTCGATTTTGGGAACCACTGCTCTAGAGGAATTTATAAATAGGACTGGAAAAGGTGGGACTTATAAACGGTACTGTTATATGTTATTCATGTTATTACTTGAATTTAATTTATTGACTGTGTCCATTGGTAACTCTTTGTGCGTTAACCGTGTTATGTATGTTGTATTTTGTGCACTTCTGAAATTAAGTAGAGAGCAACATCTTGTAAATTTATGAGATATGTGCCTGTTACTTTAACATGCACATGATTATTCATTTTCTTCTTCTTTTCAGCCATAGGACGTCCACTGCTGGACATAGGCCTCCCCTAAAGATCTCCAATAAGACCGGTAGATAGCGGCTTGCATCCAGGGCGATCCTTGAGGTCGACAGTCCACCTTGTGGGTGGACGTCCTACGCTGCACTTGCCGGTACGTGGTCTCCACTCGAGGACTTTTCGACCCCATCGGTCATCAGTCCTCCGCGCTATGTGCCCTGCCCATTGCCACTTCAACCTGCCAATCCGCTGGGCTATATCGGTAACCTTGGTTCTTCTACGGGCTATATCGGTAACCTTGGTTCCTCATTTCTGATTCGATCTCGCAGAGAAACTCCGAGCATAGCCCTCTACATTCCTCATTGGGCTACTTGAAGCCTACTAATAAGGCCCATAGTGAGAGACCTGAGACTGATATATATTTTTTCTTTAAGTTGTACCTAGCTATGTATTAAATATATTTTGTGAAATCTTGAAACGTATGTAAGTACCTATTTGAGATTAGATTTAAATTACTTAAACTGTATTTTAAACATTGTTATCTAACGATTCCAAGTGCAACTGTAATGTCTACGGAATAAAGGAACTTTGACTTTGACTTTGACCACGTTTCTGTGCCATAAGTCATCACTGGCAACACTGGTCGAAAACTTTCGACTTGAGGCACTGAGGTATGTCGGACGAGAAGACGTAACGCCATTTTCCGAACGCTGCCCATTATTCATTTGAGTAAAATTATAATAAATGTAGGTATGTACTCGTACTTTTATTCCCGTGGATAGATAACAATAAACGTTAAACATACGAGTATTAAACGGTCGGACGGATAATTACGGCCATCGATTTTATTCGTTTTTTGCTAATACTACGAATATCTGATAAACTAATTTTTAAGAATGTTTCGAAGTATAATTTAATAATGTTTTGAACTTACACATAATTATGTTTATTTGTAAGTTTTAAGTACGTGTATTAGTATTATCTGTGGATGTTATTATTAACGTTAAAATATCGACGACAAAAAAGTTTCAACTTTGTCTTCTAGTATAAAATCTGCAAAAGATATAATTGTTGCATGTAAGTTAATATCTGTATTTAGAATTAACGGGTTTTCCATATATTTTTCAAATAGGCATAACGGATATTGCAAAATAAAACCAGTTTCTAATCACGTATTACATATGGAGCCACCGAGAACCCGGAGGCTAAATTAAACATCTAAGTATAGAAATCGTTTTAATTTATTATCTTGTAAAGTTTAGCCACTGAAAAAAAATCTATTTTTTCGCCAAAAAATGGCACATTTGACTTCAATAGTATACAAAATTCGATAATATAATATAATCATATTAGTCATATCATACACTTAGTTAACGACGCTCGAGTTTTCCAGGCTCAAAATAAATAGGCGAGAAATCTAGAATGTGCTGTTATTTGAAATATATCATGCGTTTAAATAGAAAAAGAATCCTTTATAAATCTATCTCCACAAATATAAATTATAAATTATGATAGAATCTTTTTGAAATAAATTTTTGGACCAAAATTAGCAGGGCTCGTGCAAATATTTAATTTAAACAACGTGACGTGGCCACGTGACCATTTATATGGCTTATAGGTTCTGAGAAAACATCAATTTTATAAACTGTAGCAAAAATAGCGTCCGATCTGCGGGAAAGTCACCTGAAATGATATTTTTTCTCTTTTTGTAGAATTTATTTATGAATTTATGTTCTAAATTTCAATATTTTCAGCGAATATTTAGAGCACACAGATGCCATGTAGTCTTTTGAACTGGAGTAGTTAACTGATTATACACGCTTTGTTAATTTTTTTTACAATATTAAATATTTTAGTAGTACATGCCGAATCAAACTCCTTGGCGGCTGTGAACACGAAGCGAGTGGTTACGCAGTAGCAATATAATATTCAAATTTTAGCGGCGCAAAAGAGGGGATGTGCGCAGCTTGTAGCTAACATCACAGCCGCCAAGAAGTAATTTTAACAGGATGTTTTATTTTCTTTTCTTTTTATAACAACACAATCAAATTAACAGACGCTTACTGCAGCGTTGTTGGGGGGTATTGAAAATAAAGCGATTTGTCGTGATGTTTAAACTAAATTTAAAAAAAAAAACTTTTTCTATTTCATGTTTACCAAACTTTTTTTTATTGCTTATAGTTTTTCGTTTGACTACATACTGCCTGATGTTAAGCAGATGTGCGGTCTAGGGTGTAGCACGCTTACCTATAAGATACCTATTGACTCGGGATTTGATAACACCCACGTTGTACTTTAGCGGGAAGGCAGACCCAGGCAAAGAACAACAGGCCAACTACTGAGACTATACGACGATAATTATAACGAGTCATCCCTTAGCTATGGCTCAACATTAGTGTGACAGTAGTAGCTGTGCTAAATATAGAAACGGCCGTAACTTTTCTTAGGTAATATTTGTAACAGATCAATTATATGGTGTTACATTTTACTACGAATGTATTTTTGTAACTTATTATTATGAATTGTAAATTTGATTAAAAGCGTGATATTCTAATATTTGTAAAAACGTATTAAAGTTAAACTATTTGATGGTATATTCTAAATTTCGAGAAATCTTTGTGGTATTATAAGACTCTGAGTTTTAAGATGTTTGTAATGTTAAGAAGCTTAGCTGTTATAATTTATATTTTATGCGATGGTCAATATAATGGGAGACTACTTTATAGTCGGAAGTTTAGTAATATTATAATGTTGAGAGTCCAATAAGGAGTTTAAAATTATTGACGTTTAGAGAACGTAACATTTCGAGAAAGTGGCATTATACGCCAAGAGAGTTTAGATAGACCAGGGCTTGAAGCCTTTGAAAATAGTAAAAAGTGAATAAAAATATAGTAGGACGAAACCCATTAGAAAAGGAAGAGAATAAGAAGAATAACAAAAGTTAAAGATAAATAATTTACTGGTGATCTGAGTGGAAGATTTATCTCGATTTCCGTCAAAACTAAGCCTTAGACTTGTTGTTTTGCTGAAATTGGAGATAAACCATTTTTACCCTCAAAAATTTCACCCCTCCCACTTCACCTCACAGATCACCCGTAAATTATATTTTCCTCTTCCTTTTTTTTCAATTGTTATATTTTCTTCCGTTTCCAGTGGGTTTTATCCTACTATTTTTCTTTTGTCTCAAAAATTATCGACCCTGGTCTAGTGTAAGTATATATTATATCATATTAACCATAGTACTAGCCTAGCTCAAGGAACTAAAAAAATGTTTGTTGTGATGATTGTTAAGCGCTGGTCATTACTATTTATGTGCATTTTTATAATTAGTTTATATTGTAATTAATTTTAGTATATTGATTTCGTTTCGTGTAGGGTGATAATTTAATTGTAAGTTCATTTTATGTTTTTCGAGATATTTGCTGTTGTGTACAGATTGTAGGGTGACAATAAAACGAGCGATGTCAATGGCGGTGAAAGAAATTGTAGGTACCTACAAGTAAGAGATCCGACTGCAGGACCGTTACATTCAACGAGTATATACAGGCTTAAAACCTACTTTTTACGTAAATGTATGAGTAGGAGATGAAGGAAAATTACAAATACTAGCGGCCATTTTTCGTTAGGTAGCAAGGTATTTACGTAAAAAAATAAGTTAGGTAAAAATAAGTTTTAAGTACTTACTCGTACCTCATTCGTTTCCTATGTCCCTATGATACTACACAAACCAAAATATCACGCGAGCAAGCTGCTGGCAAAAGATAGTGCTTTAAAGTGCATAGTTGCCAAGATATCAGCCAAAAACGTGTTTTCGAGGTGGCGCTTGAAGCTCCACCTGGATATGTCAGTATTTTGTGATTTTATACTCAGTAAAGTGATCCTAAACCTTATAAAAAATGGATCGGAAATTTTGTGCAAAGTTAAATTCTATTTTTTCTGAGGTATAAACGTGTATGTACTCCAAGAACGTAATTTTGCACTCGGATCTAAGACTATACAGGACTTACCTATGTAAGATGGCCGTCAAGATAGCCGAACTCTATACTAGAACTATCTTAGTGTCAAATTACAAGCAATTTGGTTCATAAATGTGAGAGATATGAGGCTTTGTGACGTAGGAACAGACAGACGGACACAACGAAATTAGGAGTTTTTTGTTCTTTACTACAGCACGGAACCCTACGAATAAAAAATATAATTAGTCCGTCAGTTACATTAGGTATCAAAATATAGTAGACACGTATTTTTTTCTTTTGCCCATTAAACAAAAAATAGGTCACGTCTAGGCAACGCCTTACCACAAAAGACAAACACGCTTTAAACACTGTTTTACCGTGCAATTTGTACTCTTAAACATTGTCTAAAGCGTGCGTGAAACTTTTGTGGTAAGGCGGTTACTTTTACATAAAAGAGACGTCGCGTGCCCCCACTCCCGAACTTTGACTCGCTTTGTCTTCGCTAGTTTTTGTTTGACAAAATACCTAAGAATACGTGTCCAATATTTTTTGACATCTAACTGACGGACTAATTACGATTGGGTACAAGACGTATAAATACGTTTTGTACCCAATCGTTAAGCCACTGTGATTTTTTTTTTAAACTTTTAAGATTTTTTTTGGGGTAAAATTATTTTTTCTGGCTGTACCTATAGTCACTGTAGTGTATTTTGCTAAGTAACACTTTATATAATAAGAAAACTGTTATGATTAAGTATACAATATATTTATAAGCTAAATGTTAAGAGTAATGTAAGCCTTATAATCTTTTATGAGAATGAGTTTTTTCCCACTAATGGTGGGTTTTTGTAAATCATTTTCATAAAAGAATTTACTTTAAACCAAAGACCTTTGTTCACTACACTGATATTTGAGATCACAGGCGTTTGCAGTCGTGTTACGTGGTACAAAGCGAGAGGAAGAAAATGTTAGCAACAGAATAGCTCAAGGCGACGCCGCACCCGTTCATTTGTTACCCTTGGATATCTCACGCCGTTACAAGTTCCGAGAATAAAGAGGCACATTTTTTACAATGTATTTGTTTAAATAATGTAATGCTATTCAAATAAATTTATTTTCTATCAAGGACTCAAGGTTCAATAATTTATAGCTATTCCAATAAACAAGAACTCTATTGTAAAGAGCTAAGGTTGAACAGACTACATATTTGTTTTGGAGGAGTGTTCACATATCTACGGACGGTAGTACGATATTCAAGGGTACAAATCAGCAGCTGCACCGCAAAGCATTGTTCTTAACTCTCAAAGCTACTTCCCAAATAATCAACATGTATATGAGCTTATGTCAATGATGTTTGTGTTCCATATTCATCTATTTTAATAAATGTCAGTATTACTAAACGTTTTGTTTTATTTTCCAAGTCTAATACAAAAATACATTCATGTGCCTTTTATCAGCCTTCACTGCAATTCCGGAGATTCTAAATTGTATGCTTGTGATGATGATAGTAAATAATTTTAAAGCTATAACTATATCAATTCAGTTTAATATATTTCAATTTTATTTGGGTTCCAAAGAAAGCAGTCTTATCCAACTATTTTATAATTTTATTTAGGAATATTGATACTTGGTCTGTCTTTTTCTATGTTTTCTGTCCTTTTGGCCGCGTACGCAACCAATGTTTGGCCTATGAGAAGTTTTTCCTCTTCGTTACAACTAATATAACTAGTTGCAGTGCAACCAACAACTTTTTGCATACTACAATATGTGCGATATGTTTTTATTTGCTAAATAATTCTAAATTTCCGTTCTTATTCAAATTTTTCACATTTCAAATTTGCTTTGACCAAACTTTGAACATTTATATATGTAGGTGATACGAAGTTCACCGTGTCATCTAGTTTTATATTAATCTCAAGTTTTAATATGGTTAACATCTGCAGTATGATAAGTCTAACAACGCGCGAATTCAGCCCACTGATAATCAAACTAGCTTCATTAACGATTTAACGATAATTCTGTTTCGCAAACAATAAGCCCGATTACAGAGGCGCCAGCACAAATTTAATAGCAACGTAAAAAGCGTTCTCTCTATCGAATGCCTAAAGTGAAAACGAAACAGAACTCTGCTATTTAGCTAATATAATCACTATGGCGCCTCTGTAATCGGGCTTAATTTGTACCTGATTATTTTCTCTGTAAATAAACATTTTATTTACGTTCTTTCATACTACAGAATCAAGTATATAGGTCTTGGAACTTTGACAACGATAATAATCGGCCAAGTACGAGTCGCACTCGCGCACGGAGGGTTCCGTACTGTATGGGAGCCCCCTTAAATATTTATTTTATTTTAATTTTATTATTTACCAATGAAGTGAATATAAAACTAAATATTCTGTGAAAATTTCAAGCATCTACCTGTTACCATTATTAATATAGAGCGAAAAACGTCTAAAAATTCAGGTTTGTTGTATGGGAGCCCCCCTTTAATATTTATTTTGTTTTTAGTATTTGTTGTTATAGCGGCAACCGATATACATCATCTGTGAAAATTTCAGCTGTCTAGCTATCATGGTTCATGAGATACAGCCCGGTGACAGACGGACATCGAAGTCGTAGTAATAGGGTCCCGTTTTTCCCTTTGGGTACGGAACCCTAAAAAGTCTAAACCAAGTTAAAACAACTTGGCGGCTGTGATGTTAGCTGTAAGTTGCGGATAGCCCAACCTTGACTGAAGATCCCTTAAAAGCTGCGCGGGGATTGCGTTATCCGCAAGTTATGGCTATGTTATATGATTCGGCATTATTACATGTACGAATTTGAACTTATTACATTCATGAATAGGATTTAGGTTGTATCTACATGCTCGTTATATTCTTTATTTAAATCAACAATAACTAGCGATAATAAAACATTACTTTGAAATGGGCCATTTTACGTGAAGCGGACAGCAAAAAAAAAGAGAGATCGTGAATTTTGTTTTAATTCTGGTTAATTATACTTCTACTAAACATGGATAGTACACACAATTTATTTCGTGATATCCATTTTTGCTAAGTATGAGATTTTTAAATTTACTAAGCATGAAGTCATGAATTTTTGACGCATATTATCTGTATAAAAAAGTTTTAGAAATTACCATTTTGTATGAACGTGTTATTATTATCAAATGCATTTATATTGTTAATTATATAATGTTTTCAAAAAATCTTTTATTTTTTGCATGTTAGTATGAAGAAATAAAATATTAATAGCGTAGTATTTTAGCATGTTAGCTCATAAATCCGATTATCTCGTAGCTATGTGTTTGTACTCTGTATGCTCTTGATCTTAAACTATTAGAGATCACGTTTTAATTTTTTTGTGAAGAATGAGTACATTTAAACCTTTAATTCAAGGGTAAATAAAAAAATAGGGTCGAACTTACTCAAAAATTGATTTTAAATATTCACTTGCGGTTTACTATATGTAAAAAGATCAAATTTGGAATCCGACAAAAAAACTAAAAACTTCAAGTTTCTAACTACTATAGGAAACAATAATTTTTAGTTTTTAATACAAATTAATTGATACAGACAATAAGGATCCAAAAATTCATGACTTCATTCTTAGTAAATTTTTAAAAACTCATTAATGAGCAAAAAAGCAAAGCACAAAAAAAAATTGTGTGTACACATCCACGTCTACTAGAAGTATAATTAACCAGAATGTAAACAAAGTTCACAACCTCACTTTTTTTGTTGTCCGCTTCACGTGAAATGCCCCAAATATTACGCACTAAACTTTAAAATGACAAAGATGCCTTGGGATTCGAAGTCAGGACTTCAGTATTAAAATCCAATCCGAGTTGTAAATAACCCCGTTTCTCAGTAATGAATCACATTACTGGGAAATATGTTTTCGTCAACACTGAATTGCCGAGATGGGGGTCGGTCCGCTACTCAGAGAGTCAATTTAAACCATTGCTCTAAACTAAATATGGGCGGTAAGTTTTACAAATATGAATAACTAGCGGCCCACCCCAGCTTTTCCCGGGTATGATTTGAAATAAAAAATATTTTATAAATATTGTGCCTATTATGTATACCTACCACGTAATGTATGGAGTTTTAGTAATGATCCCTAATTTTTTTAAATACAATATAGCCTATGTCATCCGGATATATTTTAAAACTAAAAATGAGTTTAGTATGACTCTATAGACAGATATTTGCAAATGATTTAAGAATTTAATCTGACTCTATACACACTTACATACTTATCTAGTTGCCAGTAAATGAAAATTGCTTGTGTCACGTATGTTTTTCAACGGTGTCAGCCCGTAAGATTCTTAGTACTTTACAACATGGCGTGATATTATAGTAATAATTCAAATATTTATTTCGGCGATTTTACAGCAGCGTCTATCACAAGTGTCAAAGACTACGCCGCAGATTAACAGATATGAAATTATTTGGCAACCGTTACTATCAAATAATCAATTTTGGGGATGGAAATAAAATATGGACAGACAGAAATTCACAGTGCAAATAAAGCTCACATACACACAGTTGTATAGAATCCTGATTCCCTGGCTTGTGTTGCCTGAAGCGAAATTAGAGCTTCGCTGTACGCAAACTTTCGCCTAAAATAAACCTTATCGAGCGAGTACTCGTACCTCTCGTGAACTCTCTAGTAAATAGTCTTTCAAACTTCCAATAACTACGAGTATTATAGCTTTTCGAATCTCGGAGAGAGAACTTCCAATGAAATAAGTTTGAATTTGATGAATATGGCAGCCTTTCAATAAAATAACACTCACATATGAAATGAGGTATAAATATGCCCGTCTAGTTTCATGAACTTTGAAGATCTTATAGGTCACAACATAGACGTAGCCAGGTTTTAGTTATGGGGGTTTAGTACGTGACGAGAATAAAAACAGTTATAGTATTTCCATTTTATTAATGGTTTTTTGACAGCACCACCAATGACAACGCCCATAAAGTTTCGTATTATTTGAGTTAAAATTTCATCTACGAGTAAATAATATTGAACTTAATGGATGTGTCCCTTAGTGATGTGCCACACCGATTACTACGATTGTGCCACAGATTACCAGTTAGAAATAATTAATATAATATGAAATTAAGTAAATAGAATCACTTAAACCGAAAGACAACAAAATTTTAAAGTTGAAACCATAAAATTAAAATGTTAACAAGTAAGGTGTTTACTTTCTTCTTAAGTTTAAGGCATAAAAATAATACAACTAAAATAGTTTAATTCTTTTTATTGACATGAGTTGTCAGAATCATCGTGTACAGTCCGTTCACAGTTATTTTACCTCTGACACTTCTAGCTCTCTTTTCGCTGTCTCTATATAGTCATTACACCCCTTTACAGGTCATACAGAGACAGCAAAAAATGTCAGAGGTAAAATAACTGAACGGACTGTATACTAGAATCGTCCGATGAGGAGTCTTCAGTAATTTTGATGATTATTTTTCTCCTTGCAGACTCAGTTTTAAAACGTGAGAGCGGTGCAGATAATATTTCGATCTCCGTCCCACCTTATGGACCTTACGGGCGGACGCAGTGATGTGCATTATTGCTATCGATATGAAGTATCGATTTCAATAATTGGGTTCTTGTTTTTTGAGTATATTATAAAATGCAAATAATATATGATTATAAATATATATTTATAAAATATGAAGCTGAGAATAAATTTTATAATTATTTTTCGCCAAAAATGGCATGACAGACTTCAACCGTGTACAGCATTCGGATAGTTCGCACGAATCGATGTAGTAATTTTCCATTTTTGTTGATTTATGGTGTACCATCCTGCACACCTGCGAAGTTGCTCATTCACTTTTATTGTCCTATAATGCAACAGTATATGCCGAATCATACAAGTTGGCGGATGTAAAGTAGCAACAAGCTGCGCAATATGCAATCCTGACTGAAGCTTACACAAAGCTGCGCGTTGATTGTGACTTGTAGGATTCGGACTATACGGTGCAGTACCATTAAAGGCACTAATTTTCATTAACTATCGATAACGGCGTTGCGCCCGCGCAGCATGCTCACCGCCCCAGCTTCACAAAGTTTTATGACCAAGTCTGCAAGGAGAAAAAATCCCTCTAGGTATAGTATGGTTAACGTAGCACGTACTACATAGTCGTAACATAATGCTACGCGATCGTAGCGCGTGCTACGCGTTGGCGCCTATATATACAGATAGCGCGCGAGTTGAATGCAGTCGGGGTCTGAGGTAAAGAGCGGGAGCATCTCCCCCCGCTATCCGCACGCCCCGCCTCACGCGCCTGGGCGGGTTGGGCGTGCGGATAGCGGGGGGAGACATTCGCATTCCTAAGCTCTGCATTCAACTCGCGCGCCGACTGTAGCTTTTCTTTATTATGAAATCATAGCCACAATTTTACTACGCATTTTTGGTAAAGTTAATCTGTAACTTGTCTATTTAATTATATTCGAAGACATCGAACACTTACAAATTACTTTACTATCAACTTTTCTACCGCTACGTGAAGTCATTAAGTGATAAGTAACCACGTAGATTAGGTACTATCGAAATGATATTTCAAATTGAACTACCTTTTACTCAATTCAACTCTATTTTGTCGAAATGAACGTATCACAGATCTTTACTTTTTACCGCAGAAAATTATTTTATGGTAATTAAGTCATACAGGGTTAGTCAGAAACCGAGAACTGTGTACTAAGTCGAAAGAGAATGGTTTAGGCTATCATTATAAATAACTTTTTCTACGGGGCCAAACCGGAGTTCCAGAAAAAAAATGCTTTTTCTTACGTTTCGACGATTTTGAGTAGCAATTTTGTATGGAACAGCCATTATTTTTTCTCTATTTTCGGTTTAGCCCCACATTAAAAATGGTTAATAATGATGATCTAAATAATGTCCTTTCGCTTTGTACACCTTTTCAGAATAAACCTGTATTTTAGAGGACTCAAACAAAACAACAACAAAAAACAAAGAATTAGCGACGATACTAACTCTGAGTGAGTTAATACAAATAGAACGATAGAATATTCAGGAGCTACAAACACCTAAGCTTACCAATTAATATAAATTAGAGAGCGCTCCAAAAATCGCCATTTTTTGCCACAGGAACCATTAAACAATAAACATAATTGCACAGAAGTTAATCTGTCTATTTGTCACTCTAATGAATGCTTTTGTCTTGAAGCATTCGACTCTTCGTCAGGCTGTCCAAGTCTAATATTTTGAGTATAAGTATAGTAAGTATAAGTATGTTTACAGAAAGTTCATTGACTCTAGTGAAAATGTATAGAATAGCTAAGAATAGGTTGATTCTATAGTATAAGTTCATCCATCCATCAGCCATAAGAAGTCCACTGCTGGACATAGGCCTCCCCTATGGATCTCCAATAAGACCGGTTGGAAGCGGCTTGCATCCAGCGTGATCCTGCGGTCTTAATGAGTCCAAGTAGCCCAACGAGCTATGGAGAGGGCTATGCTCGGAGTCTCTCTGCGAGATCGAATCAGAAATGAGGAGATCCGTAGAAGAACCAAAGTTACCGACATAGCCCAACGGATTGGCAAGTTGAAATGGCAATGGGCAGGGCACATAGCGCGGAAGACTGATGACCGATGGGGTCGGAAAGTTCTCGAGTGGAGACCACGTATCGGCAAGCGCAGCGTAGTACGTCCACCCACAAGGTGGACGGATGACCTCATTAGTATAAATTATGTTTAGGTGATAATTATACTATATAATATACCTTACTTAATACATTGCAAAGCTACTGCTTGTATATGTCTACTCCGAATGATGAGTTTATACTTCAAACCTTTGCCCTTTGCCACACGGCACTTTTCATCCCAGGGATATAAAAGATTCGATTGTTTCGAAATTTCACTGTAGACATTGTCCATTATTCTAGAACACAGCATCTTGTTTGTATCAACCAAAACTAAGGATTTGCCCCAGACAAGCTCTCAAAAGGAGCTTTATTGTTATGGTAAAGTAGCTTGTCCGCAAGACTTGCCCGTGCGGGATTCAAAATAGAGCTTCGCCTTAGTTTTACCAAGCACAGTACTTACTTACATTACGCTCAGGCGATCAGTAACTTAAGTATAACTTTTACTAATAGATTGAAAGCACTAATTCTGTATATTTGTTTATAGTTCCGGGTAACCTTCGGAACTACAGAACCTATTTAAAAAGTTTATACTTTTGAAAGAGACGATATTCCAGGAGATCATAACTTATATACTTTCTACTTGAGATAGTCTCAAGATAGTTAAAACGGACGAAGACTGGGCGGATCGCTAGTCAAAGGTGAACAGACCGATAGATGACCTGGATTGTACTATTAGTTGTACTTCGTACTCTGTCTCGCTAGGGGCTAATTAAACTAGTAAATATTACTTTACAAACATGTACACGCAAGCAAACATAGTGTCAAAACATAGATTCATGTATATTAACTGCAATTGAAATTATTATTCAACGTACACAGTTTCAGTCCAGAGTTTATTAGATTTGTCCCTGAACATAGAACGTTTACTTTGTGAAAATAAGGGTGATGTTTATAAGATAAAATCCACATAAAATCAAAGCAAATCTTTATTAATAAAATCTTACATGATGTCTAAATGTCGTAAGAAGTGTTTAATCAGATTCGTCAGAAGTTCGATCAAAGTGATTCGCACTGCGTCTGAATGCTTCGCTCCCTGACTGAGGACTAAGTGATTAGCGACTATGTATGTATAGGTATACAAAATTCAGCCATAAAATCAAATTTGTTTAATGAACGTTCAATCACAAGTAATCAATTTTTCACAGAAACGGTTTTGTTGCCGTTACAGTTTCACACAAAGGCACCTTTCAATGTAAATTGATCAGAAACTAAGAATTTGGAATCAGTTAAGAAACCTCAAATCGTTAACGAACCTGAAGATTATGGACCGCAACCGACGAGAGAAAGTAGAAGGAAATATACGCAGCTTTTTTTTTTTCTTAGAGGACAACAGCCTACACCTTCAGCCTTAGTCTGGAAGTCTGTAAAGCTTCCACGTACACACCTACGTATATTTTTTTATTCGATGTATCAATATAAAATGCAAGAAAAAATGCCAAGTCGATGATTCGATGTGATAAAATAGCACGCACGCGCACTTTTCATTTCTGTACAACGCAATACGGTGGTATATTATTTTAGTAATAAAGCTGGTTTCGTAAAAACGTACGTTTTTAATTATATTGTATTTTTTTAGGTCTTCAATTTAAAAATATAACTAAAACAAACATCAAAAAGTATTGCTGAGTCGCCTTTTACATTTAAGGTGCAACTAGTTGACGACACGAACTCAGATTTGGCGAAGCTTAAATAAATAATATCTCAACTGTATTGTCTGAAGAAGAGATAAATTCGATAATAAACATTAGATATAGTGCGTGTGCACCCATTGCAATATAATTTTGTGTTTATTTGTTTTAAAATACCTATAATTATTACCTAACACGGCTGCGTACTAACTGCGCATAAGGTTTTCTCCGTAGTAAATTATGGAAAAAACTGTTGAATGGATTTATTTAAAAATAGTTTTTTGAACTAACGAATATATTGTAGTAAACGAATATATTATATTAACGAATATTATAGTAACGAATATATTATAGTATATTATAGTAAAGAATATATTATTAGGCCACTATTTTCACAAAAAATGACTCAGTTTAGTTCTTCTGGTTTTTTTTTTTTTGCATCCAAAGTTTCCTGAAAATTTGAGTCAAAATTCAAATGTTCCAAGGCGTATACTCGTATCATTCGAGTGAAGAATTTTTGTCATTGTTTTATTAGCAAGAAGCATAGATTTTGTAAAGACAAATTGATATAAATCTTAGTTTTAGATATTCAACAGCAAACACTGGTGTGATTACCCACCGACGTTTGTATGGAGTGATGAGCGACTTGTTTACTCTGAATTTAAACACCTTTAAGCAGAGAGACATAAAATCACCGTATAAATATGGTTTCCATATTGACATAGTCGAATCTGACAGCCAAACAAGATAACATTTACTTACTACATGGCAATATTTGTTTTGACGAAAGCCTTCGTATTGGCCAGCAAATATTCTCTAAGGGCGTATGCAAGGAGCTTTATTACAGGTTAGCAAAATAAGCCACTTACGATCGCTTCATACATTATTATGTGGTAGTATTCAAATGCCTACAGTAGAAACGTGGTAACATTCGCGGTGATATAAATAAACAAAACCCATACTAACACGTATTTGAAAAAAGTAATAGTCACAGTAATATACAAAAAAACTTTGAGAACTGTTATTTAGCACTCATCGCGGTTACTTACCTAATTAATTGCAGCTGCAATAGCAGCAGACCTCTGCAATTTTGAACGTGCCGTTATTGAACGCATCACTACTCTCCACCTACAACTTTGATGGGATCCTAGAGTCTTCAAAGGAAACAAAGCATAAAAGCAATTCTCTAGTTATAGGGACTAGAGACTGACCTGATTCGTCGTCGGCCTACAGCGGACCCACCTTGCACCATTAACCTTTCGGCTGAAAAGCGCTTCTGTGCAAGGGCGAGCGGGCAGCCCATACGCCTGAGAGGAATAGCTAGACTTACCTGAGTCGTCGTCGGCCGGCAGAGGGCCCACGGTGCCGAAGAAGCGCTTGTCGAGCAGTTGCAGCAGCTGCAGAGCACTCTCGTGTACGGGAGCACGCGGGCACCCCGTGCACATGAGCGTCACGTTGATGATGGCCGTGTAATGGTCGCACGGGTACTCCCTGCCGATAATAACACAATCGTCAACTTTTTTTTAAGATACAATTTTTCGTAGTGATAGAATTTTTGTTACAATGTGGCGAGACAAACTCATACTGCGTAACATTAGTAAGGTTTTAGTCATTGAATGCTGGAGTCATGACATTTTTAGGGTTCCGTACTTCAAAAGGGAAAAACGGAACTCTTATATCACTTTGTTGTCCATCTGTCCGGGTGTCAAGACCTTTTATCTCGGGAAAGCGTAGAGATAACGAGTTCAAATTTAACCACACATTTCGACACTCACAAGGGAATCAAAACCTATAGAGTACTTCCCGTTGACCGAGAACTATAAAATTTGGCAAGAAACATTAGCTTAGAATACACATATAGGAATAAATCTGAAAACTGTACATCTTTAATTTAATCACAAAAAATTGTGCCTACATTGCAAAAAATATGGGCTAAAATTTAAAAGTGAGTCAAACGTATTATGTGGAGTAAAATCTCAAAAGAACTTCATTAGCACAAGCTAAAACGGATGTTTAATTATTGTTACGATGTGTTATTTTCAAAGACGAGAAAAGTAAAAAAAACCTTTTATCGATGATTTTATTTACGCTGACCTGAGGTTTTAACAACATTTTTGTGCAATCTCTTGAATATTTATTTTATTTTTAGTATTTGTTGTTGTGGCGGCAACAGAAATACACCTTGTGAGAAAATATCAACTCTCTAGCTATCACGGTTCATGAGATACAGCCTGGTGACTGACAGACGGATAGACGGACGGAGTCTTAGTAATAGGGTCCCGTTTTTGCCCTTTGGGTACGGAACCCTAAAAATGATAGGAAAAATAAATTACGGGCGATCTGAGGTCAGAAGGGGAAGAGGGGGAGTTAAGGTTAAAAAAAACTGTCTCTATTTCCGGCAAAACTACAAGTCCTATGGAAATAAGTTAAATGGCAAAGTTGTAAGTAATGTAAAAAGAACAATTTTGGCGTTTTGATATCGTTTATTTGTAAACAAACACCTAAACTTAATTCATAGAAAATCATGTCGAATCCGACTGCCGATAAAATCATCAGGAAATCCTGTAGATTTTTAATACTAAGTCTTACTACTAGATCGCAATTTGAGATTCAGTGTCAAGCCCCTGGGGTGGCGTGTAACATTCGAGCTCGCTCGGTTAGCTTTACAAATAGCCGTCGCGCGAATCCCTGATTAGTTAATTACCAGAGCGCACTCTCCCCAAACATGTCACAGCGGATTCCCTTGATGAGGGCTGGATTGTGAAGCTACGCGGGGCGCCATTCAACTGTCACAATTCGTAATCATACACACTCTACGTGAACAGAAAACTTTACTAACAATTCGAAAAGCTACATTGTCTATTCGCATATAACAACGGAAACATAATTGCTCAGTTGTCCCTCAGAGCTCTTCCGTGAATCTCGATTTATTTCGATGAAAAATGCTAGGAATTTTCATTGCTTATTCAATTTTCCATCGGTTGAACCTGATATTCCATTTCAATTTTCTGAATCATTTCATTTCCGCTGCACTGGATGTAATTAAATCAGTTTATTTCTCGATATAAAAACATGAAATACATTACCATGTAATCTGTACTATAGATAACAGCTGTCGGTTTATAAAGTTTTAGCTTTTAAGTGGCTTTGAACTTCGGTGGAAAAGCGTGATGTTTAGAGTATATACTTTTAATTTGGAATTATCCACAGGGAGAACAAACAAAGTGTAACTTCTTGTTTCGTATGACGTAAAGGAGTGAAAATCCAGAAAACATTAATTTCGTGTGACGTAATTTACTAAAAGCCTCAGGTTTTAAAAGTTCCTAAGGTGTAATTACCACTGTACTTACTATACTTCATACATGTAATAGGCATGAGTACTACAAAAATATAATTAGTCGGTCAGATAGATAATTAAAAAATATTTAACACGTATTTTCTTCTTTTGTCAATGAGAGAGATCAATCAAAAATTGATGAAAATATAGCCCGTTAAAGTTCCGCGTGAAGTCACGAGTGTCAAACAAATGTACAGACTTTTGTGAGAGACGTTACATAACGACCCCACTCCCATACTTTGACAAGGTTTATATAAATTTGCCATTTGTTGTTTTAAAGACAAAATAAAAAAATACGTGTCCAATATTTTTCGATAATCTAACTTACGGACTAATTATCATAATGTTTTTTTTACCCAGTCATCATGCCTATTACGCTAGAAAAAGTATTATTTCTTAAGTTACACTCTATAATTGTGATTTGAAAGCTCTCAATAAGTAGCTTTGTGAACCAAAGCGTCACCGCCAATATCAAGTTGCTCGTACAGAGAAGCCACATCACAACATGCTGTTTACATAGGCACTAAACTCACAAACACATTTATGCATTATTACAGTGACCGACAAGATAAGTGACCTTGACCTGTGGACACATATTGCCGACCCAAAAAGCACCCGTGACAGATGGGGTCCAAAATTATAGACCGCCGACGAAGAGAGGAAACGAATTCAAAATATTTTTGTCGTTTGATTTGATATTCATTCTCAGAGTGGATCGCATATTTCCTTATATTGTATCGCCGGAGGGTTAGCACCAGATGCAAAATACGAGTATATATAGAGGTGTGAAAAGTTATCGTGCATTACAAGAAAAAAGTAGTTATATATGTAGGTATGGTTGTTATTCCCGTAGTCCGATTTCAAGTGCAGATCACGAGGTATCTACGTAATACTAGAAATACACCTTCTGGCTTACTATTCGGGGTTAATCAATGCTCACAACTTCAAATACGGCACTTCGGCGTGTCTCTATTCTGTAGCCGATTTTCTTAAGAAATCTATTAATTTCTAACAAATGACAAAATTTAAAGATATGCAATCAGGTCAAGGGAGATACCCTACGAATTGAATGGAACGAAACGAAAATTAAAAATTGATTTATGCCAAAAGCTTTTATTTTATCAAAGAAACAAAATTCAGTCAAAAAAAATGTAAAAATGATCTCGTGATTTCATTTACGTGAAAAACAAAATGGAGTTATAAATATGTATTGATTTATGAAGCGAGTACTTCTACGTAACTTCGACGACCGGATTTAACAGGATACTTATCTTTCGTGGAGTATACATCTGACCTGCATGATCTAATTTCTTCAGGCTCCACTCTTATTACCGCAGGCTGGCCAAGAGCACGATTTAATAATTTACCGATTGTGACGCTTTGATTTTGTGTTGATTACACGACCTAGATTACGCTATACTAAATTAGAGATTGTAAACCGGACCCGGCCGGGTCGGGCCCTGTATCCCTTTAGGCACCCACCGGGCCCGGTCACCGGACCCGGTAATCTAAGTTGTTATGACACGTTTAGTACTTTAAGCTGAGTTATTAGTTTCTATACTATGTTTTCAAATAGACACTGTAAGGAGTAAAGAGAAATACCTGCTTATCTAAACTTATAAAAATGAATAATTACTAATACTAACGTTACTTTTCCGTCCATGAGTAAAAGTAGGTAATCAATTATGTATTAAGTATGATTTTGAGACTCGAGTGAGAGTTGGGACTGCATGTTGTGATAAATTATTAATATAATAATTGTGCATAAGTCAGTTTGAAATAAATATTAACCTTGAATCATTCTCTTTTTCCATTCATTCATTAACAGATTTTTTTTAAAAATATTTTAAAGATTTCATTGCTAGGCCGGGCCCGGCCGGGTTGACAAACATACCGGGTTGCAATCTCTATCACTACATTCAACGTTGTTTAGAAAGGGTGTACTAAGCCGCAAGGTAAGCCCATAGTAAATACATGCAAATACAAATATTTTTATTGGTTTAAATTGATGTTCAGATCATCATTATGAACAAAATTTACTACGGGACCAACGTGGGATTCAAGAAAAAATCTGCTGGTACATTTATTTTGTCGATTTCAAGTTGCAATTTTTTTTACTTACAACTTCGTATTTGCATTTGCTTTGGCAGCGTTGAGAAATTAGAGCAATACATTCGATCTCTCGAATCGCGATTTTAGGCCACGTACGCACTATGAGGAGACTGAAACTGTGCCACAAAGACCCAGCAGATCCGCAAATTAGGTGTCATAAGTGGTGTTGGCTTGATCATACTCTGCGAAAGAACGTAGATCATATTCCAAGACAGGCTCTGGACTGGAACTCACAGAGCCGGCGCAGATGTGGTCGTCCTAGGCAGACCTGTTGACGCTCTACATGTACATGGCAGAGGCGAAGAGCATTGGCAAGACGTGGAGCGAGATGAAGCAGGCTGCCCAATACAGAACCGAGTGGCAAGAAATTGTATCTGTCCTCTGCTCCGACGTGGGGCCTTAGGATTAGAAGAGAGACGCATTATGCGGATGCGGTTGTGCTCCTACTGCTGTCCGGCTACCGCAACATAGAAAGATATATGAAACCACAGTTTTCATATACACTAAACCCGGACACGGTTTAAGGCATTGTAGTGCGTATGAAAACTGCAAGACCGTAGTTTCGTACGTTTTTCTGTGCTGTTGCATGTTGCGTATGTGGCCTTAAACAGCTTGATGAGCGTCGCCATTTGTGCGCTTCCAGTGAACGGCGAACGATCGAATCTTTTGTATCGGTCATTTCATTGTAGCTGTGGGTCGCGATCGGACCGGGTTACGAAAAATGACCGATTGGCAACTTAGTGATAGTATGATCAATGCGCTACAAATTACAATCAATCATTCATTCATTCAACAGAGCAAAGCTCTTGTCAGGAGAGCCATTTTCATGCCCCGTGTTCTTCGAACAGTGTTTTTTTTTCCTTCCTTGCAAGGCCCGTCTTCTTTTTATGTAATCTAAGAATGCTCTTAGTGGCTTCCCTTTTTCTGACTTTCTTAATTTTCTTTCTATTATGGTTTTTACTAGAAGGCCATGTCGTACAAATAGCCGAACATCTTGCCTTTTTTATGTTTATAATCATTATTACAATTACATATTACACATAAATTTTATACAATATTAAATAATTGAATTCAATACAGAATTAGTCTCATCAAGTCGCGAGTGAATCGTTTTGTTAGACAACCGAACTCCATGTGTTTTAAAATATAATAAGCGCATGAAAAATGGAAAAAGATCGTAACTTTAGTAATTAGTACCTGAAACAAATTGAAAATATGATTCCACAACTCTGTAACTTTTGAAGCAATAAATTTTCAGAGAGTTCGTAAAATACAGTAAATACTTCTGAGAGTACAATCTGTCTACTCTATAAGTATTCTTTGAAAATAAATAACTTACGCCCGCCCAGTTCCCGTTTCTCAGAGTCTCGTTCGGTGGCCTTCATCTTCAGACGATCGGACTTTGTATTTATACATCTATATTTATGTATATTAGATCCTTTTTATTCACAAACTTTCTATAAGCTAATCTGTGTTCTGTCTTCCAAAGTGGATTGTGCACATCTCGTCAATGAGAATTCAGAACTACAGAACAGAGTCGGAGGACACGTCCCAATTGTTTGTCCTATACTTAACAACAAATTTTAAGTTATGTCGGAGACCACCAGCGAGCCCCAAAACTCTGACATTGGGACTGGCCACTCAGCTTGTACGAACTTACTTCGGAATTAATTTAAATAATTTAAACATTCAATGCAAAGTCGTTGTAAAAAACTTAATTAAAAAGTTCCGCTTGGTTGTATTTCGTTTTCACTGTAAGAATTATCATTACAAATTATTTTGGCGTTGGTTTTCTTCCCCGTTCACAATGAGTACTACGACAAACCACCGCAGAGGGTGTGAAACGAGATGTACAAACATTTGTGGTTCTTAGATTTTGAGCACTATTTATATTAAACAACTAGACAGCTATAATTATATCACCGGTATCTTAGTTTACGAAAACTTTGATAAAATGGCAATTTCGAGATTCGGAGTGTACTACTAGACTACTTAACAAATGCTTTTAGTGAAAACTAAAACTTTAATTGTAATTTCATTGTGATCGTAGCTAAGAAATAACGGCAAAAGTTACAAAAAAACGGTATTTTAAGGTCGCGCTATTTAATAGAATGCTGTATTTAAAGCCCGTATGTCGGGCCGCAGGAGGAAAAAAATCGGCCAAGAGCAAGTCGGACTCGCGCACGAAGGGTTTCGTACCGTATGGGAGCCCCATTCCTCTTGCCATTATTAAAAGCGAGCAAAAAAACTCCCAAATTCACGGTTGTTGTATGGGATGTTAAAATTGTATTTTATTATGGTTTTAGTATTTGTTGTTATAGCGGCAACAGAAAAACATCATCTGTGAAAATTTCAGCTGCCTAGCTATCATGGTTCATGAGATACAGCCCGGTGACAGACAGACAGACGGACATCGAAGTCTTAGTAATAGGGTCCCGTTTTTACCCTTTGGGTTCGGAACCCTAAAAATCAAACAACTTTATACTGCGCCACGTGACCCGCAACCCAGCTAAACGGTGTTTTGACGGGATTGAAGGTCATGCAGCGCGAACAGGTACACGACGATGCGATGCAAGCGTACATAGATACACATCACAACGTTGATGACTGGGCCGCGTTCGGCTCTTGCAACTCTAGCATGGCCATGGGATTAATACATTTTATTCACTTTTAATGTCAATTGTCAATCCAGGCTTTGCATTTTCTTTGAAAGGAATAAATTGGTGGAAACACAATTTGTCTATTTGCCATGATGACGTTCAACTTTACAGTGAGCATTGTATTTTTGTTGTTGATAAAGCTATGTGTTCCCATTGCGTTCTTGTGGCAAAATTAACACAACACGTAATCAAAATGAAGATTTTTGCGAAACATCAAGCCCAGGAAAAATGTTTCAACATCATTGCCTCAAGAACAACAAGTCGCGCAACTTAAAACTCGTAACCGTTAGCAGTCAAAGTTAAAGATCGTTTATCAAAGTCGGTCCATAATTTCGCAGTGCAAGTACATTTTTTAGGGTTCCGTACCCAAAGGGAAAAACGGGACCCTATTACTAAGACTTCGATGTCCGGTGAAAGACGGACAGACAGACGTATGTCCGTCTTTCACCGGGCTGTATCTCATGAACCATGATAGCTAGGCAGCTGAAATTTTCACAGATGATGTATTTCGGTTGCAGCTATAACAACAAATACTAAAAACAAAATAAAATAAATATTAAACTGGGGCTCCCATACAACAAGCCTGAATTTTTAGACGTTTTTCGCTCTATATTAACAATGGTACCATGTAGATGATTGAAGTTTTCACAGAACATTTAGTTTTATATTACCTTCAATAATAAATAATAAAATTAAAATAAATATTTAAGGGGGGCTCCCATACAGTACGGAACCCTCCGTGCGCGAGTCCGACTCGTACTTGGCCGATTATTTAGAAAAGTCAGAATTGTTTGTCGAATTGTTTGGGAAATATTTGGTCCCTGGATAAAATATCGACCTAGCAATGTAATAGCATTAGGCTGCAACGACAGCGTGAGCATACTAACGCGGCAACCTCGATGTTCGCATCACTTGGTTTTCACGTAACACGTTATTTATAACGTACCTAAATTCACACTGCACTGTTATGGACGCAACATTGGTGATATACATCCAAGTGAAAAAGAATGTAATATTCGATTTCTGTGTTAGTTATATAATCGACTGCCTCGGTGGCTCAGTGGTTAGTGACCCTAACTTCTGGGTCAGAGGCGTGGGTTCGATGGGAAATATATAATTATGTAGTATATCAGTCTCTGGCCGCCTTATCACAAGCATTGCTTAGTCTGGGGTCAGTGACCGTGTGTAAGACGTCCCCAAATATTTATTCATTTATTTTAAAAATGTTAAAGTTAATGAGAACGACAGCCATAATAACGAATGTTGCCATATCGTTTATAATATGATTATTTTGGTACTCTACATAAGTTTGCTCAATAGTTTTCATTCAGAGTACAAAATTTTTAGTGATTTTTAACCGACGTTTGTTTGTCTGAATGTATTTTTTTTTGTATATGTTCATCGATATTTTCGCCAATTCTTCTTCTTCTTCGTCGTGTCGATGGTTCTAATAGTGTGAGTGCTAAGTAACTTCGCCAATTGTGGACCGATTAAATTTTTTTTTTTTGTTTGAAAGGATATACTTTTGAAGTTGCCGAATTTAAACATTATCGAAAACGGCTAAGCCGTTCTTGATAAATAATAAATCATGGATGTCACATCAATTCATGTAAACTATTCGAATTCTGTACACGGTGGAAGTAGGTGTTTTTTGCGAAAATTAATTATAGTATTGACAAGAACTATGCGTTTAAACATCTTATGTCTGAATAAACGTCTACTATATAAAAATATAGGTATAGTATACCGGATTGGTTCCATATTTTAACTAGTTAATAATGTTGTACCAGATGCGTGGTTTTAGTATCACTGGGCCTTTAAGAGTTGATGGTTCAAGAAGCGTAAGTTAGTGGTAACTAAACAAGTTTCGCCCAGTGGTTAGCGACTGCCACTCCAGAAGGGTAGGCTTCCATGAGATCACTCAATAATCCCAATTTTACAAGCGCCATCGTAACTATAATAGCGAATTAGCGTATTTCTGTTTCTTTTTCTCTTTATGCATTCGAAAGAGAGAATCTTTTTACTTTGCCATTAAATTTGCGATGGCGCCACTAAAATTGGGCCTAGTGTGCAGATTAATCTGGTTAATAAACGCTTAGTACAATAGTATTGTTATATATTTTTTGGTATAGTGAAACCATTATATTTATAAAGCTTCTCAGGTACCCAGTGCTAGATTTATCTTGCATACTTATTTTATGCTTTGACAAAGTTATGAATAGTTTACTGCACAATTACCACTTCATACAGCTAAGTAGATTTCAGGAAGTTCTATTGAATATTTATGTCAGATAGGTCTAGAGCTCATCATAACAAGTTTGTAAATATCACTAATTTCACTTCCATTTCCATTACCCAGCAACAACTCTCGAAGGCATCAACCGCCCGGAGCATTACCAGAAGAACCTTAATTGTTCCACTAAGTAAAATGATTCAAGTTAATTAATCGGAGCCAGATTTGTTTCATGCCACTAGTTGTACACCCGGCGTTGAATACAAACTATTTTTATAATATTTAAAGGAATAATATACCATTTAATACTTTAAGCATCTTCTTTTTGCCGATATTAATATCGAATAAAAAATCACTATACTTGTATGGGAGCCCCCCTTAATAATTTATTTTTTCTATTTTTTGCTATAGCGGCAACAGAAACACGTCATCTGTGAAAATTTCAACGTGCTAGCTATCACCGTTCATGATATACAGCCTGGTGACAGATAAACGGACTGACGGACGGACAACGGAGTATCAGTAATAAGGTATCGTACCCTATGAGTACGGAACCCTAAAAAGATTTAATTCTAGGCAAAAACGAGCAGAACCTATATCGACACTTGTAAAGAACCAAAAAAAAATTGTGTTCGCGAATTCCGGATAGGACTAGTAAGAGTATACTTATAAAGATACACGCCTCTGTCAATCCCAGCTTTTTGAGTTTTGACAAAAGTCGCAGAACAAAAGTTGTTAGTTTTGATGTACAGAATAAGGCACTAAAAGGATGCAAATTGATTAAGAATAACCCTGTATTATATTATATATAATCTAATTACAACGAAGAATTCCATAAATAAAAAATAAGCTTGCCGAAGGGTAGACGTAAAGCTTTTAGTTAGTAATTTATTTTATTAATAAAATATAGCAACAGTTCTTTGATAAAATATACATTTTTATACTTCAACAGACTACATTTACCAATTACTTTAATTTACAAGACATAATAATAACTAAATAAAGTTACGCCTATCATGTTTTTCTTGTGATTTTTAAATCCATTTTCAGTGAACACATGATTATTTCCTTCAAAGCAAAGGGGGATTTGGCAAGATTGTTTATCCAAATCCTAACAAGATTTGTGAGTATGGACCAAATCGGTGGAGAGCTATCTCCAAACGAGTCGGTCGAGATTATAGGCTTATAAAAGGTTTATGAAAATTCAGTTAAACAGATGCGAGGTATACTATTCGGAGAACTACTAGTTATAAACAAACGGACGGGCCGGCCCTTCGAACTTCGAAATATCGGTTTTTAAAGTACCTGCTCAAGAGTCTATTATACTGCAGTACCGTACCGTGTGCCGTGCTAAGAACGTTTCAGACTTAATTATACGATACTAGCGACCCGCCCCGGCTTCGCACAGGTATTTATACAAATAAACCTTCCTCTGGAATCGTTCTCTTTAAAAAAACGCATCAAAATCCGTTGCTTAGTTGATATAAGCATACATGGGGACAGACAGCGGGAAGCGACTTTGTTTTCTACTATGTAGTGATTTAAGACTCGTAGGAAAACTTCCGTTCCGGAGGAGGTTCCGTACTGTATGGGAGCCTCCCTTAAATATTTATTTTATTTTAATTTTATTATTTACTATTGAAGTGAATATAAAACTAAATATTCTGTGAAAATTTCAAGCATCTACCTGTTACCATTATTAAAATAGAGCGAAAAACGTCTAAAAATTCAGGTTTGTTGTACGGGAACCCCCTTAAATATTTATTTTATTTTGTTTTTAGTATCTGTTGTTATAGCGGCTACAGAAATACATCATCTGTGAAAATTTCAGCTGCCTATAGTCTGACCGTTTAACTGAGTCCTCGCCTGCGCGGTACAGAGGCGCGGGGGTAGACGACAAAGGGGACTGAGACAGGTGCGAGCGGCGGGGTCCCCGCCGCCTATAGCTATCATGGTTCATGAGATACAGCCCGGTGACAGACAGACAGACGGACATCGAAGTTTTAAGTAATATGGTCCCGTTTTTCCCTTTGGGCAAAGAATATATAATAATACTACGTATAGAACGGCCACTCGTTACCCCCCACCCGTTTGAGTCTTCCTCACTTCCACCCCGCGTCCACGGACAGAACTTGCTATCTGAGCGCGGGCTGCACAAGCCGGTGGATTTTCTAACAAAAACTACCTAGACTGTGACAATAGGGAAGACTTGTACTGTGTATGGTTGAATATCAATGATACGTAACAAAACAAGAAATTTTAATGTTCCCCTAAGGATAAATAATATAGGAACTTATTTTACATTATTTGGTAACTTCCTCTTGATATTTTCTTTAAAATGAAGTAGATCGGTTACTTTTCGTTAAAATGCTTCAAAATGAAGTAATTGATATACTTTTTTAAGCACTAGATTTGTATTCATTTTTGCAAATTGAGTACGCAACTGTCTCACTCACGCAGCATGTCGTCACGTTGTAGTGACCGCTGACAGCCATAGACGTTCCGCACACAAATGCACGTGTAGCGACCGTGCTTATGTGTGTTGTCTGTGAGTAAGTAGTTGTGTAGTGTGCGTAAGACAGCAGATTTTGTATGAAAAATAACAGAGTGTCCGGGCTGTGCTTTGGGTACGGAACCGTAAAAAATAAATTCGATGGAGTTCGTCAAGGGAACCATCGTAGAGGGGTCAAGAAAAAAAACAAATGATCGCCGATGCGATGCCACACATGCTCAAAGAGCTTGTAAAAACTATTTGAATTTTTTTAAAAATTATATATAGTTTGTAAAAAACACAATAAAAAATTACATAATTTGTCCCGTTAAGCAAATCACTGCATAGGTCGCATAGTGCCTATATGGGGATTAAGGTGCAGCGATATAACAGTACGTTCCAGATTGACAATCAATATTAATACTGGTAAGTGCCGGCACACAACGATGCGTCAAATCTGTCGCTACTTAGCGTATTAGCGGACAGCGCCGCACCTAACTCAAATGTATATTTTTCAGAGCTTTTCTGAGTACGCTATTTCACGTTGAACGTGTCTAGAAGGTTTTTCTAAGCTCTGCTCAGACAGATCACAATACAACTAATTAAAACTTGATAAATGTACCACCAAATGTTCCATCATGTTTTATACCAGTAAATTAAACAAAACCGGAAAATCACTCAAAAGAGAAACACAGAAATATAGTTGTAAATATATAATTATGATTATATGTACAAATATAGATAAATAACAAGGAAAGAAAGTAAATTAATAACTTCTATTAACAAAAAGAATTTTTTAAGACTCGGAAAAGTATATCGGGGGAGCATCGGCAAAATATAAAAAAAAAAACACAATACATACAAGGTGTCGCATTGCGAATCGCAGGGCCTTTCAGAGATTTTAAACATGTTTTATTATTTATTTTAATTTAGATAAAAAAGATCGACAGAAAGGCTAATTTCAAGTGTCTACTGCTAGAATATCTTATACTTTTCACTATCGTTAATTTTTACTATGGAACTAGTCCCAAAATCGCGAAGTTTTCGCGAGCCTGTCAGTTCCTTTGGCATGTGGTTGCATGTTTTTTTGTTCACCCTTTATGAAAATCACTAAAACCACAAAGTAGGTAAATAATACCTAGATAATATGTTTTGTGACAGAATACAAAGGGGTAATTATTCGTCGTAAATTTCAAATACAATAATTTCAGTTTCTTAGTTGCCCGAGCCCATGTCAAAAACAAGGTCCTACTGTAGAAACATTTGGTTTTTGATCGCAAAATACTTTACTTGTTTCATCGCTTGGAGCGATTTTATTATTTGAAATTATTTGTAGAATTAACTAATAAAAATGAAGAATACAAAAGTTAATGGCCAAGAGTATGAAGAGGCAAGATTCCGTTCTGACCATTTTATAAAAAAAAACAACTATCATGTATATGAATGTAAAAAAAAATACACATGTGATGATTTAATGATAACTTAAAAACATTCATAAATCATTGCGATTGGTAACAAATAACGTTGCCATACGCAGGGTTATACATATATGGGTAACTATTTGTTATCTAGGAACTGATTTAATAGTAATATTTTTGCGCGATTCTAGAGTAGGTCCCATAGTGAAAGCTGGTCATAATGATGAGTACAATGATATCCTATAATATGCCTGTCGTCTAGACTCTAAAGAACGTACGGGGTGTTAAATGGGATGTTTCTCTATACTACAGACACACCCCGCATATTTAATTCGTTTCACGCTAGAAAGACACATAGAGTTGAGGGGACGTGGGTGGCACGGCAACGAGCCGCGACATCTGTTCCAAGGACGACTGATGCTCACGTTGTAGCATGGATGTATGTATATATATGGATCGGCTGTAAACTTACTCGTTTTGAAAAATACTTCTCTTTGAAGATTTCTGCTATATTGGTGAACCGACTAAGGCTTAACGCCCACTCCGCGCCGCAAGAGAAGCACGTGGCGCAGTTTTTAAATGAAATCGTATGCAATGTCGCACACCATCCGCAACTCACGACCCGCGTTTCCGTCAAATGATGTTTTCCGGTGCGATTCGGCTCCTGTGACGCGGACTAGTGTGAGTTCAGCATTATGTGACATTGAGTAGTTAGTTCAAATTCTGTTCAAATGACTTTACGTCAAGTTATGTTGTTGATTATATCGTAGTATCTCTATACCATCTAGAGTCGATGCCATTTTACGCAACATTTTGGCTTTAGATTTTCAACCTGGCGAATCTACTTCTTTTTTACATCCACACTTTTTTAATATAACCAAAGTCTCGAATATTCAGTAATATGGTAAAATAGATCGAATTGATAAAGACTCATTTTGTTTGATCTCGGTTCTAAACTAATGTTTTGTATCGACTATCTCGAGGAACCCTGATAACGCCTACACAAGGATAGATTCTGTAAAAATATAACATAATTTTATTAAGCTTACTGGGTAGGCCAGGCTTTATTAGCTCACTTCCTCAGGAATATCTGAATTCTCGCGTAGGTATAATGAAATGAAAGTTTTCTTGCCAAAACGACGTCAACTCTAAATGCGAGATTCATGATAACCACCGGGTCCGCAAAAGTTGAAGTAGGAGATCGTTCCATTTATCTTCAAAAAAGGTTTACTTTTCAGTACGCTATAAACTGCCTGCAGTAAAAAGGGCAATAAACGTAGGCGTCGGCCGGATAACTTATAAACAAATAGCCAACGGAATTCATCTTATGACCCGAAAGGACCGTCATATTAGGCAACTGCGAAATTCCTTCATCCCAGTCAATATCGAGTGTTTGACTCGAAATTGACCTAGATAATAACAATTGTATCATAATATCCATGCTCTATTATACAAATAATTATATTCAAGAAAGAATCATAATCTCCAACAAAATAAGCGGTTCATTCTATCCACAGCATGTATGAAACGTTATATCAAAATTAGTCAACGCTTATAGAGGTACTTATATAGTGGCAAATTTTCGGGCCGCTTTTTGCTTCTAGCACTGGAATACCAGAGTCTAGTATTCTAGATCAATATACTTAATTGTTGATTACTTCCACAACATTTCTTTTGTGAATGCATAGTAAAAATGGATCGTTGTAGGTATGGAAAATTACACGAGCTCAACAGAAGGCGACATTGAATATTTCATTGAAATTGCGCTGCACGTAGGCTAAGGGAGCGCCTTTATGAAATAACGTTTGAAATGGTGACAATGGGTGAACTAAGAACCTGAAGGCAGGTGCGTCTTTAGTAACCTTCTTGGGCTATTGAATATATAAGCTGCTTGTGCTGACAAGAATAAATCGTAATAAGTCGTGTCAATGCAAATGTGAGACAGAATACTAATGAAAGCTTAATTAATAGTAAGTTCTTAGTGGCCTAGATTGTAAGGCTCCTAGAACCAAGACTTCCCTGAAGCAGAAAAATAACATATTGCTCTCAGTCTTCCAATTATAGCACAGACGTGAATAAGAAATAATATCTATCGTTGTGATGCCATTATGTTAAATGCCTGTACAACTTTGAGATCACAGTGTAAGCTGTAAAATATTATAAATAGGACGACTATACGCTCGTAACCTTATTGCTTTTCCAGGGGGTCTCAAGAAAGCAAAAAGGTCGAGTCCCGTTCCCAAAGGGTATTACTAAGACTCCGCTGTCCGTCTGTCTGTCACCGGGCTGTATCTCATGAACCGTAATAGCTAGAAAGCTGAAATTTTCAAAAATGATGTATTTCTGTTGCTAGACACTAGACACTAAAAATAGAATGAAATAAATATTTAAGGAAGGTCCCATACAACAAACATGAATTTTTAGCCGTTTTTCGCTCTATATTAATAACGGTGAAATGATGCGAATTTTGTTTTTTACGTCAGTTAGAAAGTAAAAAATAAATAAAAAATCGGCCAAGTACGAGTTAGACTCGCGCATAATGGGTTCCGTACGGTATGGGAGCCCCTCGGCAAAAAAAAACACGGTTGAACATTTGTAACCCTTGAATATTTATAATTCTGTTTCTAATTTATTCTGAATCTGTTGTTATAGCGGCAATCGAAATACATCATCTGTGAAAATTTCAACTCTATAGCTATTACGGTTCATAAGATACAGCCTGGTGACGGACAGACGGACAGCGGGGTCTTAGTAATAGGGTCCCGTTTTTACCCTTTGGGTACGGAACCCTAAAAAAACGAGATTAAGTTTTATAGGGAATTAGACACCCCTATAAAAACCGATATACTTGGTTGGTTGTTGGTGTACGTGGTTTTAATTTATTTTTTACTTTATATTTGACGAACAAAAAAAACCATGAAAGTAAATAAGTACTTGGCAAGCTACGTTACGTTTTGTAGGTAGAGAATCAGGACCCTGTTTTAAATATCATTACAAATAGAAGAAAGCATTTTCCGTGTTTTATATCGGTCGAAATGAAATGATAGTTCCAACTTGTTGATACAGCAAACAGTTAAACATTTGAGCGCTAATGATACAAAATACTGGAAATAGAAATACATTTCACGCTGAATTCATGCAAACCAAACTTAACTTGTGGCACGTACTTAATGTGCGTATTTTCTTAGAGAATAAACCTGCAGATCTGATTGATATTTTTATTTACTATTCAGTAATTGTTAGTTGTGAGAGAATATAAGAGGAGCAGGCTTTTAAAGCAGTGACACATCAGAAAATATATCTCAGGAAAAATAGACGTTATTTTTGGTAAACTTTGCACTAAATTACCGATCCATTTTTTTAAAATGACCATAAAAACACAAAATACTGACAGATCCAGGTTGATCTATTTATAACGTTTTTGGCCGATATCTCGGAAACTATGCACTTTAGGGCGAAAGTCATGAGGCTCATTATTGAAGAGAATAAAATTTCAGTTAACTTTTTTGTAAAACTTACCGTTTACGATTTATGGTCCATTTAATGAACCGGTTTTTATAGATTACCCTAATATTTTAAGAGTTATCGGCCGCGATAGAAAAACCGGTTCAATAGGCCATAACTCGTAAACGGTAAGTTTTACAAAAAAGTTTACAGAAAACAAGAGATGCGAAATTTCATTCTCTACAATATAACGTTTGCCCTAAAGTGCATAGTTTCCGAGATATCAGCCAAAAACGTTTTTTTCAAGATGGCGCTTGAAGCTCCATCTAGATCTGTCAGCCACAGCATTTTGTGATTTTATGCTCAATAAGTGATCTTAAACCTTATATAATAAATAAATTGGATCGGAAATATAGTGCAAAGTTAAATTCTATTTTTCCCGAGGTATTAAGGTATGGAGAAAGTAGCCTGGCACATCCATGCACACCCATATTCAAAAACCTTTTGATATCTACCATGATAAAATGACACGAACCCTGTACTCGCAATCAACAAGCGGCGCCCTCGGCAGTGGTTACATATTTGAGTTTGGTGTTGAGAAATTGGGTTAGTGGGAGCAGCGAGCTTATTTCGAATTATCTTTATTTCTATAAAATTAGTTCTTGGCTTGTCCTGTTGTGATCATGTTGGCAATTTTTTTTATCAATATTTATGTTAATTAAGTCCACGTTATTTTTTTATTGTTTCGCTACTGGGCATTTTGTACTTACGTATTACCATTTACCCTGATCATACTGTTTGTTGGAACACCATTTGTTTGGCAAGTAATTTTAAAATAAAATAAGAATATTTCTAAGCATCTGGTACTCGTAAACCCGACTCATAACCATTCCGGTCATGCTGGCGTTTATTTAATTCAACGTATTAGCATTGCCATTCAGCGTAGTAATGCTGCCAGCATGCTGGGCACGCTGCCAATTGGCAGTGAGCTTGAGCATTTGAATTATCTTTAGACCTCAAGGATCTGTGAATGATACAGTTACTTTTTATACAGTATTAGCTTAAGTATGTAGGTTCATTGTATTTCGTTGTAATAAAGACACATAATCGTTTTAAAAGACAAATGAATAAAAGCAGCAGCGGCTTATTAGATGAACGCTCGTCTTGTAATTCAGAAACGAGATCCTGGTGTATTTTAATCCACCAGCCTAATATCCCCCCAAAGGTAGGCCAACGTCCTACAGTTGACTATCAAAAAGGCAAATACAGTAACAAAGAACAGAACATATTGAGAGAACTATGGTGTGCACATTGCATATTGTTTTATAGTCAACATTACGGGCTCAGCGGCAATTTCAAGAAATAATTTTGCAATAAATCTTTAAAAGCATTTAGTTCATCTAAACGTTTTGTATGATTCAATTAATTTTATTACGAAGCCAATAATGATATTAGAGATTCGAGACACAGATGCGATACTAAGTAACACTGAAAGTTTTTAGAATGGGCTAGGTCAAAGCAATTATTAAAAAACTAAATAATAAGTTTAAAAATATAGCTTTTAACAATTAAGGGCTACAGAACATCTTTATATAGGTATAATATAATTTAAAAATTTGGTGGCAATTTTAAAATGGCGGGTCATCGTTTCTTTGAACGTGGCGCACGAGTATTTTAGCGCGTATTTTCTTGTGACTTTCGATGTAGTTTATTTTTTCGTATTAATCATAGACTTTGTTTAATATTTAAAGTTGAAGTCCTGTCTCTAATTCGTGTTATAGGCTATAGTCTTTTTCAAATAGCTAGTCACTTATGACACTTCCGAAATGTCAGCTGTCAAACATACATTGATAATTGTAATGATGTACCGCACCTATATTCGATTTGTAATTACCGATTATTATCGATTTTACGTACTTATCGAAGTTATCGAACAATATACCTAAAAGTGTTTTGTGAATTTATCTACAAGTCAGTAGGACTTACTTAGACGATAGGTTTAGACTAGTTTAGAGGAATCAAAAAGAAATAAAAATGTGACAGGTAAAAAAAAGATTTTTTGGGAAATAATGTCCTCGCCACTTCGTCATCGGAGCTATCATCATTTGACGAATCTTCCAGATTTATAATCATTTGAATATCCATTATATTGTCTATGTGAACATCGGAGGTAAATGGAAACTAAGTTTTTCATACATTTTTGTATCGAATACGCACTACATATTTTATAAATTTGTAGGGGTACAGATTAACGATAACCCTTGCTTATATCAAGTCGATTAATATGTTTTGTTTTCGATATTCTTCGATTTCAACAATAGTCGATTTCCCAGCCCTATTATCATGACGTCACGATCGGCAATAGCACGTAACATAACAATTTAACGAATTTAATATTTTATTAAATTGAAAAGTGAACGCGAAAATGTATACGCGAATCAATAACCTTTATGCTATTTCTTGCGTACTTTGTCGTTTATTTTAGTAGTTTTTCTTGTAAGTTTGCTTAATGTTTTCACTGATAAATAGAAATATTCAACTTTTGGTGTGACGTCACATGACGTATTTACGTGATAATTTACGTTCTATGGACCTGTCATAAGTGACTTGCTATTTGAAAAAGACTATAGTTTAATGGCTCGAGGTTTAATACCGCGAACGTGTAGTAATCTAATGAGCAGCAAGAGTAGCAGTGACACTACAAAATTATTCTTACTATGTACCTAATATCTCCTCTATTCCTGTACCTAGACCAGCGTTTTTAAATAGTCACCTGCAGGATATAGGCCTATCCACGAAGAGTGAGTGGATCATTTCCACCACGCTAGCACAGTCCGGGTTGGTGGATTCATGTCCGGGTTGGTGGATTCATATACACCATTGAATTCCTTCTAAGAAATGTTTTCGGATGGAGACCACGGACCAGCGAGCGTGGACTGACGAAAGAATATAGATTGCAGGAACGCACTGGATCCAGGCCACTTCCAACCGGCCTTATTCGGTGTTATTAAAAATCTTATAAGGGAGGCATATGTTAAGCAGTGGGCGTTCTATGACTGAAATGTTTCCTAATATGCCACTGTCATATGAAATACTCGTAACTGTGTTTTTGTATGTGACGTACAAAATTACATTACGTGGTAGGTAGGCACAATACTTATAAAATCTGTTCTTTAGCCAATTGTACCCGGGCGAAGCCAGGACGGCCCAATCACCCTTCGTGGGTAGGCCTACCTCCTGGAGTGGACTATTAAAAAGGCTGGTACAGTACAGTACAGAAGCCGGGACGGGCAGCTAGTCCAATATAAAATCAATGCTATGCGCCCGGTGCGCTAGTCCAATATATATAAAATTCCGGTAAGAAATTGATATACTATAAGATTTAAAAGAGTTTTAAAATAGTAGATTATGTACTCTTACCAAGACAACCAAGTGGTGTCTTACGTCACGGGCGACAGTTGGACCCTGAGCGTAGCGAGGGACTCTATAGTTAACTCCCGAGCGCAGCGACGGTGTTGAAATTATTTAGTCATGAGTGAAGCGAGGGGTTCAAGTCGCCCAAGACGAAGACAAACTTGGTTCTAGAGGTCTATACTCTACTTTTTATACATCCTGCGAGAAAATAAAACCCCAAAAATATGAGAAACACTTACGCCATATATTCACTAACCATCGAATACAACGATGTAGAGATTGATAAGAAATATTTTATACAATAGTTTCTATTTCGTTCCAATAATGAGATTCTAAAAACTTTCAATGTGACCCACGTACTTAGTGCATATGCTACTCTATCCTACTGATACTAGCTTGACACGAGGACTCTTAACAAGGTCAGAATGACCTTGAACCAAACTACCTAGACCTCGTTTAAATCTCCGAGGCTAGAACTAGAGAACGTACTTAGTGCATATGCTACTCTATCCTACTGATACTAGCTTGACACGAGGACTCTTAACAAGGTCTGAATGACCTTGAACCAAACTACCTAGACCTCGTTTAAATCTCCGAGGCTAGAACTAGAGAACGTACTTAGTGCATATGCTACTCTATCCTACTGATACTAGCTTGACACGAGGACTCTTAACAAGGTCTGAATGACCTTGAACCAAACTACCTAGACCTCGTTTAAATCTCCGAGGCTAGAACTAGAGAACGTACTTAGTGCATATGCTACTCTATCCTACTGATACTAGCTTGACACGAGGACTCTTAACAAGGTCTGAATTACCTTGAACCAAACTACCTAGACCTCGTTTAAATCTCCGAGGCTAGAACTAGAGAACGTACTTAGTGCATATGCTACTCTATCCTACTGATACTAGCTTGACACGAGGACTCTTAACAAGGTCTGAATGACCTTGAACCAAACTACCTAGACCTCGTTTAAATCTCCGAGGCTAGAACTAGAGAATGATCACAGGACCAAGCCGCCCGCCACTGTGGTTACCCACTAGAACCCAGAGTTGAGTCGTTATTAAATAACTAGCGTAAAGCGTTATATCACACGCCGCGATGATCAAACAAGGAAATTGTGAATTATATTGAAACTAGCGACCCGCCCCGGCTTCGCAGAGGTTTATTTTACTTATAAACCTTCCTCTTGAATCACTCTATCTATTTAAAAAAAAACGCATCAAAATCCGTTGTGTAGTTTTAAAGATATAAACATACATGAGGAGATGGGGACAACGGAAACGACTTTGTTTTATACCATGTAGTGATGTAAGACTAATACAAGTAGACTTTGCGAGAAGTATTTTACATCTTAACTGACGACGGATTCTGTATTTCACCTGAGCTTAAAAAATCACTAATAACTACAGACTGTGCTGTGTAATCTGTAACTGAGAGTATTTTAGATCAATGGAATACATGTTAACTAAAGAAAAAAGAGTAAACAATATGCAAGTCAAGACAAGACCACTAACTCTATTCAGAACCAAGTTTTGGATGGAAATTTTGGAAAATGGAAATCTCGTGGTTGTAAGTCTCGCTAAAACTCGAGAACGGCTAAACCGATTTGGCTAATTTTGGTTTTGAAATATTTGTGGAAGTTAAGAGAAGTTTTAAACGGGGAGAAAATTTATAACAGTTGCGAGGAAAATATTCAAAACATTAAATTTCATTTTCCCATACAAAATGTTCCTGCGTGTAAAAGTTGTCATTGAATGTTTGACAGATGGTGAGATGAAGTTCACCGGTTCAGCTAGTCTCTTAATGTAGCAACTTTATACATCGTTTTCGATTTTGATGGTTCCGATAACCTGCTCAAAAGAGACAAGAGCATCGAAATATAATCTAATTCTAGCATATTGCCTATATTAGGCAAATAGGAAGATGAACAACTCTAGAATCGTAAATTATAAAGCGCCAGTTAAAGAACTTTTGAAGAGTTACTTTGCCTGGGGCGCAAGACAGCTGATATCGTATTTGTTTATAAACTTACTGAAGGTAATATTGACAGCCCAACTTAGTTGAGAATATCGGCTTTACAGTTCCTAGAAAAGATATTCTACACAGCGATTACAAAACCTTACCTCAGCCTATTTATAGTAATAAAACTTTCCTGAAGAAATATTCTAAGAGACATTGTTGTGTAGTTAAAAAAATCTTTCGAGAACTTTTCGACCCCATCTGTCATCAGTCCTCCGCGCTATGTGCCCTGCCCACTGCCATTTCAACTTGCCAATCCGCTTGGCAAGTTGAAATGGCAATTGCTAACTTGGCAAGCGCAGCGTAGGACGTCCACCCACAAGGTGGACGGATGACCTCATTAAGACCGCAGGATCACGCTGGATGCAAGTCGCTACCAACCGGTCTTATTGGAGATTCATGGGGGAGGCCTATGTCCAGTAGTGGACGTCCTATGGCTGATGGATGGATGATGATAAAAAAATCTAGGCGGATACGAGTACACCGGCATACAAAAATAGCGACTTTGCATTATAATATTAAGGAAAAATGATGAAACTGAGATAATGCTCCAAGAAACTAGCATTACTTAACCGATTATCTCTTTCCAAAAGCCGTTGTTTATTAATTTTATCTACACTAATGTTGTAACATTCCACTTATGTTTCCAATACTTGACTTATAATGACTACTGTTATAGCACAGACAACAAAACACTCAATTTAAGCAATTTCACATGATGTTATAATATCCACATCGATATCGTAAAATCTCATTATAACATCAATAAAACGCGACCAATTAACCTGGCGAGCCTTACGTCAAAATCCTCATACAAGTTGTATAAAATTTTGATATTAGGCTGGCTTTTGAAAACAGTTGGGTTATACGTGAAAACTTCGTCGAAACTACTAAACTTACATGCACAAAACTCTTTGGTAAGATCTTGTGCCAATGAAATAAAAAAAGAACAGCGCGCGCTCGCTCCTGATTGGCCCTGCGCGCGCAGCATAGATCATTGGTTAGATTTTAATGGCGCCAAGTTCACTGTGACAATACACGTACGCGTGAATTTAATGTTTCGCAATATGTTTTTTATTTTATTTTTATTAGTGAAGATAAAGTAGTGTATGCAACTGCATATAACACGGGTATTAAAACACTCGTTACTATTATGAAACGAGCGCAGCGAGTTTCATAAACTCACACTCGTGTTTTAAAACCCTTCATTATATGACAGTTGCATAAACTACTATTTCGCATATACTGTAACAAGCCTGAAACCTATAATACCGCGTTCCTAGAAATCGGGAGACAAACATTACCAACAGAGTATAGTATCTGTGGTCTCTATTGCAAGCTAGAAAAATCTTACATACAGTACTGTACCAGCCTTTTTAATAGTCCACTGCAGGACGTAGGCCTACCCACGAAGGGTGTTTGGGTCATATCCACCACGCTGGCCCAGTGCGGGTTGGTGGATTCACATACGCCATCGAATTTCTTCTACGGACGTATGCAGGTTGCCTCACAAAAAACTCATTGGTGTTGTACCAATGAGTTTTTTGTGAACGTTTTTTGTTACGGGACCAGGATTGAACCCACGACCTCAAGAATGACAGGCCAGCGTTACAACCTCTAGACCACCACGGCTATCTTAGCTATATTTCTTACATAGCTTTGTGTATATTTTTTTTCTGTGGCTCCCATCTATTGGTTTATTTGCCGCTGCGAGTGATTTATTTTAATTTGATATTTTACCCCCCAGTTTCCTCTCTGTCCAGAAAGCTTGAAGGGAAAGCTGGAAATCTTACTAAAATCGCAGCTGATGCTCGAGAAAATACTAATTAATGTTAGTTTATTTATATCGACGGATTTCCGACAAAATTACTAACAGGTGAAAGTCTACTGACGAGATTAACAAACAACGACTTATAAGCTACGCTAAGCTAAGCTCGGTGAACTTCACATTATATTCAAGGTGTTTAGCGCCACCGGCGACCAAATACGGCAACTTTCACAAATTAAATTCGAGTTTTTATTATTTTTTCTGCTACTTTTTTATATTTTCGCACCGTTTAAACCATCCCTTGGCTTCCACAGATATTTCAAGATTAAAATTAGCTAAATCTGTACAGCCGTCCTCGAGTTTTAACGAGACCAACAACCACGATTCATTTTAAGGGTTCCGTACCCAAAGGGTAAAAACGGGACCCTATTACCAACTACTCCGTCCAGACGGACAGACGTCCGCCTGTCTGTCTGTCTGTTATCCAGGCTATACCAAATGAACCGCTATAGCTAGAAAGCTGAATTTTTCACAGATGATGTATTTCTGTTGCCACTGTAACCACAAATACTAAAAATAGAATAAAATTAATAATTAAGGGGGGCTCCCATACAACAAACCTGATTTTTTTGACGTTTTTCGCTCTATATTAATAATGGTAACAGGTAGATGCTAGAAATTTTCACAGAATATTTAGTTGTATATTCACTTCAAATAAATAATAAGATTAAAATAAAATAAATTAAGGAGGGCTCCCATACAGTACGGAACCCTCCGTGCGCGAGTCCGACTCGTACTTGGCCGATCATTATAAATAAGAAGAAGATAAACGATGTACTGACCTGGCACTGAATATAGCAGCGAGCGCCATGAAGCATCCGTCGGCGACGCGCGGCGAGCCAGTGAAGCATTTGTCCACGGTCCAGTCCAGCAGTGGGCCAATGTCTGGGTTGCAATCCAGAAGCAGCACGATGGTCTCGCGACCGAGTTCGTATATCTAAACAAACATAATATACTGTTACAGATTTTCCGACATGGCTTAGGCCGAAACATACAACATAGCTGTTGTGAATGTAAGCTACAAGTTGCCGATAGTCCAATCCTGACTGAAACTCACTTAGCAGCTGCACGAGGGTTATTCGCAGCTTGTAGCTAACATCACAGCCTCCCAGTTATATGATTCAGCCTATACAGCAGTTAAAACAACCAGCACCATCAAGACAAATAGTCTTTCCACCAATTGTTCCTCCCGAAGAGGAAACAAAGTACGGATTGACATTGACAACTGACATTAAAAGTGGATAAAATGGTTTTATCTCTGCTATGCTTGGCGTGCGGGGCTTTAATTGTAGGGCCCGGTTGTTTACCTGACGCAGGTGGAACAGTAGTATCTTAAAAGTATTTTGCTTATATATGATATAAGGAAGAATAAGTGGTTGTAATAAACAAAGAGTATAACTACATACCTTGTCGTTAGTAGAAGAGAGCATCTCGCTCAGCCACGGGTACAGGGCGCCGTCTTCTGCAAGTGCGGAGGGCGCGAAGCACGGCCCACAGCACACCAGCGCGCTCATCGCCTGTACACACAATATTGTATAACTAGCTTTGTCTGCTAAGGAAAGAACTTAAGCCTAATAATTTTTTTTTCTGCGATCTCCGTTCAGAGACCTACTGGATGATTCTGTATGAAAACAAGCACGTGACGCGCTCTAACGTGCTCTTTGTTTTTAAGAAATTCGTGTGAAAAATATTTATTTTTCAGATAACATAACACTCGCTTTATAATTTGCATTAACGTATTTTACAAATTTCAAACATTTCTCCAAATGAAATTCACGGCAATAAAAAAAAATACTTACCGCGTTACGTTACGTTTTTCCAATAGAGAATCCAGGCCCCTAGATAAGAGATTGCATAAGAAATGAAAACTATTATCGTATTTGTGTGGTTCCATACATTTTTGTTAGTTTTTTCTAGTTACCGCCAGAGGCTCAAAACATATTGTACCCCTCTAGTCATCATTTGTTTTATAGTACGAAATTGCCTACATTTTTGTACACTGGGAACACAGTTCGTACATTTTGACAGACATAAAGCAAAGTAGGAAAGACTCGTTCACAAGACAGTGTCAAGTTGAAGCGACTGAATAGGTTCAAACTGTTGCCATAATGGGCTAAATATTGCTGACACATGCTTTATCAGTTATCCCAAATAGTGTAAGTGACTCTGAGTAGTGCAGCCAAATTAAACATTTAATCAGTTTCGGGCTGTAATGGCTGAACGAGCGTTCTGAGTTGCCACCCCAGTGGGCCGCAACAAACGTCGAATATGGCGAACAGATTCCACACGACTTTAGACCTTCTCTGGTATGATACTAGGCGTAAGTTACCCTGAGTGCAGCGAGGTTCAACCGCTCGTGTGCATCTGCAATGGCTGAACAAGCGGCCCGAGTTGCCGACCCAGCGTGCCGCACCAAGCAACGATTAATGCAAACAGACTGCACACGACTTTAGGCTTTATCTGTTATAACACTAGGTGCAAGTTACCATGAGTGAAGCGAGGTTCAACCGCTGGTCTGGGTTGCCGCCCCAGCGAGCCGCACCAAACGTCGAATATGGCGAACAGAATCCACACGACTTTAGACCTTATCAGTTATAATACTACGTGCAAGTTACCCTGAGTGCAGCGAGGTTCAGCCGCTCGTCTGTATCCGGTTGCAATGGCTGAACGAACGGCCCGAGTTGTCGCCCCAGCGGGCCGCACCACGCGCCGAATAATGCGAACAGACTGCGCACCACTTCACGCTTCATCAGCGACCCGTACATTTCCACTACAAAAACACATAACATTTCACAAGTCTGGACAAAATGGTACAATATACATTGTGAAAAAGAGTAATAAATAATCGTGAAAATAATAACGAGATTCAAATTATAGGCCGTGAAGATTTCCCCTGGTTAGATAAAATAAATCGGAATATTAATTATTTTTCGCCAAAACTTTACACAAACGACATCAATCGTTGCAATCTGCGTAAAGTTTCAAGATACTATCTTGTATAAGTAGTTTAAAAATTAAGGGGGGATTTACACTCTTTTTTGAAAATAAAAGAAAATGTTTTATGAAACCTCAAATTCATTTTAATAACTCTATTCAACGATACGTCAATATCCCACACAAGGGGGTGGGATTAAAAAAAATGTTCATCCCCTCTTAACATTTATGAGAGCTACCCTTTAAATATACATTTTCGAAAATTTTAAGTAGTTATACCTAAACTACTTAAACTATCATAATATCAAATTTAATGCGATTTGGTTAATAAATGTGAAAGTTTCGATGATGGCTTTGTAACATTAGGACGGACGGATGGACGGACAGACGGATGGACGGACGGATGGAAACAACGAAGTTATACCTAAGAGTTTCGTGTACGTGTTTTTTGGGGTACGGAACCCCAAAAAATCAGTCAGATAGTAAACGTCTGAGTCGAAATTGAATGTTCTAGATCCTCCCTTCCGGCTTGGTAGGTATACCTTATGCTAATAGCCCAGGAAAATATGGAAACGCTGAATTTCTGTCGCGATTTCGAGGTTCTAGAATATGTCCGTCGAAGGGACACATCCTGAATGTTTGTAGGTACATATGATCCTTACGAAAGCTTAGCTTGTAAAGCACAGTGTATAGACAAATAGATGCAATAACTCGTACTAACGGCGCAGACAGATAAACTGCAGACATTAACATTCTAATCTCGGGAATCGAATGGTTTACGGCCAACCGCTTCAAATTGCAACTTACGGCTGATACGGCGGTGGGTTCGTTGACACTAGTACAATTAACAGTTCTATGATGGAACTACTGATAGACAATAATTTACAACATTAGTTCAATTTCTGTAGATCTCGAAATAATAGAACTAGTATTAATTTTGACTTATTATAATAGTACCAGTCAAGTGACTAGACTTTGCCGATGAATACGTGTACTTAGGCCAGCAGTTTCTAATTTACACGAGGCTTCTATGTTTTCTTCAGTCACCGTGTAGTTAATTAATGTAAATACCGTATCGGCAGAGTCACGGTAGCGCTCAGTTGTAAATGCCGCCCGCGGTAACCCATCCGAAGGCTGACAAACACCTAGTCAAATTACTCTTGAAGAAGCTCAGAAGAAGAAGCAGAAGAAGAGAGCCTCTGCTCGCGGGCCGTCATCGACGTATTCCGCTAACGTCTGGTGCAGCTACGTAAGAGCGCGTCGTACTCACGCGGGAAGCTCTTGATGAAGTCCGTGACGAAGTCGGCGAAGTGAGACTCTACTCGCGGGCCGCCGGCGTGTCCTTCTTCGCCTCTACCTCGAGACACTGACGGACGCCGTTCAGATACTCTACAAGCGTAGGGAGCAGGTACGTAAAAGCGCGTCATACTCACGGGGGAAGCTCTTGATAAGGTCCGTGACGAAGTCAGCGAAGGTGAGCCTCTGCTCGCGGGCCGCCGGCGCGTCCTTCTCCGCTTCCACTTCGAGACACTGGCGAACGCCGTCGAGATACTCCGCCAGAGTCGGATGCAGACTGCCGCCTTCCAAGGCGAATTGACTGGACGACAAACAAACTTCATAAAACAAAGGGACTCTTGAAATCAGTGCCGAGTGCAGGCTGCCGACTTCCAACGCAAATGGACTAAACGACAAACAAACTTCATAAAACAAAGGGATTCTAGAATAAAATAGGTAATAAAATAGAAATGAGTATTTGAAAATCAGTGTCGAGTGTTATGTAGGCATTTTCGTAAAAATGTACAGCAACAAAAAAAAAAAAAATTTAAAGTTAAATGTAACAAATAAAAATCGATTAAATTGAATGTTTATTCTTAAAAACTTTTTATTTAAGAAAAATTTACCCAGATAAAATATTTTCGAACTAATCTACCAAAAAACACGATAAAATAGTTGGGAACAATATAAATTATTATAGTCACATACCTGAATCAAACATTCTATACACACCGGCTGGCAAAACACGTCTCCTTTTCAAGCAGTTGTAATGACTATAAGCCCGATTACAGAGGCGCCAGCGTAAATTTAATAGCAACGTAAAAAGCGTTCACTCTATCGAATGCCTCAAGTGAAAAAAAAAACAGGACTATGCTATTTAGCTAGCGCCTCTGTAATTGGGCTTACTGTCAGCTTAAATTTTGATTTGTTAAAAAGCATAAACTACAGTGTTGTCGAAACGAAACAATTTTTTTGTATCTTAAAACAAATTTGGTATAAAAGCCGGTCACAAAATAGAATGATCCGATGTATGATCAATCTTTTTTTAGTTAGTTTATATTGTGTTACAACCAATATCTTTATAATTTGTGGATGTCTTTCTTATGAATATCACGGGAAATAAGGAAGCCGAGGCGGGTCGCTAGTTAATTATAATTGAATTCGAAGGACAGACGTAAAACAGGGGGGTTACATTTTTATAAAAACGCTTATGTACTTATGCTCAGCATTAACCTTTTGAGTGCCAAATACTATACTTGACTAGCATTTGCCGGCGCCAACGACGTCTATAGTCGAAAAAAGGGCCACAATTCTATACATATAAAAATTAATCGTGGCTGTTAGTCTCGCTACTCGAGAACGGCTGAACCAATTTGTATTATTTTCATCTTGAAATATTTGTGGAAGTTAAGGGAAGGTTTAAACAGTGAGATTTTTTTTAAAGTTGCGAGAAAAATAATAATTAACATTAATTTCATTTTCTCATTCAAAATTTTCCTGCATGTTGTTGTTGACGATTAATTCCTTCACCTGTTAGCGAAAGTTTTCTTCTGCGCAATGAGTAACAGCATCTTATTGAGATTGAGCCTGAGAGCGTCGCGCCGCCGTCTTCGACGCATGTTTTCCTGCTTCCTGTCCACTGCTTCACGTAACAACGGCACCAGTTCTTCCATGAGGTCTCTGCGAAAAACACATTACAATAAGACACATTTCTAATTTTTTGGTGTTTTTAGACTTGTTAGTCCACGGGCGCTCAAGATTAGGCATTTACCGCAGATCGATACTGCCGCGCGAGGTTCCGAGAGAAGAGAGCGTTACAGCGGCACGAAAATAATGATACTTGCAGGATGTGGTTCTTTAAAATCAACCACTCATTACAATAGTACATTATGGTACAAGTGTGTAATGTTGGTGACAACCGCTCAGGCACCATTAAGACCTGAGCCGTAGGCGAGGGTCTTAAGAGAGCCGAGGACGGTAATCATCAATACACCCGTGTAGCATACTACGTTTTTCAACACACTTATGAAATGTGAATAAAATAATACTAAAAAATAATTTCAACAGTGAAAACGAGTTGTGTAAAATGGTTCGAAATGGCGGGAAAAATTAATCAGTTTTCCTATGCGCACGCAATGGCAATCGGCCATAGACTAAAAGAATGAGGTTTCTCTTTTTGGCTTTTCGCGGATAGCGTTTTAGCCACTTACAAAATGGGGAATTTCAAGTTTTCTTTATAGATTACAGAGAAAGTTAATTTGAGTGAAAGTTTTATTTATGAAACATGTACAAGTTGAAATTATCTAAATAAATACGAAGTTGCATGAAATGAGCAAGCAATACATTAATTTATTTATTTTGAAAAGTATTTTAATTCCCTCGTTAAAGAGAACCTCTTAGTCATGCATGTATGTATGATGTCCTAGTACTCTTCCGTAATAATGAATACGAAGTTCATTTTTTCCGCAATATGAAGTTTTAAAATAAATGAATTTGTACCTACTGTTGAACACGGTCTTTTTTGTATCGAAACTTTGTTTAAGAACAAAGGAACTCAGTGACAAATAAATTGAATTGAATTGAACTCAACCAATAAAATAAAATAAATCTCTATAACTCACTTGTGAATAATAGAATAATAATGAATAATAACATAATAATTGGTTTACCTACCAAGTCGGTAGACGTCCTACGCTGCGCTTGCCGGTACGTGGTCTCCATTCGAGAACTTTTTCAATAAGCCCGATTGGAAGAGGCTTGCATCTAATGGCTTATATCATTGGTCTACCAAGTCGGTCGACGTCCTACGCTACGCTTGGATTCCGGATACAGGCTTCCAATCGTGATTATTGAAAAAGTTCTCGAATGGAGATCACGTACGGCAAGCGTATCGTAGGACGACGACCGACGTGTAAAATAGTAGATAATACTTTCTCATCGTAAATGTCAATAAATATATCATCCATGACATAAAACTTTATAATGTAATGTAATTTTTATGTATTTTTGACGATGACTACCTAGGTATTTAAAAATTAAATTTCCTAAAGTGGCTAAAGCCACAAATAGGTAGGGGCTTCTACTTATTTAACCAATAACAATTAGATGCATTTATTAACCATGCACGAAAATAATTGTATTCTAATGCAGGCCGTAACCCGGGAAGACAATTACTTATTATTGTCAAATATCAGGTGGCATATGCTCGAAAACATATTGTAATGCAGGCCATAACCCAGGAAGACAATTTCTGTCAAATAATGACTAACTACACTGAATACCTAGGTATTAATTGATTAATTTACTAGTTAAAATTCTTGATTTACAGACGATTGTGGGGCAGCTCTAAAAATATATACTTTATATATTTTTCATACTTTCGATTCCCACCCAGGGCAAGCATTTATGTGATGAACATAGATGTTTGCTCTGTGTCTGGGTGTTATTTAGGTATATCTATATAAGTATGTATTTAAAAATATGTATATGTAGTATATCAGTCTCTGGCAGCCATATCACAAGATTAGCTTAGTTTGGTGTCAGAGGCCGTGTGTAAGATGTCCCCTAATATTTTATTTATTTTATATACCCCTTGTTAATAAACGCCATAGATTTACGACACATAGATGTGCATTGCCAAATGTCAAAAGCAAATCTAATTCAATTTAATCTCATTTTAGTTCATCGTTATTATTTGAGTGGTGTAAACCAACCAACCAAACCAGCTGGTAGGTTTCCATAACTCTCATATGGCAACATTGTGTTGTTATTTTTAGATGAGATTTATTTTACTTATGTTGTTATTGTTCAATTATTTTTCGTGTTATTCTTGGATTAATGATTGGTTAGTTTGTGATGATTGGTCGCGCGACCAATCAACTTTATTGTAAATGATTTGAAATGTGCTTAGATTCATGACGTTGCAAAAGTGTATCTTAGGTACTTAATTGAAATAAATATAATAATATTTGAACTTTGAAATAGGTATAAGCTGGTGATTTTATCGTACGGCAGTTTTTTATTATTTTATAGACGTATTTACTTACGCACAGATATCAATAACGCTTAAAAATTGCTTATATCCTGAAATGCATCGCTGTTAGATTTGTCCCACGATTGCGAAATATGAATCTGACTTCACTCTTTTCAACGTGAGACCGATCGCATTATCCCTTTGGTTACTCTGGGGTAACCGAAGAGTCATTTTGAAGTAGTTAGGCCGTCTTGTTGTCTTTCACAAATCAAAAACGTCAAAGAAATAAAAAGGCAATAAGTAGACAGACTATAAAAAAGAAAGAAAGCTCAAAATATGAGGAAGAAACCTGCATAATTTGGTTAAAAATATAACTCGTAGATTCCAGTCCCTGGCCATTCTAAAAATCTAAACACGCGGCAGCGTGTACAGCCAAAGTGTTCAAAGAAAACTGGCGACGCAGCGGCCGTGTGTAATATTACACGAACCATTTGGAGCTACTTTTGACCCCCTCACAACTCAAAAACTATTTAGCCTACATACATGAAATCTTTTAGCTTATCAAGAATCCAAAATTTCATAAATTTTGCTCAGTTAGTTATTGATATATTAACGTTTAAAAACTCGTATTTCATTGACTGATTCACTCACTGACTTATAGATCTAAAACCTAACCCACTTCCAGATGACCTAGAATCTTGATATTTGGCACCAAGGTAGACTATCGGGCATTTATAAAGGAAAAAATCTAAAAACTAAAAATTATTGATAATTAGTACTATTAACAAAGTAATTGTAAAATTTACCTCCAATACTCCAATAAATGGCGGTAGCGTCGCGAAGCACTGAGATTTTCGATAGATGAACCATGCCATTTGTGATAGTAATATAATAAATACTAGATAACATTTTCAGAGATAAGTGTACTATGATAATCATGATGTAACTAATAATTATTTCTGAACAAAAAGTTATGATATCTCATCAAAAACATAAATGTGAAATGGGAGCCAAAGTGTCGCCACCAAAAGAATTGAGATCTAACACGGGGGCCAAGTGTTCTGTAGAAAATCCTACAGTTTAAGCTACAAGAATATACCTACGACATTTAAAAGGAATTTACTTATGTTACTTCGTTGTGTCCGTCCGTCCTCAAGCTACAAAGCCTTATAACTTCCACATTTATGAACCAAATTGGATTAAATTTGACTACATAACAGTTGTAGTATAGATCTCAATTTAAAATACTTAAAAACTTCAAAACAGTTTATTTAAAGGGTAGCTCCCAAACATGTAAATTGGGGATGAATCATTTTTTTCAACCCCACCCCCTCGTGTATCGTTGAATAGGGTTTTTAAAATGAATGTAAGGTTTCTTGAACCATTTTTTGTCACATGTACCTTTTGTGACATATAGGTCGGCAAAGTTGAAAAATAAGATTCCCCCCTTAATTTCTGAAGTATAAGAGATATAATTTTCCAACTTTCTCAGGTTATAGACCATATTTAAAACTTTATCTCAAAATTGTTTTTAACACTGTGGGATAATAACTTTTTAAGTTTTAAAGAAAAAATTGAAATTCTTAAGCTTGCACATAGTTCAGAAGTCATTGACCTCACAAATTTATTTTTAGGCAGTTATGTTTTTCTAGCATTCAACCATCTTATGACATTATAAAATCGGTTATTATCATCATCATAATCATCGTCACCATCTACGGAAGCCAATCATACGCGAGTCTCGACACGCACCTGACAACTTATTGCCCTAACCTACGAAAACCATTCAATTTTTTGGGATAAAAAGTAGCCTATGTCACTTTCCGTCTTTCAAATCAAGTCAATCCGTTGCTCCATTGTTGAGAAACAGTTTTTGTCCTATCCCACGGGCATTACGAATTTTCTCGGTATAAAAAGTATCCTATGTCACTTTCCGTCTTTTAAACTATATCCGTGCCAAAAATCAAGTCAATCCGTTGCTCCGTTGGTGCGTGAAAGAAGAACAAACCAACAAACTTTTCAGATTTATAATATTATATATAAATAAAATATATAATATAAATAAGTAAGTATTAAAGTATGATGGTAAACGCATGCGCAATTAACAAATCGGCATTTAATGCTTAATTATGTACTTTGATTGCTTTAAATGCTTAATCATCCTTTATCAGATACCTATAGTCTATTTATTACCTTACTTAAAATTCGTGAATGTTATTATGTAAATGTAATTGATTTAGGTCGTTTTTACCTCAATAAAGAAATTTGTATTTGAAAATTTGTAATTTGTATTTGTATTACAATCGCAAAGCAACAGGAAATGAATGAATATTTACACTTTTTAGCGTTCCGTACCCAAAGGGTAAAAACGGGACCCTATTACTAAGATTCCGCTGTCTGTCTGTTTGTCTGTCTCCAAGCTGTATCTCATGAACCGTTATAACTAGAAAGCTGACATTTTCACAGATGATGTATTTCTGTTGCCGCTATAACAACAAATAAACCAGAATAAAATTAATAATTAAGGGGGGCTCCCATACAACAAACCTGATTTTTAGCCTTTTTTCGCTCTATATTAAAAAGATAACAGGTAGATGCTTGAAATTTTCACAGAATATTTAGTTGTATATTCACTTCCTTACATAGTATAAAATAAAGACGCTATTTTCGTTTGTTTGTTTGTCTGTATGCTTAAATCTTTAAAACTACGCAACGGATTTTGATGCGGTTTTTTTTAATGGATAGAGTGATTCAAGAGGAAGGTTTATATGTATAATACACCTGTGCGAAGCCGGGGCGGGTCGTCTAGTCAATAATAAAATTAAAATAAAATAAATATTTAAGGGGACTCTCATACAGCAAGGAACCTTCCGTGCGCGAGTCCGACTCGTACTTGACCGATTATTTAGAATTTACAATTTGACAATTTGCGTAAATAAATAATGCATTGTTTTGTGAAGTCATTGAACTGCTCGTAGTACATATCATTTTGTGAAGTCATCAGTTACAGGTGAAAATTATAACAAAGTAGAAAGGAAACCAAGAAGTACTCAAAGAAACCAGGAGGAACAAAAATAATATTCCGTTGCGATGTCTGATCGTCACTGCCACGCGAGACTCCGAGCGCAGCGGCACGAAAATTTGGTCCTTGCAGGATGTGGTTCATTAAAATCAACCACTCATTACAAATGAATTTAACTGGTGGATTGTTTGATGAAAAGAAATAAATAGGTACGCAATTATAAAAAAAAAATATCATCATCATCATTATTATCAGCACTAGGACATCCTCTGCTGGACATGGACCTCCCCTATATACTTTCAATAAGCTCGGTTGGAAGCGGCTTATATCATTGGTCTGCATTAACTTGGTGGAAGTCCTACGCTACGCTTGCCGGTACGTGGTCTCCATTCGAGAACTTTTTCAATAAGCCTGGTTGAAAGCGGCTTACATCCATCGGCTTATATCATTGGTCTACCAAGTCGGTCGACGTCCTATGCTACACTTGCCGTACGTGGTCTCCAATTGAGAACTTTTTCAATAAGCCCAATTGGAAGCGTCTTGCATTCATCGGCTTATATCATTGATCTACCAAATCGATCGACGTCCTACGCTACGCTTGCCGGTACGTAGCGTTTATAAAAATGAGCATCTTGCAACTACCTCTAAAAGCTGAAAATGGGTGTCCTATGGGAAGACAAATATAAAAAAAATATCACCTGAAACATGTAACAGTACCTGTCATACAGGCTTCAAAGTAACACCACTTTAATTATAATAATAAAATAGCAGGGGTGGCTTTGTGGCGACACCGCGAACCCTGATTTCCTGGGGCTAAATGAGACCCCTGAATCTTCTCTTGCCTTAACTGGCCGGCTTGGAGTGGAAACCGCAAGAGCTAAGAACCTAAGCTCCAGGTTGGAAGTGTTAAAGGGCATAACGCCGCGAGTAGCGTCTAGTGAAACTACTAACTGAAAAGCGCAACACACCTCTCGACACCCTACATGAACACACCCTCGACACGTTAAATTGTAGGTCCCGGTTGTTTTAACCGTTTAGCCTCATCAAAAGGCCTTCAGGCGGCCTAAAAACTCTGACATCAAGGCTAGCTACCCGGCCTATGCGAACTCACTTATTATAATTAATGGGTAATTCTTACCCAACGTCTATAAGTTTCAGTCTGCACCAGCCGATCCGCCAAACTTTTTATTATGGAGTTCTTACAGCTGTCAACTCTGGACATGAACGTCGCTATCCTCTATCGTTGAATTGCGTTGAACGAATCGACCCTTGTTTCCGTGTACATTTCGGAAGCGCTGCAATACCACTTCAGGCCCATCAGGTGCCTGAAGATGTTATTGTAGGCGCACAGTACGCAATATCTTGTCTACAGCCGACAGGTGTAAAAACTCTGACTGAATGATTTAAAGAAGAAGAATAAGTATAGCAAGATACTTTTGATATTCAAACGGGTTCCTTTCCACCAAGTGCTAAGGAACCCAGCTGACCGACTCCGGGGTATACACCACTTTGATAACTTAATACCAAAAATTCAGCTTTTAGTAAGTACTTGCATTTTTGTGCTTACCTCCCGGGATAAAGCAAAATAAGTCAGCTGAATAAAATGAAATGAAAAAAAGCTGTCATTTTATTTTGCTAGTATTTTTTTTGATCATAGGCAACTGAAATTTAACTACAAATCTTGGAACGGCTTGGGTGAGAGTTTTTACCTTATATCTTTGTATTAACACTGCACTCAAAATTTTGGAAAAATAAGGATACTTAATGATCAACATCGCAATATCTCGAAATGGTTTTGGAATTTCATAGCCTTGTGAAATATGAAAACTTGTCAATTGGGAGTAAGAGAGAACTTATACGCGATAAAAAGATTTCACTTACTGCGTTAGTTCTGTGACCCCAAAGTGGGGCTTGGCCTATGACACGAAAAGGCGCTAGTCGTCACGTTGCCGTGCTGCGCTCCATCAGTCCGGCTGCTGCATGCGAATCCTTCTCCACTGCGTCGACCCAGCGGTACATGGTACGCCGTACGTACAGTTGGTCGTCCCAAGTTAGCTTTCAAAAAACACATCATAAGAAGTACTAACTTCAAGGCATCCGGATTGATGTTCCCACAGGCGGCGATAGCGGCGTCCCTGACTTCGGGCACTTCACATCGCGCCAGAGGTACGGCCAGTTTGTGCAGAGAACTCGGAGCCGCGGTCGTGCCCCGCGCCTCGCCCCCGCTGCGCTCACTCAGGGAGTCGGGCGACGAGCTGCGATACAAATACGTCCTTACTACTCCGAGATACGGTCTCATATGACATGGGTTCGTTTGTCTCACGAAGGCGAGTTAGCTGTATTTGCAAATAAATTATACTGGATATATCTCTAGACGACTAAAATTCATATTAATTATTTCTAGGATATCACTGTACTTATCGTATGAGATAATCGTATAATTAATGTGACATGTAACAATGGTGTTATTAATAAAAATATTGTAGTGTATTGTATTGTATCATTATGACCAAAATTTTCTATGGAACCAACTCTGAAATTAAGAAAAAAAATTGCAGGAAATTTATTGTCCTTTGTCCTCTTTTTCGATTTCAGATTTGGTCCTATACTAAACCTTATAGGTACAATGATATACGTATTTTGTAGAATATTGCCGCAACCTAAGGGCGATTGCAGTGCGTATTGCTCAGGAATTTGTTTACAAGGATATTGAACTTATGCACTCGTATGCGAGTACAAGTAAGACCAGCTCGCTTTCGAGAGAAACTATAATAAATGGCTTTGTCTCTACGAAGCAACGTTCACATCGAATTACTCCACTAGAGTAGCATCTCCGTCAATCAATCAAAACATCATAAGCCAGGGTGTGGACGCGTTATGTAAACTGAAATTAAGCTGCGGACCTTTACAATGACTACTGTAATAATATTAAAAACTTATATAACTACCAAAAACCAATTGAAACAACACATAAAAACACATTTTAATAAGCCTTTAAACACTTAGATGGTATGCACACAACAATTTAGTCACCGAGATGATTGTACAATGATAAAATGGTTTACTGGCCCACAAAAACACTAATGAACACTGTTTGTATACAAAATGTGAACAAAACCATTGCCTTTTCTTAATTTACGTATTTCTCAAGTAGCAAAAGTAACAAAAAATTTAGAATGGTGCAGGTAGGCGCCTACATTCAATGACTATTTTACTATAGCAGGATATGTATACTTAGCTAAAATAGAGTCATGCAATACAACTATTATTACAGTATTTACTAATGATGCTCAAAGACATTGAAGTCGAATTAAATTGTAATTCTTTAATAATTCAGTGTCATATTATGGTTTGTTATCACGTCTTACCCCACTTTAGTAATGTATAGAAGGTGAAGACGACCATAGCTTAAACTGAACCAGAATTTTCCTGTCACAAGTTTGAAAGTAGAGAAGAGTGAAATCTACAATTGATTTAGTTAATTCATTACATACATTACAATACGTTAATTCTTAATACGATAATTTATTTTCGATTGACTCCAAAAAATTAGGTTTTAAATTCGACTATATTGTTTTTTTGTATGTTTGACACGCTAATTATGAACCGCTTATGATCTTTTTGTTTGGTAGGTCATATTTCAAGGTTGCCATTTAAAATTTATTGAAAGCCTTTGAGTTTTTTTGAAAAATCGACAATTACCTATCTAAAAATGGCATAAATCGATTCGACCGAACTATTCCAATTTTGTACGTAAGTTGCAATGATTGCAATCGGTTGTACCATTTTAGGAAAAAAATAACAAAGTAGAGAAGAAACCTCGTCTTTTGCTTTCGGATATAAAAATCTAAAAAAGCAATCTATATCCATTGGTACAATTATTGGCAGCCAAAGCCGCCGTTTATATGTTATAGCACACGGTTGGTGTATCAGGTTTAATAGAAAATTTTGGAGTTCTATTAACTCCACGCTGTAAACCGAGATTGTCAATTCAATATCTACGATTGTTCATTTAATCGCTACCTACTGCCTGAACGACAGTCAAAAAACTCGTTGAAAAATTTAGATTTAGCAAAAACAAAATGAAAGCCTCGCATGAGAAATAGTGGGGATAATTTGCGGTCCAAACAATGCGCCACAAAAAAAAACAACTTCCTGACTACGCTCTGGTAGGCCTATAAAAAAAACGTAAACCCGAATAAGTCAACGGGATCGCCCCGTCTACTGCTAACTCTACCGGACGCCACATAGGACCAGCTAACACATACTCAATACAAACACACGAAATCTAAGGCGTTACCCCCAAAGAGGTTCCGGACACGCAGAAAGGAAGAGCGCACTATCCGGGCAAAACAAAATGTATGTACAGTACGCACGAATAAATAATAGACTTAGTCGGCTTTTGGATAGAGATAATCGTCTAATTTCGGTTTCGTAGAGCATTATCTCTGTCTCACGAACTACTGTGGGTAAACCACCGTCACCAGGGACCAACGTCGCCAATGTTTGTCGCTGGTTTGTCCAAGGTCAAGCAAAACTGAAACTATCCGATTATATCTTTCCTAAGATCGATCCATTCTTTATTCGCTATTGCTGTACATTATTTACCTAACCATGGAGTAAACGTTTAGTCAAATTATACTTATCTGGTAAGTATACAAATTTTAAGGTACATCTAAAGGTAATTTTCAAATCTTCAAAACAATTTCACATAAAAAATATATAGGTGAAAATAAAATAAAAACAGAAAACTAGATATTAAGATATTTGTCATCTACGAGTATAAATAATAACTAGCTCAATGTGTAGATATATCACGCTAAATAAATGAATAAATGCATATCTAGCGTATTTATTTTATTTCGAATGCTGCTACATAGGAGAAAAGGCATAACGCAGAAATATTCGGCTTTTCATTTAGAAAGCTACATTGAAATGTGTACACATTAGTACGTTTTAAGTAGACTTCACTAAATTCACAAGGCAGTCGAGCACCAAACACCTACGTATCTATAAAGCAGACTCAACGCTAGAAGGTCAAGAAAGAGATATGTCTTGATGAGAAATACTCTACATTCTATCATATCAGTTTAACAGCATGCATTTTATAGATACGCAGATATCGTAAGAGATCTAGAGTATCGTCGAATGTGTGTTGACAAGTAATGTATTGTATAATACAAACAAAAACACAAATATAGAACATAAAGCGTCTATGTTAAATACAATACACAAACTATGTTTGTATGGGGATGTGTATGAGTGTAGAGGGCGCGTCGCCGCCGCGCGCCGGTGCGTGAGTGCGACGTGACGTGACGTGACGCGATGCGTGAGGTGAGCGATGGGGCGAGCTAGGTGACGCGAGCCGTGTCGAGTTAGCCGATGGCCGCGGCGCCGGTGATCGCGGACATGAGTGATGTGCACGATGCGAGCGTCAGATGGCCACCTCGTCCGCTTGTGGTGCCTGTGCGCGCGCGCATAGCTCAGCGGCAGCGTGAAGAAGCCGCCGGTGGGCGCGTTCAGGCTCTCGGAGGACGAGCTGAGCGCTGCCAGCCCTGTCCACCCCTCCGTCTCCGCGCTACGGGACAGAGTTCACTGCGTTCACGCGATGTTCACACCGACGCGACACCGACTCGTTTCTATCACCGCGACATCGATCTTCTTCCCACGCATTTTCTTCAACGTTTTTTAAAGAACTAGCTATATCGAGATACTGTATTTTATAAAGCTCAGTTCCGCAAACGTCGCTGCGTAACGACAGTACTACGTAATATGAAAAACAAATGAATTACTATACGTACATATATTACCATAAATAGCACTGAAAAAAATATTTATATGGGTAAGATTAAAATACAATGCTGCTCGCTACGCTTGTCTATGAACGTGTTTCAATGTGGTATATTCTGTACCCAACATAAAAGAATAAATAGTAAACACAGTACTCAAAATGTTAAGTTTTGTGCTTTTATATAGCTTGAATAGTTGTGTTGGCAATCCGTCAAAATAGGTAAAAATTACAAAACGCATGCCGATACCACACAAACTGATATATTTTAAGTAGAAGAAAAATACTGCCAGCTCCCTGAACCTAAAATGAATACAAAAATCTTAATTATGAGAAGATCAGAGCAGATTAGAAGGCTATAGCTTAAAATAAATGTTCAAGAAGCCGCAGTATATGACGGGTTTATTGCGGGAAACACGCAAATCAGACCAAAATATAAATCCACACATTGTTTGGCTTGTGTTTATAAACGTTGTACTGAGCTGACGTCTGAAGGCAAATCACGGGGGCAATCGAACTATGACCAAACTAATCACCACACAATACTTACATAACAATCTAATATTTCAATCAAAAGACAAACTTTACTAGACATTATTAATGTCGGTGCTAACTACATTAAGAATAGTGCAAAGATCACATTCTAAAAGTTACAAATCATGTTGAAACCAACGCGCTCAAAGTGTTCAATACTCGAGTACTAACTCGAGGTACCAACCAAACTCCTATTACATTTTTAACGTTTTTAAACACAATAAGAACGTCCATTGAGCAAAAGAAAGTTGCTATCTGTTGCAGAAAATTAGCGAATAACATGTATTAATTTTACACGGATATCTTAAACTGCCAATTACACAATACTAAATAAATTTTGAATATATCAAGCAAAATCACTACGAGTTATTTCAATTGTATAATACTTGTTGTTTTGTGAATAAAATGTTTGTAAACACTGTTGTGAAGATGGATTGAATTTATATAATACCACAAAATACAACACTACACCCTACTAATCAGACTGTATCACAATGTTTTTTTTGAGTTTGTAAGAAAATTAGGGCCGTGATTTCATATATAATTATCACTGTTGAGTCGATACTAGAGATTCGACGTGTAATTTTATGTAGACAATAATATAATCCTCATTTGAATCAAAGAAATGGTTATACACTTTAGCTGACGCTACGAACAATCAAGGCTATTGAGTACTAAGTACAGGGTTATTCAAAACTGGTTTACTAAGCAGAAAGGAGGCGGTTAAGACCATCATTATGAAAAACTAATTCTATGGGGCCAACACGGAATTTGAGAAAAAACAACTGTTTCAAACACTAAGTCAATTCCGAGTTGCAATTTAGTATGGAACAGCTATTTTTTTAAGTTATTCTTGATGGTCTGAATAACCCCCTTTCGGCTTAGTACAGAGGACGCAGATAACCCTGTATATAAGTCAGAGCACAAAAAAACGAAATAAAACACTTCATTCCATCTCCACAAAATACACAGTTAAAGAATATAATGTCAATAAGGTTTCTCTATAAGAGGTAGAGGGGGAAGGGAAGAGGGGAGGAAGGGTATAGTACGAATCACACAACTTGGCGGCTGTGATGTTAGCTACAAGCTGTGGATGGTCCAGTCCTGACTGCAGCTCACTTAACAGCGAGGCTTGGGTTATCCGCTTGTAGCTAACATTACAGCCGCCAAGTTGTATGATTCGAGCTATAATTGGGATGGTAAATTGTATGCAAGTGTGCGTACCTAAGACTGAGATCGGGACTGGCGCAGCGAATGACTGGGCTGGGCACAGCCGGGACTACAAGGTAGGCCATCATCATGTAATACTTCCATACCTGCAATAAGCATTATTCATATTTGACCAATATAATCACTTTGTCTGCTTCGGTGGCTTAGTGGTTAGAGTCTCTGGCTACAGTGCAAAGGAGACGTGGATTAGATTCGGGCAAGCATTTTTGTGATGATTATAGGTGTTTGTTGTGTCTGGATATGACTGTCTATGTAGGTATGTATTCAAAAATATTTATATTCTTGAACAGATGACGAATGAAGACTGGAGCTCTCGTATTTAATTGAACGATAAAACCTATAGTCGCTACTGCTTTATTTTACAAAATTTTGTCATTAGATAGAAAGAGACGTAATCATACAGCAACTATCATCTTAAACGACGTAAAGCCGCATTTTACTTGTCAAAGTGACCAGCTGGAGACTCGCTGTTTTCGAATTTTATGATATATTTAAGTTCGGGAAGTGTTTAGGTGTGAAATACTTTGTTATATGAAAACTTGAATCTTATTTCTTGTGATGGCTTGTGTAGCTTAAGGCTGTAACAGCCATAGTTCAAAGAAAAGTGAAGAAAATAGAAGTGTGTATTTCATAGATAAGACGGTTTGGGATGGTATACTTGGCTTCAGGGCAGATCACGTACCTCTTTTTCTGTCTCTCTCGTTGCGTAGTAATTAAGATTAAGAAGACACGATCAGATATATTGTAAATGTTCAATATAATACGAGAGCTCCACACTTGTTATTTCTCCAAGTTTATATTTAATGTCAGTTGTCAAAATGTCATGACTTTGTTTCCTCTTCCAGGAGATAAATCGATGGAGAAACTAGTCATGATTTCAAGACCTTATGAGTAAAATTGCATCCAAAGAAATACTAAATAAAATCACTGAATACTTACTTGCATGTAGCCGTCTCTTTCTTTCTCCGGCTTTCTAGGAAGAGCCGGCGAACGGGACAGAAGAGAAGCTCGGTTGTCATTTACAGGACTGAAAATATAGCAGGAAAATGTTTAGAAAGTTAACAACGACCTTAAAGTTTATTAGATCAAATACAACGACTCAAATTAACAATACTGCCTTCATACGTCCAAGAGCAGTATCTAACCTAGGTGAGAAATGATCTGGCCCTGATGCCGGAGCAATAGAATACGGCATCGGTATCCCCTGCCTGTAGTAAGAGCCTACTAAAAGGGGACCTCTGGGCTCACGGATGGTTAGAGATGGGGCTGTTGCCATTCATTTAAACGGACCTTTGACTCAAACTTGTTACTAGTACTTTATTATTTTTTTACAGTATGATAAAAAATACAGCCTATTATCGAATCTTACTTGTAGAAAGTTTATCCAGTAGAAAACACAAGTCACGACATGAACTGGATATGCAAGAAAGGTACTGCAAGGTATTATTGGCCATATTGTAATATTGATTAAATCTCAAAAACCACGAGGATTTTGGAATCCGTTTCTTCTAGTTTTAGAACCCATATATTTCAGCATTGACGGTATGACGTTGAATTTTGGGACACCTATACATAAAAAAAATAAAACCAATGAGATGGCGTGACGGAAGACCAGGGGCCTTATTGTGTAAGCGCTCCGACGTTCCGCTTCGCTTTTCGTCCCGCTCGCTCTCGAGACGTGAGTAACTAGCGCTAGCAGGATAAATAGCGAAGCCGAACATCTGAGCACTTACACGATAAGGCCCCAGGAAGCGAAGACATGGAGGAGTCTTTTGTCCAGCACTGTGACACGACAGACTGAGACATAAAACCAAACGAAATATACCCACACGGGTTCTATAAGTGACTGTCAGTGGCCCAGTGGTTAGTGACCCTGACTCCTGGATCAAAGAGGCGTAGGTTCGATCCCCACCCAGGGCAAACATTTATGTGATGAACATAGGTGTTTGCTCTGTGTCTGGGTGTTACTAATACTAACCTAGTATCCATATAAGTATGTATTAAAAAAAATTGTATATGTAACTAGTATTGTATATCAGTCTCTGGCAGCCATATCACAAGTTTTGCTTAGTCCAAACTAAGCAAAGCTTGTGATATGGTTGCCAGAGACTGGTGGACTATGGTCTCTGGCCCCAAGGTCATAGACCGTGTGTAAGATGTTCTGAATATTTAATAAGTCGAATACTAATAAATAAATAGACTCACGCGGGTTCTATGATCGTGAATAGCGCGTGGATCCTTGCGTGTAGTATGGGCCACGCGTGTTGGATGGTGGACGGGCAGCGAGCCGGCACCCGGTGGCGCTCCAGAAGACCAAACAGCACCACCTATAAGCAACAAAACAGTCGAATAAGGATAAAATAACCCGTCAACGGTGTCGTGGTGATTTGTTTTTGAAAATATATAGCAATTATTTATTAAAAGCCGTGGTGGTCTAGGGATAGTGACACCCGCCTTACAATCGTGAGGTCGTGGGTTCAAATGCCCGGTCCCGTACCAATGAGTTCTTTGGAATTTATGCACGGAATTTCACACCACTGGCTTTTCGGTCAAGGAAAACATCGTGAGGCAACCTGCACAGGATACAGAAGAAATTCGATGGCGTGTGTGAATCCACCAACCCGCACTGGGCCAGCGTATATCCTGCAATTAAAAAGGCTGGTACAGTACACTACATTATTTATTCTTCTTTTTCTTCTTCGTCGTGTCGATTTATCCAAATATTGTGTATTTATAAGATACACATATACATATTTGCTACATGCTCTGTACCGGGGCACCGGGCGTTCTCTGGATATTCCCGTTTCACTAGGTTGTCCCTAGAGCGGCCCACTTGGGTTTTAATGCTTCATTTCATCAATAGTAAATATGCATTGTATATTTAGCGTTCGATGGCATAAAAGATTTAACTTTAAAATGTCATTTTTTTATACCTTGCCTTGCCTCGGTGGCTCAGTGGTGAGTGACTAACTACTGGGTCAAAAAGGCGTGGGTTCGATCCCCACCCAGGGCAAGTATTTATCTAATGAACATAGGTGTTTGCTCTGTGTCTGGATCTTATTTAGTTACTATCTATATAAGTATGTATTTAATTATTTACTTATACATATAAGTAGTTTATCAGTCTCTGGCAGCCATATCACAAGCTTTGCTTAGTTTAAGGTCAGAGGCAGTGTGTGAGATGTGCTCAAATTAAAAAAAAACTGGGGGCGCTTTTTAAAACGTGATGGCCTATTGGGAGAATGCTCGCCTGAAAATCGAGATATTCTTTGGAAATTAAGGTGATGATTAATAGCGGACCAATTAAGGCCGCGATAGCAAATTCGTCAACAGCTTTTGTGGTGTTGATAATGTTTAATAATTTGGAAATTATATCATAGGGTCACGCACTAAAATTGTAACGTCACAAATTTAGGCAATTTAAATTGCCTACATCTGGTTAGATCACTAAAACTGTGTCATAATCACCTCCCAGGGATCTGCGCCGTTGGATGCGCTGCCACTCCAACTATTCTTCGTGGAAGCCTCATCAATTGGGACACCTGAAATATAATTTCCATTTCAAAACTAGTCTTCAAGGTTCGTATAGGCCGAATCATAATTCATTCTTCTGTACACGGTTGAAGTGTTATGCCATTTTTGGCGAGAAGTAATAATTAGAATGTTTTTGTTGTTGCGGTAATATTTACCAGCGGTCCAGACGGCGTGCGTTCGCTCGGCTATCCAGACGAGGTCGAGCGTGCCAGCGGCCAGCACGGCCTGCTTCTCGGCCGGCGGCAGCAGCGGCACGCACTTCTCGGCGAAGTGCGGCACGTGCGCGTCGCAGGCGTCCAGTAACGCGGGCTCGTCGCGGGACAGCCCGAGCTTCTCTAGTAGCGCTTTGCACTCCCTGCAAGTGAAAGATATATTGTCACTGAAAAACTAAATATTATTGAACGTGCCAGAGAGTTATCAGCGCACCTGATTGTAATCTTGGGATCCTAACTTAGACAAAAACGTTGTTGTTTTTTATTTACGTCCACTCGGCTCCACGAATCACCACCGCTAGTGCATCTCCCTTGGGTACGCTCATAATAGGCACGTTAAGAAGGTGTTGTCTTGCCAGGTCTGGTGTCATAAACTTACCTAAGCACGTGTACAGCGAGTCGGCGCGGGTAAGTCTTGGCACTGGCACATAATGAAGAGTACCAAGGTCTCGGCGCCGCGGATCACCGCCGGTAGCGCGTCTCCCTTGGGTACGCTCATAATAGGCACGTTAAGAAGGTGTTGTAGTGCCAGGTCTGGTGTCACAAACTTACCTAAGCACGTGTACAGCGAGTCGGCGCGGGTAAGCCTTGCACTGGCACAGCATGACGAGTCCCAAGGCCTCGGCGGCGCGGATCACCGCCGCCAGCGCGTCTCCCTTGGGCGGGGGCGCGGCCGGAGTCGCCGGCTCGCCGTTCTTCCAACTCGTTAGGAGCTGAAGCAACATGCGCAGGCCGTTCTCTACGAGCTGCGGGGACGTGTCCTGAAACACGAAGTATGTATATAGTAAACAAGTTCGTGTAGGCCATGGCTAGCCCTGGCGTAATGTTTTTAAGGTGGTCTGTAAACAGAGAATTCATTTATTATCAGCGAAAGTGAGGAGTGAGAATTTACAACTTATAGCTAATTTCACAGATGCCATTAATTCAGTCTGTAAGTACGTTAGGGTTACTAGATACTTGTTCGGTTCAGCACGATGATAAAGAGATCGGTGGCGGTCGGCACAAGCCGAATGATGGCGAACGTATGTAGTAGGTGCTTCGGATCGGTTTTGTCGTACCTAACCGAACGTGGCGACTCGAACAGATGAGTAGTAAGTCTTATTTGAACTTTACTCTTTAGGGAGGAACTGCGTGCAGCCGGTGAGGACGTGCTGCCGCCACTCTCAGGAAAATCCACAATTAAGGTATTTAAGCTACAGAACAAGCTAGAACTGGTAGAACACCAGTTCGTGAACTCATGTAGGTACATTACCTGAACTTTTTTAGCGACGAACTGGGTAAAGCCAGCTAGGACGTCCTGCCGCCACTCAAGAAAGTCCACGATCAAGGTCTGCAAGTTCTAGAAAGAGAGGCCTCGCAACTCTTCGTCCATGTGGACGGTCAGACGGCATAGCAGCTCTACCAGCTCGCTCAAACTCATACTTTTCTTCCTTATTAGCTTCAGTCAGGACAGTCAGGACTATTCTGACTGAATCTCAATTAACAGGTACGCGAGGATTGGGTTTTGCGCAGTTTCAAGTAAAGAAGTTTGATTCAACCACGTTACCTGAACTTCTTTAGCTAGGAACTGTGTGAAGCCGGCGAGAACGTCCTGCCGCCACTCAGGGAAGTCTACAATCAAGGTCTGCAAGCTCTGGAAGGAGAGGCCTCGCAACTCTTCGTCCATGTGGACGGTCAGACGGCACAGCAGCTCTACCAGCTCGCTCGAACTCATACCTTCCGGGATTAACCTGGATAAACCAAAAAATTATACTAGAACATTTGCTTTTGGTAATCTTTATTATTGTACTAACTTTTACCCCGCAGCTTTTGACCCGTCGCTTCGCCCTCGTTTTTTTTTGGCATTTTGTGCAATCCCAAACATTTAAATTTTGGACATTTCAATTTTCCGCGATAAAAGTCTACGACACTCTCGGTCCTTTATTATATTATGGATATACTCCATGCAAAATATCAAGTCAAAATCAAAATTTTTACAAGTAAAAACACATGGCGTTTGTCGAGTCAGCTAGTAATTGTGTAGAAGAGAAAGTTTTGTACCGTCAGATAACGACATCTCTAGTATTACATCAATTCTTTGAGTATATAAAAAATATTTATCTTTCGGGCAATTGTTGACGGAGGTGCAGTCGACCTACGACACAATACTTTTATCATTCTGCAGTACAAAGGCGTCCTGTCACAATTATTAAAGATAGAAACTTAAATGCGACATATAATAGAAACAGAAGTACATATTACCAACCTTGGTATAGCAGCAACACACGTTCTAAAGAGGTCGATTCTGGGCTTCCTCTCGCCGGTGTTGATTTCCTGTTCTTTGGTTACATTTTGCGTGTTAGTTAGCATCAGCGGACGGCCGTAATGTGCATCGAGCGCTCGCAATATCTCCACTAGGACTCGACGTACAAAAGGAAAGTACGCGCTCATACCAATAGACCGCGCCGTTTCATCCGTCAACATTTTATTCAGAAACGTCTTCTTCACTCGCAGCGTGTTTCCTGAAGGGAGAGTACCGGCCGTTCTAGGCATCGGTGGCTCACCTTCCTTCTGTTGCAAACTATCGGCCACAACCAGAAAAGCTCGGAGACCTATCGACATCCTCTCCGGCGTCAAAATAATCTTGATCGTTCTGCCCACCATAAGCAAGTCGAATACGATCTCTCTCATAGCGAAGTCGAGTCGTTCCTGAGCTATAAACTGGATGATTTTCACGAATATGTTGAGAGGTGTGTCTCGCGGAACTACGCCTTTAGATCCCTTGGGGAAAAGCGAATTGACTATGCTCTGTAGGCGCGACTGTGTTGCCGAGTTACTTTCACACTTGATCCTGATCATGTACACCCATAGAAGACGATACAACGACTCTGTAACAATAATACTACAAGCATGAAGGGTCAAACAACACAAGTAAGATTCAAATTTAAAAATTGGAGGATGTAAACAAAACAAGATTTAAATTTAAAATTGCAGCTTATACTTCAGATACAAAGATCGATCCATTAGCAACTTGTAATACCAAATCGTTCAAGTTGTTTGTATGGTTGGAATCTATTTACAAGTATTTACACGCACCCGAAAACTGTATTATTTTGGATTGGGCACTGGGCCGTCTGTGACTTATACGCTATTGTCCTTTACTTCACATCTATAAAGACCACACTGTACCTAAGTGATAAAAGCTAAAACAAACAAGACTGCCTCAGTGGCTCAGTGGTTAGTGACCCTGATTCACCCTAGAGGGGTGGGTTCGATTCCCACCTAGAGAAAGTGTTTATGTAATGAACATAGGTGCTCTGTATCTGGATGTTATTTTTTGTACAAGTTTGTATATAAAAATATGTACGTATGTGTATAAGAGTCTCTTGCAACGGCTCACAAGATTTGCTTAGTTTGGGATCAGAGACCATGTGTTAGACATTCCCTAATCCCTAATATTTTAATTAATATTTAGTACGAAATATTGGAATACTTACCCAGTGCGACTCGGCACATCTTGGGGTCCCTGTTCTTGAGATGCGAAAGGCACATTGCAAGGAAGCAGTGCCAGTTAGCGAGAAAAAACTGCTTCTGAGAGACGCAGAGCAGACATGTTACTAAAGGGAACAACGCCAGCCGGTGCTTAGACTTCGTACTGGCGTCAAGTGTATGGCTGTACAGCATCTCGACGAAATTCTTCAGGCACGGTACATTGACTTCGTTCTTTACAGTCTGCAATAATAGCGCAATGGTAAATATGCCATATGAACACAGTCCGATTATGGCTAGAAGACTTCAGGCGGATCAAAATGACCCAACATGTATTCAGGACTAATTTAACTAACACAGTATTCCTCGACATCCGTTAAGGAGCTCTTAAACACTTTGCAACCACACGAACGTACGGCATTTAAATAAGAAATAATCGGCCAAATGAGAGTCTAATCTGTCGATATTCTGTAAATATTTCAAGCATCTTCCTGTTGCCGTTACTAATATCGGGTAAAAAACACGTTTCTTGTGGGAGTGGGGGTGTTCGTATGGGAGAACCCTTAGTTATTTTTTTCTGTGTTTGTATTTAATTTTGTTGTTATAGCGGCAACAGAAATATGTCATCAGTGAAAATTCAACGTTCAAGCTATCACCATTTATGAGATACAGCCTGGTGAAAGACAGACAGACAGCCGAGCGGAGTCTTAGTGATAGGATCCCGTTTTTACCCCCGTTTTTTCAGGGTACTGAACCCTAAAAATAGCAGAACTTGCGAAAATCCACATGGTATAAAGCAAAGTCAGCTGCTGGTATCTGTAGACTTAGATCTTTTAACTTACGCTAGGGATTATAGCCGAGACAGACCGAGAATTTCATAATGGTACCCGGACCTAAACGAATGCGGGTCGCTAGATGTATAATATGTATTAGCATATTCTCGGTCGGCCTGGATATAGCCGTCCTACCTGGCCCACCACTCAGTTATACAGAATTAACTGTTTGCCTTGTACTAAGCCGAAAAGGGATTATTAAGATCATCATTTTGAATCATTATTCCAGAAGAAAAAATCAGCTGTTCCTTAGCAAACTGTATCTCGGAATCGACCAAATGTATCAATATTTTTTCTCGAATTCCTCTTTTGCTACATAGTAAAAGTTGTTCATAATGATGGTCTGAATCACCTTTCGGCTTAGTACACCAGTTTTGGATAGCTGCATCAAGTATTGTATTTGCAATTCGATGCCGAGAAAAGATGGGTCAGCGACCTCAAGCGAGTAGCCTGTAAATTGATGCAGTTCCTAGGGACAAAGGTGAATGGCATAAACCTACGGTCAGCAACAGGCGGACGGCGGTCCGTTTGCGGACCGCGATAGTTTGAACCTCGGACCGCCATAAAAAAAGAATATAAAGTGATACGTAGAAAAATATGAAAATTGCAAGGAACTAGATATTAATTAGGCCACTATTTTTAGCTCGGCTATTTCTCATAGATGATTGTTTAGCAATGTCGTTCTAGTCTAGATTAACGGACGCCCACAAGAAGACACATTTCCAATTTCTGTTCTTCTCGAGAACCCATCAATAAAATAAACTATATCAAGACCATCGGTGTAGTTTCTTAGATAATTTAGGTCTTGTGTTTTATAATTCAGAATTTGATTTGAAACCAAAATTATTAATAGTTGTTATCTCAGACCTGAACCTCGCTAAAATGTTCCCAAAGAATCCTGACCTCACCTAAGACTACTTTCCGACCTCTGACATAAATAAATAAAGGCCTTGGATGGTAAGTTTTATCAGTCTGATGATGGTGATTAGCATATACGTACCGCAGCAACGGGCACCAGTATTTCAACAAAGAGTCCAGCGAGCGCGTGCCGGATGTCTTTATCTTTAGCCTCGAGAAAGTACTGGGCGCATTCCTGTAGGAACTGGAACGAAGCTTCGAACTCTTCGATGGGCACCATCTTGACGCGAAAGAACTTCATGCCCATTAGAAGAGAGATTATACTTTGTGTCGTGTGAGGAGACGGCTCGCGGCTTTTCAAATCCTGCAATAAATATAAATATATTAAAGACAACTTACACACGGTCTCTGACCCCAAATTAAGCAAAGCTTGTGATTTGGCTGCCAGAGACTGATATTATACTACATATACATATTTTTAAATACGTTTAGAAATAGATAAAATAGCACCCAGACACAGAGAAAACACCTGTACTATACCAGCCTTTTTAATAGTCCACTGCAGGACGTAGGCCTACCCACGAAGGGAGACTGGGCCATATTTACCACGCTGGCCCAGTGCGGGTTGGTGGATTCACATACGCCAATGAATTTCTTCTACGGACGTATGCAGGTTGCCTCACGATGTTTTCCTTCACCGAAAAGCCATTGATGTGAAATCCCGTACATAAATTCCAAACACAAACTGTGTTTGCTGCACTTGATTATCTTGATGATAATAGGATCATCACAAAAATGCTTGCCCTTGATGGGAATCGCACCCAAGCCTCTGACCCAGGAGTCAGGGCCACTAACCACTAGGCCACCGAGGCAGTCAATAGCCAACTAATTATTAGAACGTTGGACACTTTATAAGCCCTTGGTTCAGCGCACGAAAATGAATAAAAGTAGGTAGAAGTTTTAGTCGATGCCTGAAATATTTATTTTGAAATATTATGATGTGAATAAATGTACAGGCCGCGCCACACAAGTTGGGGATGTGAAGTTAGCTGCAAGCTGCGCGATATCCAATCCTGACTGAAGCTCACATAAAGCCGCACGTTGATTGGCTATTGCGCAGCTTGTAGCTAACTTCACATCCGCCAACTTGTGTGGCGCGGCCTATACAGTATGTATTTTTACTCCGATGACACTTTTGCAGATTTTGCGTCATTACATTTTAACAAATTAACACAAAATGTTTTTAAGAAAAATAATAACTATCACGGTTTTCATTCTTGTTTACATTGTTTCAATGGTTGCTGGCACCAGAGTTAAATTAAAGTTTACCTTTCTGAATATTTTTTTAAATATCTCCATTTAGGCAATCAAAAATTTATAGATGTTATGTTGTTTTTTCACTAATTTGTTGCATAAAGTTGTTTAGGAACGAATCCGTCAAAAATATACTAAAGTGGATTATTAGCGTGCAACCAGCTATGCTCGCCAAGCGCGACTGACGTAAATCGCGCGCTAAATAAATAAAATTTAACTTATTTCAATATTTCTGGCTGCTCTAGAAATTTTATTCCTATATTGTAGAATTTTGATGACACAGCACGTATACAAAGACAATAAGCCCGATTACAGAGGCGCCAGTGTAAATTTAATAGCAACGTAAAAAGCGTTCTCTCTATCGAATGCCTAAAGTGAAAAAGAAACAGAACTATGCTATTTAGCTAATATAATTACGATGGCGCCTCTGTAATCGGGCTTTATATGATATTAAAAATCAGCAACTTAGCCTGATTGTATCGGTCAATGCACGAAGTTCATTTTTTGGGTCTTTCGCCTTCTACATATAATATAAACAACTAATTTTAAGTTTACGAAAACTCATTTAGCAGCCACGAATACGTAGTGTGTACGAGTAACATACATCTAATAATCGGCCAAGTACGAGTCGGACTCGCGCACGGAGGGTTCCGTACTGTATGGGAGCCCGCCTTAAATATTTATTTTATTTTAATTTTATTATTTATTATTGAAGGGAATATAAAACTAAATATTCTGTGAAAATTTCAAGCATCTACCTGGTACCATTATTAATATAGAGCGAAAAATGTCTAAAAATTCAGGTTTGTTGTATGGGAGCCCCCCTTAAATATTTATTTTATTTTGTTTTTAGTATTTGTTGTTATAGCGGCAACCGAAATACATTATATGTGAAAATTTCAGCTGCCTAGCTATCATGGTTCATGAGATACAGCCCGGTGACAGACGGACAGACAGACGGACAGACGGACATCGAAGTCTTAGTAATAGGGTCCCGTTTTTCCCTTTGGGTACGGAACCCTAAAAACCAAAAGTGATCAGTTTATACACGAAAGTGCATCAAGTGATTTTCATCTTAGTTTTTAGTTTGGTGGACTCGTGCATAAACTGGCCACTATTTTGGTTATACATTAAGTTACCTAGTTAACACTAATAACACTATCTATTCATGATCGCTAAATTAGCTTTTTTTTTAACTTAACACAAGCAGTTTTTCTGTAAATGCCAAAAAGCCCAAAAACAATTAATTTCACGCGCTGTCCAGATGTATTTCTAAATTGATAGCATGAGATTTAATTGCAAAAAAGCTGCTAGTCAAGTCAAGTCACTTGCTAACTATGTACGGATTTTACTGTTTTTTAATTCAGTTTTACGTGGTCTGTAACCAGTTTTACAAGCATGGAAGAGATCACATTCATAGGTAAGGTCAGTTGTTTGACTAATTTCAAAAGCTTTTTGTTTCTATGTAGTAAGACAAAGTTTGCAATAAATTCTTCTCTTGATGAGATAAATTTATTGCAAACCTAAATCTAACGTCATGGGTTGACTAAATAATATTTTTAGTACTGACCTTTAATTCTGCTGTAAACCGTTTCCTGACTGATGCAAATCTGGATTGTGCCAGAACACCAATAACTTCTGCGTACAAATCCGCTATAATGTGGACGTTTGCTGCGTTGGGATTCGACTGTAACCTGAAATAAACGGTCCAACAAAATAACAGCAAATCTATTGGATAGGATCAAACAAAAAGAACGCCGCCATATTATAAAAGTAATCTGAGGAGTATTTGTTAAAACACAGCTCAAGCTATCATATTTGTAATTTAAATAATAAAATATAGAAACACCACAAGAGATCGCTTATACCGATATCTTTCTGTAATTTCGGAGTTTAATAAATTATAAAATCAACATCATAAATCTATAAACAGACTTATACCAGCAACTTTTTCATCACATCACGAGCGAAGCTAGTTCCTTCAGTTACTTCTAAAGACAGCCTTAGGGCAAGTCATTTTTTTATTCAATATTTTTGGGGGGCTTTTAGACTGTAAGGCCTAAGTGCTAACCCCATCATCTTCTTATAAATAAAAATGAATCGTGGTTGTTAGTCTCGCTAAAACTCGAGAACGGCTGAACCGATGTGGCTAATTTTGATCTTGAAATATCTTTGGAAGCTAAGGAAAGTTTTAAGCGGTGAGAAAATTAAAAAAAAAAACTTACGAGAAAAATGATAAAAACATTAATTTTATTTTCCCACACAAAATGTTCCTATGCGTGAAAGTTTACTGTATTTGGTCGCCGGTGGCGCCTCACCTTAGTGATATGATGTTCACTGGGTAAGCTAGTACCATTATAAACAAAAGCTTTTAAATTAAATTAGTCTTCGACTTTTTACACTACGTTATAATAAGCCAGCTAGGCAGCGTCGTGGAGTTAGCATGACTTAGAGACTGGAAGAAAGTCTCCACCAGTCTGTAAATTATTCTAGCGACTTAATTATTCTACAATTAATTAATTATTATTATTTAATTATTACAATAAAAAAAACTACGTATTCAAGGTGCTGCCTTGAAGACGTGCAATATTAGTGCACATCGCGTAGTTTGTCTAGGTGTTTGTTAGCGATCACCAAAGTTAAGCAACGTTCGGCACGGTCAGTCTTCGGATGGGTGACCGCGGGTGGAATTTTCAACTGAGCGCTACCGTAGCTTGGATGACTCCCTAAATTATTATTACAAATAAAGTAATATTCTTAGGTCCCAGTTGTTCTGACCGTATAACCATGTCAGAGGCCAACAGGCGGCTTAAAAACTTTGACTTCAGCTAGTCTAGCATACGCACCACGTCATCATTTTTGTCGACGTATGAAAAAGTGACAGATATATGTACCTGTACCAGCCTTTTTAATAGTCCACTGCAGGACGTAGGCCTACCCACGAAGGGTGATTTGGGCCTTATCCACCACGGTGGCCCAGTGCGGGTTGGTGATAAACTCTTCACCATAAATCTGGTCGGGTCAAAACGAGAGTTTTGACCCATCGATAAAAAATCGCATACACGTTTGTAAAACCATGTATTGAGCGACTTATATCATAGTAAATTTGCAATAAAATCTTACCCCTCTTTATAGTTGAACCGCTTGAAGGCGACGTTTTCAATGTAATGAACGAGGTCCTCGTGGCCGGGGTGGAAAGGCAGCTGTTTGAGCACTTCAATGAGCGCGAGACAGAAGAGGAACTCCACGGCAAGGTCGCGTCTCTCCGCCTGAAGCTCCTCGCAACTGCGCTCCACGCTCTCGCCGCCTGCGCCCGACCCCGACACTATGTAGATGATGCTGTAACATTTTTTTCCATTAGATTTTGCTGGTATTATCGGAGTCCCTATGCTGCATATATCCGAGATAATAGAATACAAGTTTTTCGCTGCACCTATCACTTGGCTTGTTTTTAGGGTTCCGTACCCAAAGGGAAAAACGGGACCCTATTACTAAGACTTCGATGTCCGCCTGTCCGTCTGTCTGTCTGTCTGTCACCGGGCTGTATCTCATGAACCATGATAGCTAGGCAGCTGAAATTTTCACAGATGATGTATTTCGGTTGCCGCTATAACAACAAATACTAAAAACAAAATAAAATAAATATTTAAGGGGGGCTAACATACAGTATATTTAGTTTTATATTCTATATATATTATAGTGCAAGCGCACCTGTACGTGGCAAAGAAAGTTAGTTGCAAGAAAAATTCATAGCCGTTTAGAGTTTGGCGATTTTCTATAGGATTCATTTCGGATGATATGCATCAGAGCTATAGGTCGAATCATACAACTTGGCGGCTGTGATATTAGCTACAAGCTGCGGATAATTCAATCCTCGCGCAGCTGTTAAGTGAGCTTCAGTCAAGATTGGGTTATCCGTAAGGAGCATAAGCTGGTTATTATGCTCCTTGGTTATCCGGTTGCGAGATTGGCGATTTTGTATAGTATTCATTTCTGTTGAATAAATTGTGAACGCAAGCTAAGCATTTCTCCTGGTCACACTGGCACTGTCATCCGGCTGTCATGGTGGCGCCACTTCCGCCTCCCTTTTTTACTTGTCTAATGTCAGTTCAGTGAACCCTACATTGTGCATAATTATTTTACTTACTTAACTCTGCGTAACATTACTATTTAAATAAACAATTGTAAACAATCTCAAACGTGCCTTTTCTTCAGGTTATGGGCCGTCCCGTACCTATCGTGAATAATATCAAAGTTTTGCAAAAAAAGTTTAAAGTATAAAGCCACGCGGTCGCGGCGCGGGAGTGTTCTTTTCAGCCATTCTTTTCAGCAAATACAATGGCAAATCAAAATATAGCAATAGAAAAGCTAATTGGCCGGGAAAATTACCAAACCTGGTGCTTTGCTGTCAAAGCATACCTGCAATTGGACGACCTTTGGGATTCTATAGACGTTCCTGCAGGAAAAATGGTGGATGAACGCAAAGACACCAAGACGCGATCCAAACTTATTTTACTCGTGGATCCAACGATCTACGTGCATATAAGAGAAGCAACAACTGCTAAAGACATGTGGGACAGTTTGGCACGTGCTTTTGAAGATTCCGGTCTATGTCGTAAGGTTGGTCTGTTACGAAACCTAATCAATACTACGCTTGAAAATAGTAATTCCGTCGAAGAATATGTAAGTAAAATCATGTCATCTGCTCATCGTTTAAGAAATATTGGGTTTAAAGTAGACGATGAATGGCTCGGTACTCTGATGTTGGCCGGTTTGCCGGATCATTACAAGCCTATGATCATGGCATTGGAAAGTTCGGGTGTTAGCATTTCTGCAGACGCAATTAAAAGTAAATTGCTCCAAGAAGTAAAAACAGATAACACAAATGCTTTCTATTCCAACATGAAAAATCAAAAAAATAAAGGTAGTTATCAAAACGGGCATAAAAATCAAGGACAATCGAAGGGGCCTAGATGTTTTAATTGTAATAAACATGGCCACCTCAGCAAAAATTGTTGGCATAAAAAGGATAAAAATGATAATAAAAATAATGGATTTATTGCTGCTTTTTCAGCTTCAGCGCACAACGATGGCAACAGCTGGTACATCGATTCAGGTGCTTCGATGCACATGACATCTCACAGAGAATGGATAGAGGAAGAAACTGCTCCACCTGTTACAAGTATTAGAATTGCAAACGACAAAATGCTGCGAGTTGAGTGCTCTGGTAATGTAACAATCTCGGTACCGGACACACAAGGCAAAATCAACAAAATACAGGTGAGAGACGTTCTCTATGTACCAGACTTATCAACAAACTTATTATCAGTTAGTAAAATGATAAAAAATGGCTGTAAAGTTGAATTTAATGATAATGGATGCAAAATATTAAATCAAAATGGCCAGAAAATTGCCAGCGCTAACTTATTGAATAGTATGTACAGATTAAATGCCACAAATGAAATAGTTCATGCTATGCCCGCTATGACTGAAAATGATACCTATTTATGGCACCAACGTATGGGTCACCTAAACTTCACTGATGTAATGAAAATCCCAAATTGCACTACCGGTGTTAAATTGTCTCCGTTGAAAGAAAACATAACTTGCATAAGTTGTATAGAAGGAAAACAAACTAGACAGCCATTTCCAAGTGAAGGCTCCCGAGCAACAGAATTGCTAGAAGTCATCCACTCCGATGTATGTGGTCCGTTCCAGAATGTATCTCTTGGAGGCGCTAGGTACTTTGTAACCTTCATAGACGATTTCTCACGTAAAGTGTTTGTTTATCCAATAAAAAACAAATCAGATGTCTTTGAAAAATTTGTTGAATTTAAAAATAGAGTTGAAAATGAATTGGATAAGAAAATTAAAAAACTACGAACTGATAATGGCAAGGAATACATGAATAATAATTTTGATAAATTTTTGAAACGATTTGGCATATTGCACCAACATTCAAATCCGTACACTCCGGAGCAAAATGGCTTAAGTGAACGCATGAATCGAACTCTCATTGAACGGTCAAAATGCATGATTTTAAATGCTGGTTTACAGAATGTTTTCTGGGGAGAAGCAGTCGTGACGGCGGCGCACATCATCAATCGATCGCCCACAGGAACGCTCTCATACATCACCCCAGAGGAGGTATGGACTGGCGAAAAGCCTGACATGAGTCACTTGAAAATATTTGGATGCCGAGCTATGGTGCATATACCTAAAGAGTGTCGCCGAAAACTGGATTCTAAATCACGTGAGTTGATTTTTGTTGGCTACAGTGAAGGCGTAAAGGGCTACCGATTTATAGACCCTCAGAGCAAGCTAGCTATCACTAGCAGAGATGTTGTATTCCTCGAGGCCACTGTTAATAGAAATTTTATGAAAAATCTCTCCGTTCCTGAAAAAGAGAAAGAAATAATAAAGAAAAATGTAGAAGAAAAATTACAAGTAAGTGAAAAACAAATAACAAAAAATGAACCAAAAATGTTCAACTTACCGTTATTTTCTGAAGATATTGTAAACGAACAAATTCAAGCTCCTGAAAATTCAGAAAATACTGAAAATGAAGACTCAGACACAGCAAGGAAGTATAGTACTGCATCATCAACATCATCATGTTATATTGATCCGAATGATGAAACATACACACCCAGCGACAGTTTGGATTCTTCACAACGTGAGCACAATTTTCAGCAAAGAAGAAAAGAAATATATTTGAATGAATCATCCAGTGAAAATACATCTTTTATGTGCATGAATGGTGAGTCAGCTATGGTCATGCTAGACCATGATCCACAGAGTCTTTCTGAAGCACTTGAAAGTGATAATGCTGAAAAATGGAAAGAAGCTATGAATGAGGAATTCCAATCTCTACTTCTGAACAATACATGGACACTGGTAGATGTACCAAAAAATAAGAAGGTTATCCCTTGTAAATGGGTTTTCAAGACTAAATTGGATGAGAATGGCAATATCGCAAGATACAAAGCTCGACTTGTTGTCAAAGGCTACCAACAGAAAAAAGGGATAGACTATCACGAAATTTATGCTCCTGTGATAAGGTACTCTTCTCTCAGATATGTTATTGGTTTAGCTGCAAAATACAGCTTGAAAATACATCAAATGGACGCTGTATCAGCATTTTTACAGGGGGTCATTGAGGAAGACATATATATAACACAACCTCCGCATTTTGAAGAAAGTGAACAAGTATGTAAACTCAATAAGTCCATATATGGCCTCAAACAGGCAAGTAGACAGTGGAACAAGAAACTAAACTCCATTCTATTGGATATAGGAATGTCAAGATCAAAAATAGATCCATGCATATACTACCGGATTATAAATGAACAAGATATTATTTTTATAACTGTCTATGTGGACGACATAATGTATTTTTTCAACAATGAAGAAACCGCTGCAATTATTAAGAAAAAATTAAATGAAAAATTTCACATGAAGGACTTGGGTGAAGCAAGACAATGCATAGGTTTCAGAATAAACCAAAACAAAAAAAATGAAATTTCACTGGACCAGTCACTATACATAGAGAAAATACTCAATCGCTTCAATATGTCTGACTGCAATCCTGTGTACTCACCAGCAGAGGCAAATTTAATACTGAAAAAGGCAGAAAATGAAGCTGAAGTACTTCAAAACATACCATATCAAGAAATTATAGGATGTTTGCTATATCTGTCACAAGGAACCAGGCCAGATATTTCATATATAGTGAACCAGTTAAGCCGATTTAACACCAAACCAACAGCACAGCACTGGACAGCAGCAAAGAGAGTTTTAAGATATTTAAAGGGCACAAAGTATTACAAATTAATTTTTAAGAAAAATTGTGCTAATATAATTGGCTACTGTGATGCAGATTGGGCAACGGATACAGAAGACCGGCGATCTTGTTCGGGATATATATTTATGTTTCAGGGTGCTGCTATCAGCTGGTGCTCAAAAAGGCAACTCACCATAGCCTTATCCAGCACAGAGGCTGAGTATATGTCTCTAGCCACCGCCATTCAAGAAGCTATTTGGCTAAAGCAATTAGAAGAAGATTTTTGGCCATCTCTCTCAGGTTTCCCTATTATGATGTTCTGCGATAATCAAAGCGCACTTAAGATTTCAGGTAACGATGTATACCACGCCCGCAGCAAACATATTGATGTACGATACCATTTTGTGAGGGAGCGCATCGCACTCAAACAAGTCGCAGTCCAGTACATAAGCACTCGAGACATGGTTGCTGATGTTCTAACGAAGGGACTACACCGGCCTAAGCATGAAGCTCTAGCGAAGGCAATGGGTTTGCGTTCAGAGGAGGGTGTTGAATAAATTGTGAACGCAAGCTAAGCATTTCTCCTGGTCACACCAGTGTGACCAGGAGAAATGCTTAGCACCATGACAGCCGGATGACAGTGCCAGCACTGTCATCCGGCTGTCATGGTGGCGCCACTTCCGCCTCCCTTTTTTACATGTCTAATGTCAGTTCAGTGAACCCTACATTGTGCATAATTATTTTACTTACTTAACTCTGCGTAACATTACTATTTAAATAAACAATTGTAAACAATCTCAAACGTGCCTTTTCTTCAATTTCGGAGAGAGCATCAGAGCTATAGGTCGAATCATACAACTTGGCGGCTGTGATGTTAGCTACAAGCTGCAGATAACCCAATTACGCGCTTTAATGTGAGATTCAGTCAGAATTGAGTTATCCGTAGCTTATAGCTGAGAAGTTTAATTCGGGCTATATTATGGTGAACGCGCACCCTACGTGTTGAAAAAAGTTAGTTTTTTTTTTTTTTTTAATTCTGAATAGGTTTGCGTTTGACCACATACTGCCTGTTGTTAAGCAGATATGCCGTCTAGGTTGTAAGTAAAAAAAGTAAAGTTAAGTAGTTGTAAGTAAACTTTATCGCCTAGCGAGAGCACTGCCGTAAGGTTGCGAGTTTAGCGATTTTCTATAGGATTCACTTCGGAGAATGTGTATCAAAGCTATACGACTTTAACCTACTATCCCCTTATTGCTACAGGATAAGTAGAAAATCACCTCACAGTGCCGAATTTCCTTTGATACATACGAAGCGGATAAACTCATCATCGCTAATTCGTACGGCTTTTCAAATCAAGGTATCCGCTTTGACTTGAAAAGTATCAGATTATATTTCACAGCAAACGGGAAAGTCAGCAGACTAGGCTGTTCCATTCCGTACGAATCAGAAATGTTAAGTCCAAACCGCTTCGTACGTACCGAAGGCAAATCGACAGTGTAGGAGTGGTAGTGAGGTGATTATCTACTAAATTGTCTTGTAGTAAAAAGGGTGCAAGTATCTTCTAAGACTGCGTGCCTTGTTTTCGACCACAACGTCGCTGCGCAGCACGCATTTATTCCAGTTAAAAATATTAAAAAACAAGCCAAGTGATAGGTGGAGCGAAAAACTTGTATTCTATTATCTCGAATATATGCAGCATAGGGACTCCAATGCCCTTTAAATTTAATACTGCACGTAGAATGACGCAGATTTAGTAAATATAATCGGCCAAGTACGAGTTGGACTCGCGCACGGAGGGTTCCGTACTGTATGGGAGCCCCCCTTAAATATTTATTTTATTTTAATTTTATTACTTATTATTTGAAAGGAATATAAAACAAAATATACTGTGAAAATTTCAAGCATCTACCTGGTACCTTTATTAATATAGAGCGAAAAACGTCTAAAAATTCAGGTTTGTTGTATGGGAGCCCCCCTTAAATATTTATTTTATTTTGTTTTTAGTATTTGTTGTTATAGCGGCAACCGAAATACATCATCTGTGAAAATTTCAGCTGCCTAGCTATCATGGTTCATGAGTTACAGCCCGGTGACAGACAGACAGATAGACGGACATCGAAGTCTTAGTAATAGGGTCCCGTTTTTCCCTTTGGGTACGGAACCCTAAAAACAAGCCAAGTGATAGGTGCAGCGAAAAACTTGTATTCTATTATCTCGGATATATGCAGCACAGGGACTCCAATGCCCTTTAAATTTAATACTGCACGTAGAATGACGCAGATTTAGTAAATAAAACACAATTTTGCTCAACAATCCCCGCTTAGGTCATTGCATCGATTCATCGAACCCGACCTGGCTATATCGTAAGTTACAATGTATGCATTTATGTCGATGTTTCTCGAAAAACAATATCAATAGGTAGATGGCTTCTTTTTCAGTATTTTTTATGGACCGACGAACCAAACCGGAGGAGGTACTCAATTCGACGCGTAGATATTTTTTTTCATGTATAACCACGCATAACTTTTACGCTATTGCATAGCTTCTATCGCGGGCCTTGAGCGCGGGGACCGAATCCAGAAATTCCGTAACGAAAAAACCTCACGCTCCCCACTCCGACGGGCAAGGAGGTGTGGCTTGAAGGCCGTGCATCGTCTAACGTCGTTTCAGTTCGGCAGTCTTCGACACGGCGTTGTGTGCGATTAGACGTATTGTACGACTCTACGAAACTCGCACGAATCGAGACGAGCTGCTCCGAAATCGGACGAATACATAAGCAGCTGTTTATGAGAAAGTATATAGGTGTTTAGGTATTTATGTACAACAGTGAATAGCTGTACTTGTAAAAATGCAATAGCTTTACCGCGGCAGTCCCCGAGTGCCACACGTCTTTTTTTTCGTAGTAGTCCGATTCTATTAATTCTTTTTTTTATTGGAAAGAGCATACTTCGAAATTGGTCCCATTAAAATTTTATTGAATCGGTTGAGCCATTTTTGATAAATCAACAATAATGTGCAAAATGTAACATCAGTCCGTGCGAAATATTCGCGAATTCTGTATAAGGGTAAATTCGGTCATGCTATTTTTTGCGAAAAATAATTATCTGCGACCATATCGTAGCTTACCTACAGGTGAAGTGGTAAAACGCGGTTTATCCAGCCATAAAAAAACATGTAGATACATTATGTATCTTCAAATACACGTGTACTAATATTAAATAGAGAGTTACATTTTGTATAGACATATCTATTATAAACTATAGGTATTTTAATCATTCGTGCTACAATGTGCTTATCAAAGTCCTTAAATGTACCTATAATGTCACTGATAGATAACCTCCATATTATCATTTCCATTTATACTCGTATTCTGCGAATTTTAACAAAACAGAACAAAAAAAGTTTACGTTTTTTGCTAAACAAAGACAGCTTGTTTAGTTTTTTTTATAAGAGGAATGTAATTAGATAGTGCATTATGTCACTGGGCGGATGTAACGCATATCTAGTACAAAAATAAGTAGAAAATATTCATTATGCATTCAGACCAGTCTGTTACGATTTTAAAACTTTGGATATTGAACGGTTAGGGACGTCGATTATGCTTAAAGATTTTATCATTTCATCGTCATCATTTCTAGAATTTCCATCCATCCATCCATCCATCAGCCATAGGACGTCCACTGCTGGACATAGGCGTCCCCTATTGACCGACAACAAGACCAACAATACCGGTTGGAAGCGGCTTACATCCAGCGAGATCCTGCGGTCTGCGGTCTTAATGAGGTCATCCGTCCACCTTGTGGGTGGACGTCCTACGCTGCGATTGCCAGTACGTGGTCACCACTCGAGAACTTTTTGACCCCATCTGTCATCAGTCCTCCGCGCTATGTGCCCTGCCCACTGCCATTTCAACTTCCCAATCTCGAATTTCGTTTCTTATAAAAAAAATACCGAGGGAACATCGGTTGCTCTTTAGTTTTAAACGAGTATGGAACATCTTAAACATTTGTTTTGTATTTTTTTGTATTTTTTTTGTATTTGTAACCTTTTGTTCCTCAAGTCTTGGTGAGGTTTCTTGGCTTGTTCGCTGAGCTGCGGAGACTCAGCCATTTGCCGCTCCAGCCACCCGAAGAGTGCACGCAACAGAGACGGCAGGCAGTGCTCGGCGACCGTGCCGAATGCCGACAGGATCTGGTCAAGTTGAGGGTCTTCGCCACGCTGCAGTGTCTTGTTCAATGGCTTCTCCTACACAAAAGGTACAATGAGTTAAATCACAATTCTTAGTAATGCCTGACTTAGTTTTTTATTGACAAATATATTGTATGTACAAATTGTTTACTATTATTATGCTATTGCTAACGACGCGGAATAAAACACTTACAATAAAATTGTTAAAATTACATTTAAATATTGGTTAATAAGCAAAAATATGTTAAATAAATTTCCTAATTACGTTGCGGATAATCGATTTAGATAAAAAAATGCCTGGCCTACTTATACTGTAAAATTAACGGCGGGCCCCAAACTCGGCTAGTTCGGTCTCTTAAAAACCCTTACCAATAAAATGATCATTTTAGCGCTATACCCTGGTAAATGATCTTTTCAAAAAAGATTGTAAAACTTGTAACTTTACGGTACAATTTACTTAAACAATTACTATTAAATTACTTATATATAAAATAAAACTTCTAGGTACAATTTTTATACAGTCCGTCTTCTTTCCATACTAATATTATAAAACCGAAAGTGTTTGTTGGTTTGCTACTCTTTTACGCAGCAACGGAGCAACGGATTGACTTGATTTTTGGCGTGGATATAGTTCAAAGGTGGAGAGTGACATAGGATACTTCTTATACCGGAACACCGGATCTACTTTCTATTACAAATATTACAATCTATATACAAATAGGTTTTACCGGCAGTGTCGCCCGCGTGGTATTTTGATTTTTGTGCTATTCCATGGGAAAGTTATTTTTTCTGAGATACAAAATAGCCTTTGTAACTTTCCGTCTTCTAAACTATGTCCAATGTCCATGCCAAAAATCAAGTCAATCCATTCATTGCTTTGTTCTCACGTGAAAGAGGAACAAACCAACAAATACTTGCGGATTTATAATATTAGTAAAGATACTTAGTGACTGCCTCGATGGTCCAGTGGTTAGTGACTCTAACTCCTGGTCCAAAGAGGCGTGGGTTCGATTCCCACTGAGAGCAAGTAATTTTGGTTACAAACATAGATATTTGCTCCGTGTCTGGATGTTGTTATCTATATAAATTTGTATTTAAAAAATATATCTGTACTAATTTCAGTCTCTGGCAGCGATATTACAAGCTTCGCTTAGTTTTAGTCAGAGACTCAGAGACCGTGTGTAAGATGTCCCTAATTAATATATTTTTACATATTTGACAAGATTTAATAATGGTATATAGGAGAGGTGGCCCCACCTGTGGCTCGGCCATGACGGCTTCCATTTTCCGCTCAGCTTGGACTGTGAACTCGGTGAAGAGCAGCCTCATCACATACTCTCCGGGGCGCAGGTCGCAGTCCGGCGGCGGCACCGCCGACCCTTTGTGAGGACCCCACGGTAACATCGATCCTGGTATAAATCAAAGGTAAACTTATTTATTTCTTATAATTAAATATACATTCATAACCCCGCTTGAGGTGCCGCGCTAGAAGCGCCTCTCTAAGAAAGTTTTTACAATTGAACACAATAGTGTGCATCTGTCTATTAATAACGGACAATTTGAACACTAAAACAGTTTCGGCAACAGTTACAACCATATCCCAGCTCACCTGCTGTTAAATGATGATGTAATTAAAAATTTCAAACTCAAGTAGCTGAAACACAATCTTGTTTGGCGGCTTATATTTGTCTCCAGAATCGTAGGCAATCGAAAAACCAGTATGGGGATAATTTTTCTAAATAACTTAACCCGTTTGTGTTTCCCACTGAATCGTACGATATCACAAATACCTAAACATTTCATAATCAATATTTTAGGAAAACCCCAGATTTCGTAGATTTCGTACATAGTATGTTAACTTTGTTAACCATAGTTTAGTAGTGTTACAAAGGCACATTGAAATTAATTAAGGAAATAATGTTCATCAGGCGCCATTACTTAGTACGTTAGTACGAGTAGGTAAATTATCCATGAAGGTATGACATGGACATGGAGGTATTTACCAATAGTGTGTCACCAGTCGATAAAAACATTTTAACATCATAGTGACTTCATCATTATACAAGTGATATGACATAATTAATTATACTCCTTTTTAGAGTTATATGTCCAAAAGTTATATGTAAAAAAAAAACTAAATCAAAATCGGTTGATTCGTTCAGGTGCTACGATACCGCAGACAGACACACACACACAGAGACACGTCAAACTTATTACACCCCTTCGTCTGCGTTGGGGGTTAAATAACAGACTTAGACTTGCGTCTAAAGGAACATACCTCGAGTTGACGTGAAAGAAGACATGGTAGTGCCGGGTGATTTCCAGTCATTGGCCATGGTGGTCGTCGGCTTGTCGACAGTGGTGTGTGGGCTGTCGGAGCCCGAGTCCGCGTGGAAGCCCGAGAAGATGTCGCCGCCGTCCTGACGCGCGGCCTCCGACAGAACGCTGCCTTCCGACTCCGCTTCACTCGAAACCATGGACGATGGAGCCTCTTCTGTACCTGAAGCTAAAGAAAACCATCATCATCATCCACAGGCATCCTTATCCCACTGTTGGGTTTAGGCCTCTCTTTTACTATGGCATCTGCCTCGGTCCTTTGCCTATCGTGTCCCGGTTGGACTCGCGATTTCGACAAGTGACTGGTTTTAACAAATAATAATTAAAAAATCGGCCAAGTACGAGTTGGATTCGCGCAAAAAGGGCTCCGTACAATATGGGAGCCTCTCAGCAAAAAAATATTGTTTTTAGTATTTGTTGTTATAGCGGCAATCGAAATAAATCATCTGTGAAAATTTCAACTCTCTAGCTTCTTATTACGGTTTATGAGATACAGCCTGGTGACAGACAGACGAACTGCGGGGTCTTAGCAATAGGGTTCCGTTTTTACCCTTTGGGTACTGAACCCCATTTTACTAAGTATCAAAGACTCAAACAGAACTGGATGAAGGGGGAGGTTTTTGTCCAGAAGTGGGACGCATAAAACTAAATGGAATACAAATAAAATAGGTCATTTAAAATATAATTGTGAAGAAAATTGGTTCCGTTAATTAAACTCATGTTAGTCCACTGATTGAGAAAGGATTCTAATGCAAAAAATCATATTATGATTACAAGAGATAGCATCAAGAGAATAAAGCAGATTAGCTGATTTACAGAAGGTTCATAAATTGTTCATCGTTACTTTGTCGCCTTTATTCACATTCTATTAAAGTGTATGTGCTGATAAAATTAATAATGGGAATTTCTTGACCAAACTGTGGTACTCAAGCATGTGTGAACTTTTCCATTGCACTTAAATTATTTAACCGTGTAAGCCAATTATTTAATTGCATTATTTATTAGTCCATTTGATCTAAATGTATGAATAAATAAAGAGCTCATGGAGTGTAATTTCTAAATTAAAGAAAAATGTACTAAAGTAGGTAAATTCACGGGGAGAATGTCGATATATATTACATTGTCTTATGTTATATTTTACAGCACAAAATTATAGTTTTAGACTTAAAACATTGTTCTTGCAATATTTTTTTAAACGTGTGTAACATTTTGTTCAAACATTTAAAAATACAGCAATTTTTTTCGCCATGCAGCCTTCTAGCTCGGTTTTGTATTCTTGCATCCTTATCAATACCAACCAACAAATCTAACATGAATTTTAAGTGAGCAAAGTATTATTTTTAGTACAGCGCGAGTGTGTTTTTGGTGAGCGTTTAAAATTACATCTGGCATTTAAAAAAAATCATATTCTAATTTGGCTACAGTGAAAGTGTTGACTTTATGATGATGATTGTATTGATAAATAGATAAACTACTAAGCCAAAATGATATGGTGCAATGGCTGACCAACTAACTAACGAAAGCTAGGCTTGCACATTGTGCAATGTATAAATCGTAAAATTTTGAGCATTTTTTATCCATACCTCAACTTGACAAAGCTAGAATGCAACAAGAGAAATACTGTAAAGTTACAGTTATAAAGTTGCCATGTCCTAATTCGAAAGTAGGTCTTTATACTCATCATTATCAATAACTTTTACGATGTACCAATCATTAAAAAAAAAGTAATCTTACGTTGTGATTTCTGACTAAGGTTCATGAACTTTTTAATGACCTCATATAGGTATGGTTGGTTACTTCATTGAAACTCGCGACAGAATCTATTATAACATGGTTGCTTCAATAGCAATTTTTTTTTTCATAATGAGTACAATGCCTCTTGTTAGCTTTTTTAGTACATGGCAAATAAATATAGCCGCAATTTAAATTTCAATGGTAGTGTACCTAGAGAAACTACTTACCATATACTGACACATAGAATGTGCGTATTATACTTTGAAAAGTTTTTGTTGAAGGACTATTCAAACTGACTATTATTCGCTACCGCAGCTATGGAGAAACCAAGAGGGTATGCAATAGTACTCTAATTTAATAATACGCAAATTCTCTCGTTGTGGGAGCACCTAAAGATACCCACTGCGCTCAGACCAAACAAAAAAAACAAGACAGAATGTCGTCAACAGACAAGTGAGGCCAGTTCTCTATACATGTGGTGAGTGCGTCGGTGTTGCGCCGCAATAGTTCGACTGACGAGCCAAGGCGTAGTTTCGTTGTTAGAATGTGTAATTGTGTCTGTACACGGCAAGGCGTACTTTTGCCGGCCTCACTTGTTTGTTTCTGAACATTCCATCTTGATTTTTTTTATTTGGTCTGAAACATAGCGGTAGTGAATACCTCTCATGTCTTAAATTATAAGGTTTTTATAAGCCCGATTACAGAGGCGCCAGCGTAAATTTAATAGCAACGTAAAAAGCGTTCTCTCTATCGAATGCCTAAAGTGAAAAAGAAATAGAACTATGCTATTTAGCTAATATAATTACGATGGCGCCTCTGTAATCGGGCTTATTATCCTCTTACCCGACACATCCTCGGGATATCCGTCTGAAGGCACTGTACTCAGAGAGTCTGACTCTTCAGAGTTCATCATTGCGCTAGTTCTGCTTTACTCTCTGCATATGGCACTGAAAAAAAAAACATCTATAGGCCAGACTCCACTAAAGCAAAGTAGTACATGACTGACCCTAGAATGACATGGAAAGTCCCCATGGAGTGGAAACACATGAATTGACATTGACAACTGTCTTATAAGTGGATAAAATCGTTTTAATTGTAATGTCAGTTGTCATTGTCAATCCATACTTTATTTCCTCTTCAAGGGGATATAATGGTGGAAGACAATTTGTCCCTATACCATGCTACCCGTGGTTAGTATTGTTGAGTGAGTAGAATAAAGCAAATATAGTTTATGTAGAGGACTTTTTTGCCCAGCTCCACTCTAGTCCACTTTGGTATAGTCTGGTCTAATACAGATCTTTCTCAGAAGATAACATATCATTTAATAAGCATTGTAACACTGATGATATGGGAAAAACAATTGATTTTGTTCAACTACTACAAACTTATTTGATATTAGTCTAAACCAAAGAAACTGCAGTTGATTATGCAGAAAGAGATGTTTTACATGTTCAGCACCAAGTGTATAAGTATGTCATTATGCACCCTAGTGAACCTCTCACAGGCCAATGTATCTGTTTAGGAGTAACGGTATTTTGTCACAGTAATTTAGAACTAGGAAATGTCATTTATGAAATAAAAATTCCCACAAAAGGGGCTTGAACATTTTGTAGCATTTCCACCTGCCATGATTTTTTTTTCTATGTTTCCGCGCACGATGAAAGTAGTATATAGGAATAGAGGACACTTTTACACACAATAAATGCCATATGGTACCCTAAAATGTCACGTTCTCGAGATATTTGGATGTAAAGATCGCTGAACAAGAACTTTGCGGTTGAAATATCTCGAGAACGTGACACTTTAGGGTATCATAGTACTGAACATCTATTGTTTGTATAATTGTCCCCTACCCATATATACTATCATAGTGCGCAGAAACTTATTAAAAAAACATAATGGTGGCGGGTGGATATGACAGCCATACAAAAATGTTCAAACCCCTTTGCTTTAGGTGCCTTGGCGCTGAATGTGTTAATAAAATTGACAACTATGGTTAATGTACGAGGGGTGATCCAAAAGTAATGATAATCAGTTATTCCTACTGCACACAAAAATACAAAAAAAATATCAGTCACTTGCTCAATTACCAACTAGTTCAGGAAAAAAAAATCATATAAATAGGCCACAATTCCCGGGAGCTACATTCATTTGAATACGGGCTGTCAAGGAGTGAACATCAAAATGAAAAAACAGGAAATCAGAGCTGTCATTAAATACCTCTGCTTGAAAAAAATGTCTACCAAAGACATACATAGCGACTTGGTGGAAACATTAGGGGACTCTTCTCCTCCATATTCCACAGTTGCACGCTGGGCTAAGGAGTTTAAGCTGGGAAGAACATCGACGGAAGACGAACACCGCGAAGGACGCCCATCGACGTCCCTCACTGAAGAAAATGTGAAAAAAGTTGAAGAAGTTGTATTGGAAGATCGAAGAGTGACTATCAGGCATGTAGCTGAGGTCACAGGGATCTCATATGGCAGCATTCAAAGAATCCTTGCGAACGAATTGCATATGAGAAAGGTCTCCGCGCGTTGGGTACCGAAAATGTTAAACGACGAGCAAAAGAAGAAACGAGTCGACATGTCAAGAGCAAATCTCGAAAATTTCCAGGCAGACAAGGATAATTTTTTGTCACGTTTTGTGACCATGGACGAGACCTGGATCCACCATTTTGATCCTGAAACAAAACAACAATCGATGACATGGAAACGATCCGATGAACCGACGCCGAAGAAATTCAAAGTGTCAAGCTCAGCAGGGAAGGTTATGGCGTCTGTTTTTTGGGACGCTGAAGGAATAATCATGGTGGACTACTTGGAAAAGGGGGCCACTATTACAGGCTCCTACTATGCAGAACAAATAAGAATATTGCGGGAGGCTATTAAGGAGAAAAGGCGAGGCAAACTGCGGGCTGGAGTGCTGTTCCATCAAGACAACGCATCGGTTCACAAAGCTGCAATTGCCATGGCTGCCATTCAGGAAGCGGGCTTTGAGCTGGTGGGTCACCCCCCCTATTCACCAGATCTAGCCCCCAGTGACTTTTATCTCTTTCCACGACTCAAGGAACATCTCCGAGGCAAGAAATTTGTCGATGATAGCGACGTGATGGCCGCGGTTGAGGACTTTTTTGAGAGTCAAGATAAAGATTTTTTTTCTAAGGGAATTTTAGTTTAGAAAAGAGATGGACTAAATGTATAGACTTGCTAGGAGACTATGTTGAGAAATAAATTTATTTTTTTATTTTATTCATTGTGTTTGTTATTGAGTATCATTACTTTTGGATCACCCCTCGTAGCTATAGCAGTTTACTAGGCCAAATTTTAGAGGCTCCATCATAATTATAATAGCAATTTAGAGTAGCTGTTTCTTTTTCACTACCTATATGCATTTGATAAAGAGAACGCTATCATATGTTGCTATTAAATTTACGATGACACCTTTGAAATTGGGCTTACTATTCAGATATAATGTAGAATAAAATGTATAATGACTTCACACTACCTGTACTGTAGCTTCATAGTGCCATAATCAATGGACTAACCTTTTGGTTAGATATTTTATGAAGAAAATGCCATTATTCTAGTTTCCTGCAACAAAAAACGACATGATTATAGTCTCTTAGAGCACTATATGGGCACAATAAGATATAATTTATGAATTAAGATTATAATTCTAGGTAGGGGTGATCAGAACTGCACTGGCATCCTATGTAGGTAGTGTGTTTTGTGCTTGAGGTGTCTAATGCCTTCAGCATTACCCTGAAATTGCAACTCGGGGCTGTCTTGGCTTGTCTTAGCTAATATATCGTGAAAGTAGAGAAAACATAGATGAATTGAGGATGTACTCACAAAGTCTCTCTAAAATTAGATTCGTCATCATCAGCCTGTATCGACCCACTGCTGGGTGTAGGCCTCCTCTCCTTTGTGCCAGTTTTCCCTGTCTCGGGCTGATCTTATCCACGCATGTCCCACGATGGAAAAAAATAGATTACAACAGTATGAAAAACATTAAGTTTTTGCAGTTACGATTACAACGATTATGACTATGGTTTATCCAAATTTCATCAAAATCAAAGAAGCATAAATAAAAGAGCATTAGCTCAAAAGGGATTACCACCAAAGTGCAGCAGATTTCATAAATTTTTGAAAGAATGATTCAATAATCTTTTCTGACAATCAGGTTTTCTCCTTTAATTTTTCTCCTTAAGATTTAACTTGCAATTAAATGCAAACGCTTAAACACAAGTTTCAAACTTAGAACTTCTGGATTAAAATTGAATGGGTCTACCAGTTGACACCAATTGTTGTCATTCCATATTTTGCATTTCTCACTAAAGCTCTCTTTTCAATACTTTTTATTTTAACTCACATAATTTGGAGACTTAAATGGTAAGTAAAGTTACTATCCATAACATCCTTGAAATACTCACATCATTCCTGAGTCACAGACCTTTTGAAAACTAATGTGAATAAAGTGTACATAACTGCAAAGTTACTAGGTAGTTTCTGTTGCAGTGCCTCTATATTAAGGATATATTTTAATTGTTAACATGAACTAGCTTGGAAGCTTTTATCTAAGTTGCTTGCCATTAATTTAGTTTGTCTTGGTGTGTCTTCTAATTACTTTTGCAAAAGAGATTTAGAAAATGTTTTTTTATACATTTACCTATTTGTTGTACGTAATGAAATAGCGACTACAATGTGAGAAATTATTCAGAGAGATTTAAAAAAACACTAATAATATACCTAATGGGATGTTTAGGATGTTAAGCCATTTGCAAAATTTAAAAAGCCAAAATTCACGTTATTTTGCACTTGTGAGTCAGCGACAAAAAATATTGTCGTCACGGATATCCCATACTCCCGAGTACTACGGTTCTACACAATACAGGATACCTATTCAATTAACACAATTACTTTACAATGCTCTAGCTCAGCTGTGTATGTGAACGGTTCCTACATAATAATACGTAAGCATTTTAATTCTTTACCTTTTTACTATTTAACGATGAATGTAACCCAAGGTTTTCAGAACTGGCCTCTGTTTCTGTGGATAGTCAACAAGCATAAAAACAATTCGAGTTCAGCCAAAAACATTTATCACACATCTAGCAAAACTTGTAATTTGATGGAGTATCTATAGTAGTCTGTGTATAGTTAGTCTGTGTTTGATGGTAAATGTACATAAATATAGGTATAATCACGGTATAGTTAATAGACCCGAAGTCCCAATTCATATAGTAGCAACACTTATACAGCTGTATGTCAATAGAGTCCGAATATTTTGTACCAACGCATGAGCACTACTAGCATTAAATTTCTACAACGCCGCCAGAAACGAGCAACACCAGAACTATGATGGTATTTTAGTTGGTTATTATTCTATTTATTGAAGTGAAACTTATAATGCGACTTCCAATGTACATGTACCAGTCAGCAGGCAAACGGCACACCTTTGAAAACAATCATGCCTAAATAGAATTCGGACCGTATCCAAAGACAAACTCAAAGGACAAATCTCAAACTTAAAAACCCAAGGATGTTTTTTAAAAAATGTTCATTTAATATTTAATACTTCCATCCTTAAACCAATGAGTATCGCAGATAACATAAAGTAGTGGCGGCAAAACAAAATAATTTCTACATGTCACATGAATCTTTGCCGTCTTTGGAGACAGCTGCGTCCTGCGGCTACGGCCTAGTGTTCACAAACTATAGTCTTTTTCAAATAGCTAGTCACTTGCAGTCACTTGTCATAAGTGACTAAGTCATAAGTGACTTCCGAAATGTCAGCTGTCAATCATACATTGACGATTTTAATGATGTACCACACCTATATTCGATTTGTAATTACCGATTATTATCGATTTTACGAACTTATCGCAGTTATCGAACAATATACCTAAAACTGTTTTGGTGAATTTATCTACAAGTCAGTAGGACTTACTTAGACGGACGATAGGTTTAGAGGAATCAAAAATAAATAAAAAAGTGACAGGGAAAAAAAGATTTATTTGGGAAAGAAATCATTTGACGAATCTTCCAGATTTATAATCATTTGATTATCCGTTATATTGTCTATGTGAACATCGGAGGTAAATGGAAACTAAGTTTTTTATACATTTTTGTATCGAATACGCACTACATATTTTATAATTTTTGTACTAGGGGTACAGATTAACGATAACCCTTGCTTAAATCAAGTCGATTAATATGTTTCGATATTCTTCGATTTCAACAATAGTCGATTTCCCAGCCCTCTTATCATGACGTCACGATCGGCAATAGCACGTAACATAACAATTTAACGAATTTAATATTTTATTAAATTGAAAAGTGAATGCGAATATGTTTACGCGAATCAATAACCTTTATTCTATTTCTTGCGTCCTTTGTCGTTTATTTTAGTAGTTTTCTTGTAAGTTTGCTTAATGTTTTCACTGATAAATAGAAATATTCAACCATTGGTGTGACGTCACATGATGTTTTTACGTAATATTTTACGTTCTATGGACCTGTCATAAGTGACTTGCTATTTGAAAAAGACTCTATAGAGATACTACGTATCAGACGACCGACTGCCGAAAAAAATTTTAGGTCGTAACGTTATCTGTGGTGGTCCCAATTGAACCTCGCCCCCCGCATACTTCACCCCTCAGCCTACAATGCCATACATACTATTACTTATTTTGCATAACAGTGCATTGAGCAATAAACAAATATAATAAAATAAATATTTTGTGGCATCAAAACGTATAGCTATGTATAGGTACTTATAGTTATAAATCTATCTAAAGGTATAGGTTTATATACATTTGTATTTCTGTTTGATATTTTGAGATACTGAAAAGACTACTGTACAGGTGAAAATGAAACGAAATTCACCACTATTTTGCTGAAGAGTTTTAGTGACTGAAGACACTATACATACACACACAGGAAGAAGATTAATCGAGGATGTCAAGATACATGGCTTTTCGAAGTTTTCAAGGCGTAAAACTATTGTTTATTCATATTTTCCGTAAAACAACAAGAGAAAAGATGGCGGATGGCGAGGGCAATGAATGAACAATATATGAAGCTTGTTCATTCATTTCTAAGGATATTTTCATTTGATGCCCGTTCGGCCTATGGAAAGTTTTTTTTTGTGTGGGAGTGAGTCGGCGGTGCTAGTGTTTGACCAATCACAGAAGCCGAAATTAAAAATAAAATAAATATTAAGGGACATCAATACGTTATTGTACGCAGGAATCGTAGTTATCTGACTACTAACTCGTTGTCCTTTGTCGTCGTCGTTTTAGCCATAGGACGTCCACTGCTGGACCTAAAGATCTCCATAAAACCGGTTGGTAACGGCTTGCATCCATCGCGATCCTGTAGTCTTAATGAGGTTCTCCGTCCACTCTGCGGGTGAATATCCCACCCTAGTTATTGCGGGTACACTAACTAATCAATAATGGACGTCTAAATATGCAAACTTACTTTATTTATTAGACATAAAACTCCAATGCAATTTTTGTTCATACTCGTCTATAAAGGTGAAAAGGTTTATGTTTTTTACTCTGCAGTAAAAACAAGTTCAAAGGGAAAAGTAATTAAAAAACAATTTCGAGAAAATAAGGTGTCCGTGGGGCTGGAGACCTATTTTTCAACGTCGAAAGCCTCGGAACGATATCATGCTCAGGAATCTTGAATTTAGTTTTCTTTGCCCCAGGACCGCCGGACGCAGTCGCGAAATGGCCGCATTCTGTTTTTGGGAATCTGGCCGGTTATAAGCAATCCGCACACAGGCGCGGTCGGAGCGGTAGAGCGGTCCGAGCGGTCTAGGGCGGTACGGCGGTACAGGCGCGGGCGTAGTTAGGCTTCTCAGCACTAGATGTCACTTTATCTTTCAAAGTTCTGCCGCTTTACTGCCGCAGTATTATTTAGCGCCACACAAGTTGTCGGATGGGAAGTTTTGCGCAGAACGCTGCGCAAAAGCCGAAATATTTGTATGCTCGGGAGCCAGAAAGACGAGACGCCGGGGCACACCCGCCCACCAACCTCATGCCTCCTGCGTAACCCCTGCGCCCGTGATCAACAAAGTTCAAAATTTTTAAATTAATTTTGAGTTTTTTTGGATTAATTTATTTATTTGACAGAATAGGTAGATTATTTCTGGTAACCCTGATTAAGTAACCTTCCAATTATTATTAAGTATTTTTACCAATTGGACACACTTTGTATTGATTGAAACACATTGAGCACCAAGATGGGGATATACAAAACATTATATCAGGACCCGTCTGACATACGCCGCACCGGCCTGGTACCCGCTGTGCAACGAGACCCAGAGAAAGCGACTCCAGGTGGTCCAAAATACCAGTCTGAGGATGATCTCGGGAGCTGGCTGGTTCGTTCGGAACGACTTACTTGCACAGGACCTGAAGGCAGAACCGGTTAGGGAGTTTGTGGCTCGGCTGGCGCGTCGAATGTACGACCGCGCAGACAACGGGCCACACCCTCACCTACAAAACATCGCCCCGCACCACGCACGTCCACCGGACGTAAACGAACGAACCTGGCGCTCTCTCCCTCGAGATCTCCTCCTGGAGGAAGACGAAGAGGAAGTAGGCGACCCTGCATGAGGCCCTCACAATAGAGAAAACGTAGAAACACCAACGCCATGACGGCCCACAAAGCCGTGATGGCCAACAGGCCGAGAGGGGCTTGAGGTACCAATCGCTCGCCCCTCCCATAAAGCCAACCCACCTCTAAACACGGCAATTTCATATCCAAAACACGACAATGAATTGTTGTTTGATGGCAACCTACTTTGAAAGAAATAGTAGCTTACAGTGTTTGATGGCAACTTTGGATCGCAAGTCTACCCACCCGTCCGGTCGCCATGCGGTCACCAGGCGGTCGCAAGGTGGTCGCCAGGCGGTCGCAAGGCGGTCGCCAGGCGGTCGCCACACGGTGCGAGCGGTACGGCGGGCGCGGCGGTACGGACGCGGGCATAGTTATGCTACTGAGTACTAGATGTCACTCTTTTTTTCAAAGTTCTGCCACTTCACACTAGGTGGCGCTATGCTGGTCGTGCTAATAGGATTTAGGAATGTAAAACAGAGTTTGATATTGATCAAATGAAATTCCATCAATCGTTTTACTACGTTTCTTTCTCGAACCATTTCATTTCAATATATGTTTATATTTTTTCATTCATTCATTCATATATTTTTGTCATAAGTAGGAACAAGACATTTCTTTATTTTGATTACCTAACTGTAGTTGTACAGGATCATCTGCTTGTCTTATACTTAGCCTAAGCCTTAAAAGAGGTGATGGAAGATCATCATGATTAACAACTGTTACTTTGAGGCCCACTCAGAATACAAGAAAAAATCATCAGCACAGGAAGCATGGCAAAGGGACTAATAGTCTTTCCACCATTATATCCCCTCGAAGAGGAAATAAAGTATGGATTGACAATGACATCTGACATTAAGAGTGGATAAAATGGTTTTCTCCCCTTGCCGTGCTACCCGGGCAGATTTTCCATACATAGTTGCCGCTTGGAATTAACAAAATATATGAAACAGCTGATTTTTTTCGTATTCTGTACTGGCACCATAGTAAAAGTTGTTCATAGTGATGGTCTGAATCACCTCTTTTTGCACCAGCTGGATAGCCCTGTATGTAGTCTATCAGTCTCTGGCAGCGATATTACAAGCAGTTTTTATTTTGTGGTCAGAAACCGTTATTAAAAATTATACCCCTGATAGTCATTCCTACTAATCATGGGTATTCGTGTTTTTAAATCTACTTCTAGAATTTGCTGATGATGTTTGTTAGAATAGTTCTAACATAAAATAGAAAGACGAGCAGAAGATTCTGTACTTACTAACTACTCTTATTAAATACATAAATAGAAACAAGACATTTCTTGCAATTTTATTAACATTTCTGAATATCAGACAACATAAATTAGTTCATCCATAATTTCACAAAGCATATTTTATTTTGAATTATTACCAATATTACAAAATATAATTGCCTACAAAATCTGATATCAAATGCACCTTTATAGTCCTTGGTGGGTGCTTGTGTAGTCTACTGTCTGTGGAACTATTAGTAATTACTATGCCGCAACTCGATTTTTCTCGTTCCTTGCAGTTTACTATGAGAAAACGAAATTAAAAAAAAAAGGTCGCGGTCAATTGTATAAAATCACAACTGACCGCAAAAGCACCATAGAGCTGTTGAGGCTCCATCCAAACTCTTTGATTACGTCAAACTTCAGCCGAAAGAGTGAAAAACTACCGGCGTACCCGTCAGACCGCGCGCGATCTGTCGAGTCGAGGCGCGGGCAACTGTTTACAAACGCGAGCCTCGACAAGCCGCGACCGGACCTATGTGCGCCCTTCTTAAGCGTCTGATCCACGTAAAAAAATATACCGCGGTTTTAAAGACTGTTTGGCTCGTCAGCGGTTTTAAAGACTGTTTGGCTTATCAAAATCGAAATGTTTAAAACCGCGACTTTACATTAGTGTGACCGTTCTTAGTGGACTGATTGCTATTATAGTAGATTTTCGATGTAAATTTGGTAGTGTGATAGATTTTCACTAGGTTTTTAATAATCAGTAGATTTCACTAGATTTCATAAATTCGATTTCTTGGGACCCGCGCACCCTTATGTGAATTTCGGATAACGGCGGGGTAGAATTAGGAGAAGAATAATTTGTCAATGGATTTCAGTAGAAAAAAAGGTTACGTTTAGTAGTCTACAGGTTTTGAAAACGGTAACACAGCTTTACTGTTGACGAGTCACACTTGTCGGCACAGAGATACCAGAGAAATAATGTGGTCGATCTAGAAAAGAAAGAAAGAGATGCAATGATTTCAGATGGCATGAGTTAGAAAGAGACATGAAAAATATATCGATTGAGTGGCTAGTTGCCGTGTTTTTCTATCAGTAGTGTCAAATTCCAGTACATATTTGACAGTTTTGACAGCTCTGAGCCAGATTTTCCATACATTTTTGTGGGTGAGAATCGCCTCAAGCGACAACAGCGCTGTCTCTCTAGTTGTAATAGCTCTGTGCTTGTCGGTTTTTAAAACCGCGACTTTACAAAATGTTGTCATATTCAAAGTTAGAAAATTTACGTTACCTCGCTATAGCATTCAACGAAATTAATGTAAATGTCCTAAAATGTGGGTTAGGAGTAGTGTTGCCAGGTGTCCCGATTTGCGCGGAACGTCCCGATTTTCAGGGGTCTGGGGACGCGTCCCGATTAGTACCTGATCGGGACGCTAAATGTCCCGATAAATTAAAAAAATGAAAGAAAAAAAGTTTTTCATAAAAAATACATTTACGCTACGTAATTTTTTAAATTTAAAATTGCGCACATCAGCGTCATACACCACATCACATCACTAGCGCATCGCATGAACGAAAGAGCGCGAGCGTAATAAAAATAAATACTAAAGACTGCATGGGCTTAAGCTCTTCGCCTTCCCTAAGGGAGAACATAAAAAAAAAAGAAATGAGAGTGAGAGAGAGAGGAGTAGTGTGTATGCATTGCAAGTCGACTGACAGTTTTGTGGGCGGTTACTCAGGCTGTTAGTTAAAATAAAAATTGTAATTTAAAGCTTTGGAAACAACGATCGACAATTTAATCTAGGGGATTCTTTGCAGGTAAGAACTATGTGAATGTTTACGCAACAGCTTTTAACAATTATCTCGCATTTTGATATTCATAATATAATTTGCGTTTAGCGATTTTAGGTTATGTTTTTGGTGTTGGTTTTTGTTAGCTGGTTTTTGCTGTTATATTTAATTTAGGTAATATCATACAATACCTTGTACTAGTAGTTTAAAATGCAATAAATTAAACCCTGATTTAAAAACACCTTGTGTTTTGTTTACTGTCCCGATCTGCAACCCTAAATCCCGATTTTTTTGACCTCATGTACCGACCTAAACCAAATCGAACCTGGCACCACTAGTTAGGAGTTGAATAAAAAATAGGTCTCGGTTTCTCAGACACAAATGTAGTCCATGAACTCACAGTAGAAGCAAAAGACTACAGAAATTATTAAAAATGTCCGAAGAAATTTACCAAGCGAAAGTCATAGAACGTAGTCACAGTCATAGTGTTGGTAGCACTGCGTGGCGAGCCAAAGTAAAACCTTGACGAGCCGCCAGCAATGTTGTCGGTTTTAATTAACGTTTCATTTGACGCTTTCTGCTTTTGCAGTTTGCCGTTTCTTTTAAAATAGCCATGTCCAGTACTAAAACGTTACGTGAAATTGATAATTTTAACTAAAGAAAGAATGATGTATTTTTTTCACGCACCACTTTAATACTAAACACTGCTATTTTAAGAGAATCGGGAAGCTGCAAAACAGAAAAGTGTCAAATGAAACGTAAAGACTTTCATACCGTCGAAGTCTTCTATACGTGGATCAGACGCTTTAGACAACCAGCGGGGCAATTCTGTTAGCCGATCTCTTTACTGAAGTGATACGTTCTTGAACCTTTCTCGTTTTTCTGACAGTTCCGACAGCTCAAAACTGTCAGAAAAACGAGACAGGTTCAAGAACGTGTCACCTTAGTAACGAGATCGGTTGACAGAATTGCCGCAGTACAATACAGAAGACCGCTCGCCCGCTCTACCGCTCGTACCGCCTCTGTTTTTGGACCGCTTATTCCGCTTATCGAAGTTTTTAAAACTGACTAAGAAATCCTTAGTTTCCAATTCACATTCCTATTTACAACGAAATTAAAAATAAGCTACTTTTTGTCTATTATACTCGGTCTATTTTTTATAAACTCTATGAACCAAAAGAACTTTGCTTTACCGATTCCTGACCTGACGTCTCATCTCAAATAATAAGTCAGTCAGTATACACATGTAAAGTAGTCTGTGTATTCAGTGAAGGTGATTCATTAAAGGTGAGATGATTTCATTGTTTTAATATTAGTAGTTATAATATATTATTTATTTGTGCTGTATATTCTATTCGGTAGATAAATTTTTATGGTTTTCATCGGTAATGCTAGATGTGTCGAGTATTTTGCCGCAGTGAAATTTCTTCTATCTTCTATACCTTTTCAAAATACTATATTCACTAGGAGAATCTTTCTGAAATTATTAGTACGTAACGGGGCAATTTTTTTAAATATTTCTTAAATAATTCTTGTAGGTATCTTCTTATTCTAAAAATTATTCAATTATGTACCCACTTGAATAATTTTTACGTTATTGTTTGGTCTGCATATTTTTTTAATATCCAAGTTTTGGTGGCCTTTTAGAATAAGCTAAGGCTTAACTTGACGGGGATAATGTGCAATTCTCGGTGTTCTATCACAATAAAGGTATTAATTGTATGTCAGTTCAATCTGTGTAGTAGGTACCTACAATGATTTTCTGTGATTGAAGGTAGGTCTAAAAACATGCGGTTCTTGAACTATTAATAATCTAATTTAATAAAATAAAGCTCTAATAAACTTCTATTCTCAAATTCAAACATAGGTATGGACTGAATCACATATCTTGATGGCTGTGATGTTAGCTACAAGCTGCGGATTACTCAATTCTGGCACGCCTGTTAAGTGAGCTTCAGTTCGGATTGGGCTATTCGCAGCTGGTTGCCAACATCGCAGCTGACAAGTTCTATGATTCCGCCTATACTGTTGACAGTCACGCACTGTGCTGTGTCAAAGCCAAATAAGCTAAAGTTTAGCTGCTAATTCTTGTAATCATGATCATACCGTAGAGGTTGAAATGCAATACATATAATTAGCACATTAGTAATAATTAATTTAAGTAAATTGTGTGCCACTGACATATTTAATTCAACCAACAAGCGAGGTGGTAGTGAGAAAACATCTCCTGCCTATATTCTTGTTATGTCTATGCTGAATTAGACTATGTTGCTTTAATAGCTGTGGTTGGCCATGTCAGAGGCCTTCGGCTTAAAAACTCTGACAACAGGGCTAGCCACCCGGCCTATACAAACTTACTATATAACTATATACTTATAGCTGTGGTGGTCTAGTGATAGTGACACCCACTTTACAACCCTGAAGTTGTGGGTTACATACCAGTTGTGGGTTATAGGTACAGCTCCCATACCAAAGAGTTCTTTGGAAGTTATGTATGGAATTTCTCACCTGTGGCTTTTTGGTAAACAAAAACATTGTGAATCAACCTGCATGCATCCTTAAAAGTAATTTGATGGTGGATGTGGTCCTGCAGTGGACTATTAAATATGCTGGTACAGCTACAGGAGTTAAAACTATACATATAAACAATGAATGGTGTGCTTTGTACCTAGTTCTTATTCTTATTCCTGAGTTTGCTTATTACTTTCTGTAGACCTGTTACTTGGCGTTAAGCAAGCCAACCTTCATAGGGCTATTACAAAAGTCTAGTAACTCAATTCACCTCATACTGATTTTTAGGGCGAATGCAGGGATAACATTGTTTCAGTTTAATACATACATTTTTATTGTTTTGCTAAAATGAAGCATAATAAGTTTTAAAGCCGCCTTAAAGACTAGACTCTGAGGCTAGCCTCCCGGCCTATAGGAACTTACTTTTATGTAAAAGACAAAATACAAACTCCATAATCCAAAGTAACTGTGTATATTAATAATACTTAGGTATAATAACAAGTTGTCTATAACTTTTATTTATATTGCTTTTTTGTTGCAGGAAAAATGTGGGGAATTATCCTGACGATTTTGGGGTTAATAGGGCTCAGCCCAGTGCCATTTGTTGCCCATCTAATTGGGACAACGGAGCCGGCTTTAAAATTGTTGATATCAGTTTTAATGGCATATCCTATGGCACTGGTTTACCACACCTATATCCGGAAACAATATCCCACATACAAGAACTGGTTTTTCTTAGGAATGGGTGTTGATATAGCATTTTATAATTTTGGACTCAGTATGTACCATAATGCCATACCGGCTTTAGTCATCTTTGGTACAACAAAAATTTTGGGCCCTGGAAAAAACAATGCAACCTTTACTTTTATTTTTAACATGTCATACTTATTGGCCGGTTACATATGGACAGAGTCCGAAGATTATGACATAACATGGACAATGCCGCATTGTGTTCTTACTCTAAAAATGATAGCCTTAGCTTTTGATCTGTGGGATGGTGAAAAGTTAAAGAAAGGCGTGGAAATATCCGAAAACAACAAAAAGACGGCGGTGGTAGAATTTCCCTCCATTGTAGAACTATTTGCCTTTATCTACTTTCCATCGTGTTTCCTTGTTGGCCCCATATTCTCATTCAAGAGATATAAGCAGTTTGTGACTGAAGAGTTCCCGCTAGATAAAGAAGCCCCTGTTTACCAGGCTTATGCTTTCAAGAGGCTTATGGAAGGACTGGCATACTTAGCTGCGTTTCAAGTAGGAGGTATGTAATTCATACTGTCACATATTTTAACTATGACTGACGTCGGTGTTGGGTAATATGAAATCTACTACTACTATTGATTGCTAACTATAAATACATAATTATTGTAAGAGGTGATTCAGACCATCATTATGAACTATTATGGGGCCAACCCTGAATTCTTGATAAAAAAACAGCAATTACATCATGTCGATTCCGAGTTGCAATGTTACACAGCAGATTTTTAAAAAAACCTCTTTTTTGAAGTGATCATGTTCTTGTACTATGTGAAGTTTACTTCTTCAGTGTGATGTAGTTAAGTTATATATAATCAACAATATGTAGTTGACTAATTTTAATCGTAATTAGTAACCAGATTACAAAATAATAGTACAACGCCCTACACTGACTGACATAGACCAATTTCCATTATTATTTTCATAACTATTATGAAGTATTGTTTGTGCGTGATTCCACTACCATTTCTACTGACATCAGGGGCAATAGACACTCTCTTTGACAATGGTAATTAAATAATGCAGGGAAGATCGATGGTGATAATGAACAATATTAACAAGATTGAAGTACTTGTTGAAGTCTGCAGGATTATAATATACTCTTCGAGCAAATATCGACAGAGCCACAGTCCCTAAGTGAAAGTGGTAAAAAAATGTCCGAGCGCCGTCATACATACCGACTTAGATATATTTACATTAAATAATTCACAATGACCCGTTTTCTCGAATCTCGACAATATGTCTCTTAATTAGTGCTTGGTAACCGAGCACTTTGGCATCGCGCGGCGTTGTAGTCGACTTGCAATCGCCTTACTACTGACGAAAAATCCTGCCCACTACGTAGCTTGGGCAGGGTTTTGGCTCGGACATTTTTTTGCACAATTGTGACTCTATAGATATTTGCTCGAAGGATACACTGATTCCTGCTGAACTTTTTGCCATTTCATCAGTGGACTTGCCTAGCACATTCCCTCCATTATACCGCTGAGACGTAATATAATAGTGCTTAAGTAAGTTTCATTCTTTTTCAGTATCTGTGTTCAACATGAAGTACATGCTGTCTGAAGAGTTTGCCACGACGAGCATCATCTACCGGCACCTCTACAGCGGTTTATGGGCCCATTTCGCCCTCTACAAGTACATCGCTTGCTGGCTGCTTACTGAAGGTAAAATGCTTTCTTCTTCTTCATCATGTCATTGGTTCAATGTGGTAAAATTATTTTCTCATTATTTACCCACTGCGACCCTGCTGGGCCAAATATGCTTCACTACATAGTATAAAACAAAGTCGCTTCCCTGTCTGTCTGTCCCTATGTATGTTTATATCTCTAAAACTACGCAACGGATTTTGATGCGATTTTTTTAGTAGATAGACTGATTCAAGAGGAAGTTTTAAATGTATAATACACCTGTACGAAGCCGGGGCGGGTCGCTAATTAAAATTATAGGTCACATTGGTTAATTTGAATGCGTTAAGTTCGTATAGGCCGGGTGGCTAGCCCTGGTGTCAGAGTTTTTAGGCCGCCTGAAGGCGGCCTAATTCATTAAATGCGTTGATACTTAATAATACTCGTATACTTAAAATAATATATTTCTTTCGGGTCATCAACCATAAATGAAATATTAGCTTAGGAATTAATAATAATTCATTACCTAATTAGTTTGTGTCCTTGTTTACCCTAAATAAATACTTTTTACACAGGCATACATTTTGTGTGTACGATGTTTGAAATTTATTTATTCAATTTTTATTTATTTGTTATGGTTTAAATATAAAAAGTAAGTTTTTTTATACCGCCTGAAGGCCTCTGGCATGACTAAATGGTTAAAACGACAAGAACAATTCGACGTGTCATCCGAGCCACGGTAGCGCTCAGTTGGAAATGCCATCCGCGGTCTCCCATCAGAAGACTAGACGAAAGTTGAGGAAACTATATTAAGTGCTTGTGACTTATATTCTCTATGATTTTAAGGCAAATCCACCCGTTATTGCTTGGTTAAATTTTTCGTCTACCGCCTTACCACAAAATATTTAAACAGGCTTTAAAACACTGTTTAACAGTGCAATTAAACTGTTAAACTTAAAAATAAAATTTTTGTGATAAGACTGTTAAACGTAGTATTTTTGTATCATTGTCTGCACAAAGAAACTGTGTCATTTATATTAATAGTAAAATTCGCCGATGATTCATTTATGACTTGGAAGTGTAACTAAGGTAATATGTATACGTATCAATGTATATGTAATGTATCAATACGGTTTATATGTATACACTTATACACATTTTAAACTCGTTTTTAAACGCTTGTGTTAGGGTCACAGCCTCTTCACGCCCCAAACTAAGATAAATCATTGTTTTTCGCAAAAATGGCAAAACCGCCTTCCATCGTGTACAAAATTCGAATATTTCGCTCAAATTGCTTACATTATTGTTGATTTTTCAAAAACGGCTCAGCTGATTTCTGTAGAATTTAAATGGGACTACCTCGGGATTATACCCTATTATATTTTTTCGATTCGGTTTACAATTGGCGGAATCATCGTTGAACATACACAAAAAAAAATACAGGCAGTCGAACATATCCTCCTTGTTTTTGGAAGTCGGTTAAAAATAACCGGCACGTAGACATCCTATGACGAGTGAACCAAATGACCAATACGTCACATAACGTTTGAAAATTTCCTTCCTCAACTAATATAATGTAGTTAGACCCTTTTATGTTACAAAGGTTAAACCCACCGGCTGCTATCTTTAGAATGTAGTAAACAAAGATAACAAAATATCAGTCAACATAAAAATTATACCTACTCAGATCACATACCCATTGAGATCAGAATATTAGTGTTTCTCTCTGAAGAGCAATAAACCTTTAAAACAATGGATTGCATTAATTAGAGTAAATAACGAATGAGGTTACTGACATCAACCAAGTTCTTGTGAGAATATATTAACCATTATGAACAAGTAGGCTAGTTACACCTACCGAACTCAATGCATGTGGATTGTTATTAGGCTTATCAGAAGTGTTTTTTTTTTTTAATAAATTTTAATCGTTTCGTACAGAGTATAAATTACATAAATTCCCTAATATGTCCCCATAAATAAATGACAAATAAATGAACGTAATAATTTTTTATCATCATCGTTTATTAATATATTTTATATGATCTAATTCATTTATTTATGGTGGTGATTAGGTTAGAATATTTACTAATATTATAAATCTGAAAATGTGTTTGTTGGTTAGTTCCTCTTTCACGCAGCAACGGATTGACTTGATTTTTGGCATGGACATAGTTTGAAAGACGTAGTCATCTATAAAGTGACATCTATAGGCTACTTTTTAATCCGAATAAATAAAAGATTTCCATGCACTGAGCTAATATAACCAGAAACGCTGTTGTCGCTTGAGACGATTCCCAATCACAAAAATACATAGAAAGTCTTCCAAGCTGCTCTCAAAACTGTCAAATAAGTATTAGGATTTCACGTTCCTTGTCTAAAAATCCGACCACAACCACCGAATGGAGATATTTTTCAAGTCTCTTTCTAACTCATACCATATTAAATCGATGCATCTCTTTCAGATTTTCTCGATCGACCACATTATACCTCTGGTAACTCTGTGTTCCTACGGGATAGCACAAAAATCTAAATGTGATGCGGGCGAAGCCGCGGGAAAAAGCTATTTAATGATAAAATTGGAAGGGCTTAAAAACAGTTTAGCAGGAGAAAGCAGTGATTATATCAAGTGTTTGTCTATTGTTGCAGCGTCGTGTGCCAGGTTCGGTCTATCGTACAACGGCGGCGGCGGCGCGGACAGCCAGGAGCCCTCTCGATGGGACGGCTGCAACAACATCAAGTTACTTCGCTTCGAGAGCGCCACGAGGTTTCAGCATTACATAGACTCGTTTAATATTAATACTAATCACTTCGCCGCCGAGTACGTATACAAACGCCTGAAATTCTTGAATAACAGGAATCTGAGCCAGCTATTTACTCTCCTCTTCCTCGCACTGTGGCACGGTACTCAGTCTGGCTACTACGTCACCTTCTTAAACGAATTCCTCATTATGGTCATGGAAAAAGAAATCGAACCGATTCTCATGAAATTGGCAATTTACCACAAAGCCTGGGCTCATCCTGTCGGGAAATATGTACTTTATGGATTGCTTAAGACGTACACAATAGTCTTCATGGGGTGGAGTTTGGTACCATTCGATCTTAAAACCTATACCAAGTGGTGGGTGGTGTATTCCAACTTGTGGTTTTCGGGATTCATTTTGTTTTTACCATGGTCGTTGGCCTACAAACCCCTCGTTAAAATAGCTATTAAAAAGTTTAAATTAGAAACTGTTCCTGACAAAGCAGAGTAATCAAATTTAGTAATTTAGGTAATAATAGTGTTTAATATTGAAATTTATTATGATTTTTGTTTTGATTAAAAAATGAAATTTATTGGCGGTCACACACATGATTAAGTTGAGGTTTTTGTGAATAGTTATATTCTTCTATTATTTATTCTATTATCAATTTATTATATGCTTACTAAATTATGATTATACTTATGATTTTTTGTAATGATTAAATTTAATAATGAAATGAAATCTATTGTCGGTCACACACTTGATTATTAAGTGGTTTTTGTGATTAATTTTATTCTTCTATTAATTATGGCCCTTCGCATACGTAGGCGTAGCGTAAGCGTATCGTAATACGCGCCTACATGTTTGAAGGGGGTAAATACTAAAATACTATGTTCAGCATATTATTATTATTAGTCTCAATAAAATTATTTATTTATTTAAATGCCTCCTACGATACGCTGCAGCACCGCTCCGTGTGCGGAGTTGTTTGAACTTGTACGCGCTCATATTGCTCTCGTCCTGCGCGCGTATTACGATACGCGCCCGATACGCCTACCTGTATCTTTATTCTCTACTCTATTATTAATTTCTATTTTCTTGAATTGTAGCAGGGGATAATGCTGAATGCTTGTAGTGATAAGATTATGAAATATAGCAGTCACAGTTAATTATGTATTATAGGGCTGTTAACGGTGAATATTGTATCTGATGTCAGCCAGCCGGGCGCAGGCGCCTGGACCTCATTCTTGCTTATTTTTTGCTTATTTCATCATCTTTCTCATTTAAATCTTTATAATAATTCATTATATAATTACTAAAATATCTAATACACTTATAGTTCAATGAATATTCAATTATTTTAATATGCATTATCTCGCGCCACGCCACACTACTCTGTTTCTTAAAATATTTTTGTACCGTTTTCATTTGTAAATCATTGAATAATTAAGTTAAGTAGTATCATGTTAAGACAAGATTGATTGTTTCTCCTGTGCTGATGTCGGCACGTATTGCCTAGGTATTCGACTTGAAACACCATTGATGAATCTAGCCGATGGTTGTAAATACATCGTTGGTGGTAGCTGGGCCGCCTGATACACCACATTTTAGTATTCAGACTAGTATTAAGCAATGTTAAAATATTAAGATCAATTTCCTTTTTATAACGTATGAAATTATAATCCTACCGCTAAACTTGAGGGACTAAAACTCAGTCCCCTTTGTCGTCTCTCCCGGCGCCCCTGTAGCGCACAGGCATGACTCAGTTAAGCGGTAAGATCATAAATTGTTTCTCTAGAATAATTTGTAAAACCCAATCAACGCACAGCTTTATGTAAGCTTCAGTCAGGATTGGATACAGCTTGTAGCTAACTTCACATGCTCCGACTTGTATGATTCGGCTTATACTCTCATGAATAAATGTAATTGTATTGTTATACAGTTTCTATTCTTGTTTATTAAGAATTAAAACAATGTAGGTATCTCTTTCGGCTTCACATGAGACATTTAATGTAAATTTATTGCTTAGCTGTTATATAAGTACGCGTAAGTAGGTACGTGACCGACGAGCGAAGGAGGAATAGCTAAATAATAATTAAATAGAAAAATGAAAGTATTGAAATAAATGACTCAATGATATATATTTTTTTCATTTATTCCTAGAATATCTTAGCTATAATTGGTTAGTTAAGAATTTAAGTGATCCAAATAGCAGTTCGATAGCACTTGAATCTCTTTGTATAGGTATAGGTTCACACTCCAGTTTCACACGTATGAAGGTTGAAAATCGGTCTATAAATGCGACTTGGGTCACTTCTGTTCTTACTAGCGGATTGTTCCTAACGATCCACCCAAACCAACCACCTAGGTGGTCGGTTAGGAATTTTCTTCCCAGCCGACCACCAGCCATCCAACTGGGTGGTCGGTTAGGATTTTTTCAAAAATTTTGTTCTAATCCAACCACCAGCCATCCACCTAGGTGGTCAGTTAGAAATTTTGTTCCTAACCGACAACCAGCTCTCATTTTTACGGTTCCGTACCCAAAGGGAAAAACGGGACCCTATTACTAAGACTTCGATGTCCGTCTGTCTGTCTGTCTGTCACCAGGCTATATCTCATGAATCATGATAGCTAGGCAGCTGAAATTTCCACAGATGTATTTCTGTTGCTGCTATAACAACAAATACTAAAAATAGAATAAAATAAATATTTAAGGGGGGCTCCCATACAGTACGGAACCCTCCGTGCGCGAGTCCGACTCGTACTTGGTCGATTATTAAAAAATAAATAAATTGGTAAGACAAATGGAAACACAGGTCAGTGTTTTTTCTGTTGTAATGATAATAATGTACTTACTTCTGTCATTGTTTTACTTACATTATTACCTGATTCTTCCACATTCAACTCATATTTTGCTAAAGCTATAGAATTTTTAAAAAAGTAGTTCGCCCATTGATAATGCTTTTTCGGGCGTGGGTAGTCACCAACAGCAAATGGTTTTTAATTTGCTCCTATCTAAATTATCATAAAAATTATTTCATTCTCATGTATAATCTAATTAGTTGAGCACAATACCTGTCCGGGAGTGTTTTCCTTTAATAATACACAGAATCTTATAGTACACAGCACATATTTATTTTGCGGTTATCTTACACCAGTGATATAGCACTATTTTTCACCGTTCAACAATGGAAGCTATTGTAGAAACCCAGTCACTATTTATGCAGAAGATGGAGGCCTTCCAAGCTGAACTGCAGAGATTACCTGCCACAAGCAAAAATGATTTATTGGCAGACGACTTTTCATCTTTCCATTCTTTTGTCTTGGTATCCATGAAATCTCTCCAAGAACAGATTAATCTTGTGGCTTGAGGAACTGACAATCTGGAGATGAGGACTCGACGGAAGATACTGTTACTGCATGGAGTGCCCGAGGTGAAAGATGAAAACTCAATTCATCAACTGTGGTGAATGTTGTTTTGCAAAAACTGAGGATAACCGAGTTTGCTGCCTCTCACATCAATCGCTGTCATCGCATGGGTCGGTCATCTGGTACCGGCAGACCGAGGCCTATCCTGGTAACAAGCTAGAGCCGCTCGTAAAGTCCAGTCGAAGCAGTGAGCATTCTCGTGAACACTTTTCAGTTGAACCGTTGCGTTTTTTGAGCAGTAAGTAAGTATAGTCATGCGTAATCTGCTGTACAGGGTAGGTATCGTGCTTTATCTACTTTCTGTCGCTTTTACAAATTATGTACCTATGTATTTTGTTATTTTGAATTCAGAATTATTTATTTTGACACTTAATTTGACTGTTATTGATGTCGCATCTGTCATTCGCACGGAGTGTCATAATAGTTGTTTTTTTTTCTTCTTTCGAATGTATAACGCCTAAGGCCTTTTGCCATTAAAATAATGTGAATGATTTAGCTGCACTTTCATATTGTATGTATTCTTGTAAGTTCTTGTGGCTTGTAACAGTTGTAACGGATTAGAAGACTAAACTTTTTCCTATTGCTTAATAATGTACTTTTGTTGTAGTTTTGTTGCAGGAGTATACCTCTATGTTTTGTTTATAATTTATTAAGAAAAGTACGTTATTTTTATCAATATGTATACGCCCTTTCTCGGTGAATTTTAGTTTATTACTCCTGGGTCCAATTTTATAAAGCTACAAGTTACAATTCTACAGGCAAATTGACTTTAATGACGCAGTCTCGACCAATCACGAATGCGGATTCTGTCAATGTTGCCAGTAATTTACCTGTAGCCTGTAACTTGTAGTTTTATAAAATAGGGCCCTGGTTATTTATTTCTTTTTTTTTCTTTCTTGGCGCGGACTCAACTTTTTGTATTTTGTTCAAATTAGATACCCAGGTATTTAAAAATACTTTATTATTTTGTTTTACACATAGGTTTTATGAGATGTGTTATGTGATAATCGATTGGATTTTATGTTACATGTTTTTTATTTCCCTCTAAAAATTGTTACTTTGTGCCATAATAAGTTTTTGAGTATGTGCTTATTTTCTCTGTTGTTGTATTTTTCTCAGCATCTCTGACAGGCACAAAGGGCACAACGCACAACCGGCAGGTGGTAGTTAAAATTTAGTGGTATTTAAATTGTTAATTAATTTATTTTTGTTAAATAGTTAGGTATTATAAGTACGTTTGTTATTTTTTTTATATATAATATTATTAAGGTATGATAAATATTTTTAGCAACAATAACAACAACAGTGATAATGAATATTTTTCTGCATCTTCCTCTGATACGATGGCTAGCAGTGACGACAGTTTCGCAAGTATATTACCACTATCTGATTTCCTGGATTCGACCTTTTCAGACGTATCTAAAAATTTCAACGTCGTCCAAATTAATGCCCAGAGCATTCCATCGTGTTATCCCGAAATGCTGGCGTCTCTTGACCATCACAATATCCACGCAATATTAGTCTCCGAAACATGGCTCCGTCCTTCTCTTCTCACTACTTCTTTTTCTCTTCCTGGTTTTGTTCTTATTAGGAACGACCGTGTCTCCCGAGGTGGTGGTGTGGCTATATACTTAAAAGCTAATATTCCTTTCACGATCTTAAACCAGTCACCCCAACCACCCCCGGTAAATGCTGGTGAACACCTCTTTATCGAAATTTTACTTTCCCACACTAAAGTTCTTCTCGGAGTCTATTATTGTCCTTCAAAGAACATTGATTACTTTTCTTCCTTTGAAACTATTTTTCACAATTTTATTCCTTCCTACAATCACTCCATCATTATGGGTGATTTTAACACTTGTCTCCATAAGAAAGATCATAGAGCATCTTCACAAGAATCTTTAACAAAATCTTGTAACCTGCACATTCTTCCTCTTAACGCTACTCATCACTTTCCAAATTGTGTCCCTTCTCTTCTTGACCTAATGATAGTGTCTTCTCCTAACAACGTTGCTAAACATGGTCAATATGCTGCTGACAACTTTTCCTACCATGATTTGATCTTTCTCTCATATAAAATTCGTCCCCCTAAACCTAAACCTCAAATTATTCTGCAGCGTAATTTTAGTGGCATAGATCGAGAGTCTCTTCTACAAGATGCAGGTAACATTGACTGGAGTAACGTTACTGACGCTGAGTCTGTCGAAGATCAGGTATCTATCTTTAACTCTTTGGTTACGCAATTGTATGATACCAATGCACCTTTACGTAAGATAAAAATTAAACAACTTCCTGCAACTTGGCTCACTGAGGACATAAAATGTTTAATGCACAAAAAAGAAATTGCCAAACTAAGTACAAGTCGCGCCCCACTGAGATCAACCATGATAAATATGTTCAGTCCCGTAATCGCTGCAATAAGGTGTGTAGGGATGCAATGCGTCGCTATGTTCATGCTTCAGTTGATGATGAGAATCCAGCTAAGGTTTTAAAATTTCTCAAGTCAGTAGGAATTGGCAAATCTCGTCCAGACACTTCGTCTAACCATATTGACCTTAATGCCTTATTGTCGGATGTCGATAAAAGCCATACTTTACGTTTCTTTCCCCACAAAGTCGCAAGTCATTATAATTGGCAGCTCTTATAACATTTCAAGAATCAACTGGCCCGAAATTCCTTGCGTAGAGTTCGATGGAATCACTTTGTCATACAATGAATCTGTAAAAAACCTCGGTGTCATGTTTGATCGTACGCTATGCTGGGATATTCATATTAAAACGATCAGCTGCAAGTTGTTTGCTGCTGGTAGCTCTCTTAGACGGCTCCGAAACTTCCTGCCTAACTACTGCTACTAAAAATGCGCTCGCACAGTCCCTTCTTCTTCCTATTTTAGATTATGCTGACGCCAGCTTTTTAGATCTCACTGAAGTCCAACTTGATAAGCTTGAGCGTCTTCAAAATTATTGCATTAGGGTTATATTTGGGCTACGCAAATACGACCACGTATCTCATTTTCGAACTAAGCTCAAATGGCTTCCAATTCGTCTTCGTCGGAATGCTCATATCCTTAATCTCCTTTTCAATCCTTCTACTCCATGCTATCTTAAAGACTCTTTTTCCTTCTGGCAAGATGCACATTCCCTTCCCCACCGATCCAAGGATAACCTTTCCCTTATGACCCCTACCGCACGGTGTGAAACTTTTTACGGACGGTCTTTTGCCTTTCAGGCAGCCCAGCTATGGAATGCCTTGCCCGTTACTGTCAGAAAAGCTCAATCACTGAACGTATTTAAAGATCAGGTTAAAAACCATTACCAATTCTTTAGATATGTAACTGTTGTTGTTGTTGTTATTTATGTTGTTTTATGTAAGTAGTATATTGTAATGTATGATGTACTTATTAGTTTATTATTTAGTCATAGGTTTCTTTTATAATTTTACATGTATTGTTTTCTTTATTTTTAGGTATTTCAAGTATTTATATCAATTTTATTATGTATGTTTATGACGTATAATCAAACTTATATTTTAACTAATGCGCACCCCGTCCATTATTTATACGCTTTCTGTCCTCTCCATCCTAAGGTTGCCTGGCAGAGATCGCTATCAGCGATAAGGCCGCCCGTTGTTACACTTTATGTATCTTTGTTTCTTCTTTTTGTTTATTTCTTGGTGTGCAATAAAGAGTTTATCTATCTATCTATACTTCTGGAAAATCGTTAAGAACTGGGTCTAAATCATAAAAATGCTTTTAATTTTAACTACCTATTTGAAGGTGTCTTAACAAGAGTTGCCAGAAATAAACTACCTATTGTGCCAAATATATTTATTAATCCTAAGAAATACTAAATTAATTAAAATATTGGAGTGGTCTTTTTAACTGATGTTTTGACTAGGAATAATATGTACTTTCTCTGAGTGCTCTAGGGAGTTTTTTGATTATTATTATAACAGCTTCCATACATTTTGTGGACGTATCTTTTGCGCAAGAAAAGCGATGACGAGCTGAGAGTGGGGCAATTTGGATATGGACAATGGAAGGTTTGTTCCTAACGATCCACCCAAACCAACCCACCTATCCTTGTACTACCCCTTTCAGCTTTAGCTCAGATTAAAACTATCATTGTTGACAAATTTTAGTATGGAACCAAAATACGAGAAAAAGAAATTAGCTATTCCACAAAAAATGCAAATCGGAATCGATAACATATAATGAAACAGAAGATTTATTTCTCGTTAAAATTAACTGCTCAGTTAGGTAAAATTTTACTGTGGGGCCAACCTTTCTAGGTTGGCCCCACAGTAACAGTAGTTCATAATGATGGTCTAAATCATCTTCTTTCGGCTAAGTACACCAGTATAAACACAAAGACATTTTACCTAACTGAGCAGTTAATTAAATAGTTCCTCAATAAGTTTGTACTCCATTCATTAATGCAATATTTTAAGTTTGTTAGAAGTACCTTTACAGATTTAGTTTAACTTTTTAAGAGACGTTTTTTTAGTTATTTCATTTAACTTTCCGCGTACAATTTGGGGTAGGTATACGTTACCCCAGCCCTGGAAAAAAATAGGTTAAATCATAAGTAAAAATCGAACAATTGAGTTTGTGCATAGTTACACGATCATAAATCAGTGCTTCCACATATAACTGATTTTGTTTGTACACTTTTTTTTAATCCAGGCGAAATCTTTTATAGATACCACTACGTCTCGTGGGCAGACGGGTGGTTATTTGGGAGTCCCGCCGACTGGACTCCCACATAACCACCGGCATAAGGTTTGGTGGTATCCACAAAGGATTTTCCTGGGCCAACAAAAAATATACTTGATTCTACTGTTGCCCAAATAGGTACATTGTTGTGCAAAGTGTAGAGATTCAGAAGTTTTCTGCTTGCCATGTAGACCGAAAGGGTGAGATTAATAAGTAGGCCTACGTCCTGCTGTGGACTATCAACAAGGCTGGTGCTATACAGTACAGGTATGTACCAACATTATTCAATCGTGTTTATACAATAGATACTTATTAAAAATAAAATGACTAGTCAGCTTTGCTTTAGTATCTAGGTGTAAAAGCTATCGCAAAATGAAATTGATAAAATTGAAAATATATAGGTAGCTATATGCCAAGTCGATGGTACCTGTCTATATTGCATTGAGAAGTTCGTATAGGTCGGGTAGCTAGTATTGTCAGAGTTGTAAAGGCTTCTGATAAGGCTAAGCGCTCAAAACAATCAAACACAATTTAACATGTCTCATCTAAGCCGTGGCAGAAAAAATGCAAAGTCGATGAAGCCGTGGCATGGTGGCATTCAGTTGTAAATGCCACCCACGGTCACCCATCCGAAGACTGATCGTGCTGAAGGTTGTTTACTTTGGTGATCGCTAAGGAACACCTACCTATACCTAATTGATTGATAGGTTTGGTCAATAATATTATTTTTCGCCATAAAAGCACAATTCATTTATTTCCTTTTACGTACAAAATTCGAAAAGATCACTCGAATCGATATAATATGCTATTTTTAACCGACTTCCAAAAAGGAGGAGGTTCTATGTTCGTGTGTATGTATGTTTTTTATATTTTTTTTTGTGTATGTCCATCGATAACTTCGCCAATTGTGAACCGAATCGAAAAATTATTTTTTAGTTCGAAAGGGTATACTCCCCAAGGTGGTCCCAATTAAATTTTACGGAAATTGGCTGAGCCGTTTTTGATAAATCAACAATTAACAATGTAAACAATTCGAGCAATATAAATCAACAATGTAAACAATTCGAGCGAAATATTCGAGTTTTGTACACGATGGGAGGCGGTTTTGCCATTTTTCGCGAAAAATAAATTACTTATATTTACCAGTACTATTAGATTGTTGATTTTTCAGAAAGCACCCAATCGATTTTAATAGATAAAACTTAAATGGGACAGCCTCTGAAGTATGATTTACCAAATAAATAAAGCATAATCAGAATCGATTCTTAATCGGCAGAATAAAAGCATAATAACTTACTTTTAAAAAACACAGTCGAATTGAGGAACCTATTTTTTGAAGTTGAAAATAAGGCTTTACTAGATCAGTCCTCCGGAATGGGTTCGCGTCGAGGAGACGGCAGAGTAGAAGCAAGAGAGGGACTGTGAGAACTAACATGTGCTATCCATCCCTACTGGAGGGGATATTGATCGACGAATGCTTCGGAATAAAAGCAGCCTGTAACAGCCTTTTAGTCGTGCTCGTGCGTACCATAGCTATCTCATTCGCACATTTGTAAGTTCCATACATGGGCATTTTTCCAAATAGCATATTATGTTGCCTTTTTCAATAATAACGCAATATTTATAGAAGTCGTCGGAAAAAATGTGTTAGAAATGCTTGTGAACCGAGAAGGCTAAATTTTGGTTCCCTAATGTTTCACAATTTTTTTTGGCAAAATATCACTTTATATCCAACTGTTCGTATAATATTCATTCCAAAACCTTTACATTTTAAAAGTGTTTCACTTTACAAACAACGTTTCGTTTGTTATTTATTTTAAAAATACCTTATATCCACAAATGTTTTATTTTACAAACCATTATTTCATAACCAATTATAAATCAAACATTTCACTTAGACAATATCCCGCATGATACTTTGTTTTTTTGTATATTTTTCATGTCCGAAAATGTTCTCTTTATAAATTGAACATAATAACATACGAAAACCATATTTTGCATGGTTTCGTATAAAAAATGACCCAATAGTAAATATAAACTACTGAATAGCCAATTTCGATCTGGCATTCTCATCTGGCGTTGTGGTCGCAAGTAACCTAACCCTCCTCCTCGCTTCGCTCGTCGTCGGACCTAATATATGATTTTGCCCTAGAATTCTGATATGACAACATACAAGTATGACCATGAAAAATTATGCGCATCTAATATTATGACTACACAAATTTATGATTCAGAACAACTTTAGGACAAACAATATTGGGCGAATGAATAGGACACCAATCGCTTCGCTCGCTTTGCTCGCTGTTGCTTGCCATGTTCTAACCTAACCTACTTTTTGTTTCACACCTAATCTACAAAAGTGATTTGCTTCTAGCACTTCGCTGGCCGCTGCTGCGGCACGCTTGTTACGCTCGCTCGGCACGTGCGTTGGTTGTCATGTTCTAACCTAACCTACTTTTTGTTTCACACATAACTTACAAAAGCGATTCGTTTCTGGCACTTTGCCGGCCGCTGCCGCGGCAAGTTCATTGTTCTACCAAATAAAACCATGTCATACAAAAATTTGCTTACCACGAGAATATTTTGATTTATTTTGTTTTCGACAAAATCCACAGCAGCGACATGTTTTTTTAAACATATGTTAGGTAAGTTTTTAAATATAAATGGAATTGTTTGTCAAACGACACTTTATAAAATAAAAATGTGTCGAGTGTTGGTTTTTTATTAAACATTTATTAGTTGGCAAAAAAATGAAAAAAATTGTTGGTAAAATGATACGTTATAAAATGTAACTTTTTCAAGTAATTAATTTGAGAAATAACCAAGTTTTAAACATTTTTTTGTGTTATAATCGTTTAACTACTCATGGGTTTGTCAAACGTTGGTTATCACATGCCAGTTTATGAAAAAAAGTTTGTGAAATGGACGGATACCCTAAATTTTGGAATTACCTAGAAAAGCTTAACTTCAAATTGTCGACCAGGATTGCATAGGTGTTGATTGACCTATGTGTATTTTTCACCATCGCTCGTGAGGAAGGGAATATTTTATTTTTTTCACAATGACTCGGTTCTCCGTTGAGATAGCTACGAAAATTTTGATGCAATATCATCGAAATTGGAAAAAATATTTCATCCCCACTGTACACGTATGGGAGCTACCCATTACTCTTTTGAAAATTGTATGTAGGTACCTACTAAAATTTGAGATACATATATAGTAAAACTATCATAATCTCAAATTTCATGCAATTTGGTTCATAAATGAGGTAGTTATAAGGCTTTGTAATATAAGAACGGACGGACGCAACGAAGAAATAAGGGTACCTAGGTACTTCGTTTTATTACGGAACCCTAAAAAGGATTTTAGTAAGATATCTGTTTGTTTGTATGTAAAGCGATTACTCCGCCAATTTTGAACCGATCCCGATAATTCTTTTTAAACGATTTCCAAAAAAGAAGGAGGTTCTACATTCGTCTGAATGTTTTTTTTGTGTGTTCATCGCTAATTCCGCCAATTGTGAACCGAATCGAAAAATTCTTTTTTAGTTAGAAAGGGTATACTCTCGTGGTGGTCCCATTTTACTTTTACATAAATCAGCTGAGCCGTTTTTGAACAATCCACAATAATGTAAACAATTCGAGCGAATTGTTCGAATTTTGTACACGATGGAAGGCGGTTTATCCATTTTACGCGAAAAAATAATTATTTTGTTTGGTAGATCATACTTTAGGGATGGTCTCATTTAAATTTTATCGAAATCGGCAGTCAGTTTTGAAAAATCAACAATAATGTAAAAAATAATACATCGATGATACTTCGATTGGTGCGAACTATTAGAATTCTGTACTTACAAGGTTGAAGTCGACTGTGCCATTTTTGGCGAAAAGTACTTATATTGATATTTATGGTAATGTTGTAGTAATGTTGAGTTGTAAAATAATTTTATCAATAAATATAACTATGACTATGGTCTAAAATTAAGGTCCTGTACATTTTTCAACTCTTTCATACATTTTACTGGATGACTACGAAGTTCTTAAATGCCACAGCAGATTATTTGCGATTTCGAGGCTGGCCCTATAGTAAAAGTTGTAGTGAATTATTATGAGCAAAATGGTATACTTTAATACGAGTATGTCCGTTGTTCACCCCGTATACCTTTGTATTTTCCTATAAAGTTTAGAAATCGTTTGAAAATAACAAGCTTTGCTCCCCTTGGGAATAACGACACCTGGCTAATAGCACATACCCACCTCAATGTACTTGCCAATCTTATGTATAGTCATAGCATAAACATTTCTATAATACAGTAGGTGTAGATAAATAATCTGTCTGTGAGAATACTAGCACATTCTTTTTTATAATGCGTTTTCAATAATTATGAAGAACTTTTAATACATTGGTAAATAAAACAAAAAAGTCAACGAGATATATTATATTTATCTAATTGTAACTGTATTTCTTACATTTCTTAGATCTACAAAAGTTACAGGGTTATACGTATCGTATAGGGTATACTATGGCAAAAACAGGTGCTGCCGACAAATTATTATGAATATTTTTTACTATAGGGCCAGTTTTGTACTGGATCGATTTTTATTGGCGAATTATAGGTTGGCCCCATAGTAAAAGTTGTTCGTAATAACGGTCTGAATCACCCCCTTTCGGATTAGTGCAACCTCTCTGAATATCCCTGTATAAATAGTAATTTACTGAGAGATGCTTCAATTTTTTTACACTAGGGTACAGTGTTAGGGGACTTCTTAAATATTCGTGGTTCCACGTTCGGTAACATTTTGCAACATACGTACAGCAGCATTTTCAAAAATAAATGCTAGATACATAGGGTGCTACTTAAGTTTCTGGTACCATGTGCACTGAAGTACCTTTCAAAAATTTTAATTTTTTTTAGCTTCACTTATGTATGTAAAAAAAAATCAATTTGAGCGTGATTTACTTCATTTACAGTAGGTAATTTGAAAAAAATAATGTACAGCAAAAAATTAAATCTAGTCGTCAATATTTTTGTGCGCCAATTTTACATAACTTGCGACGTGGATTTATCATAACAAACGTGCATCAATGGACTTTTTTTTATACCGCAAAAAAGTACTATTTTAGAGCTGTGTAAGAAACTAATACTTGTTATTCTTTTATTTTTGAACTTCACTTCAGGATTAATTTCATAAATATTGTCTAAAATCAGTAGTTGGGCTAGGAAATATCAATACTGTGTATGATTTAATAAATCAATATCATTATATTATATACTGTAAGATAGAAACTTTTATGAGCATCATTATGACGTACAATAACAAAATATTATACAATCATTTCACCGTAAAAACTAATTATATGCATTGATTTTTGGCAAACTAGACGAAATTCTGACAAACGCTAAGAAATAGGTATTTCGTTCGAAATGGAAAAATACTTTTGAAATTAATTTAAATGAATAAAAACTATCATTGATATTCATGAAAAATGTTTTTTAATGCAACAAAACCAATTTCAATCATAAATAAATGTGTTTTCACTATTAGACCAGAAATATAAATAGCAGCCCACGTACGCACCTAGTTCTATTATTTACACTTATTAATAAAATTATTTACAGCGATATAATAAATGTACTCTCATCAAAAACATAAATGTGATGTGGAAGCAAAAGTGTTCGCCACCAAAAGAATTCAGATCTACACGGGGGCCAAGTATTCTGTAGAAAATCCTAAAATTTTAGCTACAATAATATACCTACAACATAGCTTATGACACGTTTAGAAATTGACGAATCAAGTATTTGACGACCGTCTGCGTAATCTCTAAAGGGATTTACTTATGTAATTCAAGCTCGTGATTTGACTTGACTAGTTTGAATATGTACAGTGCAAACAGAAAGTATGACTGTGGATGACTTAAGCATGATAATTTTAAGATAAGTCTGTACGTGAAAACTAGCCAAATCAAATCTTGAGCTTGAATTACATACTCGTACTTAAGTAAATCTTTTTAGAATGTTGTAGGTTCATTATTGTAGCAAAAAATGTAGTATTTTCTACAGAACACTTGGCCCCCGTGTAGGTCTCAATTCTTGTGGTGGCCAAAACTTTGGTTCCATTTCACATTTATGTTTTTGATGAGATATCATTACTTTTTGTTCAGAAATAATAATTATTAGTAACATCATGATCATCATAGTACACTTGTCTCTAAAAAGGTTCCAATCCATCTAATCCAGTATTATTACTATCACAAATGGCATGGTTCATCCATCGAAAATCTCAGCGCCTCGCGACGCTTATGCCATCTATTAAAGTATTGGTTAGGTAAATTGTACAACTACTTTGTTAATAGTGCTAATTTTCAAGAATTTTCCGTTTTTAGATTTTATCCTTGATTGCCCTGTGTAATAGGGCCTATTCTGTGTCCTTGATGTATGACTGATAGTCTACCTCAATGCCAAATATCAAGTTTCTAGGGTTAGGTTTTTGATCTATAAGTCAGTGAGTGAGTGAATCAGTCAATAAAAACCCGATTTTCAAACGCTAATATTATGTATCAGTAGTTATTTGAGCATAATTTATGAAATGTTGAATTCTTTATAAGCAAAGGTATTTTAATAAATGTATGTAAGTTTAATAGATTTCGAGTTGTGAGGGGGTCAAAAGTAGCTCCAAATTGTTCGTGTAATATTACATACGGCCGCTGCGTCGCCAGTTTTCTTTGAAGACTTTGACTGGATACACTACCGCGTGTCTAGATATGTCTGACGTAAACAAGGCCTTGATATAGGTTGACCTAGGTAAGGGATAGTAATTTGCTTTACAATATTTCGAAAAACAGGTTACTCTATGATTTGCGTCAAAAATATCGGCGCGGCCTGCCAAGAAGCCAATAGGTATCATTATTTACAATAAAGTATAAAAAATAAAAAATATTGGACACAGTAAAATTGAAAAACATGGTGAGATTTTTACGAGTGCAGCATTAAAACAAAAAAAAGCACAAATATCTAATTATTTACATCCAGTGTAGGTATCTATCCCTAGCACAAAATTTTACTTACTCTTAAGTGTCGCATATCCTACAATAACAAAATAAATGGTGAGATATTTTACAATTTTAACCAATCACCATTTATTGACTGACTCAGTGGATTGGCAAGTTGAAATGGCTGAGGGCAGGCAGGGCATAGCACGGAGGACTTGATGACCGATGGGGTGGAAAGTTGTTGAGACCACGTATCACCCACAAGGTGGATGGATTCCACCAATTAAGACCGCAGTATCGTGGTGGTTGCAAGTTGCTTTCCACCGGTCTTATTGGTGATGTATTGGGAAGGCCTATGAAGAACGAACAGACCGTTTATGTACCTATTTTGCTATAATTACGCGGCGCTTACGCATAGGGAATGTAAAATTTTGTGCTAGGCATGCTTTATTGATAGGTGAATTTTTGAGTCTCCTTTCTGAATAAAAGGTCGGCTGCCACAGCGCGAAATATAGATAACAAAGACTAGAACAGAAAAAATATGCACCTACTAATAAGAAGGTAGGTACGAGTACTTAGCTATAAAAGCATATTAAGACTTATGTCCAATTAATACTAAAAATTACAACAGCACCTTAATTACATATGTATACGTGTTTTTACAATTGACTTTCGTTTTCGTATCGCTTTAACTGAAAACAAATGATAACAAAAGTTTCCAATTTTTTTTTACTGTAAACATGTAAGTATTATTAAGTAATAGTAAACATTAACAGTCATTTTAGTCCAGCAGCCCTCTCCTATGATCTTAAAGTGATTAATAGCAGGCTGAATCTTCTGTGAGCAGGTTAAGTTAGACGAGACACCCAGATTAGTCTTATAAAAAAATCTCGGTCGAGGTAGCTAAAGTACTGCGCAGGTATAAACAACTTCTAAGCGTAGAACTGGAAAAACATACACATATAAAATTTGTAGGACTATGTAGCCATTTGATTGTACAAAAATTTACTAAGCTGCACACAAAAAGTCAGCTTGTTACTCGTATTAATAATTTTGATGATTCAAAATTACTCATGATGACTCATTATTTGGAAACATTCGGAGTGGAGGGACTCTCCAATCATATCATCAATTTTGTAGATCAATTGTTTTTCCGGGTTTATCGTCCATTTACTTCGATATTTAAAAAAAAAAACTTACTGTTATTGTAACAATATCGACACCCCACCAAATCGACATGTTTAATACCTGCGCAGTACTTTAGCTACCTCGATCGAGATTTTTAATAAGATTAATTTGGGCATCTCGTCGAACTTAACCTGCCCACGAAGATTCAGCCTCTTATTAAGGAGAGGGCTGCTGGACTATTTATCTTATCAATGAATTCATTTTTAAAAGCTTATGTTGGCAGATACAGATTTAAAGTTACTTAACAGACTTCACATCATTAACTTTAACCTATATTTTTCTCATTGAAAGCCAATAAAACATTACTGTTGAAATTAGGCGACGCACCAAAAATTAAATGAGTTTAAATCTGTCAACAGAGTAAGTATCGATTTTTTTAAAGATTGATCATTCATTCAAATAACAGTGTTGCACTTATCGTGCTGCGCTTTTAATAGTATTCCTTAAAAATAAATAATGAGATCAAAGGAGGAGCATTTCATTGGGAGACGACAGGGTCTACCTTGGTTCATCTTTGTCTGAATGGCTGATGGAACTGATGGACGTCCTCGGGTCCTCTGGTACCCAGATCTTGGCGTGGAGAGTGCTGCCCGCCGGTCGTTCGCCTTTTCGAGACCACGACAGTGAGTGCGACTGGAAATTGCTCCCTGAAAGTAAGGAAAATTGAATAAAGGTATGCCTATTGTAATACGAATCAATTTTTTTGGCGGCTGTGAGATTATTCGTAGCTACAACACAAGTGCAAGTTGCGCAAAACCAATCCTCGCGCAGCTGTTATTATGTGAGATTCAGCCTGTTATGGGTTGCCTGGAAGAGATCGCTTCCAGCGATAAGGCCGCCTTGAGCTACACTAATAAGTTTTTCATGTATTACTGTTGTCTTATTTTTACTGTGTGCAATAAAGTGTTTTCTATTCTATTCTATTCTATTCAGTCAAGTTTGATTCGGTCTATACTCGTACCTTAACTGTTACCACTACAAATTCCTCACAATGTGTCCGAATTACTCGGCTGGAATCATATAATTTGTTTTTGAAACAAACAAAGGTACAAGTACCTTTGTTTCATTCAAAAACAAGTGCCTCGTTGTGGCGAGTATAATTTTATTTTATTATAGGGGACAGGTCAATGCGTAAGAACTTAAGAACACAGAGTAAGAACGCTTTCGATAATAATTATTTTTCGCAAAAAATCGCAACACTGACTTCCACCGTGTACAGAATTCGAATAGTTTGCATGAATCGATGTGACATCCGTGTACATTATTGTTGATTTATTAAAAACAGTTCAGCCATCAGCCAATTTCAATAAAACTAAAATGGGACGACCGCGGAAGTATAAATACTCTTTCTGACTGAAAAAGATTTTTTTTGAATCGGTTCACCATTGGCGAAAATATCTATGAACACAAAATACACACAAACAAACGTAGTACCTACTAGCTTCTCCTTTTTGGCAGTAGTTAAAAAAATATTTTCTGCCAAAAATGGCACAACAATCTTCAATTCAATCATTGTCATCTATACTACACAACACGGTTACAAACGCAGCCGAAAGGAAAAAAAACGTGATAATCGATTCATAATTCATAACATTGGTGGAATCTTCGCTTAACGTAGGTAAATTTAAAAAAACCTACAGCTGAATTGAGCCACTACCTTTACTGAAGTCGTTTGATTCTATAAATGGACTAACGAAGACGAGTACCAAGAATGTGAAATGGATTTATTGGGCTATTCGCGCAACGACATATAATACTTAGTTATAACTGTAATTAACCGTTTTCAAGCTCTTCTAAGCTGTACTTATCTGACTAGTTTACAATAACAACGTCGTCGCATTCAGTAAAAAAATAATATTTTTCGACCAAAGTCTACGAAATATCGTAGCAAGCAGCGTCTTGTAGCTTAGCCTACGCCAAGCGTCTACACAGAGACTACGCCGTTCTTCGAGCTATTTTCTATTGTAGGTTGCTACCTAGGCAGCCAATCGATAAAATTGCTGTTTCATTCGAAGCACTTACTTTGTTTGATCGAGTTATACTAAACGTAAAGTTTTAAGCAACTTTTATATCATTTTATGCTTATTGACAAGGAACAGTGGTTGTTATTGTGTTTTCTTAGTGTTTCCTAGAATTTAAAATTATGTATCAGAATAAATACTTCCATTGCATTGAATGTAACAGTTTCATAAAAATATGTATATAAAATTAAATTATAGAATGGAATTCAGGAAAATAAAAACGCATAAAATGTTAATATGCTGAGAGTTAAAAATTCAGTGTTTATTATTAAGCATAGCTAAGAAGCGTTTTGCCTCCTATTGACATATAAGTAATGTTTATTATTTTTGATAAAAGTGTATCTAACGAGATAAAAGCAAAAAAAAAGAGAACGGGATGTACGCCACTAATATTTATGTATTTTTTAAATGTATAAAGCAAACATTTTTATTATTTTTAACGAAGTGTAAGACGCGGATGGTGTAAGTATACCAATACATACTTACACTATCGCGTTTACCTACCTGTAATGATAGCTAATAGATTAAAAAAAAAATACTATTTATTAGCTTCCACAATGTGATACTAGGTGATAAAAACAATACGTTAAGATATGTACCTAGGTCTTGTGGGTATACCTCGCGTCACCTAAAAAGAATGCTGGAGCTTCAAACTGCCCACAACGAAATTTAACTCCTATTGCTTACGTGATAGGAGTTAAATTTCCTTGCTACAAAAAAAGTTGCGTACTAGGATATTTAACTCCTATTACGTATGTAATACGAGTTAAATTTCCTTGTGCGCAGTTTGAAGCTCCAGCGTTCTTTTTAGGTGACGCGAGGTATACGTACCTTGTCGGGCACTTTTGAATTATAAATCAAAACCTCTAGTGTTGTCCATCATTCTGAGTTATCCAGAACTGGCGTACTAAGCCAAAAACAGGTTATTCGGTATTCGGACCTTACAAATTATGAACAACTATTAACTTGGGTACCTACATTTTGTCGATTCCGAGCTGCAAGTTTGTTTGGAACAGATGTTTTTTTTTCGTATTCGGGGTTGACCCCATAGTAAAAGTTGTTTATAATGATAGTAGTAATCATCTCGTATCGGCTTCGTAAAGGGTAAGGAGATATCCCTGTATAGGCCGCTATGTGCCGGCACCATCAATATAAAATGTGAGAAAAAATTGGTGGACGGCACAGTATTATAATTCACACTTAATATAAGCATATTACTTACTCGTAGGAGTCGTAGGTATAGATTACCATGATCCTTATTACATTTTTTAACATCTTCGAGCAATATATTTACAGAACCAAGTGAAAGTAGTAAAAAAAATTCCGAGCGCCGTCATACATCCCGACTTAGATATTTACATTAGATAATTCAGAATATTTTATTATTTTCTCTAATTTCGGCGTTATCGCACCTATTTAGAGCTCGTAACCGAGCACTTTGGCATCGCGCAGCGTTGTAGTCGGCTTGCAATCGCATTACGACTAACTAAAAAGCCTGCCCACTACGTAGCTTGGGCAGAGTTTTGGCTTCGGCACTTTTTTTCACGATTGTGACTCTATAGATATTTGCTCGAAGACACCCATCTATAGGGGTAATAGTGTACCATTAAGTATTGCGAGAGTTAATAGTTAGTTATCTTTAATTAGATACGCTCGCACAATTGCATTCGAAGTATCCAGTCCCTTGTGCATTTGAGGTTTATTTAACTACAATAAAAAGATTTGCGGGAGCTATAGCGCCCCATGGCCCCATAGCGTATTCGCAAGTGCGGTGTACTCCCGGGGTGTTATTATAAGCGGGGCGCAGCGCTAGGGCTGCGTGTCGGGCGCACGTGCGCGCAGTTAGGCCACTTCACCCTCCCGATGTGTATCGATAGGGTTGACCTGCGTGTCGATTCGTTTTTTCTCTCATTGTTTATTTGAAAGATAGATTATTCATCGATGTGCCGCATGATAAGTTGTGCTGATAGTGCCAGAACAAAACTGCTGTATCCCTTGTTGTAATTATTTTTCAATATGTGAAAGAGATGTAAAAGTAAATCTATTATTGAAAATTATGTTCGAATATTACATCTACACATTACTGAAATATAGGTAGGTTTATCATCTATAAAGGTAAAAAAGCGTTTTACAGATGCTATTCTACCGACATTCCTACAGGGGAGGCCTGTTGATCATAATCAGCAATTGATGCCTTGCAGTAGTTTCGATAATGATGATGATTTACCTATAGCAAAATACTACCTATGATAAATACAAAATCCTACCTCATGTGTGTATTGTCCTATCAACTAACCTGGCACACATTTTAAGACTTGATCGACTATCGATAGATATCTAGATGAGTATGAAATACGGTGTAGATACTCGTACATATTATTCATCAGTTTTTTATAGACCTACGTCAATCCAATGATAGACATTATAGTCTTTAAATAAAAAATCGATAGGTAAGGACAAATGCAGTAATGATAGTCCTGTGTGACACAATCAAATTTAATAACCACTTCCTTCCTGTGATTAGACCGCTTGTCGCTGACGGAACTTTATGTTGATATCGATCCTTCGATTATTAAGTAGCACTACAGCGATCGTAGTAAAACTGTTTCTATCACTTTAAAATTTTCACAATTACACAAAACAATCACGAGTAAACTAGAGGGATTCAAGAAGTTTGGCCGCGATAGTTTTTACCCGCGTACTTCGACAGAGCACCCAGCTCTTCTTCGATCCTCAAAATCTGGTTGTATTTGCCAATACGCTCGCTCCGCGCTGGTGCCCCACATTTCAACTGCCCAGCTGACAGTCCTACAACCAAGTCCGCTAAAAAAAGATCTTCAGTGTCACCCCAGCGATCGATTACAACAATTCCAAACCCGTTACTTTTCAGAAGCTTAAACGAATCAATAATCTCAGTAAGAGTGCCAGCTTGGTTGATACGGAGTCCTACCGTATTTCCAGCCTTTTTTTCTACCGCCAATGATACTCTTCTTGGGTTCGTCTGAGTCAAATCATTTGCAAAAAGTTGATAAGTGGTGCGTGCCGCCAGTGTAGTCCATGCTCCCCAATCGTCGTAATCAAACGCATCCTCAATAGAGCACACAGGAAACTCCTTCATGTTGTCCAGGTATATTTCAGCTAATTTATCCGAAGACATGTACTCTTGAGGGTTAGAATTAGGGTTTTTAAATTCCAAATCGTAGGCCCCGTCTTTATACATGTCTGGAGCGGCTGCGTTTAGCGATATCTCGGCTTTTCCCATGTAGCCACACTGCTTAATAACATCGGTGAGGAACATGAGCGCTTCTCTGTGACTCTGAAGAGGTACTGAGAATCCTCCACTGTCACTCACGTAAACAGCTTCGGGGCCAAACTTGCTCCCGATTACATTTTTCACATATCTGTAAATATCTGTTCCGATACGCATAGCTTCAACAAACGAGGATGCGCCGGTGGGCATGATTGAATATTCTTGAAACGGTAGCGCGTTCGATGAAAGTGTCCCACCCATCAGAATCACAAAATGCGGCACCGGAAGAATGATAGACGTGACGCCCGCCATGTCGGATATGTGTCGGTAGAGAGGTACGCCTTTTTTCGCCGCACCGGCTTTGGCAACGACGAGGGACACGGCCATAATTGCGTTGGCTCCAAGACGTTGTTTGTTTTCAGTGCCGTCGAGAGCGCACATGAATTGGTCTATTTCTTTTTGCATGGTGACTTCCAAGTTTTGTTTGATGAGTTCAGGCGCTATAATGGTGTTGATGTTCTTGACGGCCATCGAGACTCCCATACCCATGTACTCGGCGGGATTGTTGTCGCGGAGTTCAAGTGCCTCTGATATCTTCTTTACGTCCTGCGATGGCACTCCTGTCCGGAAGAGGCCCAACTCTGTCACCATGTCTACCTCTACAGTAGGTGTTCCGGTGGCGTCGAAAATTTGTCGCGCAATTAAAACCTTTATCGGCATCTTTGTGAAGAATATCAAAATTAATAGGCTGGTAGAAACTAAAACGTAGTATGAAAATAATTTAAACAAAAATCAAAGTAATAAATCCCTATAAAATATGTGTAAAAGTGTAAATAAGAATTTAAAAATGATGTGAATTGTGAAAGTCAATAGTGACAATTGGGAATTTTCTTTCAAATGACATTCAGAATGACATCGAGACTCTGTGCATCGAGGTCTTATATAAGGTATCGAGGTTGATTCTGTGCTTTTTTGCAAAAATGAAGGAAGTTGTATGTACCTATAGCTATAAATAATGCCAATATATTTTATTACTCGTATGTATTATACCTACATAGGTAGCCCGGCAAACGTTGCTTTGCAGTAGTTTCCTAGTAGTTCGCGTTAGTTTGCCCGAGGTTTAACTGCACGTGCACTAATCGTTATGTAAATCCAACATTACATTTTGATAAAGCGCTTTTTTATTAATTGAAAAAGAGATTATGCGGCCCGTATCTACTCGCCGAACGGAATTATCAGCCCTCTTTAGTGTTTTGATAGTGTACGAGTATTATTTTATAGGGCGATAGGACAGAAAACAATGGATATAAGTACCTACTGCGATACAAGGTACGAAAATGTACTCGTTAATTTCTATTTTATGATACCACAGCTACATAACATATTATGTCATATCTATTTACTAACGTAGTACTGGTCCAGGAATTAGATATTATTTGATTAAATTACAATATATTGTTTTTATGTCTGAAGGCTTTCATGGCATGGATCATAATTCAGGGTCCTTCCGGATGGACAACCTTGATAGTCTAACTGTTCATGGCTGATTCATGGCCGCTAAATGAGTGGTACAAGGTAGAGGAGGCCTATACCCAGCAGTGGGTCGATACAGGCTGGGATTTCGCGCCCTGACCTAGTGAAACCACCCATGATAGAAAGACTAAAAAGGTTTATTAATTTAAATATTTTTCAAATTGGGTTTTATATTTTTGTCTTGACGATGCATCTCTTAAAATTATTATGCAACTAACAAAAAAATTATATTAAATTCTACGTTTAGAAAAAACGGTCCATTCGTTTGCCGTCGACGCTAATAAACCTTACGTTACATTAAAGCACGAATTGAAGTGTCCCCTCGTGTACTATCAGACATTTAAAAGGGTGTTGAGAGCTTAATAGTACTCTAATACACGCCTCTGCGTTCATAGGGAGATCTTTCAATTTGTTCCACTGATTTGCAAATAATATGGGTAGTGTTGATTCTACTCTCTTGTTTACACTTTTAGCTGTGTTAGCACAAGTGCTTGGACAAGTGTGGGGATTAAATTACAATTTTTATCACAGACAAATATTAACAAGTGCAAAAATACGCGACAATACATAGTAGTAATTATGTATTAGGTAGGAAAAATAGTTTGAGTTCTAGGAAATAAAAAAAACAAGATGCGATAAAAATATACTTGCTTAATGGGTCATTATTGTTTTTACTGGAATGCGCTCGCAATATCCCATTATTTTTGTATTACAATTTCAAAATGTAATATTATAGATATTTTGTAGACAAGCGAAGCGTCTCAGCTTCGGGTTGGTTAAGTTTGTTAGTTTTTGTCAAGAGCAAGTCGAGATACCTATAGAATAAAATTTATACATTTTTGAGTAAATACCTATATAAATTATTCGAAAATGCAAATGTATCGCGTGATCAATTGGGAAACCACTAGTTAAATTAAGGATTACGAACTGTTAAAGAAGAAAAGGCCCTGTACTAAGTCGAAAGTTCTGAAGTAGAACAAAGTGCTAGAAAACTTTGTATATTTAATTGAAAAAAAAAACTTGGATTTTATAGGCTGAATCATACAAGTCGGCGGATTTGAAGTTAGCTACAAGCTGCGAAATATCCAATCCTGACTAAAACTCACATAAAGCTGCGCGTTGATTGGATATTGCACAGCTTGTAGCTAACTTCACATCCGCCGACTTGTATGATTCGGCTTATGGGTACCTATATTTTGCAGCACTGCGTGTCAGAATAACGTTTAGCCTACTAATGCTAGTATGAATTAATTTATTTCATGTCCTCCGCACCCTCGCGTGATGAGCAAGTGTGGGAGAGAATCAATTATATTATCGGGAATTCGGGAATTGCAATTAGTGACGTTTGTCCCGACGCTATCCCACGGGATACGGCGGCAGATCACGCGATGCCGCCACCGTGAGAACGGCCACCACACCTGGACCAGTCTATTATTGCAACTATAACAGGGTTATCCAGAACTGGTGTACTATGCCGAGAGGAGGTGATTCAGGCCATCAATATAAACAACTTTTTCTATGAGATCAACCGGGAAGTCATTTTTCAATTCAATTCAATTGCAATTTTGTATGGAACCACTGATTTTTTCTCTAATTTCGGGTTGGCCTCATAGTCAAAAGTTGTTCTAAATAGAGATGATCTTAATCACTCCCTTTTGGCTTAGTGGTGAGCAAGCACATAACCATGTAATTTGATATTAATTTGTTTCATCATAATTATTCCGGCCTTGTCAAATCATTCTCATCATCATCCAGTCTACAAGCAAAACCCAGTCTAGAATAAATAAAAAACAATTGTAAACCGAGCGTTCTTTCAATAAGCCACCACAGCTTCAAACGTACTTATTCGCTATCAAAAGCACAATGTATGCGATTATTTTGATTGAAGCAATGTACAAACAGACAGCTTCATTAACCTGTGACCAGTGAAGCACGTCGCAGATGGCGAGCGATGGCGCTGGGTGCCGGCGCGGGGTCGCCCCTAATGCACCTTTGAACCTAAACCCTGATCGATACCAACTCCTAATCAATATGTACCTTATATGTATTTAGTAAGTATGTGAAGATATGTTCTATAATCACGAATTTATTTCTGTAACGTCCCGTCTTTACTACTTAAACGACTTCCAAAAAGGAGGAGGTTCTATGTTCGTGGGTATGCATTTTTTTTTGTGTATGTTCATCGATAAATTTGCTAATTGTGAACCGAATGAAAAATCTTTTTTAGTTCGAAAGGGTATACTTTCGAAGTGGTCCCATTTAAAGTTTAAAGAAATCGGCTGAGCCGTTTTTGAAAAAAAAACAACAATAATGTAAGCAATTCGAGCGAAATATCCGAATTTTGTACACGATGAACATCGATAACTTGTACAAAATAATTTCAATGTTTCACATAGCTGTCAGGCGTTCCGTGACGGCTCATACCCTTTTTAACCGACTTCCAAAAAGGAGGAAGTTCTATGTTCGTCTGTATGTATTTTTTTTTCTTTTGTGTATGTTCATCGATAGTTTCGCCAATTGTGAACCGAATCAAAAAATTCTGTTTTAGTTCGAAAGGGTATACTCCCGAGATAGCCCCATTTAAATTTTACAGAAATCGGCTGAGCCGTTTTTGATAAATCAAGAATAATGTAAACATTTCGAGGGAAATATTCGAATTTTGTACACGATGGAAGGAGGTTTTGCCATTTTTTGTGAAAAATAATGTTATATTCCTATTCCATACAAAGGTCGACTGACAGAGACCGCTATTAGCGATTAGATCGCCTCTTATTGCAGGCACTATTTAGCTAATATAATTACGATGGCGCCTCTGAAATCGGCTTAATATCACTATAACGCTATTTGGGCTTGCAACTTTGATGATTAGTTGCTTACTCAAGCTTAGTTTGTAGCACAGGTCTCGTGACATGGGACAATATTGACCGCTGTTTTTATTTGGCGATTTCGAGGATGTTTACTGAGTACCTATGTCAATTGTCCATAATGATGAATAATGTATACAGGTTTATTCAAACAGGCGTTGCTGAATGAGGATGATTCTTTAATCATCCTCTTTCCCCGGAATCCCAACCTGGAATTCGAGAAAACAATCAGCTGCTTCATATGTTTTGTTAATTTTGAGTTGTAATTTTGTATGAACCTGTTTTTATTTTGCGCTCCCGCAGGTAATTGCATAATAAAAGTATAATAATGATGATCTTAATCACCTCTTAGTCAGCTCCTTTGAGCTTAGTAAAGGTAAAGCAGAAAGCCACCTCATACCTACCTCTTACAATGACCTTCCTGGGAGCCGCCTTACTGTGAGTGTTGGTGACACCGGGCCGCATTGACTCCGGCCCGCTTCGGTCTGACCGCACCTGTCAAATGAAACATCTATTATATACTAGCTGCGCCCCGCGGTGTTACCCGCGTTAGTTCGAGATAAAAAGTAGCCTATGTGTTAAAGGTCTAAGCTACCTTCATACCGAGTTTCATCCAAATCGGTTCAGCCGTTTGTTCGTGAAAGAGACACAAACATCCTATACATACTCACAAACTTTCGCGTTTATAATATTAGTAGGATTGTTTATTAGCTGCCCACCCCGGCTTCACCCAGGTACAATTGTTATACTCGTAGCTGCAAGCCTTCTCGTTGAGACACTCTAAAGGATAAGGTAAACTTAAGTAAGTTCGTATAGGCCGAATGGGTAGCCCTGGTGTCTGAGTTTATAAGCCTCCTGAAGGCCTATGACATGGCTAAATGGTTAATACAACCGGGGCCTACAATTTAACGTGTCGTCCGAGCCACGGTACCGCTCAGTTGTAAATTCCCCCGCGGTCACCCACCCGAAGACCGACGTTGCCGAACGTTGCTTAAACTTGGTGATCGCTGACATCTCTGTCCTACCTATTTAAACTACGCTATTAGCGCTACTAAAATAAAGTGAAAACCGCATTTGAATCAGTTGTGTAGTTTGAAAGATATTACCGAATACATACTCGTACATAGACGGGCAGACAGACTCAAAGTTACAGCGACTTTGTTTAATTTTATGTAGTGAATAGTGATGGTTATAGAAACCAGCGTGGTTTTTGCACATTCTAACGCTATATCTATGCGTGCTAGTAATCTAGTCTTGAAAAAGATTTTGTAATATAATTAAAAAAATAATTGCTATAGTTGTTTAATTTTTAACGGATTACCTAAGTACAAAAATATAATAGTTGTTATACCTACATAAAAAAAAAATACGCGTCGAATTGTGTACCTTCTCCAGTTCGGTTCGTCGGTCAAAAAGATAGCCAAATGCGGTCGAAAAACGAATAATAATACGTGCGAGCGGACCCGTCATTCCTCAGTGACTCAAGTGGAAAATTTTCGAGTGTGTAGCGAGTGATGGACATATTATGGAACTGAAACGTGGTCTCTCACTGTGTGAATTAGCTCAAGATAGCCCAAACGCGCCATGGAGAGTTATGCTCGGATTTTCTCTGCGATATCGAATCAGCTATGAGTAGACTCGCAGACGAACTAAAGTTACCGATATAGCCCAGCGGGTTAGCAAGTTGAAATGGTAGTGGGCAGGGCACATAGTCCGGAAAGCGGATGGCCGATGGGACTGTAAAGAGTTCGGATGGAGACCACGAATCGGCAAGCGCAGTGTGGTCACGGACTATGACGAATTATGAATGTATGTTCTTAGATTCATTTACCTACATTGCTTTATCAGTAAAACTAAATTGCGTTGAGAAAAATAGAGATAAGTACAAGAATAAGTAATCTTTATCATTTGCAGTTTATTTTCATAACTGCATACTACACAGTCCGCCTCCCTCTCTCGCTAAGTTATAACAACATCATTCTTACTGTCAATCTTGTCTTCTACATAATTTTTCGGTAACACATCTACTATGTTTTTTTGGCCGAAGTGCATTACGTGCATAGGCCTATGTTCAGCAGAATGCCAATTAATACAGTATCGTACAACTATAAAAAAATTAAAAGCACGTTGATTCAACAAATAAAGCTACTGTATCTATATGATAACTTCGACCGAATCTAATATTTTTATTTTCAAACTGTTGTACAAGGTATGATAAGATTAGAATAATATTTATTTTCAATTTATAGTTACCCTGTGCTACAATGAAGCATGTATGTAAGAAGTAAAGCAAGTAGGTATGTAGCAGTATAATAATTTTTCGCAAAAAATGGCAAAACCGCCTACCATCGTGTACAAAATTCGAATATATGGCTCGAATTGTTTACATTATTGTTGAATTTTCAAAAACGGCTCAGACAATTTCTGTAAAATATAAATGGAACCACCTCGGGATACCCTTATGAACTAAAAATATTTTTTCGATTCGGTTCACAATCGCAGACAAACACAGAACCTCCTTCCTTTTTGGAAGACGGTTAAAAATTAAAGAAACCGGAAAAAAACTAGCGACCCGCCCCGGCTTCGCACAGGTGTATTATACATATAAACCTTCCTATTGAGTAGCCCAACGAGCTATGGAGAGGGCTATGCTCGGAGTCTCTCTGCGAGATCGAATCAGAAATGAAGAGATCCGTAGAAGAACCAAGTTACCGACATAGCCCAACGGATCGGCAAGTTGAAATGGCAATGGGCAGGGCACATAGCGCGGAGGACTGATGACCGATGGGGTCGAAAATTTTTTCTCGTGTGGAGACCACGTACCGGCAAGCGCAGCGTAGGACGTCTACCCACAAGGTGCGGATGACCTCATTAAGACCGCAGGATCGCGCTGGATGCAAGCCGCTTCCAAACGGTCTTATTGGAGATTTATAGGGGAGGCCTATGTCCAGCAGTGGACTTCTCATGGCTGTCGGATGGATAGAATACATAGGAACAGACAGACAGGGAAGCGACATTGTTTTATACTATGTAGTGATAAAACAGACACCTACCAGTTCTCCCAGGAAGCTGATATATCCGATGGCAAGCTTGAGTGTATCGACTTTTGAAAGGCGTTTCTCGTAAGGCAGCGTCGGGATGTGAGCCCGCAGGCCCTCGAAGGCGTCGTTGATGGACTGCATGCGGCGGCGCTCGCGCAAGTTCGCCGCTTGCCTCTGCTGGATCTGCTGCTGTGGACACCGCGACCGCGATCCTCGCTTGCGCACCCGTCTGTGCTCATCCCTGCGACACATGGAAACCACCCTGTATCATCCTCATTTCAGTTATTTTAATACAAACATACAATATTCTTAAACAGAGTTATCTGTACTAAGCTGAAAGGCACCCCCTTTCCAGATTAATTCCAGATTAAGACCATCACTATGAACAGCTGTAACTACAGGGTCAACCCTAAAAGCCGATTCACACAGAGGCGGGAAGTGCGGGAAAGCAATCGCGATCCGGGACGGGATTTTTTTGTAATATTGGAATTTGTATGCAACCTGCCATATAACAAGCGGGCGCAATCCGGCGCTATTGCTTTGCACTGGACCGCTATCGGATCGCTTTCTCGCGGCGCGTGTGATCCATCCTTTAATTTCGAGAAATAAAATCAGCTGTTCCATACGAAATTGAAACTCGGAATCCACAAAATGTATGAAATAGATCTTTTTTAGGCTTTCGTACCCAAAGGGTAAAAACGGGACCCTATTACTAAGACTCCGCTGTCCGTCCGTCTGTCCGTCTGTCTCCAGGCTGTATCTCATGAACCGTTATAGCTAGAAAGCTGAAATTTTCACAAATAATGTATTTCTGTTGCCACTATAACAACAAATACTAAAAACAGAATAAAATTAATAATTAAGGGGGCTCCGATACTACAAACCTGTTCTTTTAGCCGTTTTTCGCTCTATATTAATAATGGTAACAGGTAGATGCTTGAAATTTTCACAGAATATTTGGTTGTACATTCACTTCAATAATAAATAATAAAAATAAAATAAATATTTAAGGGGGGCTCCCATACAGTACGGAACCCTCCGTGCGCGAGTCCGACTCGTACTTGGCCAATTATTTATTATTCTACTATACAAATGGTACCAATCTGTATGAATTCGCAATAGCATGGCGCGACGCTATATAGGTATTCTATGTTACCTCATATCATGCAAATTTGTAACCAAGCTAATACACCCTCCTGCTTACTTGCCCAAAATAAATAATAGAGCTGATCAGCTGAACAAGCAAATCTTTAAAATTAAAAATTCAACATAATCAGTAGTATACAATTATATTGTTGTGTAATATACCTAAGTAGTTACAACTTAAGCCAGTGTTTGACTTGTAAAATAATGTTATCAATAAATGGGACTATGACTATAACATCTAAGTAATCTTTAAAATTAGGTAATTATGTACTTACCTACTTCTAAAATGTGATAAATGTCAGTAGGGTTTGTGTTTTTTTAATTCTTTAATTATTCGCTGTAGGTACCTTTTAAGTAAATTAATGTTCTTCCTGTAACGCTAGCGTGTTTGTGATGTGTTTATGTGCATCTTTTACTTTAAAGGTTTATAAAAATAAGCAGATAAAGGATATTAACATAATATTCTACTTAATTATAATTTGAGCGAAGTATGTATAACAGAAGCAGATACACATGAAGAGAAAAAAAACATATTCGCAATAAGAATTCTCAGTACCTCCTCATCTATTCGCCTAGGTACCTGCTTACTTTATTTTTATACCAACAACAGGTATTTCTGACTTAAAATAATTTGCGCAGTGCTTCCAATTCACTAATTTAAATACTGTAATAAATACCTAGTGCTACATTATTTTACATACTTAATTAAATTCCACTTGTAACGTCGTCTTAATTTAAATAACTAATAAGAATATATAATATTTATGTAAGTAGCAGTGGGGTAAAATAATGTGCGCTAATAAAACGGCTATGTTAGGATCTACGACCTATTACACAACAATCGCCCAAGATTCAGAATCAAGAGTTAAACATACTCGTATTTAAGCTAAGTACTTGCTACCCACTACTGATCTTGTAAGACCAATTAAGTACATGGAACTATTAGTAAATTATTTCAATCTGGAATAGCGACCCGTCTGATCCTCATAATATTATGTACAGTTTTTTAAAAAGCTCTTTAGTTCTTTGATAGGTAGATATTTACCTGATGTTTCTGGGCGTGGAGTGGTTTTCCTGGTCGCTCGCGTACAAACTGCCGTCAGACATGGAGGAGTCATCGTATAAGAAGACGCTGTCGGAGCCAGCGGAAGTCGGCGAGCCGCTGGAGCCGGGCACCACGCTGGCGGCTTCGAGGGGCAGGCACCGGGAGCCGTTCAGCTCGTCAATGTCAAACATTGCGGAACTGCGCGCGCGACCACCCATCACAACTGATGGCACCCGGACAGACCGGCTGCGCTGCTACTCTGCCACTACTGCGACCCGCCCTACAAGCTCCCAGGCCCCGCCCACAGTCTAGCGCCATCGCCGCCACCCCGCTCAAACATCCAGATTAGCACGACCCTCACTACATTCCAGCTTAACCCCTCGCTGTCCATTATAACAGCAAAATCGCGGGGAGGAGAAGGTCATTTCAAAACGGTCGTTTGGCGTGCGGCGCAGGGAGGTAAAGTAGTATAATTCATTACAGGCTTTGTGCCCATGGTTGAAGGTATTTTTTTGTGGTTACTTTCCAAATCAGGATGTGCTGATTTTTTTTTTTCACACTTAATTGTCACTATTACTAAAGTAGATTCCTTTTATTATACAGAGTTAATTCTAATCAATTAGCATCATTTTAGGGGCTTATTCTGCACCTACATCAAAACTAAACAGAAAATCAGCTGTTCCATAAATTTTATCGCGGATGAACGATATTTTTCTGTGGTACACCATTTTCTTTTTTTAGTTTAGACCAAAGTCGCAGAACAAAAGTTGTTAGTTTTGATGTACAGAATAAATTTGATCAATGAATATAATTTGAAATGAATATAATTTGATCAATGTCTTTCTTGGGGTCCGCAGATTGCGGAAACGAGTCGTAAGATGTTTGCATCCGGGGGATCTCTACGCAGGCTCCGTAATTTTCTTCCTATTACCACGAAAATTGCGCTCGCACAATCCCTTCTGCTCCCAATCCTAGACTACGCTGACGTCTGCTATCTGGATCTTACTCAAGACTTGCTAAATAAACTTGAGCGACTTCAAAACTTTTGCATCAGGTTCATATTTGGTCTGCGTAAATATGACCACGTTTCAAGTTTTCGTGCTAAGCTCAAGTGGCTCCCCATTCGCCGTCGCCGGGATGTTCATATCCTTTCTCTTCTTTACAACACTCTCTTTAATCCCTCTTCTCCTCCCTACCTTCAAGAACGTTTCATTTTCCGTCGTTCTCTTCTATCCCGCTTTTTGAAATCGTCAGAGAATCTAAAACTTACTTTTCCACAACACAGAACCACTTTCTATGGTTCATCTTTTACAGTTGAAGCTGTTAGACTGTGGAATGAGTTGCCAGTGGAAATTAGACGTGCCCCATCGCTGAATATTTTTAAGAATCAAATTAAATCGCATTATCTGTCATCTTAGCTGTATAATAATGAAATAATATATATTTATGCATTATATATATTTATTTAAGTACAATAATATGTAATAATGGATGTAGGTTTATTATTATTTTATTTTAGTTAGGTAATATGTAGTTTATATGTTATTTATGTATGTATCATTTATTGGTATGTGTGTTAAGTAGATTTAGGTATTATTTTTGTTAAGTGTTTGTTTATGAGTTAATTTCTTCTTTCTGTTAAGGCCACGTTTTTTGTAAACTTATATTTTCTATCCGTACTTGGTTGCCTGGAAGAAATCGCTTAAAGCGATAAGGCCGCCAGTTAGAAACCTAAATTGTATTGTTTTTGTCCCTGTAATTTATTCTTTATGTGGTTGTCTAATAAAGTGTTATTGTTTGTTTGTTTGTTTGAATAAGCCCCTTAAATGATGCTATTTGAATAGAAATAACCCTGTATTCTTACCACCTACGTATTTTTTTAATCTTGTGTATTTCTTATTTTTAGCAGACTTCCAAAAGTGCGGAGTTTCTATGTTCGTCCGTATGTATTTTTTTTGTGTTTATTGTTGTATTTGTGAAAGGATACCTATACTTTCGAAGCGGCTCCATTTCATCGAAATTGGCTGAATCATTTTTGAAAAATCAACAATACCTAATGTAAAAATTGTACACATCAATTCGAGCGAATTATTCGAATTTTGTACAAGATGGAAGTCGGTTTTGACATTTTTTGCGCAAAATGAATGGAATTAATTATCCAAAACTAAAATAAGTATGTTTTTAGTTAAAAAAAAACGTTTTGTCGATGACTGGATTCGCTTAGTTTTTTATTCCTTCCCTAAAGGTTGCAGGTTTCTTAATATTTTTGGACTTATACGGAACACTCGGTGGGCGACTCGCACTTCCAAAATTATTTTTTTTATTTATTTTTCTGCTCAGACCGATTTTATTTGGTCTGAGTTTTGCTACTATTTCTTTATTTTTCATTATACTTATTGTGAGGTAAGTAAATGTTGTTGATTCAGGTCTATCTCGTTCTCGACTCGTTTTTGACGACTTTAATTCATACGCGAGTATGAATATTGTTCAGTTAAAAATTACTTAACGACCTTGCGAAATAATATCGAAATCTGGCGATAAATAAAACCACAGCAAATCTCCCCCTTTATGAGGAAAATCATCTAAAATTACCACCGACAAATCTCCATAAAAATTTTAAAACCTGTATACTAAGTTTCGTCGAGATTCGTTTAAAATATCGACCTGTGGACGAAAACTATAAGGCTCCAGGGGCCTTACTGTGTAAGCGCTCTGATGTTCGGCTTCGCTTGTTCTCCTGCTCGCGCCAGTCACTCACGCCAAGAGAGCGAGCGGGAGGAAAAGCGAAGCCGAACGTCAGAGCGCTTCCACAATAAGGCCCCTGTTATGGACAAGCGTATTCTTATACGGTGGTTTCGTTAGGTAAGGTTTTTTGATATGTTTACAGATAAACTGCTCGTTGTAAGTAAATAAACTCATTTAGCGGCCATAAATAGGCAGTGCCATAAATATAAGGAAGTACCTACATTTTATACACTAAGAAAGTTCAGAAACCAAAGCAAACGAGTTGAAACTAAAAACTAAGATGAAAATTAACTTGTTTAATAAACTTAAACTAACCACTATATTGGTTTTTAGGTGTATGTAAATACGAACTATTCATGGCTGCTAAATGAGTTTTAATTCATTTATAATTTAAGAGCTTGGCACATCTCGGTGGAGAAACTTCCACTTTCAAATGAGTTTTAGTAAACTTAAAAAGAGTATCTACCTAAGTAGTTAATCAGAAAAAGGCCAAAAAGCAAAAAAAACGCATTCGCGTTTGAAAAATCGCTGACCAGATAGTCAGTCTTTGCGAGTTGCAGACCAAGAGCTAAGTTAGTTCGGGGTTAGCTCGCATAGCTGAAACAGTTTTCCATAGACGTTCTGTGCAGACTGCGATCTATGGAAAACTGCGTCAGCTATGCGAGTTAAGTTAAACTAACTTAGCTTAGCTCTTGGTCTGCAACCAGCATTATTTAACATCAGACGAGCGTATGTAGGTATAGCTATGGCTCGTTTCTGCACTCAAGAAGGTACATAGAATAGCACTTCTATTCCTGTAATACCCGTACTACCATTGGTTTAACCAATAGATTTTTTTTGCCCGTAGGTAGGTAATTCGTTGGGTTAAATTGGAAAATTTAAATTTCTGCAAAAAATACTATTATATTTAGAGATACCTACTACCAGAAAGGATAGTAGGCACTACGGGCAAAAGAAAACCTTGGTACTACCAGTTGGCACTACTGGCGAAGTTGAGATGGGTCGCTAAAAATAAAACAAGGTTGCAGGTATAGTTTATATAAGTTTATTAAAAGAGAAAGATTCTATTTTTGATAACGAAAATACCTCTAACCACTTAATGAAAAAGTCCGACCAGGGATTAGTTTATTATTAACTAGTTGAGTACATAATTAAGTTAATATCTACAAACTTTAGGTACAGTGCGACATAAAAAAGTAGAAATTAACTTCCAGAGCTAAACATAAGGTAGCTTCTTAGGCTAGCTTAGAAATGCAAGAAAATTTTCAATGACTAGACTCTTGTAAGTATTGTATTATTTCGTGGATTGTGAACAAAAATACTTCATCTTGAACAAAATAATGCGAAAAATGCTAAAAATGCTAACAAAGTGATGGTGGCGAGGCGCGCTCATTTATTTTCAACTCTTTTATGTCGAAGTATTTGTTAACAATTGTAAATATGAAGCGAGGCCATTGATGATAGTAACATATGTGAACAAACTTAAAAAATGACCAAATTTAACTCTAATCAAACATTCCTAAAAAGGTTGAGTAAAGTGTAAAAAATTTACTATGCATTGCAGAATGAAAATACAACATAATACATTTCAAAACTAAGAAATAAACATTAGAACATATCAATGCACTATTAGTGACAAAGAAAATACACAGACTAAATAATGAAAAAAAGCTTGTAACTATTAACTCGTTATTTCAAAAAACTAAGTACCTATATTGTATTTGTTTGTTAACAATTGTAAATATGAAGCTTGGCAGTTGATGATAGTAACAAAGGAAAACTAACTTAAAAAATAACCAAATTAAACTATAATTAAACATTACAAAGTGTTGAGTTAAGTGTAAAAAACTATTTACCATTCATTACAGAATGAAAATACATGTTTAAAAACTAAGACAAACATTAGAACATATGAATGCACTATTAGTGAAAAAGAAAATACACAAGACTTAACATGAAACAAGGGTAGCTCAATCCTTGTGAAGTACTAGGATCCAATAAATACCTGTTGACAAAATGAATAATTTTAAAGATTTATTTAGAACAGCTGTTTTTATCTAGCTCACTTTTTGGGTTGGCCTCATAGTAAAAGTTGTTCACAACAATGGTCTTAATCACCCTCTTTTGGTTTAGTACAGGGTAAGCAGATAGCCCTGTAAAACATTCATAAGGGCTTAAGGGTTAGTCCAGGTTTACACGTAAATCGAAACTACAGTCGTTTCCGTATGGCTCTATATATTTTAGTACAGCGCCCCTGGCGGAAACGAGGAAGAACTAACCAAAATGTGTGGAGCCACACGCGAACGCGAAGGTTTAAGTAAACTACGTAAAACCTGGACTATGGGTTTTTATCTCAATGCTTCGCTAGGTACTCTTTCCATAAAGCTACACTTACCGTAGGACATCGATGGCACGATCGTAACGCATGATAACATTCCACAGCACCCCTCGCAGGCGAAGAAAGTCAGCGTACCCATCCCCATAAACATCTGCAACATTACAACAAATAAACATTTTAAATCATTTGTTTCATTGTCGTGTTCAAAACTATAGCTCTAATCAAATGCATCATAATACTATTCTTTAATAAAGTAAACAAAAACTACTATAGGACCGTGTACCTAAGTATGTATAAGTCCTATGTATTCGCGGTTTAGTTTACAAGAGAGATGTATGAGCGGCACTCGACGACCAGCCGACCAGCAGTTGTCCCCGAGCCGCGCTAGTATCATCATCAGAATATGTGACTTGTACCCTTCAGGGGTAACAACTCACCTCGTTCCTAGTCTTGCAGTGTCCGGGAGCGCAGCCCCCCCCCAACTGGGCCGGATCTCCTGTGTGTACCCCTCGGGTATCGCTAGCAGAACCATTCCCGGACGGACCTGGAAAAATGACGTTATTAATATTCACCAAAAATGGCAAAACCGACTTCAGTCACTGCAATCTACGTATACTAAGCGCCACACACGTCGGCGGATGGGGAGTTATGTGCAGAACGCTGCGCAAAAGCCGAAATATAGGTATGCGCAGGAGCCCGAGAGAGTCGCGCCGGGGCACACCCGCCCGCCAATCTCATGCCTCCCGCGCGCGCTCCGCACGCCCGTGCTCAACACTACACCACGCGGCGTCGGCATTGAGCACACATGCGCGGATGACGGCAAAGTGTCATCTGCGGCTAACTTCTCATCCGCCGACTTGTGTGGCGCTTAGTATTCGAAGTTCGAAAACAAGTAAAAAATTCTTAAATTATGACATGACCAATACATTGACATCTTCATATTGGGCACTTCGTGAGTAACTTGACAGACGCCAGTAAGTGACGGCGACTGTACGAGTATAAGTAACAATATAATGAATGAATGAACGACACCCACCGGCGGGCAGGGGTGGTGCAGGCCTAGGGACGCCGGTTGGCCGGCTCGCGCGGCGCCGCACGGGGCCCTGTTCCTGTATATAATGAATGAATGAACGATACACACCGGCGGGCAGGGGTGGTGCAGGCCCAGGGACGCCGGTTGGCCGGCAAAATATGACATGAAATTTAAAACCAAACAAATAGAAATAAGTTCAATACGATTCAAATAAAATGCACTCTTAGAATGACAACAGAAATACATTTGCTCAGCACATTAACACAATGAAATAAAATTAATGAAATTGAAATCAGATATGATGACGTACATGTGAAATTTTAAAAATATGTACGATATAAACGATAAAACAAAATCAATCAAAGTTAAATAAAAGCATGCAACTTAGCTTGTTTTCCGGCTATCTCTGCTACACCTTACAGCTACAGCGATCGGTGCTCAGCAGTCTGTCCTTCTCTCTTCGTGGCCAACTTTATGCTAAAAGAAATACTGTTTAATGACATTAGTACTGTGAGAAAAACATTATCTGCCCCTCTGAGCTGCGCCAAACTGCATCCGCTATTAACACTATCCTCTAGAAGGGAAACAGGTACGGGATATGGAGTTCAGACCTTTATAGTTCGGCCGTTCAGAGAATGCGTTCCTGACACGTCATCTTGAAAAAATGTTTTTGGCCGATATCTCGGAAACTATGTACTTAAGGGCAAAAAACATTTGAAACATTATTGTAGAAAATAAAATTTCGCATCTTTTGTTTCAATTAACTTTTTGAAAAACTTACCGTATACGATTTATGGACCATTTAATGTTTAAGGTTCATTTAATGAAATTTCATTAAATGGGCCATAAATCGTAAACGGTAAGTTTTACAAAAAAGTTTACTGGCAACAAAAGATGCGAAATTTTATTTTCTACAACAATTATTGTAATGTTTTTTGCCCTTAAGTACATAGTTTCCGAGCTATAACATTTTTTCAAGATGACGTGTCAGGAACGCATTCTCTGAACGGCCGAACTATAAGATCTATAAGATCTATTAAGTGCAATATGAGGTTATCAAAAGTTTTCATTCGAATATGTTATTATTTCGTTTGTATCGGAACTATAAAACAGCTTTTTTTTTTTTTTTTTTTTTTTTTGACCCAGGAAAATCCTTTATGGATACCACCAAACCTGGGGAGTCCGGTGGTTATGTGGGAGTCTCCACCGCTAGTCGGTGGCATACCCACTAAAAACCTGGGGTGTTTCTGCCACTGCGCTATGTGTCGGGGCACGCTTCCGCACTCCTCCGCGGCTCCGACTGCGCTGTCCGCACCCGGGCCCTCCTCGGGGAGCTCAACCCTTGGGGAGCTCCACCCGGCATTGCTACGATGTGCTGAAACACAGATCACATCATGCAGTCTCGGGGAACTCTCGAACGGTTGGAGGGCTTCCCCAAGCCCAGCCACCCAGAGTTCCCCTTATGGGGGCAGTCGGTCGTGGGCTAACCGCCTGCCCCGAGAACTATAAAACAGCCTAGCTACATGTAGCTGAATCTAAATGTTTAGTAGCACTCATCCGCTCAGTCCTTCCAAACACACTTCCTATGAGTCTTAACGTAAGGAAAACTATTAAATAGTCTACCCTTAGATGGCCCAAAACAATGTAGTGGCGCGCTGCTTCTGAAAGAAAAGGACTTTACGCTACCACTATTGTAATTTGCCTATCAAATAATCTGATAAGATGATGGGAGAGAAACGGAGTCTATGGTAGAATCGTACTTATAGTACCGCTACCTGAAAGTTAAATACTGTGAAAATTAGGCCTGAAAATAAATACCTTGAAAGAATATGTATTAGTTAGAAATCTTTCTGATACCTGAGGTAAAGTGAGGTAGCACAAAACTATATGTACTCGTATATATTATATCTTTGATACGGGAGAACAGCAGGAAACAGCTATAAATTGATTATTTTATTTAGATAGAGGGTCATCAAATATCAAAGTTATTAGACAAAAACGAATTCTTGAAAAGTATTACCAAAGGTCTCAAAGAGATTTACCCTGAAGTCCTAGTTTATTTATCATTCCCTTCACCAGTAAGCCAATTCGCGAAAAAAAATAGTATAACGGACCTCAATCGCATATAGCATACGTACAAATCGCACGGCTTAGGCTTAGGATAAAAGTGGGAGAGACGCCATACTTTTGCTAAAAAGGAAATATTAAAATGTAATAATAATAATGAAAAAAGTTTCACCTTAGTAGCACGTCAAACTCGAACGCAGCCGAGCAGGCACCGACAAGTTTCTGTGACACCGTCTATAAGCTACTAAGTGCAGTGAGAAATATAGCCATATCTTTCCCACACACTGAACTAGTGAGAGTATGGCGTCTCTCCTCACATGGTGTCTCTCCCACTTTTACCCTATAAGGTATATATTTGAAAAACTTATCCTCCGCCTCGTAGTTCGGCCGGTCGCTCTGGCGGCAGCGGCAGGGAGACCGGTACACCAATGTCATTGTCTCCTTAACTGTTGCAGGCACCCCCTGAGGAATTGAAAAAATAATGTCACATATTATTGACAATGAATACTTACTACCATAACTTTGGACGATTGAGAAAATAAGTTGTCAGGTGTGTGTCGAGTCACGCGTATGACAGGCTTCCGTAGATGGTGACGATGATTATGATGATGATAATAACCGATTTCATAATGTCATAAGATGGTTGAGTGCTAGAAAAAACATAACTGGCCGAAAATAAATTTGTGAGGTCAAAGACCTCTGAGCTATGTGCAAGCTTATGAATTTCAATTTTTCTTCTAAAAAAGTTACTATCCCAGATTGTTCAAAACAATTTTGAGATAAAGTTTTAAATATGGTCTATAAGCTCAGAAAGTTTCTTTAGAAATTAATTGGGGGTTTCAGTGTCAGAGTTTTTAGCCCGCCTGAAGGCCTATGACATGGCTAAACCGTTAAAACAACCGGGGCCTACAATTTAACGTGTCATCCGAGCCACGGTAGCGCTCAGTTGGAAAATGCCACCCGCGGTCATCTTAGTACTGACCGTGCGGAACGTTGCTTAATTTCGGTGATCGCTGACAATCACCTAGTCAAACTACGCTACGAGCGGTACCCCTTAAATAAACTGTTTTGTGAAATTGACATCTATACTAGAACTATTATGTTGTCAAATTTCATCTAATTTGGTTCATCAATGTGGAAGTTATAAGGCTTTGTAGCATGAGGACGGACGGACGGACACTACGAAGTTATAAGGGTTCCTCGTTTTACTACGGAACCCTAAAAATCATAAAATGGTAATAACCTAAGATTCATTGAGTGGTAAAAATTTGGATATTCAACGAAATAATGTCGAAATCGGCTGATACGACTAAATACTAGTACCGAGAACTTGCCCTTTTTGACCGACGAACCACCGGAGGAGGTACTCAATTCGACGCGTATACGAGTATATATATATTTTTAATGTATAACCACGCAAAACTTGTTTCCTAGTACTCCGATTTTAATAATTCTTTTTTTGTTGGATAGAGTATACTTTGAAATTGGTCCCATTTAAATTTTATCGAAACCGGCTGAGCTGTTTTTGATAAATCAACTATAATGTGGAAAATGCTACATCGATCCGTGCGAAATATTCGCGAATTCTGTACCACGGGTGAAGTCGGTCGTGCTATTTTTTGCGAAAAATAATTATTTGAGGTAAAGATCACCCCACACCCTATCCGACAGCAAAAAGTCTAAAATATAAATTGTGTACCAAATTTTGTATACTTAGTTTCGTTGAAAATTGCAAACAATTGCAGACATCCAAACTAACAAATATCTAAACAGATGAAAAAAAATGCTCTCGATAATTATTTTTCGCAAAAAATGGCCAAAACGCCTTCCATCGTGTACAAAATTCGAAATTTTCGCTATAATTGTTTACATTATTGTTGATTTTTCGAAAACGGCTCAGCCGATATCTGAAAAATTTAAACGGAACCATGTCGGGTGTATACTCTTTCCAACTAAAAAATATTTTTTCGATTCAGGTCACAATTGGCGAAATTATCAATGTTCATCCTGTACAAAATTCGGATATTTCGCTCGAATTCCTAACATTATTGTTGATTTTTTCAAAAACGGCTCAACCGATTTCTGTAAAATTTTAATGCAACCACTTCGGGAGTATACCCTTTCGAACTAAAAAAGTGTTTTTCGATCCGGTTTACAACTGGCGAAATTAACGATGAACATACACAAAAAAAGATACATACACAGACGAACATAGAACCTCCACCTTTTTGGAAGTCTGTTAAAAATCTCGACAGACGCTTCGCTTGCTCGGTCAATAACTTGTAAAATGCTTCAGAAAAGCCCCAATGATAACGATGATTATACACAAAGGACACGTTTACATAATTAATGTATGGAGTCTGGTATAGCAACATTAATCAAACAATCTGCCAAGTACGAGTAGGACTCGCGCACGAAGGGTTCCGTACTGTATGGAATCCTCCTTCAATATTATTTTTTTAATTTAATTATTTATTATTACCATAAGCATGCTGTTAAATATTCGGTAAAAATATACTTCTGGTAAATCTGGTTTTAATTAACCGTCTAAAACTAAGTTAAAAACATTTTATGAATTGGTCACAAATCTTAATGTTTTTTTTTGAAATATTAATCTAACTGGGCTCACTACTTTCTTATGCATTCTATAATTTTAGAAAGTATGAGATTCATTCATCTCGTGTCAATGGCTATTTTTTTTTTTATTAATATTATATACAATTTATATACAATGGTTAAATATTATGGGACCAGAAACTGGCGGGCAGACCAAAAGGTGTGCCATGGTTTGGACGGCAGTACCACATCCGCATTGTTCCTGGTCTGCAAAACCCCATCTGACCATGTTCTCCTTGCAGCGGCCAACCCCGACACGTAGCCGATTAAGGGATTTCCAGACTGGCCACGGTAGTTCATGTCCGGATGGGAGGCTTTCAGATGGTGGTGTGAAATCTGGAGGCGGAGGGTGCCGAGCTTGCCATAGGTCACGTTTTAGTTCATGACGTTGTGTACTTAAAGATTCTGTCTGTTTGAGGAAACTTCTTCGGCTTTTCAAGTATGAGATGAACATGGTAGAATCAGATAGGTAATAACTAAGTAAAAGAATAAGCAAGTACGTAAAAGAACGATAGAAGCACATTATTATTTCAATAAAAAAATATTACCATTTAAAAATAATCTGCCAAGTGCGAGTCGGACTCGCGCAGGAAGGGTTCCGTACCATATGGAAGCCCCGTTAATATATGTTATTGTTTTTGAATGGAATATACAACTTAACCTTCTGTATATTTTTCAAGCATCTTCCTATTGCCGTTATTATAACGAGCAAAATAAAAACACGTTTTTTTATAGGAACTTTGAATATTTATTTTATTAAAATTTTATTTTTGAATTAAATACTAAATTTAATATTCTGTGATCATTTCAAGCATCTACCTATCACCCTTATTAATATCGAGAGAAAAACGGCTAAAAATTCAGGTTTGTTGTATAGTAGCCCCCCCTTAAATATTAACTTTTTTCTATTTGAAGTATTTGTTTTTAGAGCGGCAATAGAAATACGTCATCTGTGAAAATTTGATTGTTCTAGCTATCACCGTTCATGAGATACAGCCTGGTGACAGACAGACGGACAGCGGAGTCTTAGTAATGTCCCGTTACTAATTTACGTACGTTTTTAATTTACCCTTTAGGTACGGAACCCTAAAAATGGAAGGATAAAAAAATGTAAAACAAATGTTTTTTAAAAGCCTATTTCTATTACAAGCTTTCAAATTATGTATCGCGTCTTGGTTAGATTTATTTTTCTCTGAATAAATACCATGTATGGACGTCTCTTTTAGTCATACAGGGTTATCCAAAACAAGTTAAGTACTATGCCAGAAGTAGGTGATTCAGACCATCATTATGAACAAGTTACAAGTAGCGGCACGTAAGTCTAGCGCTGAGGGTACTGTGGAGGGGATGGCTGCGCATGTTGACCACCATACTAAGCTCATGCGCAGCTACCCCCTCCACACTTCGCTCAGCGCTAGATTTATAGTGCCGCGACCTACCCGGAATTCTAGAAATATACCTTCAGTTTCATACGTTTTGTCGATTCAGTCAATTTTGAATGGAACATCGGTTTTTTTTTCGAATTCCAGGTTAGACATATAGTAAAAGTTGATCTTATTGGTGATCTTTATCAACCATGTCGGCTTAGTAGCGGGCAATCAGATAGCCCTGTATAACAGTGTTGTTTAAAAATGATGTTCTAAGGCGATAAAGGATGGTTCAGATTATGAGTTACTTTTACTACTGGGCCAACCCTGAATTCGACAAAAATTAGTTAGCTATCCCGAACACAATTCGAACTCTGAATGTAGATAGATATGAACCAGCTGATTTTTTTTATCGCTTTCGAGATGGCCCTGTGGTACGAGTTCTATAAAATGATTTAAATCACCCCCTTCTGCTTAGTACACCTTTATAAATAATGTATAGTAGATGTACCGGTTGTATCTGTACTAATTATAAACAATGTAATACCATAAATACATATTGTTTGTATGAATCTAAGTGTTTGACAATTTCTTTAACATATGTCATATTAATCATTAAAATTCAAAATGGTCACAAATGATGGTCTCAACCGATGCATCTACCCTATATTAATTTGATTTCATTTAGCCTATACAAAACTAATTACCTACATACATAGATTATAGTAGGTATACCTAAATAAGTATTAACAGTCAACATTCAAATTCAAAACTTTAAAATTGATATACTAAAGTAAAGAAATAAAAAATAATTACAGATAATTAAATTTCGTTAAAAACGACGTCAAATTTTGCAATCCACGTACAACATTTGAAAGGAACGCTCGAATCGATGTAGGTTATTTTTTTTAGATTATTGATTAAGACAGCTCAGTCGATTTTTACCAACACTAAATGGGACTACGTCTGAAGTATGATCTACCATACAAAAAATAATCATCAAAATCGATTCAAAATTAGCGAAAAAATCGAGTAACAAACATACAAAAAATACAGTGGAATTGAGGACGCACGTTTTTTGAAATCGGTTGTAAAGATATGATAATTTACCAGATAAGCATAAAATTATCAATAAAATGATTAAGTCGAAGATCAAAAGGGAAGCCTATGTCCAGCAGTGGACATCAAATGGCTGATGGATGGATGGATGGAATTAATAATGATTAAATAGTAATTGATAATTAATTAGTGAAATAATACTCACCAGACAATCGCTGTGTGTGCTACGCACTGGTTCAACTTCTAACATTGTAGCGAATCTTGAGTCAGTTCTCCACCACCTAATGCAAAAGAAAAAAATGATTAACACACTTTGAAACACGTGGAGACCTCGTGGCTTTCTCCAAAGATCAACGGTAAAAAAAAACAAAGAAAACGTATGCGGCGTGAGCGTTTACGTACGCGAAATGTGCCAGCAGCAATATAGAATTTGGTTTACCTAAAGCACAAATACAAAAATGAAACCAATGGGACACGTTGGTTAATATGAAACACGTGGATACCTAGTGTCTCCTTTACTACAGATGCGGTTCAGCTTGCTTTTAATTGTCGAAAGATTGGTTAATTTTCTAGTAAAGCACCGTTTCATAAAATAAGTTTGACTTTGAAGTGCCTACTTGAATACAAAATGGCGTCAACATGTGGCTGCCTACCTAGGTATGCCACGCGCGTAATGGCGGATTTCGCAAATTTTATACGAAAATCATTATTCAAATACACATTAAATAAATAACAAAAACAGAAATTGAAATAATATAGATATTCACTGCAAAACTTATTAGCGTTGGAAAAACAACGTGGTCAATGGCGGCACATGCTGGTGTAGAACCAAAGATAGTAGGAAAAGAACAGGTATTACACACAATTTTCAATGAAAAACTAATTAAAAAAGATATGAAGGCACTAACATACCGGTATCGAATCAATTTTAAATTGGGCCGAGTAATGGCCGAACTTTGTAAGTACTGTGCATCGCGGGCGCCGCTGAATGAAGAGGGTGAAAAATGAGCGATCTGACTTTTATACAAATGTTTCTACTATACTCGTAGTTGCCAGTGCTTATTTTTTAACTAATATTATTTTGACTGAAAAATAAATATCGCTTGCATATTTTCAGCTGCATAGTGGGGTGTCATGCTACAATTCCCTTTATATATTTTACAACAGTACTGTCAGTTGTAGTAATGGTACAATATCATTGAGTTTAAAAATGGGTTTTTGCCTTTTAATTTGGACAAGAAAGTGTTTCTGTGAATGATATACTTTTGATATACTGCGTTGATGTGCTACTTGATTTATTTATTCTACAATTTTAAATAGTCTCATTTGTATATATTTTTTGTAATCCACTAGGACTTTTATAATCTTAGTGGCATTTTGTTAGTTCTGAATTAAGTAAATTATAGCATATTCCTTCAAGAGCATTTTGTAAATGATAACATTCCAATCGATAAAAACGGCAACTGCAGCGGATTGGCAAGTTAAAATGGTACATTCTCGTAGCACGTAGTACCAATGACCGATGTGATCGAAAAGTTCTCAAGCGCAGCATAGCCCGGGAGGTAACCGCAAAAATTTGCAACTACTTTCTAAAAGATGGATCATTGATATTTCGTTGCCATTAGGGTGTACAACTATACCCCGAATTCAGTCAGCTGGGTTCTTCAGCGTTTGGCGCGGAGAACCGTTTGAACTTGCAAATGATAAAAGTAGCTTACAACTACTTTCTAAAAGCTGACAACGTAATAGAGCACTAAGAACGGATTTTTGAAAATTCGGTCTCTAAAGGGGTAAACAGGCCCTTTTCGATTGTATGAAACTTTTATTCCCTGCACCTATTGATTTGAAACTTGGCTTAAATATTCTTCAAAGAAAATAAAAAATACTATTTGTTCAACATCTGTGAATTTTTCATCCTGGGGGGCCCGATAAAATTGCAAAGTTTGTAAAACGAAACATCAATTATTTCCAAGTGGCTGAATCGACAGGGATAATATTTCATATTGGGGAAGCTTATAACATGTACCAATACTTGAGTTATAGATATCCTGAAAAATCTATCCTATATTTTCGGGATAGACAAAATCACCAAAAAAATTGTATTGACGAAACAAATAGACGGTTTTAAATACGATTTAGTATAGGAGTAGACCATTACATAAATCAGTACATAAGCTGCTGTTATCTCGAAAAGTGTAAATAGTATTCATCAACTTAGCAACTAATATTATCGTGATATAGTCCGCGCTTGACCCCTAACTCGCCTAATAGGTAAGCAACAAATTCCCTAAGGAACCCAATAGATTTTATTGAGCTCCTTAAGGATAGACAAAATTTATCAAAGTAATAATTATTTTTACTCAAAACGGTGAACTTTAGTATGTAATTGTGTTTGGTACGTTCTGTAAATTAAATTCTGATTGGAAATAAATTAAATCTAATAGCACGAATATTTCGAAACGCTGATGTCGATGCGAAAACACATTCTTAATTTGACTGTGTTTTTGTGATGAATAAACTGAGGTGAACTAAAGTTTAACTAAAAATTGTTTTATTTAAAAAACATCGAAAATTCTCACGAACTTGAAATCTCAGCATACTGTTTGTATCATTTCTAATTTCATGGTTTGGATATTCATTTTTCAACCTTTGAGAACTATCAAAAAACTATCATCGAAATTTACTACCATCGATTTACAAAATACAGGGAAGTTAAGAAAACTATAAACTCAATGTGAGATCTTTATTTCATTTTGATTTTAGTTATCGACTTTCATTCACTAAATCTTTCCTGTAATTCACAAGTTTGTCTGTACTTTCATTACTATGTCTAGTACACTTCTGTGATTTCGATCGTCATGGTATTTTTTCACAAATTAATAACACATACAAAAAATCTAAATAAAAACGGGTCTTATTAGCAATCTATAAGAAATGACTATATCCAGCAGTAGTCGTCCTATTGCTGATAATGATGAATGAACATTTGCGCAAGCGTGTCTTAATCTGTGTTCATCATCATTTCGTATCAATGGCTAATTTTTTTTTTTTTTTTTTACTTATGGTATGTTATTAAATCTTTTGAGACCAAAATCTGGCAACCTCTACCGCGTCCTCGGTAGCCAAGTTAAGGTCTCTTTGGGTGCAGTTTTTTGGGGAAAGGGGGCAAACTATGAGGTGTGCCATAGTTTGGGTTACAGCACCGCATTCGCACTGTTCTTCACCCGATATGCCCCATCTCACCATATTTTCGTTGCAGCGGCCAACCCCGACACGTAGGCTCTGTGTTTAAAAGTGCACATGCAACAATATTCTCAATAAAAATAGTTGTAAAGTTTAATATAGCACATCTGTTTCACAGATTTTCATAAGCTTACATCTCAACACGGTCTTGACTTGACCGATTTGTTTCATTCTCTTAATTTCTTAAATCTTGCTAGGATTTGGACAGAGGCCCTCCTTGTAGATTTCCAATAAGACCTCTAACCTCGACGGTGGATATCCAGTGATGCGCTTATAAATACTTGGTAAATATGTTTATTTTTATTCATGCTTCTATACAGCACAAGATGATAGTAACAAAGTTTAAACACAAAATTCAGTATGGACCCTATTGTAATGATGATAATTTCTCCTAATTACGTCGGGCAACTTTAAGCTTACTTAGGTATAAGGTCCACACTTATAAAATATTGTTGTTTCTTTTTCATTTGAGTAATAATTATTTATTTTTTCTAATAATGGCATATTAACCATGTACATCATTTGCATGGCTCACACGGGTCGATGTATGATCCTTAAAGTAATTTTGGCATTAATATTGATTTTTCAGAAACGGCTCACCTGATTTTGATAAACTCGGAGGAATTTATCATTCATAATAGAAGGAGCAATTGTAATAATGTTACATACGAATAAACACATGACATACATACAAATTGAGAATCTCCTTTTATCATTAAGTCGGTTATGATGACCTCACTACCGCCCCTACACTGTCAATTTTTCTTCAGTACTTAAGAAGTTTAGCTCAGCATTTTTGATTCGTCAAAAAAATTTAATCTTAACCAATTTGTTTCATAATCCCACTGCTGGGTATAGGCCTCTCTCTTGCAGTACCATCTGCGTCGGCCATTTGGCGGTCGTGACCATGGTCGAGTATGAGTATAAAAAGATAATTTTTGGAATCTTACTTCATTCTTCACAAAAGCACATCGCCTTATTATGACTCCTTATCGACATAACGAAATATTGATGGGATTAAATAACATCAGCTGTTTAATCCTTACATAGTATAAAATAAAGTCGCTATTTTCGTTTGTTTGTTTGTTTGTTTGTTTGTCTGTATGCTTAAATCTTTAAAACTACGCAACGGATTTTGATGCGGTTTTTTTTAATGGATAGAGTGATTCAAGAGGAAGGTTTAGATATATAAAAAATCCCGAAATTCCCACGGGAACGGGCACAACGCGGGTAAAACCGCAGGGCGCTGCTAGTGAAGAATAAACAAATAAATATACAAGGTTCTTATCAAGATTTACCTAGTATAAATAAAGTAACACATAAGATTAACCTTAAAAACACGATTAAAACCACTTACTTACATGGAAATGCTTATATTTATTATATAGCTTATTGCAGTATTAGTCCCATACTGTATAGAGGTAGAATTATAATAAACACAATGATATCATGCAATATCGCTTCATGATACCCAAACGTACCTAATACATAAATATTTTCAAAGTTGTATACTTATTTCATAGAACTTTATTTCTTAATTGTTTAAAATTATTACAAATATAAGTATTCAAACTGATTTTATTTTAATAAATAGGATCAAAATAGGTTATGAGACAATTAAGAGTTTATTTTTTCGTTGTAAAAAAATCAACATGATACCGATGAACGTTCTAGCAGAGCGAGTCGCCATACTAATACAGCGCGCGGCTTAGAAAAAAACGCATATACAGGAGCTAATCTAGCCAGCTTCAACGTTACTTCCTGTACTATTCGACAGATCATCGATTTATGGATGTTGGCCAAATCACCGAATACCTGTGGGAAAGATCCCTTGGCATATCACCTCAGACAAATCAACAGCTGGGTTTTGCTATTTATTGCCTTATTTCTTTGTGTCATTGGTTCCAAATCAAGCTGGTCGCATATTTGAATAGAGCTGCTTCTTTTTATATTCTGAAGCGTAAGTATAAGAAAATCTTCTCCATCCCATTTCGAGAATATAGCTCTTCTCTGTCAGAGATATGACGACGCCAAGGAATTCTTCTGCATCAGACAATGATGACAGGCTCGATAAAGACATGTTACAACCATTGTTAAACTTCAAATCCGAAAATTACTAGGTAATCACTTGATAATCACCACGTTTTAAGACAGAAATGTTGGGTTAATAGACGTTCCTAGGCCTATTAAAATTTGAAACCTAAAATGTCAATTTGAAGTTTCACTAGGCGCTACTCGTAAAGTCGCTTTGTGCAACAAAAAAAATTTGTTTAACACTGCCGTTAATAAAATTTTAAGTGCCATTAAAATCAAACCTAACGTGGCAATAATTTAAAGAGAAATTAGTAATATATTTAATGCTGACTTAAAGGTCGTTTCTGCAACTGAGTGTGACTATTACTAAACTTATTCTTAATTATTTCTCAACCCATTTAACAATTTTCAGCTTTTAGAAAATAGTAGCAAGCTACTTCCATTTTTTGCAAATTCAAACGGCTCTCCGCGCCAAACGCTGAGGAACCCAGCTGACTGAATTCGGGGTATTGTTATACACCCTAATGGCAACGAAATACTCGTATCCAAGATCCAGCTTTTAGAAAGTAGTTGCAATTTTTTGCGGTTACCTCCCGGGCTAGTACAAAGTGAACTGATGACCTCATTAAGATCGCAGGATCGCGCTGGACGCAAAATGCTTATTGGAGTCTTATTGGTCTTATTGAAGATCCTTAGGAGAAGAGTCCAGTGGGCGTTGTATGGGTGCTGGGTGATGAAAAATGGCAACAGAAATGGTGGCACATTTTATTATTGAAATATTCGTTTCAATATTAATAATAATACAGAAACTTCAGACATTACATTTCAATAATGATTACCTATAAAAAGTACCACACGTATTAATAACGATAAGTGTGGATTTAAGATCATCAAAAGTTTACGCTAGACAAAACGTAACAAAACGATTATCTATGTATTTCCATCAGATTGGTTGAAATTGTATAAATATCAAGAAAACTGCCAATCACAACCTACATCCGCATTGCACATTTTCACCTGCCTGGTTCATACACAACCCTTCAAGATAAAAACTACCATTTTACCAATTTTATGAAATTCTCCTAAAGATGGTCACATTAAGTCATAGAGAATGAATGTGATCCAAGGATACATCCATGATTTGATCATAAGCGTTCTATAGAGTGGACAGGGTGTTAAAAATAAGATGCCATTGTAGCTATAACACTAAAGTTGAAAATATAAGCTCCGCTTTGGACCGCTTTGAAGTTTTTCGTCTCATTTTTAGGGTTCCGTACCCAAAGGGTAAAAACGGGACCCTATTACTAAGACCCGCTGTCCGTCTGTCTGTCACCAGGCTGTATCTCATGAACCGTTCTAACTGAACGTTGAAATTTTCACAGCTTACGTATTTCTATTGCCGCTATAGCAACAGAAAAAAATAAATATTTAAGGGCTAAATAAATAAAAATTAAAAGCTAAATAATTTGTGAATATTACAAGCATCCAATAAAAATATAAATACAAGGGGGCTCCCATACAACAAACCTGAATTTCTAGACGTTTTTCGTTGGATATTAATAATGGTGACAGAAGCTTGAAGTATTCACAGAATATTTAATTAAATTTGTATTTTGAAAATGAATTAATAAATTAAAATAAAATTAATATTTGAAGGGCTTCCATACAAGAAACGTGATTTTTTTGCTCGATACCAATAAAGGCAACAGAAAGATGCTTGACATATTTACAGAAAATTAAGTTGTATATTTAGTTCAAAAATAAATAGTTAAATTAAAATAAAACGTAGGGGCTTCTGTATGGAACGGAACCCTTCGTGCGCGAGATCAAATCGCACTTGGCCGATTGTTTTCTTCTACCCTCTATCACCTGCGGGCTTAGCATAAGGACCTTAAAATAACACTATCGACGTGTCAGAGCGTGACAGAGTTATGATGATGTATATATCTGTCACCTTTGCACACGTCGGTAAACTCTTGTCGTGGTCTTGTATGCTAAGATAGCTAGTCCACTACATAGTATGTTGATGCACAATTCCTCTATACTATATAGTGGAAAACAACAACAACTTTGTTCATAAGACCATGGCTAGATGGCCCTTTAATAAAGGTTCCTATTAGAAGTACGATGTACTCATACCTATGCCTTGTTATTGAATAAGGTGGGACACACTACATTTATAAAATAATGAGTATTGATTATGAACATGAAAAAAATTATGGAAAATTACTGTGGCAAAACTAGTTTTTAAAATCAAAGCTTAATTTCGAGAAATGTTGAATCCTGGAATACTTACATTAAATCGAATATGATACCTAGGTACTCAAATCTAGTAATGTATGTTGCATATTCGTGCCATTGTTGATTTATTAAAATGGCTCAATCGATATTGGAAAAATTTAAACGGGACCGCATGATTATGTGAAGTAGGTATACATAACGTATACCAAAGTTTTTTTATTTAAATTCTTTTTTTTAATGAAATGAAAAAATAGTGCTTCGTTTGGCCACCAACTCGCCCGATGGAAATCTAGGTTGTAGCCGAAAATGGAGTAGGTACCTATGCAGAATTGTAGACCTAGAAGATACGTATTCACTCTTGACTTGAAGATATCCAAGTTGTAATTGGCAGGAAACAATGACGCAAGCAGGGCATTCCAATACCTGAATTGTAGAAATTATTGTTATATCTTTGACTTATTGAAATCGTACTGCTCTGGTAAAAGCTATGCTAGGATCATACCTGCATAAATAATCGGCCAAGTACGAGAAGGACTCGCGCACGAAGGGTTCCGTACTGTATGGGAGCCCCCCTTAAATATTTAGTTTAATTTAATTATTTGTTATTGAACATACAACTAAATATTCTGTGAATAATTGAACATACAACTAAATATTCTGTGAATATTTCAAGCATCTATCTATTGCCATTATTAATATTTAGCGAAAAACGGATAAAAATTCAGGTTTCTTGTATGGGAGCCCCCTTGAAATATTAATTTTATTCTTTTTTTAGTAGAAAATTTGTTGTTATAGCGGCAAGAGAAATACATCATCTGTGAAAATTTCAGCTTTCAGAAAATTTCAGCTACAGTTCGGAACCCTCTGTGCACGAGTCCGACTCTTACTTGGCAGATTATTTCTGTTCAGCTTACAGCGCATGAAACAACTTCAATGCAAAATAAAATATGTTTATTTTTAAATAACGCAATGTAGGTAATAATGTTTCTGTAGCAGTTCTATTGCCAGTGGCCAGATAACAATTGGCCAAGCACGAGTTTGACTAGCGCTCGAAGGGTTTTATAGTTTGATACCATACGTCCATAATATTTATTTTAGTAATTTATTTTTGAAGTGAATGTACAACTATTATTTTGTGAATATATTCAGCCCGATTACAGAGGCGCCATCGTAATTATATTAGCTAAATAGCATAGTTCTGTTTCTTTTTCACTTTAGGCATTCGATAGGAGCTTTACGACTACATCTCTATTTGACTAGGCAGCAGATATGACTAAATCGCGGTTAAATGGCTTTTGGACTACATCGCCAAAGGATAAGAAAGCGTAATGATTTAATCCTCGTTTGTTTTCTAAAGTACAACTATGGCGAAAATCAAAACAAACAAGTTTTTAAATAGTTACCTTTATTAAAAACAAAATGTTACTTTTACTTATGTATATTTAAGTTTTAAAGCACTGACATTTGCCTAATTCGGTTTTATACTTAGAAAAATAACGTTTTATATTTGCGGTTGGTGTTCCTTTTTCGGTTACCTTCAAATAAAGCATTTTGACTTCTTTTATCTTGAATCTGTGCTTCTTTTCTCAAATTGAACAAAAATAGCAGCAATGTACTTTAGTGCTGCATTCGCACATTAAGGCGACGATGCCAGGCTTTTAAATAACGGCAACAAGTAGACGCTGAGCCCGATTACAAAGGCGCCAGCGTAAATTTAATAGCAACGTAAAAGCGTTCTCTCTATCGAAGGGTTAGAAGCTTTATGACTACATTTTTATTTGACTAGGCAGCAGATATGACTAGATCGCTTTAAGACTAAATCGCGATATCTATTTTAATTTGGATCCAATAGTTGGAGATGGCCAGAGGTATGGTGCCGACGTTGTATGATGCCACAGAGGACCAAGCAGGCGGCGTAAAAGTTGCCCAGGCCCACCTGAAAAGAACAAAGTTATGGGTATTACATACTAAATACTTAGCTTCATACTTAGCTTCATACTTAGCTTCATACTTAGCTTCATACTTAGCTTCATACTTAGCTTCATACTTAGCTTCATACTTAGCTTCATACTTAGCTTCATACTTAGCTTCATACTTAGCTTCATACTTAGCTTCATACTTATAGCTCCCCTCTATGATTCTGTGACTTGGGGTAGCCACGGAATATACGTATATGTCGTAGTAACATTTGATAATCCGTTTTTTATACAGTATTTATCCAAAAATCCTCAATTTTTTCAGTAATATACAGAAAGATCTAATTGTAATAGCCGATGTCTAATTATCCGCATATTTCATATAATAAAAACGGTTTATCAAATATACGACATACCTACACGAGTACACTCGTAGGTACAAAGATTTTGGCATATTTGGAGCCCTGTTTCTTGTAAATTAAAGTATACCTAGTAAATATTGATTAAATCTAGGTTCATAAAATGTGATTTATATTTAACACAATGAAATGAAAAAAAGTATTACTAGTTTACTTCGTTTATCCAGTAAACAAACGAGTAACAACTGTTTAATCGTTAGTGTGGATATTCATGGTCCACGGTCACCTTACGTACATCCAATAATTTTCCATGCAATAGGGAATACGTTTTCTGTAATGGATCCGTATAAAAAATAGTACATACTCGTACAGGCCGAGTCATACAAGTCGGCGGATGTGAAGATATAGCCACAAGCTGCGCGAAACCCAATCAACGCGCAGCTTTATGTGAGCTTCAGTCAGGATTGGATATTGCGCAGCTTCACTCAACCACTGAGCTTATTAATCATATTGAAAACGTTCTTTAAAAATTATTTTGAGCACTGTGGAAACTTTTTGAGTTATAAAGGAAAACTTGCAATAGCTCAGAGGTCATTGACCTTACAAACATTATCGTAGCTTTCTATGTTTTTCTAGCACTCAACCATCTAATGACATCATAATAATTGGCCATGTGCGTGTCGGACTCGCGCACTAAGGGTTACGTACCGTATATTTGAAAGCCTCCTTTAGTTATATTTTAAATTATTAAGTATATTTAGTTTTGAAGGGAACTTTAGTATTGCTGTTTTTCTTTTTCCGCAATTTCAGTTGGTCTCATAGTATTTGGTTATAATGATGTTTGAACAAATGATATTCTAGAATACAGGGTTATCTGTTTGCCCTGTACTAAACCAAAAAGGGGTGAATAAAGCCATCATCATAAACAACTTTTACTATGGAGCCAACTCAAAATTAAATTATAACAGCTGTTCCATACAAAATTGCAACTCGAAATCGACAAAATTTATGAAATAGCTGTTTTTTTTCGCATTCCAGATTGGCCCAAAAGTAAAAGTTGTTCATAATGATAGTCTGAATCTGTCCTAGTAGGTACACCAGTTCTGGATAACCCTGTATTTTTGTGGTCTAGAACGCTATTGGTTCTGTTTTTAGTATTTGTTGTTATAGCGGCAACAGAAATACATAATCTGAGAAAATTTCAGCTTTATGGCTATAACGGTTCATGAGATACAGCCTGGAGACAGATGGACAGACGAACAGCGGAGTCTTAGTAATAGGGTCCCGTTTTTACCCTTTGGGTACGGAACCCTAAAAATGAACGAGTGACGAGTAGAGATTTGCGCAGCTTATAGCTAACTTTACTTGCCATGTCCAAAATTGTTCAACATGTGGTGCTCCCTGTTCGTACCTAAATTGCACAGAAAAAGTAATTAAAATCAGCCATGTACGAGTTGGACTCGCACTTGAAGGGATCCGTTTGTTATATGGGAGCCCCACTTAAATATTTATATTACTCTGGTTTTAGTTGTTATTTGTTGTTATAGCGGTAAACGAAATACATCATCTGTGAATTTCAACTCTAGCTATTACGAGTCATGAGATACAGCTTGGTGACAGACAGACAGACAGACGGACGGTGGGGTCTTAGTACCTAATAGGGTCCCGTTTTTACACTTTGGGTACGGAACCCTAAAAACAAAGCACCCCGTGCCCGTGCCCTGACCTGACATCAATGGATCACCAATGCCCAAAAAATTCACAGCCTATCTTTTGAAACTATCTTATTTTCAGCGGAAATTTCAGGGCTACTGATATTATTTAGGATTTAAATATCTAAGAGTGCCGAGTGTAGCACTGTGCCACTGTCGATTTGCATTAAGTACTCGTATAATAGTTGGCTGGTGCAGACCTGCGGGCTTAGCATAAGGACCATAAAATAACACTATCGACGTGTCAGAGCGTGACAGAGTTATGATGAAGTATATATCTGTCACCTTTGCACACGTCGGTAAACTCTTGTCGTGGTCTTGTATGCTAAGCTAGCTGGGGACCTAATGTGAACTTCGCTCGGTTTGGTCGTATACGGAACTTCTATGGAGCACTCGCAACTTCCATAGACAATAAAGAGCGTTTTCATACAATCTGTCAAAATTCCGTATACGTTCTCAGGCGTTCGAAGTTCAAAATTAGGCCCCCTGGGGCATTATTTTTGACTTTCGAACGGCTAGGAACGGATACGGAACTTTGACAGATTGTATGGCGAATCTGTAAAAAGTTCTGTATACGTTCCAGCCGTCTCCATACAATTTCCGTATACATCCGTGTTATTCGTAAGTCAAAAACAACAACCCCGTGGTATTACCACTGATGCTGCTGGTAGTACCAAGGGAATCATATTTTGCTTCTAGGTAAGTTTTTCTTTTGGTAGTAGGTATGGGAGAATTTAGATTACTCCTGGTGCTACTTTTCAATCTAATACAGTCAAACCTGGCTAACTGAGAACTGGATAAGTGAGAAACCTCTATAAGTGAGAGAAATTGCCAGGTCCCGTCATTTTACCCCTCAAATACCTCTATAAGTGAGAGACCAAAACCTCTATAAGAGAGAGTCGTTTTTCCCTCATGGACCTCTATAACTGAGAGTACTACTTGTCTGAACCTCTATAAGTGAGAGTTGAGGGTAATGAAACATCTGCAATTTATGACCCATTCATAAATTTCTTGGAACTAACTACCGTTGATTTCAGATCGTGTTCTATTCAAACATTTTTTTGGTATTACGTGGAAATAAGTAACATTGTTTTTGTATCGACTTTTATTGGAATGGGCACACGTGTATGCGCCTATACTATCCCGTTTGTTGAAATAGTGTTCTATTAAAAATTATTTTGTGTTTTTCATTTATCTACCTAACATTATTTTTGTATCACATTCTTTTGAAATAGCCACACGTCCGTTTACACTATCTTACTGGTCAAACTAACAAGAGTTGACAAGTTTCAATTGAAGAGAAAGGTTCGGTGTTAATAAATCAATCTTTAGGAATAAACAAATAAATCGCCAAGCTTGAATGTGTTCAAAAGGGGAAAATCTGAAAATAAAGTGCGCAATGAATTTGATTTAGTAGAATCCAACTTTTATAAAATAATACAATCCAAAGACCCCATACGGTCTCAGTACTCTAAAGGACATGGAATTATCAAAAATATTTTTGATTTTCCCAATTTTAAAAAGGGTCTTTTATAATGAATTAGTCAATCATCTATGTTCAATTCTAATCAACACATCCCGAACAATTAGTACCTATATACTATTTATAAATATATTTATCATTCTTCACGTATGTATAGGTAGATACATACAAACCAATGGACCAATGGACCAACGTACAAATTATACGTATTTTTTAACCTCCATAAGAGAGAGTAGCCTCTTCTGAAACTGGATAAGTGAGAAACCTGGATAAGGGAAAAACCTCTATAAGCGAGAATTAGATGGCGGTCCCTCCAACTCTCTCTTATCCAGGTTTGACTGTATATCATAAAAATTCAATCTTATTTAGAAGCCACCATACTCTCACTACTAGGCAGGATATAAAATACAACGGGCAAAAGGGAACCCTTGGTAGGTACTACAAGACACACCACGGGTATAGGCTGCGCCACACAAGTTGGCGGTAATGAAGTTAGCTACAAGCTGCGCAATATTCAATCCTGACAAGCTCACACAAAGCCACGCGTTGATTGGATATTGCGCAATATCCAATCAACGCACGGCTTTGGATAGGAGTAATTGAAGCTCTAAAAACAAAGCTCAGGGGTTGCTAATAAAATAAAACAATAAAATGTAAGTGAATAGAAAAAGTTTATTAAGACGTAAAAGTTCTATTTTTGAAAAAAGAAAACATAGTTACTTAATAACATAGTAATAATCTTATACCTTGTGTAAAGTATTATACATAAAAAACGAGACCTGTGATGAAGTAGGTTTAGGTACAAATTAAACAAAAAAAAAACAATGGAGCTCGATAAACATTGTGGACAACCATTTCAATTCCTTGCAAAATGAAAGTACAACAGACAAAATAAAGAATCCTTGGAACCACTAGCAATTAACTTAACATATATATTCGGTAGGGAAGGTTCTTCTCGCTGACCGATAAAATGGATATGATTGGTAACGAATGCTTAAAAATGTAATTTAAGAAAAGTAAACAACCATATCCAAATACAAACTAAAGTAACAAACAAACTGACATTTTAGGTCGCAGCGCACAGACGAAAGACTAAGAAATGTAATACTTAAACTAAAAATGTAGACTAAGAAAATCAAAAGAAAGTTATCCCATATACCTACACCAACTGAATGAGCAAACAATAATTTGAAACGATACCGACCGCCCCGCCCCACCTGGTCACTACGAACCGTACAGGTAGCGGCACGTAAGTCTAGGTTGGCTGCAACTGCTATAAACCCATCTGCAGTTTTCACCTCCACATTTCGCTCAGCGCTACACTTATATGCCGCGACCTGTACAATGTAGTAAGTACTTAAAACTAAAAATATATTCAAGTTTTCTAACTGAACAATGAACTAGAGAACTGAGACTATAGAAATAATGAATGAATGTATGAAACACTTAGTACTAACCACCACCTGTTTTTTGGTATTTTACACCAACAATTAACTTAATAAACACATTGGAATGTTGAACTTATGCTAATAGGAATGATTATGCTTAAGAAACTACTTGGGACTTGAGAAAAGTTGAACGTGTCAAAGTAAGTATACTAACTACAGGAACAAACGATTAGCTAAGACCTAGGTTTACTTATAAAAACTACAATGAAAATTCCAGTTCGGCAGAAAACTGATACAAACTAAAAATTACTAACCTATTACGCAAATAGATCATTAAACCATTTCTAAAAACCTATCCTACGAGTAAGTATTATGATCAACAAACTAACTATACCTACTACTATATTAAAAGTAAAGTATGTAGCACAATTAACTGAAATAGTTCTTGACACCAATGTTAGTACCTACAAACTATTTACTCCTCACGCCACTATTAAAGCATAGTAACTACGAGTAATACATTATGCACAAAATAAAAAAAAACTTTTAACTCCTCACGCCACTATTAAAGCATAGTAACTACGAGTAATTTCCTTAGCACAAAAAAAGGAAAAAAAATCTTGGGACCAATGTACGTACCTACAAACTAACTCCTCGCGCCACTATTAAAAAGCATAAACCTTGTAATAAACTAATCATAATAAACTACATTTAGCACAAAATGAAAAAAAATCATAACAATATTGAAAGTAGGAAAAGGCGATTACTGACTGCAATTATTCGCACCATGGATGCGGACACTGCCAGTATGAACGACAACATATTGGAAACTACAAAATGACATAAGTACCTAGCTAATAAGTTTCTCTTTGCATTTTATATTTTTTACATTTGTTTTTTTTTACGGTTGGGTTGTAAGTGAGGGTTTTTTGATTTACAATGTTTACATGTCAAAAGCTACCGTTAATGACAGTACCAGAACTGTAGTAAAGCTGACTGTCAGCCGGACTGCAGCACTGAGTTTGCACAATGCTATGAAATTTATCCAAAAGAGACATTTCGTTGTGGGCGTTGAACCTTGGACTTGTACGTAGGTCTTTTTAGCCATTAGTTCATTACTGGAATTTTAATTTTGGAGAAATATTAAGTATATTTGGAGAAATATTACAAAAAAGGGAAACCATTTAAAAAAATCGGCCATGGGCGAGTTAGACTCACGCACGAAGGGTTCCGTACCGTGTTGGAGCCCCCCTTAGAGAGTACGGAACCCTAAAAAAGCAAATAACCAGATACTGTACAAAGCTTATGGCCAAAGGTCCACATATTTACTAAAAAACGGCCAATCCGCCTAACATTTTTAGCCGTTTTCGCCATTTCAGATAGATTTCATTGCATTATTTCATGTTTACAAAATGATATGCTATTCGATTTTTTGCTTTTTTGGAGACACTCCCCTGATCAAAATAAAGAATCCGCGAATGACTGTGTCAACGGGCATCTTGCGTCGTGTCCGGGCGGTACGGTGGCACGCGACATCTGGCTCGTATTCCGGCTCGCTCTGGCGCCAGCGACAGGGAGACCGGCTCACTAATGTGCTTGTCCCCTTGAATGTTCCAGGCACCCCCTGAGGAATTGGAATAACAATGTCACATACTTATGGACAACAGATACTTAGGTACTACTTACTACGTGGTGGTCTACTGGCGAGACGTGCTGGTCTAGTGGTAGTGAGGTTGTGGGTTCTAATTCCAGGCCCGTACCAATGAGTTCTTCGAAATTTGTGTACGGAATTTCACACCACCGGCTTTTAGGTGAAAAGAGAAAACATCGTGAGGCAACCTGCATACATCCATAGAAATCAGATGGCGTATGTGAATCCACCAACCCGCACTGAGTCAGCGTGGTGGTTATAGCCCTTAGGCTGGTACGCAGGTACTTGCTACATATCATTGGACGATTAAGAAGAAGCGATTTTACTCTTAGTGTTTGAGCTAGGCACTTTTGGCAGTCAAGTCTTCCCCGGCTATAAATAATTAGTACTTAGTTCTCAGAACAGTTGACCTCGCATCTGTTTAACTGAATCTTCATAAGCATATACTGGGTTATTTTGTACGACTTGTCTAGAACTAAAAAAAAACAGCTGTTCCATACATTTTATCGAGGGTTAACAATATTTTTCTATGGAATAGCATTTTTTTTTTGAGAATTATTAAAAGCCATAGAACAAGATGTTAGTTTTGATGTACAGAATAAGCGCCTCAAAGGATGCTAATTGAATAGGAATAACCCTGTATATCTCGACTCGCCTTGACCGATTTGATTGATACTGGCAAATCTTGCTACCATTTGGATATTAAATAATTTTGCTAAAATAATATTATCGAAATGCAGCAAATTTACTTACACGTCATTCGATTTTGTGGAAAATCTCCCCAATCAAAAATTGCCAAAGCAAAACCATCCAAAAATATAAGGAACCTTTTCGACAAGATTTGTTGAAAAATGCTAAGTACCCGAGTTGAGAACAAACATACAGACGAACACAAAGTCAGTTAAAATGATCTAAATCGACTCGCTTCGACTTAGTACACCCTTTGCGAATAGCCCTGTATATTAATATAGCATAGACGTTTCGCTCGCTCGGTCAATAACTTGTAAAAGTGCCCCAATCATAATGATGGTTTTAGACAAAATGTTACAGAGTTATCCAGAATTGGTGTACCAAACCGAAACGAGGTGATTCAGAAACAGGTGATTATTATGAACAAAGGTACTATGGGACCAACCCAAAATTAGATAACAATATGCTGTTCCATACGATTTGTCGATTACAAGTTGCAATCGTGTACAAAATTAGAATAGTTCGCTCGAATCGATACATTATATTGTTTTTACATTATTGTTGATTTTTCAAAAACGGCTCAGCAGATTTCGTTGAAATTTATTATGGGACCATTTCAAAAGTATACACTTTTGAACAAAAAATATTTTAAATCTGTTCACTATTAAAATATCGATGAACATACAGACAAACATTGAACCTCCTCCTTTTTAGAAGACAGTTAAAAATGATCTGAATTGACTCCCTTCCGACTTAGTACACCCTTTACGAATAACCCTGTACATTAATATTTAATTTAGCCCATACAAAATCTAGTTACATATCTTCTACAGTACATAATAATTATACGGGGGTTATCTAGAACTAGTGTACCTACTAAGCCGAAAGGAGGTGATTCTGACTATCATTCAGGGCCCCACTGACCATCACGCCAAATGGATGACATCCATTCGATGTTAAGAGTATGCGGCTTCGTCGTTAGAAATGGCAACTTTACATTGGTTTAGCAAGCGCTTTAGCGTCAAAACTAGTTAAACTAAATCATATGTGATTTAGTTTGAGGGTAATATGAAGTAATACACTAAATTGGCAACATTAGCCACATTCATTTGGATGTCATCCATTTGGCGTGATGGTAAGTGGGGCCTATTATGAACAACTGTTACTGTGGGGCCAAGCCGTGTCGATTCCGAGTTGCAGTTTTGTATGGAACGGCTGATTATTTTTCTCGACTTTTGTGTTGGCCCCGTAGTAGTTTATTCACCCTCTTTTGTCTTAGTACAGGGTAAGCAGATAACTCTGTATTACATTCATATGTTAAGAGCAGAATATTGCATCATCATCAGCCGTAGGACGTCCACTGCTGGACAGAAGCCTCCTTTATGGATTTCCAATAAGACCGGTTGGAAGCGGCCTGCATCCAGCGAAGAATATTTGGTCTCGTTTTATTAAAGTAAGAAAATTAATAACAGGTATTATTTTAGATAAAAATGACAGCCGAATAGAATTATTGCAATTCACGTACACGCTCTAATCGGTTCATACAATTTTTAAATTATTGTTTTTATAAAAACAGCTCAGCCGATTTCGACAAAAATTAAATGGGACTACCCCTGAAGCATGATCTACTATAAAAATAAAAATCATTAAAATCGATTCATAATTGGCGGAAAAATCGATTAACAAACATACAAAAAAATATAGTCTAATCGAGAACGACTTTTTAAAGTCGTTTGAAAAGTTAAGTCATACATTACAAATTCATTTTTAATAATTAAATTGCAATTAAACATTATATTTTGGAATAAGTACTTACCAGACAAAAGTTGCGTGTGCCACGCATGGTACTCTTAACTGGTGAAACTACTACCATATGGCAAATCATGGTCAGGAAAACTCAGGTCAGCACCCCACCACCTGTACAACAATAAAATATATATTAGTACACAATGTTAAAAACTTAATTCTTTGTTTTAATGCAACTTTTACCTACTATGGGGCCAACCAACATTCGAAGAAAAAGATCAGCTGAACCATACAATTTAGAATAGACAATTTCACTTTCTTGAACTCCGGTTTGGCTCCATAGTATAAGTTATGCATAATAATGATCTGAATCACGCATCCAAAATCATCCATGCAAACGCGTTGAAAAAAAAATCAGCGGAGAAGAATTCTTTTACATGTATGGGAGCTACCCCTTAAATACACTATTTGAAAAAAAAAATAGGTTAGAAGAAATACGAAAAGAAACTGTTCAGCTGCAAGCGAAACCAGTACAGTAGGTAGAAAAGAAAACGTATTCGAGGCGGGCGTTTAGATATAGGTACGTATGCGAAACGGATCATGCATGTAGAATTGAAACATTTGTAAGAATTGTAAAATTTCTACCAATGGCCACAGAAATAACTGAAAACCACTCATGTAGGTTAATGTGAAGCACGTGGTAGATTTTACCCTGGGTTCGGTTCAGCACAGAGCCTCACGCCATGCCAAAGTGGCGAGACAGGTACAGGTACAGATAGGTTATGTGAAACACGTGGAGACCTCGTGGATTTCTCTAACAAACTGGAAAAATGAGAGGCAGGCATCTACGTACGCAAAATGTGCCAGTAACAATGCATAATTTAATTTATTATATGAAACACGGAGACCTCGTGGCATTCTCCAAAAATCGACGGTAAAAATGCGAGACCGGGTCTACGTACACAAAATATTCCAGTAGCAATATAGAATTTAGCCTATGAGCCACAGAAACAAATGAAAATAACAAGACACGTGGTGGTTGAAACACGCCTCGTGGAATTTTCCTACAATCGACGGTAAAAATGCGAGACCGGGTCTACGTACACAAAATATTCCAGTAGCAATATAGAATTTAGCTTACGTATAGCTACAGGAACAAATGAAAATAACGAGACACGTGGTGGTTATGAAACAAGCCTCGTGGAATTTACCTACAATCGACGGTAAAAATGCGAGACCGGGTCTACGTACACAAAATATTTCAGTAGCAATATAGAATTTAGCTTACGTATAACCACAGGAACAAATGAAAATAACGAGACACGTGGTGGTTATGAAACACGCCTCGTGGAATTTTCCTACAATCGTCGGTAAAAAGTACCTACGCAAAATGTACAAGTAGCAATATAGAATTTGGTTTAACTATAACCAGAGACAAATTAAAACAATGAGACATGTGGTAGTTAATATATGACCACGTGGAGGCCTCGTGGCTTACCCCGACCATCATCGGTAAAATAAACGAATGCGACACGAGCGTATAATGAATTGAAAATAATGAATCACGTGGTGGTTATGAACATCTTACTACAGATTCCGTTCAGCTTGCAGATTTAATTGTTAATAATTATTTTTCGCAAAAAATAGCATGACCGACTTCACCCGTGTACAGAATTCGCGAATATTTCGCACGGATCGATGTAGCATTTTTCACATTATTGTTGATTTATCAAAAATGGCTAAGCCGATTTCGATAAAATTTAAATGGGACCAATTTCAAAGTATACTCTTTCCAATAAAAAGAAAATTTGAAATCTGACTACGACGAAAAATGTCATGCGTGGTTATACACAAAAAAAAATGCGTCGAATTGAGTACCTCCTCCGGTTAAGTTCGTCGGTCAAAAAATTGGTTAAACTTCTAGCAAAGCACCGTTTCATAAAAATAAGTTTGATTTTGAAGTGCCTACTTGAATACAAAATGGCGTCAACAATGGCTGACCTATGCCATGGCATAGGTAGGCTGCATGGCATGCATGCATGCGAACCCCGCCATTAAGCACGTGCACGCGCTTCATGGCGGGGTTCGCAGATTTTATACGAAAATCATTATTCATTATTCAAATGCGCATAAAATAAATCACAAAAACAGAAATTGATATACCTAATAAATTCACTGCAAGACCTATCAGTGATGGAAAAATAACGTGGTCAATGGCGGCACATGCTGGTATATACCCACGGTAGTAGGAAAAGAACAGGTATTAAACACAATTTTCAATGAAAAACTAATAAAAAAAGATATAAAAGCACTAACTTACCGGTATATACGAGTACGAAGAAATTGGGCCGAGCCGAGTAATGTTTTAACTTTGTACTTGGCTTCGCCGCGACCTGCCCTGCGCAGGCGACGGCGAAAGAAAGAGGAAGATAACAGACCGATCAGGCTTTTATGGCAAATTTCTACCATAGTTGCCAGGGCTTATTTTCAGCTGCACAGTGGGGGTGAAAATGTGCTACGCTACAATTCCCTTTATTAACTCTCATAATAATTATGAGACAATAACATTAAATATAAAACAGATTTTCAATTTGGACGATAAAGTCACTGTAATGGTATCTAACCATTACCTATTACATTACATACCATTACCGTGATAAAGTGTTCCTCACAGGAATACATTTTTTTGGCCGCAGCTTGCGTTGTTGTGCTACTCGTTTTAATTTCGTCCACATTTTTAGGGTTCCGTACCCAAAGGGGAAAACGGGACCCGATTACTAAGACTTCGATGTCCGTCTGTCCGTCTGTCTGTCTGTCACCGGGCTGTATCTCATGAACCAAGATAGCTAGGTAGCTGAAATTTTCACAGATGATGTATTTCTGTTGCCATAGCGGCAACAAAAAATACTAAAAATCAAATAAAATAAATATTTAAGGGGGCTCCCATACAGTACGGAACCGTCCATGCGCGAGTCCGACTCGTACTTGGCCGATTATTTTTATACTTCTTTTAAATACCTAATAGGCTCATAATCACGTGGCATTCTCCAGTTCTGAAAAGAAATAATTTTAAACGTACACAACTTAATTTTGTAAATTTAACATTTTAATCGACTAAAATGGCAACTGCAGCGGATTCGCAAGTTGAAATGGCAGTGGGCAGGGCATACTTATAGGACGTACAGTACTGATGATTAGCCACAAGGCGGACTGATGACCTCATTGAGACCGCAGGATTGCTGGATGCAAATCGCTTATTGGAGTCTTATTGGAGATCCATAAGGGAGGCCCATGTCCAGCACGTCGTACAATGGACGTCGTACGGCTGATGGATGAATTAATAATGGCAATGGTGCCACATTGTCACCAGTGCTTTTGTTAAATAATATTAATCAAAAAAACATGTTTTGACATTTTACCGCCCACACGTTCTTCATAATTTATGTTCCCCATAGATGAATGAAGTTCTCACTCCGTTTGTTAAATACCTGATGGCGGCCATAGGAGTCCCCTTAGCCAGTCTAATTTATACAGCCCTAATTTTTAGGTACCCTTATTTCGAGTCTATGTACTTAGATGGGTTCTATTGATATTATATTGGATAGGGTCTGCCTTTTCGCCGAAAATTGATTGACCGATTATTATTATCACTTGCCATCTAACGGTTTGCAGAACTTTATTTCACCAAATAATTATTTACTCAGGTATTTTACTTTACTACATAGTATAAAACAAAGTCACTTCCCGCTCTGTCTGTCCCTATGTATGCTTATATCTTTTAAACTACGCAAAGGATTTTGATGCGTTTTTCTAATAGATAGATATATTCAAGAGGAAGGTTTATATGTCTATTTCACCTGTGCAAAGCTGGGGCGGGACGCTAGTATCATATAATTTTGTTTCTTTTTCCAACCTCATAGTTAGCAAATGTACGATTGCGCTGCTTTTATAATAACACTTTTCAAAATGAGAATTTCCAAATACTTAGCTGAATGTTTTAGTTAGCATAATATTCATTGAGCGCTCCTCCTTGTTTCGGTCGTCGTTACACCTAATGTTTATGTGACCTAAACTAACCTAGGAAAAAGGAGAAGGAAACCCTTTTACAAACAATTCGGTTCTGGTACTTCACTGGCCGCTGCCGCGGCACCTTAGCATCGCTCACTCGGCTCGTGCCTTATTTGTCATACTTGTTTGTTCTACTACCTTACTTTTTTTACTTACTTACTTAACTAACTTACTTTTTATTTCACATCTAATTTACAAAAGCGATTTGCTTCTGGCACTTCTCCGGCCGCGGCACGGCCGCTTCACTCGCTCGGCTCGTGCGGTGTTTGTCTCTTTTTAACCTAATCTACTTTTTAGGGTTCCGAACCCAAAGGGTAAAAACGGGACCCTATTACTAAGACTCCGCTGTCCGTCTGTCCGTCTGTCTGTCTCCAGGCTGTATCTCATGAACCGCTATAGCTAGAAAGCTGAAATTTTCACAGATGATGTATTTCTGTTGCCGCTATAAAAACAATTACTAAAAATTGAGTATGAGTAATAATAATATTTAAGGGGGGCCTCCATACAAAAAATCTAAATTTTTAGCCGTTTTTCGCTCGATATCAAAAATGGTAGCAGGTAGATGCTTCAAATTTTCACAAAATATTTACCTGCATGCCTACTTTATTAATAATTAATCTAATTAAAATAAAATAAATATTTAAGGGGGGCTCCCATACAGTACGGAATCCTTCATGCGCGAGTCCGACTCGTACTTGGCAGATTATTATTTCACGCAATCTTCAATGTGATGAAACGTTGCTCGTCTAATAGTTGTTTGGCCTAGTGAACGATTTGACAAACGCTAAATTGTCATGTAACATCAATAAAATAAAGTGTATTTGATAATAAAGTTATTAAATACACTTAAATTATGACCAAATTAATGTTATGGTCATAACGTATCTTGGTGATGTGACAAAGTATAATACGCTCTATTTTAAAGTAAAAAAAATATCTCCGAAGGCAGTGAAAATTGCACAGTTATTGTGCAGATATTTTACAGTGGTAATACATACTTGGTGACAGCGGTTTTCATTAAAAATTGTATAGATTTCCTTTCTAATCTAACAGAGACAAAAGATATTAGTTTAGTCCTGTTCACACTTTAATACTTGCACATCTCGCCCTCTCTTACTTTTGTAATGATTATTTTTAGCGCCCTGTCTAGTTAATAGGTACTTTGACTATGACCTATACTTTTCTCCAAGCCTATACGACAATTTTGTTCGGGAGACTAAGGCTACATGGCCCTTTAATAAAGGTTGTTATTAGAAGTATGAATAAGGTGGGACACACTGAACAAGATAATATTATTATGAAAATGAAGTGCAATAAGATACTTTTAAGGTGCTGTAATAAAAACAATTTCAATATTTTTTAACACTAAGCCTTTAACTCAAGAAAAACAATCAGTAGTATCCTAAAATAGGTATATAACTTAAATCGGCTTATTCCACAAATCCCCTTAGATGATCCCCTGCGCAGGGGATAAGTGGAATTTTTGTCCATAAATCCCCTGCGGTTTTGCGTAAGGGGATTTTTTGACTTTTTGTCCACGAATCGTATATGTATATTATTTCTGATACCACTTATACCTATATTCATTTCAACGTAACTCATCTAGGTTTAAAATCTTCATTATCATTACACAAACAATGTGTGATTCATGTGAAAATATGTTTTTGTGATATTTTAATTATTACAAATACAATTTTATATTTGGAAATATGTGTGTGAGAGATTACATATATCAACACTGATACAACATTATTGAAGAATATTTTTTTTTGTTTTGTTCACCGCTCGTATATTATTATGTAATAAAAAAAAAGATTCAATTATTAACCTAACAAAGTCCTGGTGTTTTATTTCAAAAGTGTGTAAATATTGATTGCGGGGATTTGTAGACTTTAAGTCCGAAAATCCCCTGCGGCATTGCGGCAGGGGATTTGTGGACAAAAAGTCCAAAAATCCCCTTTCGCAAAACCGCAAGGGATTAATGGACATAAATTCCACTTATCCCCTGCGCAGGGGATCTTCTAAGGGGATTTGTGGAATAAGCCCTTAAATCGAATCTGAAACCAAACTCCCAAACTTTCCAACATTTTGTTGCAGTTAACTAGTACCTAGGTACCTACGTAACAAGTACATATTTAGCACTCAAATTCAAAATTGCCCAACTTGCAATGGACCAGGGCTATTCTGGAAGTTTCTTTGCGATATCCAATAAGAAATGAAGAGACCCACAGACGAACCAAAGTTTCCGACATAGCCTAGCGGAATTAGCAACATGAAATGACAGTATGATGTGTTGTGCTGTGCAGGCTTCATAATTCGTAGAACGGAGGGCCCCTGAGTATGGGCAATGGGCATCCTATCGTAGACCGACGATACATTGAGACCGCAGGAAAGCGCTGAATGCAACCCGCTTTCAGCTGGGCTTATTGGAAATCCATTGAGCAAGCATATTATGTCTAGCTGATGAATGTTTTATACAAATAAACAGACAAGTTCTCATAATATCACGTACGTTTATATTTGATACAAAGTTAGGTATCTAAGAAACTTCAATGTGAGCAGAAAGTCGTCTTCTACTGGTACTCGTAGCTGATCGGGCTTCATAGATGTTCGTGAGGGAGTCATTCTCTTCGCCAGATGAGGCTTGTGTTAGTAACGAATGATCGCACTCAATCATCTCCTGCAAATAAAATTTTGATTTTCAATTCCTTCTACTTTTAGATTTATTGGATTTTTTGTGTATTGTACCTATATATTTGGTAGGTCTAAGAATATGCCTTAGGTTATTTTTATACCCCTAAGTGATACGGGTGGCCCTCCTCAACCGACTGTATGTTTTAGTACTTACCTAAGTATGTATACTACGCGATTATTCCACCACTTAGATATGAATCGAATTTGATAATTCTTTTTTTATTCCGTAGATCATACTTCATAAGTGGTCCCATTAAAATGTTATTCAAATGAGTAATGATTTTGTACGAGATTAATGCCATGACGTTGTTAGTGATAAAAGTCGATTGATGTGCCATTTTTGGCGAACAATAATTATTTTAACATGGCAAAACAAGAATTAAATTTAAAAAAATCCTTATTTCTAAAAACAAGCTTTTACTGAACATACTTAGCATTCAAATTCAAAACTTGACAAAACGAATCAAACAAGCCGAAATTCGATAAGGTTGCGTCGTTTCATTGCTAATTTCCTTTGGCCACCTTCCAGCTCCATCATAAGATCAGCACCATGTCATCATAATAGGGCATTGTCACGTGATTTACACATGTATACAAAATTTCAGCTCAATCGGTAACCGGGAAGTGGGTCAAATTTAATTTGCAAGATTTGATTACAGACCGACAGACAGACAACGAGACGGTTCAGCTAGTAATCAAATAATATTTACGTCGAAATGATAACAATTGTGCTTGCACTGTCTAAGTTGTGTGGTCACGTCAAAATTCCTTCTTCGTTTTCTGTCCTCAGCGTCGGGCGGACCGTATCTTTTGCTTGAATTGAGCACGTTCACCAGATTCTGAAAAGTTTGAATAAATTACAAATATGATGGAATGGTGTCCAATCTTTTTTGCAGCTTTTAGACCGTGGATCGCTCCACGGGCTTTTCGGTGAAAGATAACATCGTGAGGAAACCTGCGTACCTGTAAGAAATTCTATGGCGTATTTAAATGAATCCACCTACCCGCACAGAGCCAGCGTGGTATCCACGCTTAAAAACCCTTTTTGGGTAAGCCTATGTTCAGCAGTAAACTATTAAAAGGTCGGTACAGTACAGTACAGAATAGAACGATGAATGGGTAAAAAAAGGATGACTAAAAAGTATAAGTAGGTATATAGGTTTATAATTAGTCTGTTGGTTAGATTACGAAAAAATATTAAACACTCATGTTTTTATTAATTAAAAATATGAAGAAGACAGGTATAGCCCATTATAGCTCGGCATGACGTTACACCTAAGTAGCTATTTTTTAGGGTTTCGTACCCAAAGGGTAAAAACGGGACCCTATTACTAAGACTTCGATGTCTGACTGTCCGTCTATCTGTCTGTCACCGGGCTGTATCTCATGAACCATAATATCTAGGCAGCTGAAATTTTCACAGATGATGTATTTCTGTTGCCGCTATAACAACAAATACTAAAAACAGAATAAAATAATAAAATAAATTTTTAAGGGGGGCTCCCATACAACAAACGTGATTTTTAGGAGTTTTTAGCTCGCTATTAATAACGGCAAGAGGAATGGGGCTCCCATACGGTACGGAAACCTTCGCGCGCGAGTGCGACTAGCACTTGGCCGATTTTTATTTTTCTGTAGAAGTGACATCGCCAGCCCCAACTTGTTGGACACGCTTTCTTTTTGGCATATTCTATTTGAGTGCCAACCCGAATCAGAGATGATTAGCTAGCTCGCTCGATAAATGTTTTCCAAAGAAATACATTTTTGTCTAAAATCACGGTAATAGTAATAGCATAGATTTATTCTGACACATTTAGGCTTCTCGTTTCGTTAAAACGATAAGCGCTTGGTTCTTCTCAAAATTGACATTTTTTATTCTGTGCGGCTTCGAACGGGTTTAAAAATAACATGTTTTGTTTTCTATTAATAAATTCAATTGCAAGTTAGTTGCTTTTTATAACTTTTCCAGTAGGAATTTTAGATTTTTACTGAAATTTAAATTTGTTGTATTCTGCTATTTCAAACTTTTTCTTCTGTGAAATTTGACGGATCTGGTCTGCTGGGAGTAAACGTGCAATAATATTAACTAGGGGTCGCTAGGCTTCGCTACGGTATTATCATTACCGTGACGGTGTATTATACATGTAATACTTCCTCTTGAATCATTCTATCTATTAAAAAAAACCGCATCAAAATCCTTTGCGTAGTTTTAAAGATATAAGCATACATGGGGACAGACAGCGAGAAGCGACTTTGTTTTATACTATGTATGTGGTGATAGTAATAAATTGAAGAAATTGTTCGATGAATATTATATTAGCGTATACAGCGCTAAGGGTGGGCGATGTTGGAACTATTTTCAGTGTTGTTTTTCTTGAAAGCTATGCCTGTAAGCTGTAAGCACTGCGTGGTTCAAACTTTGTAAAGTTTTAGACCAAATTGGATAGATGACGTTGTACGAGTTATTATCACAGAGTTATCCGAAGGTAGAGTAGGTGTGTAGGTATGTGTAGAAGGTACCTATTGTCTTAAAGATATCCAGATTGTAATAGGTATATAGGTTTAATCGTTTAGTCATGTAAATGGCCTTTAGATGGTTTAAAATTCTTGACATCAATTTTTAGAAAATAATTATTGAAATTATTTAGGTACTTAACTATAGTACTTATCCTATATTAGTATTTACCTGCACCCCCAGCGTCACAACTAGATTAAAGTAAGTCAGTTAGTGCTCAATGTCAATCCATTCGATGTTCTCTCCAAGGGGATAAAGTGGTGGGGAGGCAATAAGCTATATATTTGTCATGATAGGCAGTAGGCATCTATTATTTTAATAAAATTGGTTCTTGTAATCATAACAGTCGTTAAACAAACATGCAAAATACATATAGGTATATTGTCTCACTTAGCAAAGATTAAGACGTATCTAATAATTATGTAGGTCTTTACAGACAGCCATATAGAAGGGATGTTTGTATTGTGCTAATCTCATTGAACACAAGGACTCTTTCGAACACAAGGATCTCTTTAGAATACAAGGATCTCTTTCGAATACAAGGATGTTAACAATAATCATAAAATAAAATTTAGTGTTAATTTTATAATAGTTTGTAGTAGGTATTTGAATATCTATAGTTAAAAAACACTTCAATCGCTAAGTTCAAGGTCTTAGTTTTCACAGTTTTTCAAATAACTAATGTTATAATCCTCCAAAAAGCCATTTTTAACCGACTCCAAAAAAGGAGGAGATTCTATGTTCGTCCGTATGTTTTTGTTTGTGTATGTCCATCGATAGTTTCGCCGATTGTAAACAGAATTGAAAAAATATTTTTTAGTTCGAAATCGGTTAAATCGTTTTCGAAAAATCAACAATAATGTATCTTGTACACGATTCGAGCGAAATATTCGAATTTTGTACACGATGAAAGGCGGCTTTGCCATTTTTTTTGCGAAAAATAATTATTACGCAAAACCGTGGCTTATAAGTATATCATCCATCCATCAATCCATCAGCCATATCAGGCTTCCCCCATGGATTTCCAACAAGGCCGGTTGGAAGCGGCCTGCATCCAGCGCGTTCCTGCAATTTTAATTACACAATCAGTCCACATCTTTCAACAAGCAATTTTGCGAACGCTGCCCAGCCTATTTAGATTCGGCGATTGACCTCTTTCTTGAAGTTGGACAATTTGGACATATCTAGCTGGACAACTTGTCTTAGGTAGACGTACGAGTCAACAATTTTAAGAAACGAGCTCTCAACAGATATAGCAGTGGTACTACATGGACATTACACATGACCTTCGTTTTATCCATGTTCATTTTAAGACCCTCCTGTTGACAAACTCGATTGAGGCATTCGAGCATCGTGCTGAGCGTTCAATATTTGTCAACCTTACATCAAAAAACATAATATTTAAGGGGTACAAAGAGTTTTCTTCCTGAACGTACATTTTATCAAAAACATACCTTAAAATTGTTCGATGTTCAACAGAAAATACAAAAACAGTCAGATAAGGCGTTATGCAAACAGCTGCGGCCTTTTCGTTCGGCCACTGTGATTGGTTAAACATTAGACCATACGAGTAGGTCACAAAACCTTCAAAGTCGAGTTCAATTAATAGGTGTATCTTTTTGAGGTCTCGGAAATTAGGCAAGCGGTTGCGCAATTAAAAAGCATGTTTCACGTCACCTGAACCTGCCTGCACCTGCGTCGTACGTGCCTAAATCGCGAGATTTCATAAAAATGCGCATACTAAACAGTAACTAAATATTAACTTACATTTTCCAGTAGGAACTTTGCAATAGTTTTGATTTGAAAAAACACCACGGTTAAAATTGTTAGTATAATCCACGCAAGAGCACATACTAATTCTTCAATTTCTATGTTATCTTGAGAGAGAAAATAAGCAGATGAAACGAAAAATCCCTGAAAATAAAGAGACTAGTAGACTAATTAGTTTTAATATCAAATTCACGTAGCTACTAAATAAATTGTTGGAGTTATTTATTTCTCCTGCGTTGTGATATTTGCATTTATTAATTTTCTTTTTGTTCTTTGTTGAGGGCCAACCGCCAAATCGGTTCGTGTGTGAATGATCGGTGTATGTTGGACCGCCTAAAACATTATTACACGCTTCAGCAGGGACGTATGAGGGTTTATTGTCATGGAGATCTATGAGCGTTTGGTGATGTGTAGTGTAGCGTGATCTAGATGCTGGCGTTTCTTTAGCTTGACGTAGGTACTCAACTAAGCATAACCATTCAGCCTTCTTGGCCTGAGCATTCAGCAAGGTATATGATGGGCATGACGACTGCGTAGAAAATATTTGAAATTTTATAATTAGTCCATGAGTTAGACTATCAAAAATTTTTGCATAGGTACGTATTTTTTCTTTTGTGAAACAACAAATGACAAAGATAAACCTTGTCAAAGTTTGCGAGTGGGGGTCGTGACGTTTCCTCTCTTACGAAGTTCCTCTCGAAGTCTATACATTTGTATGGCACTTGTGACGTCACGCGGAATTTTGACGGACTATATTATCTTCATCAATTTTTGTTTAATTCACAAAAGAAAAAATACGTGTCTAATATTATTTTGATAGTCTAACTGACGAAACAATTATATTTTTTTAGTTTCATGCCTATTACTGTCAGCATGCTGAACTCACTGCCTGCTGGCAGTGGGCCTAGGTATATCTAGTATATCTTAGACCTTCAGTGGTCTCTGAATGATCCAATTGCTGTTATGTAGTATTAGCGTAAAATATAGCTTTGCTAGTTATCAAAAGAAGTAGGTCTGGTAGGTACCTAAAAGCCCAATAGTACAAGTCGACGGATGGGATTTTAGATTCAAGCTGCGCAATTTCCAATCCTGACTGAAGCTCACATAAAGCTGCGCGTTGAGTTTTGCACAGCTTGTAACTAAGTTCACATCCGCTGATTTGTATGATTCAGCCAGACAGCCACAGAGTTAATTTAATTAGTTCCATGGATTCAGCCTATATCAGAGTATTATAATGTCAAAAAATTAACATCGACAAAGATCTGACTTACCGTCAATATTATAGGCAGGCAGCCCCAAACCGTTCTCCAATATCTCGTTGGATTGAAACCGAGCCAAAATTGGATGTCAGTTGAAAATTTTTTGATCCCATAAACCCATAAAATAATGCCTGTCTTGAGTGCCCCAAGGCAAAATATTACCGTTGTTAAACCAAACGTTAGTCCAGTCAGTTTTTTATCGGTTATCGGCATCTGCAAACATTTTAACGGTTTATTTTTTTTTGTTTGATCATGCAATCAATCTACAAGGTACTGTTGGTCGGATAACTGCTTACCTACAGGGTAAGCAGATAACCGACCAGTACAGTACAGGAAACCGAAAGGAGTTGATTAAGATCACAATCACAAACAACTTTTACTATGGGGACAACTCAAAATTCGAGAAAAAAAATCGGCTGTTCCTCCATACAAAACTGCACCTCAGAATGGACAAAATATATGAAACAGCTGATTTTTTTCTCGAATTTTGTATTAGCCCTATAGTAAAAGTCCATTGGAGCTAGATTATGTAGTTTCTGGATTAATATTGTATTATAGTCTAGATTGATATAATATTAATCCATAACGGATCAGTATGCTGGACGCAATGTGTCCGATGCGGACAGTAGCTTGCTTCCTTGACATTTTGTTATATAATTAGACTAGCTTTTACCCGCGGCTTCGCCCGCGTTATAATTTGATTTTGGCTTATGTTTATATCGATACCTAACAATTTCAGTAAAATATTATCTCAAAAAATATGCTAACAAAAATTGTGAGTGCGCCACAAAATATTACCCACATTTCAATGTAAAACTATACTCAAATATTGTAGCATATAATAATTCCAATTCAAACCCAAAAAATAGTAAATCCCAACCAATTTGTTTCATCGCCGTTATCATCCGCAGTATTCATTAAGTGTGTGCTACACGGTATTAAACAGCGGTTTGAAACAGTATAGACAGTTGTTTTATGCCACATTTCATGTGACATTCAAACGCCCTTTGCAGCACGGCTTGCGTTGCAAACCACTGCAGAAGCGATTGTTTGAAACCGTCTAACCGCTTGTTTAAAACCACGCGAACGACAGTCAAGTCAATCCGTTGCTTCGTTGCTGAGAAACAGTTTTTCTCCTATCCGACGGGAACCACAATTTTTTCCGAAAGAAAAAATAGCCTATGTCACATTTCGTCTTTCCAACTATGTCCATGACAAAAATCAAGTCAACCCATTGCTCCGATGCTGGGAAACAATTTTCGTCCGATCCTACGGGAACCAGGATTTTTTTGAGATAAAAAGTAGCCAATGTCACTTTGTCTTTCAAACTACCTCCATGCCAAAAATCAAGTAAATCCGTTGCTCCGTTGCTGAGAACAGTTTTTGTCATATCCAACAGGAACCTTGAATTTTTCCGGGATAAAAAGTGGCCCATGACACTTTTTGTCATTCAAACTGTGTTCATGGCATAAAACAAGTCAATCCGTTACTCCGTAGCTGAGAAACAGTTTTTCTCCTATCCTATGGGAACCAAGAATTTTTTCGCCATAAAAAGTAGCCTATGTCCTTTCTCAGGCTCTAGACTGTCTGTGTACAAAATTTCATTGAAATCGCTTATTCGTAGTTTCGGCGTTAAAGCGCGACAGACAGACAGAGCTACTTTCGCATTTATAATATTTTATAGTAAGAATAATAGGTGAGTTAAAATGTAATTGGTTTTGCCGTGTTATTAGCTAATAAATTAAATAAAAATTTTAATAATCTTAATATGTAATCCTGATCCAAAATGTACCGCTGTTTTTTGAGCCGATGTACAGTTTCAGAGATAGCGAGTTGTCTCACCGCGGGTTTTGTTACTTTTCCAGACATGATTTGTACCTAGCTCCATGAAAATCTGTTTCCTCTATGGATATTCACCATGGATATGTCAAGATTTTCGTGATCTTCTGTAATTCGGATAAACCATGTAACGTATTTTTTCGGTATTATTTCGACTACTTGTTTACGCAAGACCCCGTTGCCGTGATAAATAAATAATGTACGGTGGTGCAAAACACTCCGCGTGCGATTCACATTTGGTCGGTTTTTTTATTTATGTGTATAAATTGCGAGTGTATAGATTCAACTGCACGTATCAAGTGCAATGGTGAGTCATCAAGTGTTTTATGTTTCAATAAATCAAATAAGGAGGACAGAATTTACCTTCACATTACTCATGAGTACCTACTTTACGTAAATATATATCTTCTTCTACACAAATTCTTTTATATGTATGAAAGAATTTGGATAAATTATAAAACACCCAAAAAAACCAGAGAAGGTGAAAATGACCCCGAAATTATTTGAAATCATAAACAAGCGCTTTAAAGTTCTAATACATATACAAGGTTGGTATTATAAGGTAATACACTTTGCCATTTTCATTTAGGTACTAAGCCAAAAATTATTTAACACGCGTCCCATTAAACATGTTTTGTTACGACAAACCTTGAAACGGCGGAAAAAACCAGTTGCTCCGTACATTTTGTTAATGGTCAATACACTCATTGTATGGAACAGCTGTTGTTCCCGGGTTACAAAATTGGTCCATAGCGGAAAATCCATTTCTCTAGTAACCCGCAGGTATTACAAGAAATATTATTGCTAACCCGATGAGCAAGTGTCTGTATTAACCAAGCGTCGATCCATGGTCCACTTCTTTTTGTACACTTAAAATCGCCTCTTTGTTGAAAAATACATCAAAAATTTTCTATGTTCAGCAGTTTACTTTGTACATATTTAATGTCACGTTCAAATCTAACTTTTACCTACAAAAAAAATTTGTACTCACTGTTCTAGTGCTCAAAAGGCGTGGGTCCAACGGGGCGTCATGGATCTGTTGTCAGGCGATGGTTTTTGCTTAGATGCATGACGCATCAGAATTTTCTTGCTTGCTGAACTCGAAAATTTGTTTTACTCTCTACGCTAGCGCATAATAGCCGAACATTGGTCTGTTTTCCTAATGCCTTTTGAAAGTATTGTAAAAACTGACTGCTATGAACGCAAATCTTCAATCGCAAAATTACGTAATCGTAATTTCCGTCAACGAACCACTAGGTACCTATAACTTGATGGACCCCCCACCCCCTGAAACAATGTCTGGATCCACCATTGATATTAACGTTATGTAGGTAACGAGTAATAATATAATAATTTTCGTATACCTACTAAGCATTTTTCCTAAAAAAAATATGATCTTTTTATTTTACAGAATTCTCATATTTTTTTATTACGTGCTTACTACCTATAACATGTGATGTCCATAACATACGAAGTAGTTACTACCTACTTGGGCTACTTCGTATGCTTAAGTCATGATTTACAAAGTACCTACTCGTAACCCTAACATGCTTGTTTATAATAGTAGTTAATTTTCTCCCTAGACCAAAGAAATTTTGACAAACATACATACAGGGTTATTCCTAAAATGATGCACAGAATAATCCCCTAAAAGGATGCTAATTGATTAGTAATAACCCTGTATATAAGCCACCTACCTAAATACACATTGTAAAATGTATACTATTTACAATTTTCAAAATCAATCAAATCAATTACTCCTTTTTGGCTAAGTAAGTACAGTACGTACTCGTATCAAGCTTGTAACCCAGTTTATTCGATCTGTGTATGCGAGCAAGACCGATGAATTTTTCGGAGCACTACTGAATTTTTTAAGCCAGTAGAGCTGTTTAAAGGAAATGACCCGGGAAATATTCTGCCGCGTGCCTATTTCATCCTTTCCGTCCGAGTTCTTTTATTTAGCGCCGATTTCAGTATCCTTATTACAGCGTGGCGTTGGTCAAATGTGGGTTTGAAGACTTTGATCTCACATCCAGAGCCAGAAAATACTCATACATGCAGAATTCCTTACTATGACTTCCTTCATCGCTTGTAACGTTGTAACTAATGCCTATTAACAAAATCTACTTTTCTTTTAAAAAATACAGGTCAGGTCAGCTACAGTAACTTTTCTTTGAAATAATGTGCAACTCAACTGATGGATTCACAAGGTCAGTGAAAACAAACCCCAAAAAATTTAATTTCACGCGCTGGTTAAGAGTCTACTATCTTTTGTCAAGTCTCTCATACGAGTAGACTTGAGTGTGTGTGATAAAATACTTTATGTATTTTCTTACCGCCGCTATAACCAATGAAAAAATAAATCCCAGGAAGCACAGCATTCCCACTAGATAAATATTCTTAACTGAATTGAATTCAGAATGTAATAATCTTGCCATAGTGAGTGTCAGCATTATCTGGAAAAGTACACCGAGAATATTACGAGTGTTGTTGGTCTGTAAGAAACTGATATAGACTAAAATAAGAATATTGATTACACTAGATTTCTATTAGACACACTTAACACATCCCAGATCAAACGCAGACTTGTTTGTAATGGAAAAATATCAAGCTTTTAGTAACCCAATTAACAGATAAATGACTTGCAAAAGGCTGGGAAAGATGGCGCGAATGAGAGCCACAACAATTATTGGCTGATTATTAGAATCATAGATTATATTATTTGTAAATCTCCTGTCCTAAATTAAGCACACGCACAAAGACGAAAGCCGTGCCAAATATCAAGATATCATTAGGCTAGATGACAAAAAATATACAATTGATAAATATAATTGTATCCTATTTTATGTAGTGTAACAATTGATGAATTGTATAAATAAGAATTAATATAATTGAAATAATCGTAGAATTGATTTGACATGTAACAATGGTGTTATTAATAAAAATATTGGATTGTATTGTAATTATCCTTGCAGTCTCTGTATGGGAGTCGGGTCTTTGGTTGCAAGCTTTGCCCTCTTTCAATACTACTAACCTTTTAGACCCAACTGCATTTCGTCTAGCTGTCAACTGTACGTTTGGGTGCATGGTGTTGTGAGGCACATCGCTGTCAGTGTGGTACTGCAGTTGACCAGCTTGGTCGTGGTGATGGCAAAAGGCCTGACGGCATAACGCTGGTCCTATGGAAGTGTGGACGGGACGCAACTTGTGTCGATACTTTGGCACCGTCACATCTTTCTGAGACTAAGAGTAGGGCTGGGGCAGCCAATTCGGCCAATTCGGCGGAGCAACACAAGCGGCGCTAATATGCTAACTCGGTAGTGGTTACATATTTAAGCCATTTGGAGTTGAGACATTGGGTCTGTAGGGGCCGGGAGCTCATATTATTTTCAAAAGTCTTTCTGAGCGTGTCTGGTGGACGCGACGCGTGACCAAAATGCTGGTGTTTATTTGGCTCAACGCATAAACATTGCCATTCAGCGTGGCAATGCAGCCAGCATGCTGGGCACGCTGCCAACTGGCAGTGGGCGCCAGCATTTGGATTATCCTTAGACCTTCAAGGGCCTGTGGATGATCCAATGCTTTTATGTAGTAGTAGTGTAGGTAGTTTTAGCATATAAGGTAGTATTGTATTTTGTTGTATAGTTAATATAATTAATCCATCCATTAGATTAAATACTATCAATTAGACAAAAAATTACGAATATGTAGTCAGTTAAAGTTTCGCGTGACTTTACACTACACGTTACACTTTTTGCACAGAATAGACGGTACGAGCTCCCACTCCCAAACTTTGACACGCTTTACATTTATCATTTATTGTCCAATTCTTTAAAAATCCATTTAACTAACGTCCGTTAATTTATATTTTTTATTATTCCGTAAATATGTCTGTTGTGCTTACTATTGTTTTTCGTTTAGGACAGGCGGCAGACTGGGGTCAACCAAGTGTCGGTCAATCATTGACTATACAATACTATACATATGCAATCGCCTATCAGATGAAGATATTGGTAATATCGATCAAATATCAATATGGAGTACTATTTGGAGAGAATCTAACCGATCTTTTGACAGATCCCGAGGATCCTCGACCTAGCCGGTGAGGTCGGTGTGTGTCAGTGTGCCTATGGTAATCGGCGTCTATCCCGAAATCGGAATACTTCTTGTTGCAGGGAGCTGTTGAATCGGACCAGCGATACAGATCCACGCTCCGTTACTTTAAGAAGCTGGGCTGGCTCGGGTAGACGTTGGAGGGGGAAATACACAAAACACCACATGCAGTACATCAGTGCAGGACTCATCACCCCCAAATTAAATACAAATAAGAAAGACCAGTGGAGCAGGTACAGTCATGGCTTATCTTGGCTTGGCGATATGGTGAAGACACCATTTTACGGATGTTTCCCACTGGTCAGATTGGTCAGAATAGTCTAGCCAATAGAAATATTTTTTCCCGATGTTAAGATTTATTTGACAGGTACAAAAGTCATAGAAAAAAGTACAATGAAAGTAAAAATGGTTTTGCATTTTATTATGTTACAAACGTGGACATGGTCAAATGTACTTTTGCTGCACATCAGTGATCAGCTTGTTCCTGGTATTTTTGAGTATGCAGATGGCAGCACAGTTGTTGAAAAGTACACTTCCAATCCAAGAGCAACAGAGCAGGAATCACAATCTTTCTGTTACCTAGTTTCAAGTATGTTAGAATCGAGATTTTATACATTCATCGTACATAACGACACAGATCCTAAAATATTTTCTGGGTACTAGACTTTTTTCTGTAGAGAAAACATTGTGATGTATACTTTAGCTGTTCTATCTTTCGGTAAGAAAACATGAAAGTTTCGTTGATGTTATTAAAAGGAAAGAGATCGCAGAACTTCTTAAAGTAAATTATGAGTTTTGGATATGTTAAAATCGTGTTATTTTATGTAAGATATTACTTTCTGTAGAAAGGCTGTTATAAAAACGCTGGAAAAACTCTATTCAATGTTTCTATGATTTTTGTATACCTGCCTTAAAACGCTTTTAGATACTTTTAGGGTGTTAGTTTAGGGAGAAATTTTCTTTAGGTTTGGGCAACTGAATACTATTGCCCAACACAGAAAAAATGTCATGTGTATTGACTTATGAAATGTATTGATTTTCCAGCTTGCTGGGGTGGCCACCGACCCATTAGCACCTCTCATGTTTGTTGACTGCCTCGGTGGCTCAGTGGTTAGTGACCCTAACTACTGGGTCAAAGAGGCGTGGGTTCGATCCCCACCCAGGGCAAATATTTATGTGATGAACATGGGTGTTTGCTCTGTGTCTGGGTGTAGTTTAGTTACCATCTATATAAGTATGTATTTAAAAATATATAAGTAGTATATCAGCCTCTGACAGCCATATCACAAGCTTTGCTTAGTTTGGGGTCAGAGGCCGTGTGTAAGATGTCCCAAATATTTATTTATATTTATTTATTTATTTATGTTTTAGGGTCAAATAGCTGGTCAAAATACTCTACTAACAGAAAAGGAAAGACGGCAAGAATACTCGAGTTATGTTTTCCTATAAATTATATCTCACTTTAGAGATACTTGGTTTGCATTGAGAACCTTATAGGGACGTCATTCGCTGTTTTACGGCCACTATATAATGGATCTTAATCCTAGGAATCCAGAGCTTTAGTCGTGTCCTGTTAAGTTTAGTGTGAACTATTTTCGGTACCAATTTCAACCACATAAACATTTGCACAAACAGTTATAGGCCGAAACAAACAGCTTAGCGGCTGTGACGTTAGCTACAAACTGCAGATAATCCAATCTTCGCGCAGCTGTTAGGTGACCTTCAGACAGGATATCAATCAATCATTTATTTATTTTTGACCTTCGAGCAAATATCTACAGAGCCACAGTTCCTAAGTGAAAGTAGTAAAAACTGTCCGAGCGCCGTAATACATACCGACTTAGATGCTTCGGCCCGTTTTCTCTAATCTCGACGTTATGTCACTTAATGATTGCTTGTGACCGAGCACTTTGGCATCGCGCGGCGTTGTAGTCGGCTTGCAATCGCCTTACGACTAACTAAAAAGCATGCCCACTACGTAGCTTGGGCAGAGTTTTGGCTCGGACACGTTTTTGCACGATTTTGACTATATAGATATTTGTTCGAAGTTTTTGACACATATACATATGTTAATGTACAGTATCAGATGATCCATAGACTCCTGAACTAGTTTAAGACTGTGTTCCGGGAGCCAATTGCTTCTCCATAGTAATGATTTTATACATGATGTCAAAACAAATCGTGTTTTTACTACATTTTTAATACAACTTTGTATTCAGAATGATAATTAATTTTAAAAAACATAGCAAAATATTTGTCAAAATTTCAGTAATTAAATCAATTTACTACAGTTAGGTGTAAATCATTTTCTAAAGTTCCCAATATAAAACAAAAGTGAGTAATAAGAACATTTTGATAGATACTAACATAATAAGCCCGATTTCATTAATTATATTAGCTAAATAGCATAGTTCTGTTTCTTTTTCACTTTAGACATTTGATAGAGAGAACGCTTTTTACGTTGCTATTAAATTTTAGCTGGTGCCTCTGTAATCGAGCTTACTATCGTTATAAATGACAAAATGTTGTTATTATTTATTCCATATACAATATAATTTACTTTTAAGCAAACTGTTAATGGCTATCCACAGGTTGTTTGATCTATTAATAAAATTAAATAAATTTTGCAAGGTATTTCAATTGTTTTCTATTAGTAAACGAAAGCGATAGCATAAGTCTGGTTTAATAAACTGACACTGATTGTTTACTTACAAGGTAAGCTGTTGTGGAAAACAGGATGTTTATGTATAAGTAATATATGTACAGCTTATCTGCATGGAAAAACTCCATGCTCAGAGGCATAACAGCATAGATAAGGAAGTGCACATGTGGCCGATATGCCACATTGACACAACTCTGTAACACTAATAGCTGGACCCGTACTATCCAAGCTCTCAGTAAAGCCATTGTTGTGAACAGCATCGAGAAAATAAGCACCGCATTGTCAACCATTGTAAATACTGATATGCAACTGAAATCATGTAGGCCAAGGAAACCAACGCCGTACGAAATTGCAATGCGCATAGCTCCTTCTGTCTGAAATGAAACGTGTTAATGATTAATCACTATAAATAAATCAATCATTTTCATCATCATATCATTTCATCATCAGCCTTCGATACCCATTGTTAGGCATAGCCATTCCAAAGCCTTTGCCCCTTGCCAATTTCATCCATTCAGGGCCGGATTTAGGAGGGTAACCGGGGCAAAAGCCCCGGGGCCTCCACAATGGCCCCCTAAAATTATTTAAAACGAGTAAAAACTGGCACACAACTTTCTTTTTCCGCTGTTTTACCTTGATCATCATCACATGAAAATGATTACAATTATTATTTTTATATTAATTCATATATGTATCCACTCTAAACAGCCAATCATAGGTATACACCTACCTGGCTTTTGCTACTCATCTTGAATGAATACTTATCCCTCGAATTGTGACCAAGGGGCCTCTACTAATTTGTAGCCCCGAGGCCTCCACACCACTATCATGCAATCCACTTGCAGCTTGCTGCTCGTTTACTGTCATCTTACCATGGCATAACGCACTGTCTTGATCTGAGCCACCACTCAGTTATAGTAACGCTCCATATGCTGTCAGCTGATCTTGTCACCAAATCGTCGACGTCCTTTCAGCCATTAGACCTCCCCTATAGATCTCCAATAAGACAGGTTGGAAGCGGCTCTCATTCAGCGCGATCCTGCGTCTTGATCAGGTCATCTGTCCACCTTGTAGGTGGACGTCCTACGCTGCGCTTGCTGCTCCGTGGTCTCAACTCAAGAAGTTTTTGACCTTATCGATCATCAGTCCACCATGCTATGCGCCCTGCCCACTGTCATTTCAACTTGCCATTCCGCTGGCCTATGTCAGTACCTTAATTTTCTACGGATCTCCTCATAGTCATCGTTTCAAATTAATATTATAAATATTATTCTTATACCCTTTTCACAATATATGCGTCGGTATATTGTGTGGCCGTTTCAATTATTCATATATTATGAGATTTCTCCCTGGTATCTTCTTTCACAAAGTCTCTGCAGTCCATAATCCATCCATACTCAGACCTCAGACGAAATAAAAAATCAAGACTGAAAGTCGTGAACAGACAAGTGAGGCCAGTTTTTTTATAGATTTGGTGAGTGCGTCGGTGTTGCGCCGCCATAGTTCCTGCCGGCTTAGTTTTGTTGTATGTGTATGTAGGTACGTGTATGTGTCATGCAATGTAAGCCATGGTGGTCAAGAGGTAGTGACACCCGCCTTACAATCGTGAGGACGTGGGTTCAAATCCCCGGTCCCGTACCAATGAGTTCTTTGGAATTTATGTACGGAATTCCACACCACTGGCTTTTCGGTGAAGAAAAACATCGTGAGGCAACCTGCATACGGCCGTAGAAGAAATTCGATGCCGTATGTGAATCCACCAACCCGCACTGGGCCAGCGTGGTGGATTTGGCCCAATCACCCTTCGTAGGTAGGCTTACGTCCTGCAGTGGACTATCAAAAAGGCTGGTACAGTACAGTACGTGTATGCGTATGTAATTGTATCTGTACACAGCGAGGCGTAGTTTTGCCGCTTCACTTGTTTTTCACAACATTTTGTCTTTATTTTTTGATTTGGTCTGACACTCTGACTTATCACCTAAACTACTTCCGGCCGCATGACATGCTCATATACTCGTATCATCTGCTTAACATCAGGCCATATGTAGACATATGACTACATATGGCAAACCTAGATCAAACAATAAAAATTACCAAGAAACAAATACAAAGTTATACAACATATTACTTAATCTGTAAGTACCCATAATTTAAAAGCACTTACGTATATTTCTAGTTTAGGATTCAAATTGCAGTCGAAAATATCATAAAGCGCTTCAATGCTTAAACTCCGATTGACAGCCATGTATAAAAATCCAACTATTGTAACGGTGGATAGAATACTCCATACGAAAGCTAACTTAAAAATCTGTAATGAAACCAAATAAATATATTATACCTACTACCTAATGCCCGCAGCTTTGCCTACGTTGTTCTAGAAGTCATTCAAAGTCATAATACATAGTCATCTCTTTAATCGATGACAAAAGTTTTTCGTGTGCCTTGGTGTCAGCTGCTAGAGAGTGCGCCGGGCGAGTAGTTTGAGCGAGAAACTCCCACTTAGCGCTCAGGTAGGAATTTGAGGGCTAAGTGGGAGTTTCTCGCTCAAACTCGATCGCGTTAACGTTTGATGTGATTTCTATGGAAATGGCACAACGCCATTTTGTGTCACGTACAGAAAACTAAATAGCTAAGTGTGAGTATTTTTTACGGTAAGGTAACGAGCGTCAAACCGATCCAACACAAGCGCGGCAACGTCAGTGATTGGCTAACTCAAGCGTATGTGTCAATGTGCTCGCGTGTGTGCTCGGCGCGCTCGGTCAAATCGTCGTAAAAGTAATTCGATTTGATTTGCAAAACTCCCACTTGTCACTCTGCTATGTGCGGCAGTCATGAGGCGCCAACTTGACCGCACAAAAACAATAGGCCCAATTTCAGAGGCGCTATCGTAATTATACTAGAAATTTAGAGTAGTCCTGCTTCTTTTTCACTATAATTTGCATTTGATAGAGAGAACACTATTTTACGTTGCTATTAAATTTACGAAGGCGCCTTTTAGATTGGCCCTAGTAAACTGTTATCTACCTCTAAACATTATCCGATTTCAGTGTTTTTTTATATACTAATTACTTTAATCGTTAGTTTTTAGGGTTCCGTACCATATTTTTCCCGGGACTAGTGTGACCCCCTCTTTCAACCCGGTGCCGGCTTGACGTTGAGTTCAGGGACACCCTGTTTATTCATATTCGCTGTATGTGTGTGTTATTTATTTGTATTTGCTATGTACATCCAAATGTGCTTAATCTGAACTGAAATTTAAATAACCTTTCAAGCACAATGGACTTCTACATTGTGCTTGAAAGGTTATTTCAATTTCATCTAATACACTTCTTCTCACATAAGATTCTGTGCAAATTGGCTATTTTATATCTTCAATTCTCGGTAATCCCGTCAATCACCGGGATCCCGGTTAAATTTCGACCGGGATTCAATCCCGGTAATATTAGCCGGGATCCAGGTATCTCAGGATCCTAGATCCCGGGTATTGCATTCCCTAGGCAGGTTTCATTAAACCGTTGTAAACTTCATTTAGGCTGCTGAGAAGATCGATTTTTTTATTAGGATTGTGAACAAAAATTGTGTTAAAAGATACAAGATTTAAACAATTAAGCATGCGCCTAGGAGAAAATGCGTGTAACAGGTCGATGTACCTATGTTATGAGCTACGAGAAGTTTTAAAGATATCTTTACAACCTTGTTTTATTCTATATTGTTTTATTTATTTGAAATAGGGAAATCTATACAACTTTTATTTATATATAAAATAGGTATATCTTTACAACTCATACATGTTACAAAGATACTACTACTCGTATAACGATTTCGTTATAACTTTAATAATGAAGAAAATGTGTTTTTCGTCGAATTTCTTAAGTATTTATTCGAATAGAAAATATTTGGATAGGTACTTATTAAGAAATCGATTGTAGGCAAATCGGTGACAAAGAGTTCCAATACCTTTGTATTTGTTTGGTTGTTAGGCTCATAATCCATCAAAACGGAGCGGAGACGGGTGAAGTTGGCAAGAGCGTACATAAGCCTAGTGTAGAAATAGTATTTAGCAAAGAACAAAACACTGCACAGACTATGTTGTGTTCTTCACTAAGCAAATATATAATTAAAGTTAAACGCAAGAGTCAGCATGCGAAATTCATTTTTTAGGGTTCCGTACCCAAAAGGTAAAAACGGGAACCTATTACTAAGACTCCGCTGTACGTCTGTATGTCCGTCTGTCCGTCTGTCTCCAGGCTGTATCTCATGAACCGTTATAGCTATAAAGCTGAAATTTTCACAAATGATGTATTTCTGTTGCCGCTATAACAACAAATAAAAAAAGAATAAAATTAATAATTAAGGGGGGCTCCCATACAACAAACCTGATTTTTTAGCCTTTTTTCGCTCTATACTCGTATCAATAATGGTAACAGTTTGATGCTTGAAATTTTCACAGAATATTAAGTTGTATATTCACTTCAATAAAAATAATAAAATTAAATAAATATTTAAGGAGTACAGTACGGAACTCTCCGTGCGCGAGTCCGACTCGTAATTGGCCGATTATTTTGGGTTATTTGCAAGTGATTGCTGACCTTGCATCTTGGATTTCGCCACCACCATTCACTAGTTTTGCAGCACCGGCAGCAAATACCTATTAATGCTTAGCCCAGCTTCACTCCGCTCTCTAATAGACTTGGTGGACTCTAGTCCTTATACACGTGATAGATTCGGATTTAAGGAGGCGAAAATAGATCTTTGTGTGTGATGTGAAAGGCTCTCTGGGACCAGCCGCGAAATAAGGTTGCGCTGTTAAGAATTAAGCTGTCTTTGGAATATTTTGAAGGACAACTAACGAGACGGAATTTTTATGGAATAAATACTTACGTATTTTTATGTTAAATTGAACATAATTTGTAAAATAAATATATCTTCCTGTCGCCGACCGAAGTTTTGAACTCTAACATCTTAGGTACAAATGAAAAAAATATCATCACTATCTATTGGACTGTACCACTTTGTCATAGAAATGCGGCTGACATACAGCCAATACTGGTCAGTCTATGCACAAAAGTACACTGATTTTCGCATTAGTTTTTAATTGATTCACTCATGTGCACTATTAATTTTGGTTTATAGGTGTATAAACCTTGTTAACATTAGTACCTATCCATGCCCGTCAAATGAGTTTTTATAAAATTACAATGATCAATTAACAAAAACAGTTTTCGTAGTGACCTTTTCCTACTATTTGGGTTCTAAATTATACAACAAACTTAGTAAGCAATCTACGCTAAATGCGCATATATTTAAAAGGTTTATGTTATCTTTTGTAAAAAGCATGGACTATCAGAACACTGAAAGCTTAATATCTGTTTGTTAATTTTTCTCTCAATTAGGTATTTACTTATGTTTAAATACGATTCTCACAAGAAATTTACTCATCTAACTATGGTTATCATAGGTCTATGGATTTAATGTTTGAGTTATTATCAATTTCATTATTATTTCAGAATTAATTGTTATTATTGAATCAAACTTAATCTAGTGCAACTATAGGGAGAAGCCACCGGATTCCGAGACACAGTTATAACTAGTTCGCAACCGGTGGATTCATACCACAGCATGTAAATGTTATGTCCTAATAAAGATTTTTGAATTTGAATTTGTAATTTCACAAAAAACTCATTTGTAACTGACAAACAAAACCACCAACAACAACTTATTATAAAACAACGGTTCGCACACAATTTTTCTAAATTAGAGCAACCTGAATCCAATAGGTATGTAACTCTTGGCGTAGACATCTCAAAGCCCACTCTTCTTTTTAGTAGTTATGCGCATTTTCTTCTTAGGTAAAGCTTCTAAATGTTCAAAAACTCCCCTACGGCAACGCGCATTTTGGTGTGAAACTTTTTGATTTAGGTATAATTATAGGAAACTAGCTACCCGCCCCGGCTTCGCACAGGTGTATTATACATATAAAACTTCCAATTGAATCAATCTATCTATTTAAAAAATTTGTTTTATACTATGTAGTGATTTATAAACTAGCACACAGATGTAGATTTTCATAAACATTATTAGCATCTACGGAAGGTATCTTGACACGCACTTGACAGCTTTTTAGGTTTCTGTCCGTACAAACACGATTCCAGTCGGAGACGTTAGAATATTATACTTCACTTATTATACTTCATTCATATTATACTTATTTTACAATAGTTAAAAAAATACTCCATGGGATCTGGAAAACTTCAACAAAAAGTTTATGGTTACCAGAAATATGGAAGAAAAGTTTGCATTTCTGTATTTTTATGTGTTATGTTTTTGTATGTTCGTCAGGTCTTCCTCTGACAATAGTATAAGTCAGACTCGTTGTGTAACAAACATTATTGCATCATTTTTTTTATTTTATGCAAAGTTTTCTGTATGAGGTTTTCAGCCGCACACATAAGTATAGGCTCGTCATAGGGGTCATGGTTTGAAAGAGCTTTAATTTATTATATTTACATATCAGATTGCTTAAGACGTAATGTCTTATTTTTTACACTTTCTAGTTCATTATCGTTTATATCGCATTTCTGTATTTAATACAGGGTTTTCTTCTTATCCTGTACTAAGTCGTAAGAGGTTATTAAGACCGTTATTATGAACAATTTTTTCTAAAAACACGGATTTCCAGAAAAAAAACAATTGTTTCATACAAAATTGCAATTCGGAATCGAAAAATGTATGAAACAGCTGATTTTTTCCGGGTGGGCCTCATAGTTAATAATAATAATAATATTAAATCTTTATTTCTCTATAGTTTACAAATTATACATACAATTTTAATTATGATCTAGCATAACAAAATGTACAAAAATTTACTGTTGCCGAACTAGGCTAGTGCCTGTGTTTCAGCGTACAGCAACCTCCCTACAGGGTAATGCCATAATTAAGTGCTATTTACTATAGGTTTTAACAATTTTTTGAAAAAGTTTAAATTTAAACAAACTAAAAGAAAAAAAGAATGAAATTAATTTTCAACTTACATAAACTATTGCGAGTATAGTGTAGAATGAGCCTCTCTTTGAGTAAAATGTGAGTGAGTGTGTAATGCATGTATGTATGTGTGAGACATGAGGTCATGCCCACGTGTGTGTTTCTGTGAGTGGGAGTGTATATATGCATGTATGAATGTGAGAGGGTGTAATCTTGTAAACAAGACAGCTTATATCAGTGATAAATAGATTAAATAGTACCTACCAACAAAATTTAGCTACTTCAAAACTTCCATCAAGTTTTCGGTTTCTTCTGAGTTCAATAATTTTAGCCAATTTGTAATTTTAAATTTGACTTCATACTTAGATAAGTTGTAAATATTCAAAATCTTATTAATTTTGTTATATAGAAACGGGCCCAAAAAAATTAAAAATCTTCTAATGAAAGATGTGTTTATTCTTTGAGGTAGTCGGCAAACATCATATTTACGTCTGTTAGGCTGAGACGGAGGAGCGTAAGTTATACGAGAATGTTGCTTTATTATTATACTAACTATAAATAGTTGTCGAACTGTAAGTACGTCACAAGATTTATATAGTAGAGTTGTGTCAAAAAGAATTGGCCTACCAGTACTGATTTTTAAAACAGCGCGTTGAGAAATCTCAATGGGCCGCAAGGTAGTTTTGGGGGCTCCCCCCCAAGATGAAATGCAATACGTAATTAAGGACTGACACAAAGCAAGATAAATTTGTTTTATTATATCTGGTGTCGCAATTTTTCTGAGTTTCTTAAAGATTTAAAAAGTTTTACGTATGCGTTTACTTAAGTTTATTATATGCTGTTTGAAATTCAAATTATTGTCGATGATGATACCTAAATATTTCACAGACGTCGCAGAATCTAAAGAGTTGCAACTACAGTTTTTTGGCTTAACTGAAAGGCAATGTAAAGTGTGGGCAAATAATTTGAAGTTATCAGGTCTACGAAAATTTGTTATTGAAAAAGTCATGTACTTCGTTTTTTCGGTATTTAAGGAAAGGATGTGTTCACCAAGCCACCTACTAACATCATCAAAGCCAATCTGAGCAGCAACATGTACTTTTTGCCACGTGCTATCTGACTGATCTGATCTGATCTGAACATCAGTACTGTGTCATCCGCATACGAAATAATCTGACCGTTATTGAATTTAAGGGAGCACAGATTATTTAGGTATATTAAAAATAGAGTTGGGCCCAAAATGCTGCCTTGAGGAACTCCATATGTAATTGGTAAACCATTACTAATACGGTCACCTATCTTAACACTTTGATACCTGCCAGTTAAATAACTTTTGAAAAGTGCAAGTTGATTACCCCTTATTCCTATACCTGCAAGCTTTTTTACGAGAATACTGGCAGAGACTGTATCGAAAGTTTTTGCTAAATCCAAGAAAATTGCGATGCATTTTTTTCTTTTGTCTAGGCTTTCCGATATAAAACTAGTTAATTTACTTACGGCATCATCTGTTGATTTACCACGACAGAATCCAAATTGATTACTGGAGATAATTTTGTTGTGATCTAAATAACTTATCAATCGATTATTTATTAAACGCTCTAAAATTTTGGAAATGGACGGTAGAATAGAAATAGGTCGATAGTTGTTGATACAGTCTCTGTCACCATTCTTATGAATAGGCAAAATAAGAGATCTTTTAAGATCATCAGGAAATACACCATTCTCAAAACTAAGATTAAAAATATGCGTGAGGGGGGGCACAAGGAAGTCTTTATTTTCTTTCAAGAATTTATTCGATATGCCGTCCCAACCAACAGAGCTCTCATTTTTTAGTCCTAAAATAAGCCTCTCTACTTCCTCTAGATCACAAGGAGGACAAACGATTGCGTATGCCGATCACCCATATCTGGATTCTGAGTAGTTTTATTTTTATCTATTCTTATGTTCTCTGCCAGATTTTTGCCAATATTGACAAAGTAATCATTGATTTTGTTAACAGATAAATCTGGAGTGCTACACGTAGTTAATAGTTCATGAGGATAATTATTCACTTTATTAGTATCACATATCTCTCGGACCGCAGACCATAATTTCTTGCAATTTTTACCAGCCTTTTTTAATATATCTTCATCATAGGCCATTTTAACTTTTTTAATGAGTGCATTACAAAAGTTCCTGTAACGGGTGTATGTTAATTCCAATATTTTGTCATTAGGTGAGCTTTTACACTTTTTGTGCAGATTGTCCCTATTTCGGACACACCTTACTAATCCTGTCGTCATACACGGTTTTATAATTTTTTTACGTCCAGAGAGATGAACCGTTGTTGTGTTATTTTTTATTACTGTTTGTATTTCTTTTATTAGGTAGGATAAGGAAAAATTTGAGTCTTTAGAATTATATATAGGACTCAAGTCAATGTTAAAAATATCTTTCTTTACTCCAACAGTATCTATTTTAGTGAAAGTCGATTTTGCGTAGTTTCTCGGTATTTGGCGATCTAAGCATACTAAAGTGGGTCTGTGATCCGTGATATTTGAATGTGGAACAAGAGTGAGTGCAGAAAATTCAGTTTTCAGAATAGCGTGGTCAAGACACGTCCCACTATCTTCCCGTGTGACGAAATAATGAGTAGGAAAAAGCCCATGATATGCCAATAGATCTAAATACTGATTACAGCTTTCGTTATCTTTTTCTGGGTTTATTGCAATGTTAACATCACCGGTAATAACGATGTTTTTGACAGAAGACAGTTTATTAAGTAAATTATCCAAGGATTGCAAAAATTTATCAATCTTTTTAAATGATGGAGAACGATATATTGCCAGTATAGCAGTGTTTTTGTCGGGTTTTATTATTAGACAAAGATGTTCATAATCATGTTCTGAAGCACCTACTTTCAGCTTAGTACACCAGCGGGGCAATTCTGTCAACTAATCTCGGTTCTTAGGTGACACGTCTTGGAACCTGTCTCGTTTTTCTGACAGTTTTGAGCTGTCGGAACTGTCAGAAAAACGAGAGAGGTTCAAGAACGTATCACTTCCGTAAAGAGATCGGCTAACAGAATTGTTCTGGATAATCGTGTATACCTACATATAACAATCTCGTGTCACAGTGTTGGTTATCCATCACCTTCGATCCGGCGCGGTGCGGCAGAGTGTAGGTGTATTTGGTAGGTTGAGTTGAAAAAAGGGTGTAGATGTAGGCTATTTTTAACCGACTTCCAAAAAGGAGGAGGTTCTATGTTCGTGTATATGTATTTTTTTTTGTGTATTATGTTCATCGATAATTTCGCCAATTGCGAACCGAATCGAAAAAATCTTTTTTGGTTCAAAAGGGTCTACTCCCGAGGTGGTCCCATTTAAATTTTACAGAAATCGGCTGAGCCGTTTAAAAAAAACAGCAATAATGAAGCAATTCGGCTGAGTCGTTTTTTAAAAAAAACAGCAATAATGTAAGCAATTCGAGAGAAATATCGGAAATTTGTATACGATGAACACCGATTATTTCGCCAATTATGAACCGTATCGAAAAATTATTTTTTACTTCGAAAGCGTATACTTCCAAGATGGTTTCTTTTAAATTTTACAATAATCGGCTAAGCCATTTTTGACAAATCAGCAAGAAAGTATACAATTCGAGCGAAATATTCGAATTTTGTACACGATGGAAGGCGGTTTTGTCATTTTTTCCGAAAAAAATATGATTAATACCATAGGTGATAAGAGTGGCTCACTTCATTTTCAGTTATCATAAATAACAACGTTTTTCGGATCATTTAGTAAAAATAGGTATAGGAATTTAAGTTTCGGAGGCATTGTAGATTAATTATTAATAAAGAAGTTTGTACACAAACATTATTGAAATGTGATCGATTGATTAATTATGATTTTTATTAATTATTGCTGTTAGACGATCTCTGACTAATTGATATTTATGAATTAATCAGTATGAGTATAACTTCTTTGTAGACCTTTTTAACCGACTTCCAATGAGGAGGAGGTTCTACGTTCGTCTGTCACTTGAATGTGTTATCTTTAAGTGTATGTTCATCGATAATTTCGCCAATCGTGAACCAAATCGAAACATTATTTTTTAGTTCGAAAGTGTATACTCTCGATGTGGTCCCACTTCAATTTTAAATAAATCGGCTCAGCTGTTTTTGATAAATAAACGATAATGTTAACAATTCGAGCGAAACATTCGAATTTTGTACACGATGGAAGGCGGGTTATCCATTTTTTTTGTGAAAAATAATTATTTGTTTATAATTTTATCAAAGAAAAACTTACCTTAACAAGAGTATCATCAGAGACTGTTGAAAATAAGAAGTTTATAACCCACACTATAGCAGTGATAAAATATCTCGATGTTATTGTACTTCTTCCGAGATACACGAACGACTCTCTGAAAAAAAAAACACATCTATTACTAGTAGTTCTCTCTCTGAATCTTCATAAGTCAGACTAAATCTCGACTCGTTCTTGATCGGGTTGATTCATACATGTTGTTAGGTTTTAGATAATTATCGATATCGCCAAGTTCTTATATTTTCAAAATGGCTGATAAAGAGCGACCCTTTTTGGGGAAATACCCCTCCAATAAAAATAGCCGACGACAAAAATTTCACTAGTAATTAAATAGAACCTTTGTACTAAGTTTCATCGAGATTCGTTGAAAAATGCGACTTGTATAGGCTAATCAACATCCGGAAAGATGCCAGCAAGATCGCCGAGTTAAAACGGATACCTCTCTCAACTAGTTTGCTTCGGTCAGTGAGAATAACTCTTACACGTATAGATAAGGAACAAAACATTCTATCAATCTATTGTATGAAATGAATGTTTAACATTGCCTTTAAAACTATTGTTTAACAAATTATAGGTCGATGCATTTTGAATATTTTATGAATTTCACGTGTTTCATGAGGTGCATGGCCTGATTAACCCTTAGGCTAATTAGGTTGCAGCCTAGGGCGCGAGGATCGGGGTGGCGCGCGCTGAAATCGTGTCTTCGCATGAACTAAATCTAGCATCATTGCATATACCCTACATAATCTTACAAACAAACAGATTATATATATATAAACCGACATATGCTTACATTTAGATCTCACTACTTTTTTTGAAGAATTATTGCTCGAGTTGTTATACTTTTTACATGCCATATTTTTATTGGGATATATTTCACTAGACCAAGACAAAGTATTAAAAATAAATACGCTGTGAACTGAAAAAGCCCGGGACTCTAATAATTTTACAATTTTGAAATTTGATAAGCGCGTGTAAAACAAACACTGACTTCGTCACTCGTATCGGTCGGTACGGGGCTAGATCTAGCCCTTTTACTGTAGGTGATCTCGTTGTTTATTGATTTAGGCCGGAAACAGCTATCTTACCCTTTTCATTTTCTTAAAAATATTGCACCATAATCTGAAATTTGCTATGCTAACGTCGTGGTAACATCGTGGAACTTTCGCGATTTGTGTCATAGATATTGATTTATTTATATTTCTATGTTAGATACCATTTGTAAGATTATGGCTGCATGCCGCATCTCTACGAGGCGTCGTTTCGCGTTTTATATAAAGTAAAGGTAAATTAGCCTTTTTTGACAGCAAGTCTTTTCTTGGTTTACGTGCTTCAAGGTCTATAGAAACTAAGCCAATACAAGTCATGCGGTCAAACACGCTATGGATGTATCGTTTTCTACTTGGTAGCCTGCAGTCACTTGTCATTATTTTACTGGTATAATGCGTGAGGTGTTTTGACTTTATGTAGGTACGGTCAGTTAAAGAAATGGTTTGCCACCCTAAGGTTGAATGTCGTGCAGATTAAAGCCAATTAAAGGACAACCTTAGTTTTGTTTGCAGATCGATCTGAAAACTATTATAGGTAGTATTCATACTACTGGTTCATAAGCCATGTTAAAAATTTCAAACTAGTAAACTAAGTAAAAAATAATGTTCTACTTTTTAGGCCGACCGTAACCAACACAGGCACACACACACACATGGCGGAGTGCGGGGGCGCGTCCTCATAAATAGCATAGGGCGGTCAGAACTCCTGATGAGGTGTCTTACTTTTGATTTAAGCTGTAGAAGAAACTAGATACTTACAAATAATAAGACACCGGTGAAGAATTTCCGAGAATCGTATCTTTTATGTTTTTTACTTTACACAAGTAGAAGATGTCAGTCGACTCAATACACGTTCTATTCATTTCTTTGGCACTTTCGCTGCATTTCGTCCACCCAGGGTTCGATCTAAAGCTCGTGACAAGATACTGTAACGTATGTTCCGAGAACCGACTGTGCTAAAAATAAGAATGTCATAATTTAGCTGAACGTCAGACAGTATCAAAAATAGAGTAATTTAAAGGGCAAATTTTGCTTATTAACCGACTTCCAAAAAGGAGGAGATTCTATGTTCGTGTGTATGTATTTTTGGTTCCTAAATGTGAAGGTTATAAGCCTTTGTAATATTAGGACGAATTATATCATGCCTATTGTAGTATCTGCTAAAACGTAGGTACTTATAGCAAATATTGTCACTTCTGCTGAAGCAAATTGGTTCGGGATTTGGGTAAGCTTCTTTTCATTTCATCTTTATTTTCATTATTATCTTGCGTTCCCGTGAAATTTTTGACCTGAGACATGAGCTAAAGATGATCACTGTAATTTTGTATGTTGTTTGCATTACTATGTTTCTGACAAATAAATAATCTTGAGACTATTATGTTATGATATATTATAGTGTCTTCACAAAAGTGAGACAGCTCAACGAGATCTACATTGTGGACGACAGCAGTCAAACTTAAAAGTAGTTCGTCTCCGTAAATGTCGACTTAAGACCACAGCTGTCTTTACAAAGTGAGAAAGCTCAACGAGATCTACATTGTGGACGACGGCAGTTAAACTTAAAAGTGGTTTATCTCCGTAAATGTCGACTTAAGACCACAGCTGTCTTTACAAAAGTGAGAAAGCTCAACGAGATCTACATTGTGGACGACAGCAGCAGTCAAACTTAAAAATGGTTTGTCTCCGTAAATGTTGACTAAAAACCACAGCTGTCTTTACAAAAGTGAGAAAGCTCAACGAGATCTACATTGTAGACGACAGAAGTCAAACCTAAAAGTGGTTTATCTCCGTAAATGTCGACTTAAGACCATAGCTGTCTTTACAAAAGTGAGACAGCTCAACGAGATCTACATTTTGGATAACAGCTGTCAAATTTAATAGTGGCGTTTAAAGACATCTTACTAAGTATTTTAACCAATGCATAATTTTGAGCAGCGCGGGTTAAACCGCGGGGCGCAGCTAGTATGGTATAAAACAAAATACCCAGGTATAAAATAAGTGTATTTTGACCTCTATATGTGATATATATGAATCAAACCTAAAGCACAGTACGGTGTTGTGGTATAGCCGAATCAAGCTTCGGATAAGCCAATCCTCATTTCAGTCAGAATTGGGTTATCGGCAACTTAATGTAACTGATTTCACAGCCCCCAAGAAGATAATCTTGCCTATAGTTATCATCATAAAAAGAAGTATTAAAATCTAAAAAAAACTTACATAAAGAGTCCACACAAATGTTTGTAGAAACATACCAAAGGTTACACCCCGCATTAGCGGATTCAATAGTTTTGGTGCATCAATTCTTCTCGTGTATAGTTTCACAAAAAAATCCATAAAAAAATACGCCATGCCAAACGTGAATTGAAAAAATAAGAACTCGTACACGTTCACTGTAAAAAAATATTATGATGTTAGATTATAGCAATGTAGCCCTAAAATCATAATAGACAAAAACAACATCCTTACTAATATTATAAATCCGAAAAGTTTGTTGGTTTGTTGGTTTGTTACTCTATCACGCGCCAACGGAGCATCGGATTGACTTGATTTTTGGCATGGATATAGTATAAAAGGCGGAAGGAGCTTTAGGATACTTTTTATCCCGAAAAATTTCATAGTTCCTGTAGGACAGGACAAAAACCCTCGAAAGCGAAACTGTCGCCACTATCACAAAGACGCTAAGTGATTAATTCCTATATGACGTTAATATGGACTAACGAAACGTCACAGCCATACGTAATTAGATGACAGGACATTGTCTGCAGACTTTTATAAATCACAAGTAGCGTGGCAAGGCGACAAATTGTTTTTCTACCATTATATCCCCTTGAAGAGGAAATAAAGTATGGATTGAAAATGACAACTGACATTAAAATTGGATAAAATGTTATTTTCCCTCTGCATGCTACATGTTACTATGACGTTTAATACCAGGCCGTCATTTTGTCAGACATTAAAAATATTTTTAAATATTCTATCATTAGAGGTTCAACATGTTTTTTTATTCTACCTTTATGGTACAGAATCATCATACTTTAATATTATCAATCCGAAAAGTTTGTTGGTTTGTTCCTCTTTGACGCAGCAACGGAGCAAAAGATTGACCTGATTTTTGGTATGGATACCTATGGTTTAATAGACAGAAAGTGATAATAGGATACTTTTTATATCTCGAGAAAATTCGTGATTCCCATGGGATAGGACAATAACTGTTTCTCAGCAATGGAGCAACGGATCGACTTGATATTTGGGGTGGGCATAGTTTGGAAGACGGAAAGTGACATGGGATACTTTCCATCCCGAAAAAATTGTGGTTCCCGTAGGACTTAACGATAAATTTTTCTCAGCAACGGAGCAACTTGCCTTGGCATATTGCATGAATATAGTTTGAAAGACGAAAAGTGACATAGGCCACTTTTTATCGCAAAAACTTTAACAGTTCCCGTAGGATAGGATAAAAACTAAGTGAGTGGGCTGCGGTAGCAGCCGTCTAAGCGCCAGAAATAACCTGTCATGGCAAGTTTAGGACGTTCCCACATATTTCGCACTCCTTCGCGGCACTCAACAGCACTAGCCCAGACTCGGGCTCCATAACGGAGCTTGCGCTCTCGCCATAGTGACGGAGTGTTTCGGAGCACAAGACACATCGTCATCCACCACTCGGGACTAACCAGTACTGAACGTCAGACAGCATTCCAACGCCCTGGTCCCAGTGCAGTGGGTCAGTCATAGTAGCCCAGCGCCTGCCTCTTCAACTGCAGAGGGCAGTGAGAACGGCAATCGCGATACCGACACCTCTCTTCCCCTGCAGCCCCACTGCGTCTGCCAACACGTTGACGGCCTAGCGGAAGGTAGGGTAGGTGGCGGCACCCACACCACCAGTTCCATATATCCCACCGCGGCCCCTTATCCTCGGCTGTCATATCAGAGTCCAAGAAGCAGCCTTGCTTTATGAAACTAAGAGAGGTTATTCCCAGCAAGTAACTGGAGATAGAAAGACAGAAAAGAAGCCACACCCAGCGCAGCAGGAGGAGCTGGAGTTCATATGCCTGGCAGACGGAGCAGCACTAGAGCAAAATCTTAACCGAGAAATTAACATATTTACAGACGGCAGTAAAATTAAAGGTAAAGTTGGGGCGGCATTATCCATTTGGGATGATGCCGCTGAGATCAGTACCCGCAAGCTGAAATTGGCCGATTGGTGCTCTGTGTAACAGGTCGAGTTATTGGCTCTTCTTGAGGCTACCGAAAAAGCAAAAATCTTTTGTGACTCCAGGTCTGCACTGGAAACGTTAGTTGGCGTATCTTCCCTCCATCCCTTAGCAGTAAATTCAAAGCTAACATAAAGTTACTACACGCACAAAATAAAATAGTGAAACTTTATTGGATTAAAGCGCACGCGGGGATGGAGGGAAATGAGAGAGCGGACCAGCCAGCAAAGGAAGCAGCACTGCACTCGAAGTGCAGACCTATTTAGGATAACTGCCCCGTTTCATTCGTCAAGCGAGAAATCCGATAGGACTCTCTTGACGAGTGGAACCGGCTGTATCAGGATGGACACACAGCGGCGGTAACCAAAACATATTTTCCGGATGCAAGGGCGGCATACAAGATCGTAAGAGAAATAGCACCAGTGGGAATCATAACTCAAGTGCTGACGGGGCATGGTGAGTTTTCCCAATACTTACATCGATTTAAGTTGAGGGAAAGCCCATCGTGCATCTGTGAACCCACAAAAGAGGAGACTCCACTGCACATAATCTTGGAATGCCCAGTTTATGGAAAGCAGAGATTTGATTTAGAACAAAAAATTGGAATTAATCTAACACGAAAAAACCTTAGAAACAATTTATCGAATTTTTGCACAAATATTTGTAAAAAAGCAATACTTAATTAGGAACAAGTAGGTATAAACTTTGCTGTACCATTGTAATGTTTATTATAACTGCAAACAGCCAAAAACATTGAAATATAGGTATACTTAGTTTTTATTCATTTGTAATTAAGACCCCTGATCATGTCAGGGATATTTCGCGATATAATAAAAAAAAATCCTCGGATGCAGCGTCGCAAGAGCGGCACTGCAGTCCGCCTAAGTTGCGACACTCCTCATAAGGCATGCAACCTACCGGCCATCCTCTCAGCTGCTTTAGTTAAAAGCGGCTGAAACTCGAGTGCCAGCCTCTAAGCTTCCTTGGGGGAAAAGACCCAAAGAAGAGGGAGACTTCGAGCGCCGCCTTTTCAGCTGCCTCAGACCTCCCCCACGACAAGGCGGGAATACACGGGGGGGGTTGTATATACACTCCAACCGTAACTTAACCAACAAAAGCATTCCTCTAAGGTATTTTGATATTTGTCTGTTAGGTTAGGTTTCGCAGCCGACATAAACATAAGCCAAAATCAAGATACAACGCGGGCGAAGCCGCGGGTAAAAGCTAGTAAATAATAATCCGTCAATATAGCGCTCGTAGCGTAGTTTGACTAGGTGTTTGTCAGCAATCACCGAAATTAAGCAAAGTTCTGCACGGTCAGTAGGTATTTGGATAGGAGACCGCGGGTGGCATTTTCCAACTGAGCGCTATCGAGGCTCGGATCACACGTTAAATTGTAGGTACCGGTTGTTTTAATAAACAAGCCATGACAGAGGTCTTCAAGCGGCATAAAACTCTGACACCAGGCTAGCCACCCGGCCTATACGTACTTACTTACCAGTCAATTATTAGAGTTCCGTACCCAAAGGGTAAAAACAGGACCCTATTACTAAGACTTCGCTGTCCGTCTGTCACCAGGCTGTATCTCATAAACCAGTATAGCTAGAAAGCTGAAACTCAACGCTTTGTACCACACAAAAGCACGTGTTTTTGATAAAGTCTATTCACCGTAAGCCTTCTGTAACATTTTCAGTGACTCCAAACATGAAATTCCATTGGCGATGTAAAATTTAAGACAAACTCTTTGTTCGATGTTTTTGTCCTTAATGAAATTTGCTATACATACTAGATATGATATAACTAAAAACAGCACTGTATTTAATTTAAATAACAGATGCAACTCGAACTCCGCGCCTAAATGGAAAACAATTGTGCCAATCTAACAACAACCATAGAATAATAACGCCGAGAAACCGAGAACAAGCACGCTAAGTGAAGCAAGAAATACCAAGCTTGAAAAAGCTTGGTACGCGAACGGCGCGCGGCAGTACTCACAGTCGTACCGTGATAAAAACAGCTCCCGTAATTTATATTTTAAAATGACGGTTTGTGTGGTAAACGGGTGCCACAGTGAATCGGCAAAACCAAACAAACAATGCAACATCACATTCCACATGTAAGTATTACAAAATATCTAATAATTTGATGTAAAACGCCTTCCAATGTAAATATAAATTCACAAAATTTCGACAGACGCCATAAGGACTAAAAGTTGCAAGTAAAGGGTAAAACTTTTCCCCCACATTTTGATATTGAAATTAGTAATGAAATATACTTCCATTGCCTTGACATGGGATTATCAGTACATATTATTATGTTTTCATATATCCTACTTGATAAGTACCAAAGCGAGACATTATCATCATAATTAGATGGTTATGACCTTAGGTTATGACAGAGCGGCAGTGTCTTGATTTGGAACGTCATAATACGTCACTTCTTTACATGGAACAGATGCGGTTATCGTAAAGAGATATCATACGATAATCAAGTAGGCCACTATAGTCCAGGAGGCAAGCGACAAAAATGACGACTAACCCATCTGAAAAGTCAGGCTACAAGTTTCGGCTGCATTTATTTTTTTATCCAGTGAGATGTGAAAGTATAAATGACTGATCTTGACTCCAAAATCATTGACCTTGAGTCCAAGATCACTTAAGGTCCATCAAGGTCGATGATATTGTAGTCAAGGCCAATGACTTCCAGGTGTACTTGGGGGTGCATTCCGGATTTGGTTTGTATTTCTACGAACATTTGTCAGGTTGATTTTATTGTGAACAATACTGTGTTGATTTTTTTTCATTATAAAATTATATATAATTTTGTAGTGATGATTTAATTTTAATTTTGTGATGATGATTTGTTTTTGATTTTGTAATGAAAATTAATTTTTAATTTTGTAGTGATAATTTAGCAATGAGCCTTCCCAATGTAATTAATAATTTGTCATACCCTTAAAGGGTCATATGTATTTGACATTATTATGACATGTAATCTAATAACCGCATGTAAAAATTACAAATGTTCCAATTGATAATTTAATTGAATTGAATTGAATTTCGCGAATCCCTGGTTGGCCTCATAGTACATTTTGTTCAAAATGATGACCTGAATCACCTCTTTTCGGCTTTGTACACAACAACTTTTTTTTTTAATTAAACTGGGTATAACATGAACAAAGTGATTAAAAAAAAATTAATTAAGAAGTAAAAATTAATTACTTTTCGTGTGTTACTGTTTTATGTGTGCGTACTGTTTTCCACACGAAAAGCCCTAGTTAAGTAAAAACTAAAAACACAATAATTAAATTGGTCAAAATTTTATTCTAATTAAACGGTTTTATGTACTAAAAGATAAAAAATTATAACTCAACAGTAAAATCGTGAGGTCTTCGCATGAAAGATTTCATTATGTATGATGCGCCCCACGATTTTATTTTAGAATTATTATTTTTTATCTTTTAGTACCTACTTAAAACCGTTTAGTTAAAAAAATATCCATTTCACAAACTGTGTTCCACACGAAAAGCCCTTTCATATAATACCCATACTAATGGAATTTAAAAAAAATGTTATTAACAGAAATGTTTGGAGCCACACTCAAAGGCACTAGTATAAGTTATGCAAAATCTGTACTAAAGGCTCTGATCAAATTTCCCAACTTTTTGGGGTAATCTGATTCTGATAGTAACATTACTTGTTTCGTAGTGTGCGTGTTGCCGCGCGTAAATACGTATGACTCGCGCATACATCAATCGTGTTGATGCTTCACTCTCGAGATTTTTTTGACATGAAATTATCATTCTCGGCGTTATTATTCTATGACAACAACAATAAAAACAAAAGTTTGAATTTGGAACCATAAATAAATCATCCATTCCCGATACTATGTTGACTGAATGTATTTAAGGGGGGCTCCCATACAGTACGGAACCCTGCGTGCGCGAGTCCTACTCGTACTTGGCCGATTTTAATTACTTATTATATTTTTTCATTATCAATTCCGGGTTATGTCAAATCTAATATTTCAAGAGTTATCGGCTGCGATTGAAAAACCTGTTCATTAAATGGGCCATAAAGGCAGTACTTTCCTACCGTTCACCTCCTGCGACCACCTGGGTGAACCGTGGAAAGTTTTTTGTACAACGGCTTACCTCTCAGATAGAACTTGAAAGCCCCTAAAACCTAAAACTAATTGGTGACGGCACACCTGAGAAATTTGGTGCTGGCGATGACAAATTGACAGTGTAACGTGTGACTTATAAAAATTGTTCCTGAACATTTATTCATTATTTAGGTAATACCGTTAATTTTACTTTATAAAAGATAAATAGACGGTAAGTTTACAAAAAAGTTTACTGGAAATAAAACATTTTTTTACTACTGTAATGGTCTTCATGAAATTTGCCCTAAAGTGCATAGTTTCCGAGATTTCGGCCAAAAATGTTTTTCAAGATGGCGCTTGAAGCTCCACCTGAATCTGTCAGCATTTTGTGATTTTATGAGCAAAAAGAGATAGTAACCTTTAAAAAAAATTGGATCGGAAATTTAGTGAAAAGTTGACCAGTAACGTCTGTTTTTACTGTAGTAATAGGACGTCCACTGCAGGACAAAAGCGGCGAGGCTTTTGTCCTGCAGTGGACGTCCTATAGATCTCCAATAAAACCAGTTCGAAGTGGCATACATCTTAATGACACCAGTCCACCTTTTGTGGACGTCCTACGCTACGCTTGCCAGTACGTGGTCTCCACTGAAAAACACTTTTATAGAAGAGTCATAAAGGTATGATTTCTTGAAATACAATTTCCTTACCTCCGTCATCCACTTGTGCAAACAAGTCGTAATTGTAAACGGTGTTGGAATAGGTATAAGCTAAAAATACAAATTTCTTAATACTATCCCATCTAAAATGGCTGCCCATCGGATCCTGAAAAAAATATATAGCTAAAGCAATAGGTATGATGACTGGGTAAGAAATGTTTAATATAATTGGTCCGTTAACAAAACATTGGACATGAATTTTTTTTGTCAATAAAACAACCAATGGCATGGATAAACCTTGTCAAAGTTTGAGAGTCAATCAATCTGGGTCCTTCTTCCCCCCGAAGTTGTGGAAGTGAGGAATCAGCTGTCGAGGATTCCCTCCTTGCTGAGGCTGGGCGCTGAAGGACACTGCCCCCAGGGAGATAGGAAGTTTGAGAGTGCGGGTCGTGACGTCACGTCTCTCAGGAAAGTCTATAGGTATATGACACTCGCGACGTCACGCGGAACTTTAACGGGCTATATCTTCGTCATTTTTAACCCCCGACGAAAAAGAGGGGTGCTATAAGTTTGACGTGTCTGTTTGTCTGTCTGTGTGTCTGTCTGTGGCATCATAGCGCCCGAACCACTGAACCGATTTCAGTTTAGTTTTTTTTGGATGAAAGGAGACTTAATCGAGAGTGTTCTTAGCTATGTCTTATAAAAATCGATTGAGCCGTTTAAGAGTTATGGTGGGTTAAAGTGGGGATGGAAGAACCAAAATTCTACAAATGTGCCCAAAATGGTTGTCAATTGAAAGTTTGTTGTCAAATATTTTTGTATCGGGGGTTTTTTAATTAGGTATATTATTTGTTTAGTAACAAAACATATGCACTATATTTTTTTTTTTATCAGACCGAATCTTTTTGTTTTTTTAGTCATCATGCCTATTCTTGTATCTTATAACTCCTCTGAAACGGCTTCATCGATTTTTAGGGTTCCGTACCCAAAGGGTAAAACCGGGACCCTATTACTAAGACACCGCTCTCCGTCCGTCTGTCTTTCTGTCTGTCACCAGGCTGTATCTCATGAACCGTTATAGCTACACAGTCGAAATTTTCACAGATGATGTAGGTATTTCTGTTGCCGCTGTAACAACAAATACTAAGAATAAAATAAAATTAATATTTAATCCCATACAAGAAACGTGATTTTTTTTGCTATTTTTTGCTTGATATTAAAAACGGCAACAGGTAAGAGCTTAAAATGGGTCTAAGAGGGATCCCACACGGTAAGGAACCCTTCGTGCGCAAGTTCAACTCGCACTTGGCCGATTTTATTTGTGTTAATTTGGGAACGCTGAGAATATGTCGTGAAATATTTATTATTATTCCCTTAGGATATAGGTTAATAATGGCAAAATTAATATTAATTACAACAATATATTTTACCCATATTATTACATTATGGTAAAAAAAAAAACGTTTGTTAAGCAAAGTGTAAACACTAATTTAGTCATTACGTACATGTGAACAACTGGCCTTTTTTTAATGCCTTAAAATGTTGTCACGTCAATGTTAAGCGTTATGTAAAGGCTTAAAGCTCGTTAGGTAACGCGTTAAGACGCAGATGGAGCAATGGCATTAGGAATGGAAAGCTTACTTGAATCATATTATGCCCTATGTAGGCTCAGTGCAGGCACATGTAGGCATAGTGCAAGGGCTCTACGAGTAACAAGTATATGTAAAAATATAACTACCCAAAAAAAATGCAAGTGGAATCCCTCCGCGCGGAAGAAGTGAAACTTCGACGCAACAGTGCCTAGTGCTTTCATACCCCCTTCAAGGTAGCGTTAAATGTTTCGCAATCTTGTTGGAAGTCGCATTAGAAGTTTCACTTCATAAAACCTACTTTGAACCCCTAAAAACTTATGAAACAAATCATCTGTTTTAGAATATGGTCGCGAGACACAACTTTTTGCATGGAACAGCTGTTTTACTTCGTGGCTCCAAGATTGTTTCCATGGTAACTCTTTAAGTCTTGATGATTAGTGTCAGTAAACACCTAGTTCTAATTGTATACTAGCTTTCTTAAATTGTCAATATAATCGATATAGTTGTAATTATTTTCCGCAAAAATGGCAAAACCGCCTTCCATCGTGTACATAAGTCAAATATTTCGCTCGAATTGCTCACATTATTGTTTATTTTTCAAAAACAGTTGAGCCGATTTCTCTAAAATTTAAATGGGACCACTTCGAGAGTATACACTTTCGAACTAAAAAAGAATTTTTCGATTCGGTTCACAATTGGCGAAATTATCGATGTTCATCGTGTACAAAATTCGGACATTTCGCTCGGATTCCTTATATTATTGTTGGTTTTTTCCAAAAAAGCTCAGCCGATTTCTGTAAAATTTAAATGGGACCACCTCAGGAGTATACAGTTTTGAACAAAAAAAGAATTTTATGATTCGGTTCACAACTGGTGAAATTATTTTTATAACATTGAATCTCCTCCTTTTTGAAAGTCGGTTAAAAAATAGAAAAAGGTGGTTATTGTAACACTAAGCACCAAAACTAAAAGAGGTGAACGTTGTTCATAATAATTTTGAAACGTCGTCATTTCAGCCATTGGATGTCCACTCCCCTATAGGTTTTCAATAAGACCGGTTGGAAGAAGCTCACATTCGGCGTGAACCTTGATGTGGTCATCTATCCACCTTGCAGGAGGACGTCCTACGCTGCGCTTTGCTGGTACGTGGTCTCCAATCGATAAACTTTCGACCCCATCGGTCTACAGTCCTCCGAGCTATGTGCCCTTTCCTTTTGAAATGGCAGTGGCCATTTCAATATGCCAATACGTTGGGCCTTTGGTTCTTCTACGGATCTCCTCATTTCTGATTTGATCCTGCAGAGAGAAGCCGAGTAGAGCCCTCTCCATAGCTCGTTGTGCTACCAGGAGCTTACTAATAGGGCCCATAGAGAGAGAGACAACATTTCTGAATAATTTTAAATGTAATAACAAAATTCTATTATACTCGTATGTCTACCGTCTAGAGCTAGAGATAAACCCGTTGCTTTGGTAAATAATTGTCTTCGCTTACCCTTTTATCCGCAAAAATGGATAGACTTGATGATATATCTACGATGACACTTGGCATTTTTAGCTTATTTGTGATTACTTGAAAACGTAAAAATAAACTGCAAAAGAAGTGGGCCATTTACATAACAAGGCAATTAAGTATCTAGTAATGTGATCAGTTAAGTACAATTGGCAGAATTTGGTATGTTCATTAATATTTTCTTCATAACGCTATCCGCTTCATAACGCTATTGACTTTCTTCAACGAACTTTTACTCACTATTTTCATTGACCTATAATGTGACAATCTGTGCATTAATTCGAAAAAACTTATTTGTAACGGACCGGAATTTTAATCCACGACCTCTTCTTTCCAAGGCAAGTGTTCTCCCATGATTCCCATTAGACCAACATGACTTTAGATAGTCGCTTGAAGCTTTGCATTTTTTTCGGTGGCATACGTTAAAGGCATACAGATTAAAAAGTTAACAGGGCATAGGACTAGTGAAAACCAAGTAAATAAATAAATAAATGTTAGGGATATCTTACACACGGTCTTTGACCCCAAAACTAAGCAAAGCTTGTGATATAGCTGCCAGGGACTGATATACTACCTACATATACTTATTTTTAAATACATACTTATATAGATAGTAACTAAATAACACCAAGACACAGAGCAAACACTTATGTTCATCACATAAATATTTGCCCTTGGTGGGGATCGAACCCACGCCTCTTTGATCCAGAAGCTAGGGTCACTAACCACTGGGCCACCGAGGCAGTCAACCACAAGTGTATTTATTTCCGACCTTAGCCCGACCAAGCTGGCTTCAGCCACGCTTCATCAGTTTTCCTATTCTATCCAACGTCGCTCGATGGGACGGGATCGTCACGCAGGGTGTGCCTGACGGAGACGCAGCTAGGAACGGCCTATAAAACGCTGACGCCACGAGCTCATTCAAGATGGGTCGGCTAAAGATTGCGGGGATCGTGACTTTTGGAAGGAGATGGGGGAAACCTTTGCCCAGCAGAAAAGTTGGAAAAAAACATCCATACTTACGTTTTGTATCCATGAAAAAGTGGATTTCTTATTTATTTACTGTAAGTTCCTAATTAAGATCTAAGATTCATAACATTAGCATTACTAGATACTTTTTACATTTAAAATTATCCTTTTACTTGCTTTGTGTTTGGGTATAAAATGTTATCAATTTAATGATTTCAATACAATGAGTTACTAATATTTAAATAAGATTTAAATATAACCAAAATACGATAATTCGATTGTCACTTAATATGTCATTTTGAGAGAAAGACCATGGAGAAAGCTTTCATCGAGGAGGAGAAAAGAGGAGGCGGCCGCTGCTTTTTTATCTATGTAATTTGTCATTTTTCCGCTTGCCTACAATTTCTACATAATAATATGTTCCCAAACAGAAACCAAATCCTTAATTATTCATTTCTGCAAAAATCTAATCAATAATTGGTTTAATAGTGACTTGGAACTCTTATTTCTCTAAGGAAGCGCAGAAATCACATTTTCATAGTGCACAAGTGCATGACTTATGTCGATACTTTTTTGCCCCTTCTATAATCCAAGCACGACGTGCAAAAAGTCTTGGACTTCAAAACCGCTGTTTTAAATTCGACGACTTTTTGACGTTCCATTTGACGCTTTCCTCTTTTTCAGTTTAACTTTTCTAGGGTTCCGTTCCCAAAGGGTAAAAACGGGACCCTATTACTAAGACTCCGCTGTCTCACGAACCATTATAGCTAGAAAGCTGTTTTTTTTTCCAGATGATTATTTGTGTTGCCGCTATAACAACAAATACTAAAAACAGAATCAAATTAATATTTAAGGGGGCTCCCATACAACAAGCCTGAATGCAGATGTTTGAAATATGCACATAATATTAAGTTGTTTATTCACTTCAATAATAAATAACTAAAATGAAATAATTATTTACGGGAAATAATTAATTATTTATTTCCCACACAGTACGGAAACCCTTTGTGTGCGAGTCCGACTCGTACTTGGCCGATTATTTTAGAATAGCCGTGTTTAGTACCTACTATAGCGTTGTGTGAAATTGATCATTTTAATTATATTTGTAAGAATTATCTTTTTCACGCAACACTTTAGTACTCGTTGTTCGCCGTCGTTTCAGCCATAGAACATCCACTGCTGGACATAGGCCTCCCCTAAAGATCTTCTATAAGACCGGTTCGTAGCGGCTTGCATCCAGCGCGATCCTGCGGTCTTAATGCGGTCATCCATCCACCTTGTGGGTGTACGTCCTACGTTGCGCTTGCCGAACTGGACTTAGTAGTGGAAATGGCTATTTTAAATGAAATGGTAAACTGCAAAAAAGAACAACGTCAATTGGAACGTCAAAAAGTTGTCGATTTTAAATCCGCGGTTTTTAAATTCGAATACTTTTTGCACGTTGATCTTCAGCTTTAGGCTACACGCAGAGGCGAGCTGATTAGAATCTTATTACGAGTAGAGTCCGATTTACCAAAGTAAAGGTGTCCCGAAGATGCGGCGCACAGTCGCGTGGCCAATCTGTCACAATTAGCCATTAATTTCCATGGGGCTTTTTTGAAGAAAAGGACTCTAGATCAGGGTGACTTCAGTGAAATAGCAGTCTGTAGTTCAACATTATTTGTCAGTTAAAAATACGGTTATTTTTTGTGAAATTCTCTAATTGGTAGATCGTTAGATTTTGCATATTGCAGCTCTCCCTATTTCTTTGTAATTATGTGTATTATATTATTTATCACATTATTTTTGTTTGCCGTTAGGGAGTTAACAACAAAGTTAAAGGAACATGGGAACACATAATTATCATCATCAAAAAAAACGAGCTTGGTAATTTATAATGATCAAATATTTTAGTATACCAACGTAATTTTATGATCTATTTAATTGTCTGGACCAGTCAATTAATGCTTCTGAAAAATGCAATCAATGTGAATTTTAAATGTGGTTTTAAACATCGACTTGGCATGTTTTTTTTTTGGTTAATTCCATCATATTGATTGACAAAGACGGTGAAACCGTCTTTGTTTTCTCCTTTTAAAACCTTTGTTTCCAAAACACTTTCTAACGAGCATCAACGAGCTACTTTCGTAAAAATACATTTTTTGCTAGTTATAAAATTACTGGGAATCTTTAAGAGTACTAATATTATAAATCCGAAAGTGTGTTTGTCAGTTTGTATTTGTTTGTTCTTGCAGAAACGGAGAGATAGATCAACTTGATATTTTGAATGGATACCTACTTTATAGATAAAAGGATGCCATAGGCCACTTTTTTTCCAAAAAAAAAAAATGTTCCCATGCACAAACATTAACAAATAACGCTGGTCGTAAAAATAAAGATCTCAGGTTTCTTTTGTCATTCCAAATTTGAAAGGTTTTTTTTACATTGCAATGGGTTGCACACGAAGGGTTCCGTACTGTTTAGGAGCCCCCCTTAAACATTTATTTTATTTTAATTATTTAATTGAATATACTTACATCTAAATTTTCTGCGAATATATCATACATCTACCTGTCACCGTCATAAAAATTGAGCAAAATACGTCTAAAATTCAGGTTTATTGTATGGAAGCCCAATTAAATATTATTTTTATTCTGTTTTTAGTATTTGTTGTTATAGCGGCAACAGAAGTACATCATCTGTGAAAATTTCAACTTTCTAGCTATCACGGTCCATGAGATACAGCCTGGTGACAGACAGACAGACGGACGGACAGCGGAGTCTTAGTAACAGGGTCCCGTTTTTACCCTTTGGGTACGGAACCCTAAAAAGTGCTTGTTCGACGACTTAAGGGTCTATTCAGACTAACTGAGTATTATTCGCTAGTGGAAGAGGCGCCAAAAGGACTTTTATTGCGAATAACCGTTGTGATATATACGGCGAGTTTTATAATCTGCTATGACGGACAATTACCCAATGAATGACGAACGCCCACGCAACCATAATAGCGACCATATTGAGTCCCCTGAGCCGTGCGAAAATACTTGCATTTTTTTTCTCACCTCCCGGACTATCAGGTTTAGGTTAAACCCGTTTTCTTTTCGGAAGTAGTAAGTAGTAGTTAGTCTATACAAAAGTGACCAAAGAGTACAAAAATATAGATGCACTTGGCTAATAAGAATACAACATTATATTATTGTATTATGTACGCGTACATAAATATTGCACGCCCGAAGAGGGTAGATCTGTGTTTCTATAAGAATATTATTAAAAGACCTTTGTACCAGTTTAGAGCAATAAAATATTTCTGATTCTGATTCTGGAAAAAAGCTTTTTTTTCTGATATAGGATTGTCAAGATTTTACGTGCTTTAGTTAGCGTAAACTCCAACTTGCATGGAAATGTACCTATTAAATGAAAATCATAAGTTTATTTTTACGGGGATGTTTTCGAAAACGCTATCTCGTGGTCACATCTAATATCTATTATCTGTATAGGTACCATTTAGTAGTCCCTTCGAGAAACGCAGTTGGTCTACGAGGAATTCCCCCCTATTACATTCTCTTTGATTTCTGCCTCTCATCGCGAGATGGTGCAAAGCCTAGCGCCGCTCAGTGGCACATAATAGTATATTTACTACTCGTATGTTCAACCCCCAGAATAACAACTCCATATTCTAATGTTCAAACTAACGCGATCGATGGTCAGCATCTCAAAACAGGAGAAACTGCAGGCTGTCAGCACAACGTCACGCATGTGTCTAGGTGGACGGTGGAAACTAAATATTTCCCAAGGAACACCCAGGTAGACAAAGGTAAGCCGTTGTAAAAAAAAAACTTTCCGCGGTTCACCCAGGTGGTCTCACGAGGTGGACGGTAGGTAAGAACTGAGCATGACGATAACCACGTGAACTCAGTTTAGGTAATTAGTTAGTGCATCTCGCCTGTGGTTCTCGTTATTACAGCATAAACCCACTATAACCACTGTTCGGTACTTAGGTACTTTGAAGGAATGATCAGCTATTCAACATTAGGTAGGTACATTGAAGGCAGTAGTTTCGTTTTTATTTGGGTAGAGACAGAGTTACATACATAGGTATATTTAATATATAACTCTGTCTACTACTACAACAAAACAAAGCACAGACCCTTGGATGTCTAAAGATAATCCGAATGCTAAACCGAGAAAGAACCCGGGTGGTAAGAGTTATCCCTACTTCCCTACTAATATTATAACTGTGAAAGTAAGTTTGTTTGTTACGCTTTCACGCTGCAACAGAGCATTGGATACACTTGACTTTTGGTATGAATATAGTTCAAAGTGCCATAAGCTACTTTTTATCCCGTAAAAGTAACAGGTTCCTGTGGGATAGCACAACAATCCAAATATACGCGGGCGGAGCCGCGAGCAAAAGCTAGTAAATGATAAAATTCTCTTTGATCATACGATCTAAGAGAATATTAAACCATTATATAGTTACTTATATTAGGTAACTACTAGAAAAAACCGGCGCTGGTGCGTTCTTTACCTATTTATTATCTTAAGAGCTACTTAACTGTAAGTGTATCCTTTTATTCAATTATAAATTTACTTTTTATCTCCTAAAATGTTATATCCAATTTCTAAGAAAAGTAATTTGATCTACCTACATTTAATATATTAGAGCTTAAAAGCATTTCTATTTCAGATTTGCTTCTGACGTAACGTAATCCGTAGGCAGATTTTGTTATAAAATATTTCAAGTTCAAGTTCCATTACCAAAAGCTTTCTCAGATATCACTGATAACAAAAAAAAATGATACGAGACATTGAAACATACTTAGAAGAAGGCTCACTAATAGCGATTCACTGTTTTGGTTTTCCAGGGTTTAATAAACTTCTAAAAATAAACATCGAAAATGGTGTCAATAAAACATTGTGAGCGATGCCGTGAAGTGATCCCGTATCGCATGTTGGTTTGGTCCAGAAAGAGCGATTGTCGTTCGATGTGGGCTCCGCTCGGTGCGAACACGGGAGCGGAGCGGACGGCGCTCGCGAGCGGAAGGAGGCGGCCGGGCCGCGGTCGATAGGCGAGCGAGCGCATGCCCGAGCCCGCGCCGCCAGCGGGGCTGGCACAGCGCGCCAGTCGACCGGCTGCCTGATCCGCGGCCGCCGGAGAAGCATCTCGCGGCCGCCCGCGGACGAGCATCAACATGCATGCTCGCAGTGCTCGCGGCGCGCACAACTTTCCCCTGGCTGTGGCGCTCGCGATCGCGTGCCTGCCGCACTCCGACCATGCCGCGTGAGTATCACGCTCACCACACCAGCTCCGACCACTGCTGAGCCGAGATCACATCACGACTTGATCGCATCTCGGAAGCCATAGCGGGCGTGTAAACCTTTACAAACTCAGTTTGCATTCTGGTCGCGCGTCTGATCCGCGCCATACCCTGACCTCGATGGTAATTTGCAAATAAGCAAATAGGGAAAAGGGTTCAACTCTGTTTTTCCGCAGAGAAAGAACGTGATTATGTTTAACCATTTAAGAAGGGTATAGTGATTATAGCATTCTGCCTCAGACTTGTAAAGCGTGCATTTTTAAAGTGAAAAGGTGTGAAATTTAGAAAATAAGAACGTGTGTGTTCATTTTTAAAGTTACTAAGAGTTACATTTTTATGAAAACTTTATAAAAAAACGATTGTCCGAACGTTTGTCTATACGCCACAGTCAAGGCAATTGAGCATTAGATTATGCATATTCCTGAAATGCAAGAGATGAATGAAGCTAAAATTAAGTAAACTTTTTGGAGAAATTTTAGACTTATTACCTAAGTACTTAGCTGTTATTCATTACAGAGAGAGCTGTAGATTTTGGAAAAATAGGTTTAAGTCCAGTTTGCCTGACGTGAATTCAAAACAGTTCTATTACGAGACTTGATTATACATTTTTAACCGACTTACAAAAAGAAGGAGGTTCTTTATATTATATTTATTTTAACGTTTTGCTGTGTCAGGGATTTAAATGCATTTTTGAAGAAAATGTGATTAAATAAGTAGGCCTGAATATATTTTCATAATCGATTCAAAAAATTATAAGTAGGATTAGATATAATGTCTAGATTAGTTTAATAAATACCTAATTAAAAATTGATAGACGCAGTGGAATAAACTATGAGTGTGACGTATTTACTGGTAGTACGCATGCCAGAGAGAGAGAGCTTGCGTCTCACTCGCCAAGCCGATATATATTTTTGTATGCGCCAGCAAAAGTTTTGCTTCGATATTTCAAAAGTTCAAAGTATCATGGACCAGTTTAACCAAAAGAGATTTCTGCAGATTATTTAAAATTTTATAAAAAAGATTTTGAGAATTAAATAATGATAACACATCTTATATTTTGTTATTTTGGTTATTTCTGCAGATTTTATTTAAGTTTATTTTTCGAAAATTGATCAATTAAGATTATCTGTCTAACACAGCTCACTCTTACATATCGATTTATATAAAAAATCTTCTATTTTGCATGATTCCTAATAAATTAATAAGTCAGTAATTTGTGTGCTCTTTACCTATTGCACTCATGACGTACTGCCAAATTCAAGTTTTTACCTTATTATAAATTCATGTAAGAATGCCAAGGGATTTTATTCCCCTACCCTAATTTCCATCATCGTTCGCATACCTAATACCTATATATCTCGTCTCCATCACATTAATTGAAATAAAAATTAAAAAACATGCAAGTTATCAAAAACTAAATGAATCGTCTGTTAATCATGAATTCATTAAATCATGGCATCTTTCGTTTTTGAAATTATCTTGATTTCACAAAGTAGAACCAAAAAACGAAAAAGAGACAAAAATTGATTTTGTTAATTGTATAAAATACATCGAATAAACTTTTCTTAGGCAATTTTAATGTAGGATTGATACTTATTTTACACACTGTACACATTTAAGAATAGACTGGACCTTTGGATAAAGAAAGAAAAAAACCTAGACAGATAAATACTAATTTTATTCGACTCTGCTTGATATAGGCACATTAATATACTCGTATGCTGCTCGCCTATAAACAAATAAATAAATAATAGTTTGTCCATTGGACCGATAAATCAATATATGAGCGTAAATAAATTTAAGAGCGTCATGTCGTAAAAAGACTCTGGATTCCACCCGCTTCCAACCTGTCTTATTGTGATGGAGAGGCCTGTGTTGTAGTACACGTCCTACGGTTATAATAATGATGAATAAGAATAAGCTGAAACTAGGCCATATCCAACGAAGGTTTGGCCCTTAAAGCTTAGTTGAGTATACCGTTAATGATATGCTCCGGTGCACTTTCTTGATTAGTTGCGAGCTTCACCTCTTTTCTACGTAGACTTGTGTTCATGATAGATAGGTATCACAGAGATTCGCCAAACGAACAATAGATAGTGTTGTGCTACATGCATGTGCTATTTTGGCCATACTTTTAAATGAGCTATTCTTGTAGGGGTGCTGTACAAATTGCTGGGACTTTAGAGGCATATTATACTTATTATGAATAACTTTCGTTATGAGACCACCCCTAATATATCAAAAAGCTATTCTACGCACATTTTGTTTCAATCCATGAAATTTCAGTATGAATAGCTGCTTTTTTTGCAATTCCGAGTTTGTTTGCAAAGTAAAAGTTGTTTGTGATGATTTTAAAATTTCTAAAAGTCCCTCACTTTGCAAAGTAACCTCTTCCACCCATTAGTCATAGAACGTCCACATTGGCCCTGGCAGTAAGTTATCCCATGTACATGAGCCCTGAAAGCGAAATGTTCTACAATAGAACTACCGGGTCAAAATACGGGACGAATAACGGGACGCGGCCGATACCTAACTCTTTAAATGTTAGATTAATCAAAAAACGGAGGAAAAACGGTTCATTAAATGGGCCATAACTCGTAAACGGTAAGATTTACAAAAAAAGTTTACAAGAAACAAAAGATGCAAAATTTTATTTTCTACAATAATAGTATCCTTGACTTTTGCCCTAAAGTGTATAGTTTTCGAGATATCTGCCAAAATCTTTTTTCTAGATGGCGCGTGGATCTGTCACCATTTTGTAATTTTATACTCAGTAAGTGAACCTAAATCTTAAAAAAAAAAAATTTTCCTGAGGTACATATTCGTCACTGCGTTTAAGGCGGCCAGCTATAACTCTCTATCAATAAAAAGGGAGAGCTGTCGCCGACATTAAATGAAATCACATATTATTTGGCCTTCTGATTTAAAGCCCTCGAATTTTTTTAAACTTAATCAATAATGCTACTTACTCGTACTTAGATATTTATTAATTATTTCCTTTATTTATTATTTTACTTGTCTGAAAATTATGTTATTTTTTTTTAATTTAAGGATTTTGTTCTTTAAAACATTACTGGTTACTAGTACTACTTGTGGGTCAAATTAATGTCGGAGTCAACTCCCACCCTGTACATCACATTGCCATGATTCCGCTCACCTCATTACTATGAGGCAACGCAATTTACTAAACGCCGCTCTTTCTTCCTCAATGGAAAAATAGGATCTAAGTCAATACGCAAACAAGGTTCGAAGACTTTCGGAGCTCAATTTTAATTGTGTTGACCTTACAGCTCTGGTACGCGAAATTCAATCACGGCATATAAGCTGGCTGGTATTTATTATGTATTTTTCACAAAAGCCTACAGTACTCTCCCATCCGATTTTCCAGAAACGTTTTCTCATTCCTGACTAGAATCCTACTAGATCCATTTCTTCTTCTGTTTACTCTAATCTGATTGGTATCGGAAACCATGTTTACTGGTTGCCTTGTGCTGGGTTGCAGAAGTTTTGGTCTAGAGGCTTATGTTATGTAGAGCTAGAAGCTTAGCGTTATCATTTTCAGTGGAAGTCAGATGCTTGAAAATTGTATTAATTACGAAAGCCGAGGTAATGATCTGCTGCGACTTATTAACGCCCTTCAGCCCGGCCACAGTCATCTCTCTTACATATTTGCAAGTTTAAATATCGAGATTCTAAATAATAATCGGCCAAGTGCTAGTCGGACTCGTGCACGAAGGGTTCCGTACCGTATGAAAGCCCTCTTAATATATTTAATTTATTTTTGAATATTCTGTGAATATTTCAAGCATCTTCCCGTTGCCGTTATTAATATTGAGCAAAATAAAACCTTTTTCGATAATTATTTATTGATCCTTTATAATTATTTTTCGCAAAAAATGGCAAAACCGTCTTCCATCGTGTACAAAATTCGAATATTTCGCTCGAATTGTTTACATTATTGTTGATTTATCAAAAACGGCTCGGCCGATTTCTGTAAAATTTAAATGGGAGCACCTTGTGAGTATACCCTTCCGAAATAAAAAAAAAATCGATTCAGTTCCCAATTGGCGAAATTATCGATGAACATACACAAAAAAATACATACACACGAACATAGAACCTCCTCCTTTTTGGAAGTCGGTTAAAAATCACGTTACTTGTATCGAAGCCCCCCCTTAAATATTTATTTTATTTTAATTAATTACTTTATTTTTAAAGGGTATATTTAACCAAATATTCTGTGAATATTTCAAGCATCTACCTGTCACCGTTATTAATATCGAGCGAAAAACGTCTAAAAATTCAGGTTTGTTGTATGGGAGCCCCCCTTAAGTACGAATTTTATTCTATTTTTAGAATTTGTTGTTCTAGTGACAACAGGAATACATCATCTGTAAAAATTTCAGCTCTCTACCTAGAACGGTTCATGAGATACAGCCTGGTGACAGACAGGCGGACAGACGGACAGCGGAGTCTTAGTTATAGGGTTCCGTTTTTACCCTTTGGGTACGGAACCCTAAAACGTAAATAAGAAATAATTAGCCGAATATCCAGAAGTGTTTTGATTTTATAACGACAGTCACTTTGGTGGAGTAGCGTTAAAGCCACAAAGTCTTCAAAGAGAGGGTCCTCGAGCTCTCGAACAGCGAATGAGGCGACCCTCGCGGGGCTCTTGAAACCTAAGACCGCTGAAGATGACTCGTTCGCTTGACTCCCGTCAGTTTAATCCCTGCTTTGAAACTTGCTCTTCTAGTTCTTCACTGGAACATTATAGTCTAAGCCTTAGAGTTATTTTTTTTAGAAGTGAAACTTGTAATGCGACATCCTACAAGGCTGCGTCTGCATAACCGCAAGGGTTCAAAGTCCCCAAATAAAAATTTGACTAAAAAAAAAAAAGGCTGCGTCAAGAGTTTAACACTACCGTGGAGGGGGTATGAAAGCACTGTTGCGTCGAAGTTTCACGGAGGGTCTCCACTTGCACTTGTTTATATTTTTACTAACTTCCACTAAATACAAAACTTACACAATCTAAAACTACATAAACTACCACTTCCGATATAACAAGCAATTGGATCATCCACAGACCCTTGAAGGTCTAAGGTTGAGCTCTAGACTATGTTGTTCTACTCTAAGGTATGGTAAAAACAAGATTAAATTGAAACTTAAAAAAACCCCAACGCAATTAGATTGCTACTGTAGCTAATAAAAGAGCTGATGAAGACTTTAAAACGATGGATCCGATTTCTACGTTTGTTGCACGTGGTACTACTAGTTGTACTACTAGTTGCGTCAGTTCAAGTAACGCTTATTTCAACAAATTCATTAAATTACTTTTAATAATAATTCACTGCAGAGAAAATCCTTATACGCATTTATTACGCGGCCGTGTATAGGTAAAAATATAATGTGTATGACAAAAATCATAAACAATTTTCTATTGCATTGTGTGCATACGCAAACGCATACGTTTCTACTGCTTTAACAGATTTCTTCCTCAGACAAGAAAGGTGAGATAGCATTCTTTTAAGTTACGCCCACCCCATACACGAGTTCGGGTCGCCGACTAATAGGCTCTTAAATTGTTTACAAGATAAAGTGGATGATTGCGTATATCAGTGCATTATATAAGTGCGGCTCTAGTTTATCACGCTGGCCACGCTCACTTCGCTCTGCCATGTTTTTCTAAATGGCTCATCATGATGCAGGATCGCGCTGGATGCAAGATGCTTCAAACCGTTCTTATTGGATATTATCCATAGAGCAAGCCTATGTTCATCAGTGAAGATAGATGAAAATGGCTATCACATTTTGAGAATGTCAAGCATGGTTGTTTCTTTGTTGCAGAGGAACTGGTGGTGGGGGAATGTTTGGAGATGTAAACATTTCGGCCATTTTGGATTCACTCAGTGTAAGCTACGACAAACGTGTCAGGCCAAACTATGGAGGTTTGTATTGATATTAATATCGTCTATGTATACCGGGTTAAAAAACGACTGTTTCATAAATTTTGTAATTTTGTATGGAACAGCTGATATGTTTTTGTCAAATTCCGGGTTGGCCCCTTAGTAAAAGTCGTTCCTAATGATGGTCTTAATTACCCCTTTCAGCTTAGTACAGGGTTAGCAGATCACCCTTTTGTCAGTTGAATGAACCGTATAGCGATAGTTTCAAGAAATTGTATGCAAAACCCAACAGAGCTTTAGAGATTTTTACTATAATTTAAAAAAAAAACACCTTATCGCCCGAGACTAGTGCAATTTTTTATAGCTGTATGATTAGTAGGAGATAAAGGCAAATTTTATCTTGACTTTGATCTTGCGACTTTGATCTCTTTCATTGCTGCATTTTTTCTGCAGCAGCTTAAAGAAGTGAAAAGTAAAAAGAAAAAGAATATTTTGGATATAACATTACTCATTCAGTAAACATGATATAAGGTTAACTAATTGATCGAGAGTCCATATCTACAGGTAAACCTTTTTTTCCGTGCTCAAATTATTATCATTATAATAGAACATATTCCGATGTCGCGCGACGTGGGAGATTTAGGTAGGTACAGTAGGCACAGAGAGTTTACTTTCTCTTCAAGTTATTTCAGGATATTTGTATCAAAGTATGTATACAGGCGTACCTAATTGTTTTTTTATAAAACTTTCCGTGTACAAAAGAATTATATGCACTGAAAAAAAATTATCGTGTATCTCTTTCTAGAGGCTACAAGGATGTCATCAAAATATGGCTGTACTATTTAGTGAGGCATATACCATGGAATAGATACCACTCGGTAGCTGTGCTGTGATCCATGGTCGGTAGTGCAATGTGCAATTCTTAAAAAGCAACTACTTATTCAATCTACACCAGCCCCTTGAAATACCGGATGGAAGTCCTCAAGTGCTGACAAAATTGCTGGTCAGACAGGATGATATATTATCTGATAAAATAAATCTGACACATTCATGGATGTAGATTACACTCATCTTCTTTTATCAATTCAAATCAGTATCTCATTTCGTCCAATCATCACACTTCAATAAGATGAAATAAGAAAAATAAAAAAATCCGTAGACAAGCAGTAATAAGGAAGCTTAACTTCAGGTAACCGAGCATGTAAAATTTCAGGACCACCAGTGGATGTGGGAGTCACCATGTACGTGCTCTCCATCAGCTCGCTATCTGAAGTGAAAATGGTATAAAAAACTGCAAAACTAGTTTAGTGTAGATGATCATAGGAAATGATCGAAAAGGTGTTTAGTGTAGCAGCTCTCGGTCAAGCGTAGGTTTGAAACTGTCCACGTTTGAGCGAGGGTTTCCGGGCGTCAGCACCACAACTCCGTCCTTTGGTTTGGTTTTCACAGCGCCGCGCGCGCGGGATTCACATGTGGGCTTGATTGCAGGTGCGCCAGTGGAGGTGGGCATCACCATGTTTGTGCTCTCTATCGGCTCCGTCTCCGAAGTGCTCATGGTACTCGCCCCTGCCAGCTCTCGCTTGTCTCGGTCGCCCCGGCCACAGCCGCCGCGACCGAGCAGCCCCAGACACGAGGCTGCGAGCATGCCGGCGTTTTGGAGCCGACCACTCGGAACGAGTCGCACCACTATTTCCTTTCCAACATATCTGTTTCTAAATTACAATTAATCTCTTATTTAGTGGTGAAACTCTTCAGAGTGCGTCATTTCTGTGTGCCAAAGGAATAAAATTACTTGGCTCTTGAGCATTCCATTAAGCAAGACACTGTCGTAACTGCTCTGTTGTTTTCGTTTCAAGCTTTATATGTTTTCCAATTTGAATCCTTAGTAATTTGTTGTGAATGTGAAATACATTATTTAAATTCTCTTAAGAGATTAGGGAAACATAAATTCGTTTTTCTATTTTCAACGATTAGGGATTTGTAAATGTTTTTGTGTCGATTTATATCTGAAACAGTTAAATACGAAAAGAGATAAGATATTAAGGTAAAGATATTTTTAGAACTTATTGAGTAGTTGAGTTTGGATTAAAAGGATTAATACAAAAAGTGACATCGCTTAGTTGTCTAAAATTAGGCTCGTTTATGAAACAATTTATACAGTTTGCTAAAGCTAGGAAAGAAAATGTTATGTTTGGAGGTATGTTAGAATTTTCCTTTCCTCCTCTTATTTATTTATTTTTCTTATTGCGCTATGAATTATGCCCAAGCGCCAAGATACCTTTGATGACGGTTTCTTAATGCAAATTCCCTACTAAGAACAGGGTATGTGACCCCTAGTGGAAACCAAATCAAGGGGACTGTATAATGTCACTTCAGGACGTGACCATATCCGGATATTTGCTACAAGTCCTAGTGTTTAAGGTACTTTCACCCCTTATTCATAAAAGTAAGCAGCAAAATAAACAACTTAAACATGATCCAGTATAAATAATTTTGGTTCTGAATTAATACCTACTGAACGAAAAAGAAATCTTGTATAAGAACTTTAAAGCAAGTTTTAAATAACGAAATGTATGAAAATTAGTAGGTATTTTATTATATGGACAGTTAGCGCCATTTGTTTTTCTGCTATTCTATAGTTTCAAATAAGTCACAGACCATGGACATACAAGGTTTTTTCTATTGGTACATTTTTCGAACGCTGTCAACTAAGTTCTTTGAGTAGATTTTAATACACTTAATTTGCGATCGAGTACAATACTTTATGAGTACTTATTATGCTAGGTTGGTTTTCAGGTCTCCTTTAAGGTATTTTGTTTCACTGCGCTTTAGTGACTGCGCACGCCCCTCGTTGTGCCCATCTCACAGATGCGTTAACGTGTATCTTGATTTTAGATAATTGGCGTGAAGTACCTACCATTTGTTTTTGTATGGAGTTATTTTAAGTACGACTAAGAACTATCATTATCTTGTCCTCCATCATCCCATGAGCACGTTTCTTTACGCCACCTCAATCTATCATAAGTTATCTCATCATCAACTTCTTTGATTATGGAAACTAGTGTGATTATTGCAAATTTTAATTGGAATATATATATCAGGTGATACTCACTAATGGGCTTTATGGCAGACAGAAAGCCTACCTAAGTTTCAACCGCATTTAGCGATCTTTATCAACATCGAATGTTTTGCTTAAAAACCACGCATGAGTAACACCTATGTTGCATTCTAACAAAAATAAACTCCTTCTGCTTTCACACATTTCATCCATATTTTTGATCTTCCTGTACCTTTTCTGTACATGCCATATCAAATATCTTGAGCTAAATCACTGGAAAATACGCTTTCACTACACACTTTCCTCAACCAAGAAACTAGCACTGAACTCCCCAACCACTAACTTTTTGGCTATCGTCACGTTCTACGTCACAGTTCCATCGACCGAGTTTTACCAACTATTTTTTCCAGTTGAATTGAATTGAGAATCGGACCACGTAGATACGAAATTCCCTGTCCACGAAGTCTGAATCTTTAGTTAAATCACGACGCCGAAACCAATTCGAATCCAAAAAGAAATCATGTTTTTGTATATTACTTATCTGACTTCACAAAAGTCGGTGAAATATCTTATTGCTGGCTGCCCGTACCGGCTTTGCACAGCTACGAATAAATTATAATAAACTTTAAGGAAGTAACATTCTAAAAGATAGTGAGAGACATTGTAATGTGTTGTGTAGTCTAGAAGACCTAAGCAGATACAATGACAGACACATAAATAATTGACCAAGTGCGAGTCGGACTCGCGCACGAAGGGTTCCGTATCCTGTGGGAATCCCCTTAGCCCCATTTCAAGCGTCTTCCTGTTGCCGTTATTAATATGGAGCAAAAAACGGCAAATAAAATCTGTTTGTTGTATGGGAGCCCCTCTTAAATATTTATTTTATTATGTTTTTAGAATTTGTTGTCATAGCGGCAACATCCTTACATAGTATAAAATAAAGTCGCTATTTTTGTCTGTTTGTTTGTCTGTATGCTTAAATCTTTAAAACTACGCAACGGATTTTGATGCGGTTTTTTTAATGGATAGAGTGATTCAAGAGGAAGGTTTATATGTATAATACACCTGTGCGAAGCCGGGGCGGGTCGTCTAGTAAATAAATAATCTGTGAAAATTTCAGCTATCACGTTTCATGAGATACAGCCTGGTGACAGACAGACGGACGGACAGCGGAGTCTCAGTAATAGGGTCCCGTTTTTACCCTTTGGGTACGGAACGAATATTATTATGCATTATGTAGAATTAATTGTTATAGTTGTGGGTACCTATAAGCTCATTCAACTTAATGAAAAGGAAATTTCGAATTTAGTCATTATTGTCTTAATTACAAGTAGAAAACAATAAAACATCAGAAAAACAAAAAAACTAATACACAATTGACTATTCAAAATACCCATTTATTTTGTATGTAGGTATGTCTGCTTTATATTGTTGTTATGTTACAAGTTAAAACTATGAATTCTATATTTTAACACTTTCTACAATAGTAGAACGCTTGTGCATTTCGTTGAATATTATCGGTTACTCAAGGTCAGTCACGCACACAGTCCTATTATTCTTCTATTACTTGACAATGAACATAACATTCAGTGTCCTTGCGGCAACTGATGCGTCCGCACGCTGGAGAAATTTGGCGCCTAAAGTGAATTTCTACAACTGTAGAACGCGCGACTACTCGCGTGACAGTTTTTTCAACCTGCTTCCTGGTTGAAGTCAACCAGGAAGCATTGTTACACACGTAACAAATGGATTTGCCCTGATCATCAGGTTCTTCTATGTCCAGACTGCGCTAAAAATGAAGAATCGGAGGTGGAAGACATGAGCGAATAAAAAAATGAGTCTTTCAATATTATAAGTTAAAATTTTGTGTTTTTTTAGTTGTGTAGAAGAAGTCTGATTTTTGGTTCCTAACATGTTAAAATTAGTCATGTTTTGTTTGTTTTAGTTTTATAATAAAGTTTTTCATATTAGTACCAAAAAAAAATTGTAATTTATTACAATTTTCTTTGAAAACCTTGTATCAAAAATGTTCTACATATGTAGAGCGCGCGACTATTAACGTCTCAAATAGAGGCGCGCCTAATGAAGTGTCAAAATAGTAGCCATGCCTAATTATAAAAGTTAACTATCAAAGATTTTAAACCTTAAACATTCCGAAATGCGCCACCAAAAAGTTGGAATCATACAACATTATTTGTATCACTTGATATGGTGCTCTTTGAATCATTAAATAAATATTGTAGTAGGTATAATAAACGCGTAAGCTATCACTGGATACGAGTAAGTATACCTAAATGTTAATTTTAAATATTTTGTATAATTTTTATGAGTAAGGGGCTGAAATTACTAACTGATAAGTTTCCGTTAAAGAATCCATATTAATTTTACAGAAATAATGTTGAATTAAAAAAATTGTACAGGCGCGCAAAAAACTTAAGGTGCACGTTTGTGAGCTCAACCGAGCAACAACAATACAGACGAAGCTTATTAATATTGGGTACCTATCTCTACTATAACAGTGAAATAACTGATTACTTTTTACTAAAAAGTAACAGTAATAGGCATTAAACATTTTTTAAATTACCATAAAAATAAGCTCTGAAACATGGGAGCAGCTTGAATATTTTCGGAGTAATACCTACTCGTATAATAGAATGAATGTGAAACCAGACCTATCAAATTCTGCATACACTGCTCGGAAATGCAAATGAGTCCCAACAATAGGCACTTCCTATAGTTCATAAGCACAATACATTTGAAGATAATGTAACAAAACACTGTTTTCAGGATTTCACTTTAGATTTCTACTTCAGGCAGTTTTGGACAGATCCACGGCTTGCATACAAAAAGAGGCCAGGCGTTGAAACGCTGTCAGTCGGCTCAGAATTTATTAGGAACATTTGGGTTCCTGACACATTCTTTGTAAATGAAAAGCAATCATATTTCCATATCGCTACGACCAGCAATGAGTTTATACGTATTCACCATTCCGGATCCATAACGCGAAGTATAAGGTAACAAATTGAGCTTTATTGCTGAGACAGAAAACACAATTTAGAATTATTCATTAAATCTACCTATTTCGTCTCATTACAGGCTGACTATCACCGCTTCTTGCCCGATGGATCTGCAGTACTTTCCCATGGACAGACAACTGTGTAATATTGAAATTGAAAGTTGTGAGTAACTTAGTCTAACATAGATAATGTTCCTGTATAAATTATTTTTATCTGGCTTGTCATCATACCAGTTACGAAATCTCGTCGAGTGCTTTGTGAATATTACCCAATTATTTTAAATTCCCCAGCAGACTCACGAAGCTTTCATGTTCGGTAGCAACAACAACCTGATTGAATACGCTTTACTTTCTATAATACGATATACGAGTGCCCATGTTATATATAAGGTTTAATACCAGCAATGGTGTCTTTGGTGACCGATTTACACTTTTACTAGAGATAATAGTACCTATATCAGTTCATACGATCCACCTGCTCCGATATACCTACCAAAAAACCCAGTGCGATGGGTGCTTACTTGATCGTTCCATATCTCTGCATGGTACAGTCGGCTACACCATGCGGGACATCCGATACAAGTGGAACGAAGGACCCAATTCAGTGGGTGTGTCGAGCGAAGTGTCCCTGCCGCAATTCAAGGTGTTGGGCCACCGCCAGCGAGCCATGGAGATCTCCCTAACGACAGGTACAACTGAGCACTGACGCAGCCCTCACTCTGCAACTTCTCAATCTAATGACTAACTTTTCATAAAATCATCTAAATACAGCATGCATTTTCTTGACTTCTTAACTATTTTTGATACTCAATTCAGTAGTTTTTGATTAGAGAAAAATCTGCGATATTAAAAAGTCTTTCTTCATTTTGCTTAAAACTATTTTCAGGGAATTACTCACGGTTGGCGTGCGAAATTCAGTTCGTGCGCTCCATGGGATACTACTTAATCCAGATTTACATCCCTTCTGGGTTGATTGTCATCATATCTTGGGTATCCTTCTGGCTGAACCGAAATGCTACTCCGGCGCGAGTATCGCTGGGCGTGACCACCGTGTTGACGATGACCACGCTGATGTCGTCTACTAATGCTGCCCTCCCCAAGATATCATACGTAAAGTCCATTGACGTTTACTTGGGAACCTGCTTCGTCATGGTTTTCGCTAGTCTTTTAGGTAATAAAAATTTTACATTTTAGTAATTAAATAGAAGATACGTTTATTGGAAAATAATATATTTCTTATTTTTTTGTTTCTGCTATAATATCTTCATGGTCACCGTTACATATTTTTAGAGTTCTGTAGCTCAGAAGGAAAAACCGGACCCTTATAGAATCTCTTTGTTGTCCGTCAGTCCGTCCGTCCGTAAACGCAAGGCCTTGTCAGTTGTCTCTCAGTTGTAAAAAAAATAAACTTCTCACTTATTGTTTTACTTTCCGTTGACCTCGAACTATAAAATTTGGCATAGAGCATTGTGTTAGAGTTCTCATATCTGAAAATCATCAACTTTGAAAATTTTAAATTTTTAATTAAACTCTAAATGCACGAAATGAGGGTCCAAATTTTAAAGTGAGTTAATCGTATCATGTGGGGTATCAATTATTACGACATAGTTTCAACAACACAAGCGAAAACAGGTTGTAATTATTTTCACCGTATGTAATAACGAGTATTTAGTTAATGACGAGAAATGTCAAGAAAAAATCCCCTTTATCCTTCCTTTATCGATGACTAGCTTCGGCCTAAGGTTTTAACAACATAGTTCCCGATTTCCTTCAATTTTCAGGATTTGCATAGATGCTCGGTGTGCGACTTTTACTCGCACTTGTCAGATTTTTTGTATCTAATAAACCTGTTTTAACAATTTTTCAGAATACGCTACGGTTGGCTATATGGCAAAAAGGATTCAGATGAGAAAACAGAGATATAACGCCGTACAAAAAATTGCTGCTGAGAAAAAGGGTGCTGTGGACGGTCCACCAGGTCCTTCGGAGCCAGTGCCCCCTCCGAGAACAAGTACGCTGACGAGGACACTTCCGCCCAGGTCGTCGGTGAGCACATCTTCTTTTTCGGTACGTATTGATTGTCTTCTGCTGGTTTATTATGACTTCCTGTAGCGCTCGTAGCGTAGTTTGACTAGGTGATTGTCAGCGATCACCGAAATTAAGCAACGTTCCGCACGGTCAGTTCTTGGATGGGTGACCGCGGGTGGCATTTTCCAACTGAGCGCTAACGTGGCTCGAATGACACGTTAAATTGTAGGCCCCGGTTGTTTCAACCGTTTAGCCATGTCAGAGGCCTTCAGGCGGCCTAAAAACTCTGACACCAGGGCTAGCCACCCGGCCTATACGAACTTACTTACTTACTGCCTCGGTGGCACAGTGGTCAGTGATCCTGACTACTGGATCAAAGATAGATTCCCACCAAGGACAAATATTTATGTGATGTACACAGGTGTTTGCTCTGTGTCTGGTATTTATTGGTAATTATCTATCTAAGTATGTATTTAATAATTATTTTTTGCAAAAAATGGCATGATCGACTTCAACGTTGTACAGAATTTGCGAATATTTCGCACGGATCGATGTAGCATTTTTCACATTATTGTTGATTTATCAAAAATTTCGATAACATTTAAATGGGGTAATTTCGAAGTACATTATTTCCAATAAAATCGGACTACTATGTAAAAAATTATGAGTGGTTATACATAAAAAATATACGCGTCGAATTGAGTACCTCGGTCGTACTTGAGTCGTCGGTCAAAAATATTATGGTATGTGTAGTATAATTATCAGTCTCTGGCAGCCATTTGACAAGCTTTGCTTAGTTTGGGATGAGAGACCGTGTGTAAAATATCCCCTAAAATTTATTTATTTATTATATTTATTTTCTTCTCCATGTCCATGTAGTCACAAGACGGGAATGCCTAGCCCAATTTGGGGAATAGTGTCTGCTCAACAATTGTATAGTTTTGTATCTGTGACAATGAATAAATTAGATTTTTTTAATTAATGTATGAAATGACATCTGCCTTCTCTTAAATCTGCTGATTTAACTATTCTCGTTGAGTTGCTATAACCAATGTTGACTTAACTAACTACAGTTTTTTAAACGTTCTACATGGAAATATCTCTAGTGGAGACCAGGTACCGGCAAGCGCAGCGTAGAACGTTCACCAGTATGGTGGACCGATGTGCTAATCAAGTCTGCAGGAATAAATTATTGAAGGTTATCAATAATTAGGTTCTCTCAAAAAGGGTAAAATTTGCTTGAGCGCTATTTATCATCTGATAATATGTAATATGTTAAAATTGTTTAATATACAAATCCTAATGAGATTTAATTAATTTCCTCATCATTATTTGTCCTTTCTGTGTATTTTTCTGTAATTTGTGTTAACAATAAAGTGTTCATTCATTCATTCATTCAAAATAAAGGTTTACGAAGATTCAGTCTAACAGCTAGTCCAGCATGCGACCACGAAAAGCCACGAAAAGAACACTTTTCGACGTGTGAAAAAGTGACAGAAATATACTTTGCCATAATGCTGTCTCGTTCTGACACTTCGAAAGAAATATTACTTCACTGTTTTGAGAACTATAACTATAATATCGAAGAAGACGATTTCTTTGACTTTTACTATAAACACACATAAATAATACCTAACTGTGTCAGTTGTATGTTTAGTCCTTATTCTATGGACAACCATTCACACAAGTGATTTTTTTTCTTTAACTTTTTCAGGAGCATCATCGCTACAAGTCGCAAGAAATGAGAGGGTATCCCAAAGGTGGGATGGGTCGGCCGGTTGAAGGGATGATGGACAGTTCCATCAACGGGTCCCGCGGCAATATCTCCGCGCCGCCGCCGCCGCTGCCGCCGCCCGTACCGCTCCCGGGACCACAAACCGACGAAGAAACCGCGGGACTACACCTCATGAAAGCTCCTAAGGTAAGCTCACAAACAGTAATCATAACAGCGGTCTCGAAAGACAAAATGCGGAATCGGTAAAACGGTCAAGAAAATCGGTATATTCGCACCAAAAAAGAAAGTACAAACCTGAATTGTTAACCGATTTTCGCTCGATATTAATATTAGTAAAATTTAGTTGTAAATTCAATTCAATAGTAAATATTTACTTATTATTTTTTCCTGGTCTTCTTATATAAAATGTAGAAGCTTGTTCACTGTGACAAAGTAAGTCGATGATAATATGTAACATAGCGTTCCATTCATAAATATTTAAATTAAAATGAAATAAATATTTAAGAGGGGTTTCCATGCAGTACGGAACCCTTCGTGCGCGAGTCCTACTCGTACATGGCCGATTGTTCTTTGTTGGAAATTTGAAATTCGGTACAAAACTGGGGCAATTTTGTACCAATCTCAGAAATCGTTGACAAATCGCTTCAATTCGGTAGGACAGACGCCAAATCGGTAGAAATATCGAAAAATCGGTAAGTTCGAGACCGCTGAATCACAATGAATATTTAAACTAACGCGGTTTAAGCACATTTTAACTAGATTATAACACAGTGCTATGCGAGACGAGCCCGCGCGCTACTACTTCAATCTTGAAAAACGATCGCAAAATGCCGCGGAACCATAGTAGACTTGCTGTCTGCCATAGGAATCACGCGTGAACAAAATCTATGTTATGTTCTAATTAAAAAAAGAAAAAAAAATTATGCTGTAAATTAAAACCATACAAACTTTGAATAGAAACAATCAGCTGTTCCATACCTACATTTTGTCGAAACTCAGCTATTTGTATGGTACAGATGATTATTTCAGCGTTATACGCGCAGTAGCATGTACCTACGTTAAAAACCAATTGATCACAAAGTTCATTGTAGATATATTTTGGTATAGGCCGAACCAAACTTAATGGTGTCTGTGAAGTTAGCTACAAGTTGCGCAGATCGCCTTACTGGCACCGCTGACATAAAAAAGTTGCTGGTGCGCAATCATTTGTCTCGTGTTCATTAAGTTTGTTTCGGCGTATAATTCACAAAATTACGCTGTAATCGTTTTAGGGCATTACTTTTTTGGTTTGTTTTGTTTATTGATTTTATAATAAAAGCGTATACCTACACTGAACTAGTTGTGGATTCGGCTAGCCAAATACGAAACTCAACTGAAACGAATGTGAAACTTATCTGGAGCTCAATTTTTGAATCGATAGAAATGAATCGCATACTTCTCTATCCCGTTCGCATTAACACAGGTCTTTAAAGCTTACTTCTGCTTTTACTCAGTGTCGTGAAAATTTACGCTTACGTATAAGTATTTGTTTCAAAAATAGAGTCCCTGGTCATCTGCCCAGCGAAGTTTTGAAACGTGACACGTTGTTGCGTAATCCAAAATCCGTAGCCAAAATCGAATAACTCACACATTCGTTCCAGTTCAGTTTCGTCTTGGAATTGGCAGCCATGTATTGAAACGCATTTAATACATTTTTAACTATGGGTTTTGGTATAGAGTGAAATAAGCAACAAGTTTTCAAATATGGTTAATATTAGTCTCTTATATTCGAAAAGTCGAGACATTTTTTCTAACCTCTACCCTATATTATATCCGTAGTATAAAATGTTTGAATGCACATTTTTTAACCGAATTTTAATAACATTAAAGCTTTGGCGAATATGCTTCATGCGACGTTATTTTATCTACTGATAACGCATGTGCGATAGTAATATTTCTGTTAAATTATAACATTGCAATAGCCATAGCTGATTTATTGTGAGATTGCATTTTCAATTTAATCTAACAAACTGGAGCTAAGGTTACCTAGAAACCTTCAGACTCTACTCGTATAAAAAATAATCTGCTCCAGATGATGCTAAACATCCTTTCGCATCATCTGTCTAATTTAAATACGAAATAGATCTGAGCTGAAACAAATGTGAAACTTGGCCGTTTTAAAGCCTTGTAAAATCGATTAAAACGGATTACAAAAACGGATACGTTTTAGATCAGCCCCCCTGTAGGCTAATTTCACTAAAACCAGACTAAAATAGAGATGTGAGCCGGATTAAAGATAAAGATTAATAAAGTGACTTGACGTTATAAATAACTTAACACGTATTTCAGGATTTACTCCCAAACTAAACTCCCAACTCCTAAAACTGGGGAATGGAAGTGTGTGTGAGAGTTCCGCAAATTTTGATACTAGAGAGGAATAGTGAATAAATAATTCATTTTCATAAATAATAACACACGTGTTTCAGTATTTTAGTAAATCAACCTTCAACCGGTAAAACTAGGGTATGAAATTCTTCCGAAAATTTTGATTGGTCAGAAGATTGATACGATGACGGAAATTTCAATTGGCGTAAGGGACAGAATTCGATTTTTCAGGAGAACCAAAAAACGTTTTACTTTTTTATTTACAAAACCAGTTCTAACTTTTGTGTCATTTGGCTACGGCGATCTTGTCTAAGAAGCTAAGCCTTAATTTTTGATGATCTGTCTAAATGTTTTAGTTAAAATGCGCTAGAACGATTAGTTTAGGACATTTTGTCCCGTTTTTTTTTTACCAGGGGAAATCTTTTATAGATAGATAGACCACACCTCGAAGGCAGGCGGGTGGTTATGTGGGAGTCATGCCAACTGGACAGTATACCCACCAAAACCCCTGGGTGTTCCACCACTGCGCCTGGTGTCGGGGCTACGGGCATGCTTGCGCACTCCTCCGCGGCACCCGACAGCGCTGGCCCAAATTGGGCCCCACCACGGCTCCCGCCAGAATGACGATGTGCCGAACACCAGACTTATCGCCATCCACCACCTGGGACCAACCAGCACTGTGCGTCAGACAGCACCCGTGTCCGACAGCCCTGGTCCCGATGCAATGGATCAATTAAAGTGGCCCGCGCCTGCCACTACGGCTGCAGAGGATAGGGAGAGCGGCCATCGCGATACCGACACTCCTCTTCCCCTGCAGCCCCACCGCCTCCGCCAACACGTTGGCGACACCCGTTAGTGCCGCTGGCAGGTAGGATAGGCAGCGGTGTCTTCACCGCCCATCCCACCCGTCGCCGCCCCCGCCTCGATGGGCTCGGCCGCGGCATCGTGACAAGCGCGACACCGCAGTCCACCTCAGTCGGCAAGCCGACCTACAGGCCAGCCTCCGCACGGGCTTGTCCAGGCCCAAGACCCAGAGAGGCCGGCCCCACCTCGGGTTCCTCTTGGTTCACCGTGGCCGCCCACAGGCCACGGCTACTAAGCCCCCCCCGCCACGACAAGGCGGTAACCCACTCGGGGGGGAGGACATTTTGCCCCTTACGACCTGTCAATTTTAGTACTTTTTTTCTCTTACGACTCAACTATTTAATTGGATTTGCAAAATCAAGAGGTCGTAAGTCCATTTTGTTTTATTCCAAAGCAGTCGTATTATATGCCTTTAATATCCAAGAAATTCAATTTATGCAGGGCGTTAATGATATAACCTTTAATTTTAATTCTAAAACTTTACGACCCCGTCGGCCATCCATTCTTCGAACTATGTGCCCTGCCCAGTGCCATTTTAATTTACTACTCCGCTGGGCTATGTTAGTAGCTTTGGTTTGTCTGCAGATCTCCTCATTACTGATTCGATCTCGCAGAGAGACACGGAGCGTTGCCCTCTCTGTAGCACGCTGGGCTATCTTGAGCTTATTCATAAGGCACACAGTAAAAGACTACGTTTCAGTTCCATAATGTCATCACTAGCAACACTATAGAAAACTCTCGCCCAGAGGCACTGAGGTATATCGGATGAAAAGACGTCACGTAATATTCCGAACGTTGCCCAGCCGAGTTGGATTTTGCGATTGACCTCTTTCTTGTAGTTGGACTTACCTAGCTGGACCACTTGTCCCAGGTAGACGTACCTACAAGTCAACAACTTCAAGAACCAAACTCTCAACAGATATTGGGGTGGGTACAACATGGGAATTACACATGACATAGTAGCGTTATTATACAAACATTTTAATAATTCGATATACCTACATACTCTTAGCGATAGTCAATACGGCATCGATCAATACTCTTTGCTCTTCTGTATAACTTGCCGCAGCGTATGCGAGTTACAGCTCAACAGCTAAGTTAGTTCAGGGTTAGCTCACATAGCTGAAACAGTTTTCAATAGATCTGTGCAAATTGCGAGCTTTGTACGATCTATTTAAAACTGCGTCAGCTATGCGAGCTAAGCTGAACTAACTTAGCTTAGCTTGTGATCTGCAACCGGCTAGGATGTGGTCCATGGGACCAAGGCTTTCTGGAACCCAGTTTGTTCGGAAGGATGGAAGTTATCAAGCCTGCGCTCGAGACGATTTATAATGACCCTTGAAAAGAGCTTATAAACATGGCTCAGAAGCGAGATGGGTCTGTAATTCCTCAATAAGGTATTGCCTATTTTTTTAAAAATTGCACCACCACGCTTCTATTCCACGTTTCTGGCGTTATGCCCTGGAGGACGACGGTGTTGAAAAGCTTTTGAAGGTCTTAGTGGCTGCTTTCTAAAGCTGTGAAGTGATTCCGTCATCACCCTGCGCCTTGTTGTTCTTAAGCTGATTCAAGGCCATTCTAATCTCATGCAGGTCCAGGAAATCTTCGGTGAAGTGTCGAGTCAGTTTGTTTCTCGAGTCTTTGTCCGTGCTGTCAACAGGCTTAGCTACCGAAGCGTACGTGTATAACTGCCCGTAGAACCTAACGATCTCCTCTAATACCTCTGCCTTGGTTGACGTTATACTGCCGTCTTCTTTCTTCCACTTTGTCAGCTGGCTTTGCCCAATAGATAAATTTCTTGCAAACACTTTGGAGCCTTTGTTCCGCTAATAAGTATACCATACAAAATACCCAATGTAATCCAAATTCAAGTTTTTTTACAACGAATCACTATAGTATATGAACTCGAGCAAAATCTTCGTAAGTTTTGAATTAAATAATAATTTTAAACAACACCCCTTAAATCTCCTCAGTGTAAATCGACATTTAAAACAAGTGTCAGTTCTTAGAACAATATTGTAGTCAATATTGTTTTCTTCATCAGTTTCAGATAATGAATGGTTGTCAATATTGTATACTTCACCAGTTTCAGCTAATTAATCTCGGACACTACACATGAACGGCATTTCTAAAAAATATTTGTGGAATTGCTTTGGAGTGACCATATTTTCGCCTTAAATCTTTGAACTTAGGCACTGACAGTGGCAGTTTTTTTAGTTTGTTCCGCCATACCTCTCTTTCTCTTCCTGACTATGTATCCTACATGGTGATGGGGTCAGCTTTCCTCACTTTTCTCCTCCACTTCGCTCGATCTTCGACATCGTCTTCGGAAACATTGCATTCTCTCATGTCCCTCAGCACTACGTCCCTTCATCTTGTCTTCGGTCTGCCTCTGGTTCTTCGACCCGGGATAGAAAGTTGCAGAGCCAAATTGCCAACGTAGTCCGGTAGTCTTCTCTCAACGTGGCCATACCATCTCAGCCTACTCTCCTGCATCTTGTCGGCATCGCCCAGACTGCCTCGCACGCACTCGTTGCGGATTTTGTTGAGTCTGGTGACACCGCACATCCACCTCAGCATCTTCATTTCGGCAACTTGGATGGTATGGACGTTGGTGTTCCGCCATAACTAAATGTCTTTATTAAAATTACATTGGAAAACGACGCAAATGACGCGCGAACTTTACGTTACCTGTTCAAGAACAAGCAACCAATAGCGTGGCCAATTTTTCCGCTGTATCAAAATCGGTGCCTTCGCAGTATTTTAAAATCTACATGACAACAGTAGACACAAACTGCGGTTATTAATTCAAAAGAAGGCCTAGATACTACTTTGATTTTGAAAAGTTTGAATTCTATTTTAGGTCAAAGGACATCAACGAAACATGTTTCCCTAAAGGCCATGATCTATAAATCCAGCATTTTTATTTCGAAAGTCGTAAAGGTCAAAATGACAAAACTGTTAAAAATTCTTCACCAAATATTTTTTAGGAAGATAAACATTAAAACCTATACGTTCCTTGAAGCATTTATTTGTTTAAAATTTTGTGCTAGGCACAAAAAAATTAGGAGTAAAGGACATTTTTTTTCAAGATACCATTCAAAAGAGCGCAAAAACTGAGTAAAGTGGCATTATTCCCGTACGTTAATTGAAATTTCCGTCATCGATATGTTGTTATAAACTGTAATAAAACACGTATTTTAGGATTTTTCGTAAATCTACCCCAACCATTTATAATGTTAGTGGATGGTATTATGTACATGCAAACGCCTAATGTGAGTGTTTTTTGAAGTCTGTTGTTGGTTGATTTAAAAATAATAATGTAACTTATTTTCAAAATGAAACAAAATTCTGTATTTGTTTAATCCTAGATTAGAGGTACTATATGTACCTAATAACCTACCGAAAGTACCTAGTTTAATCTCACCGAAATTATTTCCATGTAAAATGTTGCCATGTCGGGATAACAGCTCGCACGATAAAAAAGTTATCAGATCTCATGTGAAGTTAACCTTCTAACTCTACACTCCCAAACTCTAAAAGCCCTCATAAACTCTACACCCTAAAAAACGGAACCTTTACAGGATAAGTGTGTTGTTCACCTGCTCGGCTGTCTGTTTGTGCGTAAGGAATACAGAGAGATATTGTGTTGAAATTAAAACCAAACACCAATCAAGTATAGCCCCAGCTGCATAGCCAGCTGCAAGGGCAGCTGCTAAAAATCAAACTTCTATATTATCGTAATGTTTTAACGCAAATAAGTCTACGCTCGACCACCAACTCGCCTGATGGTTTGCGACGTTGTGGTCGAAGATGAAGCTCGCAGACCTAGAAGATACCTATCCACTATAATCTTGAAATACTTTAGATTATATCTCTTAGGAAACAGGAAAGCAGGAAGACTGTTCCATTCCCTGGCGGTACGAATCAGAAATGTTGAGTTGAACCGCTTCGTATATACGTTTCGTAGGAAAATCGACAGTGTAGGGGTGGTAATGTGGTGTCCTTCTACTTTGTCCTGTAGTAAAAAATGGATAGTAGAATAACCTCCTGAGACCCAGGGTATAAAATATCATACTATTTATCTGATTTTTAGTTTAGGTGCTATTGTGAGTATCAGGATTTTGTCAAAAATTATGAAAAAATCCTGCCCCACCCAAATCACCAAAATAGCAGTTATCACAGACACCTTGGGTCAAGATCAGATCGCTACCGGTTGAACGATTTTTTTTTAATTGTACTTACATTCCTCCTTTGTTGCTAGGTCATAGATGTGCAGCAAAAAGTTGCGGCCACCGATTAAAAGTTACAGTTTCTAATGTCGCAAAAAACAGCATCTTTTGATACTTACAAAGGAATCTAATAAGATATAGATTAGGCACTTTCCATTTACCTAGAACTAGAACACACAACTACCGGTACCGGTAAAAATCCAAACATTCTCGTAATCACAAAAAATAGGGCCTAATTGTGAGTTATATATGAGCGGCCTAAATTTCCAGACCAGAGACTCCAAGCAGAGCCCTCTCCATTGCACATTGGGCCATGTTGAGTTCATTATAAGGCCCACAGTAATAGTCCACGTTTTAGTTCCATAATCCAAATGTCATCCCTGGTAACACACAACTCATAAAAATCACACAACAAACAAAGCACACAATACGACTTTATTAATTAGACTCACATATTTATTGAAGTGAAACTTGTAATGCGTCTCCCAACAAGGTTGCATTAAACGTTTAACGCTACCATGAAGGGGGTATGAAAGCACTGTTGCGTCGAAGTTTCACTTCTTCCGCGCGGAAGGACTCCACTTGCATTTTTTTTTTATAAAATTTAGTGTCTATATTTACAAGTATATTAATTACTTACGTTACTTACGTCTTGGCAAACAATTGAATGACAATATAGAATAAAGGTGTTTTTAGGGTTCCGTACCCAAAGGGTAAAAACGGGACCCTACTGGACTCCGATGTCCGTCTATCTGTCTGTCTCCAGGCTGTATCTCATGAACCACGATAGCTATACCGCTGAAATTTTCACAGATTATGTATTTCTGTTGCCACTATAACAACAAATACTAAAATCAAAATAAAGGACTCCAATACAACAAACGCGATTTTATAGAGTTTTTTTGCTCACTATTAATAATGGCACGTGATATGGGGCTAAAGGGGCTCCAACACGGTACGGAAACCTTCTTGCGCGAGTCCGACTTGCACTTGGCCAATTTTTACACTATAACGTACCACGACCGTGTCAGGAACGTATAAAGATTTATTCTTTCCATGGAAAAGTAAGTTACTGTGCTCACTTGAACGTTCCCTCCAGCACCGTCGCGTGCCAAGCACGAAGCCTTTCAGCACCGGCACTAGTAGCATAAGTAAATAAGCATAGTAGAGTGTATTGTGTTTTTTTCGTGCATAATGTTACGTATTTAACACGGTCATGGTACAGTACATTATAGTGAGCAGTCACTTTCAGATATTTGGTACTCTCTTACTTTGCTCAAACGTTGAAAACATAAATAATGTAACCATTTTTTGGATATATTTTAAGCTTCGCAGTTTAATTTTGAACTAGAAAGTAAAAAAAGATTTCTTGTTGATTTATTATTCTCAGTCTCTTCTAATAACATGTATTTATTGCAGAGTATCAACAAGCTGCTCGGCACGTCACCTTCAGACATAGACAAGTACTCCCGCATCGTCTTCCCGGTTTGCTTCGTGTGTTTCAATCTTACGTACTGGATAATATACTTACATGTCTCCGACGTGGTCGCCGATGACTTGGTGCTCCTTGGCGAAGAAAACTAAATAGGCAAGACAATTACGGAACTTTTAAAAATTAGACTCTTACGTCGGTTATTCGACTAAATGAAACGCTGCTCATGTAAAGGAATAGGACACATACTATAGAGCTTTTGAATTTAGAAATGCATTTGGGTGGTACACCTAAGTCTTAAGACTAATGACAATTTGAAAATCGTTCATGCCACTGAAAAAAGTAATATATAAGTGTGATGTATCTATTTTAGTTTTATGGATAAAAATTTGCTCAGTATATACGAGTGACAAACTTTAAGTGATTTAGCCCTTAAAACAAATGATATAAGATATTTTATTTATTATAATCAGTAAATGACTTGTAGGTTTTTTAAATGTTGGTTTTGTTATAATTTAAGGATGCTGATTCAGAATCAATGTTAGAAAGAAATGAGTATTTTTTACTTTTTAGGTTCCGCAGCAAATAACATTTAATCACCGCATACTTTTCTGATTACGTCTTCCCGTCATTAAATGTTTAGCGACCTAAATAAATAATTGAAACAACAACAGGCCATGGAAAAAGTCTGTATTGTCTGGGAAATGTATAGAAAAAGATTGGAAAGGTTGACTTGCAAAAAGTATAGAAAAAAATGCGCAAATTACTCATAACCTACTTTATGTCGCTTGGTATCTACTCATATTTATATAAATTTCACATTTTGTTACAACATCATGACATCTCAGACCATCTCGCGGAGTTTCTCTATAGATAGAGAAAAACAGCACGGAGATCCGATCGCATAGCGAAGAATTCAGGTAATATTAAAAAAAAATACTTAGTACTGCCAATTGAGAAATTACTTAAATTTAAAAGACAGTTAATAATAACGACTATTACTTTTTCATACGTCTTCCAGATTGAAACAACATTTTCCATCAAACTATTTTTGTTTGACGCTCACAAAGCTGTTTTGTCGTATTTATTTATCGTAGCGTCATTTTAAAGTGAAGTTTGTTTACTTAGACTGCGCGCGTGGTAACTCAGTACAACGGTGGATATACAGGGTTATTCAAAAATAGTTTGCTAAGCTGAAAGAGGGTGGTCCATACCTCAGAAGAATGACAAGTAATAGAAACCTTGCTAAATTTTACTCAAATAAAAACTACGTTACAGCTGTCTTATTCATATCTGGTTATACAGCACACGCGAGAGTGAGTGGAAAAAAGAACGCATTGTCTGTCGGCTTACGTCAAAATCACAAGTTGGAATGTCAAAATGGTTAAAATTTGGTTCCAATTTGTCTTTTGCGATATGATCAGAAATTTGAATCCTCTAGTTCCAGCAAAATGTTCAAATCTCTGATCATTTTACCTTCCTACTTTTTACCTTTTTGAACGTGGACAGCCGCGGTAGCTCAATGCTAGTTTATGAAACCCTTTGAAATTAAGTAAGTTCGGATGTATGTGCATCTTTTTCTAAAGCCTTTTAAATTTCATATTTAAAGTGGGACAAAGTGATGTATATCTCTTGCTATTTTAGTACGGTTTCTATTACTTGTCATTCTTCTGAGGTGCATACCATCTTTATGAACCACTTTTAATATGGGGCTAACCCAGAATTAGAGAAAAATTGCTGTTCAATATAAAAATGCAACTATTTATCGACAACATGCATGAAACAGATAGATAGATAGATAGAACTCTTTTTTGTGTGCACTAATACTATTATTGTACAAAGTAGACAACTTATCTTAAATTAGTGCCACAAATGGCGGCCTTATCGCTGACAGCGATCTCTACCAGGCAACCACTGAACGGAAAGAGATCACAAACAAGAGTATAAATGGGAGGTACCAAACACAACTGATAATAATAAAAATGTAAATAATATTTAAATAAATACTACAAAAATTTAAATACACATACATACATACAATAACATACATAATAATAATAATAATATTGAGAAGGAGAAAAGAGACAAAGGCTAAAAGGGAAGTAGCAAACAAAGGATATAAAAACAGACAAGTGAAAAGTGAAAGAAGCAATTTCATCATTTTGCACACTGATCAAGATAAAAATATTTCACTCTTTCCTTAAAAATGTGCAGTGACTGTGAAGTTCTTATGGAGACAGGTAAGGCATTCCATAAGCGGACAGCGGTGACAGAAAAAGAATTTTCATAAAATGTGGTATGATGGGTACGAGTGGAGAGACAAAGCAAGGTTGATGGTCTTATAGGACGAGAAGAGCCCTCACGAAAGAATTTGAAACGTTCTTTGAGATAGCTTGGAGAGGAAGGATTAAAAAGGATATTGTAGAGAAGTGACAGGATGTGAGCATTTCTGCGGAATCTGATAGGGAGCCACTTGAGTCTAGTGCGAAACTGAGAGATATGGTCGTACTTTCGTAGCCCAAAAATAAACCTTATACAGAAATTCTGAAGGCGCTCAAGTTTATCTAATTGGTCTTCTGTAAGATCAAGGTAAGTAACATCAGCATAGTCGAGAATCGGAAGAAGTAGGGATTGAGCTAGCGCAACTTTGGTGCAGGTGGGGAGAAAATTTCGCAGCCTCATCAAGGAACTGGCTGCTGCATAAAGCTTTCTGCTCGTAACTTGAAGCTGCGGAATCCAACTTAAACAGCGGTCCATAGTTATACCCAAATTTTTAACTGTACTACTGTATGGTATGCTGACTCCATCAAACTTGACTTCGGGCAGTGTCGACCAGTCAATTTTGGAAATAAGACGGGAACTCCCAACAATAATAACCTGGGTTTTGATAGGATTCACTCGCAATCCAAAGGATGCACTCCAATTCGAAATACGAGCAAGGTCGGCACTTATCGTGTCAACAGCACCAGCCAGATTATGAAGAGGTGCATGAGTATAAATTTGAAGGTCATCAGCATAAAGGTGAAAAAAAGATGATAAATTTTGGGTGATGGTGTTTATAAAAAAGGAAAAGAGAGGTGGCGATAACACACCCCCCTGCGGAACTCCAGCTGACGTACTGCACCATGATGAGACTGTATCATCAATGCGAACCCGCTGCCGTCGTCCACAGAGGTAGCTGCGATACCAGTCCACTGCAAGAGAAGATACATTGGAAGAAAACATAAGGGCAAGAAGAATGTCATGGTCGACGGTATTGAAGGCATTGCTGAAATCCAATAGAGTTAATATTGTTAAGTTGCGATTTTCCATGGCTAATCGGATTTCATCTGTAATTTTCACCAGAGCACTAACGGTGCTGTGGCCAGGGCGAAAACCAGATTGGAAAGGATTATGAAGGCTATGACGGGAAAGGAATCTACTGAACTGGTTATGGACAAGACGTTCAAGGACTTTGGATAGGAAAGGTAGGATTGATATGGGACGAAAATCAGAAAAGGATTTAGGATTAGGTTTTTTCGGGAGAGGAATAATTTGGGCATCTTTCCAAACAGATGGAAATACACGAGATGAGATGGAATTGTTTAAAATAGCACAAAGAACGGGAAGGATATAATCAAGGACAGGTATGAGCATGTTGCGACTGATTCCATCACTGCCCACCGCATTCGATGAAATTCCAAGTATGCATTTCTTAACTTCCTCTATTGAAAAAGAATCAAAGACGAAAGGGGGATGATTTGAAGCAGGCAAATCAGAAAGAGAGAGAAGAGTTTTATTTTTGGAAGATAAGTCAATGTTGGATGACGAAGAAAAATGTGTATTAAGAAGGTCAATATTTAAATCATGAGGGATAGTGTCTAGCCGTGATTTACCAATGCCAATCGATCTCAAAAACTTCCAAACTTTGGCTGGATCATCGTTATCTACGGATTTATGAACATACTTTCGCAAAGCATCCCTGCAAGCCGTGTTGCAACGATTCCGGGCTGTAACATAGGCTGCCCTAGTCAGGGTTGTAGGGTGACTTTTGTATCTGAAATTTGCCGCGTCACGTTTGTGCATCAGAAGCTTAATATCACTGGTCAGCCAAGGAGCAGGAAGGTGTTTTATTTTGATGGGGCGCAAAGGGGCATACTTATCAGAAATTTCTATTAAAATTGAATTAAAGATCGTTACTTGAACAGCTGTTTTATTGGGATTCCGATTTGGCGCTATAGTAAAAATAATTAAATAAAGCTGGTCTTAATCACCCTTTCGGTTAAGTACACCTTTTCTGAACATTACTGAATAACCCTGTCATATATTATCATTTAAAGGAAGTATTTTTGTGTAAAGTAACTGTTTACATTTCATTGAACATTAGCAGAGCATTAGTAGTACCTACTTACACCAGTGAATGTTTTCATGTGACTCAAGTAACCATTACAGTGCATTGTAACTAAGCTTTAGACAACTCCTAAGCAAAGACCCTAAAGTGTTGCTCTCATCATCTTAATTTATATTTTACATATTAGTACTTTATTTAGAAGCTAAAAATGGTGAAGAGTATTTTCACGGTATTCAAAATAATTCAAAGAACATGTGTCAAAGGAGGGCCCGACTTTATATCATGCTTCATAATATGAGTAAAAACTCGTATTTTTGTGGTCGTCCACAAATTAGCTGCAAAAAATTGTTCTTAAAAGCTTTAAGTTCTGGAAAAATAAAAATCTTTTTAATAAATTAATTGATTTTTGTTTAAATGGCTGCCACATTTCTCAAGCAACGCTGTCGCATAATCATGATAATGACATCGCTTTTTTAAGTATAAGTAAAGTAAGGCCGTTGTTAAAAAATAATAGTGAGATCATTTTACAAAACAAATAACGCTAATATTGAATTATCGTTCAATGTCGTGGCAAAAGGTCCATAATTTTTTGCAGTGTCTCATACGACATCTGGCTCTAGTTCATTTACTCGTAAGTAATTATTTTCTTAAAACAAAGATTACGAAGGTGTATACTTATTTCGAGACAAACATTAGAATTATTTTGATATGAGAGATAAACCTTATTTGGGACTTATGCAAAGGTGGATGCTTGTTATGAAAATGGTTTTAAAAATGCTCAATATTAAGTCTTGTATTGTATTATCTACACGTTAATGCTTCCTCATAGATGAATTTCTAGGTACTTACACCAAAATAACAATATAGATGCAGATAGATGTGTAAAAATGCGAATGATAAATTGGTACCTGAATAAGTATTTTGTTCGTATTAAGAAAACTGCATATTCTATTGTTATTTTTTAGTAATTTTAATTATGCTGGTGGTCGAAAGTATTCGGTTAATTAGCGAGATACCTATTATTGTACTAGTATGTGTTATTAAAAATTATTTAACCTTGCGACATTGAAGCTAAGTCAAAAGTTCCCTAGTTTACCAATTCTTTGGTTCTAAAAACATATTATTAATAAATATTGTTGACTGAAAAAACAGGTGTACTGAAGCTATTGCACAGCACGCCCGCGACTTTGTACCGTTCGACAAAAATAGTGTACATAAATATGAAAAATAAATAGATTGTAAAAAAATGATATGTATTTAATTCTTATTTTCTTTGTAGTAAAATAATTGTCTGAATAGATTTTTGATTGTGTGGCTGCCATATTTTACGAGCGGTATCACAATACTCGTATACAAACGGAAAATTTTATCGTAAGTTTTAGGCGGTTATTGAAGAAAATAATTGCAAATTCCTTTTCAAAATAAATAAAATATAAAATTACGGTACAAAGTTTTCGGACAATATTTAAGGCTTTTAATCGGCCCAGTTGTCCAATCATAAAATTGTAACCATCCCCGCCGAGCTAGGATGCGCGTCATGTAATATTTCTTTCGACGTGTCAGAACAAGAAAGCGTTATAGCAAAGTATATATCTGTCACTTTTTCACACGTTGAAAAGAGTTCATTTCGTGGCTTTTCGTGGTCGCATGCTGGACTAGCTGGATATGATCAAGTAATAAGTTTCCAACCAACCCCGTTGTCGCCAGGTTAAAAGAATATAACACAAAAAAATGGTCTATCTGCCAAATCAATGCAAAATATTATTGCTATTCCAGGTCTTAGACCTTGTCCCGACTTGTAAAGTCAACTTATTTAAATTTACTGGTACAATTTATACTATAACTGTATAAAACAATAATAATTTAAATTCGCTTATAAATGAATTGTTTGAGCATTATAAATTTGTACAAATAATTAAGTATTTATGCATATTATGTCAACGAATGTACCTAAAATATCTTAGAAATGGTTGGAAAAGACGCAAAAAATAAAGCAGACTAGATAGTTGTTGTACTTTAAATTTTGCATTTTGTTTGAAATTTTTGATGTGCAGTTCATTTACATATTGTTGATTATGCGAAATACCACTTGAAATACTTCGTAATTCAATTGCAATTGTAACATTCATTCACTCCGTTTTTGAATTCATTTCGCCTACATTTCGGTTCCCTTGCGGTATACCTAGGTACTTAAATTACTAATGCACTTTAAGTTTGCCTATTTGAAATTTGGCGATTACAAAATTTTGCGCTGTGAAAGTTTTACGTACCTACGAGTGTTTTAACAACCAAAAATATTGAATAAAGTGGCAAACAGTTCAATTTTAAGTTTCTATGTCTTTTAGTAAAATTGCAATGCATTATTTTTTAATAGATGTAAAAAACATGTACATATCTTGTAAAACAATAATTATTATAGTCAAAGCTTAACTTTAGTTAGTTTTACGTAATATTATAATTTTCATCATGGCCAATTGGTTAATGTGTGGATTATTTTACAATATTACTAAAAATCATTGAAAATTAAGTTTTAGAGGTAGCATTAATGTACATTGTGTAAAATACGCTATATACAAACGCTAGTACTAATTTTGTAAAATATTAAACTTCTTCCTTTTCGGAATCCACCGGAATGCCAAAAAAAAAATTGTGCACACTTAAAAAATGATATATTTTTAGGTGCCTATTTAATTAATTTTAAAATATACTATTTGAATACACAATCAAATAGATAAAACTAATCATAGTCTTATCTTTCCTTGCAATATGTATAGAGTACATTTACATGTTGTGTCTCCTTATAAACAATATTAGCAATATTTTCAGATTCAAAGACAAATTAACATAATAAATGCAATAACTTGAGAGTGCCAAGACTTCAAAAGTTAAGTACAAGATTTTTCAACTAGATTATCACTTGGAAGATAATGTAGCTATAGGGATCTCTATTACCTATTCAAATAAGCTTTAATACGGAAACAACAAATGCCAAATAAGAAAGAAATGCATAATTTTTAGAAATAATTTAAACCGTTCATTTGTATTGATGAGCAAGTTTTATCGTGCATACAGGTTGCGTCATGTAAAAAAAACGCTAGTTTCAAACTGCGCCCAAGAAAATTTAAATGCTATTGCACACTAAATAGGAGTTAAATCTCCTAGAGCGCAGAAATATCTGCAACAAGTAGATTTAATTCCTATTCTGTGTGAAATACCACCTCCACCGAAATTCTATAAAAATCTTAAAGAAATACTGATTAAAAAATGTAACTACAGTATAGAAGATTACTTAAAAGACAACAATGTTTCTGACTCGCGAAAGTAAGCAGATGACGAGTGTTATAGTTATAAGTCTCATATGTTCCTATTTGTTTTATAGTTTCTATCAGGTCAAAACTCATTGATTGTATAATACTTATACTTGCGACGCCCTTATAGGTTTGAATATATAACTAGTGCTAAGTGAGCATATTTTTACATATTTTTAAATTTATAATGCAAGGTTTGAAATAATGAATAGGAGTTCAATTTTCTTGTGCGCAGCCTGACACTCCAGTGCTCTTCTTATGTGACGATAATGTAATAGATAACAAATAAAAAAATATTCTAGATGCTGATAAAGTTAGAACATAGTCCCTAATGTTACAACTAGTGCCTCTTCTTCAAGTGATATTTGGTCCGTGGATAAATCAATGGTTCCTTCCGACAATTCAAGAGAATTTAAAAATTTTATTGAATAAAACTTATTCAATAATACGGAGGAATGCGAAGAGGACTTAAAATAGTCACTGGCTTAAATCATAAGTTATATTGTACATAATATATTATACAATAAATTATAATATTTATACGATTAGTACACATGGTAATATTGAATTAATCTAGATCCCTAAGGAATATTACTCAGTTCAATTACGAGAATAATATGCCTACACCCGTAACACTTCAATGTTATAACTAGTGCACGAAACACTTTATGTAGTTTAAAATTTACAATAATTATTATCAACTTTGATTGCACGACATTACACTTAAACTTTTTGCTTAAGATATATAAACAAGTATCTGTCGATCTAACAAATTCTTAAAATTAAGCAATCCGTCTTAGTAAAAAATCACTTATGACGTGCTTTTGCAAACAAAATAATGTAAATTAAGATGCGTGAATAATATTGTATCCATGCAAAAAATAAGCTTTAAAAAGAAATATCGATTCATAAGTATCAAAAACATTTAACAAAAAATAACATAACCGATCATTAACTGATGTATAAAAACCGTAAAAACGATAGTTTTAACAAATTAAATACACATTATATTACAGATGATTGACATTAGAAATATAGCAATTCCAAATAGTGCTGTGAATAACATGAAACTTTCTATTAACATAATTATTGTAACGGTAAGATGTTACGGATCTCAATTATGTACAAAGGGGTTAATTATATCAATGATATTATTTCTCTGATGTCTGAACAGTGACTATCACCAAAACGACTTAGTGCCAATACAATATTTTATACATTGTATAAAGTTACTTTTGATTCACCAAAAGCTTCTTTTAGCTAGGATCATACAATATGAACATATGCATCATGAGGCGATTCAAGAAGTAAATCCAATGATATTTATTTATTATGTCACTGCATAAGAAAAAGGCTTTGGTGAATAAAAGTAACTTTATATTACTTTTATTATACTTAATTATCTAAATTGTAAATATAGTTATGTACTATTTGTTAAATGGTTCGTTAATTTATTTCATATCAATTAATTACTATCATTGATGTCATAACAAGTTTTGTGTTAGACGTCCATTTTTTATCAGTGCTACCACTGATCTCTACCTATATCAATGGATAAGCTGTTCCTTAAGTTTGACAGCAAATTTGTGCCTAATGCACTAGCGTGGATCCAGGGAACTAATTTTGACTTGAATAATTTTTAATTAATTTTGTTGGAATTCAGTATTGACCTTCTTATTATAACTGTAGGCAATCTAATTATTTATTAAAATTTAATTAAGTATTACTAACTGTAAAAAACGTTATTCTTCCTTTCCTTCCTTTTCAGCCACAGGACGTCCACTGCTGGACATAGGCTTCCCCTAAAGATCTTCAATAAGACCGGTTCGTAGCGCCTTGCATCCAGCGCGATCCTGTGGTCTTAATGAGGTCGTCCGTCCACCTTGTGGGTGGACGTCCTACGCTCCGCTTGCCAGTACGTGGTCTCCACTCGAGGACTTTTCGACCACTCGAGGACTTTTCGACCGACGAAAACTTTATTAAACAAATGTAATTATTTAATAAACCAAATTTTATTACCTATCGTTGACAGATAGTCGCTACGGCCGACAGCGCTAAAATCGCGATTTATCAATCGGGCACTTAACAAACGCCTGTCCATTGACATAAATAGTTAGAGGTCAGTGAGTGCTACAAATTGTCTTCCATACCCACTTGCAAAACATTCTAAAGATATCAATAAAAACGTATTACTCGTAACTAATCACTACTGGGCATCAGTTCAAGTATTGTACAATAAATTATATAAGGCCCGTTCACAAATATGGGCAACTTGTGATTTACTTTGTTTTTAAATTTGCTCAACAGAAAGTATTTAAGGTGGCAAAAATATAGATTGTTAATATTGTTAGACTAGAGTACAAGAAATGTGTTGACGCATAAAAATTATAATTATTAAATTATAACTATTTCATTTGCTTCCAAAGTAAGTGTATAATTTAAATTTGCAATAAGTTTAAAAATTATAGTAAAAAGAAAGTTGATATTTACGTTTAAAAAGTTTTAAAATTTGTCTTCAAAACGAACAATCTAACAAAGACTGAGTCAATATTTTTTTGATTATAAAATTTATTTTGGAAGGCAACAAATGATACAATAAATAATTGCCAAATCAAAAAATGACGATGTAGATCATATTTTGTATCATCAAAATTAGCAGACGATGATTACAGTATGTTGCATTTATTGTTACGATTAAAACAATCAATAATTTGAATATAAAATGAATTGTTATTAAAACATTGATATAAAATATTAATTAAATATACAACGTTAGAGTGTAATTATTATTGTAAGGATGTGACATTTGCATTATATTGCACCTAGGTGGTAAGAAAGTAGCGTAGTATAGCATGGGAGGGAGTGGGCGAAGCGGGTACAAGAGTGCATTTGCAGCCAAAGCTTCATAATAAACTAATTAAATGCCGTTTCTAGCTTTGTAAGGACTGAGCACTAGTAATACGATATTTTAATTAAATATAACGACACGCGTCGCCCATGCACCTCTCACGTGAAACCAAATTCTAAATCACATTTAAATAAAGCGTAGTAATGTAATTAAAAGAAATATATTATGGAAGTAAAATCAACTTAGATGACTAAGATTGTGTTATTAAAATGTTAGAGTATCAGGTAACTTAGTAAAATTATAAATATCACTCTCTCAACTAGCGTGTACCTCATGTTCCATACGGTTTGTTTGTCGCACTTTGATTGTAGTGATGTATTAATCACACGGGGTTCGAGGAAAGCATGTGACAGTGTTTCGGAAATACCACAAATGTTTTCGTCCTAACTATGGCTTTCTTAAAATGTATGATTCTAGTAATTTGTTTTTTAGAAGTCACTAGAGTGTAAACTACATATTTGTTCTCATAGATACATACCGTATAGTCCGCCCAAAAATCGTTTGTACCTATTATGTATTATCATGTGGACTGAAATTACTACTATGTTTGCGAAACTTGTCTAGATACAAAATTATTGCAAATATTGATACTGTTCGAACATTTGTTTTAGTGATTTATTTTCATTTTGAGTGACAAAACGAGCTATGCGTTTGGCTGGTGTTATTAAGCGTTAGTTATGCATTTTTACGACTGGTTTGTACCTATCATTCTGAATTTTGAAGAGTAAAAGCTTTACTCTATAAGAAATTAAAACGTTAACACTCTAAAGCATAAAAGAGGTGATGTTTTGTAGAAATTATGTTCATTTGATCTTGTCTAAACTATTATCTAATACATATTGTGATAATGAACAAAAGAATTTACAATTAAAGCACGGAACTCTAACGAATTCTAATTTTAATTCTAATTTTCGAATTTATCGAAAATCCGATCGATGCTGTCACGTGCCTACATAGAGCTGCATGATTTCATTCGTTTCCTATGTATGTTTTTTTTTCAAAAGAAACACAAGTACTGCAAAGAACACATTATTATAATACCTAATCATGTTTTTGTAAATTATTAGATACAAAAATGAGTTTGGAACTAGCATGAATGAGTATTTTTGTTGAATACTGCACAAATAATGTAGTTTTATACGCGGCGTGGTTGATTTATTTATACAGGAATCTATATGATACTATGTAAATTGTATATTTCAATAATAACTTGTTATAGATTCCTCGACACCAGAAATTCTAGAAGGCAGCTATAATTTGACGAGAGTAGATAGCACAGAGAGAGTAGTAGGTATACTATATGTTATGAATTTTATTGTAGGCTTCTTTCTATGTAGACGTTTGTTGCATATGAAGAAGAATGTTATTTTCGTTATGATTCCTAATTCAAATAATTCTGTGTGTGTGTAACCTATTTAAAAATGAACTCATCTGTGTCGAGGATGAAATAATAAAAGGAACTGATTAACAAATCGAAAATAAACTAGTAGAGATGGACACAGATTTTGTTTGAATAGTTCTTTATAATAGTGTGACATCTTGCAGTACTGAGATTCCTGCATCTTTCATTTCATAAATGTAGATCTAGAGCAGAAAATCATAGTCAAATGTTTATTCCTATTTGGTTCCATATGATACTGTTATTCATGTTTCATGATGTACCAAATAATCAACACCTTCATGTTATCTTCAGTTATTTGAGTTAACGAAAGATATTAAAATGTATAATTCTACTGGGAATCTGGACGGAATTTAAAGCTTTTATTTAGTTGCCTTAATATTACGCTTTAGTATTTATTTTACTGTCTGAGAAAAGCAATTCCGATGGAAACACTACACGGGGCGCAATTTTTAGGACACTTAAGAGAAAGAACATAATTAAAAAAAAGGTTTATTCAGAAATAGTGCGCTGATACGATGGACAATTCAAACCAATGCGAACAATTCTTACTGTGGGACTCCGAATTCGAGAAAAAAAATCAACTGTTCTTTACATAAAGATGAATTTAATTGCTTTGTTCTTGCTTGCGCCAGTTACTAGTGGAACGAGAGCGAGCGTGAGGAAAAGTGAAGCCAAACGCATACGAGTAGACAGTAAGGGGGCTGGTTTAGCCCCATGGTAAACGTAGTTTTTAATGATGGTCTAAATCACCTTTTATGAGTTTAGTACGCTTTTTTAAGAAATGCCGTATTTCTTGAGCAACAACACAACGATGATTGATGCAGCGCAACGCGGCACACCATTTTGAAACTCTCCTACTGAAAAATTGTGCTAACTTTTTGTTTAATAGCCAATATTTTCACGAGCCAATGCGCCTCGTATTTCGTAATTCTAAAATTGTTGAAACCTATGTACTTATATTCACACGAATACAATGTATGTAATAGTACGTTGTTGGTGGATATCAACTTTGAGTGTTTGCATAAGTACCAGCTACGTTGTAATATAGTGCACCGATTTTTTTACCCGACTGCGCGACGCAAAGGAGTGGTAATGTGTTTATCAGCCTATGTACGTTCCTTTGAAGCACTATACAGACCAAACGAATGGGCCGATTTTTTAATGTAATTTTTAGTCCACTGTTGAACATAAGTTGGTTTCGGAGAGTGATCTGGCCATATATACCACGCTGGCCCAGTGGGGCTTATAAGATCTAGTACATATTCCATTGAATTTCTCCTACAGAGGTTGCCTCACTATATTTTCCTTCACCGGAAAGAGAGTGGATTTCGGCCAGAAATTCTACTTAAGTTCCAAAGAGCTCATTGTGCCGACGATCAATTTAACAGGTATCAGCTGCTATGCTATGCTATGCTAGCCGCCCGTATTCGCCTACTGCGCAGCTGCGGGGCAAAAGCTTCCCAGTTGTTTCTACAATAGTACATTATGAAATAAATGCGATAAGTTGAAAATTACAGCGAGGCAATATTGCTAGCCCGAGCCGTAGGTGAGGGCTGTAAGGAAGCAGAGGCTGTAATTTTCAAAGCGCACGTATGTCATACGACGTTTTATAACATATTTGCGAGGAAATTAATAAAACTGTGACTTGCGCCGCCGCGCCGGCTTGTAGCAGCACGCGAACCACTGCAGGAACATCTCACTTCCAGTGCTGGCCATAAAGTCGTGCATCAGTCGAAGCATCGTGCGTTTTACATTATATTACTACACAAGTGCCGTAATGTCTCTCACTCTCTTGAGTGAAAGTAGGAGAAACGAGACCACAGAGTTCTGCAGTCGGTGGCGTCGTGCGTTTTACATTACAATAAAGCACAAGTGCGTAATGAAATACATTACGATACTGAAATTGGTGTAATTACAGCCACTCTACGAGCAAATATGTAATAAACATTATTACATACATTTTATTTTTGAGAATGTAAGGAAAGTCTAGCGGTTCTGGAATTTTAGACCATCGTGCGTTGCAGTGCATTTCGTGCATTCGAATCTGCGTTACGCGACGCCAAAGAACTTGCCTATCACTGCGTTCCAGGCTGAATTCACCATTAAAAAGTGTCTACAATTCAGTAAAAAAATATTCTAATTAAACAGTACACTGAAATTATCAGTGAAATTTTAGAATTACATTATAATAAAAATTAATGCGGAATGTTTTGTTTTGCTAATTTAGTACCATGTTAATTTTGAAAGCTGCCTAGACACTCGAATTAAGAAAATGCTCTACCTATATTTACTTTCATTTTGACTTAGTTAATACTTCTTTAAGGCTTGATTCCATAAGCGGTAACGACAAGCGGAAACAACACCTCACCATACTGATTCTTGTAAACTGGGCCATAAAAGCTAACCACGATCTTAGCAAAAAAAAACTACAAGAAAAAATATAGCTGTTACCAACCTTGGAATTGCAAAAACAACAGCTGTAATAATCAGAACTGCATCAGATCAGCTGTAATCAGATGTAATGTAAAATAAGCAATGATTTTCAATGATCTATAGCATTTTTAGCGATTTCATTGATTGTCTTGTAGTAAAAGTTATTGATGATTATGAATAGAATGACTCCGTTAGTACCTGCATGGTGCGACTTAGGACTTGCATAAATATACTGCGATACTATCGCAGGAAATTTTCATACGAATTTAATAAAAGGTGTAACGTTGTCACCTGCCGTAGGCCTCTTAAGGCCCTTTTCCTCTCATGCAGAATCTCATGCTGCTCGCGTCCAAATGTAGTCCGCATACGCATGATATCACGTTCATGGCCATGTGTGCAGCCTGCACGATAAAACAAAAAATACTTACGATAAATGCTTGACTAGACAAAATAAATATTTTTATAGGTAGTCTCTTTATTTATATTTTTGAAAGATATTGGACAAATAGTTTTTTTTAAAATCAAAAATACAACAAAGAAAAAGCTTATTTAAGCGTAGCGTTCGAGAATTGTGGCGTCAGTTTTATATGGAAAGTGTAGTTGTGATGTCACGCGGAACTAACGGACTCTTTATCATTATTTATTTGATTGACAAAATAAAAAAGATGTGTCTCATATTTTTTGACAGTTTAACTGACGGACTAATCATGTTTTCTATCATAATTTATATCTCATTTAAGAGCCAAGTGCAGCCCAATTCCGCACGCAGACGAAAATTCACATGATTGGAAAAGGGGTGTATCTAATCAACCTAAATCGAAAAGGCTAATCAATCATTCTTTCTGTGCAGTCGTGTAATAAAGTGATGTGATGAAGGTGTTATTTGATTGGATAGTTAATTGTGTAATCCAATTTTACTTATTCCTCTTTTAATTTTTACATTGCGAAGGTGGTACTTAACTGGAGGAAACTAACTAACAGTTTTGTAATAAGAACAATTAAATTAAGATATTTTGTTCAATCCATATGATTTAGACAATACAGTATAGTGTTTTTTGGCTGCATAGCTACAAAGCTATAACATTGTCAAATAATGTGTATAGGGTGCGATTTGTATATTATATTGAAAAATGGAAAGTTTTGTTTAATTTGATGATAAATAATCTAGATCCGTAGCGGGGAAGATCTGCATTATTTTTACTATCAAATTAAAATACAACACTTTGTGATTAGTAACCTAAATTGCATACATAAGTCATATATACGAGACCTTAGCCAATTAAAAAATAACTTGTATTTACCAAATAACTATAAATAGTTAAAATCAAATCTTGTTTTAATACAGTCGCTTGCAGTTTTGTACCATCTCTTTACCTAACTCTTATTTATAATGAAAGATTGTTTTTCCTTTTTTTAAATTTACGGTGTTGGTATGGTTAAAATATTGCTCAAACTGAACGACTTTAAACAAGTAGTTACATTGTATAAAATTTAGTTCTGTGATCCAATAAATTATATGATCTGTATCGGTGCATTTTTAATCTTGTTGATCTAATTATATTTATTTTATTATGGAAGCTAATCGTGGTTTTCATACTTTGTATAACGGCTTTGCACTAATGTATTTAGTGGTCCTTGGATACGACTACAGTTTTGACCGCCTCTATTTTTGGTCTTTCTCAAGTTGAGGTGAGTGCTAGCGCGCGGATCCGTCTCGCAATGCACTGAAGCAAGTTTGACGAAAACGGTACTAGCGACGGACATGACATAATTCTACGTCGACGTCGCTAATTCCATATTGGTTCTATAAAGAAGTTACATATACAGGGTTATTGGTAATCAATTAACATCCACTTTTGTTCTACAACTGTTCCCAAATCTCACCATGTTTCCCAAACAATTGTTAAAAAAAGTAATCAGCATAATGAACAATTAATTGTTTTTTACCTAACTAATATTTATATTGTTTGCATATTTACACAGTCTCTCCTCTGAGGTCCAAGTCTCACGAGTGGCGGTGCACGTGCTTTTAACATAGAATAAATTATGATTAGATCAAATTAGATATTTAAATTTTGTATGGAAGAAAATAAATAAAAATTAGAAGTAGTAGAACAAAATATGTTTTGTTTCGATGTTCAGAATATGACCTTAAAAGGATGCTAATTGATTACCATTCACCCTGTATACAGGGTTATTTCTAATCAATTAATATCCTTTTAGGGGCGTATTCTATACATCAAAACTAACAACTTTTGTTCTACGACTTCTATTAGTTCTAAAAAAAAATGCTGTTTCATAGAAAAAAGAAAAATCACCCTCGACAAAATGTATGGAACAGCTGTTTTTTTTTTAGTTTTGACAAAGTCGTAGAACAAAAGTTGTTAGTTTTGATGTACAGAATAAGCCTCTAAAACGATGCTAATTTATTAGAAATAACCCTGTATACGTCAGTTGTGCCATCGATGTTAGTACCTGACAATCTTACCAAACATATTTTCAAGCGAACTACATAGCAGTCATAAAAAAAATGAAAAATATAAATGCGGAATGGGAAAATATTGAAAAGCATTTCTCGTTTTTAGGATTCCGTACCCAAAGGGTAAAAACGGGACCCTATTACCAAAGAATATATAATAATACTACGTATAGAACGGCCACTCGTTACCCCCCACCCGTTTGAGTCTTCCTCACTTCCACCCCGCGTCTACGTACCGCATCGTGCACTCTGCGCGCGGGCTGCACTGGTCGGTGGATTTTCTAATAAAAACTACCTAGACTGTGACAATAGGGAAGACTTGTACTGTGTATGGTTGAATATCAATGATACGTAACAAAACAAGAAATTTTAATGTTTCCCTAAGGATAAATAATAGGAACTTATTTTACATTATTTGGTAACTTCCTCTTGATATTATCTTACAAAAGAAGTAGATCGGTTACTTTTTGTTAATATGCTTCCAAATTAAGTAATTGTTATACTATTTTAAGCACTAGATTGATATTCATTTTTGCAAATTATGTACGCAACTGTCTCACTCACGCGGCATGACGTCACGATGTGGTGATCGCTGACAGCCATAGACGTTCCGCACACAAATGCGCGTGTAGCGACCGTGCGTATGTGTGTTGTCTGTGAGTAAGTACTGTGTTAGTGTGCGTAAGACAGCAGATTTTGTATGAAAAATCGCGGAGTGTCCGGGCTGTGCTATTACTAAGACTTCGATGTCCGTCTGTCTGTCTGTCTGTCTGTCACCGGGCTGTATCTCATGAACTGTGATAGCTAGGCAGCTGAAATTTTCAGAGATGATGCATTTCTGTTGCCGGTAAAACAACAAATATTAAAAATAGAATAAAATAAATATTTAAGGGGCCCGGCTCCCACGTAACCAACGTGATTTTAAGGAGTTTTTTGCTCGCTATTAACAACAGCAAGAGAAATGGGGATCCCATACGGTACGGAACCCTTCGTGCGCGAGTCCGACTAGCACTTAGCCGATTTTTATTTTTATTGATTTTACGATGTGTGAGCGCAAGTCCAATTTGCCCATGCCTCACTACTTTGCCAATTCGATGGATTTGAACATCAATTCATTACCTTAGTTAGAATGAAGAAATAACCCGTAAAATATCCAAATAGGTCTGACAGATTTTTAAAAAGGTAAGCGGCTCGCATTTACAAAGCATCTGCGTTTTAATAAGGTTTTAATGAATCATTAGTAGCAGACTTTAACGAAAGGCTGAAAATTAAAAATTTTATATAATGCTGAAAATAAGTACTTCATCTGGCTTTCTGACTTTTAAGTTTTCATTAAACTGTCTCATCATTTTCTTATCCTTATTAGAAAGGGCGGCCTAGTGGTAGTAATAACCGCCTCACAATTGTGGCGTAATGGGTTCAAGTCCCGTACATTCTTTGAAAGTTATGTACGGAATTACACACCACTGGCTTTTCGGCGAAGGAAAATATCGTGAAACCATCTGCTGTACGTCCATAAAAAAGTTAATCTACTAACCTGCACTGGGCCAGCGTGGTGGATATAGCTCAATCACTTTTCATTGGTAGGTTTATGCTCAGCAGTGGACTATCAAAAAGGCCAGTACAGTAGAGTACTGTTATAAATAAAGAGTGGCACACTTTTTATTCAAAATAATTGGTGACTCAAACTTAATTGGCAGAGCGTGTAAACCATCTATTCTTTGGGTTTTCAAATTTTCTTTCATCTTTCCGGTAAGTTTGTTACTCTGTACACGGTAATGATATCTAACAGTATTCCGTCTTCATACATTGGTCGGAACGCGAATCATACCTATGCGCCTCAGAGTTCGGTAAGCTCTCGGTATGCAAGTCAGTCGCGGTGCACCGTGGTGACGAACGAACGTGTGGATTTGTAACGATTAACGTTTTTAGGACATAGGGTTTTCTACGGAATACTAAAAACATCAAAAAACACAATACGTGTTTTTATTGAACGCTTCCTTTTTCATTCACACGAATTTCGTTTTTTGTAAAAAATATAATAATTTTACAACGTTGTAGGTAGAAACTAGAAGGAAACTAGGTAAAAAGTAAGCAGATAAAATTAAAATACTGAAGACGGGCAGCCCTAGCGCGTGATACGTTCTGCTTGGCCACGTGGCGCTGTAGATACATATTCCAAGGACAGGGCTAAGTCACAATACTGTTAGATATCATAACCGTGCTCTGGATGTTGCTTCCGGCTTGCAGCACTTTTTATCCAATCTTGACAAAACTAAATACATCTACAGAATTTAATATTTTTTAGTTTTTTTAGTCATCAGCGATTTTTGATTAAGGAATAAATATTTTTCTCAAAAAGGGGGAGCTGTCGCACTGTTTAACAGCCAATTTAGATAATACTTAGCAAGATCGCTAATCTATCTAAATCATAAAAGTATTTGCGAGTATGAACCAAATCGGTTTAGAGCGAGAAGAGATAAAGGCTTATGAAGATTGTAATGTTACAAACGGGGAAGCCGTTTGCAGCACCACAAGTTAAAAGAGGATTTGAGAACCCGTAATGTGGCAAGCGGGGGAGCCAGTTGCCACACCACAAGTTACGAGACTTCAGAGAACCTAACCGAAGAGTCCTACCTAGTGGATAGGATTCCTAACGGTTCGGAGAGAGGAGATTAAAACAGAAAACTAACCTTAGTATTTACACATTTATTTACACCAGACACACACTGCACTTATTGTCTATACGTTTTTCTTGAAGCGAATAGAGAGAGAATTTTGTAAAGAGTCCGTGGAATGTTAGCCTAACAGGGGAGGGGTAGCACACAAAGAAAACACACTGGAGGCTGGCCGAGGTTGGAGCGAAGACAAGCTGGACTCGCCGATAGACGTAGCGCCAGCAGGGTGCTGGAGATGGAAGCGCCTGTAGCGCCAGCTGTGCATTAGCGTGTATACGCCCGTGGTGTTGTGGCGCTTGAGGTGGAGGCGCATGTGCGCTAGCTGGGCGCTAGCGTGAAGACGCCCATGGTGTTGTTCTGGCGCTTGAGGTGGAATCGCCTGTAGCACTCGCTCGGCACTCCAAGGTAAGTGGCAAGGTCAGTGGCCCCAAAAGTTGAGGTCCTCCTGAAACAAAGTCAAAGAGACCGAAGCCTCGCGAAGAAGAGTTACCAGACGCTCATGCTGTCTTCTCTGCAGGACCCGTCACCACGTTCAAAGATCACACGTTAACATGTATACTTTCTTAAAAATACCACAAGACATGCACCATCTTTCGTGTCTCTTTCATGACTTCCTTCTCCAGACTGCCCCATTTTACAAAACAAGGATCGCTGATCCTGTCAGCGATAAACATTTCAAAAATTTGAATAATTTCACAATTAGAATTGTTAGTTGGCAGTGTTATCGTTAAAAGAGTCTGAATGTAGAGAAGCTAACAAAAAGGTTAGTTTCTCTACAAGATTCAGTTTAATATTTGTGCCGCGAGGTCTACTATTCTGAGTACTACTAGTATTAGACCTAAAAAAGTTAAAGCATGATTTATATTAAAACGGGACGTGCACAGGATGAGCCCGGACGGGGCCCGTTCTAATAAAAATCATCCTAATCAATAATCGATCAAATCTAGTAGCATAGCGTAGCAAATGCTACAACAATGTGGTCCCTGTCTACGGCGTAGCAAAGATGTTCCTAGTGTAATAACTATTGACTGAGGTCACAAATCTCTCATGTTTGTCTCACTCTTACGCGTTCAGCGTAGAGAGAGCTTTAGTGCTTTCTCGTTCTAATTTTAAGAACTCAAAAATAGTTCAGGTTAAACAGTTTTGTCAGATTTATTTGACTTTCGAACGGTTAGGACGTTTACCGAACTTTACGGAAACCTCATACAATTTGTCAAATTGCCGTATACGTTTGTCAAAGTTTCGTAAAATACCACTATAATACAGATAATCTCTAATATCAATAAAAAGCTTTATCTAAATAATGATAATAAACTTACCAATATTATAAACTTAAAAGTTTGTATGTAAAGATGTTTGTTCTCCAGTGCTCAGCAATATCTTCGTTACTGTGGACTTTGGACCATTCCTATCTTCACAAAAGTGAAACAGCTCAACGAGTACTACATCTCGGACGACAGCTGTCAAACTTGAAAGTTATTTTAAATGATCTAACTTTTTCCTCGATAACCCTTACAGACTCATTTTATAAATCAGGAAGTGTATTTGTTGGTTCGTTCTTCTTTCACGCAGCAACAGATTGACTTGGTTTTTGGCATGGACATACTTAGCTTGAAAGACGGAAAGTGACATAGGCTTCTTTTTATCCCTGGAAAAATAAGAGGTGCCTATGGGATAGCACAAAAATCAAAATTTTACGCAAGCGAAGCCGCGGGCAAAAGCTATTTTCGTTTATTTTTAGAACACCAAACAAAAATAAAGGAAAAGTGATATTTGTATATACTATATTGTTTTATAGTCATAAAATGAATAGGTGTATGTCTTCGTTGATAATGTTAGTTTTTTTTCTTTGTACCCAGAGAAGTTCATTCGCTATATACCTACTTAGTACTTGTATTAGTAATATGCTATCGTCATCCATCTATCCATCAGTCATACGACGTGCAGTGTTAGACATAGGCCTCCCGCATATCCATGCGATTGGAGATCCCTCCAATAACACCAGTTGTTAGCGCGATCCTGAAGTCTTAACGAGGTAATCCGTCTAATGGATGCTATGGAATAAATAAAAAAACATTATCAGTCCCAAGTAACATAGTGTTTAATGCCTTATGCGACGAGATGAGAATACGCTATGACTTTCTGGAAAAATAAATAATCTTTATTTTATTTTTTCATAACTGTGTCACAGCTTCATCAGCTTTGTTGAACGTTCTACGAGTATTTGCTTGTATTTGCTGATGATAATATTTATTTACAGGCTTAAGACATGTCCAAAGTGAGTGATGTTATATAAAAAATGTTTAACTGTCCGTACTGATTGGTATTTTACGACTACTATAGGCCGAATCAAACTTCTTGGCGTCTGTGATGTTATCGACAAGATGCCGATAACCCAATCGTGACTAAAGCTGACATAACAGCTTGGGTTATCCGAAACGTGTTGCTAAAGTCACAGTCCTAGCCGCCGAAAAGTATGATTCGGCCAATAGTTAGAGTATTAAAAATGTAATAGTTTTTACATTCTGCCCTTGTCGTTTCCAGTAACTTTTTAATAAATGATAATTATGAACTAGGCCCAAATATGACGGCGCCATCGTCATATAAAGTGTTCTCTTTATCGAATGCCTAAAGTTTTAGTATTCTAATATTATAACTAATAGCAACCCGCCCCGGCTTTGCACAGGTGTAATATACATATAAAACTTCCTCTTGAATCACTCTATCTATTTAAAAAGCCGTATTAAAAGCCGTTGCGTACTTTTAAAGATATACATAGGGACAGACAGACAGGGGAAGCGACTTTGTTTTATACTATGTAGTGATTACGATGGCACTTTCATAATTGGGCCTACTGACCAAGAGATGAAACAAATGAAATTGAAATTATTTTTACTTGACAACTTAGATTACTTAAAACAAATTAATGTCGATTGATAGATAGAGAAATTATAAACATAAATTAGGCGCATTATGAAAACAAAAACATTTTTTCCAAAAGTCACGGTACAGAGCAGTGACCGATTACAAAGAAAAGGTAGATAAAAGTGTTTGATATAAAATAACTCAAATAACTCAATTGTTACTCCACGCGTGTAGGTACGTCAAGGCTTGACTGCCCTTACCTCAGGAACTGTAGCGAGAGCTCGTTGACATTTTCATCAATTTGTTTTTAGTGAAAATAAAAAAAAATAGATGATAAATTGTTATCGGTAGGTACGTGCTTTTTTCGCTTGTTTTGAAACGCGTCACAGAACTAAAACTTAACGATTTAATTGGTATAATTCAGAAACCTTGTGAACGCTAGTTTTTACGAAGTAATGACGTATACATTATTCAACTAAATATTTTATGGTTTCCGACAAAGCTCCAAAATACGCACATATTAATTCCTCATAAATTGATAACAATTTTTTTCAAAATCACTCAATACGGACACGTCTCAGTAATTAGAGATGATAAATATTTACAAAATGAAGCTGGAAATGGATTTCCAAATTGTTATTGAAATTAAGTTTTTGTTTGTGTACATTTATATTGTTTTAGCAACAGCTACATCCACTTACTACACGAAAATTTTATTTGTTAGGTGCTTAGGAATTCCTGTACATATTTTATCAAATATGAATGGGTCTAGTGAAGTAGTCACTGTTATTAGAAATTAAGCATTAATGCATTGATAATTACATTTAACATTTTAATAATACTTAGTTCGGTAGATTAAATGTTATAGACAATTATACGCGCTTTACTACTTACACGCTTACTTGATTTTTCAAAACTATTTTATTAAGAATAACGCCATCGTATTACCTTATAAACAATTGTAAGTATAAAATATTCGTTCTCGCAGTCAATTATTACATTGTTTCATTCACAAATTTAATCATCATACACACTAAAATAATAATAAATAATAGTTAATCTAGATTAATAGCAGCTACATACATAGAGGTTCCTATTGGAATTATGTTTTTTTTTTTACCAAGCGTTAATTTTAAATTTGTTAACGATAATAATCATATTTCATATCACAGTGACAGAGATTTGTCTTTGATACGTAGCACGGGAACAACAAAACTTATGACTTTGATCAAGTACTGACTTTCGGACTTATAAAAATATTTACATTAACTGATTATTACTGAAATAAAACAAAACATTCTTGCCTTTCTTTTAGGGAATCCAGATCAAGGTTCGCTGCCTGAACATAAAATGGCGACATTCGCACGTTCTTTAAATATAATTTTGTAGTTTTTAGTTTTAGTTAGTCTACAGGTATGTAGACAGGAAATAAATGTCTCCATTTTATTATTTGCTACCTCAGTGCCACCACAGTTAATTTAATTTGGAAAGCAAAACTACTAAGCCAAAAGGAGGTGACTAAGACCATCATTATGAATAACTTTTACTATGGGGCCAACGCGGAATTCCAGTAAAAAAATCATCTGTTTCATACATTTGGTCGATTCAGAGTTGCAATTTTGTATGAAACAGCTGATTTTTTCTCTCGTATTTCGGATTGGTTCCATAGTAAAAGATGTTCATAACAATAGTCAATACAAGGCAAGCAGATAACTCTGTTGAAAGACCGTAATATTACTGACTTTATAAGTGCTCTCTCACTCTCCGGTGTCAATTACCGCTGTCTAGCAAACCATGTAATTTTTTTTTACGTAAACTTTGCAGTTTCTTATTTTACCGGTATTACGGCCGCTATATGACGTGTCCGTTATCCGTACTATTCCTAGAAAAACAGAGCATTAGTAAAAAAACTGTCTAATAAATACAATTATCTTTTGCTCAAACCACTTTTGCCTAACTAAGACGTGAGCCCACACATTAGAAAACATGATAGTTTTTTTAAATTAAATTTTTATAATTGTACGGAACCGTTTAGCGGACTTTGACAAAAGTATAACATTCTGAAAGCTCATTTCAAGGACTATAATAGTTGCCTGAAACGCTTTAGTCCAGTAGCGTTGCCTGCCAAGATATACCCTGGAGTATGATAACATGAACTTAACTTGGTTTAACTTGGGCAAAATAGTACTGAATTTGGGGTGATTTTGGCGTTTTGTGATAACTGAAAAATGGTTAAAGGACTGTTACGATATTAGGTACTGTGATAACAGTAAAATCGTAACAGTCCCTTAAGAGACCAGCCTAAAATGATCCGTTATATTAGAAAACATTCGATTGAACTCGAATAGCAACTGAGTTATTTGGTCTAATAAATACAAATTATCTGTTGCTGAAATCACTTTCGCCTATTTACGACGTGGGCTCAGATATTTAATAATATGATAGTTTTTTAAATTCAATTATTATAATTCTAGGAAACCGTTTAGCGGACTTCAACAAAAGTATTACATTCTGCAAACCTATTTCAAGATCCCTAATAATTGTCTGAAACATCTTGGTCATAGTTGATGCTCGCCAAGTTATTCGTAGGATTATGAAAATATGTACTAGGGGTAATGATGGAAATCATATTTTGTTCGGATGATTTAGAACATAGACTAAGCAGTCTTCAACTTAAATATCCCTCTGATTTTGACCACTTAGTTTTAGTGAGGCCGAAGCTGAAATCGATGCCGATGCTGGAGCCGAAGCCAACGCCGACCCCGACGCCGAAGCCATAATCAAAGCCGAGGCCGAAATCGAAGACGAAATAACTCGCTTATTCATACCACTGGCTCGAATCAACCCATAAAATGCAAGATAAATCAAAATGAAAACGACAAGTTACACGAACATCAAATATTTGTTGTTTTAAGTTTGTGACACTTTAAATAAAATAGACTATATTATAATAAATATTTTTACATATATTTATATATATACACTTCAATAACCGGTACCAGGCTATAATTACGCAATACTCGGATAAAACAATCGACGCCAAACTTCTATGCGCTGTCCTTTAAGACAGAAATTTTATGAACAAAATGTACATGCATACATTGAGTACGCACGCATACAATTCACTGGAACAAAATATGGCTACCGGTATCAGCTTGAGGGACCATTTAATAATACAAAAAACTTGTGGTGGCTTTGAACATAACACGGCGACAGTGACACGCTGTCTAATATGAATTTACTAAGTGTAGAGAAGAAAAGGTCGCTTCTATAGGTTTGACACCTCAATGATTCAATAGATTGTATAAGTTTTGTGTGTTGTTACAACTTGACAGATACATACTTGTACACAAAAGAAATTGGCAAAAATATTAATAGTTTACAGAAGTATTAATACCTTTTCTAAGTACGAGTATATAAGTTCTTAATTTCGATTTTAATCTCACTATTGTATTTTCAAGCTTGAAAGCTTTTATTTCTCTTGCTTAAAACATTTAGTTAATCTACTAGTCTTGATAAGGCTAAAACGCTAAGTTAAATAAATATATATAAAAAAAAATGGTGATAAGAATGTGAAATCATTAAAAATTTGGCCCAATAAATAAACAACATTTTTAACATTGCTTTACATTTGATATGTTTATAGGATCATACGTAATAATGACAGAAATGAAATAATATACAGGGTTATTTCAATTAATAATCAATTAGCGTCCTTTCAAGGGCTTATTCTGTACATCAAAACTTACAATTTTTGGTCTACGACTTTTATTAATTCTCAAAAAAAATGTTGATGTTCCATAGAAAAATGTCGGTCACCTTCGACAAAATTTATGGAACAGCTGTTTTTTTTTGGAGTTTTAACATAAGTCGTAGAACAAAAGTTGTTAGTTTTGATGTACAGAATAAGCCCCTAAGAGGATGCTAATTGATTAGAAATAACCCTGTATATCGCTTTAGCCTTATCAATTTGGGACTAGATCAAAGCTGGTTATATTATACATAATTATACAAATATCTATGTAAGTTAGTATGGTGTATTTTACAACAGCATAAAAATAAATTAATGTAAGGCTACTCCGTGAGGTTATATGTTACTTACGTTAGTCCAGATAAAAATAATTAATTGTCCATGAAAGGCAAAAGTTTCGTAAGGACTGAAAAAAATAACACAGCTCCTAATTGTCACAGAAATTTGCACTTTTTGATAGGTAAAAAAAAGTTAACGATGACGTAATGTTCAAGTTTTTACTACTGCCGGCACTCCCGGAGTGCATCCCGTGGTTTTTTAACCATAAAATTATAGTAACTGAGAGAAATTATACCAAGACTAGGTGACCAAATATTTAGTTAAAACTTTTGTCTAAGATACGTAGTTAATGAAGTGTTGTGACATTCAGGTGCTGTGGTATCTTTTTAATTAACATTGTCACAGGCATAAGTATTTGTGGAAAATGTTTGGAATAATTAAAATAAAATTACTGTAAAACACATAAATAAAATCGGCCATGAACGAGTTGGACTCGTGCATGAAGGGTTCCGTACCGTATAGGAGCCCCTCGGCAAAAAATCACGTTTGTTGTATGGGAGCCCCCCTTAAATTTTGAATATTATTCTGTTTTTAGTTATTGTTATTACAGCGGCAACCGAGATACATGATATGTGAAAATTACAACTCTCTAGCTATTACGGTTCATGAGATACAGCCTGGTGACAAACAGACAGACAGACGCACAGCGGAGTCTTAGTAATAGTGTCCCGTGTTTACCCTTTGGGTACGGAACCCTAAAAAGTAATAAACCCGCAACGCAATAATATTCTTACTGCAGCTAACAAAAGACCAAAAGATAAAAAAACTTACCGTTTGAAACGGCTGCACCAGTTTTGATTCAACGTGTATTATCTGATTAACTCCCGGCTAAAATCGGTTCATCCGTTAAGTAGCTACGATGCTACAGACAGGCACTTTGAAATAAGTGTCTTGTCATCACGTAATACATACTACTTATATTATATTATTCACAGAAGAGAGAAAGTATGTAGTCGTGACTTTAAAAAAAAAACAAAACACTCAAAATGATACTAATCAATTTGAAATTTATAGGTAACGAAAAATATACCAAGTCGATGATGAAACTGCTGCCTTATTTATCTTCTTGATTTTTTTTACTTTATAGGTAACTTGTTTAATAAATTGTCATAATATAAAATCATTTTTATTTTTTTATTATTCTATGTATAAATTATGCTAAATTGAATTTTAACATTTTTTTAATTTAAAGCCCTTACTGTTACTGTTGTCAAGAAATTGAATATTGTTAAAATGTTATTAAGATATAATTATAATATTATAATAAGATGTATATTTTTGGTCGCTAACGCTAAATAAATTATCAATAATCTCAATGACCTCTGTGGTATGTGCAAGCTTAAGAATTTCATTTTTTCTTTACAACTCAAAAAGTTATTATCCCACAGTGCTCGAAACAAATTTGAGATAAAGTTTTAAATATGTTTTATAAGCTCAGAAAGTTTGAAAATTCTATCTTGTATACTTTAGAAATTAAGGGGAACCCTTTTTTTTAAGAAACCTTACATTCATTTTAAAAACCCTATTCAACGATCGCCACACTGTGGGTGGGGTTCAAAAAAATTCATCCCGACTTTACATGTATGGGATTTACCCCTTAAATAATGTTTTTTTGAATTTTTTATTACTTAAAATTGAGATCTGTACTAGAACTATTATTTTGTCAAATTTCATCTAATTTGGTTAATAAATTATGCCGTCTAGGGTGTAATGTATTTAGTACTAAGTTACTACACATTTTGTAAAACTTTGTACGTTTTCCATGACTTTTCTTCGTCAGTGGCAACCATTAAGTACTTAACCAAAGTACTTTGTTAGTATTAAGTACTTTGGTTAAGTACTTAATGGTGGCAACTCGTATATAAGGTCCAAAAGAAGTTTACGAGTATTGTAATTACAGAGAAGTAAAAAGTACTTAAACATTTTACACTTTCCTTTTCGCTAATGAAACTGAGAAACATTAGGATCTGAAAAATATATTCCACAAATTGCCTGTGACAGTTAACAATGCTTAGCCCGATAATGATTCAATGCACGAGTATAAGTCAAAGTATTACTAAGTATTTTACACAAAATATATACTATTTGAATAAAACTATTATTGCTCTTCTTCATTCAATGTATATGTCTTCTATGGGATACGCTGTTTCGATAAACTTCTGGTAAAACCGCTGAAATGCTCTCCTGAAAAATAAAAGCATTATTTATTAAAAGAACAACTTTAGCCAATTTCCAATCTTGCTCGAGCAGGAGCGTTCACTTTTATATCTTCAATAATATATAGGTAATGGCAAAAAATACAACTTGTGAATTCCCAAAGACATAAAGTATTTGTTTATCATAAATCTAATTTGACAGAATACATCCAATAAGCCAAACACCGTTATTATTCAACAAAAAGCATTCATTTTTATTTTGGTCTGAAGATTTTTTTTTAGTTTATACTTTATGTAGTACCTACATCGGGCAGATTAGAAGGTGATAAAAAAAAATTCGGTTCAAGAAAAATGAAATACGAGGTCATATCCTCGTATGTCATTTTTCTTGAACATATACTTAGGCTATCGCAAAAATCAGCGTAAAACATCATCATTTTTAACTCTAAAAATGTACCTACTAAAAGACGAATTCCCTAAAATTTTGCAACAAAATATTCGTAATGAAGCTATTTTATTTTCACCTTACATTAAACCTAGTGCTTCCACACTAGGTTATCTCAAAGAGATGTGTTTTTTGCTAAAAAAAATGTCGTGAACACAGGATTTTTTGAACCTTCATAACTAGTTCTCAGGTTTCCGTTCCGGAGTTTTACCGATTGAGCTAGGCAACACTCTGATGCTCACTCCCAATTTAGGTACTTAAAGTATCTTTTATAGACCGAAACCAAAGCTAATGGCATGCGTGAAAACGAGGCGAATCGTTACGTCGTAGCAATTTTTTCACTTGTCCGCAGCGTGAGTAAAAATCCCCACAATTTTCGCAGCTTGCAGCTAGTGTTGCCAACCATACTGTTTTAACAGTAGATTTGCTGTGTTCAAATTGATGACTGTTTTCTGTTTTACTCATAATTTTTACTGTTTTTCAATTAGCGTTCAGCGCCACCTAAGTAGAACATGAAATTTAGAAAAAGTTTGAAAATACTGAAGTTGAGGCAATTGAGGATTTAAGTTAATGGAAAAAAAAATTACTTTAATATTTTTTTTTTATAATGTTGTAATCCTTAGTTATAGCTTATATTAGCAGTGTTCGGGAGCCTTAGTAACTAATGATAGTAGATAATTGCTTTAATTATAAGAGAAAAGTTATCTAATAAAATAAATTTAATAAAATCTGCCTTATTTACATTATCTACAGTTTTCTCCTGTTTTTTTAATGGTGCGCTGCTGTTATAGTGCCTACCTATTTTGGGGCTGGCAACACAGCTAGCTTTACAGACGCCACTAAGATTGATTCGTCTTGTACCAACTTACAGAGATGGTGGTGCCATCCGTGATACCTGTATTAGGCAGGTAATAACCCAGCTTGAAGTAGTAAATAAGATATTCTTACCCTACTGCCTCAGCCACCGGTCTTGTGGACTCCTGTCCTCGGAACACGTGACACGCAAACCTCTGCAGCGTGGGGTGTTTGGTTATGAAGCCTAGGTAGCGGTGGTCACGTGGATGGAACGCGCAGAAAGACACGTTCTTTAGTGAATAGAAATAGTCGATACAGGGCCCGCTGCGATTTCCCTGAAATTCAAGAGATTTGTACGTTAGATATTAATTATGGAAACTAGCATGGTTTTTGCGAATTTTAACTAGAATATACTGGATACATATTTTGTATCATATTGTAGGTACCAATAGTTTTAACCGTTTAGCCATGGTAGGACTCAGGAGGCCTCTGATTTTAAAGTTCACTCAAGTTCGGCTAGACAGACGCGACCAAAGCGCCACCCTTTTATGGTGAACATCCCCACGCATTAGAACCAAGCGTTTCGAGCCCACGTTCCTCATACGAACTGCCAGAATGTGGAACGCTTTGCCTGAGTCTGCCTTCCCTTTAAAGTACAATGTAGGTGTCTTCAAATCTCGAGTAAATAGGGATCTTCTAGGTAATGTGGAACGCTTTGCCTGAGTCTGCCTTCCCTTTAAAGTACAATGTAGGTGTCTTCAAATCTCGAGTAAATAGGGATCTTCTAGGTAAGCGTGTTACATCCTAGACCGCATATCTGCTTAACATCAGGCAGTGTGCAGTCAAAAGCAAAACTATTCGAAAAAAAAATGTTCGTAAGTTCGTATAGGCCTGGTGTCGACGTTTTTAAAGAGTGCTCAGTTGTAAATGCCACCGCGGTCACCCATCCAAAGACTGATCGTGCTGAAAATTGTTTAACTTCGATGATCGCTAGGTACGCTATGGCAGCTGAGCACAACAGTATCCCTATGTGATTCTAGTAATTTATGAAGCTACTGTTCAATGGACGTCTGCGATATAATCTTGATTGATTGAATTGGCAACACGAAAAGCTAAACCGTGATGAATTATTCACAACAGTATTTCAATATTTGGCTTCGTAATTCAATGATCGCATTCAATGATCTTTATAATTTTGAGAAGAAACGTTCAAAAATAAATCATCGTAGTTATTCCGCGTTTTTAACTGGTGATATACTCCCTAGGTGGTCCCATTTAAATTTTATCGAAACCGGCTGAGCCGTTTTGAAAAATCTACAATAATGGAAAAAATTTATACCTTAATTCGAGCGAACTAATCGAATTTTGTACTCGATGAAGTCTGTTTTGCCATTTTTTGCGAAAAATAACTAGTAGTCCGCCCCGGACAGTGTGCTATAGTTAAGGACAGATATCTATAGTCTTAAGTGTAAAGACAGTATGTTTATAGTTAAAGTTAACTACGTTCGCAAAAGTATGGAATAAATTAAAATCAGTAATATTCAATGTTTACTCTTGATACTTAACTGATAACTAGCTGACATTACAGAACGATAAGTATAACATCCATCTATCAGCCATAGGACGTTCACCGCTGAACATAGGCCTCCCCTATAGATTTCTAATAGGACCGACTGGTAGCGGCTTGAATCCAGCAGCGCGATCCTGCGGTCTAAATGAGGTCATCCGCCCACCTTGTGTGTGGACGTATGCTGCGCTTGCTGGTGCGTGGTCTCTACTCGTGAACTTTTCGACCCCATCGTTCATCAGTCCTCCACGCTATGTGCCCTGCCCATTGCCACTTCATCTTGCCAACCCACTGAGCTATGTCGGTAACTTTGGTTCTTCTGCGAATCTCTTCATTCCTGATTGGATCTCGCAGAGAGACTCCGAGCATAGCCCTCTCCATAGCTCGTTGGGCTACTTGGAGCTTATTAATAAAGCCAATAGTAAGAGACCTACGTATAATAAAGTGGTGAAAATGAAAATACTTACATCTGGTTTGGATCGATCGACCATGCGTAGGCCCTGGTCGGAAACTTCTAATATGCATGCTTGCAATGCCGGCTCTACAGTGCAGTCACCCACTATCTTCTTCACTGCTTGGCAAACGACACCCGTGCCTTTGTGAGCGAGCGTTTCTACCGAGCCCATGTAGCTGCAAGTTAGTAAGTACAATATAGGTCAAATCAAACTGGACACACAGATTGGCAGTTGTGAAGCTAGCATCAAGTTGCGTGAGACCCTATCTTCGCACGGCTGTTATGTGAGCTTCAGTCAGACTTCAGAACCCTTGAGATACTTGAGCTTCAGAATCCTGACTGATCATTCTGATCATTCTGATTTTTATAGCCGCCAAGACCTTTAATTCAGCCTATACAAAATGTTTTAATTCCTATTCAAAATGCTACTACCTATCACAACCATTTTTAGACATTTTTCTATGGAGCTTTTGGGCGACTCGGATATCAATCACTGATGTTTGCTATCTACTATTTATTTTATAACCAGCGACCTGCCCCGGCTTCGCACAGGTGTATTAAGTATACATATCAACCTTTCTCTTGAAATACTGTATCTAATAAGAAAAACCGCATCAAAATCCGTTGCGTAGTTTTATAGATATAAACATACATAGGGACAGACAGCGGGAAGCAAATTTGTTTTATACTATGTAGTGATATCTATTTTAATATTTATTTACCGACGTATCTCTACTATATCTCTCTCTCTAGTGATTATACAATCTGTTTGTCTACCGGTGTCGGAGCCTTAAGCGGTGACATCTATGACAAATTTTGAACAACTTTTACTATGGGACCAAATGTAAAAAAGTAAAAAAAACGGCTGTTCCATACGATTTTTTATAAGACTTTCGACAAAAAAGTATGGACAAGCTGTTTTTTTATGCGTTTTCAGAGTTGACCTCACAGTAAAAGTTATTCAAAATTTGCTATAAATGTCATCGCTTAAGGCTCCGACACCTGTAGACAAACACTTTGTATATATTTGAATATTAATTTTCTTTTTGTACTACTTAGAGATGACTATGCTTAATATAAATAACAGCTTATAAAAACGTACTAGAAATACCAACCCTAATAAATATCGTTCCCTTTTGACTTTGGTATTTGCAGGATCAAAGTCGCTATAGTCCATGTCTACCGCATATGCTGATGGGAATATGCCTTGCTGTCCTGTCCTCAGATTCACGCCTGTAAATTTATTTATATTTTAGTAAATTGTAGAAAAATAGTCATTACTTAAGTTTTTATGTTTACAGAATCAAACTCATGCAAAAGTAATTCTGTTGCAAATTAGTATTAGGCCTGCCTAATACATGTTAGGTTTGATGAAAATCGCAACAGCGCAACGGTCCAAACCAAATACGATTTTCAATCTACGAAGATGGATTCTCGGGAAAACTCCCTGAACATGAGTTGCGCTGATCGGGATATGCATCATCAGCTCTCCTGCGGGCTTAGCATAAGGACCATAAAATAACTCTATCGACGTGTCAGAGCGTGACAGAGTTATGATGAAGTATATATCTGTCACCATTGCACACGTCGGTAAACTCTTGTCGTGGTCTTGTATGCTAAGCTAGCTGGAGTCAAGCTGAGTAGCATATGCCTTGTTACAGTTGTACATTGATATGCGAACCACGCCGAAGTAATAAGACCACCATAGTATACTATACTCAGTGGTTAGTGACCCTGACTTCTGGGTCAAAGAGGCGTGGGTTCGATCCCCACTCAGAGCAAAAATTTGTGTAATGAACATAGGTGTTTGTTTTGTGTCTGGATGTTATTTAGGTAGGTACTATCTATATAAGAATGTATTTATAATATGTAAAATTAGTCTCTGGCAGCCATTTCACAAGCTTTGTTTAGTTTGGGGTCAGAGACCGTGTGTAAGATGTCCCCTAATATTTATTTATATTTATTTTATTTATAATACAAATTAATCACATTTCATACTCACTAGATTCCTCCCACACTATAGCATTCCCCTGTATCAGTCAGGGTTGTTAGAACATGCCATACACTTTAAAAATACAAACGAACATAATTACCTATATTTACAATCATCACCCAAAGTAACTGACCAGCTAAAGAACAACCTCAGAACCTCTAACTTCGAAGTTGGAGACACTCCCATCTAAACCATTACCAATGTCCAGACAAAATTAATAGTATAATAAGAAGATTGCCTATTCATATCCGTAAATATTTGAAAATGAGATATTTCTTTTCGACCAAGGTATTCATTTAATCATTCATTCAAAACTTAAGAGCAAGGGAGGTAGAAAGGCTTCTTGTCAGTTGAGCAACTTCCATTCCTCACGGTCCTCTGCCAGTGTGTTCACTAAAATATAGGGTTACCTGCTTGTCCTGTATTAAACCGAAAGGAGGTGATTTTATTTTATTTATTTGGGATAACAAACACTAGCACAATATATATTACAAGAAAATAATTAAAAAAATATATTAATAAATGTGCCACCAACTGCATTATCCACCATTTACTAAATAACAAATGTCATTGCTGGTGTGGTTTTCTAAGTAAGTATATAAATATATGTTTCAGTAAAAGATTTGAAAAAAATGATAATAATAAATTATACCTTGTTTAAACAAATATAAACCAAGTATTTCATTTTAAATAAAGCTACCTACAACAGGATTATACCATTATTATGAACAACTTTTACTATGGGGCCAACCTGGAATACGAGAAAACAATATCGGCTGTTCCGTACAAAATTGCAACTCTGAATCGACAAAATGTACGAAACAGCTGATATTTTTCTCGAATTCGGGGTTGGCCCCTATTAAAAGTTGTTCATAATGAATAATTATGGTCCAAATCACCTATCAGGTTTAGTACACCAGTTCTGGGTAACCCTGTTTATGTATGGTTAACTGTGTTAAAAGTTATCACATACCTTCACACCATAAATCATCTGCCTCTTTTTGTACATATATGGGGTCTCCGATTTCAACTTCTATTTCGTCATGATGTCTGGGATTGAACTTGTGCAGGCCCCTGTGTGTAGCTTCTAGCATTTCCAGTTGACTATGGGGCACTGTGGTCATGTTTCCACCGAAATTGAGGCCATTGATGCTGCAACTCGATGATGGAGACACTAAAATAAATTGTATGCGAGGTTTAATTTATACTGGAACTATTGATCTATTGATCTATTGATGAACTATATAATTATGTTGTATCGTTTAATACAGTGCATCAAATTGTTAAATTATTTTTTACTAGCGACCCGCTCCGGCTTCGCACACGTGTATATTGTACAGATAAACCTTCCTCTTGAATTACCCTATCTATTAAAAAAACGCATCAAAATCCGTTGCGTAGTTTAAATGAAATAAGCAAACATAGGGACAGACAGAGAAGCGATTTTGTTATAAACTACTCGTATGTAGGGCTTGTGCTAGAAGACCCAGATCCCATCAAAGCGAAGCATTGTGCAAAGCGCATAGTCCGTAAGCCATAACTGTGTTTAGTTTATTGCTAAGCAGGTATGGTATTTATGCAGTGGACTCACGAATTAAAACGCTTCGATCAACGTCGTCTTGCTTTGCCTTTGTGGAGTCTGCGCCTTTGGTAAAAAAATATTTCTGTAACTAAAATGTTTGCGTTGCATGTCGAATCAAACTAATATTTGCTGATATGAAACTGATACCTACTTATATATTTGTTACGTCTGATAAATTTGACAAAGCTTAAAACATAAGTTTTTAAATGTATTGTAGGCAGAATTGTATGCCTACAAACATTTAAAACTACTTATATTACTATTAGGTACTATTACCATTAGGGACCTTAATAATGAATAAGAAAAACTCACCATTTTGTTGTAACGGCGTTGGTGATAAGCTTTTTGGCCCAGTATCAATTGGCGAGTGTGCAGTACTGTGCCCGCTGTCCACATCTCCAAGGCTTTGTAACCTTTCAGAGTCAGGGCTTGAATCTTCATCGAGGAGGTAGCCGCATTTGAGGACCAGCAGCGGCCGGCCTTGGCAGCCAGGGCGGATGAGCAAGCCGGCCAAAGAGCCCAGCTCGTCCGCCAACGAAGCGGGCTGGCTGCAAGCTAGAATCGACGCTAGAAATATCAAAAATCTTTCTTAGTTTTTGACATACAAAAGAGATAATGCAAAAATGTATTGAGCTTAGGCCATTATCTTGTACACTGTACAGTATATAATAATGGGCTTTATTTGTTATGGATAATGATTTTCCTATGGCAGTGCCAACTGCCAACTGGCAGTGGGTTTGAACATATGGATTATCTTTAGACCTTCAAGACTGTGGATGATCCAATTGCTTGTTATGTAGTAGTAGTTTATGTAGTTTTAGATTAAATTTATTTAAAAACAGTAATTTTTTCTGCGAATTCGATTACCATATTTCAACGCTTTTTTGGGTACAACGTATGGGCCGACTTTGCAAGATCTTCGCTAAGTCTTTAAGCTTATCGATTTTTGGCCTTACAGTAATATTTTTGTAACAAAAATATTAAATATGGTAGATCATTAAATCAAACATACTCGGAGCGGTGATTCTATGAGATTTTTTAAAGTTACGTTATGTGTGAAGTTAAGGAATATGTGTGTGATAAATCGTTATAGAATGCTATTGATGTTATTATACCTCTACGGACTACCGTGATTTAACGATTTCATATCTAACATGGCATTTAACTGAACTTAAATAACCAGACGGCATAAATGCTCTGAGCATTGGTGGACGCAATGCGTGTAGAAAATAGGGTGAATTTACCCATTAGATCACCTTTATTGGATCTGTTAATAATAGGTAATCTATTTGTTTTTTACGTACTAATTAGGTAGTTGTTTTGTGCTCGGTTATTAATAAAGGCTCTCAAAAGCTTAAAATGAAACTACTCCATAATGATCAATATCCAAGATCTATTTAGTGGTCAATGTGCCAGGTCAGGTCTTTTAGACAATGTGCGGAATTTTCACGTTTTTTATTTCAAATTGGTTTGTGTTTAACAACATACTGCCTGATATGCGGTCTGTGGTGTGGTACGCTTACCTAGAAGATACCTACTTACCTACTAGAAATTTGAAGACACCTATGTTTTACTTTAATTTGATTCAGACAAAGCGTGACGTTTCTATTGACTTTATATTGTCTGATAATAAAGTTATTTTGAACCGTTGTTTGTTACAAGAACATCAACATGGTACACGACCTTTTTATTTAGAAAACAAGCATATTGATGTTGAAAATACGTTCTCACGTAGTATGAAATATTTAAGGATACGAACCCATCATGTACTATAGAGGTACTCTATATCAATATAGAAGCTGCCAAAGTTGCAGTTTTACTTGTAAAGTTATGTGCAAAATTGAGACTAAAATTATCTGCTGTTATTTATCCGGAGTTTGCACAATATGGGCTAATTAAACGAAATTATAATTGAGTGGCAGTTAATTTGGATAATCGTGTTTACATTTCTTCATAATTATCTATCGAGTTAATCATCACAAGTGTTATCAAATGTTTTCATTGAATTACTAATTTTACAGTAATTATACCATTAGATGGTATAATAATTAAATCTCACTTAGATGTCGTATCGTCAGAAACACGATAAGTATAAAATAATCTCCATGATTTGTGTTGTGACAAAAGGTCTTTGTATGAATAATAATCTAACTATTCATGAAATACGCGTAGACGTCGATCGAAAAATGTCTGTTTAAAAGAATACATAGGAACAATACAGATCTACTTCTCATTGCTTGAAACCAAAACAAAGCTAGAGCTTCAAAACAAAAAAAAATACTAAAGTGATTGTTTAAATTATAGTTAAGTATATTTACAAACAATGGACAAGATTGCGTTCTTTAACCATATCATGTACATTATTTAAATTAAAATCATAATAAATCGCTTTAGCTATGCAAAAAGTATCATGCAAAAATCAATTTACACATAAATAAATCGCTCAGCAAGATTGTATCACACGTAAGAGTATTTGGGTATACGACGCAAGCACGTTTCCTGTTTTGATTGTAACGCAACTATGTAGAATATTGTTTCATACTTACATTTCTTGTTTTTTGGTATTTCCGGGAGCTTTCTTCTCCGTCTTTCTCCATTTGTGAAGGTCTGGTGGCGCGGGCTCCGGGGGGACTCCGTGGCCTCGGGCTGCGGGGTCGGCGAGACTTCGCCCTCTTGAGGCGGAGGCGTCGGCTCTGCGTCTCCTACGCATCCTCTGTCCTCTTCCGGCGATCCCTCACTCTTCGAAGATGGCGACTCGTCTTCGAATCCCACATTTGGCACAAGCCTATCAAAAACCACACTTATTTTAGACATCACAGTATCTTATTACACAACTACACTAAAGAGTTACGCCCATTTTTTTACTCAACAAATTAAGTGTCACTTTATGCTCGATTATTTTGGTACCCATACTCTAGCACGGGCGATGAAGTTTGGAGCAGGGAAATAGTTTCAAACGTTGTACTTACGAATAAAAAGGCGTCGGGGCCTTTATGTGTTGTGGTAATCTGTCGAATACACGGCGAAATTCTTCAAATTCGCTATCAGCCATGTCGCCGTATACACCTGATTGTTGGAAAGAGCGAGGCTCGCATGCGCGATTATCCCTCAGTAGAATATCGATCAGGCGGGTTTGCCTGATGAATAGAACATGTGTGTCTCTTGCACTGGGCCGCTGCGCGCGCACTCGCGCACCCCATAACGCACGCGTCAACTGTCACCCTATAATGCAAACTTCCTTAGGGACCTTACGATGTAGAGATTATGCGTCATCGGGAAATCCATTCATTACAAGTACTAGATATTTATAGATCGTGACAATGAATGAAGGTCGAACTGTGAAGATCTAAATTTTAAGATGCAGTCAATTCATTCGAGCAGGCCTTGACGGGTGATTAATGAGCCGAGTAAATTAATGCACGTAACTTAAAATTCTATTGAATATAGCTATTTTATACACGTATGTTTAATGAGATTGTGCCGGCTCGTCCCAGTAGAATCTGAGGCCTCGCTTACTCTCGGTCAATTATCATAAATGGCAATTTCGTACTTTACCATGCGGACATGAATACCAAACAATATTACCATTTTCAAATAGCAAAGATTATTTTGACTAGGTACATTATTTGTCAATTTTATTAACTTAAGCAATTGCCGTCTGTTTAATCCTCAGAGTGATTTAATTACGCATGAACAAAATTAAATCAAAAGTTGTCTACGCCCTTGTATTGAACTGTCTCACTGCAGAGAACGGTTTTCATTTCATTGAAAAAAAAGAGTTATAGTACGTTAAATAAATTACAGATTTTACAGATCTTTAAGGAAATGAAAACTGTCAGGTGTGTAGATTAATCCTGACATTTTCCGTCTCCGTTTAAAGCTTATTAAAAGTAGTTCTAGGAGTCCTATTTTCAGTCTGTTTAGAAAACTGTGACCGTTATAGGTACAACTGAAACACATTTAGTTCGAGAGCTTCCCAGTTCCGTCCAGGCTTGACTGTGTCTATAGAGATCTACGGCTGCGTCCCTTTATCTCTAAAGAGAGGCTTTTTAACCGTTGCGTGAGACACTTACATGTAGTAAAAACCCGAAGATCGCAAATCCGTGCTTTACATGTTTACAAGCAGAATACAGTATTAAGTGAGCATATGAATAAAAGATTTATTGTGTTCTGTGAGTAATCATTGTGTGATTATTGGCGTTACGCGTATGAGATTAGGTCCTTATTAAATCTAGACTAATTGTTCCTTGTTGGAAACAGTGGGAGTCTTGTAGTAGTGACACCCGCCTTACAACCGTGAAGTCATGGCTTAAACTCCCGGGTCCGTACCAATGAGTTCTTTAGAATTTGTATACAGAATTGCACACTACTGGCTTTTTGGTGAAAAAAAAAACATAGAAAGGCAACCTGCATCCCTTAGTAGAAATTCGGTGGCGTATGTGAATCCCGCACTGGACCAGAGGGGTGGATATGGACCCTAGCACACTTTGTGGATAGACCTACGTCCAGCAGTGGCAGCAAACCGCTGACACCAGCGAAACAACTATTCATCAAACATATATTAATGACTATTAGGGTGGGTTGCACCAAATTACTTTGACGATAACCAAGCCCTGACCAGTCGTTAAATCTCTGGTTACGTCAAATATATTTCACGTATCTAGAGATTTTACGACTGATTAGGATTTGGTTATCGTTAAAATCCCTAGTTACGTCAAAAATATTTGACGTAACCAGAGATTTGACGACTGGTTGGGGTTTGGTTATCGTTAAAGTAATTTGGTGCAACCCACCCTTATTATACTTATACCATATCGGTATAAATGTATCTAAAAACTTAAGTTCATTTTCGATAGGTCATTGAAAACAGGGTAGAAGAGAAAGATATTTTAACTAGTCACGCCATAGTTAAGCTAGCTGAATCCCATAAGTGCACCCGGGTGTTTGGGGTAAGAGTTATAGGTAATGCAGAATCAAATGTTATAAAAAACGCAGCTTCTTTTTCGGGGCAGGGCCAAAGCTACCGGTGGTTTGCGCTACAGAGAGAATAAATTATCATTTTCAAATACTACATAGTATAAAATAAAGTCGCTTCCCACTGTCTGTCCCCATGTATGCTTATATCTTTAAAACTACGCACCGGATTTTGATACATTTGTTTTTGACCGACGAACCACCGGAGGAGGTACTCAATTCGACGCTTTTTTTAAATGTAAATCCACGCATAACTTTTTTCCTAATAGTCCGATTTCAATAATTATTTTTTTATTAGATAGAGTATACTTCAAAATTGGTCCTATTTAAATTTTATCGAAATCGGCTGAGCTGTTTTTGATAAATCAACAATAATGTGGAAAATGCTACATCGATCCGTGCGAAATATTCGCGAATTCTGTACACGGGTGAAGTCGGTCGTGCTATTTTTTGCGAAAAATAATTATAATAGATAGAGTGATTCAAGAGGAAGGTTTACATGTATATAACACCTGTGCGAATTCGGGGCGGGTCGCTAGTTATCAAAAATTATCTTGCGAGATCTGTGGCTGTGTCAATTGGCACCGGTGGCAGAGCGGCTTACTGTGTTGACACTGCACTTGGAACGTGCCTCAGAAGATACCAGGCGGCTTTGTCAACAGTGTCAAATAGACTAGATTTAGAAGATATAACCAGAGGTTTCATTATTTCCGCGAGGGCTTGGTCATTTATTCATTAAGTCACTTTTATAACTAAAAATAGCAGCCTCCCTAATTTTTTTTAAATGTAATATAGCCTATGAAACCCGGGGATTGTGTAGCTTCCCAACAGTGAAAGAATTTTTCAAATCGGTTCAGTAGTTTCGGAGCCTATTCAATTCAAACAAACAAACAATGAAATCTTTCCTCTATATAATATTGGTATAGATAGAGGCATTTTTTAATATAAGGTAGCGTTTTGCGTCCTTAGATTATTTTCACAAACTTATCAAATATCATCTTAGACCTGAGTTCACCAACGCTTGTTTAAAATAAACATGTGATTATTGTATTTAAACAACGGTTTAGGCTTGGTGAAAAGCCAACATTCGTTAACAAGCTGTTTATGATTTAACCAGCGGCTAATAAATCAAATATCTGTTTGTGAACTAGGGTCTAAGACCCGAGTTTAACCGTTGTTTAAATGCAGTAATAAGTTGGTGAAGTCGGGTCTTAATAAGTTAAGGTGAAAAATATTAATTTATGATTCCGTTAACTCCGCTTTTTAATCCGTTTACTTCCTGAAACAGAATAAATTTTACTGGTACCTACAGAATATTTTGCATCTTACTCACATCAATCGGAAACTCTTCTAATTGCAGCCAAATCTTTAATTACAGTTATTGCTCTAGAATACAAACACTACACACGTGTAAATACTAATAGCAATAGCATAATATTTGGTGACCGCGGGTGGCACTTACAACTGAGCACTATCGTGGCTCGGATCACATGTGAAATTGTAGGTGCCGGTTGTTTTAACCGTGTCATCTTAGCTATGTCAGTCAAGGCCTTTCAGGTGGCTTAAAACCTCTGACACCAGGGCTAGCCACCTCGCTTATACGAACTTACTTCATAGCATGTTTAGTGAAAAAGAAAAAGTATATAGTAAATAGTTTTCAAACTCTTAACGTGATCAGGTATTTTGTGCCAAAAGACAGATAAAAGACGAATAAAAAAAGAAACTCGTAGTAATATCAGTATGAATATTATTATTTCAAGAATTATCTATTTACGAGTACAAGCTTTTTATTTTAACTTGCAACTTCCCGGTTTCTGATTGAGCTGAAATTTTGCACGCATAATTATGAATATCGCGTGACAATGTAATAATATACCTATAATATAGGTACCATGGAGCTGATCTGATTATGGACTCCTGTACTAAACAAGATAGACCCGTTGTGTTTGGGCTCGTTTTACTTGTCTTGGCTAGCACTTTGCTTCTACATGATATACATGATCTCAAAAGCTTGTATTTTAATTAAAAATTACACTAATTTATATTTTCATCAATTCACATTTGACATGGAAGGTATGGTTGCCTAAAGGTTTCGACCGAGGCACACCGCCTTCACAAAGGTCGTGGGTCCAAATCCTGGTGCCACCAATAATATCATTGATTTTTTTGTACGGGATTTCACACCACTGGCTTTTCAGTGAAGGAAAACATCGTGAGGCAACCTGAATGTCCGTAGAAAAAAATCGATTGTGCATGCGTACCCGCACTAGGCCAGCGTGGTGGATATAGCCCAATCAGTCTTCCTGAGTAGGCCTATGTCCAGCATGGACGGTTAAAAATGTTAGATTCTTTTTAGAATTATCATTTATTTTTCACATATAAGAAAACAAAATTTACGGGTACTTAAAAATCTTAACATTTATTTTCGATTGCCTTGCTCTAAATATGCAAGTGTCTAATAGTAATAAAATGTAAATGAAATGTAGCGACGAACGTGTGGCGCTCTACACCTACATAGTAAAAGACTGTTGTGTTGGCGGATTTCCAAATTGTGTTCGCCCAGCTTTTTGTCGTAATTCGTAAGCCAAGTTCGACTTTTCTTCGTGGAATAAAACGCTTTTCTGCGGTATCTAGGAGATTTTTTTTGTAGCGAATTGATATTTAGCGTCATTTTCCACTTGTGAGGTTCTGAGATGTAAATCTAAAATGTGTATGAAATACACGATCTTGTTTTAAACACGTGTAAAAAGTCTCAAATAATTAGGATACAAAGTCCAGTTAAAAAGCAAAGGACTTTCATACAAACGTTTTTACCCTTCTTTTCTGTTGAATTTTAAAAACACCACTACGCATCAAGACATATAAACATATAATACCCTCTAAATTTCAAAGGGTCTGCGACCAGCGGCTTAGGCTGTGTGTTGTCTGTAAGTCAGTGAGTGAGTCAGGACTTTGGTTTATATATTATAAAGATAATGCGATCACATTAATATGCGATATATCTCTGAAAGCCCTGTTTGCAAAACAACACCCAGTACAATAAAATAGTAATATTTACGTAGCAGTAGTTTATGCAGTTTTAGCCTATGTTAGTAATGTTGTATTTTGTCGTAGATAATAATATATGTACATCAAAACTAACAACTTTTGTTCTGCGACTTTTGTCAAAACTCAAAAAAAATGTTGTTCCGTAGAAAAATATTGTTCACCCGCGACAAAATGTATAGAACAGCTGGTTTTTTTTTGAGTTTTGACAAAAGTCGCAGAACAAAAGTAGTTAGTTTTGATGTACAGAATAAGCCCCTAAAAGGATGCTAATTGATTAGAAATAACCCTGTATACATGATAAAATAAGTAAACCATATTAAATTACTACACTTAATAATGTGGCCAAGATATAGTGGCTTTTAAAGTAATAGCAAACAAAGTGCCATCCCTTCGGGCAGTCATTGTCCTCAAGGCTAGACATTTTTCAGGTACATGTAGAGATCATATTATTTTTATACCGAAAGCGAAAACATCTATATTTTTATCTTCGTAAGGTGAAAATTCAATACTAATTAGAATTTGTTATTAAATCTAGTAAAAAGTACTTTTTGGGAAACTATTTTAGAATATGCTGTTGTTTTACATATACAGGGTTATTTTAAATCAATTAGCATCCTTTTAGGGGCTTATTTTGTACATCAAAACTACCAACTTTTGTTCTGCAACTTTTGTCAGAACTCAATAAAAAAACAGCTATTCCATTCATTTTGTTGCGGGTGAACGATATTTTCTATGGAACAACAAAAATTTTTTTTGAGTTTCGGCAAAAGTCACAGAACAAAAGTTGTTAGTTTTGATGTACAGAATAAGCCCCTAAAGGCATGCTAATTGATTGGAAATAACCCTGTATATAATTTTGATATGCATATAGCTGGTAGCTTTAATGTATAGAGCGTTCCAATAAAATTTTAAAACCGTTGTGATAGTATATTTTATTTTTATCTTGTGTCTTTTAACATAATTTCTATTTTTCCTATAATTCTTAGAATACCACAATTGTTGTTTATAACTGAATATTTTTGTTACTAATGTTTCGTAGAGAAGGTCGCTTTTATGCGGCAATTAACATGATTTTATAATATCATTTGACACAGCAAAGAGATATAACTTTGTATTTTTTTATCTTTCTATCAACGAAGAGAAGTGCATCACCAAACTAGTGAAACTCTTATTATCTGCACTTAGAATTTCTTTATTTTTATCAATAGACCTTAGATGATTTCAGTGCCGCTTTGTAAGTACCCCTCTGCAAGCTCGCTACAGGAGGATACTTTCAAAGTATTCGTCTTTTAGTTTCCCTGTAAACACATACCTTGGACGACAATCCAGTGTAAAATTTAGCTACTAAGTATAGAATAAGAATTTGATTGTTATCTGTTTTGTGTATCAAATAAATAAATTAAAAAAATGACGTCTAAATTGATACAAAAACACTAAATAAAATTAAATGTAACCATTGCAAGTCTGACCTAAATTTAATATTAAGGGGTTCATGTATAGTAGTGAATAGATTAGCACAGTATGTTAAGTCTAACGAACCATGGACACGATAGCGTGGGTAGTACTCGTAGAATACAATAAGCTTTCAGAATATACCTACTGACATAGGGGCTGTATCAGTTCAAACCATATATTTTAATAGAAACGGTAGAATACGGTGTTTAGTAAGTCGTGATACAATATAACCATTTCAATGTAAAGTCATTCAAGTCAAGATGGGAGGACGTGAATGGCTTTCAAGTTTTTCCGCCACATTGCTGAGACTTTAATTTACGGAATTTCACACCACTGGCTTTACGGTGGAGGAAAACATCGTGATGCAACCTGCGTACGTCCGTAGAAGAAATTCGATGGCGTATGTGAATCCACCAACCCGCACTGAGCTAGCGTGGTGGATATGGCGCAATCACCCTTCGTGGGTAGTAGGCCTGCAGTGGACTATCAAAAAGGCTGGTACAGTACAATATGAGATATGATTAGTAGTTCAAGTGTTATATTATGTGTCAAGTTATGTCATTGTGTTCATAGCAGTTTCTAGGCGTTTCAGAAGTAATTTTGCTGTGATTATTACTCAATCTTTGGGGAATTCCAGTCTCTTTCATTTTTTATGTTTCTAACATAATATCTAAGCATAGGAAGAGTATAAGAGAAAGGCTTTTTCTTTATTTGGCGCGCGAGACAAAATACGCAATTAATTACGCATACACCGTAAAATGTTTACTATTACCACGCTGAATGGCAATGATGATATGTCTCATCTCAGGAGATCTGTGTCTTTGAGCCATATAAATTATGCGGATGATAATTTGCAAGTAGCGAGATTGATACAAAATCAACAGAAAAGATTTTTATAGTTAATCAAACTGAGTGTTTGATCGTAGCTCCCTAGCTGTTTTATTGACGGCATAGACAATACACAAAGAATAGAAGAGCTATGTTTTGAGTTTAGTTAAAAGTATTTATTTATTTTTAATGTTTCTCTATTGTTCTGCTGCAAGTAGAATTAAATTAATGTATTTTAGTGAATCAAGATTCTAGTGTGTTGGAAATAACAATTTACCATTAATAAAATTGGTGGTTTTACCAGAAGGACAAAGCAGTAGGACAACAACCACGAAGACCAGTGTTTCAAAATTCAATAGAACTATAAACATAACACTATAGGTGACGCAGGTGTTATTGTTTCATTTCATAAGTTTTTAGTTTTTTGCGGCCCCACATCAACCACGCTGGCCCAGTGAGGGTTATTGATTGGAAGTATGCAAATGATCCGTCTTCACGATGATTGTCTTTCACCGAAATGTTAGTGGTGTAAAACTTCGCGCGCAACTTCCAAAGAACTCATTCGTGAGAGGACACCTCGCGATTATAAAGCGAAAGAAAACCACTAAGCCACTCGGGCAACCAGCAGGTAATCAAACGCAAATACAAAATGAATAATTGTACGAAATATAACGCAAAAGCCACGAATAGTATTCAATGACCAAAAGATATAAATCCCTTTCCATTTTTACTCCAAAGAAAGTGGAGTAAGCGAACCTTCCTGATAATGAATGATAGCGAATGCTCCTTTCGCTAAACAATGGTAATAAATACAGCGACGGGAGCCGTTAACACCCGTCAGGGACTGCTTGAAGGAGGCTCTCCTACTCTGGTCTGCTTACACGGACTGTGGGTGTGTGGGTGATGACCCACGTCTTTGAACACAGTGAGCTCGTTTTTTGATTTATTTGCAACTAAATAAAACAACAGCATAGAGGCATATTTTAGCTAAGTACAGTACAGTACAGATTTGATTTTTAGCTATACTGTAAAAAATATTTAAAATCTTTTATCTACACTAATGTTGTAACATTCTACTTATGTTTCCAATACTTGACTTATAATGACTACTGTTATAGCGCAGACAACAAAACACTCAATTTAAGCAATTTCACATGATGTTATAATATCCACATGGATATCGTAAAATCTCATTATAACATCGCGCGCTCGCTCCTGATTGGCCCTGCGCGCGCAGCTGCGCTCTCATGGCGTCCATTTTGAAATAAAAAAATGGCGGACTTCAATTTTTTGAAAAAGTCGTCATGGGTATCGTTTTCGAGGTTTTTGGGGGAGTAGATTTCGAAAATGGCGTCCATTTTGAAATTAAAGATGGCGGACGACACTTTTTTGAAAAAGTCGTCATGGGTATCGTTTTCGAGGTTATAGGAGGTATAGATTTCAAAAATGGCGTCCACTTTGAAATTAAAGATGGCGGACTTCACTTTTTTGAAAAAGTCGTCATGGGTATCGTTTTCGAGGCTTTTGGAGGTATAGATTTCAAAAATGGCGTCCATTTTGAAATTAAAGATGGCGGACTTCACTTTTTTGAAAAAGTCGTCATGGGTATCGTTTTCGAGGTTTTTGGGGGAGTGGATTTCGAAAATGGCGTCCATTTTGAAATTAAAGATGGCGGACGACACTTTTTTGAAAAAGTCGTCATGGGTATCGTTTTCGAGGTTTTTGGAGGTATAGATTTCAAAAATGGCGTCCGATTTGAAATTAAAGATGGCGGACTTCACTTTTTTGAAAAAGTCGTCATGGGTATCGTTTTCGAGGTTTTTGGGGGAGTAGATTTCGAAAAAGGCGTCCATTTTGAAATTAAAGATGGCGGACGTCATTTTTTTGAAAAAGTCGTCATGGGTGTCGTTTTCGAGGTTTTTGGTTAGATTTTAATGGCGCCAAGTTCACTGTGACAATACACGTACGCGTGAATTTAATGTTTCGCAATATGTTTTTTTTTTTTATTAGTGAAGATAAAGTAGTGTAAGCAACTGCATATAACACGGGTATTAAAACACTCGTTACTATTATGAAACTCGCTGCGCTCGTTTCATAAACTCACACTCGTGTTTTAATACCCTTCATTATATGACAGTTGCATAAACTATTATTACTGCAGGCTGAACTTTACCTAAATTAAAATAAGTACACTGTAAGAAGGTATTTGTCTAAAGGAAACTGTTTATGCACAATTGCACGATTTATACTGGTGTTGTCAACATTACAAAAACATATGTGAGGAACAATAGTGTCGAGTCATTTCCTGTCGCTGTCCATCTGTAAAGACTTCCATTGTCAAAACATTGGACTTCTTACTTCGTAAGAGATAGCCACAATGAACAACATTGGACTTTAAGCTTCTAACATCTTCAGAGATAGCCACAAAAATATATTGTCGCCGGAACGGTTCAAGCGCTGCTAGTATGAAGCTACTCTCGTTTTGATGATTGTGAACAAGTCAGGCACCCGCACCTCAGCAAACATACTTGACGCAATGCAGTTAAACCGACTGTTACCGTGTTGATCGCTTCACAGGTAAGTAAACGTTTTCCACAGCTGTACATTATACACAACTATAATCTAATCTACTCTAGTATACTCGTATACTCTTGTCAATTGTGATCAACATAGGTAGGTATGTTAGTTTAGATCCAAAAGTTCTAGCGCTTAACTTTGACCAGGACAATATAAGTTGTTTGGCTCAAGTTCTCTAGGCGATACGAGGTGGCCTCAAAATGGTATGCTAATATAGTTGTTTACTTAAACTACAAGTATGACATATGCAATTGATTGGAAATAGTACAGTGTGTAGGGTAATTGATTAAAATTGATCATTTGGATCATTTCAATTAAGTTTAAGCAACGTTCGGTACGGTCAGTATTCGGATGGGTGACCACGGGTGTCAATTACAACTGAGCGCTAAGTACCATAGCTCGGATGAGACGTTAAATTGTATGTCTCAGTTGATGTCCATTCCCATATTTTTAACCGTTTCGCCATGTCAAAGGCCTTCAGGCGACTTAAAAACTCTGGAACCAGCATATTATTATACAATAGTCAGGCCAGGCCTATACAAATTTAGTTATTTATGAAAGAAATGAAGGCTGTAACCGTATTAGTAACATAATGTAAGATATTACAAAAAAAAATGACTTTATTTTCACGGAAGTCAAAGTTGGCTTAAAGCACATAAATACATATTCTACACTTTATTGAATGCAATGTACAAGTCTAAATTGTTCCTTTTTTAAGTTAATAATTTTATTAGGGCATAATAATTTTATTCAGGCATATATAAGGTAAATTTAGTAACACCTGGATGATAAGATGATTGAATCTGCGCCTAATACTAACAACAAATACGGTTATAAAAGTAAACGAAAATAAAATTCTAGTTAGGACACATTTGGTTTCTTTAGATAAAAGACGTGATATCCGAAATTTGGTTCCTCTTTTTGTGTTGGTGATTGATGATGGCGTTAAATAAGTTTTGTCCAATATTGAACGAACGACCCCAATTGTCGATGTTTCCATCATTTTTCTCGGTCGCGGCGCTTGGTAAATTGATGACAAGAATACATGAGTGATTTTTATCATGATCACAAAACGTTCTTTGCGCCAAATATTTGTATTCTTACAGCTAGAATTGGATTCAGGTACAGAGGGCAATATAAATTGCATGCAAATAATTAAATATTGATATCAAATCAAACCTCAGTATGTCCACTGCTTAATGATATGAAAAGAGAACGATTCACAAGTAACTCCGAACACTTGATTCAGCCAATCAAATATACCCACCCTCCTGCCGACTCCCGCTTCTCGACACTTTATAAACCCTGCGGAGCACGGAGAAGGCGCAGTATATCTTAGGCATTGCAGAGGCGCATCTCCCGTCTAACCCTAGTATACAGTACTAAAATCTAGTTTAACTTTGAGGTAACTTAGACAAGGGAAATTCTAAAGTTTGAAGCACCTCATTCAAAATTTGGCAGATTAATTAGCTTTGAGCGCTTCTCGGAGCTTTCACTGGGTAAAAAGTTTGAGATTCTAGTTTCAAAACTTATAATGAGTGGTTCTGGGAAAGGTTTGCTGGGCTTATGGCTCTATAGAAACGGCTCAGAATGGCAGGTTAAGAATGAATCACCCCATCATCCTAAGCTTGGAGAACTGCATATGTCTTCACAGCATCAGCAAACGAATGAACGGATATCGGTGATTTTTACCCTGAAGAATCAAGTTGGAGGATTGGTTCGGGTTTTATCGGTTTTCCAAGACTTGGGCGTAAATGTTCTCCACATCGAATCAAGAAAGTCGGTTACAGAAAATACATCTGTGAGTCTAATTTCATCTACTTAGCTAAGAGCGTGTGTTTGTGAAGCGACTTAGCAAAGCGTGGTTTAGGTACGATTGCTCAAAGAACTCGTATTCGATGGTACAAACACTGAATCTTGCAGATGTGGGATCTCGCAAAGACTCTGTAAAATTGACAATACATGACTATAAATGCGAGATCCCGCATCTTTTGCGGAATGGCAAAGTTAGCTCTTACAATTTGAAATAATTTAAACTGCATTGAAATTGTTCTGCTATTTGTGAACTTTATTTTCATAAATTATTACAGATATAATGTGCATTTTAAATATGTGTCTCCGTGCATGTGTTTTTGTGATATTTTGTTTATTGTAACCTACCAGCCTAATGTTATGCATTTTTTCGTTAGATTCTTGGAACTTATTAGATATTGTGTAAAACGTTGCGACTGTTGTTCTTTTTTTAAGTTTAAAACAAATTTATGGTTCCTAAAGTACCTATTAAAACTTACAATCGTGTACCTACTCTTTGCTATTTTATATCGTTAGTAATCCGTGGGATCGATAAAGTTTGCTATTAATTGCTACACAGAATTTCCTGCCTTGAAATAATATAATGAATACGTACAGTTTTTAAATTGAAATAATAAAACCAATTAAAAAAAAGTCATAATCTATCTAGAACAAAAATGTAAAAAAAATGGAGTTTACGTTATCACTGACATTCGAATATATGCCTGATGCAAATTATAATGTTTTTTAGTTTACCATTTGGGCAATAGAATCAAAATTATGTTTTAATTTTATGTGAAGTGTACAGGATGTGGTATTTCTAAATCGATTATGTTATCCTCAACTAGACCTCAAGCTATGACCTAGTGGGAAACCAGACACGTTTTTTTTCAAAAAACTGTAATAAGTTCCGCGCAGTGATTTCTTTTATTGGAAACATTGACTTAAAATCCTAGAATACTGAAAGAGTGATTAAGTAAAAGGGTTACTTAATTTTGATTGAAAGTTTCAAACATTTGGTACACGCATAGAATGATGTTTAAAACCATGTCTAATTTTAAGTTAGAGATACTATAAAGCACCTACAGACATAATTATACTAAATAATATTTCTATAGACCGAAATGACATAGGCGCATTAGAAATTGCATTAAATATCTATTTTTTTCACACATCTGTTAGCTTCCCTGAATTTATCATTTACAATAGTTTATAAGCCGTGACAAATTTCAAAAATAGTACTTAGAAATACTACCAAATTTTATAGCTGATTTTCATATTTTGTATTTTACGCGATTTTTTTAACTGTCTCGGTCCCGCTATCTACTTCCTAAGCTTGGAGAACTGCACATGCTGCACTGCACTATTTCTTTATTGATGTACAATGCTTATAAGGTTGTTATATTTATTATAATATATCAATATTCTCACTTCCTTACTTGATATTATAAACCTGAAAGTGTGTTTGTTGGTTTTTACGCCGAACCGAGAAACGGATAGACTTAATATTTGGCATAGCTGTAGTTCAAAGGTTAGAGGAGTGACATAAGGCTACTTTCTATCTCGGAAAATTGTAAGGTTCCTATTGAATATCACAATAAATAAAGTATCAAGCGGGCAAAGCAACGGACAAGAGCTAGTATTATATTTTAAGAACGCTATGCCGCAAGTAAGTGTGTTGGGAACGTTTGGGTCACGGTCCATACGTAGAGGGCTACTTTGACATGTTTTTGTTTGTGATCTTGATGATTGTATTGGTATAATTTGAATAAAATGTTATTATAAATTGTAATATGGTGAATACTGACATGAAATAAATTAGTATATTATTGCTAGGCCGACATTCTGGTGGATGTGGAATGCGATCCACACAGGATGGAGCAGCTGAAGCGCATGCTGAAGCGAGAGGTCCAAGAGTTTGAAGTTGTGTCCTCGCAGAGCGGTGAAGAGTTCCCACCACCCACGCCACTGTCCGCTGCTGCCAGCTTTGGTATGTATGTATAGCTATACATATAAACTAGTTGATAATCAAACAGTCAATAAATCTTTATTAGCATCAAAGTAGAAGTCTCAAAGTAGATTTCAATCCCCGGTCGAAGAACCAGAGGCAGACCGAAGAGAAGATGGAGGAATGTAGGGCTGAGGGACATGAGAGAATGCAGGGTTTCTGAAGACGATGTCGGACATCGAGCGAAGTGGAGGAGGAAAGTGAGGAAAGCCATCAGCTGCGCTGGTGCGGGCATCTATCAAGGATGCCCAGCGAGAGAGTGGCGAAGCTCATTTTCTACTCTGAACTCCAGAACGGCAAGCGTAAACCCGGCGGCCAGTTCTTAAGGTTTTAAGATGTTCAAAAGAAACACATAAAGAATTGCAATATTAAGCCCTCTTGCTGGGAGTCCAAAGCTGAGAATCATTCATGCTTTTGAGGACGAGTCAATAACTAATGAAAAATAACCTCTATCCGCCTTATTAATGAGTCACTTTGGCGTAGATAGTCCGTCAGTCCGTCTTTTGTCTTTTACGATTGAATCTAATTTGCCGAAGAAATAAAAAGACAAAAGGTTGACTAACGACTCCGAAGTAAGTTTAACCAAAGTGAAGCGGAGCGAAAACTCGCGTAGAAGAGCAGACATTTGTACACTAAACCCACAACAAAAATGATATATTTATTGGCGAAAAAAAAATGCAAGCTCCGTCTTCGGTATTAATTATACTATTTGCCAGATGCAAATAGGCTACTTTATAGACAACACGTGCACATTGTGCAGCTCTGGAGACAAAAAAACAAAAGCTAATTAAAAAATGTGATTGTGTACTTTACAAGGGAGTAATTGCAAAATAACCTTGTTTTAAAAAATAAAAAAACGCCGTTCCGCTTTGGATGCAATATTGGCTTGCATGGCTTGGAGAAACTGCTTTATTTCTCAAGAGAGAGGCAATAAATTAGATTCACGGACTACAATGCTCTGCTTAGTTTTGCGCACCTTCGCTTCGCTCCGCTATGGTGGAGCCTAAGAAGACTAATAAAACTATATACAACTGCAGCATCCTATCACTTTTGTGAAGACCCTGTTCGTTTTCAACCGTAAGTTCATTATAAACTTCGTACTAAACTTTGAATTAAAACAACTTAACGAACTTTGCCCTGATGCCGTGCACTCTAAAAAGAAAATTAATGCATCGTTAAAATAAGCATCATTTATTTATTTTATTCCTTAATAGCGTATTATAAGGTAGGTATCTCATTGTAAATAAAATTTCAGCCCTAACAGACAAAATTACCCGCCTTAATCAGATATTGAAATACGATTGTTATTCTGATAAATTATAAATGATAATAACCTCTAGCAAATCCCCAATTAAATCCCTTTTGGATATCCGTTATTCATAAATCCCAGGTAAAGTCAACAACGAATTAGCATTTCATTTCGCGTAATCCGATCTATATTTTTGTGCTGACCCTTTTCTCGACAGTTATAAAATTACTTGCTAAGAAGTTTATTTAAACATATTATAATGATGATGGTTAGTCCAAAATATAATTAGAAATTAATGTTATCCTTGATCCCAGCTTTTGCCAAACATATGTCAACTACAAAGAAATGTACCTATGCTTAATTAATAGCAATATACAATTATACATACTGTAGTAATATTTGTTAAATAGAAATTTATCTTTTCAACAATTGGTCAGGTAATTTATATTTCAGTGTATGCCTCTGTAGAAACCTCAAATTTCTATACAAAATGAAGTTCAGAATGTCTTTTAAGAACGATAATATTTTCTGTAAGACATAAGATTCTATATTCTAAGAATTTTTTGCCATGCGTGAGAAAAAACCTACAAGATATATTTCATCTGTTCAGATTTCGGTGAGATGCATTGGTTCCCTCGGAAGATATCAGACCTGGACCGAGCCCAGAACGTTCTGATGTACGGAGCTGAGCTAGACGCTGACCATCCAGGCTTCAAGGATCCAGTGTACCGCAAGCGACGCGAGCAGTTTGCTGCTATTGCAAACAACTACAAGTAGTACGTATTGTTAAAAAGAAATGTAACCGTTTTCTACTACCATGATTGCATATTACGCCTACGCACATCACAATGATTACTCTACACTTTCTAACAAGATTTAATTTGATTTAATACTAGCCTTTGCCTAATACTGCGGCTTCACTTGCACTTACCTTGTAGTCTATGATATTTACAAATAATATGGTTTTCCATTGGTAGAAAATTTTCAAAATCGGTTCAGTAGATCCAGAGATTATCCCATATAACTTCACAAACTTTACCTCTTTATTATTCACCAAGGTATTTGTCAACAGCAGCAGCAGTCATAGTGTAGTTTGACTAGGCGTCTGTCAGCGATTTCGGCGCAGCCAATTCAGTGGATTCAACAATACTGTGGCTTGGATGAGACGTTTAATTGTCGGTCTCGGATATTTTAACCGTTTAGCCATGTTAGAAGCCTTCAGGCGGGTCAATAAATTTGACCGCTCACGCATTTCTAAAGTTTGCTAAACCCTTGTGTACCCGAAAATTTGGAGTAAGAGTTTTCAATGCCTTGCCAAATACTTTAAAATACGCAACTTCTCTTGCAATATTCAAAAGAAAGCTTAAAATATTCCTGACTGACATGTCGCCCTATAGCGTCGAGAAAATTACTTCAAAATTTAAATAGAAATTTAAATTTGTACATAAAATTTTTAGTAATAATGTTCACCTCAAGTAGGTAATTATGCAATTGTAATTAGGTTTACTTAGTAGGTATTATTTTCAATTTTAATTCAATATAATTATATCTGACGTGTAATATTGTACTATTATCAATAAAATTATCATTAAGTATAATTTTCAATATCGATACAGAAATAGCCTGTTGACATTCTCTCTTTTGTAAAAATGATAAGTTTAGAAGTGTGCCGGCAACAGGTTGATCTTTTGTTCCGTAAATAGAAGTGCTAAGTTGAACTTGGACACGACGCGATACTTCGCCGTTCCAATTTTATATTTATGATGAATACCTGTTGCAGGTATCATACACCGGGGCTGAAGTTTCATCGACAAAGAGACAGCTGTCAAACTGACAGTAAAGTTATCAAAATTACTAGGGCTGCTACTTTGTGACAAAATTATATGATGTGGATGTCTTTTTCGGCTGCCTTTTTTATTTCTGCTGTCGAAAGAATAATATTATCATACGCAATTATTGTGAGCTAAGTATGTTTGCGGGGTATGAGCTGCCTTAGCATACTTACAGTTACACACACTTATGTAAACATGTTTATTGAAGGTCTGGTAGAACTAAAACTTTTTTTTATCAGTACTAAAGAATTGTGATTGGTACTTACAACACTTTGAGCCACTTTGACTACATTTCACCAAAAATAAAACTGCTGATATTTTTTTCAATTTCTGAGTTATTTCCATAGTAAAATGTGTTCATAAACATGTACAGATATCATTACCGTGCATGTACGAGTACCTACCTAATGTGAAGCTCATGATTACTGGTCTTTTAACCTTTGACTACCGACGTGGTTTTAGTGTATCACTAACGCCGACGTCACGTCTCACGGACGTCACAACTCAACACACACGGACCCAAAATTTAAAAAAAATGTATAAAATGCATAAAGAAACCTAGATATTCACAATTTTTTGATATCGATAGTTATATGTTTCAGGTAATTTATTTAATAAATAATAAACTAACTCTTCAATCAAAAAATAAATCGACATTTATTCAGAGTATGGCAAAAGTTGCTTAATTTGAGAAACTTAGTTCAGACTCTATTTTAACTAACCAACACAAAATTCAACAAGCGCCAAACAAACGATATGAGTATTAAATTTTAAGAATACAAGTCTCTCAAAATTTGTGCTATAAAAACTGAAAGCATGTATTTGATATACAAATTTTTTCATGATGTTCACATTTCAGTGGATTATATAACCCGCTCTATAATTAGTCGCAGTCCACGTGGGCTCATCAAAATAGCTTTTTTTAGGCATTTTGTAATATTATAAAACTTTAAAACTGAAATTACTGCCAACAACCTAATGATGAGGATAGTGGTGATTACATAAATGAGATAATATGATCTAACAAACACAAATACCGAGGTGACATCCAAGAGATAGACAAATGTAGGAATAGTACATTAACACCGTGCTCAGGTCTGTGAGATGTCAATTGCACTTGTACAGAAAAGTGTGTACTCGAAGTGCAAGCCAAGGCGTCTAAAAGCAATAAAATTATCCTGGAGGAAGGTACCAGGAAAGATAACTCCGTGAGACACATTCTTAAATAAATAAATATATATATATATTTTTTATATAAATGAAAATAAATATATTATACTAGCAGACTCCCTAATTTTTTTATAATATAGCCTATGACAACTGGGGATTGTGTAGCTTCCCAACAGTGAAAGAATTTTTCAAATCGGTTCAGTAGTTTCGGAGCCTATTCAATGCAAACAAACAAACAATCAAATCTTTCCTCTTTATAATATTAATAATAATATATTAGTATAGAGTATAGATATAGATATGTCGGGGACTGAGACTAATCGTGTAAATCACCCGCAATCGTTATTTGTGGGTCATCCATTAGTACGGCTCGCCGGTCTCTAGTTGTCCATCTCACCAAAATAAACACTCTGCACCACTACAACGGGTAGTTTTATTGACCTAGTATCACTTGGTAATCAATTTAACAAGAATTTTCGAAGATGAAAACGGATTTTAAAGTCAATAGGCTGGCACGGGTGCAATGCCGCCTTGCGCTCGGAATGGAATGAAGTTTTTGACCCATCTGTCATTTCATTCCGACACAAGCATGCAGTGTTGCCACGTGCGACCCCATTCAGGTGATACCCACTTTAAAATCATCACTATTGCTATCAACTAAATGCAACTATGCTGTCTCGCTCCGTCATATATAAATATATAAAAGTAACGCCGTCTGTGAGACGGGCACATCAGTAGTTAAAGGTTAATATGCACATTATTATCACATACCCGTGTACAATTGGGTAATTCTCCTCGACGTGAATGTCAGCGTCACTTGCGTGGCCAATGTTATGGTATTATTTTGCAAACGAGTGTCACGATTCTTTAAATTTAAGAACTCAATCAGAATATCAATCGCTATACCTTATACCTTACAAAAGTATTTCTGATAATCAAAATATAATATTAGCCACGAAAGTGAAGATGAGAAGTGTGACAAGGAGATATACGTGTTAGTAAATACTAACACAGTCTTCATAGTGGCGTATTTACCAAGGGACTGAGTAGGCTGGAGCTTAGGGCGGCAGATTTTAGTGGGCGTCAAATTTTGGACTATTTCATTTTATTATTATCAAAAATAAAAGATACATTTTCGTACTTAAATATTATTAGATCTACAGAAAAAAAAAAACATCATCGTTTTACCGCTTAGAATCAAAGTCTTTACTATCGTTTTAGTTAACGCATATTGAAGCGGCAAATTTGGGGGAGTGCTAATATTCAACAGCCTACTGACTGCAAATACGTAAATCCGCCACTGAAATTGCATATTTTATGTTTTAAATAATGATGATATCATAACTTGTTACAGCGGGCAGCCCATTCCGAAAGTACAATATACTGAAACCGAAATTAAGACGTGGTGAGTGTTTACCAACTGTAATGTTTCGCTTTCGACGTCCGTGTTCTCGCTTATAATTTTCAAATTGATGTTTCCTAAACAACACAGTATTCGAAAACAGAAGCATTAATCAAGTTTAAAATTAGCGTTAATGTTTTTGATGGAAACTGCAGACTACAAACCTCACTTGATACACTTTTGTATCAAGTGAGATACAAAGATATCAAGGTGTCAAAATTGTTGCTAAAAGATTCTAAAAGTACAAAAAGTTGTATTTGACGACTCTATAGGCTGAATCTTACTTTTCGGCGGCTGTGATGTAATCTACAAGCTGCCCAATAACCCAATCTTGACTGAAGCTCAGTTAACAGCTGAGCGAGGATTGGGTTTCACGCAGCTCGTTGTTTGTCTTGTTTCGTGTGAATTGCTTAAATCGCTGCCTCAAATATGTCTATGTACGAGGACTTTGGTTCATGGGAAAAATGTAGGCTTATAAATTTACGATTTGTAATTTCACTTTTCACTTACTTTAGCATCAAATTACCAGTAAGATTTTACATTTGTCCTGACAGTCAGACATACAAAAAATGACGAAAATTAAACATACCTACAAAATTACTTATTTTGACTCTAAACTTACTCGTACTAACTCAACCAAACAATGTTCAGACTGTAATTGCGGTTTGCAGTTTGCTATTGCAATCGAAATACCTATCGGTAACTTTGACGCAGACTATTTTCAACAATTTTTTAATTTTTAAATCTCAAGAAAAGAAGCCGTACTTTTTCATTGTGTAATTGTAATACGCTCTTTCAAAGGTGCTTTGTTTGACGGGGCTTTGATAAAAATTTGTAATAAACTGCACAAACGGAACAAATAACAATACCAACGTAGCAGAGCTTCCTTTTGTTTACTTATCGAAGCTTTCAATTTATTTTCCAGAGATTTACCCGTGATGTTCAAGAAAATTGCATAGGAATTTTGTTTTATTTTTAAGGATTTGGGTTTACAGAAAATGAAACCCCTATGTTATGATTACTTAGTACGTTTATGAGATCAGTTACTTGCAGCTAATTACTTTGATTCTACTGGACGGACTAACTCTATTAAAATTTAGTGATCATAATAGTTTATTTAATTATATTTCAGGTTATGATAGTTCTTCTTCTTTTCGTTTTGGCGTTGCATTGTTGTGCATTTGCCAGTGTCAAGTATAACATACTGCCTGTTGTTAAGCAGATAAGCGGTCTAGGTTGTAGCACGCTTACCTAGAAGATACCTATTTACTCGGGATTTGAAGACGCCCACATTGTACTTTAGCGGGAAGACAGACCCAGGCAAAGCGTTCCACATTCTGGCTGTTCGTATGAGGAATGAGGATTCGAAACGCTTGGTTCTAACGCGCGAAATGTCCATCATAAAAGGGTGGCGCTTTGGTCGCGTCTGTCTAGCCGTACGATAGAAGAAAGGGGCAGGTGGGACCAGATTGATATTTTGTCAATAGTCAGTCGTAGTCACGTCATAGTCCAATAAGGTCACGGTCATGTCCAAACGTAGTCCAAGCTATACCTCAGTTAAGCAGTGGAGACTTTACTGGAGGCGTCTATAGAGTTTTGGTAACAACACGGAACAACATGATACGTCACATCACATTATATCACTTGCCTACACTCATGCACGTAAACCAGCTCATAATCAACGGAATACCACAATTGTTTACTAATTATCACTGATAAAAACACAAGTTTAACAAAATAATACAATGCGGCGACATGATTTTTCCGCGTTCCCGCCAAAACTCTCGTTATGATATTTATACATATTAAATAATAATACCTACGTACAGTTTAAATTTTTGTGACACTTTTGAATACAAAGTTTTAGTAAGGGTTTCAAATATAAATATATATGTGGTTTAAAATGTATAAAAGGATTGAGATTTTTTTCGTTTTGAAAATTGTTTTAAAATCATTAAATATTTTATTCAGAAATTACTGACTTAAAATTTTGAGAACATAATTCTTTAAAATTAAAATTGCCGTACTTACTTTGCAGGTATTTCTATCATGTCCTTTTATTTTATATAAAGAGACGAAGACGCGCAATAAAACGAAGAGATAAATCATTGAAGTTTAAAAACAACATTTAACAAATTCACTGTACGGAACTCCGTCACGCGAGTCCAACTCGCACTGACCCAGTTCCAATGTCTATTTCGGTACTCATTTTCTATTACAGTCGCATTATTCCATTTTTGTTCCGATAAGCTTTGAACCACTTGTTGCATCACTTTCAGGAAGCCCTTAATAAATCAATCTTAATTTAGGTTGTTGCTGAAAATGCTTGGCAAAATTCTTCTCGGGCGAATTCCCGAGGTAAATATTAGTTGTGGGTTGATAAACTTGTCTGACGTTAATTACAGGGGTATTGTGTTCCGCGAACTTCACAAGCTGTACCAAAAACACGCCTGTGAGGAGTACTTGGAGAACTGGCCGCAGTTGGTCAAATATTGCGGCTATAGGGAGGATAATTTGCCTCAGGTATGTCTTGAGAAATGCTTTAATAGTTTTTAGGCTCGGCGCAGACGAGCAACTAAACAGAGCCACCGGTGGCAGCCGGCTGAGGCCGCGCGCTACCAATACATCTCATCGACCTGGCACTAATTTCTGTATAATATACATCAGTATGTATCGCGGATATAGGTACTGTAGCGAGTGGCCGCCACCGGCCAAACGTGTGCGCCGCGTTTTAACAAAATGTATGAAAAATCGTGTGAACTGGATTTTGCTGACCAACGGTGGATGTCAAAGTCAAAGTCAAAAGTTTTTATTCGCAATAATTGTGGTTACAAAAGGTCTTATTTAAATTGTATGCATAGTTCAAACACAATTAGCCAGTATGGCGTGCGAAAATTAGTGTGGTTGGTGGCTCGTCTGCGCTGAGCTTTATTCATACAGAGTGTTTCTCTAAACGATGAACATTTTCTAGGATATCAATTTAATCATTATATAAGAGGAAATCACTAATTTAATTATATTAGTCGTAACGTCTATAGTTTTGACCTCATTCGGCCTTTCTCAAAGTGACGAGTGCTAAAGCGAGGGTAGCGCGTCAAAAGGACCAATCTAATATATTCATTTGAGGTCAACGCCGAAATTCCATTAAAAACAGCTTTCCATACATAATTATGTGTATGATGAGCTCATTGTATAAAAGCTGTTTTTAGCGATTTCGAGGTCGGTCCCGTAGCATATTGATATCTGAGAATATGTTCTTCGTCTATTGAAATACCCCCTAGGTATATGTACCTACCTATTTTATTTTAGTGTCAGTGTGTACTACACAGAACACGGTGGCTACACAGCCGATTTTGCTTTTGATTCGCAACCGACGAAACGATGTTATCAAGTCGACGCGTATTTTTAAATGACTTCCAAAAAGGAGGAGGTTCTATGTTCGTGTGTAGGTATGTATTTTTTTTGTGTATGTTCATCGATAATTTCGTCAATTGGGATCCGAATCGTAAATTTTTTTAATTTCAAAAGGGTATAGTCCCAAGGTAGGCCCATTTAAATTTCACAGAAATCGGCTGAGTCGTTTTTGATAAATCAAGAATAATGTAAACAATTCTAGCGAAATATTCGAATTTTATACACGAAGGAAGGCGGTCTTGCCATTTTTTGTAAAAAAAATATTATTTTAAGTTGATCATGCATAGCTTTTTACAGATTAGTTCGATTTTTATTGGAAAAGATTAGTTAACAACAAAATTGGCCGAATATTTTACTGAACTAAAATTGGTTTGTTGATTTTTGAAAAAATGAACAATAATGTAAAAATGGCATAATATGTACATAGAATCGCGCGATCTATTTAAATTTTGTACATAGACTGCCATAATTGAAGTCGGTTGTGCCAAAAAATAAAAATTATCCATAATGTATTTTGTTAGTGGTCACGTTTTCTTGTTGTAGTTTGTGGCCGTTTGTGGCTGTAGAGATACGCTCGTCTGTGATTACCCTTAGTGTTAATAGCCGTAGTCTGTGCCTCATTACTACATTTTATAGAAAATCGACATAATGGTTTGCTATGACAACTTTGTATGGATATTTTTAGTTACATGTAGTTGCCGTTAGTGGCGCTGCGCCAGAATTCATACATTTTTTTTACGAAATTCCGTAGCGACAAACTCGTGATAAGGGTACTGAATAGATACGTATTTCTAGCATGTGATAAACAGCGCGGTCCCTAGTGTCGGTGGAGTATGTAAATCTAGACACGCGGAAGCGTGTCCAGCCAATTCAAAAAAAAAAAAGGAACTGGCGACGCGACGTGTGTAATATTACACGAACCATTCCGAGCCACTTTTGACCCCTTCATAACTCGAAAACTATTTAACCTATATAAATGAAATTTAACACATTTATTAAAGTTCTTTAGCTTATCTACAACACAAAATTTCATTAACTTTGCTTTGACGGTTAATGAAATATTAAAAAACAGGGGTTTCATTGACTGATTCACTCACTGACTCGCTGACTTATAGATCAAAAACCTAACCCACTTCCAGATGACCTAGAAAATTGATATTTGGCACCAAGGTAGGCTATTAGGCATATACAAAGGAAAAAATCTAAAACTTTGAACTTTTACCCCCCAACCCTATATTATAGGGGATGAAAGCTTGTATGAGACTTCCACAAATTTTCATGCTATACAAAGACTCCCTGTGAGAAATAACAAAACACGCATTTCAGGGTTTAATAAATCAGCCCCCAACCCCTAAAATTGGGGGATGAAAATTTTTATGTCACTTTCGAAACTTTTGATGCCAGAAGTCGCAGAAAATGGATATACGAACTCGTTGTAATAGATAATAAAACACAATTTCAGGATTCTTAATGAACCACCCCCCAAATTCTAAAACTGGGGGATGAAAGTTTGTATGACACTATTGCAAAGTTTTTTGCTAGATGTCCAAAAATTGATAGTGGGACTCTTTATTACAAATATAATCAAACACGTTTTCAAGATTTTTAACAAATCTCCCCCTAACCTTGAAAACTAGAGGTTAAAAGTTGGTATGAGACTTCCGCAAGTTTTTAGCTAGAGATGTGAAAATCGATAAAATTACTCCTTGTAGTAAACTACAAAAAGAAGTGAAATCCAACAAAAACATTTATATGTGAAATGAAGCCAAGTCACAGTTCCCACTATGCTTCACCACAAGCTTCTAACTCTACACTCCTTACTCTACAAGTCCTTACTTCACAAACTCTACACCTTAGTCAATATATGCGGCTTGGCTGTTTCGCTAACTGCGCATGGGCGTAAAGTGGAGATTAATTAATTAATTCTGTTATACAAACAGTTCTGGTTGTAACGAAACGGCCAAGTCACTTATATTGACTAAGCTGTAGAGTTTGTGGAGTAAGGGCTTGTAGAGTAAGGCGTGTAGAGTTAGAAGCTTGGCTTTACGTGAGATCTAACAACTTTTTGATAGTGGAAACTGAGACTTGGCTTCATTTCACATGTAAATGTTTTTGTTGGATAGATATTTCTAGCATGTGATAAACAGCGCGGTCCCTAGTGTCGGTGGAGTATGTAAAAAAATAACAGATTATGGAAAAGTACATAATACGATGTACAAAACAGACTTTCTTATTCCTAATTAGAGTGCCGATGCGAAGCGATATGCATGTATTGGTGTCCACGAGTAGCATTTAAATTCAAAATTTGCGCTACCGTAATGACATGTTAAATAGCAGGTCCCTCCCAACTGTAGTGTGATAAACAAAGTCAAAGTCGAAGTTCCAATATTGCTTAAACATTTTGAAAGTGAAAGTAAGTAATTTAAGGCTCTAGAGAAAAGTAAAATTTACTTGAAACTCAAAATAGAGGAAGACGATGGTCTTAGGTACTCGGTAGTATCAGATATAATTATATTTAAGTTCAAACATTTTTTAAACCTATACTGTCACACTCCTGGACAAAGGTTTCCCTCATTTCCTTGAGTCCATTGCAACTTCTAGCCAACCCCTCTCGAATGCCTATTCCATTATTTAAAAAAACATATTGTTTATTTTAGTTCATTTATGAACGATTTTGGTTGAGATTGATAACGTTTCAAGGATAGCGTTTAATTAGCATTAAAGCGGTCGGTCCATGAGACTTCCTGCTCTGTCTCCTGGCGGTGCTCCAATTTTTCAGTTAAATAAATAATTACGCTATCATGGAGTAGATTTTTAGGGATCCGTAGATAACTGAAGAACCCTTGTCATTTACTGCGCATATTTAAGTGCCTTGCTACACAATGGATGTTTGTTTGGGTCCTTATTACTGTTGTTTTGCAAAGTGCAGGGAATTACAAAGGTATTCAGGGTTATTTGCTTGCCCTGTACTAAACTGAAATACGGTGATTAAGAGCATTATTATAAACAATTGTTGTTTTAACCGTTTAGCCATGTCAGAGAAATTCAGGCAATTCCATACATTTGGTCAAAAATTTATGAAATTTTTGTACGGCAGTGATATTAAGATCGGTGTGATAGTACGAGCAAAAGCTGTTCAAAGAGATGATTATATATATTATATTAAATGCCTTATATATATTATATTAAATGCCTCTGAAAATCCCTGCATTAAGCAAAGCAACAGCTGTGTAAGAAACAATTCGCCAGCGGGCACCATGCAAATACTTTCATTTCATGTCGGATTCAATTATGTGCTGTGCGGACGATTGTAAAAAAAGTATAAGTAAAACGAATGAATCTATAACTCTCCTACATACCAACATTCGTAGCATAAATTGTAATTTTGACGACATAGTTGTACTTATGACGAGAATAGATATAACCCTAGATGTTATTGTTTTGAGTGAGTGCTGGTTGAGCAAAATTAGTACACTGCCTATTCTAGACAACTAAATTGGTTATAAATCTGATTTTTCCACACAAAACGACGGTATGGTGGTTTATATAAATGACAACATTAAACATCATAGCTTTCAACCCAAAATTGCTGACTGTAATTTTATTGTCACTAAAATTGGAACACATACGGCTATAATTGCAATTTATAGATCTCCTTCTTTCAGAAAAGTCGAAAACTTCGTGAATAGCCTGAATGACCTCTTAGTATCCTTAGATTCGTATAAATATATAATTTGAGTCGGTGACATAAACATTAGCATTAGGTCGGGAAATCCCGACACTGTGTCTGTCGATGATTACTTAAATATTACTGCGCAGCATGGACTTCTTCCTGCACATAATTTGCCAACTAGAGAAGGAAATTGCATCGACCATGTTTTAATAAAAGCTGATAATGTAAACGCCACTACGCTAGTACTTACCTCTTCTCTCATAACCGACCATGCGCCTATACTCTTTTATATGAATTGTTCAAAACCTAGCAAAAAAGGAAGGCAAGCTAATCGACGCATAGACCATACTGCTATTACGTCAGACTTATCAAAAACAGATTTTACAACCATATACAACTGTGATGATGCAAATGCTGCTACGGATAAATTGATTTCAATCATTTCATCGGTCATCCAAAATCACACATGCTTTATCAAATTTTCAAGTACTAAAAGGATCATTAAGCCCTTGGTAACACCAGGAGCTCTCAGATGCATAAGACATAGAGACAAATTACACATGCAAGTTAAAAAAAAACCAGATGACATGATTCAACTGGTTTACTGTCGTTACCGCAACTTTTGTACAAATTTGCTTCGTAAACTGAAGCACACCCATGAGCGCCAGGAACTTGAAAGGGCAAAACGAAACCCAAGAGCCACCTGGAAAGCTGTAAAACAAATTGCCGGTTTTGTTCCAAAATCATCCTCAGCATCGGACTTGCTTGATGGAAAAGATGATCCTCAGAAGGCTATAGACTTGGTAAACAGTTTCTTTGTTAGAGTGGGTAGTGACTTGGCAAAAAAAGTTAACAAATAAAAATCCGGCAATAGATTCTGATGCGACTAGAAGTTCAAAGAAACCACTGAACTCCATGGTTTTGCTTCCTACAGACTATGGGGAAATGGATGCCATTATTAAAGGTCTTAGAGCTGATTGTACTGCTGTCTGGGATAATATCCCAGCTAGCGTTTTAAAGCATGCTAGTGTCTATTTAACACCTCCACTTACCCATGTGTTTAACATCTGCATCTCAAACGGATTCTTCCCTCGAGCCTTTAAAAAAGCTCTTATCCATCCCATCTATAAGACTGGTGATGGAAGAGACAATGTAAATAATTATAGACCTATCTCAGTGATTACTGACATTCCAAAATACTTGAAAAAATTCTTAATAAGAGACTGGTTGATTTTTTCGACAAGAATAAAGTACTTGCTAGTAATCAATACGTAATTTGGCGCATTTGTATATATTAGGTAGTTTAAATTTATATTTCAATGTTTTAAGTTAGAAAAATAAACGTCTATATTTCTTTTTAAAATTTAATTTAATAATAAAAAAATAAAACAAACATTTAAGGGGGACTCCCATGCAGTACGAAACCCTGCGTGCGCGAGTCCTACTCGTCTTGGCCGATTATTTATATCCGTTTTCATCATTTTCCATAATATTTATCAAATCAGTAACAAATATTATTATGGTGACATTTTCATCCCATATTTTTATTTTACAAATATTGTACCCATTGCCACTATTTTAATACATAAACAATATATAAATGTAATTATTTATTAAAAAACAAAACATTTTTTGTCACATATCTACAGTGTAGGGTTGAGTCAATGGGACGCACGAAAGATTAGTGTTTACTTACGCACTGAGCGCACACACTCCCGCATAGGGGGGAAGGGGGAATCCCCGGGGGGAAGGTAGGTGTGCGTTAAAACAAAAGTTATGGTAATAAATATTTTTGACGGATCCTGCACATTAAGGGTTAACCTTCCTCGAAATAAGAGATGTGATGTAAGTATGACTTCTGTATTTACCTATTTGTGTCTGAATTGTGGCTATGTAACTCTTAATAGTACATTATGATATAAGTGCGGTAAGTTGAAAATTACAGCCGAGGCAATATTGCTAGCCCTAGAGGGCCTAAAATAGGGCTGTAATTTTCAAAGCGCACGTATGACATACGACGTTTTATAACATATTTGCGAGGAAATAAATAAAACTCTAAGAAGAAATGGAATGGAGCACTCTCGGAGTGAAAGTCGTGCATCAGTCGAAGCATTGTGCGTTTTACATTACATTACCGCACAAGTGCCGTAATGTCTCTCACACTCGCCACGTGAAAGTAGGAGAAACGAGACCACAGAGTGACAGCAGTCGGTGGCGGCGTGCGTTTTACATTACAATAATGCACAAGTGCGTAAAGAAATACATTACGATATTGAAATTGGTGTAATTACAGCGACTTTACGAGCAAATATGTTATAAAATTAGTTTTATGTTCTAATGTACCTAAAAGATGCGTAATAGTAACTCCAGTACACGTCAAGTGGGCTTAAAATTGTATACCTTTAAGTTATAAAGAGCTTCGATGTTATAAAAAATAATCGTTCAAGTGCGAGTTCGGCTCGCACTTGGTCGATAATTTTCAGCCGACTGAAAATTTCAACGTTCTAGTGACGACTGTGTGCACGACGCGACGGCTACGATCTTCTTTATTTATTTGGCAAACTCTTTCGGCAAAATATTCCAAATTCAAAATTATTAGTGCGATTCGCGCTTGACTTTTTCTTGTCAAAGAAAAACAGTGTATATAAGTTTGTGAAGAAAAATAAAGGGTTTTTTGATTTCGGTGATCCTGTAGTTTCCCCTCAGACGAAAACACCAAGCTCCACACCAGCATTAGGGTTCCCTCGGGCAGACGCGCTCGTGGGGAACAGACTGTTCATTAGATACAGCCTGGTAACAGACAGACGGATAGACTGACAGCGGAGTCTTAGTAACAGGGTCCCGTTTTTACTCTTTGGGTGCGGAACCATAAAAACGACCGAAGTGTTATGATGTTGTTTCAATCTCGTAATTTCATAATTTCTTATAATTTCATGAATATAAGGTTGCCTGGCAAGGGGTTGCCACTATGTCAAGTGTCTGGCAATGAATGACGTGATTTTTAATAACATTCTGAAGGTAATACAAAAAAATCGCACTTTTTACTTTGATGAATTTAGATCGGTATTTTACACACCATTAGTACCGGTTCCCAGCCAAAGCCACGGTAACCCAAACTCTATAATAGTCCATCGTTCTTACCTGTGGTGGGAGCATGTGCTGACAAACTTCCAGCTTTCATAAAATAACGAGTCTGGGGTTCACAGCTTCTTAGTCCATTTTGTTTGAAATTGGTTGTCATGATCAAGATAACTCTCAATTTTTAAATTCACTATTTGCTCGTGCATTACCTACCAAGGAAAACACACTTCTAATAATTATAGGTATGAAATATTTCGTAATTTCTTTTACCTCTTGGCCTGACCCTTTAAGGGATGGAAAATAAATTGGCAAGGAAAATGTTTACCCGTTTCATTAGAATGGAGGATTGTATAAACAAAAATTAAGATAAGTGGGTCTGCTTTTAATATTTTAGAAGTTTATTTTATTACGTGTCAGTGAATGAATTAATAATTAATCAGTTACTACTAATACTGGTTACTACAGCCATGTGAGAACCGATTAAGTAATCTAACAAGAAACTAAATAGTCGCCGTAAACGGCCTGAAATGCATCATCATAAATAAATAAAAGCTTGCTACCGAACTGAATACTAGCTAAATCAGCAGTTAAAATTCAATAACACGAACTTGCGAGATCTTTGGGGGCGTCCACATATCACGTGGCGCATTTATCATGACTTTCTGACCGCACCTCTTCCCATCGTGAGACAACATGAGACTTGTCTCGACCCCCTCCCCACTACCCTAACCTTACTTGAGCTTTTCTAAAATTCGTAATTTTACTGGTATTAAGTGGATTGGATATATGTATACTTAAAAAATACAATTTGTTTTTGTACTTTTATTGAACACTCTTTACTCAATTTTATGCTATTATTTATAAAATTTATGAATTTCCGAAACCCCTCTTCCCCACGTTAGATTGGGTGAGATTCAGCTTGACCCCCTATTTCTCGTATTACACCTCACGTAATTTATGGATGCCACCTTATGGTATACTTTTAGTTGGAGGATGTGAGTGCTTTCCTGAAGCGTAAGACCGGATTCCAACTCCGCCCGGTGGCAGGCTACCTCTCCCCGAGGGACTTCCTCTCGGGACTGGCGTTTAGAGTGTTCCATTGTACTCAATATATACGACACTCTTCGGACCCTTTCTACACTCCAGAACCGTAAGTTGGTATTACTGTAGCGCTAATTATTATTGATTGGTTTGACTAGATGTTGTTTAGCAATTTCATCTTTAACAGGAAGATAAAATGAGTTGCCGAGTACGATTGTATTATCCCGGAAGCTGAGCGCAAAAAAAAATGCAAGCATTTTCTAAAATGTATTATTGGTATTATTTGCGCGCAGCCAAATGGCAGCGCGCTTTTTTGGTGGCTGACTGACTGGTCTTGTTACATGTTTCAGGTATCAGACTGTTGCTAAACTTATTTTTAATTATGTCACATTACCCGTACACCAAATTTCATCCATTAGAAAGAAGTCGCAAGATACTCAAGGTAATTTTTTTTTTTACAAATTTAAACGGATCCCTACACCAAACGCTAAGAAACCCAGCTGACTGACTTCGTGAATAGTGTTATTAGGATATTAGGAACATTCAGTTTTTGAAAATGCTTTAATTTTTTTGCTCTCATTTTCCGGGCAATACATCTATTGTTACTGGGTTTGTCATCGAACTGTTTGGTATTTGAATTTTGGTGTCTATTTATTTATTTTGGTATGTCAAAAAATCCTTTTGCCCTGATGCCGAGGCACTAGAATAAGGCATCGATATGCCCTGCCTGTAGTAAGAGCCTACTAAAAGGGGACCCTTGGGCTCGTGGGTGGTCAGAGTTGGGGCTCTGGCTATTCACTGAAGCGGGCCCGAAGAGGACGGCAGCGTGTGCGGTAACGCTGTCGTAAGGGACTGCACAAGCCTGATTTTATCATCAGCCGAGTAGTCGTATAAAGTGCTGGTGCTGGGAGAACCAGTGCTTTCTTTTGGAGATCCCGGAGCTCCCAAGAAGGCACAAAGGCTGGCCACCAAAGGGGTATGACTGGGTACAATCCCACATAACCCGACTGCACTCCAAAGCGGTTAGGCATCTTTAGAAGATTTCCCCCTCATAAAAAAGGTCAAAAATATCCTTACAATCTGTTTTAAATAGGTCGTAAGCTATTCTTTATACACCTAAGTGTGAATAGCATTTTTCACACCGCAAAATAACGTTAGTCGGGTCAGCTAGTATATTAAGGTGTAATAAACAAGATGGCGAGACAAGATTGACTCGGCGTGCAGCAGGTGAAACACATGAGCTTTCTACTGAGAAACGTAGAAAAGGGAAGGGAGGCCTTTGTACAGCACTAAGACAAATAATAGAGAAGAATGTAAGAAGTAAACATAACATACCGACCCTACATAAATAAGTGGAATAAGAGGAAGCAGATTATGACGGCGTAATACACAGTACTTACTCGTACTAGTAGCTATAATGATAAATAATTTTGCAGGGATTGCTGCCATGAACTTTTAGGGCACATGCCCTTGCTAGCCAATCCTAGCTTCGCTCAGTTCTCCCAGGAGCTTGGTTTGGCATCGTTGGGAGCCTCCGACGAAGATATTGATAAACTGGCCACGGTAAGTACACCCTTTGCTGATAGATCTGTGTTCAGTATGCTTCATCTTCTTATTATTTTCAGTTATAGGATGTCCAATTGTCCACTACTGCATATTAGTCCCCCCTATGAAACTGCAACAGGCTGAAAGATTGAAAGCAGTTCTGCATTCAGCGCAATCCAGTGGTCTTAACGACTGCATCTCAGTCTTATGAGTGCGGGCTGAATGATGTCTTTGTAGATCGACGTCCTACGCTGTGCTACGTGGTACGCGGTCTTCACTGGAGATCTTTTCAACCCTATCAGTTTTCTCATCTATCGCTGCCATGTCAACTTGCCAATCCGCTGGGCCGTTGATTTGCGGACTATTAAACCAGTACAGTACCCGCCTGAAACATAATAAAAACGTCTTCCGCGTGAAACCGTTAAAAAGAAGACAGCAACTGCAGAAAACAATAAGTCTTTTTATAAATTTACCTTGAAACTTTCGACGGTTGTTTATGCCAACAGAAGTTATGATATCAAGCAATTCTCTGAAAATTCTCTTTTGATTTCGCAGACGTTAGTATTTGTAATTGATTTTAAAATTTAGTATTTTGTTTGATCTAGATAAGTGAGGTAGAATTAATTATGCGTAAAACTTAATCATCGTGATGATTTGACGCAAACAAAATTTTGATAATTTAATTTACACATCATTTACCTCTCTTCACTTACAGCGCTTTGTGAATAATCAGGTTGACTTTTTGTGTAACAAGTAGTTCTCTATGTAGTTGTTTTTTTAATGTAGTTAATAAAAACACACATGGAAAAAGGAGAAAACTCTTTTCACCCCTTAAATTGTACCAAAATGTTTTGTTTTTGGTGTCAATCGCTTTAGTAAGAAATATTGCACGCTCGTACGTTTTTATTTCAGACAAGTTCTTAGTTTATGCATACTTTTAGCCAAGTGTTTGCGTAAAAATATGGCTTTTTAGAGGCTTATAACTTTAAGGTCTTATAAAACAAACTATAAAAACTAAGACGTATAATCCTAGCTATTGAAGTGCTAATTACATTAAAAAATCTCTCAAATCGGATAATGTTTAAAGGTAGATAGTTGTTGTTTTTGTATGGCCAAGTTGGCGCCTATTACCTTTAATTAGCAAAATGTATTTGGAAATCTTTCACACTGTAAATGTGATCATGATAGTTTTTAATGCTTTATTGTCATGACAACAGTGACTAATATATTTCCGGTATGCTTTTATTAACTACAATAAAACAACAGCCCCATAAACAACTTTCTCTGTTAATAATAAGACAGTGAAAATTTCTTTGATTATGTGTCTGTCTAGATGGACACATATAAACAGCAATCACAAAGAAAACGGCCCAAATCTTTGACATTGTGCGCGTACTTACATAAGGCCCACCAATTATGAAGCCGCCATCGTAATTATAATAGCAATTTATAATATTTCTGTTTCTTTTTCACTATAAGCATGCGAAAAAGAGAACACTTTTACGTTGCTATTAAATTTATGATGGCGCCTTCATAATTTGGCCCATATTATGTCTAAGCTGTCAAAATTTGTACGTATTTATATCATATATTTTTACACTTATATTTTTGGTCCATTTCGCTCAACCAATTCGGTATCTAGACCTATACATAATCAAAGGGATTTTTATATACCTATATTTGCTATTTCAGCTTTACTTTTTTACCGTGGAATTTGGACTCTGCCGTCTTGCGGACGGAACCTTTCGAGTATACGGAGCTGGCCTTTTGTCTTCGGTGGCTGAACTGCAGCATGCTCTGACTACACCTGACAAGATCAAACGCTTCGACCCTGATGTCACTGTCAGTGAAGAGTGCATCATCACATCGTACCAAAACGCCTACTATTACACCGACTCTTTTGAGGAAGCCAAGGAAAAGATGAGGTTAGTTCCCTAAAATTGCAAAATGCAGCTGGGTTCTTGTACCAGCACCTTTTGTCTAGCAAACGGATTAAACCCTTTTAACACACTTTTAGATGCAAGCCGCTACCAACAGGCCTTATTGGAGATCGTTAGGGGAGGCCTATGTCCAGCAGCGGACGTCCTATGGCTGAAAATAAGAATACACTTTTAATGTTAGTTGTTAATGTCATTCCATGGTTTATTTTTTCTTAGAGATAAATTGGTGGAAAAACAAATTTTCTATTTGCCATTATAGGAGTACTGAACTAAAGAAAATATCTCCACCATTTTTGAATCCCTCAATAAATAAGAATGTTACAATCGTAGTTCCCAAACGAACGAATCGATAGTTTTTGTTTGAAAGATCTCGGTGTATGGGGATGGTCCGTTTTCAGAAACTAATTTAGTAAAAATGGAATCGGAATGCGTTGAAATTTATTAAAAAAAAACTTAAGTAATTTATTTAATTTTAAATACTAAGTTTTTTTGGAGTCTAAGTATATTTTACATTTTTAATAATTTTACATATTTTAAAATAGGTAACATTGTTTTATGCTGAGTTACAATCATCAATAAGATATTTATAAAGTGCTTACATATTATACATACGAGCACATGAAGCGCGAAGTGCTTACAATTAGGTACCATATGAGTACATTTACGTGAATATTCCTATGCTTAAAATTGTTTAATTTTTTTAGTTTTGAATGTTTTATCTTTCTATTTTTTTTCAGAAAGATTAAAAAAACATTCAAATAGGATACAAAAATAGCTGGTGCCTTGGCGACACCGAATTTCCTTTTGATAGTCCCTCTCGACACAGATTACGTGACAGTTACTACGCTCTCTGTGCGATCGGGGTCGTGTGACCGATCACGCTCCGAGTCACATGAATGCAATTATCCTGCGATCTCAATAAGGCCATCCATAGAGATCTAGCTAGATCTATCTCAAGCCAGCCGGTGATATTGAAGATAAAATAATAAACTGGCTTACAAATGGAAACAGGAAATAAAATGTAGATTAAGAAATAGAAATTGTAATGATAGAAAAAGGCCATCACGATTCATAACCTAGGTATAGGTACGTACGTAGGTGATACGCAGTCCATTGTGAGTTACCTATAACCCGGGCCTAGTCGTCCGGCAACAGAAGTAAATAGTAAAACTACTTCATCATCATCAGCTTATTTCAGCCCGCTGCAGGGCATTAGCCTCCTCTCATTAGACCACCATGACTTTGGATAGACGCTTGAAGCTACGCAATTTTTTTTTCTATATCATACGTTAAAGGCAGATTAACAAGTATTGTTTAAAATAAATCCATTATTAAAAAAAAAACAAGATTTTACTAAGCAAGTACTCGCCAAGACCAATCGTACGAGCCGAAACTTGATAGGGTTGCGTCGTTTCATTACAAAGTTCCTATGACCACCTTCCAGATCCATCATCAGACCCTGGTTACCGTTGAAAGACAAACTACCCGCCAAGACCATTCAAATGAACCCAAATTCGATGAAGTTATGTCATTTTATTGCTAAGTTCCTTTAGCCACCTTCTAGCTCCATCATCAGGTCAGCACCATGTCATCATAATATTGCATTGTCAATGTATGAAAAATTTCAGCTCAATCGGTAATCGGGAAGTGGATCTTTAACTTGCAACATTTGATTACAGACAACGGGACAGGTGAAAGTAAAAAAGCTTGTTAATAGATTGACTTTCAAGTTTTCTGGGGTGGACTAAAAAGTATCTAGGGTGAACAAGGTGCTATGTCTATCTATGTGTTTCTGGTACTGTTTCAGGGCATTCGCTGACAGTATTCAGCGTCCATTTGGAGTTCGCTACAACCCCTACACCCAAAGCGTGGAGGTTCTCAGCAATGCGCAGAAGATCACCGCGCTGGTCCGCGAGCTAAGAGGAGACATTTGTATCGTCTCATCTGCTATCAAGAAAATTTCAGCCCAAGACTCCACTTTGGACGTTGAGACCATTGCTAACATGCTGCATTCTGGATTACAGGTAAAGGAACATTTTTGAGAAGCTGCTAGGTAACTAAGTTTGTAGGCTAGCCATACGGAAGCCTTCTGCTTCCCACATGGCTAAACCAATCCATTGAAACTGGTAAACTCTTGCATTGCATGAGGAATAGTTATTATTCGCAAAAAATGGCAAAACCGCCAAAGTCAAAGTCAATATAGTATTTATTCGTGGAAATATTGGTAGCAAAGATCTTAGTTTGATTTCTAAAGTACAACACAATATTAGCCAATATGGTTTACGAAAATTAGTGCTAGGTATTCTTATTCATATGTTATAACATTTATAAAAAACGATTATTATCATTTTTATAGACATTTCCTCATTTTGTCTCTGTAATTATTACAGAAACAATAAAACAGGAAAAAAAGTATGAAATCTCTTAAAATTACACTAAGTCCTAATATTATCTATTAGTTAGTTAAAATTAAAATCAATTTCTTTTAAAGATAATTCCCTTCTAACGTGTACAAAATTCGAATATATCGCTCGAAATGTTTACTTTATTGTTGATTTTTCAAAAATGGCTCAGCCGATTTCTGTAAAATTTAAATGGGACAGTCTCGGGACCCTTTCAAACTAAAAAAAATGGATTCGGGTCACAATTGAAGAATTTATCAATGAACAAAACAAACAAAAACAGACGAACATAAAACCTCCTCCTTTTCGAAAGTCGGTTAATAAAAAGACTTTTAATGATCATAATGATAGATTCAAGTTTTAGTTTAACCAGTAGGCATTAAACTAAAAGGCAAAGGCATTTTGGAAGTCGTGGTACAGCTTATCTTCATGAGTCTCATTTTCTCAGCTGGACAAAAGCGAGACAAAAGTCAACGCGACCCAGTTCAGTCCCACGCTAAGACGTCATGATGACACGGCAGATTTAAGACGAGCACATGGATGTATTACATAGCAGTATTCATGGATGATAAAGGACGTCAAAAAAGTCACTCTTGGAAAATTAAGCAGCAAATTTAATTGTTCGCCATTATTTTGGAACCGACTAATGTGAGATTTTTAGAGTACTTCAAATGACACTTATTTTATGTTAAACCTTGATGACCAAGGGACCGATACTGAAAATGCAAAAAAAAAACTGCTGTTCCATAGTCTACCTCGACTAAAAGTATGGAAGAACAGTACGTAGGTATCTTTTTATTTTTACATCCATCTATACCTAAAGTTTGTTTATGGAAAATTCCTAATAGTGCATGGGAAACTGTTACAGATATGTAACTGAAATGTTATCTTTCCACGTAACATGTCGATTTTCGGTTCCCACCGTAAACGAATATCGACGTCTACCATCGAAATAACACAAACCACACATTGTTTATGTCGAAACGTTTTGTTGGCTGCACACCTTTGATCATTGATCAAAGGTTTTGCAATTAGATATTTTGAATGAATTTGATTTTTTTTCTGGTTTTGTTGCCAAAGTAATACTTTACTGTGATTAGCATTTGATTTTATGTGTGCAAATTGTTTTCTAAACTAAAACTTTGAAGGAGCGATGGTAGCTTTTTTGTTGTCATAGTAGGCCCAATTACAGAGGCGCCATCCTAGCTAAATTAGCTAATTAGCGTACTTTTGTTTCTTTTTCACTTTACGTATTCGATAGAGAGAACACTTTTTACGTTGCTATTAAATTTACGCTGGCGCCTCTGTAATTGGGCCTAGTGTATAGGCAAAAAAATATAAAATCATATAACTGTATCCTTATAAAAGAACGACCGCATATAGAATAATGTTCAAATATTTATACTTAGTAGGAGCCTGCTAACGAGATATAATCTTTTTTACTTTTTGACTGACGAAACGGAGGAGGTACTCAATTCGACGCGTATATAAATTTTTTTTAATGTATATCCACGCATAACTTTTTACATAGTGGACCGATTTTTTATTGGAAAGACTATACTTTGAAATTGGTCCCGTTGAAATTTTTTTGAAATCGGTTGCGCCATTTTTGATAAATCAACAATAATGTGAAAAATGCTACATCAATCCGTGCGAAATATTCGCGAATTCTGTACACGGTTGAAGTCGGTCATGCTATTTTTTGCGAAAAATAATAATTGGCATAATAACATTCATAATTTCATTTTAATTCGATTTTGAGTAGATAAAAATTGATAGGTAAATCTCTTCGTTGGTAGACCTAAGTTCAGTAATGGGGTATTATAGCTAGTACAGACAGCACTGAATGCAATTATTCAACTTCTAAACTCCGGGAAACTTTGCAATCTCAAGCTAGTTTGATAATATAATATTCATGCAATAAACCTAGCTACCTAGCTTACATATTACCTAGTTTTGTTCTAAACCTTTTATATTAAGATAAAACCAGCTATCATTACATACGCGTTAGTAACAATCTTCTATCTCGGTGTAGAGATTCCGCATTGCGACACCCGTGTTACTCTTCTAAAAGCAAGAACATGTAGGATTGCACCATTGGGATTGGGGCTTAAGGCGTTTGTATATGTTAAATTTCATCTCGCCCGCACAATTTCATAATCATTATTGTATATGAAATATCACTACAACTGAATTTGCAAGAAATATAAGTTAGATTATAGGTATCTTCTAGGTCTGCGTGCTTCATCTTCGAACACAACGTCGCTTACCATCAGGCGAGTTGTTGGTCAAACGCGGACTTATTTGCGTTAGTAAAAAGTATCGATAGAAAATCGCCAAATGCGATCGAAACTATAACTACTTGCTGACTGCCATAAAAACATGCGCGAGTAACATCGATGTTAAATATATTCCAATTAAAAAGTCGATTTTGTATTTGTTTATCAGAAAATTACTCATGTTTTGTAATATATATTAATTTATCTTAGCTTAACTAATCTCTTAATTTGATGGAGTATTTCGTCATTACAAACAATGAGTTTTTGATTATTCTCTGTTGAATTAAAATAAATCAAAGCGAGCTTTTCTTCTATAATATATTATACCTATTATGACTGAGAAATGTGAAAATACCGTTTTACCATTATATGTGATAATATGAAAATACCGTTTTACGATTTATTCGATACAATGTGAAAATACCGTTTTACGATTTATTCGAATATGAATATATGAAAGAGATAGCTGTGAAAGGACTCGAGGCCGTTAAATGAATACCCCGCTTACATCCGCAGTAGCTATATCTGGTTTACACGTTTCTTTTACAAAATGTTTAACAGAATTAGATTTATAGACTGCATTAAAGTCAAACGTTTAGATACAAAAAACAAAAGATGAATTATAGTTTTCAAAATTTGAGAATCGTTCATGAAGTGGCAGGTTTATTACTACTAGTGTTACGTACACGATGGAAGAAATATTTAGAAATAGTATTACTTCTATGTAGAGATATTTGAAATCTCAAAGAGTGAGAGTGAAGATAAGTTAAATTGAATCATCATGAAATCATTAAAAATATGCATGAAGAATGACGCGATGTTACACGCGAAGTGACATACATTTATCTTTAAATATTTATGAAAACTTGTCATTATGATCAACTTTTACTACTGTAAAAGTGAACTGCAAAGAAAATTAACCGTTCCATCTTATTTGACTGTATTTAAGACCCAGTAAAACTTGTTCAAAATGAAAAATATAACTATGCTTATTATAATTATTGTCTGCCAATAAATCTGACCAAACGTCTGGGTACCAAATCGAATATAAACAGTGTCTTGATGTTCAATAAAAATACTCCTACCTTTCGAGACACCATCAACACGGCGGCTAATATCAACAGGCGTTACTAAAATATTCCCCAAATCCTTGGCTCGATATCGAGTTATTTTAATACGATGTCGACTAACGCTCTCAATATTTTATATTAGGTGGAGAGAAGTCCCCAGAGCACCTCTGGAGGTAGCTCGCCGAACTCGGAGCGCGCCGCGTCACCGCGCCCCGACGCAATGAAGTAAAAAGTTAAAAATACCCGCAGTCTGTCAAGTTTGTTGATAGTTTCATGTTCCAGTTGCTCTTGAAAATAAAAATTTACGAGTGATGTTTGATCCCATATCCTGGTGAATCATTTGGTAGCACTCGTATCCATGATCAAAGATTTGCTACGTACCTACTCAAAACTAGATGGATATGAAACATTGAACCGTCATTGTGCTGTAACAAAATTGACAGACAAAATTAAACGTTTTAAAGTAGAATTTTAATGTTGTACGAATAAGTTTATTGCTAGTCAAATAAATATGAATAATAAAATGATAATAACTAATTGTAATTATATTACTAAATAATTTTGAGACAATATGTATTAATTAATGAAAATTTCAAAGTATTTAATCGCATTGTGTATCTGTTCTAAATTCCTTAGGTTATTTATTTATTAATTTAATATATCTAGATTTACAAAATATATACAAAGTGTTAAAGCAGAGCTTCAAAATTGTAAACATTGTATGAAAATAAATAGCTATATGATTTGATGTGTAAACGTATTAAAATAAACCATGATACCGGAGTGATGGTGTTATTTTTAAACCTTGTAATCGCATAACTAAACCAAACAGTTCAAAAAGTCTGTAAGAAATCATATTATTATATCTGCAAGGCATTTGATAAACACATTTAATAATTATAATACGTCGAAATTTAGTAAATAATTTAGTGAATAAGATAGTATAATTTCAAATTTCGATTTTTAAATCAAATACTTTAATTACAATATTAGTACTGAAATAAAATATTTGATCACGGTTTGGAAAACATATCATTATACATTAGCAACTGTTTTCCAAATGTAACTGTATATAACGCCTAAGCTTAATTTGAAATATTTTATACAGGTGAGTAGGTTGGTGGTACTCAACTGTCGGTCAGCGTCACTCTTGTTCCTAAGTTTTGATAAGACCACTATGAATTTTGAACTGTCAATCCCTTAGGTACCTACAGGCTTAGTTCTGCGGTTGACACTGGCATTTGATAAAAGGATGCTGGTTAGAATGTTTAATTGCTTAGCACCCTAATAATAGTATTTAATTTGTTCGACTTTCGAGCCTATAAGTGAAATGAAATGTGTAGTGAAACTATATTTGCAAGTGTTGATGGGCACAATAAAAAGATTAGAGGAGGGGAAAGCGATAGATCTACAGAACGTAATAAGTACCTACAAAACGTAAAAGCTAAAACATTACATAAAACGAGCATCTTGCCAGAGAACGCTTTTGTAATCCCCAGTAAACCACCTTTTCATGATCTATAAAAATAGAAGTGATCCAACAGTGTCAATAGTAATATAGTGACCATAAAAATGTATCGATAACGTTATAAAATTAAACAGCGGGTTTTGGCTTCAGGCCAATAGTGAAATATGTAAACTGGTGTGCTGTGAAACTCATGGTATAATTCGGCCCCTGCAAGGGACTATGAAAAGTCATCAGAAGTCAGTTATTCCGGTTGTAGACTAGCGAGAAAAATTTGGTGGTTTAGGCACATTGCCAGAATACGACACCAATGTTTTTTAATAAAATGACTCAATCAGGCCGAGTGGTGGAATTTAATACACCTTTTCTTTTATTTAACTGCTTTTGCATAGCTCCGTTTCGTAAAATATTAAACAAGCTTCAAGAAAATCACTTTCGTTAAATTTAAGGCAGTAGAAAAGCAGTAAAGCTCCCCATTGCTAACACTGTCATGTCTTTATTATCTCGTATGTGAAAAATATTAAAACACCGAAACGACATTCGATGAAATAAACCCGGAAAATGAACGCGGTGTCGTAAGTTCATTTTAATCATAGTCCTTGGCAATGGTTCTTGGATTTAATTATAACTACTCGCGTATCTGTCAAAATCGCATGAAAGTTGGCAAGTGAGCGACAACACTATCTTTAAAATTAGCTTATAACATTGAAATTTTGTGTGACACGATTTTTGCAGTAACTGACAAAATACCTCAAACGTTTATGGTTTTATGGAGTCTTAAATTTACATTTTTTTCTTTCTTTAGCAAAAAAGAGCACACTATTGTGCCGCAGGCAATGTTCGTAATATGTCGTATTCAGACAAAATAATAATGAAATAATACGAGTATTAATGCATGTTCGACGAGATCTTCTGTACCTCTTTATTATCGCAATAAGGTTTTGAACACTAAACTAGAATAATTATCACTAAAATTTGGACTTTGAATTCTGCGCGAACATCAGTTTTTGAAGGTGAACAATAGCAAATACTTTCTTTCAAACACGAATACGAATATCGTTTTAAATCAAGATATATCAAAAAGATCGACTTGTTGATTAATTTACAAACAATTTCTATCAAATTCTAGAGTCACGTTTTAGAATTACGTCTAAACAAATCTTGCCAAATCACAATATACAACGTGAAACGTGACTAACCGTGAATAACGTTGTACCGCAAAAATCTAATATTGAACACGAAATAATCATATGAAAATAAGCCTTGTTGCTTATTTCTGAGTGTATTTTCTCGAAATGTGGAAACTGGAAAGGCTGAGAGAATATCGTACGATAAACAGTCGATATAAGTAGGTATTACTCGTTTCAGTGAACTCTGATTGACGCTCTATTGCTTCAGATATTGAATAAAATAAAGAAAAAATCCGGTCTCACGATACCTAAGGGCTACTGAATGTAAATTATATATTTTTTACTATTTTAAGTTACATTTCATATTATATTAGGCAAGCGTTAAGTTCTAGATAAGATAATTTTAATATTTGTTTAAAAGATCAAGAAAATTTAGTACTTTCTACCTTATAATAATGCTATTACTATTAGCAAGTTAAGTACCTACTTACTGATATAAGTACCTAAGTACTTACTTAAGCTTATTAGGCGTATTTTTTTGTTTATTGTAGTTTACTAAAAAAAAGTACCTAGCGCCAATTTTATGACTGAAAACTTTGCAAGTGTATTAGAAATATTTACAGAGCTTGTAGCCAGACAAACAAATAAATCACTCTTCACATATTTTTATTAATAAACGTGATTTAACATGACCCTAATCATTTATCTGTATGTATAATATACATATCTATTTTGTTACTGATATTAGAAAATATGTTGATGAATACATACCTACTAGCTGACTCATATACTTATTTATGTTTTTCTAACCACTTATAGAAAATACGAAAAATCCACTATAACCTAAATTATCATTGAACTTAATTCCGATTTCAAACGTTAATTAGGTCATCCAAGAATTGGAATGCTCGACAGCATTGAGTATGCAATAGGCGAGAAATAATATAAATGTATCGGAAATAAAGTACCTAGTAGGTTTCATCCCTATAATAATTTATGTTAATTACGTCCTTCAGCAGTTGATACGACTGACAGGAGTAATCGAAGTGTAGTGGAGGTAACGTGCTAGGCTTCACCGGGGAAGCCCACAGCTGACGGGCCGCAGTCGCGCACAGCTCCCGTGGCGTCACCACGCCGCGCCGCCGTAGCTAGGCTGCTCTCTACGGGCACGAATCAATATTACCGTTTCATCGAGACGCTCAACATTCTCAATTTATTACCGGTGAACAGACTTTCCGAATATTCGCTCCACACAGTTTCGTAACAGCCTCCTTTAATTCAGTTTTCCGCGTATCGCGCGTATGACAGTTCGGCGTCACAATGTAAACAATCGACACGAAAATAAACGGACGTACCAGCTGATAGCTTCGCGGGAACAGTAGATATTTTCTAATAATAGAGATTTCGAATTTACTGGTTTTGTCGGACGTATCATTAATTAATTATTTTCGTCGGTAATAAATATGAGTTCGATTTTTTGCTGCGATATTTTGTAATTGGATAAGGCTGATAAATGGAAGGAGTGGATGGTTTGAGTGGGATCAAGAGACGGGTTGGGAAGTGTCCACGATCCGGGCGTATGATAGTGAGGTCGAAGGCCGTGAGTTGCGTCGACGCGGCGTCCACGGTTGCCGGCGTCGTCGTCATCGCGGGAAGTTGGCAAGGTGCGCGCACGCCGCCCGCCGCGCGTCTTGGTCTGGCGTGACGCGCCCTGACTCGCCGTCTCCCGCCTGGTCTACTCCCGCTCAGTACAACCTTGCTCGCGCCTAGGACATGTCCATGTTATGGATTACCAATGCATTGTCGTCTACACGGTCATTAATATCGCACAGCCCCGGTTTGCAACTACAGATTTCTCCGAAGGCTGTGTCACATGGATCAAGAATAAAATTAAAAGGTATGCGCAATTTACATATTTTGCGTAATAAATATGTTAATGTGACAGGTGAATGTCATATGTAATACTTACACAAAACTTTACTCAGCGAAATATTTTTTATATTTCAGTACTTAATTTACTAACAACAACTAATGCACATGCGATGTTAGAAATATATTTGTACTTATGCAAACACAAGCCCTAGAGAGTAAACCAGTTTTAGTATTTAAATAAAGTCACTTTAATTTCAAATTCTTATTCGTTTGTTTGTATTTTGTTTGAGCTACTTAAAATACTTCTCCTTTAATAAAAAATAATTTCCTTTGTAAGAAGGACACAAAACTGTAGCATTTGATTAATTATTTCATGAAGCTGTCCTTCAAAGTCAAATTTAATTGATTCTAAAGATAAAAGCAAGTTTGTTAGATTATTTTCAACTCGCTGATTTACGTGTCTGGGTCGTGTCATGAGACAAAGTTAAAAGCTACGAGTAAATAAAAGCTAAATTTATTAGAAATTCAACAGTTTAGAGCCACGTTTACGTAGGTGTTAGCTATAAAAATTGTACCTATTTTTCCAGGGCGGTAGCAGAGTATCTTCATTCCCTAAAGCTAACTCCAAATAGTGGGATTTTATATGGAAATTTAGCATGTATGTACTACAGGCAAGGATTCCTAGACCTCGCAATAGAAACGTATAAAAAAGCGATAGAACTCCAGCCTGACTTTCCAGATGCCTATTGTAATCTAGCAAATGCGCTTAAAGAGAAAGGATTAGTTGCTGAAGCTGAAGAATGCTATAACTCGGCGTTACGACTATGCCCTTCTCATGTAGATAGCCTCAATAATCTAGGAAATGTAAAAAGGGAACAGGGTAAGATCCAAGAAGCAACAGAATTGTATAGAAAAGCGCTTGAATTCTTTCCGGAGTTTGCTGCTACGCATAGCAACTTGGCGTCATTGTTACAGCAACAAGGTTTGTTTCATGTGTGTTGCTTATCTATCTATCTATACAGTATATATCCTACTAATATTATAAACGCGAAAGTTTGTGAGTATGTATGGATGTTTGTTACTCTTTCACGCACAAATGGCTGAATCGATTTGGACGAAATTCGGTACGAAGGTAGCTTAGACCTTGGATTAACACAATGGCTACTTTTTATCTCGGGTTAATGCGGATAACACCGCAGGGTGCAGCTAGTATTATATAAAAATGAATCGTGGTTGTTAGTCTTGCTAAAACTCGAGACCGGCTGACCCGTTTTGGCAAATTTTGATCTTGAGTATTTGTAGAGGTTAAGGAAGGTTTAAATGATGAGAAAAATTATAAAAATCACGAGAATAATTATTAAAACTTTAATTTTATTTTCCGATACAAAATGTTTCTGTATGTAAAAGTTGTCATTGATAGTTGATTGATGGTGACATGAAGTTTACCGGGTCAGTTTGTCTAGAGATACAAAAAGTATGTGCGATTAGTGTTCCATTATTTTCAGTTAAAATTAGTTAGGCAGTTTGATAATATCGCGTGTATCGAGTAATTTAAATTTTTATTTACTACAGATATATTCTAGGATTTTATTGTACTCTACATTATATATGACACTCGTTTACGGTGAAACCATTTGAAATCGATAAAAGTAATCAGCTGTTCCATTGTTTTTTTATTGCGTAATAGGTTTGCGTTTGACTGTATTTTGCCTGATGTTAAGCAGATATACGGTCTAGGGTGAAACTTGTTCCTAGAAAGATCATTGACTGCCGACAAAATGTGAAGAACATCTGATTCTTTTCAAGATTTAGGGGTTGTTTTACTAGCAAATGTTTGTCATAATTATGAGCATAATGCTATTTTGTCGTCTAGAGAAAGTATTTATTACCTACTACACAAAATCCACAAAATTGACTTTTGTAGAGTCAAATAAGAGTTTCTAGTAAAAAACACGAAAACTAGTAATGGACGAGATATATCTTTTACTAACTTTTGCCCGCGGCTTCGCCTGCGTGATATTTTGATTTTTGTGCTATCCCATAGGAACCTTATATTTTTCCGGGATGAAAAGTAGCGCATGTCACTTTCCGTATCTCAAACCATGTCCATACCAAGAATCTAGTCAAAACGTTGCTCCGTTGCTTCGTAAAAGTGGAACAAAAACGATATGATTTGCCAATAATGATTTCGGATTTATAATATTAGATTACTATATTAATATTAGTAAGGATACGGATTAGATATGCCAAAAATAGCTAACGTTGTGAAACAATGTGACTAAGGCCTAATTTCACCGAGCGATGTCAAATATTTGATGCCGTGTTAGAGCTATTAACAGACTGTATATGTTATCGAGTGTCCCACCATGTGCTAATGCTTTGTAAAGGTGGGCATACACGATGCGATGATTTGATCAAATTTTCGCTTCATTCCAACTGGGAGCTCATTCAATTAATTCAAAGGTCCTCAATAACTACGAACCAGCTATAGTTAACTACCTATATTTGGCCTCCACTGAACTGATCTGATGAATTGATGCGATCATCGCGTTCTGTGCGCCCAGTTTCAGGTAGTAGTACAAATCGTTAACTACCAATTCCTACCTTTGAATTAACTGAATGAGCTCCGAGTTGGCATGAAGCGAAAATTTGATCAAATCATCGCATCGTGTATGTCAAACTTTAGTTCTCTTGACATGATGTTAGATCTAATCACTGCTTTTGAGGTCCGTTAACAGTTGACATGCTGCCAGATGACAGATCTTAGGGGGAAAACGGGGCAATGGTGGTCAGCGGGGAAACATGGTCACGCTCATAATTAAAAGAAATTTCAAATCAAAATGTATTTTTGCTTGTGTTTTAACTCTTTTGTTTCTAATTTCTGTTGCGTCAATTAACTACAAAAAGGCTAAAGAAATTTAAAAAAATGACTTAAAAAAGCTTCAAAAAGGCTAAATAGGAAAGTTCTTCAAGAAGAAAGCGATTTCTCATTGACTAACGTATATATTGCGGATTTCTGCGTAAATGATGATGATCCAGAAATCCATTGTCTTATGTTGGTCAAAGCCATTTTTTTTAAATTTATCTTTTATACAAATACTCCAAAGATGATTGTTTTGATGTTAAATAATAGTCTGATAATGTAGAATAGCTATGTTATGTTGCTAATAAAAATGTGATTTATTATGTGAATTTTATTTTAAAAAGCGCTTAATTGACCGTCATTGCTCTATTCTCCCCCACTGATTGTCAAAAGATCAATCAAATCTGTGCCTCCTGTGACGATTGACCCAAGTAGAGTTTTACCATTTTTAATTTTGACAGATAAAAAATGATGAGAAAAAAATTGCGAACTTTTTGCTATCTATTTACACGATAAATATGTAGTTTAATCAGGGGTATAACTAGACTTGTATCATTCAACACATATTTCAAAAGACTAGAATAAAAATTTAGCAAACTGATACAATTCAAGTAAATTATGATAATACAGACAGACAAGTGAACCAATGTTATCTTTAGGTAAATATATGTATGATTATTATTTGTTTGAGCAACATTTGGTTAAGAACATATTATAATGAACTATTACGTTTTTTAACTTCTTGTATATCATTTTACACAAAAACAACTTAATAGGTGCAAAATGGTTTAAGTGTACTTGTATCACCTACTACGTAATTTAAACATATATTAAAAATAAAAAAAGGTACAACCTACAGATTGTTCATGAACTACTTTAAAACTATAACTGAAATTTTTGTGAAATGAAAATTTAAATGCACATTGAAAGTAAATGCTTTTTTCTACAAAACGATGTACTTAAATGTAACTAAAGCCCCTTAGTCCACGAACTAGTTTTTTTGAACTTGTTTTTGCTCTTCTGTAAAATGGTGATTATTGATTTATGTCACTCGTTACAGGAGGCATAGAAATAACTTCAGTCAAGTTTGACATTTTACCTAAGTATTAAAATAAAAAGTAGGCCGTTTGCATTATAATCCTACAGAGTGATCGTTATTTACAATTGGTCACATAGCATTACATGCAACTAAAAAGAAAGTTATGCAAATGTACACGCAATGATATATCAAACACAAACATTTCTATTAGGTCGTATTACAATGAGAATGAACATAGAGTGAACAATTTGCTTAACGTGGGATTTACTAACGATTTGTTATATTTTCTTCATAGGACAGAAAATGATCCAACAGTTCTGTTACTTTTAAAGACCCATCAGCTAATGCCTCATTAAGAACTAACAAACATCGTCCGGTGAAATTGGGTCTTAATATCGAAATAGAATACTGTCTACACCCATAAAATTACTTCCTTTTGACGTCTTCTCTATATTACACCCACATCATATCGTCTTAATAAAATAACAATGTGATAAAAGCTTTTAGCCTTACCTACTCACTAGCTTCATTGAATGTCATAAGGTTAGTCCTGTTAAACCTATTAGTAAATAGATAACATTTTCTATTTTATTTATTTTCCACAATATCTACAACTATCTTGACAGGTCATATAATGCGACAGTGTGACATTACCTTATTGATATCTTTTTCTTATTTTCTCTTATATTTTTATCGGTGAAAAATTATTTTTATCAAAAATAAGTTTATTTATTTGGTAAGCATTTAGAATATATTTTAAATGCTTATCAAATGTTACCTCAAGTCAAATCAATCAAATAATGTCGAATTACATTATGTAAATCCTATCCATGCAGAAATGAGTCCTAAATCAAATACTATATTAATTGATCAGCAAACCATATTTCATGAAAAAAGATTTAACAGCACGTGCAAAGTTTAATGTACTCGTAGCAAGAAGTTAATAGCAAATAGTGTGGTTTTTCTTGGTGTGTATTGATCGCCGCTACCGCCGCACCTACACACCACTTAGTGTTTGTTTTACCTGTAATTAGTTCAAACCAATTAGAACCGGCAAATTATACGCGAGAAGGTACATGCTAACGTTCAAACTACTCAAGTTAATATATTACAAATAGAAGCCGTGGTGGTTTAGTGGTTGTAACGCTGGCCTGTTATTCTCAAGGTCTTGGGTTCAATCCCGGTCCCGTACCAATGAGTTTCTTTGGAACTTATGTACGGAATTTCACACCACTGGCTTTTCGATGAAGGAAAACATCGTGAGGCAATCTGCATACGTCCGTAGAAGAAATTCGATGGCGTATGTGAATCCACCAACCCGCACTGGGCCAGCGTGGTGGATATGGCCCAATCACCCTTGTGGGTAAGCCTACGTCCTGCAGTGGACCATTTAAAAAAAAGGCTGGGACAGTACAGTACAATAGCTATAGTACGTAGTTCCTGTACTGAGATATATTTTAACGTATAATACCTTTGAATTACAGGCAAACTCCGAGAAGCGTTGATGCATTACAGACAGGCTATAAATATTCAACCAAAGTTCGCGGATGCTTATAGTAATATGGGTAATACACTCAGGGAGTTACAAGATGCAACAGGCGCTATGATTTGCTTTAAAAAAGCTATAGAATTAAACCCTACATTTGCTGATGCCCATTGCAACTTAGCCAGTATATACAAAGACATGGGAAGAATCACCGAAGCTATTAAATCCTACGAAAATGCCTTAAAATATAAACCAGACTTTCCTGACGCTTTTTGCAATTTGACGCATTGTTTTCAAATTATATGCAAGTGGGATGATTATAATGATCGTATGCATAGCCTTGTGTCAATTGTAGAATATCAATTAGCTTATGAGCAACTGTCCTCAGTGCATCCTCATCATTCCATATTATATCCACTTACAAATGCTACAAGAAAAGAAATCGCTTTTCGTCATGCTAAGTTATACGTCGAAAAAGTCAGTTTTCCGAGCAAAACAAAGTTCCAGTATAAAAAGAAATCTAATTCTAGATTAAGGATCGGTTACGTTAGCAGTGACTTCGGGAACCACCCTACTTCACATTTAATGCAATCTATTCCTGGATTACACGACCGGTCCAAAGTGGACGTGTTTAGTTACGCTTTGAATGCTGACGATGGTACTACATTCCGGAATAAAATACTAAACGATTCAGAACATTTCATAGACATATCAAATACTTTATCGAACATTGAAGCCGCCAGTAAAATAAATGACGATGAAATAGACATTTTAATAAACATGAACGGTTATACCAAAGGCGCTCGAAACGAAATATTTGCTTTGAAACCAGCACCAGTTCAAGTAATGTGGCTCGGGTATCCGGGCACGAGTGGAGCTGACTATATGGACTATATTATAACAGACGAGGTGTCGTGTCCCAAGTCAACATCGGTAGATTTCAGTGAAAAGTTTGCATACATGCCACATACATACTTTATTGGAGATCACAAGCAAATGTTCCCTCACTTGCAACACAAATATCTTGTGAAGTATGATAATAACAATAATAACGCTAATTCAGCAGTCATCAATGCTGCAGGTAACATACAAATGGAGAAGCTATTTGATACTGTAGAACGCATAGAAACCGTGCAGTATGAAAATTTAATTCCAATTGAAATTGTTGTAAAAGAAATAAGCATTCCGAATTATGCCGTAGAGTTGACAATAAAACCAGAACAGATACAGGTAATTTACCAAACATGTGCCGTTTTTGTTTCCTCACAATCACTGTTATTTGAATTATTATTGTTTGTTATATTTACAGGTACTTGTTAAGGGTACGCCAATTTACAACGGCATATCCCTGTCTAGTTATAATAAGAAGATGTCATCGGGAGAAGAAATTTTTGATAACATTGTATTTACTTCGAGAAGACAGTACGGCCTACCTGATGGAGCTGTAGTATTTTGTAATTTTAATCAATTGTACAAAATTGACCCAGATATATTTAAAATATGGATTAAAATACTGAAGCAAGTTCCAAATAGCGTTTTGTGGCTATTGAGTTTTCCGGAAGCTGGAGAGCCAAACTTGAAGACATATGCGCACAATTTAGGTGAGTGAACGAATACTTACCTATTTTTTTCTATTCAATCGATCTCGCAGAAACACTCCAATCATAGCAATCCCCAATACGGAGAGTATTAAGGATTGGGTAGCACTTTAAGCGCTTGTTAATAAGGTTCACTGTAAGAGATTTTCGACGTACACAATTGACTCACAAGGTGGACAGATGACCTATTTAAGATTGTAGGATTGTGTTAGATCCAAAACGCTCACGATCGATCGTATTAGAAAGCTATAGGAGTGACCCTATATCTAGCGGTGAATAGACATTTCATATCACAGCTAAATCGATGATGATAAATGCAAGGTATTTAGGGAATGTTAAAGTACACAAACTGGTAATTGTAATTAACCGCAAAGTAAGTGGGCGGTTCTCTATTTCATGATTTCCGTGAACTACAACCATTTACTCTAATTCTCTTGACCTAGATCGACCAAGTTAATTATAACTACATAGTCTTATAAGTAATTTAGTAACGAGGATACGCAAAATGCGGTCCTACTCGTATTTCATTAGGTAAATTATATATCTTGGTTGTACTCAAGTGCAAAAATTAGAATGATGACTCTAAATAAAATTATGTATTTGTGCTGTTTTTTTAGACATTATTCTTGGATGTCATTATTGTACTCATTGGTATAACTACTATACTTTTACAATCTCATTAAATTCGAAATTGCAAAAAAAGTATTAATTAGTTATAGACTAGGAATTTATTCCGAAATGGGTCCGTTCCACTCGCAGTGAAAAGTGGGTATTATATTACGGAGTTTTGCGATGAATTTACGACCTACCGCGCTCCGCCCAGCTTCACTCAGCTCCACTCCACTTTAGTAGAGTCTGAGCTTAAACGTCAAACATACCTACCGCGCTTGAAGAAGAGAGCACCAATTTCATTTGTTTATTTATTTCCCGGTTCCGGAGTTCACATATTTATTGCCGCTAAATCTATTTTCGTAGGTAAATCGTGCGTAAGATTTTGCAAAAATTGTAAAAAAAAAATATTGCTTGCTGACTCTAGAGCATAACGGACGTCCATTTTGAAGGTTCGCAGTCGGATCCTATAATATTCTTAAGACTCGCTTGTACGGAAAAATTTCCGCCGTGGTCAGCCACCGACTGTCCGACGTACTCGTAGACTGGCCATAATTATATTGTTTTTATGGTGTTTCTGACATGTTAGCATTACCCATTCATTTCCCATAAATTTGTTTTTGTAAATCATAATTATGTGAGGTTTTGCAATAAACTGTAAATATAAAAATCGGTTGTCAGTGAAGTCTGTTACCAGACGATAATTTTAAATGATAACGTCATACACATCAGAGAAAGAACGTCGATTGTGCGCTCAGATTAATCGGAACGTGACAGTAAAAAAAAAACATTCGCTTCAGGCCATTGATGAAAGATTTCGCGATGGAAATAAATTAATAACGAAAAAAAATCGGCCAATTGCGAGTAGGATTCGCACACGAAGGGTTCCGTACAGTATGAAAGCCCCCCTTAATATATTTTTATTTAATTATTTATTTTTGAAGGTACAACCTAATATTCTGTGAATATTTCAAGCATCTTCCTGTTGCCGTTATTAATATCGAGCGAAAAAACACGTTTCTTGTATCTTAGCTCCCCTTAAATATTTATTTAATTTTACTATTTATTTTTAAAGAGAATATTTAACTAAATATGTTATTAACTGATGTCAATTTTTAAGGTATGCAGTCGGATCGCATAATATTCTCGAGCCTCGCGTGTAAAGAAGAACATGTCCGCCGTGGTCAGCTGGCAGACGTTTGTTTGGACACGCCGCTGTGTAATGGCCATACGACGGCCATGGACGTTTTATGGGCTGGCACGCCTGTGGTGACCGCGCCAGGGGAAACTCTAGCCTCGAGGTATTCATATTATTTAATCTTGAAGACTTTATAGAATAAGAATCCTTCTGTAACTAGTGGTTCTCCGAACTGTAGACCGCGCATTTGTTTAACTGTATCTTCAAAAGCCTAAATCTCGACTTCCTCTCGACTTCTTTCGCTTATACTCACAGATCTTGCTAAAATTTAGATACTTAACAATCTTGCCAAATATTATCCAAATCGGCTGATAAATAATGCAACAGCAAATGTCTCCCCTTTTTAAACGGTTTTATTTAACTTCACTTGCCCTCTTTTTGGGTCAAATTGACCCCCTTCCCGTGGACAGATTGATATGATATTTAATACACACCTTTAGTTTTGATGACAATACAATTTTTTATATTCAGTATTGACGTAAATACAAGATGACCACCGCCACATCACGGCGGAATACATATTTTTACACAACCCCCTCAATATGCGTATCAAATGAAAGGGCTTTTCATGTAGAACACGGTTTTTAGTAACAAAATAAAAACTAAAGAAACTAAAATAAAATTGGGATAAAACTTTTTTTAAATCAAACGGTTTTATGTACTAAAAGCTAAAAAATAACAACTCAAAAATAAAATCGTATATAATGAAATCTTCCAGGCGAAAGCCCCACGATTTTGTTTTTTAGTGTTTTTTTTAGCGTTTAGTACATAAAACCGTTTGATTTAAAAAAGTATTTTACCTATTTTATTACGTAATTAATATATTACCTTCCCAATCAAAATCGCCGCTCAAAAAAAGAATCCAAAAACGTAACAACAAAACCCGTACCAAGTTTTGTCAAGATTCGTTGATAAATGCGATCTGGAGATGAGATTAAACATCAGGTCACATGGAAGCAAAATTGTCACGTCAAACCGGAGACGCTTCGCTCACTTCCTTCACTCGGTCAATAAGAATCTACCTATCTATAACAAAACTCGTATGTGCGCATTGTTGCTTAATAACACATGTCATACTTTTTCAACGGTAATTACTTATATAAAACTAGCGACCCGCCCCGGCTTCGCACAGGTGTATTGTACATATAAACTGTCCTCTTGAATCAGCCTATCTATTAAAAAAATGCATTAAAATCAGTTGCGCAGTTTTAAAGATGTAAGCATACATTGGGACAGACAGACAGCGGGAAGCGACTTTGTTTTATACTATGTAGTAAAAAGTATAAAGTGCATATAGTCCACACACTTGTGTGTCTGGCTTTTCGGTAAAGGAAACCATTGTGCGTGTACCTGTACGTGTACACTACCTGCATACTCATGAGTCCGTAGAAAAAATCGATAGAGTACGTATGTGAATCTACTAACCCTACTTGAGCCAGCGTGGTGGATATGGCTTAATCGCTTATCCAGACGCCTAGTCCCCTATAGTTTTAACCATTTATATTATCGTTACGTCAGAGGTATTGAGCTATACATGAATACTAATCATGGACTTGGGATTTTTCTTACTTGATGATAGGTACTATAATTGTTTCAATGGTCAGGTGAAGTCATCAAACTTGTCGGGAGGCAATGGATGAGTCTAGCACAGGACCGGAAAGAATGACGCGAAAGAGACGAGGCCTATACGCAGCAGTAGTAGGAACAGGCTAAATAGATATATTTATATATATACATATATATAGATTAGTTCGTAAACTAAACGCTGTATGCAGAGATTGGCCTCTTTTTAACCAACTTCAAAAAAGGAGGTTCTAAATTCGACTGTATATTTTTTATGATTCTGATGATTCTTTTTTAGTTTGGTATTTCAGAAGTAGTCCCATTTAAGTTTTACCGAAATCGGCTGAGTCATTTTTGAAAAATCAACAATAATGTGAAAATTACTGCATCGATGATAGATTCATCCGTGCAAACTATTATAATTCTGAACACGGTTGAAGACGGTTTAACCATTTTTGACGAAAAATAATTATTCATAAAGCTGTTCATTTCCCCGAATTCAATTCGCAATTTCCCAAATTTTTTCCTCATATCGAAACTATATTTCGCTAACATTACGAGATTTTAGTCCACGTGGACTAAAATGTCGAAAACAGGAACCAGGCACGTGCTTTACTTAGAAGTTTTCCCTGTTTCCTTCTTCGTTACAGTTTCGTAATAGTCGTACAAATTATTACAAACCGATGAAGAGCTTGGAAAACTACGTTTCTTGCTTTATTTTTAAACGACTTCCAAAAAGGAGGAGGTTCTATTCTATGTTCGTCTGTATGTATTTTTTTGTGTACTCGTATGTTCATCGATAATTCCGCCAATTGTGAACCGAATCGAAAAAATCTTTTTTAATTCGAACGGGTACGAGTAACGAACGAAATATTCGAATTTTGTACACGATGGAAGGCGGTTTTGCCATTTTTTGTGAAAAATAATTATGTTTTATGTGTTGGTCAACTTGACAAATACCAAATTAATAATTTTATTATTATTAACATACATTTAACGCACTTTTTCAGAGTGGCTTCTTCACAACTAAATGCTTTGGGGTGTCCAGAGCTGGTAGCTAAGAGTCTCCAAGAATATGAACGTTTAGCTGTGAAACTGGGAACGAATGAGAAATTGTGAGTATTTTACCTTTTACTCATACAATATTTTGCCCACGTCTGCACCCACGTGGTATTTTGATTTTTGATCTATCCCATAAGAACCTTTTATTTAGGTATTTTCAAAAAGTAACCTATGTCACTTACCAACGTTTGAACTTTGTTCATGCCAAGAATCAAGTTTATCCGTTGCTCAGAGCCCTTAGTCCAGGTTTAGCGTTTTTACTTACACTTTCGCGTTTGCCTGTGGCTCTATACATTTGTTAAGTTCTTCCTCGTTTCCGCCAGGGGCGTTTTACAAAAATGTATAGAGCCATAAAGAAACAGCTGTAGTTTCAATTTACGTGTAAACCTGGACTAACTCCTCTATACTTGAAAGAGTTACAAAGCAACAAAAACTTTCGGATTTAAAATACTAGTGAGGAAATAAAATATATATACGTCTGAACAGGGTTGTACGAATATAAAATTATAGATCACCATGCAAAGGGAACACGTAGAGCATGAGCAAACTTATGTGTGGTGAAACCGAGCAGAATGCGTTTCAAATATTTTTTTATTCATATAATGACGATGGATTTTTCGACCAAAGTTGCGCTAGCGACCCTTTATTAGTGTCTCACTTCTGGTCACGGGCTTATAAGAATAGTTAGACCATAGTCCTCCAACTTGTACGACTTAACACAATAATTTTGAAAACATGAAGTCTCCACACATACGCCATTTACGTCACAGTTTTTTCACTATTTAGTAACACTATTTGAATACTTGCTTATTCACAATTCAATAAGCCGCAAGTGAGGTGAAATTCCAACGTAAAACCTCCGAATCTGAAATTTTATCATCTCCATACCTACTAGGCTGCTGTTACTGCTTCTGCTGCTAGTGTTAAACTATTCATTTCGAAATTTTGGTATCGATGATCTCTCCAATCCAGGCAAAATAAGATGAAACTAAACTGAAACACCTATAAAGCTTAACCACATTTTCCCTTTACTAAGAATTGTCTCTCATTACGATATGCACATATGATTTTAATCTCGGATTGTATCCACCGTGGAGTATCTCACATAAAGGCCAAATCAAGTTGAGCGAAACCCAATTCCTCGCGCAGCTGAGCTTCAGTCAGGATTGGATTATCCGCAGCTTGTGGCTAACATCACAATCGCAAAGTTGTTTGATACGGTCACGGTAATGTTTGATATATTACTCTGATACGGCCTATAATTACATTTACCGATAAAGCAGTGTACGAGTCTCCATTTAAAAGAATATGAGTTAATCCGCGGCGACTAGTTTCCGAGACTAAGGCCCTTCGCACACGAGGCGTAAGCGTAGTCGTATCGTAAACGTATCGTTACGACGCAACGCGTACGAGACGAGTAGTGTTCCACACACGAATCGTCGCGTAGGCGTATCATTTTGTAAGATGTCAGTTGAAATCATGGCCAAATTCAACCAGTTTCACGAATTCAATGGCTTTTTCATTCATATTGAAATGAAAAGTCGTAAAAAGTTACAAAAAATATTTTTTTTACATTTTTTTGAACAGTTAATTTTTTACTCTTGCTTTTTTACGCCAGTACCTACGGTACGACTACCGTAATGACATACGATGCGCTGCAACACCGCTCCCTGTGCAGACTTGTTTGTTTGCTGTGCTCGTAAATAAATACTTTTGTTTTGTGTTTCGTAAATAAATATTTTTTGAATTTTGTTTTTTTTTTTATTTAATTGTGTTGCCCTCGTCGTACGCGCGTATTACGATACGTTTACGATACCACGCCGTGTGCAAAGGGAGTAAGAGTCGTATACATATCGCAGTGAGAAACAGGCCTAAGACTGTTACAAATGGTTAATGACGCAAAAAAGTGTTCGCAAAGTGGGAAAAAGGATAAGATTCATCTTAGATTCATCTCATTTATTAATGGAATCCTATGTAAAGGAGACATTTAGGCTTGAAATATGCGTCCACCCTCGCATTCCCATACAAAATGCACCACCTGTGCATGGACACGCGGCCGATATTTTAGCCGAAATTACTTTCTCAGAATGCTTTATGAGATGTACAATTCACTTTTTTGTTTTATTTTTCAGTCGAGAATACATTCGGGCAAAAGTTTGGAATGCGCGAACTACCAGCACGTTATTTGATTGCAGACATTATGTGAATGAGCTAGAGAAATTATACGAGAAAATGTGGGAGCAACGCGAGAGCGGCCTACAGCCGTGTCATATTCTATCTGAGGATTGAAACGCACAAAAAAGTAATAAATTCGGCACAATAATATAAATGCCTTAATAAGACGTAAAACAAACGACAGAAAAATAGAAGAATGACAATAATTCGATTGATTAATCGAATACTGAATACGAACTTGTTGAACAATGAATAATTCGTTAAAAAGATTAAAATGGATTTGATAAAATGATATCTAGGAATGAATCCGTTTCTTGAAGTAATTGGTGCATTGGCATATCGACGGTGAAGTAATATCTGAGACTTTTTGAGCAATTATTTATCGTATTTTGTTAAAAATAAGGGTCATTATTGCATGTTGAGAGTCAAGTCATATGGAAAATATTGGCACTTCACCGTCGATGTAATGGAGATGAGTTTTGTTTTCACGATATTTCGTGAACTAGCGCAAAATTTTGTAGGTATTGAATGTTTTTTATACTTTTGACCGTTGTGGTAATAAAAAGCATCATGTACATTTAATTCATGAAGTGAGGCAGGAGAGTTTTATTATTCCATTGATGTATTCATCCTAAGGTTAAGGAAATTGTACCATCCAATATTGTTGTACTATACTCGTATTTACCGTTCCAAGTCGTAAACGTTTGTCGAGTGGTCATGTGTTGTGATGTTATTATTCGTATACTTACTGGCTGACTAGTAAAACATTTTTTATACACTAAGAGCGCGGTTCCACCGAAAGCATGTTGGCAATTATTGATAACATGCTATGCAGAACTCCAGGGCTGCGAAATTTAGATGTTGATGTGTTTTGTCCGTCATCATCTAGAGTTGAGTACAAATACTCAACATGATGTGCCTCTGTTGGTAACTACAGTGAAACAATGTCTTAAGATAGGTATCATCGTACTCGTCTGCAATTTGCCATATTATAATTACCTCATATTAGGTCATATTGACCTAAAAAAACAATGTCATGTTGAAAATTATTTATTACATATATATTTTTATACATTAAACGAAATTTACTCATAATTACCAACTAAGAAACATTAAATTAAATAATTTTAAAATGTCTTATTGTAGTAAATTATTTAAAAGAAAGTCCGTTTAAAATAAGTAAAAAACTAAAGTAAACCTTAGCGAAGTATTGAGAAAACCTCAGAAAAGCTAGGTGTATTCTATATTTTTGTATATTGTAAGTATAATTACACTACTGTACGAGTATTCAAATGTGTGTTTATTTATTTATCCTCTAAATAACTATAAATCTCTGATTTTTGTTGTCATACTTGGGCATTAGATCAATGTATTTAGTGTAAACTTTTGTAATTATAAATTTTAAATGAATTGGTAACCGAATTACTGGGAATATGTCGTAGGCAATATACGCGTATTAGGGTGTTGCAGAGTTGATCCATAATGTTGTTCAATTTACAATGTTAATCAACAGTAAAAGTTTACAATGAGTACTAACTCCACTACCTACAGTAAGTTAGTATAAATGCTACGTTTAAAAACTAAACTAAATTAGTTTAGCTTCCTGCCTGTTTTATTGCGGTTGACGCACAAGGTTGTATAAAAACAGGTAACCAAAAACCAACGCTAGTCAGACTACGAAATTGTTTTTTTTTTTCAGTTTGTTGCTGAACGACTCTTCTTGGATTTACGAAAACTAATTTTACGGCAATGCATTGGCCGTGTTAACATGTTGCATACTCCAAAAACCACCAAAGTAATAGTGAGAAACCATAAAAAAGTTGAATTAACAGCTAAGACCACGATAATAATCAACCAGTTTACAGTTATCGCTCAAATAAACCAATTCAAGGGAAAATTGTGGATAATATGATAAAAGTGGTTCATTTCCGCAAAACAGTTTCGTAAATCGAAAGCTGAGAGAAAAAAAATCGCGCGTTGAATCGGGCGTTTTAGCTTATCTCTGCGAGCTAACTTAGTTTAGATGGCAGTGAACAATTGGTTTTAGAATTCTAGTATCAAGAATAATTATTCGTTATATAGGCAGTTCAATAAATTTGTTTTGACTTGCAGTGCGATTATTTAACATTAATACACCATGTGACTTTACGAAGTATAACAGTAAAACAATTTTTACCAAGAGGTCAACACCGCAGTAGTAAATAATAAATCTGCTGTTCCACACAAAAAGTTTATCCACTGTTGAGAAATTTACGAAAGAGCAGTTTTTTTATTTGGGGATTGGCTCTATAGTAGATGTTGTTCATAGCGATCCGTATTTAAATTTGTACTTACTGTAAGTCCCTGCACTTTGCACAGCAATACTTTGTATACTATTTATAATATCATCTAATGTGAGCACACATTTGATCATTTAACACCTACAAGTTTCAAAATTATCAGTCACTCAAATGTTGAACTGACTACGATAACATTTAGACAATACTCGTAGCTCTATTGGAGTCACAGATTGGAGTAAATACATTTTGCAATAAAAATCGTAGTTCCTATTTTGAAATCATAATTTGAATCAAACTGCCCACGACCAACGTACTTGAATAGGGAAACGCAGCGAGAACAAACAATTATGGTACGAACAGACATTAATGTGTTCGATTTGACAGAAGTTTAGTAACATATTAATCATTGCCAAAGTTTAATGAACAAATTCCACAGCATAACAGTGCGGACAACGAAAAAATGGATCTTGAAAGTAAAGATCAAACGGACGACATAACTATGAATTGGCCTTGAATTTATGAAATTATGAACTGTTTGCTTGCCATTATTATTTCATATCATTAATATTTTCAACAGTATATCATAAGGTCAACTTAAAATAAATGTTATACTTTAGCGCAAGATTTAATGTGAAAAAAAAAAGACAACAATTACTTAAAATTTCTGAGCCACGCGGCCCATATAAATTTTACAACTTTTATTTGATCAGTCAATAAGTAACTAATAGTGTTAATTATTTACTATCAGGACCACATTTCTTCATTAGCTGCACTGTAACTGTAACCAATCACAATGCAATGCGACATCCGTCAATAGCAAGCTTCACATGACTGTACAGTCTCTACTTAGGATTAAGAAAAACATTATTTCAACTACGTTAATGTGCTCATAAGAAAAGTGCTTATATTAAATAATATTAGGTTACTACAGTAAAAAAGATACCTATATCTATTATTAGCATCTTATCAGGACACTATAGATTCCTACTTCAAAAGAAGAAACATTAAGCGGAATAATTGGCCTCGATCATTCAGAAACAAAAATTGATTTTTAGAGCTGTCCCGGAATAACTGTGAGCACTTACGTTTCAGTGAAAAAGTTTATCTTTTCATCAGGCTAAGACAACATTTTTGTAACGCACTATAGTGTAGAACTCCATCAATAATTTTGTTCATTAATTGGTAACTAAATATGCAAACTAAATGACGCCATACTAAAGTTAAAACACAAATAAATACCTTAATACAGTGACCACAAAATATCATAAGTTATCAAAATAAACACTTTGCAAAAATATTAAATTTAAAAGGAGTTAAATCTTAAATGTATTGTAATATTTACTTACAATGTTTCTGCTTTTGCTTAGATATTACATGGTAGTAAAGAAATTTTCTTACCTACTTTATAGTGCAGGAAGGTGAATAAATTACAATTATGAGTAGTCATCATTAATATCATTAATAATTTATTACAATAGTTTCTTATACATTTGAACCAACTACATAAATACCATTGAAGTACAACATAATTTAGTGACTTTCTGCTTATTTCCGTACTTATAAAGTTTTTGGCCGAATCGACAATCGTCATTGGCGTAGTCATAACAATAAATGTTCTACATGAGTTTATTCCGGTTCCCACAGGGTGAACGATGATAAAATAAAAATAATTACAAGGTTCAAATTAGACTGGTACCTATTTCATGTCAACATTTACATTTACATCTTATCCGCCTTGTTAATAAACGCAGAATTAATTTGGAGTAGTTAGTCCACCTTTTGTCTTTTCCTTTCTTGGAGAATTTTAATTCACTTGTAAAAGACAAAAGACAGACTAGACCTATACCAAAGTAGCCCTGCTTGTATTAATAGGGCGGAATAGGTCTAATTTATTATGTTTATGCTAAGCTTATTGGTTTTATGCCATTGCGATCTTGCGTTGTAATAACTTTGGACTAAATAGAGATAGCCTAATTGATGTATTCAGATTGCTTGCACAGTATTCTAGAGTCACTTTTTTTAACCGATGCTTTCGTATTTGAATAATTTATTCACCGCAGAAAGGTAGTAAAATGATCAGTTTATTTTATTTTCGGTTAGACGATCTCTATAATTTTGTATTGTGTCCGTTTGCATCAAATTTGATCTAGATGAGGATTAAAATAAGTACAAGAAATTTCAATTAATGTAACAAAACTAACAAAAGACGTTAGTACTTAATTACCTAGGTTAGATAATATAATAAGTATACATGCATTATGCAAGTTACATTACATAGTAGTTATTTACACCTTTCAATGAATGTATTTGTAAAAATGGGCGAATGACATACCTATAATATTCATGTGCAACTAGCGTTTCTTATTCGATGAAATTTAATGAATAAAAATCATAATAAATTATATAAATACGAAACAATCCACGAGTAGGTATAATAATTGCCTATATTACGAACATGGATAATTATTTCTTTCAACTGTATTGAGTTTTTATTTGGTAGACAACTTTTATGTCACTTCGTTGAACACTTCAAATTAAGTGTTACCATATCAACTACTTTTTACTAAGTAATCTAAATCAGACCCCTTCAAATGTTAACATTTTAGTTTATCACCTACAAATTTTAAAGCTCTGGCACATGACATTTCATTTCCAGTCTATTTACTGCAGTTCACGCAGTAATTAAATGTCACTGGCGTGACTGCGCTACTTTTAAACACTACATTTTTTTTCGTAAGAATAGACCCAGATCGCATGTTTAGAAGTTAAAAAGATGGGCTAAAATTCAGTCATTGTCTCCAAAAAGTGGCTAAATATTTACGTGCGCATTTTCCGAACAGGCCATTGTTATGTGTTTTAACAGGAATTATCTATTTTGATTATTTGACAATATTAGAATTGGTTCTTTTAGGCCTGTTCAGGCTCTATGTAATAAGTTATATTGCCATGTTCTCAATAGTGCTTTAAATTGCGATTTCTTAAAAGTTGTCGCTAACTTTTCTTTACCTATGAAATTGTTTTTCTGACACTGACTGAATGGATACTCAATTTTCAAGAGAGAAAAATCAGATAGGTACTTATTAGTTTTTTTTCAATAGGAACCATTTCCTGATCCCGCTAAAACTGAGCAACTTAATAAGCACGCTGTGGCAATTCGCATTTCAAGTGCCAGACCAATAAGTCTAGTTCGTCATATATGTACCTCTGTTGGTATTCAGTAATTATGCAATACATAATTTACATAATATAATAAAATGTGTGATGATTCCTTTATCCAAAATAAAAATAAGTTGTAATGGCCAATATAAGGGCCTCGTTTCAGAAACAATTTATTATGTACGAAATAATAATTTGTTTGGGTTACATTATGTCAATCCCATTATATTTATTGGTAGAGTAATGACTCTGAACTAAGTAAAATTGTCAAAAATATTACAACTTAGATCCTAATCATTACCTACACAGCATTAGACAAATACTTTAGAATTTCGTTTCAAATTTACGATACATATTTGCATCGTAATCATCATTTCTATTATCTACAATAAAACGTTCTACTACAAATCCTAAGCCTATCATTGTACCTACACTTATTACCTAAATCACTACTATATACTATAAAAATGTAAATACACAATAAAATAAATTTAATTCATGGAAAGTAAGTTTTAAAGTAGATAAGTAAGTACTTTTAAAATTTTTGTGATCATCATTATTCTAGGATCTAAAGGAAGTGCATTAACGTAGGTAGTTATATCTATTATTTAAACGAGTATTGCTTATTCAAATTTTAGGTGTTATCAGGAAAATTCTTATAATTCAAGAAAATATTGAGAATTGAACTTGACCCTAGCCTAGACGACTAGATAAATGATTTGAACTCAACCTCGAGCTCAATTGATGTTACTACTTGGTACGCGTGTATCTGTTTGATAAATCACCCAGTGAATATTACATCGTAGATGGACCTTGAAAATGGTAACATATGTAGTGTCGACTTTTACGTGTTACTAGACTAGTATGGCTGAAAAAAATGACTGCTTCGGCAAATGAATTATTTATATAACAGAAACACCACTGCAAGATGTTAAAGTTCAATGAATTTTCTGTGTGTTTGACAGTGTCTGAGGTAGGACGCTGCTGGGACAGTTCATGGCATATCCTTCTGGGTATTTCATCAAAGGTGTAGCATTATATTGCGTACCTATCTTAGTAAGAACGGTTGTGTTGAGCAATTCTGATCTTACTATTCATTGATTTTTCATATCATATAATATGCGTAAAATAATTTTTAAAAACCTTTAAAATTGTACTCATCAACAGTCAGATTTATAAAGTTCTTTCACGTTATTTCAGAGTAGCGTGAATAATATTAAGTATTTCCTTTGTTTTACAATTTCGTGAAAATTAGATGTTGAAACAGATGTCTTTCTAAAATTCACTGCTACGTTATGCACTTCGCCATTACTTGTACCATTTACTGTCTACAATTATCATAAAAAATGAAATACAGTTGAAAAATAAAATTAAAATTAAAATTTTTGAGTCCTAGTATCGTGCAGAAATGTGTTAATTTAGTTATCTAATTGGTTAAATAGAAACACATTAAAGTTACGTTGTGGCCAACTGATGCTTTGACTGATTTGAGATGAATAATAATTAGTTGCGAAACATTTATTCTATTTACTTTTTTAGCATGGATTCATAGAAAAGTTATCTGTATAAGTAAAAAAGCAAAATTATGAAAAAATCTGTATCAAGACACAAACATCTAAAGTTTATAAGCTAGTCTCAATCTCTTTCTTCTCTTACAACCAGTGTGCAGTAAAACGGAAACCTATCGTATTAAGAAGACGAGGTCAATTAAAAAAAAATGACAATAATAAAGAAACATACCAAATCGAATTTCATATCATGATAAAACATATGGCCACAACCGTCAAGGAAAAAAATAAACATCAACTAAAACACATTAATGCGCGGTATTATGTTTTTTACAATCAGATACTACATACAACTAATACGAGTATCACTTAAAAATACGAGTATAATTATAAATGGAACACCAATTATATTAAAGTCAGTATCATTAGTTCCATGTAGTTTAGAGATGCATATCTAATATTTTCTAGGTTTGAGCTTTCGATTGACATACATTATATTACTATAGTAAACAACTCTAAATAATATTGTATTAACGGTGCTTGGGCTACACGGCAGTGTAAAATATATTTAGATGTAGAATGTATTCATTAAAATTTTATCAATATATACAAAAAAAAGTATTAAAAAAAATGCCTGTTTTTTTAGTATTGCAAGCTAGTTTTTAAGTCGTAGCTGAAGACAGGATCACTGCTTGTCAGATAATCGAGGTATCGATCGTTGCCATATAGGGAGAGTGACGTATGAACCTCTTAATTATACATTTCTGACCAAAGCCAAAAATCTATATGTCGGAAACGACATACTTCCCACTGTGGCAACAATGTTCTAATGCTCAAACTAACAATATCCCAACTATTTTAGGATTATGTAGGTAGAACTAGCGAGCAGAAAAATCTAAAAGAACTAAGTAATTTATGAAAGCGTAGCATGAACTACTGTGCGACTATAGTATGTAAAAGTATTTCGTTGTAAAATCTGTGTACAAATTGAATATGTATAGTATTGTAGCACTTACCTACGCTGTTAGAAATGGAACCTAAATTTAAAAATGATTTTAATCTACGAATATTCCTACCTTGGAAATATGTGGTTCGCCAAACTAGGGAATGTAATTGAATTTGGGTCATCGCTCGGCGTTGCTGGAGGACCGCCAACGGAGCTGCCTACAGAATTGCTACAGATATGTGATATCAGCTACCGAATATTAACTTGACTGCGTTTATAGCGATAATGTACACTATTCTTAACATAATCGAAATGTACCTACACAGGCCGAATGGTTGAACAATTTTATTGCAATCTAAGATAATACTATTTTTGCTTTCATCTTTATGGATAATAATGAGCTGATCTCAAAATCGCAATACGAAAAGACGAAAACAACTGTTAAGCGTATTACTTTATGATGAATTTGAAAGAATTTTTTTTATGAAATAGCTTCGTGGTTGTTGAGGCAGCCGTACATAAAATTAGTTCAAAATGGTGGGCGCAAAGATATCCTATAATAGCGTATAAATTGTTCAATCAGTCATGCTGTATAATTATTGTGACGTTTTTTTGTGAGGTTGAAGCTAATAAGTAATTATGTAAAAAACAACAGTATGTGGGTACATGAATATTAAATATATGTTATACCTAGTAGGCACTATTGAAAGTGATTTATTTGTTCATTGCATTACTAAAAAATAGGGTTTCAAATTTTGGAAAATACTGTGGAATCTACATGAGAATTATTTTTTGGTTGCGTATTTTATGAATAATTCTAGAACAAAGAATGATATCCAACTTTCGACAGAGTATTTTTTTTGGTATACTAGTTTCTACTCGTATTAGGAAAATTACGTGACAGAGAAGTCCATGAAAGAATAAAAGTAAGTATTCTCAAATGAAATAAAGAGAATATCATTTTTATAATAATGTTAGAAATACAGTCGCAATGTGGTCATGTCTGTATTTGTAAGTACAATAGGTATACCAAAAAAAGCCAGAGTAAGCGTCCCAGATAGGTACAAAAGTCATGCTAATTTTAAGGGTTTCAATGAATTAATTATCTGAGATAAAGAAATGCAGAATTTGTTATGAATATGTGTAAGTATAAAGTATCTCATTAACAATCATGCATTCATCCTTTCTTGTCATTTTATATTATTCCATTTCTTACATTTACAATCTTCTCCTCTACATTTTGTATTTATTTTGAAATAAATCTATATACGTTTATAACAGCTATCCTTTACTTAACTGCTGAATTTACATAAGATTCCTTATAAATTTACAAATATTTTACTGGTGGCGATAATATGTAAATTTACTTCGAAAATAACACACCTATTACATTATTTTTACCATGTAGAAATTTTCAAAGTGAAAGTGTTTAATAACATAATATAACGCCAGTATTTAAATAATAAGGCAGACCAAAATGCCACATTTTTTTCATTAAAACTCGTAAAACATATTTACTATTATAGCGCTGTATTTGTTTGCAATTATATGAGGCATTATTTTGTAACTAACTTCAATTTTATCAATAAAATGTTGACCATACCTTGCATTCGTAATATCTCTCTAACATGTATATAATGGATGGAAGGAAAACCAATATGACTAATTTTGCGAAATTTGATAAACAAAACAATTGGGCGTCATACTCAGCTAGTGAAATTTTTCTATTTCAACATGTAATACCAGAAATGAATGTTTGGTTAACTAATGAAAAGCGGACATTGTAACACATTTATAATACCTACATATTGTAAGAGGACTGAAATGATGGCGTCTACAATTTAAACAAAATGCCAGTCATAATGATGAAACTTCAATCAGATTGCAGGCAAAGAACAAGCGAATTACTAGATATCTATTGATTACAAAAATATAATTAATAATATAAATTAATTACTATTAATTAAAACATTCTACTAAAACTAATTTTTAAATCAAGCAGAGAAAGTTGAGCATCAGATGTTATCACAAATTCATCCACTATAATAATTTGAAACATTATCAGTACGCTTACTTAGTATCACTCATACTATGTCATAATCTCGGACATTAATGGCTTAATATTAGCACAACAAAGTTACGATTAGCCTTTGTTTTTTAAGCAGCTCTATCACTTGCGCATTTAGCAAAGCATGTTTCAAATTACTATTCGCTTGGCAGTGGAAAAATAAGTGAAATATATACAAGTCCCTCTATTTATCCTCTTCCAGTAGAACCAGGTCATCAGCCACGACGTCGGAAACATGGAGGTATATAATCCAGTACATGAGATTAAAGCACACGAAGCAAACGGGGAATACTATGCGGGAATATTTGTCGATGTCCGAGGGAGTCATACCCAAGAGTTTGCTTATGTCCTGAAAGAAAAGTTAAATAATTTTATTCACGTTATAAATACAAATAATGCAAAATAAAGTTGTAAATAATTTGTAATGTTAAATATGAGAATAAAGGTGTATGTCCACTATAACGTACCCATATCATGGCCTTGCTAGGAACATATCAGGCACGGAAAACAACATAACCTGCCACTAACGGCCACTACAACGAATCGTCAACGTACGGCAACAATAGTCGTTGTGAATACTATGCCGGTGCCGAAACGCATGGAACGTGACGACGGTGCTGGGGTCTTATTGTGTAAGCACTCTGACGTTCGGCTTTGCTTTTACTCCCGCTCGCTCTCGTGGCGTGAGTAATTATCGCGAGCAGGAGAAAATGCGAAGCTGAACGTCAGAGCGCTTACACAATAAGGGCCCAGGTCCGTGACGGAACAGTCCAGTGGCCATAACATCATACTGTTCAATACAAAGTTTTTTTTCCTTGACATGGTATGGTACGTTATAGTGGCAGATACATTAAGAATGAAATTGCTGAAAATAATTATGCGATATCTTGTCAGTAAAGGCTACTTTGGTTGATAGCAGCTAATATACAGCTGCTGCTATGCCATTCGTATTAGGAGAGCATATTAATTTTCGTATGCCAAAAATTTCCTTCAATTAAAAACAATCGTCAAATCCCTTATAGGTATATAACCTATCTAAATACCTATAACGCTAACTCCAATTAAAAAACAGCAGACCAATCTCGCTAAAGACACGTTTATTTTTCATAAATCGTAGTGGAACGTTATACGACAGCTTTCGCGAAGCGGCTAAATTCCAGTTCAGATTTTAGCTAAGTTGGCCTGCTGGAAGTGCTGTGATTTGAAACCATATTTACTAATTCATACATTGCGAGCTGTAGCGCCCACCACCAAACAAAATAATAATCAGATGGAAGTAGTAGAATACGCGGAATTTCATGACCATTATATTTTGTGTTGCGAAAATTGCCTTGCAGGTTAAACGCCTGAAAAATAACGTAGCATGATAACTACGTAACAATTGTAGGCGTTAGTAAGATCCGCTCTGTTTGTTTCGTTCCACACTTTTTCCAGTTCAATGGAAGGTCATATTTCTTTAGCGTTTCATCTCGTTAAGTAACAGACATGATAAATTGTAGGAACTTTTTACCGCCAAAATACAAAGTTCAATTAATCATAATAAATTTCATACTTAATTTGTATTGAATTATAAGCATTTCAAGGTTTCTGAGGTTTGTAGCGTATTTTTATCTTTTAAGAACCAAACAAAAGCTTTCTAAGTAATAAAATCACACTAAATATATTAATAAGGTTGTAGTTGACTCTTAAAGCAAACTTGCATTAAACATGCAGGTATTATGTAGGTATATTGATAAAATATGAATATTTTGTAAAAAGATAACGACTTCATATTTGACAATGCGACTGAATAGGCGGCCGAAAAGGAAAATACGGCCTTGTTATGATAGATATAGGTATACTGCAAGTTCAAAAAATGCGAAACATGGTAATGAAATTCAAAACTTTTATTGATGGTTTTCATTTTCTATCGATGAAGTCGGAAGTCCAGGGAACCCTCCTTAGTGCCATAGGTCCACGGGTAATGGGTTGAACCACCGAGACCACGGGTAACGACTCTAAAACTTCAGCTTTAGCATACAATGTTTTTTAGATTTTATTATCTCAGCGTAGATAATAGACAAAAATAAAAAATCGGCCAAGTGCGAGTCGGACCCGCGCACGAACGGTTCCGTACCGTATGGGAGTCCCAATCCTCTTGCAGTTATTAATAGCGAGCAAAAAACTGGGAAAAGTCACGTTTGTTGTATGGAAGCCCCCCTTAACTATTTATTTTATTCTATTTTTAGTGTTTGTTGTTATAGCGGCAACAGAAATACATCATCTGTAAAAATTTCAGCTGCCTAGCTATCACGGTTCATGAGATACAGCCCGGTGACAGACAGACAGACAGACAGACGGACAGACGGACATCGAAGTCTTAGTAATCGGGTCCCGTTTTTACCCTTTGGGTACGGAACCCTAAAAACTGTACGACGAAATAGAACAGAAATAAACAAGATATAATAACGTTTGGGCACTTTTGTGTCAAAATACTGTAACTTCACTTACAGTGTATTGTAATAGCAAGGTAGAAGACCTAACTAGAGACGATTTATCTGAGAGCAGCTTAGTTGAGCTCCTGACAGCTCAATTTGAAATGATTTTCGGAACGCATTCTATGTCATCTCATTGATTTTCAATGATTTTCCTTGTTCTCACTACTCGTAAGTCTCTTGATCTGTGGCCGAGATAGAGAGCAAGAACTAACATGTAATAATAAGTGAACGAGATAAACCATAGGTCATATTTGCTATTTTAAAATTGTGCTTCAGGTCCTGAAGCACAATTCCTGAAGTTCAGGAAGGTAGCATCCCAATGTTGACAGATTGAAATGAGATTACGCCTCTGGTAGCGTGCCGCTTCGTGATCATCAGACGACGAGTCTAAACCATATCTGTCATGACACATTTATTATGCTCACAGTTTACATATGATTATACAAATATTATACTTTTTAGCGGTGAATACTCTATATGAGTAGTGGTAGGTATCGCGTGATTTCTGTCGCCCCACAAATTTTGCAACGGCGGTGAATGTCGATTTGTCATCATAAACATAACCGCGCAATCCATTCGTAGCCGCCTGTCACCACGTCGCATTCGCCGCTATCAGAGTGCTACTTATAAGATGTTTCGCCAATTAATACAAAAAATGTTTTATAATTTCACGCCCTTTCAAATTGTATTCGCTGGATTTAAGGCTGCCCACACATATTCGGTTTCTTGTGTTAGCTTTCTGAGTTTGAAATTCAGATTCGGAATGTGAGGCTAGCGTTTACGGAATTTTGTACAATTTATCGGTATTTTTGAAAAAAAGAGCGTGTCCCCTTCGCTTACACTTTCTATGAATGAAGAGCAATCCGGTATCCGTATCTAAATCCTGAATAAATAAGCCGTACTTACGTGGCCAGCCTTAAAAGACAAATGATTCGCGCCAGCTAATAGATAGATAAATTACAATGTATATTATATAAATATATAGAAAAGAAGCACTAAGTTATAGATGTGATAAATATAATTTAGGTCACCTTGTTAGGGTGTAGAATATGTGGAGGTGGCCCTGGATTCTCTTCTTCCGCTGCACCTCTACCCCCGTTAATTGTATTTTCCAGCGTGCCTCCCTTGGAATGAGCTTTCGGATCGTGGACTTTGAAACGAACTTCCTGAAAATGTAACGTCATAATGTTACAATAACAGCAATGTCCCGTTGGAGTACTCGTCTATTTTAAATGGAACAATAGTTTCGTTGTAGCTATTTTTAGGTATGTGTTAGTGATGGATTCTTTATTTATCTTTAAAGTTGAAAAATCGAAAATGTTGTCCTAAAATTATCTTGAATTGAAATTGTCTACCGTATAAAACATGTTAAGTACGTATACTTAACATGTTTAATACGGTATGAATGTTATAAAATTCAAAGGAAAACTTATATATTTGTGTTGAATTCTATGAAATATTTTTATGCAGCAAAATTTATTTAAGGGATTTTTTGTTCATAATCCGATTAGTTAGATTAAATAAAATGCTTAAAAATTGTTCAATGAACTTTATTATTTGAAAAATTCTTGGTAGTAAAATCGTTATGGGCTAGTCGGTCGTCTGAACCATAAATCTTACCGAAGGTCGACCAGGAGGACATCTTCCGAGAGTGCTCATTTTAGACAAAGTGTGAGGGTCCACCGGAGGACAATCAACTGGCATTTTCTTTTCAGACGCTATTTTTTGAATAGCAACAAATCTCTGCTTCCTCATTTGAATCCTTTTGGCCATATATCCAACAGTAGCATATTCTGTAAAGAATATATTTTTACTGCTTCTAACTATAGTATCTTATACTTACTTCGAACTATAGTATTTTAAACAGTCGCTTTTTGACAAAATGACAAAACATTCGCAATGACTCAGCTTTGTCTTAAATCGCTTAGCATAGGAAATATAATCAAATTTTAGATTACCTAGGAGACTAGCGAAGACCATTACGAAACAGGTTCCCAAGTAAACGTCGATGGACTTGACATACGATATTTTGGGAAGCGCTGCGTTAGTGGACGACATCAAGGTGGTCATCGTCAACACGGTGGTCACGCCCAGAGCCACTCGAGCGGGCGTCGCATTCCGGTTCAACCAAAACGATACCCATGATATGATGACAATGAGACCAGACGGAATATAAATCTGAATGAGATAGTAGCCCATTGAACGTACAAATTGGATTTCACATGCCAATCTTGAATAGTTTCCTGTAAGAAATTCAATGATTAAACATAGCACCTTTCAAAATTTTACACTTGCTACTGATATAGTACTAAAGATAGTTTCTATTCATTACGATTTTTAGTATTTTCGTTTCAACAAAAGAAACGTACATCAATTGGTTTCAGTACTAATTGGTTAATTTATTAGTTACTTCTCAACTTTACTAGACATCCAACAAATTAAAGTAAATTACTTTGTCTATAACACCACTCAGTGTATTATGTGCATTAATACAAAAGCGGGACGTGAAAAAGATTCGTGGCTGTTTGTCCAGTGTTCCACGTAACGGTGTTTTATATCGTCATAGTCCCTAGATAAAGTAGCGGTCTGGTGAACCAAAGTACCTGTGGTGAGAGAGATCTCCATGGCGCGCTGACGATGGCCGAGCACCTTGAACTGCGGCAGCGACACTTCGCTGGAAACACCCACAGAGTTGGGCCCCTCATTCCATTTGTATCGGATGTCCCGCATGGTGTAGCCGACTGTGCGCAGCGGATTATTAAAAATGAAATACCCCAGGCCCATTGCAATGGGTTTTAAAACTCGAGTCGTTATTCGATCGGGGTAGAAGAGCGGAAAAGTCACGCGCCGGTATCACGCGTCACGCGTCTCGTCATGCGTCAGTCATTGTCGTGTTAGCGTGTGTGCTAGTGTCGCGGTATTCGACTGCGCGCGAGCATCGGGCAGGGGAGAGACGGGGGCGGTGGCGAGCAATGGACGAGTGCTGGGAGAGCGGCTAGCACGATCAATCAGTTACCTGTGGTCAGCGTCACTACCGTGGCGCGCTGCCGGTGGCCGAGCACGCGGAACTGTGGCAGTTGAACTTCTTGGCTCATGCCGACGCTTGTCAGGCCGTCTTTCCAGTGGTACCGAATGTCTCTCATTGTGTACCCGACTCCGGAGACATGCCAAACACACAAAATGCTATCACTTACGCTGCGAAGCACGCGAATCCCTCTCGCAGCCTTCTCTCCCGGGGACTCGCGCTCAATGCGACGCTCCAACAACGAAATCAAGCGATGTGCTGCGACCGTCAAACATCGCTCGATTTTGTTCAATTATGTAGGTAGATGACAGAAATATATGAGTCTACTGATGCTGTTCATAAATAATATTTTAACCAAATTCACAAATCTATGTATTCAATCAATAGCTATCTACGACAAATTAATAGTTCATTCGTAGCTAGGTAAGTATAAGTTTGATGGGAAACAATATAAGAAGAAAAGGAAAGTAAAATGAGCGTATATAAAAATAGCAGCAGATGTAGGGGTAGAGCATGCAGTGGTGGTGGCAGCGGTGGCCGTGTGAGTAATGATGCGGGTGAGCGCGGCGCTGTAGGTGGGTACTGGTGCGGGGCCCCGTCCGCCGTCGGTGCGCCGCCACCGTCCCTCCCGCCTGCTCGCCATGCCGCGCAGCATCGATGTCTCGTTATCATTTCTTTTGTTTAATGCTCGTGACAACTGAGGCTTACTATAACACGAGTCTGCCTTCCGCGGGTGCTGTATGCGAGAAGGAGACGGTTCGACTTATGAAAACACGCAACAAATCACAGGGCGTGTCGACGTGACGGTTGCACGCTTTCGATCACAGGACTTTCCTGAGTAGCATCTGTGATACAAGAAAGTGGTCACAACACATCTGTAAGCCTAGTGATAAAATTGCATCGAGGCGTCCATTTTCGGTTACATCTCATAGAGTATAAAATACTTGAACTTTATCTGATTAAGCACAAGTATGTTTACACAATAAACATTTTGGCGAGCACCCTTATTGTGCAGTTTTTATATATGTAAGCTTTTTATCTGTCACAAAAAATAAAAACCTATTAATATACATATTTAATGATACACACAAAGCGTGCCTGTCATAATATCAGCACAGTTTTCTGCATAAATAAACGCCATTTTATATTAATAAGCAATTATTAGTTTTAACTAACAGTAGTCTTAATATTTTATTATAAAATTATAAGGTATCATAGCTAAGATACTTACAACTTTCGATTTCAATATGGCATAGCTGTCGATCCATAGGGAAATACTGAAGGTTCATAGGGCATGACGCTGTGATTGTCAATCTGAAAAATAAAACTGAATGCTGTAAAATGAAACTCAAGCCTATCTCTAACATTAATCAACTGTGGCACACAGACCTGATACTTCTAGTTATTGAGCCTGAATAATGGATTCGTATGAACTCGTTACTTGTCGTGGCGATGTGGAAATATGACTGTTTTTCATTGACGAAAAACGTGTCCGGGACCCATATGTTCTTTATGAATTCGGAGCCAACGGACAGAGTTTCAACTCCGGTGCGCTTTTTGTATGCTAATCGTGGATCTGTCCAGAATTGTCTGAAGTAAAAATCCAACGTGAAGTCCTGAGAAAAGTTAAAAAAAACGTTAGTAGTGCTGAAACAAAATAAGATTCATTTGGTTACCGAGACCTTATATTGCAACTAGTATAAATGTTCACATAATGTCATAATTATTATACTATGTTAGCAAACATCTCATAACACTTTCGTTTATAGCGTCGTTTGAGTGATTGCGCATCTCTATTGCGCCAGCCAGTTTCCCCTATGATCTCCATGGGTAACAACCGATAGGAACGGAGAATACTTCACGCAAAATGTATATATCCTATTTTGAAAAAAATATATTTTCCGACGTATGCAATCATAAATTTCTTTAAATAACTAGAATCTGAAATTTTTATAACTAACATATAACTCTACATAATTTGGCATGCTAAATTTAGAATAAAATGTACACAATGTGTAGTAATGAACACTGCGACAGTAATGAAAACGCTAGAAACACCTGCTGAATTTGAACAGTCCGAAGCCCGTATCGTAACTTCAGATAGAAAGAGTATCACAACGTAGAATATTATGGACACTGCCACTACATTACATCAAATAGGAAAATTTAGCGTTAAGCGTGACAACTGGCGTGAAAGATGCATAAATGTGGGTTCATAATAAAGCTTTGGGAAATGTGATTCCAAGAATGAATGTGGGTATGTCGAGAAGGGAGGGAAGGCTGGGAGGGTGGCAGGAGGGCAACCACGGCTCGATGAGGGCAATCTCTCTCTTAATTGAAGCTAGCAAGCTGACACGAATATGTATTGTAGGTGTGTTGTTATCTATTACATTAGAAGTACACTTGCTGACTAACACGGTTGAAAATTAACGGTTTGCGACTGTTGAACGAAAATCATCCCAACCACGGCAATGGGCCACGCCACATAGTGACTTTTTGTATTGATTTGGTTTCCACTTCAGGGGTTTTCATGTCTGAAAACGCCCAGCGAGCTCACTTTTTTCTATTTATTTGGTGAATCGAATTCTATTCAGGCCTTCAAGTAAGGGCACAATAATACAATTGTGAAATGTGAATAATAATAGGTACTCAATTAAAAATAATGTTTGGTACAAACGATGTCCCAAACCTCCTCAAAATAATAGAAAGTCGACAGTATCCACAATTATTTAGTAAATACTTACACATAATACGTACAAACATAGACAACAAACTACGAATGAGTCACGATTATACAGTCGTCGCAATTCCATAGAGCATTCAAGTAATTTGGCAAAATTTACTTTACAAAAATGTTTTATAAATTTTATCTATAGGTATAGTGCAAAAAGTAACTCTGTTTGTCAGCCTCTTTTATTATGATTTACTAAAAGAATAGAACAACGAGCATCTGTTATACAATCGTTTATATAAAAATATATAAAGCTCTGTTTCCGATGAGTAAAATTAAGTGCATAATAATGCATACATTATTAGTATTGGGTCTATCACACTGTTTTAGATTTAAATAGATGGAAAAATTGATAGATTTACAATGTAGTATATATGATTACTGTCTAACGTAGGTATACGAAAGTAGAAATAAGTTGTACATTAGCCAATTATATCAAAAAGTTACTTTATCTAAGATATAATGTTAATATTACTGAGTTTACGAAATGTAGCATCCCTGACGTTCATTGAACCGATTTTAATGCGCGATGATATTGTGCTTATTAATTAAATAAGAGAACATAATAATAAAGTTAATTAATTTATCTGAGTAAGCAAGTTAAAATTTTAACTTCATTTTATGGTTGCTTTAACTTAAAAGAGTGTTGAAGAATAAAAGATTCAGTGTGGTTGCGAAAGAAGTTAAACAAAATGATGTGATAAATAAACAGAAACACGTCAATTCCGAAACCAGTTTACAGCCGCACTGTGGAGTTACGAATACTGCAAAACACACAATTGGACACTTTCAAAATTGCGGAAAGTAACAGTTGCATTTCTTATTATGATGTTTTCTCAATAATGAGCGTAAGTATTTTGTTTTAATCGATAATAAGAAAGCAAGAGGGCGGACAAAGGGCGATCTGCTCCACCAAACGCGGACATGCTCGCAGCCTCGTGTCTGGGGCTGCTCGGTCGCGGCGGCTGTGGCCGGGGCGACCGAGACAAGCGAGAGCTGGCAGGGGCGAGTACCATGAGCACTTCGGAGACGGAGCTGATAGAGAGCACATACATGGTGACGCCCACCTCCACTGGCGGACCTGCAATCAAGGCCAGAGTGAGTCCCGCGCGCACCTCGCACCGTGAAAACCAAACCAGGCGGAGTAGACGTGCCCCATCGCCGGGCGGAGCGGCCGAGACGGAGGAGGCGCGGATGATATCGATTTGCCGTTTCAGTTGTGGTGTTAAGGCATGCGGAAGAAATGCAACGCGCAGCTAGTGGCATCACGGGCCGCTGGAACGCGACTCGCGCCTAAGCTTGTCGATCGAACCGTGGACACAGGTGCTACGATGAACCGTTTAATGTTGGTGAAAAACTAAGGATCATACAATTATGCTAGTATGCGCTGTGTCGTTATAATTTGTTAGCAAAAGGTACCATTTTCACTTCAGACAGAGAGCTGATGGAGAGCACGTACATGGTAACCCCCACTTCCACGGGTGGTCCTGAAAATGACACAATATTCAACAAATAGTACGCATCTAGATCAAACATTGAACAACCGGTCGGTTTCAATTGATCTGTGTGATACTTTTTTACAAAAAAATAACTTTCTCCTTATCGCTCACGCGTACTTATAGTTCCACACATTATTAGAAATGGAATCAATTTTAAAAACTGTTCTGCGGTCAGCCTTTCGATAACATAACTAGCTAATTATAATTTCATTCTACAATATATTTTATCGTGATATCATGTTGTTAGTATGCAGGATTGCGCTCGCAAGCAGGGAGAATGTGCGGAACTCGGAGAATCTGCTCATAATGATCACAATGCTATTACGACGGTATTTGTTTTCTCAGTAAATATTTTCGTGTATTTAATATAGGTAAGCGGACTCAAATGAGTGTTGGTATCGAAACGTTGCTCATGTAGATAGAGGACAAATGAAATTTCTCATAAAATAAATATTTGCAACTCAATGGCCTAAACTAGTAGCTAATACACACAGTGAAAATTCGGGGTGAAAATCAAAGAGTAGTCAATAGTTATTTAGTAAGTTCGTATAATCCGGATGGCTAGCCCTAGTCAATTATTAATTTTGAGTTGTAGTTTTTACTATAAAAGAGAAAAGTTTCTCTCAGTTTTCAGAGGAGTTAACTCAGGATTGTAAATTAGTAAGTGGCGGCCGTCTCATTTGATTGTATTTTTATTTTATTTTGACAGCTATCTTTTGTTTCACCTTTCACTGTAACCGTCTCCTGATTTTTAACTAAGTATAATAATTTACCTTATCACCGTGCTAAAACTAAGCACGGTATCTTAAAACAATCAAATAAATAAAACTACTTTTCAGTTTTATCGAACTCAATACTTGATTTATGAAAGAGAAATTCACTTTTATGTAAGTTTTACTACCCTTACCTACATGCGGAAGTAGCTGATTGCGACGAAAGCTCATTTAACATTAAAATTTCAATTTGAAATCATTGGCGACTTCGATTTAACCTAAAGTTATTGAACAAATATCATTAAAGCTAATACTTATGGTAATACTAACCTTAAAATGCTTATACTAACCTCCATAGTTGGGCCTTACTCTTTTGTCGTAACTTATACTAAATGAGTCTAAAATCGCTGATATATTGACATCGCCGAACATGCCACCCCCGCCGGCACCTCTGTAAGCAAAAATATATAATTAATGCCTTATTCTTACTAATACAAAATGTTGTTGAGCAAAGTTGTCGTAGGTTAAAATCCAAGTTCAAACCTTTGAGGAAATATTACTACGTATAATATAGCTCGATGGTTCAAACTGAGACTGAGAGTGAGTAATAAAACAAGCTTTACAATAACGCTTAGGTTTACACAGAATTTTGCCATTTTGATCTACAAATAGTGGAGAAACATATTAGGAAAAAAGACAAACTGAGTAGTTTTTATATTTTGACGTTAGTTGAATTTTATGCTGTGGCTCTTGCTTAATGATATATTATGTAGATATATTAGTTATCGAAACTAGACTTCAAAGTGACATTTTATGTAACTAGTGAACAATTAGCCTTCTGACTATAAAAAGGTGGCCTTCGGCTAAAACATACAATTTTATACGTACCTACTTAGGTACTAGTAATAGAAGCATGAATAATAGAATGCAATTTCGAAGTAGGCGATTGCTATACAGAGTATAGTTACTCGGTAGCCGCAATGGTTTCACACTTCCAAGATACTAAGTAAGTAAGTTCGTATAGGCCGGGTGGATAGCCCTGGTCCAATATACTTAGACCTAGACTCTAACCGCGCCAAACAACCCAAACAACCTGTACAGCTTCAGCGTGGATACGACCTAATTGCCTTTCCTGGTATCCCTTTGGCATTGGACTATCAGTTTGGTACACACACAATAAAAGCGAAGCAAAGTGGAGCGTTGTAGTGAGTTGACCTGCATAGATGCGATATTTGCTTTGAGTTAAATAAAATTCGATCGTAGACCGACAGTTTTTTTCTTTGCACGGTTCATTTAATGTCTCTTATCTGCAATGAACTTCTAATTCTAATTTGTGGGGGCGATAGGTCCTGCACTGACGTCCCGCATGAGGAGTTTTGTGCATTTCCCCCTCCAGCGTCTACCCGAGCCAGCAGCAACGGGGCGTGGCTCTAGGCCGCTGGCATAAATGCTCCATTAGCTTAGATAGTGAATGAGCCGGCGATGTGGATGACAAAACTGAATATAATTCAGAAGCATCATGTGATCCGTTTGATGTCTTCAGTGACTTTGCAATGCGACAGAACATGCTCTACAGTTTCTTGTTTTGACAGCCCTTGACTTTGTCGTGGCTGTTTGCAAGAGAATTAAACTGCAAATAACTTATGAAGTAAAAATAATTGGCCAAGTGCACGTTGGACTCGCGCACAAAGGGTTCCGTACCCTATGGGAACTCCCTTTCAAGCGTCATCCAGTTGCCGTTATCAAAATTGAGCAAAAAACGGCAAAAAAAAATACGTTTCTTTACGGCCTATGGTAACAGTAACAAGTAATATAAATAATTTGTATTACAAGATGTTACATAGTTACTTCAGTTATTTTAAATTTAATTTTGTTTAAATTTCTGCTTTTATAAGTTTAATCATCTTTTGTACACATATTTAGAAATATTGTTTAGATCTAAACTTATGTATTGTTAATTTTATAATTATTGTAACTGTATTTTTTTGTGTGTCAAAAAAAAAATTAAATAAAAAATAAAAATTGTTGTATAGAAGCCCCTCTAAAATATTAACAATAGCTATTTGTTACAGCGGCAACAGAAATACATCATCTGTGAAAATTTCAGCTGCCTAGCTATCACGGTTCATGAGACAGCCAGGTGACAGACAGACGGACAGACGGATAGACGGACGGACAGCGGAGTCTTAGTAATAGGGTCCTGTTTTTACCCTTTGGGTACGGAATCCCTAAAAAATGAAAGCAGGTAGGTAGAAAATTCAACCTTAGGGTATAGACAGAAAGTACATGATCATAGCAAGATGGCGTCGAATACTGATATGTAATCAACAACATAACTTGACACAAGTGACATTTAAACTACTGATCAAATGTCACATTGGCGACTCAGCAAGCTTCAAGCAGAGTTTATTGTTGTATGTCGAATTACTATACACAGGATCTATTTTTTATTAAAATCTATGATTTACGGACTACAAATAAGTATTTATTCGAATAAGTATTTATTCGTAGTTAACGGACTAAAACACTCTGCCCAGAGCCTCTATTTTTGAACATGTACGTATGCATAACTGGCCACGTGTCCGAGTAAGAGCAGGAGCAAGCATGAAGATCTGTATTAGTGTGAATAGGACAGCAAAATATGCAATTTCTTTCTATCGGTTCAAAAATTAAGAAATTGCACTGCATATCTCTGTTTTGGTGGAGTCTGGGTAAGGCCCAGATTTAGATTTACCGCAATTTAAATTCATTGTTCGTTCGTCAACGCAGTTAGGCTTGGAATGTCATTATGATGAATTGTCAGTTCGTTAACTTCTTTATAATGAAGTCATTAGACTTAATTTTGAAAGCTTTTCAAACTTACTTAAAATATTGCTGTTTTTTCATTACAGTCCGTTAGAAGAAGGCGGCACTTTAGAATTATGGTTAGAGATCTCATTTATTTAGTCTTATATTTGAGCCTCACTGTGATTTTAACTCTCAAGGGAAAAAAACGCTTAAAGTTTATTTCGTGTGCTTCTCTATAGCATTATGGCATAGCTCCAATTGAGTCAGTAAGTTTTACTAAAGTTTAATATTTGAGATTAATTAGTTACTGAAAATCTGTCTTAATTTTTTCAAGTTGTTGGTGACTAGTTTGATATAATAAGTCACAAAGAACTTGGTAGAAGATGCACTTTGTACTTTCAGGGGTATATAGGTACCAATGTTCGTCGTTATGTCCAATTTTATTATGTGACCAACCCCAAACGGCCATACAAAATTCTCTGTACCATAAATTCTGTTCAAAATCAATGAACTTTTTAATTAGAACAGTCAGTTGTTTGCTAGACGAGGATCGAAATCCAGTTAAGTAGTCAGTATCTGACTGAGACAGCCAAAGTGGGCAAAGCACGGGTTGTCAGTTATTCAATTTTTATGGTTTAAATACTTTTTCGTATTTTACAGGTGCGAGCGATTTGACGACGATGACAGATAAAAATCTGAGGGGCAGCTTCTGATAACATATTAAAGCGTAAATTAAAAGAATTACTTCTCAGTAAAACTTACTATTCGGTTGAAGAATATGTAAATGATAAGTTATAGCGAAATATATTTCAAGATAAATTATATTTATTGTAATTGATAATCGAATTAGTACAATGTAGGTACAAATGTATTTACCATCATCTGACATGTAAATTATTTATCAATAAAGAATCTGTATCTGTGTCTGCATGGTAATAGTTGTTTTTAATTATATGTATGTACCTATACCGAAACTAACTGTCCTATGAAAAACAACACCTTGTATTTTAAGTGTCATCCACATCTACAATCTAAGTAAGTAATTAGTATTATTAATCTAATTAATCAATGGCTAACTTGGTACTGAAATTACAGGTCAGCTTTGAATGGGAAACCACAGGTCTCGCTGGATGGGAAACTCACGAAACTGTACAACTCGTACATAATATAGAACATACAGTTCATTTGTCCTTTTATTTCTAGACTAGCGACCCGCCCCGGCTTCGCACAGGTGTATTATACATATAAATCTTCCTCTTGAATCACTCCATCCATTAAAAAAAACCGCATCAAAATCCGTTGCGTAGTTTTAAAGATTTAAACATACAGACAAACAAACAAACAAACGAAAATAGCGACTTTATTTTATACTATGTAAGGATTGATAATATATTTTTTCCGAACAAGCCGGCTTCCGAAAAGGCTTTAGCACCATGGACTACATCTATACGCTGCGACAAGTTATACAGAAGACTGAAGAGTATAACTTGCCACTTTGCTTAGCGTTTGTAGACTATGAGAAAGCCTTAGATTCGGTCGAGACATGGGCTGTGCTTGAGTCTCTTCAGCGATGCCGTATTGGCTATCGGTATATCGAAGTGTTTGTATAATAACGCCACTATGTCGGTCCGAGTACAGGAAGAGATCTCAAAGGCGATCCCTTTGAAAAGAGGCGTCAGACAGGGAGATGTGATATCTCCGAAACTGTTTACTGCCACTTTGGAGAACGCCTTTAAGCTCCTGGAATGGGAAGGATTTGGCATCAACATCAATGGCGAATACATCACTCACCTTCGGTTTGCCGACGATATCGTGGTCATAGCGAAATCGATGGAAGAGCTCAGCACGATGCTCGAAGGCCTCAATCGAGTTTCTCAACAGGTGGGTCTCAAAAAGAACATAGATAAAACAAAAGTCATGTGTAATGCCCATGTCGTACCCACCCCAATATCTGTTGAAGCTCGGTTCTTGAAGTTGTTGACTCGTACGTCTACCTAGGACAAGTAGTCCAGCTAGGTAAGTCCAACTTCAAGAAACAGGTCAATCGCCGAATCCAACTCGGTTGGGCAGCCTTCGGAAAACTGCGTGACGTCTTTTCATCTGATATACCTCAGTGCCTCGAGACGAGAGTTTTCGATAGTTGTGTGTTGCCAGTGATGACATACGGAACTGAAACGTGGTCTTTTACTATGGGCCTTTTAAATAAGCTCAGGATAGCCCAACGTGCTATGGAGAGGGCTGTGCTCGGCGTCTCTCTGCGAGATCGAATCAGAAATGAGGAGATCCGCAGACGAACCAAAGTTACTGACATAGCCCAGCGGATTAGCAAATTAATGTGGCAATGGGCAGGGCACATAGTTCGGAGAACGGATGGCCGATGGGGCAGTAATGTTCTCGAATGGAGACCACGGACCAGCAAGCGCAGCGTAGGATGTCCACCGACTAGGTGGACTGACGATATAATAAAGATCGCAGGAACGCGCTGGATGCAGGCCGCTTCCAACCGGCTTTATTGGAAATCCATTGGGGAGGCCTATGTCCAGCAGTGGACGTCTTACGGCTGATGGATGGATGGATGGATATTTTTTTCTTTCTTTTTTCCAAATAAGTAACTGTCTGTTTATTGAATTGTCTAAAAAAATTTGTCATTGTCGGTATTCGTAGACCTAATAAATTGTTTTTCAAAGAAAACTTTAGCACAACAAATTTTTAATTCACCTACGCTCACAAAACATTGAATATAGTCCAGCAGCCCTATCCTGTGATCTTAAAGTGATTAATAACAGGCTTAATCTTCGTGGGCAGGTTAAGTTTGACATGATGCCCAAATTAATCTTATAAAAAAATCTCGATCGAGGTAGCTAAAGTACTGCGCAGGTATTAAACGTGTCGATTTGGTGGGATGTCGATATTGTTACAATAACAGTAAGTTTTTTTTAATTTTAATATCGAGGTAAATGGACGATAAACCCGGAAAAACAATTGTCCTATTAAATGGATGCTATGATTGGAGAGTCCTCCACTCCGAATGTTTCCAAATAACGAGTCATCACGAGTAATTTGAATCATCAAAATGATTAATAACAAGCTGATTTTTTGTGTGCAGCTTAGTAAATGTTTGTACAATCAAATGGCTACATAGTCCTACAAATTTAGTGGTATGTTTTTCCAGTCCTACGCTTAGAAGTTGTTTATACCTGCGCAGTACTTTAGCTACCTCGATCGAGATTTTTATAAGACTAATCTGGGCGTCTCGTCTAACTTAACCTGCTCACGAAGGTTCAGCCTGTTATTAATCACTTTAAGATCATAGGAGAGGGCTGCTGGACTAATACTACAATGTACGTAATTTATGTTACAAAAAATGTGCATTTTACTATGTACTACCACTATTTGCTACATTTAAATGTCTCGCGCGCTTAGTAAATGGAATGCCTTACTTAGATCTCTATGGCTGAATTGGAATCGAAATTACAGTCCACCAGTGAATTGAGGTGACTAGTGAAAACTAATTGGCGCCTTTGTATGATTACGTGTGTTTACATTAGCCTTTGATCGGATCGTAGACAAACAGTATGTGAAAGCAATTTCGAAACTCAAATATGTATCAAACCGAATTCAAAATGCAGTCACAGACAAAACAACTTGTTTGAAGTTAGAGATAAACAACTTGTGTATATTGAGCAAAGTGAAGCGAAACGAACGATTCGTTAGAGTTTTGCTTCATTCAGACGCAAAACTCAAATGAAAATACAAATTGGCATTGAGTTTTTCCATACGTAGATACACTAATTTGATTCACGTGATAGGTTGCGTAAAGGAATGTTTTTCTTAAATGTGTATGTGGTAACGTAATAAGTTGCATTGCCAACAATTGGCAATTCTGTGGGCATGTGAAAAGGGCTTGAGACGGCATTGGACTTGAGACTTTTTCATTTGGTTAAGTTTTGCCATTTATTATTTTGTGATAAACATCTATTTTCCAATTTATTATACGTTAGAAAAATGGCAATCGTGTGTATTTTTAGGTACATCACGCAAGCTGCCTACAGTATATTGTTATCGAAAAACATGAATTTAGTTTACAGTTTAATTTAATTTTATCGCTACGCCAAAATATACAATTGCAATACCTAATGCTTCTTTTGTAAAAATACTGAAATGATAAGACGACATGGCTTGTTGAATTGCAACTCGTTGTCTACACAATAGCTATTTTATATATCTGCAAGACTATACTACGTTACTGTAGATTTAGGCCCGTATCTCATAACATTACTCTCAAGATATGAATGATTCTTGGTTCAATTACTTGTTGCATTGAGGAAATTTCATCAATTACATAATTTACAGCATACATCTCTGATTGAGAAGACATTAACATAATATCGAATGATTCTAGTGACGAAGAATTTTGGTTACTTTATAGAATCTAATTGAATTGAAAATTGAACGGTAATTAGGTTTTACTTTTTTATGTTCTCTACCGACCTAAAATAACCCATAATTTTAGGTTGGTCATATAGCGGTATATTTACTTCCGGTTGTTCTCATCTTGCCAACGGCGAGTACTTGCACAGGCATAACCAAGTGACCAGGATCATCCATCAGCAACTTGCTCTTCGATACGGCCTTGTCAAGGCCGAGGTGCCGTACTGCAAGTACGTACCAGCGCCAGTTTTCGAGAATGGTCGTGCGTTGCTCTACTGTGACCGCTCTATCATCACGGACAGGACTATTGTCGCCAATAGGCCTGATATCGTGGTGGTCAACCGGTCTCAGCGCCGAGCAGTGCTCGTCGGCATCACCATCCCACATGATGAGAATCTCGTGAAGGCCGATAGGACAAGCTCAGCAAGTACCTTGACTTGGCTCACGAGATTACCGCCATGTGGGATCATTGTCCCGATAGTCGTGACTGTGAACGGTTTGATAGCAAAAGGCCTCGACCAATATCTCAAGAGGCTCTCGCTAGACGGTTGGGTCAAAGGCCAGATTCAAAAAGCAGTGTTCCTGGATACGGCACGCGTAGTCATGAGGTTCCTCAGTCTGTAGCCCCCACCACCAACAGCTTGAGCCCAGCCCCGCTGCCGGCGGAAACCTAGGTTAAGTTTTTATAATATTTTTGTAAATATTTTTTTTTTTTTTTTTATAATAATATTGTAAAAATTTAATTTAAGATGTTTAAATAAATGAATGATTAATATATTATCGCAGGGGCGGCTTTGTGGCGAGCCTTCGGTGAGTGGCGACACCGTGAACCATGATTAGGGAATCATGGTTCACGGTGTCGCTAAATGACGGGACTAAGTGAGACCCCTGACCTCTTACCTTAACCGGCTGGCTTGGAGTGGAAATCGCAAGAGCTAAGAACCTCCAGGGTGGAAGTGTTAAAGGGCATAACGCCGCTAGTAGCTCTTAGTGAACGCGCAGTACACCTCTCGACACCCTAAGCCGTCCACATCAAAGTTGCCCCTCCGGTGCTAACTTACGGTAGCCGTTTTGGGGGGCCCATTTAGTGGATGGCAAGTCACCACCCGCCTAAATATTGTGAGATGAGGCATTACTTGGCGGGTGCCGCACCTCATTCTATAGACCAGTTCATTATTCATTCAACATTCATATCACGTAATATTTCATTCCAATAGCCCAGAACCATACAAATGTTCCATTTTTACAATAGTTTTCCTCTTCCTTCCACCCAAAAACAGTGTTTTTTATAATATTTTGTTTGTAAAAGGGCCTCTCAATGTTGGCCATGGCTTCATTGATGCCCTTTAAAAGCCTGGGCCTAGCCCGTGATGTGAAAACTAATTTATAACATAACATAATGTAAAAAACAAGTTTATAGATATTTTTACAATATGTTCCTTAATCTGTACGCACCCTTACAATGGATCGGCTATAATTGTATCGTTCATCAGTTACCTTTAGTTTAGTACCTACTAAGTAATCTGTTATGAGAAATATAAGAAAGAGTTAGCAAAAATCAACATACTCGTAGCTACAAAATTGTTTCGCAGTAATAACTCTTATTTTGAAAGGTTCAATAACTACTTCTACTGAAAGTTAAATAGCAGTTTGCGTGCAAAGCCTCCTTCATGTGAAACAGTAATCTACTTACGAGTGCCTTGACTATATTAAAATAAACCCGTCAAGTGCGGATCGTACGATCACGCATCAAGAGTTCTGTACTAAGTAAAAATGAATTCTTATAATCCTAGAAATTCGTATAATTCTAAAAATGAGTCAAATTAAACTGCCAGAATTTTTATTACGCCGCTTCACGGTCACTGTCATAATTAAATGGGTAAAAAACCGGGCTTACTAATTACGTGTCACTGAGTAGTATTATTATATCCTTCTTGCCACCCACGATATCACTTCAGTTGTATACCAGCGGTCATACATACGAAGAAGGAACGTTAATGTCCACAGGGACAAATACATATAGGCTGTTTTGTTGAGGGTGAAGCAAAAATAATTATTTTTAGCTTTTATCAAAGTTAATTAAAAATGTAACTGTAGAGTCAACATGCTCTACATTTTTCACAATTATTCTACTTTAATCACGCTGTAAAGGATATTGCAAAGACTAATATTAGCTTTATTTGTTATGTAAAATGATTTCGTAATTATTTTATTGACGGCGTTTAGTTAGGTAGGAAAGTTATTTATGACGGCATTATCAAGGATTTAAAAAAAATGTCAGCATTACAATAAATTTTGTGCGTACAAAAAAGTTTATGTTTGCAGCCCATTTATCCTCTATTTTTACGCCTGTTTTAGGGCAAAATATGTAGGTATAATTTTTTTAAATAGTGTTATACTTAAGTCAGTATCACCAATGGTACATTTGGGTTAAAAATATATATTTGACCATAAGTCCAGACTTTGTACCATTAGTCAAAGTAAAAAATTCTTTATTCCGTAGACATTACAATTGCCGTTGGAATCGACAGATAACATTAAATTGTTTGAGATACAGTCTAAATAATTTCAATTTTAATACAAAAACGTACCATGTATACCATGGTGCAAACCATGTACCATTGATGTCACTGACTCAGGTATTTCACTATTTCAGAACGATATGAAACCAACCTAAAGGTTTTATTAATTTTTTTGGTAGGTTATCGTGAAAAACATGCTAAATATCATGATATGCATTTTTTTTAAATGGTAAATATATGTCGTCGTAGCTTTTCAGTCGAAAAAATTAAAAAAAGATTTTTTTTTAATTTTTTTTTTTTGGTTTTACATGCATAAACCTTAATTCATTGCAACATAGGTAATATATAAAGAGCCAGAGTCGATAATATGTTTATGTCTCCGCCACTAGTTATATTACTACTATATCACTTCACTTATTAAGTAAACAAAAATATATTTCCTTTGCACATTTCTAAGCAATAGCCTATGGTATAAACTAATCAGTCATTATTTGTCAAGTAAATTATTTCAGGTAGTTAAGGTATAATATAATTATTGGTTAATCTCTCTCTCTTCCTAGCTATGTATCCCACATGGTGATGGGGTCAGCTTTCCTCACTTTTCTCCTCCACTTCGATCGATCTTCGACATCGTCTTCGGAAACACTACACTCTCTCATGTCCCTCAGCACTACATCCCTCCATCTTGTCTTCGGTCTGCCTCTGGTTCTTCGACCCGGGATAGAAAGTTGCAGAGCCAAGTTGCCTACGTAGTCCGGTGGTCTTCTCTTAACGTGGCCATACCATCTCAGCCTACTCTCCTGCATCTTGTCGGCAATGTCGCGTACGCCCAGACTGCCTCGCACGTACTCGTTGCGGACTTTGTCGAGTCTGGTGACGCCGCACATCCACCTCAGCATCTTCATTTCGGCAACTTGGATGGTATGGACGTTCCTTTGAGTAGCAGCCCATGTTTCACTGCCGTACAAGAGAACTGGTCTTATCATGTTATCTTATAAATCAAGCCTTTCAGCTTGACCGGCATCTTTTTGTCACAAGTAACACCAGTTACTTCCCTCCATTTTAGCCACGCTGCGGCAATTCGGTGCTGAATGTTGACTTCCAGATTTCCAGAACTGTGCATTAAGTTTCCCAGGTACTTGTATTCCTCACATGAGGTGACAATTTGTCCGTCGATAGAGATTGCATTGTTGTTGTTTGGGTCAGATTCGTTAAAGGACATAAACTGGGTCTTCGCAACACTCAGCACCAGGCCGCCGGCCTGTTACTGATGTTTCCACGACTGGAGTGCTTTTTGTAACTCAGTGCGAATAATTATTGGTTAATCACTAAGAAAAAATTGAAGTGATAGAAAATGTTCAATTTTTTCTCTTATTGTTGTAACAGCACAAATAAGAGCATCAAACCAGTTCAAAATTTTATGGTGGCAACTAGCAACCATTTTATTACTAATGAATTTTCGAATTCTTACTAAATTATTTATTTTATCACTACGTAGTTTTATAACTTAGAAAAAAAAATGTTTTTGTAAAACAATAAAAATGCATCTATTTATAAACTGAAACAACGGTATCCCACATTCGCCATAAAAATCAGTTCGGTGTGAATTGTGTTAGACTTTTGTAATAAAACTCTTAAGTACGCGTACTTTTCATAAGCAAAGCTTGACTAAGTCTAAGTTCGTAAGTACCATTCTACGTGATTTACGTGATGTGTTATTACAGTGAAGTGACCTACTACCCTGAGTTAGCATTTTAGGTTGCATAAGCTCTATAAATTCGGGTTTTTATAGGATTTATAACGTTAATTAATTAACTTCACTATCCGGATGTTATGTTACATAGTAAGCACTTACTGAATTAACCATTTTCAGTAAAGAATTAACTAATAGGCTGCACTATCTATTAAGATATTCTTGTTTACATCTTTTCTGCCAAATTAAGAGGATTCTAAATCGACCAGTGTTATCGCGATTTCTGTATAACATTGAGATCTCGCGCATTTTTGATAAAAATTACGTTCCGGGAAATATAAAATTTACGTACTCTTTTCACCCCTTACATTGTAACAAAATGTAATGTTTTTGGTGTCAATCGCTTGAGTAAGAAATATTGCACGCTCATCTTTCTCGTGTTATTTTATTTCGAAAAAAAAAGACATTTCCGTTTACTTTTCAGCCAAAGTTTTGTGTCAAAATATAACTTTTTAGGTCATTTAAAAAACTGTCAAGCTATTGAAATTCTGATTACCTACATGAAAAAAATCCACTCATTTCGGATAATATTTAAAGGTAGATAAGAGCCAAGTTGGCACTTCACAATTGCTTTAGTAAAAAAGTGTACATATTTATGTGTAATTTTATGATGCGTCAAAAAGGTTAAAAAATCACAACATGTGTGCTCCTAAGAAATGTATTTTATTGTTATTCTATTTTATTATTGACATTGATACTATTTTATTTGATTTATATTGATTAATTATTATTTTATTCATACAATTTAATTTTTGATAATTTATTTAAATAAGCATTTTTTTTCTTTTAATTTTATGATAATTGTGCTTAGCTAAGATAAAGCTGAAATTTTAAGGATCCCTATTATCAAAGGTAATTATTCCACATCTTAATTTTAAAGTTTTTTACACTTTTACAACTACAAAAAATATATATTATAAAAAAACTTAAAAACTAGGGTGCCGCCGGCAGCGGGGCAGGGTGTAAGCTACCTGTGGTTGGGGCTACAGCGAGAAGAACCTCCTGACATGCACGCAGTGTCAGGGATTATTATAATAACAATTGTAATTGATTTCGATTGACTTGTATCTTGTATTTTGATATCAATGATATAATACAAACATGAATTTGTTGTGATTTTTTAACCAACGTGGAAGGTACGTAAGTCGAGGCGTATATTTTAATTTTTTTTGTGTATGAACACGCATAACTTTGTACCAAGAAGTCCGATTTGATTTTTTTTTTTTTTGGAAAGGGCATACCCTGAAATTGGCTCCATATTAATTTTATCAAAATTGGTTAGGTGAGTTTTTTGAAAAATCAACAATAATTAAAAAATGGCATACATCAATTCGAGCGAATTATTCGAATTTCGTATGTAGATTGCAATATTGAAGTCGATTGTGCTATTTTTGGCAATCAGTAGGTATATTTGTTTTTGTCAAATTGCGCAAGCAAGACCGTGTTTGGCGTATACATACTTTCTTAATGTCATGGAGCTACATTGCCACAGGCAGTCATACAAAACTCTCATTTTTGTCGGGAGTTAATAAAAGAACAAAGAAGAGGCTTCTTGTCCTTCAAGTGACGTGCTCTCCAAAAGATTCATAGGCTATAAACCTTCTTGTCGGTGAAGTGATCTGATTAGAAATTAATGAAGGTTCTAGGTTCTATTGAAGGCTAGTACCTAATCTGTGGTTCCGTAGAACATGCAAGGCTTGAGGTAAGTAGGTAGGTACCTAAATAAGTAAGTTTGTGTAGGCCGGGTAGTTAGCCATGGTAGGTAACCAAAGTTTTTAAGCTGCCTTTGAGATGGCTTGACGGTTAGAACAACTGGGACTCACAATTTAACGTATCATCCGAGCCACGGCAGCGCTCAGTTGTAAATGCAACCCGCGGACACCCCTCCAAAGACCGGCTGTGCCGAACGTTGTATTTGTGTTTGTTAATTCATTAGAAAGGCATTATGCCAATTACACTTAATTACAATGACATGTTGCGATGCTTTACTTCGGTGATTGCTAAGAACAGAAAGATACTAAGCTATGCCAAAGAATATGTAATAATTATGAGCTACGAGCTAGCTGCGCTATGAGCTACGAGCTAGCTACGCTATGAGCTACGAGCTAGCTACGCTGTGTGGGTAACTATTATCTTATCTGTGGTTCCGTAGAACATGCAAGGCTGGAGGTGTATATTGATAGATTATTGCGGAGAGGCGAGAATTGTTTCCAACTTTGTGGTATCAGTTTAAATTGCTTTGTTCCCACACTATCAACAACAACTGCACCGATCGAGCTTAAGTGAAAAGCTATGCAGAATGTCAGAAAGTTCATCTACGTTATCTACTTTCCAAGTTAAGGAAGTGATTCAGACCTTTACAATTTTTACTACGGGGCCAACTCGGAGTTCGTGGAAAAAATTCAGCTGTTTTATACACTTTATGTTGAAATGTTTAATTCCTGGTTGGCCCTTTCCAGTTTGCCATTTTTGAACACTAAGAATGTTTACTTTAGGCAATAAGCTATTTATAATTATTTTTCACCAAAAATGGTACAACCGACTTCAATCCTGCAAAATTCGAATGGTTTGCTACTGATGTAAGTAGGTATGCCATTATAAGATTTTTGATGATTTTTCAAAAATCTATCATTAGAAAAATTTGATATTTTTAGAGACACAGTAAGAAAGTTCAAAATTAACTTAAACTCAATTATGGCAGAAAATGCCAACCCTGTTCACTAACTCTTCTCACAGCACACAATAATATTTTAACTAATAGAATTTAATAATTTGTATAACTGTGATTTTAATTTGGTTTTAGAGTAGTAATGTTTTTATTACTTTGTAAAAACTATTGCATGTGGGGCTTCCTTAGAAAGATGACGCATTTAGTCTAAGTTAGTATATAAGTAATTGATGTTTGTTTTGATGCAATTAACAATGTGAAGCCTAATAAACAAAATAAAAAAAAACCCATCTAGCAAGATATGGGATTTTCAGCAGAGAGCAAAAAAGTAAACCATCAAAGTTGTTTACGCTGTTTTTTGGTCATTCTTCAATATGGCGATTTTTTACTAGTAACCGTACTCTTATTTATTTTTCGTTAAACTGAACATTTAAATTTGATAATATGACTGATAGTGCGGGGGCACGTAAAAACTTGCTCATCAGAGAATGGCCGTTGATTCAAAGCAATAAAATATAATAAATCATATTGTAATTATGCAAAAAGCGCCACATTAGAAAATAGCCGTTTTACTATTGCTATTATGATTTTCATTCATGCAGAAGTGTATATAGCATTAATAGCGTGTGAAATAATCGTGAGTAAATTCGTATAGCCCTGGTGTCAGAGTTTTAACCCGGCTGAAGTCGCTGAATGACCTCTGAAAATAGGCAATGATAGGCCTCTGACATGGCTAAACAGTTAGAACAACCGGGTCCTAAAATTTTACCTGTCAAACCTACTATATAGTTAACAATATTTTATTTTGATATTAGCAACAGGCATAATTAGTGAGGTTGTAGAGGGAAACCGTTTTAGGTATCTGGATCAACTGAACCAAGGTTTAAAATTATTTTATCTATAGAAAGCCACATTAATTGTGAGTGTCATAAAAATGTCACGTTATCGAAGCTTTGGGAAAAAGCTACTATGATTATTTGTTTTTAAATATTAGGGGTTATCTTACACATTCTTTGACCCCAAACTAAGCAAAGCTTGTGATATGGCCGCCAGAGACTGATACACTACATATACTTATTTTTAAATACATAATTATATGGATCATACCTAAATAACACCCAGACACAGAGCAAATACCTATGTTCATCACATAAATATTTGCCCCGGGTGGGAATCGAACCCACGCATCTTTGATCTAGGAGTCAGGATCACTAACCTAACTAACTGATCCATCGAGGCAGTCAAAATAGTAATTTATTAATCAAGCAGCTTGCAACAAAACCCTATTATTGATAACCCTTTTATACAGTGAGATCAATTTTATTTCATAATTTACACCACCACTAAACGGATGAAATACACGGAGCTGCCATAATTCCGTTAAAAGTTAAGTTTGTACGAATGTGCAGGATGGTTAGTCCTGGTGTCAGAGTGATTAAGCCGCCTAAAGGCCCCTGACTTGACTAAACTCTTAAAACAACATTTTAATGGAACCTACAATTTAATGTGTCCTCAGAACCTTTCAGAAAATCCGTAAAATCTTAGTCAAGCAAAGTGTTCATGTGCATGATACCTACTGTACACATAAGATCTTATAATAGGCTTGTTTACTTAAAAATATAATTAGTCCGTCAAATAGATTTTCAAAAAGTATTTTTGCTTTTGTAAATTTAGCAAAAATTGATGAAGATATAGCCTGTTAAAGTTTCGCGTGACGTCACTAACCGCTATTAAATGTACCGGCTAGTGCTGTCACGAGCCGACTCTCAAACTTTGACAAGGTTTATCTTTGTCATTAAATGTTTGATTGAAAAAAGAAAAAAATACGTGTCCAATATTTTTCAATAATCTATCTGACGGATTAATTAAAATAATGATTTTTATACCCAGTAAACATCCTTATTGTACAAACAAACTATATCCATCCACTAACAACCAGGAATTAAGGTCAGAATAATTTGCTTGCTTTTTTCTACAATATTTCATAATATCAGATAAAAAGCTTTCCCGGAAAAAAATATAACATTTAATAGAGGGATCGTCCAACGCCTAATCATTATACCGGTTTCAACGTTGTAGGAAAATGTTAGTAATATTTTTTCTTAATATTTTCACACAATAAAGAATCTGTCGACTAGAAATTATGTGCATATCATAGTAGCAATTTTTTGACTATAAATTATTTGTAAGTTTAAGGAGAAAAAAATGTTTTTTTTTTTTGAGAAAATAATAAGCTTATCAAGACAAACGCTGGTACTGACACTAATAAGTAGTCCTTTTTGAGATATTTGTATAATATGGATTTAAAAAAAAATAGCTCTAAGTTAAAATGTGGCTGTAGTAGTTTAAGTACTTTTAAAAAAACTGCCAATTCCATACTCTAAACTTTCTATTTTACCCTTGGGAATAGAAATATAACATTTTATCTTATCCTGTATTTGGAGGTTTGTTTTGATAGATTCGAGGTAGATGACACAAAATACCTGCTACTCATATCATTTTATATAACTTTCCTAGAAAGATGAGATCCGAAGAACCAACGTTGCTGATATAGCCCAGGTGATCAGCAAGTTGAAATGGCAGTGGGCAGGGCACATAGCACGGAGGACTGATGACCGATGGGGCCTAAAAGTTCTCAAATGGAGACCACGTGCTGGCAAGCGCAGCGTAGGATGAACAACAATAAGATGGACAGATCACCTGATCCAGACCGCAAGATCGTGCTGGACGCGAGCCGCTCCAACCGGTCCTATTGGAGATTCATAAGGGTGGCCTATGTCCAGCATTGTACGTTCTATGGCTGATGAATGGAATGAACTTTCTTATAAGGCAAGCAAATCTAGTAATTATTTGATATTCAATTAACTATTTAGCGTATTGCAGTTATTTTTCGGTGCCAAGCGAAAACAAGGACTCGAAACAATAAATAGTAACGCGTGCCAACTCTGCGGGCTGAATGTCTTTTACTATTGTGGCATAAAACGGCAAAAATGTTGGTGGTTAAATGAAAATTATGTTAAGCTCCTAAGTAAAAGAAAGAAGAAATATTTTAATGTTTGAATTATAAACACTGCAATTATACAAGCTAAGTAGCATAATATGTATATCATATAAATATGACAGTTCGTATATGTTAGCAGTGTCAAAGATTTGAAGCTGCCTGTCTTAGTCTGTCCTAAGTCTCTGATGGTTAAACAAATAAGGTCTACAATCAAGGTGTCATTCGAGCCACGGTAGCGATCAGATATAAATGCTACCCGCGGTCACCCATCTGAAGACTGGCCGTGCCAAACGTTTCAAAATTTCGGTGTTACGTACGAGTATATATGATCAAGCCATATTATGAGCGATGTCATAATAGATTTATTATACTTAGTTGTGGTTAGGTACTTTCGCTGTAAGACTTCATTTGCATGTAAAATGGAATGATTTGAATTGTAAAATTTGGTTTGAGTCCTTTTTATACTTTGGGAGGTTCTCATTTTGCATCCTTTACAGCTTCATGCGGAAAACTCAAGGACTCTATGACGTATTTGCGCATGGCCTGTCGATTTTTTGTTCAACTGCCATGCGGGGTTTACCTGGTGCGTTGTTGGTAGCCAGTTGTACGCAATTGAACGTGAATCGTAACGAATATATTCTTGAAAAAAATCTCTAATGCAATATGCAGCAATTGCATTTGGGATCCTTCTCTATATTTCATTCATAAAACGATCTCACCTTTACCAAGTATAAAAATAAATAATTAACATCAACAATTGACATTCACTTATAATTAACATCGATGCAAGATTAATTTAAACAAATCAATTACTTATTTCGCGTTTTATTTACCTACGTTAAAATATTACTTTTGTGTTAAATACTGTTGTCAAAAATTCATATCGTTATCTAAATATTATAGTATGACTTAAAATCGTCTTTTCACGAATTTTGCGACAAAATTTCCTTTCAGAATAAATTGTAAGTGTAGCAAGTACTAAAACTAATGCATTCCACTTTACAGCTCCGTAGAGATTTACGATCGCCCCAGCTTATCGAGGATTAGGTGGTAGGCTACATAGCAAAGCTTTGAAAGAAAAAGACTCACGCGACATGGTTGGCTTGCGGTAGGAATGCGGCCGCAAGTGCTAGAAGTATGGGCGCGCTGCGGGGGCGGGCGCCGCTCATCGCGCGTGTGATCGCATGAGCGCCGGCTGTGTGTGCGGTGGTCGCCGGTCGCCGGTCGCGGGTTCGCGCGGCAGACTGCTGCCCGGAGCGCGCGCCGAGCCGCTCCGCTCCGGCTATCGATCGGGCAGGCGTGACCCGGCCCGGCACCGCCTGTCGCTACTCTATCGACCGCCGCGCCGCCGCCGCCGCCGCCGCCGCCGTCGTCGCCGCAGCCGCAAGAACGGCAGCGCGATCACTTCATCCCTACAATGTAGTGTCATATTCTGCATGGCGCGCGAAAACACTCATTAGTTATTGCAATTTTTTTTAATTTTCCACATCTGTACGGTTTCAGTAAGATTGTTTCGTTATGATTTATACATACCTATGATGTTCGATCCAACTATTCCACTGCTAATTATCGTATGATGGCTATATTCATATAAGAACCTAAAAAATGACGTACATTCGGTTAGAAAAATAATTAAGTTCAGCGACAGTGCCAAAAACTTGTAACAGGCCCTGTCAGTCAGACTTTAAAGAGGTGCATGCAATCCAATTAAAATTGTCAGCACAGTTACCTACAGTTACACAGTCTAACATTGCATTTAGGCTGCGCGCAAATATAATTTGTAATGTTATTAAATCCTATAGGATTGATTTATAAGCAGATAGTATTCTTTGTTTCTAAAGGGTTATTGAATTCGACTAAGCCGTTTATGATAATTCTACAATAATGTATATGGGTGTCACATCGGTTCATGCAAGCTACCCAAATTCTGTACACGGTGGAAGTCGGTGGTGCCATTTTTCATAATCCTATTGATATTATAAACGCGAATTTTTGTGAGTATGTAACGATGTTTGTTACTCTTTCACGCAAAGAATACTAAACGGATTGTGATGAAACTTTGCAATAATAATACCTACTCATAGCACAAAGGCTTTTTTTTTTAAATCTTATTTATTATACTGGGGCTTTAGTCGCGAAGCGATTATGCCAGCCCCGTTTTACTAATACTAAAATACATTCAAAAGGGACTTGAGTACCTACGCTGAGTGAGTATCTCCGAGACCATGGCATACAAGGTCCAACATACAAGTATATGGTATACAAGGTCCTCGCTGCATCGCTCATGGGTGCAGCTAGGATACCTTAAAACATGCCAACGTCTCGAGGATTAACTCTGTACTCACGCATCCTAAATACTCTCATATCCTAACTCCAACCACATGCGTCGAGAAGACGGGAAACATCCTCATGGCTTCCGCAGAGCGAGCAAGTCGAAGATTCTACCCTACCCATTACTTAGATGTTCAAAGTTGTTAAGTGGAATGTGGAAAGGCTATAATTTATAAAGATTTCGCGCGAAACGAAGTTTGCCGGATAAGCTATGGTTCGATATAAAAGTTATTGTCATAATAAAATGAGTGTCTATGTCAACATGAATCATAATGAGCAGTTATCGAGTTAGAATTTTAATGCTGTGAATGGAACAGTCAACAGAGTTTCGCGTCGAAGCCTGAGCCCTTAGTCCAGGTTTTGCGTAGTTTACCTAAACTTTCGCGTTCGCGTGTAGCTCCATTCATTCTGTTTAGTTCTTCCTCGTTTCCGTCAGGGGCGCTGTACAAAAATGTATAGAGCCATACGGAAACAACGGTAGTTTCAATTTACGTGTAAACCTGTACTAACCACTCTGGTCGCTCAGTATTCATCCATCTGTTTGAATATTCAGTGGCAATCAGCCGTGCGAGCCGTATTGAATTACTTTTCAGTTTCGAAGGTAGATGCAGTGGAATCAATTGGATTCAATTGTTAATTTTAAGTTTTGGCAGTAGGTATACTGCGTTACACGTAGGTACATTGGAACGATTATACATACAGCGACACTCTCTCAGCGTTGTTAAGTAAATTCGTATAGGCTGGGTGGCTAGCCCTGGTGTCAGAGTTTTTAAGCCGCCTAAAGACCTCTGACATGGCTTAACGGTTAGAACAACCGGACCTACCATTTAACGTGTCATCCGAGCCACGGTAACGCTGAATTAAAAATGCCATCCGCGGTCACCCATCCGAAGACTGACCAAGCCGCACGTTTCTTAACTTTGGTGTTCGCTGACAAACAGCTACTTAGTCAAACTACGCTATGAGCGCTAAGTATAGCGTAGTTTGACTAGGTGTTCGTTAGCGATCATCGAAGTTAAGCAAAGTTCAGTCGTTCAGCACGGACAAACTTCGGATGGTGTAGTATTGCAAACGGTAGGGTTTTCAGCACCATAAGTTATAAGAAGACCTAGAAAGACCTGCCTAAGGATTAGGATTCCTAGCGGTTCGAGGGTAAAATGAAAATATCAGTCAAACCGTATTACATCACTTTTTAATAAAAACACATAACCACAGAGTTAACAGAAAAGTATGAGTCACTGAAATTTAGAATAGCAGCGCGGCTGGGATAAGAGAGGCAGTAGGAAATGTCTTCGCGATGCTGGACTACCAGGAACAGGAGCGCCGGAAATGTTCCCAGTGCCGGCAGAGCACTGGAAATCGGAGCGTTAGATGCGTCCCCAGTGCCGGCAGAGCACTGGGAACCGGAGCGTTGGATGCGTCCCCAGTGCCGGTAGATCACTGGAAACTGGAGCGTTGGATACGTCCCCAGTGCCGGCAGAGCACTAGAAACCGGAGCGATGGATGCGTCCCCAGTGCCGGTAGATCACTGGAAACTGGAGCGTTGGATACGTCCCCAGTGCCGGCAAAGCACTAGAAACCGGAGCGTTGGATGCGTCCCCAGTACCGGTAGATCACTGGAAACTGGAGCGTTGGATACGTCCCCAGTGCCGGCAGAGCACTAGAAACCGGAGCGTTGGATGCGTCCCCAGTGCCGGTAGATCCCTGGAAACTGGAGCGTTGGATACGTCCCCAGTGCCGGCAGAGCACTAGAAACCGGAGCGTTGGATGCGTCCCCAGTGCCGCTAGATCACTGGAAACTGGAGCGTTGGATACGTCCCCAGTGCCGGCACAGCACTAGAAACCGGAGCGTTGGATGCGTCCCCAGTGCCGGTAGATCACTGGAAACCGGAGCGTTGGACGCGTCCCCAGTGCCGGCAGGGCACTGGAAACTAGTCAGGCCGACACTCTTTTGTATTGGTACACCAGTTTTGGATAACACTGTATAGAAGAAATTCGAAGGTGTAGAATAAAATGTCTTTTTTATTTATTTTTTTATTTTGGCACTACATGCATCTAAATTATGTTATCCACATACATTGTAGACTGTACAGTATTGAAAGCAAACACACAGTCAATTGGATTTTTAACAGCCATTTTTTTTATGAGATGAATAAAAAATAAATAGCTGTTAACAAAAATCACCCTAAACCGCTTTTATGATGTTGTGTTTATTTTTAACCACCGAACCCGTCAAAAGTAAATCTTAGTAGGTATAGGTCAAATCAAACATCTCGGCGGCTGTGAAGTTAGTTACAAGCTGAGCAAAACCCGATCCTCGCGCAGCTGTTACTACGTAGGTCAAGAAAGCACTTAGTTTTGCAGCTAGAGCCACGTCGTATACTTAAATGTACTTTGCACTTAGTTTGGCAGCTAGAGCCTCCGAAAACTTGATGTGCTTTCATAAATAAATACTTTTTGAATTTAGGAAATGAATTTTGAACTTAGTATTAAATAAAAGATAACATATTAAAACAAAGGAATTAAAACTAAGAAATGATTCTCATGTAATTGTGTCATAACATAAATTAATAGTTTAAAAACACTAGAAAATCACGCTTAGTAATGATTCTCATGTAATTATATCATCATATAAATAATAGTTTAAAAACACTAGAAAAAAACGCTTAGTCCATTACGTGGCCTTTCCCACAAATGCAAACACGACTATGATACGATATTCCATTATGGAATGCCAGTGCCTATCTTCCGGCTTCATCTTCAGACCTTGAAACCTAATCGTGGTCAAAGTTCTTTGCAAGACTTTTCTAAGAAATCCAAAACACCTATGATACGTACCCATCATGAAGTTCCAGTTCATATCTTCCGGCTCCATCATCAGATCAGTTCGACAGTACTATATTATTGTATTGTCATCAGCAGCTGCCAATTTTCATTACGTTACGACCCTTGGAAGATGGTTCAATTAGTTACCTTAAGATTATATTATACTCGTATGTTAGTTACATACACGTCGACCTAATATAAGCTTGTTAAGGCTGCGCCTAATACTGTGAAAAAAACAAATTTCACACGCGCTTCTTGCATCGCACGCTATCATCTATGAGGCTTTGTTTAGAGTCGAAAATCGCATGACACTGCTTATGATGATGTTGGCTTCGAGCTCCAGCTTATATTTTTTTATTTGGAATTTTAATAATTTATTCAAAGTTTAAGCATGTAACATTAAAAAAAAAACTAATTGAATACTTGGCTAGAACATTAGCAGCCTGGCTACATAATTTATTATAATTATTTTTAGAAAAAATAGCATGACCGACTTCGACCGTGTACAGAATTCGCAATATTTCGCTCGGATTGATGTAACATTTTTCCCATTTTTGTTGATTTATCAAAAATGGCTCAGCCGATTGCGATAAAATTTACATGGGACCAATTTCGAAGTATAAACTTTCCAATAAAAAAGAATTATCATAATCGGACCTCTATGTAAAAATATACGCGTTGAATTGAGTACCTCTTCCGTTTCGTCGGTCAAAAAATAATGTGGTGTTGTCGCTGATAATTTCGAGCATTTAAAATAAAATGTTTTTTTTTTTTATTGTTCGAAGTTTTAATATTTTTCTAAAGTAACCATACTATTTTCCAAAATTCTACGCGATTAATCTGCTACTTAAGGTTTTTTCTTTCCTTTGGTATTTTTTTTTATATGGATGTTTATGTTTGTTATCTTTACACCACGTCTTTAAAAGTACACTTTTCGGTTGATTTTGGCATTAGGCGCCCCCTTAAAAATACAGAGAATTATCTCACAGTATTGACCCACATTCGCACGTCATAAGTAAAGCGCCCCATATTGTGTTCATTTACGCCGGTATCGTCCTAACACAGCAATAAATTTTTATTTTTGTAGGCGAGATCAAAGCTTTCACGAAGGCTCGCATTCATTCAAGTCTTTTGTGTTTTGGTTTCTGACCTCTATCTGAATGAGAATTAGTAATAATCGGCCAAGTAGGCACGAGTCGGACACGCGCACGGCGGGTTCCGTACTGTATGGCGATGTCTGTGAAATTTCATGCATCTACCTGTTACTATTATTAAAATAGAGCGAAAGACGGCGAAAAAAATCAGGCTTGTTGTATGGGAGGCTGGGAGCCCCCCTTAATTATTAATTCTGTTTTTAGTATATGTTATTATAGCAGCAACAGACATACATGATCTGGGAAAATATCAGCTTTCTAGCTATAACGGTTCATGAGGTACAGCCTGAAGACAGACGGACAGCGGAGTCTTAGTAATAGGATCCCGTTTTTACCCTTTGGGTACGGAACCCTAACAATGGAATTTACTCCGATTAGAGTACGAGTAACAAAAATAACTTTCATTGTTATTATTTGCTATGTTTGCTCTCATTATTTGCTATACTCGGATCGTCTTTGTTTTGTAAACACAAAATAACTGCGGGGCAATTCTCTCAACCGATCTCGTTACTAAGGTGACACGTTCTTGAACTTGTCTCGTTTTTCTGACAGTTTTGCGCGGTCGGAACTGTCAAAAAAACAAGAGAGGTTCAAGAACGTATCACTTCAGTAAAGAGATCGGCTAACAGAATTGCCCCGCTGGTCCCTTGTCTCGTTTTCCTGGAAAAGAGTTTTTTATTAGTTACTAAGATTGTATTACATGCGAGCATTTTTATTTTTAGACGACAAAAATTTTAAAGGATATTTTTGTATCATATCAAACATTATTTTTAGGGTTCCGTACCCAAAGGGTAAAAACGGGACCCTATTACTAAGACTCCGCTGTCCGTCTGTCTGTCTGTCTGTCTGTCTCTGTCACCGGGCTGTATCTCATGAACCGTTATGGCTATAAAGCTGAAATTTTCGCAGATGATGTATTTCTGACGTACCAAAATAAAATACCAAAAATAAAATAAAATTTATGTTTAAGGGGGGCTCCTATACAACGAACTTTAATTTTTAGCCGTTTTTCGCTCGATATAAGTAATGGTACCAGGTAGATGCTTGAAATTCACAGAATATTTAGTTGTATATTCTCTTCAATAATAAATAATTAAATTAAAATAAACATTTAAGGGGGGCTCCCATACAGTACGGAACCCTTCGTGCGCGATTCCGACTAGCACTTGGCCAATTATTTCATATTGATGCCGTGACCGGACAAGGCAGCACGATAAAAACAGGATACGCTCTATTAATTGCTTCCAACGTCAACAATAGGTACTCGTCGAAAATATTTTGTCGGTGCCAAAACGAAAGTGACTAGTTAATGACGGAAAAGCCTATGAACCTTGCGTCTTCGGAACACTAGCCCGACGCTCTAGACCACTGAGCTAACCCGCTATACTGGACTCGCGACGAATTTTGTGAAGTGTTTATCATTTTTAACCAACTTATAGCGACTAGATTAATCAATTTTAAACTTAGGCGCTTAACTTAACTTTATGGCGCGCGCGGCTCGTCGCTGCGGCGCGGCGGCGCTTGCATCGAGGAGGTGTGGTGCGTTATGAGTAGGTAATATTTATTTGTATGGCAAAACTGTATTTAAGTATTGTATTTTATTTATGTTAGTTATTTTATTTGTTTGATAAAATATTATTATTATATATTATTATGTATATTGGTATTTAATTTATGTGTATTGTTTATCGTTTAATCATAATATTATCTTGCCTGATAAAATATGTTAGTACATAATAATAGGGTTCGTCTTAATATATTCTATGGGATTTTGTCCGTCGTTTATAGGTTTACATCTCGTAGATTTGGTTACACTTTGGTGCCTACTTGCCTGATATCAGTGTTTCTGACTTTTCATGTTCCTACCTACACATTGTGTGATCCTGTTATCTATTAATTAACCGACTTGAAAAGAGGAGATTCTAATTGCGACTGTATGTTTTTTACCGATTTTGATCATTCTCTTTTAGTTTGGTGGAATATACCTACTACAGAGGTGGTCCTATTTAAATTATATTGAACTCAGTTGAATCGTTTTTGACAAATCAACAACGATAATGTAAAAATTACGGCATCGATGATAGATTGATTCATGTGGACTATTCAAATTCTGCAAACTATTGGAGGCATTTGTGTCATTTTTGTCGAACCATATAATTATTTATTTTTCAAGATACCTACTAAGATGAATCAAGTCACAATCAGTTTTGCCAAAAAAAAATGTCAAATTGTGTAAACATTGCGAAACAAAACAAGCAAAATCTTCATTTCCAGTTTGATATTATATCAGCCTTTCTAGAACCTGATACTTATTCAGAAAGCTTTCGAAAGCAACCAGAACGAAGTGCGAGAGGTAGAAAGTACCTATTTGAAAATGCCAAGCATTTCTATACCTAATTAATGCTGAAAGCTCTCAAAATCAAGTAGAATGAAGTGTGAGCGGTGGAGTTGTCTTTGAAAATGCCAACATATCTTGTCAGTGAAGATCTGTTAACCCACTAGCTAATAGTACCTACTAGAGTATTTTTAACCGACTTACAAAAAGGAGGAGGATCTATGTTCGTGTGTATGTGTTTTTTTTGTGTATGTTCATCGATAATTTTGCCAATTGTGAACCGAATCGAAAAACTCTTTTTTAGTTCGAAAGAATATAACCTCGAGGTGGTCCCATTAAATTTTTTATAGAAATCGGCCGAGCCGTTTTTGAAAAAAACAACAATTATGTAAGCAATTCGAGCGAAGTATCCGAATTTTTTACACCATGAACATCGATAATTTCGCCAATTGTGAACCAAATGGAAAAATTATTTTTTAGTTCGAAAGGATATTGTCCCAAAGTTGTCCCATATAAATTTTACAGAACTCGGCTGAGCCGTTTTTGATATATCAACAATAATGTAAACAATTCGAGCGAAATATTCGAATTTTGTACACGATAAACATCGATAATTTTGCCAATTGTGAACCGAATCGAAAAATTATTTTTCATTTCAAAAGGGTATACTCCCGAGATGGTCCGATTTAAATTTTACAGAATTTGGCTGAACCGTTTTTGATAAATCAAGAATAATGTAAACAATTTGAGCGAAAATTCGAATTTTGTACACGATGGAAGGCGGTTTGCCATTTTTCGTGAAAAATAATTACTAATACTTACATTTTTGAACTAAAATAACAATTATGGTGGCTTAACTATAATAGTTAGACATGTACTGTTGAAACACTTTTTGTACACAATGGTGTGTTCTACAAAGTCATGGTACATTTTTTTTATTCTATCGTCAATAGTTTTCACAGCGCACGCGATGGAAAGAATATTTTAGGTAGGTTTTTTACACCTTTGGTTAAATTTAGGAAATTTTGATAAAGATCCCTAATGTAATAAAAAAATATAGCCTATGACACCCAGGGATAGTGTGTCTTTCCCTGGGTGAAAGAATTTTTCAAATCAGTTCAGTACTTAGTTTCGGAGCCTATTCAATGCAAACAAAAAAACAAACAATCAAATCTTTCCCTCTTTATAATATTGGTATAGAGGTATATATACTAGCTGTACCTACCCTGCGCGCGTTGCTACGATGACAGTCGCACCAACTTAAAACCTTCTTTAGCTCAAGCACAACAACTAAAGATCATCACATGTTCAAATGCATAGTTTACGATTCTGTAAAGAACATACCTACAGACAAACATTCATTTTTATATACAGGGTTATTTCTAATCAATTAGCATCCTTTAGGGGCTTATTCTGTAACTTCATCAAAACTAACAACTTTTGTTCTGCAACTTTCGTCAAATTCCTTCTAAATCAAAAGGAGTCTCCCCCAACTTGCGCCAACTGTGCTGGAAAACACACTGCCAACAGTAGTCAGAGTCAGAGTGAAGTGCGCAAACGCATTGTCAGAATACCCGGAGACCCACGCCCACCACCTCAAGAGGTCCAAACGGACAGACGCCTAAGGGGGGAGTCACCAGCAGCCAGAGGAGGACAAGGGAGATCTTAAGGTATAACTGCTGCGTCATGGAGAATACAAGCCCAGCAGCCCGCCGCAACGCCGATAATTTAAGCCCCTCCACAATTAAGTTCCCCGCGGTGTACCCACTGCCTGGATGGGGATAGCCAGCACTGCCCAACACCAGAGCACCTGCCCTCCTACTCACGACGCTCGTACCTGGCGAGCCCTCCCGAGAGACCTCCTCTTGGCCGATGCAAAGGAAGAGGAGGAGAATGAAGAAGACGGCAATCAGGCAGCCATTAAGATGAGGCCCCAAAGGGACAAAGCCACGATTAGCCAACTAAGCCTAGACGGCCCACGTAGTCATCTAGACCGACGTGGTACGGAAATTCTCAAACACCGTATCGCAAGAGTTACAGACCACCCCCTACATTACCCCCTGGGCAGAGTCCCAGGGCGTTCAGCCCCAGCAAGAGGGGTCACCCTGACGCTGGATTCTGACTCCAAGGTAAAACAGGAGGAGGAGAACCACGAAACGAAACGTTATTTGCAATATCAGGGATGATACCGAAGAAAAAGTGGTTCATAATAATGAGACACCTAATAGACTACTGTAATAGTACATTATGATATAAGTGCGGTAAGTTGAAAATTACAGCCGAGGCGATATTGCTATAAGGAAGCAGAGGCTGTAATTTCCAAAGCGCACGTATGTTATACGACGTTTTATAACATATTTGCGAGGAAATTAATAAAACTCTGACTTTCTTAAACGAATAAATCTTAACTTGTCCACAAATAAGCGATACGTGCGCATCGACGTTTTTTTTTAGGCAAAGGTACAAAAACAGCCAGTATTACTAATAAAGTAAATTAATATTTTTGTTACAGATAAATGGTTGTAATTTATTGTCTAAAATAATTATTAAATAATTAAATGTTTATTTATTATATTTTATCTCCCAAAGTTTATTTTATTCATAAAATATTGACCACTTTTCTGACATAAAAACTCTTTGTTAAGATTTCAAAAAAGTATCGTTCACTCGTGCGTTTTACATTACAATAACGCGCAAGAACATAATGAAATACATTACGCTACCTATTGAAATTGGTGTAATTATAGCCACTTTACGAGCAAATATGTTATAAAAATACTTAAATGAACTTTGCAAAGAAATGAGCACATTTTATGGAACACAGAGAGCAGCGTTAATATTTTACACGTAGACAAATATAATTATAGAACAGATCGATCCATGTCGCGCAACGTGGCTCTGTTTAAACAAGGCCATTATGTGTCACCTATATTTGGAATCTGCGCGCAAATACGACGTGACACAAAATAGACCGTGATTTGACCATACACTTGGTCTGTTTGAACTGTATTGTACTGTATCGACTTTTTAATAGTCCACTGCTGAACAACGGACTACCAAAGAAGAGCGATTGACACCATATTTACCACGCTACAGATGGGTAAATTCATATACGTCATCGAATTTCATGTACGGACAATGATGTGTGTAGTACTTCAATGTATACGGACATATTATACCTATATGAAGGTTGCCTCAAAATGTTTTTCATCACCAAAAGCCAGTGGCGCGTAAATTCATACATACATTCCTAAAAGCTCTGGCCTAGCCTCCAAACCTTTGAATAATAAGTCGGAGTCTCACAGGCAACAAGCATTTACATATTATTAGATTTTGTCAATGAGTTCTTTGGAATTTATGTACGGAATTTCACACCACTGGCTTTTCGGTGAAGGAAAACATCGTGAGGCAACCTGCATACGTCCGTAGAAGAAATTCGATGGCGTATGTGAATCCACCAACCCGCACTGGGCCAGCGTGGTGGATATGGCCCAATCACCCTTCGTGGGTAGGCCTACGTCTTGCAGTGGACTATTAAAAAGGCTGGTACAGTACAGTACAGATTTTGTCAATTCTTCTGACTTATCGTGACTCGGCGCCTTGGTTCTTTTCATTTACTACGTAAACCTGAGACGTAAACGACCAAAGGATTACTACTGATTGTATAACACGTATAGCCGTGGTGGTCTAGTGGTAATGACACCCGCCTTACAATCGTGAGGTCGTGTGTTCAAACCCAATCCCGTAACAATGAATTCAATGGAACTTAAGTACGGAATTTTACACGACTGGCTTTACGGTGAAAGAAAACATCGTAAGGCAACCTGCATACGTCCGTAGAAGAAATTCGAGGGGGTATGTGAATCCACCAACCCGCACTGGGCTAGCGTGGTGGATATGGTCTAATCACCATTTGTGGGTAAACCTACGTCCTGCAGTGGACTATTATAAGAGACTAGTACAGTACAGTACAGCATAACACGTGAGTGAAACGTCTTATCAAAATATCGGGCCGGCCATTCTCCAATGCTGCGCTTTTTGCCTTATTACACATATAAGTATTTCATTTTCCATTCGTTCGTTCTTTTCAGCCATTGGACGTCCACTGCTGGAGACTGGCCTCCCCTAAAGATCTCCAATAAGACCGGTTGGTAGCGGCTCGCATCCAGCGCGATCCCGCGGTCTTACTGAGGTCGTCCGTCCACCTTGTGGGTGGACGTCCTACGCTGCGCTTGCCGGTACGTGGTCTCCTCTCAAAAACTTTCGACCCCATCGGTCATTAGTCCTCCGTGCTATGTGCCCTGCATATTGCCATTTCAACTTGCCAATCCGCTGGGCTATGTCGGTAACTTTGGTTCTTCTACGGATCTCCTCATTCCTTATTCGATCCCGCAGAGAGACTCCGAGCATAGCCCTCTCCATAGCTCGGATTTTCCATTGCTTTGAATTGACAGACATTCTCCAACAAGCAAAGATTTAAATTAATAAGGGTACGGTAATAATACGCCTCGGTATTTAGAAATAATCGGCCAAGTACGAGTCGGACTTGCGCACGGAGGGTTCCGTACTGTATGGGAGCCCCCCTTAGATATTTATTTTATTTTAATTTTATTATTTGTTATTGAAGTGAATATAAAACTAAATATTCTGTGAATATTTCAAGCATCTACCTGGTACCATTATTAATATAGAGCGAAAAACGTCTAAAAATTCAGGTTTGTTGTATGGGAGCCCCCCTTAAAAATTTATTTTATGTTGTTTTTAGTATTTGTTGTTATAGCGGCAACCGAAATACATCATCTGTGAAAATTTTAGCTGCCTAGCTATCATGCCCGGTGACAGACAGACAGACGGACATCGAAGTCTTAGTAATAGGGTCCCGTTTTTCCCTTTAGGTACGGAACCCTAAAAATCCCCAAATTGGAGGATAATCGGGATGTAGCTTGTTGGGCTACATGCCATTTGTAAAAGAAAATATTTATATTGTGGTCTGGTTAATAACTACATGGTCATTGGTCATATCGCTGATCAAATTGCAAAATAAGTATTCAAATTGATTTTTAACTCAATAATTAACATTGGAATTAATAGCCTGTCAAGCTCCATATGTAGTGGCACTGTTAGTGTTATAATTTTTTAACCGAATTCAAAAAAGAGGTTCTCTGTTTTACTGAATGTTTTTTTGTATGTACGATTTGTTACGCGAATTATCCGCCAAGAATGCACCGATTTTACGAATCTTTTCTTGTTTAGTGGATCTTCAGACCATCCATTTAAATATTATCAAAATCGCCGTACGCTTTTTCGAAAAATCATCAATAATGTAAAAAATACATCAATGATACATTGATTCGTCTGAACTGTTGGAATTCTGTACAGGGTTGAAGTTGGTTATGCAACTTTTAGGTGAAAAATATTAATCCATGTCTCTAGTTAAAGGTTAATAACAATATGAGTCATGGTCGTAAAATTAGACACTTTATTATCTGCACTAACAATAAAGAGTACAATTTAACGACCTTTTAGTCTTGCCACAGCCACACACTTTACTCGTACAAACATTGGTAGGAATTGGATTTCCGAAAAAAAAAAATGTGGTATTACTCAATTACAACACGTACGTACCTATAACAATTATTATTATTTAAACACAGAGCTATTACAACTAGAGAGATAGCGCTGTTTTGCTTGAGGCAATTCTCATCTACAAAAATGTATGGAAAATCTGGCTCAGAGATCAAATCAGCCCGCCTCGGTTGCGGCACTCCTCAACATCAGGCACGCAACTTACCGGCCAGCCTCTCAGCTGCTTTAGTTAATAAAAAAACTTAAGTAAATTAAAAATTTAAAAAACCCCCGACAAAATAAAAAAATACTGATAAAATATCTTATCTTTCATTTGACAACCATTTTGGGCACATTTGTAGAATTTTGGTTCTTCCATCCCCACTTTAACCCACCATAACTCTTAAACGGCTCAATCGATTTTTATAAAACAGAGCTAAGAACACTCTCGACTAAGTCTCCTTTCATCCAAAAAAAAACTAAACTGAAATCGGTCAGTGGTTCGGGCGCTATGATGGCACAGACAGACAGACACACAGACAGACAAACAGACACGTCAAACTTATAACACCCCTCTTTTGCGTCGGGGGTTAAAAAGACCAGAGAAGCGGCCCAACCTCGAGTGCAAACTTCTAAACTGCCGGTTGGGTTAGGTTTGAACAGTGACAACATGGTGCAAGGGTGCTTGATTATTTTTGCAGGGTAAGTGCATTTATTAACTACCACTAAATACAAGACTTATTATCTAAAACTTTATAAAGTACTACTACATAATAAGCATGGATCATCCACAAACCCTTGAAGGTCTAAAGATAATCCAAATGCTTAATTAAACCCACTGCCAGTTGGCAGCGTGCCCAGCATGCTGGCAGCATTGCCACGCTGAATGCCAATGCTTAGTATACCTTGAGCCAAATGAACACCAGCATTTTGGTCACAGGTCGCGTTCACCAGACGCTTATTTTACTAAAATAGGAAGGTACTGTACGCGCGCGAGTTGAATGTAGAGCTTAGGATGCGAATGTCTCCCCCCGCTATCCGCACGCCCAACCCGCTCAGGCGCGTGAGGTGGGGCGTGCGGATAGCGGGGGGAGATGCTCCCGCTCTTTACCTCAGACCCCGACTGCATTCAACTCGCGCGCTATCAATACCGATATAAGAATAAGCGAAAATTAAATTATAACGCAGGCGAAGCCGCGGGTAAATTCTAGATTCTTTAAAAAGGCCAAGTCTGTCTGAAATTAGTCTGACATGGACCACCAAAAATAGAAAAAGAGAAGATTATCATTTCATCAACGCGCCTATCGCGTGGCGACGTCAAAGGCTTGTGCGTTTTAAGACTATTCAACGCCATCTAGCGTCATCCCGTAACTACCAACAACTTAAAAATGTTCCTTGTAGATTTCAAGTATGCTTTTTCTAATCCTACTAATAATATAAACGCGAAAGTTTGTGAGTAGGTATGTGTGAAAGTTTGTGACTCTTACACAAACAAACGGCTGAACCGATTTAGATGAAATTTGGTATAGAGACAGCTTAGACCTTGGATTAACACATAGGCTACTTTTTTATCTCGGGCTAACGCTGGTATCACCGCGGGGCGCAGCTAGTATAATTATATTTCGACAAAAATAGCATAACCGACTTCAACAGTGTAGGTAGGTACTTACCTACCTCAGCATCAGAACAATTGACCGAAGCGAAAGTTTTCGTTTTAAATACACGCACGCATCTTGGTACGCAGTTTCTATTTATAGAATAATGTTGTTTTTTGTCTTCGGCGATTTTTGATAGAATAGTATTAAATAAATAAATTATTAAAATAAAAATTATTCAGTTATAGAAATGTGTTGTTAGGTCTACTCTTCGGAGAACACCTAGTTTAGTTCGCACGGATCAATGTACCTACATGAGTACAATCATAATTTGAAAAACTACATTGATGATAAAATCAAATCAAGAATTGATGACAAAATCAATGTAGTTTTTCAAATGATTGTTGATTTTTTACAAGCTTTTTTATTTTCACCAGTTTCACTTGTCCCTATGTCAGTCTGTAGGTATGTAATTAAATATTTCAAGTTAAATTTAATCCACTACCCGGTTACTGATTGAGCTGTAATTTTGCTTACATGTGTAAATAGCGTGACCATGCAATACGAGTATTATGATGACATGGTCTCCAAAGGAACTTAGCAATTAAACGACACAACCTCATTGTGTTTGGGTTCATTTGAATAGTATTGGCGAGTAGTTTGTCTTTCAATGGTAACCAGGGTCTGATGATGTAGCTGGAAGGTGGTCATAGGAACTCTGTAATGAAACGATGCAACCCTATCGAGTTTCAGCTCGTTTGATTCGTCTTGGCCAGTACGAGTTAAAGCTTTGAAAAAAAAAAGCTTGTTTTAAAAAAGAAAATATTTTTTTTTAAATACTTGTTCAAAAACCATAGATGAACAGTAATAGAACCCGTACTAAAATAGCAAGATATCTACACCACGTTGTCCGATTTTATATATGAAATTTATAAGGTGTTAGAAAAAGATACACCCAAACTTATGTAATTTCGAAGGGTTTCACAAACTAGCATTGAGGTATCTCGGCTGTCCAAAATCAAAAAGGTAAAAAGTAGGACGGTAAAAAGATCAGAGATTTGAACCTTCTCACTGGGACTAGAGGATTCAATTTTCGAAAAAGACAAAAGACCAAGTTTAACTTAATTTTTACCCATTATGCCATTCCAGCTGGTGATTCTGACGTATGCGACAGACATTGCGTTTTTTTTGTTCCGTTAACTCTTGCGTATGCTGTAGAACCCTTGGAGAAATGACAAGTGTGAAGCTCGCGTATTATATTGAAAATTTGAAATATATCTGATCGTGTTCTTCTTAATTACTACCCAACGAGAGAGACAGAGAAAGAGGTACGCGATTTGCCTTGTCTTGAAATCTCAATGAAGCCAAGTATACCATCCAAGACCGTCTTATCTATGAAATGCCATACTTCTATTTTCTTCACTTTTCTTTGAACTATGGATGTTACAGCCATAAACTATACAAGCCGTCACATGCAAAAAGCTTCAAGTTTTCATTTAACAAAGTGAAACACCTAACACACACTTCCCGAACAAAAAAATTTCACAAAATTCGAAAACAGCGAGTCACCAGCTGGTCACTTCGACAAATAAATGCGACTTCACGTCGTTCAAGATGATAGTTGCTGTATGATTACGTCTTTTTCTATCTAATGACAAACTTTTGTAAGATAAAGCAGTAGCGACTATAATTACGTTTTATCTAGGCTTCTGTAAAAGATTTCAACCCCATTCTTCAAAAATATTATAGCCTTTAGTGTGGTCCGTGTCGTCTTAGTATTAAATTTAATTTGGCCTGCGTTGTTATGTATTTCCATAAAATGATTAGATATAGTCCGCGGGCCCGCGTTGTTTTGTAGGGTACTTTCTAGGGTAGGGTAGGGTAATAAATATTAGACATGGTTTTGCGCGCGTATTCTTCAGAACATTGTAGCCCTTAGTGTGGCCCGTGTTGTCCTAGTATTTAGTTACAATAATTATAGCCCGTGGTTTGGCTCGCGTTGTCTTAGTACAAATGAAAATAGCCGCGATTTGACCTGCGTTGTTGTGTACTTCCCTACAATGATAAGGCCTAAATGATAATAGCCTGCGGTTCGGTCCGAGTGGTTTGGAACTTCCTTAAAATAATTATAGCCGGCAGTTTGCCTCGCGTTGTCTTTGTTCGTACTAACTTAAAAATTGGCCAAGTGCGAGTCGGACTCGCACACGAAGGGTTCCACACCGTTTGGAAGCCCCCCTTTATATATTTTATATTAATTTACTAATTCTTTTTGAAAGAAATATATCATTTAATATTTCAATCATCTTCCTGTTGTCATTATTAATTTCGATCAAAAAAATCATGTTAGTTATATGGGAGGCCCCCTTAAATATTCATTTTATATTAATTCACTAATTTATTTTTGGAATTCATATTTAACTTAATATTCTGTGAACATTTCATGCACTACCTGTCACCATTATTAATATCTAACAAAAAATGTCTTTCATTTAAAAAAATGTAATTTAAAAAATGTATTCAGGTTTGTTATATGGGAGCCCCCTTATATTTATTTTTTCTATTTTTAATATTTGTTGTTATAGCGGCAACAGAAATAACTATTACGGTTCATGAGATACAGCCTGGTGACAGACAGACGGACAGCGGAGTCTTAGTAATAAGGTCCCGTTTTTTCTGTTTGGGTACGGAACCCTAAAAATGATAAAAGCCCGTGGTTTGGCCTGCGTTGTATAAGTACTTACTTTTACAATAGCCCGCGGTTTGATACGCGTAATTTTGGGTACACTTCCTTTTTTATAGTAATTACCTATAGTAGGGCGTGGACTCAAAACTCAACACTTCGTTCGTGTCTAATTTAAAATCAGTAGGTACTGAGAGAAAAACACGGCAACTAGCCACTAATAATCGAGATATTTTTCATGCCTCTTTCTAACTCATGCCATATTAAATCATTGCATCTCTTTCTTTCTTTTCTCGATCGACCACATTATCCCTCTGGTAACTCTGTGTATTTAAAAAAAATATAGGAAAGAGGAGATCTAATTAAATTGCTTTTTTTTTCGATCTACTTTAATTCAATTGTATTATTACTGTGTGATTTCATGATAAACAATAAAAACAATTATTTGTAAACTGAGATTAAGTGATTTTTATCTTCAAAAATGAGATATTACGTGAGCAAATTTAGCGGCTACTACATGACGTATCTATGTTTAATTAACACGCTGTTTTGCAAACAGAATAATTCAGAGTCCCTATTCCTTCGCAATGAGTGCATTCTTATTTTTTTGGAAATCTGCCAAATGTACGTCGCAATAGACATTGGCTCGGGTAGTCTCAGCACCGAGGAAGTACTCACCAACATAACCGAGGAGAAACTTGGCACACATTTGGAAAAGGGAAATAACGTCACCCCGAGTTCTGCCTTATTACGTGTATAGTATATCTGCCATAGATATAGATAGAAAGAGAGGCGTGTACCGAGCGTTACCAAAATAGGCCAAATGATTTGAAAAATATAATTAGTGAGGCAGTTATCTAAAAGTATTACTCACATTTTTTTGTAACTTAAATAAAATAAAATGTAACTATTAAACAAAATACCTTTTATATTTTTAAAAATATTTGTACACCTGTAAAGGTAGAATATTTGAGACACTATTGTTCCTTTAACATCTACCTATACATTGTAAGAAAATATTCTGTGAAATAAAGGAATTTTGATTTTGTAATGCCACACTGAATGTCTATGCTTAGACAGTGACGGATTAAGACTACTTGATGCCCTAAGCAATCCACTCCTGTGGGCCCCCCTATCCGTATGTCAACTAGAATCGGTCTTTAAACCTTTACCGCCTAAAAACATTAGTTTTTTGTAAAATAAGATGATGAGATGTAACGTACCTTAGAAGTGGAGTAGGTGCGACAACAATAAAAACCAAAGCATAATTTATTTATTTATTGAAATGCGCCTTGCGGCTTTTTCTGGCATTGAATTCTCGCAAGATAGTATTAACGTCTAATTTTTTTAACATATCGGACTCTATGTATAACATCGATACATTATCAAGCCTTTCTTGTATCATCTTTGTCCTTTTTTCATTTTTTAATATTTTTATTTTTGAAATAGAACGTTCCGCTGAGCAATTTGTAATCATAAGCGATAAAAATATACGCAGGGCTGTTTCCACATTAGGGAAAGCTGCTTCAATTTTATCATCATGTATGATTTTATACAATTGTGCGTGAGTTTGATGTAAACTTGTGCGATCCGAATTACTGGGTCTGGAACTTATTTTACTTATGACTGCCTCGGTGGCTCAGTGATTAGTGAACCTGACTTCTGGATCACAGAGGCGTGGGTTCGATACCCCGAATTGGCGGATCGCAATTCCGGTACATTCGAATTGCCGAATGCACTAGCGGGCAGCGAGTGGGCAAGCGGGAGCGGGGTTATGACTCTAGGTCGGACTCTATGTCAACTTAAAACGCGTGAATTTTCAAATTAGTCTTAGAAACTTTTTTAGTGTGGTTTTTTGGTGACGTGAGACGTGATTCGTGATGCCCTAAGGACCTAAGGACTGATTTTTTTTTGTTTCTTTTGGTGCCCCCCCAGACGTGATGCCCTAGGCAATAGCTTAATTTGATTAAGGGTTAATCCGTCACTGTGCTTAGATGAGTACGACGAGCTATAGTCTGACCGATTTACTTAGTCCTCGCCTGCGCGGTACAGGGGCGTGGGGGTAGACAACAAAGGGGAGGGGAATGGGTTGGGGTGTCCTCCTTAGCTAAACATTCAGACTATAAATAAACGCCAGCATCTAGATCACGCTACACATCACCCACACTCAGCGGGATGATTCTGTATGAAAACGTGCTCGTAACGTGTTCTAAAATAAGTTTTGTTTTTAAGAAGTTCGCGTTAAAAATATTTATTTTTCAAAAGAAAAACAAATTGAGCGTTTTTCGACTCATTTCCTGATCTTTGTTGAAGGTGTGGCAGATTTTAAATGAGTAAATCTTGTAAAAACATATCTTCAGTTAGCGAATAAAGTCCAAAATGCTTATTATTAATATTTGGAACTACTTTGAAATACTATTGAAAAGTATTACTACAACAGTTTTGTAATCATTGTTTATCCTGATTGTTCATGGATCGGAGAGGTTCATTTTGAATTAAACTTAAAATACTTAAGTTGTTTGAAATATTAGCACATTTTTTTCTTAAACTAACATTTCTTTCTAAATGTTATCGTTTAATAAAGTTTACAGATAAATACTGAAAACGCCTGCTGAAAACTTTTCATTCAGAAATCGCGTTGCTTGCATAACTATGACAGGCGTTATTATTGCATTTGAAGGCGATGTTGCCGCTAAAAACAATGAAAATTGAAACAATATACGTACCTATTACAATCTGCACATCTTTAATACAATAGGTACCTTTTATACCTACACTATCTTCGTTCGGCTACAACTACACTTTCCATTTGATAGGCTAGGTATTTACCACGTCATCTATCCAATTTAGACTAAAACTTTACAAAGTTTGAACCACGCAGTGCTTGCAGGGGTTACAGGCATAGTTTTAAAGAAAAAAAACCCTGAAAATAGTTCCAACAACGCCCACCCTTAGCGCTGTATTCGCTAATATAATATTCATCAATTAATTTAATCAATTTATTAATATTATTGCAGTAAATGTTACATATATGTACTACACTACTGACTACTAAATGTTACATATATGTACTACACTATGTACTACGCCATTATTTGCTCTAAAATATTAGTTTATATTAGCTCTAAAATGTTAGTAGTATTTTAAAATGCCAGTTCCATCCAAACTAAAAAAGAAGAAAAAGTGAAATAGCAGAATACAACAAATTTAAATTTCAGTAAAATTTACAAAATTTGTACTGAATAAGTTATAAAAAGGATAACTTGCAATGGAGAACACAAAAGGGTCTAATTATTACTATCAAATACACCTAAAATAGGAGCGTAGATCATGTACATAACATTACTTTTTATTTCACTTCAATGCATGCAGTTGATGCAGTATTCCCGAAGTTATAACGACGAGAAGTTTAAGCCCTTTTTTGAATTTCTAAGATTTCGCGCCATTGAACTATTAGGTACGTCACACGCCCATGCACGCGCGCTGAGGCTATTACGTCACACGTCACACGCCCGTTCAGCCCACGAACTCGACACGGAGCGGCGGCGCGGCGCCTTTCGATTTTGTTTCGATTGTATTCGAGTCTTGTCTTGTATTTAAAAGAAATAATACATTTTTCTTTTATATCTGATTACTTAAGCTAAAGTGTTTTTTTGTAAAAGGTGTTGGTTTTACGGGTTGACCAAGTCTAACGAGCTGTTACGTGCGCAGGTACCGCAGGTTTTTAGCTTTAAATATATACCTACCTATATTTTAACCATTCAGTGAGAATATACCTAATGATTAATAATCAAAATTGTGGAGCTTTTCAGTATGAAAGCACTTTATATATTATATTATCTTTTAATAAGTTAGTATTTCGTCAGTGCTATTTACATAGGTAGGTACTAAATAGTAGGCAAGATATTGATTTAAACAAACAAAAGTAAACAGTAGGTATAGTAACCTACCCATAGGCCGCGCACACAACTTGGAGGATGTGAAGTTAGCTAAAAGCTGCGCAATTTTCAATCCTGACTGAAGCCTCAGAATAACGAAAAGCAGTAGAAGTAAAATAAAGTAAAAAGGCGGGATGCATGATCTCAGAAACATGGCGTTGAAAACGCATAGAAAATGCTAAGTAATCTTGACACAAATGACACTTGAACTAGTGATCAAAATGTAAAATTCAATTTCACAATAATAATGGACAAACTTCAAACGTCTCTTAGCCGGAGTTTTATTTTGAACCCTAAATTTATAGTAATAATGCCATGTCAAATGCTTAATTTATGAGTAATTTCATTTTCCAATTTGATTTTTGTTCAGTCATTGAATTACTGTCATTTTGGTCACATGTAACCTTAATACCCGAATACACGAAATTACTTTTAATGGACACTGTTATTGTAAAAAAATTCTAACGGGAAAATCATTTTCCGAAAGAAACAAAGCAAATTATGAAATACTGTACCCTTTAGTGGCCCAATTTCTATGCATGTTTGCAATATCTCCTTTAAATAACAATCATAAAAAGACCCTGAAATATTTAAGGTTCGTCGCCACTTTATTGTTAACTTTTTATGTTTTGATTTTTTGTATAAAAAAAGCACGATTATTGTAAAATCTAGTCTGTGGTTTAAATTCATTTATCTATGGCGCAATGTGACCAACTTAGAATTTTTGGGAGAATTATTTTCTCTTGAAAATATTTTAGTAGAATTTGATTCCCTATTTCAAACTCAAAAAATAATGCCATTTATGAATATCAAAATAGGTAAGTACATAATAATAATATATAAAAATCATGATGTTGCTCCACCCAATTATCCAAAATGAGCACGAATCGATGTCTTTTTGACCACCATCATTCGGGGTGATCCATAGACATCTACTGCAATCCTGGCTTTTCGCCGAAAATTGTACGGTCGATTATTACTTGCCAACCAACGTTTCGCCTATTTTTAGGGTTCCGTACCCAAAGGGAAAAACGGGACCCTATTACTAAGACTTCGATGTCCGTCTGTCCGTCTGCCTGTCTGTCACCGGGCTGTATCTCATGAACCATGATAGCTAGGCAGCTGAAATTTTCACAGATGATGTATTTCTGTTGCCGCTATAACAACAAATACTGAAACCAGAATAAAATGAATAATTTTTAAATAAAGGGGCTCCCATACAACAAACCTGAATTTTTAGACGTTTTTCGCTCTATATTAATAATGGTAATAGGTAGATGCTTGAACTTTTCACAGAATATGTAGTTTTACGTTCACTTTAATAATAAAATTAAAATAAAATAAATATTTAAGGGGGGCTCCCATACAGTACGGAACCCTTCGTGCGCGAGTCCTACTCGTACTTGGCAGATTATTCACTTTGACAACTAACTATTCGCAAATTTTAGAATGTCTACGTTTCATTTGATAGGATCATTGTTAAGCTGATTATTATAATGACACCAAACGATTGGGACATTTAGCGTTTTTCAAATCATTCACTAGGCCAAACAACTATTAGACGAATAACGTTTCATCACATTAAAGATTGCGTGAAAAAAAATGTAGATTAAGTTAAAATGTGACAAACACCGCACGAGCCGAGCGAGTGAAGCGGGCGTGCCGCAGCCGGAGAAGTGCCAGAAACAAATCGCTTTTGTAAATTAGATGTGAAATAAAAAATAAGTAGGTTCAAGTATGACAAATGAGGCACGAGCCGAGCGAGCGAAGTGAAGGTGCCGCGGCAGAGGCCAGTGAAGTAACAGAACCGAATTGTAATTGTAAAAGGGTTTCATTTTCCATTTTCCTAGGTTAGTTTAGGTCACATTAAAGATTAGGCGTGACGACGAACGAAACAAGGAGGAGCGCTAAATGAATATTATGCCAACTAAAACATTCAGCTACTTGAAAATTGTCATTTTGAAAGGTGTCATTATAAAAAAGCAGAGAAAACATACTTTTGGTAACTGTGAGGTTGGGAAATGAAACTAAATTATATGGTACTAACGACTCGCCCCAGCTTTGCACCAGTGTATTATACATACATACAAACCATCCACTTGAATCAATCTATTTATTATAAAAACCGCATTAAAATCCGTTGCGTAGTTTTAAAGATTTAATACATACCTAGGGACAGACAGAGCAGGAAGCGACTTTGTTTTATACTATGTAGTGAAGTACCTAGGTAAATAATTATTTGGCGAAGTAAAGTTCTACAAAACGTTATTGATAATAATTGGTCAACCAATTTTCGGCGAAAAGTCAGACCCTATCCAATAGAATTTCCATAGAACCCATCTAAGTACATAGACTCGAAATAAAGGTAGGTACTTACAAATTAGGGCTGTATAATAAATAAATTTGTCTGGCTGAGGGAACTAATATGGCCGCCATAACATAACAAACCAAAAAAGCATCGACATGCATCACGCACTTATGCATTACGGAAATAGGATTGCCGGACTTCCTTAGGTAAATAAGCGCTCCCAGTCACTATACAAACCAATTATTGTCGCAGTAGTTACAAATTACGAATTTACCATAGAAATATAGAAACAAAAGGAACCTAAATAATGAAGAACCAGCACCCCGCCCCGTTTTCGCACAGGTGTATTATACATATAAACCTTCTTCTTGAATCACTTTCTATTAAAAGAACCGCATCAAAATCCGATGCGTAGTCTTAATTAAAGATATAGGCATACAGGTCAGACAGACAGCGGGAAGCAACTTTGTTTTATACTACGTAGTGAAGTGTGGGCGGTAAAATGTCAAATTATGTTGGTTTAACCCTCAATTAACTTAGTGATATTTAGTAACCATCGCGGGGTAAAATTGTATCCCACATAAAAACTTTGAAAAAGGGTGTAGTGGTTAAAAATTACTTCGATTTATAATTTCTATACATTAGGCTAGCATATTATGAATCTCTAAATAAAAAAATACAACATTTATTTCAGAAAACATCTTAATATTATAAATTTGCAAAAACAACGTAACTTTTTCAAATTCTTACATTTGGCCTGTAGGTAATCACTTTTGAACAAAAACCTTAATTTTAATAGTAGAAACAAAAAAAAAGTCATTGAATTGGTTTACACTATATGCTCACTAAAAGTAACAATATAATATTTAAAATAAAATAAACATATAACAAAAATCAAATACCTCCTCCAACAAAAATTTGGTTGTTTTGAAATAAAAAACACTAATTTTAGTGATTACTATTTTTCTACATTCAATTAATTCCACTGAACACTTTTTGCATAAAAAAATTCACACTAATGGCAGTTTTTGGATGATGTGTAAACGGATGATTTTTCACGCACCTCGCATCAATTACCTTCGAACATGTGCGCTGTACTTAGAATACTTAAAATAAAATATATGTACCTTCACTGGAAAAAAATAATGTAATTTTGGTGCAGCTGGGGTGAAAATTTACCCCACGACGTCAGTTAAGGGTAAATTAAAATTATTTAATGAAAGAATTGATGACAATGTGGCACCATTGCCATTTTTCATTCACCCATCAGCCGTACGACGTCCATTTTAAGACGTGCTGGACATGGGCTTCCCCTAAGAATCTCCAATAAGACTCCAATAAGCCGTTTGCATCCAGCACAATCCTGCGGTCTCAATAAGGTCATCAGTCCGCCTTGTGGCAACCCATCAGTATTGTACGACCTATATGCCTTGCCCACTGCCATTTCAACTTGCGAATTGCCACTTTAAGTAGTAACAGTAGTAACAGTTGCCATTTTAATCGATTGAAATGTTATGATTTACAAAAAAAAAAAATTGTATACGGTTAAAATTATTTATTTTCAGAACTGGAGAATGCCATGAGATTATATTACTTATATTAGTAATTTTATTTACTCGTAGTAATACAAAAATATATTTTTAAAAAAGTATGAAAAATCGTGGACTAAATTAAAGCGAGTAGCATATCAATGCGGGCCGCGGTCTAAAAAAATGTTATTCACAGGAACACTTTATCGTTCAAATTGAAAATCTGTTTTTAAATTTAATGTTATTGTCCCATTCTTATATGATTATGAGAGTTATAAAGGGAATTGTAGCGTAGCACATTTTCACCCCCACTATGCAGCTGAAAATATGCCAGCGAAATTTATTTCATTCAAAATAACAATAGTTAAAAAATAGTCACTGGCAACTATGGTAGAATTATTAGCATAAAAGTCAGTTCACACTTTTATCTTCCTCGTTCTTCCGCCGTCGCCCGCGCCGGGCGGCGGTGGGAGTCGCGGCGAAGCCAGTACAAAGTTTGATACGAGTAACTCGGCCCATTTCTTCGTATATACCGGTAAGGCCTTTATTTCTTTTTTAATTAGTTTTTCACTGAAAATTGTGTGTTTTAAATCTGTTCTTTTCTTACTACCGTGGGTCTATACCAGCATGTGCCGCCATTGACCACGTTGTTTTTCCAACACTGATGGGTTTTGCAGTGAATGTGTTGTATCAATTTATGTTTATGTGATTTATTCTATTCGCATTTTGAATAATAATTTATGAAATTTCGAATAAAATCTGCGAAACCCGCCATTGAGCAAGTGGCATGGGTAGGCAGCCATTGTTAACGCCATTTTGTATTCAAGTAGGCACGTCAAAGTCTTACTCGTATTTTATGAAACGGTGCTTTACTAGAAGTTTAACCAAATTTTTAACAATTAAATCCACAAGCTGAAAGAATCTGTAGTAAGGTGTTCATAACCACCACGTACTTCATTATTTTCAATTTATTCCTGTGGCTATAGTAATCCAAATTATATGTACTCGTAGCTACTAATTGACACAGTATCACATTTTTACCGTTGATACTACTAGCACATTTCGCGTACGTATACGCTCGCGTCGCATACGTTTACGAGGCCTCCACGTGGTCATATATTAACTACCACGTGTCTCTTTGTTTTAATTTTGTCTCTGGTCATAGTTAAACCAAATTATTATTCTATATTGCCACTTGTACATTTTGCGTAGGTACTACGTAGACGCCCGCCTTGCATTTTTATCGTCGATTGTAGGAAAATTCCACGAGGCGTGTTTCATAACCACCACGTGTCTCGTTATTTTCATTTGTTTCTGTGGCTATACATAGGCTAAATTCTATATTGCATCTGAAATATTTTGTGTACGTAGACCTGGTCTCGCATTTTTACCGTCGATTGTAGGAAAATTCCACGAGGCGTGTTTTATAACCACCACGTGTCACGTTATTTTCATTTGTTTCTGTGGCTATACATAGGCTAAATTCTATATTGGATCTGAAATATTTTGTGTACGTAGACCCGGTCTCGCATTTCTACCGTCGATTTTTGGAGAATGCCACGAGGTCTCCGTGTTTCTTATAATAAACTAGATTATGCATTGCTACTGGCACATTTTGCGTACATAGATGCCTGCCTCTCATTTTTAGGGTTCCGTACCCAAAGGGAAAAACGGGACCCTAATACTAAGATTTCGATGTCCGTCTGTCCGTCTGTCCGTCTGTCCGTCTGTCCGTCTGTCCGTCTGTCCGTCTGTCCGTCTGTCTCTGTCACCGTGCTGTATCTCATGAAACATGATAGCTAGGCAGCTGAAATTTTCAGATGATTTATTTCGGTTGCCGCTATAACAACAAATACTTAAAATAAAATAAAGTAAATATTTAAGGGGGGCTACCATACAGTACGGAACCCTCCGTGCGCGAGTCCGACTCTTACTTGACCGATTATTACAGTTTGTTAGAGAAATCCACGAGGTCTCCACGTGTTTCACATAACCTATCGTACCTGTCTCGCCGTTTTGGCATGGCGTGAGGCTCTGTGCTGAACCTAACCCGGGGTAAAAGAATCTACCACGTGCTTCACATTAACCTACATGAGTGGTTTTCATTTATTTCTGTGGCTATTGGTTAAAATTTTACAAATCAGTTTCAATCCGATGTGCAGCTGATACGTTTCGCTTACGTACCTACCTATACGCCCGCTTCGAATACGTTTTATTTCCTATCTACTGCACTTGTTTCGCTTGCAGCTAAACAGTTCCTTTCGCATTTCTTCCAATCTTTTTTTTTTTCAAATAGTGTATTTAAGGGGTAGCTCGCATACATGTAAAGTGGGGATGTATTTTTTTTTTCAACGCGTTTGCATGTTTGATTTTTGATGCGTGATTCAGATCATTATTATGCACAAATTATACTATAGGGCCAACCGAAAAAGTGAAACTGAAATTCTAAATTGACATTTTGGTACAGCTGATCTTTTTCTTCGAATGTTGGTTGGCCCCATAGTAAAAGTGATTCATTGACATGGGGAAGCCGAAGATGTTCCAAGTTACAATGCATGAAAAAACATAGATTTAAGTTTTAACTTTGTGTACTAATATATTTATTTTTTGTTGTACAGGTGGTGGGGTGGTGACCCAAGTGTTCCGGACCATGATTTGCCATATGGTAGCAGTTGCACCAGTTACGAGTACCATGCGTAGCATTTACGTTTTTCTGGTGAGTAATTATTTCACTAATTAATTTTTAATTGTACTTCAATCATTAAAAATAAATAGGTATGTAATTTGTAACTTTAAAAAGTCTTTTTCAATTAGACTATATTTTTTGTATGTTTGTTACTCGATTTTTCCGCCAATTATTATGAATCGATTTTGATGATTCTTTTTTCTATGGAAAATCATACTTCAGGGGTGGTCTCATTTAATTTTTGTCGAAAACGGCTGAGCTGTTTTTATAAAATAAAAAAAATCAAAATTATATAAATCGATTAGAGCGATCTTTTCAATTTTGTACGTGAATTGCAATAATTGTAGACGGTTGTGTTGTGCCTTTTTTAGCTAAAAATAATAACGTTTTTTAATTTTCTTACTGTAATAAAACTAGGCCAAGCTCTTTACATTTGACTGTAATACAGAGTTATCTGTTTACCCTGTACTAAGACAAAAGAGGGTGAATAAGACCAGCACCGTTATGAACAACTTTTACCACGGGACCAAACCAAAAGTCGATCCATACAAAACTACAACTCGGAATCGACAAAATGAATCTAATTTGGGTATGGCCCCACAGTAACAGTTGTTCATAATAGGCCCCACTTACTATCACGCCAAATGGATGACATCCAAATGAATGTGGCAATTTAGTGTATTTAAGTTTAGACTTAATTTTTTTACAGAAATATGGTTAGAAGATATAGGTAACCAGAACTACAATGTACATAAAGATAAATCCACATATGATTTAGTTTGAGGGCAATCGGAAAGTTGCAAAACTAGTTATGACGCTAAAGCGCTTGCTAAGTCAATGTAAAGTTGCCATTTCTAACGACGAAGCCGCATACTCTTAACATCGAATGGATGTAATCCATTTGGCGTGATGGTCAGTGGAACCCTTAATGATAGTCAGAATCACTTAGTAGGTACACTGGTTCTAGATAACCCCTGTATAATTATTATGTACTGCAGTAAGATATATAATTCGATGTTGTATGTGCTAAATGAAGTATTAATACCTTATTCGTAAAAGGGTAATAAGTCGAAGAGAGTAGAGACTTCCCAAAAAGGAGGAGGTAATTAGCATTTTTCAACGAATCTTGTCGCAAAGGTTCCATATATTTTTGGATGTTTTTTGTTAGCAATTTTTGTTTAGGGGGATTTTCCACAAAATCGAATGACGTTTGATTGAAATTCGCTGCAGCGCTATCGCTAAATCAGCTATAGTTCCAATCAAATTGGTCAAGAGCGCGTCGAGATATGCAGGGTTATTCCTGATCAATTAGCATCCTTTTAGGGGCTTATTCTGTACATAAAAACTAACGATTTTTGTTCTACGACTTGTCTAGAAATAAATAACACTTTACAACTAACTACTATTGTTCTATGATATTTTTTTAATCTAAAAAAAAATGTTGTTCTATAGGCACATATCGTTCACCCGCGACATAATGTATAGAACAGCTGTTTTATTTAGTTCTAGACAAGTCGTAGGACATTAGTTGATAGTTTTGATGTACAGAATAAGCCTCTAAAAGGATGCTAAATGATTACAAAAAACACTGTATATCTTGACTCGCTCTTGACCGATTTGATTGATACTGAATTTGTTTACTTTATTCACTGATTATAAAGATTCAGTTAAACAGGTGCGAGGTCAACTGTTCTGAGAACTATATAAGTACTTATTATTTATAGCCGGGGAAGACATGTCTGACAAAAGTGCCTAGCTCAAAGACAGATTAAAATCGCTTCTTCTTGATCGTTCAATGATATGCACCAGCCTTTTTTAATAGACTACTGCAGGATCTAGGCTTACCGACAAAGGGTGATTGGGCTATAACCACCACGCTGGCTCAGTGCGGGTTGGTGGTCACATACGCCGTCTAATTTCTATGGATGTATGCAGGTTGCCTCACGATGTTTTCTCTTTTCACCTAAAAGCCGGTGGTGTGAAATTCCGTACACAAATTTGGAAGAACTCATTGGTACGGGGCTGGAATTAGAACCCACAACCTCACTACCACTAGACCAGCACGTCTCACCAGTAGACCACCACGTAGTAAGTAGTACCTAAGTATCCGTTGTCCATAAGTATGTGACATTGTTATTCCAATTCCTCAGGGGGTGCCTGGAACATTCAAGGGACAAGCACATTAGTGAGCCGGTCTCCCTGCCGCTGGCGCCAGAGCGAGCCGGACTACGAGCGGGAGCGAGATGGCGCGTGCCACCCTACCGCCCGGACACGACGCAAGATGCCCGTTGACACAGTCATTCGCGGATTCTTTATTTTGTTCAGGGGAGTGTCTCCAAAAAAAGCAGAAAATCGAATAGCATATCATTTTGTAAACATGAAATAATGCTATGAAATCTATCTGAAATGGCGAAAACGGCTAAAAATGTTAGGCGGATTGGCCGTTTTTTAGTAAATATGTGGACCTTGGGCCATAAGCTTTGTACATTATCTGGTTGTTTGCTTTTTTAGGGTTCCGTACCCAAAGAGATGTCTAAGGGGGCTCCAACACGGTACGGAACTCTTCGTGCGTGAGTCTAACTCGCACATGGCCGATTTTTTAAAATGGTTTCCCTTTTTTGTAATATTCCTCCAAATATACTTAATATTTCTCCAAAATTAAAATTCCAGTAATGAACTAATGGCTAAAAAGACCAACGTACAAGTCCAAGGTTCAACGCCCACAACGAAATGTCTCTTTTGGATAAATTTCATAGCATTGTGCAAACTCTTGAGTGCTACAGTCCGTCTGACAGTCGGCCTTACTACAGTTTTGGTACTGCCAATATCGGTAGCTTTTGATATGTAAATATTGTATTAGAAATAACCCTTAATTTTTGATTAATTAGCATTCTTTTAGGGGCTTATTCTGTTCATCAAAACTAACGTTTGTTCTGGGATTTTATTCAGAACTCATTAAAAAAATCAGCTGTTCCATACATTTCAGATACATATAATACGGGTGAACGATATCTTTATATGGAACAACAAAAACTATCTTTGAGTTTTGACTTAAGTCGCAGAACAAAACTAACAACTTTTGATGTACAGAATAAGCCCCTAAAAGGATGCTAATTGATTAGAAATAACCCTATATAATAAAACCATCACTTACAACCCAACCGTAAAAAAACAAATGTAAAAAATATAAAATGCAAAGAGAAACTTATTAGCTATAGGTACTTATGTCATTTTGTAGTTTCCAATATGTTGTCGTTCATACTGGCAGTGTCCGCATCCATGGTGCGAATAACTGCAGTCAGTAATCGCCTTTTCCTACTTTCAATAGTGTTATGATTTTTTTCATTTTGTGCTAAATGTAGTTTATTATGATTAGTTTAATAAAAGGTTTATGCTTTTTAATAGTGGCGCGAGGAGTTAGTTTGTAGGTACGTTCATTGGTCCCAAGATTTTTTTTTCCTTTTTTTGTGCTAAGGAAATTACTCGTAGTTACTATGCTATAGTGGCGTGTGGAGTAAATAGTTTGTAGGTTACTAACATTGGTGTCAAGAACTATTTCAGTTAATTGTGCTACATACTTTACTTTTAATATTGTAGTGGGTATAGTTGTTGATCGTAATACTTACTCGTAGGATAGGTTTTTAGAAATGGTTTAATGATCTATTTGCGTAATAGGTTAGTAATATTTAGTTTGTATCAGTTTTCTGCCGAACTGGAATTTTCGTTGTACTTTTTATAAGTAAACCTAGGTCTTAGCTAATCGTTTGTTCCTGTAGTTAGTATACTTACTTTGACACGTTCAATTTTTCTCAAGTCTCAAGTAGTTTCATAAGCTTAATCATTCCTATTAGCATAAGTTCAACATTCCAATATGTTTATTAAGTTAATTGTTGTTGTAAAAGACCAAAAAAACAGGTGGTGGTTAGTACTAAGTATTTCATACATTCATTCATTATTTCTATAGTCTATTATTCATTGTTCAGTTAGATAACTTGAATATATTTTTAGTTTTAAGTACTTACTACATTGTACAGGTCGCGGCATATAAGTGTAGCGCTGAGCGAAATGTGGAGGTGAAAACTGCAGATGGGTTTACAGCAGTTGCAGCCAACCTAGACTTACGTGCCGCTACCTGTATGGTCCGTAGTGACCAGGTGGGGCGGGGCGGTCGGTATCGTTTCAATTTATTGTTTGCTCATTCAGTTGGTGTAGGTATATGGGATAACTTTCTTTTGATTTTCTTAGTCTACATTTTTAGTTTAAGTATTACATTTCTTAGTCTTTCGTCTGTGCGCTGCGACCTAAAATGTCAGTTTGTTTGTTACTTTAGTTTGTATTTGGATATGGTTGTTTACTTTTCTTAAATTACATTTTTAAGCATTCGTTACCAATCATATCCAGTTTATCGGTCAGCGAGATGAACCTTTCCTACCGAATATCTATGTTAAGTTAATTGCTAGTGTTTCCAAGGTTTCTTCTTTTTGTCTGTTGTACTTTCATTTTGCAAGGAATTGAAATGGTTGTCAAAACTTCACAATGTTTATCGATTTCCATTGTGTTTCTTTGTTTAATTTGTACCTAAACCTACTTTATCACAGGTCGCGTTTCTTATGTATAATAGTTTACACAAGGTATAAGATTATTACTAAGTTATTAAGTAACTAGCCTTTTTTCATATTATAGTTTATAGGTCTGATCTAGACATTTGTTTTCTTTTTTCAAAAATAGAACTTTTACGTCCTAATAAACTTTTTTTTTTTACTTACCTTAATTCTGTTTTATTTTATTAGCAACCCCTCAGCTTTCATTACTCGTAGGTGCTATAGTATGCGCCACACAATTTGGCGGAAATAAAGTAAGCTACAAGCTGCGCAACATTCGATCAACGCGCGGCTTTGAGTGAGCTTGTCAGGATTGTAGATTGTGCAGCTTGTAGCTAACTTCATTTCCGCCAACTTGTGTGGGCAGCCTATATCCGTGGTGTAACTTGTAGTAGGTACTACAAGGGTTTTCTTTTGCCCGTAGTATTTTATATCCTGCCCAGTAGTAAGAGAATGGCGGCCTCTAAATAAGATTTAATTTAAATGATACTAAATTCTTCCATACTTAGGTGCCTACTACTAAATGAAATACCTCAAAGAAGCAAAATTCCCTTGGTACTACCAGCAGCACCAATGGTAATACCACGGGGTTGTTATTTTTGACTTACGATTAACACGGACGGATACGGAAATTGTATGGAGACGGCTAGAACGTATACAGAACTTTACGGATTCTCCAAACAATCTCAAAGTTCCGTATACGTTCCAAAATCCTAAATAATATCAGTAGACACACCACACGTTGGACAATTTTGGACATGGCAATGTATCATCCTCTGCGGCAGCGCCACCAGCCAAAAAAAAAATCTATATTACCTCAAAATTATGTAAATTAGACGTACATGATGTACGTATAATATAATTGCTGTACATTCATTAGGTACTGACAAAATAGACATCAATTGTGTTAAAACATACAGGTTCGACAGGACAAAATACAAGTTCGGATTGGCTCTGCTGGAGAGTATGCTCTGCAGCAGAGCCAATCCGAACTTTTATTCAGGAAAGATAAATGCGACTGTTTTATGATGGAAAATGTTGTACGATTAGTACTTAATGCGTACGTGAAAAAACATTACTATAATGACAGTGATTTCACTTAGTAATACTTCACTCAAATTTTCGTAGAAGCGCCTGGTAATTTTATGTCAACAAAAGGAAGTCTGGACATTTTTTTTATGTATGGATGAAACATACTACGTGCTTTAATGCAGGAAATATTATTATCCCGGAAAAAATATCCAGACTTCCTTTTGCTAACATAAAAAAATCAGGCGCTTCTACGAAATGAGCGAAGTATTACTAAGTGAAATCACTGTCTTTATAGTAATGTTTTTACACGTACGCACGTACAACAATTTTCATCCTACAACAGTCGCATTTAAAACAATACCTATGTATTACAATTAGGGTAACTGGTATGTGCCTAAGCTTGGATAGGTTTATTTACATAGTGCATTTTTTTTTATTCTTTCATGACTTGGTTGCTGGCGCCTGTGTCACACAAATACGATGTGATGCTATTTTTTCGGTTCTTCTTTGACTTTTGCTTAAATTTATTTAAATTTATTAGATTTCTTCTCGTCGTTTTCTGGCGATTCCGATAGTCCGCGTTTGCTATTCGACTGCACATTATCTTTTACGAAGCAACTTTTATCTTTTAACATTACTTTCTTATCATATTTCAAAAGTTTTACTTTTTTCCGTCTTCTCTTTTCGTCTTATACTCATCTTGTAGTTCTTTCTTCTTTGCTAAAATTTTTGGTGGATAATCTTCTTTAAGATATTATAGTGTCTGCTTAAAAGTTCATTTTTTCAAAACTTCCAGCTTTTTGCCCATAGTGAGGAATGAGAGTACAATCGGTCTAGGTTTTTCGTTTTTTGTACCTATTCTTCTAACACTAGAAACTTCTCGGGAGTCGCAGTTTGATATACATTTTATAATTTATCAAATTCAGAACAAGTGTTAGCAACTCTTCATGGTTATTTTCAGTTTCTTCGATCCCGAAAATCACGATATTTTTCTTTCTTATATCCCGTTCTATTGCATCTATTCGTGTTTCTTGTTCCTATAATGTTTTTAGTATAATTATTTGCTTTTCTTCAATTTGGTCGAATTTTTAACTGACTTCCAAAAATGAGGAGGTTCTATGTTCATGTGTGTGTATTTTTTTGTGTATGTTCTTCGATAATTTCGCAAATTGTGAACTGAATGGAAAAACTCTTTTTAGTTCGAAAGGGTATACTCCCGAGGTGGTTCCATTAAAATTTTACAGATATCGGCTGAGCCGTTTTTGAGAAAACCAACAATAATATAAGCAATTCGAGCGAAATATCCGAATTTTGTGAACATCGATAATTTCGCCAATTGTGAACCGAATCGATCTATTCTTTTTGCTTTCAAAAGTGAATATTCTCAAGGTCGTCTCATTTAAATTTTACAGTTTTTAATAAATCAACAAAAATGTAAACAATTCGAGCGAAATATTCGAATTTTGTACATGATGGAAGGAGGTTTTGTCATTTTTTGCGAAAAATAATTATGCATTTTTGTTTTTTGTTTGTTTTCTGTAATGTTATCTTGCAATTCTTTCAACTGTTTTTGTTGCTTTATAAAACTGCCCTGTATGTCCAATATTATTTCTTTTATAGCTTCGTCCATTGTGTTTTCTTATTATATTCACAATTCTTTATAGTTGTTGTTTGATGATACATTCAGAGTTCAAAGACACCATTGCCTCCTAAACTTTTATACATCTTCTATACATATAAATAAAATTGGAGTGTCAGCGTACATGTATATGAATATATATACGGTACATCCACCAAAATAACATTTTTTACAACTTTTGTCTGTCTGTTTGTTCCAGCAAATCTCTGAAATGGCTGGACTGATTTTGACGGGATTTTTATTGGCAGGTAGCTGATGTAATACGGAGTAACTTAGGCTACGTTTATTTTAGAAAAAAAAAGTAATGATGCAATGTCTAAGTGATTTCTCCAAGGTCCAAGTACTGTCCAGTACGGAGTGCAGCTCACGCGCATGCCACCAGCACCAAAGAATATATTATAATAATACTACGTACCACTACTGGGCCGTCACGTCGGGCGCCTCCCACCACTTCTCCAACCAACGAATCAACATCACAAAGGCTGCCTGTCGCGCGGGCTCAGAACTTTTTTTTTTTTTTTTTTTTTTTTTTTTTTTTTTTTTTTTTTTTTTTTTTTTATTCTGAATAGGTTTGCGTTTGACCACATACTGCCTGTTGTTAAGCAGATATGCGGTCTAGGTTGTAGCACGCTTACCTAGAAGATACCTATTTACTCGGGATTTGAAGACGCCCACATTGTACTTCAGCGGGAAGACAGACCCAGGCAAAGCGTTCCACATTCTGGCTGTTCGTATGAGGAATGAGGATTCGAAACGCTTGGTTCTAACGCGCGGAATGTCCACCATAAAAGGGTGGCGCTTTGGTCGCGTCTGTCTAGCCGTACGATAGAAGAAAGGGGCTGGTGGGACCAGATTGTGCAACTCCTGGGCGCATTCTCCGAAGTGGATCCGGTAAAAGGCCGATAAACACGCTACCTTACGTCGATGCTCGAGACTTTGCAGCTGCGACATAGTCAGAGTGTCGTTGTCGATCAGCCTCTTGGCTCGCCTCTCAATCGACTCCAGAGCCTCCAGTTGATATTTGGCGGAGCCATCCCAAAGGTGAGAGCAGTATTCCATGCACGACCTGACTTGAGCTTTATACAGACTAAGCAGTTGCTCAGGTGTGAAATACCGTCTCACCTTAGAGAGAACACCAAGTTTTTTGGAAGCTAATTGGGCCTTTGACTCTATGTAAGAGCCAAAGTTAAGAGTCGATGAGAGTGAAACGCCTAATAGTTCCAAGCTGTCAGTTACCGGAACGGAGACACCACGGAAAGCGGGAGACAATTGGAAGGGTCTCTTTTTGGCCGAAAACAGACAGGCTTGAGTCTTCGTGGCATTAAACTTGACCAGGTTAGCATCACCCCAGTCAGAAACCGCCTCCAGACTCAAGTTGAGCCGCTCGACCATAGCCTCTCTGTGAGACTCGATCTGTGGCCCGCTGGTTCTCGCATCGGATGTGTAGCTCTCCACGACTGTACTGTCGTCTGCGTACCCAAAGATTCCGGGCTTTAGCAGATCGTTGATATGCAGTAGGAAGAGAGTCGCAGAGAGCACTGACCCCTGAGGAACCCCGGCATTGATAGCCATATGATCTGACGAGCAGCCATCTACGACCACTCGTATCGACCGATTCCTCAAGAAATCTGATATCCATGCGCAGAAATCAGCAGGCAGGCCGTAAGATGGAAGCTTGCCAATTAGGCTCTCATGCCAGACCCTGTCAAAAGCTTTGGAGATGTCCAAGGAGACAGCCAGCGCCTCCCCGTGCTTTTCGATGACCTCACTCCAGATGTGTGTGGCGTACGCCAGAAGGTCCCCAGTAGACCGGTTTCGGCGAAAGCCGTACTGATGGTCACTGAGTAGGTCATTCGCTTCCAGGTACGCCAGGAGCCTGTTGTTAAGGACACGTTCCATACTCTTGCAAAGTATGGACGTGATCGAAATCGGTCTGTAATTGGCAGGGTCGGCACGGCTACCTTTTTTGGGTACAGGCTGCACGTTAGCAAGCTTCCAAGATTTGGGCACTTGACCTGTCTTCAGAGATAGGCGAAAGAGGCGAGTCAGCACAGGCGACAACTCAGGCGCACAAGTCCTCAATACAATGGCCGGAATACCATCAGGGCCACTGGCCTTGTTCACATCAAGACTGCGGAGAACCTTGAGAACCTCCTTTTGCCGGATATGTATATCACTCATTACAGAGCCACAATTTGGCAAAGTTGGAGGTCTCGCACTACCGGGGTCCAGACGCGAAGACTCAGCAAATTGAGATGCAAATAAATTTGCTTTCTCAACCGCGGTATGGGCCAGCGAACCATTGGGTTTCAGCAACGGAGGCAGTGAGGGGCGGCAGAAGTTCGCTTCAACGGATTTAGCTAGGGACCAGAATGCCTTACTACCCGCAGGGTAAGAAGCAAGCTTATTGCCTATTCGACTAATGTGATCAAAGCGAGCCCTCCGCATAACCTTTTTACAGGACTTAGCAGCCCTATTGTATGCCTTCTTCCTCAGACGAATGTCCCTCGACTTACGGTTTCGAGCATCGGCCCAAGCCAGGTATAAGCCTGATGCTTTTGCGCTTCGGCGCGTCCACATTCAGGTCCAAACCAGGGCCGAGCTTTGCTAGACAGAGGCACGTCCGAAAATGGGATGAAGTATTCCATGGCGGTACGAAGCACATCTGTCACGGCATCCGCGCACGTAGAAGGATCATCGGAAGAGAAGCAAACAGACTGCCAAGGGTAAGATGCAAAGAAACACCGCATCTCATCCCAATCCGCTAACTTGTACCGCCACACTCGCCGTGACCCTTTGGGGCTGGGGTCTGATGGGGAGTAGACGGATACAGATTTCACCAGACAGTGGTCAGATGAACCTAACGGTGAGGAAATCGCCACTGAATAACGGTCTGGATCGGTGGTTAGCAGAAGGTCCAAGCAGTAGGCTGTGTGCGAGTCAACGTCAGGTACCCGTGTGGCGCCTTGAACCAGCTGGGTAAGATCTAGTGTCAAGGCAAGCTTGCGCGTCTCTAGCCCAGCATGGTTAGTGTCTAGGTATGGGTGTAGCCACTCCTTGTGGTGGCCATTAAAGTCCCCCAGGATCACTAATTGGGCTGAAGGGTAGCTGAGTTGAGCAGCATCCGCCGCCTCACTGAGGTATTCAGTGAGTCTGGTTGTCTCCTGGTCCCCGTTATGTGATCGGTATACACAAGCGTAGATAATTTTCTCTAGGCCAGTGTCCGCCAAAGCCCAGAGCACTGAGAAAGAGGGGTCTTCAAACCTACGAAGGCGCAGAAAGCAAATGTCATCCCGGGCGTACACGCATACACCCGCACGTGGTTTGAAACGGTGCTCCAGGGAATACCCTGGGTAGGAAAGATACGACACGTCGGATGGACCAGCAATCTGCGTCTCCGTGAGAAACAATAGGTGGGGTCGATCTGTCTCAAGATGATGATGGACAGGTGTGAGATTGGAGTGCAGGCCCCGAATATTGCACAGGTGCACTTTAAGTGAGAGGGAGTGCTGCCGCTGTGTACACGTTCTTTTGCTTCTACTGTTTCTCATGGTTATTTGCGGAGTAAAGTAGGTAGAAAGTCGGTAGTGGAACGAGACGTCACTCTGCAGATCCAGTGGTACAACGCACAAACCACACACATCTATGGTAGACTAGCCTGGAGACCGCGGGGACGCCCGAGCCCCCCCAAGGATGTCCATCGGGCCCTCTCGTCCGGTCGCCAACCGGCACGATGGCGCATCCCTGGGATTTTTCGACAGATGGCGGGGCAGCCTTTCATGAGTGGCTAGCTCACTACTTGGGCCCCCTACTATCTGCGGTCGGCCAGCGACAAACCGTGCCTCGGATCCCGCTGCCCTCCACGACTAGTCGGCCGATGCGGCAATCGATGCGTGCACCGTAATCGATCCACCAGAGGACGCTACTGTTCCGACCCGACTTTCAGATTGGCGTCACCAGACTTCGCGCCGGAACACGAGCTCAAGAGAGTCGTTTGGCGGCGCGGCTTAGCCTGGTGGGTGGTCTCTCGCCGCGGCTATAGCCTACCACCAGTATGGTTGCTGCCTGGTTAGCACCACCCAGGACCACGTGTGGGGGACAAAAAATTAAAAGGGTTCCTACCCACGGACGAAGGCAGCTCGGTCCCAAAGAACTATTCTTTTTATCCCGAAAATTACATAATTCTCGTAGGATAGGACAAAAACTATCGATAGCGAAACTGTCGCCTATCACAACGACGCTAATAGGCCCAATTATGAAAGCACCATCATAATTATAATAGCTAATGAGACTATTTCTGTTTCTTGTTCACTTTAGGGCCCTAAAGTGAACAAGAAACAGAAAGATTCTATACCAATATTATAAGAGGCAAGATTTGATTATTTGTTTGTTTGCATCGAATAGGCTGCGAAACTACAGCTGAACCGATATGCATTTTTTTTCGTTGTTGGGGAGCTACACTATCCCCGGATGCCATAAGCTATAATATATTTTCAAAAAAATTAGGGATGTAACACAAGATGTGAAAAAAATACCTAAAATATTCTTGCCCTGCGAAAACTATTGATGATAGAATAAAATAATGTATTACGACTTTGCAGAACACATCTTTTTTACAAATAGTGTCAACAGCATATGTCTAACTGTTATAGTTAAGCAACAATAAGTGTTCTTTTATTTAAAAAAAATATTGAAATGCCGCCGCAAAAAAAAGCTCTTAATTTGTATCTTAGTATTAATTATTGTCAAAATAAATTACCTTATATTAAATACTGTTTCAATACCTTTACATAACTTTTTAAATTATTCAATTCGAATATTTAATACGTATGATATCACGAGTTTAAAAATGTAAGTAGGTATTAGAAAAAAGTTGCGTAATTGCCGCTCACCCCGCTGGGCTAGGCAGCACCTTATTATCTCCGCTATTCCTGTATCTTTACCCATACCAGCCTTTTTTAACAGTCCACTGCATAGGACATAGGCTTACCTACGAACAGTGAATGGTCAATATTCACCACGCTGGTCCAGTGCGAAACTTTTGCAAAAAAACTTTTTCGTTTTATTGCATAGGTACAATTTTGACGAATGGTTAAAGAGATAATATGAAATAGATATGAAACTGCGACCGCGTTGTAGTCTACAGAGAAGCAAGCGTGCCAGTGATATTCTTATTTTGTACCTACTTAATATCTCCGGTACTCCTGTACCTGTACCTATGCCAGCCTTTTTTAGGGTTCCGTACCCAAAGGAAAAAACGGGACCCTATTACTAAGACTTCGATGTCCGTCTGTCCGTCTGTCTGTCACCGGGCTGTATCTCATGAACCATGATAGCTAGGCAGCTGAAATTTTCACAGATGATGTATTTCTGTTGCCGCTATAACAACAAATACTAAAAAGAAAATAAAATAAATATTTGAGGGGGGGGGGGGGGGGGGGGGATCCCATACAACAAACCTCAGACTACTTTAGACATTTTTCGCTCTATATTAATAATGGCATCAGGTAGATGCTTGAAATTTTCACAGAATATTTAGTCCACTTCAATAATAAAATTAAAATTAAATAAATATTTAAGGGGCTCCTATCTGGTTTAAGAATATTTATTAATCTCAAAAGAATTTACAAAAATTCGCTTACTGAGATTACACACTTTTTATAAGTACATTTTTGTTTCGAAGCGCCGAGTGCAGACTTATATAAAATCAAAAATAAATAAAAAGAAACTACAAAACTTCACGGAATTTCAGCAACACTATATATACCTATACCTAAATAGTACCTAAAAATCAGTAGTTCAAAACATATTTTTTTTTCATGTGAGGTAGTTTTACTGTTTACTTCTGTCGTCGGTCGACTCGTACAATGTTATGCGATAACAAGTGACTGCGATATAAAGCCCGTGACATACTGCAGCTTATTGCTTAAATTAAAATTTTGCATTATATGAATGAAAGATCTTATTTTAACACTAAATACCTATTGTAGTGTAGTATAAGGGTTGTGGCACAATGTGAAGTTATAATTTTTTCCTTTTCATTTTTTTTTTTTTAATATTTATTCATTTTGTTATTATAAATGTACATATTCCATGAAATTAACAAGTTATTGTATACCATTACATACACATTATACGTACGAAGAATTTTTTAACACGTGGAGTTTTAGTAACTTTTTAGAGGTAGAAAATGTTTTAGCTTGTTTTATATCTTTTGGTAATTTATTATACAGATAAGCTCCCTCAAACGTTATATTTTTTATTCCATAGTTTGTTCTAGGGTTTTTCGCTAAACATAAATTATTGGCTTGTCTCGTTAGGACTTTTTGTACGTCAATTTTTTTTGTGAAAGTTAATTGTGTATGTATGTCTTTTGTTAAAATTTTTCTAATGAGAATGCACGTATTATATTTGTATATTTGAGGGATGTTCATCAGTTTAGTTTCCTGGTAAATCTTTGTAGTTGGTGTAAGGTAATCGTATTGAAATAGTGATTTGATGATTTTATTTTGGCCGATTTGTAAGTTTTCCAGATTAGTTTTAGCTGCCGTTCCCCAAACTTCAATCAAGTAATCTAAGTGAGGTTTAACCATAGAATTGTATATTATGTATCTTACTCGATTAGGGAGGCATCGGGCCATACTGCGAAGTGCACCTGTCAAGGATGTAAGTTTACTTCTAATACATTCCAAATGTGGTTTCCAAGTTAACTGCTTATCAAGAATTAGACCTAGATACTTTTCTTTACTAATTTCGTTTATTATTTTGCCGTGAATTTTTAATTGGTTGAATGGGCCGATTTTTTTATTTTTAGCTGAGAATATTATGTAATTTGTTTTAGAAGTATTAATCGTTAGTAGATTTGATAATAACCAAGTGGCGAGGAGGTCTAAGTCTTGTTGGGCGCTTTCTACTATGTGAGTGATAGAATTTCCCGAATAGAATAGACTAGTGTCATCCGCATACAAGGTAATATCCCCTTTGAGTCCAATTTTGTGAATGTCGTTAATATAGACCAAAAACAACAGGGGTCCGAGAATGGAACCCTGTGGGACACCATATGTAATTAATTGAGGCAAACTCTCTGTTCCATCTATTTTAGTAATCTGGTATCGATTAGATAGATATGATTGAAAAATTTCGTAGGCAAATCCGGTTATTCCGATAGCTTTTAATTTTGATAAGAGCTTTGTATGACTGACTGTATCGAAAGCTTTTTTTAAATCGATAAAAATTCCTAGGTTTATCCGTTTTTTATCAATGTTAAGTTTAATTGATGTCACTAGATCGACGGCAGCTGCGACTGTACGGAATCAGTACGGAACCCTCCGTGCGCGTCCACTGCAGAACGTTCGTCTACCTACGAAGAGGGATTGGGCCATATCCACCACGGTGGCACAGTGCGGGTTAGTGAATTCATGTACTTCATCAAATTCATTCTATAGCTGTATGCAGGTTGGCACACGATGTTTTCCTTCACCAAAAAGCCAGTGATTTGAAATTCCGTACTTACCTACGTAGGTTCAAATCGCCTCACGATTGTAGGACAGGTGCAACTACCACTAGACCACCACGGCTATACAGCGTCATCCAAAATTGGTGTACTTTATGTCTCGAGATTAAGTGATATTGTGGATAACATTTTACTAAGTTTTGCTTTTACACGTTAAGCCTATAGCCCAGGGGGGCCGTATCATTGATCAGCTCAAACAGCGTCCTGGAAATGATCACAGAGAGACTTCACTGTCCTTACCTTCGGCACTGTAGCGCAAGGCATGTGCCAGTACCGATGCCGAAGAGAAGGTTCTAGAAATTGGCGCTTTTAAGAATTTTGGTTGTGTGATGTTTTATGTACCTACCTATAGATGACTTGTTTTGATTTTTGTGTTAATTGAATTATTGTATTACTCAGACTGACATTTTATGGTTAATTCTTATGATTTTAATTTGACTGTATGATAATTTAAATGGTCTTTTTATTTTTACAATTTTACTACTTTTTAATTTAATTTTTGACTGTAAGTACATATAATGTTATTGTTAATGACCATTATTGACATATTTCATTATAATTGTTGTTATATATGGGTAATAACCTGAAATAAAGTAATTTTGAATTTGAATTTTGAATCGATACGGCTGATACTGCGATAGCTACGCCCCTGTAGGTATGTGTACACAAATAGTTTGTAAAACGAATGGTCGATAGGACTATAAAGTTCTCGAATGTAGACACTGTATTGGCAAGTGTAGCGAAGGTCTTCACGTGAAAATAAGGTCTGGTCGAGACCACCGGAACACGTTGGATGCCAGCGCTTCGATTCCTTCCATCACAGCTCTTTGGGTTAGCAAGTTCAAGAGGACTTAGGTAGGGCACACAATTCGTAGAAGTAGAACTGATGGCCAATGTTTTACAAAGTTCTCGAGTGAAGACAAGATCCGGAAACTAACTTACATAGGAAGAATGTAGATAGACTGTGGGTCTCTAATATTTTAACCGTTTAAAAATTCTGAAATATATAAAGGTATAAAGGCTATTGTGTACAGACACCAGATATATCCAAGCTCACTTTTATTTAGATAGGCCAATACTATCTACTAGTTTAAGACTACGGGAACTCCCGCGATTTAGGTAGGTTAACTCGTCAAACGGTTCATCCGGTATGTCTAACAATGGACATTACAATAGGTACACAGTCGAGTAGAGAACCTCAATTATTGAAAGATTCATGAATGGAAGCTGGATGCAAACCGCATGCAATGGTTTTATTCAGTGTTATTCAAAATCTAATATGGGTGCTCTATGTTAAGCAGTGGGTGTTTTATGGCTCAAATGCTTGCTAATATGCTACTGTAATATGAAAACGCGCTAAAATAAAGTGTTTTACACACATGTGTGTGACGTATACCTACATTACGTAGTAGGCACATATATTAGGCACAATACTTCATCTGTTTTCTTTAGCTAATCGTACCCGGGCGAGGCCAGGGCGCGCAGCTAGTCTCCTATAAGACCGGCTGGAAGTGAAGGTTTGCTATCGTTATCCGACTTAAAGTTTTTCTTAGATTAATAGAACTAATTATCTTTGTTCTTTTTCGGGTTCCGTACCCAAACGGGACCCTATTACTAAGACTCCGCTGTCCGTCTGTCCGTCTCCAGGCTGTATCACATGAACCGTTACAGTTTGCAAGCTGAAATTTTCTCTGATGTTGTATTTCTGTTGCCGCTGTAACAACAAATACTAAAGACAGAATAAAATTAATAGTTAAGGGGGGCTCCCATACAACAAACCTGATTTTTTAGCCGTTTTTCGCTCTGTATGAAAACGCATCATAAATCCATCCAGGATACCAAATAATCATTAATAACTATAAATAAAAATAAAATTAACAAAATATCTCACGATACACAAACTATAGTGAATATTTTACTGAAAATAACCTATAATAATTAGTTCAACGCATTCATAACGCAGTGATTGTGTGACACGAAATCGACACCAAGGACACGCGTCACGGCCCTTGACCCCGCGACGATTTCCGAGAAACCGCGAAGAGCGCCGACGCATCCACGGTACGCAACAGCTCTTACGCACTGTGCTAATACTTAATACTAACTGAACAGATACTATATTACCATATATCATGAGACCATGTGCAGCCTGCGCTACCCATGTCAATATAAGAGAGACATTAAAGTGTATAAAATGCAGGAAACAATATCATTTTTCATGTGTCAATATACACAAGGAATACTATATCGCCAAATTAAACGAGCTCGAAGAAACTTGGGTTTGCCCTGAATGTTTTATCAACACACGCTCCAAAAGAAACGACGACACCCCCGTTCGCCCCCGCACTGACCTAGTCCCTGATAACACCAATGAGTCAACTGAAGACTCCATCCTAATAGATCATTCATTCCCAGGAAATACCCAAGAACTGACTTTACCTTTACTATAACCCTGGAACAGATCAGCCTTCTGTTGGACCAAAAATTAAAAAATACCACCGACCACATACTTTTAAAAATCCACGAAATAAAGGACGAAGTACATATAGTAGTGAACCAATTAAAACAAGAAATAAAAATACATAAGGAAGACACACTTTTAGAACTAACTAAAGCAACCGGAAAAATAGAAAACTTGGAACAAAAAATAAAGACCTTAGAAAACGAACAAACAATAATTAAACAACAAATATCACAACAAACCATACTAATACCCAAGGACCCTATCCCAACACGCAATATAACAAACAACGAAAACTGTAAAAAAATTGTTCTCTATGGTCTGGAAGAACACGGAGATAATGAAAACGACCTATACGAACAAGTAGTGATGATCTTCCGAGATATACTAAGATTAGATATAAATGGTTGTATAGAGGAATTGACACGAATTGGAAAAAAAGGATATAGAAGACCGCTCATAATAGAACTCATCAGCAAAAGAATGACGAAATACATTTTAAACAATAGCCATTATTTTAGAAACACCAATCTGGCTATCAACAAATTTCTTGACGAAAACGAAACACAGAAAAGAAACCAACTAAGAAATATACTGACCGAAGAAAGAAAAAAAGGAAATTACGCAGTTATACGAAATAACAAACTGTACATAAATGGACAAGAATACAACACCAACACAAACTTTAGCCAAGGTAAAATACTACACCCGAATACTCAATCATTACATCACCAGCCAACAACATCACCAAATATCAACAATCCCAACAAAACCATAAATAACAACGATGATAACTTTGACGACCGCTCGAAGCCACAGGAAAATGAATTGGACTCGACTCCCACGGATTTGCCTTGTACATTAATAACACCAGCAAAACCCAAAAGTTACACCAAAAGAAAGTCATTTCGTGGGCGCTTTTGAGGTAATTTTTCAAAATGCTCAAAGTATCAAAAATAAAAGCCATCTCTTCGAGCACATTCTAGAAGAAAACAACATACAGGCAGTTGGAATATCGGAAACTTGGATTACCCACGAACAAAAAGATCTCATAACGATCTCTGGCTTTACATTCGCAGCTGGATACTACAGGAAATCACATTTGCATGGAGGTGTAGCTATTCTATTGAAGGATAATATCGAATTCACAGAAAGAGCCGATATAATGGATCTATCGGTAGAATTCACTGTTGAGACATGCGCAATTGAAATACCCAAAGAAAATCTTTTATTAGTAACCATTTATCGAAACGATCGCGATATCGAAACGTTTTTCAATTTTTTAGATAAATTACTAGGTAAAATTAAATTAAAAGATCACAAGAAACATATAGTTATTGGTGGTGACTTCAATTTAGATCCAAAAAAAAGATCAAACGATCACCAAAAACTACTAAACACTATGCTTGAAATCAATCTCAAACAAAAAATAACGAAAGCAACTAGAGAAGTGAATAAAACTTCAACGTGTCTAGATTTATTGTTTACCAACTATAACAACAATTGCGTATCCGAAGTCAAAGAATATGGCATATCAGATCACAAGGCTTTATATTACAGTTTCGATTCCGCTACAAACACAAAACAACACACGGTTAAAAAAATTATATTTAAAAGACAATTTTCACCACGCAATATCAAAGCTTTTAAGAAAGAACTAGCTCTATTAAATTGGAATGAACTACTAAAAAATGACAAAATAAATAACAACTATGACATCTTTGACAAAGAAATAAACACCATATTAAATAAATGCATACCGATTAAAAAGAAAATAATAAAAAATCGAAATAATAATAGCTGGTTAACAAAAGGCTTACGTAAATCTTGCCAGCACAAAAGAACACTCAGAGCCTTAATAAACGAAACAAACAACGAGATTTTAAAAAACTACCACAAAGGTTATACAAAAACCTTAAAAAAATGTGTTAAAGTATCAAAAAAAATGAATAATATTAAAAAAATGGAAAACTCAGACAATAAGGTCAAAACTATGTGGAGCATTATCAAAGAAGTAACTAACAAAAAGCCATGTACAACAAGAGCTCATAACATAAAACTAAAAATATTAAATTCCACCATTGAAGACCCTATCACAGTAGCAAACACTTTTAATGACTATTTTGCAACTGTCGGTATACCTCCTCAACCAACAAACATAAATACATGCCAGCATCAAACTACTATTCAAAACGAAAAAGATAAAGAGCCACGAAATCAAGCTATAAATTCGATGTACTTGTCACCCGTTACAAAAACAGAAGTTTATAAAATCATAAAAAAACTACCCAACAAATTTAGCAGCGGAATAGACGACATCCCTCCAGTACTTATAAAAGCTTGCGCAGAAGAACTCGTAGATCCTTTAACAAAATTAATTAACCAATCTATCGATCAAGAATGTTTTCCCGAAAAACTAAAACTAGCAAAAATACGACCAATCCTAAAAAAAACTGGAAAAGCCACAGATGTCACCAACTACAGACCCATTGCACTATTACCGACAATATCAAAAATATTCGAACGACCAATATCCGATCGCATATACACATATCTAGACAAATATAAATTACTGGATGAGAATCAATTTGGTTTCAGGAAAAAATCATCTACAACACTCGCAATATACAAATACAACCAACACATTTTAAACCATATAAAAGAAAAACACCATTCCATCGGAGTACTATTAGATTTGGCTAAAGCATACGACAAAATTTCTCATAACATACTATTCAAAGAATTACAGGAAATAGGTATACGCGGGAAACCCCTGAACTGGATACGTTCATTTTTGACAAATAGACGACAACTGGTACAAATAGACCACTACAGCCAAGACAACCACACAAAACAAGAAATAAAATCAAAAGTCTGCATATTAAATAATGCCGTACCTCAAGGGAGTGTAATAGCAGGAATCTTGTTTCTCATCTACATAAATAACCTGTCAAAAATAATCACGACGCCCCATGTACTATTCGCAGATGATATTTCCCTTATTTTCAAATGTTCACCCGATAATAATACACTTACCCAAATAAACAATTCATTAAACACTATTCAATCATGGATCAAAGCACATAATCTCGAAATAAACACTCAGAAAACCAAAATTATACAGTTCTACCCCCACCAAAAAAAGCCACTAAATCTCTCCAAACTTTGTAAAACCTTGAAAATAAAAGAAACGGACAAATGCACCCTCCTAGGCATAGAATTCGACAAACATCTAAACTGGAAAAATCATATTGGGAAACTAAAATCAAAACTATCACAATTCGTATACGCATTATCCGTTCTAAAAACCAATACGAACACCAAAACCGCATTGAATGCTTATTATGCCTACGCCCATGCTTGGCTAAGATACGGTATAATCATATGGGGCAACAGTACCGATGCAAACGATTTATTCATAAAACAGAAAAAATGCCTCCGCATTATAAAAAATATACGCCAACGTGAGAGCTGCAAACCGCACTTTAAAGAACAGAAAATACTAACCCTTCCCAGCCTTTACATATTAGAAGCAGCTTTATTTGCAAAAAAACACCTAAACCTATTCACTGCCTCAACAAACCCTAGACGCCAAAACCAACTAGTTGCACCTGAACCATTATTAGAAATAGTCAGGAAAGGCCCAGAGTACATGCTAATAAAAATATTCAACAAGATACCGAATAACATCAGAAACGAAACAAACGAAAAAATTTTTAAAAGAAAACTAAAAGAGATTCTCATATCCAAAAGCTATTACTCAGTACAAGACTTCTTAGACGAAAAACGTTTCGACACCGCAAATTATTAAATGTAAAATAAGACAAAATACTCAGCTAATGTTGTTCCCATTACCTTAGTGTTTAAGTTAATTGCAATACCCTAATACAGGGTCCATGAATATGTAACTCTAGGCTTATATAAATGATACATTTATAAATTAGACTAAGAGAATTTGTATTTATGGTGCAATAAAAACGATTCATATTCATATTAATAATGGTAAGAGGTAGATGCTTGAAATATTCACAGAATATTTAGTTGTATATTCACTTTAACAACAAATAATAAAATTAATATTTAAGGGGGGCTCCTATACAGTACGGAACCCTCCGTACGCGAGTCGGACTCGTACTGGGCTGATTATTATCTTCATAGTGATGCGATAGTTAATTATGAAGATTTATTCGCTGCGCTAAGATTTACTGAGGGAACGAAAAAGGTGTCATGTCACTTGTCAAAAGTTGACGCAGAAAGGATCTATTGTCTTGGTTTTAGTAATTATCTTTCTATTCACTTGAATTATCGCAAGCTTATTGAACTATCATATTGGAGACGAATTAACGTCTGCAATATGATAGTTCAATGAGCTTGCTTGCTCACAGGACAAGAGTCCAGAACAATAGGACATGCGGAAGCATTGACCTCCTTGCCGCAAGTGAGATATTGGAAAACAGATTCCGAGGGCGACTAAATGCCAATAACCCTGGATATATCAAATGTGTGTAAATATATACCCTAGTTGATGATTTATGAACACTCCGCTAAAATATTTTCCGGGTAAGATAGTGATCCGAGTATTTATGTGCTTGGTGTGGATTACATCAGATTTTCGGGTTTATAATAAGTCGTAGGTATTTATTTGTGTTATTCCACTTAACGAAATGGCGCGTAGAATTGAATACCTTTGATCCTAATTGGCAGGCATAAACACAATACCGACAAAACTGGAAAGCTCAGCTTAGCATATTGCTCAGCAAAAGGACACTAATGGCTCATAAACAAACAAATAATTAGTTGTACCTACAAACTATTCATACTCACATAATATATAAAAAACAAATTAAAAATTCTGTGAGTAATAAGTGGGATATTTTGCTTTTCTATATTCTAACATTGAAAACTTTTAGAAACAGCAAAACAAAAATGGCTGTGAAATGAAACATAATTTCAAGAAATCTCACAACATTTAATACACAAAAAGTTAATCTATCACTACACGGAATTACAAAATCTTAATAAATCTAACAACGTGTACTTTTATAATTTAGTTTATTAAATACTTGAATATTATTGCGCAATACAATTGCTTCTAAATATTAAGCACTAAATAAGTTGTCGAAAAACAAAGTACAATTAGTTTGTGACAAAAAATATTTTGCAACAGAATTTACAAACTTATCTTTTGTAGATATTTTTTGTAAAATTGAACTAAATTTAAGATATAATGCGATATCACAAATGGATGTTTTCAAATAATCTAAATTTATGTTCATTTATAAGATTTCCTATGGTAAAATTATTGTAAAAACGTCATTTTACCTTTATAGTTTTTTGCAAACTTTTTGCCTAATTTGACTAATTTATGAATTAGTGATCGACCGACTCATCCATCCATCAGCCATAAGAAGTCCACTGCTGGACATAGGCCTCCCCTATGGATCTCCAATAAGACCGGTTGGAAGCGGCTTGCATCCAGCGCGATCCTGCGGTCTTAATGAGGTCATCCGTCCACCTTGTGGGTGGACGTCCTACGCTGCGCTTGCCGGTACGTGGTCTCCACTCGAGAACTTTTCGACCCCATCGGTCATCAGTCCTCCGCGCTATGTGCCCTGCCCATTGCCATTTCAACTTGCCAATCCGTTGGGCTATGTCGGTAACTTTGGTTCTTCTACGGATCTCCTCATTTCTGATTCGATCTCGCAGAGAGACTCCGAGCATAGCCCTCTCCATAGCTCGTTGGGCTACTTGGAGCTTACCAATAAGGCCCATAGTGAGAGACCACGTTTCTGTGCCATAAGTCATCACTGGCAACACACACTGGTCGAAAACTTTCGACTTAAGGCACTGAGGTATGTCGGACGAGAAGACGCTACGCAATTTTCCGAACGCTGCCCAGCCAAGTTGGATTCGGCGATTTGCCTCTTTCTTGAAGTCGGACCTACCTAACTGGACTACTTGTCCTAGGTAGACGTACGAGTCAACGACTTCAAGAACCGAGTTCCCAACAGAGATCGGGGTGGGTACAACATGGGAATTACACATAACTTTCGTCTTGTCCATGTTCATCTTAAGACCCACCTGTTGAGAAACCCGATTGAGGCCTTCGAGCATCGTGCTGAGCTCTTCCATCGATTTTGCCATGACTACTATATCGTCGGCAAACCGAAGGTGAGTGAGGTATTCGCCATTGACATTGATGCCGAATCCTTTCCATTCCAGGAGCTTGAAGGCGTTCTCCAAAGTAGCCGTAAACAGTTTCGGAGAAATTACGTCTCCCTGTCTTACGCCTCTTTTTAAAGGGATCGCCTTGGAGCTCTCTTCCTGTACTCGGACCGACATAGTGGCGTTATTATACAAGCACTTCAACACTTCGATGTACCGATAGTCAATACGGCATCGTTGGAGAGACTCGAGCACAGCCCAAGTCTCGACCGAATCAAAGGCTTTCTCATAGTCCACAAACGCTAAGCAAAGTGGCAAGTTATACTCTTCGGTCTTCTGTATAACCTGCCGTAGCGTATGAATGTGGTCCATGGTACTAAAGCCCTTTCGGAAACCGGCTTGTTCGGAAGGCTGGAAGTCATCAAGCCTGCGCTCAAGACGATTCGTAATGACCCTTGAAAACAGCTTATAAACATGGCTCAGAAGCGAGATGGGTCTGTAGTTCTTCAATAAGGTGTTGTCACCTTTCTTGAAAAACAACACCACCACGCTTCTGTTCCATGCTTCTGGCGTAATGCCCTCGAGGACGACGGTGTTAAAAAGCTTCTGGAGGACTTTTAGTACCGGTGTTCCACCCGCTCTCAGGAGCTCTGATGTGATACCGTCATCACCCGGCGCCTTGTTGTTCTTAAGCTGATTCAGGGCCATTCTAATCTCGTACAGGCTGATGTCTGGGATATCTTCGGTGAAGTGTCGGGTCAGCTTGGCTCTTGGATCTTTGGCCGCGCTGCTAACAGGCTTAGCGACCGAAGCGTATAACTGTCCATAGAACCTTTCGATCTCCTCTAATACCTCTGCCTTGGTCGACGCTAAACTTCCATCTTCTCTCTTCAGCTTTGTCAATTGGCTTTGTCCAATAGACAAATCTCTTGCGAACACTTTGGAGCCTTTGTTCCGCTCTATTGTCTTTTTAATATGTTTAGTATTAAAAAGACGGATGTCGTGCCGCAAGGATTTCGAAATTTGTCTATTGAGACGCCTATATGACTTTGCATCATCGGAAGACTGCAATCTTAGCGAGCGTCGTTCGGCCATGAGATTTACAGTGTGATCGGAGAATTTCTGCGGTTTATTTGAACGGCGGGGTCGACCGACTCAGATGCAAAAAATGTTCACTGTAGCCGAAATCATCGTGGAATCATCAATACTTATCGAGTGAATCAAATCTTTCACAATACTTAATGTAATCATTGTAAAAACTTATTTTTCATTCTCGTACCTACCTTAACCCAACGTCAAAATGGCAGTAAATTTTCCATGCACGATTAAACAACAGGTTCCACAAAATTTATACAGAATTGGGAACATAAAATTTTTATATTAACGGTCTACCAGTTTAATAAAGATGTAGTACCTAATGATTTTTATGGATATCCTACAGTGAGAGTATAAAAGAAATTAGGAAAGCTATAAATTTGCGTTTGCATGCAAATAAAAATTCGCTTTAGTTGGATTTTATGACTGACCTATTATAACTTTTCATTAACGTTACGTTTAATACTTTTGTAGTAATAATAATATAATCATTACACCAGCCCGCTGCAGCCGTAGCACGTTCACTGTTAAACACAAACCTCCCCTAATGACTTCTACGACCAGTTGGATGAGGCTTACGTCCATTGCGTTCCTGCAATCTTGATCTAGTCGCCTGCCTAGTCAGAAGACGTCCTATATCCTCACAATTATCCATTCTATGTCTTATTTCCTAATCATTTTACATTCTCAGATAAGATACTCGTACCTATTTATTGAAACAACATACATACGTAACTGCTATGCCGTTAAAATTGATATCTTAAAATTAATATGTATTTTTAGTTCAGGCTTACGTAGTAATTATTATACTTATTCTAATTTATTTTAAAAACATTTTTTGGCATTCAACTTTAAACGAAATTGCTTATAACGCGTACACAATAAATTTCATTATTACTTGTTTCTTTATTAATCCTAGCTTAGTCCACAGCCGGTTCGTTAAAAATATAAGGAAACATTTTTCCATTTTGCATATAAGATGTTTAGATACTTATATTTTCTATGCATATAGTATACCTACCAAAGTAACTTGGGCGATTTACACCGCAGTGCGAACCACTTGTGGTGCGTACCGCCCAAAGACTCTTCATCGTGTAGAATTAATTTTTCTTCGTCTTGGCTGGGCACGCTACCGCGTGTCTAGATTCTGAGTCGCTGATTTGTTATTTAACTATTCGTAGATTATAATAAATAAAAATGGTATTTCACTTTTGACTAAAAATAACAGAGCTCAAAAATATCACAATGGGTGTGTTGACGGTACATTATTTTATATAAATAAATGCTATACTACAAACCTGCTAACTTCAAATACTCAATTGAGTGTATAAATATAACGTGTACAAATTCAAAGTTTCGTATAATACATAATAGTGAAAAATAATTTCTTATAAATAAATACATAATTAAAAATCCTTACAGACTAGGTACTAGGTAGGTTTTCATGGAATGCGTTTGTTGGTGTTTTCAAAAGGTGTTTTAACTTGATGTTATGGTTTTACATAATTTACACAATGTTTTTGGTTCATATAAATACGAAAATATTTTGTGGTAACTACACATTTCAACTAGAACAATGAATTAAGCTTATTGTACAAAGCGAATAGATTATAGATTATTAAGAAAGTAAATAATCATGAACAAGAATTTATCAATAAAAATGCCTTTGAACCATAAATAGCAGTAATGCAGTATTCTTCTCGCAATTTTTACTATTATGTCAAAAGTACTACGTATTTTGTCTTAAAATCCCATGTTTTAAGCGGATTCAGCCAAATCCAGAATATTTTTTTGCAAAACAAATTGATTGACAAAGTACCTGTTACGAGTAAACTAAACCGCATTGAATGCTTATAACTGCTTCCGTGCATAACAGATACCCAAGTAATAAAAGTATTCAGATATACATATTTTTATCGGTGGTAAAAAAAAATACTTTCCACATTAGATAGCTTGGTTTTTTAGGGTTCCGTACCTCAAAAGGAAAAAACGCAACCCTTATAGGATCACTTTGTTGTCCGTCTGTCCTTATGCCAAGAGCTTTTATCTCAAGAATGCGTAAAGTAAACGAGTTGAAATTTAAACCATATACGTATTACTACAGCTTCTTGCAGTTGTGAACAATTCATACTTCTCAGTTATCGTAGAAAAAAGTAAGATCCGTTTATGTCGTAAACAACGCATACTTCGACACTCACAAAGGAATCAAAACCTATAAGGTAGTTCCCGTTGACCTAAAACTATCAAATTTGGCCAGAAGCATTGTCTTAGAGTATTTATATAGGAATAAATCTGAAATTTGTACATTTTTAATTCAATCACAGAAAATAGGACCTCAGTGCAAAAAAATGGGCTCAAAAATTTCAAAGTGAATTACTTGTGACATAAGGTATAGGAATCATATTATTATGAAAGATCTTTATCAGCAGAAGCTAAAACAGGCTTTCGATTATTTTTGCGATGAATGATTTGAAACGATACATGACGAAAAAAGTACAAAAAAAGTTTTATTACACTTTGAGATTTTAACAACCTAGTTCCCAATTTTGTGCAATTTTCAAGATTAGTACCTACGGAACACTCGGTGTGCGAACCTGACTCGCACTTGTCCGGTTATTATTTCTTCTTTTAAAAAGCTCGATTGAAGAGTTCGATAACAAACGGTCTTTCAACGGTCAATCGGTTTCAACGATTTTTATGACATTTTGTGTACATTTTATCGGTCTGAAAAGTGGTCGTTGGCTATTTTAAATGGTAGAGGTAAGGTTTCTTAATATTGTAAATGGTAAAACAACGTTTACCGGGATAGCTAGTAGATTTACGAAAGGGGGCTGTTTTTCATTTAATTGCGAGTTTACCTCTTAGTAAAAGTTATTCATAATGATGGTCTGAATCATTTCAGTTATGGATAACCCTTAACAAAAAAGCTAAGTAAGTATTACATTATAGTATGGTCCAAAATAAGTTTTGTTTTTAGGGCAGTCCATTACCATACTTGTACGACCATTTCCTGATGTGAACTAACGCGAGAGTGACAAGAGTGCTTAAACACGGGACCTTAAGTTTATACTGATTTTGCCTCGTCCTCCTAAAATATGAGCAGGCAATACAATTAAACTACACGCTTAACAAATTTTAATACGTAAGTACGAATTTAACATAGCGTTTAACAATTAATAATACTCATTAGTAATATGTTGATAAACCTCTGACAATTATTATTCATGTTGAACATAATTATATTTTTTTTTATTTGGCTCTAGTGACGCTTACTAAATAGTTTAAATATATATTATAACAGAAAAAAAACACAAAAGGTAAAAGTTATAATAGTAACTTCATTTCAGTTTAGACCTTTTAAGTTAAATACTCAAACTGTCAAATTAATCGGGTATAGCTTTTGAGACACTTCTAAAACTATGCGCATTTTAAGAAAAACAATGTAAGTATAGATTTCCCACAAAGTGCTAAGATAAAAGAACATAAGCGGAAAAGAAGACTTTTAGATAGCTCCAAATATATTTTTTGTGTTGCTTTATTTTTTTTACACATAAAAACGACAAACCTATTAGTAAAATTCTTCAAAATCGAGTCTGTTATATATTTTCACAACAAGCTTAAAGACGAAGAGATTATAAAAAAAAAATCTAAATGACTAGAGCTTTGCTTTGTAGATTGCAGAAGTAGATCAAGATGTTCAGTATAATCAAAATTACAATGTGTTTATGAGTACAATGCCTTACATGTTAGAAATGAGGTAGCTGAGGAAACGTACCTCACTTACTTTCTATGAGATAGATGGCAGGTAAAATATATGAGATGAAGCGCCCCCTTGTTAGGTTTTAACACTTATAACATAGTAAACCGCTTTACCAAGACGTGACGTGGTGAAATATTTTAATGAATAGGTACTTCTGTACAAACCAGTAGATGGCGCTATGCGTTTGTAAGCCTATTGAACTTACCATGATAGGCAGTAAGTAGCCGCTGGGTAAGTTATTCTCTATTTGGAAACGTTGTTTACTTACAGTGTGTAGGTAATGCAAGACCTTCTAGCACAAGACCTTCTAGCATCTGGGTACTATAATCCTATCGCCCTTTGTCGTCTACCCCCGCGCCACTGTACCGCGCAGGCGAGGTCTAAGTTGAACGGTAGGATTATAGTAAAACACTGTAGAAAACAATTCGAAAATAAGGCAATAAATCATAATCATTGATTTGAGGACGAACATGGCAAATATCCTAATTGAGATAACCAATAATTATCTAAGGATGGAAGTCTTTGAATCAGTCATTTTTAACCCCCGACGAAAAAGAGGGGTGTTATAAGTTTGACGTGTCTGTTTGTCTGTGTGTCTGTCTGTCTGTCTGTCTGTCTGTGGCATCATAGCGCCCGAACCACTGAACCGATTTCAGTTTAGTTTTTTTTGGATGAAAGGAGACTTAATCGAAAGTGTTCTTAGCTATGTTTTATAAAAATCGATTGAGCCGTTTAAGAGTTATGGTGAGTTAAAGTGGGGATGGAAGAACCAAAATTTTACAAAAGTGCCCAAAATGGTTGTCAATTGAAAGTTTGTTGTCAAATATTTCTGTGTCGGGGGTTTTTTAATTAGGTAAGTATATTATTTTATTTTATTCAGATCTATAGTGACCATGATAATAATATGTAGCATTATATATATATATTGTATAACCGACTTCAAAAAAAAAAGAGGTACTATGTTCGTCTGTATTTTTTTAAACGTAAAGATTCTCATAATGGTGAGTGCCCAGCAATATGTTCCGAAGGAGGCGCGGACCACTTCGAAAGCTTCATACGCCTACTGTTTTTGACTGAAATGTAGGTGATGTGCGCGGAAATTGCCATGGTAATTATTGCATAAGTTTTCTTAGCGTCCAAGACCTAAAATATTCTATCTGCATTTAGACATGAGGAACAAAAAATTAAGTCCATTCCGATGTCTGCTAAAGATGGCATTGTGAGGGAATTTAGTTACAAAATGTCAGAACAAAGATATCTGACAGTCATGGGCGGAAAAGATAGGATGAATGCGTCGCTTCTCAACTCCCATAGTGGACAGGTAGGTTTAGTTGCATGACTAGGACTGCTGAGATATTAATGTAGAATTTAAAATCTAATCCCAAACGCCTACAGTATTTTATTGAAATGCGGATTTTATCCCTTCCGCAGCCTGGGCGTAAGCGAGCGACCTCAATGAGGTCAGTAGGCTAATGCGTTATATATGCGATTAAAGGGGCATAATATGATTTCGTATATTGAGATCGCTGACTCAAATGTAGTATTTAAAGTTAAACCTAATACGCCTACCTACAGTATTTGTCTGATACCTAAGTGCATCATGTGACGCAGACATAACATATATTATATGCGCGAATTAGCATTTTTTCTTCTAATGAGACCAATGAAACAAGAATATATCTTTTACAGTTGCATCTCAAACGCCTACAGTATTTAACTGAAATACGGAACTTGTGGCGCGAATATGTGCGCAAATTAGCATGTTTTATATTTCTCGTTTTTCATGATACGTATTATATGAATTTGAATTAAGGTTCAAGTTAGATACTTGATACTATTGTCTTATATCTTAATAAGGATAATAATAAATTTGTAGTTATTTACTACTATTTTTCTTCAATTCAAAATAAAGTTTCAAATAACCCTGGGTCTCAAGAGGTAAAGTTAAATTTCAAACGCCTAGGTATAGTATTTGACTGTTATTCGCATTTTGTGACGCGCACACACGTGCGTGATTTAGCTTATTTTCTTAAATTATAAGCTGAGATACGAACATAGCCTTTAAGGCTGAAAGAGATCATGTTTTGTATGAAACTGCTGAGACACGAATATGGACTTTAAAGTTGAAAGAGATCCTTGTTATTGGGTTGCTTCGTGAGCGAAGACCGGCGCACGTTGGCGGCGGCCTTCTCCGCGGATCAGACGTGCGTAAAGCTGGCGTGTACCCCGTCCTCTTGGGAGATCTGGGTGCTCGCGGTGAAGTACTGGAATACACAAAAAAGCCATATTATACTGTTGGTAGTCTTAAAAAATAGCGGTAGGGTATGCTCGATTAGCTTAAAAAGAGCGCCACACGCGGCGTGAACCCTTTCCCTCGAAAGCAGTCATAAATTCGTAATGTGTAGGCGTTACTTTAATTATTATCAGAAAACGACTTGCACTGTTGATTTCCAAGAATGTTGAATACTAGATATTAGGCAGAATGACGCATTGGAAACCTTTTTTATCAACATGTTTTATTCCACTTCGAATGTTGAATTTGAAAACCATTTAGATATACCTATATTGTACCTAATATTACCGAAATCGGGCCATAGGTAAATGGCGCCTGAGTAAAGTTCCTCCTTTCTCAAAAAATACTTCTCAAAATCGTCTACGCAAAATATCTGAAATTTTCATACGATGAATAGTAAAAATAATAAATTTCGTAATATTACATAAGCGTGATTAGCTGGCAATAACAATAATAGTTGCAATTGTTATGAAAATAAACACTAAAACAAACGGTAAATTTATATCACTTCGGACATAAACATACAGGTATTAATAGTAGTAATTAAATAGCGAACCTAATAATGAATGCAATAAGTTTCATCAATAGGTACATCAATAGTGATAAGACACAGGAAGTGTTTTAAACGGCATTTGGGCTGGATTTGGAGCCATGCAAGATATTAAAGATATTATACAAACTCGGATTCATAAAATTACGACGGATCTTACAAAATGGCATTTGTTTTATAGGACTGAGGGTATTTAAAATTTTAATCGATCCTATGAGGTTACAAAAATCACCTTTAAAAGGCAGAGTTTAAAAGGTAAAGATAAACGCAGAGTTACTTCGGAGTAGTTGGTCCATGTTTTCTCTTTCTCCTTTCTTGACAATTTAAATTTATTTGTAAAAGACAAAACACAGATTAACTTTACCTAAACAACTTTGCGTTTATTATATTAATAAGGCCGCTAAGGTTCCAATTCAAGTAAAAAATAATGATTACAGGATAATATAAAAGACACCCACGCAAACTCTTTCTGGTTGTACCAAACTGAACTTACAGCGTGAAATGACGATTTTCACTTAATATATCTTGCGATGTGGGTTTCCCAGTATTTCGCGTCCTAAGAGGTACTCATTGTGCTACGCAGAAAATAAGAGATAAAAATTAGCAACACAAAATAGCAATTATTCCATTTAAGTAGCATTCAATTAAAATTCAAAAATCACTTGCGGTGCACAAACTTGGCACTTCTACACACATTTTGAACACAAACAAATCCTACCAATGAAAAACCCATGGCCCATTGTACCAAAAACAGTCTTCCTGCTTGCCTGTTTCGTAGGAGATATAATCCAAAGCTTTTCAAGATCAGAGTGAATAGGTATCTTCTAAGTCTGCGTGCTTCATCTTCGACCAGAATGTCGCTTACCATCAGGCGAGTTGGTGGTCAAACGCGGACTTATACGCGTTAAAAAAACAGTACTGTACCAGCCTTTTTAATAGTCCACTGCAGTACGTAGGCCTACCCACGAAGGGTGATTGGGCCATATCCACCACGCTGGCCCAGTGCGGGTTGGTGGACTTACATACGCCATGGAATTTCTTGTTTGGCCATTATGCAGGTTGCCTCACGATGTTTTCTTTCACCGAAAAGCCAGTGGCGTGAAAATCGGTACATAAATTCCAAGGAATTAATTGGTACGGGGCCGGGTTTGAACCCACGATCTCACGATTGTAAGGCGGGTGTCATTACCACTAGACCACCACGGCATCATAGTCAAAAAACAGTAGTCCTATTATATTGTTGTAAAGCGTATTAAGGCTGATGCTCCCGGTCAGTGACTTTGTAAATGTTATTAGTCAATGACATTGTGTTATTATTTTGTGCCCATCTCAAAATTCAAGTGATTAAATGTTTTACAGATCATCCTAAATAGGTTCATGTATTTTAGTGAGTTAATCTAAGTATATTCTACAATGAAACATTGCAGTGATGCAAATTTAAATAAGCTTCTGTAGATTTTACAACAAATAAAAGCAAGCAAAATGTATAGGCCAGTCTTAGTTATGTTGCATGTAGATTCATACAAATAATACCAGCTTAGATAGCATGGACTTCACCGAAGCAGAAGAACGTGAAGGCATGTGGACAGGGCATTATTACAAAACAAAATCTCTGCTCGGTTACTATAAATGTCTATTTATTATTATTTTTTGACCGACGAACCAAACCGGAGGAGGTACTCAATTCGACGCGTCCATAATTTTTTTATGTGTAACCTTACGCATAACTTTTTTCATAGTAGTCCGATTTCAATAATTCTTTTTCGTTAGAAAGAGTATACTTTGATATTGATCCCATTCAAGCTTTGTTGAAATCGGCTGAGCCATTTTTGATATATCAACAATAATGTGAAAAATGTAACATCGATTCGTGCGAAATATTCGCGAATTCTGTACACGGGTGAAGTCGGTCATGCTATTTTTTGCGAAAAATGATTATTATTGAATGACTTAAGGATGAAATTATTTGTTTGATTAGATCTTTTTACATCTGAATTTTTGAAATACCTAAATAAATAATTCTTATAAAAGAAATTAATGTAACTTCAAATATATTTTTTTGACGAAGCCTTTTTACAGCTGACTTGTTTGAAATGTACAGCTAATTAGAATATAGTTCTATTTTAATATTAACTAATTATATAATAATTCAATTGTATTACTATTGTTTAAACTTTGTTTATATTTCTGACAATGCCCTTTTACAGCTGACTCGATTTTTATTGGATTTATGTACGTAGGTATAGCATGTTACGAATGTTTGGCAACTGCCAATATTTAAGATTTCAATTTCTATGAAATGCAAACAATGTTTTATAGTAGGATACATACATATTTATAAAAAATTTTGTAAAATAGGTAGACTGGAAAATCAATAGACCTGCTGTAACTATTGACGAGTCCATAATAGAACCATTTATATACATTTTCCTTATATGAGAATGTGTAAATGTAATATTATGTCAATAAATGATTTTCTTTCTTTCTTTTATTGACTTTATATTTTTTAACATTTGACTTTTTTTTCTTACATTTCATATTGATATCGGTTACTACAGTTGTACTACAGTGTTTATTTTTTCGCCAAGCATACATAAGCATTTCACAATGTGCTTATGGCCTGACTAGCTCTGCACATATACGTTTGTCTCCGCTTTGATGGAGTCAATGACCTTGTTCTTATTAATAAGTCTATGCACCAACATTTTTTGTTCAGCCAAAATGAGATCTAATGGCATAGCTTTAAGGCATTCCTTAACAAGTTGTAGTTAGGTGAAACTGGTCGGAGCATGAGGGTCCGTTGGTGGCTGTGTCCTTGTCTGACATCTTAAAGACGTCTAACGTTGAAAGAGACACCGCTGTCTTGGAACCCGCTGACTTAGACCGTTTTTTCTGTCATTCGTGCGCAGTCTAGTTATAAGTACAAGGTCTTTAGATGGAGTATAATAATTGACTATAGTTTAATGTTTCAACCTACCCCGAAAGGTGCCCCGTTCCATCCAAGTCGATCATGGTCACGGTGCGGTGTGCGTTGGGGCTGAGCCTTACGGTCTGTTCTAGAAGCCAGTCGGGCTTTAGCACGCAAAGCGGCACGCAGTGGTACGTTGGCACGCGCCGCCTCAGCACGTCCGTGCTGGCAGAACTCGATAAGGGCAACTCCTAGAGCCACAGTCAGACCCCCTACCAGCACGTAGAAGATACCCGCCACTTGGCTCAAACTCATCTCGGTTATTGATGACTCCTGGAATATTGAAATAAAATAATTTACTTTTAGTGTAGTATATATTATTATTTATCTTTGCTTTTACTTAAATATTAATGTAGTCGGTTTTTTATCTATATAATAAGCCCTATTACAGAGGCGCCAGCGTAAATTTAATAGCAACGTAAAAAGCGTTCTCTCTATCGAATCACTAAAGTGAAAAAGAAACAGGACTATGCTATTTAGCTTTTATAATTACGCTGGCGCCTCTGTAATCGGGCTTATTAAATCATCTTATGTATGTAGCATAAGCTCGTTAAGTTAGAAGACATAAAATGTTTAGTAATAGTAGTCTTTAATACTGTTATTTCATTTTCACCCTAGAAAATAACATTGATTTGTATGTATCGCGTAAGTAGATACTGAAATATTGAACAAGCAAAGCCGGGCGGCTTTTCTTTGTTCGCTCCGGTTACCATGTTTAGTCTAGTTAGACTGAACATTTAGAATAGTAGTAATTACAATATGCATGTTCTATAGGTACATATAAAACGTCTTCTTGGTGCCTTATGTCCAGTGAAAACTGCATTCAAACTCGTCGCGTAGTTTAAAAGATCTAAGCGAACAGAAGGCGTGACGCTTTGTTTTACACTTTAATTTATAATATTTATTATATAATAATTCAAATCATCATGATTATACTTGTATTTCTACCACACCTAACAGCTGGGTTATAAGCGAAATATTAAGAAGTAAAAAACTCCTGACCACAAAAATGTTTATTGTTCAATAAATTCTTCAGATAGCGACCGAGATCGAGTACCAAAAATGCGTTTTCTCGGACTTTAATACAAAATTTCATCAAAAGCTTACGTCATTTCCAAAATCCAAACAAATAAAATATACAAGAACTGCAGGGCAATTCTGTTAGCCGATCTCTTTACTAAAGTGATACGTTCTTGAACCTTTCTCGTTTTTCTGACAGTTCCGACAGCTCAAAACTGTCAGAAAAACGAGACAGTTTCAAGCACAGAGATACCAGAGGGATAATGTGGTCGATCGAGAAAAGAAAGAAAGAGATACAATGATTTATATGGCATGAGTTAGAAAGAGACATGAAAAATATCTCGATAGATTGGCTAGTTGCCGTGTTTTTCTCTCAGTAGTGTCAAATTCCAATACATATTTGACAGTTTGGCAGCTCTGTGCCAGATTTTTCATACATTTTTGTGGATGAGAATTCCCTCAAGCGACAACAACGCTATTTCTCTAGGTGTAATAGCTCTGTGGTTTCAAGAACGACGAGATCGGTTGACAGAATTGCCCCGCTGCTCGTTTAACTAGACACGACTACCATCTCGATTTTATCTATTTTCTAAGATAAAAAACTTTTTTAGAATACATCTAATATCTATAGCGCGAGGTGACGCGGAAACGCATCGAGCTTGACAGTGGCGTTTGCGGTAGAGACCGCACTCGATGGCTTCACAGAGCTATTACATACAACCAGATACATAATGTGGTCGATCGAGAAAATCTGAAGAAGATGCATTGATTTAATATGAAATGAGTTAGAAAGAGACATGCTGTTGAGAGTTGTTGCCGTGTTTTTCTCCAGATATGTGATATATGGTGTCAAATTCCAATTCATATTTGACAGTTTTGACAACTCTGAGCTAGATTTTCCATATATTGTAGTTGAGAATTGCTTCAAGTGACAACAGTGTCTCTGTGTGTATTACCTCAATGGATGGTTTATACTGTCTATTGTCATTCAGAGTAGACAACTAACAGTGCGTTAAATCGGGTTAATTTAAAGCCTGACGTAAGATTTTATCAATTGTTTATAATTGTGACAATTAAATGTCTGTAAAGTCGGAATAAACGGACGATAATTTTACGTAATAAATTCATATTGCGTCACAAGCGATCGTGCCTATCTATTGCTTGTTCCGCGCTCTCGCTTGCACGCTTAGCTCAGGCGAAACGTGACAATGAGTCATGCTTTGTCGTGCGTGCAGTCGGCGTTCATCGGTTTATAAGACTATCACGTCAAAATATTAAGGATCAAGAGTAATTGGGTATCTACTATACGTATTAAATTTGGGAGACACAAGTTTCTGAGACTCAGAGTAGGCGGAGCAGCACACGCGGCCCAAATATGCTAACCTCAGTAGTAGTTACATTTTTGAGCCATTTGGAGTTGAGACATTGGGTCCGTGGGGGCCGGGTGCTCATCTTGTTTTCAAAAGTCTTTTTGAGCGTCTGGTGATTGCGACGCATGACCAAAATGCTGGTGTTGATTTGGCTTAACGCATAAGCATTGCCATTCAGCGTGGCAATGCAGCCAGCATGCTGGGCACACTGCCAACTGGCAGTGGGCTTGAGCATTTGAATTATCTTTAGACCTTTATGGGTCTGTGGGTGATCCAATTGCTTTTTACGTAGTAGTAGTGTAGGTAGTTTTAGCAAATAAAGTAGTATTGTATTTTGTTATAATAAACTTTCTACAACATTTCAAATAACCTCTGAAATGTTTGCCAATGCTCTAAGATTAGCTTGCCTTATGTAGATACGTACCTCTTCACTGCCATCGTCACAGTCACGTGTCTTGGTTGACATAATCCATTTCCTCCACAAGCTGGCTATAATACCATCTCTCTTCAAATGTACTACAGCCAAGTTGATCCCTTCGCTGAAAATAGTTCAACAATCTATGACAGAAAATATTGTGAGAGTTTAAATTATAAGACACTTCAATTTTTCCCAGGATGTTTTTTATGAAAACTTGCAAGCTACATGTTCTAAGTTTTGTTTCTAAATTTGCGTGAAAAATGTTTATTTTCCTAATAAAGGCTGGTAATGGTATTGAGCCGGTTGTAAAGGGTTAGTATAATACATAACATGTATATCAGTAAGTAGTTTATTGACACCGAATTTTTAACATAATTTTTAAATGAAAACGGATGTTTTTTGTAAAAAATAATAACAAAAATGACTTGCACAATTTTGGTTCTGTAGATGTGTACGTAAAAGTATTTAGTTCATGTTATATTTAGGTACCTTGTAAAAAAATTAGGAAATAGGAATCGTAATAATATGTTCTATTTTCAAACTAATAGGTACGTTTCTGATTCTCAGACCTGCTAAACATACACAAAAACTCATAAAAATCGGTCAAGTCGTGTAGGAGTAGTTCGATAAAAGGCATTGGGACACGAGCATAGATTTTCATTATGTATGCTTAAATCTTTAAAACTGCGCAACGGATTTTGATGCGGATTTTTTGATAGATAGAGTGATTCAAGAGGACGGTTTATAGGCCCAATACACCTGCCTGTACGAAGCCGGGGCGGGTCGCTAGTAGATTACAAAAATAATCATTGTTATTATTTACTTTGAAAATCTAAGCACTATATTACCATCAGTTATTTCTAAAAGAAATATTTATAAGCAATAACACTGTGTGCCCACAATCAATGGCGGTCAAACACGATAAAAGATCAATCGTTCGAGTACATTTTCAAGATAGTAAATCAAATTTCGTGCTAACGATTCTTTCTGCGGGTATATAAGAGTAATCTCTCTTTTTATAAGGGTATCAAGGCTCTAGGGAGTTTTGATCAAAAACGCAATTATGTCGTCAAGGCTGAGAACTGAGACTGTTGAATTTTTTGAATCTGTGTTCTGTAAACAACGAAAGGCGCTCCGTCAATAAAGTTTCCCCTATCTCGGTATCAGGGCGCGCTATAAAGCGTCGGCCGTGCCATATAAAATGTAAATTTTAACTTGTTGTCAAAAATCACGTCCGCAAATCGCGTACCACATGAATGGGTACTATAAATTCGAAATATAGAGTGCCGTGCCGCCTTCCCAACTGACGGGCCCATGGAAATTTACGACTTTTCAGTATTCAACTGGGAATTACCGCATAGAAGCAAGATTTCAGCTAGATAGTGGATTCCCGTCTCTCTGTAGCGCTGGATATTTATGCTGGAGGATGTTCAATATACTAGCACACCGTGAGCGTACCAACTGTCTTCTTTTCTTTTCAATTTTCAATACTGTACACACCACCCTATACTATACATCGTTTAGATGATTTCCTTTTCCTTGATAGCTCTTAGGAAAACATTTAGTTTTAATACGTATTTTAGAATTGTAATATTAATAACAATAGCTTGCACAAAACATAAATTTTAGATTTAGGTGTATACAAGTATTACATTACTGCTTCAGTGGCTCAGTGGTTAGTGGCCCTGACTTCTGAGTCTAAGACAAACTTCTCGCCAAGAACATTCAAATGAACCCAAACTCGATGAGGTTGTGTCGTTTCATTGCTAAGTTATTTTGGCCACCTTCCAGCTCCATCATCGTATCAGCACCATGTCATCATAATATTACATTATCACGCGATTTACACATGTATGCAAAAATTCAGCTCAATCGGTAACCGGGAATAAGATCAAATTAAACATGCAAGATTTGTTTACAGACCGACAGACAGACAACGGGACAGGTGAAACTAAATAAAAGCTAGTAAAATTACATATTTAAACGTTAGCAAAAAGCTTCATTGAAGTTAATACTTTAAACTACATTAGGCTATTTATACTTTTACAAAACACAATCACGCACATACAAACGCTTGTACAAAATGCATTTTGTAATCGAAAATTGATAATTTTTGCGGAGACAATTGGATTCGTTAACTTACAGTGAAAAATAATCTCCAAATCGCTCAATCGTCCATTCGTCTGTATTTGTGCACGGTGCAAATTAGCTTAGACTTGCAACGAAGAGCAAAAACCTGGACGACTGATCAAAGGACGAACCCCCTAGTTTTTGACACGGACCCAGAATGAAAGTGACTTTATTTTGTCAACTGATGTTTTGATTCTGGCAATCGGCATGAAAAGAGATCCTGCGAGGGCTCTTGTTTTAGCCGTTATAACAACTACTTGTATGTAGCAAATACTTATTCAACGCAACATGTAGGTATTAAAAACATGTATTGTGTCAAGTTTGAACATAGTATAGTATGAGCGCATATAAAAAGTTATTTGTTGTGGTCTGTGAGTAAATTGAATTCAAGCGTTACTCGTATTTGCACAATCAGATGTCGAGGTCACGTAGTGCACTGATAATTATTGATAAATACTGATACTGATAAATATTACAAAACAGGAGTTTTGTGCAAATTTATATGTTCCCAATGGCTTGAAGCGACATGGCTCTTCTGGCGACATTTGTGGTGCCTAGTTATTGCTGTACTAGCTAGCCCTTTGAGCGGTCGACTGGTCACATAGCTTTTGACGTAGAAAACAACTATTTCGCTATTTCATGTGACAGACACAATGACGATTTTTCAATAGATTTACGAGTATATAAGTTTTTGAAACCAATACAGGTGTTAAAAATTTGCTTTTACTGCCGCTGAGTATGTATTTGTAAAAAATATGCAGGCGGATGAGGCAAAACATACATATTATGTTTTGCCTCAACCGCTACATTATATTATACCGTTACATTATATTACACCTTTTTTTAACAGTAACGGCTAATTTTCATTACCCGTTCTAGTTATTTTTACATTTCTTGTTAATCTTATCAGGATACTATTAGGATCATTGGCTATACATATATTAATATGGTAATATAGCTTAACAACTCTTTAATAAATTACCCTCCAACAAAAAAATTTTAAACTCACTTCATGCATTCAAAAAACTATTGGCTCAACATATTATATCTGAAACGTAAAATATACCTCATATGTATAAAAAGAACATTATTAAAAAAAAAGACATAAAATGTTTGAAGTGAGTCAAATAGGTCGAACCTACCTTGTTAAACTACTTGATTCCAGTTGTAGAAAGTCGGTAGGTTGGTACCTACCTACTTATCATGAATCAAAATAGTTTATGTGCCTATTTTGTTTTTAAAGTCGAGAAGGTGTTTGGTTTTTTAGGGTGGGGTTATTTTTAGCTAAATTTTGTAATATTTATTACTTAGTTTCTTACGGATAATTGAATTGTGAATTGAAAGTATAGATATATTTGTACCTACCTATGTGAAGTGTGACGACGAAATTTCAAAATGTTATAATTACCTATTTTTATCATGTAAGCGACAGAAATGTCTTCAATGATAAATAAAATTCTTTAAACCTAATAACTCTTCACAGCTAAATAACTTAATAGGATATAATTAGTGCATTTTTTTAACAGTTTTTACTGTTTATTTAGTTAAAAAACACGGGATTAAACGGCAACCACACAGCTAGTCTTGATACTAAATTACATAAAAAATAGAGTTACAATAATAATTAATTAGATATTTTAGATGTACCCACCTACCTAGCAACCGGTAGGTAGGTGGGTACATCTAAAATTTCTAATAAATATCTAATTAATTATTATTAATTATGTGACAAGATTTCGATAAATCATAAATCATAAAAAAATATCTAATATCGAAATCTTGTCACAGTGTTTCTTATCAAACTCCTCCAAAACCACTAGACCAATTTATTATGATTTTTTTGGTAACATATTTGGTAAATTTGAGAGTTCATGGGTGCCCGGATGCAATTTTGTCCCCCAGGGGACAGATCCGGGGGACAGACTAGAATAATCCCAAGGGAGTACCTTTGCAAAATAACTTCATTGAAAAAAAAAACACCTTAAGTATGTATACGATGAATAAACATTTTTAATTGAGTACTCGCGTGATTTGAATTTGATATCGCATTTATCAGATTATTAGTATTACATACGGGTTTTTAATATATATTACTTTATATTGGTTCACAGTATGTGCAGATGCTGTTGCACCTCCGTGAAAACAATTCTGCCGGCGCCCACGTTTGAGAATAGGTTGTGGGCTACTTTTATAGCCCTAGGTAATAATGGTATCTCTCTTCAAATTTTTTGAGGCTAAGCAACGTTTGCCGGGCAGGTAATGTACCTATATATGTAAATAAATTTGTACATACCTCAGCGGTGATCCTTTGATCGTAGCTACAGCGAAGTTCACGTGCTTGTAGTTGCAAGCCCGGGGCGTGGGCCCGCAGGATGTCTGGTCCGCGTCGACAAAGTGGACGGTTTCACCCTCGCTTAGCATGAAATCTTTTGCAGGGTACTCAGTCGGGAACACGTGGTAGTTCTAGCAAATTTGACGTAATTTGAGCTTCGAATAATGGTTTAAGCTTAATGGTAAATAAGAATTTGGTGACTGATATATTTCGAGCTATAGTCAAACCGCTAAACTCAGACATCGCCTGCGCGGTACAGGGGCGCCGGGGGAGACGACACAGGGGACTGAGACAGGTGCGGGCGGCAGGGACCTGCCGCCCGCACCGGTCTCAGTCCCCCTTTGTCGTTTACCCCCGCGCCCCCGTACCCGCGCAGGCGATGTCTGAGTTTAGCGGTTTGACTATAATATCTATAGAGCCACAGTTCCTAAATGAAAGTAGTAAAAAAAATCCGAGCGCCTATATACATACCGACGTAGATATTTACATTAAATAATTCACAATGACCCGTTTTCCCGAATCTCCACGTCATGTCACCTAATTAGTGCTTGTAACCAACACTTTGGCATCGCGCGGTGTTAGTTGGCTTGCAATCGCCTTACGACTGACAAAAAATCCTGCCCACTACGTAGCTTGGGCAGGGTTTTGGCTTGGACACTTTTTTGCACGATTGTGACTCTATAGATATTTGCTCGAAGATGAGATTAGATTGTTCAATTACTAAACGTCTACATGTTTCTATTAGAAATGAAAGATTTTATAGATTATAAACCCTTGATTAAATCGAGTTATGAAAAATAAAAAAAATCACAACCATGTTTTTTTGGATTGAAACTTATTGATAATCTCAGTCTCTTATCATTTTTGAGAGCTATGACACAAACATAGATACAACACTTGCCTAACGAATATTATCCTTCTGCATTAGGCTTTAATAAATATGAAGGCAAATAAAACCACTATAGTTACACATCTAAAAAAAATTGTTTTCACACCACCATCCGGTATGATTTCTATCATTAACACAAATTGTTTCTTACTTCCCTTTTTATAAATATATAAAACGATCTAGCAACTAAACTGTAAGGGCACAAAACGGTTTATCATTTTAATTACGAGGAAACGCTGTAAAACAATAAAAAATTGCCAATTCGCATCAGCAGGTTCAATATTAGACTGCGTGTTACCTGCATTGGTTAAAAAGGATGTCGATTCTTACTTCAGTATAGGGGACGTTCGGTCCACTGTTGGACAGCGCCTTGGGTTCAGCTATCCTCTCTAATATGAGGTAAGCAGCCAAGTTTGCCGTGTATGAACAAACTAGGATAAGGGCAAAGAACCACCACACTGTGCCCACTATGCGTCCAGATATTGACCTACAAAGTTACATATTAGTCTTATTATTTAGTCATCAATCTCAATAGGGATGTTTACTAGATATAAAAATCATTATTATAATTAGTCCGTCAGTTAGATTTTTAAAAAATATTGGTCACATATTCTTTCTTTAGTCAATCCAACAATTAGTGAGAAAGATAAACCTTGTCAAAGTATGAGAGTGGGGGCTCGTGACGGCACTAGCCGGGTACATTTGATAGTGGCTAGTGACGTCACGTGGAACTTTAACGGGCCATATCTTCATCAGTTTTTGTTAAATAGACAAAAGAAAAAAACGTGTCTAATATTTTTTGGCAATCTATTTGACGGACTACTTATATTTTTTTTTAGTAAACAAGGCTATTAAAAAGTTTTTATGCCGTCTCTGTCATCAATGAGATTGGCGAATAAAAGCCAAAGCGAAATATTTATGAAGATTATTTAACAAGGGCTAGAAATCAAAATAGATGTGACTCTGCGCTACGCAAACGCTACACCAGGGTGCTACACTGTGCTACGGTGCTACGCTGTGCTACAGAAATGTAGATCGAGTTATAAAAATCCAAGTGTAAGATGATATGTTAGCATCATAATTTATACTAGTTAATCAAGTGAGACATATTTTGTATTTGATGCTTTATTTAAAATTGCGTAAATGGGAGCTTGATTACCGCTTTGGTTACGATACTACGCTCAAATGCATTTGCTCAGAACATAATTATGAACTTATGTTCTTCCTTTATGCGAGATGCTAGGCAAACGTACAAACAACTACGACGCGAGACGTCAAACAAGAGTATTAATATGTAAACAAGTCTGGCTAACTAACCTTGGAACCACATCGCTTCCTTGCTGCATAAACGATCCGAGTGAAAACCAAAATGAGTTCCAGATGCTAAACTCATTATGTAGAATTATCTAAAAAATAGAAAAAAACATACCTTTAAAGTTTAAAAGAAATGCATTGCTGGTATGAAGAGAATATTCATAAAAAGTACTGTTTTAAACAACTTAAGAATAAGGTTCTTGTCAATTTGAAAGTATTTTCTATTTATTTTGACTAAGGTGTAGAGTTTTTGAAGTTAAAGCTTGCAGAGTTAAGGCGTGTAGAGTTCTTAAACATGGCTTTTCATGAGAACTAATAACTTAATTACGAATATGGTCTCGTCCTGACAACATTTTACGTTACAATATTTTTGTTGGGATTTCATTGACTGCGGGCTTGAGCATTTTAATTATTTTTAGACCTTCTAGGGTCTGTAGATGATCCGATTGCTTTTTAGGTATTAGTAGTTTAAGTAGGTATGTGGTAATTTTATGCATATGAAGATGGTTGTATCTTTTAAAAAAGTATAATTTTGGTTACCTCATTTGTGCTACTCATAGGATGATCCAAATGTGTATCAGATATAGTAATGGACCGCCATTCATTAGGAGAAAATCTTGATACTAAGAATAGTACTATACTGACAGCAAAGAAGCTGAATATAATACACAGCTGAAACAAAAGGACATTTTATATTTATGTACATTTTATTAAAACAAGTTAAACTCCACAAAATTATCATCTTATTATTTATTTAATCATATTGGGCATGTACAAAAAGTAAAACACAAAGAGGTTTTATTTTACAGAGTAAAGGGTTTTATTAACGTATATGTAGGTGTATTTACAGAGGCGTGTAGAGATGTTAATACTCATCGATATGAACACTTTTACAACAAAAAACTGTTGATTGATTCTTAATAATTTCCAAAAACATTCTGATATCATGAACATCTTGTTTTATGATTCGTTGACATTCGACAAGATATTGCATGAACATGGCTTTTGTGCAATTTTAGGGTTCGTCCAAGAGTAAATAAATAGCTCATAATGATGAATAGACGTATTTCTCTACACCTGTTTTTTTCTCAACAACACCTTATTTCATATTGTGAAAAAAATCCATGCCAGAAAATAGTACCTACGTCTATTTTAGTACGTAAAATGACTTACCCATATCTCTTTCGACAGTGGTCTAAGAAAACCAAACGTGTCGGTTATTTTCTTCTGATTGATCGTCCTTGTTTGCTTCACAGGACTGGTCATGGATATGAATGGTTCACTGAAATCTACGAGCCGCCCTCGCCCTGGCGATACCGCTAAAGGCGCTATGGCTATATCTGCAGCCTAGAAAACAAGTATTACTACAATAAACGTCATAATTTAATCTTAGATTAGTTATCCATTATTTTAGGCTATTATAGGTCTTTGATAATTTCAAAATAACAATAACGTACCATAGTATAGTATAGCAGCCATACCATGACCATGCTAGGACTGTATCAGGAACAGATTACGAGTACAATACAATAAGCTAGACCATGCCCACTATCCTATACCAATTATTACGATAATTATTACAGGTACAATACCGTACCTTTTTTTGTGTTTAAATTGGAAATTTATAATAATGTATCAACTCCATATTTTTGACTACATTGTTATGAATAAATTGATTATTTATGATTATGACAATTGACTGCCTCGGTGGCTCAGTGGTTAATGACCCTAATTACTGGGTCAAAGAGGCGTGGGTTCGATCCCCACCCAGGGCAAGTATTTATGTGATGAACATAGGGGTTTGCTCTGTGTCTGGGTGTTATTTCCATCCATCAGCCATAAGAAGTCCACTGCTGGACATAGGCCTCCCCTATGGATCTCCAATAAGACCGGTTGGAAGCGGCTTGCATCCAGCGCGATCCTGCGGTCTTAATGAGGTCATCCGTCCACCTTGTGGGTGGACGTCCTACGCTGCGCTTGCCGGTAGTGGTCTCCACTCGAGAACTTTCCGACCCCATCGGTCATCAGTCCTCCGCGCTATGTGCCTTGCCCATTGCCATTTCAACTTGCCAATCCGTTGGGCTATGTCGGTAACTTTGGTTCTTCTACGGATCTCCTCATTTCTGATTCGATCTCGCAGAGAGACTCCGAGCATAGCCCTCTCCATAGCTCGTTGGGCTACTTGGAGCTTACTAATAAGGCCCATAGTGAGAGACCACGTTTCTGTGCCATAAGTCATCACTGGCAACACACACTGGTCGAAAACTTTCGACTTGAGGCACTGAGGTATGTCGGACGAGAAGACGCTACGCAATTTTCCGAACGCTGCCCAGCCGAGTTGGATTCGGTGATTGGCCTCTTTCTTGAAGTCGGACCTACCTAACTGTACTACTTGTCCTAGGTAGACGTACGACTTCAAGCCGAGTTCCCAACAGAGATCGGGGTGGGTACAACATGGGAATTACACATGACTTTCGTCTTGTCCATGTTCATCTTAAGACCCACCTGTTGGGAAACCCGATTGAGGCCTTCGAGCATCGTGCTGAGCTCTTCCATCGATTTTGCCATGACTACTATATCGTCGGCAAACCGAAGGTGAGTGAGGTATTCGCCATTGACATTGATGCCGAATCCTTTCCATTCCAGGAGCTTGAAGGCGTTCTCCAAAGTAGCCGTAAACAGTTTCGGAGAAATGACGTCTCCCTGTCTTACGCCTCTTTTTAAAGGGATTGCCTTGGAGCTCTCTTCCTGTATTCGGACCGAGATAGTGGCGTTATTATACAAGCACTTCAACACTTCGATGTACCGATAGTCAATACGGCATCGTTGGAGAGACTCGAGCACAGCCCAAGTCTCGACCGAATCAAAGGCTTTCTCATAGTCCACAAATGCTAAGCAAAGTGGCAAGTTATACTCTTCGGTCTTCTGTATAACCTGCCGCAGCGTATGAATGTGGTCCATGGTGCTAAAGCCCTTTCGGAAACCGGCTTGTTCGGAAGGCTGGAAGTCATCGAGCCTGCGCTCGAGACGGTTCGTAATGACCCTTGAAAACAGCTTATAAACATGGCTCAGAAGCGAGATAGGTCTGTAGTTCTTCAATAAGGTGTTGTCACCTTTCTTGAAAAACAACACCACCACGCTTCTGTTCCATGCTTCTGGCGTGATGCCCTCGAGGACGACGGTGTTGAAAAGCTTCTGGAGGACTTTTAGCACCGGTGTTCCACCCGCTCTCAGAAGCTCTGATGTGATACCGTCATCACCCGGCGCCTTGTTGTTCTTAAGCTGATTCAGGGCCATTCTAATCTCGTACAGGGTGTTATTTAGTTACTATCTATATAATTATGTATTTAAAAATATGGATAAGTAGTTTATCAGTCTCTGGCAACCAAAACACAAGCTTTGCTTAGTTTGTGGTCAGAGGCCGTGTGCAAGATGTCCCCAATTATTTATTTATTTATAACTCGCCGTCAATGTACGAGTAAGTACTTTAATAATATTAGTGGAGAATATTTTTCCGGTGCCGAAAGGCTCCATGATTGGCACGCGATGGTGTTGGTTGATGATGGTGACGGTATGGTCTAGTCTAGTTTTCAACACATTTTTTTATGCCTAACACGTTTCTTGCGCAGTTATGTTAAAGCACCTACGTTAGTGGCGAAAGAATTTTACAAGTCATCACCCGAGAAGAGATTACTATAAAAACGCGTGACATGAGGTATATTTTATCCGTAGACAGGATACACAATCCGGAGTATCCAAAGCATGTGTTGAGGCTTTTTGTTTTAAAATATTCGTGAAATCTACGTCGAAAAAAAACAAAATAAGTAGGAATCCATAGAAAGTACAATGACATTAAGGGCGAACCCCCAGCTGATATTTTTTTTTTTTTTTTTTATACCTGTCCCGGCGCATAGGCCGGGCCCGCGAGCTACTCCCTAACGTAATCAGGGGGGTTTTACTATTTATTTATTTAGGAACTTATTTAATTTACAATATCTCACACTACAGTTATCTTATTCTAAGCTATCTTTAAAATTAACGTTTGCTTATAGTACTTTTTACATCAAAACTTATCCTATTATTAGGTTGATATAGATATATTATTAATATAAATATTCAACCTATATTTTATCTAGCGTTTTGTTTTTATTTATTGTCCTTTTTCCTATCGTTATACAGTATTTTAGAAATATATCGTTAACTTTGTTATCCCTTATTATGTGACATATACTTTCCTTCGTTATCTGAACACCTATCTCCTGCTCCACCTCGCACCTTTCTCTGCCATATATGGGACAGTCTACCAGGATGTGGACCGGGGTTTCCTCCACATTCGGCTCACAGGAGCATGACGGGTTGTCCCTCAATTTGAACCTATGCAAGTATTGGGAGAACCCGCCATGCCCAGTCAACATCTGAGTGAGTATTCCCTGGGGATTAATCTTTCGAACCATCCTGAAAGCTACGCTGGCATCCGGGAAAAATATTTTGGTTGTCGATGCAGTGTCACCAGTCACATATCTCCGGTTCCATTCGTCGATCGTCTCCAGTCGGATTTGACGTTTGACAAATGAAACCGGGACTTTATCGTAATTCGGTCTGGTTTTCAATTTTAAAGCCGCGTCTTTTGCCAATGTATCCGCTCTCTCATTCCCCTCAAGTCCCACGTGAGCTTTTATCCAGTAAAATTGTACAGTTTTGCTTTGAGCTATACATTGTTTTAGTATATTACGGGTTGCGACTGCGAGTGGATGGAGAGAGCAGCCGTTGGCGATTGTTTCCAGAGCCGACCTTGAGTCACTATATACGCCAAATGTCCGTTCCCGACTCTTGTATATTTCGTCCATCGCTCTACATATTGCCAACAATTTTGCCTGATAAACGGTGCAATAGGAGGGCAGCTTTAGTTTGAGGGCTTTGGTTTCAGCGACACTGTTCCATAAGGACAACGCTGCTCCAACCTTGCCCTCAATCTTGCTGCCGTCCGTGAATATCCTGACTGCTTGAGAATTATTCTGATCTAGCTGCTCTTCGTTTTCCAGGCTCATGAATTGGAGGCTCACATGCTGCGCCGGATGAGGGGTGTCAGCGAATGCTGTTCTCCGCTCGATCTCTCCGCTCCCCAGCAATGGATGAGCTACCCCCCTCTAGACCCTATATAACGCTTCTGTTTCTTGAGTTCGAAGGTCCAGGGGGAGCATCCCAGCCAACACCAATGCCGAGTTCAGGGAGACCGTGCGGCCGTGAGATTGGCCGTTAAATTTCTTTCCAGAGTTAGGCTAGCTGGTGTGCCGCGGAAAGGCTTCGCCAAGATTCAGGCCCCAATTCCATCAAAATGGAGCAGAGATAAACAGAAAAACTCTTATTTACACGATGACATGATTAAAATAAACAATTGGCCAAGTACGAGTCGGACTCTCGCACGAAGCATCTACATGTCACCATTATTAATATACCTAGAGCAAAAAACGGCTAAATAATCGGTTTGTTGTATGGGAGCCCCTCTAAAATATTATTTTTGTTCTATTTTTAGTATTTGTTATTATAGCGGCAACAGAAATGCTTCCAAACTTTCTGAGTTTAAAGACCACAGTAAAAACTTTCCTTCAAAATTATTTTGACCACTGTAGATTGATAACTTTATGAGTTACAAAAGAAAATTGAAGTTTCTAAACTTGCACATAGGTTAGAAGTCATTGACCTCACAAACATCCTTCTTAGCCAATTACGTTTTTATAACAGTCAACGATCTAATGACATAATTAAAATTGTATTTTATCATCATCATAATCATCCTCACCATCTACGGAAGCCTAACATACGCGTGTCTCGACACGCATTTGACAACTTTTTTGACAATTGGCGGCGTTATCGCTAACTGTCTTCTGTAGTTAAAATTTTAAAACATCCGGAACCCATAAATTAATGAGACGTTCAAGCTAAAGCAGCGCCCCGTTGTAAATGTCACCAAGTTCTAGTTTTCTACGGTAGCGGTACGGTACGGTACGGTAGCCATGACATAGCGGTCGTAAGAATGTTTACAGTATATGTTTTCACTCACTTTACTAGGAAACCACGTCATTTTGCATGCATAAAAATTGGTCTAGATGTTTTGTATGCGTTCTAGTGACTATTCACCATTGTATTATGACCACTATACCATAGACACATCTAACGTAGGAAGCCAGAGCCATACAGTTAACAATGTTTTTTCACCTGCGCAATTTCTAGTCCACTTTGGTAGAGCTTTATAACTACATACCTAAATACAAATACGAGGAAAACTCAATAAACAACATCCCTCAAAGAAGGCATTTGGTCGCGCACTTTTCAGAATCAGGTCAAATGATTTGAAACTTGTAGTTGAGACAGACAAATGTTATTTATGGGTAGTTGCTGTCTTTTACATTTCAAATATATTTCTGTTTACTTAGATGATTTTACTATTGTTTGTATTGGCAAGGTGTTTGACTATAGCCTATTATGACGGTGTACAAGATTTAACTTGTTACTTGGCGTTATTAATAAATTTGATTTGATTACTCGACGTTGAGAGAATTGTGATCCAAACTCACTAAAATTTGGTCTCATTTTCCTATTTGTGAAAGAGTTTAGGATAAAGAAAACTTGGTTATTCTAACGAAACGGACATTTACAGTTTATTGTGATAACACATACTCTAGTAAAGAGCTCACTAGTTATATTGTTTTACAATTCGGCTATAGTCTTGTGAACATAACACTATATCTTCTCTTTAGGGCAATTATTATTGAAACATAAACTTTCTCACGTAGGGCGATTAGGCCGTATCAATCACGCTGACCCAGAACAGGGTACTTAGTAGATTCATATAAGTTTTCACATTCTTTTCTACATATCTATGTTACCTATTAGTTTGTTAAGTAAATAAGTACGTATGGGCTGGGTGGCTAACCCTGGTGTGAGAATTTTAAGCCACCTGAAGACCTGTAATGAAGGTCTACAAATCATTGTTTAAATACCAAAATTGTATTAAATTGTAGTTAAATTCCAAGGATATAGATACGAAATTGAGATTTTAACCCTCCACCTCTTGATTCTATTTCTTTGTGACCATGCTCGAGTTTTCGCTCTATGCCACCAAGGCTCGTATACAATATACATATTGCCTCGAACAAAATTAAAGTTATATCGTACATCTTGTTTCAAAGTATGATCCCAGTGCGCTCGGCGAAGCAGGGAAACTGCAAGTTTATGGTTGGCACTCCTGTTACTGTTAAATCGTTATTTACTGCGCGCTAAAAATCCTTTGAGTCATTGTAGTTGTGGTAAAATGGTCCGCAGTGGAATGGTGTTAGTAGACCAGACTTCACAAAAGCGGCGTTGGGAAACGTAGTTTTTAAGTTGACTGCACAATATGTATTGTAATTATTTGTTTAATAACATCTATAAAACTCATTCCTCAGTGGAACAGAGCTTTGTATTCCTAGCAATTATGTTTCCTTTTATGATAAGCTTCTACAGTATTACTGTAATGAGCGTAAGCCCACGTACGCAGTATGCGGATGCGGTTACGTTAGCGGTTGCGGAAATGTAAGAATCCGCAGTTTTCTTACGCACTGCAATGCGGTCGGCGTTTTAGTTTTTTCAGTTCATATAGTGCGTATATGAACTGAAAAAAAATCCCGTGTCGCATCATCCGGATCGAAGCGGTATCCGCATGGTGTGTACTCGTACGTGAGCGAAGAATTGAAATGCTCGGTTTATATCCGAGAAACAAAACAGCCGTCAACAGAGCTGATTTTATTAACTAATTAATTAGCAGCGAGAGGTAAATATAGCCACCAAGACAAACCGAAAATATTTTCGGTGCATTTATATTCTCCTCATATCATCCGCCGCCTCTTTTAACTAACTGCTGGGGATAGGCCTCTCTATTATATATAGAGAAAGAGAGACTCTATAAGAGAGAGGCTTGTACTCAGCAGTGGGCATTTGTATTATAAAAGTGTATTTGTTAGTCTCCCATATGACAAAACAATAAAAATTGATTCTACCCGGCTCTACATATCTCCGATCCGACTTAGTAGAGTCTCAGCTGAATGGTTGGCAGACAGAACTTCAATCTCAGCTTTTTTTCCACCTTTTCATGTTTATGGCTTCAAATACTGGCCACGGAGTAGCGTTGTGTTGGTACTCGTATCTCGCGATGGGAGTCATAAAGCCGGCGACTTGCCGTGTTTATTATATTACCTCGCTGTATAGTGTGTCATTATATTTCTTCTATTAACCAGTTATGATTTAAGAGTCGGTTTTATTACGTGCCAAATATTGCACTATAAAAACATCGTATGGGCATGATTTTATCAATGATAGATTAGAAACAGGTGACGACGTAAAACTTCAAAGCAAAGTTAGTAAGTTAAAGTCAAACAGTTCTAAAAATGCCTGTATAATGAATTTGTTACAATTGATTTTCATTTTACTTAGTTTTATAACAGATAACAGTTAATCTTTTTGAAAATGGAATTATCAATATACTTCGTTATATTTTTGGACTTTTAGACTTTTGAAATTGAAATTATATGTAATGTTAAAGTTTAATTTACATAAACAAAAATATACCGAGTCAATTAATACAATTATGTGATTATTATTTATGTGATGAACATAAGTGTTTGCTCTGTGTCTGGGTGTTATTTAGTTACTATCTATATAAGTATGTATTTAAAAATAAGTATATGTAGTATATCAGTCTCTGGCAGCCATATCACAAGCTTTGCTTAGTTTGGGGTCAGAGGCCGTGTGTAAGATGTCCCCAAATATTTATTTATTTATTTAATTCAATAATTTGTAAGTTTTGTAATTTTGTATTATTTTTGACATGAATTGTATTAATTGACTCATTATGATTAATTACATTTTATTAAAAATTGTTATTACAATAAATACACTTACCTTTTTAGTAAGCTCGTTTATGATGCTCGACCAGCTTTCCGGGGAACTTTCCGAAGCAAAATTACTGTCTTTGGCAAGCTTTACTTCATCTAAAACAATAATAAAGTTTGTATATAATTATAACAGTAACACATACTCGTATTCACACACGCACATAGTGGACATACATGGGTCATTCTAGTCAAATATAAGAAAAAGTGTAATAAGACTATTGCTACTATGAAATAATAAAAAAGTATAAAAGTTTGAAATTAAAAAAAATAACATATCGTAAATATCTACAATTAAAGTCTACCAACAAAGTTAATCCGATTTTACTCATCAAAATTAGACTTACCGTTTGGGCTATAAGCGCCATGAAACAATCAACAACCGTACTAATATTAATCATTCAAAACCATACCTCCCATTCATGTAAAGATAGAATAAAATAGCTTTTAGTAGCAAACGATCGATCATGGCAGAGATAAATATATCTTCTAGCAAAAGATTGATCGGCTTATATAGGGCAATGCAGAGTTACATACTCCTATCACATATGCAATACATACATATGCAATCCATACATGTGCAATTGTAACAAAAAATCCAACATTCCCGATACGTACCATTAAATCATAGTATGACTATTTTTAACCGACTTGAAAAAATGAGATTAATTCTACTGTATGTTTTTTTTATGAATGTTTTGTGATTACTTCGTCCAATTTGAACCAATATTTTTTTGATGATTGATTTTTTGTTTGGTAGATCACATTTTACAGGTCGTCTCATTTAAATTTTATTGAAATCGGCTGAGTTGTTTTTGAAAATTCAACTATAATGTCAAAACATACATCGATTCGCGCGAGCTTTTCGAATTCTCTACACGATTGAAGTAAGATGTGCATTTGTAGTAAAAAAAAGAATACGGCAATGGACCTTAACATTTAAATTTATTCACGAGCTAGAGATACTTACATTTAATCCGCAGCTGCTTTGTAATCAAATCAGCCAAATCTTTACAAAATCCGTAGAGCTTTTCTTCTTTTTCCTTCTGTCCGTACTCTACTGATTTTTGCATCAAAAACGGGTCGTGGAGAATCATTGTGATGATATAGGTTTTATTTGTGTCGTAGGCAGCTGGTGATTTCAGCTGCGTGTGTTTGGATGGCACAAGTTGCAGCCCGTGCGCGTCGTTCCATGTACCCACCTAGACGAGATAGATTCTTTATTGTTCTGTACTAGATATGTCAGAAAAATTTACAACAAAAACTAAGGTAATATTTAGGTAAAAATTAAAACTACCTAGCACTAACAATCAAAACCAGTGTAACAACTAGCTACTTTATCACTTACAATAAGAACCAGTGTAACAACTAGCCACTTTATCACTAACAGTAAAAACCAGTATATATATTACAATAGCGACTTTATCGCTAATAGTAAAAACGAATGTAACAACTAGTGACTTTATCACTAACTGTAAAGACCAGTGTAACAACTAGCTAGTTTATGACAGTAATATATCTCTCATATCTCTGAGACAAAGAAGGAAAGAAAAGTACTAGGAGGCAATTCGATGAATTGATTAGGCATCATCTAATATCACTTTACCATATTTCATAATAATATGTATGTATATTTTATGGTTGATGTCAAAAAATACGGTGGCTTAAATTCGGTTAACTTCTTCTAAAGCTATACAATGTATATCCCACAGTAAACTATTTAGCAAAATTTGTATTTGTTTGACCTATTAAAGGCTATTATAACTTATCTAGACACTTGTAATTAAATTTAATGTCATTACGATATGAAAGTTATACGAACCGACAACCACTTTACACAACATTGTTTGGAATGTTTTAACTTTAAAGGTTGGTAATGATAAATACAAAGTTGTTCGTTTAGTTCTGGAGAGCAGGCAAAGAGCCAAAGATTTCGTTAGATGTGACATGTTGACCCTTTTTAGACGTAGTTTTTTAACTGTCTGCTAAAAAATAACCACCAATCGTCACTCAACATACGGAGCAATATAAAAATGAAAGCGCAAAAATTCTTAAGAAATAAAAAATTACTTATATTCGTACGCTTATTAGAACATTTTGCAATGTATTAATGAATCTATCCTTGTGTTGTAAACATTTTGTGGTGCATGAGCATTTATAACATATACCTAAGATTCGTTCGAAATAAAATATCCTCACGAAGCGCACATTTGAAGACAAAAACTACTGAATGCATTGAGATGAAACTTTGCAACACAGCTTCTATAACAGAATAATTTTAGGAATTTTGCAAAATATAAGGATAAATGTTAAGTAAGCAGGAAAATTTCAGCCATCTGCGAGATATTCTGCGCTTCAAAAATGTCAAAAAAAACAACTGTCGAATGAAACAATTGTCAAATCAATTTTTATCTTCTACCTCCTTTATTAATTGTGGTAGGTAGGGCCTCGGACCCGAGCCGTGGTGGTCTGATGGTAATGACACCTGACCCACCATCGTGGGATTGTAGGTTCAAATCCCGGTCCTGTACCAATGAATTCCTTGGAATTTATGTAGGGAATCTAACACTGGCTTTTCGGTGAAGGAAAACATCGTGAGGCAACCTGCATACGTCCGGAGAAGAAATTCAATGGCGTATGTGAATCCACCAACTTGCACTGGGCCATCGTGGTAGATATGGTCCAATCAGTTTTCGTGGGTATAGGCTTACGTCCTGCAGTGGACTATTAAAAAGGCTGGTACGGTATAGGGCCTCGGGCAAATAGCTCATTATCCTGGCTACAGCTCATGGAGCTTCGGCTCCACGGTCACAGTTCTCGCACTACTGGCTTCACGCTCTCAGCAGTTGCCGTGATCTTGAGTCTCTCTCGTAAGAAGTTGTTTTGTCCGGATGTCGTCGGCAGGAAGGCGTGGGTGGAGCGGAAATGTAGGTGGCGTGATGCTTGTTGTCAGCAGAATCGTACATGCGGTGCGCTAAGCGTGCTGCATATTGACCCACTGCTTCCATTCGAACGAAATTAAATGGAGGGTTAAAAAACTCTAAAAGACTTAAGCGCCAATAGCACTTAGACCTTTTAGACTTACAATCCTTCAAAAGGCAGGACGACTGGGAAAAACGTTATTATAATAAGTTTGTGGGTTAGATTATCAAAAAATATTAGACACTTATTTTTTCTGTTGTCAAGCAAACAACAAATGACTAAAATAAACCTTTGACAACTAAGTTCAGGAGATGGGACTCGTGACGTCATTTTTTTGTCAAAAGTATGTATACATTTGTAGTCTAGTCGTGCTGTAACATGGAGCTTTAACGGGCTGTAGGTATCTTTGTCAATTTTTATTTCATTGAGAAAATAAAAAATACGTGTCTAATATTTTTTGATAATCTATCTGACAGACTAATTATATTTTTTTAGTCGTCTAGCTTATTAAGAAAAGCTTCTCTCTAGATCTCTATTTAACGTACTATGAAATTAAAACTAAACCTCGACGAAGTGCTTATTAACGGACGCGCTAACTTTATAATGAACTTAATAACACTAAAACTCTATCTCCGCTTACAACTTCTAACAAAAAGTTAAATAGGTAGGGAAAATTGCTCTTGCACTTCATTAGTGACTTGTTGATCTTTCTTGGGTTATACTTCTTTTTAATTTTATGGTTTATATTTTTACGCTAATTTGGTTTTAATGTGAATTTGCATTTATAAACGAGAACCAAAAATGTTTACGATATACTGGGCTATGTGTTTGTCCTATATTAATCCGAAAGAGGGTTATTATGACCATTATGAACAATATAAAGCTTTTCAAGGTCGGAGAAAATAGGTATCTTCTAGGTCTGCGTGCTTCATCTTCTACCACAACGTCGCTTACCATCAGGCGAGTTGGTAGTCGAACGGGGACTTATTTGCGTTAAAAAAAAATTTAAAACGGGACCAACCCAAAGTTCGAGAGAAAAGATCAACTGACTCATACAAAATTGGAACTTGGAAACTAAGGCTCTGTCGCCGACTAAAGAATGTATGAAACAGCTGACTGCTTTTATCGAATTCCGGGAAATAGCACTGTATAGTATAGTAATCACTACTGAGGATTATAAAATACATTATGACGTGACAACTTGTTCAAAAGATTTTATCACAACAATAGTTACGCCATAAAGTAAGTAGATTTCTGATATGATATATATGAGACCTTGAACTGAGGGACCAGACAGAGAAAAAAAAACTAATCCTTAAATAGTTATATTCTTAGTAAATTAGTATAGGCCCTGTTGTCAGAGTTGTTAAGCCGCCTGATTAAGCCGCCTGAAGGCCAATGACATTGCAAAACGGTCAACTCAACCAGGATCTACAATTGAACGTGTCATCCAAGCCACGGTAGTGCTTAGTTGTAAATGCCACCCGCGGTCACCCATCCGAAAACTGACCGTGACGAACGTTGCTTAATTTTGATAACGTAGGTATGGTACATTTGAGAAAAATAACCTCTATTCACCTTTAACATAGCGCTCTGGACCGTCATTTCAACAACTTGCAAAGTAAAATTACGCCGATGCCCTTCTTCGTTGAACGATATATTGCCTGTTAGACCCTCAATATCCGTCTGAAACATAATATAAAACGCTATTTTCAGGATAACATGAGGCAAACTTCTAACATTGAGAAGTAATGAAGCCCAGAGGCACAGCCGCCACACGAGCACCGATATTACTTTCAAACTATTGCTCTGATTATTACGCAACCAAAACTTTCGTGTAAGAATAAAGGTTGTGGGTGGAACAGAATTTCATGTGACGAATTATCAAGTGTGCCAAGTGTTGATTAAACGTTCTAGAGTCTAATCAGAAAACGTGTTTTCAAAAACAATTATATTTTTAGGGTTGCGTATTTAACAAATAGTTTTTATAAGTAGGTAGTTTTATCATGTCCATCTGTAAGTCCAGCGTAGCTCTCGAGACAATATTAGATAGTACTGGGAAGTAAAAATTTGACAAGAGTATACATGTAAGGACAAAGATAAAGTGTAACACGATAGGAAAATACAGTAGACAAGCACACTGAGAAAATACATTGCAATGTGTAAAAATAAAGGGGATTCACGTCACTGAAAGAACTTTAATCAATGTTACCTTTTTGATGAGTCGAGAAATTTTGTCGCCGTGCTCGAATGGCACGACCCAACTTTTGCCCGGATTGCAGTCAATCACCTTTGTGGAATTCGCCAACCCAGCGGCTCGGCGCAAAGCATTTCTGAAAGCGTCGGGTTTCTTTCTCCAGAGCCGACTGAGCGCATCCATTAATACTTGCACGCCGTCATACATGAGCGCCGTTTGTGCCTGTCGACATTTTTTATTTAGATCGACTTGCATTGATCGAGGATTAGTAAAGTAGGGTTTGAATGATATGTCGGGAAATGAAACGCGCTATATAGGGTGTAACTCTAAATTACAGATATATATATATATATATATATATTATAACATAATGACCATACATGAGTGCTGTTTGTGCCTGTCGACATTTTTTATTCAGATCGACTTGCATTGATCGGGAGGATTAGTAAATATGTTAGGAAAAATGGCGGAAACGCGCTGCACAGGGTGTATCTCTAGATGACAGATATACAAAGATAATAGACACTCAAACATTAATATGTTTGTATCTAACCTTGCTAAAGAGTTTACAACATATTTTATTTTGTAAGCATACATAACATTTGTGTCACGAGTTAGTCGTAATGAGGTAACAAAACAAATCTGACGGTTTTTTGGTATTCTTCGTTTTAAGTAACAAAATATTGCAATCTGTGTTGATAAATAAAAAAATTAACCATACATAAGCGCCGTTTGTGTCTGTCGATATTTTATTTAGATGTCTCGAGAATGATATCTCGGAAAATGAAACGCGATGTACAGAGTGAATCTCTAGATTTCAGATAATATTCTAAGATAATGCCTATACATGAGCGCCGTTAGTGCCTGTCGACATTATTTTATTCAGATTGACTTGCATTGATCGATTATTAGTAAAGTTGGGTTCGAATGATATGTCCTGAAATATTAGCGGAAACGTGTTGTACAGGGTGAATCTCTAGAAGACAGATATATTCAAACATAATGTATTTATGTATCATTACGACCACCTTTTAACAACCATTCTGTGTCTGACAAATAGTGGTTTTAATACAGGTTTATCCAGAAATGGTATACTACCCTATAATATACCCATGATAGCAAAAAAAGCGTAATTCAGACCATAATAACGACCAACTTTTACCATAGGACAAACTTGAAATCCGAAAATCATAAAAAAGTTCAAGCGTAAATATATTATCGAAATCTTAAAAGAAAAACCTGCACGGTATGTAGGTAGATCCTATATATATTACGACATCATATCAATTTCAATTAACCTGTTATATGATTATACCATATGGACCTATTAAAATTAAATGAAAACATCAAATTTACTCATTTCTTTATGAATTTCATTGCTATCTCGAGTTTTCTTCCGACGATTTAGTTTAGCCATCTTAACGGTTATAAAATCACTATAGTAAACATGGAAGCCGCAAACATAAAGTCACTTCCCTATATTGGTCTATGATACGAGTACTTATGTCCAAAATAGACTGACTATCCAGAACAGAACACTATAATGTATTTGTATGGTCATAAACGTTGTCGACGTTTTAGTCCAAAATATTAAAATATTCAATCATCATACATTATAACAATAATATTAATATCATCATTTGTAGCATGTGTGTAATTTTTGTCCTATGCTTGTGTTAAATAAAATATTTTCATTTTTTCATTTATACGACTAGGGATATTACGCAAATAATTATATATTTAACAAGATCTTTATCAAGTCTTACTGAATAAATGGCTTGAAGATAATATGATGTTGACATTGCTCTACAGACCAACCGTGACCGAAATGTTTATAGATCTACCTTTACTTATTATTATTATTGCGTATAGTGGTTCGTTCTATCCACCTTTACGGCAATCGTGAGACTCCAACTTGACCATACAAAAACAATAAGCTATTATCTACCTCTAAATATTATCCGATTTGAGTGATTTTTCTCAGGTAATCAGCACTTAAATCGCTAGGATTATATCTACGTCTTAGTTATTACAGTTTTTTATATGACCTTAGAGTTATAAGCCTCTAAAAAGTCAAAATTTTACGCAAAATCTTGGCTGGAAAGCAAATAATACAAGCTAAAATCTATTCTGAAAAAAACATAAGACACACGAGCGTGAAATTCTTTTTAATCAAGCGATTAACGCCAAAAAAGTTACATTTTGTTACAATGAGATGAAAATAGTTTTCTTCCGGAACGTAAATTTCATCAAAAATGTACCGAAAATTGTTTCGATGTTCTACAGAAAACGCAAAAACACTGATCGATTCACGATCCTCTTAATACTTACACTATTTTGTTCAAATCTACACACCACGACAGCTGTTAACAGCAACATAGCTCTATATGTATATCTACCTAGTACGGTAATGTGTTGCGCAAGTCTGAACCTAGATGAGGCGTAAATAAACGTTGCACTTACCGATACAGTCCCCTTAAAACGGGGGTCCATTCGGCGCAGACCATCCATGAAATCGCGTACAATCTTACGCGAGAGATCTATGATGCGAAACCCTGTTATGTTGACTGCTCCGTATTCTGTTATTTCGTTCTCCCAATGATCGTCCATGACCTGTTATTGCAAAGTGAAGGACTGAACAAATGCTCGCAGAATCGAAATGATCCTAACAAGTTTTATGGAACATTTCGACTCTCGGAACATTATAACAACACATTTTTTTTCGTTATCCTATACAGATCCATAGCTGAGCAAATGTCTTACATTCACTTAAAAGAAACTATTCTCAAACAATGCAAAATTAAACTATGTACAAAAATGCATTTTTTGTCTTTCCCGCAAGCAAATCAACTCGTAACCTAAACGTGTTGCCTCAGACCAAATAAAAAAATCAAGACAGGATGTTGTGAACAGACAAGTGAGGCCGTTTTTTTACACAAGTGGTGAGAGCGTCGGTGTTGCGCCGTAATAGTTCGATTGACAAGCCAAGGCGTTTCCTTGTACGTGTATGTGTGTGTACGGCGAGGCATAGTTTTGCCGGCCTCACTTGTTTTGTTCACAACATTCTGTCTTGATTTTTTTGTTTGGCCTGAGCGTGTTACATGAAGTATGCAATCGTAACTGTATGCAATAGTATTCTGTATGAATGGCTGAATACTCACTAGTCCACTGAGCATGTAGTGGTATGTCCTGCGCCCCAGCTGTACTTTCCGAACGTGCTCTACCAATACGCTTTTGGCATTTTTAGCGTTGCAATCCAGAACGATTCGTTTGTTGCCCCATCGGTCATGTTGTTCTAAAGCCAATAAGAATTCTATGGCATCTGTAGCGTTATTAATTCGCTTCACAAGTGAGATTCGAAAAGCTGTCTTTCCTGGCTTCATAGATTGGTAGAGCTGCTGTAGTCGCAGTAACCCTGAGTAGAAAATAATTATTAGTAGAGGTGCTGTAGTTGCAGTAATCTTGAGTAGAAAATATTTATTCGAATTCACAAAGTTACGCAGTGAACAAAATGGACTGTAATTTATTTTAAGCTCAAAAGTAAATTGTTCGCCATAGTGAACAATAATGATAACTTTAGCGAAGCACAAGTATCTCCTTTATTTTGACGATTAAACTTTCGTCTATCCGGATGTTGATTTTCCTCTGATGTCACATTTTTTTTAAAAATATTATTACTAAATTAAACGTAAATAGATGTTTTAGTCGACAACGATTAATGAATGGGTATTTTCCTAAAAAAATTGGGGATATTTGCTGTCGCGCTATTTTTTAGTCGATTTCGATAATATTTGTCACGATCGTTTTGTATCTAAGTTTTGCGAGTTTTAACCAAATCGGCCAAGAACGAGCCAAGATATGGGCTTATGAAGAATGCCGCGACATCAAGAGTTCGGAGAGCTATTTCTTTTAATTGGTAACGGACAGACACACAGACATCAGAGTAAGTGATTCCGTGTAATATTGCCCTTCCAAGAGAACATCAAATGGTTATATATAAATCTCGTATGACTATTTTATGCCGCATATTAAATAAAACAACAATTTATAGCTGCGACATTATTCCACCATTTGTATGCCGTTCTACATTCTGAACCAATTCGAGTCTACACGATTTTTATCGAATTAAACGCCCCATATGAAACAAGCGAATCGAAAAAAGGAAAGACCGTGCCTGGAAAAAAGATAAATACAGAATTTCCTCACAAAGAGGTAAGACTCGCGAAATATTTTCTTAATTCAAAATTATAGGCTGCTAAGCCATAATTTTTTTTTATTGTGTAAAAGTGCTTTTTCACTTTACTTTTATTAACTACAACAAAACACAATACAACATTATAAGCTAAACCTAAATACATACACTATAACTACATTACAAGCTATTGGATCATCCCTTGAATAATTATTTCACATTTTTGACCGAAGAACCGAACCCCTCCGGTTCGGTACTCAATTCGACGCGTAAATATTTTTTTTTTGTAAAACCACGCATAACATTTTTCATAGTAGTCCGATTTCAATAATTCTTTTTTTTGGAAAGAGTATACTTCGAGATTGGTCCCTTTACATTTTTACTGATATCGGCTGAGCCATATCAACAATAATGTGAAAAATGCTACATCGATCCGTACGAAATATTCGCAAATTCTGTACACGGTTGATGTCGGCAATGCTATTTTTTGCAAAAAACTTTTATTAATTATATTATTTTTTCTCCTAACGATCAAATAACTATATTTTGTAAAACTCATCTCAGTCACAAAATGGAGTATTATAAAAGCGGTATTATTCAACAGCTAAATGTATTTATCGTAAACTTTATCTTACTTCATCAGCATCTAACGTTACTAAATAAAAATATTTAACTATTATGTAAAACACAAATGTAGGAAATATACACAGGTATATATAGGAAGGTTAAGTGGGCTTCAGTCAAGATTAGGTTATTCACAGCTTGTAGCTAACATGACAGCCGCCAAAAAGTGTGGTTCGGCCTAAACAGCGGTTTCAGGTAAGCCCATTTTTTTGCGTGTATACGGTCATTTTGGGCCACATTACGCGCTTAAAAAAATCGGACACGCGTAATAATACGTAATAACACGTGTTCGCCGAATTTGCCCAAACATGCCCTTTTATGCGTGTCCGATTCAGTATCAGTAGTGTCGTGTTCATCAATATGAAATTTAAAACAAAACAAATGCCAAGTCGATGGTCGTGTTAGTATACGAATTGCGTCAACGCCGTCAACGCTCGATACGAATATGCGCCACTCCCGCGTAGCCCGCTGCGCGTCGATGCACCTATCGTGCTTCAAAATAATAATAAAAATGTCTAAGTCTCAGACCAATTAAAAAAACTAAGACAGAATGCTGTGAACAAACAAGTGAAGACGGCAAACCTACGCCTCGCCATATACAGACACAATTACACACGTACAAAGAAACTACACCTTGGCTCGTCAGTCGAACCATGGCGGCGCAACACCGACGCATTTACCATGTGTATAAAAAACCGGGCTCACATGTCTGTTCACGACTTCCGTCCTAATTTTTTTATTTGGTCTTAGGTCTAAGTACGAGTTGCGCGTCTGTACACGCCTACATGCGCTTCCAAAATCGAGATCATTAAAATCGCGCGTATAAAACGCTAGACTGAAACCGCCCGTCCCGATCAGTATTTCTAAGCTCCATTGGATAAAACCATTACCTAAGCAATATTTCAACATTAACATTTTGTAATATTAACACGAGAGGGCTAAACAGTTTCTCAGCTAAGAGATAAATGTGCGGCGAGGAATGCGGGGAAAGTTTTGTCCGCTCCGGACTATTCATGCCATGTGTCGTCTGAAGTCGTGACCCTTGAGGTTTTCTCTATCGCTAGCCGACTAATGGCCTATTACGTCAGCTGCGCCAGACGTCGTATGCGGTTTCCATGACAAACTCGTCGATCATGTTTATTGTAATTGCGGGTAAACAAAACAAAGTTGCTATTTTTGTTGTAAAGTAAAACAGAAAAAAATGGCCTAGTACGAGTCGGACTCGCGCAACAGGGTTCCGTACCGTATAGGAGCCCCCCGGCAAAAAATTACGCGTGTTATATGGGAGCCCCCCTTAAATATTTATTTTATTCGGTTTTTCGTATTAGTTGCTATAGCGGCAACAGAAATGCGACATCTGTGAAAATTTTAACATTCTAGCTTTTACGGTTCATGAAACACAACCAGCTGGGCTAGGATGCGCGCCACGAAATATTTCATTCGTAGTGTCAGAACCAGACTGCGTTATGGCAAAGTATATATCTGTCACTTTTTCACACGTTGAAAATAATAGTTTTCGTGGCTTTTCGTGGTTGCATGCTTGACTAGCTGGTGATAAGCAGACGTACTGACGGATAGACGGACGGACAGCGCAGTCTTAGTAATAGGGTCCTGTGTTTACCTTTTGTGTACGGAACCCTAAAAAGTAAGTTCGTATTGGCTGGGTAGCCCTCTTGTCAGAGTTTTGTATCTAATTGAAGGCCTCTAACATGGCTAAATAGTCAAAACAACCGGGAATTACAAATTTAACGCGTCACTTGAAAATGCCACCCGCGGTCACCCATCCAAAGACTAACCTTGCCGAACGTTGCCTTACCTCAGTGATAGCTGACAAACACTTAGTCAAACTACGCTATGAACGCTATATAGTAGTTCTAAGTAAGGACAGACTTTAAATAACACGCTTATAAAAAAACTTTAAGAAAATCTCGGATGTTATACAGTATCTGAAAGGTTTTATAATTTTACTAGGCTTAATTATGAAGGCGTTATCAAAGTTAAACTATTAGTAATTTAGAATATTTCTGTTTCACTTTAGGCATTAGATAGAGAGAACACTTTTGACGTTGCTATTAAATTTACGATGGCGCCTGCATAATTGGGCCTACTGTCTACTTGCTGACTCAGACGTTGTTTTGCCCCAAAAATTTGGATTGGGCCACCCATATCAAGTAGGGGGATTAAAATAGAGTGTGGCCTATTCACATTTCTATCATATCTAAAACATATCTAAAATAGTGGTCATATACGCGCATTCACACTCATACCTGCATGACTCTTGTCAAATTGTGATATCACTAATGGCTACCAGATATTATGTGTCTTTATAAACATGTGGTATCATGTGGTGGATTTTACAACAATATAATAAATTAGTCCTAAGTAAATAACAAGTAGGTATCCTGTATAGTAATACAGGCTTGACCACAAATTAGCAAAGCTCGTAGTATAATATTAAAACAGTTTGTACATGTAATCTAAAATTGTCGTAATTCCACAAATTTCCTCATTATCAAGACAAGCGGCATATTTTGGAAAGTAATAATCGTAGCCATTAAACTTTTAAATTGTCCCGCTGACAACGGTTTGCGGCTTTGTTAACCTTTCGCTGGAACTCTGCGAAACTCTCTCTCGAGTACTTCAGATGCGACGATTATCAACCATGCTAATAGTCCAGCAGCCCTCTATAACAGGCTGAATCTGCGTGGGCAGGATAAGTTCGACGAGATGCCCAAATTAATCTCATAAAAAATATCGATCGAGGTACTCGTAGCTAAAGTACTGCGCAGTAAGCATTGTTACAATCACAGTTAGTTTTTTTAATTTTAATATCGAGGTAAATGGACGATAATCCCGGAAGAACGCCTTAATCCTACGCTTAGAAGTTGTTCATAACTGCGCAGTACTTTAGCTACCTCGATCGAGATTTTTTTATAAGACTAATCTGGGTCTCTCGTTTAACTTTACCTACTCACTAAGATTCAGCCTGTTATTAATCACTTTAAGATCATAGGAGAAGGCTGCCGGACTGTAAAAGTTCTCTGAAGTATTTCCAAAACTTATTTTGTCTCACCTGTTTAAGATGGATGGATGGAATAGTTAAAGAGTACCTACTTTCACAGACTACCTTTACTTTTCTGATTTTTTTGTGTAGCCCTGGGCGCAGCGTGGCTGTATAGTGATAGTAACACCCGCCCTACAATCATGAGGTTGTAGGTTCAAATCCCAATCCCGTACCATTAAGTTTCTTTGTAACTTATGTACTCAATATCACACCACTGGCTTTTTGGTGAAGGAAAACATCGGGTAGCAACCTGCATTTGTCCGTAGAAGAAATTCGATGGCATATATCTGAACATTCATCATTCATTATGCACCTATAGCCGTGGGGTGCCGGCAGAGTAGAATAGCACCCCCCTCTAGTACCAGGTGTCGTAGGAGCCGACTAAGGTACAGCGGAACCGACTAATGGCGGTATAACCATTCAAATAAAAACGTAGCTAAAATGGCACAGGGCAGGGATGGGGAGCAGCATCCCTGTCGCGAAGCTACGTTTCTGCGATCGCCACCACGCTTGCCCAGCGCGGCGATTACGGGCAAATACCCAATATGGAACAATCAAAAAGACCAGGCCCCCAGTCCCCAGCAGCTTCGCTAGCCCGGGGCTACGGTAGCGGCCCCGGTAACGGCGGAGAAGGGGGTGCTAAGAATCGCTGGCAGACGCCCGGCTACCACTCCCGCAAACGACGACTGGCCCTGGTAACACACAACGTGCGCACGTTGAGGACTGACGAGAAGATTGCTGAGCTGGAAGAAGAGTTGAGTAGGTTGCGTTGGGATATTGTGGGGTTGTCTGAAGTCCGTAGAGAGGGGGAGGACACGATAACCTTAAAATCCGGCAACCTGCTTTACTACCGGGAAGGTGACCAACGGTCCCAAGGTGGTGTTGGCTTTCTCGTTCACAAGTCCCTCACCAACAACATTATTACCATCGAAAGTGTGTCGAGCAGGGTGGTATACCTAATACTCAGAATATCCAAGAGGTATTCGCTGAAGGTCATTCAGGTATACGCACCGACATCGTCACACCCAGATGATGAAGTGGAGACTATGTATGAGGACGTAAGTCGGGCCATTCATATGTCTAAGACCCACTTCACTGTTGTTATGGGGGACTTCAACGCAAAATTGGGCAGAAAAAACGACGATGAGCTGAGGGTGGGGCAATTTGGATATGGGCAACGGAACCCTAGGGGCCAGAGGCTGGCTGACTTTCTGGAGAGAGAGGAACTCTTTATGATGAACTCTTTCTTCCAGAAGCCGCCTCACAGGAAATGGACCTGGATGAGCCCTGATGGTTCCACGAAAAACGAGATAGACTTCATCATGACCACCGAGAGACGAATATTTAATGATGTCTCCGTGATCCACAGGGTGAAAACCGGCAGCGATCACAGAATTGTACGAGGCACATTAGATATTAATGTTAAGCTCGAAAGGTCCCGCCTGATGAAGTCCACGCTCCGACCTACTCGTGAACATATCCAAAACCCCGAGGACTTTCAGCTCGAGCTCTCGAATCGTTTTGCTTGCCTAGAGAACCTTGCGTCGGTGGACGAGATAAACAACGGGCTCGTAGAAACTGTCCAAACGGTGGGTGCTAAGTTCTTTAGACCCCGCCGTTCAAATAAACCGCAGAAATTCTCCGATCAAACTGTAAATCTCATGGCCGAACGACGCTCGCTAAAATTGCAGTCTTCCGATGATGCAAAGTCATATAGGCGTCTCAATAGACAAATTTCGAAATCCTTGCGGCACGACATCCGGCTTTTTAATACTAAACATATTAAAAAGACAATAGAGCGGAACAAAGGCTCCAAAGTGTTCGCAAGAGATTTGTCTATTGGACAAAGCCAATTGACAAAGCTGAAAAGAGAAGATGGAAGTTTAGCGTCGACCAAGGCAGAGGTATTAGAGGAGATTGAAAGGTTCTATGGACAGTTATACGCTTCGGTCGCTAAGCCTGTTAGCAGCGCGGTCAAAGATCCAAGAGCCAAGCTGACCCGACACTTCACCGAAGATATCCCAGACATCAGCCTGTACGAGATTAGAATGGCCCTGAATCAGCTTAAGAACAACAAGGCGCCGGGTGATGACGGTATCACATCAGAGCTCCTGAGAGCGGGTGGAACACCGGTACTAAAAGTCCTCCAGAAGCTTTTTAACACCGTCGTCCTCGAGGGCATCACGCCAGAAGCATGGAACAGAAGCGTGGTGGTGTTGTTTTTCAAGAAAGGTGACAACACCTTATTGAAGAACTACAGACCCATCTCGCTTCTGAGCCATGTTTATAAGCTGTTTTCAAGGGTCATTACGAATCGTCTCGAGCGCAGGCTTGATGACTTCCAGCCTTCCGAACAAGCCGGTTTCCGAAAGGGCTTTAGTACCATGGACCACATTCATACGCTACGGCAGGTTATACAGAAGACCGAAGAGTATAACTTGCCACTTTGCTTAGCGTTTGTGGACTATGAGAAAGCCTTTGATTCGGTCGAGACTTGGGCTGTGCTCGAGTCTCTCCAACGATGCCGTATTGACTATCGGTACATCGAAGTGTTGAAGTGCTTGTATAATAACGCCACTATGTCGGTCCGAGTACAGGAAGAGAGCTCCAAGGCGATCCCTTTAAAAAGAGGCGTAAGACAGGGAGACGTAATTTCTCCGAAACTGTTTACGGCTACTTTGGAGAACGCCTTCAAGCTCCTGGAATGGAAAGGATTCGGCATCAATGTCAATGGCGAATATCTCACTCACCTTCGGTTTGCCGACGATATAGTAGTCATGGCAAAATCGATGGAAGAGCTCAGCACGATGCTTGAAGGCCTCAATCGGGTTTCTCAACAGGTGGGTCTTAAGATGAACATGGACAAGACGAAAGTTATGTGTAATTCCCATGTTGTACCCACCCCGATCTCTGTTGGGAACTCGGTTCTTGAAGTCGTTGACTCGTACGTCTACCTAGGACAAGTAGTCCAGTTAGGTAGGTCCGACTTCAAGAAAGAGGCCAATCGCCGAATCCAACTCGGCTGGGCAGCGTTCGGAAAATTGCGTAGCGTCTTCTCGTCCGACATACCTCAGTGCCTCAAGTCGAAAGTTTTCGACCAGTGTGTGTTGCCAGTGATGACTTATGGCACAGAAACGTGGTCTCTCACTATGGGCCTTATTGGTAAGCTCCAAGTAGCCCAACGAGCTATGGAGAGGGCTATGCTCGGAGTCTCTCTGCGAGATCGAATCAGAAATGAGGAGATCCGTAGAAGAACCAAAGTTACCGACATAGCCCAACGGATTGGCAAGTTGAAATGGCAATGGGCAGGGCACATAGCGCGGAGGACTGATGACCGATGGGGTCGAAAAGTTCTCGAGTGGAGACCACGTACCGGCAAGCGCAGCGTAGGACGTCCACCCACAAGGTGGACGGATGACCTCATTAAGACCGCAGGATCGCGCTGGATGCAAGCCGCTTCCAACCGGTCTTATTGGAGATCCATAGGGGAGGCCTATGTCCAGCAGTGGACTTCTTATGGCTGATGGATGGATGCACCTACCCGCACTGGGCCAGTGTTGTGGATATGGACCAATGAACCTTCGTAGTAGGCCTAGGTCTTGCAGTGGATTTTAAAAAGACTGGTACAGGTGCAGGATGGGAGTAGCAAGGGAAAGGAAGGGGCATGGGAAGGTTTTGCCCATCCTTGAAACTTCTTTAATCACCCCAGAAAACTTGAAAGTCAATTCAATGTACATTCTATTTTTGTGGGATGGGCAAAAGTCTTCGAGCAAATATCTATAAAGTCAGAATCGTGCAAAAAAAGTGTCCGAGGCAAGACTCTGCCCAATCTTAGTACGTGGTGGGCTTTTTAGTTAGTCGGAAGTCGATTGCAAGTCGACTACAACGCCCGCGATGCTAAAGTGCTCAGTTTAAAGCACTAATTAGGTGAGTTAACGTCGAGATTCGAAAAAACGGGTCATTGTGAATTATTTAATGTAAATATCTAAGCCGGTGTGTATGACAGCGCTCGGACATTTTTTTACTACTTTCACTGAGGCTCTGTAGATATTTGCTCGAAGGCAAAAATAGGCAGCTGCCTCCCCTAGAGAAAATCTCTGACTACGGCAGTCTGTTAGTAGCAGTGTAGCACATTCTCTTATTGTTGCCTGTACAATTGAGCACAGGTATTGTTTTGTATTTGTGTTTTATTAGTCCACTGCTGAACATAGAGGTCTTACTCATATTCCATATTCACCTTGCTAATATAGAACGGGTTAGGTTCGCATAAGCTATCAAATTTCTGGTACAGGCTTCCTCACGGTGAATACCTTCACCAAAAAGCCTGTGATCTAATCATTCGTATGTGAATTTTAAGGAATGTATTCGTACGTGACCGGGGTTCGAACCCCAGAACTCACGATTGCAAGGCCAGTGAACTCTCTAGGCCACCACAGCTTCAACTAAAGGTACAAGTTCAATAACTGACGTAATCTAATTAAGTTCGGTAAGTATAGGCCGGGTAGCTAGCTTTGGTGTCAGAGTTTTTATAAAGCTGTCTGAAGGCCTCTAACATGAATAAACAATTGGGACCTACAATTTAAAGTGCCACATGAGCCACGGTAGTTGTAAATGCCACCCGCGGTCAACCATCCAAAGACTGGCCGCGCCGTGCGGAACGTTGCATAAATTTGATGATCAATAACAAACACCTTGTCACACTAAGCAATGAGCGCTACCTAATAAATCATTGGATTTCTAATCCAGAAAACCTATGTATAAGCATATCTGTATTATCGAAGAAAAGAGCATATTGTTAATATCCGCTATCTTCAAAAAGAAAACGAAAACATCATGATTTTTTATGTTTCCGAAGATATTTGAAGTCTGCCAACATTTCTCGTAGGTACGTAATCAGAAAATGCCTTAACTTAGGTAAGATTCAGTTTAATATTATTATACGACCATCGACTTGTCATTCATTCTACGTCTATACGCCCGATAGCGAACATAAAGCACATCAGATTTACGGTCGTTCAAATTTAAAAACCATCCACAGTTATTGATGTTGTTAAGTCCCTTTTACCACATTACGGATAATATCACTTGACAAAAACCTTTTCTTCTAACTTGATAGCTCACATTTCGGCTTGTGTTTCGCCTCCCCTCTTTGCGCCAATTTCATTTGATGAGATCTTTTTGTTCTTTCTTTCTCTCACTCACACAACCCCCTATATTCCAATATCTTCGCTTATAGGTTGCAAATTGAATTAGAAAGGAGCTATTTGGTGTCTTACCGAAATTGATTTTACGGGAAACATTTTCTTCCTCCGAAAATAACGCGCATGTAGGACACGTGACTGAGGCGTATTTACTGTCTATCATGTCTTTTTTATCTGATTACGCGGCCACAGTATATAGCCCTCGTAGGGCAAAAAGTCGCTCAATCTAGTTCGTTATTATTGCATAATATGAATCCAACGAAAAACATTTTCATCTAAAATGGGGCCAAGACGAGACTATAGGTACAGTTTGCACCACTTAAGATATCAGATCTCACGTATAGTCAAGCTTCTAACTCTACAGGACTTAAGTCTACAAGCCTTTACTTACTTCGAAAACTTTACACCTTAGTCAATATAATTATGCGGCTTAGCTGTTTCGCTATTTGTATTTGTAAATTGTGCACTTCTCATACAAACTTTCATGAAGTTGGGGGGTAAAAGTTCCAAGTTTTAGAATTTTTCTGTTGTATGTATACCATTATTACCATATATAACAAACTTCCTAAGACTTCAGGAAGTACTTTATAGGTTTTGATGATCATCAGTGAGTCAGTAAGTCAGTCAGTGAGTCAGTGACGATATCGGAGGTTTTTAGATATCAATAAAATCTGAAGTACAAGAGCTATGCAGTTTAAACTTTATATAATTATTAATTCTATTATAGACATGTTATCCAGATAATTTCGTTTATCTAGTATTATCCAAGCCCAAGTTATGAGGGTAAAAAAAAATCGGTGAACCGCTTCGAGAAGAGGTAGGTAGTGCCCTGGCGCGTCGTTTCGCTTGGATCGTCTTGGCGAAACGTTGATCTGGGGGCACAGGAGTGCCCCCAGATCAACGTTTCAAACTCTTTCTTTCCATCTGACTCTGATTTCTATTGCTCTCATAGTTTCTGACTTAATGTTATGAAATGTGAAAAATCATTAAGTTACGATAGTGGCGAATATGTTGTTAAGAGAAAATATATAAGTTAACTTTCAATCAAACCACACAAATATAAAATATAAAAACACCTTAGACACGTTTGTTTTGAATGAAAACTGTGTTGAAAAATGAGTGTCTGAAACTGAATATTGACTAAGTCAGTTAGTTTCTTTAATACTACCATGAGGTCACGAGAAAAATAACGAATTCAGGTCAAAAATTAAGCAACACGTCTCAATTCATAGTATGAGAAAACTAAAATAATGTTGATTAAATTTTTAAGTTATAAATTAATGCTGTAAAGCGTATTTTTAACGGACTTCCAAAAAGGAGGAGGTTCTATGTTCGTCTGTATGTATTTTTTTTTGTTTATGTTCATCGATAATTTCGCCAATTGTTAACCGAATCAGAAAATTTTTTTTCAGTTCAAAAGAGTATACTCCCGAAGTGGTTTCATTTATACTTTATAGAAATCGGCTGAGCCGTTGTTGAAAAAATCGACAACAATGTAAGCAATTCGAGGGAAATATCCGAATTTTGTACATGATAAACATCGATAATTTCGCCAATTGTTAACCGAATTGAAAAATTATTTTTTAGTTAGAAAAAGTATACTCCCGAGATGGTCCGATTAAAATTTTACAGATATCGGCTGAGCCGTTTTTGAAAAATCTCAAATAATGTAAACAATTCTAGCGAAATATTCGAATTTTGTACACGATGGATTTGCGAAAAATAATTATAAAAATAATGGATATGAACACATGAAGTACTACCTGATTATTTTATTTGAAAGAACGCAATAATCAAGTCAAAAGCAGTTAAATTTAAAGAAAGTTACTTACGCCCATTTATATTTACCAAAATTTCAAATTCGAATATAAATCTCAAAATCATCTTTTTTGAGTTTCACTCTGTCTTTTACCCTACAAAAACATTTTTTGTGGTACAAATGCAATTATATACAGTCATTTTTGAGGTCGAACATGCTAGAAAAATACAGCTTACCTAATGAGAATCTAACTACCCAGAGACACATGAATATTTAAATAAGTAAAAATGGCGCGTCGTTATAAAGCATTTATCCACCGAGGACAATTGAAAATGTAGACAATAAGAAAGCGACGCGTTCTCCCGACGCATTGGAATTCAATTTATTCAATATCGTCGCCAAAGAACGTGACTATAGCTATCTCCTAAGCCAACGCATGCCGGAGATGTAAAATTATTTTTAAAAGCCAATATACTCGTAGTACCTAGATCTAGACTACCTGTCAGTGCCGCTTGGTTATTGGCCGCACTGGAATACGGATTGAACTGCCAGGAAACAAGAGACTGGAAATATCCAGATGAGTCGCATCTACATATTTAATCCAAGATGATTTGATTTTGTGTTTTCTCCGGTAAGTGGGTGATGATAACAATCATGGGCAGATAAACTGATATTACAAATGCTTAGTTATCATAATTATTTTTCTAATGATATATGAATTTTGTTTTAAGTTTAGGTACTAAGCCTACTAAAGTTTTGCCGGTATCACATTATTAAATAAAAATCGGTCAAGTGCGAGTCGGACTCGCGTACGAAGGGTTCTGTACCGTGTTGATGCCCATGATGCCCATGATGTTGAGCAAAAAATCTCCTAAAAATCACGTTTGTTGTATGGGAGCCCCCCTTAAATATTTATTTTATCCAGTTTTTAGTATTTGTTGTTATAGCGGCAACAGAAATACATCATCTGAGAAAATTGCAGCTGCCTAGCTATCATAGTTCATGAGATACAGCCCGGTGACAGACAGACAGACAGACGGACAGACGGACATCGAAGACTTAGTAATAGGGTCCCGTTTTTACCCTTTGGGTACGGAACCCTAAAAACGACGAAGAGCGCAAATTAGCATAGAACAACGACGTGAAATTTGCCGTCTCGATTTTCTTTTCTTTTAACGGTAAACAAGTACTACCTATAACGGAAAACGTAATTTTTAAACTTTCATATTTTGAGCATATTACATAATCATCCATCCATCCATCAGCCGTAGGACGTCCACTGCTGGACATAGGCCTCCCCCATGGATTTCCAATAAAGCCGGTTGGAAGCGGCCTGCATCCAGCGCGTTCCTGCGATCTTTATTATATCGTCAGTGCACCTAGTCGGTGGACGTCCTACACTGCGCTTGCTGGTCCGTGGTCTCCATTCGAGAACTTTACGGCCCCATCGGTCATCCGTTCTTCGAACTATGTGCCCTGCCCAATGCTACTTTGCTACTATATCGGTAGCTTTGGTTCGTCTGCGGATGAGATGTTACTTACAATTTACGGGAATTATCGCAGAATAAAATACCTATAAGATAAATAAATACCTTCTTTCTCTTCTGGTTTCAAATGAGTCGCATAAGTTGTGGACGAGATTTCGAGATAAATAGGTATTTATTCTTATCTTTTATTTTAATGTGCGATAATTCACGTTATATAAGAATTATATTACGCCATCACTGAAAATGCAAGTCACTTTCGAGATAATAAGAATCTGATTTCAGCATGAAAATCGTCGTCGTATCTTAAAATTTAAAAATCCTTGCATGGACATAAAGCTTGCACTTTGATGCACTGCGCTCGTAATCCTCGAGATATTCAGATGTGAAACAGCTGGCGAAGGTATGGCCATTTAGATTAGGTGAAGCGTAATATAGTCCCGTTACGTAATACAATACACATACGTATAATAGTAGTTTATGCAACTGTCATATACAACATGAAGGGTATTACACGAGTGTGAATTTATGAAACGAGCGCAGCGAGTTTCATAATAGTAACGAGTGTTTTAATACCCGTGTTATATGCAGTTGCATACACTACTTTATCTTCACTAATAAAAATAAAAAAAACAAAAAAATAAAAACATATTGCGAAACATTAAATTCACGCGTTCGTGTATTGTCACAGTGAACTTGGCGCCATTACAATCTAACCAATGAGAGCGCAGCTGCGCGCGCAGGGCCAATCAGGAGCGAGCGTGCGATGTTATAATGAGATTTTACGATATCGATGTGGATATTATAACATCATGTGAAATTGCTTAAATTGAGTGTTTTGTTGTCTGCGCTATAACAGTAGTCATTATAAGTCAAGTATTGGAAACATAAGTAGAATGTTACAACATTAGTGTAGATAAATATCTAAATAAAATCCATCAGCCATAAGAAGTCCACTGCTGGACATAGGCCTACGGATCTCCAATAAGACCGGTTGGAAGCGGCTTGCATCCACCGCGATCCTGCGGTCTTAATAAGGTCATCCGTCCACCTTGTGGGTGGACCTCCTACGCTGCACCCTACCTTATATTATGCAAGAAATATTAAGTAAAAAATACAATATAGTAAAAGTAGCACTAGAGCATTTTTAATACTCGACGCAAAAGCAGGTGGTTGACTCACATCCACCACGGTAGCCCAGTGTGGGTTGGTTGATTCACAAACGTCATATCTCTTCTATGGATGTATGCAGGTTACTTCACTCTATTTTTCTTCAATGGAAATTCCGTGGTGTGAAAAACCGTAAGTACATAACTTACAAAGAAACGGAACGGGACCGGAATTTAATCCTACAACCTCAAGATTGTAGGGTGCATGTTCTGCTATAAGATTCAAAAGTTTAATGGTACTAAACGAGAAAAATTAAGTATATCGCAATAACAGCATCATTCCACCATAAGCCAACAAGGTATTCAGATGACCTAGACTGCAAGAAATGTCACATTCAGATTCGTAAGCACATTTTTTATTTGTTTAGATTGTACGATAATTACATGGTACTGATCTTAAGTTCACTATTTACATCGAGTATTACTCGGGTTATTATATTCAGGTCAAATTGGGCGTGCAAAATACAACATACGTCCTACAACAGCCTACGTCCAGCAGTGGACGTCATACAGGTGATAAAGAAAAATAATTTAAAGAGAAAGAATAGGTGATTTTGGAGAGTGCATCTGAGCTGCACGACCTTATCCTACCATCCCATTTTTACTACAGGACAAGTAGGAAGACGCTTCATTACCATCCCTACACTGTCGATAGTCCTTTGATACGTACGAAGCGGTTTGACTCAACATTTCTGATTCGTACCGCCAGGGAATGGAACAGTCTTCCTGCTTTCCTGTTTCAGCTTTGTTTTTTGCTGAGAGATGTAATCCAAAGCTATTCAAGGTCAGAGTGAATAGGTATCTTCTAGCGTGCGTCATCTTCGACCACAACGTCGCTTACCATCAGGCGAGTTGTTGGTCAAACGCGGACTTATTTGAGTTAAAAAAAAGGAACATCATAATTTGCAGTGAAAAGTAACCAACCAAAACTGCCCAGATGGCAGTTTGCTCTAAACGTCACACTTATTTACGCTTGTGCCAGCTTGCCATGTGTGTGGAGTGGTCATTACAGTTAATATTGCTGATAGAGTGTTCGGGGCGCAGTAAAGTGTGTGTTGGCTGTTTTATGATTTACTCTTAGATATCTGGAGAGCGACTTTTTTAACCCAACACGTGAGATATGTAGCAAATAATCGTACACTTTCTAAACGAGAAAATAACTGATCCGTTAAATTAGCACATTTTAATTTTATTCGTAGATATCTGAAGCAAATGAGCTTTTTACCAAGCAAATGAGATAGTTGTGCGGTGAAAATTCATATACTTTCCAGAGAGTAGTTAACATGTCCACTAATCAATTTCGACGAGATGAAGTTATCATGTCACCACACCTTTTTTTTCTCATTAGCCCGATACATTAATTTATACTCAACGTTACACATATATTTTACAAACACTCAACTTTTTGCATGCCGAAAGGTCGAATATGGCGTTCATTTGGTTGTACTTTTTACCATCCTGTTGTTTCTGTACCCATATGCGCAAATAAATGTTTATGAATGAACTACAAATACATACCTATATTGTAAAATGCATAATACACACTACATGTGGATATTGTAGAATGTATTCTATGAATAATGTTGTATATTTAATATAGCAGAGTTTCTTGCGATATAAGAACATAACTACATCGAGACTATATATGTCCCATCTTGTGATGTCTGTGGATGTACTATACCCGGCCCACCCATGAACCCAGGTGTTGATTGACGGATCCTTTCAATAAGGGTACGACTGTTGAAAACAATCTTGTGCCTATTAGGGCTAAAATTTTATTTACAGGACAGTAAAATACACTTTTGTAGCCTTGGCAGTAAAACAGTAGTAACGCTTGCCTTGCAATCGTGATGTAGTGAATTCAAATCCCAATCCCGTATCAATAAGTCCTATGGAACTTAGCTTATGTAATAATTTTCACACATTGTTGGTTTTTCAGCGAAGGTAAGCATCGGGAAACTTCTGTGTCCGCAAAAAAATCGATAGTGTGTGAATCCACCAACACGCATTAGGGCTTCGTTGTAGATATACCCGAACAGGACTTCGTGGGTAGCTCTATGTTAAGTAGTGGACAACTAAAAGGCCATTACAGTACAATACACTTTGCCATCATATGGTAAAGTGATTGATATTCATTCAATTTCACGCTGGTTGTAATAATAACTACTTCAGGTCCGGCCAATGCGTGGCTCCTTTTATCGTAACTATATGAAATAACTGGATTATAACTAACAAACATATATTTTTGTAACATTATTTGTTTGGTGCTTGTTAAATATTTATTGAAATGTGTGTGTGTGTGTGTGTGTTTGTGTGTATGGGTGTGGAAACAATGTAATTTGATAGAAAATTTAATAATAATTTAGGAGGCATTAGTATAGTAGGTAATGTTACTGTTTTTGTTAATAAAACTATCGATACATAGTGTTTTTAAATATTAGAAAAATAATAATCTACTTACGTTTTTTTGACGGCAACTAATGATTAGTTGCGAGCTGCTGATTTACCAGATTTTCAAACACGAATGTACAAAACGTTAACATGTGCTGGATTGAAGGGCAAAGTTTGCTTCGAAATTTTAGGGCAAGGCTAGATATGAGATGTAAGACGTTAGAATATCTCTGAGCGATTTTTTAATACTTAATAGAGCTATATTTGGCCATTAACTATGGAATAGTAAGTTATGTTGCAGCCGAAGGTGGAGTATAGACGACAATAGACGTAGACCTATCGATACTTTTTTGTTAAATATAACTACGATAGAATATTGTGGCCGTGGTGGTCTAGTGGTTGTAACGCTGGCCTGTCATTCTCGAGGTCGTGGGTTCAATCCCGGTCCCGTACCAAAGAGTTTCTTTTGAACTTATGTACGGAATTTCACACCACTGGCTTTTCGGTGAAGGAAAACATCGTGAGGCAACCTGAATACGTCCGTAGAAGAAATTCGATGGCGTGTGTGAATCCAAAAACCCGCACTGGGCCAGCGTGGTGGATATGGCCCAATCCCCCTTCGTGGGTAGGCCTACGTCCTGCAGTGGACTATTAAAAAGGCTAGTACAGTACAGAATATGAGTGCAGTGTAAGACTGCACACACAAAGTTTTAAGCTAATAAGTATAAAATGTAGCTTAACATTTTGGTTAGACTATCATCTCCTATCATGGGCTTGCGCAACGCTCAACATCAGGCGAGCGTTTTTTTCGTTTCGTTATTAAATCTTAAAAACATCTTATAATCTTGATAAGTAAAACCAACCGAGCATAAAGAAATGAACTTGTTATTACCTAAAGACGCAAATTAATTAGAGAAAATGGATAAACCAAAGCGTAGCAATTCGCCACGTCATGATTCACGCAGCTCCGCTAATGAGCTAGATAAAACTTGAAAAGACTTCGGAGTCTACAACTATTTTTGAATGGACTCCTCCTGCCAAATTACTTCGTGGTGTGAATGCGCTACTTTCATAATTAGGTTTCTTTGTTATAGACTCTTTGAAAGTTAGTAGGTACTTTATATCCGAAAAAAATAGTATTCAGTAACGAATGCTTACTTAGGGCGGGGCCAATGAGCATCATTTTTTGAGCTTGAGTTGTGTGAAATGAGTCAAGCATCGCATTGGTTTTTTTTTTAGAAAATGAGTCGACTCATTTTCGGTCGCTGCGTAATACAAATAGAATCTCTATGTAACATATGTTGTTTTCAAAAAACTTTCTGTTTGTCTGCAGGGCGCAATGCGTGACGAAAGCGCAAGTGTTTATTTGGTTTTAAAGCAATAACGTACCTGTAGTCATTGCCATTTCCCATGGTAATTCTGAAAGTATACTAGGCACGCTGCCAACTGGCTGATAATCCTTAAAGTTTAAACCTTCAAAGGACTCTGGATGATTAATTTGCTTTTTATTAAGAAGCTTAAGTTTGATCTATTGTATTGTGATGTCCGTAAAAAAAACATAACGTGTTGGATTCCGGGAGTGCCGGCAGAAGTAAAAATATATAAAGTACTATAATTTATGTGGTAAAATACAATATCACACACGCACACTCGCGCAAGCGCAAAAATGCAGGCACTATATATGATATATTAAAAACTAGCTTTTACCCGCGGCTTCGCCCGCGTTGTATTTTGATTTTGGCTTATGTTTATGTCGGCTGCGAAACCTAACCTAACTGACAAATATCAAAATACCTTAGAGGAATGCTTTTGTTGGTTAAGTTACGGTTGGAGTGTATATACAACCCCCCCGTGTATTCCCGCCTTGTCGTGGGGGAGGTCTGAGGCAGCTGAAAAGGCGGCGCTCGAAGTCTCCCTCTTCTTTGGGTCTTTTCCCCCAAGGAAGCTTAGAGGCTGGCACTCGAGTTTCAGCCGCTTTTAACTAAAGCAGCTGAGAGGATGGCCGGTAGGTTGCAAGCCTTATGAGGAGTGTCGCAACTTAGGCGGGCTGCAGTGCCGCTCTTGCGACGCTGCATCCGAGGATTTTTTTTTTATTATATCGCGAAATATCCCTGACATGATCAGGGGTCTTAATTACAAATGAATAAAAACTAAGTATACCTATATTTCAATGTTTTTGGCTGTTTGCAGTTATAATAAACATTACAATGGTACAGCAAAGTTTATACCTACTTGTTCCTAATTAAGTATTGCTTTTTTACTAATATTTGTGCAAAAATTCGATAAAATTGTTTCTAAGGTTTTTTCGTGTTAGATTAATTCCAATTTTTTGTTCTAAATCAAATCTCTGCTTTCCATAAACTGGGCATTCCAAGATTATGTGCAGTGGACTCTCCTCTTTTGTGGGTTCACAGATGCACGATGGGCTTTCCCTCAACTTAAATCGATGTAAGTATTGGGAAAACTCACCATGCCCCGTCAGCACTTGAGTTATGATTCCCACTGGTGCTATTTCTCTTACGATCTTGTATGCCGCCCTTGCATCCGGAAAATATGTTTTGGTTACCGCCGCTGTGTGTCCATCCTGATACAGCCGGTTCCACTCGTCAAGAGAGTCCTTTCGGATTTCTCGCTTGACGAATGAAACGGGGCAGTTATCCTAAATAGGTCTGCACTTCGAGTGCAGTGCTGCTTCCTTTGCTAGCTGGTCCGCTCTCTCATTTCCCTCCATCCCCGCGTGCGCTTTAATCCAATAAAGTTTCACTATTTTATTTTGTGCGTGTAGTAACTTTATGTTAGCTTTGAATTTACTGCTAAGGGATGGAGGGAAGATACGCCAACTACCGTTTCCAGTGCAGACCTGGAGTCACAAAAGATTTTTGCTTTTTCGGTAGCCTCAAGAAGTGCCAATAACTCGACCTGTTACACAGAGCACCAATCGGCCAATTTCAGCTTGCGGGACTGATCTCAGCGGCATCATCCCAAACGGATAATGCCGCCCCAACTTTCCCTTTAATTTTACTGCCGTCTGTAAATATGTTAATTTCTCGGTTAAGATTTTGCTCTAGTGCTGCTCCGTCTGCCAGGCATATGAACTCCAGCTCCTCCTGCTGCGCTGGGTGTGGCTTCTTTTCTGTCTCTCTATCTCCAGTTACTTGCTGGGAATAACCTTTCTTAGTTTCATAAAGCAAGGCTGCTTCTTGGACTCTGATATGACAGCCGAGGATAAGGGGCCGCGGTGGGATATATGGAACTGGTGGTGTGGGTGCCGCCACCTACCCTACCTTCCGCTAGGCCGTCAACGTGTTGGCAGACGCAGTGGGGCTGCAGGGGAAGAGAGGTGTCGGTATCGCGATTGCCGTTCTCACTGCCCTCTGCAGTTGAAGAGGCAGGCGCTGGGCTACTATGACTGACCCACTGCACTGGGACCAGGGCGTTGGAATGCTGTCTGACGTTCAGTACTGGTTAGTCCCGAGTGGTGGATGACGATGTGTCTTGTGCTCCGAAACACTCCGTCACTATGGCGAGAGCGCAAGCTCCGTTATGGAGCCCGAGTCTGGGCTAGTGCTGTTGAGTGCCGCGAAGGAGTGCGAAATATGTGGGAACGTCCTAAACTTGCCATGACAGGTTATTTCTGGCGCTTAGACGGCTGCTACCGCAGCCCACTCACTTAGTTTTTATCCTATCCTACGGGAACTGTTAAAGTTTTTGCGATAAAAAATTGGCCTATGTCACTTTTCGTCTTTCAAACTATATTCATGCAATATGCCAAGGCAAGTTGCTCCGTTGCTGAGAAAAATTTATCGTTGTCCTACGGGAACCACAATTTTTTCGGGATGGAAAGTATCCCATGTCACTTTCCGTCTTCCAAACTATGCCCACCCCAAATATCAAGTCGATCCGTTGCTCCATTGCTGAGAAACAGTTATTGTCCTATCCCATGGGAATCACGAATTTTCTCGAGATATAAAAAGTATCCTATTATCACTTTCTGTCTATTAAACCATAGGTATCCATACCAAAAATCAGGTCAATCTTTTGCTCCGTTGCTGCGTCAAAGAGGAACAAACCAACAAACTTTTCGGATTGATAATATTAAAGTATGATGATTCTGTACCATAAAGGTAGAATAAAAAAACATGTTGAACCTCTAATGATAGAATATTTAAAAATATTTTTAATGTCAGACAAAATGACGGCCTGGTATTAAACGTCATAGTAACATGTAGCATGCAGAGGGAAAATAACATTTTATCCAATTTTAATGTCAGTTGTCATTTTCAATCCATACTTTATTTCCTCTTCAAGGGGATATAATGGTAGAAAAACAATTTGTCGCCTTGCCACGCTACTTGTGATTTATAAAAGTCTGCAGACAATGTCACCTGTCATCTAATTACGTTTGGCTGTGACGTTTCGTTAGTCCATATTAGCGTCATATATGAATTAATCACTTAGCGTCTTTGTGATAGTGGCGACAGTTTCGCTTTCGAGGGTTTTTGTCCTGTCCTACAGGAATTATGAAATTTTTCGGGATAAAAAGTATCCTAAAGCTCCTTCCGCCTTTTATACTATATCCATGCCAAAAATCAAGTCAATCCGATGCTCCGTTGGCGCGTGATAGAGTAACAAACCAACAAACCAACAAACTTTTCGGATTTATAATATTAAGTAAGGATAAGGAAGTAAGGATTGCAACAATACATTTTCGCCAAGCGGTAGAAAGAGAGGGGGACATTCCTTCCTCTCCTACTCCGCGCCTACGTTCTACTCTTCCTCCGTCTTACGAATTTTCGGTCAGGTCACGTGTCCTGACGAGAGTATAATTTTTTTATCCATCCCAAAAAGTGCACAACGTTGTTAAAGAAGTTTTCACTTCAAATATTATTATATATGTACCTAAGAGTGACTTGTGCAGCACTGTGCCGCGCAATATTCCAAACTTCGTTTACTTACTTGTGTGAATGCGAGAACTTTCATAATTAAGTTTCTTTGCTATAGACTCTTTGAGAGTTAGTACTTTATAACTGAACCGACCCAACCCGCCTCGGCTTTGCACAGGTGAATTATACATATAAAACTTCCTTTGGAAATACTCTATCTATTTAAAAAACAACATCAAAATCCGTTGCGTTGTTTTAAAGATATAAGCATACATGGACAGACAGCGGAAAGCGACTTTGTTTTATAACATGTAGTGATAGTGATAAACAAAAAATAGTACTAAGTACGTACTCGTAATACTCTACGGACTAACTTGTAAATAGTACTACGTAATACTAAGTACCTACTTGAGTCTCCGTAGAGTACTAAAATTTCACTGATTTTACGCAAGTATTTTTACAGTCTTTTATTTTACGCTTCAATTTAAATTATCTTCTCGGATTAAAATAATAATATGTACAAAAATAACAATTTAATAGTTCAAAATACTTTTACATAGGTATTTAAAACAGGATAACAGCATTTTTCTTTGGTTATTGTTAAAATATATCCACCGCATTGTCCAGCAGTTGACATCATATGGCTGATAAATAGATGGATGGAGTATAAGAAACTATAGGTACCTACGTAAATTTTTTTCATACTTCTAAAATGTGGATCTAGTTTTATGACAAGTGATAATATATTACGAGGACGCAGATGTCAGATCAATTTTTGTGCAGAATGAGTAAATGCTCTACTCTATTTTTAACCCCCGACGCAAAAGAGGGGTGTTATAAGTTTGACGTGTCTGTTTGTCTGTGTGTCTGTCTGTGTGTCTGTCTGTCTGTCTGTCTGTGGCATCATAGCGCCCGAACCACTGAACCGATTTCAGTTTAGTTTTTTTTGGATGAAAGGAGACTTAGTCGAGAGTGTTCTTAGCTATGTTTTATAAAAATCGTTTGAGCCGTTGAAGAGTTATGGTGGGTTAAAGTGGGGATGGAAGAACCAAAATTCTAAAAAGGTAGGTTTTTGTGTCGGGGGTTTTTTAAATTTTAAATTTAAGTTTTTATATACGAAACGTACGACGTGGTTTTCTTTTTTACAAGTTTTACATAACAACTTTAAATGTTTATTTCCGCTATTGGTTGAATACAAAAACTACCGTGAAAAAAACTGGCTCATACATATCAGTTTTATCAAAAAAACAATTATTATTTATATCTTAGCCTAGAAAAAAACACAAACTACAAGTACCTATATTTATCAAATTTCTAAAACAAACAGATGACTTCAGAGTATTTAGACCACAGCATTGTCCTGGATACAGGCCACTTTTAATCAGTCTTATGGGCTATTAGGAGAGGCCTTTGCTAATAGTAGACGTCTTTCTTATGGCTATGGAGATGAAAAAAAGAATAACTAGAATCGTGCGCATGAACACATATTTATAAGATTGTTTTTCTTCATTATGCTTATATATATTTATACATATATCTTTATTCGAAAACATAAATCATGCCAACAAACACGCCTTCGCTTTTTAGGGTTCCGTACCCAAAGGGAAAAACGGGACCCTATTACTAAGACTTCGATGTCCGTCTGTCCGTCTGTCTGTCTGTCTGTCACCGGGCTGTATCTCATGAACTATAATAGCTAGGCAGCTGAAATTTTCACAGATGATGTATTTCGGTTGCCGCTATAACAAAAAATACTAAAATCAAAATAAAATAAATATTTAAGGGGGCTCCCACCCAACAAACCTGAATTTTTAGACGTTTTGCGCTCTGTATTAATAATGGTACCAGGTAGATGCTTGAAATTTTTACAGAATATTTAGTTTTATATTCCCTTCAATAATAAATAATAAAATTAAAATAAAATAAATATTTACCATTATTTAAATATTTGCTCCCATACAGTACGGAACCCTCCATACTCGAGTCCTACTCGTACTTGGCTGATTATTACAATTTGTACACGAGATAAATTTATTTATGTTATCTAAACAAAAGCAATGAATTGAAATGAAATATATATACATATTAAATGATTAAATATATTAAAGGTGATTATTTACATAATTTTAGATATTTTTATAGTAATATCTCAGATCTCGCCACATGGTTTAAAACCGATGTCTTAGGTTTATGTCATTGGATATACCTATAGGTACGTAGGAATTATTACTTTTTCCGGGATAGAAATAGTCTATGTTACTTTCCGATGTTTATTTATATCCATCCAAAAATCTAAACCATTTCGTCTGACCATGTGAAAGGGTAACAATCAAACTAACCCACTTTCAAATTTATAATACCTATCAGTATTCAACCATGTATATCGATCTATAGCAAAGGTACGCAGAAGTCCTATGTTTGGTAGTGAATGCCATATGGCTAAGAAGAAAAAGAATAAAACAAGCACAGTGATGCTTCTAGAAAAGCAACAATAATAATAATCGGCCAAATGCGAGTCGGACTCGCGCTAGGGTCCCGTACCTATATACACTTACTATATTTTATTTTAATTATTGGAAGGAATATACAACTTAGTATTCTGTGAATATTTCATGCACCTTCCTGTTGTCGTTAATAATATCGAGCAAAAAAAAAACACGTTTCTTGTATCTGTTCTTTTAGGGGAGTCCCCCTTAATTATTTATTTTATTTCAATTTATTGATTTATTTTTAAAGTGAATAAATAGATATTCTGTGAATATTGCAAGATTCTACCTGTCACCGTTATTAAAAACGGCTAGAAATCAGGTTTATCTATTATTAGGTTATATTCAGGTTTAGGTATGTATTTTTAGTATTTGTCGTTATAGCGAAATGTCATCAATGAATTTCAACGTTCTAGCTATCACGGTTCATGAGATACAGTCTGGTGACAGACAGACGGACAAACGGACGGAGAACAAAGTCTTAGTAATAGGGTTCCGTTTTTACCCTTTGGGTACGGAACCCTAAAAATTAGATAAATATAGTCAAACGCAACCAACTCAGGATCAAATGCAAATGACAACCATTTTATATTCAAAGTTAAAATATCAGATCGTACGTTAAAAGTTGTCTAAACATACCGAGATAATATCGTATTCGATTACCTTACTGGAGGTGCATTTGACAAAACATAGCTCTGGTTCTGTTAGCGGCACGGCGTAACAGACCACGGATAAATATATATGGATGAATATGTGTTTATCTTAGCTAATTTTTAGAATTTCTAGAAATTTCTATTATATGGAACAAGCTGCAATTATGAACATAAACAATTAATTGCGTACTTTTGTGTCAAATCATAATAAAGCCCATTTAGCATAGTAGTAAAAATATACTCACAAATTGTGGGGCACAAATTCTGATGAGACGCTATTAGCTCTATAACATAGTGAATTCCTTAATTAGGTTTATTAATGTCAAACGAGTTGGAAGTCCGGCGTGGAATTATTAGCGATGATTAATACCTAAACAATAATTATTTTTCGCAAAAAATGGCTAAACCGCCGTCCATCGTGCACAAAATTTCGCTCGAATTGCTTACATTATAGTTAGTTTTTTCAAGAACGGCTCAGCCGATTTCTGTAAAATTTAATAAATGGGACCACCTCGGTAATACACCCTTTTGAACTAAAAACACAAAAAAACATGCACACGAACATAGAACCTCCTCCTTTTTGGAAGTCGGTTAAATATCTTCGAAACTAACAACTTGACGGGTTTAGCCTTAGCTAAGTAGTACCCACTTATTTTCAAGCGTATCCAATTTGTATTCAAGCTATTCCACTTCGATTAAAAAAATAACTCGGATCTGTTTTACTTTTTCGGCAACTTTACGATAATTTCAAGCAGTAAAGACATAAAAATGTCCTGTAAAATAAACTGCCGCATCTCCAAAATTAGAAAGGCTTAAGGCAAGAATAATAGATCCCAGAAAAGAGAATGTTTTCTAATAAATTCCGATAAACTTGCGCTGCTGCAATGTAATATTCCAGTACGCGCTCCACTGTTCCCTGCACAAACTTTTACCTGCTGAGAGCCGTGTATCGGCATTTTTCATTAAAAAAAAAACACGTCAGTTTATATTAAAAAGCATTATAACGCGGTGCGATTTTTAGATGCAAATTTTCTCAGCAAAAAAAATGAAAGATACGTCATCACGAACAGGATTATATGGAGGATAGAATATACACAATGAATAACATAATTTACTTATCTAAATAAATGTACTTCTAACCGAAGCAAAGATTTTTTTAATACCTTATATTGATCCTGAGACGGTGTAAAGTTTGTAATTGATTTGATTGATTGATTTTAAGAAACCTTTATTAACATAATAAAATTACAATGTTTTGTAAAGCTTAGCGTTAGCTAACTAAGTTACAATTTATCACAATATTACAGTGTTTTGTAAGCTAATGTCACCTTTTAAAACTTGTATCTAAACATTATGTTATAAATTTACCAAAGTTCTCATTAAGTCGTAAGTAGAAGGTAGTTAGGAAATCCATTATAATTTTTGGTACGTATTACTTTGCAATTTCGTACGTTTACAACATGACCAACTAAAGTTTGTTATTGCCAGGAATGTAAAATTGTATTACTGTCACAATGAGAGATACATCATAACTATGTGCATTGTACATTGATCTCTCAATGTATATTTCGTCACACCGCCGTAGTTTATCTATTTTGTGCAAAAGTAAATAATATTCTTCCACGGAGCTTAATTTTATATGTCGCGTCAATACCTGTGCCATACCTGGCATATTATGTCATTAGTAAATAAAGCTTTATAATGCATCACAATTACAAACTCTAATATTTTCTCAGTATGAACTGACCTCAAGTCTTCTGCACAACTTTTGCCATTCATAATCCCACTACATTCCATAAAGCAAGAGATTTTGTGCCGCATTATTTTAATAAGAAGTTTTACCTAGAAGTTAAAAGCTAGGCGGTAATTATTTCTGATTAAAATGGCTCAGATTACCTTTAGTAATTTTGCTCAACGAGCGAAGCAAACCGAATGCAATAAGAAAGTAGAATTTCTAGTGCTATTACCTGCAGGTTTAGTGCGCAGTTCCGCAATCGCTCGTATGGGGTCTGGACATTACCTCTATTATTATGTGATTGAGTAATTAATTTATTAGCGGCTTACTGGAGATGAAATAGTTATTTAGATTTCTTGAGCTATGAGGTGTTTGCTTACTATCCTTCCTTCCTTTCAGCCATAGGACGTCCACTGCTGGACATAGGCCTCCCCTAAAGATCTCCAATAAGACAGGTTGGTAGCGGCTTGCATCCAGCGCGATCCTACGGTCTTAATGAAGTCGTCCGTCTACCTTGTGGGTGGACGTCATACGCTGCGCTTGCCGGTACGTGGTCTCTACTCGAGGACTTTTCAAACCCATCGGTAATCAGTCCTCCGCGCTATGTGTTCTGCCCATTGCCACTTCAACTTGCCAATCAGCTGGGCTATATCGGTAACCTTGGTTCTTCTACGGATCTCCTCATTTCTGATTCGATCTCGCAGAGAAACTCCGAGCATAGCCCTCTCCATGGCTCGTTGGGCTACTTGAAGTTTACTAATAAGGCCCATAGTAAGAGACCACGTTTCTGTGCCACTATCTTGCCTACTATAATGTAGAGGTATTATACCATTTTCATGCTTGGAACTTTTCAGGTAGAAAATATTTTTTGTATTGAAAAGAATGAGATTCATACTCATCATATTCCTGTACATTTGGAGAATATGATGCTACAACCATACGAGTACGTATCAAATAATATGCGAATACATCCGTCAACTTTTAAACCCCCCTCAAATTCTAGTCGGTGGTTAAAAAACATCAAAAACAACAGCAAACAGAGATCATCTGCTAATTAAAGATTACCCACAACGAGCCAATTCTCGATAAAGGCAAACTTATTTTCCGGAATTAAAAAGTAAGCTTGGCGCTATTCCATCAGAGATAGGTACCATTTAACGGCTGCACCGACTATTAGCCGCAGCCGCCCGTTTCCGCCGCCATCGCTTTCGTGTCGACATTTTATTATCAGAGGAGTCAGCTCTGTTGTAATCCTCCCGACCAGTACAATTTACGATTTATAAAACCGCCATTTTCTGTTGTAAAGCAAAACGATAAAGCGGATAGTAAGCCGCAGCTTCCACGAGCTAACCCCGTTCCTTTGCCTCTTCTTATCTTAATATTCACTGATATTAAAAAGTTAATCCAAAAAATAACAAGTGAAATGACGGCTGTGCTTTGTTACCGTTATCTGTGCTTCTGACACTGCCTTCTGAACGTGAGACCCGTGGAGATTTCGTATAAAAAACTCTAAGATCGCAATTGATGGCGGAACGCTTAGAGCGATTCTTAAAATTATCTTGAGTTTACCAACGTTGGTGATATCTTTTGCCTAACGTCTCTTTAAAATATTCTGCCTGAATTTCTTCTCGATTTCTCGCCTCGCTTCGTAATTTGTCCAACGCTTGCATGGAAACTCGGGCAAAACCTGCATACGTACGGAAAATTTGTTTACATACTTTTGTGGATCTGCCAGTAAGGTCCTGAGATGCGGATGAGTATGGCTCAATTGCCCTTTGTATGCACGCATACCGGGACTTTGATTAGACAACTTACATTTTGTAGAATAGATTTTTGTTAAAAACTATTCAAAAGTTATATGATGGTACCAAATCCTGCGTTCACGATAAATTTTATTCACATATTAAACTTTTTGAAGTTAAGGTATTGGAAGCGCTAAAACAGTTTCAAATTCTCGGATACTATTTTACACCGCATTATAACCAACTTTCACTATGAAGGCTAATCTGAAATGCGGAAAATCAGCTTTCCACAAAAACAATTTTTTTTCGAGATTTCTAATACGGTTGGACGTTGAGCGTTGTTTTTTATGATGAGTGTAAAGTAAAGTGTTAGGTATCCTAAAATGCACCCGTCGTCCACAACCGGTATGTTAGAAGTATAAAAACCAAAGTTGTCACTCGCTGTAAAAAAAAAACAAATACTAAATAAGGAATGAAAATTTTAAAAAAGATCTTACCATCGTGCGAATCATACATGTAGATTATTTCTTTCCAGCCGTAATGTATGATGGTATCAATAATTGCTTTGTGGTAGTCCGGCCTCATGCTGACAGCATGGTCTATTAGACCTGATGAAGGCGGTATGACCTAAAACAAAGGTTTAAATTATGCTTCAACGCGTGATCAGGGGCCTTACTGTGTAAGCGCTCTGACGTTCGGCTTCGCTTGTTCTCCTGCTCGCGCCAGTCACTCACGCCACGAGTGCGAGCGAGGAAAAGCGAAGCCGAACGTCAAAGCGCTTACACAGTAAGGCGTCTGATTTATTTTGGAACCTATACTTACGTATGCGTAAATGGTCACAATACCGAGTAAGAGCAGGAAAGCATTAAAGATCTGTGTTAGTGCGAACGGGATAGAGAAGTGTGTTAAATATGCGATTCTTTTATGTTTGTTCAAAAACTGAGCTCCAGAGTGCTGGTATCTGTTTTGCTCACAGTAAGTATTATAATTGACATTGAGCGTGGTCATATTGCCATCATGCTGAGCACACTGTCGACTGGGAGTGGGTTTGAGCATTTCTTGCGCGATTCGCCCCGCGGTGCGAACCGCTTGCGAATGCTAAAAATGGCCAAGTGCGAGTTGGACTCGCGCACGAAGCATTCCGCGCCCTATAGGAATCCCCTTAGTCCCATTTCAAGCGTCTACCTGTTGCAGTTATTAATATGGAGCAAAAACGGCCATAAATTACGTTAATTGTATGGGAGCCCCCCTGAAACATTTACTCGTATTATATTCTGTTTTTAGTATTATTGTTGTAATAGCGGCAACAGAAATACATCATCTGTGAAAATTTCAGCCACCTAGCTATCACGATTCATGAGTGCAGCCCGGTGACAGACAGACAGACGGACATCGAAGGGTAATAGGGTCCCGTTTTTACCCTTTGGGTACGGAACCCTAAAAATCAAGTTAAATGCAAGAAACGCCGCAGTACCCATTTCAGTTATCTGGCGACATTCTAAAGTTTTGTGGTTGTCAAGTGCGTTTTGTGTAGGTAGCAGTAACGAAATATACTCGTATCTATAGGTATTGTAGGTATTTTATAGTAAGTAATAATTTTCAGCCAACTGCAGCACATAGGCTTGCTCCGCTTTTCGCCAATTATCCCTGTCCTGTGCTCGATTTATCGCGGTATTGCCGCAAAACTTTTGGATTTCATCACGCCGCCCTTGTATGGATTTACCGGTTTTATTCTAGAAGTTATTATTGCGGAAGCCTGAAAACAGCAAATGTGAAAAGTATTTTACCTTCTCCGGGAACCAAGGCGTTACGAACGGCATTTGGAAGGTGTTGGTGTAGGAATGCAGAGTGTCGAATGATTCCGGGTTGACTGCGCCTAGCATGGCGAACACTCCACGCGCAAACTGGTTACAAACTGTGTACAAAAACATTTAAATAGGTTAAAAGAGTACGCTCGTTAAAATATAACGTTATCATACCAGACCGAATAGAAAAGTTTCAGAAAAAAAAATGTTGTACTTATTGATAATTATTTTTCACAAAGATTCGCACAACCACCTTAGTCGTGTACTACACTCGAATCGATTGCACTACAACATTATTGTTAATTTCAAAACGGCTCAGCCGATTTCATTAATATTTAAATAAGACTATCTATGGAGACCTTTCAAACTAAATTTTTTTAGTCCGTTATATTGGCGAATATTTCGACGAGCAACACATAAAATAAATACACACAAACGTAAATAGCCTTCTCTTTTTTGGAATCCAAAAATATTTGGTTACAAAGTATGAGACTATGACCACTAAACTGTACGCAACTCACAGTGCATCAAAGTCAAACATAAAGTAAACTTGTTAAAAGTCACCTTAGAAAATCGGTCAACCCCTCATTCTAACAGCAAGATAAAACAATTCATTGAAGTAATGCTGTTTTTACACAAGTTAATTTTTTCGCCAGACGAGATAAAAATCTTGAGAAGACAGATTGAATTAGACTACACTTTATTTTCAGTTCATTAAATGTAGCCCTCTTCTGACAGGCTTTTAAGGTAATTGCGTTAGGGTGCAATTACAATAGGAGTTAAGTGGACGAGTCTACGCAGACGCTGCCCTCTCTCGGCTATTAAAAAAAACGTCTGCAAAAATTAAATGCTAATAAAATTTATGGTACTAAAATTTAGGGGTAGGTCAATGGGTCGACGATATCAGACCTGTTGTTGGTCGTGCGTGGATGAGATTAGCCCGAGACAGGAAACGACGCCTCAAAATCTGTATGTATAGACCGAATCAAACTTTATGGCGTCTGTAAACACGAAGCAAAATCGTTATGTCAGCTGCGTGGGGAGTGGGAATTCGGAAGATAAAAGAACGAAAGAACCATGATTTAAATGACCGAAAGAGCAAAAAGTGAATCGCGGGGCGAATCAACGAAGCCTCTTTTTGAATGCCCTCTTTCGCCCCGCTCCAAGCAATGCGGGGCGAAAGAGGGCATTCAAAAAGAGGCTTCGTTGATTCGCCCTGCGGACCGAACAGCTTGTGGGGCGAAACCACGAAAGAGCCAATACGAGTAAGTATAGGCTGAATCAAACTTCTTGACGGCTGTCAAATTAAAAGCTGCGCACATCACCTCTCTTGAGTCACAACTTCACAAGATATGAATATATTGCTACAGCGCAACGTTGCCAGGTATTTGGATTCGGTCTTGCAAATGACTAATAAAATCGGCCAAGTGCGAGTCCGACTCGCACACGGAGGGTTCCGTACCGTATGGGAGCCATTATTAATAGCGAGCAAAAAACTCCTAAAAATCACGTTTGTTCTATGGGAGCCCCCCTTTAATATTTATTTTATTCTGTTTTTAGTATTTGTTGTTCTAGCGGCAACAGAAATACATCATCTGTGAAAATTTCAGCTGCCTAGCTATCATGGTTCATGAGATACAGCCCGGTGACAGACAGACAGACGGCCAGACGGACATCGAAGTCTTAGTAATAGGGTCCCGTTTTTACCCTTTGGGTACGGAACGCTAAAAACTATGAATTTTTAACCATGAACTATTCTTAGTAATAAGAAACGAGGATGCCTTAAAACATGCTCAAAACAAACTCATGAACAGTCAAACTACATAAAAAAACTATGAATAAATAAAACTAACTTTAAATTGATTTCGAGCGATAACGCCGCCGGTTGTAACACTACCTATAAGTTCCACTAAACTTGTTTTCCTAGTTATTTTAGTTTTAGTGTGACGATATAGAATTGATCTATTTATGTAATGACACAACTGCGGTCGGTTCACAAGCAATATTTCAAAACATCAGCATCACCTTACCAACGAGAAACAAGAGAGAAATCTAATAATCCTATACCACACAATTTAGCATCTACTAAATAATGTAACTTTATTAAATCCCGGAATTATGATACCTTTGTCTTGATACTGCAAATAAACATCAGCGTTGTAATTTAAATTTTCTGTAAAGACGTTTATTGTTTACTTTTAACCCCCTAGCCTAGCCAGATGGGACTTTCCAAGTTAAGCAATCAGCCATTGTTTGTACAGGGTGTTCTGATACATGATAATTGTGTTCGTGTACGTGATAACTTCACTTGTCGGCTCCATTGGTTTTATCCCTGCTTTACAACAATAATTAAAAAAAAAAATCTGTTTGGAATATCTTATGCACGGTTTTTGACCCCAAACTAAGCCAATTATATTTACCTGATGGCCCATCAAGTGCCTGACACTAGGACTAACCTTTCGGCTTATACGAACTTACTTTTTATCTGTACTTAGCAAAAAGCAAAAAAAAAATAAAAAATTCAATACTATTTACTACCTACTTAAATTTACCATCAAAACTAGTAACAAATAGAATTTGTCATATTTTATGATCAATAAACTTGTATAAATGTACAATTTTGTGATTTTCTGCTTTGTGTTTTTCATCGTTAAACTGGAGTTTTGTGATGATCATTGAGTGGGAAAGAGATAAAGCGAGAGGTTGCAACCGCTCCTTTGCATTAAAGTACCTATTTTCGCTTAACCGAACAGCCTGTACAATTACACCGAAGTCAAATTTGGAATCAATTTTGACTGTAGAAAGATACAACACATACAAAGAATACATACCTAGGTAGCTTTTAAGTTACTTCAGCTAAGAAGCTATAAGTGTTTTAAGTTAAAATGATGTAACACTAGAGATTGTGCTTGGACAATAACATCGAAATAAAAAAATATTTTTGGTTTTACCTAAATACTTAAACCGCAAGGCAAAAAAAATTAAGTGAAAATAGAGTACCTCGAAAGGTTATATTTGACGGACTATGAAAATTGCTGATTCATAGCATATTTTTAGGGTTCCGTACTCAAAGGGTAAAAACGGGACCCTATTACTAAGACTCCGCTGTCCGTCTGTCCGTCAGTCTGTCTGTCTCCAGGCTGTATCTCACGAACCATTACAGCTAGAAAGCTAATACTTTCACAGATGATGTATTTCTGTTGCCGCTATGACGACAAGTACACAGAATATTTAGTTGTATATTTACTTCAATAATAAATAATAAAATTAAAAGAAAATGAATATTTTAGGGGGCCCCACACAGTACGGAACACTCCATGCGCGAGCCCGACTCGTACTGGGCCAATTATTAAGCTACAAGTTAAGAAGCTATAAGTATTTTAAGTTAAAATGATGTACTCGTAACACTGGAGATTGTGCTTGGACAATAATATCGAAATAAAATCATTTTGGGTTCGTACCTAAATACTTAAACCGCGAGGCAAACAGAAATTAAGTGGAAATTGAGTACCATGCACTAAAGGTTGTATTTGACGGACTATGAAAATTGTTAAATCATGGCATGATTGAATGGTTGCGTATTTTTAGGGTTCCGTACCCAAAGGGAAAAACGGGACCCTATTACTAAGACTTCGATGTCCGTCTGTCCGTCTGTCCGTCTGTCTGTCTGTCCGTCACCGGGCTGTATCTCATGAACCATGATAGCTAGGCAGCTGAAATTTTCACAGATGATGTATTTTTGTTGCCGCTGTAGCAACAAATACTAAAAAAAGAATAAAATTAATATTTAAGGGGGCTCCCATACAACAAACCTGATTTTTAAACATTTTTCGCTCGATATTAATAATGGTAACAGGTAGATGCTTTAAATATTCACAGCATGTTTAGTTGTATGTAAATTTTAGTAAAAAATAATTAAATTTTATTAAAATAAATATTAAGGAGGGCTCCTATACAGTACGGAACCCTGCGTGCGCGAGTCCTACTCGTACTTGGCCGATTATTTTGATTAAACCTACATTCCACTTTGTTGGCCATTCGATTGCGGTCATAACAACACGCGTAAAAAGTTATAACTACCATTATTAAGCGTTGTGTTTATCTGAATTAAATAAAGATTAAATACAGAATTAAAACAAAGAAGTCTTTAAGATTTGTATAATGATGGCCAAAAGATTTCTAATTCGGATATGTTTTGAGATTTCAATACTCGAACTATTTTATGTTCAATGCATAGTAAATTATTTCCAGTACAATAAAATCGAAAGGTAACATAGGGTTACATTCCGGTACCATAACAACAACCTATACAGAGAAATCGTAAGGAAATTTCACTAACCCACATCTGGATAGTATGGCCTGTGCTCGATAGTAGGTCACAATAAAATGGTAGATACCTACTATTGCTTTACTTCTTAGTTCAATCATTACAGTGGTCATATTACAAAAAATAGTATGCGTACTAAGTATAACGTAGCTACGTTTTTTCAAAAACTTGGAAGTGTGAAGTATGTGTGGCTCATTTTGGCAAGAAAGCTACGCCAACTTCGCACTTTCACGTTTTTCCTGTTCCGTGGTTCATAACGTTTATAAGTTTAAGTTTGAATATGGAAGAAGCTAGAAACTCTCTAGCTGCTGCGTCTAAAATTGACATCGATAACTCCCTTCACTTTTAGAAAGATAGACAGACAGAGTGAGACAGAAAGCACAAGCCACAAATAATACTCAATTTCAGTTTCATATCGCGAAAGAGCTGTTCCGTGTTGAAGAGTTTGACTTACTGAGTCGAGAGAGCTTGAACGCGTCAGCTGTATTGATGACGTCGACGTACGCCTGCAGCTCGAACCTTCGATTTGTGATGTTCTGGTTATGCACCGTCATGGCATACTTGAACACGTTTTGTATCTCCTCCGTGTTTTGATCGAAGATTGCACCTGTGAAAAAATATGATTGAGTTTGAAAAAATTGTCCTGGGTGTTTCTTTGGCGCAGCGTAGGGCGTCCACAGACTAGTTGGTGTGACGATGTAGTAAAGATCGCAGGAACGCGCTGGATGCAGGCCGCATCCAACCGACCTTATTGGAATAATCCATGGGGGAGGCTTATGTCTGGCACTGAACGTTCTACGGCTGATGGATGGATGATGATGGATGTCTCTGGATGATGATGGATGTCTGTTATTAAAAAAAAAATTAGATTAAAATTTTTTGAGCGACAAATTCATCATAAACAGTCGTAGGACATTCACTGCCAGACGTAGGCCTTACCTACGGATTTCCAATAACACTGGTTGGAAGCGATTCTTAACTGTTTGAGAGTAACGGAAAATTTAAATTTTTAAAATAGCACACTTCTCAGAGCTCGTTGACCTAAGAAACATATTTCTTGATTATTTTTTTTCTGCTAGTCAACCATCTAATCTCATGACATCATAAAAAATGTTTTTATCATCATCGTAATCATCATCACCATCTACGAATGCCAATCATATCATACCCGTGTCTCGACAGATACAGACAGATACAGATTATTTATTGGTAAATAAACATTACAAGTCAACGCACTTGCCAACTTAATATTACAGTAAAATAATTGAAACAAGAATCACAAAATTAAAGTAACCTAACCAATATTATTATTTTTTTGACATCGTCGTCGTGTAAAATTTGGTGAACGTACTAAAAATTCAAACATTGACAAATTGCTCAGCTCGAATTGCCCTTTCAACGTTATCAAATGCGTGGCGGAGGCAAACATTTTTATGATATTATGTAAAGCTTAGTTCACTATCGTTTAAAAAATATTTCACATTTCTATTTTTTACTACCTGTCTGTATTTACACGTGTACCACATCGACGTCGCACGCTTAGTTCAAATAAAAAGCAGTTTACGAACTCAACGCTCAATCATTTACTGCGGTTTATTACAAATGATTTTTAAGTAATACGTTCAGTAAAGTTATACATATAACACGCCATGAGAACGTGAAGGCATAATAAGCACTTTTGGCAGTTGGTAAGTCTGTAGCATGTCTGAGTTCTTAAGAGCGTGAGTGACTACTAAATTTGCTCTTATGTGTTTTTAGTGTGTGCCTTCCAATATAAAACTTTATTAGGATCATCATAACCATTGGCAGTTCGGTCCAGTCCATTGTAAATAATAATTCATTTACTAGGGTTCCATACCCAAAGAGTAAAAACGGGACCCTATTACTAAGATTCCGCTGTCCGTCTGTCTGCCTGTCTGTCTGTCACCAGGCTGTATATCATGAACCGTGACAGCTAGAACGTTGAAGTTTTCACAGATGACGTAGGTGTTTCTGTTACCGCTTTAACAACAAATACTTAAAATGGAAAAAAAATATAAGGAGTGCTTCCATACAGCAAACCTGAATTTTAGCCGTTTTTCGCTCGATATTCATAACGGTGATATTTGATATATTCACAAAATATGTAGTTAAATATTTACTTTGAAAATAAATAATTAAATTACAAATAGTCAAAACACAAGAAACGTGACTTTTTTGCCCGTAATTAATAACGGCAACAGGAAGATGCTTGATATATTCACAAAATATCTACTTATACTTATATTCCCTTCAAAAATAAATAATTAAATTATAATATATCAAGGGGGGCTTCCATACGGTACGCAAGTCCAACTCGCACTTGACCGATTATTTACTTGCATATTATGGGCTACATACATAGATGTTGTACAATGAAAGAAGTTCGCCACAATCCGCCTTCCATCATGCAAAAACATAATTACCTCTAAGAAAACATTCGTCCGCCTAATTAAACTTACAAATTATCCGTAAATCAGCAAACATGCGTGATAGAATCGAGATATAAAAATAACTTTTAATAATTGTAATTTACAGAACGAGAAGTTTGGTAAAGTTATTGCTAAAGTTGTTTTTTTGTTTTTCATTAATTTTCCTAAAGTAAATATGTTTAGTATTTCTCGGGTATGGTATTTTACATGTATTTTTTTAATTGAATGTACAATAACGTTCGGTAAATAAGGGTTTAAATAAGATACCTAGTTTATTTGGACATTTTCAGAGATATCATATCTTATTGAGACTCTTCTGTGCCTCGAATGATTCTAGTTTTTGACAGGTCAATCAAGTTTAAATTTAATGTTCTAACTCAGCACATCAAATACCTACACGTTAAAATATTAAATATGGTGCCCTATTTCCTTATTTAAGATTCTACAGCTTGAAACTACTTCGTGTCAAAATCGGCTAGAGACTAAAAAATATAATTAGTACGTCAAATAGGTTATCAAAAAATTGGCCACGTACTTTTTAAGCTAATTAAACAAATATTGATTAAGTTCCGCGTAACGTTACGATTAAGACTACAAAACTATAGACTTTTGACGTAGAAGTGACGTCAAGAGCCTCCACTCCCAAACTTTGTAAGGTTTATCTTTGTTATTTATTGTTTGGTTGACAAAAGAAATAATACGTATCCAATTTTGTTCCTAAAATCTATACAAAATATTATAATAAGGTTTTTTTTACCTAGTCGTCACGCCTATTCAACCCAGAACACGAAAGCGGAGCATAGGTGGGCAATATTGGGAAGAATATTTTAGTCCAAGCCCATTGCAGAAATGCCATAATTACCGGCGTAGCAAAGTCCAAAACAGTGCCGCTTCACTCAGATTTGCGAAGTGTAATTTACGAAATAGATATAATAAACTATACTAGCTAGGCAATTACGCTGTCAGTTGTTTCACTACCGACGCAACTGCAAAAATTCTATTATTTTTACGGCACCATTTTGTACAGTGCTGTTTCGCTCAAACTATGCCGAGAAAGTATAACAACAACCTTTTCCTGTACAGTACGTTGTCTCTTTAGGTACTATCAAATCAGTCAAGAAAGATAGTGCAAGATCGCAATCAAAGGGCGTCATTGGACACCCACCTACGTAATGTTTATCGTCGTGGAAAAAAGATTGCGAGCTGCGAGATGTCTACTAACATTGAATGCTAACCGGAACGATTATCAGTAAATCCACAGCTCGCTCGCCAGTCCCGGATCTACGGGTTTTCTCGTTGGGCTAAAGATTTCATCGTAGTGCCCACTTTTTGCAATGCTTCACGTTGAACTGCACAAGTGTATGGCGTCCTGGTCTAATGAAAAAAGTCTCATCACAGAGTAATCCGGAGTACTTTAATAATTGCTTGATCGAGATATCCCAAGAGAAATGTTTTGATTGGCTACAGAAAGCGACGTTAGTTTCATTTCAGTCGTATCGATAGTTGTAGCTTGGTTTCGCACTTAGAAACGTCATTTTCAGTATTTAGTCATTTCTGTATGTTCTTGCAAATTTTGATCGTTATAGCTCAACGGTTCTATAATTTTTTTTGTGAGAAAAAGTACCTTTCAACCGGTTGCACGGGAAATGTTTCTAGTGATTTTTGCTTTAAGGCCGTCTGAGGATGCAGTCAATAGCTCAAGTAGGTACTAGAAATTCAAAATACAAATATGAATCCGGAGACTAATCAAGCGTACCTTACCTTGGACCTTCTCTCTTAGGATTCATTAAATTGCATTATGTATTTCTCCGTTATTAATCTCACTTTGCATTTCCTCACTTATTTAAATAGTTTCTGTGTCATAGGACAGAGTTTTTGTGATTTATTTTTTGGTAAATGTTTACCAAAAAATAAACCACAATAAGTATTAATAGTACCTACAAACTTCTTCAAGTTCGTTTCTTTTGAAAATTGTATAGAAAATATCGCAACAGTTATTAAATTTCACAGTTCACTTACACATACTTCATATCTTAATTTCGTTAAAATGGAGCGATGGTGTCAATTATTATTAGACCACAGAAAAACGACGCGATCTTTTTGTAACCAGTCTTGCATCAACTTGTTAGCAGTGGACGTGTTACGGCTGATACTAAACTACGTCATAGCAGGCGTACAAATATATTAAAACAAACGCAAATGTTCTCACAAAGGCAACGTAAATAGGTAATTTTAATACAATTTATAATGTCGTCCATAGCAAATAGCCCAGTTTATCCCCCTAGATCCGGGCCTGTCGCTTGCTCTTTTGCTCTAACGATATTTGTGAAGCCAGCAAACTCTTTGCTTTACGCGGGAGCTGGCTATCACAGCCTTTTCTCTTCTGTAGGGTGGACATTTCTCTTTTAGAACGATTTCAGTGTACGTAGCTGACAATATTTTTCGGATACCAGAATTATTTCGTGCATTATTACACTACTATGAAATGTTTTGAATACTCTTTATATGCTCATCATTTTTACAAGTACGTGGATCATGACATCAAGGTCGTACAAATTCTTAATTTGTAGCGGTATTAGCTTGTTGTAACTAATTAATATTTATGATTGTTTCCATGTAACGTTTGAGTCATACGGAGTACATTGAGTCTACAGTAAAAGTAGTTGATAATGTTGAGTAAAATTATATACAGAAATGTATCCGACATCTAGAGTAAACCCTCTACAGGTACAATGAGCTTACATAGAAGATAATAGCTTCTATGCTAACATTATATATCTGTACCTTGGTTGTGCATAGGTACATAAATTACATAGTGTATGTATATACTATACTAATTCAACTTCACTTTAAGTTACGGTAAGGTATGTAATAAAAGAAAGAATTGTAAATGTGTCCTTTTTCCTGTTTATTTTCCAACCATCCATCCATCAGCGGTAAGACGTCCACTGTTGCACATAGATAACCTTTTTGAATGTCCAATAAGGCCGGTTGGATGCGGCTAGCATCCAGCGCATTTCTGTGATCTTAGTTTATTCGTCATTTTTTAGAGTTCCGTACCCAAAGGGTAAAAACAGGACCCTATTACTAAGACTCCGCTGTCCGTCTGTCTGTCTCTCTGTCCGTCTCCAGGCTGTATCTCATAAACCATTATAGCTAGAAAGCTGAAATTTTCACAGATGATGTATTTCTGTTGCTGATATAACAACAAATACTAAAAACAGAATAAATTTAGTAAGTGGGGGCGCAACGGGGGCTTTATGGGGGCTCGGTGGGGAATCAGTAGGGCCGCGGCGGGGGCGCCGTAGAGGGCAGGGTAGGGACAGGGTAGAGCTACCTCACGGTATTGGTGATAAACCAACGCTAACAAAAAGTAGTGAGATCAAAATGTAAGCACTAGTCGGCTTATTCATTCAATACTTGTTACTTACTTATTAATCCCATACAGCAAACCTGATTTTTTAGCTGTTTTTCGCTCTATATTAATAATGGTAACAGGTAGGTAGATGCTTGAAATATTTACAGAATATTTAGTTGTATATTCAAATTAATAAAAAAAATAAAATTAAAATAAAATAAATATTGAAGGGGGGCTATATATCCTATACAGTACGGAACCCTCCGTGCGCGAGTCGGACTCGTACTGGGCAGTTTTTTTTTTTCACTTGGACTTGGATTGAATATACGAGTAAGCGGATTGCGGATGTAGGTACTAATATGCCCAGAGTAGCCTAACGAGCATCAATATGGAATGTGAAAAAATGCCAAGTCGATGCCAACGAGCGATGGAGAGGGATATTATGCTCGGAGTCTCTCTGCGAGAAGGGCGAGTTCGGAACTGAATTTGAGATCCGTAGATGAACTAAAGTTACCGACAGTAAGCCAGATAGCCAAGGCAGGGGAGGCCAATGTATGTCCTATGGCAGAAGGATAAATGGAAGTAAGGATAAATGTGGATGTAGACCCCAAGATGAGACAGACGCTATTTTTCGAATACATTCATGAGTATCAATTTACATAGCGATGGACAAAGGTAAAAAGATTATGTATTAAACTGTACTAAATATTATCCTTAACTAATATTAACTAGTATTTAGTTCAAAACACAAATATTTTTTCACAGTGAAGCGTCTTGTTGTTTACCTGCAAAACAGTAACTTCATTAAAAAGGGATTAAAAGAAACTTTTTCATCCCTACAAAGACTTTCGGAGCTTCGCGGCTCCCTGCCAGCCTCGCTGGTACAGCCAGGGATTTATAAATAGTATACTCTAGTAAAATAAAGAGATATAGTAGAAAAAAATAATAGAAAGAAATAGTGTAGAAGAAAATCGATGGCGTATTTGAATCATCGACTTGGATTTTTTTCTGTTTATTTGAATCTGCCAACCCGCACTGCGCCAGCGTGGTGGAGGTGACCTAATCACCGTTCGTGGATAGTCGCTAAAAATGTTAAATAAATAAAAATAATATTTCACTAAAAAGTAGAACGAGGGGTCCCCACCCCTATTTTAAACCACTTCTGATATTTTTTAAACCTCCATTTTGAAACTTTTCAAGTATTTATAATTGAGATCTATAGAAACGAAACATTGACTAGGCAATTTTTTTTGATGCCAAAGCTATTATAATATTAAGTTTCGGGCTATTTGGTTTATAAATGTGGGAGATAGGTTTGTAACACTGAAATAGACAGACGACACAACGAAATTATAAGAGTTCTTTGTTATACTAAGAAACCCTAAAAATCTTATAATCCGTTAAGTACACATCCACAAAATTTATTGAGGCTGGTATACTAATAATTATTCAAAAAATCTAACCACAGCACGCGTTACATCTCAAGAAAGTAAATGTTATTCTGGGTAGGTAGGTATGACATAAAATATAATTATTTTTCGCATAAAAATAGGAAAACCACCTTCCATCGTGTACAAAATTCAAATATTTCGCTAGAATTGTTTACATTATCGTTGATTTTTCAAAAACGGGTCAGCTGATATCTGTAAAATTTAAACAGAACTGGAGAGTAATATACCCTTTCTAACTAAAAAATAATTTTTCGATTCGGTTCACAATTGGCGAAATTATCGATGTTCATCTTTTACAAAATTCGGATATTTGGCTTGAATTGCTTACGTTATTGTTGATTTTTTCAAAAACGGCTCAGCCAATTTCTGTAAAATTTAAATGGGGGACCACTTCGAAAGTTGTACCTTAAAGAACTAAAAAAAGAATTTTTCGATTCGGTCTACAATTGGCGAAATTATCGATGAACATACACAAAAAAAAAATACATACAGACGAACATAAAGCGTCCTCCTTTTTGGAAGTCGGTTAAAAGTGGAAAAAGAACGCTCTGATTTTTTAAAATAAATTTTGAATTTCTCATCATAAACAAATATATTTGACACTAATTTCTGGGAACTTTGATTTTCGCTTTAAAGAATTTAAATAAAATATGCTTGATAAGCCACAGCCCATTAAAACAAGATTTCAAATGATGTACATTATATAAATATATACCATCTTGGTTGGATTTTATTTGAATATTATACCACTTATGGACGTTTTTTTTAGTCCAGATTCAATTAACTTTTTGTTGGTAAAATTATGTACCTGCTGTACCTATTTGTAAAAGGACCAGACAGAAGTTTTGGAAAATTATATTATCATAAATATTAGGGGACATCTTACACATGGTATCTAACCCCAAACTATGTTTATACAAATGTGTAAATTATGTATATTGTGTATGAATTATTTTAATTCAAGTTCTGGTCTAACTTAGATGAAGATGATTAATTATGATTCCCATATTAGCTTCAGAAGCATATTTAAATGATTATACTCTTGGATTATATTATTTTACAAGTAAACATTCTTCACCGTGTCTGCTCAAACAACAACCAAACTTTTAACAACAATATTTGGGGTAAAGTTGGTACATTAACATGCTACCCAAGTTAATATTATCCTTGTAGTGTTCTTCAAAACATGTTACACTCCCAAAAATGTTAAGTTGGTTAATTTTTGGTATTTCGGAGTTCCCTGCCTAGAGGACAAAGGCTCTCGTTATTTTTAACCGACTTCAAAAAAGGAGCTTCTCAATTAGGCTGTATGCTTTAATTCTTTTATTTTGTATGTTACGATGATCAGAAACCGATTTTAATGATCTTTTTTCTTTGGTAAATCATGCCTCAGTAATGGTCCCATTTAAACTTTATCAAAATGGGTAGAATGGTTTTTAAAAATCAAGAATAAAGTAATAAAGTAAATATGTATAAAATAATAAGTTATAAACGATATAACAAAGATCGCAGGAACACGCTGGATGCAGGCCGCATCCAACCGGCCTTATTGGAAATCCATGGGGGAGGCCTATGTCCAACAGTGGACGTCCTACGGCTGATGGATGGATGGATGAATATAGTGAGGTTATAAAATTACTTTTGCATGGCCGAATCACGTTTCGAGTCACCTCGTCGCGAGTTTCACACCGACTGCTATCAAACTCCGTGAGCCAATACACACAAGTAAGTCACACGTTTATACATAAGTCATTCAGTTAATGTGCGCCTAACAACAGATGTCTCTAGTGCATGACGGTGCCCCTTGTATGAATCTGCCCCACTTCCCCCTACTTATATGCCTAGATGATGGTGTGGTTTGTGATTCAGCTCAATTTCTTAAGAGGACTTTCAAACTCTGTTTTAATTATTTGTTTTGTGTAGGTTAATGCAGAGCCCTGGTATAAATAATAATCAAATAATCGGCCAAGTGCGAGTCGGACTCACGTACGAAGGGTTCTGTACTGTATGGAAGCAACCTTTTAATACATTTTATTTTAATTTACATATCTATTTTTGAAGGCATTTTGCAACTCAATATTCTGTGAATATTTCAAAGCATCTTCCTCTTGCCATTATTGATATCGAGCGATAAAATCACGTTTCTTGTATGATAAATAATAATTATAATATTTTAATTTAACTGTTTGCTATGAAAGTAAATAGTTAACAATATATTCTGTGAATATTTCAAGCATCTATCTATCGCCGTTATTAATTTCGAGCGAAAAACGGCTAAAAATTAAATATTCATTTTATTTTATGTTTGGTATTTTTTTTATTATAGCGGCAAGTGATAATCGTCATTTGTGAAAATTTCAACATTTTAGCTATCACAGTTCATGAGATACAGCCTGGTGACAGACAGACAGACGGACGGACAACGGAGTCTTAGTAATAGGGTCCCGTTTTTACCCTTTGGGTACGGAACCCTAAAAATGAAACCTATGTACATCGATATGAGCGAACTATTTGAATTTTGTGTGATTGAAGTAAGTTGTGCTATTTTTGGCGAATAATAAATAATTATTGAGCGCGACCATAGAGCAGCTGTTTTATTTTTGAATATTCAAGAGTGGTTTAAAGTTGTTCAAAAATATTATACACAGGGCTGTTCAAAAACTGTGTACTAAGCCGAAAGAGGAGGATTGACAAAATGTATAAAACAGCTGCCAGCATGCTGGGCACGCTGCCAACTGGCAGTGGGCTTGAGCATTTTGATTATCTTTAGACCTTAAAGGGTCTATGGATGATCCAATTGCTTGTTATGTCGTAGTAGTTAATGTAGTTTTTGATTGTGTACATCTTGTATTTAGTGGTAGATAAAACAGTTGATTTGTTTTCTTGAATCCCGGGTTGGTCCCGTAGTAAATGTTTTTAAAACGGTTGTTTGAATCACCCCTTTTTGGCTTTGCAGACCTTTTCTGGATAGTCTCGTACACTTATACAAGTTTGGGACCACTATCAAGTCAAAAAAATACATATCAATATTTCTACAAGATTAATTTAATTACATGTTAACTTTAACTTACAGTAAGCACGTACTTAGTACTATTATCCTTACATATTTAAGTAGTACGTCCTTACTTATAGAAATAAAAACAAAGTTTATAATGCGTTTTACATCAAGGGAATAATATAATATTTTTGCGACGAGGCACTGTTTTGAATGGAGTAGAGCAACACATTTCAGAGAACATTTCGTAAAAATAATATTATTCCGCGGTAGAGAGTAAAGCCCAGACTCCGCCAAAGAGAAGCTGAGAAGAAAGAGGCCAGTTCAGTTTCACTTCGTGCGTAGTCCGTATGCCAACCGCATAAATGCTATTATTGTTTAACAAAAATAAAACTGCCACCCAGCTCCGTGTCGCCATACCATACTATAACTGTAATAGGAAACGAAATAATTGATCAAACCTTGATCAAACCAAAAAAATATTAGTTTGTCATAGTATGGTACGTGACGTGATAGAATGCAGACACCAGAGGGAGTTAGCGCTAACGCTTGTGTTTTGTTCTTGCCAACCATATTTTGGCTTTCCTGCAGTAGACTTACGGATTAGAATTCTTTACTTGTAATAAACATTCTCATCGAGATAGTCGAGGTGAGCCTAGCGTTATATTGTGTACCATGCCTTGCACTCTACTTGTCATTCAGGTTCGTAGAATATTGACAATAATTATTTTTCGCAAAAAAAATGGCAAAACCGCCTTCCATCGTGTACAAAATTCGAATATTTCGCTCAAATTGCTTACACTATTGTTGATTTTTCAAAAACGGCTCAGCCGATTTCTGTAAAACTACCTCGGGACATACTCTTTCAAACTAAAAAAAAATTTTCGATTTCGTTCATAATTGACGAAATTATCGATGAACATACATAAAAACAAAATACATACACACGAACATAGAACCTCCTCCTTTTTGTAAGTCGGTTAAATATGTGCAATGGCGGTTGATGATGATGATTTCATAGCATCCTCAACCTTTGTTAACTCACTGCTTGGCACAGGCATTCCCTTTTTATAGCATCAAACGATGGCATTAAATTGAAAGTAATCTCCAAATGGATGTAATTGGTTAGGGAAATAAATTGAGAAATTGGGTTCTAAAAGTACTGTACCAGCCTTTTTAATTGTCCACTGCAGGACGTAGGCCTACCCAAGAAGAGTGATTGGGCCATATCCACCACGCTGGCCCATTGCGGGTTGGTGGATTCACATACGCCATCAAATTTCTTCTAAGGACTTATGCAGGTTGCCTCACGATGTTTTCCTTCACCGAATAGCCAGGTGGTGTGAAATTCCATACATTTATTCCATTGGTACGGGACCGGGATTTGAACCCACGACCTCAGATTGTAAGGCGGGTGTCATTACCACTAGACCACCACGGCTTTTAAAAAGGGGTCCTAAAAGTGAACGACTGGTTTTTTTTTGTCATCACCTCTTTTTATCAAAAACTCTAGAATATACTAAGTGCGGGTGGAATCTCACTAAAAATTGTTATTAATAAGCTTGCTTTGTAACTGGTATGTAAACTATGAGCACAAACGTCGATAATTATCATGCAATATAAATTAGTTACAATAATAGCGCAACTAGACAAGTTATTCAGTATTGCGAACAGTCGAAATAATATATATCGACCTTAATGTTACAATCTTAAAGTCATTAATAGAACGACATGATTTCATCTCAAGCACCCTGTATTTGTTATATGTACAAGACGTGTACTCGTATTGGAGGTGTCAACCCTTCCAGCAATCGATAGTGACGAATATCGATAATAGCTGTATAGCAATCGACGGAGTTATTTTTAAAATTCTGCCCGTACCAAACCCTTCAGCTCTCTGTTCAGCCAGCGTAGCACACTGAAACTCTGCGTCGAATGCAAGAGGGAGACGAAGGTATTGCGCCAGAGAGAGACAAAACAGCCATCTACTAACGAACGTGCCTCAGGGTATGTAGGGGATAGAGCAAGATAAAAACAAATATAGAATACCAAAATATTACGCTACCGTTCTAATTATAATTGTTGTGTAAATGTAGTAAATATGACCTAATAACGTAGAACAGATACATTTTTAGTTCATTATTATAGAAGCTTAACTAGTTTCTAATAGTTACAATTAGTGTATCAACATTATAGTCTATTAGTTTAAAATCACTTTAAATATTGGGTTTTTATTACACTTACCAACGGCTATTTTCTCGACAGCAAACGTTTGACTTCTTATCACACCTATTTGCAACAGTAAATAAAGCAGAAATAGATCGCGCTTCATAAACACCATTTTTCATAACCGGTTAACTGTTTCGTGGTACCAGAATGAAGTGAATTAAAAACTAGACAGTAATAAGCATGGTTTGCGGTATTTATGTGATTATTTTGTGTTAAATAAAGCGATAAAGTGGTGGGATGCTGCGCGCAAACCTGAGACTTAGGGGCAACTGATGGCGCGCGAGCGTGGCATGGGGTGCGGGCCGCCCCCACCCCGCCCCGGCCTCTGAGCCACTCTCACTCCCTTGCTCATATTTTCCTGATATATCATATCACAATCATTCCATAAACATTAGTAGTAAACTCCTCTATTTTATTATAGCTAATACATCATCAGAAAATTGGATGAACATGTCTCTACGTCTTGCATTGGAAATTGCACCAAAACATTACTGTGTCAATGCACTGCGATTGCTTCTATATCATTAACTTTACTTCTTCTTTGCAAATTCTTGGAAGTAAAGAATTGTGAACTTCTTTGTTCCTGTGCTAATGTTTGTAAAAGTGATGCGCGCGTCGCTTTTCTTGGGGTAAGGGTGGGGCTAGCCTCCCTACGTCGCTTAAGCTAGGTCTGGCTCTGACAAAAACTCACATTTTTTTGCAATATATTAACCTACTACACAAGCGAGTGCAATTAGTCAGCGTCCACGTGGTCATGTTAGTATCAAGGAAAGGTTTCCAAGCAGGTGAGACCTAAGTAAAGCTTTGAATTAATAAAGCTTTGCTTTACTAATGTTCATAAAGTGTTAGTTTTTGAGTGATAAAATATAAAATTTTAGTTTTATCACTTTAAAACTAAAAAACAGGCGTATTTTTTTGTTTGTGTAAAATTTAATGTAGTATATTTTAGCAGAAAACATTGTGCGAGAAACTGATTAGCATTTATATGTATTTTTAGTTACATTCTTTATTCGTCAAAATCATATTAGTGATATTTATGATATACCTATATGAGAACCTTTGATATAAACAACACTTAAAATAAATCCGTTTTCAATTATTCAATATTGTGATATAAATAATAATAGTTTGAATATATTTAATAGGGGTATATTTAAGATACGTTGTTTGTATTTTATACATAAAAGGTTCTCAAATCACATAAGTATATTATATAAGGTATGTTAGTTTGTACCCTGGTCTGTAAATTTGTCCTAATAAGGTAGAAAAGTCGTGAAAAAAGCAATATTAGAAACAGCAACGCTCTCGCTCGAAACTAAAAATACTCACGTATGCTGTCACAGCGGGTCCAAAAAGAAATTCTGCTGTTATCGATCATAAAAATGACCTAACGTATAATATCCCGTAAAAAGTTTATGTCACAACACTAACAAAATCCTTCTCAACATAACTCGGGGCAGGACTAGGAAGTTTAATATCCTTGAGCAGTTGACGACCGTCTCTCGTAATACCTTCAAAGCTCGAAGGGAAAAAAAAATCCCTCCCTAATTAAGAAAACTCTATGTATGACTTTTTGACAGTGACAATTAAGTGCTTCGATACTTGGAAGTGCATACTAGACATTGGTATATGTAAGATTGGTAGTAACACTGGTAATAAACCTCGAAAATATGTTTAAAAATATTTACCTTCGTATTTAGATATATTATGATGCAATAAACGCGAGTAAAATGCAATTATTCTAAAACAGACACAGATATTTACTCTGATGGTTACGACTAGTTACGAGACACTTTCTACTTAATAAACTTTTAATTATTTTTCCCAAAAAATGGCAAAACCACCTTCCATCGTGAACAAAATTCGAATATTTCGCTCGAATTGTTTACATTATTCTTGATTTATCAAAAAAGGTTCAGCCGATTTCAGTAAAATTTAAATGTGGTCCCATTTAAATTTTTTTTTGGGAGTAAAAACTTAAACCCTCTAACGTAACTTTAACGTAAACCCTTTGGAACTAAAAAATAGTTATTCGATTCGGTTCACAATTGGCAAAATTATCGATGTTTATCGTGTACAAAATTTGGATATTTTGCTCTATTTAATTACATTATTGTAGGTTGTTTCAAAAACGGCTTAGCCAATTTCTGTAAAATTAAAATGTGACCCCCTTGGGAGTATACCTTACCGAATTAAAATAGTTTTTTTTCTATTCAGTTAACAATTGTTGAAATTATCGATGAATATACACAAAAAAAACATACACACGAACATAGAACCTCCTCTTTTTTGGAAGTCGGTTAACAAGCAAAACAAGGAGTTTGCTCGTAATATACATGCTTTGCATACGAGTAGATCTTTATTTTATTTGAAATAAATATGCTTTTTCAATGAAAATTCTCTATCATTTTCCATAACCTCCTCAGTTTACTCTAAGTCAATTAAAAATAAGAAATATATATACAAAGTGTTCAGTGGCCTTGTAGCAGGTACCTACTAAATCATGCATTAGATACCTCTTTTTTTTTAATTTAATTTTAAAGGGCTTTTTCGCTAAGCTACCACATCTTTATGAACAACTTTTATAATAAAGCTAACCTGAAACCGTAAAAACAAACGAAATCAGCTGTTCATCAAATGTACTATAAAGTGATATAAAAGCTACGTTACACTAGTATGACTATACTTAGAAGGCTCTAATTGATACATTCTAAATTTTAACAAGAAAGTTTGTGTTAAACGAGTTATAAGTTATTTCTGAATTGAATTTCATTCAAAACCGTTGAGTTGGAACTAACACATTAGTCACACACAGTCACCCTTCACAAACTTTCGCATTTATATCTAACTTTATTATTTAAAGTGCGATTACACAGTTTAAGCGTTAAATTAAACGTAATTTAGTAAATAGCTTTTGTTTTTAATAACGTAGTAGCCTAGAGGCAGGCTTGGATTGGGTACCATATCGATGTGATGAAAGTATTGTGTTGGTACAGAATCAGTCGCCTTATTAACCGACTCCCAAAAATGAGGAAGTCATAGTTCTATGTCCGTGTGTATGTTTTTTTTGTGTATGATCATCGATAATTTTGCCAATTGTGAACCGAAACGAAAAATTATTTTTAGTTCGAGAGGTTATACACCCGAGGAGGTCCCATTTAAATTTTATAGAAATCGGCTTAGCCCTTTTTGAAGAAACCCACAATGATATAAGACATTTCCGAATTTTGTAAACGATGAACATCGATAATTTCGCCAATTGTAAACCGTTTCGAAAAAAACATTTTTTTGTTCGAAAGGGTATCCTTACTCCCAAGATGGCCCCATTTAAATTTTACAGATATTGGATGAGCCGTTTTTGATAAATCAACAATAATGTAAACAATTCGAGCGAAATGTACGAATTTGTATTCGATGGAAGGCGGTTTTGCCATTTTTTGCGAAAAATAATTGCTTATACGTTCTGTGCTTTGACTTCACTTTCGCTCGCTACCTACTAAATTGGGTTTCAATTTGTGCTATGGTAGCCTAATTGAAACCGTCAAGTAATCTTAGAACTATGAGGCTATACCAATTCAATGGACTTTAAGAATTAATTTACACACTACTGGCTATTTCGTAAATTCAGTGATGGAAAACATCGCGAGGAACCACAATTCGACGGTAAAAAATACGGAGGGTTCCGTACTGTATGGGAGCCCCCTTAAATATTTATTTTATTATTTGTTATTGAAGTGAACGTAGAACTAAATATTCTGTGAAAATTTCAAGCATTTGCCATTTTTACTATTATTAATATAGAGGGAAAAACGGCTAAAAACAGGTTTGTTGTAAGGGAGCTCCCCTTAGTTATTAATTGTTTTCTGTTTTTAGTATTTGTTATTCTAGCGGCAACAGAAATACATCATCTGTGAAAGTTTCAGCTTTCTAGCTATAACGGTTCATGAGGTACAGCTTGGAGACAGACAAACAGACGGACAGATGGACACCCTTTGGGTACGGAAACCTAAAAATTGATGACACATGTGAATCCACCAACAAGTACTGAGCCTGCGTGATATATACACCCCATTCACCCTCCTTGTATAGGCTTATGTTCGACAGCAGACTATTAACAAAGACAAAAGACAAAGTGCTGGTAAAGCACATTACAGTAAATTGTAAAGAACGCTTTAAGAATGTAATTTGGAAACACTTCAAAAATTTATTATGACCGCAGGATTTTTAAACTTACATAACGGTCGTGGATCAATTTTCCGTCCCGACGCTTTCCCAGTTAAGTATTAAACTAAGCCACAATCTGACGCTCACTCCAAATTAGTTTAAGTGCTTATCAATACCTATTCTTGAGATATACACATCAAATTAATTTGGAATCACTACAGGACCATCCAGAACTGGAGTACAAGGCCGAAGGGAGGTTATCCAGATCATCATTATGAACAAATTTAACTAAGGGGCCAACTTGGAATAGTCATGATGACTAGTAAACATAATTAGTCCGCCAGATAAACTATTAAAAAATATTAGACACTTATTTTTTCTTAAGTCAATTAAACAACAATTGATGAAAATATAGCCCTTTAAAGTTCCGCGTGACGTCACAAGTGCCATACAAATGTATAGACTTCTGTAAGAGAGGTGTCATTTTTGTTGTTTGTGAAAAGAAAAAATGTGTTCAATATTTTTGATAATCTAACTTAACTTATTATACCTAATAACGATTTTTTCCCCAGTCATCATGCTTATTCGAGAAAAAAAAACAGCTGTTTCAAACACTTTGTCGATTTAGAGTCAGATTCAATATTGCATGGAACAGTTGAATTTTTTATTCGAATTACAGGTTGGCCCCATAGTAAAAGTTGGTCATAATGATGTCCTGAATGTTCCTTTTGGCTTAGTACAGGGCAAGCAGATAACCCTGTATAATTAAAGTAGTTTCTGTGATTACAAAGTCTGAACGTTAAACGTAACTTAATTAATAGCGTTCGTTTCTTAATAACAATTGTATAAAACAGCAATATAAAACGTCATGTAGTCCTCTCTCGCAGTCGTAAAATATGAACGTAATAAATGTCAAGTGCAAACGGGCAAGTTTCACAACATAAAAGTTTGTGCGGTCGTGGAGATGGCTGCCACTTGCTTCAGCAATTTTCTCTAAATATTGTTTTACAGTGTCAACGCCAGAGCACTTATCACATCGTTCGGAATAACAAATATGCTATTGCTACTTTAATTTAATAGTACAGATTTTCCAAACATGTTACCAGTACCTCATTTGCATAGCCTAGGACGTTATATTTGCAGTTGCGTGTAATGGGTTGGCACTCGGCGGCCACGACTGAGATATTCTAGAATATCGTAGAACTCTTAATTATAGCTTTTCCATGCAGTCAGTGAATTTTTTTTACCGACTTCCAAAAAAGAGAAGGTTCTATGTTCGTCTGTATGCTTTTTTTGTGTATGTTCATCGATATTTTCAACAATTGTGAAGCGAATCAATTTTTTTTAATTCGAAAGGGTACTTATGAGGTGGTCACATTTAAATTTTATTCCAATCCCCTGAGCCCTTTTTTAAAATTCAACGATTATGTAGAAATAATTGTATACATCAATTCGAGCGAACTATTCGAATTTCGTACACGATGGAAGTCAGTTTTGCCATTTTTTGCGAAAAATAATTGTTATAGAAAACCTTGAGTACAATGATGTTGTTAATACCTATATTCCTATATCGTACAATTATTATTATACACCTACAAGTACGTCCAATAACAATTATTATGTTTAAGGTGACGACCTAACGCAAGATGCATTGCGTCTGCTTAATTTTTTTTTTCACACACTCATGACTTACATTTAACCTACATTGTAGGTACGGTATAATGCACTATAGAAAATTTTCAACCAGCTCTCCTCGGCGTTCTATTTATTAACATCTAAAAATAAATAATAGTATGAAATGCTTGAATTACTTTCTCTATAAACGGTTATATTATCTCTATACATCGTAGAAACTAGTAATATGCCTAGAATACGTAACCTGACGGGATACGGGTGAGAGTCAGCTTAGACCAAAACGCAAGGCATTACGACATGAGGGCCTTAATTACACACTGCGCAGTGCGGTGCGGCGCGCTGCGACGCGGGAGAATAAAGTGAAAGAAAGAACTTCATTTCCTACTAATAACTATTAATTGAGTTTTTCGTAAACGAAGTGATGCGGCAATTGATCATGTCTTTGTTATCGTGACTAAATATTTTTTTTCCAAGTACAAGTACAAAAAAGCGATATCGTCGTCGTTTTGTGTTTGTGTTTCGCAGTTGGTCCCATAGTTAAAGTTGGCCATAATGATGACTATAATGAAATACTAGAATATGTCCATCGATTAAAGAAACACCCAGTATAAGGTTCTATATGTTAGGTTCTATACATCTGAAAAAAACCTCATCGCTCCGGTCTGATATGACCTTAACGCTATCAATATTCATACTTAGTTCGATAACTAAGCTTTCCACTAAGTATCACGATCTATCGTTCACTCCTCACGATTGTAAGCCAAAGCTTATATTACGAGCGAAATTGTGTACTTCAAAGAAGTGATTACAAGTTTCCCAGAATGAAATCCGAAACATTTAATTACACGAGAGAAACCACTGAAGACGTCAGCACGACTGCAGATCGAGGCGCTCTAATTATTTAAAACGAGTTGCTAAGTAGCTGAAGAGGTGAGTCTTTGTTACAATATACTATTCAATGACTGTTTACGAAATGAAAAAGAAATAAAAATCGGCCAAGTGCGAGTCGAACTCGCGCACAAATGGTTCCGCACCGTATGGAAGCCCCATTCCTCTTGCTGTTATATTAATAGCGAACAAAAAACTCCTCAAAATCACGTATGGGTTATGGGAGCCCCCCTTAAATACTTATTTTATTCTGTTTTTAGTATTTGTTGTTATAGCGGCAACAGAAATACATCATCTGTGAAAATTTTAGCTGCCTAGCTATTATGGTTCATGAGATACAGCCCGGTGACAGACAGACAGACAGACAGACGGACAGACGGACAGACGGACAGACGGATATCGAAGTTTTAGTAATAGGGTCCCGTTTTTACCCTTTGGGCACGGAACCCTACAAAGAGTGTGCAGAACTGACACATGCACTCGCTTTTCTTTCAACATCATTATTTTCCTTTTCCTCCTTGTGAGGAAATGTGCTTTTCAATTTTCGTATAAAGTCGCATCTGTTATTGGCTGTGGACTAGTAGGATAAAATGCGACGTTTAGCGCTTGAACTGCTCGATTTGCTGACAGTTTTGTTGACCCATTCTTTTCGTATTGACTGAAGTTACTGAATAATATTGTCTAAAATAGACTTAAATAATATGTCCTTTTGTCGTACAGGTAGAAATAAATTTTAGTTTTAGACTGTCCCAATGTTAGCTCAAAATCGTTTTAACAGGTTTAAAAACAATTTAAATTGAAACCTCCTATAGCTTGAGTTTTTTCTTGAAAAGGTTTAGGTAATGAGTTTATAAAACTTTTAGTATTTTTTTTTTGTTTAATTAGGGTATTTAAGTTACCTACTTCAGCTTAGATTAGTATTTAGCTACTAGCTTTACCCGCGGATTCCCAAAGGATCTTTAATTTTAATGTGAAGAAAATAGTAGTTTATGCAACTGTCATATAATGAAGGGTATTAAAGCACGAGTGTGAGTTTATGAAACGAGCGCAGCGAGTTTCATAATAGTAACGAGTGTTTTAATACCCGTGTAATATGCAGTTGCATACACTACTTTATCTTCACTAATAAAAATAAAATAAAAATATTGCGAAACATTAAATTCACGCGTACGTGTATTGTCACAGTGAACTTGGCGCCATTAAAATCTAACCAATGAGAGCGCAGCTGCGCGCGCAGGGCTAATCAGGAGCGAGCGCACGATGTTATAATGAGATTTTACGATATCGATGTGGATATTATAACATCATGTGAAATTGCTTAAATTGAGTGTTTTGTTGTCTGCGCTATAACAGTAGTCATTATAAGTCAAGTATTGGAAACATAAGTAGAATGTTACAACATTAGTGTAGATAAAGTAGTTTACGTCACTCTCCGACCTTTGAAATATATTTTAAGCATACGCGTCAAAGTGCACTTTCATATTTAAAATAAATAATTGGTAAGAAATTTTCATGGTATACATTACATGGTATGACATTAAGTACCTACATACATATTCTGATTTTGTTATAAATAAAACCCTAAAAATCACAAACAAGCCGCTTCCAACCGGTCTTATTGGAGATCCATAGGGGAGGCCTATGTCCAGCAGTGGACTTCTTATGCCTGATGGATGGATGGATGGATAAATCACAAAACCCAAACAACAATCTCAAAACTTTAATAGCGTCTTAAGTTTATTTTTGAATAAGATATTTAAGTGAAAATACGAGCTCGAGAGGGATGGTTTTGGTTTTCTGCGAAGGGGGATATAAACTGCTATCGGAAAATGTTTAGTGTGGAGACTTTTATACCCCCGTGATCAAACAATACCGCCCGGGACTCTCATACAGTTTCCTTAAGGTAGAGAGACGGCGGAGGAAAGATCAATTGTAATACGGCTTAAAACGAGTAGCGATTCCCACAGAGATCTCTCAAAATGAGACATGCTTTTTTATCGCAAATAAGTCCACAGTTGACTACCGACTCGCCTGATGGTAAGCAACGTTGTGGTCGTAGATGAAGCAGACAGACTAATAAGATACCTATTCACTCTGACTTTGGAAAGCTTTAGTTTATATCTCTTGGGGAATAGGAAAGCCGGGAGACTGTTTTATTCCCGAACGAATCTTAAATCTTGAGTCAGACCGTTTCCTAACTATCGAAGGAAAATCGACAGTGTAGGGGGCGATATGCCTCTATCTATCGGGGACCTAATCTTGTACGAGACTCTTTACTTAAAGGTAGGCCTATGCTAGAAATGCGTCAGGTACGGAAAACAACACATTATTTTTTACTATGCCTACTACAACAAACTATCAACAATAGTCATAAAATATTTTGCTGGTGCCAAAACGCTACACCTGGTACGAAACGTTGTATTAAAGGTGTCATACTTTTCAACACAAGGAATATTTTTATACCTGACTCGTTACTAGCACTATCATGGTATGGTACGCTGTAGGTGGCAGCCCCCTTAAAATTACAAGTAGGTACAAAGAACACTATTAAGTAATTATTTATATAAGCTACATAATGACAGAATTATGAATTAAGTACAGCGCACAAATTATATGTTCACATTTATGCGTTCATACAGCGCTGTATTTTGCATAGTACGAGTATGTTTCGGTAATATGCTCATTGCGGTGTTTTTTTTGCGTTTTTTCTACGTGAAAGTGTCCCGAGCGCAAGGTAAAGAGAAGGCTTCTGTCTAAATATCTATGGTTTCCCGTTTTAGTTTCCGTTACTAAGGGGCGAAAGGGAATCCTAATTCTCTGATGCCACTTTGCTGTCTGCCTTTAAGTTGATGAATTGTAGTGAAGAGAAATAACCTTTTTGTCAGAAATCGTACGGATAAAGGGAAAATAATGAATAGGAAACTTCGGACGAAAGATTTTACTCAAATGCTTATAGCTATTCTCTATGAGATTAGATTTTAAATTTTGTTAAAGGTCTGCAACAAAATCAGAGTATAACCTTGGGAGATAGAACGTCACATGTAGATTTATATAGACAGATGCAAGCTCTTGCTGTGCCTAGTGCAGGGACGTACGAATAGTACGTTTTATGAGGATACCTACTAGAATGCCTACTGACTAGTAACTTGCGCACAACCTTTATCTAAAGTCCCCGTCACGAGAAGCTATAAATTATGTAAACAAACATCTTTTACTAAGTAGAGATTTTATACTGCGAGATAATAATAAATTGACCATATTCAATCGACATGAAATATAGACGGGTTATATGAAAGTAATAACCTATTTAATTTAGTCGGATCATATTTTAACGACGCAAAGCTCTATCGTTTATTGTTTCTTGGTACCGGAATGCGTCCGTCGCAGGGATTGTAAACTATCGGGACGCCATTTTGAAATAAACGCGTCATTCGAGTTTCGAATGCGTGTACGAGTTTGTTTCATTGCTTTGCATATATCGCGGATCTGGCTATAAAGCATGCGACCACGAAATGCGACGAAAAGAACTCATTTCGACGTGTGAAAAAGTGACAGTTATATACTTTGCCATAACGCTGTCTCGTTCTGACACTACGAACGAAATAATTCGTGGCGCGCATACTAGCCCGGCTGGTTGTTATTGTTAATTTTGTTATTGTTTCGTTATCACTTTTTATTGTTGTTAAGATAAGGTTAATATAAGAAATAGGTTTTAAATTGTGAAGTAATTGGTTAGGTTAATTGGTATACCAATGGAGATATAGCTTATATAGCGAATAATTATTCTTAAATAATATATGTTCATTAATATTTGTTACTTAATAATTTATTAAATCTTAAACTAATTCATTTTTTTGTTGGTCCAAATGTTGTGAACTCCTGAACACTTGTTTACAAAATTTATAGCTTCTCGTGACGGGGACTTTAGAAGAAAAACTCCCTTTACTAATATTATAAATCTGGATTTGTGTTTGTTTGTATGTTCCTCTTTCACGCAAACACGGAGCAACGAATTCACTTGATTTTTGACTTGGCCATAGATTAAAAGACGAAAAGTGACATAGGCTACAAAAACATCGTGGTTCCCTTAGGATAGGCTAACCAATTTTTATTAGTTTACCAACTAATCCATATCCATGTACAATTTAGACAGGCAAAACGTTAATGGATGATAGATTAGCTGCAGACTTTCATCCTACTTCCTACTATAATATTATAAACGTGAAAGTTTGTAAGGATGGATGTATGGATGTTTGTTACTCTTTCACGCAATAACTACCGAACGGATTGAGATGAAACTTTGCAATAATATAGCTAATATATCAGAATAACACATAGGCTATAAATTATAAAGATGTTGCGTAAATTTTTCATATTATAACAATAAGTGTTAAGTAAGTAGGATAATTCTGCCATCTGCGAGCTATTCTAGCGTGCGCTCCAAGAAATGTCAAAAAAGAAATGTCGAATCGAACAAATAACAAATCGAATTTTTTGTTTTTTTTTTATTTTCCACTTCCTTTATTAAGGGTGGTAAGGTAGGGCCTCGAAATATCATGCGGGCGAAGCCGCGGGCAAAATCTAGTGCCTAAAATTTATAAATTGTATTTATGTAACATTAGCTCAAGACTATTTATAAAAATTGTTTTTACTATTGTACGCTCGAAATGGGCAGGCTGTTTGAACTTTTTAATTTTATGTAATTCATTTTGTACACAGCTAAGCAATAAAGTTTATTTCTATTTCTATTTCCTAAATAAAAGAACAAAAGGAAAATCACCCTACGACATGATCACCGCAAAATGGAGTTGAAAATGCATAGAAATTGATTTTGTGTGGAAAAGAGAACATTCCTATGGGATAGTATAAAATTCAAAATTTGACGCGGGTGAAGCCGCGGTTAAAAGCTAGTGCTTCATAAGTCCCGGAAACGTCGACAAAACGTCGGTACAATGAGTACGAGTATTTATAACGTACATTCAGTGCTTGATTAGTCCCGTAGTATAAGATTAAAACCTCTCTCGTTTTGGGTCGGAGGTTAAAAGAAAACATCGCAGGCAATCGGCAGGCGCCATATATAGCCTTGTAGAATTTATGTTCCCAGAAAATGCTTAATTGAGGAAAAAAGCTGCAGCTGGATCCCCTTTTCAGGGAACCGACTAAAATGCGTTAGTAAAGTAGATTTTTGGTACAAGTTCGTTACAATCTGGTAACAAGGGGTTAACGTTATTGGTACATACATATATATGTTATTTATTACTAGCGACCCGCTCCGGCTTTGCACCTTCCTCTCGAATCACTCTTAACTATTAAAAAAACCGCATCAAATTCCGTTGCGTAGATTTAAAGATAAAAGCTTAAATAGGGACGGACAGACAGAGAAGCAACTTTGTTTTATACTATGTAGTGATTCAAATTCAAATATATTATTTGTCAGGACCTGGTACCAAAGTACCTATATTTTATTTAAATAACATACAAGATGAAAATATCATAAATGTAGCTCATGTCCTTGCCCAATTTAGCATTAAAATATCATCTTCATTATGATAATGATTGAATTCATTTTGAAGTAAATTTGCAATTAAAGTCTTACCATTATGTTGGTTGGTTACAAGATTATACAGAAGGTGAACTAAGCTGAAAAGGGGTGATTCACATCATTTTTATGAACAACTTTTACTGCGAGTCCAACCCTGAATACGAGAATAAATCAGCTACCCCAATCAAAAGCAGCTCGGAACAAACAAAATATATGAATTTATTTAGAAAGTATCCCAGTTTTTCCAGTAGGTAAAGTTGATAAAAAAGCATAATATCCCTCATAACAATCAATATTTTCAAAAAGTTCTCAGTAAATAAAACTTTGGCACCGTAGTTTATTTTCCTCTTTTACAGAAAAAAAAATATTGGCAGCAAAAGTTATTCGCATCGATGATCACAATGACCGTTATTCCGCGAAATTTTATATCATCGATGCATTTACGTGGCGTAAAGTATGGTCTTATTTTCTGCTGACTATAAATTTTATCTGTCGGAATCAAGTTGAAAATAAATATCGTAGGTAATTATTTGAGTAATCAAAACACAACTGCTATCTGTGGTCACACAATGGACTCAACCAATGGCGTGCCGATCGACAAAATGCGCTAATCACGCAATAAAATGCAAGATAAATATGGAATGCATACTTAAGTGCATTCACCAGTCAAAACTGGCAACTGGTGATCGAAAAATGGCAGCGCTAATACATAAACACTTATCTAGATAATAACATTCAGATACCGATCAAACACCTATGTTCCTCACAAAAATGCTTGGACTGAAAAATCCTCAAATCCTTCTGAATATGGAATCCTATTTCGGAAATCAAATTTAGAAACCGAAAACGTGTGTAACCAGTCTAAACTGTTCCTAATAAACTTTCCACCCTGAATAAGACAGCCTATACGAACATTTCGTCAATCGCAAACCGAGTTAAATGACTGATTTTGTAATAATGGGTGCTTCAGAAATCTAATCAAACTTTTCGATTGATTTCTTTTCAACTCACTCAACTCTTCGAATTGTTAAAAAAAACACTCAATTTCAGAATTGAATTTACGATTACGATCTAATGTAAAGCTTAATCTACATCTGGGTGTACAACTAAACAGGGTTTTCTGCTTGCTCTGTTCTGTACTAAGCCGAAAGATGGTGATTAAGATCATCATTACGAGTAACAATGGAACCAATACGGAATTCGAAAAAAAAAAACAGCTGTTCTATAACGAATTGGAACTCTGAATCGAAAAATGTATGAAACAGCTGATTATTTTTTCTCGGATTTCGGGTTGGCTCCATAGTAAAAGCCATTCATCATAATCGTCTGAATAAGCTTCTTTCAGGTTAGTACACCAGTTCTAGATAACCTTGCATGTCTAATTTTGATTCCGATACGCACCGTTCTAATATTTTGCCGTTACCTGAGTAATCAAGCACGTCCTTCCAGTAACCTTGTAATTATAATCCGAGTTAAGGGTCAGGATCTATGTAATTGTTAAGATCTTAGTTAATAACCCTTCAAAGTTGAAAGGAGTGGTAACAAGAATATTTATGAGGAATATTCACTTCTAATAACCGAGGAAGTACCTACACTGTACTGTATTGGCCGAATAACACTTTTGTGTTTTTTTTTTCTAATTTGATATCGATTTTATTGTAAGTTGTAATGTTGTCTGCATACACGTTACCATTGTAAAAACCTAAAGTCAGAAGTAAGGCATTTGCATGTCGAAAGGCTGAGTACGGAGCTTTCATGTACTTAGACAACTTATTGTATACTCATCTCTGCAAATAAAAAATTGAATTGAAGTGTGATTGGGCCGAATCCAAAACAAAATAGAGAATGATGGCGTTATAAATGCAAACTGAAGGACTTTATTTTCTAAATTGATAGCTTATTTGCGACACAAACTCATAATTTTCAGCGGCAAACGCCATTGGGGTCTCTTTAGATCATAATTTCATTTCCTTTTTACTTGTTATCCTTATTTTTGTACCGAACCGGATGCGGAAACCGAGGTCAAAAGAATAATATAATGGTAAAAATCTCGAAACCTCCGGCCGGGTTGGAAGTGGCTAAGACCGCTTTAAATCCGTGACTTCTTGAGAACATTAAATCACTCCGGATTTTTGGATAAGTTACGGTTCCCGGTGGGACCAATTGTAATCGCGAGCTTAGGTTTTATTCGAGAATACGGGAGAAAGAGCTAGCGAGAAAATAGACCGGGACAGGTGTTGCGAGATCAAAGCCCATTCGGTTCGTAGGTTGCAGTGTTGTCTTATGTATGTATTATAATTATATTCTAGCGCCTCGCCCCGTCTAGGTAGACTGACGGTATAATAAAAGTCGCAGGAACGCGTTGGATGCAGGCCGCTTCCAACTGGCCTTATTGGAAATCCATGGGGGAGGTCTATGTCCAGCAGCGGACGTCCTACTGCTGATAGATATAGATAGATAGACCCGCTCGGCTTCACACAGATGTATTATACATAAACCTTCCTCTTGAATCACTCAATCTATTAAAAAACCGCATCAAAATGGACGAATCCGTTGCGTAGTTTTAAAGAAATAAGCATACATAGAGACATACAGACAGGGAAGCGACTTTGTTTTATACTATGTAGTGATGGGTACGGGTTTTTCGGTATCTATACGAATTTTGGGAATCCAATACGGTTAAATATAAGGTTGTGGATTTTTATACGAATCAATATGGATTTTTATACGCATCAACCAAACATCAGGCAGTCAACGCATCACTATGGAAATTTTGTCGAGGCAAAGCTGAACATAGTCTTCATTCACTGGGGGACCACACTTGCGTTCTAAAACAGTGGAAAATAAACGGAATTTGTACTAATTTTTACTCGAAATAACAAAACGGACTTTTTTTGTAAAATACGGACTGCATACCTTATCCAGATGGCAACACTGGTCGGTCGTTATTATTATGTCGGGGGCTCGGCGGGGCGCGTGCCGGGCGATATACTATTGGTGGTCCCGGGGGCCTGAGCCGTAACTTTTCCAAAAAGCAGTTTCGACTTAGACGTTGAAAATGGCTGAGGCGATGAGTTGTGATGTATCGTTCATGAAGTTTCCGCTGAAAATAAAGTACTAAAATATATCTAGTATGATAGTTCTTTAGTTTAGTTCTTAATTGAATGTATCCTGTTCTGTGTACCTTTATAATAAAATAAAATAAAATAAGACAGGTTATTCGGTAAGGGAGACATTGATAAAAAAATGTGATTCAAGACATCATAAGAAATTACAGATCCACTAAAACTACAGATCAGAATATGATTTTAATTTCATTTCAATACCTCCGCGTCCACCAAAACGCGTTCCCGAAATAGAAAAACTCTTGAAAGACGGACGGACGGACTATTATATAATAACCGATACTATGGATTGTCAAACAAAAGTTTGAATTTGGGATCGACAAAATGTATGTAACAGCTGATTTTTTGTCAAAATTACCAAGTTGTATCCATAGTAAAAGTTGTTCATTGTGATGGTTTGAATTGTCCCCTTTCTGATTATTAGACCCTCTCTGAACAACACTGCAGAATATTTCATTATTTTCTCGATTTTAAAGCCCCAGACTATTTTTTTTTGAAAATGATGATGTATGTATCTAATGTGTAGTTCCACAGTATTACTGGGCCTTTAATAAACAGATGCTATAAACATTGCATATGGGAGGATAAATACGTCCGGACAGAGCAGTGAAACTTAGGTAGCAGATCCGATGCACCTGGGGCTCAAGTCCGGACCATTACGTTTCCAATTATCCAAATGCTTCTTATATCGATAAACCAGTTACTTGTTCGTTCAATCCAAATCTACAATTCCATATGTATAAAAATGAATCGAGGTTGTTAGTCTCGCTAAAACACAAGAGCTGCTGAATCTATTTGGCTTATTTTGGTCTTGAAATATTTGTGGAAGTTAATAACAGGTTCAAACGGTGACAAAATTTATAAAATTGCGAGAAAAATAATAGAAAGATTAATTTAATTTTCCCATACAAAATGTTCCTGCATGTAAAAGTTGTCATTGATAGTTGGCAGATAGTAGTCATCATCATCATAATACAATTTAAGCAAATAGTATGAAAGTATCTAGAGCTTATTTTTGAGGATTCAGCTATTCCCGATTTATACCTGACGCTAAACAATGAAATTGGTAGACAACATTGTTTTGGTTTCTAAAGTCTGAAAGTCTGGCGAAAAGATGAAATCGTAGAAAACATCACATAATTAAGCATACATCAGTATTTCCAATACGGTGATATTCATTGATAGACTTTGAATGGTGAAGTATGAACAAAAAGTTAACCGTAAATATACGAGTACCTACGTTCAGTTTTAATATAAGCACATCCTGCGGTTACATAATATAACAACAATATGATGTTATAGGTCAAATAAAACGGCTTGGCGGCTGGAAAATTAGCTACAAGCTGCACGAAACCCAATCGTCACGCGCTTTTATGTGAACTTCAGTCAGTTGCGTTTTGAGCAGCTTGTAGCTAACTTCACACTTCACAGCCACGAAAAAGTTTGATTCGGCCTATAAAAATGTTCAAAACGATAATTTGGACAATTCGCAAAATAAAGACATAATGTTGTTTGTTTTCAGTAGTAATCGGACACATTTTGGAGGCTGTCTCATGGAATTACACAACTTAATTCCACGAACCTTTTCCATTATCGGATATCTAGACAAATTCGAGCAAAGTGCCACTCGCACATAGTATATCTATCAGTAAACCTCTATTATATAGTACGATTCCAGTCTAGGTACAGATTTCACTAAAGCGGACTGAGCAGATTTGTTCGGAGCTGAGCAGCGGGTGAAAAGTCGTGGTGGTCTAGTGGTAATGACACCTGCCTTACAATCGTGAGATATTGGGTTCAAATCTGGTCCCGTACCAATGAATTCCTTGGAATTTATGTACGGAATTTCACACCACGGGCTTTTCGGTGAAGGAAAACATCGTGAGGCAACCTCCATGCGTCCGTAGAAGAAATTCGATGGCGTATGTAAATCCACCAACCCTCACTGGGCCAACGTGGTCGATATGGCCCAATCACCCTTCGTGAGTAGGCCTACGTCCTGCAGTGGACTATTTAAAATGCTGGTACAGTACAGAACACAGCAGCGGGTCTAAAACGTCCGATTCGAGATTCCGATGAATTTGTGACAGATGAATTGAATGAAGAAATAAATTGTCGATCGGGTTGGATACAAAAAAAAAAAACAATGGATTGCACTCCGGGAGTGCCGGCAGAAGTAAAAACTTGAACAAATAAAGTACTATCATTTATGTGGTAAAATATAATCTCACACACGATCACTCGCGCAAGCGCCTAGCGCCGTCTTACAAATTTTCGATCATGTCACGTGTCCTGACGCGAGTTTAACATTTTTAACCCATCCCAAAAAGTGCACAATGCTGCTAAAGAAGTTTTCACATCAAAAAAAGATCAAGGACTACAAATATATGTCCAGCTCCGCACATTTCCGTAAGTTTTGTTGGAAATTTAATGGGTGAAGAGGTCCAAAAATGAATTATGGAGACAGCAAGCAACTTCTTGGAATTGAATGTTTATTTTTCGGTATTATTAAGAACAACTATTCAAAATTAATAACACTAAACTGATATTTTACTCAAGGCAGTTCACTAGGCTGCTTTTTGTCCCTAATTTATACAGTCTGTTTCAGACTTTAGATCTAGATTTTGAAAACATTATGAAAGATTGTTTTAACAGTACTTGTACAAGTTAAAATGTTTCTGTTAGAAGGGAATGAAAAAACAAAATCTCGATTAACCAAACAAAAAACTAACACATCAAACTATTTTTTCAATATAACATTATGTACACAAAAATAGGTAACTAGGTAGAGTAGAAGTAATAGGCCTACTCTATTGTTTCGAATTATACTAGTTTGAAGCAGCATTCAGCTCATATAGTTTGAATATTTGTCATTATTTATACATTGGATGATTATCGTAAAACTAGCTGACTCAGCAAAAGTTGTTTGGCCGTACAAAAAATCTGAGGAAGGCCACCCTTCATCTTTTGTGAGTAGGACAAGGTAGTGGTAAGCAGTCTATTTGTAAATGGTGTAGAATAAAATTATAATGGTGTAGAATAAACATTGGAGAACAAAAACTGTGACACGAGATTGTAAATATAGTACAATGAAATAATACTTAGTGAAAGAACTAAAATACTTTTGTGCAATAGCGGCAGGGTATAAGGCGCGGAGATCTCAAAAAGCTGATGTGGTCGATCGAGATACCCCGAAAGAGATGCACTGATTTAATACGGCACGAGTTAGAAAGAGACGTGATTAGGTTCTGTTATCTCGAAATGTCAAATATCAGTACAATTTAGAAATTCTAAGCCTTTCATTGGTGAAATGAGCTCTCATTTGATATGGCGCGTTGGGTTTCAAGAATTTTTTATTGTTCTGTCAGGGGAGTTTCTAGATAAATACTACTTACAACAACAATAAAACTTACGAGTTTCAACCGGTTTAAAATTGATCAGAATGAAAACGGTAAATACTAGTTTGTCTGATTTAAACACTTTAATTAACCGGTTTATCCTACGAGACGCCCGCGTCGCGCGGTACGTAGGTACATACAGGTAGCGGCACGTAAGTCTAGCGCTGAGGGTACTGTAAAGGGGATAGCTGCGCACGGTGAGCGCCATACTAAACCCATGCGCAGCCACCTCCTCCACACTAAACCGGTATGATCTGTTCAACCGATATGCGAAGTTTATTAAACAAAAACCCTTAAAATTAATTTCAATTAGAAAGAATCCGAATAATAAAGTTATTATGTAGTTTAAGCCTTAACCGGTTCGAAAATTAACCGGGTTTCCAAGCCTTGGTTACAACCACTGCTCGGAGTAGTTTGTTTTCTTGAAACTCGCCCGTAGCCACAGTTTCGGCACAAAGATCCATTACTTATTCAGCGTCATGCACGACATCTGAGCAAGCCCCGGTTCTATGTTGCCACTTGCCACTTCATTAGCACATTTAACGGCCTTTCAAACGACCCCAGCTGTCTCCGTTTATTGCCCATGATCACAGACGTCGTGGTTCTACCAGATGTATATTGTATAAGCCGAATTATACAAGTCTGCGGATGTAAAGTTAGCTACAAGCTACGCAACAACCTAGCTAACATAAAACAAAGATCAAGCTGTAGACCTCATTTTATACGTCTTCAAATCCTTACACTCGTAGGCATTTATATTCTAGAAACAGCTACATTCGTAAGAAAGCACTTAAACCTATTTAACAAAAGCACCAATCCTCGGCGACATAATAAACTGTTACTCCCCGAACCCAAAATGGAAATATACAGAAAAGGCCCTGAATACATGTCAATTAAAATATACAACAAAATCCCGGATTCCATAAAAAACGAACCTTCTGATAATTCTTTTACAACCAAATTGCGCCACCTTTTAATACAGAAATGCTATTATGCCCTAGACGACTTCTTTGAAGATAAAGTATAGGACTAAAACTTGATACCGGTTTTACATAAGATTAGTTAGTTTCTAGTTAAAGATTAAGAATAAGTAGACTTTAGATAGGCATTAAATAATTAAATAACTAGATTTTCAATAAATGTATATTCTAAGATTAGCTAGGTTTTTAGGTAGTAAATATAGAGATATATTTCAAAATTATATTAAACCTGCGACTCGAAGTATTAGGTAATTAAGGTAAAATAAGTTTCTTAGATACAAATATTCTTGTTATGAATGACTACATTTTTAAAATTCTGTCTCCGATATCCGCAATATATTAAGTAATTTAGGTTAAATAAGCTTTTTTAGATATGAATATTCTTGTAATGTAATGACTACAACTAAGATTCTGTCTCCGATATCTTTTAAAATTTTTTTTTCTTACTGATTAAGTACACTGTCTGGTACGATTGTATAAAATTATGCCACACCCTATCAAACAGGGTATACATGTAAAAATTAGAATTAGTTTCTATGTACATGTGTTTTGCATAAATAAATAACTATAACTATAACTATAACTATAACAACCAATCCTGACTGGAGCTTACATAAAGCTGCGCATTGATTGGATATTCCGCAGCTTGTAGCTAACTTCACATCCGCCGAGTTGTATGCTTGGACCTGTCTACTAGTCATAGTACTACGGGCTTTCATTTTCTTCCTTAGACCCACTCTAGTAGTACTACGGGAAGAAATTTCGAGCCCGTGGTACTACTAGTTGTACATCTTTGTAGTACCACTGGCAACAAACGGTCTCACTCACAGATCCAGCAGGTTGTGGTCACAGTTGTCTTACTCCGTTTGTTGCCCGTGGTACTACCATTTGTAACACCTACTAGTTGTACCATGTGTACAATTTTTTTCCTATGGTCCCACTCTAGTGAAAAAACGGGAAGAAATTTCCGGACGAAATTTGGTACTATTAGTTGTACATCTGGTAGTACCACGGGCAGCAAACGGCTATCACTCACCAGCGCATGTTCAATTTAAATGAAATAGTTAGATTTGAAGTGAAAATGACACTGCTAAACGTATACATGTGTGTTTTAACAAAAGCTTGGAAAAATAGATTGTCAAAAGAAATGAATATAAAAGATAATCGGCCAAGTAAGAGTCGGATTAGCGCACGGAGGGTTCCGTACTGTATGGGAGCCCCCCTTGAATATTAATTTTATTTTAATTTCATGATTTATTATTAAAGTATATATAAAACTAAATATTCTGTGAAAATTTCAAGCATCCACCTGTTACCATTATTAATATAGGGCGAAAAACGTCTAAAAATTCAGGTTTGTTGTATGGGAGCCCCCCTGAAATATTTATTTTATTTTATTTTTAGTATTTGTTGTTATAACGGCAACAGAAATACATCATCTTCGAAAATTTCAGCTGCCTAGCCATCATGGTTCATGAGATAAAGCCCGGTGACAGACAGACAGACGGACAGACGGACATCGAAGTCCTAGTAATAGGGTCCCGTTTTTCCCTTTGGGAACGGAACCCTAAAAAAGCTTCGCTAGTTTAGCGTAGGTACATAAGCGTTCAATTGGCAAAATATAATAAAAATAAAAATAAAATAGCCTTTTATTCAGATCAACTTAATCTAGTTATAATATTAATAGTATATATTACAATATAAACACAAAATAAACGTACTGTAATAATAATATTATTCTTTAATAAAATTCTATGTTTCATTTATCAATTTTTACACTTATCAAATGCTTAATTCTAAGAAAAGAAGAGAGCTCATTTTTGCATGCTATAAGCTATAAAAATGAGCTCTCTTCTTTTCTTAGAATTAAGCATTTGATAAGTTTAAAAATTGATAAATGAAACATAGAATTTTATTATTATCTTAAATAAAAAATGAATAAAAGTTGGTTTTCTACTCTTTTTAATCTACTGCATCAAATCAAAATATTAAAAAATGCAGTTACAAAACATGTTTAATTTTATAATAGACAAAATATTAAATAACACATATGTTTTTGGAAATGCACATTTAATAATTTTGTATCGTGATAAAAGTGAAGATGCACGAGCGAAATTGCATTTAACGTGCACGTACAATTCCCTTAACACTGAGATTTTGGCCGAAGGGAAAAGCTATTCACGTCAGTACTTCAAAACTTTGTCGAATGAATGCATATTACATGATTGCGCGTTTTCGGACGCGAAGGTTTCTTCAGGGCGCTAAATGAATTAATCTCAGCTGGAGACTCTACGTTAATTAAAATAGCGTCGCTGAACAGTGAAAACTCATTTAATGTCAATGGTATGTACCAACGGTGACATAAAACCCTAAGCTTTTATGAAAAATATAAACATTAAGACTCACTTGACAGAATAAACTAATTAGAATGAAAATGAATAACCCTCAGACCAAATAAAATCAAGACAGAACCGTGAACAGAAAAGTGAGGCCAGTTTTTTATACTTTATTATTTTTTTATACATTTTATATAAATGTGGTGAGTGCGTCGGTGTAGCGCCGCAATAATTCTACTGACAAATCGAAACGTAGTTTCGTTGTACGTGTATGTGTGTGTAATTGTGTTTGTACACGGCGAGGCGTAGTTTTGCTGGCCTCATTTGTTTGTTCACAAAATTCTGTCTTTATTTTTTCGTTTGGTCTGAGGAATAAGAATAGTAAGGTAATTTCGTATAGGTTGTTTGGCTAGCCCTGGTTTAAGAGTATCTAAGCCGCCTGAAGGCCTCTAAACGTTCTAAACTACATTGATAAACGATCAAAATAACTGAGACTCACAATTTAGAATGGAACCAATCCGAAAATCGCAAATAAACAAGCTTTTACACACAAAATAGTACATTGTTCACCGAGAGGAGAAAGTGACTGATTACCGTCGAGGGTGTCGTTTGAAACACCCGAGATCGGGAATCGCACTTTCTTTTGAGTGATACATAGTGCTTTATACTACACCTACTGTAATAAAACCCCCCCTCTAATTAGCTATAACTATAAATATCTCTATATCTAGAGCTTCCTATACCTATAAGAATAAAGTATATATTCCTATACGTACGCTGCTATACTACCTAAACTGCAAGCTTAGTTTTATTTACTATAATTATATAGTATCTAATGTTAAATATCTAACCTTATTGTCTCGCAGAGCTGACTAAAGATGACCCAGACCTACTACAAATCTTAACATTAACCCAGGAGCTGGTAGAATAAAAGTTGTATGTAAACTGATACATTTATTAAGACTATATGTTACATTTTATATGAATATTACTAAATTACTTAAATCTAAGATTGGCCAGTGATCGTTTAGTGTAAACCTAACGTTATGATCCGCAGAACTCAGGTGATGGTAATTTGGAATATCTACCTAATTAAATGTCTAAGTTTTTAGATTTAATTAAACTTCATACTACAATGTTATTCGGAGGCTTATATACGCAATAATAACTAGAATGAAATCACAATGAATGCACGTAGTACAAATGAGGCTTTACTTGATATTTTATGTGTCATGACTGTCTGATGATAGTTTTCATATTTTTCTATAAAAGGTTTGCATCCCTATTTAAAGGGTTGTTGGGGGGGGTCCCCCCAAAAGGCCTCCTTTTACCTCCCCTCACAGCCTTCCAACTTCCACCAACAATGGCATTTTTTTATTTTTATTTTATTTAGAAGTTAGATAAGATGATATCTACTAGTTAAGCAGAGCAAAATTTAACTTTAGAACTCTCAGTATCATTTGTACTGGATAGTTCAAACTTCATTCATTAAATTGATTACAATTGGACAATAATAATGCCATTCAGATTATTTAAAAATTATATTATGAAAATCATATTAAGGTAAAATATTTACAGTCTTAAAATACAACTGGACTGAATTTAAAAGGAATCTAATATCAACATTTGAAATGACCATAATCAGACGGTCAACTTATCATTAAGGTGTTTTACACCAATCTAATAGAAAAAATATACAAGATTCAAATTTCATGAATCTTTTAATGAACTGGACTTTAAGGGCCAAAGTTATATAGTGGACTGATTGTTATCAAATTAAACTTAATGTCTGTCAAGTATGTTGTACAGCATCTTAGAATCTAGAAATACATTCACAACGATTAAAATAAACATAAGTACTGATTAAACCTACGATACGTACTTTAATTAATCCTACAGTTTTAAACAATATAGATTCTACCTAAAGTCTCCCACACGTTAAAATCAGAACGCTCACCAAGGACAACTGAATGTGTTTAACAAATTTATATTTCTCAGTTTATAGAAAGACTTCACTTAGTAATAAGTCTAATTCTGGAATAGCAACAAGCTTTTGGTTTATAGACATTAATTTGTCTCTCTGTTAACGTGGAACGGTTCTCTGGCCTTTTTCAGGATCCTCGCAGATACTGTGTTCCTCGGTACTTTAGCCCGATACAGATTTAAATTTTAATGCCATAAATCTCAGCTTTAAGCTAACTCAACTTTCGTGAGTAAGAATGTAAGATTTGATGATGAAATATTTGAATGAGCAAAGCCAATTCTTAAAACTTCTGTAAGTTCTTGAAGTATCAATTATCCTTTGATAGAACATTCAGATTCCTTTCAGAATACAGAATTTAATATGAAAGTAAAACTAACTTGAAAATGTTAATTTCCAGCAATACTGAGAATTAAATTACACTAAACAGAGCACATTTCTTTTTACAGGATCGAACTGTAAAATTATTTGTAGTAAATAATTCTCAATCATATTCGCAAACATACGACATTTTCCTTCAAATGTTATTAGGCTTTAGTAAGCTCTTAATTTTGATATCTTTTGATTGAATAGGTACTAAAAATGTTAACAACAAACATTTCGAATTAAGTTCATTATCAAAAATGAACTAGTTAATATAGGTCGCATACCGCAAAACAAAATCATAAAATTAAACAATGAGTTCATACATAATTCGCAATGCAAAGTAAAAATAATCGCACATAATAAAAATAGAGCAATCATTATACAAAGGGAAAAGTATTAAAATATTATTTCAATTCAAACAAGAAATAAACATGTCACAATTAAAATAGATAACAAAATGATATTGAAAGTCAAAACTCTGATTCTGCAAATTTTGAACATTTTCGTTATTAAATTTCAGTAATGAAATTTAAGCAAGATTCTTAGATCTCTTTACAACTCATGAATAACCAGAATTGACTCACCCGGCTTTTACTAAAGATTTAATAAAAGAAACAATCCAAACAAAACTCGTTGTCCACTAAATATGAAACACTAAAGTACTTAAAACTCTATATCACAATATCACTTTTATCGATAATCCAAATGAAACTTGATTCTAAATCTGTTTCACTTGGAATTCAGTTTTCTGTCACAATATCGTTATCGTATTTTTCTCTATAATTGCTCTATATTCTCTGTCCCGGTCGTCAAAGAATAATCCACACGTTCTCGCGGACGAGTATCTCACTCTCTCAACGCTCAACAGTTACTGCCCCATTTCCCTCGCGTTTCCCTCAGTTTTTCCTCCTCGTCCCCTGTTCTTAATATCCTTGACAAGCTCTTAATCCACGTTCTCTTGAAAGTTTGCGAAATCTGTCATCGGCTCCATATCCTCGAAATCCCAGAAATCCAGGAAATCCCAGCTAATGTCACTTTGAACTCAACTCCACTGTGTGCCCACTCTTAGTAGCAAATCGGTATTAAAACAGTTTTCTTGTTTGTGGTACACATACAAATTCTATTTTCTTCGCGTACTATATAAACTTTAGAATGATTAATATATAGAAAACTATAGACAATTTAATCTGTTATTTACCTTTAACGCTTTTCCCGCGTTATCCTAGACCAAAAGTTAATTAACAAAACATTATACCGTAAATGTTCTCTTGTTTTTTTCAAATCATAAGCTAGCAACACTGATTCTCAGCAATTACAAAATGTCAACAAACAAATGTAATAGAAAATTATTAAAATGTAAAATAGTGTTTAAATATTAGTATTTTTCCTATACAAATGATAAATATATCTTCGGCAAGAATAGAGATATGTTTCAAAGAAGCAATTGTGCTGTGATTATTTACAAAAATCTGCATAAATATAAACTAAAAGTGTCGAAACAACATTCAGTGCAGTTATTATTCAAATGCAGTTTCCAAAAGGATTTTCAGTTACAATTAAAGACTGAAAGCATTAGTTGACCTTCCTAGAGCCTGCCAGAAAGCTTCTTTTGGAAATAACGACAAAACCGAGCTAAATCATTCTACAGTTTTGTTTGGAACAAAACACAAAAAATACGCAAACATAACCTCGGAAAAAGCGAAAAAGGTATTTATCTACAATGTTTTAACATTTTAACTTCTATTCAGTAGCTTTTTCTTGAAGTATTTCATCAGTTTTAACAACAATCCTTGGCTGCAATCATTCCTTTTTAAAACAAATTGGTGCTACATCTTATCACTGCTAATTCAAGCAAACGTTCTTTGATCCTTTATTCGTATGTGATTGAATTCTCTAATCTCTCATTCTCTGCAAATCTCGACGGTTAATTTTATAAATGCTTGTAGTTTTTCAGTCGAGAATAACTTGATAATCTGAATAATATCATTCAGCATATTGTTTGAAATACACCTTGAATGTTCACAAACATTTTGTTAATTCTCATGTCTTTCTGACTTTGTTTATGTGACTGCAACATAGAATTCTTATCTATTGTTTTAATTAATTTCAGCTTGTGGATTTTACAAGAAAGAAGCAAGTTCTTTTTCCACTTGAATCCTGCGCCTCACTTTCTGTTCGCCTGAAGTTCCTGGAGCATTAATTCAATTCTCCTCCAGCGCTTCTTTTATTGTGATAACACATAATTAAAGGTAACATATTGTCATATATTCCGTTCACTGCATTATTCTCGTACCTGTCAGTTTATTTAACCAAAAATCTAGTTAAAATTTGTTACAATTTTAATACATTAATGTAACTTCTTAGTATATTAGTGGGAGACATAGTTTACTACATGAATCATGCATCATATGGATACCTATTTATATGTGAACAGCGAGTGTGACTCAGCACAGCGACCCCAAATTTAAGAAGATTAATAAATTTGTTAATCTGAGCAAATTTCCTTCATTTTAAAATGACTTTGAACCTCTTTCAGAGCAATCGCGTTCAATGATTTAAATTTAAACAAGAATGCAATATTGTATCCATCAAGATTCGAATTCCAGCAATACAATTATGTGTATTAAAATGTGAATGTGTTCTTTTTTATCCTTATCACAATATAATTTCAGTGTTTTTAAACCAACATCGAAATGATCATCTCAGATCTCAACTCAAGGCTTTTAACAAATCGTTCATGCAACAGTTTTCTTCGATCCCACTGCAATATCAGTAACTGAGAGGAAAGTTGGTTGTGAATCATCTTAGACATAGTGTCTTGGTTTTGCTTAGAGTTGCAAACTAATCTTCTGTTTACAAAAATTAACAAAACCCTCCTGGCTGATACTGGGATTGGTACGTAAAATCTAAAAAACTGCGTATGAAACCAGAGTTCCACGATGAGTTAAAAATTACCAATCTAACCATCTCTATTTGGTGCCTGTGAAGTGTAGTCTTGTTCGATCCTTGTAGAGTGCAAGATCTTCATGGGGTCAACTGCTTTAGTTGGCGGGATGGCACGCTTGCTTAGACCTAACAAAATCCCTCCGTCCATGAAGTTCGAATTGTAAAAGTCCCCTTGCCAGAACTGAATGCTGATAGACCGCTCATAACCTCTGGCAATGCTTTTCTCTACAGCTACTGTCATTCCCATTCAAAATTGCCAATCCTAAAATCTCTACCTAAGCGACGTCTAATTAAAATTCCACTATCCATCATTCATTCTTTCAGTCCAGCCTGCATTCCCATCACAACAAATCCCTTTTGTTTTCGCACATAGTATCATCCCTCTGAAGATGAAGCACTACCTCTGCAAGATTAAGAGCGTTCCAATGTTTGCATATATACCCTTAAGAAAAAATAAACAAAACTACCCCATTGCCATTCACATTTACAAAAAAATTCAACAATATTTTAAACGAAAATTTTAGAGGCCTAAAATATCTTATAACAATGAATGTACAATTTTTTTTTTTTTTACTATATTTCAACGAGAATGTCGGATACCTATTATATCTTAGAACAAAGAATGCTATTACAACATAAAAATACATTTATAAAATTTAAACTATTACACTTTTAAGGTACCTTTAAGCTGTAGAAATAAATTACATACAAATACAAATTTTCAAACTATTAAATTACAAATCCTTAAACTATTACAAACTGAAAATTCAGCATCAAATTCGAAATCTTATAAATAATTATAATTTGCAATCGCATAAAATACTCACAAATTTTACAAGATTTGCAATCGCATACATTACTTTTAAATTGACCAACTTATATATCTTAAGAGTTAACTTAACAAAAGTTAAGTTACAAATAAAATTAGGAATAATATTTCCTTACTTACATTTACCTAATTAACAAGGCTCACCTATAATAAAAATGAACAATACGATGGTCTATTTAATTACATTACAATCAAACAATAAGTACACTTGAAAGTTTGTTTAATTCTATTACAACACAAATTCAGGTAAGTCCGTTAAATTTTGCTACAATCGGACTTTAGGTTACGTTACGTTACGTTACGGTTAGATACGTTTAATTGAAATTCAGTTACTTAAATTCTTTCAATTTTATTCCAATTGAAATACAAGTATGTGAGTTCGTCTAATTCCTTGATCATGCTATTTGGATTGTAAAACATTAACAAAACTAAACTTTTGTTCGTTTCAGGCGATTTTGCTAAATCATCCTGAAATGCTTTTGATATTTATAAACTTCAAAAAAACTAACTTGAATAAAAATTCCAAACGAACTTCAAAAAAATAATAATTCATATTTTTATTATCAACCAATTTCGACGCAACCCTATAAATGAATCAAATTAAGTTCAGGGTTGTTACTTAATGAAAAAACTTCTCGATGAATAATAAAAAAAAAAAACATCTACTAGTATACTTACTCTTACTTACTGCCACAATACCAAACAACAAAAACAAAAACCACATTACCGACGCTGTGCTTATCGGCAAGTATGTGTATACTACTCAAGGACTCTTTCTACCCGATAAAACATAAAGCGTCCGTGCTATGTGCCCTACCCTTTGTCATTCCAACTTGCCAATCTGCTAATAATTTAAAGTCGTAAAAATACGCTGGATACAAACCCCTTTACAAACTTTTCACTGTAAAATAATCATTAAAGAATCCCTTGATCATCAGCGAGTGTTCTACAACTAATATTATAACAACGACGTCAACAAAAATTTTTCTATATTTTTTTTTTTTTAATTGAAAATAAATATTTGAGAAATGCCTTTTAATTTTATTTATCTCCTATGTTGACTGAAAACTGGAATGCGCAATTTCACACACTGTATAATAAAATTGTATTTACTCCAAACTTGAAACGGTCTAATATTGCTATAGTCATGGAGCAACTATGTTGAGATTATCGTTGGTTGGTCATCGCCTCGCAGATCCCATAGAAAGCGGCGTCATTTTTCTCTGATTTGCCTAATACATTAGCGACCGCTGATCTGAAGTTGCTCATATTCAAACTCAAAATTCTATTTATATAAAAACTAGGTACTTACACTTATGTAAAATTTCATGAATATCGACGAAGCCTTACTCGAGTTATCGCCGAACAAATATACATACAAATATACAAACATGCATACAAATATCCGTTTGTCCCAGAAAATTCTGAGACCTCGCTTCGCTTGATCTAATATTCCTCAAACAGCACGCAAGCACTGATCTCCAGGCCTCTTCTTAAATTCTTCTTAGTTAGTCAAAAGAATCAATTCTTTTGTACCTTCTGTTTATTACGACTAAGTTATTAAATTGAAATTGATGTGGATGCAACTTGTTCCCAAACTTAAGATCGCTAAAACTTACAATGCTACGACAGTAAAGCTATAATGATAAATGTGTTAAAATCGGTCAAGCGAGATCCATGTGCGAGTCCGCACACGAAGAATTCCGTATCGTATGGTATGGCCTCCTCTATAATATCCATCTTCTTTCAGCATTCGCTGTTAAAACGGCAACAGGAATACATCATGTGTGAAAGCTAAACCGTCCAGCCAACACGGTTCAAGGAACACAGCCCGGCGACAGACAGACAGACAAATGACGAAGTCCCAGTAATAGGGACTCGCTCCCACCCCTTGGGTACGGAACCCTTAAAATTATGAGGAAAGGAAAACATGGCGCTAATTGTTAAAATATTTTTTCCTAAAAATTATTTAAAAGATGACTGAATAAACTATATGCGTACTTATACCAGAATAAAATTATGATCCGTCGTGATCCGGTGGTAACAAACACTCTTCCATCATTTGTGAAGTCGTCATGGGTTCAAATCCCGGTCTCACGCCAACCAACTATCTGGAACCTATTTGACATACCTTCACAACACTGGCTTCTTGATGAAATAAAAGCATCGCGTAGCAAACCGTTTATGTTCACAGAAGATACCCCGATGTTGCACGCGAATCCACCAACCCGTTCCGAGTCAGCGCGGTGGACACGGCCCGAACATTCTTCCTCGTAGGTACTCCCGTCCAGTGAAAAACAAAATACATAATAAAATTTAAAATTTTGAATTGATTATTGATTAGAAAGATAATCATCTATGTAAAAAAATTAGTGAAAGAAAGAATTAATTGCTTTTCTCAACACTAAAACCATTATCCTAAATATTCCGAATATTACGGTAGTAGCGCTTGCGGTGTAACCCGAAAATCACGCCAGTCAACGGTTCAGCACCTGTTGTGCGAATCCATGTTAGGATGGGTGACCGGCCCAACCCGGGACCTACTGTACTAGTCCATCCGATAGTAGCGCTTACGGCGCAACTCGAAAACCATGCGTCCGTCGGGCACAGTTCTGCACGACGCGGCGCGCGAGCGGCGACAGCGGCGGCGTCGGGACGGCGGCGCGGAGCGGTGCGATGCGGCCGACCAACCCCTTCTCCTAGTAGGTCTCAAATCATAATTACATTTAGTACTGCAAGTCAAATCGAACATGAAATATACCTACGTCCTTAATTCCGAAGGAATTAATGGGAATGAAAATATCGAAAGTATACCAGTCAGTCTGACGTCTAAATTCCACTGCTTCTACCGTTTGCGCGTTTTAAGGCTTGCTAACGCCATCTATTTTCACTTTGCGTAAACTTTTTCCGCTTGATTGCCGGGTTTTTCAAAATACTTCGCTGTGCTTTACGCAATCAGATTTATAAATCCTACGTTCTACAAACAGCATAAATAATTATTTTTATGTAATATAATTATAAAATAACTACCTTTTTTTTTATAAATATGTCTACTTTACAACAAAATATTTCACGGAAATAACATCTATCACACCATATCGTTAGAAAATCGCTAATCAGGGTAAATATTGTCTAGAAAATTTGTAAAACTCGGAGGAAAGGCATTATCATAATAATTTTTAGCCGACATCAAAAGAAAGAGGTTACTCCCGATTTGGCTATTATGTATGTTACGTGAATTCTTCGCCAATTATGATCCGATTTTAATGATTCTTTCTCCATCTTATTTGCTAAATTCTACTTCAGAGTTGGGCGTACTCATCTACTGAAAATTTTGGCTGAACCGGTTTCGAAAAATCAAGACTAATGCGAAAACTGTCACATCGAAACAAAACGATACGCGCGAACCGTTTGAGCTCCGCACACGGTCGAAATTGATTATGCCTTCCCCGAGTGCAAGCAAAAAGTATTTATACGTATAGATAAGTCATTATAATAACTGCTATTTGTTTAAATGAGCTACTCTTGTTTTATTTTTGATAAATATTACCTTACACACTTTGCAATAATAGTGGCTTGTGACGCAAAGCGACAATTTCTGGTACTAAATAATGTTCGATCAGAAAATTACAAATAATGCATTTATACCTACGTCTGAAAGTATACGTAAAAGGTCATGATGATAAATCATAGTTATGCTACATTTTAATGCGAGAAAATGGTCGATCTACAAATCTTTATTATTTTTCGGATGAATTAATTTACAGCGTTTCTTGTTCGAGTGAAATGAAACGAAACCGGTATATAAATTCTGGTATCCTGCAAAAATGTCGCTGAACATCAAAGCCATGTAAAACAATAGGACAATTATTGACATACCTTATCGAGCACGAAACAAAGCAACCTCGAGGACATATTAGTTCCAGCTCGTTTGTGTAGATGGCGCTAAAAGACAAATTAGGAAAATATGAGGAAAAATAAGATTACATTTATTACTGGTTTATTTATTTATGCATTTATTTATTGTATAAACTTACAAAAGATACTAACTACAATTTCATTACAGAATAGATCATACAAATCGAGAATATGTCTTACGTAAAGCTAAAGTGAAAGCAATAAAAATTCAATAAATTGCTTTATAAGCTAATCTAATTTTCAGGAAACATTATTATGGCTCACTCTTTAAAACACCTAGCTATTCATATTTTAATATACCACATTGTAAATCTAATAAGACAATTCAGAAAAAATCATGACATAATATACAAAATCGAATGACAAACAAAAATTTAACAATTTTATCACTAGGTACTAATAGTACAAATATAAAAAATGTTTTGGTTAGTTTACCACATTTGTCTGTATTCACATTGAACCGACCTAGTTTCTTTTTATCATGACTACCATTCAAAAATCTGAGTGATATAGGCTACCTTTTATTCCAGAAAAATATAAGTTACTAGCAGATTGATTTTGATTGAATACAGAAGTCAAAATATTACACAAGCAAAGCAGCAGGCAAAAGCTAATAATAACAAAATTTGTCTTAGTACATTCATCTCGTTGAAACATCAAAATTTAAATTGAGTCGAGACAGTTAAAAGTTAAACATCAAAACATAACTACACATTTCAGAGATATCCTAAGTCTTTCACAAAGTTTTTTTTACATACCTAGTCTTTTAATAAAATAGAACTCATACATAGTACATATACCTGCTTGTGTCACATGCCTACAAAAATATTGTCACAGTTCAAAATAAATCTATGTTCACTGCAAACCTGACCGGGTTCGAACCAATCATATTGGACAAAAGGTCACTAACCCCAAACTAAGCTGAGTTAAGCTGAGTATATTATGTATTACAGAATCCACACATACATTTCAGTATAAAGCTCAAAACAAATACTATTATTTCAGGTAATAGCAGAATCAGATACTTATACAACTAAAAATCTCAAAAACATAAAAAGTAAAACCAGACACAATGATAGCGGCTAATATAGCTTAGAAAATAAACTTCACGACCCCCAGCCTACAAAATATCTAAACCAATGTTAGCGGCTAATATAGCTTAAAAGATAAACATCACAACCCCCAGCCTACAAAGTATCTAAAGTGCTGAATAAATGCTTTTTCTGAATTATACAAATAGGGCTAAACATTTTAAGCTGCAAATATTACTACCATATATCTACATAAAATTGGCAATTCATTGTTAGCATACCTTACATGAAATGTGTTACAAATATAAAACATAAATGAGACAGTAAGCATCTGGCTATAAACATCCGATACACGTTTTACAGTTGTACGACCTCCCCGTCTATCAAACTGAAATTATAAACCGGACTTCATTACTTTACTAAATCCAAAAGTGTTTGTCTGATATACTCATAACAACAAAACAAAGTATATTTTCTTAGCGTTAACATAATAAATGGCATTAATAATATTTTATTGTACTTACTCTATTTTACTACAAACCCATAACCATACCATTGCCTAGCCTGTGTCTGATTTATCTCAAACTCCAACCCCTTTTATTACTTAAATTGTTTTGATACATTGTAAACTTAATAAAACCTGATTCTGGTAAAGTTTGTATCTACCACAGTATAAATGTTAAGTTTTGAGTCCACAACAAATATAGGTACCTAACTACAGTTTCACTCATAAATTATAAATAGGTATGATAATATCACCGAGCCCACTATCCCTAGGTACTTTACAACAGGCACTAAATCACCAAAACGTTTTGATAAAATCACTTATAATTAATTCAACTTCTTTTTAGGTTAATTTCAGTCTTCTTTATCCAGGTTAATTTGACCGTAACGAGTTGTCAACTCATTGTCGTCTCTGCACAGACCAGCAGAATCTTCTTAGCATCACTAATTTCCTTTCCTGAAATAAAATCGATGTTTGTAGTCAAAATTCACAAACAAAAGTTTTCAAAAACAAAAACTTGAACTATACTGTATCCAAACAAAATGCAAAAATAACAAGACATTAACATACCTTCTTCTTCTCGAAATATTGACCATCAATCGCTGGTATTCTTTCCTTTCTTCATTTCTTCAGTAGAACACGTTAATACCCGGTAAAATTATATTTTATGATTTAAAAATTGTCAAAAACAAACAAGCCATTTCGCGCTATTTGAAATTCTGATGTACCAGTGTTGCCAGTCAACAATTCAAAATCACGGGTTTTTTTTTTTTTTAATAAAAATTAAAATATTTTATATTTAATTTATCGAAAGCTGAATTATTATTATTTTTTTTTTACTATAAGGACGTTATTATTGTTATTAAGAGCTTACTAACCCAATTACAACAAAAAATAGGTTATATCTTACGACATCTAGCTTAGAATCACAAATTCTCAACAAAAAGCCGCGGTTGTTCCCTACATGTTTACATTACGTTTTAAGGACACTATAAATAACCTGTTTTAAAACCGTCTAGAATCATCTAAAGCACAACGGTATCTCATTCCCATAGCAACCAAGTACTTAAAATATCGTACATTTACACAATATCACAGTCATGTAACTGGTATTCATAGAGATTTAATGTGTCATAATGAGTGTCGAATTAAGTTGTCAAGAGAACTTTTTTTTTTATGCAGTTTTCTGATCCTGGAAACTAAAGTGCAAAAGCCTGGTATTTGTTTAAACTCAACTTTTATTGGCCAGACTATTGATTTACAAATATTCAAACACGAAAGCTAGAACTGAAAAATACCAGATAAATGAACTGATAAGTTAAACTTATAATTAAACCGATATATGATAAAATTCTGTAGTGAAACTTCATATTATTTTACTTCATTAACAATAATGAAACCGTTGTAAATTAAATCGACCCCCAATTCCCTAGACTGTTAATAAGTTTCATAAAACCTACTTCACGTGACAAAAGTTTAACTCATTTTTCAGTATGTAAAACCTAAAAGTATGTTCCTGCTAACTACTACTATATTCCAAATCACCTCGTTTCCATTCCACAACAACAAATTGTGTTCAGATAGTCTGACTACTGAACACTGACCTACTTATACCCTAAACCGACTTGTTCAAACCCACCTATATATATAAATATAACCAGAGTAGTATTATCTTTTTTTTCGAGATACATTGAACTGTAATAATGAAAATAATAACTGTATATCCATAATAACCTAGGTCCAAATCCTGTTCGCGGCACCAACCAAATTGTAACAAAACCCCCCCTCTATCTAACTATAACTATAAATATCTCTATATCTAGAGCTTCCTATACCTATAAGAATAAAGTATATATTCCTATACGTACGCTGCTATACTACCTAAACTGCAAGCTTAGTTTTATTTACTATAATTATATAGTATCTAATGTTAAATATCTAACCTTATTGTCTCGCAGAGCTGACTAAAGATGACCCAGACCTACTACAAATCTTAACATTAACCCAGGAGCTGGTAGAATAAAAGTTGTATGTAAACTGATACATTTATTAAGACTATTATGTTACATTTTATATGAATATTACTAAATTACTTAAATCTAAGATTGGCCAGTGATCGTTTAGTGTAAACCTAACGTTATGATCCGCAGAACTCAGGTGATGGTAATTTGGAATATCTACCTAATTAAATGTCTAAGTTTTTAGATTTAATTAAACTTCATACTACAATGTTATTCGGAGGCTTATATACGCAATAATAACTAGAATGAAATCACAATGAATGCACGTAGTACAAATGAGGCTTTACTTGATATTTTATGTGTCATGACTGTCTGATGATAGTTTTCATATTTTTCTATAAAAGGTTTGCATCCCTATTTAAAGGGTTGTTGGGGGGGGTCCCCCCAAAAGGCCTCCTTTTACCTCCCCTCACAGCCTTCCAACTTCCACCAACAATGGCATTTTTTTATTTTTATTTTATTTAGAAGTTAGATAAGATGATATCTACTAGTTAAGCAGAGCAAAATTTAACTTTAGAACTCTCAGTATCATTTGTACTGGATAGTTCAAACTTCATTCATTAAATTGATTACAATTGGACAATAATAATGCCATTCAGATTATTTAAAAATTATATTATGAAAATCATATTAAGGTAAAATATTTACAGTCTTAAAATACAACTGGACTGAATTTAAAAGGAATCTAATATCAACATTTGAAATGACCATAATCAGACGGTCAACTTATCATTAAGGTGTTTTACACCAATCTAATAGAAAAAATATACAAGATTCAAATTTCATGAATCTTTTAATGAACTGGACTTTAAGGGCCAAAGTTATATAGTGGACTGATTGTTATCAAATTAAACTTAATGTCTGTCAAGTATGTTGTACAGCATCTTAGAATCTAGAAATACATTCACAACGATTAAAATAAACATAAGTACTGATTAAACCTACGATACGTACTTTAATTAATCCTACAGTTTTAAACAATATAGATTCTACCTAAAGTCTCCCACACGTTAAAATCAGAACGCTCACCAAGGACAACTGAATGTGTTTAACAAATTTATATTTCTCAGTTTATAGAAAGACTTCACTTAGTAATAAGTCTAATTCTGGAATAGCAACAAGCTTTTGGTTTATAGACATTAATTTGTCTCTCTGTTAACGTGGAACGGTTCTCTGGCCTTTTTCAGGATCCTCGCAGATACTGTGTTCCTCGGTACTTTAGCCCGATACAGATTTAAATTTTAATGCCATAAATCTCAGCTTTAAGCTAACTCAACTTTCGTGAGTAAGAATGTAAGATTTGATGATGAAATATTTGAATGAGCAAAGCCAATTCTTAAAACTTCTGTAAGTTCTTGAAGTATCAATTATCCTTTGATAGAACATTCAGATTCCTTTCAGAATACAGAATTTAATATGAAAGTAAAACTAACTTGAAAATGTTAATTTCCAGCAATACTGAGAATTAAATTACACTAAACAGAGCACATTTCTTTTTACAGGATCGAACTGTAAAATTATTTGTAGTAAATAATTCTCAATCATATTCGCAAACATACGACATTTTCCTTCAAATGTTATTAGGCTTTAGTAAGCTCTTAATTTTGATATCTTTTGATTGAATAGGTACTAAAAATGTTAACAACAAACATTTCGAATTAAGTTCATTATCAAAAATGAACTAGTTAATATAGGTCGCATACCGCAAAACAAAATCATAAAATTAAACAATGAGTTCATACATAATTCGCAATGCAAAGTAAAAATAATCGCACATAATAAAAATAGAGCAATCATTATACAAAGGGAAAAGTATTAAAATATTATTTCAATTCAAACAAGAAATAAACATGTCACAATTAAAATAGATAACAAAATGATATTGAAAGTCAAAACTCTGATTCTGCAAATTTTGAACATTTTCGTTATTAAATTTCAGTAATGAAATTTAAGCAAGATTCTTAGATCTCTTTACAACTCATGAATAACCAGAATTGACTCACCCGGCTTTTACTAAAGATTTAATAAAAGAAACAATCCAAACAAAACTCGTTGTCCACTAAATATGAAACACTAAAGTACTTAAAACTCTATATCACAATATCACTTTTATCGATAATCCAAATGAAACTTGATTCTAAATCTGTTTCACTTGGAATTCAGTTTTCTGTCACAATATCGTTATCGTATTTTTCTCTATAATTGCTCTATATTCTCTGTCCCGGTCGTCAAAGAATAATCCACACGTTCTCGCGGACGAGTATCTCACTCTCTCAACGCTCAACAGTTACTGCCCCATTTCCCTCGCGTTTCCCTCAGTTTTTCCTCCTCGTCCCCTGTTCTTAATATCCTTGACAAGCTCTTAATCCACGTTCTCTTGAAAGTTTGCGAAATCTGTCATCGGCTCCATATCCTCGAAATCCCAGAAATCCAGGAAATCCCAGCTAATGTCACTTTGAACTCAACTCCACTGTGTGCCCACTCTTAGTAGCAAATCGGTATTAAAACAGTTTTCTTGTTTGTGGTACACATACAAATTCTATTTTCTTCGCGTACTATATAAACTTTAGAATGATTAATATATAGAAAACTATAGACAATTTAATCTGTTATTTACCTTTAACGCTTTTCCCGCGTTATCCTAGACCAAAAGTTAATTAACAAAACATTATACCGTAAATGTTCTCTTGTTTTTTTCAAATCATAAGCTAGCAACACTGATTCTCAGCAATTACAAAATGTCAACAAACAAATGTAATAGAAAATTATTAAAATGTAAAATAGTGTTTAAATATTAGTATTTTTCCTATACAAATGATAAATATATCTTCGGCAAGAATAGAGATATGTTTCAAAGAAGCAATTGTGCTGTGATTATTTACAAAAATCTGCATAAATATAAACTAAAAGTGTCGAAACAACATTCAGTGCAGTTATTATTCAAATGCAGTTTCCAAAAGGATTTTCAGTTACAATTAAAGACAGAAAGCATTAGTTGACCTTCCTAGAGCCTGCCAGAAAGCTTCTTTTGGAAATAACGACAAAACCGAGCTAAATCATTCTACAGTTTTGTTTGGAACAAAACACAAAAAATACGCAAACATAACCTCGGAAAAAGCGAAAAAGGTATTTATCTACAATGTTTTAACATTTTAACTTCTATTCAGTAGCTTTTTCTTGAAGTATTTCATCAGTTTTAACAACAATCCTTGGCTGCAATCATTCCTTTTTAAAACAAATTGGTGCTACATCTTATCACTGCTAATTCAAGCAAACGTTCTTTGATCCTTTATTCGTATGTGATTGAATTCTCTAATCTCTCATTCTCTGCAAATCTCGACGGTTAATTTTATAAATGCTTGTAGTTTTTCAGTCGAGAATAACTTGATAATCTGAATAATATCATTCAGCATATTGTTTGAAATACACCTTGAATGTTCACAAACATTTTGTTAATTCTCATGTCTTTCTGACTTTGTTTATGTGACTGCAACATAGAATTCTTATCTATTGTTTTAATTAATTTCAGCTTGTGGATTTTACAAGAAAGAAGCAAGTTCTTTTTCCACTTGAATCCTGCGCCTCACTTTCTGTTCGCCTGAAGTTCCTGGAGCATTAATTCAATTCTCCTCCAGCGCTTCTTTTATTGTGATAACACATAATTAAAGGTAACATATTGTCATATATTCCGTTCACTGCATTATTCTCGTACCTGTCAGTTTATTTAACCAAAAATCTAGTTAAAATTTGTTACAATTTTAATACATTAATGTAACTTCTTAGTATATTAGTGGGAGACATAGTTTACTACATGAATCATGCATCATATGGATACCTATTTATATGTGAACAGCGAGTGTGACTCAGCACACTACGAGGAAAATAAAAAACTAAATCTTTACTAATTGAAATTTATATTGAAATTGTTGCAGTTAGTGAAGCTTAATGTAACACTTTTTCCATTAATGTTTGTTTGAGATGTTTGCGACAATGTAGGAGGTTATCAATCAGTGTTTTTGCTGTTTCCTTCAACTGCGGCGGAGTTAAAAAATCTTCATCATCACTATCACTACTTATCATTTTGATAGTTTTATTTTACTTTTCTACAAAAACTGAATCCTCAAACAACACACAAATTGAAAATGGCGCCAATGGCGTCTGCAATTTTCACATGTTCTTTTTTCAAATTGTTTGACACCATCCAACACACAGCTAGTGGCCAGTGTCATTTTGCGAACTTGGAGATAAAAACTCACTGTAAAAACTTTTTGGCTTTTGATATTTAGGTTACCAGCGCATAGTCTTACCCAAAATTAAAAAAGAAAAACCACGTAAGAAATGGATTTTCATACACTTTTCTCTCCCGCTCAGATGCGTTTTCTCCCCGCATATTTGTTCGATATGCAATGACGTACTTTCTACCGTAAATTTGATAAAGTATCAAGGTACTTTCCGAGCAGGTGTAGTATAAAGAATTATTACGGGTACCTATACTAAGCACTGTACGGTCACAGGCTCATAAGGTAGATAGATACCAAAAGTTAATCGACTAAACTCAAGATGTATGGAAACTAGATTTATTCCGTTATCTTGATATTAGGCTATAGCTAAAGTTATTCATTATGACAGTATATATTGTACCTACCCCCTTATGCTTCTCTTTTCCCTATATACCTCTGTGAATCTCTGCACTTTCCTAAGCTTGTATTATGCACTAAGAAAACATCAAGAAACCTAGATAACAATGTGAAGACATACTAGACACAGCTTTAAGTTATCAGATTTACCTAATCATGATTCCTAGTGCGGAAATTTTCTAGAAATTTTAGATTTTATTAGAATTCGTAGATCTTCTACGACCGTAGATCTTTTACGACCGTAGATCTTCTACGATCGTAGATCTTGTACGATTTCTAGTAGATTTTCGCATTTCAGTCCATCATTAATTCGGTATTCCAGCCATTAATTGTATTATTGTTATGGGTAACGGTAAATAACTCATACATTTAATTTTCGTTTATTTTCTTATTTCGTGTTTTGATTCTTTTAATAAGTTAATTTAATGCTCGGTTTCACGGTTTCTGGTGGGCTTCCGTTAATCCTGATCTTCTACGATTTCTACTGAATTTTCGTAGTAGACCATCAAATAAACATTTCACAAAAATCAAAAAGTAAAATATGGAAAAGAAACAAAAACCAAATACGGTTCCATACCATAATCCACAATACATGTTAATTTCCGATTGACTGCAAAGCTCGAGTTAGGGTCAGCTCACACCAGTGAATGGAGCGGCAGGATGGAATCAGATTAGAAATATACCTTTATAGCATATTTGCTCGTAAAGTGGCTGTAATTACACCAATTTCAATATCGTAATGTATTTCATTACGCACTTGTGCTTTGTTGTAATGTAAAACGCACGCCGCCACCGACTGCAGAACTCTGTGGTCTCGTTCCTCCTACTTTCACTCAAGAGAGTGAGAGACATTACGGCCCTTGTGCGGTAATGTAATGTAAAACGCACGATGCTTCGACTGATGCACGACTGTCACTCAAAGTCAGAGTTTTATTAATTTCCTCGCAAATATGTCATAAAACGTCGTATGACAAACGTGCGCTTTGAAAATTACCGCACTTATACCATAATGTACTATTACTAGTAAATACTATTTTATCATACTCTAAACCAGGACGGGCAGCGTCCTGGTTTTACCCAGGTACGATTGTTATTGCTGCAAATCTTCTCGTTGAAACACTCTAAAAGACAGTGAAAACCGCAGTCGATTTTGTTGAGTGTATTAGAAGATATAAGCGGATACACAGATGGGACAGACTTTGCTTTATTAATATTATGTAGTGATGAAACACAAAATGAATTAATCATTCACATTCAACTGAGCCGCTTTTGATAAATCAACAATACTGTACGTGGATGTCACATCGATTCGTGCAAACCATTCGAATCCTGTACACGGTGGAAGACGGTGGTGACATTTTTTGCAAAAAATAATTATTATAAAATCGGCCAAGTGCGAGTCGGACTCGCGCACGAAGGGTTCCGTACCGTATGAGAGCCCCATTTCTCTAGTCGTTATCAATAGCGAGCAAAAAGCTCCAAAAAATCACGTTTGTTGTATGGGAGCCCCCCTTAAATTTTTATTTTATTCTCTTTTTTTAGTATTTGTTGTTATAGCGGCAACAGAAATACATCATCTGTAAAAATTTACTTGTCTACCCATGATGGTTCATGAGATACAACCTGGTGAGAGAAAGACAGACGGACATCGCAATCTTAGTAATAGAGTCCTGTTTTTACCCTTTGGGTACGGAACCCTAAAAAGCACATTTGAAATTCTACCGCCGTGCTAACTAGTATGTGCTGGCCATTAAACACAGGTTTTCTGTTAATTAAACTCGTCGTCCTGCCAGCGGTGACGTGTCCAGGAAATGTGACCTCAGGCGCGCGGACCTATGAAAAGCTTCACCTTTTCATTGACGCAGTTACGTGTTTTTTTTATGCCTGTTATAGTTATAATTTTTCGGAAAAAATTGCAAACCGCCTTCCATTGTTTACAAAATTCGAATATTTCGCTCGGACTGTTTACATTATTGTTGATTTATTAAAAACGGCTCAGTCGATTTCTGTAAAATTTAAAAAGCTAACAAAGTTAGCCTTGGGGTTATACCCTTTCAAACTAAAAAAGATTCGATCCGGTTCACAATTGGCGAAATTATCGATGTTCATCGTGTACGAAATTCGGATAATTCGCTCGAATAGCTTACATTATTGTTGGTTTTTTCAAAACGGCTCAGCCGATTTCTGTAAAATTTAAGAGGGCCGCTTTTCGAACTAAAAAAATTTTCGATTCGGTATACAATTGGCGAAATTATCGAAGAACATACACAAAAAAAATACACACACACGAACATAGAACCTCCTCCTTTTTGGAAGTCGGTTAATGAAATCAATGTTTGTTCTTCTCCAAAAATGGTATAACCCGACTTCCAGAGGTAAAGATTTCGAATTCACACGAATCGATGTGTCATCTATATGGTAGTTTTATATTAATGTTAATTTTTCAAAAACAATGTAGCCGATTTTGATAACATTTAAATGGGACTACTGAAAAATACCCTTTCGAAATAACAAATACTTTTTTCAAATCGGTTTAGATTTGCGAAAATATCTATGAACATACATAAAAAAATATTTACGTACAGACAAACATAGTACCTCCTCCCTTTTGGAAGTTAACACATACACCACACTATTGAGATACATACATCTCTAAATCGTTACAAAAATACTTCCTAATACGCTAATTATTTTAATTAACTAAAATTTGTTTTTTAATGTTCTCAGACCAGCTAACCACAACTCTAACCGACCAATATAAACATAAATTACATTCAGTAGTTCTGCAACTATTTTATCCTCTTTATCCTAACTACCCTTGTACTTATCCTAGACATTTCAGAAGAGAACGTCAATTAAAAATCAGGATTCGAAAATTCACAAAAAGATAGCTCACAACATCAGTTTAATAAAACTTTTGGGGTTTGTTTCCTTAATTTAAATCAAATTTCAAGGATGACGCAGCTGCTACACTTGAATCTCAACCGCGGCATCTTCAAATTGGTTCACCCTATTTCAAACGCCCTCACGAAGCGCCTTAAAGGAAAATACATTATTATTTTGGTATCTGAAGTGTTGATAGCATATTTTTGCTAGAATTAACTATGTTCCAAATATTCAATACCTAGACTTAGAGGGCGTAAAGATATTGTGGCATGTTATTCTTATCCTAGGACTTAACGCGTGATGAGCAAAAAAAGAAGGTTTTAAGAATGAAAAATATGCTAAGGCATTTTCTGACCTCTATACGCGTATTTAAAACAACGTACACGTAAGAACTTCCAGGTAAAGTTCACAGAGTCTAGGAAGAATGGTTCTGGGTCACGTTATATCCCACTTATAATGTGTAACCAACTTAAATCTCTCATATATTACAGATCCATGCTTTGGTATAACTCTGTTAAGTATCACCTGAAAACATTGCAGTCGATACAGAAGCTTGCCAAGAAGCTAATAGGCAACAACACCTTGGACAAAGTCGAGAGTAGAGACACAAGTTCGCGTGTCTATCGGTTTTTGATCCTTACCGTACCGGCTTTTCAAAGGCCTCTACTGAACATAGGCTTACCTACAAAGGACGATTGAGCCATACCCTCCGTGCTATCTCAGTACAGTATAGATAACAAACGCTTTCGATTTTTTTCTACAGACGCATGTAGTTTGTTTCACGATGTTTCCCTTTAACGAAAATCCTTCGATGTATAAATCTGCACCTACGAGAAAATTCCAACGAAAACTGTCTCACTAAACCTCAGCTTTAGTTTTTTTTATCAAATTCCCTTAAATTTCAGTATGCGCAAGGATGTACTTTACGGGAAACACACCGCACCAGCTTGCATATCATTGCTTAATTCCGCATAACCAAGGCTACATCTTCGTTTGGTGGACATTCCCCACATACAGAAAAGGTGACTTTATTCCACATTTCTTGAAACAAACAGCAAGAACGTAGAATTCTCCACCTGAGTTTGTTTCCCGTAAATTACATTGTTGATCAAATCTTCATCAAATCAAGAGTGACTTTTTGGATCAAAATTCTAGATGAAAATTAAGTTTTTAGAATTAATTTATTAAGCTGATATTCAAGATTATTTCATTGGTTTCTAAGGCTTAAAAAAATAATCTGGCTATAGATTGGTTAGATTATATCCATGTTTAAAATCAGGATCACGTCAAACGCAAACCTGTCCAGTGAAAATAAAGTAATTTTAAAATTTTAATCGAATAATCTTTTTAATATAAGTTTTTTTAAATGGTATTTTTTGGGTTCCATACCCAAAGGGTAAAAAAGGGATGCTATTACTAATACTTCGATGTCCGTCTGTCTGTCTGTCACCGGGCTGAATCTCATAAACCAGCTAGGCAGCTGAAATTTTTACAGATGATCTATTTCTTTTACCGATATAAGAACAAATTCTAAAAACTTAATAATATAAATATTTAAGTGGGACTCCCATACAACAAATGTGATTTTTAGGAGTTTTTGCTCGGTACGGTACTTACGGAAACCTTCGTGCGAGAGTCCGACTCGCACTTAGCCGATATTTACCCTTTGAGTACGGAACCCTACAAAATGATGACATATTTTTCTTCATGATAATAAATATATAATCATGCAACAAGTACACATTACGCCACAGCTGTTTTCCAAATAAACTTCAATATCAAAAACTTAATATGTAGTACGAGTAGGTACAAATTGCGGGCGCTTGATAGGTAGGTAGGAATATAAAAATATTTTATCACATAATTATTGTTTTAAGTATTTGCAGCACTTAGATTCAGTTTGTACAGATACTACCTATAGATATACGAGTATATTATCATTACCAGGCATAATCAAACAACCGTAAACCGTAAGGTTGCCTGAAAGAAATCGCTTTTAGTGATAAGGCCGCCTGTTGTTGCCACTAGTTTTTAAGTTGTTCTTTCTTTGTTTATATTATATGGTGTGAACAATAAAGAATTTATCTATATATCTAAACGTTTGTAAATGTCACTCACATTCATTACGGTGCGTACACATTAAAACCACTGTTATACAAAGTTACACATAATGTTACATAATGTGTTGTTTAAGGGGAAAGATTATTACTAACCGACTTCCAAAAAGTAGGAGGTTCTATGTTCGTCTGTATATATTTTTTTAGTATTCAGATTGCTTATGCCGTTTAGCCATGACGTGTTTTTGAGATGTATATGATACTCACTCCACGGCGCCCTGAGCCCAGTGTCGGATTGAAAGATTTTATGCAGTGAATCTAGATTTTATGCAAACAACTTTTTATGTTCATGCATGCTATCGCTATAAGCAATTAAAAAATCAGAGGCATACAAGTGACTTAGAAACTCTGACACCATGGCTAGCCATGTCATAGCGATCCATAGATATATTTTCTACTCGTAAAAAAGTATGATGTTGTATAAAAGTAAGACCGTATAGCATATAGGTACGATCTTACTTTTTATCCTAAACATATCATAGCCTTACATACAAACTGACTTACTTTTTTGTCCTAATAACATTCATATCCTCCGGGAGAGCAGGTGAAACCGGCATAGCTCCTAGTAATAATTATTATGAGCCCTCGAGGTGAATTGAACGCATGTGATGGTCTGCTAGGGACCATAGTCTTTGTTGTTAGTTCGGACAGAGAATGTCCAATTTGTAAAATGAGCTTACCCTTATCAGGAAAGCGATATAACGGTCCTTGTGCAAAAACTGTACGTAGGTAGTTGTTTGTGTAAATTATTCTTCTTGTAATGTTGGCACATACGGCCTTTTCCTAAATAAGGGACGCTATATTATATGGAAGTGATGTTTTTGCTCGACTGCCTAAAAAGGGTAGGTAGGTAGTAAGGATTTTTTACTTTTTACCATATATACACATACTATTACGAGTATTAAATATACATTACATATTAATGTACTATGAACGTTTCTGTGGAGTCTCTTGAATCGATGACCGACTTCAAAAAAGGAAGTTTCGTTCAAAATTTGCTGAATGCTCTTTATTTTTCGTTACGCGATTACTCCGCCAATTATGAATCGATTTTACTGATTCTTTTTTTTTTGTTTTGGTGTGGTTCTTAGGAGATAGGCCAGGCCTACTTAAAATTAATCGAAAACGGTTTTCAAAAATAAAAAAAGCTGCGAGCGTTTCTGACGACGCCGTATGTTAACGGCGGAATCATACTAATTGCCTGCGACATATGCATCGATTCGCGCGAACTATTCGAATTTTGTATTGGAAACGATTGAAGTCAGTCGTGTAATTTTTGGCGATAAATATAAAATAATTATAATATAAATATCTTATAAACTACAAATTGTATTAAAGCATGCATAATTATTTTATAAAATATATGAAATATTTTATAAATTAAGTATAGCCATAATTTTTATTTGAACGAACCTATTTCATTCCTTCTTTCTCTTAAAATTAGTCGTAGCAAAACCATAAAACCCAGTAAAACTTAACTTGAACGCGCACACTGATGGTCCCGTATAAAAATTCAAATTTTCATTTGGGTACATTTGTCTGACAAAGGATACAAATAGAAAAATGTTTATAATGAATTGTTAGTGTTTTAAATTACGTAATTATTCCGCTATAAATTAGTCTCAATCAAAATTTAAAAAATGTGTACTTAATTTCATCTAAACCTTTGTACCTATATAGTTTAATAAGAAGTATACAATGCTAAGTGACATTTTAATCAAAATTTAGCAATAGACAATCTTCTTCTTCTATCTATCTTCTATTATATAAAGATGAATCGTGGTTGTAGTCTCGCTAAAACTCTAGAACGGCTGGACCGATTGGGCTAATTTTGGTCTTGAAATATCCGTGGAAGTTAAGGAAAGGTTTAAACGGTGAGAAAATATAAAAATATTGTGAGTAAAATAATAAAGACACTCATTTAATATTCCCATAAAAAAATGTTCCTGCATGTAAAGGTTGTCATTGACAGATGACAGATGGTGAAATGAAGTTCACCGGGGCAGCTAGTTTTATATATGATATTTATGTATCTTCTAATTTAGTTTGTCTCGGCGGGGCCTGTTTACAGTTATGTATAAATGCTATGTTTAAATAATCTCCTTACCATACGTGACAATGTACCTTATTACAGTTAAAGGTAGCAATAAAACTATTAATCTGATGTCGTTAATCAGGTAGGTAAATAGCTCGAATCAAACTTAATGACGGCTGTGAACTTAGAAACACCACTCCACATCGCTACTGACATATGAATTTGCTACTGCGCAACGACCCGCCTCGTTACTAACGCCATACTACATATATAGCAGTATTTTTTTTTCTAATTATTCTTATACTACGGGCTTAGACCCATAAGTCGTGCACTGAAAATCTCTATCTATACAGGGTTATTTCTAATCAATCATCAAAACTAACAACTTGTGTTCTTTTGTTTTGTCAAAACTCAAAAAAATTATTTGTTGTTCCATAGAAAAATATCGTTCACCCGCGAAATGTATGGAACAGCTAATTTTTTTTGAGTTCTGACAAAAATTCGCAGAACAAAAGTTGTTAGTTTTGATGTACAGAATAAGCCCCTAAAATGATGCTACTTGATTAAAAATAACCCTGTATAATATATAGAAAATTAATCGTGGTTGTTAGTCTCGCTAAAACTCGAGAACGGATAGACCGATTAGGCTAATTTTGGTCTTGAAATTTCTGTGGTGGTTTAGGCAAGGTTTAAATGGAGAAAAAATTTATAACAATTGCGATAAAATAATAAAAACATTAATTTCATTTTCCCATACAAAATGTTCCTGCATGTAAATGTTGTCATTGACATTTGACAGTTTGTTTTTGAGTTTTGACCCATGATGGTCCCATTTAAATTTCACAGAAATCGGCTGAACTGGTTTTGAGAAAACTATCAATAATGTAACCAATTCGAGCGAAATATCCAAATGTTGTACACGATGAACATCGATGATTTCGCCAATTGTGACCCAAATCGAAAAATTCTTTTTTTGGTCTAAAGGGTATACTCCCAAGGTGGCTCCATTTAACTTTACAGAAATTGGCTGAGCCGTTTTTGATAAATCAACAATAATGCAAACAAATCGAGCGAGATATTCGAATTTTGTACACGATGGAAGAAGATTTTTTCTATTTTTTGCGAAAAATTTGATATTTTATTGCCATGGAACCCTAAAAATGAGAAGTTGGAAACATGGATTACATACAAGTAGCTACTGCGCACTTCGCTAATGTTCTGGGCAGGGGTGGGTCCGAGGACCCCTAAAGTTTCACCCCGTGATCATAATTTCAATTTAAAAGTTTTCTAACTTTGTTTACGTTGCGCTAAATCAACGGATATGAGAACCGTGGACCGAGGGATAACACAAATATTGTGAAATGAGGTGTAGTATTAATTTTAAACAAACACGACTACGGTATAATTATGATGCGTTGGGTTTTGTAACCGGTAAAAAGAAATGTATGGTTAAAAATGTACCTTTTAAAAATTCTTTACGGAGAAATGAAAATGATCACGAAAATAAGCGTGGTTTTTGCATTTTTAATTTAAGTATAACACAACATTCATAGCAGTGCTATGCGAGACGAGCCTGCGTGCCAGTACTTCAACCTTGAAAAAGATCGCCAAATGCGATCGTAACTACCTCTATAACAGCAGTTCTACTAAAATTAAGCGTCAGTAACATCTGTGTTATACTTTAATTAACAAGAAATGAAAATGTTTTTCTTTGGCAACAATAATAAAAATCTTGTTTAATTCTTCTTCTTCTTCTTTTCAGCCATAGGACGTCCATTGCTGGATGTAGACCTCCCCTAACGATCTCCAATAAAATTGGTATTTGCAATTGGTGGCGGCTTGCATAAATCGAATTAAATAGTTTACTAGAATTGATGTGTTATTTTTCAAAAACAAATGAACCAATTTCTTTAAAATTTATACCTATAGGACCAATTTCGAGGAATTTTATTGAATTTTTAGTGCAGCCAAATTATACGTTTTTAGTTCAAAGCGCTTACATTTTTTTAGCGGTAAAATTTGATACAATAATCGACTACTATATTGCCATATCGTAATTGGCCTGGGGCAATCAACGGTTATTGAGTTTTGGAATATAATCGACAGAGCAATTGAAAAATTGGCAAGTATTGCTGATATTTTCGGTATTCCCATCAGTAGCAAAATGTAGGTACTTACGTGATTAAAATTGTTGAGCTTCGAATGAAGCTAAATTGATTAAATACACAATATCATCCATCCATCCATCGGCCGTAAGACATCCGCTGCTGGACATAGGCCTACTTTATAGATTTCCAACAAGTCCAGTTGGAAGTAGCCTGCATCCAGCGCATTCCTTCGATCTTTATTATATCATCAGTCTACCTAGCCGGTGGACGTCCTACGCCTCAGTTGCTGGTACAGCCCCATCGGTCATCTGTTCTCCGAACTATGTGCCCTGCCTACTGCCACTTTAATTTGATAATCTTCAATCTTCTTTAATTCCGCTGGGCTATGTCAGTAACTTTGGTTCGTCTACGGATCTCCTCATTTCTGGTGCGATCTCGCAGAGACACCGAGCATAGCCCTCTCCATAGCATGTTGGGCTATCTTGAGCTTATTCATAAGGCCCAAAGTAAAATACCACGTTTCGGTTCCATATGTCATCACTGGTAACACACAACAACGGTTAGTTTATATCCACTTATGATTAATTTATTAAGCTGCATTTTTAAAATTTTCAGTAATCCAAGTACCTATAGCTTGACTATAAGTGCGTGTTTTGGAGATAAAAGCATTGTATCTTTTGTTAAGAGCTATTTACGGAGTAACAATACCAGCTATCTTTTTGGCGCTAAGAAAATTGAAAAGAGAATGAAATAGAAAGTAAAAAATACAAAACTAACTATAATATCTGTTCTATTATGTTTGCTTCTCAAACAACACAATGCAACTTCAATGCTTGTAAATAATATCAGTTCAAACAAAAAATTAACCACCCATTATTTCTATTTAAATTACTATTTTTACTGACTTCCAAAAAGGACGAGGTACTACGTTCGTCTGTATTTTTTTTTCTGTATGTTCATCTATATTTTCGCAAATTGAGAAGCATTTAAAAAAAAAAATCTGTTTGAAAGAGTATCTTTCCGAGGTGGTCCTATTAACATTTTATCGAAATCGGCTGAGCTGTTTTTGATAAATCAACAATAATGTAAATGGATCTCACATCGATTTGTGCAAACTATTCGAATTTTGTACACGGTGGAAGTCGGTGTTGTGATTTTTTTGCGAAAAATAATTAATTTACCTAATGCCCGTTTAACAAAATCAGAAATATTTCCAAATGTTAAATTCAGTCTCATAAACAACCGAAGTTATGAAACTGTGCAAAAGAGATAACTGTCAACAGTTTGTTTCACAGATCTTACGAGATAGGACATCTCTTGATCTAGTGAGGACCTACTTTGCTCAATACTCGCAGCTGGCTATGACAATAATTACACAATTGTTACTCACAGAACACATCAAGTATTTTGAATAAGTATTCACGTACGTGCTCACACGTTACTAGGTACCTGCAATGTATAAGTCGTAAAAAAGATCTAACGGTGTATGAGTATTTGCTACTTATATGCGTGTAATAGTCGAAACGTTCTAGAGTGAACACCACGTACCAGCAAGCGCGACTTACGACGTTTAACCAGGTGAGTAGATGACCTCATGGAAACCACAGAATCGCGCTGGATGCAAGCCGCTTTCAACCAGTGTTATCGGAGTGCCATTAGGGGAGGTCATATCCAGCAGTGGACATCCTGTGACTATATTGGATGGATGAATACTTGAAAAGATGTATATGTCTCGCGCGCCAGGTAAACAAAAGTCCTCTCTCTAGATATCTACGGTTTATCCCCTTTAATGTGTGTAAAACACGAAACTTAAGCCTCTGCTAAGCCTCATGTACCTGTCAGCGATAAATAAATGGGGTTATGTTACATAACACACGCAAAGTACCTAAATAACTCGTTGTAATAGATTTTGCCGTAATGCGTCAAACAACAATAAATTTATGAACAGATATTTGGCAAGCATCGGGGTCCGGAAAAGCGTGATAATTTCTGGTGAGTAGGTTACAGTGTTTAACGGTCTTTTACTCTTGCACGGCTATCTCTTTCGCACATTTTCAAGTATCAGTATAATAGGACTTGATTTCTTTTCAATTGTACCTTGTAGGTATATTTAAACTATAACAAATAGTTATACCTATAGTATACGTTGTTCCTTCGTTGTGAAGTTCGTTTTTGAAATATGTCGATATTCAATATATTTTATATATATAAGCCGTGGTGGTCTAGCGGTAATGACACCCGCCTTACAATCGTGAGGTCGTGGGTTCAATCCCGGCCCCGTACCAATGAGTTCTTTGTAATTTATGTACGGAATTTAACACCACTGGCTTTTCGGTGAAGGAAAACATCGTGAGGCAACCTGCATACGTCCGTAGAAGAAATTCGATGGCGTATGTGAATCCACCAACCCGCACTGGGCCAGCGTGGTGGATATGGCCCAATCACCCTTCGCGGGTAGGCCTCTACGTTCTGCAGTGGACTATTAAAAAGGCTGGTACAGGATACAATATATTTTAATTTACCCACATTATTACATCTTTTGGTACATTTTTTCATTTTTTTCCGTATATTTAAGAAATTTGTAAAATACTACAAATCATGGTCTGATTTCGTAACACAAACGTTACCATTTTATTTCAAATAGGTAAACAGATATAATTATATTAGGGAACATCATACACACGGTCGCTGACCCCAAACGCTTTGTGGTTTGACTACTAGACCGATCAATTTCATTTACAACTTTTTTTAGGGTTCCGTACCCAAAGGGAAAAACAGGACCCTATAACTAAGACTTCGATGTCCGTCTGTCCGTCTGTCTGTCTGACTGTCTGTCTGTCACCAGGCTGTATCTCATGAACCATGATAGCTAGGCAGCTGAAATTTTCACAGATGATGTATTTCTGTTGCCGCTATAACAACAAATACAAAAAACAAAATAAAATAAATATTTAAGGGAGGCTTAGACGTTTTTCGCTCTATATTAATAATGGCATCAGGTAGATGCTTGAAATTTTCACAGAATATTTAATTTTATATCCATTTCAATAATAAATCATAAAATTAAAATTTATACATTACGGAACCCTCCGTGGGCGAGTACTCGTACTTGGCCGATTATTTTATCTTTATTAATGTGAACAATAAGCGCATGCAAACGTGCGCAAACGCCTTAAAGCTGGGCGACGCATGTTTTATACCAATTGGGGCATATTTTACGGTAGTATGCATTTCTGTTTGTATTTTAAGATAAAATTCGGATTTCAAGCCTCAATAGACCGGTTAGTTTTCTGCAAGTTTTTTTCACCTAAGGATATCTTTAGTTATAACCAAGAACAAAATGTAATAAAAAAGTTATCGAAATACAAACTCGTAAATTAGCGTAATCCGCGGTTATATTGTTGGAAAAGAAGTTTAACAATTAGAATAAGTAAATAAATAAATATTAGGGTATATCTTACACACAGTCCCTGACATCAAACTAAGAAAAGCTTGTGTTATGGCTGCGAGAGACTGATAAACTACTTTTTTACTTACATTTAAATAAATACATAGAGATAATAACATCCAGATACACAGCAAATACATTCATCACATAAATACCTGCCCTAGGTGCTAATAAAAATACCTCTTTGACCCAGGAGTCAGAGAGTCACTAACCAGTGGACCACTGCGGTAGTCAAATACACCTTGGAATTTTGATAGACTCGTTTTAATTTAAGCTTTTATGTTTTTACTGTGTCATCGTACATTTATAAGGATTTGTGAATTAATAAATTAATTATTATTTATTTTTATTTACACCAGACTAGACCAGAGAAAAGCCATGGTGGTCTAGTGGTAATGACACCCGCCTTACAATAGTGAAGCCATGGGTTCAAATCTCAGTCCCGTACCAATGCATTCCTCGGAATTTCACACCCATGGCTTTTCGGTGAAGGAAAACACCGTAAGGAAACCTGCATACGTCCGCAGAAGAAATTCGATAGCGTATGTGAATCCATCAACCCGCACTAGGCCAGCGTGGTGGATTCGTGGGTAGGCCTAAGTCCTGCAGTTAACTATTAAAAATAAAGGTCGGTACAGTAGACCATAGAGAAGCGGCTTGGATCCAGCGTATTGCTGAGGTCGTGTCCACCAAGCTCCAAAACAAAATTCTATCTACTACAGAATAATAATAAATGTGTTACTGCGTATATCCTTAGATCAAGTAAATATGTGTAGGTATTTCCTGAATCGAATAAACAATTCATTTTTGAATGAGTGAAATTAGTCATGTGATTTAACAATGTTTGTTTCATTTTAACCCTTAACTACCTACCAGCGGTATGTGAGACCGCGGCGTATTTTTAAATTCAATTTTTTCGATCTGTATGTATCTTAGGACAGTGTGCGTCTATTTACCTTTTCAACACATCCATCAAAACCACTCTTGCGCTCGGTGAGTGTACATGCTTGCAAATTTAGCCAGGGTGAGTATAAATCATTCATCACCGGTCAGTGTGATCGCACGAAGGTGGTTACGTGACTTTTTTTCATTCAAACGATGATGGTAATGATGATGTAATTTCAGCACGACTTCCAAAAATATGCTTCAGATGATGCAGAATAGATACAAAAGATTATGATTCTTGTCTTATGTTCTTTACTTATGTTTTATGAGTTGTGTGCCAATTTGTTTGAGGTATGCTTAAAAACTAGTAGTGACACTGCTGCAGAAATTGTGGATGTTTGGTTGTAGTTTTGTTGAAATATTCTGTTTAATTTTTAGTTTTATTCTTAAATTGTATAGTTATTATCCTAAACTTAAATAAATTAATCCAAAAAGATGATATTTTATGAATTTTATAAATTAATCTCACTATTTCGAAAAATTATCTTTTTAGGTTAAAATTACTAGTTTTTGAAGTATTTTTTTACAGTTTTTAGATATTTGAAAGTGTTTAATAAAGTTTTAAAGTACAAACAAGTATTTTTTACATTTGAATCCTTTTGAATACTGTGGCACCCCCATTTGAGTTGGTTACAAATAAGCGGTCTCCAATACCGCACGTAGGTTGTTACGTTACAAAAATAGGTGGTAGGTGGTTAAGGGTTTACAATTTTCGCTGTTTGCGTTGTCAACAACAAATGTTTGTTAATATATCAAGCTATTTTTATCAAAAATGCACCATAATGTTAAATGTGTAGTTATTACAGGTTGTTAGGTACGTATTAGTCCAGCTCAATCACTACAGCATTTGTGTGAACATGTCGAAATGCCCCAGGTAAAGTTCTGAAACTGAAATAATAACCACTGATGTACTAAAATTTTACAAATATTATTCCTCCAGTAAAATTGCATCAAAGATCGCAAATTCAAAGATAAACTTTATCAAAAATGTGGAACGAATTATACAGGGTTATAAAGAACTGAAAAACCAAGGCAAAAATACCACCATCATTTAGACCATCATTGTGAACAATATTATATTTATTATGGGGCCCACCCGAAATTTGATAGAAAAAAACGGCTGTAACTACATTTTGTCGATACCAAGTTGCGATACAAAGGCTTATTTTTTTCTTGACTTCTAGGTTTGCCCCATAGCAAAAGTTGTTCATAATGATGCTCATAATCACCCCCTTATGTTAAGTATAGGGCAAGTAGATAACTCGGTACACCAGAACAAGACAAAGATATTTTTTCGAGTGTTAAAAATAAGATAAGTAAAAAAATCGGCCAAGTGCGAGTCGGACTCGCGCACAAAGGGTTCCGTACCGTGTTTGGTGTCCCTTCAGCCCCATTCCTCTTGCCAATACTAATAGCGAGGTAAAAAACTCCTAAAAATCACGTTTGTTGTATGGAAGCCCCTCTTGAATATTTATTTTATTCTGTTTTATTTGTTGTTATAGCGGCAACAGAAATACATACAACAGAAAATTTCAGCTATCTAGCTATCACGGTTCATGAGATACAGCCTAGTGACAGACAGACAGATGGACATCGGAGTCCTAGTAATAGGATCGCGTTTTACCCTTTGGGTACGGAACCCTAAAAAGGACATAAACGAGCACTCTGAATACAATATAAAATAAAAATTTGATAATTGGGTTTTTGGAAATTTTATACCAAGTAGGTTAAAAAATTTAAAAATCTAACTATTTAAATCTTGCAAATAAGTTTTTTTTGGTTTATTGCTCAGCTTATGTTTATGCGAAACCACAGGATAGAGCTTGTTTTGTAATGTACTGTACTTATTAGTTTAATTGCTTTATTAATATGCTTTTTGTAAATAATAGTGTGAGTAGTTTTTTAGTTTATGGAATGTTATATAAGTTTTGTAGAGTAAAAAGTTCTGTACCGTACTAGTTTTTTTACATTCCACTACTGAACATAGGCCTACACAAAAAGTTCAGCATATTACATGACTCGTATAAGCCTAGTACAAATAAATGGTATAGCGAAACTAAACACAGTAAGTAAGCTTTCGCTTTTGCTACCCTAAAAACGATTATAAAAGATTACATTGAACTTGTTTTCAGAAATGTACGTAACCAAAGCGGACAGAAAAGCAATCCGAACGCGAGGCCGCTTAAAACGAATCTCAAAAAGCTACTATTGCACTCAGAAATACGCTCGAAATTTACTGGAGATTGCATGCCAATGGATGGCAGACCAATTCTACCAGCAGCACCGGCACTTAGAAAAATTACCAATCCTCGTTGGAATATCGTTTGAAGAAACCGAGGAAATAAAATATAAGTTACGGCCGAATCAAACGCCTTGGCGGTCGTGAAATTATCAACAAGCTGCGCGAACCTTATTAGGTGAGCTTCAATCAGGATTGGGTAATCCGCAGCTTGTAGCTAACATCACAGCTGGCAAATATCATTGATATTAGACTAATTTCCACACATAGATAGTGCCAGGAAAAATGAAATATGAGTATACAACAATTGATATCGCGTTTGCGGTAACATATGAAGAATAATCCGTTGCAACAATTTGCAAATAACTAATGCGGAAAAATAGCTTTGCAAATGTTGGCGATAAAAATATAAAAACGATAAAGGTACATATTCAGTAAGTAGGTAAACTTATTTACTCACAAAATAAATCTTACTTATGAATCCAATAAGATTTTGCCCATTTTGTGTGTGTAGTGGTAGTTGCCGCTGTACCTATATAGTTGATATTATAACGACCATGGCAAAAATTGTACGCTCTATTAACTACTTACTCAACACTACCACTATACTTATAATACTTTGAGAAACCTTAAAATATTACCTATCTCGTTAGTACACCGTAAACATAAACTCAGAATATTATCTACCTATTTCGTTAATACGTTGTAAACAAGGATTATATTTAAAAAAGCCTTTTTTAAACAAGCTTTTACTGAACAAGTACTCGCCAAGACGAATCAAACGAGCCGAAACTCGATAGGGTTGCGTCGTTTCATTACAGAGTTCCTATGACTACCTTCCAGCTCCATCATCAGACCCTGGTTACCATTGAAGGACAAATTACTCGCCAAGACCATTCAAATGAAACCCAACTCGATGAGGTTGTGTCGTTTCATTGCTAAGTTATTTTGGCCACCTTCCAGCTCAATCATCAGATCAGCACCATGTCATCATAATACTGCATTGTCTGCAAAATTTCAGCTCAATCGGTAACAGGGAAGTGGATCAACTTTAACTTGAAAGATTTGATTACGAACCGACAGACAGACAACGGGACAGGTGAAACTAAAATAAAAGTTTATAACATGTTACAAGCTTTTATTTACTTGAATTTATGTATAAAGCAAAAGGGGCAATGTCAACTGAAATTCATTCTACAAAGAACCCATTAAATACATTGATAAACTTATTTCGAACGCGAGTAACGTTCGAGAAAGAAATTTAAGAAGTTTCATCGAGCAACGAAATAGACCATTAAGCAAGATTATTAAAGAAAAATAAAAGTAATAAAACAAGTCGTGCGTATCTTGTAGAAAAGAGGATGTTGAGGATGCTCGCGGCTCGCGGCTGAGGGCGGGCGGGAAGGGCGGGCTTCATCCCCAGTCGCCTGTCGACTGCCACGGAGGCAAGGTCGGACCCGTGTCTCTGCTCTGCGCATAAACTTTTACCCCTCGAATAGTCGTCGGTTTGTCGGTCCGCGCGGGATTTTCAACCGGTGATTCACATGATGCGTTTCATCCTATGAGACTCTTCAGTCTTCACAACAGTCAAAATGATGCCGTTCAGACTTTTATTTCGCGTCGTTCAAATTGTGTTTTTGACTTTGATTATTCTTTACTTCAATACTATTGTGGGACAGGCTAGCAGCGAGAAGATACCGATTGGTAAGTCATTTTTGTGTTGCTTTTCTTTTTAAGTTTCTGTGCCCAAATGGCGCAGAAGAACCCAGCTGTCAGGGTTTCTGTCTTTTTGTTTGAGTGCCACACGTCTAAAGCTCGTTAAATGTGTGAATTACAGGTAATTTTTGTAGAATATTAAGTCAAAATTAAGCTTTAACAGTCACATGATAAATTACGTAGATAAATAAGATATAATATGTGTAATTTGAAAAATAGTTTTATTTGACTAGTTACATACGAGATGTCATATATAAATATACATTTGAATAGAAATCTTTTTAGAAGTTCCTTACATAAAGAGAAATATGTTTTTATAGGCAATACATAAGTAGAGATTGCAGACCTAGATTGCTTACAGTTTATTCTTGTCCAGCTGTTGCCGGCGACTTTGTAATCGTGAGTTTCGTTTTCACCCCCATAATTTGGCTTTATCGCGAAAACCATTAATTTTCAGCAGATGTTAACATGTTACGAAAAAAATTCGTTTCGTGTTTTAGGTTCGTAGGTTGGATAGTTTTGAATTTTTGTAATCAAGTAACTTTGTGAGTCTTATTTAACACAGTAATACCAATTTTTGGTGTGTACCTACATTTGATACGAGTATACCTATTTGTATTTAGATACAACGGCAATATAGTGAGGGGACGCTCACTCCTTAGAATGGCTTAAATTTATGTGTTGATTATTACTCCCGCCCATATTAAAATACCTTATAGCTTTTCTCATATAATTATATCTAGAAATAAGCCTTCTCTTTATCTGGCGCGAGAGACATTTACATGTAAATACTACAACATGCACGAAGTTTACGAAAATACATAGTATAATGCAAGTTAGAGGTATGTAAAGTCATATGAATAAATAATTAGTTGTGTAATAAATAACGTCCACCGGCTAGGTGGATCTGGATACAGGCCGCTTCCAACCGGGTTTATTGGAAATCCATAGGGGAGACCTATGTCCAACAGTGGACGTCCTACGGATGATGATGATGATTTTAAGCCGACATGTTAACATAACTAGGTGATAAGAGCTACGCTTCCCGTACTTTAAGCGCGCGTGCGGTGCGCGCGGGAGTGTGCATGAAAGCAGTACCTTTAAACTGATTGTAATTATTGTACCACATATTTGTCAGTTTCAATGGCGGAGTCGTAAATGCCCAAAGCGGCTTAGCTACAAAACTACATACCTATGCGTGGTGATGGCAAGTAGCGCGACTGAATTGCCTTACGAAGAATGTATAAGTACACCAAAGTCAGGCAATAGAGAATATGGATAATTACACTTACACTTATTAGAACTTACACTTTTACAGAAATACAATATTGATACATAGGTATATAAATTTTTTTTTATGGGCAAAAGTGCCTTTATTATCTACAGTCTTTCTGAGCGTCCGGTGGAAGCGACGCGTCACCAAAATGCTTAGTGTTCATTTGTCTCAACGCATAAGCATTACCGTTCATCGTGGCAATGCTGCCAGCATGCTGGGCACACTGCCAACTGGCAGTGGGCTTGAGCATTTGGATAATCTTTAGACCTTCAAGGGTCTGTGGATGATCCAATGCTTTTTGTGTAGTAGTAGTGTAGGTAGTTTTAGCAGATAAATTAGTATTGTATTTAGTATTATATTATAAAAATATATATGTATATTTTATTTATCCATAATTTGAGAGCTCGGCTGCTGTCGGTGGAGCAACTTCCACTTTTCGCGGTCCTCGGTCAGTGTTTTCACCTCCCTGTACGATATGATATCTACCCTCTCCTTAAAATATACAAGTAAAACAAAACAAAGTTGAAAATGAGATCAATAGACTTTACTGTAAACCCACCCTCACAATGGACCAAAATTATGTTTGGGGTGAAAAATAAACCACTAAAACGATCGTACCTAGTGGCGGTGAAATACAAATTAAAAATAATTAAAATTTAACGAGTTTTAATCACATACCATTCTGGGACAATTATGTCCTGCACAGCCGTTTTATATGCCCACTCTACAACTCTCATGATAAACAAAATTATTTTGGTAATATCTTGTATAAATTATTTTTACGATTAAGTGAAGCTAGCTGATATTCGTTATAAGACTAAAAACTATGTGAGTAAGACTTAAATAATATTCAAAATAACATTGCATTGACTACTACACGAGAGTGAAGGCGAAGTCAATTTTAATGACAACTTTCAATCCATTGTTAAATGCGATGACGACTAAAAGATAATCGACTACATTCCTGTCGAAAAATGCCAAATAAATAAATGTAAATTGGGTAGCCAATACAAAATATGTGTGTTTTTCCTATTTTTATGCTCAACATTAATAGCGGTAACGGTAACAGGTCGACACCTTAAGTTTTCACAGAATATGTAGTTGTATATTACCTTTCAAAATAAATAAATATTTTTTATTCATTTAACAAACTTAACTTTTAAGCAATTTTTACTCGATCTTAACAAACAGGTAGAAACTTATCTTTTATAGATGATGGTTCGGAACCTTTCGTGCGGGAGTCCGACTCGCACTTGGCCGGTTTTTTTTGCACACCTTACTTGAGCGCCAAAATGACGTCACATGGTCAAGCGTCAAGTTGTCTCTACACGAACTAAATATTCAAGAATATTAAATTTGTTCTTTTTAGTGTGACCATATTTTACTGTAAGATCATTCCCAAAATCGCGAAACTAGTTGTTCCATACATTTCGTCGCGAGTTTAACATCATTTTTGGAATAGCTGGATTTTTCACAAATTCGAGGTTGCTCAGTAAATTTTCGTCATAAATGAATGAGTACAGTGATATCCTAGAATGTGTCCGTCGTCACACCGAAACGCGCCGTAAAACAACTTTGAAATCTTGAACAGTTGAAATCTATTGAAGAATTTGGCACATCGTAAAAATAATACATGACTATTAGAATAGAGTGATATTTTTAAAGAAAACCTACGTGTTGTGTAATTAGGTATATTCGACAAAGATCGTCGCGACCATAGTTCTCAGCGGTTATGGAACGGACTTTACAATATTTAACACGTGGAACGTGATACTCTCTGAAAGATCGACAAGTTTCAAGACTTGGATGGAAATTTAGCTCTTGTTGAATAACTTTCCACCTACGCTCCGGAACAACAGAACATCATTATGCGCCTTTGTAACTAGAGCTTAAAAAGCTTGTATCTAGCAAAAATTAGAAAATTGCGATTAATTTTAAAGCTGTTTTGCAGAAAACTAATATTGTTTTGACATTGATTTTCATAACGAATCTTGCATAATCTGCATAATCATAACCTTTTATTCAAGGAGAAATAATGAGATCTACTTACCTTCTCTTAGAAAATTATGTTTTAATTATTTTTGACCGACGAAACGGATGAGGTACTCAATTCGACGCGTATATTATTATTTTTATGTATAACCACGCATAACTTTTTACGTAGTGGTCCGATTTTGATAATTATTTTTTTATTGGAAATTGTATACGTCGAAATTGGTCCCATTTAAATTTTATCAATTTCAACTAAGCCATTATCGATAAATCAACAATAATATGAAAAATCTTATATAGATCCGAGCGATATATTGCGAATTATGTACGCGGTTGAAGTCGGTCATGCTATTTTTTGCAAAAAATAATTATTAAACTAACGTTCTTTGAAACTTTTAGATGAAGCATAATTATGTTATAATCGTAGGTTGGATACTATCTACAGGATTTCTATACTCGTGCATGTGCTTTAACATTTGGCGAGGAAAGCTACTGACCGAGCGAACGAAGTAAACGAAGTCTATGTTGTTTCTCCTCTAAAGGTCACATTTTTCAACGAAACTTGACAAAACTTAAGGATTTTTGATTGGGGGGGATTAATTAACCTATCTCGACAATATTTGGTATATTTTTTAGTAGCTAAATTGCGAGTAAGTATGAATAAAATCGGGCGAGTCGATGTATATTTTTTAGAAATATTTGCAGACTACTGCTTCCCAGTTGGACAATAAGCAAAGATAAGGTCATTTTCTGTACAGGTTATACTCTAAAGAAAGCTGAATTAGAGCTAAATGAGCTTCAAAATCAAAAGGACAAAAACAAAAGACCTCTACAACGAGTTTCAAACTACAATGCAGTCAAAGCAAACTCAATCACTCGCGCAAATATTAGTTTAAGAAGTGGTGAACGGTTTTGACAGATGGTCTAATCAGACCTGCCACTGACCGTGCAAGATTTGTACTAACGCGACACGTGCAAACGATAAATGAGTATAGGGAAAGATTAATGGCACGGAAAAAGTTTACCCTCCTTCGTTTGTTTCACGGAAACCTAGTAGACGCCAAGCTTGGAACGGATTTTTGTAACCAAGATTCTCTCAGCGCGCGCAGCGATACTGTGTTGCTGTGTTGTACAAACAGACGGACAGATGGACAGCGGAGTCGTAGGGTCCCGTTTTTACCCTTTGGGCACGGAACCCTAAAAAAGCCAAGTCGATGGTTGTAGGAAAGATCGAAACATAAATGTTCTAACAGAAATTCAAAAAATAAAAAATGTTTGTTTTTGAAAAAGTACATCAGTTTGATGATTTGACTGCTCTAGCACAAATTGACAAATTGGCTATTGGAGACCAGTGTTTTGGAAACTAGTTCCTACTTAGGGAACAATAATGGAATTACACGTGGAAGAATAAAAGGAGGGATGTATTAGAATGACAGGAGTGTAGAGAAATTTGACTAACGAATAAAATGGGCCTAATATTATTATTGATATACGAGTACCTACTTATTTTTAATTTATTTTTTTTAGTTTAAACTTTAAAATTATACTAAATAAAAATAAATTACAACTTTGTACTAAACTACTAAATGAACAAACAAAAATATATGAATAAAAACTTAAACTCAAAATGAATATTAAGATGATGAAAGCCTTAATCTAAAATTCCACTGCCAGCGGGCTCAGTTCCCACGATGCTGGCCACATTGCTACCTTGGATGGCGATGTTAATTCTCTGGGCAAAGTAGAGGCCAGCAGGCCTCTGTTGGTCTCGTGTTGCGTCGACCAGTCGTGATGATAGGTTATGATAATTGTTTTTGCTCCCACGGTCCCAACGTTTCAACCCCACAAGGCTCAAACATGTAACCGCTGTCAATATTTGCATATTTGTGTCTTTTGAAGTCTTCTGCGTATATAGCCACCACCTCAGCCTTATTTTGGGTCCGTGGAAGATGAGACGGAGTGAGAGTATCAACGAATGTCCAACACTAAATTTTCCAAGAAATCTGAGTTATGCCATCGGGTCTCCTCCCAGCGCTGCGAGATAGGCCGATAGCCGCGCAGCCAGCGGTGGTGAGAGCCCGGCGAATGACGTCATTCAGGCTGGCGTCGTATGGAATTATACACAGGAAAACATATATTCACAGGAAAGACCGTCATGATCAAGGTGGTTGACCGCAACGCTACACTGGCAATAATGAGGAGCAAAACGATGCGCTCATTCGGAGACAAGTAGCAATTCTGAAAGTCGCGGCATCTATTAGAGTGCCGGTGTTCGGTGATGGCGAGACCTGTATCCACAAGCTCGATTTCTACTCAGAAACCGCTAAAATACGGGCACGATCTGCAGAGTTTGAACACGTATTCAGGAGTTTATTCCGTGTTTGCTCACAGATCGGCCCACCCTATAAACGCTGTGCTATTGGTGATTAAGGAAAATCGGTACTAGGACACAGGACTGTCCACGGATTTCTGGTCTCGTCCATATTTTAACAACACTATGGCAATTTTGAATATTGAATCTATCAATATTTGATTACTATGGACTAATGATAGAAAAGCGGGGAGAGCAAAACCCAAAACAGAGCCGAAACCTAATCCTAAATGCTCAAGGATAATAAAATCTGCTGTATTTGGGCCAAAGTTACTCGTACAAATCTCAGAGAATCCCAGTAGATACTAGGACAGTCTGAAATTGCCGTACATTGTTAAAAGTCAGCCGTATTTTCTAAAAAAAAAACTTTAATTGCCATTTAGTATTAATGAATAACACTGGCCGTTGAAAACCCTATACATAACCGTTGAAGTTTAATCCATGAAACCGCAAATAATGATCAAGGAGCGCCATGATAAGTAGATCCAACAAAAACATTTTCATGTAAAATGAAGCCAAGTCTAAATCACAGTTCCCACTATCAAAACGTTGTCAGATCTCACGTAAAGCCAAGCTTCTAACTCTACACGCCTTACTCTACAAGTTCTCACTCCACAAACTCTACAGCTTAGATTTCACTTCTTTTTGTAGTTTACTACAAGGAGTAATTTTATCGATTTTCACATCTCTAGCTTCAAAACTTGCGGAAGTCTCATACCAACTATTAACCCCTAGTTTTAAAGGTTAGGGGAGATTTATTAAATATCTTGAAATACTTGTTTTATTATATTTGTAATAAAGAGTCCCAGGGCTATCAATTTTTGGACATATAGCATCAATCTTTGCAAAAGTGTCATACAAACTTTCATGCCCCAGTTTTAGGGTTTGGGGGTGGTTAATTAAGAATCCTGAAATTGTGTTTCATTATCTATTACAACGAGTTCGGATATCCATTTTCTGATTTTTGGCATCAAATGTTTCGAAAGTGACAAACAAATTTTCATCCCCCAATTTTAGGGGTTGGGGGTTGAGTATTAAAAATCCTGAAATACTTTTTTATTATTTCTAACAGGTAGGCTTTATATCAATTTTTAGACCTATAGCATGAAAATTTGTGGAAGTCTCATACAAGCTTTCACCCCCTATTATGTAGGGTTGGGGGGTAAAAGTTCAAAGTTTTAGATTTTTCCCTTTGTATATGCCTGATAGTCTACCTTGATGCCAAATATCAAGTTTCCAGGTCATCTTAAAGTGGGTTAGGTTTTTGATCCATAAGTCAGTGAGTCAGCGAGTCAGTGAGTGAATCAGTCAATGAAATCCCGGTTTTTAAACGTCATTATTTCATTAACCGTCAGAGCAAAGGTAATGAAATTTTGTATTGTATATAAGCTAAAGATCTTTAATAAATATGCTTAATTTCATATATACACATATAGGTTAAATAGTTTTCGAGTTATGAAGAGGTCAAAAGTGGCTCGAAATGGTTCGTGTAATACTACACACGTCGCGACGCCAGTTCCTTTTTCTAAGAGACTTGGCTGGACACGCTTCCGCGTGTCTAGATACAATTCTCTAAAGTATTTTTCAAGTTATCATCCGGAAAGAAATGACTGAAAATTTGTACATGACTCGAGGACTATAGCGAATTCTATTTGCACAACAAGTTTGAGTACACTACGAGAGAATCTTAGCTAATAGAAAAATGGCTAGGGCGGAAATAGCTCTGAACACTTACAAACTTTGCCTTATTTCATTACCTTCATTTCGTCAATAAGTGTTGGGCTCTGTTTCTGTTTAATAACTTGATTTACTGATAGGTGACCGCCTACATTTTTGCAATAGGCGGGTACAATAACCAGGCGAAAAAAGGTATCATAAATAAAATAATTATTAGGTATACTTTATGTATTATATTTTTTGGTTTCAATATATTTTTACAGTTACACTAAAAACAAAAACTAACTAACTAAACTAAAAAAAAAATGAACATGTATTTTTCTTTTGTCAATCAAATAAAACATGGGAAAAATGAAGCGCATCAAAGATTCAAAGTTTGGGAGGACGGGCTCGTGACGTCACTTCTATGTAAAAAGTGTAGGCGTGACGTCACACGGAACTATAACAGACTATAATCATCATTCGCTTAATGTTTAGTAGACAAAAGTAATAATAATATGCGTCTAACATATTTTGATAATCGAACCGTATTAATACCGTAAATAAAACCGTATAATTATTGTATAATATATTTTAGTCAGCCCAACTATGACACATACCTATTTTATTTTTAATCGACTTCAATAAAAGAGATTTCCAGCTTAAGTAGGTGTCAGAATCAGTGATTAACTGAATAAAAATACATTGGTATTAATTCCAGTTGAGTTTTACCTCACACCGCATATCAATTTATTACTTATTATGATTTTAACATGATTTTAGCTTAAATATACAATGATTGTGATAACAATAAAACTAAAATTGCAGTTGAACTTAGGTTTTTGGGTAAAAAAATATTTGAATAATGTTCAATATTAATATTATCCTGATAATGGTACGAGTATGTCGACTGAATGTTTTATCAAATACCTATACAATATTATGTTCCAACATAATACATAGATTGTTGGGTATTGTAATATCAAAGATTTTTTTTTTAATTTCCATAATTGTAGTGTTCTACATCTATATAGGTATGATGGTTGATGAATACTTTGTTTTAGTAAGACGTATGCACCCATTACTGCAATACTTAGGTATTATGGTTGTTTCTTCACAATAGTTTTAATTTTGGAATAATAAATATAGTGAAGTGCTCTATATTGTGTTAGGTACTATGATTTTTAGATTCAGATAAACTTTATTTTTTACTGCTTTACATGGAAGATCTTGATAAATTAGCAATATAAAAACGTCTAAATATTTTTCGTCTGATAGGTACATCGACTTGGCATTTTTTCTTTAAGTCTGAAAACTCTTCTGTTTTGTTGTAGTCTTTGACACACGTTTTTTGTTTCTTTTTTTCTGTAACAATAAAATGCAAGTGGAGTCCCTCCGCGCGGAAGAAGTGAAACTTCGATGCAATAGTGCTTTTATACCACCTACATGGTAGCGTTAAACATTTAACGTAACCTTCTTGGAAGTCGCATTAGAAGTTTCACTTCAAAACCTTTGACAGGTCAGCTAAAAATCAACTAGGAGTTTGTCACACTGACCTTTTTTTTATTCCGTTTTATTTAGGGAGTTGAAAGCTCCTTGTAAGTTCGAACTTGTTACTACCTAATAAGTACTTTGTACTTACCAACTAATGAGCTACCTACGCAATAATTATTTAGTATAGGTACATAACGCATGCTACTTGAGGAGCCTCACGAAATTCAACAACGCTCGACTCACCTGTTGAAAAACAGCGTATCGTATCTGAAAACTCGTAGACATAGAAGATAAATTTAAATCCGCTGTATCTCTTTGTAAGTAAATATCGGTCCCAAACTCGAAGGCACAATAGAAATGATAAATAGGGTAATATTATGACTTTGCCATCGGAACAGTAAAAATCCTGTTGAATGTAATATATTTTTTCCACTATACAAAACAAAAGGGTCGGTCAAGGACAAATTGAACCGGCGCGGCAATCATTCCGCAATTTTCCAATTCTCTTGGGTTTGGTAGTACGCACGTACCTTCTATTCAATAGCAAATACGGATTTGGGAATAGTTTGAACCGTTTTTTCGACTTTTATACGGATACGATGCAAAAGACAATGATTGCTTCGATTTTGATTACTAGCTATTGCTTGTATTTTAATCTGGAGTGACAAGGTGAGAAAAAGCTAGACTAAGGCCTGATTTCACCATATCATGATAAATGTTTATTTCCTTGTTAAACCTATCAATAGACTGTTAAAGTTAACAAGTGCCCCACCATGGGCTAATGATTTGTTAATTCACTTGACAAGAAGTTAAATCTAATCACTGCTTTAGAGATCCGTTAAAAGTGAACAGATGAATCAAAAGTTCAATCAAATAATTTCAGTCAAGTTTGACATTTCTACTAGATATTAAAATAAAAAGTAGCCCGCTTTTTATTTTAATGTCAAGTGGCATTATAATCCTACAGAGTGATTGATATTTCAAATTGGTCGCATAGCTTAACATAAGAATAAAGTTGTGCACATGCACATGCAATGACATGTCAAATTCAAAAGTTTCAATTAGGTTTTATTACAATGACAATGAACATAGAGTGAACAATTTGCTTAGTTTAGGATTTATTAATGGTCCGTTATATTTTCCTATTAGGACTTAAAATTATCTAACAGTCCTGTTATTATTAAAGACCCATCAGCGTATGCTTCATTTGGAGTAAACAAACATGATATGAAATTAGGCCTTAGAATTGTCAGGTCGTATTAAAATTCTGGTCCTGTGCCAATGAATTCTTTGTACTATATGTACAAAATAATTCAAATCATTTTCACACGTTTGGGTTTTCGGTGAAGGCAAACAGGTAGGTACTTAAGCAACAACAAGTGTTGTGAGACAATCTGCGTACAGTCGGAGAAGAAATTTGATAGCATATGGCATATTCACATGCAAGCGTTGCCAGGCTGAATGACGGCAGGTGAAAAACGTTGATGTATGTTTTGTGGCCGAGTAAAAGCCGATTCGAACGTATCAGTGAAGCCGAAATTCCGACACAGTACCGGCACATTGAATAATATTCTTTCATAGATTGTCTAAGAACGCATCCCCAGTGATTGCCGGTGTCGGAACTGGCATAGAAAGCACTGTGTCTTCACTAACACTGACAAGTGGGGATGCGCTATGTTTTTTTTAATAAAGCCTTATTAAAAAAAACATAGCGCACCCTCACTCGCAGCTCCTTGGATCAATGATTTATCGAAAATCGTGAGACTGGACTAGATTGGCAAAGGACCGGGAGGAATAGCGTACAAAAAGAAATGCCTATGCTCAGCGGCTGTGGACGATGGTGATGGGATTTCCACCATGTTTTGTGATGGCTCCACACGCGAATCTAATTCATCGTATTGGATATGACCCAATCATTCTATTCGTCGAGCTTATGTCCAGCAGTGGACTATTAAAATACTGGCGCAGACACAGCACTTATACATTTTAAAAACCGTACTAGTTTTGTACTAATGTAAAAGTACAGTCACTACTCACTGTGTTCACCGTTATAAACAGCTTTTACTTTAAAATTTAAAATAAAATGGCTGATAACAATAGCTATAGAACATTTTACTGACCAAAATGTAAAGTACCAAATTTAACATTCATTTTTAAAGTATTTGCTCAAAAAATTGCATGCAGCTAGTTCAGTTTAGTACTAGCGATTGCCCGCGGTTTTGATTTTTGCGCAACGCCTTTTATTTTTCTGAAACAAAAAGTAGGTAGCTCAAGTCACTTTGAAACCTTCGAACGATATCCATACCAAAAATAAAGTCTTTCCAATGCTCTGTTGCTGCATGAAAATTTAGCAACCCGTCTTACACAAACTTATTTACACACAGGCAAGATACTCATTTAGTCATTAGAAATATATTACATAGTTACTAAAATTAAACTTATTATAGTCCGTTCCATAACCGCTGAGAACAATGGTCGCGACGACCTTTGTCAAATATAATTATTATCTAATATGTAGGTTTTCTTTAAAAATATCACTCCATTTAAAAACTACTTTTTTAAATGATAATAATAATGCGTGTTGGAAATAGGTTACAACTATGTATCATTTTTACGACTTGTTCCAAATTCTTCAATAGATTTCAAATGGTCCAATATCAGCGTTTATGGAACGGACTATACTAACTAAGATCAAGAGTCAGATTAATGCACTACCAGCTGGCAGAACTACTGTAATAGCAAGTAGCAATAGTTACACTTACGTTAGATCAGACATTCATCAACATTTAGGTCACGCCTCGCGTCGGCTAGGGGTGCTCAAATAGATTTTTAAGAACGAAATGAGCTTCCATCCCCACGGACCTAATGCCTCAACTCATAACGCTTCAAATATATATATGTTACAGTCATAGTGATTAAATAGTTATTATACATAATGACTGGTCATTATGTATAATATCTACTCAATTTAGATAAAGTGATAATTGACACAAAATTAATCACATTAACTAGCTATTTTATATAATATCTTAGAAGACTTGGATAATGTAATAAAACAAACTCGTAATAAGGACAGATTGTCTCTGGCGCTTCGCCGGCCGCTGCCGCGGCACGCTCGCTTCGCTCGCTCGGCTCGCGCGTTGTTGTCACTGTTCAAACCTAACCTAACCTAGTAGGCAGATCAAGAGTCCAAGGAAAACTATTACTAGGTTAGGTTAGGTTTGAACAGTGACAACAACGCGCGAGCCGAGCGAGCGAAGCGAGCGTGCCGCGGCAGCGGCCGGCGAAGCGCCAGAGACAATCTGTCCTTATTACGAGTTTGTTTTATTACATTATCCAAGTCTTCGAAGATATTATATAAAATAGCTAGTTAATGTGATTAATTTTGTGTCAATTATCACTTTATCTAAATTGAGTAGATATTATACATAATGACCAGTCATTATGTATAATATCCAGATTTATTACTTTGGCTGTAACATATACACTGCCAAGTATTATTTGCTCTGCTTGTGTTATTCCATCGAAGAATCACCGCACTCCAGTCTCAAAGTTGTTCATCTGTGCGAAGTTTTATAAATAGCGTCGGTCGCTTTGAGGCGTTTTAGTTTTGATGCAACAGAAATATAGGTACGCAACAACAGCAATATGTCTAAATGCAAGTCGCGTACCATACAATGTACTTGAAGTTAGGTCTTTGGCTTTTTATTAATCTGTTCCATATATTTGCAGAACACATTTGCTTTATCCAGCAATATTTTCCACTCACTTTTGAGGTTTTAAGTTAATCCATTAGGAAACAAAACGAATCCATATTAATCTCAATGCTTTTATCGATAATATTGGTTTGTTTCGCTTTAATAAACAGTTCTAAGGGTGGATAAAAATCTTAAAATCAGGCTACAATTTTACAGATAAAACTGAATTTTTCGAATGGTTCACCGAAACTACGCTAGCGTTGGCGGATGAGCGTTAACGTGCTGCTACATATAAATGTGAATGTGTTAGTGCTGATAATACACGCAGGATTTTATTTTACTGCAGCTTCGGTACAGCCTCCAAACATATTATATTATGATAGCATTCTGGAACAATATTGCGCGGCCAGACGCTGTCACATTGTTTAAAAGTATTACATAAATATAAAAGCCATAGACGAGAATATCACGGTATCTAGCGTGGATACTGGATATAGACGATAGACATTTATTTTAGGCTATTATACAATGATAACTTTAAATATGTCTTTAATCTAGATAAATAATCTAGAAATCCCGCAAAATAGGTAAAACATGAGTAGACGTGTTAAAGTAAGTTTTTATGCGCCGACTGGCTAACTTATGTATCAGAGTTTTTAAGCTGCCTGAAGGCCTCTGACATAGCTCAACGGTTAAAACAACCGGGACCTACAATTTAACACGTCATGCGAGCCACCACAGTGCTCAGCGCTCAGTTATAAATGCCATCCGGTACCCACCCGAAGACTGACTTGCCAAACGTTGCTTAACTTCGATGATTGCTTAAAAACACCTTGTCAAACTACGCCATGAGCACTACAATAATAGACGTTGAAGAGAAGGTTTTGGACTAAGTAGTTACCTCCTATTTAATTTTCCATTATCGATATGATATATCATTAAATACCTTTTTAAAATTTATCATAAAAGAAGCTCTGTGACTCCGAAAGACAGTGGAAATCCTTCACTAAAAAAAATACCATGAGATGGCAGCGCGTCAGCTTGTTTCATTATTAAGCTTTTTTTATACATTTTCAAAAGTCGTGGTTGGATGTGGCTTGTCACCAGCATATTGCAGCAATGTCCAGACTGTCGCCTGATTTGTGAAGTTTGCTACGAATGAACCGATTATTTTATTCTATTTTAACTGCTCTTTTTCCAGATTTAATGGAATTTTAAATAACAGTAGTAAATATTTAAACTGTTTCAGTAATAATTGCTTTCTACTTTCCTAGAACTACTGAAATATGAAAATGGGAAATAGAGGACATTTTCTGAAAATGAAAATGTTTTACCCTTTACCTACTTTTCGTTGAACAATATAAAAGTAAGCTTAGTTAAAGAGAAACGAGACGTAAGCAGGCTTGGACATTTAAAGGTAAATGTAACTTTTAGATGTTTTTTTTTTATGTACAGGTTTTATGCTTTCCTTGTTTCTTTTTTGTTTTTGTTGTTGCATATTTTCTAGTCCTTACTAGTATTATAAATCGGAAAATGTGTTTGTTTGTTACTCTAACGCTGCAACGGAGACGAGACACCAATCCACTAGATTTGTTGCATGGACACACTTTAAAGATTGGATACTACTATCTTTTATAACTAAATAATAAAATGTCTGACACAATAACAAAAATAAAATCACGCGGAATAAGCCACGGGTAAAAATTAGTACTTTAATACAATTGCCAGTATCTTTATAAATAATAGAATTATCCAAACACAGGGACATTTCGGTGCTGGTCTTGGCGGCCACAGAATAGCAGAAGGTGGCTTTTCTCCCGCACCCAGTAGGTAGGGGCAAACAGCCATCACGGTTTAAGCTGCATAAAGTGTGTTGGGCAGCGACCACGGCATTACGCAATAAATGAAATGATTTGTCGAGCCCTCGTCGCAGCAGTAATACCGTGCGTGTTGGAGCCTCCTGCCGGGCTAGTATGGGCGCCACGAATTATTTCGTTCGTAGTGTCAGAACGAGACAGCGTTGGCAAAGTATATAACTGTCACTTTTTCACACGTCGAAATTAGTTCTTTTCGGCGCTTTTCGTGGACGCATGTTTTATAGCCAACCAAAGACCCAAAGAGTAGACAAAGCACCAGGTCCCGATGGCATAAATAATGAAATTCTGAAACATTGCAAAGAAGTTTTAGTACCAGTTCTTACAAATATATTTAATGAGATCTTAGCCACTGAAACCATTCCCGAGCAATGGACAGAATCTAACATCATCCTTTTATATAAAAAAGGAGATAAACACGAAATCGGAAACTATCGCCCAATAAGCCTTATGTCCAACATTTATAAGGTATTTGCTAAAATAATTTTAAAACGGATTGAAAGGAAACTAGATGAACATCAACCTATCGAACAGGCTGGATTTCGTAAAGACTACTCGGTGATCGATCAAATTCATGTAGTACGTCAAGTTTTAGAGAAGTACAACGAATACCAGCTCACATACTATATTGCGTTCATCGATTACAGCAAAGCATTTGACTCTCTACACCATAAAAACATCTGGGAAGCATTAGCCGAACAAGGGATTGAACAAGAATACATTCGACTAATAAGAAACGTATATAGGAATAGTACAGCCAGAATCCAATTAGAAAAGAAGGGCGATCCATTTGAAGTAAAAAAAGGCGTAAGACAATTAGTTAAGACCCATTATCTCCGAAATTGTTCTCAGCGGTACTAGAATCAGTATTTAGACGACTCGATTGGGAAAATTTCGGAATCAATGTGAACGGTGCATCGCTGACGCATTTAAGATTCGCCGACGATATAGTGCTATTCGCCGAAACACCTGAAGCCATCAATAAAATAAAAGATCTTGCGCTGGAAAGTGAAAAGGTAGGCCTAACACTAAATCCAGAAAAAACTCGAGTGATGACAAATGGAAACAAAGTGTCGATACAATTAGACAATACCGAAATAAATTACACTGACGAATACATTTATCTGGGCCAGCTCATAACGGATAAAGAATCTGTGCGTAAAGAAGTAGAGAGAAGAGTAACAAATGGTTGGAAACGATACTGGAGCTTAAGGGAGGTCATGAAAGACAAAAAACTCCACATACAGATAAAAAGCAAACTATTTAACACCTGTGTACTTCCCGTCCTAACGTATGGCTGCCAATCATGGAATTTAAATCAGGACATGATAAGAAAACTCACAACTTGCCAATATGCTATGGAGAGGAGTATGCTTAACGTAAAAAAATCGGACAGATTGAATAACTATGTCATCAGAAACAAAACAAAAACCACAAATGTCACACTGAAAATTAGAAGACTCAAGTGGAGATGGGCTGGTCACATGATCAGAGGCCACGATAAATGGAGCAAGAGAGTGACAGGTTGGTACCCCAGGGAAGGTAAAAGGAAGAGGGGTAGACCACAGAAACGATGGGACGATGACATCAAAGAAGTAGCAGGAGTGACGTGGAACCGAGTGGCTCAGGAAAGAAGTGAATGGAAAAGGTTGGAGGAGGCCTTTGCCGATTGGCAAACAGATCTACAGAGAACAAGCAAACAACAACTACTAGATTAATTTGTATTATTACAGTATGTTTATTTTGTGTTTATATTGTAATATATACTATCAATATTGTAACTAGAGTAAAGTTGATCTGAATAAAAGACTATTTTATTTATTTATTTATTTTATTATGTTTTATAGCTAGGACAATCGCGCTCGGATGACAAGCGTCCGGACAGCTTCGCATTGATTCTGTGGAGTAGAGGACGCTGCCTTATATGGGACGCAACTCGTGTGAGCACTTTCACTCCCTGTCACCTCCCTGCTATCCAGCAGGCAGATGGCTCGGGGTCGGAGGCGGCTGCCAAGGCCAAGCGTCTCAAGTATGGCAGCCTGAAATCGGTGAATGGTTTCGTCCCGTTTGCCGTCGAGATAGCGGGTTCGTGTGGTTTTGACGCCATAAAATTTGTCAAGAAACTGGGCCGGCGCCTGAGGAAGAAGGGCTGCGATCCTAGGGCTGGTAATTTTCTCACCCAACACGTCTCCATGGCTATTCAGCGGGGCAACGCAGCTAGCCTGATGGGGAATTTTGGAAGAGGAACGGCTCTCGGTGGACATTAGAAATTTATTTAGTAATAAGTAATGTAGTAGGTATTTTGTGTATGTCATAGCGTGATGTGTTTTTTTATTGTAGACAATGTACTTTGTTGATGACAATGTTTGTTACGACTTGTAACTAAGTATAGAAATGTTGTTATATGTGACGGCATGTTATTATGCTTTTATCATGTATATTTGTACTATATATTATGATCGTAATGTATTTGTAATTATGGAACTATTTTAGCTGTATTATTTTTATGCCTTATACTAAGAGGAATACATGTACCTATTTAATTAGATTTTTTTTAGGAGCGTGTTGAAATAGAATTATTATCTTAAGTTTTATGAAATTACCGAATAATGAGTCAATCTGGAGATCAAATTTGATAGAATTTTGCCAACGACTCGATCAGAAATTTCTTATCACTTTTTGCCACTTGCTCACCCTTCTGCACCAAATACAGCTGTTGATGTATAATATTTTTCGTTATGAACACTGAGACATAAACAAGTTTTAGAAATGCAATGTCGTTGATTTGCGTACGATATCCATCCATCAGCCGTAAGACGTCCACTGCTGGACATAGGCCTCCCCAATGGATTTCCAATAAGGCCGGTTGGAAGCGGCCTGCATCCAGCGCGTTCCTGCGATCTTTATTATATCGTCAGTCCACCTAGTCGGTGGACGTCCTACGCTGCGCTTGCTGGTCCGTGGTCTCCATTCGAGAACTTTACTGCCCCATCGGCCATCCGTTCTTCGAACTATGTGCCCTGCCCATTGCCACTTTAATTTGCTAATCCGCTGGGCTATGTCGGTAACATTGGTTCGTCTGCGGATCTCCTCATTTCTGATTCGATCTCGCAGAGAGACGCCGAGCATAGCCCTCTCCATAGCACGTTGGGCTATCCTGAGCTTATTCATAAGGCCCACAGTAAAAGACCACGTTTCAGTTCCATATGTCATCACTGGCAACACACAACTATCGAAAACTCTCGTCTTGAGGCACTGAGGTATATCAGATGAAAAGACGTCACGCAGTTTTCCGAAGGCTGCCCAACCGAGTTGGATTCGGCGATTGACCTCTTTCTTGAAGTTGGACTTACCTAGCTGGACTACTTGTCCTAGGTAGACGTACGAGTCAACAACTTCAAGAACCGAGCTCTCAACAGATATTGGGGTGGGTACGACATGGGCATTACACATGACTTTTGTTTTATCCATGTTCATTTTGAGACCCACCTGTTGAGAAACTCGATTGAGGCCTTCGAGCATCGTGCTGAGCTCTTCCATCGATTTCGCCATGACCACGATATCGTCGGCAAACCGAAGGTGAGTGATGTATTCGCCATTGATGTTGATGCCAAATCCTTTCCATTCCAGGAGCTTAAAGGCGTTCTCCAAAGTGGCAGTAAACAGTTTCGGAGATATCACATCTCCCTGTCTGACGCCTCTTTTCAAAGGGATCGCCTTCGAGCTCTCTTCCTGTACTCGGACCGACATAGTGGCGTTATTATACAAACACTTCAACACTTCGATATACCGATAGTCAATACGGCATCGCTGAAGAGACTCAAGCACAGCCCATGTCTCGACCGAATCAAAGGCTTTCTCATAGTCCACAAACGCTAAGCAAAGTGGCAAGTTATACTCTTCAGTCTTCTGTATAACTTGCCGCAGCGTATGGATGTGGTCCATGGTGCTAAAGCCTTTTCGGAAGCCGGCTTGTTCGGAAGGCTGGAAGTCATCAAGCCTGCGCTCGAGACGATTCGTAATGACCCTTGAAAACAGCTTATAAATATGGCTCAGAAGCGAGATGGGTCTGTAATTCTTCAATAAGGTGTTGTCACCTTTTTTAAAGAATAGCACCACCACGCTTCTGTTCCATGCTTCCGGCGTTATGCCCTCGAGGACGACGGTGTTGAAAAGCTTCTGAAGGACTTTAAGTACCGGTTTACCACCCGCTTTCAGAAGCTCTGAAGTGATTCCGTCATCACCCGGTGCCTTGTTGTTCTTAAGCTGATTCAAGGCCATTCTAATCTCGTACAGGCTGATGTCCGGGATGTCTTCAGTGAAGTGTCGAGTCAGCTTGGCTCTCGGGTCTTTAGCCGTGCTGTCAACAGGCTTAGCTACCGAAGCGTATAACTGTCCATAGAACCCTTCGATCTCCTCCAATACCTCTGCCTTGGTCGACGTTATACTGCCGTCCTCTCTCTTTAGCTTTGTCAGCTGGCTTTGCCCAATAGACAAATTCCTTGCAAACACTTTGGAGCCTTTGTTTTGCTCGATAGTCTCTTTAATTTGTTTGGTTTTAAAGAGACGTATATCACGCCGCAAGGATTTTGAAATTTGTCTATTAAGCTGCCTATATGACGCAGCGTCCCTAGTAGACTGCAGTCTTAACAAACGTCGTTCAGCCATGAGGTCTGAAGTGTGATCGGATAGTTTCTGGGTTTTATTTGAACGGCGTGGTCTAAAAAATTTAGAACCCACCGTCTGGACAGTTTCTACGAGCCTGTTATTGATCTCATCCACCGACGCAAGATTCTCTAGGCAAGCAAAACTATTTGAGAGCTCTAGCTGAAAGCTTTCGGGGTTGTGGATGTGGGCGAGAGTAGGCCGGAGCGTAGACTTCATCAGACGAGACCTTTCAAGTCTAACGTTCACATTCAATGTGCCTCTTACCAATCTGTGATCACTACCGGTTTTCACGCGGTTGATCACGGAGACATCATCGAATATTCGTCTCTTGTTGGTCATAATGAAGTCTATCTCATTTCTCGTGGAACCATCGGGACTTATCCAGGTCCATTTCCTATGAGGCGGCTTCTGGAAGAAAGAGTTCATCATAAAGAGTTCCTCTCTCTCCAGAAATTCAGCCAGCCTCTGTCCTCTTGAGTTCCGTTGCCCGTACCCAAATTGCCCCACTTTCAGCTCATCATCAATTTTCTTGCCTATCTTTGCGTTAAAATCCCCCATAACAACAGTAAAGTGGGTCTCAGACATATGTATGGCCCGACTTATGTCCTCATACATAGTCTCCACTTCATCATCTGGGTGTGCCGAGGTCGGTGCGTACACCTGAATGACCTTCAGCGAATATCTTTTGGATATTCTGAGTATTAGGTATACGACCCTGCTCGAAACACTGTCGATGGTTACGATGTTGTTAGTGAGGGACTTGTGGATGAGAAACCCGACACCACCTTGGGACTTTTGGTCGCCTTCCCGGTAGTAGAATAGGTTGCCCGACTTCAGAGTTATCGTGTCCTCACCCTCTCTTCAGACTTCAGATAACCCCAAAATATCCCAGCGCAACCTACTCATCTCCTCTTCCAGCTCAACAATCTTTTCATCCGTCCTCAAAGTGCGTATATTGTGTGTCACCAGGGCCAGTTTCCGTTGGGGGTGGTAGCGGGGCGTCTGCCGGAGATTCTTCGCACCCCCCTCTCCGCCGTTACCGTGGCCGCTACCAAAGCCAGGGATAGCGGAGCCGCCGGGGACTGGGGGCCTGGTTGTGTGGCTTGAATTCATTTGGGGGTTGTTGCCCATAATCGCCGCGCTGGGCAAGCGTGTTGGCGATCGCAGGACGTAGCTCCTCGCACCAGTGCCGCTGCTCCCCGACACTGGCCTGTGGCATTTAGGCTACGCCAAATTAGGATGGTTATACCGCCATCAATCGGTTCCGTAGTACCTCAGTCGGCTTTTACGACACCTGGTACAAGAGGGGGGTGCTATTCTACTCTGCCGGCACCCCACGGCCACTGATTTGCGTACGATATACTAATGCATTATTCCCACACTCTTGCCAAAACTTTGATTCAAACTTGAAATTTCAACCAAAAACTCTCTCGGAACCACAAAAAGACTGTGACGGTTATGAACTTTTTCACATCGTTGCCAAGAGTCATGAAAATGTCATGTTGCGTGTAGCGCCAACTAACAGATGCGTACGGAAACTCTATCTCAAAGGTGCATTTTTGACCGAAGCGAAGTCTGTGCTTCGACATGACGATTTTGCTTTCTTAAGTCCGGATGTTGATTTTTTCTATAGGTCGCATTTTTCAACGAAACTCGACGAAACTTGATCGCCGATTTTCGACCGGAGGGGTAGGCCTTTATTTTCAAATAATCGGCCAAGTACGAGTCGGACTCGCGCACGGAGGGTTCCGTACTGTATGGGAGCCCCTCTTAAAAATTTATTTTAGTTTAATTTCATTATTTATTATTAAATGGAATATAAAACTAAATATTATGTGAAAATTTCAAGCATCTACCCGGTACCATTATTAATATAGAGCGAAAAACGTCTAAAAATTCAGGTTTGTTGTATGGGAGCCCCCCTTTAATATTTATTTTTATTTTAGTTTTAGTATTTTTTGTTATAGCGGCAACCGAAATACATCATCTGTGAAAATTTCAGCTGCCTAGCTATCATGGTTCATGAGATACAGCCCGGTGACAGACAGGCAGACGGACAGACGGACATCGAAGTCTTAGTAATAGGGTCCCGTTTTTCTCTTTGGGTACGGAACCCTAAAAAGGGGTAAAGCTGTCAAGCTATGTATCACCCTATTTCGATATTCGATATGGTTTAGTATCTATTAATCAAATCGGTCGAGAGCGAGTCGATAAGGCTTATGCAGATTCTGTTCGGAGAACTACTATTTGGTAATTACCTGCTTTATAACGTATCAAAATTCTGGATTTATGATTAACAAGATTATGCATCCTCTAATACTACTGTTTTATATCTTATACGCTCGAGGTCTTTAATAATGGAGCGAGTTATAAGTGGCGGTACACACTTCATCTCAGCTCGGTACGCACCTGGTATTTTATTTTTACCGTTCCCTTGGCTATAACGTGAGACACACTCATAATACTAAACGTCACACATGAAAAGTATCATGTGTGAACGTGGAATGTACTTGAAAAAGCATCTTTTTTCATGTCCTCCGCGTTTTAAGAAAATTGTTGGAGTTTATTACTCTTGGGATACTACTCGTAGCAGTAGAATCCATCTGAGGACACTCCTGTGAAATCAACTGCTATGCTGCTTTCTTATCAGTTATGTTCTGGTCTTTTGTTTTTGGCTTTTAATAACTATTAAAATACAGAGATCACACAAAAAAAGATGAAATATTATAGATTGAAAACCATTGAGCTATTTTAAACATAATTTATTAAAACGTCACGTGAATGAAAATAAACTTGTCAATACACGGGAATTTTTTTAATTTTTTTTTAAACTAAACTTCATGATATACGTCGTACCTATCAATTTAAAACTATTATGTTATAATTACTTATCGTTTTGGATCAAATAACATTTTTTATGCTAGTTTTAGATGATTCTATATTATTAAAACCAAACGAATTGTTCTATTATGTAAAATCGCTAGTCACAATGTTTGTTATTGAACTCCTCCAAATCGACTTGACCAATTTTTATGATTTTTATAGGGATATTTGGTAGGTCTGAAAATATTTACTAAGCTTATTGTTTTACCCATAGATGATAAGAGTGGCAGCATACTTTTAAAAATAGCAAAACATGTGTTGGGTAAGCTAGAATTTGTTTAACCTTTTTTGCGTAATAAGTGAGTACTATTCCAACAGGAAATGTCTTTAAAAGTGAGGGTAAAAGCCTGGCTAAATTTAGCAATCATATATTTAGCAAGATCTAAGGCAGAGATTTTTGATAAATTCATGATGTTTACTTCTCAGATAGGTATTTTTGGACATTTATTTATAGCTGTAAGGATAAGCGGCGTAAGTCAAAACAAGTGACCGGTTTGTGATTTTTCGCTTAGAACCTTTAAGGTGCTTGTTTAATCAACAAGGAGGAAATATATCAACAATATTAACTCAATAGAAGTACAAAATATGTGTGTCGTTTATACTGTTCTGTACTGCTCTTTTAATGGGGCATCGGCAAGTATGCCACAACTAGAATTGCTGAACATAGGCTTTACCGTAAGAATTGCGCTAGATCTACCACGTTGGCCAAGGGTGGGTTTGTAAATTCAAGCGGGCCTTCAGTTTTTCTACAGACGTATAAGTATGGCCGATTGCTTCACGATGTTTTCTTTTACTGAAATCCATTTGAGTGTATATGTTTACTATCCTTACTAATTATATTATAAATATAAGAATGTGTTTCTTTGTTTGTAACTCTTCTACGCGGCAATAACGCGCCGGCGCAACGAATTGACTTGATTTTTTGCATGAATATAATTTGAAGACGGAAAGTTTCATCCAGTTAATTTTTTGTCCCAAACTGATCAAAATCTCCGTTAAATGTAGTTGTAAATTAATAGAAATTGATTATGAATAAAGCAGAAAACTTTGTTATGGGATCGCATAAAAATCAAAATATAAGTCGCGGGTAAAAGCTAGTACGTGACTAAATTCCAAAGAACTTATTGTTACGGAACCGATTTGAACCAATGACTGACGACAGAATGGCGAACTTTCTCTCAACAGGCCGTTGCGGCTTTTTCCTGTATAAAGTACCTGTAGGTATAAATAAATTGACACATCATTCATCAAAATCTAATGAGAACTTCGGGCGCTAATAATATTTAGATAGGATATGCATGTAGCTCTACATACGAGTAAAATCCATAATCCTTGTGGTTTTGCTTCAGTTCATTAAAAACCACAAAAACACCACAGCACCGCTTTCCAAATATTTTATAAAAGGTACTTTTGAAAATTGGTAAGATTATTTCTGGATATTTTTGTTTTTTTTGGTTATTTCACATAGAGCAAGAAAGTTTACTATCCATAACAATAAATAAGAGCCACTTAAGCCACTACTATATAAAGTGCAATTAGATATAAAGACCACTTAGTGTCTATTATGCATATATTTAGCCATTAAAAGGTATATCGATGATGCAAATATTTTTAACCGACTTCAAATAAGGATATTTTTGATTCTTCAGAATATTTTTTTTGTGTTTTTGTTACGCGATTACTGATCCAATTATGAACCGATTTTAATTATTATTTTTTGTTTCTAGATTATACTTTAAAGATTGTTTCAATTAATTTTTTATCAAAATCGACTGAGTCGTTTTTCAAAGTAAACAATAACGTAAAAATTACTACGAGTTACGATATTTTATTAATACGAGTTCTAGACTCGTGGTTACAACGCTTTGTTGCACCAGTGTGACTATGAGTAACCTTTTTTACTCGTAGTTACACTGCTTTAAAAGGATCTTACTGGACTAAATATTAGGTATGTAGTGAAGTGGCTTATGTAATTTTTGGGGAAAAATAATTATTATGAATTGACGCATAAGTATGCAATTTAGCATAAAAATATAGTATTTTACTAGGATACATACATACTAGGTAAAGAAATACTGAGATAGAATAGAATAGAAAACAATTTATTGTACACAGTAAATATAAGACATGAATACATGAAAAACGTATTAGTGCAGCTCAAGGCGGCCTTATCGCTGGAAGCGATCTCTTCCAGGCAACCCATGCATGGAACGGATTGATCTTAAAATATATCACGGTAGTATAATAATGTTATACTCAAAAAGAAAAAAATAGAGATAAGTACCTACTAATGATAATGTCAAACAATTTATGAGGATAGAAACCAAACACGACGTGGCAGGTACAGCACATGGTTAATTAAATTTAATGAGTCCCACAGCATAATGTGTTCAAAGACAACGCTTACAATACACGTAATCTGTAGACTTGAGTTGGAACGAGCCCGTATGCCATTATTGTGATTTAGACTGCGGCTGTTCTCAGAATGTGAGCCAATAAATTAGATCTCAATCAGGCCGTAACCGCTATTTGTTATTCGTGCTTCACACATGTGCAAGAATGTCTCTAGTGTGACCAGATTGGAATTACCGATCCTGCTAGAAGCTTGCGTAATTCTGCAATTTCGATTCAATTCAATATCAATTCAAAAATATTTCATTCATGAAAAAGTACTTAATAGGCTCCTTTCAATTTCAGATAAATATTATATATCTAGAAAGGTTTATATATAAAATATAAAATGATTTATAATTTAGGTTTGTATTTAATTACATCCTGAATTCCAGAAAATTATACCGGGTATAGCACACATGCCTAGAAGGTGCTTGTTTACTCTTAACACTCCCAGATTCTACTTGGATGGAAAGCTAAGAGATTTTCTGAAACAGAGTTTGCCATCCATGATGTTCGTATTAGAAAACCGTTAAATCCCAACATTCTGTTGTTTTAATTATAATGTAATTTTATTAAATTCTTCTTATTATTTTCACGAAATTGTTGTTGTCACCGACAGCTTAGTTTGGCTTACCGCAGGGCATAAGCCAATTTTCCCTCGCTTCATCCAAATGCTGCCAATATGCTTTTGAAAAAGTACTTAATAGGCTCCTTTCAATTTCAGATAAATATTATATATCTAGAAAGTTTTATTATCTATAATATATAAAATGATTTATAATTTAGGTTTGTATTTAATTACATCCTGAATTCCAGAAAATTATACCGGGTATAGCACACATGCCTAGAAGGTGCTTGTTTACTCTTAACACTCCCAGATTCTACTTGGATGGAAAGCTAAGAGATTTTCTGAAACAGAGTTTGCCATCCATGATGTTCGTATTAGAAAACCGTTAAATCCCAACATTCTGTTGTTTTAATTATAATGTAATTTTATTAAATTCTTCTTATTATTTTCACGAAATTATTGTTGTCACCGACAGCTTAGTTTGGCTTACCGCAGGGCATAAGCCAATTTTCCCTCGCTTCATCCAAATGCTGCCAATATGCTTTTGGATATAGTCGCACTATCTCTGAATTGGTCTTTCGGGGTTGCGTTTCGCCTGTCTGTCTGTCATTATCATCATTATCCCTGTCCGAGACCTACACCATCTAAATATTTCTGCCAAGGAGTTTTTTGATGTAGCAATGTCTTTAAATAAACTGAAGAGTTTTTATGTGAACTTTCTTTACCACATACCCAAGTGTACAGATTCATATTCTGATTCTGATAGATATTTGCGAGAATTTTGTAAGAGTCTGCTAAAATCTGCTATCGTTTAAGACATAATCTGCTAAGCCCTAAAAAGGCGTGATGCCTGCGTAAAATATCATTATAGGTAGGTAACTAACACATCAGCTAGATTTATCAAATATGTTGGTTAATTATGAATTTTTTATTTTGTAAATCAAACACAACATGGCCAAGATGTAGAGTGTTAAAGTGCGGAAGTGGAAGTTCGTTACGTCACGCCTCGTTCGAATATCACGACATGACTTCACATGGAACTTATATATTTATCATTATCACTCACATATGTTTGTTGTATAGTAATTTTTTGGTTTGTAATAATTTAACTGTTGTACTAACTTACATTTTAGACACTTAGTCGTGGTCTAATTCTGCTTTAATCGAAGAATTCTGCTAGATCTGGCCACACTGAATGTCGGTTTATCGATACGCCGCAAGTGGGTACGCCCACTCGCACGTGACATCCATTGTCGGTTTTATCATTCGAAAATCTAATATTTCGAGATGAATTTCATAATATTGAGGATGATATTGGAATACATTTCATGGAAAGAGAAATGATATGCGTTTTTATTTCATTGTGGGAAAAGACGAGTACCTAAGTCATTCAAGGTGTCGCGTGTGACGTTTGGTTCTCACATTAGTTCAGTGCTGTTTATTTATATGCATTTAAGGTAAGCTTATTTAATTACATAAATTATTATGAAAATCAAACTTTTTAAGCTTTTAAGATGTAGCAGCAGAGTGCTAGCCAAGACAAGTAAACGAGCCAAGCACGATGGGTAAATCTTGTTATCTTGTTTAGTACAGGAGTTCCTATGGCCATCTCCCGACTCCGTCATCAGATAAGCTCCATGGTACTGTATTATTGCATCGTCACGCAATATTCATATGCGTGCAAAATTTCAGCTCAATCGGAAACTGTGAAGTTAGTCAACTTTAACTTGCAAAATTCAACCCGAATTGCAAGTTAATTAAAAGCTTGTAAACATTTATATAAACTTAGTTCTAATACAAACAAACAAAACAATATTATACATACTTATTACATGTATAGGTCCATTGCAAGTTAAAATATAACTAATAAAATATTGTAATATAGATCAGTACATTTCGACATTCAGACCTAACCACCAGGATACGAAGCCTTGATAAAAAAAAAAAAACAATTATTACATACGAGTACAGTTTATTGACAGCCAGTGAATTAATTTTACCTTTTTAATTTTTATGTATGGCACAGCTGAATTTATTCGGTATTAATCCAAGAGTTGAGTTTTTTGTCATACGGATCCCTAAAAATGGCGGATGTGTGTCCTCGGATGTAAAGTGTAGGAGCGGGCCGAGGTTAGGGCATGACTTTCATTGTTTATGCATGAAGTTATTATTTACTGCGGGCGGTCGGCGCCTCCCTCCTATTGATGGAGGTCTAACTTGCAGGCCATTTTGAGAATCTTGAAACAAGCAGATCTCAATCCAAAGTTTTGAACAAAAAGTAGCAACCGTTTTCATACAATCAACCCCAGGCCGAGAGTAGCAAGAAGAAGAAATTAGCAAGGATTGTAAGTAAAGATTATAAAATCATTAGGTACTAATTATGTTTTTGTGGCGCAGTAGGTACATAAGGCGCACGTTTTCATATTTTTTGAGATTGCTGCAAAACGACTGAACTGAAAACATACATAACTGAAAAATGAAGCTGGAACTCGTACTCGCATCAGCATATTGAGTTTAGATATCCTCTACGTAGATAATAATAACTTGAAGATCCATTCTTATCCGCAAGCACGATAAGATATGATTTAATAAAATGTAAGTATCTGATACGTATTTCCGAAGAGTATAACTTGCCACTTTGCTTAGCGTTTGTGGACTATGAGAAAGCCTTTGATTCGGTCGAGACTTGGGCTGTGCTCGAGTCTCTCCAACGATGCCGTATTGACTATCGGTACATCGAAGTGTTGAAGTGCTTGTATAATAACGCCACTATGTCGGTCCGAGTACAGGAAGAGAGCTCCAAGGCGATCCCTTTAAAAAGAGGCGTAAGACAGGGAGACGTAATTTCTCCGAAACTGTTTACGGCTACTTTGGAGAACGCCTTCAAGCTCCTGGAATGGAAAGGATTCGGCATCAATGTCAATGGCGAATACCTCACTCACCTTCGGTTTGCCGACGATATAGTAGTCATGGCAAAATCGATGGAAGAGCTCAGCACGATGCTCGAAGGCCTCAATCGGGTTTCTCAACAGGTGGGTCTTAAGATGAACATGGACAAGACGAAAGTTATGTGTAATTCCCATGTTGTACCCACCCCGATCTCTGTTGGGAACTCGGTTCTTGAAGTCGTTGACTCGTACGTCTACCTAGGACAAGTAGTCCAGTTAGGTAGGTCCGACTTCAAGAAAGAGGCCAATCGCCGAATCCAACTCGGCTGGGCAGCGTTCGGAAAATTGCGTAGCGTCTTCTCGTCCGACATACCTCAGTGCCTCAAGTCGAAAGTTTTCGACCAGTGTGTGTTGCCAGTGATGACTTATGGCACAGAAACGTGGTCTCTCACTATGGGCCTTATTGGTAAGCTCCAAGTAGCCCAACGAGCTATGGAGAGGGCTATGCTCGGAGTCTCTCTGCGAGATCGAATCAGAAATGAGGAGATCCGTAGAAGAACCAAAGTTACCGACATAGCCCAACGGATTGGCAAGTTGAAATGGCAATGGGCAGGGCACATAGCGCGGAGGACTGATGACCGATGGGGTCGAAAAGTTCTCGAGTGGAGACCACGTGCCGGCAAGCGCAGCGTAGGACGTCCACCCACAAGGTGGACGGATGACCTCATTAAGACCGCAGGATCGCGCTGGATGCAAGCCGCTTCCAACCGGTCTTATTGGAGATCCATAGAGGAGGCCTATGTCCAGCAGTGGACTTCTTATGGCTGATGGATGGATGGATGGATGATCTGATACGTACGTACTTTCACTAAAATTTATTACAATTCAAAGAAATATCTCAGTAAAATTATTAAGTACCGACGTTTGTGTGAGAGCGTCTGAAATCTCGAGCATCAAGCTTACAGTCCCGCGTCTCATTGCCATTAATTCATTATTTATAGCACGCCTGTCTTTTCATAACTTAATGAGAACAATGAATTTTCATAAAATCCAGCTTTGGGTGTGATCTCCGCCTGTCAAAAACAGTTAGGCAAATAAATTGTCAAATGGGTGTTTGATATTCACGACAAAACTTCGTGGTTACATGAACGCAACAAGAACGTTTTAATTTTAATCGGTATTAATTTTATGCAGAATGTGTAGGTGTTATTTTAATTTTGCTAAGTTCGATGGGCTCCAAAATAACTTAAACAAAGAAGGATGCAGCGAATGGACCTGTCGTTTTTTTTTTTTTTTGCAAGTAGGTAGAAAACAAAACATCATTTATAATAATGATATGTGCTTCAAAAATTTTGTGATTTTTTGCTGTTTTCATATCACTAATTAAAATTAATATTAGACCACCAGAAAAATTACAATGATTTTTTATTGTTTTTACATTATAGATTACATACATAAGAAGTGCCGGTATGACCTTAAAGGCTTTAGCCTGTCCAAAAATGGGCACATTATTTTAAAAAAAACACTATTTTATTACTGTTGCTGTCAAAAAAAAAGGAAATGTCAAATTCAGTCGATCAGATGATGTATTCAGTATTGCCAGATTTCGTTTTCGGTATTCCGACTTAGCAATTTTTTGGAGGGGTTGATATAATTATTTTCTTTTTCAACAGTTGGTACATGCTCCTTCCTTAACTCGTTTTAAGTGTTTCAACTAGTAATTTTACAAACTGAGGTGTCTTTTTACATATTTTATAGAAACATACATTTTTGTATACTAAAAGATTATCAAAAAGAAAGAATACTTATATTTTTAGGTTTCACTCACTCTACTACTAACAAAAAGCTGCAGTTGAAATTATCCGAGATATTCCTGATTATTTTGATATTATTTTGATTCGGCCGAAGTTCGAATAGCAGCAAGTTGTGGTTCTTATACTATTGCTAATGAAGTGGATGAATACCGAAATTCATTATCATTCATTTTTCGTAGTACCAGTCGTCGTAATTACCATTTAGCGCTTCTGGCGCGTTTTTGACGTGCTGATAGCGAATTTTTGCCAAAAGGAGTTGTCAACACTGCTATGGTCTATCCTTACTAATATTATAAATCCGAAAAGTTTGTTGGTTTGTTGGTTTGTTACTCTATCACGCGCCAACGGAGCATCGGATTGACTTGATTTTTGGCATGGATATAGTATAAAAGGCGGAAGGAGCTTTAGGATACTTTTTATCCCGAAAAATTTCATAGTTCCTGTAGGACAGGACAAAAACCCTCGAAAGCGAAACTGTCGCCACTATCACAAAGACGCTAAGTGATTAATTCCTATATGACGCTAATATGGACTAACGAAACGTCACAGCCAAACGTAATTAGATGACAGGTGACATTGTCTGCGGACTTTTATAAATCACAAGTAGCGTGGCAAGGCGACAAATTGTTTTTCTACCATTATATCCCCTTGAAGAGGAAATAAAGTATGGATTGAAAATGACAACTGACATTAAAATTGGATAAAATGTTATTTTCGCTCTGCATGCTACATGTTACTATGACGTTTAATACCAGGCCGTCATTTTGTCTGACATTTAAAATATTTTTAAATCTTCAATTATTAGAGGTTTAACATGTTTCTTTATTCTACCTTTATGGTACAGAATCATCATACTTTAATATTATGAATTCGAAAAGTTTGTTGGTTTGTTCCTCTTTGACGCAGCAACGGAGCAAAAGATTGACCTGATTTTTGGTATGGATACCTATGGTTTAATAGACAGAAAGTGATAATAGGATACTTTTTATATCTCGAGAAAATTCGTGATTCCCATGGAATAGGACAATAACTGTTTCTCAGCAATGGAGCAACGGATCGACTTGATATTTGGGGTGGGCATAGTTTGGAAGACGGAAAGTGACATGGGATACTTTCCATCCCGAAAAAATTGTGGTTCCCGTAGGACTTAACGATATATTTTTCTCAGCAACGGAGCAACTTGCCTTGGCATATTGCATGAATATAGTTTGAAAGACGAAAAGTGACATAGGCCACTTTTTATTGCAAAAACTTTAACAGTTCCCGTAGGATAGGATAAAAACTAAGTGAGTGGGCTGCGGTAGCAGCCGTCTAAGCGCCAGAAATAACCTGTCATGGCAAGTTTAGGACGTTCCCACATATTTCGCACTCCTTCGCGGCACTCAACAGCACTAGCCCAGACTCGGGCTCCATAACGGAGCTTGCGCTCTCGCCATAGTGACGGAGTGTTTCGGAGCACAAGACACATCGTCATCCACCACTCGGGACTAACCAGTACTGAACGTCAGACAGCATTCCAACGCCCTGGTCCCAGTGCAGTGGGTCAGTCATAGTAGCCCAGCGCCTGCCTCTTCAACTGCAGAGGGCAGTGAGAACGGCAATCGCGATACCGACACCTCTCTTCCCCTGCAGCCCCACTGCGTCTGCCAACACGTTGACGGCCTAGCGGAAGGTAGGTTAGGTGGCGGCACCCACACCACCAGTTCCATATATCCCACCGCGGTCCCTTATCCTCGGCTGTCATATCAGAGTCCAAGAAGCAGCCTTGCTTTATGAAACTAAGAAAGGTTATTCCCAGCAAGTAACTGGAGATAGAGAGACAGAAAAGAAGCCACACCCAGCGCAGCAGGAGGAGCTGGAGTTCATACGCCTGGCAGACGGAGCAGCACTAGAGCAAAATCTTAACCGAGAAATTAACATATTTACAGACGGCAGTAAAATTAAAGGGAAAGTTGGGGCGGCATTATCCATTTGGGATGATGCCGCTGAGATCAGTACCCGCAAGCTGAAATTGGCCGATTGGTGCTCTGTGTAACAGGTCGAGTTATTGGCACTTTTTGAGGCTACCGAAAAAGCAAAAATCTTTTGTGACTCCAGGTCTGCACTGGAAACGGTAGTTGGCGTATCTTCCCTCCATCCCTTAGCAGTAAATTCAAAGCTAACATAAAGTTACTACACGCACAAAATAAAATAGTGAAACTTTATTGGATTAAAGCGCACGCGGGGATGGAGGGAAATGAGAGAGCGGACCAGCCAGCAAAGGAAGCAGCACTGCACTCGAAGTGCAGACCTATTTAGGATAACTGCTCCGTTTCATTCGTCAAGCGAGAAATCCGAAAGGACTCTCTTGACGAGTGGAACCGGCTGTATCAGGATGGACACACAGCGGCGGTAACCAAAACATATTTTCCGGATGCAAGGGCGGCATACAAGATCGTAAGAGAAATAGCACCAGTGGGAATCATAACTCAAGTGCTGACGGGGCATGGTGAGTTTTCCCAATACTTACATCGATTTAAGTTGAGGGAAAGCCCATCGTGCATCTGTGAACCCACAAAAGAGGAGACTCCACTGCACATAATCTTGGAATGCCCAGTTTATGGAAAGCAGAGATTTGATTTAGAACAAAAAATTGGAATTAATCTAACACGAAAAAACCTTAGAAACAATTTTATCGAATTTTTGCACAAATATTTGTAAAAAAGCAATACTTAATTAGGAACAAGTAGGTATAAACTTTGCTGTACCATTGTAATGTTTATTATAACTGCAAACAGCCAAAAACATTGAAATATAGGTATACTTAGTTTTTATTCATTTGTAATTAAGACCCCTGATCATGTCAGGGATATTTCGCGATATAATAAAAAAAAAACCTCGGATGCAGCGTCGCAAGAGCGGCACTGCAGCCCGCCTAAGTTGCGACACTCCTCATAAGGCATGCAACCTACCGGCCATCCTCTCAGCTGCTTTAGTTAAAAGCGGCTGAAACTCGAGTGCCAGCCTCTAAGCTTCCTTGGGGGAAAAGACCCAAAGAAGAGGGAGACTTCGAGCGCCGCCTTTTCAGCTGCCTCAGACCTCCCCCACGACAAGGCGGGAATACACGGGGGGGTTGTATATACACTCCAACCGTAACTTAACCAACAAAAGCATTCCTCTAAGGTATTTTGATATTTGTCAGTTAGGTTAGGTTTCGCAGCCGACATAAACATAAGCCAAAATCAAAATACAGCGCGGGCGAAGCCGCGGGTAAAAGCTAGTATACTATAAAGTTGAAAATAAACCACTTAAGAGATTTACTGCTTTATTGAAAAATATATAACTTAAAACTATTAATTTATAAGTCTCTGCATATTCTATATATAAACAAATGTTAGGCTTGTTTCGCAAGAGATCTCAAAAAATAATAAAACTTTTAATTGGGTAGAAATCGCACAAACAGAGAAGCTAAGAACGTTTTCAAAGAACACACGTATTGCGAGTCTAAGTTGGTTTATACAACATCAAATTATTTCGCTTGAAGTTTGTCTCCATCAATGATATACCTACCCATTAATTATAGTGGTTCTGATAGTGAATGTTCCATCCATATAATTATTAAAAACTTTACTTCACTTTCTATATTAAAAACCAGCCGCTTTGCATCCAGTTTGTCCAGGTGGAAGAATTAATTATTATAAGTACATTGTTAGCATAAAATAATGAAACTTTTAAATGATAGCTTATCACTCTTTTTTTAAATAATTAATTGTTTATTTACTTATATAATGATATTAATATAATTGTATAAAGAAACGAAAAAAACGATAAAAACACTGATTTTATACTATTCTGTTAATATGGAGGCTTAATTTAACAGTCTTTGCCCCGTTGCTGATACCTAAATTCCATAAGTAGTAGTCCTGTTTATGCTCAAAGATAATACAATAAAATTAAGTTTGGAGTTAAATTAAGCTGAAACTTCAGATTATTTCTTGTACTTAGTAATGTAAATGATCCAATTGCGTTGTATTTCCATTTTTCGTGCTTGCGAAAGACGCTTGTCCGGTCAAATATAATAACATGTTGAATCTATCTCCAAAGTAGAGTTACGACGATTCTCCAAAATTCAAAGCAATTCGTTTAACGCAGAGAACTAAAGAAACCCGTGCAAATGTCTTGTGGCAACATTTTTGCAAACCGATTTTATATTGCGGCATATCGTCGTTCGAATTCGTGACACTTCTCTCCTACAAGAGATATGAAAGGATGAAAGTATTTTTAACGCAAGAAAAATGATGTAAGCAGAAAGCTTATGTTGACTTGAGCGTCTTCCGATATTATGCCTTGTTTTACGTTTCTATCACGTCCGGGATTAAATAAACGAGGATGACGTTTATTGAGTATTATTCGGTATTATTAACAGTGGAACGATGTTTTGTAGGTATTTGCTAACGTCAATTGCTGTAATACGATATTTAATGTTTACAACATTATGAACACCTTTATTGGGAACGGCAATATGTTATTTTTTTACAGGGCATGTGCCTTTATTAACTACCACTAAATACAAGACTTACATAATCTAATCTAATCAATCTAAGACTACATAAACTAATACTACAAAACAAGCATAACATTGGATGATCCAGAGACCCTTTAAGTTCTAAAGAATTGCTCAAACCCAATTTTTATCCCCCAAATTTCATTTTAATTTAACTATTCAAATTATGTTTTGAAGGGAATACTTAACATTCTGTGAATATTTCAAGCACCTTCGTTATTAATACTCGTATCGAACAAAAAATAACGTTTCTTGTATGGGAGCCCCCCATAAATATTTATTTCATTTTAATGTAGTCACTTAATATTAAATTGAATGTTTAACTAAATATTATGTGAATATTTCAAGTACATATCTACTTGTCACCGTTATTAATATCGAGCGAAATACGGCAAAATAATTCAGGTTTGTTGTAAGGCAGCCCCCTTAAGTATTTGTTGTTATAACGGAAACAGAAATACATCATCTGTGAATTTCAGCTTTTTAGCTATAACCGTTCATGAGATTCAGCCTGGTGACAGACAGACAGATAGACGGACAGCGAAGTCTTAGTAATAGAGTCCCGTTTTTACTGCAGACATATGTAAACAAGCTATACTTCAGAAACCGGAAACTTTCCTTTCACTGGCAAATAAATGTTTGGATCTGGGTTACTTCCCGAAACTGTGGAAGGAAGCTACGGTGATAATACTTCGGAAACCGGGTAAGGAAAGTTACACTGATCCAAAGTCTTATAGACTAATAGGTCTGTTGCCGGTGATGGGAAAGATTCTGGAGAAGTTGTTAGTAACTCGAATCAAGTGGCACATCATCCCAGGACTCAGCCCACACCAATATGGTTTCATGCCCCAGAAAAGCACGGAAGACGCCCTCTATGTCCTTATTAAGCATATTCGTAAAAAAATAAGTCAGAAAAAGCTGGTAACACTTATATCGCTGGACATAGAGGGAGCCTTTGATAGCGCTTGGTGGCCCGCCATAGTGGTGAGACTGGCAGAAGAGAAGTGCCCTATCAATCTGAGACGGGTAGCCGATAGCTATCTGGAAGATAAAAGGGTGAGGGTTCGGTATGCGGGCGAAGAGGTGATGAAGGAGACCACAAAAGGCTGTGTGCAGGGCTCGATAGGCGGCCCAACTCTCTGGAATCTCCTCCTCGACCCACTGCTACGGGAGTTGTGGCGATGCGGTGTCTATTGTCAGGCCTTTGCCGATGATGTCGTGTTAGTGCTCTATAGGGATACCGGGCTGGAGGTACAACAACATGCCAATAGCACTCTCGCCCGTGTTCGGCGGTGGGGCGTCAGAAATAAACTTCGATTTGCTCCGCACAAAACGAATGCATTAGTTTTGACAAATAAGTTTAAATTTGATGCCCCAAAGCTGAACATGGGAGGGATAGACATTGAAATTTCTAAAGAAATTAAACTCTTGGGGCTCCGGATAGATAACAAATTAACATTCAAATCCCACGTCTCGCAAGCATGCAGAAAGGCGTTGAACATATATAAGCAACTATCCAGAGTCGCCAGGATTAGTTGGGGCCTTCAGCCCAAAATAATCCGAACGATCTACACAGCGGTAATAGAGCCCGTGATCATGTATGCGGCGGGAGTCTGGGGGAGAGCAACCGAGAAACTCGGGGTCCAAAGGCAATTGAACACTGTTCAAAGAGGTTTTCCGCTAAAGTTGTGCAAAGCCTATCGCACGGTCTCCCAAAACTCGGCGCTGGCACTGACTGGGCTACTACCCCTCGATCTCAGAGTACAGGAGGCAGCTGCCCTGTATGAGGCAAAGAAGGGGCTGGCACAGTCAGTTCTGGGAGACAGGGAGATTGAACGACCGACAGCGTTCATGGAATCGCCACATCCAGAGCAACATATAGGCCTGGAATTCATATGCTTGGAAAACGAGCAAGATGTGAGTACGCACAATACGCAGGAAATCCGCATCTTCACAGATGGCAGCAAAATTGATGGAAAAGTTGGGGCGGCATTATCTCTCTGGAGCAATGCTGCCGAGACTAAAAGCCTGAAATTATTGCTGTCGTCCCATTGCACCGTCTACCAGGCTGAATTGCTGGCCATATGGAAGGCGACGGAGGTGGCGATTAAAAGACCCGAGACGAGCTTTGGTATTTACACGGACTCCAGATCGTCGCTAGAAACCCTAGTCAACAACGGCTCTCTCCATTCTCTCGCAGTGAAGGCGCGCAGGAATCTTGTGGAGTGCAAGAAGCAAAGTAAGCGTGTTCAACTCTACTGGATTAAAGCGCATGCCGGTCTCGAGGGAAACGAGAGAGCTGATCAACTAGCTAAGGAAGCGTCACTAAAGCTAAAGACGAAACCGCACTATGACCGATGCCCGATTTCATTTGTCAAGCGACAAATCCGAATGGAGGCGCTTGACAAATGGAATCGGAGATATAAAACTGGAGAAACCGCAAAAGTCACCAAAATCTTCCTACCAGACGTGATTTTAGGCCACAAAATAATAAGAAAACTGACACCAACTGGCGTGCTCACGCAAGTGATGACGGGGCACGGTGGGTTTTCCGAATACTTATATCGCTTTAAGTGTAAGGACAACCCATCGTGCATCTGCGAGCCTGGCAAAGATGAAACTGTCATCCACGTATTGACCGAGTGCCCTGCCTACTCCCGAGAGAGATACGATGTAGAGGAAGAGATAAGAGAAAGAGTGACCTCTGAGAACATCAGAAATATAATGTCGGATGAGTCAATTCGAGACACGTTCGTGGAGTACTGTATATACATAGCAATGAAGTAATTAAAAGAAACAAATAGATATATAAGTAAAATTGAACACCTATATTATGATAATATAGATATGTCAATAAAAAAGTAATAAGACAACACAAAAATTTAGACATGTATGTACAAGTAACTTTATCGGCAAAGATTGCGCAGATCGACATATTACAAATTAAAATATGAACAACGTATGGGTCTTTCGACCCATAAGTATGTTCTGTTTTTTCGGGATGTTCAATTTTTTACTGACAAATACATATAATTTTCGTACAAATCGATTAGTATTAGGTTATCTATTAATAACGACGCGGAATAAAACTCTAACAATAAATTGTTAAAATTACATTTAAAAGTTAGTTGATAAGCAAAATATGTTAAATAAGTTCCCTAATTACGTTGGGGATAATTGATTTTCAAATAAAAAAAAAAAAAAAAAAAAAAGTCCCGTTTTTAGGGCTCTGTAGTAAAACGAGGAACCCTTTTAACTTCTTTGTGTCCGTCCGCCCGTCCGTCCGTCCTCATACTACAAAGCCTTATAACTTCCATATTTATGAACCAAATTGGATGAAATTTGACAATATAGTAGCTAGTATAGATCTCAATTTCAAATATTTAAAAACTTCAAAACAGTTTATTTAAAGGGTAGCTCATACATGTAAAGTGGAAATGCAACTTGAATAGGATTTCTAAAATGAATGAAAGGTTTCTTGAACCATTTTTTGTCACGTGTACCATTTCTGAGATATAGGTCGCCAAAGTTGAAAAAAAACTGTCCTCCCCCCTTAATTTCTAAAGTATAAGAGATAGAATGTTCAAACTTTCTGAGCTTATACTTACTCGTAGACCATATTTAAAACTTTGTCTCAAAATTGTTTTGAACACTGTGGGACCATAATATGCTAGTATGTTTTTCTAGCATCGACTTGGCATTTTTTCTTTATATTGATGTTTTCTAGCACTAAAACATCTTTTGACCTTATAAAATCGGTTATTATCATCATCATAATCATCGTCATCATCTACGAAAGCCTATCATACGCGTGTCTCGACACGCACCTGACAACTTATTACCCTTTGGATACGGAACCCTAAAAAGCAATGGCATCGTCCGCAGAGATTCAAACTCACTGCCTGGCGGTAGCGTGCTGGTTAGGAGTATGCTGATATTGCTGATAGCATTACGACGCTGAATGGCACTCATGTTTATACATTGTGCCAAATTAACCCCAGCAATTTAGTCATTCGTTTCGTTTACCAGACTCTCGGATAAAACTCACATTTCATTTAACTGAATATTACAATTTGAACATTCCAACATGGTCTTGCAGAAATATTTACTGAAACAGTGCATTTTATTTCGTAAAATGTGCTCGTTATTTCGGTCACTTGTCTTTGCGGCAACATGACTTTCCCGACTTTGTTCTCTAACAAAGGCCAAATAACAGGATATTTTCATTACCTTTTGAAAGACTTTCATTTAACTAGAGAGGAATAGAGTCCGAAATGGCGCTATTACTACCATACACGCAATCATACGAGGCATAAAAATCATTCTTGTTCCTTGACCTCATTAAGTAGAAAATAACATGTAGAAAATATGATATAGTAAGTATAAAAAAAGCAAAACTGTTCCGAAAAACAGTTTTCTGAGTTGAGGAAAGATCGAAAACGGAGCTTCAAATAATTTATTCTAATACTATCATTTCTAGCTCTAATAAAATAAATGTTGTTTTAGAAAAAATATTTGAAGCTTCATTTTCGATCTTTCCTCGATTCAGGAAACTGTTTTTAAGAGCTCTACTTTCGAATGTTAAAATACGATGCAGCCATCCAACGAACACTTCAATAAATGTACCAGAGAATACGCCTTAAAGGTGTACCGCTGCAGCAGAAACGGGATCTCCACTTGAATGATTACATCTGGCTACGGATGTGAAATGTGCATCTTTTTACCCGGAGGCGAGCGCGCGCAGCGCTGGTTGCTATAACGCCTATAACTTCGGACTATTGTGCTTCATGCCTTTTGTGCTCGGATTTCAGTCAACGTTTGAATCCATGTCTATATGTGCGGTGCATGTGGTACATGGACTGTTTAAACCAGGCGGCCGGTCAGAAAGCTTTTGCTAATGCCAAAGATTCAATCGTTGATAGCGAATGCAGTATCTATGCAAGATCAAATCACTCTAATGACCAAATACTGTGTTCATACTCTACTAAAGCATTGCAATTGTTTGAATTCTTTGAAACGGGGTGAGATATCATATAACGGCACCCACTACTACTACCTCTATATCAGTTTTCCTGTGTTAAGGTGGATACATGATAAGAGATGTAATAATGTCTTTTTTGCGTGAATAAGTATTAAATTAACTCAAAATAATTATTTTTCGCAAAAAATCGCAACATTGACTACCACCATGTACAGAATTCAAAAAAATTGCGCGAATCGATGTGACATCCATGTACATTATTGTTGATTTATCAATAGAGGCTCAGCCAATTTCGATAAAATTTAAATAGGACCACCTCGGAAATACGTAATATATACTACTTCAAAAAAAAACTTATATCCTCACAATTTGCGAAATAATTGATGAACATACACAAAAACATATAGACGAACATTAGTACCTCCTCCTTTCTATTGGTTAATAATAAAATTGAGTGGTGGGAAATCAAATCATTCGCAGAATAAATCAAAGATAATGTCTAGTCAGAAGACTATCATAGACGCTCAGAATAATGAAAAACAGCAACATCATTACTGTTTCAAATACTAGGTATCCAAGAAAATTCTTAGTAGGTACATACTGGTGTAAAAATATTGATTTTTGAAACATAACTTTAAAAAACAAATTTAATTTGTTTGAAATTAAATTTACTACATTCCATCCCATGAAAAACAAATACTTTCTCGTGAATTATACGAGAACGTACAAAATCATCTCCAAATGCCTTTGAAATACCAATAAAAGCTCCATTGCCAGGGATGAGTTTTCTATAAAGCCATGGTACATCATGGTATAATTTGTATTGCATAATCGTTCAAGTGCGAGTTGGACTTGCGCACGAAGGGTTCCGTACCAAATGGGAGCCCCCCTTAATAATTATATTTTATTTTTATTTAATTACTTATTTTTGTAGGGAATATACAACTCAAACAATTACACAGATGATTATGTAGTTTATGTAGTTTTGGATTATGTACGTCTTTCATTTAGTGATAGTTAATAATAATAAAAAAATACAACAATGCGGAACCCTTCGTGCACGAGTACGACTCGCACTTGCCCAATTATTTTGTTCAGCACGTATGCTTTTGGCTTTCATCAAAGTGGGTCGTATTACAGAAACTACTGGATCGGACAACGTGTGAATACCTACATCTTATGTGAAAAAAAAACTATTGGGCGATTGTAATATGGCTGTCAAAGACACATAATATACTATTTAAATAACTGATAAATTCAAGTAAAATTTATTTTTCAATTAACACAACACCTCATAAATGATACAAAATCAAGATCTCAAGTATGTCCTAACAAATCAAATAACCCGCCCCTGATGGTTACTGGAGCAAATAATACACATAATACTGGCAGCATTGCTGCGTTAAATGGCGATAGAGATCCTTTGCACCAAGAAACTGATAAATTATTATAAATCAATGTATTTAGCTTGTGGACTATGTTACAAAGTTGGTATACACATAAATGTCCTCCAGGTCCCTCTTTGGTCAGCATACAAGCGCTAACATTTAATATGCTAATATCTTCGTCGTGCATTATATTGAAAGCGTTTTCCAAAATGTGTTAAATTAATTGATTATGAAATAGTTAAATTAATTGATTATGAAGTTATATTGCGTTGTAACAGAAATAAATTACACTTCGATTATTTTACATTTACGCATCACTTTATAAAGGGATTATAATTATTAAAAAAAAAAGATATTTACAACAGCTAGCTCTGGTTTAAAAGTGATTAAAATTAGACTGCAAAAATGTTAAGAGCTTTGTCCATAAATTTATACCGTATTGGATTTATTTGTGTTGTTAAATTATTTCGCTACGTAATATTCTCTTGAGGTTTACAGTTCAGGTATAAAATATTTAGTAATATTATGATACTGCTGAAAAAATATGGCAGCCATGCAAACAAAAATCAATTTTAACAATATTTTTCGCAAAGTAAATAATCATTCAATACCGGTTTCTTGTTGCCCATTTGATTGCCATATTTATAGATTAAGGTATTTTAAACCTCGCTACAAGGCCTACGACAAAATATCTTCCATCAATCAAAATTTGTCAATGAATTAACTTGGTAGCTAATTTTTTACCCGTTTTTGGAATCGTTACGGCAATAATCTCAAATATTTAGCCCCGAGTTCACTAACGCTTGTTTAAGTTAAACGTGTGATTACTGTATTTAACTAACGGTTTTTGCTTGCTGAACAGCAAAATTAATTTAAAAAGCTGTTTAAGATTAAACTAACGGTTGTAAAATTAACATCTGTTGGTGAACTAGGGTCTAAAACCCGAGTTAAATAGTTGTTTAAATACAGTAATCGTACGTTTAACTGAATCAAGCGTTGGTGAACTTGGGTCTTAGATCAATGATAATGATAATGTTTATTTGCCAAACTTAGGGACTATGTACATCTTAAGGCTCTTTCGTGGTCTCGCCCCACAAGCTATTCGGCCCGCGGGGCGAATCAACGAAGCCTCTTTTTGAATGCCCTCTTTCGCCCCGTGGGGCGAAACGCCGAGAACGATAAAAGAAGAGGCCGTTTCGGTCCACGTTGATAAAGATCAATTTCCCGCATCAGTATTACGTATTTCTTATGGTACAGCCAAGCATAAAATTACATGATATAAAACAAAAATCCCAAAGTAATCAACAGATATGCAACGCTATAAAAAAACTAAACAAGAAAAAACAAACTACCAAAAACTTACTATATTGATATAACAGACATTATGAGCTGAGGGCTTAAGTTAAATAGAATATTGTTTGGTAGTAGGCGGGGCCCATTTGCAAACTATAAATTGTAAGAGAATTAACAGGTGTGGGACCTGTTACTCGTACTATGTAACATTTTCGACATTCATTTTATTCATAAAAAAAATATTACACGTCATTACACAATGAATATATTCAAAATTGCAGCAAAGTAGGTACATTGATAATAAATAAATATTCACATTAACTACCTACTACATCATTATGTTTACAACCACATATTATAATTAAAATGTCAAAAAAAATAAAATTAAAATAAATTACACCAATGAAGTATGTCATTGTAATGAATGAAAACATTAATAAAACATGTCTTAAAAAAATACAAAAATAACAAAAACATTACATCATTGTAAATGAATCAAATTGATAGAAATAATTCTTAACCAATACATGTTTCACTAATTGTAAACATTTAAACATATCGAAATCATGAAATGCTTCCTCGATAAGCCAGCGTTTCAGGCGGGCTTTGAAAGAACCTATGCTAGAAACGTTCCGTACTGTAGCACTGATTGCACGGTCGCGAAATAGCAACATCGAACCACTTCCGAGATAATATGGTTATTTTCCCAAATCTCTTGTGATTGTATTAGCTAGGACTAAAGGGTAGTTCTAACATTTCGAGCAAATCACATGTTCGAAGAAAAAAAAACATGTATCAACAGCTAAATGAAATCCAAATATTTTTTATATGGTGTGTTAAGTTTGTGGGACTATAGGTATACTTTGCATCTTTATTTTTTATATTAATATAGTAAGTATTAAATTTATTAAAAAATATTAACTTGCCAAAAATTCATTACCACCGTCGTTCATAACCTAAACATATAGATTTGTTTATCTGAGAAACTATAGGTTTTACAAAATGTTTCCGAATACAGTTATTGTCTATACCAATATTATAAAGAGGAAAGATTTGATTGTTTGTTTGCATTGAATAGGCTCCGAAATTACTGAACCGATTTGAAAAATTATTTCACTGTTGGGAAGCTACACAATCCCGGGTGTTAATAGGCTATATTATATATTATTTTTAAATTAGGGAGGCTGCTAGTAAAAAATAAAATTTTAGATTTTACTAAAACTTTTCACTTAAAAAAACCAAAGTTGGAGAAAATAAGTAATTTTTAGTCCTAGTACCAAAAAATAACAGCCCGTCTGTCTGGCCGTCTTCCCATCTGTCCGTCCTCAAGTCACAAACCCTCATAACTACCACAAAGAACCGAATTGCATGAAATTTGACATTATAATAGTTTTATTATAGAATGTAAACTTCCATCGAATGAAAACAATGTGCCAAAATTGTATTGATTTAGATAGCATATTCAAGGTGAAAAAAACTCCTTTTTTTTCTTCACCTTGTACGCGGAAAGGTTTGACATTTCTAATTTTTTAAGCTTGATAACGATCATCAATCAATCATCAATAAACAATTGCATTTTTGTTCATACACCCCCATAGGACTCATAGAATGATGCCCTTGATATAATGCAATTGTTTTTTTTTCCATTAACTACTTTTCTACTTAAATGTACAGATAAAAAAGTGAATCGCGGGGCGAATCAACGAAGCCTCTTTTTGAAGGCCCTCTTTCGCCCCGCATTGTTTGGAGCGGGGCGAAAGAGGGCATTCAAAAAGAGGCTTCGTTGATTCGCCCCGCGGACCGAACAGCTTGTGGGGCGAAACCACGAAAGAGCCCATCTTAAACAGTATACAAAAAACAAGATTAGTACGTATTCTAAAGATTGTACAATATGCAAATGTGCACTGCAACCCACACTAGGGTGACCTGTGTCGTGGGCTGCAGGCTCTTCCACTTATAATAACAAGATTGTGGTACAATATTAAAGGTACTTATGATAAGTAGTGGGTGTGTATGTGAGAGTGAGTGAGTGAATATGAGCGCGTACGTGTATGTATATGATATATAGGTAAATAATAATATGTATGGAGATATTATGAATACGAGTTCGAGAACGGATATAATTAATTATTATAGGTATATAAGGTATAATGGGTACCTCTAAATAAATTATATGTTTATACAGGTATACTTGATTATGTAAAGGAATGAAAATAATATGAATAAATAAATAAATTAATATCCAGATTAAACTTAGTATCGCCTCACAGTTGTACCTACTTACCAAGCATCAAAAACAGAGCTACGTATGCGCGATATCAGACGATCCGAAAACTACAATAGAAAGGTAAAAGTCGAGATTCGCTCGTAAAAAAATTGCGAAGCTGTGAAAATGCGTTCGTACTTCACGTGAATTGTGTGTTTGAAACTAGCTCCCGAGCGGTCTCAAGTGGGCGCAATAGCACTCCTCGCTGAATAAATATGGATACCAAACCTGCGAAAATTCCCGCAAATGTGACTTTGTAAATACATTCTATCGACAAAAGTTGGCAAGGAATGAGGGAAAGAATCACTCTAGCATATTATGGCAATATGTTTACTGTATTTTAGAGATGTAAAATAGATCGATGTGCTTGGTAGCCAGTCAACAATATACTCGTACATATTATTGTTGACTGGTATGTATCAATAAAAATTTGTAAACTTAGGTGCCAAACAATTAAATTATTTTTAGAATTTTCCTTTGAACTTAACCCTAGAGTGGGCGCGTCTTTTTTTGTAATGTCAGTGGGCGCGTGGGGAGCATTTTGGCGCTTCTTTTCAGGCACCATTTTATGTAGAAATACAGCATTTAATTCAAATTAATTTTTCAAAACTTAAGTAGTACATAAGTAATCTATGAAAAGCCAGCGTACATATTGGACTTTGGTCCAGAAACTATTTTGGAATACCTAACATTTCTATTAAGTTTTTTTAGTCAACCAATTACAATGGAGAGTAATATCACAATTATATAATTTCTACACCTACTTATGTGACATATTTTATATTCATTTATATATATGTTTTAGCTTATCAGTTTTCACCTAAGTATGTGCAGTGTTCATTGCACAGTAACTTTGAGCATCTGTGGAATCCTTTTTTGGTGTAATTTTCTTTATATTTTCTGCCCAGACACAATCCCTACGCTCTTCTATTTTGTTTGTATTTTTGATTTCAATCAAGTGATAGTTATGAATTATGAAATAATAAACATTTTCACAATGGATGCAAGCCGCTTCCAATTAGTCTTATTGGAGATTTATCGTGGAGGCTAATTTCCAGCAGTGAAATTGCTATGGCTGCAACGACAACACTGTTTTTAGTTTTAATATTAAATGCTTCGCATAATATGTGAATAAATTAATTTTGCCATTAAAAATTATCGAATTTTTATCTACGTGAGTGGGTGCACATGGCGACGATCGACGGTAAAAATTTTCTACTGCAGTCCAGGAGCTTCCCACGTACTGGTGACGTTCAGTCTTTTGGTATAGGTTGCTAAAGAAAGTAAAATCAGCTACTAAAAAGCGCGCTAAACTTCGCGGGTAATTGTTTCGCGAATTAATTTTATTAACGTTTTTTTGGGCGGGTCATTTTGCGGCCCGCTCACCACGCGGTCACTCTAGGGTTAAGTGCAATGCAATATATAAATCAATTTTGTATAAAATTATTTCAACTAGCCTTTACCCGCAGCTTCGCCCGCGTAATATTTTTGTTTTAGTGATACCCCATTAGAGCTTCCATTATTTCCGGAATAACAAGTTATATATGACATTCTCCAACCTTAAAACTATATTCATGGAAGAAAACAAGTCAAACAAGAAAACAAAAGAGAAAACAAATCTATCGCTGCGTGAAAGAGTAATAGAGAATAAATACGTATACTGACATACATAATTCTGGGAAAGAAAAGTAGATAATATTTTTACGAGAATCGCCTATTTTTATTGAATTGAACGAGACGATGGTCCAGGAAGCAGTTGAAAATCTTATTACGTTCCCAAGAAGACCCTTAATTTACCATCGAGCATCTTAGCGGCGCGAGAAGGGCACCCTATCACTCTCGAGCCCTTTCAAGACCCTGCTCTCATTTAAGTTGTCATTAACCAAACTGTATTTGCCATAGGCGAGCAATAAATTGACGAATTTGTTGAGTCGCTTGTCAATTATTGTACGTGAATTTATTAAACAGTATGAAAAGGGTCTAACTACAACACAGGTACCTTAAGAACTTATACTGTAACTGTAACCTATGCCTACTGTGCTGCACCTGCTATTTCGACAGAGGAACGAAGTAAGAGAGCGTCTCAGTTTTGACTTGACAATAGGCATGATGACTAATAAAATAATTAGTCCGTCAGAGAGACTTTCAAAAAACATTAGACACATATTAAACGAAAATGGATGCAAGATATACTCCGTCAAAGTTACGCGTGACGCCACAAGTGCCATACAAATGTATGTATAGACTTCTGTGAGAAAGGTGACGTCACGACCCCCACTCCCAAACTTTCATAAGGTATATTTTTGTCATTTGTTGTTTGATTGACAAAAGAAAAAATACGTGTCCGATTCTTTTTCAAAATCTAACTCACAGACTATTTACTATAATGTTTTTTTTACCCAGTCATCATGGTTTCGTCTGTCCGGATATTTATTACGCTCTACGGATCATATTTTTCGTCGAATCTAGATAAAACTTCGTACACGAATTCTATTTACTTCTGGATTTTATTTATCGTCAACGATTTTTGATTGGCGATTTTTCCTCAAAAATTGGCGGAAATTTGGTGTAGCTCTGTTTATAAACCTATTTTGATAATATTTAGCAAGTGTTTGATAGCATCTAAATTTTCGAAATGGGTCAATAACGAGTCGTGCTAAAGGTTTATGAAGATTCAGTGAAACAGATGCGAGGTTGAATGGTTTGAAAACTCTCTCTTCTTCCAGTGCCTCTCCAACACTGAAGGTTGGCAGTCAGCTTTTTGAAATTTTCCTTGTCTAAGGCAAGCCTAAACAGTTGTTCGACAGTCTGTTGCCTGTCCATTCCCGGATGTTCTAAAGCCAGAACATCTTCCGCCTTCCACTTTTGCGTTTGCTCGGTATTTTGCCCATCATAATGGTCTGCAGGAGGGAATACCGATCATGTCGCAGTACGTGACCGAGGTAGGCGACTTTCCGTTATTGTTCGGATAAGTTCTAATTTCTTCCCCATACGGTTTAAAACTGGTTGGTGATGGTTGGAAAACTACTAGGACTAATACTACTACTAGAAAATTACTACTAAACTAACTGCGATCAGGCCGTATTCCAAAACATTAATCCAGTACGGGATGGTGGATATACTAAGGCCACCGAATTTCTTGTACGGATGTATGCAAGTTTCTTCACTATATTTTATTTTATTGAAGATCACGTGGTGTGAAAATCCATACCTACCTAAGTTCAAAACAAGTTATTGCTACGAGACCGGGAATTTTACTACTATTTTAGTATGGGATTTTAGCTACAAAAAATGTAGGTAAGTATGTAATACTCAAGTACGCTAGTTACAACTGAAATGGAACACAACATGGCTATTAAGGCACACGAGGCCGCAATAAAATTCCTATTCGAATCAAAGTTTCAAACTTAATAAGTCAACAGTAACATGTTATCTTATATCAAATCAGTAAGGAAAGACATTTATTAAGTCATGGTTTCCACTTTCATTGCTATTTATGGAAGTGGAAACCATGACCAAGCATACTAGACAAATACCTCAAGATCTCTAATAACAATCCAAATTAAACAAAACAAGCCTACTTGAACACACCGTAATACGATACACAGTCGCGTCACATCCTACTAGTCCTACTAATACTATAAACGAAAAGTTTGTAAGGATGGATGGATGGATCGATGGATGTTTGTTACTCTTTCACGGAAAAACTACCGGACGGATTGAGATGAAACTTTGCAATTACGCTTAGCTTATACATATGTCAGAATAGCATATAGGTTATAAAATATAGTGATATTGAGTAAATTTTCCATATTTTAACAATAAGTATTAAGTACCCGTAAGTAGGAAAAATTCTGCCATCTGCGAGCTATTTTGAACTGTCAAAAAGGAACTGTCAAATCGTTTTTTTTGTTTTTTTATTTTCCACTTCTTTTATTAAGGGTGGTAAGGTAGGGCCTCGAAATATCATGCGGGCGAAGCCGCGGGCAAAATCTAGTTCGAACATAAAGATGATAGTAACATGTTCTCTAATGTTAATAAAATATTGATTTGATACTGAATAAGACGTCTATCAGTTGTGGATTCTTCACTATTATTTATACAAAACACATAGGTACCTTAAAAATCGAATAATTCACAATACAAATGAAACAAAACGAGCCCATTTGAACGAACAAGACCGCAGTACTACACAATCGCGTCACATCTTCTATCAGAAGATGCCGATAGTGACCTTCGACCAAATATCTATAGAGTCAGAATCGTGCAAAAAAAGTGTCCGAGCCAAAACCCTGCCCAAGCTACGTAATAGGCAGGTTTTTTAGTAAGTCGTAAGGCGATAAGAGGTAAGGCGAAACATCGAGATTCGAGAAAACGGGTCTTTGTAAATTATTTAATATAAATATCTAAATCGGTATGTATGAAAGCGTTCGGACATTTTTTTACTACTTTTACTTAGGGACTGTGGCTCTGTAGACATTTGCTCGAAGATAGTTCTCTAAATTAATACAACAATAAGTGATTTGATACTGAAGAAAATACGCCTTTAAGTTATGGTTTCCATCTTCATTGCTATTTATCGAAAGCTACAGACGCTAACTGCTTTATTATATTCAAAGATCAATTATAGCTTCATTGAGAGACCTACAATACTAATAAGCTAAATGTATACCGAGAAGCTCTGTTTGACACAGAAGTAGAAATTTAGCGTAAAGATTTTCGATTAACTCCCACGACTCAGCTACTAGCTTTTTATTCTCGTTTAAACCTAGTCCATTTTTCTAGCTTCACGTGGAACGAGACTCATTTGATGTGGCGATGGAGGATCCGTTCTAGTCTACCGATAGAGATAAAGTACACGAGACTTAAATGGTAAAATATAGTTCACTTAGCGCTAAAAGCTGGATCTAGAATGTCTGCAGTACTGGTGAAAATACTTAGCAGTAATACTCATATTTCCGATTTCAAATTACCGATACTATTTCGGGTATTTTCCTAAACGACGGACATATTCTCAAAGATAATATTCCTAGGTAGTGAGGTACTCATTTTGACGAAATTTTACTGGTGAAAATACTTAGCAGTAATACTCATATTTCCGATTTCAAATTACCGATACTATTTCGGGTATTTTCCTAGACGATGGACATATTCTCAAAGATAATATTCCGTTGTAGGTAGTTAGGTACTCATTTTGACCAAATTTTACGGTTAATTACCAGTTTTACTAACAATCTAAATACCAGTAGTAAGAACGGTAAATGAATTACCTACCGTTATTACTACTAAAATTGAAAGTTGTTACAGCAGTAAAGATAAATTACCCGTGTTACTACCGTAAATCTAAATTAACAAAAATACACAAAATATGACCTGTCATGCTAGATTTGCATGTCAGGTGTCAAAGTGACAGCTGTCAATTTAAAACATTTTTTTACTATAGGACCATTTTCGAATTAGCGAAAATAAGCAGTTGTTCTGCAAAGAAAAAGTTCATCGAATAATTACGTATTTTGTCAATAGTTGAACGTTTTGAATTAGATTTTTTTTCAGATATAATAAAATAATTGGCTAAGCACAAGTCGAACTCGCGCACGAAGGGTTCCGTATCGTATGGTAGCCTATATAATGTTATACCGGCAACAGAAATACCTACGTCATCTACCTAGCCTAATATAGCCTGGTACAAACAGACGGAGAGACGGACGGATAGCGGAGTCTTAGTAATAGGGTCTCGTTTTTACCTTTTGGGTCCGGACCCCTAAAAATCAAGACAGAATGTTGTGAACAAACAATTGCCCGGCAAAACTACGCTTTGCCGTGTACAGACACAATTACACACACGCACGTACAACGAAACTACGCCCTGGCCCGTCAGTCAAACTATGGCGGCGCCACACCGACGCACTCACCACATGTATAAAAACTGGCCTCACTTGTCTGTTCACGACGTTCTGTGTTGATTTTTTATTTGATCTGAGGATTTTTGATACATTTTTTTTGACTCGATTTTGAAGTTGTCATGTACCACAAAAGTACATAATATGTACTTTTGTCGTACAGGACAACTTCTTTTCAACAATTTGCCCACTGAAATAAAAACACTAAATGGGCACAAATTTAAAACTTCTCTTAAAAATTGGTTTCTAGATAAAGTGTATTACAATCTGAAGGGGTACTACGACAATTAACTTTTCGCAACTTTATAGTACCTCCATTTAATAATTAAGAACTAAGCACCTATTACTCGTAATATAGTATGTTGTCAAATACAGTAATAAAATGACTTTATAACCTATACCTAAGTAGGTACCTAACTAATAAGTAGATTTAAGTAAAATTCTATTGTACGTTCTTCATGAATACGACTGTTGATACATTTCTAGTTAATAAGACCGCTTTTGTAAGCACAGCACACAGTTGAACAATACCTAAAGTTTATTTCTATTTCTATTTCATAATGATGTCCATATACAAACAAAAGAAGTCATGGTGATCTTGTGGTAGTAATACTTACCCGCTTCACATTTGTGAGTTCTTGGGTTGAAATCCCGGTCCCATGGCAATGAGTTCTTTGGAATGTTAGTACGGAATTTCACACCACTGATATACCAAAATTGCTCTTTCAAAGGTATAAAATATTGACATCTGAAAATCAACTGCCCATATATTTCATTAAATTTAATGATGATGATGATTTCCAGCCACGGCGACTGCATATCTTCTTAGGTTACATGATGGGTCCTCACATGACTGAAGTAACCATTGTATGTATCAATATATTATGTGCCGCATGAAATTGATGTTACAATAATTCCTCAAAAGTTCTTAACTAAAACAGAAAAGTAACCAAAGAAATGTCCAATCCATCATTTCGTTCCCGTTTTGTCAAACGCTGCTAACTCCGATAACAGAGTTATTGATGCTTTAAAATATATCACTACCGTCCAACCATTTACTCAACCATCGATCTATTTTTGTGTTTTCGCAAAAACAATATTAAGTGAATATTGATAAGAGCTTTGACACTAACTGGTGACGTCCCTTTGTTAAAATAACCGGGACTGATAATTTAACGTGTCATCCGAGCCACGATAGAGCTCTGCTGTAAATGCCACCCGCGGTTACCCATCCGAAAACTGATACTGCCGAACGTTGCTTAAGTTAGATGATCGGTGACAATACACCTAGTGAATCTACGCTATGATAAAAAGTTGATGTGGTCCCCGAAATGAAGCATTGCCACGCACAGGACGTACAGAAATCTTGAAATGGTCAAAGTAGAATTTGCAACTGAGCGCTATCGTGATCATACTTTGAATTGTATATAGTTATGGGTTTCAGCAACTATATACAATTCAACGGATTATCCATGTCAGCGGCCTTCAGGCGGTTTAAAAACTAATACCCAACCTATACGAGTACACTAATTGAAATAGATGATTTCACTCTTCACGGAACAAAAAAACTAGCTTTTATTAATAAAAAAACTATTTTAAAACAAGCTTTTATGTCCCAAAGATGGTGTTGCACAATTATTCGCGTTCACCAACCCGTCAAAAACGGTCCACCCATTAAGACGAATCAAACTCGACGCGGTCGTGTTGCTTAATTACCTACTGAGTTCCTGAAGCGATCTTCCAGCTCCATCATCAGACCCTGGTTAACGTCAGTACCAAAGTACTCGTCAATAATAAGTGTTATATGTGTCTGTTTTCTAGTGCAGAGCCAGTAATAGCGCAATTTAATATCGATTTTGCATAAGGATCCCGCAGATGCCCTCGTCTCAGCCGAAACAAGCTAACGAGCGCCAACGCGAGACGTGCCGATTAGACTTGCTTTTATCAATTTTCAATTTACTTTTCAAACATACACAAAGAAAAAAATTCTTTTTTTTGTGTATGTTCATCGATATGTACCTATTCACTCCGACCTTGAAAAGCTAAAGATTATATCTCTTAAAAACAAGAAAGCAGGAAGACTGTTCCATTCCTTGGAGGTACGAATCAGAAATGTTGAGTCACACCGCTTCGTACGTATCGAAGGAAAATCGACAGTGTAGGTGTGGTAATACGGCATCCTCCTACTTGTCCTGTAGTAAAAAGGGGATGGTAGGATAAGGTCGTGCAGCTCAGATACATACTCTCCATACAGACGAACATTACACTTCCTCTATTACGAAAGTCGGTAAAAATAAATATACACCTTTCTTTTTAACCATTACCAAAAAAAATTATGATGATGATATTAATAAATATATACTTATACGTAATTCTTGTTAAACCGTAAACTCGTGATATTAAATTAGAAATTCTGAAGACGTCATTTTTAATCAATTATTTTCCTCTTCATTCTTAAGCAGCTTTGGAAAATTTTGTTTGCATATTTTATTAAGCACTTCATGTTTTAAGAGCCATTACCGTAAGTAAAGCTTCTATGTTATTTTATCTACGCTACTAATTTATGTCTGTGGTTTGGTTCGTGAGTCAAAAACTAGGAACACTTTGGTTACGGGAGATGCTTGAAACGCGCGAAGCCGTTTCATGATATAAGAATACAGAATTTCAGGTGGAATTGAGACACCAGTAATTTAATTTCACAATTATAGATTTAAAGGTCGTAGCAACTAAGGTGATATTGGATTGTCAAAAACTGGGATGTACTGCTCACACTTGCTAATTATGCACTATAAACCCATCACCCGTTAACATTTCCACTTTATTACTTTATGCATGCGGTTGAAACTTGAGCGTTTGTAGAAAACATCTCACCCCGCGCGCCTCACGTAAAGCTGATAGAGTTTTTCACGTGCGATATTATTAATAAAGGCTGCCGCCGGGGATAAATCTAATGCAATGATATACAAAACATGCAATCTATGCATGCAATAATTCCAAATGCCATAAAAAGGGGATATTTAAGGATAAAAATATTCAAATACCTACAATAAACACATTTCAAAAAGATGACGTCCCGCACGGTCAGTATTTGGATGGTTGACCGCGGCTGGCAATTTCCAACTGAGCGCTACCGTGGCTAGGATAACACGTTAAATTGTAGGTTCCGGTTGTTTTAACCGTTTAATCAAGTCAGAGGCCTTCAGGCGGCCTAAAAACTCTGACACCAGGGCTAGCTACCCGGCCTATACGAGCTTACTTAAAAAGATAACGCAATAAAAAGGCATTATAATGTCAGCTCTTCTGAGTACGTTCGAGTTCGTGTGTTATTGTGTCGGGTAATTTTTTATCTTGTTAGTTTCTAGAGACGCAAGTTTGCAGTCTGCTTGCTGAGGTGTTGCATAATACCCCTTAATTTAACCTCACTGGTCTACAAACACGCCTGTGTTTCGTGTTGTAGAGAGATAACTAGAGAAACTACAGTTCATAAAGACATCTAAGATCTCGAGTGACGGGCGCAGTGCAATGCCACACATGGCTTGGAACTTTGAGGGTTGGAAGTTATATACTCACTTACTGCTCGCAATTAAGCGACCTACTTAGCAAGTTACATTACACTTTTTTTCTGTGTACCGTAAAATAACTTTAAAACAATAATTATAAATTTGAAATAATAATTTAAATAACAAGCTTTTACTGAACAAGTACTCGTCATGACGAATCAAACGAGCCGAAACTCGATAGGGTTGCGTCGTTTTATTACAGAGTTCCTATGACCACTTTCCAGCTCCATCATTAGACCCTGGTTACCATTGAAAGACAATCTACTCGCCAAGACTATTCAAACGAACCCAAAGTCGATGAGGTTGTGTCGTTTCATTGCTAAGTTCCTTTGGCCACCTTCCAGCTCCTTTATCAGATCAGCACCATGTCATCATAATATTGCATCATCACGCGATTTACACATGTATGAAAAATTTCAGCTCAATCGGTAACCGGGAAGTAGATCTTTAACTTGCATAATTTGATTACAGATTGACAGACAACGGGACAGGTGACACTAAATAAAAGCTTGTAAAATACGATATTTTTGACGTGATAAAGTTTTATAAATCGATGAATGCCGGCTGCACGCAAGAATAAGCATAACTCATTGTCACATTCCGCTTGACTCGAACGTGCAAGCGAGACCGCGGAACAGGCGATAAAGAGGCACGATCGGCCTAAGCGTTAGGTATGACGTCATATGCGCCACGTATAATTATCGTCCATAAACAGACGTTACAGACGACCAATTTTTTTATATATTGCAATTCCCATCTTCGTGTAAGGGAAAAAATATATTTTTCCTTAGATGAGAACCTCAAGAAAATCACTTTTTACCTTACATTAAATAGTTTTTCGAAATGGAGAAGCTCTCAATTTTGCTATTTATATTTGCTGTTTGTGAACTTACTCAGGCAAAAGCTACACTAAAGCGGAGTGTAGCCGAGGCTTTGTGTGCTATTTGCTTGAAACAAAACAAGGTCGCGAGTGGAGCGAAGCTATGCTTCGTTTTTCGCCTTCGAACATTTGCTCGATGGCAATATTGTGACTCAATAACTATTGAGTCACAATCCTGCAAAAAAAATCCGAGCCCAAACTCTGCCCAATTAGTTAGTCGTAAGGCGATTATAAGCTGATTACACAGCCGCGCGATACCAAAGTGATCGGTTACAAGTACTAATTAGGTGACATAATTTCGAGAAAACGGGTCATTGTGAATTATTAAATGTTAATATCTAAGTCGGTATGTATGACGGCGCTCGGACATTTTTCACTACTTTTCCTTAAGGACTGTGGCTCTGTAGATATTTCCTCGAACATTTCGCTTATAAAATATGGCATTCCTAAACTTATCTACTCTTAACTTTGACAATCTAATATTAATTATTTTTTATGTTATTACATTATTTAAATAAAATTATTTTTTAGAGTCAATAACTTACCAGCTCGTTAAGTCATCAATCTCATAAAATCGCCAGACCAATATAGACGACGAGGAAGAGGTGGCACACAATAGAAGATAGTTCTGTGTCCACGTGATAATTGACTGTGGGTGATGACGATGATGACAATAGGCTTGTGTCCACTAATAACAAACTGTTTGCAATATAGTTTATATTTATTAATTATAATACGTAAGTAGGTATAATATAAAAGTGCTAATAGTGTAAACAGCTTTAAGTCATATTGTGGTTAGTTAGAATTAATATTGTATTGTGTAATTTTGAATGTAAATATACTCGTAATACCTAATTTGGTTCATCTAGGTGTAAGAAGGAATTACATACCTAGCCTTAAATTGTAAGTAAAACAAATACCTATTGCATGTCCGTTAGGATAAACTGTTGTATCTAAATAATTTTGTAAAACCTTAATGTACACAGTTCAGAGCAATAAATGATATCTTTATCTTTATTTATTAATTAAGAGTACTACGACTACCTTTATATATTACATAAAATTAAAGATTATTAATATTTTAACAAAATATTTTTTATCATAGGCATTAAATCACGTGACAGCGAACACCTATCAGAAAGTGTTACGTCACGACTCGCGAAACATCATCGTCAAGAAGTTTGGATTTGACGACATTAAAGACGCCATGACATTATTCACATTTTTGACAGAAAATTCAATCATCTTTTATAAATACAAAATACGTAATATAAATATTGATATTTATTAAAAATAAGGTTTTTTGGGATAAAATACATGTAAATGTATAATAATTAACCAATTTTTAAAATTTAGTCAACTAGCCTATTACTGGACATACAGACACCGGCAAACAAACTCAAGTTCATCGTCTGTTCCATCTCAATTTCTTACTAAAACCCTTTCTAAGCAGATAATCGTAATGCGCCGTTAGGAAGGTACGTCTGGTCTTATATTGAAAGAAAACACTCGAAATGGGATAGACTGCCGAGGGTAGAGTTTAACTGTCTTTAACTTTTGCGAGGGTCGAAAACACGGAGCCCGGTTGGGTCGAATGGACCGTCGGCTCATAAATCTCGTGCAGACAGTAACAATGTGTACGGCGCTTGTCTTTAGCCCTTACGTTATACGTACCAAGATATAGCTTTACTCTCAAAACCGTAACAAGCGTTGTAATGGGATCTCATGAGGCGATAATCTGCTGGCGGTACGTTATGCTAACACGTTAGTTGCCGTATTTATTTTTAAGGTTGTTTTGCATGGATAGTGGCGTTTGTTAATATTACAAGATTTCTGCTGGCAGAGCGTAGCGCTAGGTCATAGCGTAGTTTGACTAGGTATTTGTCAGTGATCACCGAAGGTAAGCAATGTTCAGCACTTTCAGTTTTTGGATTGGTGACAACAGGTGGCATTTGTAACTGAGCACTACCATGGCTTGGATGACACGTTAAATTGTAGGTACCTGTTAATTTAAACGTTTAGTCATGTCATAGGCCTTCAGGTGACTTGACAACTTTGACAACAGGGCCAACTACCCAGCCTATATGAACTTACTTAGCCTGGCAGACTTAAGCAACATTAGCTTTTTAGGGTTCCTCGTTTTACTACGGAACCCTTTTAACTACTGTTGTTGTGTCCGTCCGTCCGTCTCATTAATACAAAGCCTTACTATTAATAACTACAACATTTTTCAACCAAATGGCATTAGATAATATAATAGTTTACGTATAGATCTCAATTTAAATACTTAAAAAATCGAAACTGTGTATTTAAGGGGTACCTAGATCCCATACATGTGAAGTGGGGATGAAAAATGTTTTTAAACCCACCCCCACATTAGGTGTACTCGTATCGTTGAATAGGGTTTCTAAAATTTATAAACGATTTTTTGTCACATGTACCATTTTTCAAAAGTATGCAAGAATGTTTAATTTTTCTGAGTTTATTCGAGCACTGTGGGAGCACTTTTTGAGTTGAAGGTTCTTTCTAAAGAAAAATTGAAAGTTTTACATGCACATACGAGTAGCTCAGAGGTCATTGACCTTACAAACATATTTCATACTCAATTACGTTTTTCTAGTAATCTATCTATTGACGTCGTAATAATTGGTGTATATCATCAAAATCATCGTCACCATCTTCGGATACTCTTACACGCCCATGATAAACAACTTATTTTATTGATAATGAACTTTCAGATAAAATTAAATAGATTAAAGGTTTTATTAGTAAATTTTTTGATGCGATTTCACGTTTTCACATCACTTGATGCTGCAGACGCTTCTTTGTTGCTGTATTTCCTGTGTTTTGTTTTCGTCAATAAAATATTGTCTATTGTCTTCGTTATGCCATCACGTTAGTTGCCATATCTATTTTTAGGGTTCCGTACTCAAAGGGTAAAAACGTGACCCTATTACTAAGACTTCGATGTCCGTCTGTCAGTCTGTCACCGGGCTGTATCTCATGAACCATGATAGCTCGGAAAGCTGAAATTTTCACAGATGATGTATTTCTGTTGCCGCTATAACAACAAATACTAAAAACAGAATAAAATTAATATTTGAGGGTGGCACCCATACAACATACGTGATTTTTAGGAGTTTTTTGCTCGCTATTAATAACGGCAAGAGGAATGGGGCTCCCATACGGTACGGAACCCTTCGTGCGCGAGTGCGACTCGCACTTGGCCGATTTTTTTGTGGTTGTTTTGCAAATATTTGTGACGGTTGTTATTACATGATTCTGTTAAAGCCTTGCAGTCTTTAGCAACTGATGATTAAGAATACTTATGATGTTTTACTTCTAAAAGACAATTAAATAGATTTAATAAAATATAAAAATCTCGTATGTTAGTGCTCCTTATGTCTGAAAAGTCTAGACCGATTCTTATAATTTTTTGTGTGTTTGATTGGTTCTCAGAAAAGGTCTTAAAATAGGCTATTTTTAAAGATAAGGTCTTAGGTGATAAGGGATACATTTTGACCATTGACTCGATACATTTTGAAACGGCAAAACCTTTGCCTAGTCAGCTAGTAAAAACATATTAAATTATCATTTTTTTAGAAATGAAGCGCAGTGAAATAGAAAATTGGTCGACCAATGCGTTGCTTTTGTTCTAAAATCCATTACCCCTGAGCTAAATGAATTCTTCTTCAGCTGATATTTAATATCATAAAATTGGGGTATTTTGTCGGCTTCAAAATGATTTACAGAGAAGATTTTTGGTGCTATTTGATTATGTGATTTCATTATTTCTATTAATTTTCGTTTAACATACCTTACTTACATACATCAAAAAATAATAATAGCTGAGCAAGTAAACGTTGTTATGCCGTAGTAAACTCTTTAGGGCTATAAAGTAGCCTAAAATCTATTCTCTACCTACCAAATGGGTATATACAAAAAAATCATAATAATCGTTCAATTTGTTTCAGAAAAGAGTACGATAGTAGACACGAAATTCAACAAGATATTTCATATATTAAGTAGATAAACATAGTCAATAATGTAACAATTATCTTGTACAACACTCGAATATTTCGCTAAAATTGTTTACATTATTGTTGATTTTTCAAAAACGGCTAAGCCGATTTTTCTGCAAAATTTAAATGGGACTATTTCGAGAGTAAGTGTACCCTTTCGAACTAAAAAATAATTTTTCAATTCAGTTCAATTGGCGAAATTATCGATGTTCATCGTGTACAAAATTCAGATATTTCACTCAAATTGCTTACATTAAGGTTGATTTTTCAAAAGCGGTTCAGCCGATTGCTGTAAAATTTAAATTGGACTACTTCGGACTACTCCTTTGGAACTAAAAAATATATTTTTTCGATTCGGTTCACAATTTGTGAAATTATCAATGAGCATACACAAAAAAACATACAGATGAACATAGAACCTATATTTATATATTTTGGAAGTCGGTTAAAAATATAAAAGAAACAATCAAAATTGTAAAGTCATTTAAAATTATGACTTTTCTTTGGCAGTTTTTGTTTCGCAAAATAAGAAATAGGTATTTCTCAGACAATGTGAGTTCGGAGCCAAGTTCTAGTTAGCTATAATTTTGCATTATATTGTATACGGAAATATATTCGGTTGCGGGCGCTGGTGCTCTCGTGAAGTTTGTATAGTTACGATAAATTTTCATAAATGCAGACGACACAGGGGAAACAGGGCGGATGAACGAACATAAACATAATTATTGTTATAACAATCTCTGACCTGCTGCGCCGATCCGAACCACTGAACCGAACTACTATCATATACAAAAACGAAACGCCATGGAATTAAAAAGAACGAAAATGTTTTTGTTATCTAGCTGTGCGATATTCACTATCTACAAATTATTTTTCGCTAAAAGCACATTAAACTTTAATAATTGCAATCTACGTACGAAATTCCAACGGTGTGCTCGAATCGGAGTATGCCATTTTTAGATAATTGCTGATTTTTCAAAAACCAATTGAACTATTTCAAATACATACATGATTTAAGTACGGGTATGTACTATATGATTTTGCCGGTATCAGTCACAAAACAGGCAATAAAGATATCTGAACCAGCCTTTTAGTCTACTGTAGGACGTAGACCTACCCAAGAAGGGTGATTGGGCCATACCCACCACGCTGGCCCAGTGCGGGTTGGTAATCAAGATATACTTAATCTGAATGACATTATGATATATTATTATTAAATTTAATAGAAATATGACTATTGGAAAAGCAAAATTGTTTTTTTTTAAATAAGATTGAAAGTAAATAAAATTAAAATCGTTGAAAAGCTTTTTTAAATTAAACGGTTTTATGTACTAAATCTAAAAAATAAAAACTCTAAAATAAAATTTTGGGGCCTTTGCCTGGCAGATTTCATAACGTACGTTGCGCCCCACGATTTTATTGTTGAGTTTTTATTTTTCAGCTCTAAGTACATAAAACCGTTTAATTTAAAAAAGTTTTTCAACGATTTTATTTTTGTGTTTATTTTGCTACTAAAACATGAAAATTTATTTCATTAGATACCCATATGGAGAAAATTGTGTAAAAACAATGTAATCTCCCATGTTGTGATGGTGGCCATCTTTTAATTACGTCAATACTGAATACAAAAAAATATATTGTCATTGAAACTAAAGCTTTGTATCCAATTTCTCATCAATCTGTCCACGGTAAGGGGTCAAATTTCAATCACTACATTTGACCCAAAAAACGGGCAAGTGAAGTTAAATATAAAACCGTTTAAAAAAGAACAACGATGAGCAAATACCATCAAAAAAGTCTCTTAGTCTCAAAGTCCGGAACTTCAGCATAGCAATAATACACGTACTCCGTTCCACGATACTCTCGGGAGCTTTTTTAATGCTTTTACTAGTTTGCGAAATATCCAGCTACAAAGTTTTACAATCAGTGCATAAAAATTACGCTTAGTCAAAATGCCTTGTATTTGTATTTTCGTGTTGTTTAAATGCACATTTATATTCGCCAAACATGAGAATACTTTCCTGTTCTAGTTTTGTAGATTTTATGAAAAATTAGAATTTGTGACTAGGATGACCGTTGGAAAGATATAGGTTACTATCTTATGTATGGCATAATAGCCTTATATGGTATATTTAACGATAAAAAATATGTTATTAAACACATGTATTTAAATATCACTTAAAATTAAATGATTAAGTAGATATTGTGATTTTTGACGGACACGTTACCAAAAGATTTGTCGGGTAATAGACCGCTAGAATACGTTGGATTGAAACCGCTTCCAACTGGTCTTTTTGGGACCAACGTGCGCATTATAAAGAGTTTTATCATCTGATCTAAAATAATAATAACAAAAGATCAACAAAAAATAGCTAAAATCAAAAGACTAATTGAAATATGTAAAGACTAATTGACAGAAGAAAGATGTAATCAAGTAGGTGATTTTTTTATTGACCTATTTAGTGACCCGCCATAAAATTTAAATACGAGTACCTCTACTTGTCACAATAAAATCAAGCTATGACTAACCACAAATTAGATGAAACATGATTCTCCTAGCAGTGCTAACGTAATCACAAATTGCAATGGTTAGAGAACAAGCTAGCTGAGTGCGTGCTCAATAGTTATCCGCTTGATTGGTATGTGCCGCAGAGGTCTAGAGAAATACTTTCTCTCTACCAGACATTCATTTGAAAAATTATGGCCATATCAGAGGCTTACTGACAACAAGGCAAGCCAATTCATAACGTTGTGATGAAATTATCCTTACTAATGTGAAATTGATAGACATCTCTTTATTAGATACCAAAACACAAGCAAATAATCGGCCAAGTGCGAGATTATCTCGTGCACGAAGGGTTCCGTACTGAATGGAAGCCCACTTAATATATTTTATTTGAATTTAATCATTTTTTGTTAAAAAGAATAAACAACTAAAGATTTCAAGCATCCCTGTTGCCGTTTTTATAATATCGAGCAAAAAATAACGTTTTTGTATGGGAGTCCCCCTTAGATTTTTATTTTAATTCAATTATTTATTTTTGAAGTAAATATTTAACTTATTCTGTATACATTTTAATCATCTACCTGTCATCGTCATTAATATCGAGAGAAAATCGGCTTGAAAATCAGGTTTGTCGTATGAAAGCTCCCCTTAGATATTTTTTTTTCATTTTTTAGTATTTTTTGTTATAGCGGCAACTGAAATTATCTGTGAAAAGTTGATCGTTCTAGCTATCATCGTTCATGAGATACCGCCTGGTGACAGACAGACGGACAGACGGACAGCGGAGTCTTAGTCATAGGGTCCAGTTTTTACCCTTTGGGATCGGAACCCTAAAAACAAATGATGGGGATAAAACATAATAACAACTTTTTAAACTTGCGAGCGAAATAGGATTTGGCTTATAGCTGATATCATCTTAAGCTTCAGGGTATGGAATGCCCTGCATCCGTCTTTGTTTCTTGACAATTAAGTACAATCTGGATAAAAGAGTGAAAAGATATCTTGTAGGTCTACATACTCTATCTTCGCTTTCTATCAGGCGAGTTAGAGGCCTAATGCACGCCTATTTTACATTAAAATAATTATTTTTCGCGAAAAATCGCAAAACCGACTTCCGTTGTGTACAAAACTCGAATAATTTGCTCGAATTGAAATGTACAATTTTTACGATATTGTTGATTATTCAAAAACGGCTGAGCTGATTTCGATAAAATTTAAATGGGACCACCTCGGGTGTATACTCTTTTGAACCAAAAAAAAAGATTGTTTGATTCGGTACATAATTGGCGAAAATATCAATGAACATAACAAAAAAAAAACACACAGACGAACATAGAACGTCTTCATTTTTGAAAGTCGGTTAAAAACGGATAGTTTCGCAACAAATTAAGTCTACGCTAGATCGAAACTACACGTCCCGTCTCACAAGATCTGTGGCATGTGGCTATCACTGTAGAGCTGGTATATCTAAGCTACGATTTGTAGCAAAACACGGTCCGACGCTTCTCTCGCTGAATCAATGCTGTGGATATCCATTTTCTAATAAAGGGGTGTTTCGTGCTCTTTAATTAAGCGATAAATAGGGTCGTTCCGTCGAAAATTCTGTTGTGTGTAATAGAAAAGCCAATAAGGGAATATCACGTCTTGTTAAGCAACAGCACTTCACCACTTCAACGGACAGGCTTCGGATGAGTGACCGCAGGTTGCATTTACAACTGAGCGCTACTGTGGATCGGATGACACTTTAAATTGAAAGCTCCGGCTGTCTGTTTCGCCAAGTCAGAAGGTGACTTGAAACTCACACCAATCTTCATTCTTTTTAATCATAAAAAAATCTATCTAGTCCATCACATGTTTGAGGCTTTTATTTTGTCTTTTTTGAGAGGGAATTGTAGTCTACGCGTGCCGCTATTCAAGAATTTTACAGCCTCATTACATGGCATTTCAAAATTGTGAGTTAAAATCTTAATTTATATACTGCCTTGTTTTTGCCCGCGCCTTCGCCTGCATGATATTTTGATTTGTGATATTCCATTATAATGTGACATCCCAAAAAAATAATAGGTATCCCATATACTCGTACCTATACCTATTATTTTTTCGGGATAAAAAGTAGCCGTTACTTTCCGTTTGTCAATCTAAGCTCATACCAGTATCAAGTAGATCCGTTGCTCTCTTGCTGAGTTAAAGAGGAACAAACCAATAAACCAACAAATACACTTCCGGATTTATAATTTTAGAAAGGATGTCTATATTTACTAGGTACATTTATTAAAAGTAGCAAACAAAATAAAATGAATACTTACCGAAATCTAGCAGACTGTTTTACCGTGCGCTATCGTAGCTCGGATGACACGTTAAATTGTAGGTCCCGGTTGTTTTAAAAGTTTAGCATTGTCAGAGGCCTTCAAGTAACTTAAAAACTCGGTTAACTAACCAGTGTTAGCCAACCGGAATATACGAACTTATGAGTACTTACTTGTAGTACAAAACAATTTAAAAGTTCTAATAATAGTTAGCTACCACTAATACATTTAAGTAAAAAAAAATCAACAGCCACGTCCATCGCATGAAAATTAAAAAAATGGTAAAATCTTATGAAGTTGGCTTAAGATGTATTTTCTGGTGAATTAATAAATTATTTATACATACCCGCTAAAAAACCCTACCCAGGATTACAAGAGTTTTCCTTATTTTATTTCACAGCTCAACGAAATTGTCCACAAATATTTTACCTACCGCTAATATTCACAGAATTAACATAACACCGTTGTTTACGCCCGTAACTAATACAGTGTCCCTAGCACGAGTTTGTTTTACGCATTCCAGTTCTTTTGTACTACGTCATCTATTAGCATAGAGTTGGTTGGTGCAGTTTCATAAACCTATACATACAAAATTGTAGTAGGTACACGCTAACTCTGTGCTGCACGTAAAAACCTAAATTGGCTATACCTATCCATTTAAAAGACAAAAGCAAATCAGGAACAAATACAATTTTCATTTAATACTAATTTACTAATCCAGCCTGTCTCAAGGTGCCTTGAAATCTACCGCAACGTGTCGTGCGTGCGCGCACTTGCTAATCTATATTAAACAGCCAAGTACGAGTCGGACTCGCGCACGGAGGGTTCCGTACTGTATGAGAGCCCCCCTTAAATATTTGTTTTATTTTAATTTTATTATTTTAGAATTTATATTCTGTGAAAATTTCAAGCATCTACCTATTACCATTACTAATATAGAGCGAAAAACGGCAAAAAAAATTAAGTTTGTTGTATGGGAGCCTTTAATCATTAATTTTATTCTGTTTTTGGTATTTGTTGTTATAGCGGCAACAGAAATACATCATCTGTGAAAATTTCAGCTTTCTAGCTATAGCAGTTCATGAGACGGACAGCGGAGTCTTAGTAATAGGGTCCCGATTTTACCCTTTGGGTACGGAACCCTAAAAACGCGCGACTGCATTATTTTTTACATAGATTTACAAAGCAGCTGCTGCCGCGCGGCACGTTGCGGCAGATGTGAAGGCGCCTTTAGTGATAATTGTGTCTTTTTGTCCATTTGGGTCACGACCTAATCGTTGATTACATAAAAGTTTCTTTGCGTTTTCGTCGCCATCTTGCTGTCATTAAGAGGTTCTTCTTAGAGCGTTTCTACTCTCCTTCAGTCTTCTTTGAAACGGATAAGGTGCAGTTCAGATCAGATTTGTCTTATCTCAGTAGAATCGGCTTGCCGGATTTACAATTATACTACCTACCATATGTTTTATTTTCGTTACGAACCGATCCCTCCTATCATGTCAAACTTTACAAAATCGTACTAGGGGTACAGGGTTGGTACATTCATTACGAAACCTCATCATGCGGGACTGTGTAGTGGAGAGTGATTTGTCGTCCTTAGGGACAAATAGGCCACTGGCGAAGCCGACCTCGGTCGGTTGAAAGCTATTTTTCAAGTGCTTTTTCCTATTTGTAGCGCTAAGCGGGCTTGCTAAAATAGTTATGGGCACAGAGAGGATTTTAGGCACAAGTAGGGAAAGTAGCGAGATGAGAAATGCGATAAACTTGGCTCTAAATTAGCTAAATATTTTAATAACAGCAAAAAAAACAGTGCTGCTACAGCTGGGCACACACGATCAAATAAAGTGGTTGGTCCAACGTTATTATTAATAGTTACTGGTTGGTGGTGGTCGAGTCCAACCAGCCAAGTATCAGGTAATGTTAATAATGTTGGACCAACGAAGTTACACAGGATCTGATTTGACAATTGGCTCTAACGAAATCAGGAGCCGAATGAGGACCTTAACTGATCAGCTTAAATAACTTGTGCCCAGCCTATGAGTAAACATAATATGTCAGTGATATGCTCGTATTGTCACTCGGACAGTACTATAATTGGTCTTTTGAATAATTTTTAGTGATAAATGAAAAAACCATATTTTATAAGTTTCCGTAGAAAACTATTTTTATTATTTCTCATAGTTAATAAAAAAAACAGTCACACCCATAAATGAATTGTGGGTCTTGCGTCAAGCGGAGCGAGACGCATAATTTATCTATGCCCAATATTTACATTAAAAATTGATTCCTAGCCGCGGTATTTGGCTAGATAAAGTGTCAAGTGACGTGACAATGTTATACATTACAGTAGAAAGGTATAACATCGTGACGTCACATGCTTGTGCAAGTACTGTCGGCGAGAGTTCAGGTACTTGGCTAGGAATCAGTAGGTATTTAGCGTAATATAACTTTGTAAATGTAAGAAATAACTAAAATAAAAATAGTTTTGTAATCTTTCTTTACATTTCAAAAAAGAAACATTTGAAAAAAAAACAGAAGACCAATTGATTCCAAAGATCTTAGAACAGAGAGGTCTACCTACGCAAAGCTATGGCTACAGGCAAAATAAGTTAAATTAATAACGAATAAAAATGAGCACTTCAACTTACGAGTACTTTATATTTCCATTAGCAACAACATTATGATAATGAAAACACTGCCACAAGTTTTATACATTTACCACAACCAAAAATATTGTTTTCTTTTCTTATATATAATATCTACTATTGAGTCTTCAAGGCATATAAATCATTATCACTTCTGAAAGCAAATCAAGTAACTTTTCGACCCTGTCTTTCTTAACTTTTAGTAAATGTTTCAATAACTTTTGGTATTCTGCGGTCCCTCTTAACGTTCTAATTGCTTTTTCTTTGGACTTCACGTCGTATTTTTTGTAGACTTTGTTCCATAATGTATTTAAAACAAATCCTTCGACTGTTTTTTTATCGTAAAAATCACTGCAGTTTACCTGGAAAGAAAATAGATACATAAGTACTCGGAAAAATTTAGATATTAAATAAAGAAATTTGGGAACTGCGGTCAAAACCAGATTAGCTGAACTACAAGTATTGCAAAATGAAATCATAAAACTACTCTTTAACTACCATTACCTTACAGAGACTAAAAAAATATACATACAAAGAAACAAAATTAATGACCATAAAACAACTACACGATTATAATATATACCCAATAATATACCCTCTGATATTAAAAATATAAGCTCATTCAACATTTTGAAGAAGAAACTTGCAGAATATATTTTTGCCGACAATTCATAGTAGATAACAGTAGTTATGCAGGTAAAATCTAACATCGTCATATTACCTATACATTGAACGAGTTTTTGTTTTTCTTTTGTAGTAATTAGTTTTAAAGCCGTGGTTGTCTAGTGGTAATGACACCCGCCTTATAATCGTGAGGTCGTGGATTCAAACCCGGTCCCGTACCAATGAATTCCTTGGAATTTATTTACGGAATTTCACACCACTGGCTTTTCGGTGAAAGAAAACATCGTGAGGCAACCTGCATAATTATGTCCAAGGAAGAAATTCCATGGCGTATGTGAGTCCACCAACCCGCACTGGGCCAGCGTGGTGGATATGGTCCAATCACCCTTCGTGGGTAGGCCTACGTCCTGCAGTGGACCATTAAAATGGCTGGTACAGTACAGTACATACGAGGACGTTGTAGAGAAACTAACCTTTTTGTTAGCTTCTCTACATTCAGACTCTTCCAATGATAACACTGCCAACTTATAATTCTAGTTATGAAATTCAAATTTTTGAAATGTTTTTCTTTGACAGGATCAGCGATCCTTGTTTTGAAAAATTGGGCAGTCTTGAGTTGGAACTGATCTGGAAGACACCTTTTTTTCCTAAATATGTGACGGTGTGAATTTGAGGGTTGCGTGGACGAGACCTGTAAACGGCATGAGCGTCGCGTGACAGTCAGGGTGAGAGGCTCCGGTCCCTTTGACTTTGATTACAGGTGGATCTCTTGTTTTGGGGCCACTGACCCCTACCCTGGAGCACTGGGCTGGCGCTCACTTCGAACCCTGTCGGCCAGTATGGGCCGGCGCCTGTCGGCCGGTTTGGGCCGGCGCTTCCACCTCAGTCGACAGATGTCTTCACGCTAGCGCTCACCTGGCGCTACCTGGCTGGCGCCACACTATCGGCGGGTCCAGCTCAGGCTCTAGAAAATCCTCGGCCAGCCTCCAGCGTGGTTCTACGAGTGCTACCCTCTCCCTTTTTGGCTAACTTTCCAAGGACACCTTCAAAATTCTCTCTCTCTCTCTCTCCGTCTCTTGAAGATTTAATTGACTATAAGTGCAGTGCGTGTTAGTGTAAATAAATGTGTAAATACTAAGGTTAGTTTTCTGTTTTAATCTCCGAACCGTTAGGAATCCTATCCACTAGGTAGGACTCTTAGGTTGGTTAGGTTTCTTCTGAAGTCCCTTAACCTGTGGTGCTGCAACCGGCTCCCCCGCTTGCAACATTACGGGTTCTCTAATCCTTTTTTTTAACTTGTGGTGCTGCAAACGGCTTCCCCGTTTGCAATATTACAGTTTGGCGCCCGACCTTTTTACTTATCCACCCCTGACTACTTATATTTTCTTATTTTACTGTTACTTGTTTTCTTTTTTTTCTAAATTCTAAACCGATACTTCCACAAGTATCCACCCATCGCTTACACCTTAGGTATTTTTTGGATTCTCTTTTGGTTATCGTACTCCAATTCTCCATACATTACTCTATACTTGACTTTACAGTACACAGGCTACATAAATACCGCACCCCTACATACAGTCACTTACTACCTGGTTACCTCTGTAACCTACACCCATTCTTCGCTTGGCGGTGTTAAAACCTAACGGTCACCTTCAAGTTGGGGTTTGGGAGACTATACGGCGAGCTGGAGGAGAGTATCCTCTCAGTGTACGTCACATACAGTTTGTAAGTTACCTAACTTACAGCTGAACACTCTTCGTAGTACATAGTAGTACATATCAACACTTGGCCTCATATATAAATGATATTCTATTACTACCTGGTATTATGTGCATATTATTCCGCGAGTCTCTCTTTGTTCTCATACGCCTTCAGTCATTACTATTCCCTTGACTCTACAGTACATTTAAACAACACAATACCGCACCCTCTCATACAAGCACTACCCGATTACCACTGTAATCGACATCCATTCTTCACTTGGAGGTGTTAAAACCTATCGGTCACCTACAAGTTGGGGTTTGGAAGACTATACGACGAGCTGGAGGAGAATATCCTCTCAGTGTACGTTACACGAAGGTTGTAAGTTGTCTTGGCTTACAGCTGAAGTATTCCTACATTCACAATACGTTTCAAGGTACTAGGTGATTTTTTTTAACTTATTTTTGTTGAAAGAGATTTGCTCATGTGAATTTTATGCTCATGTTCTCAATAACGCTAATTTATTAATATTTCAGATGTGTAAGTTCTATTGAATATTAGTTAATTGATCTAATACTATTTTTTAACTAATATTTCTTTCTTATCTTTGGTAATACGTCGTATTTTATTATTTTTAATCTAATACCTAATACATTTACAAAAAATGGCTAAAAACATCGTTTATTCTCATCTAAACAAACTTGAACTTGAATATGAGATCTCAATTCGTCATGAAACACCTTCAGGGAGTGTTTCCTCTCTCAAGGAGCAATTGGAGAGACTTTCTGTACTGAAACCAGCTGAAGTCATTTCCAAGTCGGTTTTCTCAGTGTCAGTTGACTTAGATCAAGTGTCAAAGACTTTGAAGTATATCAAAGATAAAGTTTCAATGTTAGAGTCTTCTCCGGATAGGTTGCTAACTAAGAAGGTTGAGTCATTTTTGAATCATACTCATTTTCGTCTTGATCGTATTGACGTTTCAACGATTTCGGAAGAATCCTTAAAGCAAAACTACAAAGTTTTAAGGAGCGATTTTTTTTCAATTAGGAAAAGATTCGATGCAGTTCATAGCAACTTCGAGCATCAACCGAGTATTGATAATACTCAAGACTATGACGATTCTCCCTCTGGATCAGTTTCGGTTTCGCCCCGAACTGAACATAGAGATCATCAACCTGAGATACTATTCTCAAAGGCTGAATCTGTTCCGCATAGACCTACAATACAGGAAAGCACTTCAAATTCTACACAATCTATACTTCTACCACAAGAAGTGTTGCTTACCTTAGTCAATGCTTTAACAAAGAATACTCAACTCTCTCATTCTAATGTCATGGTTGATTTTAAAAGTTTGACATATGATGGAAAATCATGCCCTCGCTCTTTCTTGCAAAAGATGGAAGAGTTCCGTCGATCTAAAAGCATTTCTGATGAAAGTATTGTCAATCATGCTTTTGAAATCTTTAAAGGTGATGCTTTACATTGGCTTAGGTTTCAAATCTCTCAAAATGACTCATTGTCTTGGGATGAAATCAAAAGTTTGTTGATTAGAGACTTTGGTGAATTTGACTTCGATTATAAACTCTTGGAAGCGATTCGTAAGCGAACTCAAGGAAAAGACGAGTCAATAGCCGTTTTTGTTTCGATAATATCGGGTATGTTTTCCCGCCTACAAACAAAGTTACCAGATGCAGAAAAGTTACAGATGATTCTGCGTAACATTCGACCTTGTTATTCGATTTTTGTAGCTTTGAAGGAAGTAAAAACTCTTAACGAGCTGATTAATGTTTGTCAATTGTATGAGAATTGTATGGATAAGAATTCTAGTTTTCACGAACCTCTCCATAATGATGCTTCCTGGGCAAAGGATTTTAACTATCGTCCCTCAACTTCTGGATTTTCTAAAAATGTTTTGAAAGCAAGTGAAGTCGTTAAGGAATCTCACCCCTTAAACTCGCAACCGCAGACGATTCCTACGCCTAATTTCTATAATTTCTGCCCACGTTGTAGAGTCACAGGCCATTCCTTAAAAACTTGTACTAAACCAAGGACTTTGGTTTGTTTCAAATGTGGTCTACAAGGGGTAAAGGTAACAGACTGTCCTAAGTGCTCCGTTACTTTAAATCAAAAAAACTAAATAATGACTTGAATGATGATTCTAAATCTTACAGCGATTCTAATGATTGGCAGCAATGGTTGAATACGGTTCGAAATTTTATGTTTTGTTATAAGACAACTGCTGTGTCTTATGATAAAGAAAAAGATTTTAATAGACCTTTTATTAATGTATCTATTAATGAACAATCTTTTTCGGGTTTATTAGATAGTGGGAGTTGTATTACTATTTTAGGTAACAATTCTCATAAGGATATCTTAAAGTTAGGTTTCAAGTTATACAAATCATCATTTCAAGTCATGGTTGCTAATAAACAAAAATCAACGTCATTGGGTTACTTTCATCTCCCGATCAAATTTAATAATCGGATAAAATTTATTAAAGCTTTCGTCTTCCCTGATATTTACCCTTCCTTAATTCTTGGTTGGGATTTTTGGGAAAAGTTTGACTTAACGCCTAAAATACTTTCTCTTGAAGTTAACTCTGAACATAAGGAGCTTGTGTCTTGTTCTATTGAAAATAAGGTTACTTCGTTTAACCATCTATCTAATAATCAAAGTGAAATAGCTAAGGCTATGATTGAACGTTTTAAATCGATTTCTTTTGAAGAAAAGGGTCATTTGGGTCGTACTAATCTGATATCACACCGGATTGATACGGGTGATGCTTTACCTATCAAACAAAGGTGTTATCGACTTTCTCCGGAAAAACAAAAAGCTCTTATTGTTGAAGTCGATAAAATGCTTGACTTAAAAGTTATTGAATCATGCGAAAGCCCTTGGCTATCTCCAGTTCTTATTACTCCAAAAAAGAATGGAGAATGGCGTTTTTGTGTTGATAGCAGGAAATTGAATGCAGTCACTCGAAAAGATGCTTATAGTCTTCCCTTTATTTCGGAAATACTAGATAACCTCAAAAATGCTAAATATCTATCAAGTATTGATATTGCTAAAGCTTTTTGGGAAATTCCGCTGCATCCTGACGATAGAGATAAGACTGGTTTCTACGTCCCTGGTCGTGGAATGTATAGATTTACAGTTATGCCTTTTGGTTTAACTAACGCTCCAGCTACTCAACAAAGGTTGATGGATACCTTATTTACTCCAGAGTTTGATAATAAGGTATTTTGCTATTTGGACGACATAATAGTAATAAGCGATTCTTTTGATGAGCATATATCTCTTCTACTTAAAGTTCACCAAAAGCTTTCTTATGCTGGATTAACCATCAACTTTGAAAAGAGCAAATTTTTTCGTAAAGAGCTTAAATATCTGGGTTATGTCGTGGATGAGCTAGGTCTTCGTGCTGATCCCGAAAAGATAGAAGCTATCATCGCTTACCCTGTTCCTACTTCTAAGAAAGAAGTAAGACAATTCTTGGGTACTTGTAGTTGGTTCCGACGTTTCATACCCAATTTTAGTTCTATTGCTTCGCCTCTTTGTAAACTAACGTCATCGGGCAAGAATGTTTCTAAAAAGTTTATCTGGAACGATGATGCTGATGCTGCTTTCAATAAGCTAAAAGAGCATTTGATTTCTACGCCTATTTTAGCATGTCCTGATTTTGACCTACCCTTCTCTGTTCACTGTGATGCGTCCAATTTTGGCATCGGAGCTATGTTAAGCCAAATAAAAGACGACAAAGAAGTGGTTATAGCGTATATGAGCAGAATTTTAAATAAGCATGAGCAAAACTATTCAACAACTGAACGTGAAACACTAGCAGTTATTAGCGCTCTTGAACATTGGCGTTGTTATCTTGACAACGGTAAACCTTTTACTATTTATACTGATCACGCAGCTTTGAAGTGGTTTCAACATTTGTCTAATCCTTCTGGGAGACTAGCGCGTTGGACTATTCGCTTATCTTGTTTTAACTTCATTCTGAAACATAAAAAGGGTAAAGAAAATGTTGTCCCTGATCTTCTTTCACGTTGTAAAACACCTAACGTTGCAGGCATTGGTTTTACCGAACCAATAGCTGCAAATGTTGATCTTCAATTAGATTATTTTAATCGGTTGTTTGCCAATTGTCAGGATAACCCCGATGCTTATCCAAATTACAAAATTGTCGATGGCAAATTATACCGCCACTTTGACACACCTAATTACTTTAACGAAGATTTTGCGTGGAAAGAAGTTCCTCCTCCAACAGAGAGGAATGAAATAATTAAGTCTTGTCATGGGCTATCCGATAACAGCCCTCATATTGGGATATTTAAAACTTATAAAAAACTTTGCTTGAGATTTTATTGGTCCGGTATGTTTAAGGATGTGGCCAATATGTGCTCGTCTTGTGAAACTTGTCTCTCTTATAAATATTCGAATCATTCGCCTTATGGTCCTATGGGCAAACCTAAAATTTGCTCAAGGCCATGGCAGAATATTTCTTTAGACCTCATGGGTCCATTCCCAATGTCAAGACAACGTAACCAACATATCTTAGTGGTCACGTGTTCTTTTTCTAAATATTGTCTCATATTCCCGATTAAGCGAGCTACTGCCCCTAATATCATTCGTGAATTAGAAAATCATGTATTTTTAGTACATGGTGTACCACAAACTATAATTATGGATAACGGTTCTCAGCTACAATCTAATGAGTTTCGAAATTTTCTTAACAGTTATAAAATACCTTTCGTCTTTTATTCACCTAGATATTGTCCTCAAGTCAACCCAACAGAACGTTATAATAGAACTATTATAACGGCTTTAGCTCAGTTAGTGGGTGATGATCATAGATCATGGGACAATCATTTGAAAAAGATTCAAATGGCTTTAAATAGTGCAGTAAATGTCACGACCGGTTTTACTCCAGCGTATCTTGTATTTGGCCGTGAAACAATTCCTTGCGGGTCATACTATACTTCCTGTTCTAATCTTGACAGCGTCATCTTCGCTCCTCGAGACATTTATGCCCATAATTTAGGGTTACTTTCCACAATCTTCGATAAAGTACAAGTTGCTATTCATACAGCTCACTCTAGAAACGCTACAAATTACAATCTAAGACGAGATTTCAAAGAATTTAATATCGGGGATATTGTTTGGCGAAAAAATTATGTACAAAGTAATGCTGGTGCATATTTCAGCGCAAAACTTGCGCCGAAGTACATAAAATGTAAAATTGTTGAAAAATTGTCTTCTTTGGTCTTTGTCTTGGAGGACCCTAACGGTTCGAGAGGTAGATGGCATGTTAAAGATATTAAATGCTAACTTGTATTATATTATTGTATTATATATATTATAATGATTTTTTTAAATAGTGCTGATCTATGTTTTTGTTTTCTTAAGAAGTTTGTAAATAGTTTTCGTTTTGTTTGGTGTATAATGAGTACTTATAATGTTATGATTAAGTATTCGTGTAATTCTTTTTTACGTACAAATGTACCTGTTAATGCTTCACAAAGAATCTAAACCCTTTGGCTTATTTTTTGTAATACCCTTGATTTTTTTTTTTAATTGACTAATAAAAGGCTTGCACAATGGTTAAGTTACCAATAAGGCCTAAATTGTGCTTTTATCTTTTGATATTTCAAATTGCACACGTTGCAATTTAAATATTAACTTCATTTGAATAGAAAATTACTTTTTCTCTTCATACTCGTATCTCTGAAAAGTATTAAGGCTTACTTAGGCCATATGTGTAAATATTAACTTGTAAATATTATTTATCTTTACTTTTATCGGGTTTTCGAAAAGGTGCGGGTTACGACACCTAACTCTAAAAAAATAAGCCTTCGTTACAATCAAATGATAATTCCTTGTGGAGTATGGTCATCATGGATTGTGAACCATAACCCCAACTTATGATTGAGTGTGCGTGCGAGGGAGTATGGAAGATGTGTGCGAATCTGTCTGGATGGTCAAGGTCTTATTCTCAACCTGCAAAATTTTCAATGAGTGAAAATTTTTCTGGGGTTTTGGGGGAAATGTAGAGAAACTAACCTTTTTGTTAGCTTCTCTACATTCAGACTCTTCCAATGATAACACTGCCAACTTATAATTCTAGTTATGAAATTCAAATTTTTGAAATGTTTTTCTTTGACAGGATCAGCGATCCTTGTTTTGAAAAATTGGGCAGTCTTGAGTTGGAACTGATCTGGAAGACACCTTTTTTTCCTAAATATGTGACGGTGTGAATTTGAGGGTTGCGTGGACGAGACCTGTAAACGGCATGAGCGTCGCGTGACAGTCAGGGTGAGAGGCTCCGGTCCCTTTGACTTTGATTACAGGTGGATCTCTTGTTTTGGGGCCACTGACCCCTACCCTGGAGCACTGGGCTGGCGCTCACTTCGAACCCTGTCGGCCAGTATGGGCCGGCGCCTGTCGGCCGGTTTGGGCCGGCGCTTCCACCTCAGTCGACAGATGTCTTCACGCTAGCGCTCACCTGGCGCTACCTGGCTGGCGCCACACTATCGGCGGGTCCAGCTCAGGCTCTAGAAAATCCTCGGCCAGCCTCCAGCGTGGTTCTACGAGTGCTACCCTCTCCCTTTTTGGCTAACTTTCCAAGGACACCTTCAAAATTCTCTCTCTCTCTCTCTCCGTCTCTTGAAGATTTAATTGACTATAAGTGCAGTGCGTGTTAGTGTAAATAAATGTGTAAATACTAAGGTTAGTTTTCTGTTTTAATCTCCGAACCGTTAGGAATCCTATCCACTAGGTAGGACTCTTAGGTTGGTTAGGTTTCTTCTGAAGTCCCTTAACCTGTGGTGCTGCAACCGGCTCCCCCGCTTGCAACATTACGGGTTCTCTAATCCTTTTTTTTAACTTGTGGTGCTGCAAACGGCTTCCCCGTTTGCAATATTACAACGTACCTACGTATTTTAAATGTTGTCATGCCATCGAATTGGCATTTTTTCTGTTGTCATGCACATATTTTAAATAAGTATTGTTTTCTCAGTGACGACGAACTGTGATTTTTATAAGGTCATAATTATTAGTGTTCTCATAGAAGCGATGTAAATCTTATAATTAGGATAAATATTTTTAAGACTGAACATTAAAAGAAAAGTGTAATTTGATGATAAACCAATACTACATGGTATTTGATTTTAAGTTATACAGTTATTGAAAATTCACGGGAATTTGTTTTAAGTATTAAATCACTGAACTTTTAGAATGTGTTGTTACGAGTATGTAACAGCAAGTTCTAAAAAAATCACTCACAAAACCGTGTAGCTAGATAACACACTAGATAAAGCTCAAACATTTTTTAAAACCAGCATTAAAGTGTCATATACTCACAAGCTCGCTATAAAAGAGGAGGGTAACCAAAACAACCAAAAAGGCCACTTTATGTGGCATATTGAGTTACTTCCACGGAGACGGAGCGAATGACACTGAAAGACGACAGTAAAAGAAATTTTAAGAATGTAATAAACAACCTTTTGCGTAATCGGATCATCTGAGATATGTTTACTCCATTGTAGAAAGGAAAACTGAAGTTTCAAACAGGAATTTGTTTGGCAAACACAAGCGATTCTGAGTAAAGATTGCAAGTCGCTCCAGCTGTCACGAGGTTTGACCTACATTGTTAATAGGTACTTTAGTAAATGTTTTGTTTTTCTTGGATAAATGCATCTTTATCCATACTAATACTACCATCATCATAATTTCGTTTCAATGGCTTAATGAATATTTTTTAGACGTGCTTGATCAATTTCCAATAAAACCGGATGAAAAAAACTTGCATCCAGCTTGTTTTACTAACCACCTTACTAGTAAATAATTGAGCATGACGGTGTTAGTAAAAAATCGGCCAAGTGCCTTGCCTTAGCCTCATATCATGCGTCTCCCTGTTGCTCGATATTAAAAACGGCAAAAAAAATCACTATCGGTATTATATTTATTCTATTGTATTTTTAGTATTCGTTGTTATAGCGGCAACAGAAATACACCATCTGTGAGAATTTCAACTGTCTAGCTATCACATGCAGTTTATGAGATACAACCTGGTGACTGACGGACAGCAAAGTCTAGGGTCCTTTGGGTACGGAGCCCTAAAAATGCTAACGTAAGTGTCTACTTTTAAATGAAGGTTTGAGTTACTAGATAGCTACGAGTAAATCACTACATACTCGTAGTATAAAATAAAGTCGCTTCCCCTGTATATCTGTCCCTATGTAAGCTTATATCTTGAAAACTACGCAACGGATTTTGATGCGGTTTTTAAGGAGATGGCGTGATTCAAAAGGAAGGTATCAATAATTCACTAGTACACATTATTGTATGCTATGATTAAAGAACCATCAGGTAATATTTTAGAATATTTATATGTGATTAAGTAGGTAACAAATTTTAATGTGCAAACTTGCACTTAAATTTAATGGTCAAGAACATGGCTTAAATTATAACCCATACACACAAGTTACACCACTAACAAAGCAAGTAAAAAATTGCTAAGCCAAAATTAACAGTGGACTAGGAATACATAAATTTAGTCCACGCGACCGCTAATGCTACTTTTTAGTGCGATATCACTTCAGGGTTAATTGATTACATTTGTTTAAAGTGAGTGACCCTGACAACGAAAGCAGTTATCGTGTTTATTTTATAAGTAGGTACACGGTATTATGTATATTGCTTGGGAAACCCTGATAAACTTAAAAAAAAATACCCAACCTGACAGTTAGGAAAAAATCATGAAAGTTTTTTAGTAGAATTTCTAAACAATATTAAAAACCATGAGATATTAATTAAAATAATCCTCATGGCTCCACGAATTCATTGAGCTTGCGTTGGTGTTATTTAATTGGGCAATGCTGACTTTGTTTGTGTACCTTATCATTCTGAAAAAAAAAGTATGTTGTGTGCCAAGCTGCGATAGCAGACAAAGTATTTTTTATAAACACCGTACATAATATATTCTAAATAAATATGATTATTTTCACTTAGCTGAGCTAAGCTATACGTCTAGGATGTGTTATATCCGAAGTAGGAATAATTATTAGGAGCAGCTGTTTGATATAATTAATGTTACATTTTCGCAACTATATTTTATCTTTAGTGCGAACAGGTTCAATGAAGCTATATTCTAGAAGTGGACGGATGCACGGAGCTCGAGCAGAGACCACGTACCGGCAAGGACAGCGTAGGATGTCCACCTTCTAGGTGGACAGATGATCTCATCAAGGCCGTAGAATCACGCTGGATGCAAGCTGCTTCCAACTGGTCCTATTGGAAAACTGTAGGAGAGGCCTATGTCCAGAAGTGGACGCCATATGGCTGACAATCTAAGGATATGAGTATGACATCTTATCCGCTCTTCTTAGCCAAATAGCTAATGTGGGCTGAGGTGTGACTATAGCCGCACGATTTCACCCACGAAAAACGGCTTTTTTTAAAACGGTCACAATAGTTTCTCCTCGGAATCCAAGTGGACAGCTTTTCGCAAAATTTATCAATATTGTTTAAACATAAAAATAGAATTATAACACTCTATTATCCGTCTCAAAACGTTTTATTTAATATAATTTTCTCGTAGCTTTTTTATGAGGGCTTTACGAGTACTGCGCTAAGAAATTACTTTAGTTTAGGCAGCGAGGACAATTTTACGAGCAGAACGGTCCTTTATCTTTTATTTATTGCTTAAAAACTACTAACTTCACAATTATTAAAAGGAATGGTCTCTACAAGCTTGACTCACGAAGAAAACATAAAGTGTGTACTTACACGGTTGCCAGATCCGACTTTTTTTTAAATCGGGACAGACGATCTAACAAATCGGCATTACGGATTCTAGACCGGGACAAACCAAACAATCCGGACAAGTGCGAGTTCAGGGAGGGGAGGACAGTCAAGGTGTAGTTTTTTTTACGTTTTTCCAATAAATCGTTACAAATTCGTTTGCTGATAAACTGTCCAGCTAATATCGCCGCCAGCCAGCAAGAAGTCACTAAATGAGACTATCAGGCAAGATGATTTATATGCGCTACTGTAGCGAATGCGAAAAGTTTGTATTTTTTTCAAAAGGACAACTACCAAAGGAGACTTGTAGTTACGCGCGAGCGTAACAAGTGCAAAATAATTTGGTTCTTTTTTCACTAACTTCAAATAGATATGGAGCAAAAGAGAGCACTCGACTGCTATGATAATCCGCGACTGATCAAAATGGGAGCAAAAGTCAGGTATTACATTAATTTCAAAATGTATTAGCAGATCAGACTATGCAATTTTTGTTATTACACGCGAGCGTAATGAGTACAAAAATTTTACGGTATTTTTGGTAACTTTACTATAGATATTATAAGCAAAACAGAGCACTGTATATTGTTATTATGCTCGAGCGCAGCGAGCGCCACAACGTTTCAGGGACAAGAGTAGCATGCGTGGAAATTCTAGTACTATGACGACAAATGACAGATATGTCCCAATAACTTTTTTTGAGCACTAGAGTAGTTAGGTCAAAATATTTTGATCATTGAAAATTAGATTTTATAATTATTTTTCGCAAAAAAATAGCACGACCGACTTCACCTGTGTACAGAATTCGCGAATATTTCGCACGAATCGATGTTACATTTTTCACATTATTGTTGATTTATCAAAAATGGCTCAGCCGATTTCAATAAAATTTTAACGTGACCAATTTCAAAGTATACTCTTTCCATTAAAAAAGAATTATTGAAATCGGACTACTACGAAAAAATTTACGCGTGGTTACACATAAAAAAAAATATACGCGTCGAATTGAGTACCTCCTCTGGTTTGGTTCGTCGGTCAAAAATTACGATAAACACGGACCATGTTAGCGTATTATTATTATTTCCTCCGTGATGTCAGTTACAAAAACTAAGTTATAAGGAAATAAAAGATGACCAAAGGAAACGGACAAAGTAAAATTCTGTGTTGAGCGAGCTACGAGAAATTGAAATAAATTGTTGGCGGTCCGAGTTTCAAGAGCTGTTTTAGGTTGAGGAAACCAAGTATAGTCAGATACCATAACTTTTGAAGTTAGTGATTTCGCACGAGCTTTATTTGAAACTGTTAATGTCTTAAAATATAAGTCTACAGAGAAATCGACAAAATAACCACTTTTTCACCGACTTCCAAGAAAGAGGTTTTATGTTAGTCGGGATGCCTTTTTATGTGAGTTAGATTTGTATTTCCCTACTAATATTATAAATCCGAAAGTGTATCTGTTGGTATATTGGTTTGTTTCTCTTTTATGAAGCTGTGGAGCAACGGATTGACTTGATTTTTGGCATGGGCATAGTATAAAAGAGAGAAAGAAGACGGATAGTGACATAAGCTACATTTAAGATAAAGTTTAGATACGAGTAAGATAAAGTTTATTTCGCGTCAAACAATTTGCAGCTATGTACATCATTCTTATTATTATTTATAGTACACTATTTCACAAATTATTTAACATATTTGTATAGTACCAAGTTTTAACACTTACTAAGTTAAAATGTTATAATATAAGGAACAAGTTATTAATATTATAAGTAGCAGCGATTACAACATTAAACCTATTAGGTACATAGCCTTTGCGGTATTAGTGGGCCCCAAACTAGGCTAGGCCTGTATCTCGGTGGCCCAAATTATACAGGTAACATCGATCCGTGCGAAATATTCGTGAATTATGTACACGGGTATGTTGAACGGGTGAAGTTGGTTATGCTGTTTTTTGCGAAAAATAATTATTTGGGATACTCTTTCGTTTCAAATAGAGATCATCTGTTCAGAGAAGTTACTGGATGCAAAAAAAAAAAAAACAACCAGTAACTTCTCTGAACAGGAGATCTCTATTTGTACTAACGTAGGCATAAATAAAATTAACTCTTTTCAAAAATTAGATGGCACACGCACTATGGAGTCTGAGGAGAATAAATGTAAATAAAAATAATCTGCCAAGTGCGAATCGAACTCGCACACGAAGGGTTCCGTACTGTATTGGAGCCCCCTTAAACATTTATTTTATTTTAATTTAATAATTAGTTATTGTAGTAAACATACAATTAAATATTCTGTAAATATTTCAAGCGTCCACTTGTTACCGTTATTAATATCGAGTGAAAAACGGCTAAAAATTCAGGTTTGTTGAATGGAAGCCCCCCTTAAGTATTTATTTTATTTTGTTTTAGTACCTATGTGTTGTTATAGCGGCTACAGAAATACAGCATCTGTGAAAATTTTAACTTTCTAGCTATCACGGTTCATGAGATACAGCATGGTGACAGACAGAAAGACAGACGGACGGACAGCGGAGTCTTAGTAATAGGGTCTCGTTTTTACCCTTTGGGTACGGAACCCTAAAAATAGAAGATCTCGCGATTATAAATTGATTGAAATGGAGATCTCTTGACGGCTTTGGTTCATATTTGTATATAAATTTTACTAGAGGAGTCATTTTAATAGGTAACATTTGACAGTTCATTTATGCAAAGAAAAATATACCTTACACTAAAGGAATAAAACTACAAGCCGTCTTCGAGAACACTTATCGGTCGTCGTCAATATTGTTTTCATGAGTTTTATTCCTTAAGTGTAAGGTATATTTTTCTGTCAAATGTTACCTATTAAAATGACTCCACTTTAGGATTTGAATATCTTGCTAAATATTATCGAAATCAGCTGATAAATAGCGCTAGATCGCTTTTAAGATATGTATCTTGACCGACGTGTTGCACCGCTAAGATGTTGAATACGAGTATTTTTAATTCAAACTGAAGATGGCCATTGGCCAACCTCCGTGTTTGAAACAAATGTCAGAGATACAATGTTTATGAGATTCTGTTTGTTTTAGCACTTAAAACTTTTCCGTATCTATAAAACTCAACGTCCATTTTAAACTAGGTCAAAGTTTCAAGCTCATACTTAAATACAAATTTAGCTTATTTTCCTTTCAATTTAAGGCTATTAACAGTCTCCCGTAGAGAAATTGGGAAAGTAAGAGAGCAATACAATTTTGGCTCTTTCTATTATGGGTAGATCGATCCCTATTTGCGCCAGAACAAATATTATTGAAGGTCCTTCTATTTGGCAAAATCCTTTACACACGTAGGTCTACTTTGTTTTATTTTTCTTCCTCTTTGATAAGCGTGAAGGTCGCTTGGCCGAATGTAATCCGTATAAGTATACCGTTTACATTAGAGTTAAGTAGCTTTAATATTTCGCCGCGTAAGTTGTATTTTTCTTTCAGGTCCTTATCATATGTTACTCGTATATTTATTTAAAATGCTCGTACATATTGTCTAGACTTAATATACCGAAGACCTAAGAAGATAATGTTTGTGACTTTAATCAAGTCTTCTAAACCATAGGCAACACATAATAATAATGTAGCCTCTATTTCCCAATATTTACAGAGTTTCAAACATTCTTATAGGTATATTAAAACTAAATATAAGCAAATAAAAAAATAAAGTGATATAATATAAAGTTTTTACAAATATAGACACTAGTATTGGGTCATCCATTTTGGGCGTAGGCCTCCTCCATCCTTTTCCAATTTTCCTTTTCTTCAGTTGACGAGTCCAAGCTGGTCCGGCCATCTGGCAGATGTCGTCGCTCCAGCAACGTCGGGGACGTCTGCGAAGGCGTTTACCATCGTACGGATGCCAGCACCCTCTCGCTCCATCTATTGTGTTAAGACCTCGCAGAGTGGCCAGCTTAATGCCACTTCAATCTGCACGCTAGTTCGACAGCATCTGTTACGTTGTTATATTCCTACCGTATGTGTGTTTTTTCTTATCATTCAACTTGATTCCCAGCATACTTCTCTCTGCGACTCTCAGAAATACGTTTATTGTTAGCATTATTTCTTTTGTAAACGTCCACGTTTGGCAGCTGCTAGCCGTACAGAAGCGTTGGTAAAACGACAGTATCCATTGCTATCCTTTATAAGTGCACAGATAATTTGTTTTTAAATATTTCTTATATGGACCAGTACTTGTTTCATGCTTTCTTAATTCGGCGCTCTATTTCACATGAAATTTGTTTAAGGAATGTTATACTTTGTCCTAGGTAAATGTTCTCTTCAACACATCCAATATTATAATGCACAGTTTTAATTTGTATTTTATTGCTATGTGTCATAACAAAATTTTGTGTATTCATCAGCAGTCCACATTTTTTGCCCTTCCTATTTATATTATTCAACATATATTCCAAATTTTTGTGACTATCTGATACTAGAACAATATTGTAAGCGAAACGAAGTTCACTTAACACCAGTCTGTAAAGTTTATAATAATAAGTACACTGTTGAACATAGAGCGTAACCTTTGAAAGTCAAATCGGTCATATCCCTCATACAGGGCCAGTAGCTAATACGCCATCATACTTTTTCTCCGGACATGTGCTGGTTTCCTTACAATGTTTTCCTTCCCGAAAAGCTAGTGGTGTGAAAACCCGTAAGTACATAAAATCCAAAGAGCTCATCTATCGTAGGTAGCCTATATCTCTATAGAAGTATAGATACGAGAACTAGCGTGATTATTCTTGTCCAATCCGATGTGGGCACTGCCCTTTAAGCTAACGTTTGGAGATAAGTATGGTGCACGGCGGAACTAAGCTCCCGGAAGTCCCCGGGAGAGCAGGGGCCGCCGCGTGAAGCCGACTGTAACCTGACCTTAGAATAATGAAAGGGAATAGAAATGCCCTAAGGTGGAGGCAAAGCAAACGGAGCGTTGGTCGTCCAGCGGCAAGATATAGTGAAAATTGCGGGTCGAACCTGGACACGATTAAGACAGAAGCGATAAAATGGCACCGTAAGAGATAGTAGCAGTAGGATAGAGAAGATAATGATTCAAATTTAGTAGGATACGATCACAGCAAGATGGCGTCGTAAAAGCATGAAAACTGCTGTGTAATCAACTATTTACTAGTTAGTACCTTGCTAGAAGTGGCACTTGAACTCTTTGGCTTCTCAGTAATATTGCGGACAAACTTCGGAGCCGTTAAAGGCGGTGCTTATGTTTCTTCTTCTTCGTTGTGTCTGTGGTTCTAATCTTCGATCAGGAAGGTTCTAATAGTGTGAGTAATTGCTAACTACACAAGTTTCGCCCAGTAAGTAGTTAACAACTGTTAACCTAGAGGAGGAGAATTCCATGTGATCCCTATTGGTGCTTATTCCAAAATTTTATTTTAACCTTTCTTCATTTCTAGCACTCAGTCCACTCTATACACAGAGATACTAGACAGATAATGTGGTTACTCGAGAAATTTAAAGAATTGCAAGGTTTAAGCGCGAGGTAAAATTAGACAAAAAATATCTCAATTCGTGGATTATGCCAGATCTTTAGGCAGGGAACGTCAAATTTCAATACATAATATATGACAGTTTTGACAGAAGCTGGGCAAGATTTCCCACGCATTTTTGTGGTTGAGAATTGCCTTATGTGACTACAGCGTTATCCCTCTGGTATCTCTGTGACTCTATAGTACGTTCATGGACTGAAATCTGACGCGCCGCCATCGCCTAATGTCACTATTACAAATGATGCAGCCGAGACACGCGATGAAAAATCACAAAGCGAAATAAATTACGAGTTTAACTTCAGAGTACTTTGCGTGCCATTGTAGCGCAAATCGAACTTATTTTTTGCTTATTTGCGTCGCAACATTCCATTTCTTTAGAAATAATGACTATAATGCAAAAGTAACATTTCCTATTCGTCTTAAACATGGAAGAAAGTGGGATCGGCATGAAAAGAAGCTATAACTTTTTGAAAAATTATTTTTCGCTAAAATGGCAAAACCGTCTTCCATCGTGTACTAAATTCGAATATTTCGCTCGCATTGTTTACATTACTGTTGATTTTTCAAAAACGGCTCAGTTGATTTCTGTAAAATTTAAATGGAACCACTTCGGGAGTATACCCTTTTGAACTAAAAAATAAATTTTCGACTCGATTCACAATTGGCGGAATTATCGATGAACATACACAAAAAAAAAACAAATACAGCTCGGAAGTATAATATCGACGAACATACAAAAAAATACATACAGACGAACATAAAAGGATGCTCCATTTTGAAAGTCGGTTAAAAATAAACACTAACTCGCTCACATCAGTATAGAAACTACTATGTAATCAACGACATAACGTACAGCGGTACTTGATATTTTTTAAATCATCTCAGTGCTATTCCGAATCTCAATTCTTAACCATATTTGAAATTCGAGGTTGCTGAAAATTTAACCAAAAATCTTGTTGCTAAATTATTATTTTACGAAACATTCATAAAGTTTCGTAAATGCGATCAAAATTTTATAGTTATTTTTATTTGAGGGTTTTTAAATATTAGTATTGGTAGATTAACTAGTTTTCAGCTGAAAACCTTCCTAACTACCCGGATTGCTGAAAAAGTTTGGCTGTTCTGATTGACATTTGAATAACTAACAATAGGAAAGATATGCACATATGTATATGTACCTACTACAACTGTCTTTTAAATACCAGTTTATAATAGGTATGAAATGCAGTAGCGGTCTAGTGTATTTTTCCGTATATTTTAATATTACAAATTTTTATTATCTATATAATATATTATTAAAAGCTAAAACGTAAACAAAAGAAAAGAAAAGAAGGTGAAGGTGCGTTCAAAGTCCCAGCAAGTCATAGTCGTGTGACGATTACCCGCTAAGTCAAAACCCTTAAGGCTCTTTCGTAGACAAAACAAAATGTCGTACTTCTCTACAATCTATTTTTTTTCCTTTTGCGTAAATAAAATTATTTTCGCTCTTCATAAGGCAAAAGCGTAAAGGCGTCACACTTAGGCGGAGTAATTAATTCTCTTTACATTGAAATCTCAGAACTGACGGCCGTATTTCACAATACGCAATTATTTTCTTTGTGCTAGATAAATTAGATGGTACGTTTCAAATTAATTAATGTCCATAATTCTACGAACTCTTTTCAAACTACAAGAGAATAGTAAGTAAAGACCGAGTGGCTAGCCCTGAAGTATATCAGCCACACGAAGGCCTATTTTACGGCTAAATGGTTAAAACAATCGGAACAAAGAGGTGCTATTTGGAACCAAGATGCCAACTGCAACTACCGATAGCACGCGCGGCGGGTGATACTCGTCCTATATAGTACAGTGGAGTCATTAGGTTACATTTGACAGTTCATTTATGCAAAGTAAAATATACCTTACACTAAAAGAATAAAACTCATGAAAACAATATTGACGACGACCGATAAGTGTTCTCGAAGACGGCTTGAAGTTTTATTCCTTTAGTGTAAGGTATATTTCTCTTTGCATAAATGAACTGTCAAATGTTACCTATTAAAATGACTCCACATTAGTACAGCTGTGGCCAATTTTATTTGTTTATAATAATAATCAACTGGTCACAGACAGATCTTCTACATTTGCAGCGTACTATTAATACATCCAGGACTAGTCACCGGAAACATCACCCACAACCACAAAGAGTCGCTTTGCCGAGGAAAAAAGGTGCCAGAGTTCTAATAAGTACAATTAATCTCCACAACAAGCAAATAACAACACTGGGAAACTATTATTATAAACAAGCAGAAGTGTCTACACAATATAAAGCAATTGTTAATACAGATAAAAGTCTGATACACTCCTTTAAACCTATCTAAATCCAACACACAACGCAACAGGCAGAACAGTTTGAAGCTTGGAAGCAGAAGTCTCTCTATGGAAGGCATTATCATGACCTGCAACAGCCTCATATCGACAAGAATGCGTCAAACTCATGGCAGAGTGAGCTCTTCCCTGAGACAGAAGCTTTCACATTAGCTATTCAGGATCAAGTCATCGATACCCACAATTATCAAAAGTACATCATCAAAATACCTAACATTACTGACATATGCAGAAGATTGATTGAGATTGTAGCAATTCTGAAACTATACTGCATACCACTTTTGCATGCAAACCAATAGTTCAGGCTTAATATAAGCACCAACATGACCAGGTAGCTCAAATAATCCACCAAATTTTCGGATACAAATAAAAGCTCATCTCAGATAAGAAACCTTATTATAAATACAAACCGGAACCTGTTCTAGTGAATAATGACTACAGAACGTACTGAGACCGAACCATAATTACTGGTAAGACTGTGCATATAGACCTGACTTTATTATTCTTATAATAGACCTGACTTTATTATTCTAGACGAAATCAACAAATCCTTATTAATGATTGACATCGCTATTTGCAACACCCGCAACTTGCAAGAAAATACACAAGAACCGATAAAATAAATGTCTCGGTATCTTGCACACTATGGTGATTTATCCGTAGAAATCAAAACCCAATGGCAAATAATAAGTATTAAATTATCCCTATAGTTTTGTCAACTACAGGAGTCACAACAATATCGTTATAAACTAGCCTCAAAATACTTGACATCCAAAATTAACATGTAGTAAGCTGCTCCAAAAAGTAGACATCCTTAGTACTTGCAGGATTGTTAGATTTTTTTTAAAACTTGGCTATTTGAAACAGTACTGTACTTTACCAGCCTTTTTTCTAGTCCACTGCAAGACGTAGGCCTACCCACGAAAGGTGACTGGGCCATATCCACCACGCTGGCCCAATGCGGGTCGGTGGATTCACACACGCCATCGAATTTCTTCTACGGGCGTATGCAGGTTGCCTCACGATGTTTTCCTTCACCGAAAAGCCAGTGGTGTGAAATTCTGTACATAAGTTCCAAAGAAACTCATTGGTACGGGACCGGGATTGAACCCACGGCCTCAAGAATGACAGGCCAGCGTTACAACCACTAGACTACCACGGCTTATAAAACGAACAACTACCGGAAGTATATCCTGAAGGACGGTGCGCTTCTGTGTGAGTGCTAACTATAGAAGTTTCGCCCAGTAGTTAGCGACTGCCACCCCAGAAGGGAAGGCTTCCATGTACCTACTTAAAAATAGTTAGTTGATTCTACAACACACGATCAAATTTACATACCTACCTTTTACCAAACGACCATTACATCCACCGAAATACTGGTGTAGTGATACTTAGTTTGATGACTAAGGCTCTACTTTTCAGTTTGATTGTACTTTACCATGTAACTTTGTCGTTAATTAATATTTACCTAAATTCTTTTAGAATTACTAGCAAAAAGTACACAATTTTTGTATACTGTACCTTCAAAAATCAGCCAAGTACGAGTCAGACTCGCGCACGGAGGGTTCCGTACTGTATGGGAGCCCCCCTTAAATATTTATTTTATTTTAATTTTACTATTTATTATTGAAGTGAATATAAAACTAAATATTCTGTGAAAAATTCAAGCATCTACCTGTTACCATTTTCTATATAAAGCGATAAACGTCTGAAAAATCAGATTTGTTTTCTTTTTAGTATTTGTTGTTATAGCGGCAACAGAAATATATCATCCGTGAAAATTTCAGCTGCCTAGCTATCATGGTTCATGAGATACAGCCCGGTGACAGACGGACATCGAAGTCTTAGTAATAGGGTCCCGTTTTTTCCTTTGGGCACGGAACCCTAAAGAGCAAAAACCACATAGCCATAAATCTTCATTTCATACGCAGCAGAACTAAAAGATGTATGGTTGTCATGGTTGAGTTCAGTTTCGCATGACGAATGACTCGCTCGATCAATTAGCATAGGAAAAGTGTAAAATTCTAGCCAAAAATATAAATCTTCTTGATTTTAGATTTTTGGAAAGCTTTCTGATTAGAAACGTTACTCTTCGTCTCTGTCGAGGTGGTTGTTGATGACAGAGATAGAACGAATAGTTTTTATAATTCTTTTGCATGATTTTTCGATTCCACAGATAAAACTATTAAATTTAAGTAACTTAAAACAGGAGATAAAACGCAATTCAAAGCCAATAAAGTTGTAAGTTTTCGGAATAGGAAGCACAGGGAAGCGTAGAACTATAGATGTCTATTCAAAATAAGGTAATAAGTAAATAGATGAATGAAGTGAAGAATAAATGACTACCAGAGCTATAACTTATTTAATGACAAGTGCTGTAAGGAGCTTAATTAAAAATTTATACATACATAAATCAGACGTGAGACGTCCACTGCTGAACATTTATCTCCCCAATGGATTTCTAATAAGCCGGAATAGAAACAACGCTCGCTAGCTCAGTTAATAAAATAGCTTATATTTCCCCAAACATAGTCTGCCCTTAGTCATTTACCGAATTATAAAAATATTGAATTCGTTTCCTTGTCAAGCGCTATCGACGTACGGTACCAGTGTCAGCGTAAGAGGAGTTCAAGCCACAGAGAAAAAATATGAGAGTGAATGAGAATGAGAGTAAAAAATATCAAGACTGACTACGTCAGTGGCTCAGTGGTAAGTGACCCTGACTCCTGGGTCACAGAAGCGTGGGTTCCATCCCCATCCAGGGCAAACATTTATATGATGAACATAGGTAGTTGCTTTGTGTCTGAATGTTATTATCTATAATAGTATTTAATTTAAAAAATATGTTTATGGAGTTTTTCAGTCTGTGGCATTATTTATTAAATTCCATGGCTTGCCGCACTAACAGCGTGAGCATGCGACAAGCTACATAACATTTAAAATTGTAATTTAAACACATCCAAATAAACAAGTAAAAAATAAAACATTCAAAATAAAATGTCATAAATAATAAGTTAAAAACAAATGTCATAGTAAATAATGAAATGATAATAAAATTAATGTCAATAGCACAATGATTATAAGATACTAAACTTTACTAGAATAAGATACTACCTTAAAAAATTGTTTTTTTAGGGTCAGAGACCGTGTAAGATATCCCCCTAATATTTATTCATAATATGAGTGTGCTTTAGCTAAATAATTGTTTCTTTGAAGTCATTAAGTTGTATGATACTAAAGTCTATTTGCCGAGACGAGTTAGTATAGCGCCTTCTCTATCACACATTATCATACAAATGACAAGGACAAAAAAAAACTTTTTTATGGACAGTGGGCGTTAACGATACCTCAGAAATGTAAATGCGCGTCCACACTGCACTACTTAAAATTTCGTTTAGTTTATACCTGCGGGTTCATCTCTCGTATTTGAGAGCCATTTATTTGGTAATTTTTTTTTTAATATATTGTTTTTTAATATAACTGATGGATATGAAGGAAAGCAATAAAATCGAGAGGTAATTATTAAATTAACCTATATTTTATAATAAAACATACTTTATAGCACAATATCATCACTCTCCGACGACGTATCACTACTGTCGTAGTTTCCGACATTTATTACGAATCTTTCTGTAATTACTTCCACATTTCTATCCATGTCATCCATTTTGGGCTCAACTATTTATATGACATGCTTTGTACATTTTTTCCATTTCCCTGCGTGAATATTATGAAAATATTCATTTAAAACAATTTTTAATTCTGCCATTTTATGTGTTTTAATGTGTGAAGCTACATTTCCTTTAACTTGAGCCCACACCAGCTCAAGCAATCAATCATAAAATCCAATACACAAACCAGTTCACGAGTTGAGCATACAGTCACAAGTAAGAGCACGTCTGCACAGTACAGTAATAATGAGTGGACTAAAAAGTGATCGCACTGTGTACACCGCCTTAGCGTTTATCACTGACTAATCGCAGTTAAAAAAATGTGTAAGTGAGATAGCGCTATACTAACTCGTCTCGAGGAATAGGCGTTTTTGCCTGCGGATTTGCCCGCATGATATTTTGATTTTTGTCCGATAGGAACCTTTTATTTTTTCGGGATAATGAGTAGCCTATGTCACTTTCCGTCTTTCAAACTACGTCCATGGCAAAAATCAAGTTAATTTGTTGCTCCGTTGCAGCGTAAAAGAGGAACAAACCAATAAACCAACAAATACATTTTCGGAAATAGAATATTGTAAGGATTCGATATTTATTTAACTATTCATTATTTGTGATGAAGTTTCCAATGACAGAAAATTATACGAAAACATTATTTTTAATGATAACAAAATGAGTCGAAACATTTTCGATTCCTGTGTGACACGAACAGAACTTCAGTATGAAACCCAATGCAGCGTGAATTTCGCTAGGTACCTACTCATTTTTCGCGACTCACAACTCGTTAAAAATACGCTCGTTTGTCGTCTCTCTGCTTGTGTAACGTGTGTAAGACATATTTTAGTATTTCACTCTGACATCATATATTCTTATTAGAGTAAATTGCTTGCAATTATTGCCTGATGCTACTACGTGAAAGAATATATTATGCAGATACGATGCGTACAGGATGTGCTCTAGGGAGGTTGCTGATCTAACTAAATGGTCACTGACATAACATGACAGCTTCGGTTCTGGTTAAATTTAGAACAGCAAGCTAAATCCACATTACTTTTCATATGTATGTAGGTAACATTACTTTTCATATGTATGTAGGTAGGTACATTATTCTCTAGCGTAACGCGAAATCATAACCTCAGGTAACACAAACGTGTTACCTGACTTTTAAAAATAACGTAAACACATTATTTTTAAAAGACTTCAAAAAAATGTTCGTAATTTGTCTGTATTTTACAAGCTTTTATTTAGTTTCAACTATCATGTTGTCTGTTTGTCGGTCTGTAATCAAATCTTGCAAGGTAAATATGATCCAATTCCCGGTTACCGATTGAGCTGAAATTTTGAATACATGTGTAAATCGCGTGACAGTGCAATGTTGTAATAATATGATGCTGATCTAATGATGGAGCTGGAAGGTAGTCACTTTGGTAATCTGAAACGAAACAACCTCATCAGGATTGGGTTCATTTGAATGGGTCTTGGCGAGTAGTTTGTCTTTCAATGGTAACCAGGGTCTGATGATGGAGCTGGAAGGTGGTCATAGGAACTCTGTAATGAAACTACACAACCCTATCGAGTTTCGGCTTTTTTAAATGTAATAATTGTTTAGTGTACGACATTTGACTTAGGAAACTCGATTAACATCATTTGTATTGTTTGATTCATCAACTGTGACTTTCCAATTCAAGTCTTAAAGAAATTTTGTGAAGTAATTTGGGAAAAAAATTCAACTGTACCTAAGCTTAATTAAAAGCAGTTGCAAAGAGATTTAAACTGCTTTAACGCCTAGTTTCAAAATATTACTGTAAATCACAGCTAGATGAAAACACAGTAGTAGACGCTAGAACTTAATCATAGTTATAAACGTGAACGAGCGCAAAACGTGAAGATGTTACGATAAATAATCGTACCTCAGGTTGCTTTGACAATTTTACTTTCCCTTCTACTATTATTTACTTAGAAGTCATTCTGTTTGGCCTTTTCATTGTAGCACGTTGCGTGCGGGTTTGTAGTCTAATCCAATTGAAAGTTGACAGTTGCTTGACAGTTTAGGCTCATAATTTTTCATTTTTGTGTTACTAAAACTTATTCCATAGAAATAATGTCGATCATAAATTCAACTAGATATTTGTTTTGACTGCGTTAGAACACGCAGACGCAAAGCAAGTATTAAAATGTTTAGTTATCTGTTACACAGAAGCCAATTTCCCAATTGGCTCGCGCGAAAACACAAAAGTAAAAAAATAACAATTCGTACATTTCCAAGATATATACAAAGAACTAGTTAAAACTCTAACTAGAACTAGTTCGTGAAATAACACACAACGTAGTAATATAATAAATGAATAAAATTCTCTTAATTTAACAGAGTTTACCTAGATGTAAAAAGAAAAATAACATATCTTTTAAAGTTAAAAACATATCGTTTTAAAAGATTCGACGTCATACGTGAACATGGCTTAGTTATGTCATGACAATGAATGAATGGAGTCTACGCTCAGAATTAGGATTAGGATTAACAGTAGAAGTGACATATAGTAAAAAAGTTGGAATGCATGATTCCACAAACGTGGCGTCGAAAATCCATAGAAACTGCTTTGTAATCTAGACACAAATGACACTTGAAGTGCTGATCAAATGTCAAATTTGATTTCACAAAGATGGTAGACGAACTTCAAACGTCTCCTAGGCAGGGCTTTTATTTTGAACTTTATTGTCATAGTTATAATGCCATATCATTTCAAACACCGCCCCTGTGAGTCGACGATGTAGAAGGCAGTAACATAATTGTGTCTAGTAGGTGAGTCTAGTCGAGACAAAGAATAATGGTATCGGTGCACGTCTTGTGGGCTTAGGGCTCACGCCGACTGTACTGAGTGGAACTTGGCTAGCATTTATTTATGCAACATGTGTTCATCACTATCTATACATATCTGTTGAGTATATAATGAATAATAATTGTTATTTTGACAATTCGTAAGGTGTTGCTCATAGTATATTGTTGTATACCAATGTATGAAATTATCCTTACTGAAAATAAATGAATCTATCTATCTATCTACATGATTAGGTGATCCCCATTACCTATATCTCCCCTACACGTTGACTTAGTACCTCTGTTTCGTAGGTTAAAAAGATGTATTCACAAAAGAACATGAATTACTATAATTTCAAGAAATCAGATGAGGTTAGTACTTCAACCTCACAGAATGGTCCTGAAAACAAATACTTGGTCGGATTGCCTCGGGACAGGCTGAATATTAAACTAACTGAGAGTAACATATTACCGCTTAGTCGCATGTTTGATTAAACTAACTGTTGTGTATTCTCGTACTAACTTTGAATTAAAACGTATCGTAAAGCTTTTTATTTAGAATATATTAGAGATGAATGTCGCTAGCGAGATGTTAGGTTTGGTAGGTCTGAGAATAGGCAGTAGGTATTATATTCTTCGTTTAGATGTATAGGTACCCCGTAGATATATTTTCTGAGCTAAAATAGTTACTGAGAGCGTTGGCCCTACAATATCCATCGTGATTGCTATTCGTCGCAATAGAATTCGACTTCAATCATAAATTCTATTAGGTACATAATTAAGCAAAAAGCAACAACGATTCTATATTTAACGAATGGAAATGCGCAATGAAAATATTAGTGCCATTCCCAAGACCTGAACTTCCAAGAAAAAAATCTTTTTAATTAGCACACAATCAATAACCAAAATAATTATATCAAATGGCATTATGGAAATAAGTAAGTCTTTAAATCGTACTCAATGAATTTCCCACGAATTGAAATTATTTTTAAGCCTTTAAGTGAATTGGCGCTGAGGAGAAGTTGAAACATAATTATTGGGTGGGGAGCAAAGACTTATGATATTGGAATGTTCGAAATGGATGAACAATTACAATATTGTATACGAATTATCTAGAATGAATTTCAAGGTTTTCAAATTAAAGCCATTACTAACTGAGCATGATTTGGCATTTGTAACTATGATCAACGCTTGCCAGAAGCAGCTACCTGTTCTGTTAGCCTCTGAATATATGAATTTAGCTCTAACCTACCTATGAAACTTTAGACTAGTAAATCCGAAAATCATAAAGTAGATATCTAAAAGCCAGGTATGGTCAAACCTGGAGATGAATAGCAAAAGACTGAGCAATTATCTAAAAGTTCTTTCTTGCTTGAAAAAAACGAGGACTTATTTGACTATGTATTTGTAGGTAATGTTTTAGAGATTCTAATGTTGCTCAATTACCGCACAAGTTTGAAGACACCTCGTAAGCAGTCCTGTTTATTTACAATAAGTAATGTGTACTGTTTGGCAACGTGTAAAGAGACTTGTGGAAGTGTATTATATACTATCTTTTGCCCGCGCCTTCGCCCGCATGATATTTCGAGGCCTTACTTTACCACCCTTAATAAAGTGGAAAATAAAAAAAACAAAAAAAATCGATTTGACATTTGTTTGACAGTCCTTTTTTGACATTTTCCTTTTTTGAAAAATTTTGCCGTCTACGATCTATTGTAATAGCTCGTAGATGGCAGAATTTTTCCCACTTACTTCTTATTGTTATAATATGGAAAATTTACACAATATCATTATAATTTATAGCCTATGTGTTATTATTCTGATATATAAGCTATATGATTGCAAAGTTTCATCTCAATCCGATCTATAGTTTTTGCGTGAAAGAGTAACAAACATCCATACATCCATCCTTACAAACTTTCACGTTTATAATATTAGTAGGATGTTCATCATTACTAAGAACTTTACTATCACCATCTACATAATACTACTATAAAATCAGCTGTTCTGGACCTTTTTTTATGTTTTTTTTTGACGAAATAGCTGATTCCTTTTTAGTGATTTCGCAGTTGTTCCTAGTAGTGTTATATAGTTGGTGATAGTATAATTATTTTTCGCAAAAAACAGCACGATCGACTTCACCCGTGTACAGAATTCGCGAATATTTCGCACGGATCGATGTAGCATTTTCCACATTATTGTTGATTTATCAAAAACAGCTCAGCTGATTTCGTAAAAATTTAAATGGGACCAATTTCGAAGTATACTCTATCTAATAAAAAACGAATTATTGAAATCGGACTACTAGGAAAAAAGTTATGCGTGGTTATACATAAAAAAATACATATACGTGTCGAATTGAGTACCTCCTCCGGTGGTTCGTCGGTCAAAAAGTTCTTCGTAATGATGAACATACTTATTTAAAGAAATGTAGAAATATAATAAGAAGACACATGTCTGTGATATAATCCCGGAAAAAAGATCTGGGGATAGGAGCCACAATAAATAAATAATAAATAAGAAAAATGATGAGCATTTTGTAAGCCCCTGCACTTTGCAAAGCAACTCCGTGTGTAAAAGCAATATTAATTAGCAAAGCTAATAACAATGTTAATTTCACAGCAGAATATAGTGTGATTAAAAATAGCACATAATATTCTACTATGAAATTCAAACTTGGAATCGTGATGGTAAACTGTCATTAAATTAAAGTAGACAATGGTTATCTTCATGAGTTTTGGCACGTGCAGCTGATCATAGAAGCAAACAGAGTGTCATCTCCCTTAAGGGGATGCTACTTTCCGATTTTCTGCCGTTCTCGCGCACCTGTTTACACATTAGTAAATATAAATAAAATTGGTAAAAATCGTTTTTAAATTAAACGGTTTTATGCACTAATAGCTAAAAAACTATAACTCAAAAATAAAATCATGGGGCCTTCCCCTGGAAGTTTACCTGTACGATAAACCTGGAAGATGTACGGTGCGCCCCACGATTTTATTTTTGAGCTATTATTGTTAGCTTTTAATGCATAAAACCGTTTAAATTAAAAACGTTTTTTACCAATTTTATTTTTGTGATCTTAATTTTTACTTTGTTTTTATTAGGTAATACATCTTAGAGTTTGATTTTGTATAGTTTACTGTATTCTTCTTGTCAAACCCGTTCATTAAAAACCCATATTGATGCGGTTGAATAAAATATAGGTAATACGCCATTTTGTAGCGGCGGTATTAAATATAGGCAGGTAATTGTAATGTAACCAGAACCAAAACCGTTTACCAAATTTCAGATTCTCTAAATCACACACGTGTAATAGTATTTTTTGTTTATTATACTCTATAATTTGATTTGGTAGATAAAAAATACTTGTGTAACATTTTTTATTGATCAATTTCAAACCCAATTTTTTGCAAATACATTAAATACGTGTTTTAACCGATAAGTGTTTAATAGTAGAGAATAGAGATAACAGAAATTTATTCTATATACTCAAACTTGCAAATGTACGAGTGAGACAGCTGCGGCCGGTAAGAAGGCCGTTAACAACGAACACATGCAAAGCAGCTTGCAGTCAGTATGTTAATTTCTAGAATAGTTTTCTGCCGGTACGAGTATTCCTCTACTGAAACTAAATGTGGTTTTTACATTAAATTCGCTCACGAAATGTTTTAGTTGGCTCTCAGATTTTTAAGATAAATACTATTATTAGTTTCAGCTGATGGTTTGTAACCAATTCCTTTGACTCGACTTCGGCTTACTTCAAACGGTCAGATTTCATCTAAACTTTGTAGACGTACCAAGGACCGATGACAATAGAATAATTCGATAAAACTGTATCATTGAATCCGATTAGGTAACTAGAATTGCTAGAATTTATAATTCTAATAGAATTGATAGAATCGAAAATATCCTTGAGGGGTACTTCCAAAATGTATCATTGATCACCCCACATTGCTTTACAATAAAACTATCGAGTAGCACAGTTTCGCTTAATAAATACTCAATGTGATTAACTCATCTTGCTTACCAATTTTAATCAAAAAACATAGAAACTCAAAGTTATTCTTGTATTGCTCGTACTTTTAAAATAAAACCGTAGTTATGTCTCACAGAGTTAAATTTTCAACTTTGAAATTTCTCCGATGCACAGTAACGTTTTTTTTTTCATAATAATTAAGCTTTATTGAGCTGCTTAACCAAATGAGCTCAGATAAAAAGAGATGGAATGGCATGCTCCATCGTAAAATAATACAAATTGAAATTGATAATAAGATAGTAATATTTTTTCCCATTTTGAGGATTTTTTTCCCATTTTGAGGAAGACACTTAAAAAAAAGATAATTTTAATTTTTGGTGTTCTTTGAAATATGTTATATTAGTTATATAATCTTATGCTTCGAGGCTTATACGCCTAATGAAAAGTGATTAGTATATTTTTTTTCTAATCACAGAATTACAAAAATAACGTACATTCTATCATTCATTTAACATTAATCAAAAAAGAGGATATTCGCAATTCCGCTGTACGTATTGTGTTTTTCGAAATTTCTGAGTGGAACCCTACAATTAATGGGACGAAGGAAGTGAAACGTCTGAACTTCGACGTGACGATTTTGCTTTCGTCTGGTCGCATGTTGGTTCTCGTCTACAGTGGCCTTGTTGTGTAAGCGCTGATGTTCAGCTTCGCTTTTTCTCTTACTAGTTACGTCACGAGAGCGAGCGGGAGGAAAAGCGAAGCCGAATATCAGAGTGCTGACACAATAAGGCCCCAGGTCACACCATTGAACGATTATTAACGAAACTATTAAAGGTTATATACCCCACAAAAAAGGGAGAAATTTACTGTAGCACTGTTTATCAGCTGATTTTGATAATATTATTCAAGAATGTTAATATCCAAATTCTAACAAGATTCTCGAGTGTGGGCCAAGTAGATCAAGAGGGACTCGAGACATTATCATAATCATAAGAATCACAATCAATTTATTGATAACAATGTCACAGGTCATTATAGGCTTATGAAGATTCCGTTGAACTGATGCGGGGTCTACTATTCGGAAAACTACTAGTATTAATTGATCTTAGTAATAAGTAAAATGATGAATGACGACAAAGTGGCCAGGATCATCCATCAGCAACTTGCTCTTCCATGCTATTACTATCTCTAGTCGAGTACGAGGTGCCGTACGCCAGTTCTTGATAATGGTCATGCGTAGCTCTACCGGGACCTGGATCATCACGGACAGGACTATTGACGCTAACAGGCCTGATATCGTGGTGTTCAACCGGTCCCAACGCCGGGCAGTGCTCGTCGACATCAACATCCTACATGACGAGAACCTCGTGAAGGCCGAGAAAGATAAGCTCAGCAAGTACCTTGACTTGGCTCACGTGGCTCACTTTACCGTATGTGGGATGTGGACTCGACGATCATTGTTCCGATAGTCGTTTCGGTAAATGGTTTAACAGCGTAGAGTCTTACTTAGAAATGAAATAAATACGAGTAAGTCCCTATATAACGATATTTTCCTAGAATATTTCTTTCGTCTAGAGATATACCTACCCTCCACAAATACATAAATTTTCTTCCTTGTGAAAACGTTACTTCTAAAATAACATACACCGTGTTTTTCCAATCTATCGGGTTGAAAAATCGAATTTCCAAACAACCCTAACATTTGGGATTTTAAAAAAAATTGCACAGCCCGCCATTCTAGAATTTGTAAAAAAAATATCCCAGTGTTCTGGCTCACGTACAGAACTAAGCGTTCGCACCGTGCTTACATTTTCCGTTTAAAATGTACGAACCGCGCAAGCGGTGTCCGAGGCAACACGTGCGATAACATTACCGGCCCGATAGCGCAAAATAATCCCCTTAATGCGCAAAATAAACGCTAGCTGCATTGACAATGGCTAATTAAATTAATTACAGAGAAAATTAATTGCGCAAGTGAACTCATTCACGGTCCACCGTTGTTTGCTTTGACATCTCTTGGGTCCATTGCTCGCAATACCTAAACCGTCAGCACATCGAGGATTCTGTTCGACGCGATTAATGCTGATGGAATACATAAATTCATTTTGTCTCTGTCATGCTTCTTTGCCTTCCTTTTACCTATTTGCATGCTTCATCTCTATTGTAATCGTAGAAATTTTTGCAATGACAATTCTAAGCACATTTAATATGTCTATGATACCATTTAAAAAAACGGCAGCCGCATATCTGTAGCTATGTGTATATCTGCTGGGTGTAAGTTTTATTACAGTTCCATCTGCCTCAATCATGTGCCAGATTCGACTCGCAATTTTTACTATATTTTCTATCCATTTCGGCTAAACATGTAATATGACGACATTAACGAACACAATGTAAAGTTCAATCACCTTAAGCATTAGAAATTCAATCTGCTAGCTGCCCACGTGTTTAATGGCTCATGACATGTACTTTACCTTAAAGAAAATGGATGTGACAATCATATAGCATAAAGAGACCATTACAGTGTAACTCGATGAAGCAGGCTGCACGCCCACAGGATTAAGTACATAGCCAAGACAGATACAAGGTTCAATCAAGGGCAAAATCAATTCAACATCCCTCCTTTTAAGTTGAAAAAATCTCCCTTTCCTGCCAAAATAATAAAAATATTTTCTCGCGTATATAAATTTACACGAGATATTCGAACACATCTTAAAATTATAGCGTTCACTACGCTATTTTAGGAAAAACTTTTGAATGTCGAAGGTTAAAACCGCCTCCCCAAAACTGAACTGGCTACACCCATGTAACAAACTGTCGTGTAATATTCAATTTTTTACGTTAGGATTTACAGGCGTCTATTAAGCAAGATGATGGAAGCTTTGTTCTTGTTCCGAGGCAAAGAATAATTTAGCAAAAACTGAGGTAGATGTAGTATATGCCCCAATCTTTCGAGAATGGTGTCTTCCGGTGAGGCTGCCGCGCGCCTCGCCGCCGCCGCTCTGACATACACCATACATTTATTTGCACGACGCAGATTAATTCCACATCATCCGACACATATCCACAAGGTTCCGGCCATTTTCTAGTATATTCTGAACAAAACACAAGACGCTGATGTATGCTCATCTCCAAGATTTACTCCTACAGGCGTAATATAGTATAGGTATTATGGGCAGGCGTGGAGACTACTTCGTTTAATTTAGGCAGGAGTTTAAGTGCATGATGATGGGTCTGGTTTCTCGGTAGGTATTTCTACATTATACACATACACAATAGACAATCTTAGCTAAGATAGTAAGGTAATGAATGTGTTCGTTTGAAATACCGACAGTTATAACACGTCAAATCTCAAATACATACCCCAATAGTTTTACGCACGCTTTGCAACAGTACAAATTACACGGTTAAACAGTGTTGAAAGCGTGTTCAAATCTTTTGTGGTAAGGCGGTCAATGTCTTATAATGTAGTCAAACGTTTGGTTTTTTTCGTCTATACCAATATTATGTATTGGTAATATTATATATTGGTATAGACGAAAAAAACCAAACGTTTACGAGGAAAGATTTGATTGTATGTTTGTTTGCATTGAATAGACTCCAAAACTACTGAACCGATTTGAAAAAATATTTTACTATTAGAAAGCTACTCAATCTCCGGATGACATAGGCTATATTATATTTTCAAAAAAATAGGGATCATTACTAAAACTCTCATAGCTACATTACGTGGTAGGTGTATAGGCACAATATTTGTAAAATCTGTCTTCTTTAGTAAATCATACCCGGGCGAAGCCGGGGTGGTCAGCTAGTTCTCCAATAACTTCATTGACTTGAATTTTTTTTTATGTTATGCCAATATTTTTTTACAATTTGCTTACTCGCAAATGAACGTGAAATATTATAACGATGTCACTTGAGAAAAAATTGTGTCATTCATGTATGACACAATTTTTTTTTGATAGGCTCAGTTGGAATAAAGTTGCTTGATAACGTTTGCTCAAAAATTGTTTATTGTAAACAGTTTTTTTTTTTCAGTGCAATATCTGTCTATCTGGCTCCCCAATGTTCCAGGCTGTCAGTATTTTAACAATTGTATTACCCGAGGTATTAACTCTGTTAATTTCCATAGGATTAAAAACAAAGTGACCCGGAGTAAGGGGCATCTGCTGGTGTGAACGTAAAAAAAGAAAAGCGCCCTTCGACCCGCACCATTCGCCTAGCAATAAAAACTAAGTCGTGGCGTATTTTTTACGGTAAAGCCTTTTTACAGTCTCGAATAATAATACACTTGATACAGGACTCGTTGGTTGGTCTCTAAAGATTCGAATTTAATTTTTCTCGTTTTTGATCATGTTTACTTACAAAAAAGAGACCTTCAGGTTTCGAAACTCTGACTTGCCTACTCGGCTTAAACGAACTTATTTAATCACTCATAAAACTATACATACCGCTTTTACTTATCTCTCATAGAAAAACGAATAATACAGAAGAAGTGCCTCAATTAAAAAAAAACGCTAATGCTAATAAAATTGAGTAATCTACGTCATACGAATGTCAATGTTTTGAAATGTCAAGTGACCTTTATTTAATCAAATGGCTGGTGTAAAAAATAGTGATGAGTACAATGATTTCCAAGAATAAATGTTTGTCTGTAAATTGTCTAGAGAAACTATGACCATGATTTATGTGTATCAACAAAATTTTTCAGCCTACATTTTATTTGCGCATTGCAAAAAAATCCACCTGCGCGAAATAAAATTAACAAAAGAAAAAAGATTAACGGTTTTTCGATAAAACGCGTTTTTTACTAAAATGAGCTCTTTTGTAAAACTTTTCCCGTTTTCAATAATTGGCACTTTAGAGAAGTGACGTAAAAGTTATCTTGTTACGTACTAGACACAATTAAAATTTTCAGGGAGATCTTTTCCTCGGAAATAGGATATTTTTTCACATCTAAGTAGAATTTGTCTAATATAAAACTGTAACAACTGAACGTTGCTTCTGAGAGTTTGCAGAGAGCTTCGTTTTAAATTGCAATTTGTTATTATTATGAACAAGTAGAAAACCGTAGTATTATTTGTAACCTTAGGAATTTCCTTTATTACCACGATCGTCTTGGAATTTTGTTTTTATTTTGTAATTGATGATTACCACGTAGGTACCGTGTAGAAGCCGTGGTGGTCTAGAGGTGGTGAGACCCGCCTTACAATCGTGAGGTCGTGGGTTTAAATCCCGGTCCCGAACCAATGAGTTCTTTGGAATTTATGTACGGAATTTCCCACCATTGGCTTTTCGGTGGAGGAAAACATCGTGAGGCAACCTGCATACGTCCGTAGAAGAAATTCGATGGCGTATGTGAATCCACCAACCCACACTGAGCCAGCGTGGTGTAAATGGCTCAACCACCCTTCGTGGGTAGGCCTACGTCCTGCAGTGGACTATTGAAAAGGCTGATACAGTACAGTACGCAGGTACCTACCTATCTTCCAAAAGGCTGGGATTTCGACAATAGACATGATGACTGTGTAAAAAATCATTTTAATTAGTCCATAAGTTAGGTTATCAAAAAATAATGAACACGTATTTTTTCTTTTGTCAATCAAACGACAACAGACAAAGATAAACTTTGTCTAAGTTTGGGCACAGCCCGGACACTCCGCGATTTTTCATACAAAATCTGCTGTCTTACGCACACCTACACAGTACTTACTCACAGACAACACACATACGCACGGTCGCTACACGCGCATTTGTGTGCGGAACGTCTATGGCTGTCAGCGATCACCACATCGTGACGTCATGCCGCGTGAGTGAGACAGTTGCGTACATAATTTGCAAAAATGAATATTAATCTAGTGCTTAAAATAGTATAACAATTACTTAATTTGGAAGCATATTACCAAAAAGTAACCGATCTACTTCTTTTGTAAGATAATAATAATATCAAGAGGAAGTTACCAAATAATGTAAAATAAGTTCCTATTATTTATCCTTAGGGAAACATTAAAATTTCTTGTTTTGTTACGTATCATTGATATTCAACCATACACAGTACAAGTCTTCCCTATTGTCACAGTCTAGGTAGTTTTTATTAGAAAATCCACCGACCAGTGCAGCCCGCGCGCAGAGTGCACGATGCGGTACGTAGACGCGGGGTGGAAGTGAGGAAGACTCAAACGGGTGGGGGGTAACGAGTGGCCGTTCTATACGTAGTATTATTATATATTCTTTGGTTTGGGAGTGGGGGTCGTGACGTCACTTCTCTCACAGAACTCTACACAATTGTTTGGCACTTGTGACGTCACGCGTAACTTTAATGGGTCATATCTTCATCAATTTTTGTTTAATAGACCAAAGAACAAATACGTGTCTAATATTTTTTGATGTTCTATCTGACGGACTACCTACTTTTATTTATTTAGTCATCATCCCTATTAAAATATCGTTAAATTCGTCGCTTAAAACTAAGTGTCATTGGCACCAAATATTAAGTACCTACTTCAAGTTTTTGTTATTGTGCAATTGACTGAGCGAACGGAGTGGGAGAGTCTCAGTTTTGACACTACGATTTTGCTTTTGTCAATCGCACTATTTAAGTATCAGCATGTTTCAATAATACGTGATTAGATCGTCTAATATCTAAATCTAAACAAGATTTATCCGTATCAATCAAATCGATCAAGAGCAGCTGAAAATTCAGTCAAACAGATGCGAGGTCCACTGTTCGGAGAACTACTAGTTTGAATTCTTAATTGAATTCAGAAGGGCTTAAGCAAACTTACAGTTACAAATAGTCAAACAATAAAACTAAGCGTCAATCTTTATAAAAGACCTGACCTCTGAAAGCAATAACGATTTGTTGCAAAACCGAACCAATAAATCCATATTTTTCTCGAGCCAGACTAGAGCTATAAATCCCATACCGGAATGCTATACCGACGCGTATGGTTGCAAAACAATAAATTCCGAATGCCGCCCGCACACCCTAGTTATATTCATATACCGATGAACAACTAAAGGCTTTATTTAATCAGTAGTATTCCATATTCGCGTCCAATGCAAGCAACAATCACTTTTCATTTGTTCGTTGAAAACTTTTCAGCAAATTCATTCAATCTGGACCGCGTCGTTCCACAGCAAATGGAAGACGACACGGTTTAGACGCAGAAGGCCCATTCTCAAAATGGCGACAAAATATGAATCATTAAGGATCAATTCTACAAATACAAAATTCTGGCAATGGCTAATTCTAAATTGTCTAAATCTTAAGATTCCAAATTCTAAATACAAGGTGTTTTGCTTAGCAGGGACATTTAGAGGTGTATATTTTATGCTCATCACTATGAACAAATGTTACTACAAAACATCTGTTCCATAGGCACAAAGCGTTCAAATGAACGCTTTGTGAAAGTCACAGTTACACTCGACAAAATGTATTGAGATACACACGGATAAACGATTTCGTTATTATACCATTTTATGTACCTCTCAATATGTTTGCTCTTGACAACATACCGTCTTACCACAAAAGATTTAAACACGCTTTAAACACTGTTTAAGCGTGCAATTTATTCCGTTAAACAGAGTCTAAAGCGTACTTAAAACTTTTGTGGTAAGACCGATATTTTTCAATATCCTACTTTATTTAACCACTTCGAAAATAAGGAGTTGTTAAAATTCCCGTTTTGAAAGAGAGATTATAGAATTTTATTAGATTTAGCCGTCTTGAGAATTTGGTATTTGCTGAACTGATCATATTAAGCCTCATGTGTCATTTTGAGTATTGGTCATTCTGAGTCTAAACCAAAGACGAACGTCCGCGACAATGTTTTATTCAATGTTATTTTTGTTACAGGTGTAGTTTTCGAGCAGCACACAGACGAGATTCAAAATGCTTTCAAGTTTGGAATGGTGCAGCAGCCCGGCAACCGCTCACGTCTCGACTTTCAACTTTATGTCGACGTCATCAATACTGCAGATGCCTTTAAGCTCTCCAGACTAAGTAAGTGCTTAAACTACGCTTCAAATAAGTACTTATGATAATATGCTAGCTTTGGCATTGGCTACATATTTGAACCGTTTGAATTGAGATATTGATTGGTTCGTGAGGCTGCAGCTATTCATGTTTTCGGAAATATGTATATCAAAAGCATTCGGGGAACGCCATGGGCGCTGCCAGAACTATTTTCAGGGAGGCGTATCTGCATCAACAATCACTATTTAACTAACGGTGCCTTCCAACGCGGCAATGCAGCAAGCGTTATAGGCACCTTTGCACCAGGAACTATGGGGGTGTGTTATTCGATTAATGTTCTTGCTAGGGATATATTTTTTATTTACTTATATTGTTATTATTTATATTTAACAAACTACTCTCTAAGTCTTGTGTGTATGTAAATAAAGTTTATTTAACTAAATTATAAATTAGAACTATACTGATGTATAGTGTGCTGTTAAATGCTATCTCAAAGTCAAATCAACGAGTATTTCATTAAATATATTTCGCTCATTCCCTGGTGATTTGCTACTGGACATAGGCTTCCCTAATGGGTCTCCATTCCAATAAGATCAGTTAGGAGCTGCTCGTATCCACCTAACTCGGAATTAATAAAAATATGGAACAGCTTATTTTTTACTCGAAATTTGGGTTGGCCCCATAGAAAAAAATGTTTATAATGATGGTCGGAATCACCTCCTTTCATATTCATATAATTGGTATTGGTATCAAAATATAATATACAAGTCAATTTAAACCAATCACAATTTTTATCATAATAATAGTATTACAACTTAAAATTTCAGCTTTGCTAAAGCAAAGCAAGCAAATGCACAATCAAATATCGAAATTAAAATTACACACAAAAAATATTTGCAAAGTTAAATAAATTGTCAAATATAAAATTGTAAAAAAAAAATTTCGACTAGTACACCAGTTCTGGATAACCCTGTCTTTAAAAGCTAATTAATAACACTAGATTTATGTGTCTCTCAGATTTATACTTCTGTAGTTAGATAAGATGAGAAAAAATATGTATAAAACTTATTCGTCACGGACCGCTTTTCTGAAGATACACTGTTTTTGTGTGATTTTAAAGATTTCTCACGTCAAAAACAGATGGCGCTAGTAGAAGATTAAAACGCGATATTGGATGTAAACGCACAAACCGAGTGGTCTGGGGAACGAAGCTTTTATGTTACACCTCCTTCGTGCTAAAGAAAATAATTTTTGGATACGTTGTATGTATAAAATACAACGTTACGAGTATTATGAACCCTCAACCTCATACCGCAATTATTTGACTAGATGTTTCTCAATAATCTGTCGATACGGTCATACTTCGAATAGCCGTGGGTCTTGGGTGGTATTTTCGAGCTACCGTGGCTCGGATAACACATTATATCGAAAGTATAATTGTCGGTAATTTAACTGTTTAGACATGATTGGAATCGACAAAATGTATGAAACAGATAATATCTTTTTATCTAATTCTGTGTTGGACCAATATTAAAAGTTATTTAAAATAATATTAGTACACCAGTTCTGGAGAACCATGTATAGGTCATAAGTACCTATGTACTACTATTGTATCTATTTGTTTCCTAAGATCCAATATCAACGTAGCCTCAAGCTAAAATTTATCGTTCATTATTATACGTATTTCATTTAATTTTATCTATACAAATATTTAAGCATATTACTGGCAGCTATAATCCTTTGAGCAAACACATTAGCAGCGTGACAATTTTGTAGATAGCAATCAATGATTAATTATTATTTGTCCTAAGGCTATGGAATTTCCCGATAACGCTTATTACATCAGTGCCTCCAGTTAAATAGGGCATAACTCGAGTTATGCTCTTTTGTCTTTATTGCAACATTTTAATTTACGTTTCGTGTTACATAACATATTATTAAAAGGACATAACTCTAAGTAAACCCTAACCTACGAGTACTCTTTTCAATTACATCAAAGGCTTGACTCGTCGTTCGAAAGGGCTCATCACATAGTTGTCAAGTCAATTTTACAACTTAATTGGCACAACTACAATAAATCCAAAAATACAATCAGACAAAATGGCATAATAACTCATATAAGCTTACTGCGTTCTAATGTAAACTGGGAAAAAATGCAATTATTGTTTGCTTATCATTTTCATCGGAGCAAAATGGTACATAAAAAAGTTTGTAAAAATGTCTCCATGACAAATTTTGATGAAAGTCACTTTGATTCTTTACAACTTAAGTGGGAAACATTAAAATATTCGTAGTAAAATATTAAAATCAAATATGTTGCTTAGTATAACTAACGTTATCCCCAATAAGCTTTGTTAACGAGGGCATAACAAGAGAAAATCAAAAAAAAAATAAGTTAAAGTAAATATACAATAAATTGATTTCCTATGAATTAAAAGCCAATATAATTTTTTTAGAATTTTTTAATAAGTAAAAGTTTGAAATTAGTTGCGAAATATCTTTTAACACTAAAAATTTTGTTCTTTGCCTGATTATCGATTTTGAGTACGGCCCTTTTTAACTGGAGACACTTTCCAGACAACAAGAGTCTATAATACTTCGAGCCCACAGATATACACTTAGATAGAATAGATACATATAAGTATAGGTGGAATCAAAATTCTGGACGGCTGTAAAATCCAATCCTGACTGATGCTCAGACTACTGTGACTCCTGAGACTCACCCCGTCGCGCCGTCTTAACCGCTCGTGGTTTGAACTGGCCAAAGACCCGCAGCAAATCCCTAAAATTCCAATTTATTATTACCAAGCCACAAAAACTAAGCTCGTTTTCGCAATCCCAAATTCCGGTTAACTCAACAATAGCGTCAACAAAATTGTCGGAAACCAAGAAATTCACTCGTATTTCACCAACTGATAAAACTTTAGTTTTGAAAAGATTTTTTCCGGACGACGAAAACTAAGCTCAAACAACTTAGCAAAATATTTGAAGAAGTCGCTCAGTCGTTATCAGTTGGTTCCCGGGTCAAGGAGAATAAGCCTTCCTAAGTGTCGGGTCACACCGGGGCTAGACGCGGCACGTTTAGTCCAAGGCCTAAGCTAGTGCCGTATTGTGTTCGCGTTCTGAGTTTTAGACGTCCGGCTTCGTGGCGCGTGTAACTGGCGCGAGCAGGAGAAAAAGCGAAGCCGACCTTTAGAACGCGTAAACAATACGGCCCCAGGTTTCAGTATCTGGGAGGTTAACCGCGTATAGGTAACTTGTCTTTTAATAGCTCAAATGTAGCGCGAGCGCATAATGTATAGCGCATACGAGTAATTATGTAAGACCGTGCGCTTAAAATCTTGGGTCGTTAGAAACCTTCAGGAAGCTTAAAAACGGTGACACCAGTGATTGTCACCAGATAAATAATTACAAGCTTTTATTTTTTACTTTCACTTGTCCCGTTGTCTGTCGTTCTGTAATCAAATCTTGCAAGTTAAATTTGATCCACCAGCCTATCACCAGGTTATCGATTGAGCTGAAATTTTGCATATTTTTGTGTAAATTATGTGACAATGCAATGTTATGATGACATAGTGCTGATTTGGTGGTGGAGCTGGAATGTGACCAAAGGACTTAGCAATGAAACGACACAACGTCTCAAAAAACCAAACTCAAAACATAGGTGTTTTTTATACCTATACGAGTAATACTTGTTGTCTGAAGTGAAGTGAGGTCTGTGCTTTGAAGCCAGTTATATTTCTCTCCCGCCTTACAATCGTGAGGTCGTGGGTTCAATCTTAGTCCCGTACCAATGACTTCTTTAGAATTTACGTACGGAATTTCACACCACTGGCTTTTCGGTGAAGGAAAACTTCGTGAGGCAACCTGCATACGTCCGTAGAAGAAATTCGATGGCGTATGTGAATCCACCAACCCGCACCAGCGCCAGCGTGGTGGATATGGTCCAATCACCCTTCGTGGGTAGGCCTACGTCCTGCAGTGGAATATTAAAAAGGCTGATACAGTACAGTACATATTTCTCTGTCCAGAAATTGATTTTTATCTACAGGTCGCATTTTCAACGTATCTCGACAAAACTTGGTCTACAGGTTCTATACATAATTTTTTTTCTTTGTTGTTGGTAATTTTTGATTGCGGGGTTATTTCCCTCAAAACGGAGGAAATTTGCTGTCTCGCCATAATATTTGTCGCGATGTCTACTGTTCAGTATTATAAAACTAATATTCACTATTGTCCTATACTGTTACTGTATGTACCTTTTTTTTACGATGGGGAAATTCGAACGATACCCGATAGCTTTGGGGTGCAGTCGGGTTATGTGGGATTGAATGTGCCTAGTATGTACTTGTATAGGAACTCGCGCCGTGTTGCTCCCCAGTCTGACATGGGTCTTACTCTGCGGTGTCCTCCTTGACACGAGACTAATTTGAATGTAAGGCAGGCTTCCCATTTTATTTCGCCGCGTCACGGTAGGGTGATCCAAACACTTTTGAACCCAACGCAGGAATTTTCCTCAAACGCCCGACGGAAACGTAGCGTTTCTTATCAAGCTTCACATACAGAATGTGTCAACTGCACGTTTTCAGATTTACAAACTTTACTAGGTGTAGATGATCGAGCGAGCGCAAACATCTCCGTTTGCTTTCGTCTGTTTCACAGGTCGCATTTTTAAACGAAACTCGACAAATCTTGGTACACAGGTTTTAAATATTAATAGATTTTATTGTCGTCGTTGATTATTGATGGGTATTTCCCTCAAAAAAGGGGGCAATTTGCGATTGCGCTATTCATCAGCCGATTTCGATAATATTTGACAAGATTGTATCTAAGTATCTACCTATAAATCCTAACAGGACTTGCGAGTATGAATCAAATCATTCAAGGGCGAGTTGATATAATATAGACCTATGAAGATTCACTTAAAAAAATGTGTCACGAGATCTACTCTTCGGAGCACTACAAGTAAATAAATACACTTGTACAACAAATATTTTTTTTTTTAAAATACGTTTTTATTAAACAATCTTTTACTGAGCAAGTGCTCGCCGAGACGAATCAAACGAGCTGAAATTCGATAGGGTTGCGTTGTTTCTTACAGAGTTCCTTTGACCACCTTCCAGCTCCATCATCAGACCCTGGTTACCATTGAAAAATAAACTGCTCGCCAAGACTATTCAAATGAACCCAAACACGATGAGGTTGTGTCGTTTCATTGCTAAGTTCCTTTAGCTACCTTCCAGCTCTATCATCAGATCAGCACCATGTCATCGTAATATTGCATTATCACGCGATTTACACATGTATGCAAAATTTCAGCTCAATTGGTAACCGGGAAGTGGATCAAATTTAACTTGCAAGATTTGATTATAGACAACGGGACAGGTGAAAGTAAATAAAAGCTCGTAATAAAAGCTTGTAAATAAAAAAGAGACATTGTACAAATATTTGGAGTTAAGGCGCGCAAAAAACAGAGACAACAATCCTACCTGAAGAGTACGCCGTTATTAAAGAAAATAAATGGACTGAAATACCCTGTACAGTACATGATAATCATTAGATTTATTAGTTTTGCTATTATTATGATCTGAATCACTAGTCTAGTTGTACCTGTGTCTAGGTGTGATTCTACTCTAGCTAGAGGTCCGAACGTAAAGGGGATTTAACGCTTATTGTTTTTGTAGAAAAAAAAAAATTACGAAATAGGTTTTTGTTCACATATCCAACATAATTTTCGAGCAAGGCCATTAAACATTCGAAACAACAAACCTTCATAAACAGTTCGCCGTTATTAAAGAAAAAAAATGGGTTAAATCATCTTTCGATTTAGTATTTACCCGCTGTGGATCAGTCTGTGTACCGAGTAATACAGTACACTTACCATGTCTTTACGGTAGATAAATGCAAGTAAAAGAAATGCTCATCTATGTGACGGAGCCACCCAGGGCGGCGCCTTATTACGACGTGTTAAGTTGTTACCTTCTTAAAATTATGCGCATATATTTCCTCCCGGGTCAGAGTTACCTTGCATAATGTAATCATCAAAAGATGGAGTGAAGATTCACATGAAAAACTGACATGCCCTCAATTTAGACATTACTTTGCGCCAAGTGTCTTTGTTCAGTGGTGGATTTAGACAGGCAGCATCTTCAGTTTTATACCGACTTCCAAAAAGGAGGAGGTACTGTGTTCGTCTGTATGTATTTTTTGTGTATGTTCAACGATATTTTCGCCAATTATGAACCGAATCGAAAAATTATTTTTTGTTCCGAAAGGATATTCTCCGGAGGTGGTCCCATTTAAATTTCACAGAAATCAACTGAGCCATTTTTGATAAATCAACAGTAATGTCAACAATTCGAGCGAAATATTCGAATTTTGTTCAGGATGGAAGGCGGTTTTGGCATATTTGCGAAAAATTAAAAGTTTGACCTTCAAACCTAGGTACTGTCTTTTTGTCGTAACTCGTGCCAGCTCAGTTTTAGTAAAGCACAAGCGAGGCTAGCTAGGTACTTGTTGTAATAGCGGCAACATAAATACGTCATCTGTGATGAACGTTCTAGATATCTCGGTTCATGCGATACAGCCTGGTGACAGACAGACGGACGGCGGAGTCTTAGTAATAGGGTCCCGTTTTTACCCTTTGAGTACGGAACCCTAAAAACAAATGAAGGATATATTTTACTTTGAATTAATTAAACATTGTTAAATTTCAAATACTTGCGATAGCATTTCGCAAGGCAACCCCGTTTAAATATATTCTCCTTTTCATATAATTACGTAAAAAAATGGCTCGTACGCTATGAGCAGGATGTTCTTGCGGTGGGATCTCGGGCTATAAGTCGCCGTGAGCTTTTGAAATCATTTGACATTCCGCTACCATTTTGCAAAAAAGCCCATGTGAATCGTCTTATCGAATTTCTGTTAAATTATTCCAAGGAAGAGAATTTTTTTTTATTCGCGGTTTTGAGGTTGATACAATGGTAAATGTTGATCAAAACGATGAGTACGAGTAAAATAATTTATTTGCGAATAAGTCCGTCGTCTAGATAAATGCTCAGTACAGGTACAGGCTGATGGAATGATTTGATATCGTGTTACGTAACATAAATGCCTTCTATAAGCTCGTAGCTACTAAAAGCCAAATCGATAACGTCTGCGTATTAGATTCTAAAGTCAAGTCCTTTAAGAACTATTTCTCAAAATATAGAACTACTAAAATACTTATAGAAGCATAAATAAATATACTGGCAAGTTACGGTACAAAACAAGATTGACTGAACATTTCATACCTATATTGGAAAAATAAGCTTTTGATATACATAATTTGGGTAAAATTAGTATATGTTAACAGCATCTTGGGAAGAGCCTGGATCCCACGACACAGCTCATGCTTGTATGGAATCCAGTGTGATACAATTATTAGGCTAAGTGTTATGTAAATAAACACAATTTTGATTTCAATTTTATTTTAAAGTTTATTTTTAGGAAACATAGGTACAAAACAATAAAAAGAAACGTTTAATATGTAACAATACCAAACATTCGATGAACATAGGTACACAAAAAAATACAAACAGACGAACATAAAACATTCTCCTTTTTTGAAGTCGGTTAAAGACCTATGTGAATGAACCGTGGACCAGGTATTAAAAACTACAAGGTAAATAAAGTATTAAATATGTACAAGTACTTATAAGTACTTGTAAAATAAAGGTAAATAAAGTATTAAAATGTACAAGTACTCATAAGTACTTGTACCTACATTTTTATTACTTTATTTACCTTGTACTTACCTAGTTTTTAATTAATTTTAATATAATTTTAATTTTTAATTTGTACCCTGCCAATAATTGCCATACAGGCTCCTATGAGACCTATAGTCTGACCGTTTAACTGAGTCCTCGCCTGCGCGGGTACAGGGGCGCGGGGGTAGACGACAAAGGGGGACTGAGACAGGTGCGGGCGGTGGGGACCCGCTATAGTAGTTAACGTTATCTCAACTACGATTTTATAAGGCCCACTGTATGTTAGTTTAGTTAATAGTACCATATTTTTCATTTGATGTTAGAACAAATGAAGATATTTTTTATTTAATTTTTCATTTAATACCTGATCCACGGTTCATTAACATAGGTTTTTAACCGACTTCAAAAAAGGAGGATGTTCTATGTTCGTCTGTATGTATTTCTTTGTGTACCTATGTACCTTAGGTAAGTGCTTACGTAAGTTCGTATAGGCCGGGTAGCTAGTCCTGGTGTCAGATTTTTATGCCGCCTGAAGTATTTAGGTGCTAAGTATATTAAGGGGTGCCTGCAAATTCATTACCATTATTGTAGTATGTAATTATGCTCGTCATTATTTAACATTTACTATCGGGCCCACTCCGAAATAATAGAAAAAATATGCTCTTTTATAATGGAGCTTCGATCAACTTTTTTTACGATTTCAGGTTTAAATTCAACATTAGACTATTAGTTCGGGCCAGTATATATCTACGGTACTACAGTATAACTATTTCATTTGTTGACTACCAGCTCAATATCAAAATACCTAACAAGATAGCGCTACAACGTTCACAATCTAATTTCCCAAAAAAGTTAGATTTCTCGCTCCTTCAGAAGCTCAAACTGTTTCTCATCAAATACTTTCAGGTAAAGAGCTACTAAAAGTAAGGTCACAGAATTCAGGATATTACATCACTTCAAATAACGTTTCAAATATGTGAAAGTGGAATAGCGAGCAGCCAAGATCTGATTTACTGTACTGGCCTACTAAATTTTCCACTGTTGAACACAGGCATACCCATGAAAGGTGATGGGGCCACACTGGGTCAGCGTGGTGACCCATGGTCAGCGTGGTGACGTGGTGTCGTGGTGGTGACCCACAGTGTGTATGATGTGTAGAACCACCACGGCTTTTCTGATATGATCATAAGTATGACTCTCATAGTAAGGACTTCACAGAAATCCATGACCCATGGTCACCACACTGACCCAGTGTGGCCCCATCGCCTTTCATGGTTGGTTGGTGGAATCATATACGCCCACGAAATTTTGCTAGTGGAGTGACAAATTCCGTAACTACATTTCAAAAACACATTGATACCAGGACTGGGATTTGAAACCACGACCTTAAGGCAGTTGGTTCTACCAACAGAACCACCACGACTTATTCTGATATGATCATGGACATGACTCTCATAGTAAGGAGATTACAGAAATCCATCAGTCAGTAATGTTTTGCTATCGAAGTAATAACGTGTGCGGTTTATTTGTAGAGGTCACATTACTTAAGGCAATATTGCTGGAGGGCCGGAGATTGAGCGATTAGGTCGTACGAGAACACAATTCTGATTGGCCACAATAGCTTCGGGCTACAATAGAAAATTGACACAATCGCATTCCGATACAGGGCCGTGACTTCTCCGCGAAAACTCGGGGCGCTTTCATAACGCAATGGTACCTACCGTTGCATCGCTACGCGCGGGCTTTGTGTGGAGCTGGCAACTGAGTTGACAGCTTCCTTGTAAAATGTTAAATAAAGTACATTTATTGTCTGGAAAACATTACTAAATTTTATTGTTAGCTATGGGTTAAAGTAACAGCCGTTGAACAGACAGTGTTAGGCAATGAGACTTAATTTTATATATTTTTTTAAGGGATCAAAGAGGCGTGGGTTCCCTGTGCGTGTGATTCGATTGTGCTGAACATAAGTGTTTGCTCTGTGTCTGGGTGTTATTTAGGTAGTATCTAAATAAGTTTGTATTTCAAAAATATGTAAATGTAGATCATCAGTCTCTTCATATGACAAGCTTTGCTTAGTTTAGTGTCAGAGACCGTGTGGAAGATGTCCCCTAATACTTATTTATTGTAAGTTAAATTGATTACCAGGAAAGCACAACAAAATATCATCATCATATTAGCCATAGAACGTCCACTGCTGTGCACAAGCCTTCCACATAAATTTCCATGGAGACCAGTTTGGCCAATCGTGAGGCGCCAACTTGTCCATACAAAAACAATGAGCTGTTATCTACCTCTAAATATTATCCGATTTAAGTGATTATTTTTTTCATGTAATATGCACTTTAATGTCTAGTATTACACGACTTTGTTTTTACAGTTTTTTAAATGACCTATAAATGACCTGTAAGCTTCTAAAATGTCATATTTATACGCAAAAACTTGTCCGAAAAGTACATAAACTAAACATTTTTCTGAAACAGAAGTCATTATGAGCGTTATTTATTTCTTAGTCAAGCGATTGACGCCAAAAACAATTTGTTACAATTTAAGGGGTGAAAAGTTTCTCCCGGAACGTAAATTTTATCCAAATATACCGAAAATTTTCTCGATGTTCTCTAGAAAACGCGAAAACCCTGGTCGATTCACGATCCTCTTAAAAGCTTACACACGGCGTATTTCTGAGGTCGTGTCTAGTCCAGCATGCGACCACGAAAATCCACAAAAAGAACTCTTTTTGACGTGTGTAAAAGCTACAGATATACTTTGCCATATCGCTGTCTCGTTCTGACACGTCGAAAGATATATTACTTTGTGCGCATCTTAGCCAGGCTGATCAGACCGTCGCTCCATCTGTCGATGGTACATCCTATGCGGTGCTTACCATTACGTAGTCTCGCGAACTTTATATTTCTATCGGCCATCTGTTATGTAGATAGATAAACTCTTTTATCTACACTAATGTTCTAACATTCTACTTATGTTTCCAATACTTGACTTATAACTACTACTGTTATAGCGCAGATAACAAAACACTCAATTTAAGCAATTTGACATGATGTTATAATATCCACATCGATATCGTAAAATCTCATTATAACATCAATAAAACGCGACCAATTAACCTGGCGAGCCTTATGTCAAAATCTTCATACAAGTTGTATAAAATTTTGATATTAGGCTGGCTTTTGAAAACAGTTGGGTTATACGTGAAAACTTCGTCGAAACTACTAAACTTACATACACAAAACTCTTTGGTAAGATCTTGTGCCAATGAAATAAAAAAAAAACAGCGCGCGCTCGCTCCTGATTGACCCTGCGCGCGCAGCTGCGCTCTCATTGGTTAGATTTGAATGGCGCCAAGTTCACTGTGACAATACACGTACGCGTAAATTGTATGTGTAATTGTATATGTTTTTATTTTTTATTTTTATTAGTGAAGATAAAGTAGTGTATGCAACTGCATATAACACGGGTATTAAAACACTCGTTACTATTATGAAACTCGCTGCGCTCGTTTCATTAACTCACACTCGTGTTTTAATACCCTTCATAATATGACAGTTGCATATACTACTATATTGCAACCAAGAAATAAACAAAAAGACTATGTAAACTATCTTCCCTGCTGATTATCCCTTCCAGTTGCTAATCTTTTGGTCTAAATGTGTAACCTTAGTTCCTCTACAGATCTCATTCCTTCAGATACTACTCAGTAAAGCGTGTGCTGTATTTTAATTAGAATGTGCTAAAACCACGTTAGTTTAGAACATAAAGTATTTTTTTATAAACTTTATATCAACAAATTGATTTGCGTCTAATTATTTTTTGGAGAGTTTATTGGTACAAAATCCAAGATAGCTGTTCTTAAGACAGGCACATAAAAATATTCGGTTTTGTGTTTTACCATCACACCAAAACCATTATTTTCAAACAAACCTATTAAGCTACACCTTCATAGCTTGTAAGCTAGTGCAAAGTAAAAGAAATTTACTTTCTTTAGGAATTTAAAATCAAGGGCTCGCAGTTTATCACGGAACCTCATTTAGAATTGCGAGTAGGATATAAAAAGGCGTCCGAGTCCTTCTAGCACATTTCATCGAAATTACTGGATCGAGAGGAAAGATGCTTTGGCCAATGACATTCTGTGTACAAGAGCTTGGTTTTCGAACTGCACAAACTTACAGGCAGAATTAAACTTCTGACGGCTGTGGTTTTAGCTACAAGATGCGCCAAATCCAATCCGCGAGCAGCTGTTAAGTGAGCTTCAGTCAGGATTTGGTTATCCGTAAGTTGTAGCTAACACCACAGCCGCCAAGAACTTTGATTCCACCTATATGATCTTACGTAGGTATACGAGTAGGTGTATACTCATCAGCATGAGTATAGACACTCAAAGTTAAATAAAAATGGATTTACCGAACTATAACCAAACCCATTAAATTACATATAATATTTATAAATTAAAAATTTAAAAAACCCCCGACACATTGACAACCATTTTGGGCACATTTGTAGAATTTTGGTTCTTCCATCCCCACTTTAACCCACCATAACTCTTAAACGGCTCAATCGATTTTTGTAATATATATAGCTAAGAACACTCTCGATTAAGACTCCTTTCATCCAAAAAAAACTAAACTGATATCGGTTCAGTGGTTCGGGCGCTATGATGCCACAGACAGACAGACAGACACACAGACAAACAGACAGACACACAGACAAACAGACACGTCAAACTTATAACACCCCTCTTTTGCGTCGGGGGTTAAAAATATTATTTGTCTTATCTTTTATGACCATATAGCATACAATCATTTGTACACTTACATACACATAAATCACATAAATTTTTTTATCGGGCAAAAGTGCCTTTATTAACTGCAACAAAACTACACTACTATTACACAAAAAGCATTGGATCATCCTCAGACCTTTGAAGGTCTAAAGATAATCACATAATTAATTCGATCGTATTGCTTTCAGTTGTTGGTGACGTTTTGTCGACAATGCCTGAAGCGTGACTTTTATATGTAAACTTCCGGCATTTGTGCCTTGTTATCATATTGCCTCAAAAGAAGCGGGTAAACTAGCCTTCATTGATCGAAGCGAAGCGAAGATCTTCGTTTTATAGATCAGCGATTCGATAGATGCGATGCAATCACCGGATTTTGCTTTCGTCTGTCCGGATGTTTGTTTTTTGTCTTCAGCTCGCATTTTTCAACCAATTTCGACTAAACTTGGTAAACAGGTTTTGTATATTGTTTTTATATTTATTGTTTTGTATGTTGGTGCCAGCTATTTTTGATTTTGATTATTTAAAAAATTACTCAAATCGGATAACATTAAAATTTAGAGGTAGATAGCAGCTTATTGTTGTTGTATGGTTATATTCTGAGCGAAAGTATAGACGCCGATAGGAATGGATTCTTTTTCAGTATTAAATATTGAAATTAGATATCTGCCTTGATAATTTTCATCGCTTGTACGCAAAGATGCAGATTCTGTGATTTGACTCGCTATTTACAAGAAGTTCCTACAGGTGAAGGTGTCTTTCCTGTTATATTGAATTCCTTTGTATTAAATGGACACTGACTGGCGGTTATCCATTGTAAACCTGTATATAAAATAAACATTTTTTTATTTAACAGAAATATATTATTGGTAAAGATTAGACATGTTTAGAAAACAAATAGGATATAAAAATACAAAATTACAAATATTGAATTAATCCTTAAGTCACCCTTCACCCAAAAGCCTAGTTGCATTAAGTACCAAATTGGATAGAAAATTAGATACTGTACCTACTTATTCCATACACTTTTTTCCGCTCCCGATAAACGCATACTAAGGAAAAAGAAACTAAAAATTGAGTGAGATTGTAGGAAATGAGTGAGTGCTGATAAGATGAAAATCCTGATGACACCCATTTGTTTTTACAAGCTGCCATTTGTTCAGTGCAAAGTTTTCCTTTCCTAGACAAAAAAGCGGAATCCTGGTGAGAAGCCGTTTTTTATTGTCACTCTTCAATGAAAGCCGCCTCGCCTACATAGATTACTAGTAAGTTACTATGGAGCAGGAGGTGTGGTTTTACGTGCGATTAAATACCTACATTTATGTAATAAATAACGAATATTAAAAATAACTGGTTGATTACTTCACATAGAGTTTGTGCAAAAAAGGAAGCGTCGTCGTAAGTGATGTCACCCGTGTGCCATTTTACTAATTTTGTTACGTAGACAACACTGCTCTGTCATTGCTATCACAACTAAAAGTGTTTGATACTTGGTAGACACCAATTCGGTTATCATCAGTACTCGCGTCTACCAAGTATAGTAGGTGCCTTGGCAGCAGATTATAATCTTATTGTTAGTTCACCGTAACGCCTCGGCAGTTCTCTTTTTGCACTAACTCTAGATACTTTTTAACGAGCAAGAGTCGATTTACATTTATCAGTGAAGCGACGGTTCCGACACAGTGCAAATTATTCTCAACTAGCGACCCGCCTCGGTTTCGCACAGGTTTTATAACCTTTCTCTTGATCAGAAAAAAATCGCATCAAAATCTGCTGCGTAGTTTTAAAGATATAAGCATACATGGGGACAGACAGCGGGAAGCGACTTTGTTTTATACTATGTAGTGATAGTGATACATTCCCTTTGACTGTATTCCAACTTGTCAGTGTTGCTCAGTGCGGGTACCGGCAATCACTAATTAGGTACTTTTCTACACTTGAATATTTTTTATCTCAGAGATAAATTCAACCAGTTATAATTTTTTTTTTTAAATAAATAGATTCGGACTCATTTGTTTTCATGGCAATTCCACTGAATATAGAGATGAAAGATAAAATTTACGAGTATTTTTATTTTAAATTCAACCCACAATTGCCGAGTTTCAGCCTGTTAATGGGATTATATACGCCAACTTTGCATCTTGAAAACTCACATGAATATATATAGTAATATTATTATATTTATTTAAAAAATTAATAACACGTAATTATTTCCAAAAAGTGAAAAGGAAATGTTTCTCCCGATATTTTTAAATGCGACCATGAATTAAAATTAAACATTAGGGTTCATTTTCGAGTAACAAAAACATCTTATTTGTATCCTTTTTAGGGTTTCCGTACCCAATGGGTAAAAAGCGGAGTCTTAGTAATAGGGTCCCGCCCTATTACTAAGACTCCGCTGTCCGTCTGTCTGTCTCCAGGCTGTATATCAAGCTATCATCATATGTTGCCGCTATAAGAGCAAATACTAAAAACAGAAAAAATAAATATTTAAGGGGGGGCTCCCATACAACAAACCTGAAATTTTCAACCATTTTTCGCTCAATATTAATAACGGTAACAAATAGACGCTTCAAATATCCACAAAATATTAAGTTGTAAATTTACTTTAAAAATAAGTAATTAAATTAAAATAAAATGAATATTTAAGGGGGGCTCCCATACAACAAACCTAAATTTTTCCGTTTTTCGCTCGATTTTAATAAGAACTGGTAGATGCTTGAAATAGTCACAGAATATTAAGTAGTATATTCTCTTTACTAATAAATAATTAAATTGAAATAAAATAAATATTTGAGGGGGTTCCCATACAATACGGACCCTTAATGCGCGAGTCCGACTCGTACTTGGCCGATAATAATTTAACTACGCTTCGCCTAAGCTACGTTTTTCTTTCCGCTCACATAAAATTATAGCCATTTAGAACCATAATTATCTTTTTTGTACGGAAAAGACGAATTGTTAAAAGTCATGAAACTAAAATAGTTGCTTATAAGTATATGATATTTACTTCTCTCGCCGTACGTAGGTATTCTAATTTGCTCTCTAGGTATTGCTTTTTAGCCATCTTCAAAGAAGGAGGTTCTCAAATCAACTGTACGTTTCTTTTATATGTACATCACGCCATTACTCCGACAATGTATTTTTTATAGCATAGGTAGCTACATCAGAGCCAAATTTTATCGAAATCGGTTTTTTTAAAATGTTTTTCGAAAAATCGACAAATATCGAATACATCGAATATTTTTATCTTCCACCTCCTGTATCAAAGTGGTAGGGTAGGGTCTCGGGCAAATAGCCCATTACCCTGACTGCAGCTCATGGAGCTTTGGGTCCTCTGTCACGGTTCTTGCATTGTTGGCTTTACGCTCTCAGCAGTTGCTGTGATCTTCATCTTCGGCATCCAGGAGCAGCAGAGTATCTCTCTTGAAAGCAGTCGTTTTGTCTGGCTGTCTTTGTCAGGAGGGCGCGCATGGAGTGGAGTGATATCAAGAAGATGGGCGTAAGGCCTGTTGTCAGTAGCATCGTATATGCGGCGCGCTAAACGTGCAGCATATTGACCCACCGCCTCCATTCGAGTAGCTCGCCTCTCAAACTCTTGAATCGATTGGTGACAACTGTCAAACTTAAAAATGGTTTATCCTCGTAACTGTAAATTTAAGATCATTGCTGTCTTCACAAAAGTAGGAGAGATCAACAAGATCTACATATTCTATGACAGCTATCAAACTCTAAAAGTGGTGCATATTTCCGATATTGCATTGCAAAACAATTCTACAAAAACTACGTTTTAGATGACAGCTGTCAAACTTTAAAGTGGTTTAACTCCTTATCTGACTACGTCATCTGACAATTATATACCATTGCTGCTTTAACAAAAGTGAGAGGCTCAATGAGATTTATATTTCGGATGACAGCTGTCAAACTTAAAAGTTGTTCATCTCCGTAACTGTCAATTTATACCATTGCTGTATGGAGTAAAGCTTGAGTACTAAACGAGATCTACTTTTTGGATGATAAATATGATATTTAAAAGTGGTTTATTATCTTAATCGACAATTTTACAGAGGTGTCACACAAGCGGTGGCTCGGCTCGGAGCGGAATCGGATCGTGTGTATCGTGGTCGGTCCAACTTTTTCGTCGCTATCCCTGACTAATATTGGTAATCCGAAAGTGTATTTGTTGTTTTATTGGTTTGTTCCTCTTTCACGCAGCAACGAAGCAACGGATTGATTTGATTTTTGGCAGAAACATACTTAGTTTGATAGACAGAAAGTGATATAGTCTACTTTTTATCCTATGAAAATTTAAGGTTCCTATGGGATAGCACAAAAATCAAAATTAACTAGTGTTTGATAATTTCGAAATTCATTATTTGTTCGACCAGTGACTCTTCCATGCATGTTCTACTCTGCGCTCAATTTCTTTGTCTTGTCGGTTTTCGAAGGAGACAATCGGTCTTAAATAAGTGTACTCATCCATATATTGATTTACCTGCCCGTCAACCTTGACCTTACGATTTGTGCTGTTTGTCATGACTTTAGTCTTTGACTGATTCATCATCAGTCCAACCTTGATGAGGCTGGTTGTGCTCAGTTCTTGGAGCAGTGTTTGTAGTTCAAGTGCAGTTGATGCAAAGAAGACAATGTCGTCTGCAAATCTCAAATTGTTGAGTTTCTTGCCGCCAACATCAATCCCCCTTGTTGACCATACGCTAGCTAAGGTCTTAAAAACTAGTTCGAGTGTGCTGGTGAATAGTTTGGGAGAGAGCGGGTCACTTCAAAAATAAGTAAATAAAAATGGCGCTCCCAAATGGCACGGAACCCTTCGTGCGCGAGTCCAACTCGCACTAAGCCGAATTTATTTACAATAATAGAATGAACTTTTTTTTTTATGTATTATTTATTTATCATGTTGTGGATTAAAAATTACTTCAAAAAAGTAGTCATATTTCTGTAGCTCATTAAAAATGCTTCTATTGAAACAACAGCTTCCCCCGCATTCGCCCTAAAAATCAGAACGAGGTGAATCGTGTCGCTAAAATGTTGTAATATCCCTCTTAACGTCGTCGGCGCATAAGACACGCGGTAAGCCACCAGCTCCGCTTATCTTCGCTTCACTGCGCTTCGTTCTGCTTATTTTCGCATCACCCCGCTTCGCTTCACTTGGTGGAGTCTAGAAAACCGAATACAAGAAATGCGAGCGTCGAGCATTGGAGCTCCAGTTGTGGTGGCAGTGGATGGTCGTTCAGTGTGCAATCAGCGGAGTGACTTATCTCATCCAATACATCTAAATCTATATCAAGAATTTACTATCTTGCAGCGGAAAATACCTAAACTAGAAACTAGTGTGAAACTAGAAATCTCAGATACACATTTACAACAACTTATTAATATCTGTTGCCATAACATAAAATATACAAAGCTATTATGCTTACATCAACGTAAACATGTCAGGGCCTTTCAATGTGAAGATGGAGCAGGAATACTTTAGTGACAGTCTAATCTCGTGAAACAGAAATGCATACAATGAAAAAAAAATAGCTTTTTATTCAGATAAACTTAATCTAGTTACAATATTAATAGGATATATTACAACATAGACACAAAATAAACATACTGTGTAATAATGAAATTTAATCTAGTAGTTGTTGTTTGCTTGTTCTCTGTATCTGCATTTCCAACGGAGCGCAACCGTGGCTCGAATGACACGTACATTTGTAGGCTTAGGTTGTTTTAACCGTTTAGCCATGTCAGGCCTTCAGCCGGCGTAAAACTCTGACACCAGGGCAAACCAGGGCCATCCGCCCGGCCTGTACGAACGTAATTACTTACTAATTATCCTGTACAAACACATCTCCAACTTTTAACACCCCTCCTTTTCACCGGGAGTTAAAAATAAAGTAGCTCCACTTTTGTAGAGCTACAACCACAATATGCATACACGTATGGTACGTAAGTAGTTATACGATAACACACTCTGATTTAGGACAATAAGCTCTGTACTCTTTCTCGAGCTATAAAATCAGCATAATATTTTGTAATTTTCGGTGCGGCAGACCTGGCGAGTTGCCAGACTCAATTTAATCTTTGTACGGCCCGATGTGGTCACTCCACTCTCATTCCTCTTGCTCCATGTTCACAATTCAGGCTGTTCTACTCGTGGAATTAAATCCTTATCTTCGTGCAGTGTGGAAAACTTTCGTGTAAAGCTTTAATTTGAGTGACTATTTCAATATTTTACCGACGAAACGAACGAGGCATTCAAGTCGACGCTGATATTATTTTACATAATGTACCTATAATTATGACCACGCAAAACATTTTACGCAGCAGACTGATTTTCGTAACTCTTTTTTTATTGGAAAGGGTATATGCCAAAATTGGTTCGGTATAATATTATTTTTCAATAAGTTAGTTAGTTTTTTAAAAAAAAACGGGAGAAATGTTCCGAGGCCACCGAAGGTTCCGTACAAATTCTGAAAATTGCACAAAATTGGAAATTAAGTTATTAAAACGTACCATCGCTAAAATGTATTTTTTTTAATTTTTCTAGTCATATATCGAAAATCACATATCGTAAATATTTATACTCTAAGACGATGCTCGTTGCTAAATGTTATAGCTCTAAGTCAAAGGGAAGTACCCTTTATAGGTGTTTCCTTTGTGAGGGTTGACATAATTATGCTGCTTTTTACGACATAAGCAGCTCTTACTTTTTTCTACGATAACTGAGAATTTTTTTCACTATTGTAAGAGATCATAGATATGCTTAGATGGTTTTAATTTCAACTCTTTAAATTAACTTATTTCCTAGATAAGGGTCTTGACAAACGGACGGACGGATAGACAGACAAACGGGCAGATGGACAACAAAGTGATCCTATAAGGTTTCCGTTTTTTCTTTTGTGGTAAGCAATCCTAAAAATGTTTCTGTTTGACTACACACTAAAAGAATATCAAATTTCAGACTCTAGGATGCAGTAAACAAAAAATACTTACTAATATTTAAAATCAGAAAAGTTTGTTGGTTTGTTCCTCTTTCACGCAGCAGCGGAGCAACGGATTGACTTGATTTTTGGCATGGACATAGTTTGAAAGACGGAAAATGACATAGGCTTTTATCCCAGAAATGGGTTCCCTTGGGATAGCACAAAAATCAAAATATTACGCGAGCGGAGCTACGAGCAAAAGGAGTCGGACTCGCGCACGGAAGGTTCCGTACTGTATGGGAGCCCCCCTTAAATATAAATTTTATTTTAATTTTATTATTTTAAAACTAACTATTCTGTGAACATTTCAAGCATCTACCTAATGCCATTGTTAATATACAGCGAAAAACGTCTAAAAATTCAGGTTTGTTGCATGGGAGCCCCTTAAATATTTATTTTATTTTGTTTTTAGTATTTTAGTATTTGTTGTTATAGGGGCAACAGAAATACATCATCTGTGAAAATTTCAGCTGCCTAGCTATCATGGTTCATGAGATACAGCCCGGTGACAGACAGACGGACAGACGGACATCGAAGTCTTAGTAATGGGGTCCCGTTTTATCCTTTGGGTACGGAACCCTAAAAATGAACAGAAAATAAAATTTAAAAACAACATACTTCGATTTGAGCAAACTATTCGAGTAGATTGCAATGCAATGTTGACGTCGGTTGTGCTATTTTTGGCGAATAACAATTACTTAGTGTCCATATCGTATCATATCGTTCGCAGTGTGTTTGTTTAATTATGTTTTTCTGTCTGTATGTAATTTTGTAGCTTTCAATGTTAACAAAGCTAGTTTAGCCTATCATAAACAGAATAAAATGTAAGTAACATTGCCAAAGATAAATATACTTATTTAGCTATTTTTTGAACGACGAACCGAAGGAGGTACCTACTCAATTCGATGCGTATTTTTTTTGTATAACTTCGTATTTTTTTTTTTTTTTGAAAAGAGTATACTTTGAAATTGGTCTCATTTAAATGTTAGTGAAATTGGCTGAGCCATTTTTGATAAATCAACAATAATGTGAAAAATGCTACATCGATCCGTGCGAAATATTCGCGAATTCTATACACGGGTGAAGTCGGTCATGCTTTTTTTGCAAATAATAATTATTGTGTATATGTTTAAGGTAATAGAGTTTTCTTAGCTATCATTCGAAAAAAGCTGTTGACTGATGTGAAAACGTCATAACGTACCTAAAAGAAATAAAAACAGAACATAACATGATGAAAACGTGCGTGTTACGTAGCCTTAACGGGCACGTTTATTCTTCCTGGAGGAAGTGCTGCTAAAAATAACTTACTGAAATCGTAGTATGATCACTACATAGTACGAGTATATAACAAAGTCGCTTCCCGCTGTCTGACCCAATGTATGCTTATACATATCTTTAAAACTACGCAATTGATTTTGTAGCGGTTTTTTTAAAAATAGAGTGATTCAAGAGAAAGTTTTATATGTACAATACACCTGTACGAAACCGGGGCGGGTCGCTAGTGATTTATAAATTAAATGCCAAGTCGGTGGTATAAAGGCAGAGACTGTAGTCTATCGCGAAAGTTTTATTGGGTAAAATCCAACATAACACTTCACTCCACTCGTCTTTCACTTTCACTTTTGTTCACTTCGGAGGGTGCGCCCAGGAGTTGCACAATCTGGTCCCACCTGCCCCTTTCTTCTATCGTACGGCTAGACAGACGTGACCAAAGCGCCACCCTTTTATGGTGGACATTCCGCGCATTAGAACCAAGCGTTTCGAATCCTCATTCCTCATACGAACAGCCAGAATGTGGAACGCTTTGCCTGGGTCTGTCTTCCCGCTAAAGTACAATGTGGGCGTCTTCAAATCCCGAGTAAATAGGTATCTTCTAGGTAAGCGTGCTACAACCTAGACCGCTTATCTGCTTAACAACAGGCAGTATGTGGTCAAACGCAAACCTATTCAGAATAAAAAAATAAAAAAACCGGATGCATCCCAATGCACTTGGGTGTGTTTAAAAGATTCCCTCACCGTTATTAAACTGATAGTCATGATTTATTTTATAGTAAAAAGAATAATTATTTTTCGCAAAAATCGCACCACCGACTTCCACCGTATACAAGATTCGAATAGTTTGCACGACTCGATGTGACATCCGTGTATAATATTGTTAATTTATCAAAAACAGTTTAGCCGAGTTCGATAAAATTCAAATGGGACCCGGTCTAAACTTTTTTTTTAAATCTTTTCATAATTTGCTAAAATATCGTCGAACACACACAAAAAAATACATACAGACGAACATAGTACCTTCTCCTTTTTGGAAGTGGGTAAAAATAATATGAAGCTTCAGACACTAGGACGCCATAAACAAAAAAAAACATATATAAAGTAGGTGGTGCCACCAAACTAGATCTGAAACAAAGATGCATTGTATTTGGTGTGTACAATACGTTACTACTAAGTATAGGTATTACCATTTGCATGTTAATTTACATAATCTTTTCGAGTATGTTTTTAGTAGATGAAGCTCTGGAATCTGTTCGATAAATTGTTATTAACTTTGGTTTAGTAGCCAATTAACCGGTTTCAATAAATTATTTAAAAGGAAGACAATGTTTTATTTTTCACAGGAGGCTTATGTTGATTCGCGTTTGTGTTGTATTTACCTACGCGTGCTTCAAGCCTGCATAATATGATTTGTACCTCAAAGAAAATGTTTAAGATATGATCACATCAAGATGACGTCAAAAACGCATAGAAACTGTTAAAATTAAACCTGATACAAGTTACACTTGAACTAAGTACTAAGCCTATAACTATCTGTTAGCTTCTAGCGTACTTACTAGAAAGAATTAAATATGCAATTTGAACACACTTGTTTATCAATAGACCCAAATAGGTACCCAATTAATCTGGTTAAATAATTTTATTTGCTATACTTATTGTTAATTTCTCAATAAGAAAAAAACACATTCTTCAACCAGATATACATATATATATATCGCATAAATGCAATATGATCCGTCATCCTTCATATCTTTTTCAAATGTTGTGATACACTAATACCTACAAATTTAGCAACAAAATCAAATACCTGTACTTATGCGATACATTGCATTCCTCCACAAAATCTGAACAATACTGAACATGTGAAATCAATGCGCAAAAAATAACTCAAAGAATAGACACTCGTTCCGTCAGCTCATCCCAATTCTCGATAATTTGACAACTTGAAAGTATTATTTAGGGTCTTGTATCACGTAATGATATGATATTTATGTTGTTTTGTTAAATTATAGTACTTAGTAGGTACCATTTGACTGTTTTTTACACCCGTCCATTTTTCGTTGTCTTGAAAAAATCGCTTCCAGCAATATTGCCGCCGTTTGTTAAACTAGGTTAAGTACAAATTGTATTTAATTTGTTTCTATCTTGATGTAAAAACAATAAAGAGTCATTTTGTCATGATTTTTAATCCTCGTTCTAATTTAAAATAAATATCCTTTTCAGAACGGTACACTCATACATAAAATGTGCCCAAAAAATAAAAATGTGAAATCAATGCGCAAAAATAACTCAAAGAATAGGCACTCGTCGCGTCAACTCAGCTCTAAAGTCTCAAGTGCTTCTGATCCCAATCTCGAGGAGTTAAGTACACGATAATTTGACAACTTCAAAGTATCATTTAGGGTCTTGTGTCGCGTAACAGATGCTGCCAGTGGTAAATAAATCAGAGACGCCTAAAACCTTGAGTGACTTGCTCGTTAAGGCTTACCGCTCACAAGTAGAATCCCGCCCAACTTCAGCTGTTAGTTGTTACTATCTATACCACCATTAACATCGCGCTCATATTTTATTAACCCTTATTTATTTATCGAGACTAAAACTGTTGGAACCAAAGTTTAAGGAACTCGCATGTTATGTACATCTTTTTCTCTTTTCTCTCTATCTTTTAGATTCCAAGTATTGTAAGCCAACAATGTTTTATTGTGGTGTTCCATACAAAAGGTGTGTCTAGAACTACCAAGAAAGTATGTACCTATTTGATTTTTTGTGATTTAATGGTTGGTTTTGTGGAAAAATATATTCGTTATAATGCACGAGGTCGAGGTGTTCTACTATAGAGCCCAAACTAGATACTCAATCTTCATTGCCATAAATTAATTTACGTTTGTCGACCTTTTATGAAACATGACGATAATGACCTATCTATCTTTCTGATTCGAGTAATTCCATTCATAAAACATCACAAGAAAAAAAGCTACACCATTAAAATTTAGTACATTATAACAAGACATCACAAGAAAAAAATATTCTGCCACATCATTAGTCGATATCATTCTAAAGGGGACTTAGGACATATTTATAAGCTTGTTTTTCAATTGACTTCGAATACCGAGCTGAAGAAGCCAAGAAGTCATGTCTAAAGTCCTTATAATATAAATCAGATTAGAATAAATTAATAGTTTAAAAACACTAGAAAATATAGACGCTTATTCCATTACGTGGCCTTTCTCACAAGTGCAAACACGACTATGATACGATATTCCTTCATGGAATGCCAGTGCCTATCTTCCGGCTTCATCTTCAGACCTAGAAACCTAATCGTGGTCAAAGTTCATTACAAGACTTTTCTAAGAAATCCAAAACAGCTATGATACGATTTTCCATCATGAAGTTCCAGTTCATATCATTATAACATATCGTTCGGCCCCAACATCAGATCAGTTCGACAGTATCATATTATTGTATTGTCATCAGAACTACATACAGCTGCCAAATTTAATTACGCTACGATTCCATTACATGTTAGTTACATACACGGTGACCTAATAAAAGCGTGTTAAAAACTTTGCTCGCCGAGTCATCGAGAAGCATTGATTGATATCTATTCTATACATGTAGTATATAGTTGACACTACCTATTTCAAGGAGAACCGAGTTTGACTAATAACAGGAAGATGATTGGTGATCAATTTTAAATATATATGTTCTGGGTTCGATTGTTAGTTGTCTACACAGATATTTAATAATATTGTCTAGAATGTTAGTTTTTGAAATAATAGTAAGTTAATGTACTTAAATTTGAAGTTATGACTTGGATCCATCGACTTGGCATTTTTTATCTTGGATCACTTGGACTTGAAAATAGTTTTTCTACACTTTATGGCTGTCAATTTATTAACTAAGACATGAAAACAAATATACTCGTATCTATGCATAAAAATAAATGAACACTGGAAGTAAAATAAGTACAAAGAAACCACGAAAGAAAGGAAATAAAAAGTGTCATTGGTTCCTAAAATTTAATTTTACATCAGTAAGTACCTGAATATGTACAATTATAAAAAATCAGCCAAGTGCGAGTCGGACTCGCACACGGAGGGTTCCGAATGGGAGCCCCATTCCTCTTGCCGTTATTAATAGCGAACAAAAAACTCCTAAAAGTCACGTTTGTTGTATGGAAGACCCCTTAAATATTTATTTTATTCTGTTTTTAGTATTTGTTGTTATAGCGGCAACAGATCAATGCATCATCTGTAAAAACTTCAGCTGCCTAGCTATCATGGTTCATGAGATACAGCCCGGTGACAGACAGACTGACGGACAAATGGACAGACGGCCAGACGGACCGACAGACATCGAAGTCATAATAATAGGGTCCCGTTTTTACCCTTTAGGTACGGAACCCTAAAAACCTGAGTAAGTGAGTATTTTGCTATGAGTTATATTCGCATATAAAATACCAGACAACATACCAGAAATTGGCGGGGTTCCGATCGTTGGTCTTTTTGTAGATAAATAAATTTTATTTAAGTACATTTTCCACGCAAAGTAGTAATTAGCAATGACCTGAGGTTTGCTCTAATTACTTGCAGCGAGTTCTCAAAGAGACCGCGGACGCAACGGTCCGGCCAATAACACTGTTGGGGCTGTAGGAATTTACAGAAAGGCTTTCGTTTTACCCGGTGCGCGACACATACTCGTATTTGTACTAATAATTATTATTTATGTCTTAATTCATTCTTTTGGCCGGCAATTTCAGATTTAGCCCAAAATGAATGATGTCCTTTGTAAAGGTGATCAATTAATATTTAGAACAATCAATCAACAACAACCTTCACCTCCAATGAACAAATGTTTTGAAGTTCCCGAAAATGCAATAAATAGGGTAGATACACCGATTGTGGCCACTGACCCGGTTTTAGCCATATGATGTCAAAATTATTACTTAAATAGATTATAATTAATGTAACACCCATAGAAAAATTATAATTTTTAAAATTAAAATTAAAATTATAATTTTTCCATGGTAACACTACATATTATATTGTTTGAGTAAATGTCAAATTTAAAATGTATTTAAAAATATTATTATACCTCTATCATTAGTATTAATAGTGTACAGAATCATTAAAATTCAAAGGGGCCAAAATCACACTAAGATAGTTACAATCTTTACTGTACTGTACCAGCCGTTTTAACAGTCCACTGCAGTACGTAGGCCTACCCATGAAGGGTGATTGAGCCATATCCACCACTCTGGCTCAGTGCGAGTTGGTGGATTCACACATACGCTATCGAATTTCTTCTACTGACTTATGCAATTATGTCTCACAATGTTTTCCTTCGCCGAAAAGCCAGCGGTGTGAAATTCCGTACATAAATTCCAAGGAACTCATTGGTACAGGACTGGGATTTGAACTCACGACCTCGTGATTGTAAGGCGGGTGTTACTACCTCTAGACCACCACGGCTTTCTTACAATCTGTACATCTACCTTATATGGGATGTGCTAGAAGTCATACATCGCAAAATGCGTGTTTACGAACCATAGGTAATTAGGTACATTGCATAATTCTGGGTTGTAAGACCGCATACGAATACCTAAGTGATTTGTTATTTAAATCGACGTTTACACGTAGTTGTGATTTTATGTGGGAAATACACTCTTCCTGGGTAGCCTACGTCCTGCAGCGGACTAAGGGTGCTATGGTACAGTGCAATACAGTGAGAAATTTAATGGTATGGACAGTAGGTACAGCCTTAGGTACTCTTTGTTGACTTTCTCAAATCAGCAAATTAGAATCCTGGGTTGACTTCATAGTAAAAGTTGTGTACTAAACATAGTTTGAAACCTTTCGGCTTAGGCACCCTTTCTAAATAACCTGTATTAATTTTGGACTAATAATATTGAGATACATTTTAAAGAAGTTGAGTTTTACTTAGGTACAGGTACAAAAACTTAACAAGTCGAAATGATAATTTAACAAAGCAGCATCTAACTTAATGCTAACGCCAAAGAAGTACAAAGATCTTAAAAAGGCTAAAATGCTCAAAAAAATTTTGAGCATTACTCGGAAAGAACATAACTATTATTATTCAGCTCCCCTTTTTCCTGACAGATATAATCTGAAGTTTTCAAAATAGGTCGGTATCTTCAAAGAGCTTCATCTTCGATCACAACGTTGCTTTGGCCGTGGACTTGAACATTTGAATTATCTTTAGACCTTATAGGCTCTGTGGATGATCCAATTGCTTTTTATGTAGTAGTGCTAGCTTAGGTATGTAGTTTTAGCTTAAGTAAGTAGTACTTATTGTATTTTGTTGTAGTTAACAACGGCACTTGCCCTATAAAAGGATTAAAATTAAACTAGCGGCACACTGCGCGTGTTGCTGGCACCATCTGTCTAAAATTGGTCGCAACAACTCAGAAACCTTATTTAGCACATGCACAACAACTTTGCTAAAGATCATCACATGATCAAATTCATAGTTTACGATTTTATAGAGGACATAGTAATACAGACAAACATTTATTTTAATATTTTGTTACGTGATGGGTTCTTGGATAATCAGTTACATCTCCGATTAGGTATTCATTTTGCACTTTATTTTACACAATCACAAAACACACGACACAACATGTTCACACAAACACTTCACATTGGCACTGATGTTCACACAAACTAGTCACTTCACAATCACTGGTACTACACTTGAACACGAGATGCTCTCGCTCTGATAGAAAACACGATAACTGAGACGAACGAAAGCCCATAGCTCTATTTATAACTGAATTAAAGTCGCCTCGAATTCTCCAGAATTCACGGCGCTATTGTGTTTGAAAAAGTAAACAAGTGAAAGTTCTAGCAAAGCCTAATGTTCTTCAATACAAAAAAAAACACCAAAAAAACTAACGTACGTAAACAAAGAGTGCGCCCCGCGAGGGTCATAAAATCCTAGCTTATGTCATAGTTACTACCCGCGCTTTAAATGTAAAGTACAGGAACTTTTAAAATGTTTGCGTGCTCGATAATAAGAACGACTTTTACTATTAAAAAAATAGCCGTTCCATACAAAAAGTTCATTGACTGTCGATAAAAGTTTTCTAGCGGCTGATTTTATTTTTTGCTGTCAGGCTGTTTCTCAGTGCAGGCTCTTTGTTTTCTCTTTGACTTTAGCCCCTTGCACTCTTTATAATTTCAGACACACAATTACTAGCGTTAATACACAAATATATTATGGATAGACATAGTGCCCAAAACGATACGCTGATATTTCTATTAACTTTCTACAATGTGATAGAGCTTCGAAAGAAATATAGAGCTAGCGACAGACTGAGCCTTCTCGGTCTTTCTTGCCCCATTTTGAACGTTGCCAATGTAAACCCTTCAGGCCAAATTCCTGGTCACCCGAACAACAGGAAGGCATTCTGCTTCTTCCCAATAACTATGAATTTCACCCTAGATACCTTTCCGCGTCATAACTTGAATACCAGATAGATACGAGTTTTGTTCCTTTCAATTCCCCTTTTATTCGATGCTTTTCAGAACAATTCCAGGATTTTGAAACATCTTTTATATAAGGGCGGCGAGCACAGTACGTAGCCGCGTCCGTTTTTGAGTTATTGGAGTCCAGGGATTGTACCATAAACTCTAGACGGGAGGTTATATTGGAAGGTTTAGATTACGTATTTCTCAGCTAGGAAAAAGCTAGACAACAGCCAACGTAATTCAATTGAATTTGTGATATCTGCACTGTTGATTATTTTGGTGTAACTTAATTTAAAGTGGGTATAAATTAAGGCTTGGCTTAAAGCTTAAAAATAAATAAATAACGTCTGTACTAAGCCTGCTCAAGAGTTAAAATGTTCTGTATATTTATTAAAATTGTAAAACAACAGCACATATATTTTAGCCCAATAGCTAACCTACACCAGCGAATAATTCCACGAAATATGACAATGATGAAAATTAGTTAATTTGCTTAATACAATAAATTTAAATATATTTTTAAACACCATAATGCATTTATCTCCTAAAATCAATTTAGAAACCTACTACTACACAAAAAACCATTGTTAAAAGATGAAATACTTGCTCAATATCTTATATCTGATATCTCAATTTATTGTTTTTAAACTTTCGCAATTTGAGCACATTATTCTTATACTACGGGCTCAGAATAATGACTACGGGAGTTATCGCGATAGATAAATAATTAGCCTAATTATGATGGTGCCATCGTAAATTAAATAGCAATTAGCTATTATAATTACGATGGTGCCTTCATAATTGTACTGTCAGTGCAACCTTAACAGATACTGTCAGTGTGGTATGTCGTGAAGACAGTTTCAATTTGAGTCTATCCTTAAGTCCTTACGTGATTCTTTTTTTTAAGAGTCTGCCCGAGACCCTGTATGGATGCAATTCAGTCGAAATGTAGGAACGAAGAGGTTTTTATTTATCTCATATTCTATTGCGCAACAAGTCACAAAGTACAACAGTATAATCTCATTGATAAAAAATGTGATCTAAGCTAATTGTGTGTGAGATAATGTGAGCAGTAATTGTGACTGCATTAAGTTTACCCGTGTAAGGTTGAGGGTTACTCTGTAACCAGTGATATGATCTGCCCAAAACAACACATAATAACATTCATTATAATAACCGTGTCGAGGACGTTGCCAAGAGCGAATTATCAATTTACATATAGCTGTATGTAATAAACATTAATGAATTACATCTAACTGTTAGTTTAATGGTAGTTAAATGGCTCGCCGTGTAGATAGGATAATTTATACGACACATGACCTATAAAGCCTGTAGTGCTTAACTTAACTCCTGTTAAGTATAGTATGTAGTTTAGGCTTATTTTATTATTGTGAAACTTAAGTATTCATAATTATTTTTCGCCAAAAATGGCATAACTGACTTCAACTGTACAGAATTCGAATAGTTTGCACGGATCGATGTATCATCGATGAAGTAATTTTCACATTATTGTTGATTTTTCAAAAACGATGAAATAAAATTTAAAATGGGATCATTTCTGTAGTATGATCTACCAAGCGAAAACGAATTATTAAATTCGGTTCATAATGTGCGGAGTCATCAAGTAACATACATTAAAAAAACGAACAAGTGCGAGTCAGACTCGCTCACCAAGAGTTCCTTACAAATCTTGAAAATCACTTGCAACGGGAAACTAGATGACGTAAGGTGTCCCTTAAAACGCGGCAAAAAAGAGAAAATCAATATTTTGTTAACATGTATAGCCATGAAAAGAAAGTCACGTGTTGTAAAAATAATTTAGAACATATTTGCTCGTAAAGTGGCTGTAATTACACCAATTTCAATATCGTAATGTATTTCATTACGCACTTGTGCATTATTGTAATGTAAAACGCATGCCGCCACCGACAGCTGTCACTCTGTGGTCTCGTTACTCCTACTTTCACGCGGCGAGTGTGAGTGACATTACGGCACTTGTGCGGTAATGTAATGTAAAACGCACGATGCTTCGACTGATGCACGACTTTCACTCCAAACCAGAGTGCTCCATTCCAGTGCATGTCTTCTAAGAGTTTTATGAATTTCCTCGCAAATATGTTATAAAACGTCGTATGACACACGTGCGCTTTGAAAATTACAGCCTCTGCTTCCTTACAGCCCTCTTGGGCTAGCAATATTGCCTCGGCTGTAATTTTCAACTTACCGCACTTAAATCATAATGTACTATAAAAACCTGTTTAAGCTTGCAGTAGTAAAGTTCATCCATGTGATACCCCACATAATACGATTCACTCTCATTAAAATTTGGACCCTCATCGTTTGCATTTAGGCCATAACTAACATGTACAGTTTTCAGATTTATGCCTATACATGTACGATATACCAAACAATGCTCCTTGCCAAATTTCATACTTCTAAGTCAACGGGAAGTACCCTATAGGTTTTGATTCCCTTGTGAGTGTCGAACATGTGGTTTTTGTGACAAACGGCTCTAGCTTTTTTTACGATAACCGAGAAGTTTTTTTTTTTCACAACTGCATGAAACCACACATTTAAGTATATGATTTAAATTTCAACTCATGAGATACGGCCTGGTGACAGACGGACAACCGAGTTTTAGTTATAGGCTCCTGTTTTTACCCTTTGGGGACGGAACCACAAAAACGATCTTTAAATTAAATGCAGTGCCCGTCAAGACAAATTCAACAAGCCGAAACACGGCACAGGTATTTTGTTTCGTTGCGAAATTCAATCGCAAACGGGGATGTGGGTCAAATTTAACTTGCCATATTTGATTACAGACAGACATTGGGATATGTGAAGTAAAACTAAATAAAAACTCGAAAAAAGTGTGTTGGGTAGAGCCAACTTTGGGCAAAACACACTAAAAATGTTATATAAAAGGATTCTCCAATTTTGGCATGTTTTCCTAGCTGTGGTGTGTCCTCTCAATGCTGGACATAAGTTTCTCTTAAAAATTTGTTACAGGATGGAGCAGTTTGATAGATGCGAAGTCAAATCTTTTTAGGGTAGAAAAGTGTATGCTAAATGTGTGTATGTCCTTATGTAACATACGAGTACTACACATTAACATGGAATGTCAAAAATTCCATGTATCCTAATTATACATTGATTCTTGATGTAAAAAAAGTAATACAAGACTGCGTTAGACTACTTTTAAGTTACTCAATGTCATCATAGCTAAATTGTAGCGCTCGTAGCGTAGTTTGACTAGGTGATTGTCAGCGATCACCGAAGTTAAGCAACGTTCCGCACGGTCAGTACTTGGATGGGTGACCGCGGGTGGCATTTTCCAACTGAGCGCTACCGTGGCTCGGATGACACGTTAAATTGTAGGCCCCGGTTGTTTTAACCGTTTAGACATGTCAGAGGCCTTCAGGCGGCCTAAAAACTCTGACACCAGGGCTAGCCACCCGGCCTATACGAACTTACTTACTTACTTATAGCTAAATTCACCTTTTGGTTATCTCAAGTTACCCAAAACTGTTATTTTAGATGTAAGTATCACGATAGCTTTTCAAACATTGATACAGGCTGAAAATATCAAAACAATGTGGAATTGAATTATAAAGGAGATTTGCAGAACATCCCACTCAATACTGAGTTTGTATAATATGTCTTACACGTGCTAACCCCACTAGATGTACCCCACAGCTACTGAAATCCACAGCGGTTTGATTGACTAACAAAGTTTCGAATAAGTAATACCAGTACGACGAACTGCTTAATATACATTGAACATGTGAAGTTCCTTTACTACTTGTGGAGAGATACGCCATTAACTATGAGTCGAGCGTCAAGAAATCAAGTACGTACTTAATATAAAGTCTCAACTTGTCCTTATCCTACTAGGTGGGGTCGGCATAGCATGTTCCTTGTCGCCACTACATTCTGTAATACGTCGTCTCTACATCTATTTTTTTGTCTCACATAATATTATCTTGCTTTCATCCATACACAACAGTTTTTAGTAATAAGAAGCATATATCATACAGAAAATACTTTGCAAAGACAGATAGAATAAGTAGTTATTTTTTTAAAACCTACCGACACAAAAATCTTCTTTCAATTTCATTGAAGTAATACGGAACCAAATTTCGAATCCATTGGACATAAGGAAGTTAGTGAGATCCCCTCATCAACTAGAAAAGAGCTGATGATCTTCAAACGGCTGAACAGATTTTCGTGAAACATAGCTAAGAACACTCAGGATAAAATTATCTAAGTATGACACAAAAAAAAACTAAACAAAAATCGGTTCATCCGTTTGGGAGCTACGATACCACAGACAGATACACATATACACAGACAGACAGAAAACCATTCTCTTTGTCGGGGGTTAAAAAGACAGGGAATAGTAGTTGCGGAAAATACCTGATGTTTATTTAAGCGAGGGTTCTTTCTAGTAGGTATATCATTATACACATATATTATTCAACATCATGACCAACTATGGAAATTTTCGTGGTTTTCACACATTTTAAACGATATATAACGGGACCACATTGCGAGACGGCTCCGCGTCCTAGCACTCGCCAACTTGAGAAAGGTCGCCGAACGCGATCGAAACTATAGTCGTGTTATGACTATACGAACACGTGAGTGAGTCCCGTTATATATCGTTTAAAATCATGACCAACGTTTACTCCATGAGCGATTCTGAAATTTGTAATGTTGCAAGCGGGGTAGCCGGTTGCAGCGCCACAAGTTAAAAGAACTAGAGATAACCTGTCTAAAGATTACCTAGAGGTTAGGATTCCTAGCCGTTTGGAGAAAGGAAAATAACATAGAAACTAACCCTAGTATGTATTTATGCATTTATTTACACCTCTTAAAAAAACACTGCGCTTATAGTCTGTAGTACCAGGAGTACTATAACGGAGCGCTATAAATTTTGAAAGAGGATTGGGTAAAAGGAAAAACTAAGAATTCGCGTAGGGAAATAACGACGGCAGCAGATGACCCACGCAGGCAGCTGGGAGGCAGCCGTAGGCCCGCACAGGCAGGCAGTGAGTCAGCGGGCGGCTCACGTGCAGCGCCGGCAGGGCGCTCGAGTGGAGGCGTCGGCCCGATCTGGCCGACAGGGCACGTTGTAGTAGCCAGGTTGAACGCTCCGGGTGGGCAGCAGCGGCCCCCCAACGATGAGTCGTTCTAGAAAAAAACCAAAGGAAAAGGTTTCGTAACCCTTACCACATCCTGACCCAAGAACTCAGACCCTGAGGATCTGGCAGGGATGGGGAACACTACTTCTTGACAATCACATCACAAATTTAGCCAATTACTTCTTTCATACTTTTTGTCGAATGTTAATGATATTTGAAAACATTTATTTTTTTATTATTGAACAATAAAATTAGAATATATCCGTTGTCGAAACATACAATCGGCATGTATACAAGCTGCTTCTGTCGATATTTGCTCTCCGGCACCTATAACCGAATCTGTCCTTTACTTGATTGTGATCTCTGTCAAAATGCGATCCTCGCATCAATTGAAATTGTGTGACAGTGTATGCGGCCGTAAAGGCAGAAAGGGACAGGAACGGTCACGGGTGAGAGATTAGCTAATCGAACTGTCTCAATCGTGCAAATAAGAGATAGTAGACAGACGAAATCTATTCAACTAGCTTTTGCTCGCTGCTTCACCTGCCTGAAATGTTGTACTGTAATGTACTGTACCAGCCTTTTTTAATAGTCCATTGTAGGACGTAGGCCTACCCACGACAGGTGATTGGGCCATATCCACCACGCTGGCCCAGTACGGGTTGATGGATTCACATACGCCATGGAATTTCGTCATTGGACATATGCAGGTTGCCTCACGATGTTTTCCTTCATCGAAAAGCTAGTGGTGTGAAAATCCGTACTTAAATTCCAAGGAATTCATTGTTACGGGACCGGATTTGTACCCACGACCTCACATTGTAAGGCGGGTGTCATTACCACTAGACCACCACGGCTTCAATTTTGGTTTTGTGATATTTCCAAAGGAACCTTTTATTTTTCCGGTAAGACACTTTCAGACTCTTAAACTATGCAAATACTATGTAATAATAAAACTTTACATGGCGTTTTTGCAATGTACAGAGATTTCACATATGTAAATATAATCATCATTCTAGATAAGATAAGATAGATATAAATGTTTATTGCTAAAAATTACACTAGGTACAGAATTTTCAGGTTCAGGTGCGACTTTACTGTGGAATACCTTCTATTCATTCAAAATTGATAACTTTTAGCATGAGACCTAAAAATCTCAGAAATACAGCTGTTCCTTAGTTCATACACTCTCAAAATGTATTGAAAGCTGATTATTTTTTACGATTTAAAAGTTGATCCCATAGTAAAAGTTACTCGAAATGATGTAGGTACATAATGTGCGTTTTTAGTGCGAGCCTTTAATATTCATAATGCATAATTAAGGTAACAAAACAATTTTGTGAAAATTAATATTTCATAAGCTCAACATATCGTGCTAATTGATTGATTGTGCGTCCACCTCGTGTAATGGTGTAAATAATTTTGTGGTTACAATTCGCGTTAAATATTATCTTCATTGATGAAAAATAAATGTGGTTTACTTTCGTTTTTGGTTTACTTTGATATGATTTACTTCGGGATGTTTTAAATGGATATCGTATTTTTTGTAGCATCAATCCGTGAAATGTAATATCAGTATTGTGAATAATGATTTAAATTTATTCAATTCTGTATAAGTATATAAATCTGCCTTATTTTATATTTGTAAAGTTTGATTTCCTTTTCAGTTTCATTTAGTAAGGTGAACAGATTTCCTGAAAACCTGGAGTAATTATAGTGTGGAACAGGGAGATCGTATCCTTCAGGATCTAAAAGTGATGAAAGAAAGATATCAGTGCAAATAGGACCGTCACATGATAGCAGATTATGGCTGCTCTTTAAAAATATATTTTCTCCTAAGAAAATATAGCAAGGAAGCTACCAAAAGCCGTTTTTCTGAGGTTTGAAATAAAATGTATGTTCTTTCGTCTCTATTTATACATATTAATTTAGTATGAAAACATATATCTTATAAAAAGAAATACATTTAAGTGCATACCTACTTGTTATGTTATTCACATTTGTACTGAGTAAAAAAAGTTCAAATGAAGATTTAAAAAAATAGAGCCAATCTTTCAAAACCATCCATCGTTTCGTAAATGGTAGGCATAAAGCTACCATCGAAACCACTTTAACATCCAGGGCAACAAAACCACTGTAGACCAGTGTAATATAATTAAACCACAGGTTCGAAGTGAGCTTCGCAAAGTGTACAAACTAGTAAAGGAGTCCAAATGTTGCTTTTCAAAATTTTGTAACTTTCAGAGGTACTCGTATTGAACAAATGATTTTTAAGAAACCTACATTCAGTAGTAGACTATCAGCCATAGGACATCCACCACTGGACATAGGCCTTCCCCATAGATCTCTAATATGCCCGGTTGTAATATTGCATCCAACGCGAACCTGCGGTCTTAACCAGGTCATCCGTCCACATTGTGGGTGAGTCCTATGCTGCGCTTGCCGTTACGTGGTCTCCACTCGAGAACACTGCCTCGAATATTTTGTCAATAGGGATGTTTACTAGGTTTAAATATCATTATTATAATTAGTCCGTCAGTTAGATTTTAAAAAATATTAGACACATATTTTTCTTATGTCAATAAAACAATCAGTGACAAAGATAAATCTTGTCAAAGTTTCAGAGTGGGGGCTCGTGACGGCACTAGCCGGTACATCTGATACCGGTTAGTGACGTCACGCGGAACTTTACAGGATCTTCATATTTTTTTGTTAAATTGACAAAAGAAAAAATACGTGTCTATTAATTTTTGACAATCTATTTGACGGACTAATTATATTTTTTTAGTTAACATCCTCTTCACTGAGGCTATGTCGGTCGGTTCTTCTACTTTTGAACACAGTTCAGAAGCAAATCAAATAAAAATTTTAACCAACAACGGGCTGTCAGGTATTGCTCTCAATGGTCGAGAGCTATTGTGAGCCGCCGATGCTTGCAAACACGCACTCGAGGCATACTTATGAGCAGCTTCGCTCCACACTAAGTAGCGGTACAGACTCGAGATTAATACGATATCCTGGTATTTCACAGACCAATTTTGACTCAAATAATTTTCAGGTCAGGAGTCAGGATGTCCGAGTGCTCTTGCTATAAGCCAGTGGAAAGGAATGTTATACCACGACTTTAATTTGTTTGTTGATGGTTGTTTCATTGTTGGTCGTTTTTTCCATAGAATGTCAACTTGGAAATAGGCCTCCCTTATAGATATCCAATAAGACCGTTTGTCGTTCCGGCGTTCGGTGGTCGAGATTGAATTTCGCGTAAAGACTACGAGTACAAGCATAGCCCTCTCCATAGCTCGTTGGGCTACTTGGAGCTTATTAATAAGACCAATAGTAAGATCCCATGGCGAGTAAGCTTCAATTATCGAAAAACGTTAACTTATTATTATTATAGTATTTCATAATATATTGACATCTTCAACACAAACGAAAATGATCATTATTATTGTGGAATTATATTGACAAATTCCATGCTTTCGGTATTCAGGAAATGCTACCCAGTTAATCATGCTGATAATTAATTAGCTGCAATACTTAACTTATGAGCAAATTATGAATACGATACATTATACATACCTATCGTTGATTAAGTGTACGTATGGATGACGGCTTAAGGGACAAAGTACGACTTTTCAGGAGAGCCAAAACGTTTTCATTATGACAAAACCAATTCTAACTTTTGTTTCTTTTGGGCTTTCTTGTCTAAGAAGTCAAGCCTTATTTTTTTGGGATCTTTTTAATAGTTTTAGTTAAGATGCGCAAGAACGAATAATTTGGGAGATTTTGTCCCTTACGACTCAAAAATATGGATTAGCAAAATCAAGAGGTTGTATTTCTAATATGTATTATTTCAAGGCAGTCGTAATGCGTTTTTATATCCAAAAAATTCAATTTATGCAGGGCGTAATAGTAGTTTATGCAACTGTCATATAATGAAGGGTATTAAAACACGAGTATGAGTTTCATAATAGTAACGAGTGTTTTAATACCCGTGTTGTATGCAGTTGCATACACTACTTTATCTTCACTAATAAAAATAAAAATAAAAAATAAAAACATATTGCGAAACATTAAATTCACGCGTACGTGTATTGTCACAGTGAACTTGGCGCCATTAAAATCTAACCAATGACTGCGCGCGCAGCTGCGCTCTCATTGGTCAATCAGGAGCGAGCGCGCGCTGTTCTTTTTTTATTTCATTGGCACAAGATCTTACCAAAGAGTTTTGTGTATGTAAGTTTAGTAGTTTCGACGAAGTTTTCACGTATAACCCAACTGTTTTCAAAAGCCAGCCTAATATCAAAATTTTATACAACTTGTATGAGGATTTTGACATAAGGCTCGCCAGGTTAATTGGTCGCGTTTTATCGATGTTATAATGAGATTTTACGATATCGATGTGGATATTATAACATCATTTGAAATTGCTTAAGTTGAGTGTTTTGTTGTCTGTGCTATAACAGTAGTCATTATAAGTCAAATATTGGAAACATAAGTAGAATGTTACAACATTAGTGTAGATAATAGTAGTTTATGCAACTGCCATATAATGAAGACACTCGTTACTATTATGAAACTCGCTACGCTCGTTTCATAAACACACTCGTGTTTTAATACCCGGGTTATATGCAGTTGCATACACTACTTTATCTTCACTAATATAAACGACTTGGCGCCGCTGTGCGCGCAGGGCCAATCAGGAGCTTGGCGCCGCTGCGCGCGCAGGGCGGCCAATCAGGAGCGAGCGAGCGATGTTATAATGAGATTTTACGATATCGGTGTGGATATTATAACATCATGTGAAATTGCTTAAATTGAGTGTTTTGTTGTCTGCGCTATAACAGTAGTCATTATAAGTCAAATATTGGAAACATAAGTAGAATGTTACAACATTAGTGTAGATAAAGTCAATTATGTTTTAAATTTTGGGTTGTATCTGGTAATGATACTCGTATATGTACTGTATAATTTTATTTCGAAATCTTTACGACCCCATCGGCTATTCGTTCTTCGAACTATGTGCCCTGCCCAATGCCATTTAAATTTGCTACTCCACTGGGCTATGTCGGTAGCTTTTGTTTGTCTGCGGATCTCCTTATTTCTGATTGGATCTTGCACGTAGGGCTATCTTGAGCTTATTCGTAAGGCCCACAGTAAAAGATCACGTTTCAGTTCCATAATATGATTTCAATACAGAGTAATTTAGCGTAGCTTATGGATGTTCTTAGTGTTAACCAAGAAGGTATGTATTTTTTGTATGCTTATCGATAATTCCGCTAATTGAGAACCATATCAAAATATATTTTTTTAATTCGAAAGGGTATACTTCCGAGGTGGTTCCATTTAAATTTTAGAGAAAGAAGCTGAGCCATTTTTGAAAAATCAACAACAATGTGAACAGAGCGAAATGTTCGAATTTTGTATACGATGGAAGGCGATTTTGCCATTTTTAGCGAAAAATAATTATTTAATTTTCAAAGCCATGTCGAATTTTATTGATATTACATTGTTCTATAACAAAAATTGGCTTTTCTATTTTTTAAACTATTAAAATTAAAATCTCGTCACTTAGTTGCATGAAAAATTGATTGCCATCTTTATGAGATTAAAACTTGAACCATGCATGTTTGTAGTTTTTATTTTATTGCCGAAGCCATCTCGAATTCAATTGATATTACCTATACATTGTTCTATTTTGATAACGAGGCGAGTTCCGACTGAATCAATACTAGTCCGATAAAACATTTTCTAATATAAAAGGTAAAGAGTAATATCTATCATCGTTAAGATGGAAGAAGAGAAAGTAATTGATCCCTGAGGAGTTGAAGACGAGAGCACGGTTTATCACTTTGAAGATTTCGTCCGGAGCCGACGTTATAGCTCTCTTATTTGTTTATTCATCGCTAAATAAGTAAATGTTAATTAAATCGTATTGCGTTATTTATGCTGTATTTAGCAAATCTCAAATAGATAGTCTTTTACTGTGGGTTATAAGAAAGTTCAAAGTTGCCTAACGCGCTATGTAGAAGGCTACTCTCGGAGTCTCTCTGCGAGATGCTATTAAGAATAAGAAGTTTTATTTTATATTTGTGTAGGTTTACCTTTGACTACATACTGCCCATCAGGTAGTTTGTCTGTAACTATGGATCGCTTGCAAATCTTATACCGGGTCATAGGTATTAAACGCAAAACCTTTTAAGGGCGGGTCTAGTACATCTAGACAAACAACTCTTGTACTACGACTATTGAAAATTCGCAAAAAACAATTCGCTACTCTATACATTTTGCCGCGCGTTGGCGAACTTTTTGTATGAAAAAGCTGATTTTTAGGGTTCCGTACCCAAAGGGTAAAAAAGGACCCTATTACTAAGACTCCGCTGTCTGTCTGTCCGTCTGTCTGACTGTCTGTCTGTCCGTCCGTCTCCAGGATGTATCTCATGAACCGCTATAGCTATAAAGCTGAAATTTTCACAGATGATGTGTTTCTGTTGCCGCTATAACAACTAAAAATAGAATAATAATAATATTTAAGGGTGTCTCCCATACAAAAAATCTAAATTTTTAGCCGTTTTTAGCTCGATATCAATAATGGTAACAGGTAGATGCTTGAAATATTCACAAAACATTTAGCTACATGTCTACTTTAATAGCTATAATAATCAAATTAAAATAAAATTAACATTTAAGGAAGAACGGATAGCTGATAGCCGTAAAACCATTATTGGAGACCGCATTCTGGTAAGCGTAGCTTAATACGTCCACCGAGAAAGTGGAGTTAAAATCTTATCACTTCGTAGATAAATACCTACTACCTACCTATTCTAGATACACCAAATTTTCATCACTATAAAAACTACGTTGTTAGATTCTTTTTATCCTTACCTTATTCCTATTCTATTCTTACTTTCTTTTTCAAAGCAAAATACCTGTGTTCGCATAGCAAATTAATGTCTAAAATCTATCATTGTATATGTACGTACATTAATGGGGTATACTTCAAGACGACAACGACAGACGTATTATAAAATATAATTTTACTCATCATTATAACAACTAGAAAAAAATCAGCTGTTCCTTATAATATAAATTTCCAATTTTTTAATGATAAACTAGTGACCTGGCCCGGCTTCACACAGGTGTATTATTGTACATAATAAACCACCACTCTTGTTCACTTTATCTACTCGTATTAAAAAACCGCATCGAAATTCGTTGCGTAATTTAAAAGATAATTATAAGCATACAATTAAGCATATAGACAGAGTGGGAAGCGACTTTGTTTTATGTGGCCAAATTTTATTGCTATTTCAGGCTTAATCCAATAATTAGAATCATAATTAGTGTTAGTAAGTTCGTATAGGCCGGGTGGCTAGCCCTGGTGTCAGAGTTTTTAGGCCGCCTGAAGGCCTCTGACATGGCTGAACGGTTAAAACAACCGGGGCCTACAATTTAACGTGTCATCCGAGCCACGGTAGCGCTCAGTTGGAAAATGCCACCCGCGGTCACCCATCCAAGTACTGACCGTGCGGAACGTTGCTTAATTTCGGTGATCGCTGACAATCACCTAGTCAAACTACGCTACGAGCGCTACTAGTGTTAAACTATTTTCCTTGAATAGTTTTGTCAGTCAGTAGACATACATCCTTTACTACCTAGTTTATATTTCTGTAAATCTCTGTACATTGCAAAAAAACACGTTGTGTATGTACATTATACGTGACGTATACTCATATAGAAAGTTACGCCAAAAATAAGCTGAAAAAGCTTAACTCCGTCTCCAACAATAATCTCACCCAAGTTGCCAAGAAAAAGAACCTTAAAGTGAGGAGCCTCTAGTTATTGTGATAACGTGCAAAATTCACGGGTATAATGTCACTCCCACGTGCACAAGTACTATTTAGCATCTCCCGAGGGTAACTTAAGTTGACTTACTTTTTTCGGAAAGGTAAAGAAGTATAAAAGTTCACATTACAAACAACAATAACAGACGAAAACGATTCTTGCCGGAGGGCTGAGAGCCGAAGTCAACATTTACTAAACTCGCGCCGTAGGTAGGTACCTATCTAGAGGTATGCCTAACTTGTTTGTAATGAGAAAAGTTCCAAGTAAAATATGGAGCACTTAGCATATTCTAATATAACAATTTAAAAGAATATAGTTGTTTCATCGGAACGCATATATAACCGTCTGAAAAAAGGAGGTGTAAGCATTTCGACTGTTTTCTTTTTTGTATTGTATTCAAGTTACAAACGGTTCGTCGCTCAACGCTATTTCCATTCAGAATGGAACTAGAAATAATGGAACTAGTGTTAATTTGAGTTAACACTAGTACCATTCACAGTTCCATGATGGAACTACTGATAATGATTTTTAGCACCAGTACCATCCTTATAGTTTCTGATAACAACGGAACTAATGTCGATTTTGTTATTACTAGATCCTTTTTATATTATATAGGTAAGTAAATACTGGCACTTGTGAAATTTAACAGAAGTTCCATCATGGAACTGTTAATGGTACTAGTGGCTATGAAACTTACATCACAAGTATTCACAGCTTAACGCACACTACGAATTTGTTGCGAAAGCTGTGGTAACTTTGGGCTCGTGGTCTTCCGTCACAAAGAGCTTTTGCAAAGCTATATCAAAAAGGTCCTCGCTTCCGGAAACCCCAGAGCTGGCGGGTACTTCGCTCAAAGCCTGAGCCTTGCAATTCAGCTAGGTAACGCGGCCAGTGTTCTAGGGGCCTTCCCGCAGGCTGCTGTTCTGGATGTTTGTTATATAAATATTGTATACTTTTATGTTTTTCTAAATTTCTTATTTCTCTATAATTATTTTGTACACAATGTAGTTATGTAGGTAATGTTTAATTTGTAAATAGCTGCATTTTTTTTTTTGCAATGTTATTTAAGTTTGTCTAACGTGATTACGCCGCCATTTATGATCCGATTTTGATGCATTTTTATTTATTAGTGAGTCAGAGGCGTTTACATTTTAACTAAATAGGCTAAAATTTTTGAAAAATCAACTATTATTTACTAAATACTATTGGAATTCTGTACACGGTCGATGGCGGTTGTGCCATTTTGGCGATAAATAATTATTGAGGAGTAAGCTTTCATACCGTTGGGGTGACAAAGTTTAATTAAACTCTACGCATGCCCATGACAGGTTTACTACTATAAATATTTTGAACTATATGCAAAAACCTATAGACACACACCCTGCGCGGCACAGTACCTTTATCACTTATAAGATTTAAGATCTACCTCAAACTCAAATCATTTATTGAAACATATAAAATTTACATGCGGTTCTCAGTTAACATGATTTGTATATTTAGTTATACATATGACCCTATAAGGGTATGGCAATTTTATTAATTGTATTGGAACAATTTATTATTATGTTTTCTGGATTATCGTTAAAAAAACCCACTAAATAAGTAAGTCTACCACAGCAAAAAGATTTCTTTTACGTAGCTTGCTTGCTGAATTACCACACCATTGCCAATTAATTATCCAACCGTCACAGAGATACCAGAGGGACAATGTGGTCGATCAAGGAAATCTGATAGATGTATTGATTTGATATGGCATGAGTTAGAAAGAGACATGAAAAATATCTCAATTTGGTAGTTGTAGTCGGATTTCTCTGCACGGAGCCTCAAGTTTTTGTCAAATTCCGATATATATTTTTTAATTTGATTTAATTATCCACAGACTCCAGGGTCTGTGCCCTTTCTTAACTAAGTTCCAATTGAAATAATGTGACTGTACAATAGAGATGGGTTAGTTGAAATCTTAGTCTAAGTTAGTAGTTTCAGTGCATTGCGTGAATGTAAATTCCGATATTTGATAGTATTGACAATTGCGGACAGATTTTCTGTACGTACTAACGTTTTTGTGGTCGAGAATTGCCTCAAGTAACAACAGCGTTAACTTTCTGGTATGTATGTGCCAACCGCCAACTGTGTTCCGGATTGTATGGCAATACCTATCTGATGGAGATGAGATTATAGATATACAAAAATAGATAAATTTCAACATTACAGTCTTGTTATGAACTTATATCATCTTTTTTTCTTTTATTCAAATCACAAACAAAATATAAAGAGTAGAATAGGTACAAGTAAAAAACTCCTGAACATTGTAAGCGTTTGAAGTTGGGAGCTTATCCAACAAGTTTGACATCGCCCTCGTATTAGCATTCTTCTAAGGTGAAAGGGCCCGAAACAACGACTTTATGAAGTTTTGTAACGATCATAAGCAATAGGTAACTGTTTTAAGGCACTGGAGAGAATCTTTAGCCTGAAACTACGTAGAAGCGGGAGCGGATAAATCCTGACAATGTTATTAGGTAGTAATGTTATAAAAATTAATTTTATTTCTTTTTTTGTTTGGTAGATCATAACTCATATAAGTGATACTATTTAAATTATAATGAAATCGGATTAGTCGTTTTTAAATAATAAACAAAAATGTGCAAATTACTACATAGCTCCATACAAACCATTCGAATTCTGTACACGGTTGAAGTCGATTAAGCCATTTTTAACGAAAAATAATTGTTTATTTATTTTTAATTTGACCAGCATGTGGTTTTGTATTGATATGGATATCTGTAGGTATTATAATTAGCATTTTGTAACAACAATTTTGAATTGTATTTAAAAATGAAAAATCGCTCTCGCGGTCCCTGGCAAAGCATCCTAGCGCAAGGGAGCGATGGCTCGGCCACGTGACCCGCATACCGGCGCCTCCCTGCGGCCAAGCTGGCGATATTTGCTTTTTTTATTACCACATACATATTTCAACACGAATACCCCAACAATATTTGGAAGTACTGAGCGCTAATGCGAGCGTGGCGAGAAATATGATATCGTGTGTCCATTCAATATACTCGATAAGTGAAAGATGGCTACAATAGAAATGGTTAAAGCATCGTCGGTAGTTGACAACATTTTGTATTACGACGAAAACTTGAAAATGAGATAATAATATATCGTAGAGATTGAGAGCTTCATTATTATTTATTTGTAGGTATTTTATGGCAAAAAGGCATAAACCATCTATTAATGCAATTTACGTGGGAACATTTATTTTTATCAATTATTCCCAGCGTAATTAGGGAATTTATTAACACATTATCTTGCTTATCAACCAATATTTAAATTATATTTTAAATCGGACCCATCTCTGAAGTATGATCTATTCAATAAAAAAAGATCGAAAATCAAAATCGGTTCATTATTAGCGTAATAATCGCATAACATTCAGTCGAATTTAGAAACTCAATTTTGGAAATCGGTTAAATAGTAAAGCCTTGCATTAAATGCTGATAATTGCATTTACTGTAAATAAATAAATTGAAATTGTAATTAAAATCATTCTAGCTTAAGACTTCTACTAATGAGGAACCTCGAACTTTGAAGAAGGTTAAGTTCTGACGTCAAAATTTTCGGGTTGCTTAAAGACTTCTGATATGGGTTAGCGCTTAGGATAACCGGAACCTGTTATTAAAGCTCAAACTCTGCCATAGTATAGTTGTACAGACAGAGTGAAGCGGGGCTGCGTTCGAGAGCTGTAATAAATAGGTAGGAATAAATAAATAATTATACCTACAGTCGTGAGCAGAGCTGTGTTTTTCTTTACCCAGCTCTGTTATGCTCCGCTTTGATAGATTTCGAGATACCTACTCCATGCATACGCATACCTACATAATTATTTAGTTTTTATGATGATCTCAATTACCACTTTTTGGTTAAGCACAGAACAAGCAGATAGTCCTGTAGATTTTCAGATTAGTATTCGGCAACTGCTTGTCCAAAGGGTAAAACTTTATTTACCTTATTCATCAATCATCGTTATCGTAAAATATTATCAACTGGCAGGACGTTCACTGTTAGACTTAGGCATCCCTTAAAATTTCCAGTAATACCTATAATTCGTTTAGTTCTTGTCATTTCTTACCAAAATAAGGATTTGACACAGGACACAGGCCGAATCAAAATTCTTGGCGGTTGTGAAGTTAGCCATAAGCTGCGCAGAACCTGACTGAAGCTCACATAAAAGCTGCGCGAGGATTGCGTTCTGTGCAGCTTGTAGCTTTTTTTTATCGAGCAAAAGTGACTTTATTAACTACAACAAAACTACACCATTACTACATAAAAAGCATTGGATCATCCACAGACCTTTGAAGGTCTAAAGATAATCCAAGTGCTCAAGCCCACTGCCAGTTGGCAGCGTACCCAGCATGCTGGCTGCATTGCCACGCTGAATGGCAATGCTTATGCGTTGAGCCAAATAAACACCAGCATTTCGGTCACGCGTCGCGTCCACCAGACGCTCAGAAAGACTTGAAAATGATTTGAGCTCCCGGCTCCCACGGACCCAATGTCTCAACTCCAAATTGCTCAAATATGTAACCACTACCGAGGTTAGCATATTTGCGCCGCTTGTGCTGCTCCGCCGAGTTGGCCGCCGCTCCAGACCTAATCTGAGTCTCAGAAAGATGTGACGGTGCCAAAGTATGGACGCAAGTCGCGTCCCATACTAAGGGCCGTCCACACTTCCATGGGACCAGCGTCATGCCGTCAGGCCTTTTAACATCCCAACGCGGTTGCCCACTCGGTTCGAGCTAACTTCACAGCTAATTCGTTTGATTCGGCCTATGGATATTATTATTCCCAACTGATCCACCAACTTATTCCATTTTGTATCAACTTTCAAAGACGTAAATAAGTTACAACAGCTCGCTGTTAATGGCGAAGTGTAATACTCGAATGTCGCATCGTTCCGCGCTAAATATTATTTGCCTACGGAGCTCTCGAATTAGTATTCCACTCACTACTTGTTCCATGAATCTAAACAACAATAGATATTAATATGCACGTTGTGAATAAAGCCTAGCTTAGTATAATGGTTTCTGGTAGTGCAGACTCAGCTTTGCTTTGTGCTGTACGGTTATAAGATGAATAAATAAATCCATATCAATAAATAAATGATAAATAATCATTAATTTTGACCAAAATCATAGGTTTACAATTTGAAAAAACATTAAAATTTATTTGCTCACATGTCTTTGATTATTATTTTTTATTTATCATTATTATTTAGATTCATGTTCTTGTTATAATTATAATTCACAAGCACATGAATCATTATAACAATGATTCATGTTAAAACGTTTCGCAAATACTCTCAGGATGGTGTTTCGTCAATGAACGGAGCTAATCTTTATATTTTGGAATATGTATAATTAATAAATAATCAGCATACAGAAATATCTGAAACTATAACATATAAAACCTATTCTCAAAGCTTCTTGGAAGAGGGAGACGTTCAGTAATAGGTACTTATATTTTTTATTCAATTGACTACTGTAGTCGGTTGAGTCTACGTTTTTTCATAAACGGCTCAGCCAATTTCAACAACATTTTAATGGGACCAGTTTATTCACGAATTCCGTAATTCATTCATAATTTGCAGACTAATTGCGTACCTAACATAAAAAAAAATGCTTAAAAAGATTATAGCCAAAACAACTTACTCGAATTACCCAATTATTTCCTTTAGCCAATGTTTCATTGAATTACTGGTCGAGAAATCCGATCGTTGTTTTCCTATTTGGCAAATCTACTCGTATTATTGGATTAGGCAGTAAGATTTGTGATTTTCGATCATTATCGGTTCGTCTAAATTGGTAAATGGATGATAAATTCAAATTGAAACGACAACCACCGAAGGCCAAATCTATTCAATTGGAGGCGAGTCCGAATTTGGGGTTTGCATTTAAAAAATCGATTAACTCATCTAGGTCAAGTCGATATTTAAATTGAATGAAATGTTTGGAACGATTGTTTCTTTGACTTGCGTCGGAAGTTCAAGACATGTTGTCACTACAATATTAGTAGTAAGTACAATGGGTAAAAATTATCTCTCCGTGGTACCACTAGAACGCTTGATAGTACTCGTACTACGGGAAGAAATTGTTTGCTGTGGCAGTACATCTAGTAGTACACTAGATGTACTGCCATACCACAGGCAACGAATGGTTGACGATTTTTATTATAAATCTTTATTTAAGCCAAAATTATTTAGGTTTAGATCTACGAGGTCTACGTATAATTTCATTATTTCGCCTTCTGGCATGACGCCGCTTTCCAGGCAAATAGGAATTTGGTTTGGATGAAGTCAACTAATTTAAACTTCAATGTATCAAATCAATTATTTTTCGTGGCCATCAATAAAAATATAATCGAAAACTTTCATTACTTACGTAATTAAAATAAACTTTTCTTATACTCGTATGCATAGACAGTATTTCAGAGTAAACGCGAATCCTGTATTTTTTAAATTTCAGTGTTTTTTGCTCAGATCTTAAATTACAATTTTCTCTGAAATTAAAACTGCCTGATGTTAAGCAGATATGCGGTCTAGGACGCTTGCTTAGAATATACCTATTTTCCCGGGATTTGAGGACACTTATGTGGAAAGACAATTTATTTAATACATTTTCTTTTTTCCAGCATGCAACCAGTTTGCACGCGGTGTGATTTCGATGCTCGGTGCTGTGTCCCCGGATTCTTTTGACACCATACATTCGTATCTGAACACGTTTCAAATGCCATTCGTCACTCCCTGGTTCCCGGAGAAGGTAAGAGTTTTTATAAATATGTTATTTGCTTGAAAAGAGCCCGATTTTAACGGGTATTTCTTGAGACGTTACACATATTATACATTCTCGAGTTTACGGGATATTTCTCTAAACGATGGTGTTATTGTTTGATATCGTTGAACATATTATTATATTCAAAACCAACTTTGACTTACACTGATGAAAAAAATCAGCTGAGTTCTTTAAAAGAAGTTTATTGCTTCAAAATGTGTGTAATATCTTATTTTATTTCGTAATTTCATTGTTCGTCTCATACTAAAAGTTCGTCAAAATGGCTCATCATCGAACTTTCAAACGAAATCCCAAAAAACGTCCCGGCGTGTATACAAACTCGCAGTCAACTAGCATGAAAAAACCAGAAAGGCTTTCGCTGAAGGTACTTTTGAGTGAAATGCGCTGTGTTCAAAATGACATCGACAACACCTTGCTAATAGAGAGAAGCAGGTCTAGCTCGGTACAAACTACTCTAATAAAATACTGTGTTAGTGTGGTTTTTTAAACTTTACTTTTTCAATGTAAATAAAGCACCTGGTATTGGTAGATGACTCTTTGCGTAAAAACGCACTAACTATGCTTCAAAGAGCTACACTATGCGACAAAGAGCGCACTATGGCCGGCTATGACGTCACTGCCCGTAAGTGTCATACATTCGCACTACTATACGCTTTGTGGGAAAGGGACAAGGTATCCCCTCTTTATCCGTACCAAAATCTTTACAAACCTATATCTCTGAACTTGGTTAGGCAATTTTTTTTTTAGTTAATGAATCAAAATTAATTGCAGAATTCACTTATCCTAATACTTTTAATTAATTCAATACCAGTCAACTACCCTATTACGTACTCTAGATTTTTGATATCATCAAAACCTTTCACAGCTATATTCTTGTAATAAACTCGAAGGAAACGCACAAAAGTTATAATGAAAGCCGTTGCCCAATCGCAGATGAATACGTCTTCATTAGGCATTTACAAGTTATTCATAAAAAATTAAACTCATTTCAAAGTTTGGACGGCTGAGATACTCGTAAGGGTTTTATGTTTCCTGTCGCCCGTCATCATCAACAAAGTCAATTTTCCAACAAAACACAATTATAGGAAAATCGCAAAACGGTTATGGGAAAGCGCGGCTCCAAACAAGGTGACTCGTTCTTCGCGTTCTCCAATCTGATTGAGGCAATCTGGAAGCGGATATGTACCTACTCGAAGAAAGATATGGGAACTTTGTCCAGTTAACGCGCCGAGTGGAGAAATTCTGAATACACAATATTATTATGTCATGAATAGAGTTCTTAGACAATTGAGATAATTTTGAGAATTTTCACTATCATTTTCAGCCCGTAAACGCCCAAGGCCGGCACAGAACAGTACAATATATCTATTATGTTTCATATGAGTAACTTTTATGCCCATTGTATCGATCAAGATAACAACGAATTAGTACAAGAATAACCCTTCATTAGTCGAGTTTCTTCAAAGTTTTTTGAAGTGAAAATTTCTTTAGCTGCGTTGTGCACTTTTTGGGATGGGTAAAAATGTTAAACTCGCGTCAGGACACGTAAATGATCGAAAAATCGTAAGACTGAGGGAGGTAGACAGCCGGCGCCATAGAATAAGAATTAACATATCGTATTATTCACAGTATCTCGTCTGATGTCCAAGTCTCGCGGATGGCGGTTAATTTTGTTTATATCGGTCAATTTTTTTTATTTTTTTATTTATTGATTTACATTTCTTTACAACCTAAATAACCATAACATAAAAAAAATATAGTCTACATGGCCATCAGCACACTGATAAAGTATACCACATATATCCCACATAATATCTAAGCTTTTAAAGGTAAACCTACTATCGAGGCTAGCGAAGGCGTCATTTCCGATTTCGCGACAAGAAAATTGTCATTTTACTACCTGTCCGCTCGCACGGAGTCTTCTTGATCCACCTTTACAATAGGTTGAGATCTTTCCCATTTTTATGTGATATCACGTATCTACGCTGTGAAATATTAATTCGAATAAGTATTTGAAGCCGTACAGCATTGTGGTTATAAACACTGTCATTTCTTTGTAAGTTTGTGCGTATATTTGCATTCTTTTAACTACTTACTAACTAAAGTTATCTAATAGCTTTAACAAATAATTATTTTCTCTAGTACTAAGTGAGCGCTTTTGCCTAGAGGTAAACGAAAATATTATTGTTTATTTTAGTCGAAATTTTAAACACGGATGTTGTAAATAAATCCATTCATTCTGGCCTTTATTAATTATTAGAATTAATGACAATAGCATTTTATTCTAACCCTTGATTGAATCTAATTAAAATTAAATTTTTTCAGACCTTACATATTCAAATTTATAAATCTCAAAAAAAACAAAATTTCCAATGAAAATAATTGGTAATGGCACATTTTTTGCAATCTTAATCGATTTTCACTCTTATTAACCGACGAAACATCGAGCTAGGTTCTCTAGTATATTTTTTTTGTATCACCAGGCATTATTTTTTACAGAGTAATCCGATTTCGATATTTTTTTTGCCTTTAGTAGATCATACTTTTGAGTTAGTCCTATTTAAATATTATCGAATTCAGCTGAGCCATTTTTGATAAATCAACAATAGTGTGAAAATTACTACATCGATCCGTGCGTACTATCCGAATTCACACGGTTGTAGTCGGTTATGTCATTTTTGGTGAAATATAATCATTAATCTTGGAGGCTGTTCAAGTATTGCGTAAGCACTATAGGGGGTGGAGGGGTCTATCCGATGCTTATTTTTGATGACATCTATATGGTGATTACGTCTGCAATATTTATTTATCTCCTGCTCATGAATCAATGAAAAAGAGCAAAATGCAAATAAGTAGAGATAACAATGATTACGTAAGAATGGGAGGGGGGGTGAGAGCTTTGCTTACTTTTGCTGACAAGGGGGGAGGGAGGGTAAATAATTGTAATAAATCTGCTTGCGTAATACTTGAACGGTCCCTTGTACAGACAAAAGAGACTACTGAGATATCCTCTAACACCTAGCTCACTTACAGGTGATCCCGCCTTCCTCGGGTCTCGTGGATTACGCAGTGAGCTTACGACCGGATTACCACCGCGCCGTGATTGATACCATCTCGTACTACTGCTGGAAAAACATCATTTACATCTACGACTCCCACGATGGTAAGTGGCATGTCTGTAATACTCTATTCAAACCTAATAGTCACTAACATGCCTTACTAACAGCCTATTTTTACCTTAGTAATGCTAACAGGGTTTAGTAACAATATACGAGTACCTACGTAATAGTGAGTAGCACGCTTAGCAATAGTTTACCTGTCTCTTTACTGAATAATATGTTATACTTTTAGTTACAATCTAATTGTACCTTATATTGAGTAGTATGTTTGCTTAGTAAGAATCGACTCGTACCTTATAATAAATAACACGCTCATTTATCAACAATCTATTCGTTTCTAACTACAATCTACTCGCACTTACCAGTAAGTGGCACTTCTAGTAACAATCTACTCGTGCCTAACAGTAAGTACCACATTTAGTAACTACCTAACTCTTTTCCAACAGTAACCAGCACGATTTGTAACCACTCACTCTTTAACAGTAAGTAGCACGTTTAGTAACAATCTACTCGTGCCTAATAGTCAGTAGTACGTTTAGTGAAAATATACTACTGCCAAACAGTATCACCTTTAGTAACAATTTACTCGCGTCTAATAGTAAATAGCAAGTTCAGTGAATACCTAACTTTTTTCTAACAGTAATAGCACGTTTAGTAACCACTTACTCCTTTTAACAGTAAGTAACGCGTTTAGTAACCACTAACTCCTTTTAACAGTAAGTAACACGTTTTGTAACCACTAACTCCTTTTAACAGTAAGTAGCACGTTTAGTAAAAATCTACTGGAGCCTAATAGTAAGTAGCACGCTTACTAACCTACTCATGTCTAACAGTAAATAGCACGTTTAATAACAATATATTCGTGCTTAACAGTAAATTGCACGCTTAGTGATAATCTGATCATGCCTTATAGAAAGTAAATGTGTAAAACCAATGCCTAATGTACGCAAACGCACAAGCTACATGTTGCCGCGACACTACAAGTTTCTAAGAAAATATTTCTCTGAAATGCCTTCTGTAGCAAGCGACGCGTAGTTTGTCGCAGCGGTAAGCGGCACATTAAAGGCAATTTTCTCCCGCCGTTTTACTAAGATCGATAAACCCACCAATCCGTACAGAGTCCTATACTACGGTTGTCTAAGCATGATGTCCACTTAAGAATCCGTTTACCCCAACTCTTGTCGCTTCGTCGGAAATTATAGATATCCCATTACCACTTGAGTTTACTAATCGAAATTGGGTTGAAATAAAATAATCGAAAAGCTAATTAATATTTAGTGGAGGTGGTTGTAGCACCTTATTTATACTGTCATGCCGTAACAATGATTTTGAGATTATCAGAATTTAAAATGTACATTTATATGTTAAAAATACGAAAGACCCACCATATATAGGCACACAAAAATGTCAGAGAAGACAACATCGGAGAAGTGGACTTCTCCGATGTTGTCTTCTAGACCACCACTGCTTATAACATCTATTCGTGCCTAACAATAAGTAACAAACACTAGAACACGAAAATTTTATAAATTAAAGAGAAGAGATAATTATAAAATTACTTTCTTAAAAATAAAACAGACCTATGCCTATAGATGTGTTGTCCTTAATTTAAATTGGCTCTAATTTAACAAACGTTTGTTTTCTCATTATTATTCTTGACTGCGAAAAGTATTAAAACGGGTAAATGTTACGCCTTCATTTCTGAGCGAGGAGAGGGGAATTTTTAAAGTGATCGCGTTCAGAATTCTAATTTTGAGGAGAAGTAAAAGAACTAAACTCTTCTCCAAATAATGATTTTGATGTTTGCCAATAATTACTTTGTTTAGGTACTCTGTAAACATTGCGAAGCTGTATATGAATTTTTTTTAGAAATATAAATCAGAAAGACGTGGTATTTGAGCTTCCTGTAGACGACCAACAAAATGCATTTCTTCTGGTTTAATTTCATTCTAAGCACTCAGCACGGTGTCGTGAAAGTCGTGGTGATCTAGCGGTAGTAACACTCGCCTTACAATAGTGAGGTCGTCGGTTCGAAATCCCGTCTCGTAGCACTGAGTTCTTTGGAAGTTATGTTCGGATTTTCACACCACTGGCTGTTCGGTTAAGGAAAACAGCTGCAATCTGCGTGCATCATCATCAACCACAACGATGCTGACCATTAGGCGAGGTGGTGGTCAAGCGCGGCCTTAATCGCGATAAAAAACACACATCTAAATAATATCATCCCTCGTTTTTATCGGCGTATAAAACAGCATACGCTTACTGTTTTCTTACAATCTTACAGGAACATGTCATCAGAAAATAAGATTATCCGCAAAAATCGCTCGTAAGATAAATTGTGTCATAATTTTCATAAGCGCGTGTGAGTACTCAACAGCACGTAGTCGTAAATTTTATTACCTTATATGTAAGTAAGAAGCGCAAATATTCCGAGAAATTTTGGGGAACATCTCAAAGTTTAAATGAAAGCTTGAGTTAGTCAATTCGAGTTTTGTACTAGTTGCTGTCTGTTGAATCGTGAGACGCATACAAAAACTACGAAGCGAGTTAAGTGCCAAAATACAACGGAAGGATGGTAACAACTTACATAAAAGACTAAAGGAACTCCATAAAATTATTCTTTAGCAAACAAAACTAGAAATAAATAAATAAATATATCTTTATTGTACACCAAAAATTACAGTAATATACAATAGAAACTACACAAAAAAAAATGTTGTACAAGGGCGGCCTTATCGCCTTTGGCGTTTTCTACCAGGCAACCTTTGGATAGACTGGACACGAAAAATAGAAATACGGTCGGTGGTGTATAAATGCAGTGAAATAAATTATGAGAGAAAATAAAACTTATAAAGGTATATTTTTTAAACATACATAATATACATATCTTATAACCTACATATATAGAAATACATATATACCAAATAAAAAATATGGGATGGTTCACGATATGAAACCAGTTCCGGTGGACTTTCTGTAATTGTGACATTCGTACAATATTACACAATAATTATACTCGTACTTTTTAGTAGAAATGTTTATTCTATGAATAGGTACGAGTACATGTATATTGAAAACTGAGAAAAAATCAAACTCACATTTTCTTTTCTTATCTTCTACTATCAATCTACATAATTTAAGTAGGTACGAGAATTATTCAAGTCTAACACTTACTTAACTATTTTTACGCGTCAAAAGAATTGAAATACGTGTAATCGAGTTAATGTTTATCTAACTCGTTTAAGGTAAAAAGTCAGTTGCCAAAACTTGGATTGTATGAAAAAATGCAATTTCGCTTCTTTCTCCTATCTGCTTAAACACCACTTGATTCACTCAGCGAGCGCCGTCACTTGTAATAGAAAAAACACTGGTGCAGAGGAAAGCCGTCGGTGCTCGCCTCGCTGCCGCTTACAGCTTTTTACGTACCTATAGAGCTGGTGTGAAGTATAACATAAGAACACATTGCTATGTAATATCTACAGAAGCGAATTCTACGTGCATTTGACGCCCTTCCTAGCGCATTTCGTACCTGATACCTAGAGCAGTTTGTATCTGTTGTTGCAGTTGGTAACTGCAACAACTACTAGTAGTTGTAGCAGTTGGTAACTACTAGTAGTTGTTGCAGTTGGTAACTACTAGTAGTTGTTGCAGTTGGTTACTGACACAGTTGGTAACTGGCTCAGTTTAACATCTAATGCATGTTACCTGGCGCTCGCGCTGCATTTGACGCCCTTCCTAGCGCATTTCGTACCTGATACCTAGAGCAGTTTGTATCAAGTGCAGTTGATTTCTGGTGCCGCAGCTATTAGTTGTTGCAATTGGTAACTGACTCAGTTGGTAACTGGCTCAGTTTAATACGTAATGCATGCTACCTGGGGCGGTTAGTACCTGTCGCAGTTGGTACCTACATAGCTTAGTTCTTAACTGGCGCAGTTGGTAACTGAAGCAGTACCGGTCATAGTTGCCTGGAGCACTTGGCGCCGGACAGTCAGTACCTCTGCTTTCAATACAGGGCGTTTAGAATTAAATTCCTTACTGGGTAGATACTTATTAAGATGATTTTAAATGCCTGTTCAGTGTCTTAGTGTAAGTTGTCCTTGCAATTATATCTATTTTGTAGCACCCTCACCCCTAAAGAAATGTAAGTGAATGAGAGTGAAGGAGGTTACTTTTTTACCAACTTCCAAAAAAGAAGAGGTGCCAAGTTCGTCTGTATCTTTTTTTTTGTATATTATCATATTTTCGCCAATTGCGAACCAATTTAAAAAAAAAATACATTTTCTAGTTTGAAAGAATATACTTTCGAGGTGGTCTCAGGTAAACTTTATCGAAATTGGCTGCGCCTTTTTTGATAAATCAACAAAAATGAACATGAATATCTCATCGATTTGTGCAAATTATTCGAATTCTGTACACGGCGGAAGTCGCGATTTTTTTCCAAATATAATTATTATGAAGCGTGCTTTTACAAAATTGTGTAATATGAGATAAAAAAGAGATAAGACAAAAAACAATTATGCCATGCAGTGTTTCTTTTTTTGCACGGGTTTCTTTTTGACTTAAAGTTATAAAACCTCAAAATAATGATTTTTTGCAACAAATGGCATGACTTCAACCGTGTACAGAATTCGCGAATGTTACGCACGGATCGATGTAGCATTTTTCATATTATTGTTGATAAAATAGCTTAGCTGATTTCGATAAAATTTAAATGGAACCAATTTCGAAGCATTCTCTCCAATAAAAAAAGAATTATCGTAATCGGACCACTATATAAAAAGTTATGAGTGGTTACACATTAAAAAAACATACACGCTGAATTGTCGTCTCCGTTTCGTCTGTCAATAACATAATACCAATGGGCAAGAAAAAGGATATTGCTGTAGTCACTAAGGACTTTAGATAGGTATGAAGTTTTCATAGTTCCGTCGTCACCTGGGAGGCGTCGCGTCGCGGCGAGTAACTCTCCCAAGATTTTCTGAAGACTATTAGACTTTAAGGATTTATACGAAGTAGCGACCAAAGTTACGTGGCGCAGCTTATACCGTAACGACACAATAAAGGACTTTGCTTACTACACTTTGTCTCATATAATTAAATAATTGACCAAGTGCAAGTTGGACTCGCGCACGAAAGGGTTCCGTACCGTATGGAAGCCCCCTTAATAATATGTTTTATTTTAATTTATTGATTATTTTTGAAAGATTAATACAACTTGATATTATAAGCATCTTCCTGTTGCCGCTATTAATATCGAGCAAAAAAATACGTTATTTGTAACCCTCTTAAATAATTATTTTAATTTATTTATTTACTTCTAAAGTGCTTATTTAACTAAATATTCTTTGACTATTTCAAGCATCTAACTGTCGCCGTTATCAATATCGAGCGAAAAACGTCTTAAAATTCAGGTTTGTTGTATGGGAGCCCCACTTAAATATTTAAATTTTCTGTTTTTAGTATTTGTTGTTATAGCGGCAACAGAAATACGTCTCAATCGTTTCGTCTCAATCCGTTTAGCAGGTTTTACTTGAAAGAGTGTCAAACATGTATGAAAGCAAAAGTTTGTATGTATGGAACATACAAACTTTTGCGTTTTTAATAGTATTAGTAGGATAGTGGGATGATATTTTAAAGCGTTACCGTCGTATAAATCGTTGAACGCTGGCGCACGTACGAAAAAGCAAATGACACATTGTCACGTTCCGCCTGAGCCTAGCGTACAGACGAGAACGCGGAACAAGCGTTCGGTCTGTGACGCATATGACGGTAGCACCTAAAATTGTCGTCCGTAAATCAACCTTACAGACAACCAATTTTTAGGGTTATAAACCTAATAATTTCGTTGTGTCCGTCCTTCCGTCTGTCCGTCCGTCCGTCCTAATATTACAAAGCTTTATGACTACCGCAATTATGAACCAAATTACATGAAATTTGAGATTATGATAGTTTTACTATAGATCTCAATTTAGAATAAGTAAAGTTTTTAAAGTAGCGTATTTAAAGTGTAGCTCCCATACATGTAAAGTGGGGATGAACATTTTTTTTCAACAACCCCCCTACAAACATTACCGACAAACACTATTTTCTAATAATATTTGTCGGTCTTTAATGTAAGGTACGTATACGAAAGTGACATAACTGCAAAAGTCGATCTGTAGGTACCAAAAAACGAAAATGTTTGGTTTTATTGCATATCGAAAAAAAAACTGTTTTATGAAACAACTCAAAATTATTCTATTATCCAAATGCTATTACACATTTGACGATTTTATTGACGATAATCTAGAAAACATAATAATAAATATTTCCAATCTATCTTCTATCTATCTATCTTCTATATAGAAATAAAAATGAATCGTGGTTGTTAGTCTCGCTAAAACTCGAGAACGGCTGAACCGATTTGGCTAATTTTGGCCTTGAAATATTTATGGAAGTTAAAGGAAGGTTTGACCGGTGAGAAAATTTATAACAGTTGCGAAAAAAATGACAATAACATAAATTTAATTTTCCCATACTAAATGTTTCTGCATGTAAAAGTTATCATTGACAGTTGACAGATGGTGAGATGAAGTTCACCGTGTCAGCTAGTAAATAATAAAATTGCCATATCCTTATCAGGGTCATAAGTATAACTATACAAAACATGTTAATTAAGAACCGCATGTTTTCATACAAAACATGTTAATTAAGAACCGCATGTTTCAATAAATGATTTGAGTTTGAAATTCATTATGTTATATTTTTTGTTGCTAATAATGTCAAAAAGCGCGTTTTTTTTTTTTATTTGGCCTAACATCGCGCTTCACTTTTCAATCTGACCTGACCCTTAGTTGAACCGCTTCCGTGGCAGCATTTAGATTCAGGCAAACGTAGCTTTTTCATCGGACGTTTTGGCAGGTTCATTACGACAGTGATATATTTTGAAAATATTGCAAATTGAGGCTAAAATATTACAGTTTTAGAAAGTTCTCATGCCGCTACTTTGGAAGGGTGTTCATAAGAGAATCTTTATATATAAATTAGGTACAAGACAAAGAATATGGAAAATAAATTAAAGCCTTTAAAGTCGATTTATGGACAATTGTTTTACTTATTATATGGCGTCATAAAAAACATTGTTGAATCAACAACTGTAACAATCCGAACTCATAGGCTAATCGCGCCTGTCTATCGATTACATGCTCGGCTCAGTTGCAACGTACACTATTTCGTGCGTGCAGCCGGCGTTCATCGATATTTAAGACGCTATCACCTTCTTCTTCTTCTTCATCGTGTCGATGATCCTCAACATTATATCATTCTCTCCCAGTACTCAGCTACACTCGTCCCGCCGGGGGTAGCCTGGTAGAGGTCCCGCATTGTGCACGCATTCGGACACTGAGACCATGAAAGAAGGTGCTGCATAGTCTGCGCAGGCGCTCCGCAGTCGCACTGCACCGTTGCAGTGTCCGAGTATCCCCACTTGGCCATGTTGGTCCTGCACCGGCCCACTTGTGTCCGCAGTCGGTTAAGAGGCTATCACCTCAAAAAGAGTAAAGGTCATCAAATAGCTTATCAGATTAGTTAGTTGATGTGGCAGTGAAATGGGATCAAGTCCGCTAGAACCTGCTCGATGTAATCCGCTTCTAATGGTCCATATTGGGAATCTGTCAAATTTAATGTTCATCCATCCATGAGATCCCCTAAAAGAGATATTGCAAAAATGCTTAGAACTTAGACCATGATCTTGTATCGTAGCTAAAAATTAGCTTTATTTGTTTTGTACAATGATTTACATCATTTTATTTAATAAAGGGTTAAAATTTCAGTGAAACCATATTTTCTACTCGTATTACTATGAGATTACTAGAAAAATATGGCGCCCATACAAACATAAATCAACTTACTAAATATATTTCTACAAAGACAATTAGCATCAAATGCTGATTTGTTTTTTTTTTTTAATATTGGAAGTTATTCATAATTTTTTACTACTATTTCCTGGTACAAAGCCTGGGCCCATAGTAAAAAACTACAAATTGACGTCTTAGACGTATTAGTCTTTAAACTTACTCAAAAACAAAAGAAAACACAATCAACATTTGTTAACAAAATGCTTTGTAAAGAGATCTATAGATTCATATATTTCATAGAGAGATATAGCCAAACGTGCATGGGTATGTAGTTAGGTACCAAATGATTTATAAAAATTGTTTATATAGAGAGATATAGCTTATTATGCAAACGTAGCTAGGCACCAATATCACGTTCGGTCATGTTATCCACAAAATACGAGAGGAAATAGAGGCACAAAGAAAAGGCTTTCATAAAGAGAATAAACATCGAATCACGATCTCCGGCCATTTACGTCATCCAGTACCTGCATGTTCCTGGGCTAGTCAAGCCAAAAGCCTTTTTAGGGTTCCGTACCAAAACGGTAAAAACGGGACCCTATTACTAAGACTCCGATGTCCGTCTGTCCGTCTGTCTGTCTCCAGGCAGTATCTCATGTACCGTGATAGCTGGGTAGCTGAAAATTTCACAGATGAAGTATTTTTGTTGCCGCTATAACAACAAATACTGAAAACAGATAAAAGTAAATATTTAAGGAGGGCTTTTTTGCTTGGTATTAATAATAGCAAGAGGAATGGGGCTAAGGGGGCTCATACATGGTCGGAACCCTTCGTGCGCGCGTCCGACTCGTACTTGGTCGATTATTGTAAAAAGCAGTCACGAATCCGATGCGACGTAAAATTCATTTTATGTCACAGTCACAGGATCACCTCCGAGAAAAGAGCACTTTGCAAACGGAAAATCCCATTTACATATAAAATGTGGTAGCGAAGTACGAATTACTTACTTTCTATAAGTAGATATAGTGTGCTACGTTCGGTTCACCCATATTAACAATATAGGGAGCGATTCCCAGTAGCAAAATTTTCACGTTTTTAATTCGAGTCTTTAGTATAAATAGATCCTCTAAGCTTAGTATCGTACCGTACCGTTTAGAAATAAAGGAAGACGATAAGATTAAAACAGGGAAGTATCCAAGGAAAAACAAAAAGAAAAAGACGTTAAAAAATGGAGAACGGATGTCATAACAGGCGGTTGCGACTCCAACCCGCCGGTTCTGATGCAGATGTTAAAAAACTGAGCACATACCCACAGCACAGTTTACGAGATCATTATTATTTTGTAAACGTTTAAAACTCATCATCATCATTAAAGTACGTAAGTTTGTATAGGCTGCGTGGGTAGCCTTGGTGTCAGAGTTTCACCTGATGATCTTTGACATGGCTAAACGGCTAAAAACAGAGACAATTTAACGTGTAATTCGACCCAATGCAGCACTCAATCGTAAATGACACCCTTGGTCACCCATCCGAGGACTGACCGTACCGAATTTTGCTTGATTTTGGTGATCGCAGAGAAAAACCTAGGTACCTAATCAAACTACGCTGTATTATGATTTAAGCTATACTTATATTCTTGACTATCATTGTACTCATCATAATCATCAACTTACTTCTATGAGACAAATCCAGCAATCGCAAAAATGCATACATTTTGTTGAAAGGTCAGGTGTTGAGCTAAACTCTTTATTGTTCACACCGCTTATACTACAACTTAGCACAATACAGTGTCTAAAAAGAGAAGGGAAAGACAGTGGCTAATGAAACAACTGACGGTTTTGTCGCTTAACTCAAACTCTCCCAGGCAACCAAACAGGCAGGTGTAGTAATATCTATAGGTAGATTATATTTTTGCTACCTTTATTAACTGTGATTTAGAGCTTTTTTCTTTTTTTTTCTATAAAGTAGGTAAGTTCGTATAGGCCGGGTGACTAGCCCTGGTGTCAGAGTTTTTAGGCCGCCTGAAGGCCTCTGCCTTGGCTAAACGGTTAAAACAACCGGGACCTACAATTTAACGTGTCATCCGAGCCACGGTAGCGCTCAGTTGGAAAATGCCCCCACGGTCACCCATCCAAATAGTGACCGTGCGGAACGCTGCTTAACTTCGGTGATCGCTGACAAAAACCTCAACAATTTTTTTCTATAATATGTTATCTATTATACCTATACTATACCTACGAGTATTACTATTAAAACCACAAAAATACAAGATAATACCTCTATAAGGCAACATCGGATTTGCCACGGTATCGGTACCGGAACGTAGATCTTTCCGATTTCCAAATTACACCCTCTTCAGGATGCCTGTCACATCAAAGTCGATGTTCAGAAGACACTAATTTGAATACTGCGTGCGCAGTTGTTAGCAAAGTCAAAATATTTCTCGGAAACTCGTGTGTATTCCACTACAATACGAGAATGTACACTTTAACTGGCTGCGAGTACCCTATGTTGTGACAAAATAATTCAATTTGTTGCGAACGGATTAAATAAATAAAGGAGATAATGCAAAAATATTTAATTGACAATGAAAGCCCGATTACGAGTACAGAGGCGCCAGAATAAATTTAATAGCAACGTAAAAAGCGTTCTCTATCGAATGTCTAAAGTGAAAAAGAAACAGAACTATGCTATTTAGCTAATATAATTACGATGGCGCCTCTGTTATCGGGCTTTGAAGCTATGTAAAATGTATTATTATAAACAATCTATGAATGTGATGTACCTATATCTATAAAATGACTATAATGACAATGAAATGATATTAAATGTACCTAAACAATTTAACTTCAATAACGATTTTGTATTTTAACTAACTTAACTTCACTGACCGTATTTTAAATTAACTTCAATGATTATAATATATTTACACTAACAATGAATGACTCATTGAAAGTATGTAAATGAAATGATGCACCTAATAAATGATGAGAAATAAAGGTTTTTATATTTTATTTATTATACTTTACGAACTCATAAGTATAATTAACATTATTTTCATATCTTGGTGGAAATATCACTCTAGATGGCATTACTAATACCACAGTATTTGCCATATTTTCCCTTGGTTTATGGTTCATACGTTCCCAGATAAACACTAGTATTTTGGTCACGCGTCGCATCGCCCACAAGCTCGGACAAATTTTTGAAAACAAGATGAGATCCTGCCCCCACGGACCCTACGTTGAAGCTCCGAACAGCTCATATATATTACCTAAGTATATTCATATTTTTTTTTTGTTGAGTACCGATCTCTATATTTGTAACAAGATTTTAAGGATATATTTAATAAAAGAAAAATCGTCCGCAAAATGTTTTTAAACATTGCCACAAAGAAAATGTTACTGTTCAACTAGCGACCCGCCCCGGCTTCGCACAGGTGTATTATACATATTATCCTTCCTCTTATGAATCACTCTATCTATTAAAAAAACGCATCAAAATCTGTTTTGTAGTTTTAAAGATATAACCATACATGGGGACAGACAGCGGGAAGCGACTTTGTTTTATACTATGTAGTGATTTTGTCTAGACTCGTTTTAATGAAAGGTTAGATTTCTATCTCCAACCATCTGGGAGTCAGAGATCTTTTAAATAGCTCTTGCCGCAATCAAAAAAATCTGTGATGGCGTAGTACTAGTACTCGTATGAGAAAATTTGTCTTAGAATATATTACCAGTAAATCCCTATCATATACCTACAGATGACTCCTTTGGAATTCATGCGTACGAGTTTCCACACCACTTTTTAAACGCAAAATGATAATGAACCCCGTATGAGTCCAGAGAAGAGAAGATATGGCATATTGGATCCACCAATTCGCTAGTAGGCTATCGTCACGGTTAATATGACCTATTCATCATTTAATGTTTGGCATAATAAAGTTGGTACAGCGGTAAACTATTTACGGCTGGCACAATAAGTACATACATACAATAGAAGTACTGGCAGTGGGCAGGTAACATTCCATGGAGGACGGATGACAGAAGGGGAACAGCTCTCGAGCAAAACTTAGGACGTTTTCCCTCAAGGTGGACTGAGACCGTGTACTGAATTCGAATAGTTCGCACGAATTGATGTGTCAACCATGTAGTATTTTTTAAAATGGCTCAGCCGATTTCGATTAACGTAAAACGGATATATGTTGTATGAGTGAACCCTTTCTAAATATTTTTTTATATCACAATGGGCTAATATGGCGATGATGTACACTAAAAAAGTACACACAGACGAACCTTTTCCTAATGGAAGTCGGTAAAAATGCGATCTATGTACGTAGCTAATGTAGTTGTGTCTGATAAATGCCTCACAGGTTTAAATTCAATTTGAGCTGTTGCTTAAGTCGATCTTATTTCATGGGACTAACGGATGAGTTAATCGACAATCGTAGTGTATTGTTTATTGTTGGTAAAGTAGGTAAACAGCCCAGGAGCCACGAATTCGATCAAAATGCTAACATAAGGTAAACTGTACATTGTTTCCTTGCGTTGCAAACTTTATTACAATGTGTGCTTTGTTACACGAGATCAAACTATTCACATTTTGTATTTTTGTACTGTTACGTTTAAAATACAATCGACCAAAATTCAAACATACGGTTACTACATGAGTGAGCTTTAGTCAAGATTGGGTTTGACGCTGCTTGCTAACATTTCAGCCTCAAAGAAGATTGATTCGGCCTATGTCACAGGTTTTGATGTAGTAAGTATGAGAATCGGCCTATAACCAGCAGTGGGTCATTACAGGCTGATGGTAATGATGAGAATAGTTAAAGGAATCTGAAATGTTTGCATGTGTATACCAACGTCGAGTTATATTTTTCATGAAAATGTTTTATTATTAAAATTAATATAATGAGGCATTTTTTAACACAATATGACCACAGACTACGTCTTTACTTAGCTACCTATAAGGTGTTAAGTACTGTGCAAAGTGGTCTATCAATAAAAGTGTTTTCAAATCCAGGATAATTAATTATGTTCTGGATAAGCGTACTAGATCTTAAGACCATTTTTAGGATTCCGTACCCAAAGGGTAAAAACGGGACCCTATTACTAAGACTACGGTCAGCGTCTGTCCGTCTGTCTGTCTGTCACCGGGCTGTATCTCATGAACCGTGATACCTACGCCGCTGAAATGTTCATAGATGATGTATTTCGGTTGTCTTGTCGCTATAACAACAAATACTAAAAACAGAATAAAATAAATATTTAACGGGGGCTCCCATAAAACAAACGTATTATTTTTACTGTTTTTTGCTCCATATTAAAAGGTAACAGGTAGACGCTTGAAATGGGGCTTACTCCCATTAGGTACGGAACCCTTCGTGCGCGAGTCCAATTCGCACTTGGCCGTTTTTTTTGTGTGACGTCAGACACAATTTGGTCCTACGAAAGTGTATCTACGTAAAAATTACGGGCATAATCATTATTACGTAGGTACAACTTTTACTATGAAGTTGACTGAAGTGGTAAATAAAAATACTTACAATATAAACATTGATAGTTATACTAGCTGACCCGACAAACTTCATTTCACGCAATTTGTCGCACCAACTCAGAGACCTTCTTTGCTAAAGACTTGCAACTTCACAACAACTTTGCTAAAGAACATTACATGATCAGATGCTTTTACGCTTCTATAAAGGACTTACAGACAAACATTCATTTTTATACATAAAGATTCAAAAAAAATATTGGCTTTCCGCAACATGTGAGTACCGCATTATGATATCAAGTCGCTTGGACTAGTAAAATTGAATATGTAAGTGATTTCTCCTCACATACCTAAGTACAAAAAAGATACTAGAACCCTATGATAAACAAATATTGCAATGAATTATTATAATTATTTCTCAAATATTTCAAAATGTTTTCCCTAAAAGTACCTAGGTATTCTGAAAGCTTTTCTTTTTAGTGATAGATATACTATGCTGATAATATTGATATGATAGATAAATATACGGTGCTCTAAATCTATTTTATGAAAAATAATATTGAAGGAAAATTTGTAACAGAGCTCGAACAAAGCCGCCTCGGGAATGAGCTGTTCACGAAGCTTGTTTATGCAGGTAAAGTTAAAAATATCTGAGAGTTTCGAATTTTCCTCTTTCATACTCGTATCTAACATTTTTCCAAACATGTTTTGTAACAGTTCTGAAAAATTCACGTAAGTGTAGCATTTAGATTATCTCTAGTGGTCTGTCAGGTCAGATCAGATGAACTGGTTTTTTTGTTATGTTGTGGTTAGTAAACTTTACGGTTAGTACTCAAATAGTTAAACTTATTGACTTTTGTTTAATTTGATAAAACAAAATTCATTCGCCGTCATTATAGTACTTTTTTTAACTGACAAAACGGGGGAGTTACATGTCGACTCGTATTATTTTTTAAAATGGTTTGACCACGCATAACTTTTTACAGAGTATAAAGACTATAGAGTATAAAGAGTATAAGACTATAAAAAAAGCATTATCGATATCGGACATATCGATAATCCTTTTTTTATAGATTACATACTTCGAAAGTTTATTTCAATTTTATCAAAACCAGTTGAGACGTTTTTGATAAATCCACAATAATGTGACAATTTATACATCGATCCGTGCGAACTATTCGAATTCTGTATAGGGTTGAAGTCGGTTATGCAATTTTACGGGAAAAAAATTATTATAATATAATATAATAATATTATATCTAAGTCAAGCGTCATTCTGTTTGTAACTGCATTTATCTTCTGATGCAAATAACTTATAAGTGGATGAACAAATTATAATATTATTTTACGAAAAAGTTGACTGGGTCAACATTGTGAAATTGTTACGGAACAAACAAAATTTGTCAGCCCGTTTCCTTTTTTTAATTTTCACTTTTCTCATTATCTTTCCAGTTGGTCCCATTCAATAAAAGTTTCTCTCTTCCGTAAGTAACAAGACGATTTAATTAACTTTTTCAGTACTTTTTTAACTGGGTCAAATATTATGAACAATTTTGTAAGGTGCGAACTGATTTGGCGAATTTAAACCTTTAGTTTAGGGTTAACCAACAAACAAAAAGTTTTAAAGCTGCTTTTCAAAAACTGGTTTTCAAGAAAAATTTTTGGTAAGGTTTTTACTTTTGTTTTAATTTTTGCTTCTTAATTTTGGTAAAAAAAATTAACTTACATTAATACAATTTGCTTTTGTTTCTTCTATTTTTCATTCAGCTTAAACTTTCTAGTGTCGATGACAACAACTAAACTCATAGAACATAGAACAAGGATCCTTACTTAATATTATAAATCCGAAAAGTTTGTTGGTTTGTTGGTTTGTTACTCTATCACGCGCCAACGGAGCATCGGATTGACTTGATTTTTGGCATGGATATAGTATAAAAGGCGGAAGGAGCTTTAGGATACTTTTTATCCCGAAAAATTTCATAGTTCCTGTAGGACAGGACAAAAACCCTCGAAAGCGAAACTGTCGCCACTATCACAAAGACGCTAAGTGATTAATTCCTATATGACGCTAATATGGACTAACGAAACGTCACAGCCAAACGTAATTAGATGACAGGTGACATTGTCTGCAGACTTTTATAAATCACAAGTAGCGTGGCAAGGCGACAAATTGTTTTTCTACCATTATATCCCCTTGAAGAGGAAATAAAGTATGGATTGAAAATGACAACTGACATTAAAATTGGATAAAATGTTATTTTCCCTCTGCATGCTACATGTTACTATGACGTTTAATACCAGGCCGTCATTTTGTCTGACATTAAAAATATTTTTAAATATTCTATCATTAGAGGTTCAACATGTTTTTTTATTCTACCTTTATGGTACAGAATCATCATACTTTAATATTATCAATCCGAAAAGTTTGTTGGTTTGTTCCTCTTTGACGCAGCAACGGAGCAAAAGATTGACCTGATTTTTGCTATGGATACCTATGGTTTAATAGACAGAAAGTGATAATAGGATACTTTTTATATCTCGAGAAAATTCGTGATTCCCATGGGATAGGAAAATAACTGTTTCTCAGCAATGGAGCAACGGATCGACTTGATATTTGGGGTGGGCATAGTTTGGAAGACGGAAAGTGACATGGGATACTTTCCATCCCGAAAAAATTGTGGTTCCCGTAGGACTTAACGATAAATTTTTCTCAGCAACGGAGCAACTTGCCTTGGCATATTGCATGAATATAGTTTGAAAGACGAAAAGTGACATAGGCCACTTTGTATCGCAAAAACTTTAACAGTTCCCGTAGGATAGGATAAAAACTAAGTGAGTGGGCTGCGGTAGCAGCCGTCTAAGCGCCAGAAATAACCTGTCATGGCAAGTTTAGGACGTTCCCACATATTTCGCACTCCTTCGCGGCACTCAACAGCACTAGCCCAGACTCGGGCTCCATAACGGAGCTTGCGCTCTCGCCATAGTGACGGAGTGTTTCGGAGCACAAGACACATCGTCATCCACCACTCGGGACTAACCAGTTCTGAACGTCAGACAGCATTCCAACGCCCTGGTCCCAGTGCAGTGGGTCAGTCATAGTAGCCCAGCGCCTGCCTCTTCAACTGCAGAGGGCAGTGAGAACGGCAATCGCGATACCGACACCTCTCTTCCCCTGCAGCCCCACTGCGTCTGCCAACACGTTGACGGCCTAGCGGAAGGTAGGGTAGGTGGCGGCACCCACACCACCAGTTCCATATATCCCACCGCGGCCCCTTATCCTCGGCTGTCATATCAGAGTCCAAGAAGCAGCCTTGCTTTATGAAACTAAGAAAGGTTATTCCCAGCAAGTAACTGGAGATAGAGAGACAGAAAAGAAGCCACACCCAGCGCAGCAGGAGGAGCTGGAGTTCATATGCCTGGCAGACGGAGCAGCACTAGAGCAAAATCTTAACCGAGAAATTAACATATTTACAGACGGCAGTAAAATTAAAGGGAAAGTTGGGGCGGCATTATCCATTTGGGATGATGCCGCTGAGATCAGTACCCGCAAGCTGAAATTGGCCGATTGGTGCTCTGTGTAAGAGGTCGAGTTATTGGCACTTCTTGAGGCTACCGAAAAAGCAAAAATCTTTTGTGACTCCAGGTCTGCACTGGAAACGGTAGTTGGCGTATCTTCCCTCCATCCCTTAGCAGTAAATTCAAAACTAACATAAAGTTACTACACGCACAAAATAAAATAGTGAAACTTTATTGGATTAAAGCGCACGCGGGGATGGAGGGAAATGAGAGAGCGGACCAGCCAGCAAAGGATGCAGCACTGCACTCGAAGGACCTATTTAGGATAACTGCCCCGTTTCATTCGTCAAGCGAGAAATCCGAAAGGACTCTCTTGACGAGTGGAACCGGCTGTATCAGGATGGACACACAGCGGCGGTAACCAAAACATATTTTCCGGATGCAAGGGCGGCATACAAGATCGTAAGAGAAATAGCACCAGTGGGAATCATAACTCAAGTGCTGACGGGGCATGGTGAGTTTTCCCAATACTTACATCGATTTAAGTTGAGGGAAAGCCCATCGTGCATCTGTGAACCCACAAAAGAGGAGACTCCACTGCACATAATCTTGGAATGCCCAGTTTATGGAAAGCAGAGATTTGATTTAGAACAAAAAATTGGAATTAATCTAACACGAAAGAACCTTAGAAACAATTTTATCGAATTTTTGCACAAATATTTGTAAAAAAGCAATACTTAATTAGGAACAAGTAGGTATAAACTTTGCTGTACCATTGCAATGTTTTTTATAACTGCAAACAGCCAAAAACATTGAAATATAGGTATACTTAGTTTTTATTCATTTGTAATTAAGACCCCTGATCATGTCAGGGATATTTCGCGATATAATAAAAAAAAAATCCTCGGATGCAGCGTCGCAAGAGCGGCACTGCAGCCCGCCTAAGTTGCGACACTCCTCATAAGGCATGCAACCTACCGGCCATCCTCTCAGCTGCTTTAGTTAAAAGCGGCTGAAACTCGAGTGCCAGCCTCTAAGCTTCCTTGGGGGAAAAGACCCAAAGAAGAGGGAGACTTCGAGCGCCGCCTTTTCAGCTGCCTCAGACCTCCCCCACGACAAGGCGGGAATACACGGGGGGGTTGTATATACACTCCAACCGTAACTTAACCAACAAAAGCATTCCTCTAAGGTATTTTGATATTTGTCAGTTAGGTTAGGTTTCGCAGCCGACATAAACATAAGCCAAAATCAAAATACAACGCGAGCGAAGCCGCGGGTAAAAGCTAGTTACACAATAAAGCTGCAAATACAGTTTACTACCAAACTTTATAATATGCGGTCTGATGCTATAATTGCCGACATCGCTCGATGTTTATATTATTATTAACGTTTATTTGAGCTAAAGGTTAGTTTTTCTTTTAATTAGTCTAATCAGTATTTCTACTAAGTAACTTACTACATAAGTAATAAAGGTATGGGCCGAGTGGTTAGCCTTGATGTCTGAGTATTTAGGCCGCCTGAAGGCCTCTGACATGGCTAAACGGTTAATATAACCGGGTCCTACAATTAAACGTGTCATCCAGACCACGGTAGCTCAATTTATTATTTCTACTTATTAATAATAATAATAATTAAAGTACCTATGCTTATGGTGATAGTCTATCGTAGTAAGTAAGAGAGAGATTTTTTTTGTAAAAGTTTTCGTGACGAAATAGTAAACATCAAGAAATTGTTTCCTTTTTCATTTGCTTCTACATTTTCAGCAAAGAGGCTATGGTTACGCTTAAGTTTTGCCGGCTAACGATAAAAGAAGCTAATATTAACCTCTCCTGCAAGATAAACCTAAGTTAAACCAACTCATCTTAAATTTATGATAACAGCTACCTTTAACCGTAACATATACAGGTTGGAGAGTTGACGTCGACACTAATTTGACACACAATTAGTACTAGTAACCAGTTATCATTAAATTAATAAGAAGACAATTTTTCCTTATATTGTATCGCAAGAATTTAATAAATCGCCCCCAAACCCGAACACTGGGGGGGATCGAAGTTTGGATGCAACTTCCGAAAATGTCTGTGGTAGAGGTTTGAAAATTGATAAAAGAACTTGTAATAATCTATAAAAAGAAATGAAATCGAAATGAAACATTATTACGAAAACTGGGGTCAAGACGGGACTACAGATAGCACTACCAAAAAGTTATCAAATCTCATGTAGAGCCAAGTTTGTAACTCTGCAGGACTTAACTCTACAAGCTTTTATTTCACAAACATCTTAGTCAATATAATTATTTGGCTCAGCCGCTTCGTTTTTACAAGAACTATTTGTAAGACAGTGAAGTAAAGAACAGTGAATTAATTTTCACCTTACGCCTATACGAGTACGAGTATGTAAGTATCGAAACAGCCAAGCCGCATACGAGTATATGTACCTATACAGTCTAGACTAGTTCAGGACAGGATCATCTGATACTGGACATTAACATATGTGTCAAAAATTTCTTTCTCTGGGAGATCGAATCAGAAATGAGATCCGTAGAAGAACCAAGGTTGCGACATAGCCCAGCGGATTGGCAGGTTGAAGTGGCAATAGGCAGGGCACATAGCGCGGAAGACTGTTGACCGATGGGATCGAAAAGTTCTCGAGTGGAGACCACGTACCGGCAAGTGCAGCGTAGGACGTCCACCCACAAGGTGGACGGGCGACCTCATTAAGACCGCAGGATCGCGCTGGATGCAAGCCGCTACCAACGGGTCTTATTAGAGATCTATAGGGGAGGCCTATGGCCAGCAGTGGACGTCCTATGGCTGCAGAAAAGGAAAGAAGGAAGGAAAAATCAAGTCCCGTAGAGTTAGAAGCTTGGTTCTACGTGAGATCTGATAACTTTTTGAACTATCTGTCTCGTCTTGGTCCCGTTTAACATGAAAATGTTTTTGTTGGATTAATTGTTCCAAGAATCTTTCCTTCGATCTGCTCTTTGCCGCATATTAAGTAGTAGTTCAAACTTATGGTACACACTCCGGTACACGTTCCGGCATTTACTTCAGAATCCATTATCAGCTTAAGGCAGTGTTTGCCAACTATAACCTAGATTAAAACTGTAAAAATACTATAAAGCTGTAGAAATAGCTAAAAAGTGTAAATACTAACTTAAAGAAAATCAGCCAAGTTCGAGTAAGACTCGCGCGCGAAGGGTTCCGTACCGTATGGGAGCCCCATTCCTTTTGCCGTTATTAAAAGCGAGCAAAAAACCAACAAAAATCACGTTTGTATGGGAGCCACGCTTATTTATTTAATTCGGTTTTTAGTATTTGTTGTTGAGCGGCAACTGAAATAGATCATCTGTGAAAATTTCAGCTACCTAGCTAACATGGTTCATGAGATACAGCCCGGTGACAGACAGACAGACGGACAGACGGATCTACGGACGTCGAAGTCTTAGTAATACGAGTACGGTCCCGTTTTTACCCTTTGGGTACGGAACCCAAAAATCTATAAAGATTAAAGATGATTAAAGATGTAGAAATAGTAAAAAACTGTAAATACCAAATTAAAAAACTGAATCAGTAGTTTGATACATCTACAGTAAATCTACGTAGTTTTTTTTTTAAGGACTAAACCATAAACTGTAAAGATATTGTAAAACTGTAGATCTACAGTTAAAACCGTAGAATAGGTTACGCTGGCTTAGGGTTGACGTGTTTTCTTTACAATATACTTACGTTTGACATCTATGCCTCAACCGTAGGCACATCTACAAAGTTCATTTCTTTTGGTTAAATTGGGGACAGAAGCTACAGGTGTCTGTAAATTAGCTGCCTCAGATGTCAAAAGGTCCGTCTCCCTGTTGGCTCAATGCCCGGTCGGCTATTTACAGTGTGCTGCAAGTATATTTTAAGCTTTCACCCCTAAAAAATCAATTGCACGATAGTGAAACCATACAAGTACTGGTATAGATAGATTAGAAGCACGGGGGGCCGGTGGACGTGTTTACCATTCTAGGTAAATGCAGTTAGTAAGCTGTTTTATACAAGAACTAGCGACCTGCCCCGGTTCGCACAGGTTTATTATACATATAAACTTTCCTCTTGAATTCTATCTAACAAAAAAACCGAATCAAAATCCGTTGTGTATTTTAAAGATATAAGCATACATGGGGACATGGTGACAGCGGAAGCGACTTTGTTTTATACTACCTACATAATAAATATATATGTAGTGATTTGTTTTGTAATGCGCTGAGAATTTCAGCTCATACGAGTATTATTGAGCTCCTGTCTTATACGAGTATTCTACTGGTGCTATTCTCAATCCGTGGTTGTAGTTTAGTTACTCTTTCACGCAGCAACCAATCAACGAGTCATTTAATTTTTATACGGATATAGTATAAAGGTCGGATTGTGTTATATACTACTTTATATACTAAACAATGAAGAAATACTGTGGGAAGACACAGGCAAAAGTTAGTGTTTCATATACTCGTAGATATTAACAGTAGCTAGCTATCATCAGTTTTGATCTAACTCAATTACATGGTGGCCGTATGTCAACCTCAAAAAAGCCGTATTTTTGCGGGGAAATGACTAAACTTGATAAAATAGGCCGTATTGTCAAATACTAACTTCGACTGCCTCGGTGGCTCAGTGGTTAGTGACCCTAACTTCTGGGTCAATGAGGCGTGAGTTCGACCCCCACCCAGGGCAAATATTTATGTGATGAACATAAGTGTTTGCTCTGTGTCTGGGCGTTATTTAGTTACTATCTATATAAGTATGTATTTAAAAATAAATATAAGAAGTTTATCAGTCTCTGGCAGGCCACATCACAAGCTTTGCTTAGTTTGGGGTCAGAAACCGTGTGTAAGATGTTCCCTAATATTTATTTATTATTTACACAAAATATTTGTATTTAATTTATTTATTTATTCAGATAGTTAAAATTAAACATTCGATGTTATTTAAGTTATGTAAATATCTTAAACAATATTTTTCAATAGGAAAAAATATTCGTTTGAAAAGGACAGCTATATGCCGTATTTTAGGTTCCTACAGAGCCTGAATGCCATATAATACGGCCAAAGCCGTATCATGAACACCATCGACACAATACTCGAATGTAAAATAGCCAAGAGCAGTGCAGTGTCGGTAATAATGCTCCCTGAGAAGGCAATAACACCCTCTCTCTCCTGGCTCGATGCCTGCTCGCCTATTTATCGTGTGCTCTTTAAATCTCCCTTCCTTTAGTAATGGTTCTTGCTCCGTACCTCTTCTTGTTTTGTGTCGAAAAAACTTTTCAGCTAGTATTTTTTGTGGTTCTAATAAACCACGAATGAATACTTACTCACTTGTCATTTATCATTATGACTACCTTTTACTACAAGACCAACTGTGAAATCACGACAAAAAAATGCTGTTCCATACAAATTATATGAAACAGCTGATTTTTGTCACGATTTGGACAATAGTAGGTAAAAGTTGGTACAATAGTAGGTAAAAGTTGGTTTTCTTGATGGATGTTATGCGTAAGTTATATCAGTTACCGTGTAAATACTTAGGCATACTTTGTCAAGAGTCGATCAATTTTTCTTTTGCAAATAGGTACTTAAGAGTCATTGAAGAATGTAGAAATTAAAGTTTTGCTGTGAGTTTTTGAAAGCAATGTTCAGAGCTGTTGTCATTAAAAAGTTTTTGAAAAGATATCATAGCTCTCATAAGAAAACACACAATTGCTCTTTATTTTTATTATGGTACATTATGTTGATAGTTATAATAGATAGCTAGAATACGTGTATTTGTATTTAACTTTACTGCTGCTTTCACTCTTTTTACAACTGCCATGATCAAAGAGTTCAAAGTATCAGAACAGATCATTTATTGTTATCTAATTTATCACGCAAAAAAATAGGAGATAAATAAATACCTCCTTTTCTAGATTATTGCCAGAAAAAAAAAAATGTGCTCAAATCGCGATTTCTTTAAAATTAACATTAGAATACAGTTTACGGATTGAATAGCAATCGTGGTTTATATTAAACTAGCTTTTCCGACCTCGTGGTATTTTAATTTTTGTGTTCTTCGAACAGGAACCTTTTATTTATTCGGGATATAAAGTAGCCTATATCACTTTCTGTCTTTCAAACTTTTTTTATGCCAAAAATCAAGTCAATCCGGTGCTCTGTTGCTCGATGAAAGAAGAAGAAACCAACAAACACACTTTTGGATTTATAAAATTTGTAAGGATTGCAACTAGGTGTACCTAATAAATTTATTTAGTCCCACTTCTCTCGTCGCCATGCAAATTTACTGGCTATAAATGTAACCGCGTCTGTGGCTTCCATATCGTTTGGCTCAACCAAGCGCAAATGCAATAAATAGGATAGGTAGTTCTCGTACCTACTAGATCCTACTTTAATATTATACCTTAAACGCGAAAGTTTGTAAGGATGGATGGATGTTTGTTACTCTTTCACGCAAAAACTACTGAACGGATTGAGATGAAACTTTGCAATAATACAGCTTATGTATCAGTAAATTATAATTATATTGCGTAAATTTTCCATAATATAACGATAAGTGTGAAGTAAGTAGGAAAAATTCTGCTATCTGCAAGCTATTCTAGAGTGCGCATCAAGAAATGTCAAAAAAAAACAACCGACTATTTTGTTTTCCACCTCCTTTATTAAGGGTGGTAAGGTAGTGCCTCGGGTTTGAAAGACGGAAAGTGACATAGTCTTCTTTTTATCCCAGATATATAAAGGGTTCCCAGGGGATAGCACAAAAATCAAAATATCATGCGGGCGAAGCCGCGGGTAAAAACTAGTAGATGAATAAATCTATGTCCTAAGAAAATCCCCCGTTGTATTCAACGTAATGAACACTCAGTATTTGATTTTTAACAAGTGAATAGAGTCTGAAAGCTTTTTCTATCTTGTTGTTTTCAGCCTTTTGGGATTTTTTATCAGTTTGTTTTTTAGGTAGCATGTGAATAAAAAAGATTTTAGATAAAAATACAGAGTATGTATACGAGTATGTCACCGCAAGTACAGAATTATAAGTCGCTAACACCTCTAATTACCTACTTAATATAAGCATATGTATCATTTGGTCAATAAATGTTACTATTATTAGTATAATGTTCCCGGTTGTTCTACTATTACAACAAATGGTAAGACAACTGGGAACAGCACAATATAAATCAATGCTATAATAAATCTATACTTTTATAATATTCCGTTTAAAGTTTCGAGCAAATATTTATAGAGTCACAATCGTGCAAATAAAGTGACGAAGCCTAAACTCTGCCCAAGCTACGAAGTGGGCATCTCTTTTGTTAGTCGTGAGGCGATTTCAAGCCGACTACAACACCACGCAATGCCAAAGTGCTCGGTTACACGCACTAATTAGGTGACACAACGTCGAGATTCGAGAAAACCGGTCATTGTGAATTATTTAATGTAAATATCTAATTTGGTATGTTTGACGGCTCGGAAATTTTTTTACTACTTTCACTCATGGACTGTGGCTCTGTAGATATTTGCTCGAAGGTTTAAAGCCAAAACGGAACATGGGCTTCATAATTTAGTACAATTTTTGTATTTTTATGTGATATCATTGGCTGCAATAGTAAGTTTAATCTTGTGGATAAAACTCGCGTAATTTCATGCGTAAAATACTGAAATGCAGAAGCAATAAAATTCATTATAGCCCCACCGAGAAATCTCCGCAAAAGCGCGGTTAGGGGTAGGAAAATTCGCGGCTTTTACACATACCTATTCCTGATTTATGTATTGAACTGATTTGGTTTATACACTTATCGATTTTATGAGTATAACATTACGTAACACCTACTGATTGTTTCTCTTGAAATGGACATATTTTAAGATATCATTTCGCATAAAAATCGCGAAATAAAAATAAAATACCTATCTTTTATTCCGCAATAAGAGACTCATCAGAAATTCCACGAAATCACAAAAATAACATAACGTAATAACTGTTTATTGTTTCACTAAGACTAATATAATAAAAACAATACTATTAGTCTTTAACCTAGATGAACAAATGGCGGCCTTATCTCTGGAAGCGATTTTTTTCCGGCAACCACAGTATGGAAACTGTACCGTAACGAAAAATGAACGGGGTGCAAAAGAAGACAGTCAAATGATACCTACGTATTGATTATACGTATACACTACAACTATCGACTTGGAATTTTTTCTTTGATAACTACAACATAACAAAATAACATTAGTTTAGGGCAAAAAGTTGTATGAACATATTTGTAGGCAAAGCGATTTGCTACAAATTATGTTTTCACGAATTTTTTGTAGGACGCATAGTTTCCGAGATATCGCGTAAAAGGTGTTTGCACCGCTTTTTCTAAGATGGCGGCCGGGGGACAAGGGCGGCAACCCCACAAACTTAGGGTTAAGCTTCTATTGCCCCACACATGTGCCAAATATAAAGTTACGTCCTCTGTCCTCTAAAAAAGCAATATTAGGTCCTTAAATTGTAACATTTTAATGGACTAAAATTTCAAAACATAAAAATCAATCACATGTTACAAAGATTGTTGAATTGAAATCGAACGGAATCGAATCTAACGCCAATATGACATCTAATCATCAACAAACCTATAGTAAAAATATTACTAAAAGTAATAGTCAGAGACCTTCAGGCGGCCTAAAAACTCGAACAAAAGCGCTAGCCACCCGGCCTATACGAACTTACTTACTAGCCGCTTGAAAGCCACTGTCATGGCTAAACGGTTAAACAACCGGGACCTACAATTTAACGCGTCATCCGAGCCACGGTAGCGCTCACTTGTAAATGCCACGAGCCGTCACCCATCGGAAGACTGAGCGTTGCTTATATTAGCTTCAATGATCGCTAACCATAGTGAAGTATATACCTTAACTAGACAGGGCGCTAAATAATAATAATTACAAAAGTAAGAGGGCGAGATATGCAATTATGAAAGTGTGAACAGGACGATACTAATATATGTTGTCTCTGTTTGCGTATACGTTTTTTTTGCCTGACTCGTATTCAGACAAATTATTGCGCCAAAAACTACTGTTGAATTTTTGATTAGAGGCTTAAGTGAATCAACATAACTATTTTATCTATTTTCTATCACTAAATGCATTATTATGCAGGTTTTTACTATTATCTAGAGTTTAAATATGATAAAATCATAACAACGTGTATATAGCTTTCTAAGTGTGTAGGTATAGCACATCTTTTTTCTCATACCCTACACGCAATTAAGAACTCTACTTATATACTTTCTCCAAATCGCTAACGAACAAATATTCATATTTCTTTATTGCTACTAAGTGTAGATTTGAGGTCTTAATGCTTGCAACTTAGTCACCCTTGTCGGGCATTGCAAAATTATAACTTGCTAGGGCGCTCTCTGAATACAATATTTAGCCATAAAAATAAAGTTATAAAACAATTAGGTACATTTTATACTTACGGTCTAAGCCTAAGAATAATTTCAAACAACGCTAAGAGCACTATTTACTAATCTATTACTAAAGAGAGTACACAATTTCTTTTCTTTCTCGTTTGGTTCTCAAATGTTTCTACAATGTGATTACAAAGGAATTTTCCCCGGCTGTGTCGAGCTACTAGCTAGGTTGTTTTATTCAGGGACTTGGTAAATCCTTCCTATTCTGCAGCGACAATACTGGAGATCACGTCTCTATTGTTGCCGGTATCGAGTTAGACGATTAGGTTGTTTCAATAACAGACCGCGGCGTAACTCGTGAGCGTCTCAAATGTGTAGTCTTGTAGTTGTTTGGAAAATATGTATTATGATAGTTTCAGATTCAGATTACCCACTTATGCCCGAGTTAACCAACGCTTGTTTAAGTCAAACGTGTGATTACTGTATTTGACCAATGGTTTTGCTTGTGAACAGCAAAATTTCGTTAAAGAGCGGTTTAAGATTTTACCACCGCTTGATAAATTAAACATCTGTTAGTGAACTAGGGTCTAAATACCGAGTTTAATCGTTGTTTGAATACAGTAATCACTCGTATAACTTAATCAAGCGTTGGTGAACTTGGTCCTGTATATTTTTAACCGACAAAACGGATGTCGCGTATTTTTTAGGATTCCGTACCTCAAAATTTTCATTTTATATTTCACAGAAACCTTATAGGATCACTTTGTTGTCCGTCTGTCTGTCCGTGTGACAAGACCTTTTATCTCGGGAACGCGTGAAGTTAACGAGTTGAAATTTAAACCATAACATGTAAAAATCTATGGTTTTTTGTAGTTGTGGATAAATCAAACTTCTCAGTGATCGTAAAAACCGCATATTTCGACACTCGCAAGGGAATCAAAACCTACACGGTACTTCCCGTTGACCTATAACTATGAAATTTGGCAAAAAAACATTGTTTTAGAGTACACAAATAGGAATAAATCTAAAAGTTCTATATTTTTAACGAAATCAAAAGAAATAGGGCCTAAATGTAAAAAATGTGGGTACACATTACAAAGTGAGATAATCGTATCATGTGGAGTATCATATGAAAGAGCTTCATTAGCACACGCCTAACTAGGTTTTTGATCATTTGTACGATGTATGACGAGAAAAGTAAATAAAAATGACTTCTATTGATGATTTATAAGTCCGCTGTGAGGTTGTACATTTAACAACTTCGTTCCCAATTTTGTTCAATTTTCAGGGTTTGTACAGAACCCTCGGTGTGCGAGCCTGACTCGCACTTGTCCGGTTTTATTTTTGAGTATGAAAGCGGGTAACTTCTTACAGAGTAGTGCGATTTTGATATTTTTTCATGGGATGAGTATACCATGAAATTGGTTACGTTTAAAGTTTATCGCACTTGGTTAGTTAGTTTATCAAAGATCAATTATGTACTACAAATAATCTAAAAAATAGCTTGCATGGATTCGAGTGAACTTTTCGAACTTTGTACGTAAATTGCATGTTGTTGCAAATAATTAAAATAAATTATAAAACAGCATTATTCATGTCGCGATAGAAAAAACGTTTCATCAAATAAGCCATAAATCGTAAACGGTAAGTTTTACAAAGAAGTTTACTGGAAACAAAAGATGTTATTTTCTATAATAATGAATTCCATGAATTTTACTCTAAAGTACATAGTTTCCGAGACAGTGGCCAAAAACGTTTTTTTCTAGTCGTCGCTTGAAGCTACATCTGGATTTGTCAACATTTTGTGATTTTATACTCAATTTATACACTTTGTAAAAAAAATTGGATCAGAAATTTAGTGCAAAGTTAAATTCTATTTTTGCTGACATTTGATCAGTGTATGACGTTGTCTTCGTCGTTTTTACGCGTTAATAATTTGTATTTGTACGCTAAATTATGACTCAATGATTAGTCGAAATATATAATTTTTTATTTGATTTAATTAACACAATCTTGGTGTGAGTGTGAATTTTCAACCTTTGGGCACTTCTACTTTCCTTCATTTTACCATGGTCAAAAAACAGACGGAGACAAACTCCACGACAATGTCTGACTTGAAGTATTAGCCCATAAACGCGAGAAGACACACCAGCGCGAGCTTATTGGTTGCCAACCTTGTCGCATTCGAAATTTTCCTGCAAATGTGACAGCATCTGTGGCTCATGTAGGTATTAGCTTATCTAGCTACGCAGGTGCAACCAGAAGGATGCTGCATAAAATCATCTAGTTTGTAAAGCGTACTTTGACTGGGTGTCTATCAGCGATCACCATACTTAATGGCGATCACCTAAGTGAAGCAACGATCGGAATGGTCAGTCTCCGGATGGAAAACCGCGGGTGGCATTTACAACTCAGCCTTAGCGTGGCTCGGATGACATGTTAAATTTATAGCCTTCGGTTGCATACAACTTAATATTCTGTGAATATTTCAAGCATCTGTTGCAGCTCGATGGAATGTTTTAGATACAGCACGATTAACTAGTTCGAGATCTAGATGTTATACGTGACATATATAGATCACAATGTGTAGATATAATTTAGTAAATAAGCTGTTATGATTCGTTAATAAATTAGATAGAGATACAGACTCATGTATCTTATTTTTATTCCTTTGCCACCCCGGCAAACATCTCCCTATTGCCGTTATCTATTTCAAGCAAAAAAATCACGTTACTTGTCACTGTCACTATCATTACTACATGGTATAAAACAAAGTCGCTTTCCGCTGTCCCCATGTCCCCATGTTTGCTTATATCTTTAAAACTACGCAACGGATTCTGATGCGGTTTTTTTTTAATAGATAGAGTGATTCAGGAGGAAGGTTTATATGTATAATATACCTGTGCGAAGCCGGGGCGGGTCGCTAGTATAGTATATTACGAGTATATCCACCATACATAATGTATTTTATTTTAATATAATTATTTATTAATATTCTTTGAATACCTACTTATTTCATGCACCTGCCTATCCTCGTTATTAAAATCTAGCGAATAACGGCCAAAAATTGGTATTTGGGTACTTACGAGTATTTTTATTTCCATTTTTAGGGTTCCGTTCCCAAAGGGTAAAAACGGGACCTTATTACTAAGACTCCAATATACATCTGTCCGTCTGTCTGTCTGTCACCAGGCCTTATCCCATGAACCGTGATAGCTAGACACCTGAAATTTTCACGGTTGATGGATTTCTGTTGCCGCTATAACAACAAATACAGAAAATAGAATAAAATAAATATTTAAGGGGCTCCTATACAATATACGTAATTTTTTAGGGGTTTTTTTGCTCGCTGAATAACGGCAAGAGGAATGGGGCTAAGGGGGCTCTAACACGGTAAGGAACCCTTCGTGCGTGAGTCCGACTCGTACTTGGCCGATTTTTAGTATTTGTTGATATAACGGCATCAGAAATGGGTACATTATCTATGAAAATTACTAAAAAGAGGTTCTAGCTATCACCGTTCATGAGACACAGACTGGTGACAGACAGACAGACGGACAGCGGAGTCTTAGTAATAGGGTCCCGTTTTTACCCTTTGGGTACGGAACCCTAAAAATCAACTATAGATAATCTAAAAATTATTTGTCGCAAAAACGGTAAAACCACCGTCCATCGTGTACAAAATTCGAATACATAATTCACTCGAAATGTTGATTTTTCAAAAACGGTTCAGCCGATTTCTTAATAGTTTAAATGCGACCACCTCGGGAGTACATATACCCTTTCGAACTAAAAATAGTTTTTTGATTCTGTTCACAATTGGTGAAATTATCGATGAACATACACAAAAAAATATACAGACGAATATAGAACCTCCTCCTTTTTGGAAGTAGGTAAAAATGGCATACATAGTTTCGAGTGAACTATTTGTTCACTCAGTGTGTACTTAATGTAATCTTTGTTCTTAGATTGCAATGTTAAAGTCGGTTGTGCTGTTTTTAGCGAAAAATAAAATTTATAAACAGCATTATTCATATCTGCCCGATGTGCAACAGATGTACAATTATTATACCAAGTACTACGCTGTACTGTACTGTATCAGCCTTTTTAATAGTCCACTGCCTGCAGGACATAGGCCTACCCTCGAAGGGTGATTGAGCCATATCCACCACGCTGGCCCAGTGCGGGTTGGTGGATTCACATACGCCATCGAATTTCTTCTACGGACGTATGCAGGTTGCCTCACGATGTTTCCCTTCGCCGAAAAGCCAGTGGTGTGAAATTCCGTACATAAATTCCGAAGAACTCATTGGTACGGGACCGGGATTTAAACCCACGACCTCACGATTGTAAGGCCGGTGTCATTACCATTAGACCACCACGAAAAACTGTGTTTTATCTTGGTCTTAAGAACTATTTTTTGTTCGTATACCAATCACGAACTAAAAATAGTTCGTTAGACCAAGATATAACACAGTTTTCAGATTTTTTCTTTTACTTTTTTAGTACATAACACAGGTTTTTGTTCAGTAGATTTGGGGCTTAGTAATTCCTCATTCATAATTATTTTTTCGCAAAAATGGCAAAACCGCCGTACAAAATTCGGATATTTCGCTCAAATCGCTTACATAATTGTTGATTTATCAAAAATATCAGGGTGTAAAGGGTACACCCTTTAGAACCAAAAAAGATTTCTTTTCGGTTCACAATTGGCAAAATTATCGATGAACATACACAAAAAAAATACAAACAGACGAACATAGAACCTCCTCCTTTTTGGAAGTCGGTTAAAAAGACACGAAAGACCTAATAACAACATGAAAATATAAAGTGGGAATAAGAACGTGAAATAATAGGGGGCGGTCCATTACTGATAAATAATGGCACCTCGAGAAGTTGTTCATACAGCGAGCCGAGAAGAGGTCGAGTATCGCCTCGAGGGCCAAACAGGTAATAACGCTTTCTGATACAGATACAATATACACGGTGATTTTTCATTCAGAGTGTTTATTTCGATTATCGAAAACGGAATAAGTAACATTTGGTTTCACTCACTTTATTACAAAAATATCGAAAGAAATGGCAGTACCGGAGCTGCGGTTTATTTCGCCTTTCGCTCTTTCCTTTTTTAGGACCTATCCGTAAAAATAGAGTTGATGATTTTTATTGCTGATATTATCTCCATATACATTTATTTCCTTTAATTTTCTATTTTACTAGGTATTATATAAAAACAAAATAGATATTACTTGTATAAAACCTAAACCTAAAGTGGTTACAACGGGGCAATTATTTATTTATTGGTTTATAGGCGAGCAGTGTATACTGATGTGCCTAAATGAAGCAGAGTTGAATAGAATTAGTATTTATCTGTCAAAGATTTTCCTTCTTTATCCAAAGGTCCAGTCTATTCTTAAATGTGTTTATAGTTCTTGCTGAGATTACATCCTCAGGCAACCTATTCCAATTGTAGATAACTCTATTGCAGAGAATGTGATGTGCAGTGTTGGTTTGTGATAGTGTAGGTTGTAAGAGGAATGAATTTTTTGCGTCTGCTATTGCGCATATTTTCCTTCAAGGTGTACATGTCGTGAATATACGGAAGATTATAGAAGCCATTGAGAATTGGAAGGTCTCAATCAGGTCTCCACGCAATCATCGTTATTCAAGGGTCTTGATGCGCAGATCTTGTAACCTATCTTCATAGGTTTTGCGGCGCAGAGCATATGGAATCCTGGTGGCTTTTCTTTGTGCGCTTTCAAGCAAATCAATATCTTTCTTAAAGTAAGGACTTCTCACCTGGAACCCATATTCTAGCAGAAACCCTTATATAGGCTTTGTAAATCTTAATTAAATCATCAATTTATACTTTCTAAAAAGAACTTGCGTACTAATATTACTAATATTTACTATTGGTAACGATACTGATGTCACGATAAAAATATACGCGCTGAATAAAAAATCAGCCTGTATAAATACACCTACAGTGTTACGCCGAGGCCAGTAAAAAGTTACGGCGTGAAGACGCGCTACCTACATTTTTGAAAAATCTAACACTAGGGCTCAGAAGCCTTAGTATAAGTTTGAATAGTATACGAAAACTGTTATCGTTGTTGTGTAGATCCATACATTTTTATTATTACTGGCACTAGATTTAGAAAAAAATAACTATAGTGGCATTGTATTCCTTTTTTCTCTTTTCGCTTGTATTATTATGATTAATTACTAATATCCGTCGGAGAGCATTGCTATTATAAAACACAGGTAGGCTTCTACCTCATTACTTGTAAAATAACTTGTCTATTTCATGACTAGTTGATCAATATTATTATTGATAAGAAACGTTTGTGACAACCAACAAACATTTCATTACTAAGCTCAATACATCAACATGTGATTCTAATGAATTAAGAGTAGGTAGATAAAATGGTTAAATCCTAACAATGCTAGGGATGCTTTAAAATAAAATCAGTGCCATTATCATATACAGGAAATGAAAATTACAAGCTAAAGGCGCTACCCGCACCATGTTTACATAAAGAAGATTTTACAAAGGATAACTCGTGTAATAAAAAGACAAGATTTAGTGTTATTTCAGCGGAACAAAAGACTTCTTTAGTCCTTTTGGAAGCTAAACAGTTTGGTTAACAGGAAAAGTAGGCTAAGCGCGAGTCGAACTTAAACTTAAGGGTTTTTTTTTATCATCGTGTTCTTCACTATAAAGCACAGAATACGTCTACCTAAGCATTAAGTAATTACATATTAATATTCGCATTTGATTTAACGTATACTGTTGCATAAATAAATGAATATGAATAGCCAGATGCTGGGTTTGAAATCACTTTGCGTCTGGAGTGCATTCGCTTTTATCTTTTTGAATTGATTTGATTGTTTTAAACATCTTGTTCGAGTAGTTTGACGTCCTGAGTCGATACTTTATAGACGTATCAGTCATCAGGTTTACCCCGTTTTTCCTCATTCTGAGGATTTACCAACATGTGCCACTGTCACACTAGTTTGTTTACTCATGAGCCAAACTACAGATAGCGCGCGAGTTGAATGCAGTCGGGGTCTGAGGTAAAGAGCGGGAGCATCTCCCCCCGCTATCCGCACGCCCCACCTCACGCGCCTGGGCGGGTTGGGCGTGCGGATAGCGGGGGGAGACATTCGCATTCCTAAGCTCTGCGCAACAACTCGCGCGCCTACTGTATGTCTAACAATATTAATATTTTTCTCGAATCATCTAAACAAATCTAAAGTTTTTCATAATATATTATCTACCGAAAGTCCATAAACAAAGTTAGCTTCAATAACTCAAATTTAAAATAAATAAGACCAATACTCCCTCTGCTGAAAAGTTATTATAAATCTATACTAATATTATAAGGAGGAAAGATTCGATTGTTTGTTTGTTTACATTGAATAGGCTCCGATAATACTGAACCGATCTGAAAAAATATTTTACTATTGGAAAGCTACACTATTTTTGGCTGACATAGGCTATATTAAATTTTCCAAAATATTATAAAACTCCCATACCTACGAGACATCGTACATTACGTAGTAGGTATATAGGCACACTACTTTTAAAATCTGTTTTCTTTAGCAAATCGTACCCGGGCAAAACCGGGGCAGGCAGCTAGTTATACATAAATCGGAACGTCAACGTTCCCCACTCCCGTTGGAACTGATCATAAAACTATCAAAACAGATTAACGCCGGCTAGAGACCGGCACGTTTCCTCTCTCCTTCGAACCAAAGCAATTAACTTGTTGGCTCCGGTCAGAGGCTCTATTCATCTCGCACAATATAAGAAAAGACGTAATCATGTCGAAAGAGGAATCACGTCCAACGAGCTACAGCGCCGGAATTCCGTCAGGCCCGACATCCTCTGCAGTCTTCACTGTGGATAATTTTCAGGCAAGAGAGAAACTTTTTATACTCCCCCGTTTAGTACTTTTCTAAAATGAGGAGAAAACCTTGAAACAATACTTTGCGTCTATTTTGTTAATTTCACCGACGCGGACGGTTTAAATATAAATCTACGTCATCACTACATAGTATGAAACAAAGTTGCTTCCCGCTGTCTGTCCCCATGTCGCCGCCCCCGGAGAACAAAATGACAATCGCTATTGTCTTGATTTTAATGTTATACCATATTCGACTTTAATGGAGCTTAATACATCTATACAATTTTTTTCATAATTTTTTTGTCGTTACTCATGAAGTTATAAAATAATGCAATAGTATTCGAAGTTTTTTATTACCTAAATAGTTTCGCGAATAAAATTGCCAGATAACAATAGTAAACATTTTCAACTAGTATCAAAATGATAATATCGATAGCCACAATATTCCCGTGCAAACGAGTCTATAAAAATAGTGCTATGGATGTTGTCATTTTATTCTAGTAAAAATATACCGTGTTTGGCAATATCGTGTTTACCAATAATTTGTTTCATTTTGAAGGCAAGAACAACAGTCCAAAGTTCTATTACCATACAAAAATGGAAAAAATATAACGAGGATACAATGGTAAGTGATATTAAATTTCGACAATTGAGCTGTTAATAAAATTATTATACAATATTGCAATATTTGTTTTCGCTTAGATGAACCGAGAATAAAAAGACAACGGACATAGAAAAAAAATGACGTTGATTAATTTTTATCAATATCTTATTTTGTTAATATCTATTTAATTATACTACTGTTAATTACAACACTTTTACAAAAAAAATATTTAAAAAAATATCTTTCATATGAGCTCATTCACTTACAATACTGTTCAGTGAATCATCAGCAATCAACGAAAAACGGTTTTTTATTTTTCCTGGAAAGTTGTGATTTTGCGATTGCCATTTTGTTCTCCGGGGGCGGCGATGTATGCTTATATCTTTTAAACTACGCAACAGATTTTGATGCGGTTGTTTAATAGATGATAGAGTGTTTCAAGAGGAAGGTTTACATGTATAATACACCTGTTCAAAGCCGAGGCGGGTCGCTAGTATAACAATATAGGGCTTTGTAACCATCATCATCATCCTAACATCCCCTACAGTGTTCGACAATTTTCATTTGGCGATAAGTTTCAGAACAGAGAAAAACTTATCCTACTATATTATTTTTCTAAAATAAGGAGTAAATTAATACAATACTTTGCGTCTGTTTTGTTAATATCAGAGACGCGGCCGGCTCTGCGTGTAAGGCTTTGTAACTTTAATCGTCATCCTAACATCACCTGCAGTTGATCGGTTTTAGTGCTTCTCCGCACTAGGTTTATCTCAAAGGGTTATTTTTGTTATAAAAATTTAAATAACCCTTTGAGATCACTTGCAGTCTTCGCTGAGGATAATTTTCAGGCAAGAGAAAATTTTTTTACAATCCCCGCTTAGTACTTTTCTAAAATGAGGAGTAAAACTTGTAACAATACTTTGCTATTATGTACTACGGGACTAATCGCGCACTAAAAATCGCTTGGTTGCCTGGAAGAAATCGCTTAAGGCGATAAGGCCGCCAGTTAGAAACCTAAATTGTATTGTTTTTGTCCCTATAATTTATTCTTTATGTGGTTGTCTAATAAAGTGTTATTGTTTGTTTGTTTGTTGTTTGTTAAAAATTACGAGATAAATAAATACCTCATCATCCCGACGTTTCGACCGAGTTGCATCGATCGTGTTCACGGGTAGACTGGAATGTGAAACAGCAGGTACCGCCAATTCAACTTGAACTTAAATTGTAAATTTGTCACCACGACACACCACAATGACGGTATCTAATAATGTCTTACTACTTAATAGTTTCAAAACAACAATACTTTGCGTCTGTTTTTTAATTTTACCGTCGCGGACGGCTTAAAGACAAATCTGCGTGTTATTTAAGGCTTAGTTACTGTCATCATCATTACTCACCTCAGTAACTGACAGCTTAGCTCAGTTCATTTCACTGGCGAGCATAAGCTTTATGCTTTTCGCTAGACTTCCTTGTTTGTTGATGTTCTCAACGGGGTGATTGGCTTCAATAAGTCATTATACTCATCATAGTAAACCAAGAAACTCGCACACATCCACTATGGACTCTCATACTTTAGATGTAAATTAATGTCCCAACAAAAACATGGCCTGTAAAAAGTACACCACTCGAGCAACTGCAGTGAGCAAATCTCACTTCTTTTTGCTAGTGATGGTTTATCACCAACACCGCGCGCTCCCACCGCGGACCCACTGAGTCTCCAGCGCGGCCGCACTGAGCTACCGAGCAGCCACCACGCCCCCACCGCGGCTCCTCTGAATCCCCACCGAGTGCCCATCAAGCCCTCACTGCGGCCCCATCACGCCTCCACCGTGACTCCTGTAAGTCCCCACCGTGCCCCCACCGCGCTCCCACTGAGGCCCCATTGAGTCATCACCAAGCCCCCACCACGTCCGCGCCATACCAGCACCACGCCCGCACTACGCCTCCACCACGTCCCCACCACGACAACACCACGCCCGCCGCCATGAGCCACCGTGCCCCCTACCCTACTACTAGCCCACCCCTGCCCTACCCTTGCCCTAGAGATTTAAAATTTTAATCTAGTAGGGACATAAACTAAAATCCGAAGTCAAACCGCAAAGTTATCTTGGTAATCACCTATTTCACGTACTACAGTTAGAATTACAAACTTATTTGTGTAGATACTAAAATAGGAAAACTAGACCAAAATTAAAGTAGGTTTGATTTTTCCCTTGCTATTTAGGCTAAATTTTAATGTTACGCAAACGTTCGGTTAAATTTAACAATTGGTTAAACAAGCTGTGTTTTTTGGTGTTCATCATTTGCAGATAACCGGTAAGATAATTAAACTTTTCTGAGCGAATGACTCGTTAATGAATGAATGGTATTATACTACTATAAAAAATAACATTCCGTCCGGATACATTAGCTTTTACCCAAATAATTAATAGTTTAAGATTTAACGAACGGTTAGTAAAGAAAACATCTGTTGGTGAACTCGGGTCCAAACAACTTTGTTAGACCCAAGTTCACCAACGCTTGATTTAGTTAAACGTGTGATTACTGTATTTAAACAACGATTAAACTCGCGTTTACTCTAGTTCACCAACAGATGTTAATTTATCAACCGTTGGTTAAATCTTAAACCGCTTTTTAACGAAATTTTGCTGTTCAGCAAGCCAAACCGTTGGTTAGATACAGTAATCACACGTTTAACTTAAACAAGCGTTGGTGAACTCGGGGCAAGGATAGCGGTGTCCGTCACACGGCGGTGAATGATGACACTAGAACTATGAAACTAACTACCTACTATGAAATATTTTCTATGCAAAAAAAATGGCACGGTTTCTTATATCATTGTAGATGTAAGTACCGTATAAAGTGAGAGTGAACTAATCACATCAGTAATATTACGGCCGCTGTAAGACAGCACTACTATCCAAGGAAACCGGAGTTTTAATGATTTATTCCATCTCTAGATAGATAATGTTAAATTTGCGATAAAGATTGCTACGTGCTATAATTAGTACCTAGTCCTGTACACGGAGGGCGCTGGTAGCCAGTAGCACAGTTTAATTACTAGTACAGGCACCAGCCAAACCCATAAGCTATTGTATAATTATGTTTGATTCTGGATTTTGTATAATTACGTCTAGTATTTTGTAACTTTCAACACAATTATGTATTTTTAATAGTGTTTTTTGTAATACTGGTTTCAATAAATCATTATAATCAGACATAATACAAAAAACAGAGAAAACAGATGCTGAGACGTGTGAAGCAACCGGCGGCCTTATCACTGAAAGTGATTTCTTCCAGGCAAGTCTACGCTTTCTGAATAACCCTGTACCTAGTAATATTATCCAGGTACTACTCTCGCTAATTTAAACGTTTTCCGCGTTACCACAACAGATTTAAACACGCTTTGAACACTGTTTAACCGTGAAATTTGTTCTGATAAACAGTGTCACCTTTCGGTTTAGGAATTCAGGATGTACGGAGTAGACAGGACTGGTAGCTTAGGAAATTGTCAAAGCAAAACGGTTCTGGAAAAGTAATGAATGATTGAATATAGCTATTATAGAACTAGGTGCAAAACTGCCTATTCCCAAAATAAGACGACTACATATTGATTTTATGTAATCAATGTAGCTCTCATTGGTGTTTGTCTGCTATCGCCAAAATTAAGCTGTGCAATGTTCCGTACGGTCAATCCCTAGAATAAGAACAGTAATAGAAACCGTACTAAAATAGCAAGAGATATAGGTACCAGGTACACTATGTCCCATTTAAAATATGAAATTTAAAAGGTGTTAGAAAAAGCTGCCCAAATAAACCTGAACTTACGTAATTTCGAAGAGTTTCACAAACTAGCATTGAGCTATCTCGGCTGTCCAAATTCAACAAGGTAAAAAGTAGGAAGGTAAAATGACTAGAGATTTGAACCTTCTCACTGGATCTAGAGGGTTCAAATTTCCGAAAAAGACCTAGTTTAACCAAATTTTTAACCATTTTGACGTTCCAACTGGTGATTTTGCCGTAGGCGACATACGTTGCGTTTTTTTGTTCCACTCACTCTCGCGTATGCTGTATAACCAGATAAGAATAAGACAGCTAAGCTGTACCGTATTTTTTATTTGAGTAAAATTTAGCAATATGTACTTTTATTACTTGTCATTCTTCTGAGGGTCAATCTTTGGATAGGTGACCGCGGGTAGCTTAATCCAACTCAGAACTCCTGTGGCTCGGATGGCATGTTAAATTATAGGTTTTTTTAACCGCTTAGAGGCCTTCAGGCGGCTTAAAAGGGCTGGCCTCCACCACCTAGCCTATACGAATTTACTTAGAATAACATTAGAAATAGGTAGGTATTTTATCAAAGTTTTCTTATATGAACCCGCTAAGCAAGCAAAAGTTGCAATAACATTACTGAAAGTAACATCAACAAGCTTGTAACTTACAAATATAAGGTTGCAACGTTCATGCAAGCTTACAGCGAGCTTGAAACGAAGCCCTAACGGCCACGCTGTAGATAAACCCTGTAACTTGCCCAGAGCTGATCTTCAAAACTTTTTATAGCTTTAAAACGTGAAGTTGCAGTTACATTACACATGAAACATATCTGAAAGTTGTAAAGTTAACTTTCCGCAAGTATAATATTTAACATTTCCACAACTTTAAATTTGAAAGGTAATAGTAACTTGTCTCATCTTCCTTGCTCCAAGATTACATATGAAACTTGCATGTGGCTTGCATTTATTTAGTTGTCACAAAGTTATATTTGTAGGTTTCAGTTCCAGTTTCCAAAAAAAACATTATTTTTAGGTTAGGTTATAGTTCTAAGTACAATTCCGAGGGGCGCGTTTGTGTCAGGAAGAATAAGAGACTTGATTTCTCCATTTACAGTAAGAAATGTATTAATCAGATTTACAAATGGGGATACTAATTTCTGCAAACACAACGCCATCGCGATGCAGAAAATCAATGCGATGTTAACGCCATCTAGTATTTTAATGTTAACTAACCAATTCTACAACTTATAAAAATTATGTTCCAGCAACATTACATAGGTAAGGTAAATAACGAGCACCAATCGTAATGTTGTAGGAACGTTGAAAAAAATATAAAACAAAAGACATATTGTCGCGATGTTACAGTATAACATTTCAGTAACTTTCATTTGTAAGGTACAGGCAATGCCAGACAGTGATGTTAGTAAAATTATATTGCTGCAAAGTTTTATTTGTAATGTTATAATTACATTTTTGCAACAGTGATAATTACTTACATTTAGGTATGTTTGGGAGGCTATATCCCTGCAAAGTTGAAAAATAAACTTTCATGCGAAATATAACAGTACATAACTAAATAACTTTTTATAAGTTTCAACCTAACAATAAGATTTATGTAACTGACATGTTCCTGCAACATGATTTTTGAAATTTACAAATGTGCCATATACAAACTTACTACAACTTATGGCAAGTTTCATGCTTAGTGGGAAGACAAATAGGTTCACCCTCTATCTGCGTTAATGAATTTATGTTTCATTTTGTTGCTGGCAGAAGCATTCCTAGGGTTCCGTACCCAAAGGGTAAAAACGGGAGCCTATTACTAAGACTCCGCTGTCCATCTGTCTGTCACTAGGCTGTATCTCATGGACGGTGATAGCTAGAACGTTAAAATTTTCACAAATGAAGTAGGTATTTCTGTTGCCGCTATAACAACACATATTAAGAAACGAAAAAAAATAGTATTTCAGGGGGGCTACCATATAACAAACCTAATTTTAGCCGTTTTCCGATTGATATTAATAGCAGTGACAGATAAATGCTTGAAATGTTCACAGAATACTTAGTTAAATATTCACTTTTAAAATAAATAATTAAATTAAAATGAAATCAATATTTATGGGGGCTCCTATACAAAAAAACGTGATATTTTTCAACATGAAAATGCTTGAAATATTTACAGAATCTTACAGTTGTATATTCCCCTCAAAAAATAAATAATGAAATTAAAATATAATATATTAAGGGGTTTCCATACGATACGGAACCCTTCATTCCCGAGTCCGACTCGCAATTGGCCGATTAATCTAAAATGCTATCTCAGCTACAAAACCCAAAGCCTGACCGTGTGCATAAACCACTGTTACCATTACCTTAGTTCTAATGACTCTTCTTACTATGAAAAGTTTACCGAAAAAGATAATAGATGGCGCTAGTAGAAAAATTAGCTCACACAAATGGTTCGTTCATCAGTCTCATGGCATCAGCATATCGTAGAATCTGTGCTGAGTGCGCCATGTTGGTTTTAGTCAATATTTTTAAGATATGTTTTTGTAAATGTGTTCGTTGCTAATTTCAGCGACTACACGTTATCAAAGAAGATTTATGTAATATGACGTTATGACGTTATCACGGCACTGATATTATATCAGAGAAATTTTCATACCTATGTGAGTTATTCCCACGGAACTTAATAACTTTTAAAATCAGCTGTTTCATACGTGTTGTCGATGACGAGCTGCAATTTCGGTTGGAACAGCTGAACTTTTTTTCTCGAATTCCGAGAGTGAATTGACAAAAATTTATCATAATGAATTGAAAATGATCTTAATCACCTTTCGGTTTCGTACAGGGCAAGCAGATAGCCCTGTAGGTATATTTCTGCACAATAAGATCTACTGTAATTATTTTTTTTGAATAACTTCCATTTTAATTATAATTATTTTTCGCAAAATCATATTTTTTTTACATTATTGTTGATTTTGCAAAAACGGCTTAGCAGATTTCTGTAAAATTTAAATGGGACCACCTCCTTTCGAACTAAAAAAGAATTTTACGATTCGGTTCACAATTGACGGAATTATCGATAAATATAAAAAAATACATACAGACGAACATAGAACCTTTTCCTTTTTGAAAGTCGGTTAAAAAGAGACAGCACGCACTAAAATGCTGTCAAACACGAAGCTTGACCAAAGATTATACAATACCTACTTATTATTGCACATTTAATTTTGCATCGATAAAAGTATTAGAGTAATTCGTCATTTAGTTCGTCGTTATGGAACTAGATGGCGTTGTTAAGGCTTAAATCGCGATGGCATTTGTTCCGTAAAAAATGTGGGTCTACTTTTGCAGTCATTATCTGCTATCTTGAAGCGAAAGGAAAATACAAAAATACAGTATGAGTTTTTGGAATAACGATCTTGTCTATGACAAAGATCTTATCAAATCAAACCAGAACGACTTAACTTAGGTCAGTGAGTTCTAAAAACAACAAAAAAGGTAACTTCGCATCTATAAATTTTATCGTACAACAATTAAGCCAAACAGCACGCGGGTGCACCGATTCCAAGGCCTCGAGCTGATACTTAGCCGAGCCATCCCCAATATGGCAGCAGTATTCCAGACACGACCGGATCTGTGCTTGATACAGATTACAGAGTAAGCAACTGTCCCAGTGTGAAATAGCGCATAACCTTGTTCAGGATACCCAACTTCATACCAGTCAATTTGGCCCTTGATTAGTTCGGGTCCAGACTCGTGGTTACACCGCTTTGTTACACCAGTGTGACTACGAGTAAACTTTTTTACTCGTGGTTACACCGAGTGGTGTAACCACAAGTAAACTAATAAAACGTAGGACTCGTGGTAACACTGCTAGTGTGGGGAAATAAAACAAATCTTAACGGAGGGGTTTACATTAACAATATTTATTTTTCGCAAAAAATGGCAAAACCGTTTTCCATCGTGTACAAAATTCCAATATCGTCGTTGCAAATTTAAAACCTTGTGACATTTTTCTTAAAAATTAGATTTTCAAATTTTTTGCAAGATTCTTTTAGGAGCTATCATTTGCAAAAACTCCTATGTGAATATCTTAATATTTCACTGACACACGGTGCATTTATAAATTGCCTTATGTTACAGCCTACTAAGAACTGTTGATCAGTTTTCAGGGTTCCGTACCCAAAGGGAAAAACGGGACCCTATTACTAAGACTTCGATGTCCGTCTGTCCGTCTGTCTGTCCGTCTGTCGCCTGTATCTCATGAACCATGATAGCTAGGCAGCTGAAATTTTCACAGATGATGTATTTCTGTTGCTGCTATAACAACAAATACTAAAAAGAAAAGAAAATAAATTTTTAATAATATTTAATAGGGGGGCTTCCATACAACAAACCTGATTTTTTAGACGTTTTTCGCTCTATTTTAATAATGGTAACAGGTAGATGCTTGAAATTTTCACAGAACATTTAGTTTTATATTCAATTCAATAATAAAATTAAAATAAAATAAATATTTAAGGGGGGCTCCTCATACAGTACGGAACCCTCCGTGTGCGAGTCCGATTCGTACTTGGCCGATTATTTTTGTTTTTCTCAATATGTTACTTATTGCACATAAGAGATTTTAAATTTGCAAAGACGATATTTCGCTCGAATTGTTTACATTATTGTTGATTTATCAAAAACGGTTCAGCCGATTTCTTTAAAATTTAAATGGGACCATTTCGGGAGTATACCCTTTCGAACTAAAAAAGAATTTTTCGATTCGGTTCACAATTGGCGAAATTATTGATGTTCATCGTGTACAAAATTCAGATATTTCGCTCGAATTGCTTAAATTATTGTTAGTTTTTTTTTAAATGGCTGAGCCGATTTTTGTAAAATTTAAATGAAACCACCTCGGGAGTATACCCTTTTGAACTTAAAAATAATTTTTCGATTCGTTTCACAATTGGCGAAATTATCGATGAACATACCTACACACAGAAAAAAAACATACTTTTAACATAGACCCTCCTCATTTTTGGAAGTCGGTTAAAAAAACGAGAAAATCGATAAAGTAAAAACTGGCTTTCGATTAAGTAGATATTAACAATGAAAATAAAAACCTACTAGGTATCTCCATGCTTCCAGAGTTCCCTCGAAGGACGATCAAACTTGATCTAGATAAGCTTTGGAGTCGTTACCCAGCTGGACTTTTAAAGATAAAGAAAAACTTTTCGATTCGATTTCGAAAGATTCTGTAAGAAAACGTTTCAAAGTTAGTGCAGTTTGCGACGGACTCGAAAGCTCCGAGTCTACTGATCCAACTCCAAATATGTAAATAAGTAGATTGGGAGTATATTTAGAATTCTTACAGTGATGCAAGCAAGAAAGTGATTCAGTGAAGCCTATCGTTACAAAAATGAATTAAGAGTGGAACTATTTACCTACTAGGAAAGGGTTTTCATTTGTGCAAATATCAGTAACTGTTAGCAATAAATTATTAAAGTCACTTGTCTGTCAGTTGCTCGATTGCTGGTTTGGTTTTTAGGGTCCCGTACCCAAAAGGTAAAAATGGGACCCTATTACTAAGACTCCGCTGTCTGTCTGTCCGTCGTCTCATAGACCCTCCTCATTTTTGGAAGTCGGTTAAAAAAACGAGAAAGTCTGTCTGTCACCAGGCTGTATCTCATGAACCGTGAGCTATTTGTAAAAATTTCAGCTTTCTAGCTATAGAAAGCTGAAATTTTTACAGATGATGTATTTCTGTTGCCGCTATAACAACAAATACTAAAAACAAAACAAAATTAATAATTAAGGGGGCTCCCATACAACAAACCTGATTTTTTTAGCCGTTTTTTGCTCTATATTTATAATGGTAACAGGTAGATGCTTGAAATTTTCACAGAATATTTAGTTGTGCATTCACTTCATTAATAAATAATATATTAAAATAAAATAAATATTTAAGAGGGGAACAGAACGAAAAAAATGCACATGCCCTTTAAAAAATTGCTTAGCCTGTGACATCACATTGTCGTGCAAAAGTTAAAGATGCTTTATAATCAGAAAATAAAACTAGAATGAAAAATAAATTAATGACATAACTGTTATTTTGACTAAAATTCTAACGAAAGTATTATTAGACCCATTTTAGTTTTTATCGGCAAAAAATATGACCCTGGATGTTGTTAGGGTTTACATATATTATTTACTGTGTTATCTGTTACATAAAACCAAATTTGGCCCGCTGAAAGCTTTTTTGATAAGAGCGTCCTGTGTGTTATGTGTCCGAGTACTTATTAAATTTTGCTGTCATCATATCAACATTTCAGAAAGCTTCCCTCAGTTAATTTGAGATATTGCTTAAGAATAAAGTCGATCTGATGCTCCTGCGTGAAAAAAAGGAAAGACACCAAAAAACACACTTCCAAATTTATTATATTAGTAAATTTTATCCATCAATGTCGATAGGTTGTGTAGCACAAAAAGAGAATAACAAAATATAAAAAGGAAGTATGGATAAATAGGCATTACCTATAAAATAACGTGTTTCAAAACCACCAAACATATAATAAATAAGATACCAACTTCAAACATCACAAGTCTATAAAACCGAATTTATGTATGAAAAACAGACACATCAAGACGGGATAAAACAGGCATTAAAGTCGCGCAAATAAAGTTGCAACAACAAAGAACCTAAATTGCCGTTCACCTTAGTATAAGTGAGTACTTAATTATAAAATATTTCATTAAAAATGGAAGTAGGGCGCGACATGAAGTCGTTAGATACGGTATTTAAACGTGAAAAAACAGAGGCATCAAAACGCAAAAAAAAAAAGGGCAGCAGTCTCGCTAAAAAAATTGTAACTACAAAGAACCTAAAGCCTCGCGCACCTTGGTATACGTAAGACGTAAGTACTTAGTACGTAATTCTAAAGAAGTTCGTAAAATAAAAAATGGAAGTACGACGCGATATGAAATTGCAATGAGGCTGGGCGTCAACGACGTGTCTTCGGGGACTGGGGCGAAGACAAATCCTACGATAACGCCTTCATTACCCTCGCGTCAACCCTCCTCTTGTCCCGCCTGCGTCACCGCTTCAATCTTTTTGCGGATATTACACTAAAATTATGACAATGACGCGAAACGGCTGCAACGCCCGCTCTCGCGATGATGAATGACCGATTGGAATTCAGATCGTTCTGATCGAGATATCTTTGTTTCCAGTGTAGGAAATAAAGGCATTTTTAAAAAATATTTATCATCATTTTAGAAATAACATGTTATGATCTTCGAGCAAATATCTACAGAGCCACAGTCCCTATACAAAAAATCTAATAAAAATTCCGAGCGCCGTCATACATAGCGACTTAGATATTTACATTAAATAATTCACAATGAATTTGAATTTGGCTCGGACACGTTTTTTGCACGATTGTGAATTGAGTCACAATCTGGTAATGATATTAACTCAAAGGTTATGTTGGAAGAATGGTGATTAGTTCGTATAGGCTGGGTTACTAGACTTGGTGTCAGTGTTTTTCAGCTTCCTGAAGGCCTCTGACATGGCTTAACGGTTAAAACACCCGAGACCTACAATGGAAGAATGATTTAAAGTGACTTGCGCCCAAGGCGATCGATTTTGTAAAATATAATAGTTTGATAGTAAATTCGTAAATTATGGAGTTGTTATAAATAGTGACATAGAAAATATTCCTATAACATGTAGCTCTTGCAATGTTATGAATAATTTTGAACAGACTTGCCGAATTACAATACAATACAATATAACTATATTGTACACCAAAAAAAACAGCTTAAATAACAAAGTAAGTACATAACATTCCTAAAATTAGGTGGTACAAGGGCGGCCTTACCGCCTTGAGCGATTTCTTCTAGGCTACCTTTGGATGGAAAGAAATCAGAGTACAAAAAAAATGTGGTTGGTGGTGTGTACTAAACAAATGTGGAAAAATAATAATTATTATTTTCTTACAAACCAAATACAATAATTACACATTATAATAATATACTACGTCTTCAATAATATAAATATACATACATAAACAATTACATAAATATACAGGGTTATTTCTAATCAATTAGCATCCTTTTAGGGGCTTAGTCTGTACATCAAAACGGACAACTTTTGTTCTAAGACTTTTGTCAAAACTCAAAAAAATTTTTGTTGTTCCATAGAAAAATATCGTTCTCTCGCGACAAAATGTATGGAACAGCAGATTTTTTTTTTGAGTTCTGACAAAAGTCGCAGAACAAAAGTTGTTAGTTTTGGTGTACAGAATAATCCCCTAAAAGGATGCTAATTGATTAGAAATAGCCCTGCATAATAAGTACCTATAATAATATTTGCATACAACAAATATCACATACATATAGTTGTGTAACTATATGTGATATTTGTGAACTAGGTATGTACATTTATTGCACTGTATTGACATAATATATACTTGTACACTTAACCTTATATTGTGATTGGACCTTATAACTTAACTTATTACGCTGGTCCAATTCGCTTAAGACCCTGTAATAACTGTAGCTAACCAATTCAATAAAATTTACCTATTATAGATAAAAAATCTAATTCAGTAAGTTAAATACATACTATTACTTTTATATTTTGACAAGGAACAGCATTGCAACAAAAATCACTTTGTTCTAGAAACTCGCCAAAGATGTTGGTACGTCAGGAACTTTGTCGAAATTACGGTTGCAAAGCCTTGAGCCGGCGACGTAAAGTCGCACGTCCATCGGTTTTTTTTTATCGAACACATTCCGAAGCGTGTGCCCTGGAATTGCACAATTTGATCCCGTTCACCCTTTCCTATTATAGGACAGCCAGATAATCGCGACCAAAGCAACCGTATGTGGTGGACATTCCTCGAATATACACAAAGAGTATTGGTTCCACATTTTTATGCGCGCGAGGGTGTGAAATTGTATGCCCCAGTTAACGGCAAAGTTCAAAAAACTAAAAAAATCAATTTTTCCAATTATTTCGTGTGTCTGTATTTCTATATTATGTACCTGCAGCATCATAGTAATTGAACGAAGGGCCTATTTTGAAGTAGACTATTTCGTTTAAAAGCTAAAGTAATAGTAATTCCTACTTATCTGGTACTCGTATCAAGACTACATAAAAATCTGGACCTCAAAAATCTTTGTATTGTATTCATATAAAATGTCAATGTGTAATTTGGTCCCGAGGGAAGCTGTGGTCAATGACATAACAATTTATGTTTACAACACGGTTACCACAACTGGGATATTAAAATAATTGGCCAAGTGCGAGTGGGACTCGCGCACGATGGATTCCGTACCCTATGAGAACCCCCTTAGCCCCATTTCAAGCTTCTACCTGTTGCCGTTATTAATATGGAGAAAAAAAACGGCAAAAATAATTACGTTTGTTGTATGGGAGCCCCCTTAAAAATTTATTTTATTCCGTTTTTAGTATTTGTTGTTATAGAGGCAACAGAAATACATCATCTGTGAAAATTTCAGCTGCCTAGCTATCACGGTTCATAAGATGCAACCTGGTGACAGACAGACAGACGGACAGACGGACGGACAGCGGAGTCTTAGTAATAGGGTCCTGTTTTACTCTTTGTGTACGGAACCCTAAAAACAATCTTATAGGTGTGGTCAAATTCTGAACTACAATCAATTGATTAAAAATTTATATTTTTGTTCACAGGTCTACTTCGTCTACAGCAGCTATTTCAACACCTAGTTCCTGGCAAGGCTCCTTTCCGGATCTCATACGTGAAGCGAGTGTCCAACGCGTCTGATGCAGTCAGCTTCCTACGAGACATAGAGAAGCTCGACCGTTGGAGCTCCAAATACGTGGTCTTGGACTCCTCGACTGCTTTAGCGAAAGAAGTCGTCATTTTACACGTACGAGACGTACATCTCGGAAGGAGGAACTATCACTACTTTTTGACGGGACTGGTGAGTAATATTTCGATCTTAATAGATCGAGTAATAATCGACTTCAAAAAATAAGGTTCTCAATCGTCTGCATTTTTTTTTAACCGACGAAACGAAGGAGGTTTACAAGTGGACAGGAATATTTTTTTATGTATAACCACGCATAGCTTTTTACAGAGCCCCATTACAATAATGCTTGTATTGTTTGGTAGATCATCCTTCATATTGATACTTTATACCTCATTTTTTAAATATCAACAATAACGATAAAAATACTACATTGATGATGCAGTGATACGTGCGAACTATTCGAATTCTGTACACGGTTGAAGGCAGTTGTGCCTTTTTTCCCGAAAATTAATTATTTTAATTCTTGCTGTGCTTACAGTGATTGCTCAACAGTCTGTGCCGTAGGAAGCGAATGTGTCGCGTTCGATGCGGATAGGTGTGCGCAATTAGGAAAATGTAATGCAGAGCTGATTTTTTTCGTAATATTTCTTATATACGCTGAGACCACACGTTAGGTACATCGTGAAGAACTTATACTATGGAACCAACCCCGAAAAAGGGAGTTTCCCTACATTTTGGATATCAATACATTTTTTATATGGAACAGATGTTAATTTTGTGATATCAAAGATGGTTCCATAGCTACACCTACGTCATGAGTGATTTCACTTAAATACAAATTACTATAATTATGTTTCGTAAAACCTTGTATTATATCAACCAATGAACCAATCAAGATAGTTATTCTAACAATTTACTACTAGTTCTATGTTAAACCGATTTTTTTCTGAAAAATAAAACCGTGTGGCTCAACGTACCTACGTAATGAAATCTTCCAGGCGAAGGCCCCACGATTTTATATTTGAGTTATTATTTTTTAGCTTTTAGTAGGTACATAAAACCTTTAAATTTTAAAAAGTTTTTACCAATTTTATATTTCATATTATTTTACCCGGATTTATCAACTATAGACATGGTTTGCTCCCGAAAGTGCTGGTTAAGTATAGATGACTCTGGCAGTCAAAAGATTAAAGGCTTTACCTTTAAAGTAAAGGTTTGAAGAATAAAAAATATAGCAGTCTTTTTTCTTCTCATCTAGGTACTAAATAATTATTTTTCGCAAAAAAATGGCAAAACTGCCTTCCATCGTGTACAAATTCGAATATTTCGGTCGAATTGTTTACATTATTGTTGATTTATCAAAAACGGCTAAGCCGATTTCTGTAAAATTTAAATGAAACCACCATGGGAGTATATTCTTTTGAACTAAAAAAGAATTTTCGATTCGGTTCACAATTGGTGAAATTATCAATGTGCATCGTGTACAAAATTCGGATATTTCGCTCGAATTGCTTTCATTATTGTTGGTTTTTTAAAAAAACGATTATACCCTCGGGATTATACCCTTTCGAATTAAAAAAGAATTTTCGATTCGGTTCACAATTGGTGAAATTATCAATGTGCATCGTGTACAAAATTCGGATATTTCGCTCGAATTGCTTTCATTATTGTTGGTTTTTTAAAAAAACGATTATACCCTCGGGATTATACCCTTTCGAATTAAAAAAGAATTTTACGATTCGGTTCACAATTGGCGAAATTATCGATGAACATATGCAAAAAAAATACATACACACGAACATAGAACCTCCTCCTTTTTGGAAGTCGGTTAACAAAGAGACTAGACTTTATAAATATGTTTAGAAATGTTAAAAGGACTTGAAAATTGTGACCATTACAACAGTATTTATAAAAATGCCACTATACCCGTGAATTGTATACCTTATTTATTTTTATACAACATGTATTCGTATATTGCATGTATATATGTTGTTGATTCAGGTAATGGACGACCGCTGGGAAAGAGAGGTCACGGAATTCGGCGCTATTAACATAACTGGATTTAGACTTCTGGATAATTCGAGAAAATTCGTTCGGGATTTTCTCGACCTCTGGAAAAAGGATTCCATCTCGGTGAGTTGTTTTATTATAATGTGAAGTCAGTGAGACTTAATTTTATTAGGGATTTTAAAGCTTTACTCAGAAAAGTAGTGCTAGTTCTACAGATATCGCAAGATAGGACATGTCTCAATATATTTTTAGAAACAGTTTTAGTAATTAGTAATTTTTGTAAGTATCGTCATTCTATACTAACTTAAGTTGGTTGTGTATAGGTACCTACTCGCTTAGATTTATTCTTCTTGTTTTTGATACTTACGATTTCAAAACTGTTATAGCTGGAAAAGTGCAGTAAGGGGAGGGGGGGGGGGCTGTAAGCTGAGACACAGGCTTCGGCCTAGTTCGGCAACAAATGCCTGATTCTAGCTATAATACAGTTCCAAAAATTCAGCCCAGTTACAGAGTAAAGCCTCACCAATATGGTTAGTTGGTTACCTTTCAGATATGGTACCCAACTGAACTTGAACTATCGCTAAAATAAAAAATGTGCAGAAACTCTATCATGATAGAAAGATACTTTAACTTGAATTTTTCTACTTCATACAGCGCTGCAGGCCAGCTGAGCGCTAGGAACTCTTGAAAGTTAAAAACTCTAGTTGAAAAACTGTCGCCAAGCACTTAACGCTGTGTCCCAGGCGCTTTCTTCCTTTTGAGGGACAAGTCTTTTTCCAGGATAGTTATTTTTATCATTTAACGGCTTTTCAACCGGCCATAACTATCTGCACATTTGAAACATTTGCACGTTTGAGTAGGTACCTACTCGTACATAGCATTGGATTTCTAATTAACATGTTAGGAATTTATAAAAAAAACTTGTACATATGAAATAAAAGTTGGTATTGGTATATTTTAACCCCCGACGAAAAAGAGGGGTGTTCTAAGTTTGACGTGTCTGTTTGTCTGTCTGTGTGTCTGTTTGTCTGTCTGTGGCATCATAGCGCCCGAACCACTGAACCGATTTCAGTTTAGTTTTTTTTTGGATGAAAAGAGACTTAATCGAGAGTGTTCTTAGCTATGTTTTATAAAAATCGATTGAGCCGTTTAAGAGTTATGGTGGATTAAAGTGGGGATGGAAGAACCAAAATTCTACAAATGTGCCCAAAATGGTTGTCAATTGAAAGTTTGTTGTCAAATATTTTTGTGTCGGGGTTTTTTTAATTAGGTATATTATAATTAACTTACTCGTAAAAGAGAAAAATCAGATTAGTTGTGTGGGAGCTCCTCTTTATTTCTTTTTCTGTATTTAGTACCTATTTGTTTTTATAGCGGCTTCAAAAATATATCATTACGTGAAAATTTCAATATTCACACAAGGTACAGTCTGGTGGCAGACAGACGGACGGACAGAGGCTTAGTAATAGGGAAATAAGTCGGTCTTTTTAACCTTTGGGTGCGGAACCCAAAAAACTATCATGTACCTACATATGTAATTTATTTCATTTATTACATTGTAATTTATTTATATGTAATTTATTTCGGGATTCGCTCTGTCAAATAAAGAGAGAAAAACATAAAAAATGCCACAGAACACGTGTATTTTAATAATAAACAAAATGCTTCATTTAATTTTTGGACAATCACATGTTATGTGACTTTTGATCATCAATAAACCTTTATTTTCGTTAGTTAAGTTAAAAAGATTTCGTTAGATTTTCTCAGTAATTGTACTTAAATCAAAATATTCTACAAAGATCGATAAACTATTTATTCAGCGGAAATGAGGTCAGTCACCAAATATACTTTGTATTCAATTTCAAAGGCAAGTAATTACTTAACGCAAACTAATTACTACCAATTTTAAAGGAAATGTTGACTGCGATATTCCCGAAGGGAATGCTCGTAAGTAGGTCACAGTATCAATATTTGAATTATTGAATGGCCAATCAGTAATATTTAGTATTGTAGCTAAATAGTGATAGTGTAAACTTTACACTGCAAGGTAATGATAGTGAATGAAAATACCGGCTATTACGAATAAAACAAAAATAATCGACCAAGTAGGCGTCAGACTCGCGCACTAAGGGTCTCCCTTACAGATGGGAGATCCCTTAAATATTTATTTTAATTTAATCATTTATTATTGAAGTGAATATTTATATATTTAGTTATGCAAATATTTTATAAATATTTCAAGCGTTTACCTGTTACCATAACTAATATCGAGCGAAAAACGGCTTAAAATTCAGGTTTATTGTTTGGAAGCCCCCCTTAAATTATATTATTTTCTGTTTTTAGTACTTGCTGTTATAGTGGCAACAGAAATACGTCATCTGTGTAAATTTCAACGTTCTAGCTATTACGGTTCATGAAATACAGCCTGGTGACAGACAGGCGGACAGCTGAGTCTTAGTAATAGGGTCCCGTTTTCACCCCCTTAAAAATGGATATATCATATTATTCGTTTGAAATTCAAACCTTTGCAATTTTATAAGACGACTGATAATTGTTCGATTCCGAATCCAATTTAAAAAATGTTTTTAGAAAATAGAATCACTATACTTACCTTTTTTCGATTAAGTAATTCTGACCATTCTAATTCTGACCAGAAACCACAATACACACTTACACAAAAAATGATATAAAATGATATGGTAAAATAAAAATTGGTTTGATAAAACTCACTTCCTGTGGCTATAACTTTAGAAAGCTAAAATGCTCCGATGTTCAAATAGCTTCCACGCTATATTACTATCGCAGAGTCAGACCCAGATTCCAACAAAGCGGACCTGGGCGAATTGTTGTGGTACGCGAATCCAGTCCACAAAAGTCACATTAGCGAGAACAAAACCTGCGCTCAACTCCGCTTCACGACTGTCCAGAGCCGGATTAGCCACGTAGCAAGAGTAGCAAATGCTACAGGCCCCGCGCTTTAGGGGGCCCCGCGCTCCAACGGCGTAAAGTCTAGCTTCTAACCATCGACCAGGCATTTTTTCTGTTTTAAATATTGATGCTTCTAACTCCACACGGCTTAACTCTGCAAGCTCACTTCAACACTACAAGCTTCACTAACTCTACACGTTAGTCAGTATAATAAGTGGCTTGGTTGTTTCGTTACAACAATAAATATTCTTATAACAAAGAAATTATGAGCAGTGAATATATCTTCACCTTAGGCTGGTGTAAAGTTAGCAAAACAGCCAAGGCGCATAATATATACCAAAGCGTAAAGTTTGTAAAGTAAAAGCTTGTAGAGTTTAAGGGGTTGTCTCGATGTTAGAATTTTTTGTTGCTTGTGTACCAATACTACCCAATATACATTCAGCTTTACCTGAAGTTCTAGAATGAAAGTCAGTGAAGAAATTGGGGTTTTTCGATATCAACAAAATCTTGAGTATAAAAGCCATGCAAGCCAAACTTTGCACTTGCGCTTTGCTTCCCTTGGCTTGTCTTGGCCACACTACCGTGCCCCCAGATTTGTACTTAACATGTTTTACCCTAAATTTAACCTTACAATTAAGGAGCCTCTTGAGAGAATTTGCCACAGGCCTCTCGCTGGCTGAATCCGGCACTGCGACTGTCTTTTGTTTTTGCTAATCAAATAAATGGAATTTATACAGTGGGGTACTACATCGCTATACCATTCTGTTTTGGTGGAATCTAACTGTACGGAAAATAAGCAGATATTTTTACTGGATAAATTTAAACAGGCCAAAGCCGCGCTTATGTTCGACGCGGTGCAAGTTTTAGTGGACTCCATCGTGCGGCTGCTGCGCAAGAAACCAGAATTGATAAGAAACGCAGCTCGACGCAACACCAACACCAATTCGTCTGCTGCCCGGGTGATGGAGTGCAACCCTAAGGGGAAAATTACCCCTTACGAACACGGTGAGAAGATCTCAAGGATGATTAAAAAGGTAAGACACGTGACGCAATACCTGCAAACAATAGCTACACTGTTATTATCAGTTATATTTTTATTACATAAAGTAGGTATCCCCAAGGCATCACGGGCTTGTAAGTACCAGAAGCAACGAAAATAGCAACCCTGCCTTCGGCATTTCACACGTTATTATACGTATTTATTTTAAAATTAAAAGTGCAGTTGCTTACTAACCCGTGAGATGTCCTTATGAAAATATAGATTGAAATCTATACTGATCCTTTTCCGAGTAATGGTACATAAAGGTTTACCGTAGTTTATCTTTTCAGCTTATCTGGGATTTAAGATATTTTTAGATCACCCAAATCCAGCTGGTGAACGGAAAACCTTCCCACTCAATTTGTGCGTAAAAATATTGGTATGGCAGATGCATAATTATATTCCTTTAAAAAAGCTTGTTTCACTTACCAATAAAGTGTACGGACGTATAGAAAAAACTAACCGGTTTTGTAATATGTAGGTATAAAAATGTAACAAATAATGTAAAAACCTGAACAATAGATTGCGTATTGGCCGTTAGACAAGCTTCTTTTTCCTATTGTGTCTAACTTGTAGCCATAACCCTTTGGAATAAACAAAAAATTCTCAGTTGCCAGTGCGAATGATTGATGTCAATTTATACATTCAATTACGAGAGCCAGCGAATGTTTCGTTATCCGTGTGGGAAATACGCTCGGCAGCCGCACTGAATATAGGTGGATTTCACAATGATATCAGTGGCGGAAGGCAAACGCCAATAATATTTGAGTTGCGCTAATGGTTTGCTCGCACTTCAATTAATCGCACTAATGGCGTAGAACTCGTTGCGTTACCTACGTCAAACTCTAAGCCAACAGTGTCATTGTATTATATTAATTAACCGACACCCTGCCTTCCAACATTGTCCCTCGCCGGAGACCCATTATCGCTCTCACTACCGCTCATTATAGGTTCCTCTAAGCCCGTGCTTCACAACTTTACCACCACAAAAACTTCTCCGGTAACACGAACGTTAACCTAGTCACAAATGTAAACAAAGGAAATATTTTACGCATTATTTTAATTAGCAAAATTAACCCTGTTTTAGAAACATATTTCGGTACCCCGTTAATGTCTTGTAATTTAAGATAGATGGTCCTCTTCATAAAATTGACGTTAAATAATTCTGTTTGAGAAAGACGACGTGAGTGGATTCTGTAAGAGGATTTTCGGTAAAAGATCGGGTATCCTTCGAAATGTAATAAAATAGTAGATTTTTTGCAACCAGATAGAACGTCAAAGAGAGCGAGCAAAGCTTAAAAAAGCCGGGCGAATCGCAGAGTCGGTTATACGGCGAGTGTCCCTCCCTTTATGAAAACATAAATCGTGAAAGGACAAGTCGAGCCGCACAGTCTTAGTGCGGCGGAACCTGCAGGCTGCGGAGTTAAATCGCTACGTCGAAGTTCATCGCAGTCTGGCTCTTACCCCATATCATAGGGGGCGTCGTGCTCTAGCCTGTCGCTGACATATATCAACTTAACGCTATCTCTGATGAATACCTCCGTAGCGGGTTCCATAGTGCCACATCCGCGCAATAATGTCGGTGCGAAATTTAAATTGCGCTGAATTACTAGAACACAGGTGTTGAATACGGTCCGTCTTTTATACGGGCTGAGTGCAGAGGGCGCGCGACAGTTTCGAGGTGCCGACGATTAATTAGGTTCCCCGGTGACGCGTAATTAACCCCGTACTTGCTAACTGCCCGGATTCGCGCTGCCGCGTGGGAAATATGAGGATTTTTATTACTCTCTCGTAGCTGACATATAATTAGTCAAGCGCTTAGCGAATTTAAATATTGGGCCTTAAAATTTAAAGACAAAAGTGGCGTTGTTTGCTTCAGACTGACATAGAAGGGCTGAGTGGACCGCTCAGGTTCAACGAAGAGGGTCACCGCCGCAATTTCTCGCTCCATATCGTGGAGAACACCGTCGACGGCGACATGGTCGAGGTAAGATAAATGTTATGGCACTAAGTACAACAAGTAAGACGAAATTGCGGGATAACTTTCACCACACTTTCCACTACTAGACTTCGAAAGATTTTTTTTTATTTACACTACCAGTTTTTTTCATAACGAGTTGCCGTGATTGCATAAATTTGATTATTCCGACTTTTTGAAACCATGTTTTTAACAATGGGCTTAATAATAAAATTATATAATCTCGCCATGTACTTTTCCAATTGGCTATCATTATATTATTTTATAATTACTAGATTTTGCCAGCGGCTTCGCCCGCATGATATTTCGAGGCCCTACCTTAACACCCTTAATAAAGGAGGTGGAAAACAAAAAACAAAAAAAAACGATTTGACAGTTCTTTTTTGACATTTTTTGGAGCGCACGCTGGAATAGCTCGCAGATGGCAGAATTTTTCCTACTAACTTAACACTTATTGTTACAATATGGAAAATTTACGCAATATCATTATAATTTATAGCCTATGTGTTTTTCTGATGTATAAGCTATATAATCGCAAAGTTTCATCTCAATCCGTTCAGTAGTTTTTGCGTGAAAGAGTAACAAACATCCACACATCCATCCATCCATCCTTACAAACTTTCACGTTTATAATATTAGTAGGATTCTCATCAGTATGGGTCACTTTTAATATGGAACCAAACGTTGGTCAGGCGTACCATTAGGAGAGGGTATTGCTTGTCTTGTCTTCAGTGATATACTCGTATGAAAATTGCTCTAAAATAATTTCTTCATAACGTTAATATTTGACATGACAGGTGGCGGTATGGTACGATCACAAGGGTTTAGTCCCAGTGCGTCCAAAACTGGCCCCGCTCGACGTGTCCGGGAATTATGACCGTAACAAGACCTACATCGTCTCGACGATCGAAGAACCGCCATACATGATGCGTCGGGCGGAATCTGCTGACTCGGTCCACGAACTCTTCCGCGGCTACTGCGCTGACCTCGCCACTATGCTCGCTGACAAGCTGGAGATCAAATGTAAGTCCTTTATTAAGCCACCGGTACTGCTACCTAAACTATGGCACACCTCTTAGTTTGCCCGCTTTCCCCGAAAAACTGCAGCCAAAGAGATCTTAATTTGGGTACTGAGGATGCGGTAGAGGTCGCCAGATTGTAGTCCCAAAAAAATTGAAAACATATCTTATGTAAATATTGTACATACCTATAAACCTCTGTAAAAAATTACATTAATTCACAACAAGCTGAAAATTTGTGAAATCGTTCAAAATATAATTACGATTTGAACGATTTCGACAATTTTCAGCTTGCTGTGAATTTATGTAGCTGCACTATGGAGTTTTTGTTTAATTTGACCGGACTGTTGACAAAAGAATAAATACTTACGTGTCTTATATTTTGACAGTGTAACTGACAGAAGATGACAGGCTAATTACATTTTTTAGTCGGTATTACAAGTAATAGAAGGAATAATAATAAATAAATCATTACGAACATATTAATTAATTATAACGTATTAATTACTATAGGTAGGTAGGTCTAGGTATGTATGCATGCATTATTATTCACATATTGAAATAGTTATCAGTGGGCCCCAAACTAGGATAAGCCTGTATTTTGGGCACCCAAAACAGTTAAAAAGTACACAATACATAATTAATGACAAAAAAAAATACATTTTTAGTCGGTATTAGATAATCGGTAATAGAAGTATTGCTAAATTTTACTCAAATAAAAACTATGTTACTGCTTTCTTATTCATATCTGGTTATACAGCATACGCGAGAGCGAGTGGAACAAAAAAAACGCAATGCCAAAAATCACCAGTTGGAATGTCAAAATAGTTAAAATTTGGTTACATTTCATTTGTCTTTTTCGGAAATTTGAACTCTCTAGTTCCAGATGAAGGTTCAAATCTCATTTAACCTTTCTACTTTTTACTTTTTTGAATTAGGACACCAGAGATAGCTCAATGCTAGTTTGTGAAACCCTTCGAAATTACGTAAGTTCGATTGTGTGTGCTCGTGATCTTTTTCTAACACCTTTTAATTTTTTTATTTAAAATAGGACAAAGTGATGTATATCTCTTGCTATTTTAGTACTGTTTCTATTACTTTAGTTCTGATTCTATGATCTAACCACTTCTAAAAGAAAAACGTCGCTAGCCACCATTTCTTACAGATATTTTTCAACATCCCAAACATGATCGTCTAATTTAATTGAAGGGAGTTCCCGCGAAGTTGTATAACGAATCATTGCTCTTGACAGATGAGTTTCGCATGGTAAAGGACGGGAAGTACGGAAACGAGAATCCGAAAATAGTTGGCGGCTGGGACGGCTTGGTTGGCGAGCTCGTGAGGAAGGTAACTACTTTACTCTATTTTATTACAACTGTACTGTACTGTACTGTACCAGCCTTTTTGATAGTCCACTGCAGGACGTAGGCCTACCCACGAAGGGTGATTGGGCTGTTATCCACCACGCTGGCCCAGTGCGGGCTGGTGGATTCACATACGCCATCGAATTTCTTCTACGAACGTATGCAGGTTGCCTCACGATGTTTTCCTTCACCAAAAAGCCAGTGGTGTGAAATCAACACATAAATTCCAAGGAATTCATTGGTGCGGGACCGGGTTTGAACCCACGACCTCACGATTGTAAGGCGAGTGTCATTACCACTAGACCACCACGGCTCTCTTTTTTCCTTCTAGTACAAGCTTTTATTTAACTTGCAATGGATGTACCTACGAGTATGTATGTAAGTTCAGGTGGAATCTTGCAAGTTTTTGACCAAATTCTCGGTTTCCGGTTGAGCTGAAATTTTGCACGCATATGTATATCGCGTGACAATGCAATAATATGGTACCATGGAACTGATCTGATGATAGAGTCGGAAGGTGACCATAATAACTCCTGTACAAGATAGACCCGTCGTGTTTGGGCTCGTTTTACTTTTTTTCTGGCTAACACTCTGCTGCTACTTGATATCCAGAATCTCAACAGCTTGTATTTAAAATGTTATTTATATAATATTTTTTATGGTGTATGCTTTAGCTGCTTATTTTACTTCTATGTATTTATTGACCTGGTGTGTGTGTTTAGCTGCTTATTTGATTTTATGTATTTTTCTTAACTAGTTAACCGAGCGAACGAAGTGAGAGAGACCCTCAGTTTTGACTCGACAATTTTACATGGTATTTCTCTAGACGTTGATCTCAGACGGACGGACGGACGGGCGTAACTTCAGTAAAGAAAAAAAAGTTTAAAAATGTATTTTTACTAAGACATTCATTAAAAAGCGAGATGGCGGCGATTCGGTGTTGACTTCGTACACACAAAAAATCATTAAAAAAAACATTATGACTAGTGTGTGTTGGAACGCAGGCCGGCAGAATTATTTTGCTTTTTTAATTTTTCTCCATTTTTCTCCACCATCCGCATGGATTATATTATTAGGACCGATCTAAAAACCCAATATTGTAAATAAACCAATACGTAATCATTTTGATTGCTTATAATATCATTAGATATTAGCTTTTGACCCAATTGAAACAATAATATCTTATATTGTTATCTCTTTACCAGGTTAATTCCGCCCGCTTAATGTAATGTACAAAATAGCGCAAGTAATAAACTCGTACAATCTAATTCCGCTTTGTTTTACAATAAAGCAGCGATAATGCTCTAAACATGTTACATCTACGTTGATCATTTACATTAGTGGTTGAGGGGTTAATAAATACGAAGATTATTGCAAATCGCGCAGCGGGCAGCCAAACCAAGGTAAATGTTCGTATCAATTTTGAAATATCGCATAGGTTTGCTTGAAGCCGCATATCGGATATGTTAGCGACGATTCCTGATCGAGGTGAGGGGCATTTTGAACTATTCTTTATGAAGTTTACAATGAAGTGAAATATGTTTTAAAGGATTTTAACATAATATGTGTGGTAGCCCTGGCCCTGGTGTCAGAGTTTTTAGGCCGCCTGAAGTCCTCTGACTTAGCTAGACTTAAAACAACCAGGACCTACAATTTAACGTGTCATCCGAGCCACTTTAGCGCTCAGTTGAATAATGCTACCCGCGGTCACCCATCCAAATACTGACCGTGCGGAACGTTGCTTAATTAATTCGCTACGAGCGCTACATGTGTGTGGTACACGCTACATTACCTTGTATAATGCATACGTTTACGTTTGCAAACGTGCACGTTAGTAGGGGCAGACTATGCAGTTCCAAACTTATACAAATAAGTTCCGTATTATTTTACATTAAATCAGCATTCATGCTATTACTTTTTGCTCTATACTTACGTGGATTACTTATTTAGGTGATAAGATAATTGCAAGTCGCGCCAAACTGAGGCAAATGTTCGTATCAATTTTGAAATATCGCATTTGCATGAAGCCGCATATCGGATATGTTAGCGATTATTCCCGGAAGATGTGAGGTCTTTTTGAAGTTTACAGTGAAGTGAAATATTAAGCTTTATGTTTTAAAGTATTTTAACATGTGTGTGGTTTAAAACTTGTATAATCCGTTCAGACAATGCAGGTCAAAACTTATACAAAGAAATATCGTATATTGTTTTTCAACAAAACAGCATTGATTCTATTACTTTTTGCTTTATACATACGTTGATTACTTATTTAGGTGATAAGATACTCGTAATTGCAAGTCGCGCCAAACCGAGGCGAATGCTCGTATCAATTTTAAAATATCGCATTTATTTGCATGAAGCCGCATATCGGATATGTTACTCGTAGCGATGACTCCCGACCGACGTGAATTGCATTATGAGCTATGCTTTATGAAGTAAAATATTAAGTTTTACATTTTAAAAGATTAAAACATATATTTGGTTTATTTTTACAATCAAACCGTTTTGCTTTATACTTACGTTTTATGTAATTATGATATTTTGAAGATCATTAGCTTTTTTCTAGTTGATGAAGGGATCTGACTACCTTCCATTTGTCCTATCGATTCGAAATTTGATACCGTGTTACTTCAATGATATTGAAAGGAGATAGAGTTTAAATTGGGTGGGGGGAGTTATAAAAAATTTAATTTTACTATTTTAAAGTTTACAATGAATTTGATTTTTATTTTTTTTTCATTTTCTGAAACAATTTCACCCCTTGCTTGTAAAGTAGTGAGTTATAATTATAATATGTAGGTATAGCGTGTCTCTCAAGAGCATAAGAGCATACCGAATAAGGTATTTTAAAGCGACTTCTATCTTGTCTCTTTGATAAAATTAGCTGTTAAATTTGGCCCTTGGCTTCTATGCTTGTCGGTAAATTAAACTAATCACACAATATCATACTTTTGTTCGAGACATTATTTTCTTTTCCTTGAAGTCAAACTTTATTAAGGTGGCAAAATTGTCACATTTGCTAAATGGGGCGTAAATGTTTACAAACATCTACTTGGTGTCCTGTGTGTCTTACTATCATAGATCGTATCCACTTCTTGTTTCATGTCAAATAAATAATGCTATACTCTCCACGGCAATTTCTTGTTGGAAGTTCCATAAGGCATGCACAAAGGCAAAGGTAGTTAAGACCTGTCTAGCACAAGGTAAGATAAAGTCCAGGTGCACTAGATAACTCATGCAAGGCCCTGATTCTCTATCAAAATGTAATTGTAACTCTCCTATGTTATAATCAAACATTGCGAGCTTTACTTGGAATCAGCCAATTTCAAGTTTAGAATTAGGCAATGTTTAACAGCACAAATTGCACGGTTACACAGTGTTTAAAGCATGTTTTAATCTTTTGTGGTATGGCGGATAATGTTAGTCTAATATCTTAAAAACTAATAAACGCGCTACTATTTGAATTAAAACATCTATCTAGGGCTTATCTCAAACGAAGCAGATATGGGATATCATTGTACTTATACTGAATCCACAAAAAAACTGTACCTTAGCAAAAATTCCTCGACTTTTGACAAAATGTGTGGAGAAACTGATTTTTTTGCTATTTCACGTTGGTCTCATAGTAAAAGCTGACTTTAATAATGAGCAAAATCAAATCCTATAAATTGCCCTATAAATAAATATTTGAAGACATCTTACACACGGTCTCTGACCCCAAACTAAGCAAAGCTTGTGATATGGCTGCCAGAGACTGATATACTACATATATTTATTTTGAAATACATACTTATATAGATAGTAACTAAATAACACCCAGACACAGAACACTTACGTTCATCACATAAACATTTGCTCTGGGTGGGGATCGAACCCACGCCTCTTTGACCCAGAAGTTAGGGTCACTAACCACTGAGCCACCGAGGCAGTCTTATTCAAACATTTGTTTGGAAATAGTAAGTAAGTTCGTATAGGTAGGGTGGATAGCCCTGGGGTCATGAGTGTTTAAGCCGCCAGTAGGCCTCTGACATGGCTAAACGGTTAAATAACCGGGACCTACAATTTAACGTATCATCCGAGCCACGGTAACGCTCAGTTGTAAATGCCACCCACGGTCACCCATCCGAAGACTGACCGTACCGAACGTTGCCCTGACAAACACCTAGTCTTGGACAAATCAGTTAGACTATCGAGTTTGACCATCAGGAAGGACCCAGTCAAACTATGTTATGAGTGCAACACAAATACATTTTGTGTATCAAAACAGTAACGTAAGGATCATAATTGAATTTTAAGTACCTCTTAACAACCACACCTCGCGGTTTGATTCTTATTTTGTAGCGGATTATTCCCTTTTATAAACGTCAAGTACACGGCCGTCGCCACGATATGGAAGTTCAGAGCGAAACAATTTAAAATGATAAGCGACAAATCGGGGTCACTGAACAAGGATTCGAAATTAGGAAAAGGATTACTTACACCGAACCGCGGCCGTTCCGGGGTGTTTTCGTATCTTTATCTTTGGTGGATCATAATAATATCAGGCCCCGAGCTCTATATAAGTGAAGCAGAGATGAGCGGGCACGGGTAAAGTCAGAGCACGTCAGAGTCTGCAATTGGTTTGCTGTCTACAACCGTTCAGGTCTGCCCCGTCCCCTCCGCTTTAGTGGAGTCTTAGCCTGGCGTGGGTCAATCTATGGTGTGCCGTTGATGAAAATTAAATTTTTCGTATTTTTACCCGATTATGGAGAGAGCTAGTAGTATTTTTCATACCGATGAAAAACTACTACTAACATAGGTTAGTAAATATGCCCATGTGTTTACTTCTATCTTCCATACTATTCATTACAATTTGATAAATAAGGCATCGTTGAAAGCTTATTTTTTGTCCGCATGGGTTTTGTGACATTAAGTCTTGTAAGTTATTCTACCATATACAATAAAAACTTATACTAAAACGCTAAAACTTATTAAAATGAAAATAAAACTAATCTAAAAGACCCGTAGCAGAGGGTAAGACTTAGAAGACGTGGCCAGAATGCTATGAACTGAAAAAAAACATAACAATGCCTTGTAAGGAAACAAATAAAATGGCTTAATCGACACATAACAAAAAAATATAACCATAATTTATTCTGCGATTTTGCATGAGTATTCTTGTATTTTTAAATTGTTCGTAAAAACCGTGTTGACGTATTTGATCTCAAGTTCTCTAATCTTCTCCGATGATTTCTATTACGCAATTTGCATTAATTCTGATAGTTAATGAATTTATAATTGCCACTAACAACTCCAAGCACAACTTTCCAATGCTAGTTAAGGTTCCCCAAAACTTTGTGATTTGCTTTGCATTAATGAGGTCAAGTCACTCAATGAAAGATACTTGTAACTCATTTAATGGGAAAGCACTGAAAAGCAGTCCGTTTTAATCAAAAAAACATACCTTATTTCTTTTAGGACGATTTCTTTAACATCGACTGAAGCAAAGGTTTTCGAACACATATCTTATACTAGCTTTTACCCGCGGCTTCGCCCGCGTTATATTTTGAATTTGGCTTATGTTTATGTCGGCTGCGAAACCTAATAACCTAACCGACAAATATCAAAATACCTTAAAGGAATGCAAGGTTGGAGTGTATATGCAAGGGTCAGGGGTCTTAATTACAAATGAATAAAAACTATACCTATATTTCAATGTTTTTGGCTGTTTGCAGTTATAATAAACATTACAATGGTACAGCAAAGTTTATACCTACTTGTTCCTAATTATTGCTTTCTTACAAATATTTGTGCAAAAATCGATAAATTTGTTTCTAAGGTTTTTACGTGTTAGATTAATTCCAATTTTTTGTTCTAAATAAAATCTCTGCTTTCCATAAACTGGGCATTCCAAGATTATGTGCCACTGCACATGAGTCTCCTCTTTTGTGGGTTCACAGATGCACGATGGGCTTTCCCTCAACTTAAATCGATGTAAGTATTGGGAAAACCCACCATGGCCCGTCAGCACTTGAGTTATGATTCCCACTGGTGCTATTTCTCTTACGATCTTGTATGCCGCCCTTGCATCCGGAAAATATGTTTTGGTTGCCGTCGCTGTATGGCCATCCTGATAACGCCGGTTCCACTCGTCAAGAGAGTCCTTTCGGATTTCTCGCTTGACGAATGAAACGGGGCAGTTATCGTAAATAGGTCTGCACTTCGAGTGCAGTGCTGCTTCCTTTGCTAGCTGGTCCGCTCTCTCATTTCCCTCCATCCCCGCGTGTGCTTTAATCCAATAAAGTTTCACTATTTTATTTTGTGCGTGTAGCAACTTTATGTTAGCTTTGAATTTACTGCTAAGGGATGGAGGGAAGATACGCCAACAACCGTTTCCAGTGCAGACCTGGAGTCACAAAAGATTTTTGCTTTTTCGGTAGCCTCAAGAAGTGTCAATAACTCGGCCTGGTACACGGAGCACCAATCGGCCAATTTCAGCTTGCGGGTACTGATCTCAGTGGCATCATCCCAAATGGATAATGCCGCCCCAACTTTCCCTTTAACTTTGCTGCCGTCTGTAAATATGTTAATTTCTCGGTTAAGATTTTGCTCTAGTGCTGCTCCGTCTGCCAGGCATATGAACTCCAGCTCCTCCTGCTGCGCTGGGTGTGGCTTCTTTTCTGTCTCTCTATCTCCAGTTACTTGCTGGGAATAACCCTTCTCAGTTTCATAAAGCAAGGCTGCTTCCTGGACTCTGATATGACAGCCGCGGATTAGGGGCCGCGGAGGGATATATGGAACTGGTGGTGTGGGTGCCGCCACCTACCCTACCTTCCGCTAGGCCGTCAACGTGTTGGCAGACGCAGTGGGGCTGCAGGGGAAGAGAGGTGTCGGTATCGCGATGGCCGTTCTCACTGCCCTCTGCAGTTGAAGAGGCAGGCGCTGGGCTACTATGACTGACCCGCTGCACTGGGACCAGGGCGTTGGAATGCTGTCTGACGTTCAGTACTGGTTAGTCCAGAGTGGTGGATGACGATGTGTCTTGTGCTCCGAAACACTCCGTCATTATGGCGAGAGCGCAAGCTCCGTTATGGAGCCCGAGTCTGGGCTAGCTCTGTTGAGTGCCGCGTAGGAGTGTGAAAAATGTAGGAACGTCCTAAACTTGCCATGACAGGTTATTTCTGGCGATTAGACGGCTGCTACCGCAGCCCGCCCACTTATTTTTTATCCTATCCTAAGGGAACTGTTAAAGTTTTTGCGATAAAAAGTGGCCTATTATGTCACTTTTCGTCTTTCAAACTATATTCATGCAATAAGCCAAGGCAAGTTGCTCCGTTGCTGAGAAAAATTTATTGTTAAGTCCTACGGGAACCACAATTTTTTCGCGATGAAAAGTATCCTATGTCACTTTCCGTCTTCCAAACTATACCCACCCCAAATATCAAGTCAATCCGTTGCTCCATTGCTGAGAAACAGTTATTGTCCTATCCCATGGGAATCACGAATTTTCTCGAGATAAAAAAGTATCCTATTATCACTTTGTCTTTTAAACCAAAGGTCAGGTCAATCTTTTGCTCCGTTGCTGCGTCAAAGAGGAACAAACCAACAAACTTTTCGGATTGCTAATATTAAAGTATGATGTATACCATAAAGGTAGAATAAAGAAACATGTTAAACCTCTAATGATAGAAGATTTAAAAATATTTTAAATGTCAGACAAAATGACGGCCTGGTATTAAACGTCATAGTAACATGTAGATGCAGAGGTAAAATAACATTTTATCCAATTTTAATGTCAGTTGTCATTTTCAATCCATACTTTATTTCCTCTTCAAGGGGATATAATGGTAGAAAAACAATTTGTCCCCTTGCCATGCTACTTGTGATTTATAAAAGTCTGCAGACAATGTCACCTGTCATCCAATTACGTTTGGCTGTGACGTTTCGTTAGTCCATATTAGCGTCATAGAGGAATTAATCACTTAGCGTCTTTGTGATAGTGGCGACAGTTTCGCTTTCGATGGTTTTTGTCCTGTCCTACAGGAACTATGCAATTTTTCGGGATAAAAAGTATCGTAAAGCTCCTTCCGCCTTTTAAACTATGTCCATGCCAAAAATCAAGTCAATCCGTTGCTCCGTTGGTGCGTGATGGAGTAACAAACCAACAAACCAACAAACTTTTCGGATTTATAATATTAGTAAGGATTTTATTTACAGAATAACCGACCTTGGGTACCTCAAAGAGTATTTTCTCTGAAAGAAATGTCAAACTGTCAATAGGTATTTTCTACTCACAACCGCTACTAGACAAATTGATCACACTCAAACTTATTCTTGGAAGGTGAAATGCTTGTTTACTAGAATTAAGAAAATATTAAGCTACAGTCTGATTCAACGAGTCTTATAATTTAATAACTTCAAGGAGTATTAAATTGTAAAAAGGAGTAAGATCTTAAAGGAATAGAATTTTTAAGTCGCCTGAGGGCCTCTGACTGGCTAAGCGTTAAAATTCCGTATATTATTCACACATTAAAACCATAATATTGAACCAGCCTTTTTTATTAATAGTCTCTTCTGAACATACGGCGTCTCACAAAAGGCGATTGGACTATATCCAGAACGGCTCTGTGCGGGTTGACGTCTTCTACGGACATATACAGGGTTATTTCTAATCAATTAGCATCCTTTTAGGGGCTTATTCTGTACATCAAAACGACCAACTTTTGTTCTGCTACTTTTGTCAGAACTCAAAAAAAAATCTGCTGCCGACAAAGATACGAGTACCATGTCAGTGGATTGTGTCTCTTTCTAAGTGGGATGACCAAAACATCTGGATCATCCCGCGATATAATATATCTATTCGGATAGTTATTGCACGCAGGAATCGCAGTTATATGACCACGTCATCCTTCGTCGTTTTAGACTTAGTACGTCCACTGCTGGACAACTTATATACATCATCTTTGGCGATAACATTTTGGCATTAACGCTATTATTGTCTCTACAGTTCAGATAAAAATGCAGATTATTGCTTTGCAAAGTAAAGTACAGTCGTTCTAAGAATACTAATTCACCAAACAGCACTCGCAACTGATTATCTAAATTTTCTAAAGCTTATGTCTCAACTTGTTCTTGGCTGAATTTCTTCATACTCGCAAAACTTGTTATCATTGCTTCTACATACCAAGAACATAGAATAGGGTAGATGACTGGTATTGAATTAGTTGACTGGAATTAGGATTAGTGAATTCCATAAACAGAAAAAAAATTGGCTAGTCAAGTTCAGAGATATAAGCTTACAAAGATTTTGGTAGGGATAAAGAGGGGATGATTTGTCCCATTCCCACATAGCATAACTTAGTATGGCGAATGTGACACTTACGGGCAGTGACGTCATAGCCTGCCCTAGTGCGATCTTTGTCTAGCAAGAAAATAAATATACTTATAACTTCTTTATTTCTAAGTTGATTTTGATTTGGTTTTCGTTAATCGGCTCTGTATATGGTTAACTGTTACGAGTAGACCTCAAAAAATACTGTCAACTAGCTTTTTGTTATAATTTAGATAAATAATACTATACAATCTGGCCAAACATTATCAAAATTAAATTAATAGCACTACAGCAATTCCGCCCTTTTTTTAAGGAAAATAGCACGCCAAACTAAAATCGCCGAAGAAAAAATACCCATAAGTGCTTTCTGTAGAGGAGAATGAACATCTCTAAAGATGAAAGAAAATTTTGCCAAGCGCGAAACGCTGACGCTACGTTCGCTTCGCTCGTTCAGCTAATTGGCTCTCGATAAAATGCAAAGAAGTTCGAGCAAATATCTACAGAGCCACAGTCCCTAAGTGAAAGTTGTAAAAAATGTCCGAGCATCGTCATAGATACCGATTTAGACATTGACATTAAAGAATTCACTATGTCCCGTTTTCTTAAACCTCGACGTGATGTCATTTATTTAGTGGTTGTACCCGAGCACTTTGGAATCACGCGGTGTAGTCGGCTTGCAATCGCCTTACGACTAACTAAAAAGCCTGCCCACTGCGTAGCTTGGGCAAGGTTTTGGCTCGGACACTTTTTTTGCACGATTGTGACTATATAGATATTTGCTCGAAAGGAACAAATGTTTTTTTACAAATTACAGGAACTTTTAGAGCTGTTTAATAATATGCTAATCTTTGTGTAATGATCATGATTATGTTAAGTTTTACAAGAAAAAGAGAAATGTTAATTTACATCATCATTTATTTATGTATATTTTAGGATTGTGGCTTTCTGAGGCAGTTTTTCTGTTTCTTAATTAAGACTACGCAAGAATGTACAAATGAGATCTTGCCCTTTCTTCGTGTTTTTCCATAAAGTTTGCTCAGGGAGTTTATTACCACTAGTCAGGGTATGTGCTAGGATTTCTTGCAGTAAATTAATTTGTACATGAAATCTCGTAATATACATTAATTAATATAAATTATTTGATTAAGTACAAGACATTTATCAGTTGATGAAAATTAACTAAGGGTCACCATTTCTGTCTTTCTTAATTTTATGTTGTACATACAAATATCTTATACTGCCTTAGTTAGTTAATTGATAATAATTTTACGTAGAAAATATTTATTTTTAGAAGGCCAGTAACGAACACCGATCTGTAATTAAAAATCTTTTGGTTTGGTTCGGAATAGAGTTCTGAAGTAATACTATATTGGGTAGGTATATTAGTTAATGCCCGCGTCTTCACCCGAGTGATGTTTTGGTTTTCATGCCATAAAACCCTGTTATTTTACAAGGAGTCGTAAACTGGGAACGTGTACCGTCTTAGCACAAAAGTTTTACGCACGCTTTAGACAATGTTTAACAGCATAAATTTCACGGTTAAACAGTGTTTAAAGCATGTTTAAATATGTTGTGGTAAGGCGGGTAAAGTTTAAATTTTAGACAATATCCATGCTTAAAATCAAGTCAGTCTCTTCCTCTAGTAGTAGCAACACCCTCCTTATATACAATCGTGAGTGCGTGTGTTCAAATCACGATCCCATACGAATGAGTTCCTTTGAATTTATGTATTGAAATTCACACCACTGGCTTTACGGTGAAGGAAAATATCCTCGTTTTAATAAAAATGTAAAAATACATTCGTATAACAGAAATTCCATAGCGTAAGTGAATCCACCAACCCGCGCTGGGCCAGCGTGGTGGATAAAGCCCAATCACCTCTTGTGCGTAGGAATACTACTTATAATCCTATTCCATGTGTGAGTACATTACCTGTACAAGTATTCCCAGGCCGATGAAAAAGGAATTATAATCACACTAGCTTTTACCCGCGGCTTCGCCCGCGTTATATTTTGATTTTGGTTTATGTTTATGTCGGCTGCGAAACCTAACCTAACCGACAAATATCAAAATACCATAGATGAATGCTTTTGTTGGTTAAGTTACGGTTGGAGTGTATATGCAAAATTGTTTCTAAGGTTTTTACGTGTTAGATTAATTCCAATTTTTTGTTCTAAATCAAATCTCTGCTTTCCATAAACTGGGCATTCCAAGATTATGTGCAGTGGAGTCTACTCTTTTGTGGGTTCACAGATGCACGATGGGCTTTCCCTCAACTTAAATCGATGTAAGTATTGGGAAAACTCACCATGCCCCGACAGCACTTGAGTTAAGATTCCCATTGGTGCTATTTCTCTTACGATCTTGTATGCCACCTTTGCATCCGGAAAATATGTTTTGATTACCGCCGCTGTGTGTCCATCCTGATACCGCCGGTTCCACTCGTCAAGAGAGTCCTTTCGGATTTCTCGCTTGACGAATGAAACGGGGCAGTTATCGTAAATAGGTCTGCACTTCGAGTGCAGTGCTGCTTCCTTTGCTAGCTGGTCCGGTCTCTCATTTCCCTCCATCCACGCATGCGCTTTAATCCAATAAAGTTTCACTATTTTATTTTGTGCGTGTAGTAACTTTATGTTAGCTTTGAATTTACTGCTAAGGGATGGAGGGAAGATACGCCAACTACCGTTTCCAGTGCAGACCTGGAGTCACAAAAGATTTTTGCTTTTTCGGTAGCCTCAAGAAGTGCCAATAACTCGGCCTGGTTCACGGAGCACCAATCGGCCAATTTCAGCTTGCGAGTGCTGATCTCAGCGGCATCATCCCAAATGGATAATGCCGCCCCAATTTTCCCTTTAATTTTGCTGCCGTCTGTAAATATGTTGATTTCTCGGTTAAGATTTTGCTCTAGTGCTGCTCCGTCTGCCAGGCATATGAACTCCAGCTCCTCCTGCTGCGCTGGGTGTAGCTTCTTTTCTGTCTCTCTATCTCCAGTTACTTGCTGGGAATAACCTTTCTTAGTTTCATAAAGCAAGGCTGCTTCCTGGACTCTGATATGACAGCCGAGGATTAGGGGCCGCGGTGGGATATATAGAACTGGTGGTGTGGGTGCCGCCACCTACCCTACCTTTCGCTAGGCCGTCAACGTGTTGGCAGACGCAGTGGGGCTGCAGGGGAAGAGAGGTGTCGGTATCGCGATAGCCGTTCTCACTGCCCTCTGCAGTTGAAGAGGCAAGCGCTGGGCTACTATGACTGACCCGCTGCACTGGGACAAGGGCGTTAGAATGCTGTCTGACGTTCAGTACTGGTTAGTCCCGAGTGGTGGATGACGATGTGTCTTGTGCTCCGAAACACTCCGTCATTATGGCGAGAGCGCAAGCATCGTTATGGAGCCCGAGTCTGGGCTAGCGCTGTTGAGTGCCTCGAAGGAGTGCGAAAAAATGTAGGAACGTCCTAAACTTGCCATGACAGGTTATTTCTGGCGCTTAGACGGCTGCTACCGCAGCCCGCTCACTTAGTTTTTAGGGTTCCGTACCCAAAGGGTAAAAACGGGACCCTATCACTAAGACTTCGATGTCCGTCTGTCCGTCTGTCTGTCTGTCACCGGGCTGTATCTCATGAACCGTGATAGCTAGGCAGCTGAAATTTTCACAAATGATGTATTTCTGTTGCCGCTATAACAACAAATACTAAAAATAGAATTAAATAAATACTTATGGGGGGCTCCCATACAACAAACGTGATTTTTAGGAGTTTTTTTGCTCGCTGTTAATAACGGCAAGAGGAATGGGGCTCCCATGCGGCACGGAACCCTTCGTGCGCGAGTCCGACTCGCACTTGGCCGATTATTATCCTATCCTACGGGAACTGTCAAAGTTTTTGCGATAAAAAGTGACCTATGTCACTTTTCGTCTTTCAAACTATATTCATGCAATAAGCCAAGGCAAGTTGCTCCGTTGCTGAGAAAAATTTATTGTTAAGTCCTTCGGGAACCACATTTTTTTCGGGATGGAAAGTATCCTATGTCACTTTCCGTCTTCCAAACTATGCCCTAACCAAATATCAAGTCAATCCGTTGCTCCATTGCTGAGAAACAGTTATTGTCCTATCCCATGGGAATCACGAATTTTCTCGAGATAAAAAAGTATCCTATTATCACTTTCTGTCTTTTAAACCATAGGTATCTATACCAAAAATCAGGTCAATCTTTTGCTCCGTTGCTGCGTCAAAGAGGAACAAACCAACAAACTTTTCGGATTGATAATATTAAAGTATGATGATTCTGTACCATAAAGGTAGAATAAAGAAACATGTTAAACCTCTAATGATAGAAGATTTAAAAATATTTTAATGTCAGACAAAATGACGGCCTGGTATAAAACGTCATAGTACGTAGCATGCAGAGGGAAAATAACATTTTATCCAATTTTAATGTCAGTTGTCATTTTCAATCCATACTTTATTTCCTCTTCAAGGGGATATAATGTTGGAAAAACAATTTGTCCTCTTGCCATGCTACTTGTGATTCATAAAAGTCTGCAGACAATGTCACCTGTCATCTAATTACGTTTAGCTGTGACGTTTCGTTAGTCCATATTAGCGTCATAGAGGAATTAATCACTTAGCGTCTTTGTGATAGTGGCGACAGTTTCGCTTTCGATGGTTTTTGTCCTGTCCTACAAGAACTATGCAATTTTTCGGGATAAAAAGTATCCTAAAGCTCCTTCCGCCTTTTAAACTATGTCCATGCCAAAAATCAAGTCAATCCGTTGCTCCGTTGGTGCGTGAAAGAGTAACAAACCAACAAACTTTTCGGGTTTATAATATTAGTAAGGATGACGAGTATACAATTTCATTTGTTTTCTACGTATAATAATATAACACTATTTTTAAAAGCACGCTCCAATGTAAATTAGTGCCTAAAAAAATAATATCAATTAGCAGGACGTCACTTCTAGCCTTTTCAAGCATAAGAACAAATATCTATAGAGGAGCCAATGTTTTTAGCCTACAGATTTTCTAAGTAACCCAGTAAGGCAACACCCAAATTATGTAAATTACAATTACCTACTACAAAATTTACTTTAGAGATAATTTATATTCATAAAAAAGAGTGACCCAACTAAAAGAGCCGTGCTAACTACATCTAGGACTGAAAATTACCTTTTTACATTGGCAATAAAAAGAGGGATGTTATTTGAGTCTGTCTACAGTGTACCTATCTTCTAAAGGAATGGATTAAAGTTCATGGAGCTTCGTATATAGATGTGCTTATAAGGCTTTTCTATACAATTCAAAACCTCAAGCTGACACGTGACAAAGCTTTGTCAAAAATAGTAACAGTAATTCACCATCAATCCTTAAAGGCTGAAACCCACCGCGGCGCATGTTGTGCACGGGCACGCGCCATTAAAAGTGCTACCTATTTTGGACCGAGCTGTCAATTGCGACTGGCGACAGCACGTGCAGTGCAGTTGCAGTCGGCAGCGCGGTTCCAATTAGCACCTTTAGCTGCGTGGGTTTTTGTGGATCAAACACATAAAATCACTGTAGAACTACACTACACAGGTCAAATCCCAGCTATTACCACCTCCCACAGCTCGTAGCACATACATCCGTGTACTGCATGCATAAAGCCCGAATTCACCTACCGAGTAGAGTGGCGAGACAGTACAATGTCACGGGATATAGTAGTACGGCCGAGTGGCTGTTGACACCTAATTTTTAAAGTTGCGGCGGGACAGTCAGTTATTTCAGTGTATACCCTGAACTAGAACAAGATTTTAAAAAATACTCACACCTCTCCTAATAGAAAAATTAACTGCATCGTTGGCAGAAGAGTACCTAATGTCTCATTTGGACCAGAGCATGAATTTGATAAAAGACCTGAATTAGGTGCTACGAACACTTCATTTAAAGGGTGACCGGTAATCAATTAGCATCATTTTAAGGGCTAGTGTTGTACATCAAAACAAACACCTTTTGTTCTACGACTTCTAAAAAGTAGAAAGGGTGCCGAGTGACTGTCTCGGCCCGTAAAGTAATTAGTACTTAAGAAGTATTAATTATTAATTTACGTAATTAGTCCTTAAGCGATTGGCCTAGGCCGAGCAATCACTTAAGTGTTTACATATAGAAAGCGCTCGGTTGAGAGCACTAACTTTCCACTGTACTCGGTAAGTGCAATCGAGCTTTTAGCGTGCAACGACTTTGACAGCGTTGAGTTACGTGAAAACCATGTTCAAGCAAGCTAAGCGTATACCAACGACGTCAATTCATTTGTAGCAAGGCCATGGTTTACAGTGTGCACAATAACATAGGTACATTTTCTTGTAAAACGAAGCTTGTCGCACGTGCGAAGCCTCTTCGTGCGTCACGGTGGGTTTCAGCCTTAATACCTGTCTCATATAAAGGAGGAAGCTATTCTAGTGTGAAGTACCTACAGCCTCAGTTTCGAAAGGATGCCAAATTTCAAAGCAGCGACTTTGGCAAGATTAAAATACCTTATCTAAGAGTTTTCCAACTACAGACTTTACTTGATAAAATGGAAATAGCGTTACATGCTTCCTCGCGCAGATAAATAGAGACGAAGTTCCGCTCAAATAATACAAATTAATATTCAACAGACTTCTACGGGCTTTGAGAAATGTTACAAAGGATTTTTTGTGTACTATTTGAAAATTTAGGACAGTAAATCGCTGCTACATCATACGCAGAATATTTTGCTACGCGCCACCTAGTAACGTGCGCAATCCTAGCGTAGAGAGAATTCAAGCTTACAAACGAGTAATAATCGGCCAAGTACGAGTCGGACTCGCGCACGGAGGGTTCCGTACTGTGTGGGAGCCACCCTTAAATATTTATTTAATTTTAATTTTGTCATTTCTTATTGAAGTAAATAAATTACTAAATATTCTGTGACAATTTCTATCATCAACTTGTTACCATTATTGAGCGAAAAACGGCTAAAAAATCTGGTTTGTTGTATGGGAGCCCCCCTAATTATTAATTTTATTCTGTCCCTTAATTATTAATTTTATTCATTATTTTTTGTTATAGCGGCAACAGAAATACATCATCTGTGAAAATTTCAGCTTTCTAGCTATAACGGTTCATGAGATACAGCCTGGAGACAGACAGACAGACGGACAGCGGACAGCGGAGTCTTAGTAATAGGGTCCCGTTTTTACACTTTGAGTACGGGACCCTAAAAATGAGAGAAAAATATTTGTTGCAACTCATTCCACATTCCACTATAAACCAAACTTGCGCGGAAGTTGATTTTTAGCACTCCTTTGATAGGGATGGAATGTTTTAACGCAGTATCGAGTGTACACGCTCTTCGCTTTGAAAGATTGATTCACAGAGCGCGTTATTTTAATTTTAGTTATTTGTATTGAACTATATTCGCCTACTTTCTGTACGTTTGTAGCAGTAATGATGTTGTTAACGTAACAACATATTGTTACTTCATACATATTCGCATTATGTTTTCAGATTAATTTATAATGCGATAAGATAAAACTAAAATTTATTTTCAGGAAGTAGACATGGCCATCGCCCCCCTCATCATAACTATAGAGCGAGAAACCGTCATCGACTTCAGCAGGCCTTTCCTCTCCTTCAACCTGAAGGGAGTCCAGAACACGCAGCAAGAAGCGACCTCTATCTTCAGTTTTCTTCGCCCTCTTTCAAGGGAAACTTGGGTAAGAATATATTAGATTTTTGACTATCGACTTCTTACAATCGTGTCTTCGAAGTACAAACAATATTAGTCATATTATTTAGTTACCTACTATGACTTTGTTCTATTTAAAAGTCTATTATCGTGATAGTTTGAACGTTTGGTATTGGCCTTCACAAGCTGAAAACGAATAAGTGTCACATTTTTTTTTGTTCAGTTTTGTCTTCGAGTATCCAAATCGAACTGGTGATGAGTAGAATAACGTGCTACAAAACAGCCTTTATTATTTCTTTGTTTATGCGTTTGTGCAGAGCGTAATCGAAATTTAAAGGCGAGGTTCTTGTCGGTGGAGCAACTTTCACGTCTCGTGGCCCTCCGCCAGTGTTTTCACTTCCCCATACAACATGACCTCTACCTTCTCTTTAATTTGATCTAAAAATACCTTCCGTAGTCTTCTCCTTCCTTGTCCAGCAGTGTGTGAATAGCTGAGCTTATTCATTTTATCATATGGTCATCTGTATGATAGAATGAACACAAATAGATTAATGTGTTTGTTTGTAGCTGTGCATCCTGTTCAGCCTGGTGGCAGTGAGCGTGGTGATGTTTCTCGTGTCTCGGTTCTCGCCGCAAGAATGGCGGATTGTGTCCGTCACCGACTCTCAGTCCTCGGAGCAATCCGACGTGGCCACTACTAAGGTACTGCACTGGATCTTTGTACCTAATATACTGTAGGTCTTTATATGCATGTTTTCTGGGTATACAAATCATAATAATAATTAAAATTAACCGCAAACCCTGATTCCCTGGGGCTAAATGAGACCCTTCACTCCTCTCTTGCCTTAACCGGCTGGCTTGGAGTGGAAATCGCAAGAGCTAAGAACCTAAGCTCCAGGGTGGAAGTGTTAAAGGGCATAACGCCGCTAGTAGCTCTCAGTAAACGCGCAGCACACCTCTCGACACCCTAAGCCGCTTACTTTAGCTACCTCGATCGAGATTTTTTATAAGATTAATTTGGGCATCTCGTCGAACTTAACCTGCCTACGAAGATTCAGCCTGTTACTAAAATCACTTTAAGATTATAGGCGAGGGCTGCTGGACTATAAGGAGACTAATATGTAAAATGATAATTCAAAGTAGAAACAAACCCTCAACGTAGCGTCGCCTAAATAACCTTTAAATCCTTATTACCTACTCTCAAATTCCGAAACAGAGGGGAGCGTGCTTTTCATGCCCGGTCAGAAAACATAACATGAGGAATTAATTTACATTTAAAGTAATAAATGAATGTTGTGTTAGGACAAAATGTGCTCGTATTCACGTTTGATTAAATCTCTCGGTACGTTTCAGACAACTGTGGTGAATGAATTCAGCTTCTGGAATTCGATGTGGTTCTCACTGGGCAGCTTCATGCAGCAAGGCAGCGATATTACACCGAGGTCAGTGCATTGTTTAATATTATATTTAATAGCTATTCTAGCTTTCCAACATCAACAACGTTATTAATTTTGAGAGGCAGATGAAAATTTTGAGCAGCTTGTTCGTGAAATGTCATATTATATAATACTAGCGACCCGCCCCGGCTTCGCACAGGTGTATCTATCATACATATAAACCTTTCTCTTAAATCACTCTATCTATTTTAAAAAAACGCATCAAAATCCGTTGCGTAGTTTTAAAGATACGAGTATAAGCATACATGGGGACAGACAGCGGGAAGCGACTTTGTTTTATACTATGTAGTGATTAGGCCCAATTAAGAAGGTACCATCGTAATGATTAAGTAGACTATTTCTGTTTCTTTTTTACTTTAGGCATTCGCTAGAGAGAACACTTTATACGTTGCTATTAAATTTACGATGGTGCCTTCACAATTGGGCCTATTGTACTGTTTATTGCTTAAGTTAAGAATGAAATCAATAATGGAAAGCAGTGGAAAACTTTGAGCAATGCTGCCCAAAGTTCATGAAATGTGTTTCCTAATTTTATCTTTGATTACTGATCCTTTATTATTTTATTTTCTAGATAAGCTTGCTGAGCTAAGCAAGGCAGAAAAATAGTTTTTCAATTAAGTTTCTGATCTAGGATGTGGTAAAGATGTACAAACGTATCTATTAGTATACGAATACAAAATAAAATGATGTTTCCCATGAACCTGTAAAAAAAGTTTTAACTGGCCCGGTGATATATTTACTGGGCCAGATGACACAAATCAAGTTCTATCGCCCGGTAAGGGGAGAAAAGAGGATACGCCTCATAATTTGTGAAATACTAACTACATGCATCTATGAAAGGGATTTAACTTATAAATCACTAAAATACTTTTTTAAATTAAACGGTTTTATGTACTAAAAGCTTAATCATAACTCAAAATTAACTTCGTGGGGCCTTCGCCTGGAAGATTTCATTATGTAAGTACGTTGCGCCTTACAATTGAGTGATCCCCACTGCAAATGAGTAGAATTTCTCCTTTATTTATATGCGTCTATTTCCTACCGCACCTAACAAAAGAGCTGATAACTTCGAAACGGCTGAACCGATTTTTATCAAACCACTATCAATCAATCATCAACTAGCTAATAACACTACCATTACTGTCCACAGGTCCATATCTGGTAGGATCGTCGGCTCGGTGTGGTGGTTCTTCACCCTGATCGTGGTGTGCTCCTACACTGCGAACCTGGCTTCCTTCCTCACTCTCACGAGGATCACCGAACCGATTCACTCCTACAATAAAATTGCTTCATGCCCCGAGGTAGCGCTCATAGTTTTGACCTCAGAAGAATTATTACTTTAGTTCTTATTCTATGGTTTTGACTATAGGTGTTCGTTAGCAATCATCGGAATTAAGCAACGTTCAGCACTGTCAATCTTTTAATGGGTTACCGCGGGTGGTATTTAGTGAGCGCTACCGTGGCTTGAATGACACGGTAAATTATAGGTCCCGGTTGTTCTGACCGTTCAGCTATGTCAGCGGCTTCCGGCGGCTTAAAAACTGACGCCAAGGCTTGCCACCCGGTCTATACGAACGTACTTTATCCCCCGAGGTTGGAATTTAATAAATTAATCATTTATTGCAATTGAGAGACGTGCGTTGAGAAGTGACAACGTCTGCCTACTGTTTCAATACAAGCTGCACCAAAATGATGTTTCAGAAGATTGTATATTAACTAAGCAAATAGTTAAATTCAAAATATGTCGAAGGCTTTAAAACGGAGGACCAAATATGTGATTTCATTTATTATCGGCGTCTGCTCTCCAACCTGTATAATTATGTATATAAATAGCAACAGTGCAATTGCTTTACTTATTATTTTATGATTGTTTGTGACTTAACTGTACCAGTTATCGCTTTTACATTGACCTGGGACATAACAATGACGCAATACTTTATTGTTGTCTCGCATGAAAGCAACACTTTCAATTGATAAATTCAATGCTTTCCAATGACAATCATAGACCGCTAAAGCTTGATTTTAATAACGAATAGGAAACAAATGGCCCTATTGTTTAAAAAATAATAATATTTAATAGTACTTAGTGATGTCACCTGACCGTATGTCAATATTTGTATGTTTTGTCTGTTATTTCATGCTCTGCAAGACTTCGCATGTAATGTAACAACTATATAGGCACAAATTTACAGTCACATTGAAAAGCTTGAGTTGAGCAACGCGTTTGGTTGCCTGGAAGAAATCGCTTAAAGTGATAAGGCCGCCAATTAGGGACCTATTGTTTGGTTTTTGTACTTATAATCTTTTTGTAATATGGTTGTCTAATAAAGTGTTGTTGTTGTTGTTTGCACGAGAATTTACCAGAATAATGTTTAATACTGTTCTCTATTTATTAGTCCCCTGTTGTACTTAAGTTATTCTCGAAAAGTGATTGGGCCATATTTACCACTTTACCCCAATTTTGGTGCATAGTCGTTTACAATCGAATTGTTTCTCCAAACATATAGAAAATGCTTCAAGAAAATTTTCTTCACTTAAAGCCATTGACATAAAATCCCAACATAAATTCCAAATAACTCATCATCATTGGTGCAATTTCCACAAAATTTTGAGTGTCATTGCTAAAATCAGCTACTATACAACAGGACACCACCAACAAGAAAACTGCAAGCTACGCCAACGAGATCCACGGAAACGAAGACGGCTGGTTTGCCTTCCTACTGGACAGACCTGGCGACTCCAAATCTCCTTGCGAAATGGTCGTCTCCACCTCTGACCTAGGACTTAAAGACTTCGGCGTTGGCTTCCCGAAGGGATCCAAACTACGGTAAGTATTCAATCCGGCAATAAGCGAGTTTGATAATGCCCCAGCGACTATAGCTGTTTGCCAAGCGACTGTGCCATGCTAACATTACAAAATTTATCTAATATATTTTAGACTAGGTCATTACAATCATTTCATTCATTAAATTCATACTCACGTACAAAAGAAATTGTATCTTAATTGCCTCAAAAATGTAAGGGATGTGTCGGTGTATACAAACCCTTAGCTTCTTTTCTAGTGATGGTGTCAACCTTGCTCTGATGGCTTTGAAGAATGATGGCGAACTGAATAAACTGGTGCGCAAGTGGTTTACAAAGACGGAGTGTGACTTGCCTTCGGTAAGTGATATTTTAATTAGAGACTTACTAATACTGAAGATATGTCCCAGTAACAAGGATGAAAACTAGCAGAGAATTTTGTTGTATTAGGATGAAATAGATTTTCGAATAAATACCTACCTACGTTCCTGAATCTACAATCTCGTGTATAATTCTACAGAAAAACCAAACTTTGAATAACGCAAGCTCATGTTTGTCGTCTATGTTTACAGAGAGTACATATATTCCTACAGAGCTGAAAAGACTATTTACCTTGTAAAAACTTTCAACTTTATTTATAATGTGAACAACATCTGAACACAGGATTTGTCATAGTGTATTTTCAAAATGGATCTCACTGTAATAGTTGTTCATAACGATCAGCATAACTAAAGCAAAAATTTAAAAACAACAGTTTATAATTACATCTAAAGTTGTTGTTACAGCCAAAGACCGGTGGAGCGGAGCTGACCCTAGGGCAAGTGGCCGGGCTATTCTACGTTCTGCTTAGTGGACTAGTCATCGCTCTAGCAGTAGCTTTAGTCGAGTTCTGCCAGTACGGACGCGCTGAAGCTCGTCGTGCCAACGTGTCGCTCCGTGCCGCCTTACGTGCCAAGTCTCGACTAGCCACCGCCGAGCGCAAGTCCCCCACTCCTCGCCAGCAGCGTGAGCAAGAGCGCGGTTGGAATGGTGGCGCCTTTTCTGGAGTGAGTACATTTTGAAATACGTTGGCCTTTCACCATTGTATCCCCCGAAAAAAATAGGGGTACACAGTGGACTAGTGGTCGCTCTGCGGTGTCTACTAGGGAGTGCAATCTTGCAGCAAATCTTTAGTATCGGTATTTGCAAGATTAAAGAGGTATAATCTCGCAAGATCTCGGTATTTTGCGAGATCTCGCAAATCAACGAATTATTTTTAATTATTAGAAGTATTCTATTGAAACTTGGTAAAGTTATTATTCTAGAGGCGAAATACTTAAATAATTTACATACTTATAAAAAATACTGAATCATTTATTTTTAAAAATTACGGATTATTCTAAAAAAAAAACTCCTAAGAAAACACAGCATATCTTAAGTGTCGTCTGCCAACTGGCTTCGGATGTTAAGTGCCAAATACCCAGTAGCAGAAAAGGCCCGTTCTTGCCTCTACGCTTATTGGCACCACTGATGATAGGCATTGATACGCTGACTGCAGCCCGGGTAGCACGGCAAAGGGAGAAAACCATTTTATCCACTTTAAATGTCAGTTGTCATTGTCATTCCATACTTTGTTTCCTCTTCGAGGGGATATAATAGTGGAAAGACAATTGGTCCCTTTGCCATGCTTCCCGGGCAGTGCTGCCCTTTTTCCCCGCCTGATTCTAACAGTACTGTACAATCTTGCAAATCTTGCGAGATCACGCGCGATTTTTGGTGCACGATTAATCTTGCGAAATTGGTGCAAGATCTCGGTATTTCGAGATCTCGGAATACCGAGATTGCACTCCCTAGTGTCTACGGTGTGCTGAAGCTCATCGTGCCAACATGTTGCTGCGTGCCGCCTTACGTGCCAATTCTCGACTGGTCACCACTAAGTCCCCCATTGCTAAAGATAATGATGATATTGCTGCCATAACCAATAGCCTTAGCATGGCAGCCATGACATATATGTCGCTGTCTTCATGAATAAATTTTACCGATGTCTACAAAATACTTGTTTTTTCTAACATAGGATGTCATACTGGGAGAAAGTGTCTAGATTTTACTTTAATTCATGCAGCAAAGGGAATACAATCGAATCTCCGACGCACCAAACAGATTCGCCGAAACAAATTAAACAAACTATATTAAAGTCAAACAGAACTATTAACTAGACAGCAGTTAACAGAGGACAAAAATGTCATCTTGTCTGGTCAATTTTAGTACGGGTCATTTCACGAGATATTTTTTGCACAAAAAAGGCCGTAGCTAGGTTAAGCTACTCTGATAAGACTAAGAAAGCGTCGAAAATGGATTAGTATATCTCCGCAGCACTTAGCCGCAAGATAATGTCTACAACACTTTATAATACATAGGGATATTAAAACGAAAACACTCATAATAAGGGAGAAGTTATTTTTTAAGAAGTTTAGGAGTTTTCCAGTTTTGGGAAATATCCTAACGAGTATGACAAAGTTAAATGCGTAAGTCTCTTTTTTTGCATAAATATGTAACTTGTTTGATTGAAGGAATTACTATCCTTAAATCAAGTTTATCTTTTCAAGAATGCTATCTTCCAAACGTGGGATCAGTCGATCTTCAAACTAGTACGAAAATCTTTATTATATTTACATACCTTAAGGGTACTCTGCTAAAATAGTAGTGGGCTTGGTTTTTTTAATTATATTATCTATTCCTTAACCTTCGTTGGTCTTAAGGCAATCCAACCTGTTTACTTTTGTGCAGATAAGAAGATTAAACAGATAGTTATATTCATTGTTTTAGTATCTAAATATTATCATTTATACAAAATAGATAGACTGTAATTCATAAAATGGATGGATTGGATTTTTGCCACGTCAACACCTCAGGTCAATGCAAACATCAAACATGTAAATATTTGTGCACAAAGATTCGAGATGCTGCCATAACATTGTAGTTACTCTTTTCTACTAGATTGAAATGATTTCTCCCAATTAATGAGATCTGTAGTAGTCTATTTGAATTTATTTTATTGCACAACTTTAAAACTAAAATGGGTGAAATAATAATAATTGGTATTATATTTGAATCTGAAACTAAACATTCCCAGACTATACATCGTTAAAAAAGCTTTTGATAAATACCGTGTAGTATTTAGCGTTGTTTCATCCACCGGAGCCCAGGCTGCGGGATACTCGATCACCGGTTTCGTGTAACATGGGGTAGCAAAAACAACCTTCCCTAATTGATGTTAAACGCTAACACACTGATAAAAACATACCACTGTGTTGTACTCTTGTTAGGGAACGGTTCAGTTTCAGCTCATAACACTAGATGATCCTTTATTGCTTGAAAAAAATATTCTCGGAATTTCTAAGCGCTTCATGATAAATAGAGTTTTGTAATGGAGAGAATATAATGTAAAACTTTATTTAAGTTGTACAAAAAGAGCCCAGATAAAATATCTGATGGACAGTGATAAGTTATAGTGACCATAGTAGAGCATATTCAGCTGTTTCCCGTGCCTAATACGTTCCTAGTACGATCGTGGTATGGTACATCATAGTGGGTAGATACTAGACACTTACATACGTTGATGTTATACGTTGTAGTGGGTATAGTATTAGTGTCACATATGTTCCTATAACGGCCATGGTATTATAAAATCTTAAGGTCTATTGAGATCCATTAATCCATCAGCCTTCCACCTACAATCCACCATGGGACGTCCACTGCTCTCTATGAGTCCCCTATGGTTGGAAGCGCCTGCATTAAGCGTGTACCTGCGGTCTTCATTATTTCGTCAGTCCACCTAGTCAATTCAATTCAATTTATTTAATTAAACATTTAGATTACAAAGGAATTTCAAATATAATAATACGCATACAGTACAAAACGTAAGGAGATAATTACAACTATTTCCAGCGGCCCCACACAAGTTCAGAGGCCTGTATTGTGGCGACCAGAAAAGCGAAACATACAAAGTTAATGACGTGGTAGTCGGTGAAGGTCCAACACTGGCTTGCTGATCTGTGGTCTCCATTTGAGAACTTTGTGGCTTCATCAATCATGCTCTCTTTAAACTACCTCGATACGCTAATGACGTCGTTCTTTTCTTATTTAGATCTTTTTGTTGCTAGCAATACTACACGCCTGCCAACCAGATCGCCCAGGAAGAGACGGCGCTGCACGCCAGCTTTACGCAAGTCTGATGCTCAGCCCGGGAGGCGGCCACCCTGCGCCGACCGTCCCATTCCAGGCACCCCTCCAACTCGGTCGAGCTGTACCAGCTGTAAGCTAACATCTTAGCAACTAGCACGATAACAAACGTCTTGGCATCTCGCGCCACATCACTAAAACCAAAGACAATCGTCCATGAATCCTCGCGCCATTTAACTGAAACCTGCGCTGTTCGTTCGCGTATTCATCTGAGAGTATAAAGTATTTAAACTATAACTTGGGTCAATAAAGAACATATGAAGTTCGCTTCCTCTTGCTCGCAATGATTTAGTCAAGCAAGCGAGAGGACATTACTTTTTAAATGTTTTCTTTCATGACACGAGTTATAAGGACAAGCAACAATGCGCAGAAACGACTGTGCACGTTCCCCGATTTTTATTTTGGTAGGTACCTAATACAATTTTTTTTAACACTCTGTATATTAATAGGTCATTTTACTCTTTATTATGAACGTTTAGTATTCGGCAGGAAAACGTATGAAATAGGTGATTTTTTCCATGATCAAGTTTGGTCCCATAGTAACAGTTGTTCACAATGACTTCTTAAGTATATTTTAAAGCGTCGTAATACTCATGTCAAAATTTAGAGCTGTGTACGCGCAGACTGCGCTATTTTGGTTTTAGTTATTTAGTGCGAGTTACACTTAACGCTACAGTCAATTCTGTTAGTTTTGTTTTGCAATTTGTAGCTTAATATGGACTCATAAAATCTAGATAGTCATGTCATGCGACAGTATATATTGTACATAGCTTGTATCAAATAATTACGATAAAAATGTCATACTATTGGCTACATGTGTGTTAACTTACTTTACTTTTGGTTTTTTATTCACCTGTAAATAAACAGTTTCAATAAATACCTATTCATTATAGCTAAATTGATTGCAAAAAGCTATACATTGCAAAAAAAACTTTAAATTCGTCAAAATAAAAAAGGAATATATGTTATTTCATCTGTATACCTACTATGGCTTAAACCCTCACACAGCGTCTTTGGCCTGTCGGTAATATATTTTCAGAGTATTTATGGTAGCAAAATATCTTTTCATAATTTTGTATCGTGCTAGTTTGCTAATTACACAGCAAATTGACATCAAATGCGACAACTACACTTCTGACAAAAGCATTCACAATCATGCACGGTTTATTAAAAAGTCTTGATGTGTTAATATTTGTTCGATGTTTTAGATAAATAAAACCGGTTAACGGTTTATTTTTAGAACCTGTTCAGATGGAGCGTATTTCGCGCATTTTACGAGTGTATTACGTGCGATCAATGAATCGCGTGTTTGCATCTGGACGGAAGTATTGGAACTCGTATAATATGTGACATTCGCGCGAGTGCGAACGCCTGATTGGGATCGCGCGTAAATCGCCCTCTCTGAACACAATCTTAGCTACGACATCGCGATACTAAATAGGTTTAATATTAAATGGACTTTTTCTAGATTATGCAAAAGTCATTGCAACAGAATGGATGTCTTATTTCAACACGATGGTTTTGTCGCATGATCATTCAATGGAGAAGGGGAATGTATGGGTTGGGAACGGATATTAATGGTACCGGTAATGTTAAAATCCAAACCGATTTTACCTTAGTAAATGAGTATCAGGGTCTTACGATTACATGGTTAGGAAGTAAAATTTAATCAATTAGATAAATCTGCTAAGTGATGTACCTAAATTCTAAAATTTGATAGTTAACAAAGGATAACAACATTAACGTATCACTGAACCGAGATTTTGGTGGGTGATACCTGTTAAACGTATATTAAATAACCTAATTTAAAAAAAAACATATATTTTAACGCTCGTAATATTTTAATTGGTTCATTCTTCGGTAGTTTATTCAATTTATTTTGAAATAAGCAAATGCTTGCTATGATAAAATTAACCTTAATCAGATGCAGTTTTACTACATAGTTCATATAAAAAATAAAGTTCCGTAAAATTGTGTGATATTTTCACGTAGCTTCCCGAATATTTTTTAAAAGTGCCGGCCAACCGCACTAATTGAATGGGGTTGCAGCACTAATAAACGCAAGCACTAGTATGAATAGCCAAATATATCCTAAGCAGAACATCTGTACCTCTATATAATCAAAGTAATTTGCGCATATTTGATATTGTAGAAATGTTTCTGTTGCGTACCACGCATTTGGGCCCCGTACGATAGGTTTTACTTAGGAGCTCAACTGAGAAGATACAATCACTGCAGATTGGCAGAGACAAAAGCATCGACACATTATTTTACCGTAAATACGGTTTCTAATATTCACTGAATCATAATTCTTAAAATAAATCTGCTATACGTCTTTTTGATGCAGCAAAGTTTTGGTGAAAACTATCTTCGACGCAATTTTCGGGAAAGCGATCCTTAACGAAGAGTGATGTCGGTATAGCGTTCCGTTGGTAAAGAGTATTTCGGCATATCGTACGAAATTTTATAAATTTTGGTAAGACTTGTCTTGTTGGTTGATATAACAATTTGTTTCGATTGCCGGGTGCTGCATGGTGACGAAAAAAGGCATTCATTTGCACTCTAGCTTATAGTTGCTTATAAAAATGCATCAAACAGTGTAAAACTAATCTGAAGTGTATCACTTGAGTAAAATGTTAATAGATAGTTATGAATTAACTGTTACTGTAAGAGGTAGAAATGGATGTCTTATCGACCTGGTATACTAACTTTAGATGTCTAAATAATACATGATAACTAATACTAATTAAAATACAGTATAATTTTTAACTTTAAAATTATTGTGTTTATATTTCTACATAGTGATTTTTAATACATACTTTCTGAAACGAATTTAATTATTAGAATTAATATGTATTTATTAAAGGTTTACTTTAATGTTTTAATTTTTTTATTTTACTTTTATAGCTTCTGTAATACAGTAATGTTTAGTTTGGTTAGTTTTAAGTATAGTGTTAAGGTAGAATGCCAAAGGCAAGTATTATAAGTAAGGACGTAAGGACTCATATCAGTACAATCTACATCAATGTAGTGATTTGTTTAGTAAACTGGTTTATCAGTGAGCACGGCGGCATAAACAGCATTTTTGAAGATTAAGAGGCAGGAAAACAGCTTTTTTTTCGTACTTTTCAATGCTAATTTAATCATCACTAAATACGAGTAGTATAAAACAAAGTCGCTTCCCGCCGTCTGTCCCCCATGTATGCATATATCTTTAAAACTACACAACGGATTTTGATGCGGTTTTTAATAGATAGAGTGATTCACGAGGAAGATTTATTTGTATAATACACCTGTGCAAAGCCAGAGCGGGTCGCTAGTATCTTCATAAAGATGTACGAGAAAAATGTTTTCAACCGATAAAAATCGATAGGTTTACCTATTATTTAATTCGTCTGTTTTTTTTTTACCTAGGTTCGTTTTTCGATAGTTTCGTAGTTCGTACCTAAATTATTATTTTCTTGTTTTCTTCTATTAAGTGGAATTAGAGATTTTGTCAAAATATTGTTGACAGTTTATTGAAATATAATAAATCAATCTTTAGACATGAGTTGTATTTAGTAGCTAAATCAATAGTTTTTGTCCCCACAAACGCAATTAACAATCCAAATAAACTAGCTGTCGTACAGTTGCATTTTTCCTCTAGGTTATTTTGCCGTCGTGCCAACTTAAGTGTCACATACTATGGTTAGCAAAAAGTCCTAAATTATTCATTTATGTTAACAAATCAGGGATGTTGTTATTGGTTCTAACACGCAAATAAATTAATTTACATTCTTGCATGTGTCGTCAAATAAAACGCGACTGTTTCTATAACATTGATATTTAAAATTTTAAGTAGATAGTGATTTAGTTCGCGTTTTATTGATTACTCTTCCGTCCTGACTCTTATTACAACTTGTGATAAGAGTTTCATCGCTTTAGGAATAGATGGATTTATTTGAGGATTTAGTACGTCATTTGTAGTTAGGTACATAAATTGAGAATAAAAATATCGATCCATTTTTAAAAAATAGACAAGTATAATTTAATCACATTATAATTACTTTTACATCCCAGAGCTGGATTTTTAAAGGTGGAAAGTCATAATCGCCATAATCATTCACTCACACAGTTTTTTACGTGATTGTGGTGGTCAACTGAAAGCTAATAATTTTTTAAACAGTATTTACGAAAAATGTTGCGCTTCACTAAATTAACAAATTACTTATAGGCCGAATCAAACTACTTGGCGGCTGTGAAGGCAGATGATCCTCGCGCAGATGTTAAGTGAGCTTCAGTCAAAATTGGGCTGTCCGCAGCTAGTAGCTAACATAACAGCCGCCAACAATATTGATTCCACCTATACCTTCTGAGCCGGCGTGGCTAATGCTTCAAATGCTCTTCAAAGTAGACTTGTGTTCAGCAGTGGATTAATAAACACAGTTACGAGGATATTGCGATAAAATACAAAACATCTTAGTTAATATTCGTGATATATCCGTAATCGGAATTACGGAAATTCTAACTATAACATTTGTTGCCTTGTACAAAAAATAAGAGCAAGGAAATATGAGTAAACAAGTAACACTTACTAAGTACAAATATTATACTACTCGTATTATGTACTTAATTGTGATACAGTTTTTTCGGGCAAGTGTTTATGGTGACTACAAGAAAAAATAGTTTATATACGCAAGGTAGATTCACGGAGTGGTTATACGGACCATGCAGCCAGTGAAGGACTAAGGCCTCAATCGCACGAGAGAATTTAAACGTCCGTTTAAAAGCGTTAAAATGGAACAAATGTATTCTCAAACATAGTACATATTCACACGTCAGCGTTTTTGAAACGCGACGTTTTTATCGAGCAGTGTGTATTTTCTGCGCTGGACGTTGGGCGTTATTTATTTAGGGTCTTCTTCTCCTTCAGTTCGAGTTGGAGACAGGAACCAGTTCGAGGTATTCCCTCCTTACTGGGGTTGGACGCCCTGATTCACTGGTCAGGGAGCATTTCGTGGAAGATTTCTTAAGTCGAATAGACGGGCTATGAGCTATGACGCGACGAGCTTGACTCGTTCGAGGTTTGGCAAGAAGTTGCGGAGCATCGACATAGCATTTTTTTGTTAATTCCGTAATGATGTTACGGAACATCGCGATGCAGTGAAGGAAATGATGAAAACCTTTGCCAGCAGTGGGATAGTACTGGTTAAAAAAACCTATTGTTAATTTGAAAAAAGCAAAATAATCCAAATGCTGCTTAACTTTATTTTTAACTCCGGACGCAAAAACGACAGAGTGTATTACCTAAGTGTGACGTGTTTGTTTTTTTGTGTGTGTCAGTCCGCGACATCGTAACTCCCGAACGGATGAACCGATTTTTTTTTGTTTGTAAGGTAAATTAGTCGTGATTGTGCTTAGATATGTTGCATCAAAATCAGTTGAGCGGTTTGAAAGTAGTCATTTCTTTTGTTAGCATCATCCATCCATCCATCGGCCATAGGACGTCCACTGCTGGACATAGGTCTCCCCTATGAATCTCCAATAAGACCGGTTGGTAGCGGCTTGCATCCAGCGTGATCCTGCGGTCTTAATGAGGTCATCCGTCCACCTTGTGGGTGGACGTCCTACGATGCGCTTGCCGGTACGTGGTCTCCACTCGAGAACTTTTCGTCCCCATCGGTCATCAGTCCTCCGCGCTATGTGTCAATCCGCTGGGCTATGTCGGTAACTTTGGTTCTTCTGCGAATCTCCTCATTCCTGATTCGATCTCGCAGAGAGACTCCGAGCATAGCCCTCTCCAAAGCTCGTTGGGCTATTTGGAGCTTATTAATAAGGCCCATAGTAAGAGACCACGTTTCAGTGCCATAAGTGCCGTATATTATTTGTTAGCATGGCAGGAATCTTATTGCGTTAGGGATTTTTAAATTATTGATTCAATATTGTAGATTAATTAATTTTATCACTAGATGATTATGAAACAAAGCCGCTATTTATGCGTGTCAGCGTCCCGTCTGTGTATTGCTTATATCTTTTAATCTACTCAACAGAATCGAATACGGTTTTCACTAATTTAGAGTATTTCAACGAAGTTTGCAGCTAAAATTTATATTAATAAAATAAAATAACAATCGTACCCGGGCAAAGCCGGGACTGGCAGCCAGTTGATAATTTTAATGACTGTTGAAATACAATTATTTACGTTAGAAATTAGTTTGTTTCTACCCCATGTGAGATGCGTCAAACAGAGTTTGAACACAAACGTTCTGTTTCCTTCCGCTTCAAATTGTAAAGCAAATTGTATAATATGCGGGAACATCCGTCCTTCTTTGAAAGGCTGAACGCTCACTCTGACATATACCTAAACGTTTTTAATTGGAGTTGGAAATAATTAACCATTCTGAAGTTAATCTAATTTTGTAATTTAGTATGATCATTTGATTTTACAGCGTGTATCGGTAGACGACGGATAGCATTGTGTACTTAATTATGACTAACTTTTGACATGGTACCCACTTTTCAATTCAATCATTTATTGCAGGATACTTCTGTTTTTATTTACATCCGGTTCTTGAATAGCATGTATAGTAATGTTAAATACATACCCTACAAGGTTATGCCAAATTATTGTTTACGTTTTAACGAAAATCAATGGACTTGTGTGTGGAACAATGTTTTTTTTCATGATTTCAGGGTTAGTCCCTTAGAAAAAAAATGTCATAATAGTGTGTATAACGCTAACCTAGAATAATTATGTCGTGCAAAGAAACACGTATAGGTATATTTGTAGTTTATACGTAATTTAGTTAGCAGCTTATATTAACTAATTACACTTATTATACTGTCTGTGACTGTACTCATTTATAGTAACAGTCGTGCTAGGCAACAAAAGCAACATAAAGGTACAGAAAAACTAAATCTGGTGCACGCCATTGTAGAGATTGGAGTAAAAATTGTAAGGAATTGTGTCAGAGCTAGCTTTTTACCTGATTATTTTGTTTCACAAAACTGCATTAAGGTGATTCTCTATAAAAACTCGTGTTACGTGCCTCGAGTTAATTTTTGCGAAGAATTTCAGTAAATTAATTCGCATGAAATATATTTCTTCTTCCAATAATAGAACTGAACTCTACATTTAGTTTGAACGTCGTAATTGACTTAAACATTATTCCTAACGGAACTCGCGAAAGTAAAACATACTTAGATGCCTACATGACGTTGTGTCGATAGTGAATCAAGGCTTTGGGCCTTTTTTTTTAAACCAATAGCCGGCTAAGTCATATGCGTAAGTGCTACGTGACCAAGTAAGAGCAGGGTCGAGCACTGAAAATCAAAGTTGGTGTGAACGGGATAGAAGAGCGTGCGATTTTAAAAAATATTCTCTAACTTTGTTTTATAACATGTTATGATGTATAATTATTTGCATTATTATAACAACAAGTGTTATTGTATAAATTTGTAACATACCATCGTTACATGATATTTATGCACCCTTACAATTCAAAATTTGAGTTGCTGTAAATAACAACATTTTTCAACATTACAAAATCGGCATCAATTCTTTTATTATCAACATAAATTGTTTTGTAGTCGTTTCAACATAGTTTTAGTTCATTAACTTTAATCTTACTCTGGTAACTATAATTTACGAATAAATGTTTATTCGTAGCTATAATGTGAATATTTAGATACCTACTCTATAACATATTGTTAAGTTAACGTTTACAATTATATTGTTCAAATGACTGATTTACATAATCGTTTCCTTTAAAGTAGAGCTTAGAATTAAGTAATATTTAAATAAACATGTTGTCGTTGTATAATGTAAAATTAATTACTTACAGTATTGCCGTCGAAAGAAAAAAACGATTTACATAAGAACTTTGTTTTTATTGTCAATATTTTTGATCGGTCATGTGCCCATATTTTATTTTTATATTACGGGACTTATCACGCAATGAGCATTGAAGATGTTTATTATTTTTAAATTGCAAAAAAAATATAACATGTCTTTACATATTCAAATGCAATAAAACAGTATATAGGTACACTACTACTACATAAAAATGGATTAACTCATCCACCAGACCACCAAAGGTCGAGAAATAAATCAAAATACTTGAACCATTGTCAATTCTAATTTCGGTTTGTTCCAAATGATACCAATTTGAAATTAGTAAAAAAATATTTATTTATATTTGAAAAATTATAAAGGTGACAGTATTTTTTCTTATGACGGCAATATGTTAAATAATCCACGCGCAGTAAGAATGGGATGGAATCTTGGCAAAGTAGATCAAAAATGCACCATCCAACTTATGGGCAACTATATATAGAACCTTGTCAATGTTGAGAACAGTGCTTTTCGAGTTACGTCGACAAGGTTCCATCCCATTCTCATTTCTCGTGGCTTATATCATGTCTGTTTACGTAGACATTTAATTATAATAATAAAGAAATTTTAATAAAATCCGGTATATATCATGTTGTACTGAATAAAGGGATTGTCGTGAATTATCGTAATCTCTTTAACCAAAAATTAAAAATGTAATAAGATTGATGTTTTAAACTCCTCATTTATATGTCTCATACAATATTATACACAATAATTGAACTGTCTAACTGGGTGTTTCGTAAAACAATATTATGTCATTAAAACGATTCAATAAAAATAAATGATTTTGTCTTATTTCCAAGCATCGTAATTTAGGTACTACTTTTTAATCTTAAAATTATAGACTCCACAAGAGGATTAGTGATATTATGTAAAATGAATGACTAAATAGTATTATAAAGTCACTTTTTGTGTGTCTGTTTGCATGTATTTGTATACGCTTAGATCTTTTAAAACTCATAATACATATTATTCTAACAATGACGAAAAAGGCTTGGCATAATTTATTTGGAGCCAGAGGAAGCAGCTAGTTATGAATATACCTATGTTAAATACGATTTGAAAGCCGGTTAAAATCCTTACTTGCTTCCCTGATGCTATAGCTATTCTCACGCCTTTTTATCGGCTTCTGCAAAGCCGTAACACCCAAGCACCAGGGTAAGTGTTACCACAGTTTTATAGTCCAACTTTACAATACACATGCGTGCAAAATTTCAGTTCAATCGAAAACCGGGAAGATAGTCAAATTTAACTTGCAAGATTCCACCCGAACTTACATACATACATAGAAAAAAAATCGTGTCAGATTAATCAATTCAAGTCACACAATTCATCAATAATAATATTGCAATTACCAATTTTTCAGATCATTATATTATTATGTTGTCATCGTCATAGCATTTTTTTATGCTGTACAATTAAGTATATAGCCCAGAGTTTAGAAAACGTTGGAACGGCATGCTACCACTTACACAATAAATTAATAATTATTCACCTATTTCATTGAAAATACCCAGCTGTATACCCCTTAAATCGAGTTGCGGGGAGCGCCCTTAATCACTTCCTTGATCACCGCGTGAGTAGGCAAATCGGTGCAGTAAGCAGCGCCCAACTACATTATGGACATAATCCGGAGAGCGGGGTGTGAACGCGTAGTACCTATAACTTGATAACCCTGGATGATTATTTTGGTATCGAACATGGAAATAACCAGTAGGACTTTCATGAAAAGTAAAGTGAAAAGAAACTGTAAAAAAAAATTTGGCATGTTTGTACAGTTATTTGAATCTCCTACTATAATAGTTTTTAAAATGATATAAAATACCTAAAAGTCAGTTCCGACAAAATCGTGACGCAACAGTAAATGATCGAAGTGGTCAGTTATAATAGACAGTTATTTTTATTTAGGGATTTACATTGACTGCGCCATGACACGGTAATCATTACTGTGGCCATGACGTTCCTATATATTACCTACTATCCGTTGTAAACGAATGTCGATGTCAAGTAGTGCACTCTTGTTGTGCTAGGTTTGGCGAAACTCACAAGTATCTAGAGCTAGCCTAATTTACAAGCTTTTATTTAGTTTCACCTGTCCCGTTCTCTCTGTAATCAAATCTTGCAAGGTAAATTTGATCCACTTCCCGGTTACCTATTGAGCTGAAATTTTGCATACATGTGTAAATCGCGTGACAATGCCATATAATGATGACATGGTGCTGATTTGATGATGGTGCTGGAAGGAACTTTGCAATGAAACGACACAATCTCGTCGAGTTTGGGCTCATTTGAATCATCGTTTGTCTTTCAATGGTAACCAGGGTCTAATGATGGAGCTGGAAGGTGGTCATAGAAACTCTGTAATGAAACGACGCAGCCCTATCGAGTTTCGGCTCGTTTGATTCGTCTTGGCGAGTACCTGTTCAGCAAAAGCTTGTTTTAAAAAAAAAGGTTTGTTTTTAATATAATATTTATTAAACGGTTTTATTTAACTTCATTACCCGTTTTTTGGGCCAAATCTAGTAATTGAAATTTGACCCCCTTCTCGTGGAGAGTTTGAAATGACATTTTATGCACAGCTTTAGTTTCAATGACAATACAATGTTTTGTATTCATTATTGACGTAAATACAAGATGGCCACCACCACTGCATGGTGGATTAAATATTTTTTCCATGACCTCCTCAACATTGTTATCAAATGAAAGGGCTTTTCATATAGAACACAGTTTATAGTAACAAAATAAAAACAAAAACGCAAGAATAAAATTTGTTAAAAAACCTTTTTAACTAAACGGTTTTATGTACCAAAAGCTAAAAAACAATAACTCAAAAATAAAATCGTGGGGGGCAACGGACATAAGGCCATTAACCCCTTAATTTTATTTTTGAGTTATTATTTTTTAGCTTTGAGTCCATAAAACCGTTTAGTTTAAAAAAATTACTACCAATTATATTTGAGAATAAAACACTATGTAAGTACTTCAGCTTTCTTTGCACTACTAGACAAAAAGGTGCGCCCAACTACATTATGGGCAAAATCCGGTGAGCGAGGTGTGAACCCGTAGTATTACTTGATAACCCTGGATGATTATTTTGGCATCGAACACGGAAATAACCTGTAGGACTTTCATGAAAAGTAACCCCACCCCGTATTATATAACAACCCCACAACCCCACAAAACCCCGTATAACCGCACAAAAGGTATTTCGAAAAAATATGAAACAAATACACTCAAAAAAATTTATGAACTCGGCGTTCAAAATCCGTTAACACTGGGGAGTCGTCTAAAGAACCTACACACTGTGACAGAGCAAATTTAAACGCATGCAGATCCCACCCTGTACAAAGTATTATGTCGCCTCGTATTATGCACTTTGATTCTACATTTACTGTGAGAGAACATGCAGATCCCACCTTGTACAAAGTATTATGTCGCCTCGTATTATGTACTTTGATTCTACGTTTACTATGTAAGAACATTCCGCCTAACCCTCTTTTTGTCCCCATGTCTACGTTGGTGTGTTCTTTTGACAATGTTACCTTGTCCCTACGTCTACTGTGTGTGTTGCTGAACTGCATTAACCCCACGTCTAATGTCACGTAGCCCCTTGTTCTAGCGCCAAAGCATATGTCCCCCCGTCACAAGGTGCTTTGGCGCTGCGTTTACCCAGACTATGACCCTGTAACAAGGTGCATTGTCGCTACGTTTATCTACACTTTAGCCCCTTGTTCTAACGCCAAAGCTGATATGACCCCGTCACAAGGTGCTTTGTCGCTGCGTTTAACCAGACTATGTCCCTATAACAAGGTGCATTGTCGCTACGTTTATCTACACTTTAGCCCCTTGTTCTAACGCCAAAGCTGATATGTCCCTGTCACAAGGTGCTTTGTCGCTGCGTTTACCCAGACTATGTCCCTGTAACAAGGTGCATTGTCACTACGTTTATCTACACTTTGACGCTCCGCATGTCCCTATTACAAGGTGCCTTGTCGCTGCGTATGTCCCTATCAAAATGTGTTTTAACGCTGCGTTTTCGCCTGAACTGTCATGGCGTTTGCGGAACAGAAACCCCGTTACAATCCTCTGCGAGTTGTGCAGGATGAACGTGCCGTCTCAGCTCAAAATTTCCCTTTCTCAAAATGCCCTTTTCTCAAAATGTCCCTTTCTCAGAATGTCCTTTTCTCAAAATGTCCTGTCTCAAAATGTCCCTTCTCGGACTAAGTATCTTGTTCGCAATATGTCCGTTTCTCGGATTATGCAATACTAGGTTTTTGCCCGCGACTTCGTCCGCGTGGAACAGTTATTTTGACCAGGTTAGGTTAGGTTTGCTGTTGATGATTCCACACGGACAATGTCAAACCTAACCTAACCTGGCCAAAATAACTATTCCACGCGGACGAAGTCGCGGGCAAAAACCTAGTATTGTAAAATCCGTGAAACGGACATATTGCGGACAGACACTCCGAGAAGGGACATTTCGAGAAAAGGACATTTTAAAAAAGGACATTTTGAGAAAAGGACATTCTGAGAAAGGACATTTTGAGAAAAGGACATTTTGAGAAAGGGACATATTAAGCTGAGACGGCCACTTCACCCTGCACAAGTCGCAGAGGATTGTAACGGGGTTCTGCTCACGCTGACGCAACGCCACGAAAGTTCAGGCATCGCAGACCTGTAAATGAAAACAAGTGAAATTATTTTTATTAAATATTTATTTGTGAATGCAAAAAATTACTGTTACATTTTTGAAGCAATAACTCTCGTAAACTTGGCGGCGCTAGTGTATCGGTGGTAAACTGTACTCATCGCCTTAAGATGGATATAGGAGAAACACAAAATGACAGCATTCGCTAGATGTCGCATTTCACAAATTCATGAAAAATCTTAAATTTATGAATGAAGTACTTGAAAGATCAGCACAGCTTTGATTTCACGGGAAGCTAACATTATTATCCAGCTTTCCAAATCCTCATTGGTGTGTTTTCACATCCAGAAATGAATGCATCCTTGAAAATTAAAAATGTGCAATATTTTTACATATCTAGGATTCATTCAGATCTAGATCTAAAAACGCATCTATAAGCTAGGTAATAATGTAGGCTTATCGTGAAATCAAAACTGTGCTGACTTCGCAAGTACTTCATTCATAAATTTAGGATTTTTCATGAATTTGTGAAATGCGACATCTAGCGACAGCTGTCATTTTGTGTTTCTCCTTTTCCCATCGTCTTGCCCTTAGCTTGAGGGTATCATTCCAGCCAACTAGCGCCACCATCACATTATAATCAATAGCTCTGTAGTGACACAGATGAATTGTGGTAGTGACTAAAAATGCAACTATTTTATTAAGTTTGTAAAGGTGCGTACGGACTTGTGTCGCTTAGCATGTGAGCAATGTTCAAAAATGCACAAATCACTGAAAATAGTGCGGTCAACCGATGCTCAACGTTTAGTGGTACCGCGTTTAGTGGAGTGCTCACATACTAAGCGGCTCAAGTGCGTCAACTTAATACATAATAATACTCTAACACCTATGTAGAGGTGGGTTTTTAAGGCTTTATAGAGTTCGATGCCCAACTACCCAAAATAACCAAAATATCTGCGGTTGAAAATAAGGTTATTTCAGGATATTTTCTAATCCTTAGTTGTAAAACAAAAATAAAGCTCACCATATTGTGCTCTGTATCCAAATGCACCTTTTTATATGGTATGAAGTGTTGTAAGTGGTCTGGTTTTGTAAAACCGATTTTAAATGTGGTGAAAAAACCAGACCACTTACAACACTTCATACTATATAAAAAGGTGCATTTGGATACAGAGCACAATATGGTGAGCTTTATTTTTGTTTTACAACTAAGGATTAGAAAATATCCTGAAATAGCCTTATTTTCAACCGGAGATATTTTGGTAGCCGGGTATCGACGGAATTCTGATGCTTAGTTTTTCATAAATCCTAAGTCATAAAAAAGAATGTCTGATTTTGGGGTTATTTATACGTAGGACACTGTGCTGCGGGCGAACTGACATGACAAAGTGGCAAATTTGGGGTCCTCCTTTGCTTACCTTATAATTAAGATACTATAATAATTACACTATCATATTATACTATCATACTATAACACACATCTAAAGTAAAAGAAAAAATTACATATAAAAAACAAAACAAACTATAATTAAGTAAGGGTTCACCTTAAGACGGAAAAAGGAGCAACAAAAGTTACAGCTCTCACTAGATGTCTCATTTCACAACATAAAAAGCCGCTGCAGGAGCTACTTTAACACACAACATGGATGGATGTGAAAAACGAACCTATAACTAGCGCCACCACTAAATTTAAATTAATATCTCGTAATCTACAACACTAATCGACTTTTCAAATGTACCGATTGTAGACCTAACTATGTAGTATTTATAGACCTAATTAGAACCACCAAAGCTTTCGTTGTTTAGTTATTGATACAATAAATGCTAAAAGTGACCACTTTTAGCAGTTATTATATCAATAACTAAATGGTGAAGTATTTTAAACTACTACTGATACCCAAAAATACTCCTTGAGTAGGTCTACAATCGGTACATTTGAAAAGCCGATAAGTGTTGTAGATTGCGAGATATTAATTTAAAACTTGTGGTGGCGCTAGTTAGCTGTGGGTCGGCCCTTAAACCACTGAACCGATTTCGATTTTGTGTTTCTCTTTTTTCCGTCTTAAGCTCTCGCACTCTCGCTGAGCGTCGATTTTTAAAGTGGATTTGTCAAAACCACGTAACTTTCAGGAGGATTCTGATATCCCACCACCACCAAGTTACAAGGATGAGGATGCTGAAGATCCTCGTACTTAATATAGACTGATAAGTCTGAATCAATATGATAAGGAACGTTAACCTGGTATGCATAGAAATGATCATCAAACACAACAGTCTCCAGTAGTTGGGCCTTAAAGGCTATCTTTGAATTATCGTACATGTATACAGTGCGTATCAATGCAAAGTGTACAGTATCTGAATCAACTTTATTTACAATGACAGAGTTTTCTCCATACCAAGCTGAAGATGCTGACGCCCATGAAACTTGTTTTATTTTGCTAATATCACTCCAGCCTAATTCCTGTGCAAGTACATGTGCCTCAGTCTCCCTGACATTAGTTGAAACACCACAAGATAAATTGCTGCTAATTTGGTTTCTAAGAAATATGTCATTCAGTTTGAGCTGATGTCTCCTCGCTGTTGTCAACGTCATATTACGCCTATTGTTTGAAGATTTCGAAGCTAACTTATTAGGTCGGTGCTTCGCTTCAAATCGCATTGACGACAGGTGTTTCAATGGGCCTAATCGTAACATTGCAGACGGGTAATGGACTAAATTGTGAAATTTAGGAGTGATAGTTTTCTCAAACAAGTTGGTGTACATTTGGCAAAGTGTTGCTATCATGTATTTACAGTATTGTAATTTTCTGGCAGAAAATGATTCAGATAACACAATATCCAGGACAAGCATCAGCTGAGTGTAGATAGCCCAGTATTGGTTATTTCGGGGAACTAAGTCACCAAACATAATTCCAAAGTACCTACAAAATGTCATCGTTTCCGAGGCCGATAAACGCAAATTACCTTTACGTAAGTGGTCCATTGACAAAGTTACTGGTGCATCGGCTTTATCTGGTCCGTAATCAAAAGCACTTATTTTGTTGTTTACGAGGTCTATTGTAAAACAGTGACATTTATCAATTAGAGCAACAACAAGTGAACTCATAATGTATTTAAGCACCCCTTCGGACCAATCGTGCATGACGTCATAGCCCATTTGATTAAAAAGATTGAAATTATCAATATTTAGCCAAACACATTTTTCCTTTATTCCAGTAAGAGATGGGTTATCTAAATTTAAATCTGCTCTGTAATTATCTATATTTCTTAACAGGCAATCGTCTTCGTAAAATTGCTTAACCATGTCTCTTTTGTTAATTTTGCACATTCGACAAGGAAAATTACTCGAGAAACTTTCGTTAAAACCCATTATAGAATGTATTCCCAAGTTATCACCAAGAATCAGTGCCAATTCAAAATAGATAGTCCCTTTAAAATGAGGCATATCAAATACAATTCCGTTTGTAATCAAGTAGTTGAATTCATCAATTAAGGGTTTGAATACGATGCGATTTCCAAATTGAACTCTGTCTGAGGAATGATATAGTAAAACCAAAAATATGTTAACTAACTGTGACGAATAGCGTGGTGGTAAGCAAGGCAAAGATACGTAGGCTGCACCCAATTTATGAATGCTACTGTGGCTGCCTAACGCGTTCAGTGGTTCGTAATCATCGACCTGAAGAAAAAGAGGTAAAACCAATTTATCTCCGTGCAGTTCTCTGCGTGACTGCCAAAAAGAACCTTGTAAGAAATGCTGAACGAAGTCACTTGTGTTGTTCGTTAATGTATTTATGTACTGCAAGGTTTCATCTAAAATATTCCTCAAAGAAAAGAAATGCTTTAGAACATCCCGAAGTGGAATAAAATGTGCTTCACATTCAACCCCTTCATACACTCTCCTACCATTACGCTTAGCATACTCAAATCTTGTACCAACAGAATACGCCTGAGGTTTAATATATGTCCCGATTTCTTCATAATATTTAAGTCTTTTGTATTGCGTGTCAAGCGAAGTAATAACATTTTTTATCCTCTCTGACTGTTCCAAAGGTAAGCATGGCAGTACATGATTAAGCAATTTTGAAACATCATCATAAACTTCATCAACAACTGTTTGTGGCACTTGAGGGTTTGCATAAAGTTTTGATCCTATCTCGGCCAAATGTTTATGGAATGATGTAACATTTACCGTAGGTGGAGAATTATTATTAATGTTCTGAAAACTGACTGAGTTTGAACTTTCACCATCATTATTAACGAGACCATCATTAGTAACGTTCTGTAGAATGGAACTTTGGGAATTCGAGCTATAAGTGACAGGAAGTTCTATTTCATTAGATTGGTTTTGGGGATTGAGATGATTTGTCATGTAATGACGTCGATATGATGCAAACAAACTGAAGGACCTAAGGCACCCTGGGCTTGCACAGGAATATATGTCTACCGAAGTGTGACGATTGTGCATGTGAAACTTAAGATGCCTAAAAGTATCGAAAACAAGGCTGCATAGCGCGCAAGGTACCTCCATTTTAATTACAGTTAAAAGTCAAAGAGATCGAATGTCAAAAACAATTATACAAAATTAATGATTATAGGTACGACAGATATAGTGAGGTTTTGCCTCAAACTTAAATAAGAAATTACCTTCGTGATAATTAAATTATACTGTAGAAAAAATAGTCACCAACCAAATTTGATAACTAGTTTTTTAAATCAATGTTTCAAGCAGTCTTTGATCAATTCTCTCAGTGTTACACTTTTTTCGTACAGGGAGTCAAATTTGGTTGTGATTTTGAACATTGTCCGCTGCACTAGCATCCAACAAGGTGCAGCATCGGCTGCATATTCAATGTCCAAGGCAAAATAAATTTTGAAAGCAGATGTCAAAGCTGATTTAATATCGGCGTATTGATACCTTAGTGTTTTATACACTACTACTTCATATTGTTGGATTTTATCCCATGATGGTCCCACTGCAATAATGAAAGGCCCAAACGATATACCTTTTTTTTCAGTGAGTGTGACACGATCACTGATGCATCTCTCGATGTCACTCGGCGACGATACATAGGCGATGAATGATGTGGCCACTTCTGTGCGTGAAGGCTTCCACTTCTTCTTGCCTTTGATCTTTGTAGATATGGGGGCAACTTGTTTGAGAAGATAAGGAATACTTTTCAGTGCAGCGATGCTGGCTTGCTCTTCTCCACCTATTAAAATATATTTTTTTAATTATTTAGAGCCTTTATCAAAAATGGCTGACTCTTTTCAGCCCTACTTCATAACATAACTATATATAACCTAACATAACTATATAACATAACTATATAACATAACTATATATAATAAACTATATATAAAACCAAATTCCATCGAAATCAGTTCAGTCGTTTAGGCGTAAAAACGCTCTAGCTCTTCAAACGGCTGAGAAAACGGGGTGTGACATACAGACAGACGGACAGACATCATGGGGTCAGTAATAGGGTCCCGCTTTTTTACCTTCGGTAAAGGAACACTAAAAACTTACCAGTAGCTAATTCCAACAGATTGGTAATTGCTGGCTCTGCCCGGACGTCTGAGCCTTTCTCCACTAGCAGCTCCAACAGGCGTGTTTTAATTATTGGAAAGTTTTCGTTGAACAAATCCGAATGTGATGGATATGCTTGATCAAAATCGTTTTCCAACTGAAATGAAACAATAAAAAGGTTGTAAAAACACAGATTATGTATGTAGGTGCAATATTAAATATCAATCGATGATTTTTTACATACCAGCCTGTGACCGCTCGGTGACAGTAAAGCAGGAAATTGTTGAAAATAATCTGCAATGGACTTCTCTTTCAGTAGTTCTTGTCTCAACTTGAATGTCTGCGACCATTTCTCGACAACTTTATCAAATGGCGAGGAGGATGCCTCAAGCCATTTTATGTTTCCTTCAGAATCACTGGCAGACTCACTGGCTGACTCGCAAATACAGACAGATGGAAGAGGCCGTACTCTTTTCAAATTAGTATCTTGACAGTCACTGCTGCTTGTACTAGCACTACTATCACTGCATTTGCGTTTTTTCGTCGTTTTTTCTCCCCGATTCAAATAACGGCGATGAGTGATGAGTCTGTTGTGTAACAGACCGGAGGCCGGTAAAGCCTGACGCTCATTAACTCGGTAAGGGACGTAGTACACATCCGCTTGCTCTCCAGGAAACAAAGAGCAAATTTCATTTGCCCAGCTACTCCACACTTCTTGGCGAACTGTGTCTCTGACACTTGGTAAAATTTTCAGTTGATGCTCTACTACTAACACAACAAGTGATTTTCGATCCTTGGGAGTGAGGGGCTCAGAGCGTTTATTTTTCTCCAGCAATTTCTTTCCAAATGTTGTGTGTCCAAGTAGCTCCTGCAGCGGCTTTTTATCTTGTAACGTGCCAATTTCCTGCACGAACTCCCATTGTTCATCTGCAAACTCCTAAAAAAAAGTAAATCATAGGTGTGAGGGGGATGAGGTGTCTGAGAGGTGAGGGGCCTGAGGGGAATAAGTGTAGATGCTAACTCACCGTCAAGGAATTTTTTAATCCACCACTAATCACGATGAGTTGAGGTGACTGGGTTGAGGGCGCTGCTGGTACTGCCTGTTTTCCTGTATCTATGGCCTGTTTGTTTTTGTCCTGAAAGGTTCGTAATCCGATTGGTCTAACAGCCTTTACACTATACCTATGGACCCCGTTGGTAGCCTACAGCTCAGCCCCAACAGACCTACCTACCTACCTACTGATGTGAAACAACTACAGTTGTCAAGGCTCAGTACAGAATAAATAGTGTAAAACCATTAAGCTAACCTTCAACGACTCTGTGGCGTCCCCGACAGTAACTTCTAGTTCGTTCAGTGGATCCTGGGACTCCCGTGTGGGTGGCGTCTCAGTACTTTTGAAATCTGGTGTGGGTGGCGGATTGCTTCTGACCTGAAAAACAATATTCATTTGTATAATTTGAGAGCATAGGAGACCACAACCCTCTAAGGATGGAAACAGAAATAGGTTTTGTATTAGAAATAAACCACAGGAAAATATGGATCACGGTAGGCATGAGATGTGTGGAAATCTGCTGACAAGGGCTGCTGAAAAACTTACTATGTAAGTAATATCTCATATTACTTGTTGTAGATGCTAGATATAAAAATGAAGTAGTTTATGTACTGATTACTTTGAAGATAAAAATACAGTAGTAAAGGCTTCATTATTGTAATGTCCTTTTACGGGTAGTAGCCTACTTTTGTGCCTAATTTCATCCAAATCCTTCAGCCGTTTACTTGTATAACAAACAAACTTACAAACTATAGCATAATATTGTTATGATAGTAGCAGGCTAATCATTACTCGAGTACCTAGGTACCTACCTACCTACCTACTGATGTTAAACAACTACAGTTGTCAAGGCTCGGTACAGAATAAATAGTGTAAAACCATTAAGCTAACCTTCAAGGACTCTGTGGCGTCCCCTTCTAATACTTCTAATACTTCATCCAACTGCAGTGGATCCTGGGACGGGAGTGTGGGTGTGGGCGCCTCACTATTGATCTGAAAAACAATACATACCTAAAATGATGGGACCATAAGAAAACATAGGTATTCAACTCACAGTTAAATCTGTGTCATTATCCAGAACGTAAAACAAAACATATCTTTGAATTTACTAATTCAAAAAAATAGGTATAAAGTATAAAAATGTTCCTATCAACCACTGAGCTTACAATCACTATGTTTTACTATCAACCCTCTGTAAGTAGGTATATTTGTACTTGCAAGATCTCAGATATAAAACGGATCATGGACACACGCATGGTGCAAATAAATGAATATGAATAACAAACCTGTCTATAAGCATCTAGTTTTAGTCTCAACTTTATCCTATCCACCATCCGTGGACACAACTCTTTGATTTCTTCTGTGGAAGCTTTTGATAAATAATTCAATGTCATCCCTTGGTCTGCAAAAGATGGGAGTATCAAGAATAAGTCAAGAAGCCATCTTCCAGCAAACGGACTGAATAGAAGGCAGTTGGCAACTGAAATCTGTCAAATTGGACTACTGAGCCGTGTGGATAAATAAACAGGCGGCCGACTCCGCTCACTACGAAAACTTTGCAAAAAGAAAGAATACCGAAGCTACGGACCTGCTATGGAGGTTAGACGATCAGTTTGGCGTCAGTTTGATCCATCAGTCTGGAAGATCGGTTTAATGTACTCTATGGTTAGAGTGACTAAAAGGGGGCCAGGAGTGTATTATATGCTCAGTGAGGGGGCACACAAAAAGCCCCCTTTTGTATACATTGACGCAGCGGAACTGATGCCAGACTGAAGCGTCTAACCTCCGTGATCCGTCTAAAAAACGAAAGGGAAAGGGGGAAAAACACTTACCAATTAGATTATCAGCCAGATGGCCTAGTCCGGCCTCTTCCAACCACTCAGATAAATCCATTTCGAGTTCTCACTTTTAAAAAACACGGTCAACTCCAGAATATTGGTCGGAGAGTCAACTTCGGTATTAAATAAACTAGCGTACAAAGAAAATTTCTACCAAAATACCGAACTCCAGATAAACCGGCTCCAGAACATTCTAGAAACTAGCACCCGAACCGAACGAACGCATGCGGTTGCGGACTGGTGAAGGACTCGACTGGCTCGACCGACGCCGCTGAGCTGCCATGCCGCCGACGAAGTGGGATGCGGGGGACAGGGTACTTTGTGCAAGCGTCTACGGCAATAGACGCAGCGTATACGCATTACACGCGGCGTTTAATTTAACTTTAATGAATTGTTTATTGCTCATTTTCGATTTGACGGTACGTATAATGAAAAAGGACAAAGGCCTTTGTCGAATTAAGTTCTGTGACTTCGTCAATTTGCCTTTGTACTTGCATATATTGTTGCATTGACGGATCGTATATATGAATTATGGACAAAGGCCTTTGTTATTTCAGTTCTGTGACTGCGTCAATTTGCATTTTGTACCTGCATATGTATGATACATACATACATACTTCTGCATTGACGGATCGTATGTGAAAAAAGGACGAAGGCCGTTGTGCATAATTTAAACTGTGTCTTCATTACCTTTCCCATGGTGCCTACGTCAAAGCACAGATTTTTGCATTGACGCATCGTATATGAAATAAGGACAAAGGCCTTTGTCAATTTCAGTTCTGTGACTTCGTCAATTTGCATTTGTGCCTGCATATGATTAGATACTTCAGCATTGACGGATCGTATGTAAAAAAAAGGACAAAGGCCTTTGTGAAATTTAATTATGTGTCTTCGTTAACTTTCCCATGGTGCCTACGTCAAAGCACAGATTTTTGCATTGACGGATCGTATATGAAATAAGGACAAAGGCCTTTGTCAATTTCAGTTCTGTGACTTCGTCAATTTGCATTTGTGCCTGCATATGATTAGATACTTCAGCATTGACGGATCGTATATAAAAAAAAGGACAAAGGCCTTTGTGAAATTTAATTCTGTGTCTTCGTTAACTTTCCCATGGTGCCTACGTCAAAGCACAGATTTTTGCATTGACGGATCGTATATGAAATAAGGACAAAGGCCTTTGTCAATTTCAGTTCTGTGACTTCGTCAATTTGCATTTGTGCCTGCATATGATTAGATACTTCAGCATTGACGGATCGTATGTAAAAAAAAGGACAAAGGCCTTTGTGAAATTTAATTATGTGTCTTCGTTAACTTTCCCATGGTGCCTACGTCAAAGCACAGATTTTTGCATTGACGGATCGTATATGAAATAAGGACAAAGGCCTTTGTCAATTTCAGTTCTGTGACTTCGTCAATTTGCATTTGTGCCTGCATATGATTAGATACTTCAGCATTGACGGATCGTATATAAAAAAAAGGACAAAGGCCTTTGTGAAATTTAATTCTGTGTCTTCGTTAACTTTCCCATGGTGCCTACGTCAAAGCACAGATTTTTGCATTGACGGATCGTATATGAAATAAGGACAAAGGCCTTTGTCAATTTCAGTTCTGTGACTTCGTCAATTTGCATTTGTGCCTGCATATGATTAGATACTTCAGCATTGACGGATCGTATGTAAAAAAAAGGACAAAGGCCTTTGTAAAATTTAATTCTGTGTCTTCGTTAACTTTCCCATGGTGCCTACGTCAAAGCACAGATTTTTGCATTGACGGATCGTATATGAAATAAGGACAAAGGCCTTTGTCAATTTCAGTTCTGTGACTTCGTCAATTTGCATTTGTGCCTGCATATGATTAGATACTTCAGCATTGACGGATCGTATGTAAAAAAAAGGACAAAGGCCTTTGTGAAATTTAATTCTGTGTCTTCGTTAACTTTCCCATGGTGCCTACGTCAAAGCACAGATTTTTGCGATAACGGATTGTATGCCTTCTAACACTGCGTTAAAATGAGCATGGTCGAATTGACTAAATGACTTCCGTTTAAAAAAACTCTGTTGCTGCGTTCAAACTAACTGAAACGCACGATTTAAAAGCTGTGTCGCAGGCACAAAAAAAAAACGACAAAGGAATTTATCACCTTTAACGGCCATTTTTTTTTTTGAGTGTAATAGGTTGGGGAAAAGGTTTCTTCGCATTTTTAAAGAAAATTCAAAACATTTTTAAAATAGTTTATTTTTTAATATAGTCTTTAACATCAAAATTTCCGGATTAATAATGCGAAAAGACTTTTTCCCCAACCTAATATGTAAAAATATTGTGATTAGTAACTTCACCGGAAATTGACATTTTTACGGAATAAGGCTTGAATGACCATTCAAGCTAAATACTGAAAAAAACACACGATGAAATAAGCATAATTATTTTTCGCTAAAAATGGCAAACCGCCTTCCATTGTGTACAAAATTTGAATATTTCGCTCGAATTGTCAACATTATTGTTGATTTTTCAAAAACGGCTTAGCCGATTTCTGTAAAATTTAAATGGGACCATTTTGGGAGTATACCCTTTTGAATTAAAAAAGAATTTTTCGATTCGGTTTACAATTGGCGAAATTATCGATGAATATAAACAAAATAAAAACAAAAAAAGATGCATACAGACGAACATAGAACCGCCTCCTTTTTGGTAGTGGGTTAAAAAACACGCACACGATGTTTGGCGAAACTAACCTTTACTAAAAATAATAAAACATAAAATTAAAAATAAGAAAACATAATGTTACTAGCAAAAATTTTATTAGCAACGCTTATTTATATTTTGTATTTACTTTTCGTTGCAATCGGGGAACAAAATGCGTATAAATATTATGATAATGACCCAATTTTAAGTTTCCTGACAGCAACTTAAGTATTTTCGTGACAGTCTGATCTACATATTTGTTATTTGCATTCGTGCTGCATGGGAAATGGGCTTTCAGTACCTTCATTACTTGAAATATGTAGCCATGGCCACCAACTTGAAAGTAACTGTATTTGATGAATAGGCTTATTTATAGCCTTAAAATTACATTATTATTAATTATACAATTTTACTTTTATAGTAACTTAAAACTATTAAATGGACCTATGTCTAAGCTTCACGTTACAAGATTTACCGTGTGAAATAAGTCCCAATATAGTACGAGTATGTTTTATTTAAATGCATCTGAAGAGTCCTTCTGGTGTCCTCCATGGTAATGTTCGTGGTGTAGTAAAAGCGTCGGATCCCCGGAGGGTCGGTGGGTCGTCATCTGCGACGTAAGCTTTCATCTTGATTGCATTCCAGCGAACCCATAAATTTTCAGCTTTAATTTTATAGTCGTCATACCGTGAATACTGTTTCGCTGAAAAACAACAACAGTTTGCGAAAAGTATTAAATGTTGTCGGTAAATAAGTTATGATTGAAGCTAGTGTTGTAACGTATTTTTTTACCTTTGACGCAAAAAAGATGAAGACGTGGCTGTGTGTGTCTGTGGGTGTCATCGTAGCTCCCGAACGTATCAAGCTTTTTTGATAACGTTTTCTTTTATTTGAATGATGAATTAGTCTTAGAGCGTTCAAATATATGTTTTATCAAAATAGGATCAGCCTTATCAAAATCGTCAGCTCTTTTGTTAGCTGCGGTAGAAATTTTATTGCGTTGCGGTGTTTGAATTGCTTAATCTTTTTAGGGTTCCGTACCCAAAGGGTAAAACGGGACCCTATTACTGAGATTCCGCTGTCCGTCTGTGCGTCCGTCTGTCTGTCACCAGGCTGTATCTCATGAACGGTGACTTATTGCTATTGCCGCTATAACAACAAATACTGAAATCAGAAAAACAAATATTTAAGGGGGGTTCCCATACAACAAACCTGAATTTTTAGCCGTTTTTCGCTCGAGAAAGAAAATGGTGGCAGGTAAATGCTTGAAAGATTCATAGAATATTAGATTAGTTAAATGTTCACTTTAAAAATAAATTAACATAAAATAAATATTTAAGGGGGGGACAATACATGAAACTTGTTATTTTAGCTCGATATTAATAACGGCAACAGAAAGATGCTTGAAATATTCACAGAATATTAAGTTGTATATTTCCTTCATGAATAAATAATTAAATTAAAATAAAATGTATTAGGGGGACTTCCATATGGTACGGAACCCTATGTGTACGAGTCCGACTCGCACTTGCCCATTATTTCTGATTTGATAAGGTATATTTTTTTTTTAAACTTGCTTCGTGAATGTAGTACATCTCTTTTTAAAATAGATGTTTTTTTTGGAACTTTGCACTAAATTTCCGATCTAAATTATTTTTTTAATAAGGCTTAGGATCACGAGCAAAGTAGAGCAAAGAACAGCAAAAAGAGAAGAGTAGAGCAAAGTAGAGCAAAGCAGAGCAAAGTAGAGCAAAGTAGAGCAAAGTAGAGCAAAGTAGAGCAAAGTAGAGCAAAGTAGAGCAAAGAAGAGCAAAGTTGAGCAAAGTAGAGTAAGTGGCTCTACATGAGATCTGACAACTTTTTGAAAGTGCGAACTGTGGTCTTGTCTTGGCTGAACAGTGTTTGTTTATTTCCGTGTCTACGACTTCAATTGTATTATTGAAACACATTTTGTATTGAATTTTTGATGCAAATTTTTAATGGATAACATAGTGACTGTTTTATTCTTTACTAGCATTTGATAGCATGACTAAATAACGAAAACTTCTTTACACAAACTATAACTCCTGTCGTCTCCTTGAAAGAAAATTTCGTTTCCCTCTTAAGATGCCACTCTCAGTACGTGTGACTGTGGCTGTACTGTGGCACTTAATAGGGATGCCAAATTAACTAGTAAATAGTCAAATCGGAATGATTATATAATGAACAATTAGTTAAATTAAGATCCATCATCTTGTCATATGAAATAATAATGATGTAGTGCTCATGGTGTAGTTTGACTAGAAGTTTGTCAGCGATCACCATAGTTAAGCAACGTTTGGTACGGTCAGTCTTTGGGTAGGTGTCCGCGGGTGGCATTTACAACTGAGCGCTACCGTGGCTCGGATGAGACGTTAAATTGTAGGTTCCGGTTGTTTTAATCGTTTAGACATGTCAGGGGCCTTAACTAATTTTAGTTTACTTACAAGACAAAATGATCTAATGACAATCAGAATAGAAGGAAAAGTAGAAGAAAAGAGAGGAAGGGGAGGGCCACGGAGAACATTTTAGATCAAATCAAAGAAAAGGGCGATGCCATGTCGGACACCGGAGGTCCGATTCTGAAGGAGGACTGCAAGACACGGAAGTTGCTCCTCTGAATGAATTATAATTTAAACTATATTTTCATTAACTTTTCACGTTCTTTATAATTAACATAAACAACATTATTCGACCTCAAACAAAGTTCGCGAAATTAAAAAAACAGAAGGTAAATTACATTACGTTACGTCGATAGATCAAGCTACGTTTTGAGCTCAAAATTAGGCATTAACTTCAGATTTTTACATACAACAGTGAAAATAAAAGTAGCCCTCTTTTCATTCCTCTAAGGGGGGTTCTATTTATTCCTTTATATTCAGGAATACATTCAAAATTCTTGTGTTTAAATAAATAACAAAATCAGAAAGGAAACTACCAGACTAGATCCACCCCCGTCCACTACCCAGACAAAAGGTGCCCCGGGTTTAAATCCCGGCTGGACAGATAACTATAGGTATAGTAGTCCGCCCAGACTTGGACCTCGCGCTATTCCTATTTTAAATCATTCCTATATTATATCAATTAAATCATAAAAAAACGTTCATCGTGAAAGTAACAATGTTAGTATACACTGTTAGAAAGTCTATTAAGAAAAAATGATTGTTAGAAACCTACTTTGGGATTATTTACTTAGTTCGAGCGTAAATGATTTAAACCAACAAAATCCAGCATCATTTATACAATTTTCTGTAAAAGATAAGTAATCGTTACAGTCCTCTAGCTATCATCAAATCTAAACATACACACTCTGCGAGCTAATCTAAGAAGAAAGTCCACGACAATTTTGCAAAGGCCATTGAAATAGACACTGTAGTAGGTGCCATGGAGAGCTGGCCAGTCGATCACAGGAGTGTACCCCGTAGCAGTAGATACCACAGAGAGCTGGAAAGTCCGTTGCAAAAAGCCCCAGTGGTCGTAGGTGTCACGGAAAGCTAGATTTCGATCACAAGACTGCCTTAGAAAAACACCCCATGGCAGTAGACCCCACGGACGGAGATCGGAAAAAGTCGTTACAGATGGCCCCGCAGTAGTAGATGTCACGGAGAGCTGGCCAGTCGATCACAGAAGAGCCTCTGGAGAACGCTTCATAGCAGTAGATACCACAGTGAGTTAGAAAATCCGTTGCAGACAGCTCCGCGGTAGTAGACGTTGCGATTAGCTAACCCGGCGGCTCTCCGGTTATCAACAACATTCTCCGGCGGCGAGAGCCGGAACCCCGTAGCAGTCGATACGACAGGGAGCTGAAAAGGCCATTGCAGACGGCTCCAGTGGTAGTAAGTGTCACGGAGAGCTGACAAAAGGAGACCCGTCGTGTCAGTGCAGGCAGTAGAGGGGCTTAGATTAGGCTTAGGTTCAGATAAAGTAAAGTCTAAAATCGTGCCAATATTCAACAGTTTACTTATAATATGACTCCAATGAGGCAAAGTTTCTCGTCATCACTTTTTTAATGTCCTATTTTATTTTAAACGAGATATTCAAAAACGGTCACTAGAAACCGACACAGTCACCTTACACTATGGAACACACACAAGAAAATAAACATTTCTAGATTTCGATTAAAATTTTCAGAATTTAAATTAGGATTTTAAATAAATAGGTATTATTTATCGATAGTTCGTTAAGAATAAGTATTTAATGTTGAAACCGTTTAATGTTGCGTCGTTTTGCCTCTCTTTGCCACGGTCCTCGTATCTTCGCAACCACTAAACAGAAGATGCTCATATTCGAACTTAATTTTTTTATATATATAAACTACGTGCATGCTAAATTTCATGGAGATCGGCTAAGCGGTACTTGAGTTATCGTCGAACAAATATACGTACAAACATTCATTTGACAACACAAGTGCCGGCTCGTCCCAGTAGAATCTGATACCTTGCTTACGCTCGGTCAATTAGAGGTTGAATATGAATAAATTTATTAAAGATGTCTTAATTTCTTTGTCTTCTCTCTGTCTTTGTCTTTATGTGTGTTCCATGGCAGTTTTGACACTGAGAAACTTAACGGGGGGCTTACAGTGTGAAACGTTATTTATTTCATTTATTAATTAATTATAGTTTAGATAAATAAATGAATAGGTTACCCAAGAAAGCCATGTCAATAAGACAAATTGTCTCTACAATCCCTTGCAAAAAAAAAGTTATTGCACTAAATACGTGTCATTATCCTAAGTGTCCGCTTTTCAAAGTCCACTTCCACACTTTTATGATTAATGAGCGCATTACGCCGAGATTCGTAATTAAATGCCCGCAGAAGGTATAATCAAGACATTTTAAGGTGCTGTCCTCCAGCTGCGCTCTGAGGCGCTCCGCAGTGTGTCCAGCTTCGCTTTCAAGCGGCGTAGCTTGCCGTAGACAATTTTTGTATTTCTGTATCAATTTTTTTGTGGGTTTGATGGATTCTAATAAGCAATCAAGTTTTCTGCTCTGGGTGTCTAAATTAACAAAATGAATTACCTGGCAATGTTATCCTTCACTGGAAAGCCAGTAATTTGAAAATTTGCACAAAAATTCCTAAAAACTCATTGCCACGCAACCCGAGATATGAACGCCTATATTCTAAAGTTCGAAAGTCAGCGATCGCTCCCATAGAATCTAAGTATGTCTCGGTAAAAATGTTAATTATTTTTGCACCAAAATTTTAGAATATTTGTATTTATAGTCCAGCTGCATTTACATCGCCTGGATCTGTGTCTACACAAAGTTTCACCCTGTATACCTCTGAACTCTAATTGTGCGTAACCATTATGTAACATATTTTATCACTTTGTTATATCGCATGTTATAGTTGTCACAAACGGTTTCTTGCGATCAATTTATCATATAGTTTAATAGGTTTGCGGCACCTAATTATTTAGAATGAAATTATGTTTGTGAATGACGAATAAATAAAAAACAAATCTTGTTTTAATAAGACGTTTTATGTCCACATCACTGAAACATGTTATAATCATGTGTACGCACCGTAAGGAACTTTACTGAACTGTTAGTTCGGTTACGGTTGGTCCGCTACACCTCGTTAGAGAAAGTCTACGCAGGGCACCGAGCACCGCTACGCCGCTGCGTAGCTCGCGTAGCTCCAAACGCAAAACTGGGACAGCGCCTTTGTTCAGCCGAGCCAAGGTTCCCCTGGGAGTCACAGTTCGAGCACGTAATATCTAAAAGTGTGGGCGTTGCGTACTTTAATGAAATAATATTTTTCTTCCTCTACAAACCGCTTGCCGTGAAGCGGGGCAATTTTATTTAAATATTTTTTTTAAACTCATTACTTCAATGTTGGAATTAGTTTGATGTTATTTTTTCTTTGTACTTTGTTGAATTGTGTTTGTGTTGTGTGCGGGCAGTTATTTTCATAATTATGGTCTGTAATTATAAAGTACGTAAGGAAGGTCCGTTACTGGTCCGTTATTATTAACTTAGAATGTTATATTAACATACTGACGATAAATTTAAAAGACTATCGTAAAGAGGTTAATGAAAGTTTCCTACGGAATTACTCTGTATCTATTTTGTGTATTATTTTGTACATTTTTATTATTTTAGAAATAATTACACTTTGAAAAAAGATGAAAAACTTAGATTGTAAAAGGGAAATGTGAAATTGGATCAGTGATGTTAAGATATATACTCGTAGAAACTGCTTACCATTATGGGAAATATGGGCATGCCCATTACATAAATCTATTAAAAAAAAAAATTTCATGTCATTGTAAAATTCGGCGCAGAGAAGGGCAATCACAACTCCACCTAGGCCACTACTTTAGATCTGTGTTGAATTTTGGGCCCTAAAACTCATCTCACTAGCACAATTCTTATCATAGTTCGGTTCGGCACGCACTTAGTCGAATTTTAGGTAACCGTGCCTATTACAGGAACGTACTATAGAGTGGACCGGGTGAGGTTGAAATTATAAGCCTTACCTTGAATGGCTTTGAAGTATGTCCGCCATATTGGTGTGACGCCAACTTAGATTGTAAAAGGGAAATGTGAAATTGGATCAGTGATGTTAAGATATATACTCGTAGAAACTGCTATATACAGCTTCTATGCGTTTTCGACGCTCTCTTGTTGTGTTCATGTCCTGCAAACTTTCTATATTTAGTAAAGCATTTCTACTCTCTTTTATTTTATCTTTTTTGAGTTTTGGATCCGCGCCTGTTCATCAATAAACACTAGTATAAAGAGCTTAGCCGCCACTCCCAGAGCGCTATCTGCTCACCAATTAATCGGGCGAGTATTTACTTACCACAGAAATTAATGAATAGTGAAGTACCCTTTCCATTACGTCGACATTAACGGTTCGTAATAAATGTTATTATCAGGAAAGTAATTGATTAATATAGCGATAATTAAATGAAGTTCGTAATGGCACCCTGTCACATTGTGGATCACAGTAGGTACGAGTATGTTTCAGATTTTGCTCTACGTGGACTAGTTTTCCATTATATATAAACTGACGAGCACTCTACTTAAATTGATATTTATAAACGAGTATTTGTCATCGCGGTGTATTTTTGACATATTGTAGAATACCATAGTATTATTACTGCTTCCCGTGATCACCCATCCGAGGACTGACTGTAAGTTTAAGGTCACATAAAAAACTGTAAAAACTAAGACGTTTAATCCTAGGAATTGCAATGCTCATTACATGAAGATAAATCACTAAAAACAAATAATATTTAGAGAAAGGTTTCGGCTTATTGATTTTGTATGGCCAAGTTGGCGCCTCACGATTGCCTTAATCGTGTTTCAGATTGTCATCCCGGGTAACCGTCATAAGAGACCATCCTGCGAAGTTTCACCATCACTGAAGTCGTTGAATTTGGAGGGACGCGTATAGGCCAAATCATACTGACTGCCTCGGTGGCTCAGTGGTTAGTGACCCTAACTTCTGGGTCAAAGAGGTGTCTGTTCGATCCCCACCCAGGGCAAATATTTATATGATGAACATAAGTGTTTGCTCTGTGTCTGGGTGTTATTTAGTTACTATCTATATAAGTATGTATTTAAAAATATTTATATGTAGTATATCAGTCTCTGGCAGCCATATCACAAGCTTAGCTTAGTTTAGGTCAGAGGCCGTGTTTAAGATGTCCTGAAATATTTATTTATACAAGTCGTCGGATTTGAAGTTAGCTACAAGTTGCGCAATATCCAATCCTGACTGAAGTTCACATAAAACCTGCGCGTTGGTTGGATGTTAGGCATCTTGCAGCCAACTTCACATCCGCCGACTTGTATGATTCGGCCTATACAACATACGAAGTCGGCATCGCATCGCATAATATATAATACATTTTATTAACAAATATTTTTCGCCGAAAATGGCATAACCTATTTATAGCGTGTACAGAATTGGAATAGCTCACACAGATCGATGTGTCGTCAACGTGGTAATTTACACATTATTATTAGGTGTTTGTCAGCGATCACCGAAGTTAAGCAACGTTCCGCACGGTCTGTATTTGGATGGGTGACCGCGGGTGGCATTTTCCAACTGAGCGCTACCGTAGCTCAGATTACAGGTTAAATTGTAGGTCCCGGTTGTTTTAACAGCTTAGCCAAGTCATAGTCCTTCAGGCGGCCTAAAAACTCTGACACCAGTTCTAGCCACCCGGCCTATACGAACTTACATTATTATTGATTATAGTTTTTGCCTGCGGCTTCGCATGTGTGATATTTTGATTATAGTGCTATACCATAGGGACTTTTTATTTTTTCGGGATAAAAAGTAGGTAACCTGTGTCACTTTCCGTCTTTCAAACTATACTCATGCCAAAAATCTAGTCGATTCGTTGCTGCGTCAAAGAGGAACAAACTATCAAACCAATAAATACACTTTTGGATTTTTAATATTAGTAAAGATTTTTCAAGAACCGATTTTAATAAAATTTAAATGAAACCAATTTTGAAGCATGGTTTACCAAACAAAAAAATAATCATCAAAAGCGATTCTTAATTGGCGGAGTAATCGCGTTATATTATTATACCTAGGTACAAAAAAGACTTTCAGTCGAATTGAGAACCTACTTCTTTGAAGTCGGTGAACTTTCCCAATTCACGCCATGATTTACGGTCCGCTGCCTTTGCGATCCAGTCTCGTCCCGCATGCTTCCGCACATCGTCCACCCATCGTTTTGGCGGGCGGCTTGGTGGTCTGGTATTCGCCCACGGTCCCCACTCAATTATGCGTCTAGTCCATCGATGGCTGTCCATCCGAGCTATATGCCCCGCCCAGCACCATTTCTTTCCAGCGATCACTTCGACCAAATCTTTCAATCTCGTTTTTCGCCTAATCCACTCATTACTTTTAGTCACGCAAGAAGATTCCGAGCATAGCTCTCTCCATTGCTATCTGCGCCACTCTGAATTTTGAATTTGAATCTCTGAATTTGCGCACCGTACGTGAAGATCGGGTCAATGCTCTCCTGGAATACTTTCGCCTTCAGCTTCATGGGTAACTTGTTACGCAATATTTTCTTATTTGCCCCAAATGCTGCCCAGGCTTGGGATATTCTTCGCCCAACCTCTACCGTCTGATTCCCAGAACCCAGTGTAAGTTTATGCCTAAGATCTATGACTATTTCTACTGGTAGCTGATAGTCCTTTACATCTGAGATGTTGATAATTATTTTAGTTTTGGACAGATTCATCTTTAGGCCGATTTTTTCTGACTCTCTTTTTAACTCTTCGATCATGGCCAACATATCAGGCACACTTTCCGAAAACAGCGCCAGGTCATCGGCCAATCTTAGGTTTGTAATATTCTCTCCTCCTCATTAATACCTTTATCGTCCCAATTCAATTTCTTGAATATGTTCTCAAAGGGAGGCGGTAAATAATTTTGGGGACATCGGGTCACCCAGCCGAACTTCTCTGGCTAAACGGAAAGATCACACTAGCTGTTGCATGACTCTGCAGGTGTTTTATCATCGCGGTATATCTTTTGTCTTCTCTACAGTCTGCCAAGGCCTATCGGCCCAGGCCTCAATCGAATCAAACGCTTTTTCATAATCAATGAAGTTATTATGATCGGCTTTTGATACTTGGGACATTTGAAAGATAAATTATAGTATGAAAAACTAAAAAGCACACATTCATAGTTATTGGATGAAATTTATAGGGGAGACTTATGTCCAGCAGTATACAAGAAGACGACTGCTGATAGATTGATGGAACCCCTCTTAAACATTAAATTTATTCTGTTTTAAGTATTTGTTGTTATAGCGGCAACAGAAATGTGTACATCATCTGTGAAAATTTCAGCTTTCTAGCTATAACGGTTCATGAGATACAGCCGACGTGGTGACAGACAAACATAGAGACGGAGAGCGGAATCTTAGTAATAGGGTCCCGTTTTCACCCTTTGGGTACGGAACCCTAAAAACCAGTACCTACTACGCCCTCAGTTGGAGATTTTTGTAAAATTTATCACATTCCGAAACTCCCCTACCTTATAATATGCCTACCTTATAATAACCTTGCCTATTTATCAAACAATTTAACCGGAAAATTACATTAAAAAATAAGCCATAGTTCCGCAGCAGTTCTAACTAAAACGTGGTTGCGAGTATTTTCTTATCGTTATTCGTTCTGCGGCGAATTGTTCTTTACAAAACTTGAATCGAAAAGCCTTCCAGCCTCAATTTGAATGCAGGAAAACTTTGCAATAGCTTTTATTCTCTGTCGGAAAGTAAATGAATTTACGTCTCACGATGAATCGAATGTTTTTTTCTTTCAAATGGTAGTACGAAAGAAAATATTAAGAACTTCCTAACTCTTCCACAGCTTCGTTTACATTAAAGGCCTTTAAACTAGAGCCATACTAGAGATATTTTCTTCAAGCAATGTCTATCCAAAGTCGAAGTTATCTTCATGTTAAAGTAGGTAAGTTCATATAGGCCGAGTGGCCGGGCCCTGGTGTCAGAATTTTTAGGCCGTCTGAAGTCCTCTGACATGGCTAAACGTTATAGCTAAACGGTTAAAACAACCGTCAAAGTAAAACATTTACCTATCACCAGAGAGATAGCGCTGCTGTCGCTTGAGGCAATTCTCAACCACAAAATGTGTGGAAAATCTTTCCCAAAGCTGTCAAATATTAATTGGAATTTGATAATATCGGGAGAAAAACCCGGCAACAACCACTGAATCGATATATTTTTCATGACTCTTTCCAAAGATGGTCAATAAGATTTGGATGGAAATAATAATTGTAGTTGGACATGCTACAGCGCTTTCTGGATGCTCTGCAAACATATAGACTACAAGTATGGCGAATATTCAGCCATCAGCCATAGAACGTCAATTGCTGAACAAAGGCCTCCCTTTTAGATCTCCAACAAGACCCGTTGGTAGAGGCTTGCATCCAGCGCGATCCTGCGGTCTTATGAGGCCATCTGTGCACTTTGTGGGCGGATGTCCTACGCTGCGATTGCAGGTGCGTCATCTCCACTCGTAGATTACATCTTATTCGATGTAGGGGCGATAAGTCCTGCACTGACGTCTCGCGTGGGGTGTTTTGTGCATTTCCCCATCCAGCGCCTACCCAAGCCAGGCCAGCTCCTTAAAATAACAGAGCGTGGCTCTGGGCCGCTGGCACAACTGCTCCAGTGGCTTGGATGGTATACTTAATAGCGATGAGGATCATGATGTAGATGCTGATGACAAAGCAATAGTAGCGTCATGCACCCACAAGCGATTTTAGTTTCTGCAATGGCCTTGCAATGCCACAAAACTTGGTCTACCGTTTCATTCTCCTGCAGGCAACCACGACAGAGTGGGCTGTCGGTGGCTCCCAGTTCATATATACTTGTGACTATTCTAGTTGTAGTGACCAGTGATGAACCCTACCATAACTCAGAGGTCTTGTCGCTGCAGCCGCAATAGATGTAATGTTTCTGCTCAGGGTTGGGAAAGCAGCTGCAATCCTCACGCTCGTCCCACATATTTAGTTGTTCTTTTTCAGTATGGCGGCGCAGTAGACCACGCACTTCCATTTCTGTCGGCGAGCTTTTGTAAAGCAGCTAGACACTCGATTACTTTTTGACCCCATCGATAGGCAGTGTTCCGCGCTATGTGTCCTGCACACTGCCTTTTCAACTTCATAATCCTCTGGGCTTTGTAGACCGCGCTTTTACAATAACCCAAACAGAGCCCCATATACGAGTTCCGCTAGGAAAACATTGATAACATGATGAATGAAGTTGGTGTATTGAAGGAAGCACGCGCGGCGGCTATTTTAGCAATTTTGTTTAAAATGCAAATGAATGTATCTACTGTGTAATGGAAACTCGGGCGCGCTGTGCATTAGTTATTCATTGGAGGCATCTCATCATTACATGGACGGAGTACTTACGCCGTATTGACTGAATGCAATCACGCTCATATTAATTGGGAATGTCCATAGACTTCACAAGATTGGCCGTGACGCCTCGCTCTAGTGTGTTTAGTGAAGGTAATACAGCATTGGCGTTTACACCTTCTAATAATTTTCAGTGGGAACTTTCATACTGAACCGGCGTTTTTAATAATGCATTCTATAATGTTCTGCCCGTTAATTTTATTAATCTATTTTATACTTGTTTTATTAATTTTCTTATACAATAAATACAATGACGTAATTTATTTAATTTTTTTTTCATTTTTTTCATTTCATTTATGGTATATATGGTGCAATGCTGTAATTTTTAGTGTATTTTTTTTGTTAAAAACGTAGTTACATTGATTGACGTGTAATATTTTTTATGAATAAAATTAATATGTATATAGTCGAATATTATTCTACATGTGAAGGGCGACTGGGCACAATGCAGGTTGGCTGATTCACATACACCTTCCAATTTCCTCTTCGGACGTATGCAGATTTTTTCAAGATGTTTTTTTTCACCAACATGACTGTAAGTACTTTGAAAATCTGTATGAACATTCAAAAAGTCTAATTTTACGGGACCTGATTTTAACCAATGCGTCTTAGTTGTGAGGCGAGCGCTCTCCCAATAGGACACCAAGGCTTTATTAAATCGTAACTACGTGCAAACGCCAACAATTATACAATCATTTGTCATACCTACAGCTTATAAATTCACTTGTTCAAAACATTAACAGAACAATAAGTTCTGCAATGTGTGCATGACATTCACGCGTATGAGTGACCGGAGCATATAAGTGTCTCGTGCGGCTGACACAGAGTCACTATCGTTCTCTATGGAACCATCAAACGGTTATTAATGACTTATCGATTAGAAAGTATGAAACGTAGTTATTACTATGTGCTTATGTGGATTGTTCAGAGGACATCTGTGCATAATCAGTATCATCGGAGGATATTATACTATACCAGCTATTGCTCGCTGCTTCGCCCGCGTGGTATTTTAATTTTTGTACTATCCCATGGGCCTTTTTTTATTTTTCTGGGATATAAAGTAGCCTATGTCACTTCCCGTCTTTCAAACTATGTCCGTGCCAAAAATGAAGTCAATCTGTTTCTTCGTTGCTGACTGAAAGAGGAACGAGATGGCAGCAGTCGCAGTCAGGCAGATGGCTCCAACAAAATCAGAACGTCTGAAAGCTTTAAATATTACACTAAACTCCGGCTCAATACAATTAAAAACTTAATATTCATTCATTTCTTGCAACAAAATATGTAATACTAGTTTTTGCCCGCGGCTTCGCCCGCATGATGATTTTTGTGCTAGTCCCATAGGAACTTTATTTTTCCGGGAAAAGTAATGAAAGTAAAATAATGGGCTATTTGATGGGGGCCCTACATTACCACCCTTAATAAAGGGGATGAAAAACCAAAAAAAACAAAAAAAAATATCGATTTGATGGTTGTTAGATTCGACAGTTGTTTTTTTTGACATTTCTTGAAGCGCACGCTATGAGTAGAATAGCTTGCAGATGGCAGAACTTTTCCTACTTACTTAACACTTATCGTTATATTCAATCAATCATTTATCAATGCTTTTTTTTATTTTTGACACATATGTTAATGTACAATATCGAATGATCCATAGACTCCTGAACTAGTCTAAGACCGTGTTTCAGGAGCCAATGGCTTCTCTATAGTAACAATTTTTTACGTTTTGTCAAAATAAATCGTGTTTTACTAAATTTTATAAACAATTTTGTAATATAACAATAATTAATTTTGAAAAACAGAAAAAAAATATTTAGCTCAAATCTCAGATACTATTTAACAATATTAATTAAATCCATGAACTGTAGTTAATAAATCAATTTCTAAAATTGCCAATATTATGGAAAATATACGCAAAATCATTATAATTTGTAGCCTATATGTTATTCTGATGTATAAGCTACATTATCGCATAGCTTCATCTCAATCCGTTCAGTAGTTTTTGCGTGAAAGAGTAACAAACATCCATCCATCCATCCATACTTACAAACTTTTGCGTTTATAATATTAAGTAGGATTTACACGCCATTTTTAAGTAACATAATTTGTGTACTGTATTTGTTACACATATGACCCTATAAGGTGTGTAAATTTTTACACAGCTCAAGTTTATATTAAGTAGTAGTAAAAGTTTATATTCATTAAATATCGCCACCCTAACAACGAGACTATGAAAACAGATGGATTAATTGCAAGAGGGGATGAGAAACGGACCGAGAACCATACGTTCCACCTTAAACAAGCTCTACCCTAGACCTGTGATAAATTCGCGTCGTGACCGGCATCACCAAACCCGAATAAACTGAGAAATTTTATCTTTATTTTTATCTTATTTTTTACACCCTGTACAGAACATTTTTGAAGCGACACGTAGTAAAAATATCAAGGGGCTGTTAAAAGGTAAATTTAAAGATCGTGGTTGAAATTATAAGCTGTCTTTCGCGCGGTGTGAGTAGTCATTTGCATACTGCCGAAGGGCGAAGCGTTTCAGGTTCGCTCTACCAAAACGGACCGGAAGTGTGTGGGGCTGGGCAAAACATTGTTATCTAAAAAGCTCAAGTTTCCTAAGACGGTAGTACCGTCATAGACGTAGTTTTTAGGGTTTCGTACCCAAAGGGAAAACGGGACCATATTACTAAGACTTCGATGTCCGTCTGTCTGTCTGTCTGTCACCGGGTTGTATCTCATGAACCATGATAGCTAGGCAGCTGAAATTTTCACAGATGATGTATTTCTGTTGCCGCTATAACAACAAATACTAAAAAGAAAATAAAATAAATATTTAACGGGGGCTCCCATACAACAAAATACATAAATAAATAAAATAAAATAAAAATAAAATCCTTCGCTTGCTCGGTCATCAAAATTGAGCACGCGGTTAAAAAGTAACTTTGCAATCTTGTTTAGCAAATAAAAGATCTACACAGTCTACTCCGCTCCGCTTGGTGGAGTATGGGGTTAACTTCAACTCATATAGGCAAGACGGTAATGATTCGTTAGATGTTTAGCAATTTTCCGCGTCTGATATTCTCAGTTAAAACTATATCAGAAAGATTTGTTATTTAACTCTATGCCAAAATTCGAAATAAAATAAAAAAACATCGGCCAAATACGAGTTGGACTCACGCATGAAGGGTTCCGTACCGTATGGGAGCTTCTCAGCAAAAAAATCACATTTGTTGTATAGGACCCCCCCTTAAATATTTATATTAATTTGCTTTTAGTATTTGTTGTTTTAGCCCCGACCAAAATACATCATCTGTGAAAATTTCAACTCTCTAGCTATTACGGTTCATGAGATACAGCCTGGTGACAGACGGACGGACAAACAGATGGACAGCGGAGTCTTAGTTATAGGGTCTCGTTTTTACCCTCTGGGCAAAGAATATATAATTATTGCTCTGGGTACGGAACCCTAATAATTAAGCTAAGACTAAAATCACAATAAAAATTTAAAAATTGAAAAATCAGTTATAATTTATAGCTACAAATTCAATGACTGACTAAACTGTTATCGAACTCTTTCGAAACGGATTGACCGATTCTCGTGATATTTTTGTGTTTAAGCCTAATTTGTAAGTGCAAGAATAGGTCGTAGGGTACTTTTTATACTGGTGACAATAAAAGGAGGGTTGCCCTTTTCAGATATTTTCTTGAGTGGCAAAACTACTACTACTAACAATAATGTTGTTGCATAATAATTAAATTATCTGTGTTTTATTATTAAAAGCGTATCGAGCTAACGCCCGTCGTCGACGCGCTCCGCGAACAAAGTGAGATGGCGACGGGACGAGGAGAATGAAGATGCGTCTTCAAAATTATCATCCATCATCCATCCATCAGCCATAAGAAGTCCACTGCTGGACATAGGCCTCCCCTATGGATCTCCAAAAAGACAGGTTGGAAGCGGCTTGCATCCAGCGCGATCCTGCGGTCTTAATGAGGTCATCCGTCCACCTTGTGGGTGGACGTCCTACGCTGCGCTTGCCGGTACGTGGTCTCCACTGGAGAACTTTTCGACCCCATCGGTCATCAGTCCTCCGCGCTATGTGCCCTGCCCATTGCCACTTCAACCTGCCAATCCGCTGGGCTATGTCGGTAACCTTGGTTCTTCTACGGATCTCCTCATTTCTAATTCGATCGCGCAGAGAAACTCCGAGCATAGCCCTCTCCATAGCTCGTTGGTCTACTTGGAGCTTACCAATAAGGCCCATAGTGAGAGACCACGTTCCAAAATTATCACGTCAATCTTTGAACTGTTTTATTTACTATGCCAATTATATTCATTTACTCGTATTTACTATGCCAAAACACACTAGAAATTATTAAACACAAAATACTATTTAAAAACTCGTCACAAACAAGATCTGTGTTCAACTGACTTTGGATTTCTTTTCGATCAAGGTAAATTATTCCTTATTCGTATCAGGTTAACTGTTCATAGACGGCCCGCCCGGTAAAAAAAATTGCTACTTAATATCCTTAAATGAAAAGGATTTACAATAGCGAAATGTAAAAAAAAAAAAAAAAAGTTTCTGTCAACGTAAGTTGGCAGAATTTTTTCTCGGCCCCTTTTTTTTCAGATTATACTACTCTAGCGGGCCAAAACCTACTCCAATCTATCCCCTTTTTCTTATTTTCTTTCAAGGTAATATTTGTAGAGCTAGAGATAGTCGAATAATTGTTTTTTATTGTATATTAATATTCAGTAGGTTTTTGACAGTCGCGGCTCATTGTTGTTTTCTTGTTTCCATGTCAACGCCATCCGGGGAGTCTGCGCAGACCGCCCACGTCACGGTCTGACGTCCTGACGTCTCCACTTAGAGAACTTAAGTTTATTTTTATTTTATTTTAGTTTTGATTTTGTTAATCATGGCATTTTGCGCCCCAGCTGGGCCTAATGCAGTTTCCCAATTCATTAATGTGTCGCAGGGGGACATGATTCAGTGCCTAGAGTGTTCCCAAGTGCGGTTTTTTAAAGGCCAGAAAGGCCTCAAAATTCACCGTACGCGGTGTCATAAAAATAGCCAAATTACACTTTCGGCCCCTACTGCAGGCTCCGATGGAGCCAGCAGCAGTCCTGTGAGCGCTGCTGCTCCTTCCAAACCGCTTTGGGAGGTTCTTAGCTCACTCAAAAGTTCTCTTCCTGTTCTAAAACGCATCCCGCGTGGTGCTCGTTTTTCGGTTGCCCAATGTTTATCTGCTGCTATTCGAAAAGTTATTTCTAAAAATTCGATAGACGCCTGGGAACACCTGCTGATTTTTCCTTACGTTGTGCTTTACGTACATTCGGACCCAACAAACAAAAAATCCCTTACCACTAGGGTTAAGGAAAATTGCGTGAAGTACAGCGCATTGGAAGAGAACCCTTTAGATTTTGAAAGCATTATTCCGCCAACAAGGCAGAATAAACCAAATTCTAAAAAAACTGACGATTCGGTTACTATTAAAATAGTAGAAAGCAAAATTAGTGATGGCGATATCAAAGGCGCCGCACGTGTCTTGTTCTCCAGCGACACTATTGCCCCCCACACCCCCGATACGGTCCAGTCACTCCGTGACAAGCATCCGCCGGCAGCATGTCTCCACCTGCCTGAGCCACCAGACCCTAATGACGTTGTCATTGAAGTGTCAGCACAGGAGATTGCATCGGCCGTTTCTTCTTTTCGGAGCGGCACAGCCGGAGGCCTAGATGGTCTTTCACCTCAACATCTAAAAGATCTTCTATCTTTTAGCTCTGGTGAGGTGGCTGAGTCTCTCTTGAAGGAATTAACGGCTTTGGCTAATCTCATGTTATCTGGGCGGGTCAATGGTGACATCATCGAAGTTTTGTATGGCGCTAACCTATGCGCACTTGTCAAAAAAGATGGTGGCATCAGACCTATTGCGGTTGGCACCACATATCGTCGTCTCGCAGCCAAAGCCGGCTGTAGAAAAAAGGTTGCTCTTTTGAGTAACCTTTTTCAACCAATACAGCTTGGCTTTGGTTCGCGGGGTGGATGTGAGGCTGCTGTTCATTCCCTTCGTACTTTTCTCGGTCAAAATTGTGGAGAGGTGTTGCTCAAGGTAGATGTCAAAAATGCTTTCAATTCGGTTAATCGAGACGCCTTGTTGGTACAGGTCAAGGAAAAAATTCCCGATCTTTTCAATTTTCTTTGGCAATGCTACGGCAAACCCACTAAATTAATTTACAAAAATGATGTTCTGCTATCTTCCGTTGGCTGTCAACAAGGTGACCCTCTCGGACCAGCCATTTTCAGCCTGGCCATTCATCCAATTGTTCAACGTCTCCATTCAAAACTCAACGTTTGGTATCTGGATGACGGGACTTTGGGTGGCGATGCGAACACAGTCCTACGTGATTTGGAAATTCTTATTGACGAGTTTCGTCAAATTGGTTTGGAGCTAAATTTTTCGAAATGCGAACTTTTCGTTTGCGACTCATGTCCAGGTAAAGATTTGGTAATTAACAAATTTAATGATTTGGCACCTAATATCAAATCGGTAGACAAGTGTTCTCTTCGCCTTCTGGGTTCGCCGATACTAGATGAGTCTTTTCCGCCTTTCGTTCAAGAAAAAATTCAAAATTTTTTGAGTGCCTCTGATAGGCTACTCAAAATTAACGCCCACATGGCGTTTACCATTATAAGATGTTGTCTGTTTATTCCAAAATTCATGTACGCTTTACGTTGTAGTCCATTGTGGAAACACAATGAGCTCCTTTTGAGCTTAGACGATGTTGTAAAGCAGACCCTAGTATCGGTTTTGAATATTGAGATGAGTGAAAGGGCGTGGTTACAAGCCTCCTTGCCTGTTAGGCTTGGAGGGCTAGGGGTCCGCCAAATTTCAAGTGTTGCTTTACCAGCTTTCTTGTCCTCCATTCATAGTACACATAAATTAGTTGAAAAAATCCTCGCACCTTCTTTAGGCCATTCCGGCGTAGATGTAGCTCATTTGAATGAGGCAACGAATGCTTCGAGGGTCGCTAGCCCAAATACCGAGCTTCCAAAGACTTTGTCGTCGCAGAGACTGTGGGATCGGCCGATCTGCGAACTAGCACGGAAATCTCTTCTAGATACGTGTTCTAGCGTCGCAGATCGCGCTCGTATCCTTGCGGTCTCTGTATGGGAGTCCGGTCTTTGGTTGCAAGCTTTGCCCTCTTTCAATACTGGTAACCTTTTAGACCCAACTGCATTTCGTCTAGCTGTCAGCTTACGCTTGGGTGCAAGGTGTTGTGAGGCCCATCGCTGTCAGTGTGGTACTGCAGTTGACCAGCTCGGTCACCACGGTCTCTCTTGCTCAAGAAGCGCTGGTCGGATTGGTCGCCACGCCAGCCTTAACGATGTCATTCGCAGGGCTTTTGCCACCGCCAATATCGCAGCCGTACTCGAACCGAGTGGGCTCGCGCGTGGTGATGGCAAAAGGCCTGACGGCATGACGCTGGTCCCATGGAAGTGTGGACGGCCCTTAGTATGGGACGCAACTTGTGTCGATACTTTGGCACCGTCACATCTTTCTGAGACTCAGAGTAGGGCTGGAGCTGCGGCCAATTCGGCGGAGCAGCACAAGCGGCGCAAATATGCTAACCTCGGTAGTGGTTACATATTTGAGCCATTTGGAGTTGAGACATTGGGTCCGTGGGGGCCGGGAGCTCATATCATTTTCAAAAGTCTCTCTGGGCGTCTGGTGGACGCGACGCGTGACCAAAATGCTGGTGTTTATTTGGCTCAACGCATAAGCATTGCCATTCAGCGTGGCAATGCAGCCAGCATGCTGGGCACGCTGCCAACTGGCAGTGGGCTTGAGCATTTGGATTATCTTTAGACCTTCAAAGGTCTGAGGGTGATCCAATGCTTTTTGTGTAATAGTAGTGTAGTTTTGTTGTAGTTAATAAAGGCACTTTTGCCAGTTAAAAAAAAATCTTTGGGTCGTTTCAGTGCTTTTGGGCATATATGGGTTAAATAAGGGAAAAGGACACCAAAGTGGGAACTACCAAAGTTCCAAGTTCATGTCATGTCACTAAACAAGTCCGGTAGTCCCGTTAAGCTGCTTTGTAACAACTAACACTCATGTATGATAAAGTACTGCCAGTTTCTGGAAGTTTTCGACCAGTGTGTGTTGCCAGTGATGACTTACGGCACAGAAACGTGGTCTCTCACTATGGGCCTTATTAGTAAGCTTCAAGTAGCCCAACGAGCAATGGAGAGGGCTATGCTCGGAGTTTCTCTCCGCGATCGAATTAGAAATGAGGAGATCCGTAGAAGAACCAAGGTTACCGACATAGCCCAGCGGATTGGCAGGTTGAAGTGGCAATGGGCAGGGCACATAGCGCGGAGGACTGATGACCGATGGGGTCGAAAAGTCCTCAAGTGGAGACCACGTACCGGCAAGCGCAGCGTAGGACGTCCACCTACAAGGTGGACGGACGACCTCATTAAGACCGCAGGATCGCGCTGGATGCAGGCCGCTACCAACCGGTCTTATTGGAGATCTTTAGGGGAGGCCTATGTTCAGCAGTGGACGTCCTATGGCTGAAAGGAAGGAAGGAGTTTCTGGATTAATCCTTTGTAAGGCACAGCAAGTACTATATTGTACTGTACTGTACCAGCCTTTTTTAATAGTCAACTGCAGGACGTAGGCCTACCCACGAAGGGTGATTGGGCCATATCAACGACGCTGGCCCAGTGCGGGTTGCTGGATTCACACACGCCATCGAATTTCTTCTACGGACGTATGCAGGTTGCCTCACGATGTTTTACTTCACCGAAAATTCAGAGGTGTGAAAATTCTGTACATAAGTAAAGTAAGTAAAAAGCAAGTAAAGTTCATTAAAAACATACCTAATCCTTACATTATATTATAAATCCGACAGTGTGTTTGTTGATTTGTTACTCTTTCACAAAGCAATCAACAACAACGAAAGCATCAATCAAGCAACGGATCAACTTAATTTTTGGCATGGATATAGTTTCAAAATTGCATAGGGTAGATAGGACTATTCTATTTATTATTAAGTAGAAAAATATCTGCTTGTTTTTGAAGTTCTTTGCGTTTTTCGAGAACTTTTTGTGGGAAATCTTCCATCACATACACAGTAGAGTCTTTGAACTTACTTTTATTTTTCAAAACTAATATCTTTTTGCCCAAGGTAGTCAATGTTAATATTATAGGTCTGGTTCTTTCACTTTTCTTACCTTTTCTGTATACACTTTCAATTTCCCACTTTTCACAGCCTATTTCTAGTTTTTCATTAATTAAGGTTAGTACAATGTTTTCGAGTTCTTGATAGGATTTTTCGGTTTCACTCACTCCGAAAAATACTAGATTTCGTTTTCTAAGTTGCTTGTCATAGTTATCAATTATATGTTCCTGTTCATTTATTTTTTGTTTCATCCAAGTATGTTCAGACAGTAATTTGGAAAACTTCTCGTCCACATGTTTGTTTACGTTTGTTATTATTTCTTCGCTCAGGTTTTTCATGCTTTTTTCTTGATTTTCGATGTTTATTTGTATTTTCTGCATCATACTCTTCAATTCCTCCATGATTTTATTTGTTGTTAAAAGCAATTCTTAATAATCTTAATTTCAGTTTTGTTTGTTTTGGTTAGGTTTTATAAATTTCTGACAGTAGATTGACCTTATGACGTTGACATCTGCAATTGCGGTGAAGTGCTGTCATGGATGTATTACGTTTGGGTAAAAAATCCTTGGTGCTATAGACAATTTGTGTAGTTCTGTTTCCGGTTATTAGATGCTGCCAACATAATATAATTTCTGTCAATGCTTTTGTTTCCGCTGTTAACTTGCAAATGCGGAGATGCGATTCAAAAACAAGCTCTGATAGAAAGAGAGAAAGGAAGAAGAGTTGTTATAAAATATGATAAATTAGTTTTCCTGGACTCAAGAGAAAAGTCAAGCAATCAAATAGAATACAGTAGCCAAAATGAAAACCATAACCTGCATGAGTCATTGAATAAGAAGATCCACAAAAACAACTCTTCAGAATCAAGGAACACAAAAAGAAATAGGGCACCATCCTGTTCTCCTCAAGCTTCTAATAAAACATCAAACAATCATAACACCGAATATGCACATTATACCCAAAACTCTCACAAGAAGAACAAAACTTCAATCAGCGACTACATGACAAGACAACCAACAGACACACTCTCGACTACTAAAAATATGAATAAAAATTACACCGATTAGCAATTAGCAGATGAGACCCCTCTCACTCTCCCACCACAGCTGGTCACTGCGGGAGAGTATGACCAAAACCCTCTAGAGCGCAGTAAGAACCACATCTCCAAACAAAGCAACAAGTGGTTCATAGGAACCTACAACGTAAGATCATTAGCCACTCCAGAAAGACTACTTGAACTAAGCTATGCATTAGAAAATATAAAATATGACATTATTGGTCTCTGTGAGGTTAAAAGACAAGGGTATGCCATTGAAGAAATGAAAGACTTCATAATGTTCTATACAGGTGAAAAAAAGGGACAAAATGGAGTTGGATTCATAGTTAAAAAGGAACACAAAAATCTCATACATGCCTTTAAAGGAATCTCTGACAGAGTTGCAATTCTTCAAATAAAAGTCAACAATGATTTACTCTCATTAATCCAAGTATATGCTCCGACAAGTGAAGCAAACGATCAAGATGTAGAAGTATTCTTTAATCAGATAACACATGCGCAACAAATTACTGGGAGAAATATGATTATTATGGGCGATTACAACTCAAAAATTGGCACACCAAGATCCGACTGCAATAAATTGATAGGCAAATATGGAACTGGCGACCAGAATAAAAGAGGAGCCCGCCTTATTGAATATGCCAACGAACACAAATTGTCAGTAATGAATACTTTCTTCAAAATCACACCTAAAGACCGTTGGACATGGATATCACCTGATCAAAACACATTTAACGAGATAAACTTCTTCCTGACTAATCACCCATCTATGTTTCTCAATATTGAGTTTCTACATAGGAATAGTTTTCCTTCAGATCACAAATTAGTGAGAGCCACTATATGTCTAACAAAACAAAAGAAAAGTAGGAGACATTTCACAAGTTGGAAGTGCTCACTAAAACATTATGAAGAAGCGAACGAATATAGAGACTATATTGAGAAAAATATTGGTAACCTGAAACCAGAACAAGAAGACTCAGTTCAAAAATACTATAATAAACTGGAAAAACTCTTAAAAGATGGTCTAACAGCAGCAAGACAGGTATCTAAGAAGAATAGCTCACAAAACAGTATAATAACAGAGAACACAAAACAACTACTTCAACGACGCTCCTACCTACAAGGAATGAAACCTAAGACAAGGGAAACTAAAAAAGAACTAAGTGTATTATACAAAACAATTTACAGAAAAATTAGAGGAGACCTTAGAAATCTCAGACAACAAATATTTGAAAAAAATCTGAGAGAGAAAGGTAGCATAAAAAGAGCATTTAAAGAACTCACATCAAGTAAAGCTTGGATCACAACACTACAAAAGAAAAATGGTGGAGAATTGACTGTTAGGCCCAGCATACTGTCAGAAGCCACAGCCTTTTACAGAGACCTATACGAAAAACATAATCCTGGCGTTGAAAACCTCAGTGAGACAGCTGGTCATAACAACTATGAAAATGAACCAGTAGAACAATGGAAGATAAGTGATATTATTAAACACATAGAGAAAATCAAATTAGAGAAAAGCTCTGGACCAGACAACATCCCTAACGAAGCAATAAAGATGGTAAAACAATCAGTAGCTGCCCCTCTATGCTACTTGTTCAATCAAATACTCGCCTCAAGAACCATCCCACAACAGTGGACAGAATCCCATATTACCTTATTATATAAAAAAGGCAACCCTCAAGATATTAAAAATTATAGACCAATAAGCTTACTCAGTAGCCTCTACAAACTTTTCTCATCATGCCTCCTGACCAGAATATCAGATCAAATAGATTCAAACCAACCTAAAGAACAAGCTGGCTTTCGTAGAAGCTTCTCCACAGTAGATCACATCCATACAGTCGAACAAATAATAGAAAAGTATAAAGAGTTTGGAGGTAAACTCTATATAGCATTTATTGATTACAAAAAAGCTTTCGACACTGTGTCGCACAGGTCATTATGGAAAGCACTCCAAGAAAACAATGTACACAAGACATACATTGAGATACTGAAAAACATTTATGAGAGAAGCACAAGTAGATTAAAACTTGAGACACTAGGGCCGATGATAAAAATTAATACTGGCCTAAGACAAGGCGATCCCCTCTCAGCGAAACTTTTTATAGCTATACTTGAGCTTATCTTCAAGAGTTTGAAATGGATTGATTATGGCATTAAAATAGACAATAACAAGCTCACTCACCTAAGATTTGCAGATGACATAATTTTGTTCTCTGACAACCAACAAAAAATGCAAGAAATGATGGAAACTCTTAATGCTGCTAGTAAACAAGTAGGACTAGAAATGAATCTCGAAAAAACTAAACTGATGTCAAATCTACATAACCCACAGCCAATATACCTAGACGGTATAGCCTTAGAGTATGTCGAATCATACATATACCTAGGCAAACAAATATCCTTCAACCAAGATAATAACAAACAAGAAGTTGACAGACGCATAAGTAGAACGTGGAATCGATACTGGTCCTTAAAAGAAGTTTTCAAAAGCAATATTCCAATAAGACTTAAAAAAGTAGCTATGGATTCCTGTCTACTACCATGTCTCACATATGGGGCGCAAACCTGGGTATTTACCGAAAATATACAACAAAAAATAAGGACATGCCAGCGAGCCATGGAGAGAAGCATGATGAGACTGAAACTACACAATAGAATCCGTGCCACAGATATAAGAGAAGAGACGAAAGTTATTGACTTCTTACAGCACGCACTAAAATTAAAATGGCAGTGGGCAGGCCACTTAGCCAGACTGCAAGATCACAGATGGACCTATACCATAACCAAATGGCGCGGACCAAGCGGAAAAAGAAAAAGAGGCAGACCGGTGGCACGATGGGCGGATGGCATCAGCAAACTGGCAGGAACAACCTGGATGAATACAGCAACAGATAGGGATGAATGGAAAGCTCTAGAGGAGGCCTATACCCACCAGGGGTTCTCATCACAAACTAACTAACTTATATAAATAATATTATAATCTATCAACAATGAACAAAAATCATAGTAGGTACCTAACAAATTAAATGCATTAAAATTGTAATTTTAATTGACACTTCAAAAAATTTTTTTTCAGAAAATTTTTTACTTCAATGAATTTATATGCAAACAATTTTACTGTATTGTAATAGAGAATGTAAGTAACTATTTTACTAATGACTGTTTTAAACGACATATTATTAATGACTGTTTTAAATTAAATATTATAATTAATGACAATGAAATTCGATTCTGCAATGTACCTATCTAATTTAAACTTTAAACGATGACTATTTTTTAACATTTACTGTACATATTATTCTAACAATGACATCAATAATGACAAACCAATGTATTTAATGATGAGATGAGAAATTAAAGGCTTTTTTATTTTATTTTATTTATTTTATTTAGAAAAATGTCTTCTCTTAATTCTCTATCTTCTATAGAATAGATAATTTCTATAGAATAGACTATTCTTCTTAATATTAAGTAATACATTTTTTGGTCTGAGGTCAACCCCCTGTACTCTTCAAATATTACCAAAATCGGCTGATAAATGGCGCAACAGAAATGTTCCTCCCTTTTGAGAAAAATATTTTCTTCTCTTGTCTTCTTTTGGCAAGATTATTTAATAACTAAATACTAACTAGATTTGCGAGTATGAACAAACCTGATCGGACATTTAAAGGCTTATGATGATTCAGTTAAAAAGCTGTGTTTGCGAGGTCTACTGTTCGGAGAACTACTAACTTTTAACATAATGAAAGAAAATGAAAACAGTTTGAGGACAATTTTTATCTTTTCCCGTTTTTTCAACGGAACGGAGCATGTCCGTGCAGAGAACAAAAGGCAGATCTGTGTATACCTACTATATACATAAGTTTTCAAAACTTCCACCAAGTGTAACTCTCAATGGCAACAAAGCAAAAATATGAAATTGAACAATGAGTAAAACAAAAGTCAACACTGAACTTTTTAGAAATGGAACCTTATTTTTATAAGTTGAGCATTGTAACTCAAATACGTAGCGCTATTTGATAGTACCTGACAGATAGCTCTGTTGTCGCTTTAGACTATTCTCAACTACAAAAATGTATGTAGTCATGCCTAGGAATGTCGAAAATGAATTGGGATTTGACACTATCGGGAGAAAAAAAGGGCAACTAGCCCCTGAATCGAGATATTTTTCATGTCTCTTTCTAACTCATGCCATATTAAATCAATACATTTCCTTCAGATTTTCCCGATCGATCACATTATCCCTCTGGTTGTAATAGCTCTGTGATTGTAAATCAGATAGGTATTGTGGTTGTCGGTTTGACTCAACAATGCAACTTGCATGAATAAAAAGGACGGAGAGTATCATGGAGGATAAAGCGAAGCCGCGGGTAAGAGCTAGGTTCAATTTTGCCTGAATTTTTACTTAATGAGTAGTGCAATAGAGTGAGTATGAATGTTGTATCTAGATAAATGATATGCGCTCTAGATTCCGGCTATGATATGAGCTGGGGCACTATTTTCGACGTTTGAACGGCAAGAAACGTTTACGGAACTTTACGGCCAACTTTTTTTTCGAAATCTTAAAATTATTTAGCTGTTTGTTAGCCAAGACAAGTAAAACAAGCTCAAACACGACGGGTCTATCATGTTTAGTAGGTACAGGAGTTCCTATGGTCACCTTCCGACTCCATCATCAGATCAACTACATGGTATAGTAATACATAATTTGCGAAAATTTCAGCTCAATCGGAAACCGGCAATTTAGTCAAATTTAACTTGCAAGATTCCACCCGAACTTACATACTTAGGCAGGTACATCCATTGCAAGTTAAATAAAAGCTTGTAAATAGAAACGGTAAACTGCGAAACGGTATATAGTGAAATGGAAAGTTAACTAAAAAAAACAAATGTTAAATGTCCGAGCCGTTCGAAGTTCAAAAATAGAACCATCGAAAAGAGCCCCAGGGCCCGTGTCAGAAGGCCCTTTATTTGTATTTATTTTATAGCAAATGCAAAACAAAAACAACATATTGTTGTCGCACATGATCTGCACAATGTTGACACCAGCCACAAAATGCTACTTCCGAACAAACATTTGTTCTAATTTGTATTTAAAAAATAGAGTCAGGAGTGGAGTAAGTAGATTACTGACTGAGTGGCTTTCAAGAGCAGCCAAGCGTTTCGTAGGCATAAGCCTAAACATAACTTTGTCTAGTAAACGAAAATAATTATCGTTTTTGTGTAGTTCCATAAATATTTTTTAGTTCGTCATCGTTTCCGATAGGGGGCGCTGTACAAAAATGTATGGAGACCACACAACAACTACTGTTGTTTACGTTTACGTACAAACTCATACTAACCCCTTAGATCACCTGCCCAAAGCTGCAGAATAGGTCGACGACATCAGACCCATTGCGGGTCATACGTGGATAAAAATAGCCCAAAATAGGGAACATTGGCACAAGGGATATGAGGTCGATAGGGGCTGATGATGATGATGATGGTGTGTAAAAAGGCGCTCTTAGGCTCGGAGCAGACGGGCCACCGACCACAGTCACCGGCTGCCAGCGACAAGCAGTTGACAGGATTTTTCATACATTTGCCACACGTGTGGCCGGTGGAGGCCACTCACAACAGTAGTATCCGCGATAGATACAGTATTAGCGGTAGCGCGTGGCCGCTACCGGTGGTTGTGGTTAGTGTCCCGTCTGCGCCGAGCCTTATTCGCTCATCCAGTTTCATATCACTAGTAACGCAACGAAAAGTTTTGATTAGTGAACAAATAGTTCATCCTACTAAAGTAATAGAAACCGTACGAGAATAGCAAGAGATATACGAGTACATCACTTCGTCCCACTTTAAATATGAAATCTAAAAGGTGTTAGAAAAAGATGCACATACACAATTTTGAAGGGTTTTACAAACTAGCATTGAGCTATCTCGGCTGTCTAAATTCAAAAAGGTAAAAAGTAGGAAGGTAAAATGATCAGAGATTTGAACCTTCTTAATGGAACGAAATTAAAGACGGATGGAACCACTTTAATCATTTTGACATTCCAACTTGTGATTTTACGTTTGCAGACAATGCGTTTTTCTTGTTCCACTCACTCTCGCGTATAACCAGATATGAATAAAACAGCTATAACATAGTTTTTATTTGAGCTATTCTAATTCTATGGTTCTGGAACAATTGCAACGAGAAGTGAAACACTGTCTGACGAAATTCCTGCTAGTTACTTGGCATCGTTGTCTACAACCGAATCGCTAGAGCGGGTGAAACAACCACAAAGCAACGAATTCAATATTCGACTGAGTAAACACTAGTGCGAACCTTGTTTGTCCTGTTCTGTTCTAACGTTTCATGTTATCATCATCATAGTAGTGCGGTTGTACAAAATCAAAACCTAGCAAGTGTAATGCCAAGTACGGAAACAGCGCATAATGTGCCACAGCGTTTCGAGTTCACATTCCTCATACGAACTGCCAGAATGGAACGCTTTGCCTGAGTCTGCCTTCCCGCTAAAGTACAATGTAGGTGTCTTCAAATCCCGAGTAAATAGGTATCTTCTAGGTAAGCGTGTTACATCCTAGACCGCATATATGCTTAACATCAGGAAGTGTGTAGTCAAACGCAAACCAATACGAAAATATTTATATATATATATATATATATATATTATTCGCGTTGTGCTGTTTGTGATAGGAGGGGCAATACACTTCCTAGGTTTTGATTTTGGAAGGCCGCGTCCTAGATAGGACGTCCTCTACTGGACAAGACTTCCCTAATCTATGCCACATAGCTTCGGATTGTGGTACACTTACCACAATCCGAAGCTATGTGTCAAATAGGCGTGGTAACTAAAAATATAACTAGTCCGTCAGATAGATTATCAAGAAATATTAGACACGGCTACCACTCCCGTAAACGACGACTGGCCCTGGTAACACACAACGTGCGCACGTTGAGGACTGACGAGAAGATTGCTGAGCTGGAAGAAGAGTTGAGTAGGTTGCGTTGGGATATTGTGGGGTTGTCTGAAGTCCGTAGAGAGGGGGAGGACACGATAACCTTAAAATCCGGCAACCTGCTTTACTACCGGGAAGGTGACCAACGGTCCCAAGGTGGTGTTGGCTTTCTCGTTCACAAGTCCCTCACCAACAACATTATTACCATCGAAAGTGTGTCGAGCAGGGTGGTATACCTAATACTCAGAATATCCAAGAGGTATTCGCTGAAGGTCATTCAGGTATATGCATCGACATCGTCACACTCAGATGATGAGGTGGAGACTATGTATGAGGACGTAAGTCGGGCCATTCATATGTCTAAGACCCACTTCACTGTTGTTATGGGGGACTTCAACGCAAAGTTGGGCAGAAAAAACGACGATGAGCTGAGGGTGGGGCAATTTGGATATGGGCAACGGAACCCTAGGGGCCAGAGGCTGGCTGACTTTCTGGAGAGAGAGGAACTCTTTATGATGAACTCTTTCTTCCAGAAGCCGCCTCACAGGAAATGGACCTGGATGAGCCCTGATGGTTCCACGAAAAACGAGATAGACTTCATCATGACCACCGAGAGACGAATATTTAATGATGTCTCCGTGATCCACAGGGTGAAAACCGGCAGCGATCACAGAATTGTACGAGGCACATTAGATATTAATGTTAAGCTCGAAAGGTCCCGCCTGATGAAGTCCACGCTCCGAACATATCTACTCGTGAACATATCCAAAACCCCGAGGACTTTCAGTTCGAGCTCTCGAATCGTTTTGCTTGCCTAGAGAACCTTGCGTCGGTGGACGAGATCAACAACGGGCTCGTAGAAACTGTCCAAACGGTGGGTGCTAAGTTCTTTAGACCCCACCGTTCAAATAAACCGCAGAAATTCTCCGATCACACTATAAATCTCATGGCCGAACGACGCTCGCTAAGATTGCAGTCTTCCGATGATGCAAAGTCATATAGGCGTCTCAATAGACAAATTTCGAAATCCTTGCGGCACGACATCCGTCTTTTTAATACTAAACATATTAAAAAGACAATAGAGCGGAACAAAGGCTCCAAAGTGTTCGCAAGAGATTTGTCTATTGGACAAAGCCAATTGACAAAGCTGAAGAGAGAAGATGGAAGTTTAGCGTCGACCAAGGCAGAGGTATTAGAGGAGATCGAAAGGTTTTATGGACAGTTATACGCTTCGGTCGCTAAGCCTGTTAGCAGCGCGGCCAAAGATCCAAGAGCCAAGCTGACCCGACACTTCACCGAAGATATCCCAGACATCAGCCTGTACGAGATTAGAATGGCCCTGAATCAGCTTAAGAACAACAAGGCGCCGGGTGATGACGGTATCACATCAGAGCTCCTGAGAGCGGGTGGAACACCGGTACTAAAAGTCCTCCAGAAGCTTTTTAACACCGTCGTCCTCGAGGGCATCACGCCAGAAGCATGGAACAGAAGCGTGGTGGTGTTGTTTTTCAAGAAAGGTGACAACACCTTATTGAAGAACTACAGACCCATCTCGCTTCTGAGCCATGTTTATAAGCTGTTTTCAAGGGTCATTACGAATCGTCTCGAGCGCAGGCTTGATGACTTCCAGCCTTCCGAACAAGCCGGTTTCCGAAAGGGCTTTAGTACCATGGACCACATTCATACGCTACGGCAGGTTATACAGAAGACCGAAGAGTATAACTTGCCACTTTGCTTAGCGTTTGTGGACTATGAGAAAGCCTTTGATTCGGTCGAGACTTGGGCTGTGCTCGAGTCTCTCCAACGATGCCGTATTGACTATCGGTACATCGAAGTGTTGAAGTGCTTGTATAATAACGCCACTATGTCGGTCCGAGTACAGGAAGAGAGCTCCAAGGCGATTCCTTTAAAAAGAGGCGTAAGACAGGGAGACGTAATTTCTCCGAAACTGTTTACGGCTACTTTGGAGAACGCCTTCAAGCTCCTGGAATGGAAAGGATTCGGCATCAATGTCAATGGCGAATACCTCACTCACCTTCGGTTTGCCGACGATATAGTAGTCATGGCAAAATCGATGGAAGAGCTCAGCACGATGCTCGAAGGCCTCAATCGGGTTTCTCAACAGGTGGGTCTTAAGATGAACATGGACAAGACGAAAGTTATGTGTAATTCCCATGTTGTACCCACCCCGATCTCTGTTGGGAACTCGGTTCTTGAAGTCGTTGACTCGTACGTCTACCTAGGACAAGTAGTCCAGTTAGGTAGGTCCGACTTCAAGAAAGAGGCCAATCGCCGAATCCAACTCGGCTGGGCAGCGTTCGGAAAATTGCGTAGCGTCTTCTCGTCCGACATACCTCAGTGCCTCAAGTCGAAAGTTTTCGACCAGTGTGTGTTGCCAGTGATGACTTATGGCACAGAAACGTGGTCTCTCACTATGGGCCTTATTGGTAAGCTCCAAGTAGCCCAACGAGCTATGGAGAGGGCTATGCTCGGAGTCTCTCTGCGAGATCAAATCAGAAATGAGGAGATCCGTAGAAGAACCAAAGTTACCGACATAGCCCAACGGATTGGCAAGTTGAAATGGCAATGGGCAAACCACATAGCGCGGAGGACTGATGACCGATGGGGTCGAAAAGTTCTCGAGTGGAGACCACGTACCGGCAAGCGCAGCGTAGGACGTCCACCCACAAGGTGGACGGATGACCTCATTAAGACCGCGGGATCGCGCTGGATGCAAGCCGCTTCCAACCGGTCTTATTGGAGATCCATAGGGGAGGCCTATGTCCAGCAGTGGACTTCTTATGGCTGATGGATGGATTAGACACGTATTTTTTCTTTTGTCAATTGAACAAAAATTGATGAAAATTAAGTGCTTTATCAAAGAAGTGGCGTCAGGGCCTCCATCTTTGTCATTTTTGTTTGATTGACAAAAGTTAAAATACGTTCTCAATATTTTTTGATAAATTATTACTCACGGACTGATTAATATAATCAAGGTTTTACCCAATCATCATGCCCATTAAAAACATAATTAAAAACAGTCGTGTCTCATCATCATTCATCATCATCAGTACCAGACGTAGGACGTCCACTACTAGACATAGGCTTCCCCTACGGATCTCCAATGAGACCGGTTGGAAGCGGCTAGCATTCAGTAAGATCCTGCGATCCGAATGTGGTCGTTACATACCTCGTGGGTGGACGTCCAACGCTGCGCTAGCCGGTACGTGGAGATCACGTACCGTGGACGTCCACCCACGAGGTATGTAACGACCACATTCGGATCGCAGGATCTTAATGAATGCTAGCCGCTTCCAACCGGTCTCATTGGAGATCCGTAGGGGAAGCCTATGTCTAGTAGAAGCTTCAGAACTTTTTGACCCCATCTGTTAGCTGTGCTGTGTGCCCTGCCCACTGGCATTTCATCTTGCCAATCCGCTGAGCTATGTTGGTTACTTTAGTTCTATTACGGACCTGCTCACCCCTGATTCGATCTCGCAGAGAGAGTCCGAGCGTAGCCTCTCTCCGTAGTTTGTTGAGTTACTTGGGGCTTATTTTATAAGGTCCAAAGTAAGAGAGAAGTCGTATATCATCATACGACGTCCATAGATACTAAAAGTAAGTTCGTATAGGACGGCTGGGAGCCTTGATGCAAAAGGTTAGAGCCACCTGAAGGCATCTGACATGACTTAACGGTTCAAACAACCGGGACCTGCAATTTAACGTGTCATCCGAGTCACAGTATCGCTAAATTGTAAATGCCAGACGCGGTCACCCATCCGAAGACTGACCGTGCCGAACGTTGCTTAACTTGTAGCGCTCAAAGCGTAGTTTGACTAGATGTTTATCAGCGATCACCAAAGCTACACAACTGCGACCCACTATATTTCACGTATCATCCTAGCCGTATATCCAATTAGCAACATAATCAGAAGCAGTCTCGTCTGTAAATGTCACATTTGCAATTCATTTGGAGGCTGTCGATCCCGCCACATAAACATTTTGACACATGTTAAAATCTCGTATATTTTCTGGGTCGCATTGAGGGCGTGAATACTGATACCGCAAATAAGGGATGGGGCGTCACGTCATCTGCCTCGAGCCATCATCTTAATTGTACAATTAAAAACTTTGATACATTTTACGCCTCGCCAACAACGGCTGAAACCGACTGCCGCTACGAACAGTATCGAAACTGCAAATCACGTAATTTACAGGACAGCACTTTTAAGTAGTAGTAAGGCCGTGGTGATCTAGTGGTAGTGATGCCTTACAATCGTGAGGTCATGGGTTCAAATCTCGGTCCCGTACCAATGAGTTCTTAAGAATTTATGTACGGAATTTAACACCACTGGCTTTCGGTGAAGGAAAACATCGTGAGGCAACCTGCAATATTCGTAGAAGAAATTCGATGGCGTACCTATGTGAATCCACCAACCTGCACTGGGCCAGCGTTGTGGATATGGCCCAATCACCCTTCATGGGTAGGCCTACGTCCTGCTGTGGACTTATTGCTGCTGATACAGAACAGTACTTTTAATTTACGTTTTGACATGAAGTTAGTTTTCATGTTAGAGATCTTCTACGATAACATGGCCCGCTCCTCCACATTATTGTTTTAATGTGTGTAGTGTTTTAATGTGTAACTAGCAACAAATCATATCCTTGGATTTTCTAGTTGTTTGACGGCCGTATTAGTACGCTTACATGAGTGGTGGAGCGTAGTAAATACCTCCACAAATACTCCCAAACGTTTAGAATTTTGGAGGGGCGGGTCGTATGTTATCGTAGAACATCTCTATCATCATAATGATGCCTGTTTAAGATAACAATTGATATGTGTTTTTCTTTTTCCTGATAAAGCTAGTAGCATTTAATATAATTTTCTGGACATTTCACATACTTGCTTTGTTTGCCATAGAATAGTATCGAAATTGGCATATTAAAATGTGTCAGTTTCGATAATATTCTATGGGGGTATTATTAATTCTATATTAGAAAAATATCACTTTTTTAATCTAGAATTAAATAAATAAATAAATAATAAATATTTTGGGGACATCTTACACACGGCCTCTGACCCCAAACTAAGCGTAGCTTGTGATATGGCTGCCAGAGACTGATATGCTACATATACTTATTTTTAAATACATACTTATATAAATTGTAACTAAATAACACCCAGACACAGAGCAAACACTTATGTTCATCACATAAATATTTGCCCTGGGTGGGGATCGAACCCACGCCTCGCTGACCCAGAAGTTAGGATCACTAACCACTGAGCCACCGAGGCAGTCAAAAAAAATAAAAATAAATATTGGTATTAGTTTCGAAAAATATATTAAATTCAATTTTGATAGTCGCTCAAACCGCAAGCCGTGTAGTATCCATTTTATACGATTTAAAACTTAAGCCAAGGAGTATTAATTTTTAAGTTTGCTTGTGTTACATTACCTAGGTGTTCTTTCAAGTAGTGAAAAAAAAACTCGATATTTTGCAGTTTCGATACTGTTCATAGCGGCAGTCGATTAACAAGCGAATTGCTTGCTGTTTTATACGACAGGTTGTTATAATAACTTGTGTACCAGTTTTCAACCGACGTCATAATAGGAAGAGCGTATTTTTAGGGTTTCATGGAACAAGAACCCTTATAAGGTCGCTGCGAACGTTCCTATGCAAAATGATGTGGGGAGCATCATAACTTCTTCAATTACTCGAATACGGGATTAGGTAGAGCGTGATACGTATTCGTATAAGTATACAACAAACTTGAAGGCACTTGCCCTATTATCCAAAAAAAACTTGATTGGTACTTACACTAAATAATTTAATTTGGCCAAAAATGGCAAGAATAAGAATAAGAAAATGTTTATTGTTAAGCCGTGTTAAAAGATGTTATATTTGGTTTCAACAGCCTGCCCATTTCGAGCGTACAATAATATTTTATAAAAAAAAAAGCTATGCATAAAATGTAAACGAACAATATCTGAATAGTTAGGAATTGTGTCACACAACTGTCTTCAGCCGTGTACCTACAGAATTGGAATAGTTCGCATTAATCGATTTAGTCATTTTATTCGAAAACGACTCAAGTACTCAACCGATTTCAAAATTAAATGAGACCACTTCTGAAGTACGATCTACAGAACAAAAAAAGAATCGTCAAAATCACTAAAACCAATAGTCTAATTAAGAACCTCATATAAGTCGGTTGTAATTATTTTTATCCGACTACCAAAAAGGAGGTGGTTTTATGTTCGACTGTTTGTATTTTTTTTTTATGTTTATCGATAATTTCGCCAACTGTGATACTGAATCGAAATATTTTGATAGTTCGAAAGGGTAAACTCCCGAGGTTGTCCCATTGGAATTTTACAGAAATCGGCTGAGCCGTTTTTGAAAAATCATCAATAATGAAACAATTCGAGTGAAATATTCGAATTTTAAACAGGTTAGAAGGCGGTTTTGCCATTTTTTGCGAAAAATAATTGTACAAGATACTTACGAGTATTTACACAATACAGTATTTTGCTAAGTATTGTACTTACGTTTTTTATTGCGTAGCGATGTGATACCAGTTTATTGGATAGATTTCTTTGATTTATGTTAATGTATGAAACATCAGACTATGTTTAGACTGCCTCGGTGGCTCAGTGGTTAGTAACCCTAACTACAGGGTCAAAGAGGTGTGGGTTCGATCCCCACCCAGAGCAAGTATTTATGTGATGAACATAGGTGTTTGCTCTGTGTCTGGGTGTTATTTAGTTACTATCTATATAAGTATGTATTTAAAATATGTATATGTAGTATATCAGTCTCTAGCAGCCATATCACAAGCTATGCTTAGTTTGGGGTCAGAGGCCGTGTCTAAGATGTCCCCTAATATTTATATTTTATTTTAATTACCTATGTATTTAAAAATATGTATAAGTAGTGTATCAGTCTCTGGCAGCCAAATCACAAGCTTTGCTTAGTTTGGGGTCAGAAGCCGTGTGTAAGATGTCCCCTAATATTCATCATCGAGATAGTGCTACTTGCTTTGTATTTTTGTAATTGTAATAGGTACACTAATAGAAAAATAATAGGGTCAGTGGATGATCCAATTGCTTTTTATGTAGTAGTAGTTTATGTAGTTTTAGGTTATATAAGTAGTTTTATATTTTTGTAGTTAACTAAAAAATCATTCCATATATGTAGTAGGTAGTAGCACCATACTGCCGTTCGTAAGCTAAAAAGGACGCTTATTCCTTCGAGCAAATATCTACAGAGCCACAGTCCCTAAGTGAAAGTAGTAAAAAAATGACCGAACACCGTCATACATACCAATTTAGATACCTATTTACATTAAATAATTCACAATGACCCGTTTTCTCGAAACTCGATGTTATGTCACCTAATTAGTGCTTGTAACCGAGCACTTTTAGCATTGCGCGGCGTTGTAGTTGGCTTGCAATTGCCTTACAGCTAACTAAAAAGCCTGCTCACTACTTAGCTTGGGCAGGGTTTTGGCTCGGATACTTTTTTGCTCGATTGTGACTCTATCGATATTTGCTCGAAGGCTTACAGGAAAAAAATCGTTATTAAAACGTCTATGTAGTTAGCCGCTTTGCATCTTGCAGACGGCAGTAGGTATACTTACTACTTAGTTAATTCATTTAGGTATTGCAGGTACTCAATATTGATCCCTTTTATGTAGGTAAGTAAAGTTTCGGATCGAGTAGGTTCCTCCTTCCGGTATCCCTACAAATTCCTTTGATAGATACGCTAAAGCTGTTAGATAAAGAGAAACAAAATGTGTTTCCAACCCAAAGGGAATGTTAAATTACGTTCACAGCAGGAACATGGAAACTTAAGATGGCAGAGTAATCTAGTTATGTTTTCATAGTTAATAGGCCAGGCGTTTGACCACAGATCATACAATACCAAATTTATCTTAATTAGCACAACGAATAAACATGAAAATTTTTAAACTAAAAATAATATTCACAGTCCGGTATACCGCCGGGCCGCCGGGAATAAAGGGCGGGCTTATCGCCTGCAGCGAATTCTTAGGGATCATAATCATCTGATTAAGTAGCTATATATGGTGGAAAATTTTAAACATGCTGATGCATAACCAAAATATTAATTATTGTCCTTGTATTTAAAAAAGTTATATTCTAATTAAAATGCCAAGTTTCATAACCTACACAAATATTATAAAGAGGAAAGATTTGATTGTTTGTTTGGATCGAATAGGCTCCGAAACTACTGAACTGATTCGAACAATTCTTTCACTGTTGGAAAGCTAGACTATCCCCGGGGATCATAGGTTATATTAATTTTTCAATATAAATAGGTATCCTTACTATTTGTCTCCTTTAGCCAATCGTACCCGGTAGATTTTTTTCCTTTGTATAATGCCTGATAGTCTACCTTGATGCCAAATATCAAGTTTCTAGGTCATCTGGAAGTGGGTTAGGTTTTTGATCTATAAGTCAGTGAGTGAATCAGTCAATGAAACCCCGGTTTTTAAACATTAATATTTTATTAACCGTCAGAGCAAAGTTAATGAAATTTTGTATTGTAGATAAGCTAAAGAGCTTTAATAAATATGCTAAATTTCATATGTATAGGTTAAATAGTTTTCGAGTTATGAAGGGGTCAAAAGTGGCTGGAAATGGTTCGTGTAATATTACACACGTCGCGTCGCCAGTTCTTTTTTTTTTGACTTGGCTGGACACGCTTCCGCGTGTCTAGATCAAGTAAAAAATTCAAGTTTCTTGTATGGGTCTACCCCTTAAATATTTGTTTTATTCTAATTTAATTATTTATTTTTGAATATTTAACTAAATATTCTGTGAATATTTCAAGAAGTTTCATATCACCGTTAATAACATCGAATGACGGCTAAAAATTCAGGTTTGTTGTGTGAGAGCCCCCCTTAAATATTTTTTAATGTTTTTTGTATTTGTTGTTATAGCGGCAACAGAACTACATCATCTGTAAAATTTCAACGTTCTTGCTATCACCGATCATGAGATACAGCCTGGTAGCATACAGACGGACAGTGGAGTCTTAGTAATAGGGTCCCGTTTTTACCCTTTGGGTACGGAACCCTAAAATGTACCTACGAAATGTGTTTACAAAAAGTGTCGCGACAATATATATTTAACTATTATAGTTAAGTCACAATAAGTGTTCTTTTATCCTTAACTAGCGACCCGCCCCGGCTTCGCACAGGTGTATCATACATACATAAATAAACCTTCCTCTTGAGTTACTCTATTTATTTAAAAAAACCGCATCAAAATCCGTTAATCCGTGGACAGACAGCGGGAAGCGACTTTGTTTTATACTATGTAGTGATAGTGAAAATTAATTGAAATGCCGCCGCAAGAAAAAGCTCTTAATTTGTATCTTGGTATTAATTTCTTATCAAACAAATTACATACCTACATTACGTGGTAGGTAGGCACAATACTAATAGAATCTGTCTGCTTTAGCAAATCGTCGTTCGTACCCGGGCGAAGACCGGGCGGGCAGCTGTACCAGCCTTTTAATAGTCCACTGCAGGACGTAGGCCTACCCTCGAAGGGTAATTGGACCATATCCACCGCGCTGGCCCAGTGCAGGTTGGTGGATTCACATACGCCATCGAATTTCTTCTACGGACTTATGCAAGTTGCCTCGCGATGTTTTCCTTCACCGAAAATCCAGTGGTGTGAAATTCCGTACATACATTCCGAAGAACTCATTGGTACGGGACCGGGATTTGAACCCACGACCTCACGATTGTAAGGCCGGTGTCATTACCACTAGACCACCACGGCTTGGCTTCGGCGGGCAGCTATAGTCTGACCGTTTAACTGAGTCCTCGCCTGCGCGGTACAGAGGCGCGGGGGTAGACGACAAAGGGGACTGAGACAGGTGCGAGCGGCGGGGGGACTGAGACAGGTGCGAGCGGCGGGTACCCGCCGCTCGCACCTGTCTCAGTCCCCTTTGTCGTCTACCCCCGCGCCTCTGTACCGCGCAGGCGAGGACTCAGTTAAACGGTCAGACTATAGTATATATTATTTTAGGTATTACATAGGGTCATGTAATGTACCTAGGAACATTTTAAATTACTTCAACTTAGAGTTTACATATCTCTGAACATGATGATTTTTTTTACCTGAAAGTTACTTTATTTCGTAGGACATTTCATCGCTTTATTGAGTTATTTTCTGAGTGCTTTATTAATGCTAGATTTTCTTTTTATTAAAGGACAAATAAAAATGGAAGTTTTTGTCCAATGGTACTTTACATACAAACAAATTTATGTCCGAAGGTACAAAACAGCCATGTTTAACCAAATGAAATTATCTTGATTTTTATGTTAGAAACTGTTTTGGTATTTATAGTATTGTAGAAAGAAAATAGCAGACTAAATATATTGATTGAGTGATTTAGTTTTATCACTTAAGAGCACCTATGAAATGTAAAACTACTCAAGTGTCTAAAAAATGTAGTTTTGACTCTAAAAAACATCAAACTGTTCTCACAATTCGCTAGTTTTTGAAACACAACTAAAGTCCCTAGGTAAAGCGTCCCAAGGTACACTACAGGTGCCTACTATACTACGTAGGTATACCTTACGTACTAACGTCATGTAATGAGACCAAAAAATCTAAAGGTGGGCATACACAACGATGAACTGATCAGTTTTTCGCATCACTTCAACTGGGAGCTCATCAAGTTAATTAAAAGGTAGGAATTGGTGGATCACGATTTGAACCACTACCTGAAACTGGGCATACACGATGCGATGATCGCATCAGTTCATCAGATCAGTGTAGCGGGGGGCGTAATGTAGTTAACCATTTCCGGTAGGTACTGCGAAGGTTCGCTTGTTTGGACCACCTCGATGATTAACTGAATTGCTTAATTTCAATTTTACGCGAAAAATGGTCAGAGCCAAAATTGTTTATTTGATTTCCTACATTTTTGTTTCCCACCAACTTTTTGTATTGATTTGAACACATTATGTACTACGGGGACTAATCTACTATTATTATGTATACGTGATGATGAGGTATTTATTTGTCTCGTAATTTTAGTGTGCGATTTGTCCCGTAGTACATAATAATAACTTTTTGTACAGTCGATATTTTTGGAATTAAGATTTAGGGGTGTCATTTTGTTTCTCCGATAACTTGTGTTATTTCATTTTTTCATGACAAATTATCGGACACATATTTATTTGAAATTTGATTTCCTACAATTTTGATTCCTGTCAACTTTTTTCTAGAATCGATATTTTTCGAATAAGTTAGGGGTGTCATTTTGATTCTTCAATAACTACCTACCGGCAATGGTTAACTACATTAGGCCCCCGCTGCACTGATCTGATGAACTGATGCAATCATCGCATCATCGTGTGTGCCCAGCTTCAGTTAGTGGTTCACAACCATCCATCCATTAGTCATAAGACGTCCACTGCTGGACATAGGCCTCCACTATAAATCTCCAATAAGACCGGTTGGTAGCGGCTTGCACCCAGCGCGATCCTGCGGTCTTAATGAGGTCGTCCATCCACCTTGTGGGATTTGTGGTTCACGGTTCTCATTGTGAACCACCAATTCCTACCTTTTAATGAATGAACTGAATGAGCTCCCAGTTGGAGCGATGCGAAAAACTAATCAGTTCATCGCATCGTGTATGCCCACCTTAAGAGTGTTTTCACATTAGGCGGAGCCAGCTGTCACACTGCTCAGTCACGTAGATGGTGTAACCGTAAGAAGGCCTCTCCGCAGATGACTGTAGGCTAACTGTAGGTACCTAATCGAGGTTCAGGCTCACGGATGATTTGCCTCTTGTAAGTGACAAGCGACTTGATATGCCGCAACCGCAGTAATGTGTGCAGGCACTTGCTACTGACGCGCTGCTGCCGCACTGATGAGGAATACCTAGTTACCCGTGGTCCCGGGTTGACGCATTACGGGTCCTACGGGTAATCTGAATTACCCGTGGTCCCATGGCACTAGAGATTGATGAGCGTATGTAAAGGCGCTCTTAGTCACGCATTGAATGACAAAGTTTACTTTGAACTTGAAATTGACCTTAAACTTTGACCTTTAACTTCGGACCTTTACCTTTTACCGACTTTCAAAAAGGAGGAAATACTCCGTTCATCTGTATGTATTCTTTGTATGTATGTTCATCGATTTTTCGCCAATTAGAGGGATAAAAAAATATTTCGAAAGGGTATACTTACCCCCGAGGTGGTCCCATTTAAAATTAATCGAAATCGGCTGAGCCGGTTTTGTTTTTTGTTTGTTATCAACAATAATGTAAAAATTACTACATGGATTACACATCGATTCGAACATCGATGCGAACTATTCGAGTTATGTACACGGTGGAAGTCGGTTATGCCATTTTAGGCGAAACAAATTATTTTTCTTGAACTTGTTATTTTCGTTGTCTTTCTGGTGGTTAAGAAATTAATTAATTCAATTCAATTATTTATTGCAACATATGTAATTTACATGCGGTTCTTAGATAACATATTTTAATAATGTCAAATACATATGACCCTTTAAGGGTATGGCCAATTATTAATTACATTGGTGCGGCCCATTGCCAAATTATCATTGCAAAATTAAATATAAATTGTCATTACAAAATCAAACCATCATCACAAAATTAAAATTATATTATCATTACAAAATTAAAATTATATCCACATTGTCATTGCAAAATTACACGGTCGGTCACATTAAAATTATGATTAATTAGGAATTAGATCTTTTACAGGACAACACAGTGAAAAACCCTATATGCCTACCTAAAAGACAAAGCAACGAATAACTTATTCCCGGTCCATAAGACAAATTTAGTAAAAGGTCTAAAGATGGACCTTTCCCTCAATTAAGCAATTAAGAACGGTTAACCCTTTGCAAATTCAATAAGCGCTCACTAAAAGCAAACGTACCTTATACCTATGAAATAAGCGAACAATAAAAGTCGCCTGGTTTATAATAAATTTAATAACATAAAACAATAACTAAAGTTAAAATATAAAACTTCCACGCCACATTTGTGTATACTGTTTATGTAAGTACATGTGCCAAGAAGCACAAATTGTGGAAATTATCGAAAAAGCAGCGAGGAACTATATGGCAGGCAGCTTTTGCTTGGCAAACTGCTTGTTTCTAGCCATTGGTTCTTTTTACAAGCTTGTAAATCAAATCTTGCAAGTTAAATTTGATCCACTTCCCGGTTACCGATTGAGCTGAAATTTTGCACACATGTGTAAATCGCGTGACAATGCAATATTATGATGACATCGTGCTGATCTGATTATAGAGCTGGAAGGTGGCCAAAAGAACTTAGCAATGAAACAGCACAACCTCATCGAGTTTGGGTTCATTTGAATGGTCTTGGCGAGTAGTTTGCCTTTCAATTGTAACCAGGGTCTGATGATGGAGCTGGAAGTTGGCCATAAGAACTCTGTAATGAAACGACGCAACCCTATCGAGTTTCGGCTCGTTTGATTCGTCTTGGCGAGTACTTGTTCAGTAAAAAGCTTGATTTAAAAAAAAAGGTTTTTTTTAAATATAGTACTTACTTGTTAAAGGACTTATTCTTTGACTCGCTCGAGAAAAACACGCGCGTGCGAGCGAGCCTCCCCTATTTTACCATGTTTTTCACGTCCAAGGCTACGGCTGTTAGTTATTAACTTTTTCGGTTTAAAAACTTTTTTCTTTTGCTTTACTTTATAGGTGCGAGTGACTCAACGATACAAAAAATAAGCAAAATCAACTCGCTCGCTCGAGCATGTATCCCTTGAGCGAGCCAAAGAATAAGTATTTGAAAGAGTAGTAAGAGAAACCACCGATCAACAAAATCCTATTGCAATGAACACCAATACGAAAACGTGGCAATGTTACGAAAAAAATACATTTATCGGCAACTCGTCCTCACGCTTGATAGGTTTTTATAAAAAGGTGTGCGATTTCATCGGTTTATCTCCTCGAGTGGTGGTCCTCGTGAGGGAACAGCTTTCTATGGCTACGGTAAAACGTTGTAAAGTATCTGTGTGAAATCGATTATCGCATTTCAATCCAAAATTCAGTAGGTAGACATTGCCTTTATTAACTACATTACAATACAAGCCTGCATACTTATGCTAAAACTACATACGGATCAACAACATCCATCCAATTTTTTAAAACGTAGGTATGTATAATCCGCGCCACACAAATCGGCGGATGAGAAGTTAGTCGCAAACTGTGGTCGCAAATGACACTTCTCCGTAATTCGCTAATTATTGCGCATGTGTGCACAATACCGATACAAGTGGCGTAGCGGTGAACACGGGCGTACGGAGCGCGCGAGACGTAACCTCATCGTAGGCGGGCGGGTGTGCGTGCATACCTATATTTTGCCTTTTGCGCAGCGTTCTTCGCCTAGCTTCCCATCCGCCGACATGAAACATCAATTTTACCATTACAATTACCTACCAAAATAGACCATGAAATACAGCTTTTTTTACTAGTTCGGTACAAAAGTGACGAGCGAACTTAAAAACATAAATAAACTAATCTACAATAACATTATGAATTCGCCAATCAAAATAAATAAAAGACAACGAGAATCAATTTAACTTACTAAATTCGTGAGATTATTGCCAAAAATAAGCTTGTTGTTATTACTTCGTATGTATCGCAAGTACCTATTTGATATGAAAGTGCTATTTCAATACTACCTACCTCCCGCTCTTGAGAAGGAAATTTCTCTTTACGATAGTGATTTTGAGACACTCGAAAGATTCAAACGTCTTTGACGGACAAAAATATCCTACTCAGTTCAAGCGCTAGGTATCTATGACACTACTACAAACAATATGAGAACTGAGAGCTATCTCAAAAGCTAAATAGTTTCCTTGGGAGGATGTTTAAAGGGCACTGTAATATGACTGTATCTATGTATACAAGGTGTTGCTGTGCAAAGCATATTTTATTGACTTTTAGGGACATAATTAATCGGCGCAAATATGGTAACCTCGGTAGTGGTAAGTTGGTTACATATTTGAACCATTTGGAGTTGAGAAATGACTGTGGGGACCGGGAGCTCATCTTGTTTTAAAAGTCTTTCTGAGCGTCTGGTGGTCGCGACTAATCATCATAATAACAACTTTTACTATGGGATCATCCTCGAATTTACCCAATAGATCAATTTTGTCTGGATTAAATGAACTTTTTGTATGGATGATGTCCATATTATCATTATACCTACTACGTGCGATAGACGGCTTTAAAAAATCGGCCAAGTACGAGTCGGACTCGCGCACTGAGGGTTCCGTACTGTATGGGAGCCCCCTTAAATATTTATTTTATTTTAATTTTATTATTTATTACTAGCTTTTACCCGCGGCTTCGCCCGCGTTATATTTTGATTTTGGCTAATGTTTATGTCGGCTGCGAAACGTAACCTAAGCGACAAACATCAAAATACCTTAGAGGAATGCTTTTGTTGGTTAAGTTACGGTTAGAGTGTATATACAACCCCCCTGTGTATTCCCGCCTTGTCGTGGCAGGGGAGGTCTAAGGCAGCTGAAAAGGCGGCGCTCGAAGTCTCCCTCTTTTTTGGGTCTTTCCCCAAGGCAGCTTAGAGACCGGCACTCGTAGTGCAGCCGCTTTTAACTAAAGCAGCTGAGAGGATGGCCGGTAGGTTGCCTGCCTTATGAGGAGTGTTGCTTCTGAGGCGGGCTGCAGTGCCGCTCTTGCGACGCTCCAACCGAGGATTAGGGGCTGCGGTGGGATGGAACTGGTTGTGTGGGTGCCGCCACCTACCCTACCTTCCGCTAGGCCGTCAACCTGTTGGAAGACGCAGTGGGGCTGCAGGGGAAGAGAAGTGTCGGTATCGCGATGGCCGTTCTCACTGCCCTCTGCAGTTGAAGAGGCAGGCGCTGGGCTACTATGACTGACCCGTTGCACTGGGATCAGGACGTTTGAATGCTGTCCGACGCTCAGTGCTGGCTACTCCCGAGTGGTGGATGACGATGTGTCTTGTGCTCCGAAACACACCGTCATTATGGCGGGAGCGCAAGCTCCGTTATGGAGCCCTAGTCTGGGCTAGCGCTGTTGAGTGCCGCGAAGGAGTGCGAAAAATGTAGGAACGTCCTAAACTTGAAATGACAGGTTATTTCTGGCGCTTAGACGGCTGCTACCGCGGCCCGCTCGCTTACTTTTCATCCTATCCTACGGGAACTGTTAAAGTTTTTGGGATAAAAAGTGGCCTTTGTCACTTTTCGTCTTTCAAACTATATTCATGCAATAAGTCAAGGCAATCCGTTGCTCCGTTGCTGAGAAAAAGTTATTGTCTTATCCTACGGGAACCGCAATTTTTTCGGAAAGGAAAGTATCCTATGTCACTTTCCGTCTTCCAAACTATGCCCACCCCAAAAATCAAGTCAATCCGATGCTCCATTGCTGAGAAACAGTTATTGTCCTATCCCATGGGAATCACGAATTTTCTCGGGATACAAAAGTATCCTGTTATCACTTTCTGTCTTTTAAACCATAGGTATCCATACCAAAAATCAATTCAATCTTTTGCTCCGTTGCTGCGTCAAAGAGGAACAAACCAACAAACTTTTCGGATTGATAATATTAAAGTATGATGATTCTGTACCATAAAGGTAGAATAAAGAAACATGTTAAACCTCTAATGATAGAAGATTTAAAAATATATTTAATGTCAGACAAAATGACGGCCTGTTATTAAACGTCATAGTAACATGTAGCATGCAGAGGGAATAAAGCATTTAATCCAATTTTCATGTCAGTTGTCATTTTCAATCCATACTTTATTTCCTCTTCAAGGGGATATAATGGTGGAAAAACAATTTGTCCCCTTGCCATGCTACCTGTGATTTATAAAAGTCTGCAGACAAATAGATATGATCTTTGACGTTAGGAACACACCTACATTGCTTAGACAACAGTGAGTGCTTGTAATTTAATATGAACTTTATACCATAGCAATAAAGCTCAAATTGACTACGTTTTAGTTAGAAATCATTTGTATGGGAAAAAGAAAAGGGCTATTTTTAGGGGTTTTCCAGCAATAATTCTAATTTTTCTCGCCGTAAAAACCATCCTTGAACTTCAACGAACATTTTACAAAAAGATTTGGCCAAATTGGTCCAGGCGTTGTTGAGTTATGCGCTTACCAACACATTTTGCGATTCATTTTTATATTATAAGATTGAAGTGAATATAAAACTAAATTTTCTGTGAAAATTTCAAGCATCTACCTGTTACCATTATAAATATAGAGCGAAAAACGTCTAAAAAAAAAACAGGTATGTTGTATGGGAGCCCCCCTTAAATATTTATTTTATTTTATTTTTAGTATTTTTTGTTATAGCGGCAACAGAAATACACCATCTGTGAAAATTTCAGCTGCCTAGCTATCATGGTTCATGAGATACAGCCCAGTGACAGACGGACAGACGGACATCGTAGTCTTAGTAATAGGGTCCCGTTTTTCCCTTTGGGTACGCAACCCTAAAAAGCGGCCGTAAGCCGTCTTGGCTTCCTAGAAGGCCTGAAAACCGTAAAATACGGCAAAAGCCGGATTAAGAACATCACTGCACAATTACCTATACAGGGTTATTCCTAATCAATTAGCATCCTTTTAGGGGCTTATTCTGTACATCAAAACTAACAACTTTTGATCTGCGACTTTAGTCAAAACTCAAAAAAAACAGCTGTTCCATACATTTTGTTGCGGGTGAACGTGAACATTTTTTCTATGGAACAACAATTAATTTTTTGATTTTTGACAAAAGTCGCAGAACTCAAGTTGTTAGTTTTGATGTACAGAATAAGCCCCTAAATAGATGCTAATTGATTAGAAATAACCCTGTATAGGTAGCAACAGCTATAGTATAATTATAAGTGTATACCTCGCATCAAAACGACCAAAGGCGAAATAAGATAGAGCAAAACACGTCAGGTTTCATACATAGATACTTATACGAGTACATCTCTTTTTCCTTGAAAGCCTATAAAATGTAATAACGCGTCGCATCGATTAGCTCCAAGTGAGGCGACAGGCAGTAACAATATTACAGATATTGTGACCAATAATGCCCTCTCGGCGAAGCCTTAACGGAAAACCAATTCTTTTTTATTGGCCTAATCTACGCTATTATACAAATTGTGCTTCCATCGCTGCCGTCGGCGACAACCCTTTGTGGAGTTTTTTCTTGTCGATATTTTACGTGAAGCAAAAAAACAATTTTACGTTGAAATTTACGAATATTTAGAATCTGATCGTCGCACCTACTCGGTCCTTGTTGCTGAGGAATTTTCGTGAAAACGTGCACGATTATCGAAGCGTTAGGGATATACGTAAAATGTTTATACTTATACAGGGTTATTTCTAATCAATTAGCATCCTTTTAGGGGCTTATTCTGTACATCAAAACTTTTGTTCTGCGACTTTTGCAAAAACTCAACAAAATTTTTTGTTGCTCCATAGAAAGATATCGTTCACCCGCAACAAAATGTATGGAACAGCTGATTTTTTTTTAGTTTTGACAAGAGTTACAGAACAAAAGTTGTTAGTTTTGATGTACAGAATAAGCCCCTAAAAGGATTCTAATTGATTAGAAATAGCCCTGTATTACTGTATAGGTATAGGTATCTGGGTAGAAATAAATCCCACGGAAGGAGACTTCGTGCGTTGATTTATAGAATGAAAGATATTTAACCATAATTATTATCTACAGTATTGGTCTTTCGCTGTGGGTCTTATAAGTAATTACACTCAGAGTGGCCCAAAGTGTTAGTACACCTCTAGAAAAGGCTATGCTCGAAGTCTCAACAAGATGGATTCAGGAATAAAGAGATTCGTAGACGAACCAAAGTTACCTACCGACATAGCCCAGGAGATGAAGTGAAGCGATGGGTAGGACATATATCTACCTAGGTCGTAGAGCGGGTGGTGGATGAAACTTTATAGTACTTGAATGTACCAACAAACTCAGCGCACTAGGTCCAGCGACAAGCGCTGAATGTAAACCGATTATAACCGGTGTTGTTGGAAATCCATGGGAGAGAGAGGCCTATTTCCAGCAGTAGACATGATAAGGCTGATAAAAATCGACCAAGTGCGACTCGGACTCGCGCACGAAGGGTTCCGTACCGTGTTGGAGCCCCCCTTAGCCCCATTCCTCTTGCCATTAAGAAGAACAAGCAAAAATACTCCTAAAAATCACGTTTGTTGTATGGGAGTCCCCCTTAAATATTTATTTTATTCAGTTTTTAGTATTTGTTGTTATAGCGGCAACAGAAATACATCAACTGTGAAAATTTCAGCTGTCTAGCTATCGCGTTTCGATACAGCCTGGTGACAGACGGACAGACGGACATCGGAGTCTTGGTAATAGGGTCCCGTTTTTACCCTTTAGGTAAGGAACCCTAAAAATGACGGTGATGTTAATAAGGCTACATTTTTAAACGTAGCGTACACCCACTGCAATGGGAAAATCTACTTGAAAAGAAGTGATTTCGCCCCACTGGCAGTGATACTTTTAAATAGATTTTATTTAAGACACTTTATGTTCAAAACATTAATAGCCGTCGAATATTATTAAAAAAAAACCTATACATATAATTTTATAATATATACAAACACACGGACTTTAATGCGTTTAGTTCCCATGTATTTCTTCCACAAACTAGAGGATAATTTCTTCACCAACTCACGATTGAGTTCTCGACAGTACGGGTCACGCCCTCTGTGGTTTGCTGCTGTAAGCTAATCGCTGTTACAATCTTGTTGGTAGTTCGGTTTAAAATGCATAAATGGCGCTACTTGATTAGCGGGAGTGGAGAAATGTTTTGTTTATTGATAAATAATCCCACACCAACCACCACCAGCAGCGTTCCCACAAAAATTTAAAAACGCTTTAAACACTATTTAACTGTGCAATTTGTACCGTTGAATATTATCTAAAGCAAACATAGGTAATAAAGTAATAAAAAGAAATAAATAGATAAATAAGCATTATTGAATATTATATCATCTCTATAATATAAAAATGAATCGCAAAATGTGTTGGTAAGCGCATAACTCAACAACGCCTGGACCAATTTGGCCAAATCTTTTTGTAAAATGTTCGTTGAAGTTCAAGGATGGTTTTTACGGCGAGAAAAATTAGAATTATTGCTGGAAAACCCCTAAAAATAGCCCTTTTCTTTTTCCCATACAAATGATTTCTAACTAAAACGTAGTCAATTTGAGCTTTATTGCTATGGTATAAAGTTCATATTAAATTACAAGCACTCACTGTTGTCTAAGCAATGTAGGTGTGTTCCTAACGTCAAAGATCATATCTATTTGTCTGCAGACTTTTATAAATCACAGGTAGCATGGCAAGGGGACAAATTGTTTTTCCACCATTATATCCCCTTGAAGAGGAAATAAAGTATGGATTGAAAATGACAACTGACATGAAAATTGGATTAAATGCTTTATTCCCTCTGCATGCTACATGTTACTATGACGTTTAATAACAGGCCGTCATTTTGTCTGACATTAAATATATTTTTAAATCTTCTATCATTAGAGGTTTAACATGTTTCTTTATTCTACCTTTATGGTACAGAATCATCATACTTTAATATTATCAATCCGAAAAGTTTGTTGGTTTGTTCCTCTTTGACGCAGCAACGGAGCAAAAGATTGAATTGATTTTTGGTATGGATACCTATGGTTTAAAAGACAGAAAGTGATAACAGGATACTTTTGTATCCCGAGAAAATTCGTGATTCCCATGGGATAGGACAATAACTGTTTCTCAGCAATGGAGCATCGGATTGACTTGATTTTTGGGGTGGGCATAGTTTGGAAGACGGAAAGTGACATAGGATACTTTCCTTTCCGAAAAAATTGCGGTTCCCGTAGGATAAGACAATAACTTTTTCTCAGCAACGGAGCAACGGATTGCCTTGACTTATTGCATGAATATAGTTTGAAAGACGAAAAGTGACAAAGGCCACTTTTTATCCCAAAATCTTTAACAGTTCCCGTAGGATAGGATGAAAAGTAAGCGAGCGGGCCGCGGTAGCAGCCGTCTAAGCGCCAGAAATAACCTGTCATTTCAAGTTTAGGACGTTCCTACATTTTTCGCACTCCTTCGCGGCACTCAACAGCGCTAGCCCAGACTAGGGCTCCATAACGGAGCTTGCGCTCCCGCCATAATGACGGTGTGTTTCGGAGCACAAGACACATCGTCATCCACCACTCGGGAGTAGCCAGCACTGAGCGTCGGACAGCATTCAAACGTCCTGATCCCAGTGCAACGGGTCAGTCATAGTAGCCCAGCGCCTGCCTCTTCAACTGCAGAGGGCAGTGAGAACGGCCATCGCGATACCGACACTTCTCTTCCCCTGCAGCCCCACTGCGTCTTCCAACAGGTTGACGGCCTAGCGGAAGGTAGGGTAGGTGGCGGCACCCACACAACCAGTTCCATCCCACCGCAGCCCCTAATCCTCGGTTGGAGCGTCGCAAGAGCGGCACTGCAGCCCGCCTCAGAAGCAACACTCCTCATAAGGCAGGCAACCTACCGGCCATCCTCTCAGCTGCTTTAGTTAAAAGCGGCTGCACTACGAGTGCCGGTCTCTAAGCTGCCTTGGGGAAAGACCCAAAAAAGAGGGAGACTTCGAGCGCCGCCTTTTCAGCTGCCTTAGACCTCCCCTGCCACGACAAGGCGGGAATACACAGGGGGGTTGTATATACACTCTAACCGTAACTTAACCAACAAAAGCATTCCTCTAAGGTATTTTGATGTTTGTCGCTTAGGTTACGTTTCGCAGCCGACATAAACATTAGCCAAAATCAAAATATAACGCGGGCGAAGCCGCGGGTAAAAGCTAGTAAGATATAATTATATCAATAATAGTAGACATAGGAGTTCAGAAATAAATAAGGAGAATGTACAAAAATATAAATAGAAATAATATGGGTATAGAGAAACAGGAGCACAACGTATGGCTCTAATGAGCCATGAGTATGTGCGACTGCCGTTAAAAATATTTACAAGAAATAGGTAGTATAAATGTTTGTTGTTTGGAAAGTCTTTTGAAATTTTTGAAATATTTATGTTATTTGGATAGTCTTTTGGAAACCTGCGTCAAAATAGATACGAAATTAGTTAACTTTATATCATATATATTATGTAAATTTGTATTCTGGTAAAAATTTAAACTTTAAAATAAACAAAGCCTCCGATCAAGTCCGAGGAAACTAAGAAAAAAAAGAAAAAAAAAAATCTAAAGCGTGCGTGAAACTTTTGAGGTAACACGGTTTATGAAGGTACCTAAGTAAGTTATTTTAAAAAGAAATACCTATACCGACTTCTAAACCATAAACAGGCACACAAAAGCAAAAAATAAATTAATGTATTATAAGCTCTACCCACTCATCTATTTGAAGTCGGTTCCAGCCTAATAGGCTGTAGATACATACTACCTACTCACTACTAGGTACATGGAGATATGCGCTACATAATGTTGCACTCCATACTCGTACTACTGCATACTATGTATGGAATGACCTTAGTAAGTAGGTAGATATTAGAAAATTGAAGATTCCTATCTCACAAAAATTTAAAATAATTATATTATACGTTAATTATAAAGACGTTAGAAATAATAATATATAATACAATTACAGTGAAAAAAATCTCGAATATCTTAATAAATGACGGAGTTATGGATGTTTGAACATGACCGCACGAAATCAAAAAGCCCCGCGACGGATTTACGCGTGTGACGTCACAAGACTCAGAAGCCGTGCCGTGGCGTGGGTTAGGCGGGAGTACTTCCACTCTGCCCCACCAAAGCGCCCCTCTGGTGGGGTTCCAAAACATTTAGCTGTTTGTCGAGTGAATTTTACCGGATGAATTTTGGTTTCGGAACTAGGCTCTAGCGGGTGAAAATCACACGGAGTGAATTATGTTTTGGAACGATCTTAGCTAAAAAGAGTTGCCTAGGTGCTACCATTTATGCAATAAATATTCCTTTTGTTTCCTTATCGTTACTTTTTTCACATGGTTGATTTTTTGTTTTTAATTATGTGGGTCATCATTTCCTAAAATGGTATATATTTTTACAGTAAAAATTCTTCTGTAAATAGGTACTTACCTACTTATTATGGATAACGTCTTTTTTCTAGGATAATATTACTTTTCGATCTGTCGTACGTTTAAATCGCACAAAAGCTCTGGTAGCACCTGCAATAGCCTCGATCGGCGCGCGAAATTTAATTTTTCTTAGGTTTTATGTCATGCGGAGATGTATTACAGTATGTTCAGTTGTTTTGCCTCTGATATTTGTCACTGTCTCTGTCTAGTCATTACACACTTTCACAGGTTAGAAAGAGACATAGTGACGGGTGTCACAGGGGAAGTACCTGTGAACGGACTGTACTCATGTTAAGACTTTACGAATATGAAGACTCATTGGTGTGACAATAAGTAGTTTTGACGTAGTACATACATAAAAAACCGGCCAAGTGCGAGTCGGACTCGCGCACCGAGGGTTCCGTACAAACCTGCAAGGTTTACAAAGTTCGTTCATTACGACAAAAAAAGTAATAAGTTTATAGGTATTTATTAAAAAATATATATTTTAAAATGTAACTAAAAATTTAAGGTTTTCGGAATTTTTCCTTTATGTGTGCTATAAAACGTTGCTTCGTGCCAAATTTCAAGATTCTAGGTCGACTGGAAGTACCCTTTAGGTTTTGATTCCCTTGCGAGTACTTGCGAGTTTCAAAATTTGCGGCATAAACGGCTGTATCTTTTGATTGCGTTGGCTTAGAAGTTTGATTTTTTCACAGCTTCAAGGGACAGTAGACCTGAGTAATTGATATAAATTTCAGCTTCATACCTCCACGCGTTCCTGAGAAAAAGGGTCTTGACAGACGGACAGACGGACAACAAAGTGATCCTATAAGGGTTCCGTTTTTTCCTTTTGAGGTACGGAACCCTAAAAACCGAAATAGTTATCAGTCTGTACACAAAATTGTACTACGCTGATAATTTCTAGTTGAAGAGAATATAAATTTCGCGCGCCTATCGAGGATATAGGTTCAAAAAAGATCTTTAATTTACAACAGCATCAACTTTTATGTAATAACTTGTTTCATCTTTATCTAAAATGCTTATAATATTTTACCGTTGCAGAACAGGGTGAATTTTTCAACTGTCAGGTGGAATTTCACTCTGTCGCAGGCGTTCCAAAACACTAGAGTAAAATTCACCGTTGCGTTTCGGAACCAGCATCGAGCGAATTTCACCCTTTACCGAGTAAATATTGTCTGTTTTGGAACGCACCCTGTATTTTTGTACATGTATTTTTTTTTTTTATTCGCCCATTTTGGGCAGGCTAAGCCTTTAAGGCCATACCGCCTTGTCTCACGTTTAATAATTAACAAAAGTGCATACACAAATTAAAAATAAGTCATTCTTTGTAAACCATTGTTTTGACTATTGTCACTCAATAACGAATTTCACCCTTTACCCAGTAAATATTGACTGTTTTGGAACGCACCCTAGAATGGTATTGAGTGACAATAGTCAAAACAATGGGAATTTTGTATATGTGTGTGTACACGCATTGTGTGCGCATTGTGGAAAATATCGCCATAAGCAATGAGTCAAACTTCCACACAATCTAAAAATCTACCAGAATCTCATGGCATAAAAAAAAATTGTGATTTTCATATGGCAATGTCAATCATTACCTGTCTAATCAAATTACGAGATCTGTCAACCGCTGCTGAGATTTTGCTAGTGCTAGTGATTTCTTCTTGTTATTTTGTTGTTTTTGGGACAATGTCGAAAAAGTCACTTCGATCTCAAGCGAGAAATATCGTTTTCAATGTGTATCGTAAAATAAGCGAAGAAGAAGGCGAAAATCAAACTCAATCTTTGATTTTAAAGCGTGTCGTTGAGTTGACCGGTAAGTTGGACTGAGTTGGTTTGATACTTTAGTTTATTTTATATTTTTCTTATTTAATTGTACCTTCTTTACTTGTGTAAAGAAGGTACAATTAAATTATTAGGTTATTAGGTGGTGTTTCCAGTACTACAATACGACGAATTGTAGGTGAGGGCACATCGAATAATGGTGTATTATCCACGCCTGGTAAAAAGCGGAGAGGGGGGAAGAAGAAAATCAGCTTGGACAGCTTCGATTTAGAGTTGATTAGGAATAAAGTAAAAGAATTCTATACAGTTCGGAAGGAAATTCCAACAGTAATGAAACTGTTACAAATTCTTCGACAAGATATTGATTTCAACGGAGGCAGAGAATCTTTGAGGTAAGAAAAACATAAAGCAATAACTCTAACTCTCACTCGTAAGAGTGAGAGTTAGATTTATTACTTTATAGTATATTATTTAGTTACTCACTCGTAAGAGTAGGCCTGCGCCCTGCAGTGCGACGTATTTAGACTGATGATGATAATGATGAATGACTAAGCTATCAATTGAGTAACATGATAAATGTTATTATTTTTACAGACTAATAATTAAGGAGATTGGATTTGAATATGTGAAATGCCAATCAAAAAGGACCATTTTGATGTAGAGACATGACATAAAACTACACAGATTCAAGTTTTTGGAGCGTATGAAGGAAAACCGAGAAGCTGAAGAGCATAAAAAATTGAAAGTGGTTTATTTAGATGAGACTTACATTCACGGTTCATGTTTTGTAAACAAGTGCTGGCAAAGCAAAGATATTGCAGGTCCATCTAAAAGTATTTCACTTGGAGCGAGGTGGATCATTGTAAACGCTGGTGGCGAAAATGGCTTTGTACCCAATTGTTGTCTGGTGTACAGGTCAACAAGTGTCTCTGCTGATTACCACCACGACATGAATAAGGACAATTTTACGAAATGGGTGACAGAGAAGCTTATTCCAAATCTGACAAGACCTTCACTAATTGTTATGGATAATGCTAGTTATCATTCCGTACGGGTGAACAAACCACCCACACAAGCCAATCGTATCGCTGAAATAAAGGAATGGCTTCGTGCAAATGATATACATTATGATGATCTTTGGCGTAAATGTCAATTACTTGAAGTAGTGAAATAAAACATGTCTGCGCCCTTATATGAGATAGATGAAGTATTAAAATCGCACGGTCACGAAGTTTTAAGGCTCCCGCCTTATCATTGCACCTTAAACCCCATAGAAATGATTTGGGGTATAATGAAGCAAAAAGTTGCTGATAAAAATGTAAATAGGCCTGCAAGTGACATAAAATTATTAACAGAAGAAGCGTTCTCTCAAATTGGTGGAGAGGAATGGCGAAAATGTTGTGAACATGTAAAGAAAATTGAAAACGATTTCATCAAGCAAGATAGACTAATTGAGAGGCTGGAAGAGCGATTTATAATAAATACCTCTTTATCTTCATCGTCTGATGAAGAACAAGAATTGCAAGAGGAGTTCTTGGAATCGTTTTCTAGTTCTGAATGAGGTGTTAAGTTTTAGTATGATTTAAATGATATATAATAAATTAGTACATAAAATAATGTACGATTGATTTATTTTTCATGACTTATTTTCCTATGAAGAACCCGATGTATAACAATATTCTTCATACTCATACCTTATATACTTCATGTTCATTAATCTTTAGCATAAATAAAAATTTTAAAGTATCAAGATCGTTTAATCCAATTTCCCCAGTATTGCACGCAACAAATTTTTATTTCCTCATTTGCCATGAGATTCTGGTAGACCTATATAAGTTTTTTTTTGAAAAGGGGAAATTTCTAAGTTTGTCATACAGGTATTGATCAATAGGACTAACTTTCACTATGAGACTAAACCTCAAATCATGATTAAAAATAAGCTATTCTGTGTAAAATATTTAATAAGACGTGATGATTTATGTTATACCGAGCCGGGATAATTCATGTCTGACCCGTCCCGGACACAGCCTGGACACAAATTATCTGACACACAAATAATTCCTTACGGTCTTTGATGACATTTATATGGATCAGCTGATTTTATTTTTGAAGTGAAACTTCTAATGCGACTTCCTACAAGGTTGCGTTAAACGTTTAAAGCTACCATGGAGGGGGTATGAAGCGTCGAAGTTTTACTTCTTCCGCGCGGAGGGACTCAACGCACTATTTTTTTTTTGAAAGTGCAAAGTTGTCCATCGCTTTAGTATAGGTTGGTCATAATGATTCACGCTGAATCAATCTTTTGACATCAAAGGTGCATTTGCGCACTCTCAATAATAACACTGGTAACTCATGGAGGAAAAGTTCTCAAGTGGAAACCACATGCTGGCAAGCACAGCGTAGGATGCCTTCTGAAAAGATAGGAAGGTGATCATTTTTTGACCTGAGCATCACGCTGGATGCAAGCCGCTTCCAACTTAGCTTAAAGAAAATACATAAAAAGCCTGCGCCAAACTATGGATGTTACGTGACTGTAATGATAATGATTTAATAGTTTTACTTGAAATAGAAAATATCTTGACTATCCAGATGATGATGGTTAAAAGTGTAGAGTAGCTGCATAATTATGATGTTGTGAACTAAAATTAGTGGCCAAAAGTGATACTACGAAGAAGGTCAAGTCAGCGAAATGGCCAAAGCCCGTGAAAGCAATGAAATTGTTCCACCGGCTGTAATTTAATTCCTAGTACTTCAACGTAAGGTGGTAACATTACGTTAAAGTACTAAAAATCAAATGTTTTACCACATTTTCTGATTATAATTATTCCAGAACATTATTCAGAGTTGTAGATTTGTTATAAATTTGAAACAAAATACTTACATACAATCAATGTCATTAAAAATTCGTTACAAAAGATTTCAAAGGAGCTCTTAAATATTTCCATAAGAAATCAGATGATTTTTCACCTTCTGATTTTAAAACATCATAAAAATATCTATGCACTTGCAGTAGTTGCAGTGCTATAAAATGCCACATGTCAAAAAGAGCCGAAGATTATTATCCTTATTCAAAACCATTTTCTTTTGTTTCTTATAAAGCCAATGCAGCGCCCAAAACCGGCGCACCTGCCAATTTATTGATAACTAGCTGCGCCCTGTGGTGTTACCCACGTTAGCCCGAGATAAAAGTTTTTTTCATAAACGTAGCTTAAGTTACTCCTTATTACATCAGCTACCTGCCAATAAAAGTCCCGTCAAAATCGGTCCAGCCATTTCAGAGATTAGCTGGAATAAACAGACAGACAGACAGACAAAAATTGTAAAAAATGATAATGATGATTTGGTGTACGTACCCTAAATATATTTTTATAGATGTACTAAAAAACGGTTATTTCAATATTACAAACAGACACTACGATTTTATTTATATTTAAGATGAAAAGATTAAGAATATTCTTTCTTAATTTTTTCCCTAAAGTGCCTTACTTTTCCCCAAATAAAGGGTAAAGCGGCAATGATTTTAGATGGTAACCCTATTTTGACAGTTCTGAGATAATGATTGTAGCCGGTGCGGTTACATTTAACATTTTGAGTTTGTATTTTGTAAGTACCTACGTTGAAAAATTAAAATCTTATTCTTGAATTTTTTTTAATTTCCTTGAAAAAAGTTAAGGTGGATTTTGTATAAAAGTTTACTAGTGATAATGGGAAGTAACGGCAGCAAACCTAACAATGAATCCATCAGGGACGTGTCTATTCAAAATAACGACGTAGATACCAATCATTCAGATCCCAGATCTCCAACTCCTGAAATTACACGGACTCCCTTACAGGTGTGTATCCTCGTAGAAGCATATTTTGTTTTGTGAAAGATTCTGTCTTCGACTTCTGTGATTTTACCGTACAAAAAACGACTTTGGGTTTGCTTTGATCAAGCTTGTTCAATATATTTTTTTGTTCTTAAAATTAGGTTCACCACAGTTGCTAACAGCATAAAAGCAAGCTAAGCATAATAATGATTGAATATGAATCAAATTCAATTGACATAGTTACATTATATCTTGATTACCGCGTCTGTATAGGTATAGTTGTAGTTGTATTTGTGCTCACAAATTTTGTTTTGAATTTCAGGGTAAGCCTGGTGCTAAACACAACATAACAAAAAATTGTGACCTGAGGAAGACATTTGATACTGCTGCAACAGAAGAAAAACTCATACACAACAATCCTATCCTGTCGGCTGTAATAAAATATCATTTACAATCATATGACCCTCGATCTCCGACGCAAGACTTCGAAAGGACACCTATTGTTATAGCTTCTAAAATTGAAGACATAAAAAATGCCAAAAGAATTGTTCGACAATTCAGTGGAAATAATAAACAAGACTACAAAGAAGAAAATTGTGACAGTTGTACTGAAGCAAATGAGCGAAGCCCTGAATTGATCATGCCCACAAACTTGTGTGACAAATTCTGTGATATATCTCTCAATGGCACTATTAGAGATAATGAAGAACCTTTGGGATCATCAACTGCTTCAAATGAAGTTATACAAGAGAACATATCACCTACATTAAAAGATTTTAAACGAACTAAGCTGTTAGAAACTGATTTTGACTACACAGAGTTTGTTGAAGAGAAATTCGAAAACAGTTGTGAAGATATTCCGAGTCCTAGAGATTCCGTCTCGTCTGAAGTTTTGAAGAATGTGGCAATGTTTAAAATTCTCGAGGATGATCCACGGTCACCATCTATTGGCATTGAGAGGACTCCAATAGTTGTTGCTAAGATTGATGGAGATAGAGCAGATAATGTAGAAGAAATGTCTGATGATTCACTAATTAAAGTATTACAAAACACAAATGCTGACCTGAGACAGGCCACAGTTAACAAGGCAGCGGAAGAGCTTTTAGTATATGAAGATGAAACTACACACATCGATGATACACCCAAGAAGTCTAAACTTATTAACAGTGGTTCAAGGACACCATTGTCCTGTATGAAAAATAAAGATGGAGCACCTGCAAGATCAAAGTCCGCTAACATGTTGTATGACCCTAAAAGTCAGAAAACTGCTGCCTCCAAAATTCCTAAGAGAGTGTCTCACATTCCTAGATTGAAATCGTTGTCAAAGCCCACAAAATTAGTGCCAGCTGGAAGCAGTATCTCATTGAAGAATATTTCAAAAGCCTCGTCTATCAGTGGTGACTGTGAAAATACTGTCAACTTGTGTGGCGATACCTATAAGAAAAATTGTGAATAATGCTACTTTACAAGTTCTAAATACTATTCTGTGCACACACTTCTTCACCATTGTAATAAAACCTTATGCATCTGCTCAAAGCTTTATTTATCTGATCACATGCTAGACCAAAAGCCTACAGGTTATTTAGATAAACAGCCTCTAGCCTAATAGTATACTTCCTCTATGGCAAAAAGTACCTCAGCAGTGAAAGTGTTAAATATGTCCATTGTCAGTTCTCTCTAGCTAGCAGGATATCTACTTATCATTATCAATATGACAAATTTTTACTGTGGGGCCAACCATGTAAACCCAAATAATACCATACATTTTGATGAGCCAAACTTTTTGTATGGAAATGCTGATTTATTACACAATTTCAGGGTTAACCACTGAAGGCAAGACGACTCGGGCTTGGCCACATTTTGGATTCTATTGTTTTGTAGAAAAATATTCCCGTTGGCTAGACTAGTCTGACCAGTGGGAAACACCCGATCATTACTTTATTATACAGTGTTACTTTACAAAGTGGGACTTTCAGAGGCGAAATGGGGCGTTGGCCCCGTTCGTTACTTGCCTTCCATTTTTGACTTCAGTTCTTGCCTTCCATTCTTGCCGTTGGGCAAAATCGTGAAAAAAAAACTGCTGTTCCATACATTAAGTTAATTGACTCTCGACTAAATGTATGGAGCAGCTGACACTTTCACGATTGACCCCAGTAAAAGTTTTTAAAAATGATGAGCATGTACGCCTCCAAAAGACCCTGCACTTTGTAAAACACACACCTTGTGCAACTGCCCATTTTCATGCGCCAAAGGAGCCGAACGCAACGCATTTCATCTACTTTATATCCAAATATATGAAATCGTATGTAATACCAAAGAAGATATAATAATACTATGGTAATACTGGCATACTGCGCACATCGACTTTTCACGCATCTCTGCACAGTACTTCCCGCATTTCTGTCAATTTCTGTAGGCGTTCGAATGACGCGGTTCGGCTCCTTTGGTGCGTAGGAATGCGCGTTTACCATTATAAAAGGGAATATAAAAGACTGACTAGCTTATTCTAGTCGATTTTTCAGCGAATTATGAAAAATTGACTATATTATGTTATATTTTAACTAATTGGTAGGTACCTAAATTCTACATCTACATACCCTATTTAGGTACCCATGTGGAGTTATTTGGAGCCGTATTTAGTCGCAAGTAAAACAGCCGTTTTAATATTATTGATTTAATGTTTAAGCTAACTTTAAACTATACATAAATAGATAAATTATGCAACACAACAGTTACTTGCTTACATAAAACATTTTAGACAGATTATTAGAAGTAAAATATTAAAAATTATGCATTAAAATTGCTGCAGCATGGTTTTTCATGGAATGGTTTAGAGAAAACATCGAAATGGAGATGATTTAGATCTTGTTAAACAAAAAATAAGCCCCACTCGTTAGTTGATCAATTTAAATATTTTTTATGCATAAATGTTCGGTTTCTTTCAATACTGTATAACTGATCCACTAGTGGCATCCTCTGGCCGAGCGGCTATACTAAGCGCCACACAAGTCGGCGGATGGGAAGTTATGCGCAGAACGCTGCGCAAAAGCCAAAATATAGGTATGCGCGGAAGCCAGAGACTCGCGCCAGGGCACACCCGCCCGCCAACCTCATGTCAAGCCAATGCCAAGTGTCATCTGCGGCTAATTTTTCAACCGCCGACTTGTGTGGCGCCTAGTATACCTCGACCCGAGGCAGCGCAACTGGAGACGCGATCCTCAGCCTGAGCCACCTGAGTCCTGAGCGAAAAGAGGAAGAAGTTGCCTTAGTCCGCCTCAAGTAGAGGCTGCTCGGCCTGAGGCTGGTCAAAACACCCTTCTTTTCAATATTTCTAAGAAGCTCGATTACATATTCAATATGAAATAAAGCTATCACAAAAATAGCCTTGACAGCAAAAATAATAATAGTACGGTAATGGTATCTTCTATCCAGTATTGCGACTCGGAAATGTCCTTGAAATAAATATCTACAACTCCCGCGTGGCCACGCAGTACGCAACACGCGCTAGGGCAGCGCGCCTGGTAGGGTAGACGCACCAGTTGTGGCCATCTTAGTTTCATTTGTGGCCACTTTGAATTTTAAGGATTAATAAGACAATTTTATGTTAAAATAATATTTTTAAAGAAATTTTCAAACATTTATATTCACATAAACAATATTTATGGTATTACATTGTTTATAATTATCATTAATGCAATATTTTTGACACCAAATAGCCATAACCGGTACAGTGGCCACAACCGGTACACCCACTATATGTGAATTGCATGCTTACTGATAACAAGCCCACGCATTCGTTCGTCTCGCGTAGATATAATTCGCGTTCCGACCGTTCGTATGAAGACAGAATACTGCATAATGTAGATACTATTACCGTGACATTAGGTTTCCGAACATTTACGCATAGAATATTTTTTATACAAACTTTATTTTAAAGGCAAATAATTCTTCTTGCAGCCTCTTCACAGCACACCAAGAACTAGAACTTAAATTAATAAATAACATAAATTACAATTACTTCATTATCTACATATTTCTAGTAATAACATAATGGATTACGACATGGTTGAAAATAGATGTAGGTAATCTAAAGCAGAACAATGTTTGATTTCAAATCTACTATAATGACATATATTATGAACTATGTTGTAACGTGATCAATTAATTTAAATAACACTTACAATACAACTCATTAAGTAAATAAATTTACTTTGGGCGAAACTTCTCTATCAGCGCAAATAAATTCAATTCCTTTAGCTTTACTAAGAAGTATACCTAGGTAGGCCTTCGTTTTAGTGTTTCGTTGCTGCATATATACAGTAGAATGAGTTTTATGTCAATGTTCTAATATACAGAGTGATTCAGAACAGGTGTACTAAGCCGAAAGGGCTCGGTTCAGACCATCATTATGATGACCACTTTTGATATCTAACCCGGAATCCGACGAAAAAATCAGCTTTACCATACAAAATTGCACTAGGAATAGATAAAATGTAATAAACAGCTAATTTTTCTCTCGGATTTTGATTTGGCTCTATAGTAAAAATTGTTACCTTTCTGAAAAACCCTGAATATTTACTTATTTAATAGGTACATTGTATAAACCAACCAATTATGTCAATCAGTCAATAAACTGGCAAAAAAGACAAATACTGGTGTACTAATTGAGAAATTTAACCTTAAAATCAATCAACACAACAATTGTGTATTATTATTTAATATATACCTATTAATAAAAAAATACAGAGCAGAACTAAGACACATGCATTGACAATAAACACAGATCAAGGTTGTTCCTTGTTCCCTGATCTGTGACAATAAACAATGTTAGTCCGATAAACTATTTGCATTTGGCACTTTCAATGGATACAATACTATCCAATGAATTAATTAAAGCTACAGGACAATTTCTACTGTTAGATCTATAATTTCGGTAACTTTTTAGCTCCTACTGATAAAACTATTAAATAAATTGATAACTACAGGGCGACTATGCTTCGTACAAAATATATTAAAGCGAAATCGCGCTTTCTCAGAATTACCACATATACAGAAAAACATATAAAGAAACGCTGTACTTAAATACCAAATATCATCATAATAGCTAGAACAAAAAATACGAATTTTAAGCCATGTATTCACTGAGCAACAAAATTGTTTATAAACTCTGTATCAGAAACAAAATCTACGTGTTTCCGAAACAAAAATGTTTCAGAAACAATTATTTTATTTCTGTCAACCATACGTGTATAACGTTATGTTCCGGTGCTCCCCGCTTGCGACGGGGAACACGAAAACAAACCAGTTCCTGGAAACATCTACGTGATGTTTCAGAAACTGTGTATCCGAAACATTGCTGCACAGTGAATACATTGCTTTATATTATATACTAATAAATAAATATACAAGACTTGCTCGTTTAAAGGTTTAAGAATAAACCTGCTAGTAGATAGCCTGGGACTTCATTATTTTAGTTTAACTGCTAAAATTACCTACAAGCAAAAAATTTAACTAAAATAAATTTACCTACCTAAACTGATTACTAAGTGTGTAATAAAAATATTCTCACTGCAAATACCTAAAACTACTTTATCATCAATTTAATTAGAACAAAAGTTCAATAGATAAGACGTTAGTGATAAGCGGAGATTCGAACTATTACTTAGCAGCAGAAATCGAGCTTGAATATAATATAAGGAGATACTACTCGTAACATCGTGATAATAGTAGTTTATGCAACTGTCATATAATGAAGGGTATTAAAACACGAGTGTGAGTTTATGAAACGAGCGCAGCGAGTTTCATAATAGTAACGAGTGTTTTAATACCCGTGTTATATGCAGTTGCATACACTACTTTATCTTCACTAATAAAAAATTAATAAAAAAAAAAACATATTGCGAAACATTAAATTCACGCGTACGTGTATTGTCACGGTGAACTTGGCGCCATTAAAATCTAACCAATGAGAGCGCAGCTGCGCGCGCAGGGCCAATCAGGAGCGAGCGCGCGATGTTATAATGAGATTTTACGATATCGATGTGGATATTATAACATCATGTGAAATTGCTTAAATTGAGTGTTTTGTTGTCTGCGCTATAACAGTAGTCATTATAAGTCAAGTATTGGAAACATAAGTAGAATGTTACAACATTAGTGTAGATAAAATGTATTATTTTATAAATACCTGACGTTTACGTTTACTTCACGCGATTCCCGACTTTAGGGCATTTTCATACGAACATAATTATACAAATTGCGTATCATAAAATGACGTTTTGGAGATAGGTGGTTTTTGATTCGTTCATAGTAATTTACTCGATTTTTCGATGAAAATAGTAAGTATACCAATCGATAGGCTTCAAAATTCTACACCAGATGGCATTAAAAGTCTAATTTCGGTATTTAATGGAGTTACGCATTCGGAAAATTAGGCCGACGACATAATATTATTATGTCGCACCTTCGGGAATACAACGGCATATAATCATATTTGTAGCGCTCATAGCGTAGTTTGACTAGGTGTTCATTAGCGATCATCCAAGTTAAGCAACATTCGGCACCGTCAGTCTTCGGATGGGTGCTCGCGGGTGGCATTCGCAAGTGAGCGGCACCGTGGCTCGGATAACACGATAAACTGTACGCCCCGGTTGTTGTAACCTTTGAGCCATGATAGAAGCCTCCAGGTGGAAAACGCTAACACAATGGTTCGCTTTTATCAAGGTAAAGGCAAATATGTCTGTTTTAACGAAGGTGAGATATTATTTTCTATCTCTTATCGTCCGATTAAGATGATGCTTACTACGTAAAAATCAACTTTTTACATGAAGTTAAGAAAAAAACATTGTAACAAAATAAATTAAATTCATGTTAAGTAAATTTGCGCAATAATTTCAAGCAATAGGCATTAAAGTTGCCTTTTGTTAAGTAAATTTTATATTGGATGTTTCTTCCAAATCTGGCTAGTAGTTCATAAAGAGACCTTAAGTTTGTTTGAAAAATATTAGTAACAAATTGTTAAGCGTGACGCTTACTATCAGATGAAATCTTTAACCGTATTTTACTACATTCGGTTCATTAGAATCATCAGAATATAACATATTTACCGATATTATACCGATTCGTCCTGATTTTTTGAGGCAATGACTCGATCTCGGAAGGTACTTTAAACCGCTGATATTTCTGAAGTATATACCTTCTCTAGATATTATTAAGACCGCAGGAACACGCTGAAATTGGAAATAGGAGAGGCTCATGTCCAGCGTTGGAAATAGGGGAGGCTCATGTCCGGCGTCCTACGGCTGTGTCATTAGGTTTACTCATATATGATTGTAAGAAATTCAAACAGAACCTCAAACTAGTGAGACTTTTAACACGAAGAAAAATAAAAGGTAGAACAATAAAATATATAAACTTTTGTGAATAAATTAATTGGTTGCTAAGAAGACTATCTTCATCTCTATTGCTACAAGTGGAAACTTTGAGGCTACTTTAAGGAACTTAATAATTTGTTAACTTTAGCTGTTTGTTTTCCAACAATATTTAAATAAATAAATAAACAATATAGCAAATGCTTAAATAATGTAAACTTGATTCCCAGAAATTCCTAATTAGATATATAAAAATCTGATATCAATCAGACAACAAAGCAGCGGTGATATCAGTTTTACATAGTTTTTTCATCGAAGATAATTTTAGGCGATTAAATGTAATAATTGAAAATTGCTGTTCCATTACTGTTACAAGCGCTGTTTATTTACCATTATCAGGATATAATTAAACATCGTTCTTATCAGCATTTCATTTCACCATCTGTCAAGTGTCAACTGTCAATGAGAACTTTCACATGCAGGAACATTTTGTATGAGAAAATTAAATTCAGGTTTTTATTATTTTTCTCCCAACTTTTACAAATTATCTAACCGTTTAAACCTTCCCATAACTTCTACAAATATTTCAAGTTCAAAATTAGCCAAATCGGTTCAGCCGTTCTCAAGTTTTAGCGAGACTAACAACCACGTTTCATTTTTATGTATATGGATATATAGATATGTTGAATTCCAGTCAATTTGAGAACAAAATCAGGGGCTAAGACTTTCAGGATATGATTTACTAAAAAATATTGCTCTCTTGAAATTATTTCTGTTACTGATTCTCTTGTTGGAAATGTCAAGAGAGAAAAAAAAAATAGCAAGCGTTTCCAAATACACAATATGTCACCGAGTTTTGTAAAACAAATATAACACTGGATTGAAATACATGTTCGCATAAACCATTCATAAATAAGGGGAAATTAGGTAACATAGCATTAATTAACGTTAGGTTGACATAGCTTTGTATTTTTAGGAATATCGAAAACTACAAGCTAAGTATACGTAATCTCAAAAACGCGAGATTGAATAGGAAAAAATGGCATCGAACAATTGTATCCATATAATTTAAATGCAAGATGTTTAAAATCCCTCTACCATCATATGGTAGGGGTTTCACAATACTGTTTTCCTTATATTATTACAGAGGTAGGTTCACATTATAAATGTGTAAGTTGTGTAGTGTAGTCTTATCATATTGGGGCCATTTTTAGTGCTAAGACATCTAACACCAATATTACAACATCGAAAAATGGGAAAATCTAATTTAACCCATTTTGTTTCATGCCATGCATCATGCAGTTCACTTTTCGTTCGCCTCATTTTCTCCCAAAGAATCTGTTGGACAATGTTAGTATCGTTATTAACAACACACTGTTCTACAGTAATAGCAAATAAAGAATGGACATCTGCCTTTGGAAAGAGATAATCGTAATCGGCTAGTTACGGGTTACTCGATTTTGAAAATTAAACAAACCATTGGACTAACCAGCGACAAATAAATATAACGCGAATTTTGTCGCTGGTTTCGTTTAGTGGTTCGAGAGACTGGACATAACGCTATATGAAATTAGCTGATTATCTCGTGATGTCAATGTTCATTATTTATTCGCGCGTAATGTAAGAATGTAATGTTAAAGTTCAATAGTAATCAAACATGTCATAGATTAACCCCTATAGATAACGGTGTTACGTAAATGTTTTCTTTTAGCAATAGTAAATAAATTAGATAGTAACATAGAATAATAACGCGTTATTATTCTATGGATAGTAACATACAACTAAAGTTATTATACCAGGGGTTTTATATCTAGGCAAAGATTTTGTGTCACAAGTCAATGTAATTTCGGTTTGTACATTGCTGGTTTCTCATGCTGTTGTAAACTTTCACGTGGTACCATGTCACTTAAACGGGCGTACCGTGAAAGAGGGACGGACATATTTATTTAAAGGGCTAATTATATTGTCGCTTTGAAATAAATTGATCACATAAGTGTTTATAATATGGCAAAGACATGAGACTCACCAATTACAAAATAATTTCATTGTGTGAAGCATGGAATCTATAGAGGTCATCTTAGGTTCATGTGCAAACAGGAATATTTACTTTTAGTAGTGGAATCTGTATAAAATGATGAAAACAACATCAACTTGATCATCAGCATCTCAACTTTTTTCCTGTCTGTACAAGACGGTTCTCACACTTTTGTTAAAACAAACAAAAAAAATAGCAAATCCTTTGCATGCTGCAAAACTGCACACAAAATTAAAATAAGTGATATAAATAAAAGAAAATTGTTTATTAAATTAGTTTAGCAGAATAATGGATTTTAAAAGATCCATCACTTTAAACTAGATTGTTGTATGTTTCAACCACTTATAAACTCTCATAAGAGGATTTCATCATACTTGTTGATAAAAACAAATTCTACAATGAAGTACATAATATAATAAATAATAATCGGCGTTATAATAGGCATGATGACCAAAAAAATATAGTTAGTCCGTCAGATACTGTTAGCGCGCGAGTTGAATGCAGAGCTTAGGAATGCGAATGTCTCCCCCCGCTATCCGCACGCCCAACCCGCCCAGGCGCGTGAGGTGGGGCGTGCGGATAGCGGGGGGAAGATGCTCCCGCTCTTTACCTCAGACCCCGACTGCATTCAACTCGCGCGCTATCAATAGAGTAGATAGACTATCAAAAAATATTTGACGTGCATTTTTTCTTTTGTCAATTGATGAAGATATAGCCCGTCAAAGTTCCGCGTGACGTCACAAGTGCCATACAAGTGTATAGACTTCTGTAAGAGAGGTGACGTCACGACGTTGACCCACTCTCAAACTTTGACAAGGTTTATTTATTACGTGTTCAACATTTTTTGATAATCTAACTCACGGACTAATTATAGTAATGATTTTTTACCCAGTAATCGTGCTTATTGTATCAAAATAGGTTTTAAAAAATTTAATTCATGAAACAAAATGTAATCGGAATCAAGAGAATATGACTTCAATTAAATTGAATTTATCTTTTTATCTGAATAGATTTGACATGGAATATTACTGAAACGAGATGTACTAGTTATTATTTATAAAAAGTAGTCAGGATAATACCAAATATGTCATACCTTCTCCATTGTCTTCCACATTTTTGGCGATGAAATCACGCAGCTCTGAGTATGCCTTGTCCAGATTGTCGTTCAGAATTAAGATGTGGAAGTTGCCGGGTTCTCGACCTGAAATTGTTTTATTAGACATTTGTAAAAATAATTAATTGATTATGTGACTTTGCCACAAATGTAAGTATAGGTCTAATCAAACAACTCGGCGGCTGTGATGTTAGCTACAAGCTGCGGATAGGATAGCCCATTCCTGAATGAAGCTCACTTAAAAGCTAGTTACGCTAGGATTGGGTTATCCGCAGCTAGTAGCTAACAGCACAGCCGGTGCTGTGCCGTGCTGAATGCTCATTTTCACGCGCCGAAGGAGCCGAACCTCACGGCAAATGCAGGTGCATGACGTTACATTCGACGATTTGATATACACCACTACTTTTTATGAACATCTAAAAAAAATTTGGGGGTATCAGTGCACGATACTAAACATATATATGCAATAAAAAGTTAATAAATCAATATCCTAAAATTATCCCTTAAAAATTGAAATAATTGGTTATTCTAATCCATTAGACTCCAACTACAGCTGTTTTGCGTAAACAAGACCTTAGGTACTTAATAATGAATGCAATAGCGATACATGAATGAAATTGACATTATGTGCATAATTTTAGTCTAATTTTCGGATAAAATAAAACCTAAATAAATAGGCTACCTAAGATCTTTTTTAAATTTTAACTGTACACATATGTTTTACATCGTGTAGTGATACCTACATTTTTTTTTAGATGTTCATAAAAAGTAGTGGTGTATAGGGTTAATTCTAATCAATTAGCACCCTTTTAGGGGCTTATTCTGTACATCAAAACTAACAACTTTTGTTCTACGACTTTCAAACCTGAAAAAAAAATCAGCTATTCCATACATTTTGTCGAAGGTGAACGATATTTTTCTATGGAACAACTTTTATTTTGAGAATTAATTAAAGTCTTAGTACAAAAATTGTTAGTTTTGATGTATTGAACAAGCCCCTAAAAAGATGCTAATTGATTAGAAATAACCCTGTATAGAGTGCTGATCGATCGCTTTAGTGCTTATGCACCAGAGATGAGACCCACTTTTCTCAAGCAGCCTTGTAGATAGATAGATAGATACATTCTTTATTGTTCACACCATAAAATACAAACAAAGAAAGAACAACTTAAAAAAACTAGTGGCAACAACAGGCGGCCTTATCACTAAAAGCGATTTCTTCCAGGCAACCTTAGGATGGAGAAAAGTATTGGAAGATAAAAAACGACGGGGTGTGCTTTAAAAAGAATGAAAGGACAATGACGAAGTTATAATAGTCAAATAAACATACATACAAAAATAGTACACACGAATACTTAAAATACTATAAATAAAAATGAAATAAATAAATAGAAATACACTAATACATAGTTATACAATATACTACATAAATAGAAATAATAACGAAGCAACAAAACAAACACTATCAACTGCGGTTTAGCAACTGTGACAAGTATAAACTTTTTACCTGTTCCCTAAAAACGTCTTGCGACGGAGCTCGTCTTATAGAAACAGGCAAAGAGTTCCAGAAAAAAAAAAGTAAAGAGTTCTTGTAGTAGTACACTTAGCGCCACACAAATCGGCGGATGGGAAGTTATGCGCAGAATGCTGCGCAAAGCCGAAATAATAGGTATGCGCGGGAGCCAGAGAGACGAGACGTCGGGGCACACCCGCCCGCCAACCACATGCCTCCCGCGCGCTCTCTACGCCCGTGTTCACCACTACGACACGCGGCGTCGGAATTGTGAACACATGCGCAATAATTAGCTTATCACGGCGAAGTGTCATCTGCGGCTAACTTCTCATCCGCCGATACAGAAATAATTTATTTATTTGTTTATTATTATTTATTTACATCAAATTAGCACAGTAACAGTAACCAATTACACTAATGATAAATAATTTTACTTACTTTTATAAGTTACATTACATTAAGTTCATAAAAACCAATCAAATAGATGGATATAAGTTTATATTCCAGATTTAAACTTATATCTATAAATAATAAGAAACCTTTTTTGAAAGTTTTTTTTTGTAAATTACTTATTGTAATTTAATATTTTTGGTCAAGTTGATATTAGCAACTTATTAACAGTTGTTTGCTCGAGCATGTATAAAGTTGGTCAAGTGCAATGTATTTGCAAGGTTCAAGGACATTGATAATTTTGTAATTTCCTTACAAAATTATCAAACTAGCTATTCTTTGCAATTTCAGAGTTGAGTTCCATAGTAAAAGTCAAGTCATCACAGCGAAGAATGACGTCACGAGAATGACCCGCTCAGCGGTACTGCTCTTAGTACTTCTACCCACTAAACACATTATTCAAAATTGTTTACAGTGGTATCCATAACATGTAGCACGTAATTCAAAATTGGTTATGGGCGTAGATTTAGGGTTCCGTACCCAAAGGGAAAAACGGGACCCTATTACTAAGACTTCAATGTCCGTCTGTCTGTCACCGGGCTGTATCTCATGAACCATGGTAGCTAGGCAGCTGCAATTTTCACAGATGGTGCCGCTATAACAACAAAAACTAAAAAGAGAATAAAATAAATATTAAAGGGCGGCTCCCATACAAAAAACCTGTTTTTTTTTTGCCGTTTTTCGCTGTATATTTATAATGGTAACAGGTAGATGCTTGAAACTTTCACAGAATATTTAGTTGTACATTCACTTTAATAATAAATAATAAAATTAAAATAAATATGTAAGGGGGGCTCCCATACAGTACGGAACCCTCCATGCGCGAGTTCGACTCGTACTTGGCCGATTATTGATATACCTAATAGGTATTACTAAGCAGTCTTTGAATTTTTAAATTTGAGTCTCGATTTGAGTTAATAATCTGCCAAGTACGAATCGGACTCGCGCACGAAGGGTTCCGTACTGTATGGGATGATGTATGATTTATTAGTAAAGTAAGCATGCAGCTAAATATTCTGTGAATATTTCTAGCATCCACCGGTTACCATTATTAATATCGAGCGAAAAACGGCTAAAAATCAGGTTTGTTATATGAGAGCCCGCCCTTAAGAATTATTTTTATTCTATTTTTAGTATTTGTTGTTATAGCGGTAACAGAAATACATCATCTATGACAATTTCAGCTATCTATAACGGTTCATGAGATACAGCCTGGAGACAGACAGACTGACAGCAGAGTCTTACTATAGTGCGTTTCATCTTATAGTTCCTATGCCGTCATGTTGGCAGTGATGCAAATAAGTATGGGCATATAATTCTTTCTTTGCACTCCTGCAGGGGTGCCAACATGACGGCATAGGAACTATTTGATGAAACGCACTCTAATAGGGTCCCGTTTTTACCCTTTGGGTACGGAACCCTAATTATATGTACCAGCCTATTTGTATTTTTCGTATAAAATAATTATGTATTATCCACAGGTAGCCTGAAAGCGATAAGGCCGCCCTTGTACCACCTAATTTTAAGAATATTATGTTATGTAAATACTTTGTTATTTAAGTTGTTTTTTTGGTGTACAATAAAGTTTTATTGTATTGTATATTTATGTCATGTTAGTAAGTTTCGTAATTTAAAATGTAACATTAAGTAAGTATTACCTTCTCGTCTGGCAAAGAGCCTGGATCCTACGACACAGGTCACCCTAGTGTGGGATCCAGTGCACTATGAATGTTAATTTAAGTTTGTATATTGTAAAGGAATTTTGTTTTTGATATTATAAGGAAGAGCCTAGATCCCACGACACAGGTCGCCCTGGTGTGGGATCTAGTGTACAACTTGTTTTGTGTTAACGTTAAGAGGAAGGATGGTCTGTAATTTTTCATACAAACGTATTACGCTGTTTTCTTCCTGGAAAATACTTTTAGAGCTTAAATTTTTTGTCATAAAATTAAATTTAGCTGTTTAGACTATTTAATTTAAATAAAAGCTTGTTTTTAAAAATATTTTTAAACTTTGTTTATTGTCTGTTGAAGAATTATGTGCGTGTTTTCCTTAAAAAAAGTTATTTGGTATATCTTAAGTTAGGTATTTGGTAGAATTTTCAGTATGTATATTGCAGCGCCTACAGAGATCGATTAGTTAAATAGCTATTTTTGTTCGCAGCTTTTGGTTTGAGGTCGATTGTGTAAAGTTGGCTATATATAAAGGTTTTTTCAAAAAATATTTTTCGAAAGAAAATTAAAATCAATATACTTCGCCTATATGTGTAAAAAATAATGTAGCTTTCTAATTCGATAAAAAATATTCAGTATAAATGTTTTCGTTTGCTATGCGCCATCCCAAAAAACCGGAGCTTATGTACCATATTTTGCTACAATTCAAAAGAATACATCAGCCGGCAGCCTGAGCTAGGAGCGCGGGCGGGCGCGGGAAGGGCGCGGGCGGAGTTGGTGCGCAGCACACACACAAATACAATTGCATCACACCACACATAGAAGCTCCCTGGCTTGGGCGCATCGCGACAGCAATAGTTTAGTTCAAATACCTACTTCTCAAATTCCTTGGCGCTCAGCTTTCCTCTTAAGAACAATAAAAGTTGGTCAAGTGCAATAAAGTAAGTTCGCATAGGCGTAAGTCAAGCGCAATGATAATCACATACCAAATTCGATTTCCTTGCAAGCCATCTCCAGCCTCTTCCTCAGAGCCTCCTCTTGTTCAGTGTTGCGAGCACGCAGGCGCCTCTCCAGCTCGTCAATAGATGGGGGCATCACGAACACCAGCAGTGGGTCCAGGTCTGTGCGTTTCACTTGTTTCACACCCTCCATTTCAATGTCGAGGACACAGATCTTGCCCTGGCGGCGGACTTCGTCTACTGCACGTTTACTGGAAAATTTCATAGGGCAGCTTTTAAAACAAATATACAATAATCGGCCATGTGGGAGCCAGACTCGCGCACGTAGTGTTCCGTACCGTATGGAAGTTCCCCTTAATATAATTTATTTTAATTATTTATTTTTGAAGGGAATATTCAAGTAAATGGGAGTATAAACAAGCAAAGTTGTAGTTATTGGTCACTTAAAAGACAGAACCTATGTCTAAAACATCAACAACCACTTCAGTCCAATTAAATCATCAATACTTAAGTTCCAGAAACGAATGACATCTCGATATGGCTCTTCAGAGAGTGGCATGCAATACGGAGGTTAGATTTCATGAGTGTCACAAATGTGACATTCAACATATAAATGAAATCATTTAAAACAAATAAATCCACACTTTTCCTCTTTACAATTGTTTTGCTAATCAATTTTTAATTCCTAAATCTGCCACCGGACACCCAGTACTATCCCCATATTTTATTTATTTACAAGCAGGAATCCTTAGGAGCTCTAACGAATCTTCAAAAAGAACATTTAGTATGGAGATCTTAGAATAAAAACAAATAAATTAATAAATAAACAAGTGTTTGGAGCAATCGCAGTATCTTGTGGGTGTAAACTGATAAAACTGATTTGGGACAAAAAACTCTTAAAAGACAGGGCTATATATAAGTATAACTCAAAACATCATACAAACATGTGAACCAAAATACTCCAGAAAATGAACCAAGTAAACAATGATGGTATAAAACAAGTGAGTGCCTACGTCAATGTTGGATAAATGCCAATGTTCCTAAAACAACGAGCACATGGCCACACAAGATTACTATTGATTGAATAGAAAACTATCACTGAACTCACCTAGTTCCATACATGTTACCACTGAAAGTTGCTGTCTCTATAAACTCTCCTCGTTCCACAGCAGCGAGCATTTTGTCTTTTGTACTGAAATGGTAGTGTACTCCATCGGCCTCGCCGGGTCGTGGGCTTCTCGTCGTGTGCGAAACACTAAATCCAAATCTATCCGGAAATTCTTTCAGAAGGCGCTTCAGTAAAGTGCTTTTCCCAGAGCCTGAAGGCCCACATAATACCAAAGGACGTGGCCCCTTCTGAACCATTGTTGAAAAAACTGGGGAAAATTAATTAAATTAGAAAAGCCGCGCGAAGAAAATTGTTTGCACAGAATAATGTCAAGCACTACGACTCACATTTTATGAAACTCGTACTGGTTTTGGAAATACGCAGAGCGATATAATAGTAGTTTTAGTGTAATTTAATAAAAAATCACTGAAGTTTTGTAATTGAAATATTGAATCAACAATCGTGCGCTGCGTACATACCGTGGGTACTGCTAATACTACTAACTATTGTTTTGGTAATTTACTATCGTAAAAAACAAAAACAGACAGACACTGACAGAACCTAGTAATATTGTTCTGTGGACAGAACAGAATGCCAATATTGAGTTGACAATTCGTAAAAAATTAACAAATTCATGCAGTGTTTCCAGATTAGGAAATTGAAATATGGCTATCTGAAATTACAGTATTTTCATTATAATACAGTTTTTAGAAGAAAATTCAGTAGATTATACAATAGATAAAAAACACACACATTTTTAGAAGTTTGTATTGCCTGAGCAGACAAAGTCAGCTAAGCGTCTCAATTTTCACTTCACTGCTTAGCTTTTATGTATCGATGTTGATTCTCCTCTACACGTTGCATTTTTTTAATAAATCTTGACAATACTTGGTACATTTGGTTCTACTTTGAGATTTTTTATAGGGGGTATTTTTCGATCAAATGGGGGAAAATGAGCAGGAGCTCTATTACAAGCACATGCAAGCAAGATTTGTGAGTTCCTATCAACCAAATCAATTCAGGAGCGAGTCGAGATAAGGGCTTTTGAAGATTCAGATGCGGTTTTTTTTCTTGGTACAGAGATATTGATGCGAAATAAAACTATAAACCTTTTCATATTTATTTTGAACAAAATTCAGAACTACGATTAATTTATAAAATGTTTTTTTTTACAATACAAAGACTTAAAGAGATTTTGTATCAAAAAAAAGTACAGTGATTTCATACACTGTGTTCACAATAATACAGTGTACTGTAGATGAAGTCTCATTACAGTAAATCTGCTGCAATACCAGTGCATCTAGAAACACTGGAATCGTGTCATGAGAGATTAGCATTTATTGTATTGCCAGAACATTCATAGTCAACAAAAAGAAGGATGTCGGAAGCTCATACATACGAATACCTGTTGTATACGAATACACTCAGTTTCTCCCAAGTGCATTACTAAAAATGTTATGTTCACCAGAGTAATTTATGACGCTTCTAAAACTGTTCTGATATGTACAAGTTCGTTTTTAATGAAGTTAAAATAAGAAAAACCGAAAACAATTTTCAAGCTATATGTAGAATACTTAGGTATATAATTATAGGCCAAATATTAAGGATTGCCAGCTTTGTAATATATAGAGTGCTAAAATGGTGCTAGATCTTTAAAGACTTGAAGTCATTTCATTTTTTTTTATCAGTGTATCTCATTTTGTTAAAAAAAATGGTTATCTGTAATATCGGACTACTTTTTGAAGTTCATCGATTTATAAGACGTTATCACGTCAAAAAAGCTCAATGCTTAGGACCGATATAAAAAGTAAACGAAAACAAGAATGATAATCAATTTCGGTATTCATCCATTTCATTCGCAATAGTACAAGAACCGCAACTATAAGATAGGAATATAAGTTAAACAGCTAATCGAACCTCGGCTGCAGCTTACGGATGCAGGCCGCGAATGCAGGTAGCACAAGCATGACACGCAGCCGCTGCCAGTATCCGCAGTCGGGAGTGTTTCCGATGCTGACTGCACGTGCTGCGACAGGCAGCACGTCGGACTTGTCTAAACAGGTGAACAACACTCGCAGCTGAGGCTCGGTAGCACGTGCTGCCGCAGCCGCAATCGGAATCGTTTTTGCAGAAATTCATACTACTACATAGATAACCAGAGCCCTTACTCGTAGTACAGGCTTTGCGAAGTTTACTCAAACTTTCGCGTTCGCGTGTGGCTCCATAGATTTTGGTTAGTTCTTCCTCGTTTCTGCTAGGGACGCTGTACAAAAATGTATAGGGCCATACCGAAACAGCTGTAGTTTCAATTTACGTGTAAACCTGGATTAACCCCTCAGTTGTGCAGCCACAGCCGGCTTCGTGCAGCTGCTGCTGCAAGTGCTGGTTGTAGCTGTAGCCTGCTGCCGAGATTCGAATAGCACCTTTAAGGATTATTACGAGTAATATCAAAATAATCAGGAATATCTCGGATAACTTCAACTGCAGCTTTTTGTTAGTAGTAAAGTGAGTGAAAGCTAAAAATAAAAGTAATCTTTCTTTTTGATAATCTTTTAGTATACAAAAATGTATGTTTCTATAAAATATGTAAAAAGACACCTCAGTCCGTAAAATTACTAGTTGAAACACTTAAAACGAGGAAGGATCATGTACCAACTGTTGAAAAAGAAAATAATTATATCCACCCCTCCAAAAAATTGCTAAGTCGGAATACCGAAAACGAAATCTGGTAATACTGAATACATCATCTGATCGACTGAATTTGACATTTCCTTTTTTTTGATAGCAACAGTAATAAATATAACGGGACAATAGCTTTAAGTTTAATTTTAAATAGTGCCACGTATGCTATGGCTACATCTGCGCGCGAAGCTTCGCCGGAAGCTTCGCGCGATGTACATCGTCGTCGGGCGCAGACGAAGTTTCTGGCCACACCTGCAGCGAAGATTGGCGCGCTAAACATCGCGCGATGTTTTCTTGCCAGAGTGAAGTAGATTGACTACTATCATGGTAGATTTTCGATGTAAATTTGGTAGTGTGGTAGATTTATAGTACTTTTTGGAAAACCAGTAGAATTCATAAATATTATATTATAACCAACCCGCCTCTTCTCCCCTATCTAGGATTACGATTAGAAAGGTGGAATAGCAATAGGCAGGGCACATAGTACGGTGGACGTTGACCGACTTGGTGGACGTATGATATATTAGCAGTAGGATGTCCACTGCTGGACATGGGCCTCCCCTATGGATTTTCAAAAATCCTGGTTGGATACAGCTTGCATCCATCGGCTTTTATCAATGGTTCAACGAGCCGGTGGACGTCCTACGCTGCGTTTGCCGGTAGGTACGTGGTTTCCATTTGAGAACTTTACAAACATCAAAACATATAATCTAAAAAAAATATCATCATCATAAAAACTGATATAAGTACTTAATTCTTCTATTCAATATCTCGTTTGATATTCCATTATAAGTAGGTAACGTATAGTTTTTTAACCGACTTCCAAAAAGGAGGAGGTTCTATGTGAACTGTGAACTGAATCAAAAAATATCCTTTTTAGTTCGCAAGGGTATACTCCCGAGGTGGTCCCCCTCCCCCCCACTTCCCCCCTCACTCAAAATCACCGACGACAAAAACATTCATATAGGTATAGATTTAAGAACCTTTGTACAAGTTTCGTCACTGCGTCGAGATTCGTTAAAAAATGCGACCTATATAGGTACCTAGAGGAAAATCAATATCCGTGCATACGAAAGCAAAATCATCGATTTAATATCCCTATTAATTCGACGATTTTGCTTTCGATTTGGTCTCCTGACTATTCTCACTTCGTTAGCTCGGTCAAGAGGATATCCTAGTGACGAAGAAATTGAGAAATAGGTATTTGGACTAAACAATTGCCGTCCCGAGATGCGCCCAAGCTGAGCTTCAATGTGTGTGTGATGCGCTCGAACTGTCCCCCCCACCCGCGCCTCACGGAACCAGCGCGAGCGTGGCCGACCGAAATTTGATTTTGAATTGTAGCAAAATATGATATCACGTAGAGTGCGCACAAGATAACTCTGCGCGCGAGTCGTGGCGCCACGTACGTTATTTCACTAGCATTCCGTATTCCCTGGCAGCATAAAATTTGTTCCTCATTTTGGCCGTACGTAGAGCTATTTTACGCGTATTCTACGTATAATCTGGTTTCCTAGTAGGTATGGCGGAAAGCAAACAAAAATAATCCTGCCAATGATTACTTATTTTTCTGCCATTAGGAAGCTACATTATTTGTGACATAGTATTTATTTTCTTTCAAATTATTTCATTATTGTTGTACAAAAACATAATATGTACCCAACTAACATCATAATTATACAATTGATCTTGAACCCAAAGCAGGGATTAAAAGTAGCAATTTCGCTATTTGATTTCTGTATGCGTTGCAGTTTACATTATATATTTTGACTGAAATTACTTCTTTCTAATTTTAAGTTAATTATTTTTAATTTAAATGTCTAACATAGTTCTTCTACAAACTAAAATAAATATGGACTCGCGCTTGAAAGGGTTCGTACCGTATGGGAGCCAATTATGTATTTAAATTATTTGTTTTTTAAATTGAAATATTATATTACTAAATACTCTGAGAATATGTCAAGCGTCTACCTGTTGTCATTATTAATAATTATCGTGCAAAAACTCACATCTGTTTGAATGAATGTAATGTAATGAATTGTAATGAATAAGTATAGTAGGTATTTTATTCTATTTTTTGACCGATGAAACGGAGGAGGTACGCAATTCGACGTGTTTTTTTTTTTATTGGAAAGGGTATACGTCGAAGTTGGTCCTATTTAAATTTTCTTAAAATCGGCTGAGCCATATTTGATAAATCAACAATAATGTGAAAAATGCTACTTCGATCCGCGCGAATTCTGTACATAGTTGAAGTCGATATTTATTTCATTCTATTTTTAGTTAGTATTTGTTGTTATAATGGAAACGGAAATACATCATCTGTGCAAATTTTAACTGTTTAGCTATTACGATTCATGAGATACTCGTAGGTACAGCCTAGTGACCAACAGACAGACGGACAGAGGAGTCTTAGTAAGTAATTTGGTCTCGTTATATTACTGTATACCTACCTGCACATCTAAAACTTCTTGCCTTTTATATGGTACCTACAATATTTTCATTCTGCTATTTCCATATTTCTGTTAGTTCCATAGTATAAAAATAATAGAGGATTTGGGTGAGGAGAGGTTTACTGTTTAGAGAACGGCTTGTCATACCTTGGTAATACTTTAAACACGTTTAAAAAAACTAAAACAGTTAGCAAATTAAAGCAGCAGTGGGTAGGACACACACCATAGTAGGTAATACAAGATAGAACATCTACAAAGTAGGTAGACCTTCTTGCGGCGGCATAATGTGTCGGGTGGTTCTCCTCCCTCAAATATGGTCGAGGAGAATGATGGCTGGCACATGTGTCACACTCGTGATCGGGTGCTGCATGCGGGTCGCCGGTCTGCTCGTGGCATTCACGCAGTGCATTGACTAACTTAGGCTATTTCAAGTACCTACTACTAACTCTCTTTGATAGTATAATCTAATAATTGTAAATTTTAGTTAACAAAGGGCATAGACCCTGGAGTCTGTGGTTAGAAAATTTAATTAAAAAAAAAAAAGTAGGTAGATATGAACTGATTAAAGCATTTAAAGCACTTCTAATTAAACTTTTCAGCTCTCTTCAAACTCAGTGGATTGGCAAGTTAAAATGACAGAGGGCAAGGCACATAGTTCAATGAACGGATGGCCAATGGGGCTGTTTTCTCGAATGAATCTCACGCATAATCCGCGCCACACAAGTCGGCGGATGGAAAGTTAGGCGCAGAACGCTGCGCAAAAGGCAAAATATAGGTATGCGCGGGGGCCAGAGAGAACAATGCACAGTTCTAGCCCAAATTCTATGACTCTAAAAATACTAAATTGCCAAATAATTTAAAATATAGTTTCGAAAGAGAAAACTTTTTCATAAAACAACTAAAAATTATCCTATTATCGAAATGATATTATAAGTACATTAGACGAACTTTTTAACGATAATCTAGAAAACGTAATAATAAATCGTTCCAATACAAATAATAAAATTGCCATACCCTTATAGGGTCATATGTATAACTTTACAAAACATAATAACTAAAAACCGTATGTAAATTTCATATGTTGCAACATAGAATAATGGCGTTATTATTCTATGTGTTGCAATATATGAATTGAGTTTGAGATACAAGACGCCGGGGCACACCCGCCCGCCAACCTCATGCCTCCCGCGTGCACGCCTGTGCTTACCACTACGCCACGCGGCGTCGACATTGTGCACACATGCGCAATAATTAGCGAATTACGGCGAAGTGTCATCTGCGGCTAACATCTCATCCGCCGACTTGTGTGGCGCTACCTATACTGGCAAGCGCATTTTAGAACTTATTTATTTTATTAGATCTAGATTGATTTATTTTGTTGTGTTTAAAATGTGACTGATTATGTGTTTTTTAATTATTTAATGTTGAATCTTTGATACTTGAATAATTTAATAGAACGTTTTTCGCTTAGGTAGGTTGACTAAGGATAATTTATACGTTACAGTTATTACACGATTTTAGAGAGCACGTGATTTTCCTGATTAGAACCATTATTTCGCTTTAGGCGCAGAATTCTAATAATGGCACATAGTTCTAAGAAAGCTCAATTTTAAGAATGCCCAATTCTATGAATGCCCAATTCTCACAAAGGCCAGGTCTAACAATGCTCAATTCTCAAAACGGCAAAATAATTAATAATAAGGTAATTTTTAAAAATTAAAATCTGTGTTTTCTATTTGAAATTATTTTGCCATCCAGCTGTTCCATACACTTTGTCCATTATCAACGGACTTTTTCTAAGGTATAGTTGATATTTCTCGCGGATTCGGCTCTGGTCGGTCCCATAGTAAAAGTTATGATGTACTTAACTCGCCAAAGGAGGTTGTTTTAGTTACCTGTAAGCTCCTATATGTATTTAATATGTGTGATTTTTTTAGAAAATTTCCAAATCAAAATTATGTTGCCATTTTGAGAATTGGGCCTTCATAGAATTATGCTTTCGTAGAATTGAGCATTCCCTTCTTGGATTACTTGGGCACTATGCGAATTGGTTATTCTGCGCCTAACTCATTTAGATGTCTGCGGATACAGCACGATATTCTGTATAATCGCTGCAACATGTCGCAGCAACTAAACGCCCATATTCCATACATAAAATCTTTTCTTCAAAAGTAACAAACATACAACGGTCAAATCATAAGATTGGAAAAAATAACTAATATTTTGAATTATCATCGATATCGATGGACATCACTAGAGCATCGACAAAAATATCGACTATTACTACATCCCTAGTGCTTGTGTACGTACTTGTGTAGGTTTGAGCACTTTGAACCTCCCTTACCTCGACCCTGCCCCCGCATCGTGCTATAGGGACAATTGCAGCTCAGAGCGATTTACCTACAAAAAACTTGGCGAGACAACGTTTCGTATTACGCTGTTTTCTTCTTCAAAAACTATTTCAATCAAGTATTTTTTTAAGTCAAAATTTAAAAAAAATATGTGTTCATGATTCTGTCATTTTATATTTTGTTAGATATTATTTAGTCTCTTCTGGTAGGTCTCTAAAGACGTCGGTAATAATGGTGATTTTTTTGTGATTTTGAAGGGTCATATTTTTCCTGCTAATTAATTTATCAAGAAAAAGAAAAGACAGGGTAGTCGAAACAGCAAAATTTAATTTTATGACAAAAAATTGAAGCCCTATAAGTATTTTCAAGGAAGAAAACAGCGTAATACATTAATATGGAAAATAACAGACCAACCAGGCTCTGAGAAAATCAGCTACTCAATACAAAAATTATTTTTCATAAATAATGGCAAAACCGCCTTCCATCGTGTACAAAATTCGAATATTTCGCTCGAATTGTTTACATTACACAAAAAAATACATACACAAAAACATAGAACCTCCTCCTTTTTGGAAGTCGGTTAAAAAGGTGGGTACCTACTCTCGACATGTAGCTACTTATGCCTATAAAAAAACTCTCCCTTAATCTTAGTATCTATTTCTGTATTTATTTCTATGGCGGTAAGGTTCAAAATAGGGCTTCCACTTCATACTCTTCTACTTGAAGCATATTATTACGAGTATATTGAACATTAAACCACTGATATAATTAATCTACTCATTATTTCGTTGGATATTCCATTATATAAAACGTATAGCTTTTTGACCGACTTCCGAAAAGGAGGTTCTATGTTCGTCGAAATCGGCTAAGCCGTTTTTGAAAAATCAACAATAATTAACGTGATATGAAGGTTAAATCCGTCCCGTCGTGGCACAGAATAGGTTTAAGTTAGTCAGTTTTTTGTCAAAGCTAATAGTTTCCTCAAAACAACTATCTAAAGATGAAAAAGATGCAATGTATGGCGTACATGGGCGTATATGAGGGGGGGTCCGAGGGGTCCGGAAATTAATGGAACTAATATTGACAGACAAGGCACGACTGCGGTGTCGGATCTGCGGGACTTTTTCAGTGAGTTATATTCTAATAAGATTCTAATCAGTTCGCTGAGGACGGAACTTAGGTGCTTACTCCCTCACACCTGTCAAAATTAGTGCAGCAACTAAAGTTATGTAAGGGAGGCATAAACATACTTCATATTATGTACGTACATATAATAAGTACGTTTCTACTTTAATTTTCTTTTAAAAACCTCACAGCTCTTTTTTGGACAGTCGGATAAAAATTTTGGACCCCCCCCCCGTTGCAAGAGCTATATACATATACGTCCGTGATGGCGTACCTAAGCTAAGTAAACGTCTAATTTGTATGGCGGCCATGTGTTTTTAATTGTTCCAAAAAGTACCAAGGTAGTACTCAATCTTTTCCGAAGAAAGTACATCTCTAAACCCCATCGTTTTTGAGATCTCTTAGGGGTCCAGGTTAAAGAATTGACCTTCCGAGATTTTGTCATTATTTCTCCCGATTATTTTTTTATCTCCATACAAACCTACAATCAGTTTTTTCCTACCTCTTACAACTATCTAAATGAGTGAGTAATAAAATGTATAACATCTATTCCTGTATTTATTTCTATGACGGTAAGGTTCAAAATAGCGCTTGAAATATCAACCATAATTTACGTATAGCTATATTTATGTCTATATAGTGATCTTGATCTTGATCTTGTCGAGGCACAGAATAGGTTTAAGTTACTACTAAAGCGCGTCGCGTATTTTTTATTGGGTTGTATTTTTAATATTGCCATATCTTTTAAACTACGCGTTGGATTGATTTGTTGTGAAAAACAATTTTGTTCTCCTTGAAATGACAAAGCTAACAAAAGGATTCAATTGGATAAGTATTAATACTGTGTTTGTCAAAACAGTTTTGAAAATTACCTACAATTTCGCGTTCACTTTAAAGTGACCAAAGTTGATATACTGCAAAAACCTGAAGAGATAGATATATGCTGTCGCGAACTATTATGTAGACCTAATAAAGCCGGTTATTTTTGAAGTACATCATTTTCATGTAGGACTTACTATGTAGTCAGCGCACGCGCTTAAAAAGTCTCAAAATTTCATTTTTTGCCGACTTTTTTTACAATTTTCAATATTTTACGCTGTAAACGTAACATAACTGAAATAAAATAAAACTAATGTGTTTGAGTGGTAAAGTACAATTCTAATGATGAAAGAATTTTCGAAATCGTTCCAGTAAATTGTCATATACCTTGGTTCAAACATTTCATTTCTAAATTAAAAGTCTAATTTGTATGGCGGCCATGTTTTTTTGTATGGGAGCCAAGGTTTTTTTTAATCTTTTCTAAAAGGACCAAGATAGTACTCAATGTGGTGTGAAGAAAGTACATCTCTAAACCCCACCGTTTTCGAGATCCGCCGGGGGTCCAATGCCAGGAGTTGACCTTCGGAAGTTCACCACTTTTTTCTCAAACCATTATTCCATCTATATACAAATCTGCATTTAGTTTTGTGTCATTGCTAATAGTTTCCTCAAAACAACTATCTAAAGATGAAAAAGATGCAATGTATGGCGGCCATCTTTAAAAAAAAAGATATCGAAAAACTAATTTCAGATTCGTAATTGGCAACCCCGAAAACCCCCGGATGCAAAATTTCAAGTCGCTGAAAATCAAATTTCAAACAACTTCGATTCCGATGATTTCTCATGAAAAATTGAAGTTACAAGTTATTGAAGAAATGAAATGAAACCACCAACTATTTAAAAAAAATTGGTTGCCTGTAAAGTCGGTATACGGGCGAAAGTTTTACGTGACAACGACTTTATGTCTGTCTCTCTCGCTCTTAGGCGGGCTAACCATGCCCGAGTGGAAGGGACGCGTGCTTCTCGCTCGCTCTCATTGTGAGCGCATAACGTGAGCGGAGCGTAACGCAGTTTCTTGAAGTGTCACCCGGCAAACCAATTTATAAGACGTTGTCACGTCAAAAAAATATCGATCCTACAAAAAGTTGATGAGAATCAAAGTTGTAGAAAATCTAATTTCGAACAACTTTTGGTCCCATAACTTCTGCTGTAAAATTGAAATAACAAAAGTTATTGAAGAAATGAAATGGTATCACCAACTATTTAAAAAAAACATCGTTCCTACAAAAAGTTGATGGGAATCAAAGTTGTAGAAAATCTAATTTCAAACAACTTTTGTTCCCATAACTTCTGCTGTAAAATTGAAATAACACAAGTTATTGAAGAAATGAAATGGTACCACCAAGTATTTAAAAAAAATATCGATCCTAAAAAAAGTTGATAGGAATCAAAGTTGTAGAAAATCTAATTTCAAACAACTTTTGTTCCCATAACTTCTGCTGTAAAATTGAAATAACACAAGTTATTGAAGAAATGAAATGGTACCACCAACTATTTAAAAAAAATATCGATCCTACAAAAAGTTGATGGGAATCAAAGTTGTAGAAAATCTAATTTCAAACAACTTTTGTTCCCATAACTTCTGCTGTAAAACTGAAATAACACAAGTTATTGAAGAAATGAAATGGTACCACCAACTATTAAAAAAAATATCGATCCTACAAAAAGGTGACGGGATATAAAGATGTAGAAAATCAAATTTTAAACAACTTTTGTTTACATAACTTCTGCTGTAAAATTGAAATAACACAAGTTATTGAAGAAATGAAATGGTACCACCGACTATTTAATAAAAAATCGATCCTACAAAAAGGTGACGGGATATAAAGATGTAGAAAATCAAATTTTAAACAACTTTTGTTCCTATAACTTCTGCTGTAAAATTGAAATAACACAAGTTATTGAAGAAATGAAATGGTACCACAAACTATTTAAAAAAAATATCGATCCTACAAAAAGTTGATGGGAATCAAAGTTGTAGAAAATCAAATTTTAAACAACTTTTGCTTCGATAAATTCTGCTGTAAAATTGAAATAACACAAGTTATTGAAGAAATGAAATGGTACCACCAACTGTTTAAAAAAGTATCGATCCTACAAAAAGTTGATGGGAATCAAAGTTGTAGAAAATCTAATTTCAAACAACTTTTGTTCCCATAACTTCTGCTGTAAAACTGAAATAACACAAGTTATTGAAGAAATGAAATGGCACCACCAACTATTTAAAAAAAAATATCGATCCTACAAAAAGGTGACGGGAAATAAAGATGTAGAAAATCAAATTTTAAACATCTTTTGTTCCCATAACTTTGCTGTAAAATTGAAATAACACAAGTTATTGAAGATATGAAATGGTACCACAAACTATTTAAAAAAAATATCGATCCTACAAAAAGATGACGGGATATAAAGATGTAGAAAATCAAATTTTAAACATCTTTTGTTCTCATAACTTCTGCTGTAAAATTGAAATAACACAAGTTATTGAAGATATGAAATGGTACCACAAACTATTTAAAAAAAATATCGATCCTACAAAAAGATGACGGGATATAAAGATGTAGAAAATCAAATTTTAAACATCTTTTGTTCTCATAACTTCTGCTGTAAAATTGAAATAACACAAGTTATTGAAGAAATGAAATGGTACCACAAACTATTTGAAAAAAATATCGATCCTACAAAAAGTTGATGGGAATCAAAATTGTAGAAAATCAAATTTTAAACAACTTTTGTTTCGATAACTTCTGCTGTAAAATTGAAATAACACAAGTTATTGAAGAAATGAAATGGTACCACCAACTATTTAAAAAAAATATCGATCCCACAAAAAGTTGATGGGAATCAAAGTTGTAGAAAATCAAATTTTAAACATCTTTTGTTCTCAAAACTTCTGCTGTAAAATTGAAATAACACAAGTTATTGAAGATATGAAATGGTACCACAAACTATTTAAAAAAAATATCGATCCTACAAAAAGATGACGGGATATAAAGATGTAGGAAATCAAATTTTAAACATCTTTTGTTGTCATAACTTCTGCTGTAAAATTGAAATAACACAAGTTATTGAAGAAATGAAATGGTACCACAAACTATTTAAAAAAAATATCGATCCTACAAAAAGTTGATGGGAATCAAAGTTGTAGAAAATCAAATTTTAAACAACTTTTGTTTCGATAACTTCTGCTGTAAAATTGAAATAACACAAGTTATTGAAGAAATGAAATGGTACCACCAACTATTTAAAAAAAACATCGATCCTACAAAAAGTTGATGGGAATCAAAGTTGTAGAAAATCTAATTTCAAACAACTTTTGTTCCCATAACTTCTGCTGTAAAATTGAAATAACACAAGTTATTGAAGATATGAAATGGTACCACAAACTATTTAAAAAAAATATCGATCCTACAAAAAGTTGACGGGAATTAAAGTTGTAGAAAATCTAATTTCAAACATCTTTTGTTCTCATAACTTCTGCTGTAAAATTTAAATAACACAAGTTATTGAAGAAATGAAATGGTACCATCAACTATTTAAAAAAAATATCGATCCTACAAAAAGTTGATGGGAATCAAAGTTGTAGAAAATCTAATTTCAAACAACTTTTGTTCCCATGACTTCTGCTGTAAAATTGAAATAACACAAGTTATTGAAGAAATGAAATGGTACCTATCCATCTATCTCATTCACGAATCACACTATTTCTCTCTTTCACTCTTACATGTCATTACGTACATCCGGCACTGTTTCACAATTCGTTCATGCTTATCGTGCGTTCCAACATTCATGCTAAAGTCATTCTCCACAGACCTATTCATTCTCGCTGATTATTATAAACGGTGGGGATTCCCCACAAGCATAGACGTTGTTGCCAGTCGCTACAAAATATCATTCAAAGAAAAAGAATTTCCCGTCCTCGCCACAAAATAAGTAATGAAAAATTCCGTGCTCCTTTTAATTGGTACGAATTTGTAGTTGCGATAAAAATATAAAAAAATTGCTATAAATATAAAATATTTGCGACAAATGGTTCAAATATTTACTAAATATTTTTATTGTTTATTGTTAAACATTACCGCCCCCCTAAAAATTGAAAATCTATAGAAGAGGCCCATGTCCAGCAGTGGATGTTCTATTGCTGATAAAATGATGACGATATTTTGTATTCGTTTTTATTTTAGATTTCATGTGTTGATCTTAGTTGATTTACGATTTTCGTTTGTTTGTAAAGTTCTCTAACGGAGACCACGCACCAGCACGCGCAGCGTAGGACATTCACCGACTTATGAATCTAAGCCGTTTCCGACCGGGCCTATTGAAATTCCCTCGGGGAGGCCCATGTCCAGCAGTGGACGTCTTATCGCAGATAATAATGATGATGATGATATTTTTTCACAACTTCCTCAATGTGGGTAATTGGGTTTAAAATTATAAGGCTTAGCTAATAGCATAATAATTGCAGTAAATGTTAACTAATTAATTTCAAAACCAAGATGGCCGCCACAGAATAGTAAATTACATGATGTTTTTTCATATCTTCCTTCAATATGGGATCAAAAGAAAGAGCTTGAGTGGTAGAATAAGATCGACTATGACAAATTCCAAGTCAAGTCAAGGTCGATCTTGGTATCAAGGTCAGTCAAGCTGGATGCTTAGTCAAGATAAATCATGGTCGATGATTTTGGAGTCAAGGTCGATGATCCCGGAGTCAAGGTCGATGATCCCGGAGTCAAGGTCGATGGTCTCAGAGTCAAGGTCGATGATCTCGGAGTGAAGGTCGATGATCTCGGAGTGAAGGTCGATGATCTCGGAGTCAAAGTCGATGGTCTTGGAGTCAAGGTCGATGACTTTGGTGTCAAGGTCGATGACCTTAGTGCCAAGGTTAGTCAGTCAGTCGAATTAGAGAACTCTGGGTGCGCGCAGAGGTTTTCCAATTCATATATTTCTACATCCCAGATTGCTCCAGATCGCACCTTTGGTATCCTCTGACCCAAGGGCACTGATGCAATTCTATTCTCGAGTTGAGAAGTAGTTCTGTCATTTGCAGTGCAGAGTTACATGCAGTACAATATTTGCGAGTATGAACCAAATCGGTCGAGATTATAGGCTTATGAAGTTTTAAGTGAAAAAAATGTGCCGCGCAGTCTACTGTTTGGAGAACTACTAGTTTTAGATTTTATATTGTGTTGATCTTAGTTAATTTATCATTCTCGTTTGTTCATGCTAACATTCCATTGTCTTACACCTAAGGGTTTTTAGCGCTAAGTCCTCCTTTAGTACAAATGGTGTGCAATAAAATGGTAAATAAATAAACAAATGTTGTTGGCAACACTGGACTCTGCGCGACAGGGAAGCCCAAGTGTAGCCACCCAAGCGAATATTGTCGCGACAAGCCGAAGCTTCCGGCGAAGCTTCGCGTTGGCGCGAAGTACCCGGCCACATTATCGTCCGCAGACGAAGATTCGCCGTAGGGCGATAATGTGGCCACGCCATTACCTCGACCCTGCCCCCGCATCGTGCTATAGGGACAATTGCAGCTCAGAGCGATTTATACCTACAAAAAACTTGGCGAGACAACGTTTCGTATTACGCTGTTTTCTTCTTCAAAAACTATTTCAATCAAGTATTTTTTTGAGTCAAAATTTAAAAAAAATATGTGTTCATGATTCTGTCATTTTATATTTTGTTAGATATTATTTAGTCTCTTCTGGTAGGTCTCTAAAGACGTCGGTAATAATGGTGATTTTTTTGTGATTTTGAAGGGTCATATTTTTCCTGCTAATTAATTTATCAAGAAAAAGAAAAGACAGGGTAGTCGAAACAGCAAAATTTAATTTTATGACAAAAAATTGAAGCCCTATAAGTATTTTCAAGGAAGAAAACAGCGTAATACATTAATATGGAAAATAACAGACCAACCAGGCTCTGAGAAAATCAGCTACTCAATACAAAAATTATTTTTCATAAATAATGGCAAAACCGCCTTCCATCGTGTACAAAATTCGAATATTTCGCTCGAATTGTTTACATTACACAAAAAAATACATACACAAAAACATAGAACCTCCTCCTTTTTGGAAGTCGGTTAAAAAGGTGGGTACCTACTCTCGACATGTAGCTACTTATGCCTATAAAAAAACTCTCCCTTAATCTTAGTATCTATTTCTGTATTTATTTCTATGGCGGTAAGGTTCAAAATAGGGCTTCCACTTCATACTCTTCTACTTGAAGCATATTATTACGAGTATATTGAACATTAAACCACTGATATAATTAATCTACTCATTATTTCGTTGGATATTCCATTATATACAACGTATAGCTTTTTGACCGACTTCCGAAAAGGAGGTTCCATGTTCGTCGAAATCGGCTAAGCCGTTTTTGAAAAATCAACAATAATTAACGTGATATGAAGGTTAAATCCGTCCCGTCGTGGCACAGAATAGGTTTAAGTTAGTCAGTTTTTTGTCAAAGCTAATAGTTTCCTCAAAATAACTATCTAAAGATGAAAAAGATGCAATGTATGGCGTACATGGGCGTATATGAGGGGGGGTCCGAGGGGTCCGGAAATTAATGGAACTAATATTGACAGACAAGGCACGACTGCGGTGTCGGATCTGCGGGACTTTTTCAGTGAGTTATATTCTAATAAGATTCTAATCAGTTCGCTGAGGACGGAACTTAGGTGCTTACTCCCTCACACCTGTCAAAATTAGTGCAGCAACTAAAGTTATGTAAGGGAGGCATAAACATACTTCATATTATGTACGTACATATAATAAGTACGTTTCTACTTTAATTTTCTTTTAAAAACCTCACAGCTCTTTTTTGGATAGTCGGATAAAAATTTTGGACCCCAACCCTTGCAAGAGCTATATACATATACGCGTTTGTGACAATGTTTTCAGATGAATAAATAAATTTGAATTTGAATTGAATTGAATTCCTGTATTTATTTCTATGACAGTAAGGTTCAAAATAGCGCTTGAAATATCAACCATAATTTACGTATACCTATATTTATGTCTATACATATAGTGATCCGTCTTGTCGAAGGCACAGAATAGGTTTAAGTTACTACTAAAGCGCGTCGCGTATTTTTTATTGGGTTGTATTTTTAATATTGCCATATCTTTTAAACTACGCGTTGGATTGATTTGTTGTGAAAAACAATTTTGTTCTCCTTGAAATGACAAAGCTAACAAAAGGATTCAATTGGATAAGTATTAATACTGTGTTTGTCAAAACAGTTTTGAAAATTACCTACAATTTCGCGTTCACTTTAAAGTGACCAAAGTTGATATACTGCAAAAACCTGAAGAGATAGATATATATTGTCGCGAACTATTATGTAGACCTAATAAAGCCGGTTATTTTTGAAGTACATCATTTTCATGTAGGACTTACTATGTAGTCAGCGCACGCGCTTAAAAAGTCTCAAAATTTCATTTTTTGCCGACTTTTTTTACAATTTTCAATATTTTACGCTGTAAACGTAACATAACTGAAATAAAATAAAACTAATGTGTTTGAGTGGTAAAGTACAATTCTAATGATGAAAGAATTTTCGAAATCGTTCCAGTAAATTGTCATATACCTTGGTTCAAACATTTCATTTCTAAATTAAAAGTCTAATTTGTATGGCGGCCATGTTTTTTTGTATGGGAGCCAAGGTTTTTTTTAATCTTTTCTAAAAGGACCAAGATAGTACTCAATGTGGTGTAAAGAAAGTACATCTCTAAACCCCACCGTTTTCGAGATCCGCCGGGGGTCCAATGCCAGGAGTTGACCTTCGGAAGTTCACCACTTTTTTCTCAAACCATTATTCCATCTATATACAAATCTGCATTTAGTTTTATGTCATTGCTAATAGTTTCCTCAAAACAACTGTCTAAAGATGAAAAAGATGCAATGTATGGCGGCCATCTTTAAAAAAAAAGATATCGAAAAACTAATTTCAGATTCGTAATTGGCAACCCCAAAAACCCCCGGATGCAAAATTTCAAGTCGCTGAAAATCAAATTTCAAACAACTTCGATTCCGATGATTTCTCATGAAAAATTGAAGTTACAAGTTATTGAAGAAATGAAATGAAACCACCAACTATTTAAAAAAAATTGGTTGCCTGTAAAGTCGGTATACGGGCGAAAGTTTTACGTGACAACGACTTTATGTCTGTCTCTCTCGCTCTTAGGCGGGCTAACCATGCCCGAGTGGAAGGGACGCGTGCCTCTCGCTCGCTCTCATTGTGAGCGCATAACGTGAGCGGAGCGTAACGCAGTTTCTTGAAGTGTCACCCGGCAAACCAATTTATAAGACGTTGTCACGTCAAAAAAATATCGATCCTACAAAAAGTTGATGAGAATCAAAGTTGTAGAAAATCTAATTTCGAACAACTTTTGGTCCCATAACTTCTGCTGTAAAATTGAAATAACAAAAGTTATTGAAGAAATGAAATGGTATCACCAACTATTTAAAAATAACATCGTTCCTACAAAAAGTTGATGGGAATCAAAGTTGTAGAAAATCTAATTTCAAACAACTTTTGTTCCCATAACTTCTGCTGTAAAATTGAAATAACACAAGTTATTGAAGAAATGAAATGGTACCACCAACTATTTAAAAAAAATATCGATCCTAAAAAAAGTTGATAGGAATCAAAGTTGTAGAAAATCTAATTTCAAACAACTTTTGTTCCCATAACTTCTGCTGTAAAATTGAAATAACACAAGTTATTGAAGAAATGAAATGGTACCACCAACTATTAAAAAAAAAATATCGATCCTACAAAAAGTTGATGGGAATCAAAGTTGTAGAAAATCTTATTTCGAACAACTTTTGGTCCCATAACTTCTGCTGTAAAATTGAAATAACAAAAGTTATTGAAGAAATGAAATGGTACCACCAACTATTTAAAAAAAATATCGTTCCTACAGAAAGTTGATGGGAATCAAAGTTGTAGAAAATCTAATTTCAAACAACTTTTGTTCCCATAACTTCTGCTGTAAAATTGAAATAACACAAGTTATTGAAGAAATGAAATGGTACCACCAACTATTTAAAAAAAATATCGATCCTACAAAAAGTTGATAAGAATCAAAGTTGTAGAAAATCTAATTTCAAACAACTTTTGTTCCCATAACTTCTGCTGTAAAATTGAAATAACACAAGTTATTGAAGAAATGAAATGGTACCACCAACTATTAAAAAAAAATATCGATCCTACAAAAAGTTGATGGGAATCAAAGTTGTAGAAAATCTAATTTCAAACAACTTTTGTTCCCATAACTTCTGCTGTAAAACTGAAATAACACAAGTTATTGAAGAAATGAAATGGTACCACCAACTATTAAAAAAAATATCGATCCTACAAAAAGGTGACGGGATATAAAGATGTAGAAAATCAAATTTTAAACAACTTTTGTTTACATAACTTCTGCTGTAAAATTGAAATAACACAAGTTATTGAAGAAATGAAATGGTACCACCGACTATTTAATAAAAAATCGATCCTACAAAAAGGTGACGGGATATAAAGATGTAGAAAATCAAATTTTAAACAACTTTTGTTTCGATAACTTCTGCTGTAAAATTGAAATAACACAAGTTATTGAAGAAATGAAATGGTACCACAAACTATTTAAAAAAAATATCGATCCTACAAAAAGTTGATGGGAATCAAAGTTGTAGAAAATCAAATTTTAAACAACTTTTGCTTCGATAAATTCTGCTGTAAAATTGAAATAACACAAGTTATTGAAGAAATGAAATGCTACCACCAACTGTTTAAAAAAGTATCGATCCTACAAAAAGTTGATGGGAATCAAAGTTGTAGAAAATCTAATTTCAAACAACTTTTGTTCCCATAACTTCTGCTGTAAAATTGAAATAACACAAGTTATTGAAGAAATGAAATGGCACCACCAACTATTTAAAAAAAAATATCGATCCTACAAAAAGGTGACGGGAAATAAAGATGTAGAAAATCAAATTTTAAACATCTTTTGTTCCCATAACTTTGCTGTAAAATTGAAATAACACAAGTTATTGAAGATATGAAATGGTACCACAAACTATTTAAAAAAAATATCGATCCTACAAAAAGATGACGGGATATAAAGATGTAGAAAATCAAATTTTAAACATCTTTTGTTCTCATAACTTCTGCTGTAAAATTGAAATAACACAAGTTATTGAAGAAATGAAATGGTACCACCAACTGTTTAAAAAAGTATCGATCCTACAAAAAGTTGATGGGAATCAAAGTTGTAGAAAATCTAATTTCAAACAACTTTTGTTCCCATAACTTCTGCTGTAAAATTGAAATTACACAAGTTATTGAAGAAATGAAATGGCACCACCAACTATTTTAAAAAAAATATCGATCCTACAAAAAGGTGACGGGAAATAAAGATGTAGAAAATCAAATTTTAAACATCTTTTGTTCCCATAACTTTGCTGTAAAATTGAAATAACACAAGTTATTGAAGAAATGAAATGGTACCACAAACTATTTGAAAAAAATATCGATCCTACAAAAAGTTGATGGGAATCAAAATTGTAGAAAATCAAATTTTAAACAACTTTTGTTTCGATAACTTCTGCTGTAAAATTGAAATAACACAAGTTATTGAAGAAATGAAATGGTACCACCAACTATTTAAAAAAAATATCGATCCCACAAAAAGTTGATGGGAATCAAAGTTGTAGAAAATCAAATTTTAAACATCTTTTGTTCTCATAACTTCTGCTGTAAAATTGAAATAACACAAGTTATTGAAGATATGAAATGGTACCACAAACTATTTAAAAAATATATCGATCCTACAAAAAGATGACGGGATATAAAGATGTAGGAAATCAAATTTTAAACATCTTTTGTTCTCATAACTTCTGCTGTAAAATTGAAATAACACAAGTTATTGAAGAAATGAAATGGTACCACAAACTATTTAAAAAAAATATCGATCCTACAAAAAGTTGATGGGAATCAAAGTTGTAGAAAATCAAATTTTAAACAACTTTTGTTTCGATAACTTCTGCTGTAAAATTGAAATAACACAAGTTATTGAAGAAATGAAATGGTACCACCAACTATTTAAAAAAAACATCGATCCTACAAAAAGTTGATGGGAATCAAAGTTGTAGAAAATCTAATTTCAAACAACTTTTGTTCCCATAACTTCTGCTGTAAAATTGAAATAACACAAGTTATTGAAGATATGAAATGGTACCACAAACTATTTAAAAAAAATATCGATCCTACAAAAAGTTGACGGGAATTAAAGTTGTAGAAAATCTAATTTCAAACAACTTTTGTTCCCATAACTTCTGCTGTAAAATTGAAATTACACAAGTTATTGAAGAAATGAAATGGCACCACCAACTATTTTAAAAAAAATATCGATCCTACAAAAAGGTGACGGGAAATAAAGATGTAGAAAATCAAATTTTAAACATCTTTTGTTCCCATAACTTTGCTGTAAAATTGAAATAACACAAGTTATTGAAGAAATGAAATGGTACCACAAACTATTTGAAAAAAATATCGATCCTACAAAAAGTTGATGGGAATCAAAATTGTAGAAAATCAAATTTTAAACAACTTTTGTTTCGATAACTTCTGCTGTAAAATTGAAATAACACAAGTTATTGAAGAAATGAAATGGTACCACCAACTATTTAAAAAAAATATCGATCCCACAAAAAGTTGATGGGAATCAAAGTTGTAGAAAATCAAATTTGAAACATCTTTTGTTCTCATAACTTCTGCTGTAAAATTGAAATAACACAAGTTATTGAAGATATGAAATGGTACCACAAACTATTTAAAAAATATATCGATCCTACAAAAAGATGACGGGATATAAAGATGTAGGAAATCAAATTTTAAACATCTTTTGTTCTCATAACTTCTGCTGTAAAATTGAAATAACACAAGTTATTGAAGAAATGAAATGGTACCACAAACTATTTAAAAAAAATATCGATCCTACAAAAAGTTGATGGGAATCAAAGTTGTAGAAAATCAAATTTTAAACAACTTTTGTTTCGATAACTTCTGCTGTAAAATTGAAATAACACAAGTTATTGAAGAAATGAAATGGTACCACCAACTATTTAAAAAAAACATCGATCCTACAAAAAGTTGATGGGAATCAAAGTTGTAGAAAATCTAATTTCAAACAACTTTTGTTCCCATAACTTCTGCTGTAAAATTGAAATAACACAAGTTATTGAAGATATGAAATGGTACCACAAACTATTTAAAAAAAATATCGATCCTACTAAAAATTGACGGGAATTAAAGTTGTAGAAAATCTAATTTCAAACAACTTTTATTCCCATAACTTCTGCTGTAAAATTTAAATAACACAAGTTATTGAAGAAATGAAATGGTACCATCAACTTTTTTAAAAAAAATATCGATCCTACAAAAAGTTGATGGGAATCAAAGTTGTAGAAAATCTAATTTCAAACAACTTTTGTTCCCATGACTTCTGCTGTAAAATTGAAATAACACAAGTTATTGAAGAAATGAAATGGTACCTATCCATCTATCTCATTCACGCATCACACTATTTCTCTCTTTCACTCTTGCATGTCATTACGTACATCCGGCACTGTTTCACAATTCGTTCCAACATTCATGCTAAAGTCATTCTCCACAGACCTATTCATTCTCGCTGATTATTATAAACGGTGGGGATTCCCCACAAGCATAGACGTTGTTGCCAGTCGCTACAAAATATCATTCAAAGAAAAAGAATTTCCCGTCCTCGCCACAAAATAAGTAATGAAAAATTCCGTGCTCCTTTTAATTGGTACGAATTTGTAGTTGCGATAAAAATATATTAAAAAATTGCTATAAATATAAAATATTTGCGACAAATGGTTCAAATATTTACTAAATATTTTTATTGTTTATTGTTAAACATTACCGCCCCCCTAAAAATTGAAAATCTATAGAAGAGGCCCATGTCCAGCAGTGGATGTTCTATTGCTGATAAAATGATGACGATATTTTGTATTCGTTTTTATTTTAGATTTCATGTGTTGATCTTAGTTGATTTACGATTTTCGTTTGTTTGTAAAGTTCTCTAACGGAGACCACGCACCAGCACGCGCAGCGTAGGACATTCACCGACTTATGAATCTAAGCCGTTTCCGACCGGGCCTATTGAAATTCCCTCGGGGAGGCCCATGTCCAGCAGTGGACGTCTTACCGCAGATAATAATGATGATGATGATATTTTTTCACAACTTCCTCAATGTGGGTAATTGGGTTTAAAATTATAAGGCTTAGCTAATAGCATAATAATTGCAGTAAATGTTAACTAATTAATTTCAAAACCAAGATGGCCGCCACAGAATAGTAAATTACATGATGTTTTTTCATATCTCCCTCAATATGGGATCAAAAGAAAGAGCTTGAGTGGTAGAATAAGATCGACTATGACAAATTCCAAGTCAAGTCAAGGTCGATCTTGGTATCAAGGTCAGTCAAGCTGGATGCTTAGTCAAGATAAATCATGGTCGATGATTTTGGAGTCAAGGTCGATGATCCCGGAGTCAAGGTCGATGATCCCGGAGTCAAGGTCGATGGTCTCAGAGTCAAGGTCGATGATCTCGGAGTGAAGGTCGATGATCTCGGAGTGAAGGTCGATGATCTCGGAGTCAAAGTCGATGGTCTCGGAGTCAAGGTCGATGACTTTGGTGTCAAGGTCGATGACCTTAGTGCCAAGGTTAGTCAGTCAGTCGAATTAGAGAACTCTGGGTGCGCGCAGAGGTTTTCCAATTCATATATTTCTACATCCCAGATTGCTCCAGATCGCACCTTTGGTATCCTCTGACCCAAGGGCACTGATGCAATTCTATTCTCGAGTTGAGAAGTAGTTCTGTCATTTGCAGTGCAGAGTTACATGCAGTACAATATTTGCGAGTATGAACCAAATCGGTCGAGATTATAGGCTTATGAAGTTTTAAGTGAAAAAAATGTGCCGCGCAGTCTACTGTTTGGAGAACTACTAGTTTTAGATTTTATATTGTGTTGATCTTAGTTAATTTATCATTCTCGTTTGTTCATGCTAACATTCCATTGTCTTACACCTAAGGGTTTTTAGCGCTAAGTCCTCCTTTAGTACAAATGGTGTGCAATAAAATGGTAAATAAATAAACAAATGTTGTTGGCAACACTGGACTCTGCGCGACAGGGAAGCCCAAGTGTAGCCACCCAAGCGAATATTGTCGCGACAAGCCGAAGCTTCCGGCGAAGCTTCGCGTTGGCGCGAAGTACCCGGCCACATTATCGTCCGCAGACGAAGATTCGCCGTAGGGCGATAATGTGGCCACGCCATTAGTATAATTTCGAAGGACTAGGAATGGAAGTGGCAACATTCCTGGGGTAACGCTTGTGACAAACGCTGCTGATTGATTCTAAGGAGGTTTTAAGTGACACTGACATCGCATGATCGGCCGATGGGCGGGAAAATGCGAGGTGACATGTCGGACAGAAGTCAGTGAGTGGTAAATAGAGCTTGTTCGGAAGAGGTTGTGGAAAAACTGAGATTAGAACGGTTCAAGTCTGGTGATTCTTGATAGAATGGTAGCAGCGTGCGTTACGCTGCGGAACGCCATGTCCTTCGCTTAAAGTTCTCTATAATTGTAATCATACGTAATCTTCTGTGCAATAAACTGATTGTTCGTGACGTTGCCTTTATCTCCTCGCCCGCTAAACCCACGCCACGCCACACTGAAGCATTGTTGGGTCAGTGGTATAAATCATTACCACATTGAAGCAGAATCATAACTGATGCGGTGCCTTTTTATGGATCCGACAAATAAAATAATGATTTTTTTTAAATAATGCGCCCATTTTTGGACAGGCTAAAGCCTTTAAGGTCATACCGCCATAATTTTCTTTGATACCGCCATACCGCCACTTCTTATGTGTGTAATCTATAATGTAAAAACAATAAAAAATCATTGTAATTTTTCTGGTAGTCTAATATTAATTTTAGTTAGTGATATGAAAACAGCAAAAAATCACTATATTTTTGAAGCACATATCATTTTCAGAAATGATGTTTTGTTTTCTACCTACTCGCAAAAAAAAAAACGACAGGTCCATTCGCTGCATCCTTCTTTTGGAGCAAGTATGGCAAAATCACAGGGCAAAATTGAGCAAAATATAGTCGATCAGTCACAGAGATACTGGGGATAAATTTAGCAGATTAATAATGCTGTTGTCACCGCAATTCACAACCGCAAAAATGCATGAAAAATGGGTACAGACTCGTGGTTACACCGCTTTGTTACACTAGTGTGACTACGAGTAAACTTTTTTACTCGTGGTTACACTACTCTAAAAGGATCGCGCTTGACCAAACAATATATTAGGTAGGTAGTGATGTGCCTGATAGTTGAAAATCTTTTTAAGGTCAAGATGTTATGCTGTTGCAAACTGTTTAGTAATGTCATGGTAAATAAAATGTATCCACTAACATTGTAGTATAGAGTTTTTAGTGTTTTAGCTTCTTTTCAAAGAAAACCAAGTGAAACAACAAATGGCAAAAATAATTAAAAAAATTCGGATGGAAACCGGAAAATATCTATCTAGATGAAACAACAAATGGCAAAAATAATTAAAAAAATTCGGATGGAAACCGGAAAATATCCATCTAGATTTTTTTCCTAAACATCGAAATAAAAAAAATGCCACTAGCATTTCACAAATAGTTTGTGGCGAAAAACAAAATTTATAGGCATAAAGACAAAACTTCATAGCCGAATAGTAGGTTTGTGCACTGCTCTTTCACAATGCGCTCTTTTAACCCGTGAGAAGGCGCGCCTAATTTTCTTACACGAGTAGGCGCGCGCGAGCAAATTGCTCACACTATCATACATGTTAATATTTTTAGTGTTTCTATATTTATTGGCTTATAATGTATTCAAATAAATAACACAAGGTTTAGTAAGTAAGAAAACAAGTATTTTAATCAAAACTATTAAACATAATAGCAACTTCTAAAGCAAATAACAAAACAACCTAGTATTCATTAAATTTTTTGGCACGTTTCATAAAAATCACAATAAAAACTGTTACATAACAAAAACTAAAAAGTGTTATTCATCCATTAAATCTACACTAATGTGCCTCTCGAAACATACTGAAAACATGTATTTTACATGTGGATGATGTTTTTTTACATGTGGCGCGTGATGAGCAAATTGCCGCACGTTGGTACACGGCCTCCACAAACGCCTTGCTGCGCGGTCGCAACGCCACTGAGCGGATCGAGAATTGCGTCAGGGGAGAGGGGGTGAATATTTAGGAAGGTACATAAGTGCTTGAATTGGTGTGGCAAGGGAAAGACAAAAAATTTTTGAATTAAATTTTTGTGTGAGCAAATTGCTCATAGCGCGCCTTCTCACGGGTTAAACTACAATAAAATTAACGCTTTCATAACGTTCGTTAAAATCACGACGCTGTGCCATTATCGGCGTATGTTTCAATATGTATCTGCATTATTTAGCTACACACACATAAGCGATTCATTTAAAAAACGATGAAGCGGGGGAGAGGCGACTCGGCGATCCGCGGCAGATTGGCGATCCCTTACGCAGTGCGCGGTTACGTAGTAAAGTTTTTATTTTTTGCAGAAAGGTGTCTTTTTAATTTCAATTTTTTTTAAAAAATTATGTAATATTGTTTGTTTTGTTTTTAATAATTAAAATATATATATGTTACTCTAACATGTATACAAAAAGAATTAAATGCATTCCTGTTGTCTTTTCTATAGAATTTAAAATAATGACGAAAATGGCCGGCGCACAGGTGGATACGGGTTATTCATATTTCGCAATATTTCATAATTGTTTTATTTTTGTTTCTTAAAAGACCTACAATTATTATTTTTGTTACTTAAAAAATGACACATTTTTTTTTATTGCTGAGTAGGGATCGGAATTTCTTAGAATTTAGTTAAACACGTAGTATGTACTAGCAAAGAAAATATAGTGTGGTACTAGTATATATTCTGAGCAATATATATTTAGTCTCTGGGTTTACAAGGCCATCTTATACATAGTACAGATTTGTTTTATTTCCCCACACTAGCAGTGTTACCACGAGTCCTACGTTTTATTAGTTTACTTGTGGTTACACCACTCGGTGTAACCACGAGTAAAAAAGTTTACTCGTAGTCACACTGGTGTAACAAAGCGGTGTAACCACGAGTCTGGACCCTGAAAAATCTTTCCAAGCTGCTGTCAAAATAGTCAAACATTAGAATTTGACGTTTATTACAAATAATGATCGGCCCAGTGCGAGTCGGACTCGCACACGGAGGGTTCTGTACTGAATGGGAGCCCCCTTAAACATTAATTTAATTTTAATTTTATTATTGAAGTGAAAATACAACTAAAGATTCTGTGAAAATTTCCTCTACCTGTTGGAGCGAAAAACGTCAAAAAAATCAGGTTTGTTGTATGGGAGCCTACCTTAATTATTAAATTTATTCTGTTTTTAGTGTTTTTTGACATGGCGGCAATAGAAATACATCATTTGTGAAAATTTCAGCTTTCTAGCTATAACTGTTCATGAGATACAGCCTGGAGACAGACAGACAGACGGATGGGTCCCGTTTTTACCCTTTGGGTACGGAACCCTAAAAACTACTCATTTTAAGTTTACGAAACCTCATTTAGCAGCCATGAATAGGTAACTTTTACGAGTTACACCTAAAAACTTGTCTGGAGGCAATGGATGAGGCTAGCACAGGACCGGAAAGATTGGCGAGAAAGAGAGGAGGCCTATACTCAGCAGGGGGTGGAACAGGCTGAATAGATAGATAGATACACTTAAAAACCAAATTAGTGGTCAGCTTATGAGCAAAAGTGCATCAGTTGATTTTCACTTTAGTCTTTAGTTTATGAACTCTTATGCATTAAACTGGCCACTATTTCGGTTTTTAAGTGTATGTACATGTAACTCGTTAAGCGGTGCCACGCTACCAAGAGAGGATCCAGCCATTAATTTAGGGGAGGGGGTTATCAAGTTGTAATAATTAGTTGACAGAAATTACGCGACATTAGCGTTCATTTTTACGTTTTCCAATAAATCGTTTCAATTCGAGATTATAAGTACCTATTTAAATAAGCAAATGAACCCGAACTCTTACAAAAGAACGCGAGCGAAGCGAACGTGAAAAATTTTCAGTTTTTATTGAAATTTTATATCAGACATGAGCTTTAAAGAACGTTTCACCGCGAATATGCGAGTAATATACGCAAAATTTATTAGATTTTTTTTAAATTTTGAAATATACAACTCCATTGACAATAATATGCGCGAACGCAGCGAGGGCGAAAATTTTTAGTACATATTTATAACTTTTAAATTGATATGAGCAAAGCATGAGCAAACATGTAAACCAGGCGAGCGTAGTGGGCGCAAAAAATACGTTTTTTTTGTGTTCAGTAACTTGAAAAATAATTATGGAGCAAAGGATACGGCACTTTATGATAATGCGCGAGTAAACCGAGTGCAAAAAATTATTAATTATTAATTAACCTACTGCTTTAATTTGCGAGCGTTGGGAGTGCGAAAATTTTAGGGCTTTTTCAGTAACTTAAAAATAGACATGAGGAAAAGAAAGCACTCTGCTGCTAAAGGGTGTCCAGCGGCAAATTTTCGATTTAAAAAATTGTAAAAAAAAACTATTTGGTTTATTTAACTTTCATTTGGATAAAAATGAAGCTTAATGTTGCGGATTTTACTTTTTAAAAATTATGTCGTCTAAATGATTTCCATTTTTTTTACACACTCTTCTAGCCGAGCTCTCAAATTTGTGACCACTCGAGCGCAGAGAGCCGGTGTGATGGCGGCAACTTCACGGCGTATATTTTCTTGTAGGGCTGAAATCGTCCGAGGGCTGTTACTGTACACTTTGAATTTTGCGCGAGCGCAGCAAGTTAGAACTTTTTAGGTGCAAGTGTTGCAAGTGAGAATTTTAGCGCTTACTACTCTTGCATTCGAAAAATCATAATGTAGGACGATGATCTAAGCAAAAACCAATGACTAACATGGTCATATATTATAAAGACAAGTAGTAAACATTACATTGTGTAGCATGTGGCGCAGGTGTGCGGCTTGCCTAAAATGAAGCATTCGTCAGCATCGTCAGTTTTTTGGACCCGACTGTTTGATCTTTCTTCATTCATTCATTTGGGATCTTCTCCTCCTGTATAAGACATAGGAGTCAGGAACCAGCTTCGAGGTGAACCTCCTTACTGGGGCTGGACGCTACACCAACATTGGATGTAGGGCATTGTAAAGGGAGGCGCGAGTACCCAATCCCGACCGCGAGGTCGGGCGGCTTCTCTCAGCGCCCTCTACCCGCCATTCTGGCAGACAATTCGTCGGCTTTCGTGGCTTTTGGTTCTCAGATTTGGAGTCCTCACAACCTGCAACCGCTGGGTGCAGGCGGCATCTCCTCCTCTTCGAGTAGGTGTTCGACGTGACACACGTCGATCCGGTGGCGTACTCGGTCAGGCGAACGCAGCTTCAGATGGTTGAACTCGGAAGTAAACTCGACCAAGTTCAACTGAAGCGCGGAGCAATGCTCTCTCGGCCTGCCGGTCTTGTAGCGATGCAGAGATGGGGAGTGGGATCGCTGGCCCTGCTCAAGCGCGCCGCCGCGCGAGCCAGGCACCACGTCTCTAACTACCCCTTTGGTAGACGGTCGTCGAGCGCTGTGTCGACGACGATGGTCGAGCGGCGTCAAGCTCACGCGTAAGGCGGAGCGACGCCTACTCAGGTAGGTACAGTAGTATGCCTCTAGGCACCGGTTGTAATGAAGCGGCGCCGGGGGAGAGGCTCGACCCCGGCCGCCGAGGCAGGCCCGCGTAGTGGCGGAGCCCGATGGGGGTCGCGCGTCGCAAAGCAACAGCGGCGGCTTCGAGAATGGGCGCTAGGCGTCGCGAGATGAGGGTTCAGGTCGTGGCGCGATGCGCAGGAATGTTCAGTGGGTTTGTCAGGTCCGGTAGTGTGCGCCCCGATCAAAGTCGAGGGGCGCGAGGTCTTGGTGGTGGTAAGCGGCCCGCATGCGCCCACTCGGTGAAGGGCACACGAGTTGGCGGAGCGGGTCGCGCCGCAGTCGCGTCGGGTCGTCGACTCATCAGGTCGCCGCGCGCGGCGTCGCTGGGCACCAACGGTCGTGGGGGACCCGCAAGCGCCCGCACCCCCGCCCGTGGTCGCGGTTTACAGAAAAACTGTAGTCTCAAGCGCGTGTTGGGAGCCCGAGCTCTCGACCAAGCACGGCGAGACTATTATTCTTCAAGCCATATTCGCATTTCGATCGTGTAGAAAAGCCATAATTGTAATTCTCTATCGATTTAAGCTTCCGGTATTGAAATAATCTATGGTTTTTCGTCGGATGTGGTACACATTTATAAAACTTTTAATGTATATCCCATTAAAGTAAATTTTATAAAGCCATTGGATCAAGTAACATTTTGTGTTTTAAGTATTTCATATATCAAATTTTGAAACAACATTGCAGCAGCATTATAAGTCACGAAATGATTAACATTAAAAAAAAAAAAACAACCAATCACAGTTTTACCAGCTGATTGCTTTCGATACGTAGTATCTAGACACGCGGCAGCGTATCCAGCCAAAGTGTTCAAAGAAAACTGGCGACGCAGCGGCCGTGTGTAATATTACACGAACCATTTGGAGCTACTTTTGACCCCCTCACAACTCAAAAACTATTTAGCCTACATACAATTTTGAATTTTGAATACATATTTTGAATTTTGTGTAATGTGCCAAATAATTAATTTATTGTAAAATTATGCCTAATAATTATTAGTAAACGTAAAGTAATTATTAGTACTGTTGAGTAAATAATGAATAATAATTGTTATTTTGACAATTCGTAAGGTGTTTCTCATAGTATATTGTTGTATACCAATGTATGTAATTATCCTTACTGAAAATAAATGAATCTATCTATCTATCTACATGAAATTTGGCACATATACTAAAGTCTTTTAGCTTATCAAGAATCCAAAATTTCATAAATTTTGCTCAATCAGTTATTGATATATTAACGTTTAAAAGCTCGTGTTTTATTGACTGATTCACTCACTGACTTATAGATCAAAAACCTAACCCACTTCCAGATGACCTAGAATCTTGATATTTGGCACTAAGGTAGACCATCGGGTATTTATAAAGGAAAAAATCTAAAAACTGAAAATTATTGATAATTAGTACTATTAACAAAGTAATTGTAAAATTTACCTAACCAATACTCCAATAAATGACGGTAGCGTCGCGAGGCACTGAGATTTTCGATAGATGAACCATGCCATTTTTGATAGTAATATAATAAATACTAGATAACTTTTTTCAGAGATAAGTGTACTATGATAATCATGATGTAACTAATAATTATTTCTGAACGAAAAGTTATGATATCTCATCAAAAACATAAATGTGAAATGGGAGCCAAAGTGTCGCCATCAAAAGAATTGAGATCTAACACGGGGGCCAAGTGTTCTGTAGAAAATCCTAAAGCTTAAGCTACAAGAATATACCTACAACATTAAAAAGAAATTTACTTATGTAATTCAAGCTCAAGATTTGATTTGGCTAGTTTACACGTACAGACAAATGCTTATTTGCACTGTACTTATTCTTAAACTAGCCAAGTCAAATCACGAGCTTGAATTACATAAGTACATCCCTTTAGAATGTTGTAGGTATGATCTTGTAGCTTAAACTTTAGGATTTTCTACAGAACACTTGGCCCCCGTGTTGGATCTCAATTCTTTTGGTGGCGACACTTTGGCTCCCATTTCACATTTATGTTTTTGATGAGATCCATCCATAGTAGTCTGTGCTTTCGACCAATCATGGCTCGTTATTGTTCGAAATTGATTTGAACTTAGCTCTTAGCCGTTATTTTCTTTCAGTTTCAAGTCAACAACGAGACAAATCACAAACAATTTCGTAAAATTAAATCAATCAGCAGTGCTTGTGCTACATTATACTTTGGTGGCCGCCGTAGCTGGAAACTTACATGTGATTAGAGCATTATATCTGCAGTTCAGCCTAGAAGCCCTAGAATAAATATGGAGGTGCCCCGAATACACAGAGCGGTGAGTTTGCTTCGGTTAGTTTAATTCTACATACATTAAAAATCACCCTAGCCGTATTAATAATACTGTGTACTGTTAGGCGCTGATCCAAGACCTAGAAAATGTGAACGTCGTTCGGGGCAGTCGGGGCAAACAAGCCCTGTCACTGCCTAAGAAGAATGGCGCTTATACGCGTGCTCTCGGAGAAATTAACGCCAACGTCCAAGTTCAGCGTGAAATTAACGTCGGCAAAGTCGCAGTCGCCACAGCCGAGTTTGAGAAGAAGGCCAGATTGGGCAGTGCCAAAAGGTGAGTTCATTAGAACAATGTATGGTAAATGTCTACCCTCAATCATGAGACAATAAAAATGCATTTTTTTATTGTCTCTTCAACATTTAGCACCAAATCTTATTAATTGCTTTACCTGGGAATGTCTAGATTTTTCAATATGTTTTCTGCCATTAGCAGCTGTTCTCTAATTCGAGATCTAAACGATGAATGTTTTCAATCTACCCACATATTCATTATTCCACAATAGTATGATTAAAGTAATATTATTTTGTAATCAGCCAACATCAATCTGTACCTAATTCTTTATCATGAAATCTGACTGGGTGGTAAAATTTAATACTAATACCATCTTAATTTTGTCCCTATACAGTCACACATCAAACGGAAGAAAAAAAGTAGGTAGTGATGAAACAGTGTTGATGATTCCAGGCTAGCATTTGTAATGACAGACACATAACTAAATAACTACCTAATTCTTCAAATCACAACTTTCATTCTTCATTCTAAGGTTTATATCTGTTTGGAGCTCCCGACCTGAGATAGCCTAAAGCAGAAAAAAACATTTTTTTCTACAAAGGCTTCTTTCTTTATCAGAGAGGGTAAATAATAATTATCATTGTTGTGTTAACAGATACAACCATGTCCAGTCTAAAATCAACACAGGGCTCACAGGGAAGCCGCCCATCAATGTCCAGCCTACTGCCCGGCCTCCACTACGTCGTGAAGAGAATACAGAGGCGCATACTGCTAAGGCCTTACGTGCTACAAGAGTAAGTTTGTATAGGGGTGCTTTCCTTACATCAGAGTGAGCCGTGTCACTGAGCTGGCCCAAGATCTTTGATATAGCTAAGCAGTAATCAACATCAGCACATTAACATATTTGGCTTATACATTAAATAGCAAATATATTTATTTATATAGCACAGTATACTCATTATGAACAACTTGAAGAAATTAAACCTGAATTCAACACTAAAGTTATGGCTTACATTTTGTTACAAGTACATGAACTGTTTGTTCATCAACTGATAATTGCTGTCATGTCTGAGCCATCCATCAACATCTACCTGTAGATATCTTATGGCTGAGATTATGATTAATTAGTAGTTCTCAGTATGTAAATCATTTGGATGTTTTTTTTTTTAAATGTCGTTGCATTCAATACTATGCTTCTGGAACCAAAGTCTGGCGCTGTTTTTGTGGATTCAGTAGAAGAAATGTTAGGCTCCATTTGAGTTCAAAATCTTAGAATCAATAGACTGTAAAATATCACCTATTTAAATTTATTCACAAAAGGATATTGCAGAAAGTAACATTTGCACACTTATAATACTCAACATTTTGTTCCAACCCAGGCAACGTTCGTGAAAGAATCCACGAAAACAACCATCAAAGAACCATCATTCACCATAAAAAAGGAGTCCAAGAAAAATAACGAAATCAAAGAGAATAAAAATAAAGTCTGTACAAAGGCTACACTGAAAGATCCTGCGGAGTCATTGGGAAAGTTGAAAATTGGAGAAAAACAATCTATTATAAATGTAAATAAGCTGAAGGAGACATCAGAAGAATGTTCGGATCTGAGTGTGGAGTTCCCCGCAGACATAGAGGATATTGACGCTGGAGACTGTGATCCTCTGCTTATGACTATGTATATTAAAGATATTTACAGGTATTTAATGGAATTGGAGCTGAAATACCCAATTGAACCTGACCACTTAAAGAATCAGGTGAGTCATGTCTTTTTAAGTTTTTTTTCATTATAGCTTTCTATATATTTTGCTTTCTTTTTTAGGGTTCTGTAGTGAAACAAGGAACCCTTATAACTTCATTGTGCTTGGCTGTCTGTCTGTCTGTCCGTCCATCCGTCCTAATATTACAAAACCATACTGCCACATTTATGAACCAAATTGCATGAAATTGGAGATTATGATAGTATAGATCTCAATCGAAAACAAGTATTTTTTTTAAAATAGTGTAATTACACGTTACACGCCACGCGGCCCATCTGCGCGCTTACCACACCTTTCCGTTCAGGCCACGCCAAAATCACCAAAGGGTCATTTTCAGTATCTTGAAATTTTTATTGCAAAGTTTAACAAATGGGGTAATTCTCTTAGAAAATAAAAATGAGCAACTTCTACCGTGTATTTTAAGAGATATAGCCAAAAAGCTATTTATAATTCAATAGGCAAAATCGTTCAGTAACTTTATCCTAACAAGATTTGTGAGTATGAACCAAATCGGCCAAGAGCAAGTCAAAATAATATAGGCTTTTGAAGATTCATTTAACACATCAGGCTCCACGGCCCACCTGTGAGCCTAGCTGTGAGCATGCTAGAAATTTATAGTTACAAGGGTTACCGTTTCGAGAACTACTAGTATGTATTTATAAATTATGTTTTTGAAGTTTTTTAAAGTCATTGACTTGTTGTCCTGACTGTTTTTAGAGCAACCCTAGCATTTTGCTTAGCTAGTCTTGAATAAAAGTGAACGTATCCAATTATCCATTGTATTTTAAGTCCAAATCATCTACAGGGCCACACGGCTTACTTAGATTCTCGTATTGTTTCATAGCTGCTGTCTTCGGCCTGTGGAGAACGTTTATGTCAAAGGTCTGAAAAGTCAGTGGTGTGAAAATTCCCACAAGTTCCAAAGGACTTGTATGGGACCGGGAATTAACTAGAAAACCTCACGATTATAGGGCGAGCATACTAGCTAGGCTACCATCTTTTCACCATCATCACGGTCATGCCCAAACTAGTTAGACGGGCAAACTCACGCTACCAAGCGTTTCTTTCATTAAATATTTCGATGTTTCCATTTCAGAGTATTGTGACGCCTAGGATGCGGTCGGAGCTTCTAGACTGGCTCGTGGAGGTCCACCAGCAATTCGAGCTCCTACTCGAAACGTTCCATTTGACTGTCGGCATCATCGACAGATATTTACAGGTAAAATACTTCTAAATAATTTAGGGATAGGCCGAATCAAAATTCGCCATCTGAACACGAGGCGAGTCATTGCGCAGTAGTAAAATCACCGTTAACGGGTAGGCCTACGTCCTGCAGTGGACCATTAAAAGGCTGATACAGTACAGTACATTATAAATTCGTTATGTTAGCTGCGGGAGAAGCAGGGATGTGTTCAGCTTGCAGCCTGGCAGAGATCGCTTTTAGCGATGAGGCCGCCTCTTGTGACACACTATAGTTTTAATGTTTTTGTTATCTTTGTTATTTGTGCTCTTTGTGTTAACAATAAAGAATATCTATCTAACTTCACATTCAAAGATGTTTATATACAGGGTTATTTCTACGCAATTAGCATCCTTTTAGGGGCTTATTTTGTACATCAAAACTAACAACTTTTGTTCTACGACTTTTGTCAGAACTCAAAAAAAAAATCTGCTGTTCCATACATTTTGTCGCGGGTGAACGACATTTTTCTATGAAACAACAATTTTTTTTTTGAGTTTTGAGAAAATTTGCTGAATAAAAGTGGTTAGTTTTGATGTACAGAATAAAGGATGCTAATTGATTAGAAATAACCCTGTATCCTTACATAGTATAAAATAAAGTCGCTATTTTTGTCTGTTTGTTTGTCTGTATGCTTAAATCTTTAAACTACGCAACGGATTTTGATGCAGTTTTTTTTAATGGATAGAGTGATTCAAGAGGCAGGTTTATATGTATAATACACCTGTGCGAAGCCGGGGCGGGTCGTCTAGTATCTACATAAGTTACCTTAAGAATTCCATCTATGTTTAATAATGATTAATGCTATTAGGGGAGAGAGTGCTGATTTTGTTTGCTTATGAATGCCAAATAATTTTGGAACCACTACATATTTTGAAAAAAAAATAAGACAAAAGACATTTAAAGTACTTGACTCATATTGGTCATGCCGATTTTTTTTCTTTAAACAACGAACAGTTACACAATAAAATACTGGCACATCAAAAGACGCGACTACTGTCCAGAAAATATTGACAAATTTAAAAAATGCTTGAATTCCCTTAGCTTTAATGACATAATACAACAAACTGATCCAAATACTGCATTTAATGATTTTTATGATTTGTTCATGTTATTTTATGACCTGTGTTTTCCATGGCGTACAATAAGAGTGACGGCACGTAGACGACCAAAGTGGATCACAACAGGCATTAGGAATTGCTGTAAACGCAAAAGGACACTGCTTTGGGATTACAGGAAAAATCGCACGTCTGAAAATAAGCGGAAATTTAAAGAATTATCATTCAGACTAAAAAAGATAATTAACTTGACCCAAAAATCTCAAAACGATAACTATATAAATACGGCTGTTAATAAAAATAAAGCTATGTGGAGGGTTATTAACGGCGTTCAAAACCAGGCTCCTAGGGAAACAATAGAATTAAACATAGGTGGCACTATTGTAAAAGACCCACTAGAGGTTGCAAATAGATTTAACAACTTTTTCATAGACCAAGTAGAAACGACAAAACCACAAAAGAGCAGTAAATTGAGTTCCATCACTGATACTTACTCTAACGCCAAATCATTATTTATGGCCCCCACTATACCGCAAGACATCAGAAAAATTATCATGTCGCTAAAAAATACAAATAGTACTGGATATGACGGGATTTCTACAGAAATCCTCAAGCATGTATCAGGCACAGTTTCGCATGTCCTGAGCCATATTGTAAACCTGTGCATTTCAAATGGCATTTTTCCTGAACGTCTTAAAAAAACAGTAATTAAGCCGCTGTTTAAAAAGAATGATAAACGCGATATGAATTGTTACAGGCCTATAGCCTTAGTTCCCGTACTCTCGAAGGTGTTTGAGAAGGTTATATACAATAGTATATATAATTTCTTTGAGCAGAACAACTTATTTGCAAAGGAACAAGTTGGATTTAGGAAAAAAAAAACTATTAATCAAGCCATTTATTCTTTTCTGAAAACAGTCCTGAACAGCTTGGATAAAAAAGTACCTGCTTGTGCGCTTTACATGGATCTAACTAAGGCATTCGATTATGTAGATTACGCTGTACTGTTAAAGAAACTACACAAATATGGCATCAGAGGCAATGTGTACAACTTTATAAAATCTTATTTATCTAGTCGACAACAATGCACCCAAGTATGTAGAGTCTGTCCAAAGCTAAAAAAAGAAGTTGTTTACACATCAGATTACAAATCGGTTAAGTGTGGCGTACCGCAAGGAAGCGTACTGGGTCCGCTTTTATTCCTCATTTACATAAACGATCTTCCCACGATTACTACGCATCCTACAATCTTGTTTGCGGACGACAGTACTGTGCTGTTCACGGGAAAAAACAGTTTAGAAATTCAAAATGAAATAAACAGGACATTGAATAACATAATCGAGTGGTTGACATTGCACAATTTGAAAATTAATCTGACTAAGACATACATAATGACATTTAGAAATAAAATTAATAAATTGGATAATTTGGACATTAGTTACTCAGGACATCAAATAGAATCTATTGACATTACAAAATTTTTAGGACTAAACATAGACTGCCATCTAAATTGGAAAAATCATGTTGGTACCGTGGTTAACAAATTAAATCAATATTCATACGGACTATACATGCTCTCAAAATCCGTCAATTACTCTACTGTTCTCACAGCATACAATGGCTATGTCTCGTCATCACTCAGGTACGGCATAATATTCTGGGGCAACAGTACAAAAAGCGAAGATGCTTTTAAGGCGCAAAAAAAGTGTATTAGGGCCATTTGTAAGTTGAAACAAAGGGACACTTGCAAGCCTCACTTTCAACGTCTCAAAATTTTAACCCTGCCCTGTCTTTACATATTTGAATGTATAATGTTTGTACGGAACAATTTACATCTATATAGCAATTTACAGTCACAAAGACATAAACAAAAATTGGCAATGCCTTCAAATCAAACAGCATTACTAAACAATAGTGTTATATGTATGCTTCCTCTAATTTATAATCATCTACCCAGAACTTTAATTGAGATTAAATCGACTCATGTTTTCAAATATAAACTTAAATGTTTTCTACAAGATAAAGCTTATTATGATGTTGACGAATACTTGAATGACAAATTTTAATTTTTAATTATATTAGTTTTTGACGAAAATCCCAACTTGACATTATATTATTTTATTCTTAGCATTATAAATGAGAATGTTATCTTTGACATGCTTTAGGCTAAAATGATAATCAAATTGTTTAATTGTATTTTGTGCAGATACCTACTATGTGAACTCGTTTTATATTCGATCAATTTGTTAGTACTTCTTTAAAATGTATTATTTGTCTAGTGATTTCTTTGCATGCCGAAAGGTCGGATATGGCGGCTCTTTTTTATTTTTTTCTGTAAGATCTTAGTTGTACCCATATGCGCAAGAATAAATGATTTATGATTTATGAACATATTTCTGGGTTACTATTGTAGTCATAGAATGTCGTAAGATCTACTTCCATACAATCCCACTCCTAAAATATTACTGTCGGTCGTCGTAAGCCTAACACCCTGTAGATCTTCAATGAGACCAGTCGGAAGTGGCTTGCATCCACCACAGTGCGTTGTCGCACAGTACTTATTAGCAGACTTCAAAAAAGGTAGTTCTCAATTTGTATATAAGTATCTTACACTATTACTCTTCCAAATTCTGAACCAATTTTGATGATTCTTTTTGTGTTTGGTAGATCATTCTTCACATATTTTTCATCGAAATTGGTTGAGCTGTTTTTGATAAATCAGCAGTTATCGAAAAATGACGTATGTAATCGATTTGAGCGGAACTAGTCTTATTTTGTCTGATTGAAATCCATCCATAAGGTAGATGGATGACCTTGTTAAGACTGCGAGATCACTGTATGCAAGTCGCTACCAACCGGTCTTATTGGAAATCTTTAGGGTAGGCCTATATCCAGCAGCGGACGTCCTATGGCTGATGGATGGAAGTCCGTTGTGCAATTTTTGGCGAAAATTATTTATTTCAGTTTTCCCAAATGTAAAATTACAGGTAGCCCCAAACGTGCCACGTAATCAGCTTCAGCTAATCGGCGTGACTGCCTTATTCATCGCATGCAAGTACGAAGAGACATACATTCCGGGCATTGAGGAATTCGTCTATATAACAGTCAGCGCTTACACGGAGAAGGAGGTGATCCGGTGCGAGCAAGAGATTATGACAAAGCTCTCCTTCTGTCTTGCCAGGCCGATACCGCTCAACTTTCTTAGAAGGTATAGACTATAAGCACAATAATACTATATAATATAATAAGTATACGTCGTGCCTTACGTAGTAAAGTCAGGATTGTGAAACAGACCAGGGACCTTATTGTGTAAGCGCTCAGATGTTTGGCTTCGCTTTTCCTCGTGGCGTAAGTAACTGGCACGAGGAGGAGAAAAAGCGAAGTTGAACGTCAGAGCGCTTAAACAATAAGGCCCCTGAGCCCTTAGTCCAGGTTTTGCGTAGTTTACTTAACCTTTCACGTTCGCGTGTTGCTCCGTACATTTTGGTTAGTTTTTCCTTGTTTCTGCCAGGAACGCTGTTCAATAATCTACAGACCCATAATGGAAACAGCTGTAGTTTCAATTTACGAGTAAACCTGTACTAACTCCTCTGTTCCTTATAAAACTGCAACTCTGAATCGACAACATGTATGAAACAGCAGATTTTTTTTTCTCGTATTCCGGGTTTGCCCTCATAGTAAATTGTACATAATGAACCAGTTCTGAATAATATAACCGACAGTGCTTACATGAAGGAGGTTATCCGGCGCGAGCGCGAGATCATGTCCAATGGCCGCGTATATGCAGAATCAAATTTTTTGGCTGCTGTGAAGTTAGCTAAAGCTGCGCGAAACCCAAACCTCGCGCAGTGTTATGCAAGCATCAGTCAGGGTTGGGTTCAGCTTGTAGCCAACATCACAGCTGTCAAGAAGATTGATTCCGCCTATACGAGCGTTCGTCCACAGCACAGAATAAGGAAAAACAGTACAAGTGACATAAAGTAAATAAGTGTGGAATGATGCATGATTCCACAAACATGCCGTCGAAAATCTAAAGTAATTGCTATGTAATCTAGACACAAATGACACTTGTCAAATTTGATTTCACAAAGATGGTGGACAAACTTCAAACGTCTCCTAGGCAGGGCTTTTTTTTTAACTTTATCGTCATAGCAATAATGCCATGTCATTTCAAACACCGCCCCTACGGTCTACAGTCACAAACGCCGCCACCGACGTTATATTGACGTGATATATTAAATGTTTTTAGTACCTTTTTGGCCAGTTATGTGATGAACATAGGTGTTTGCTCTGTGTCTGGGTGTTGCTTAGTTACTATCTATATAAGTATGTATTTAAAAATATGTATAAGTAGTTTATCAGTCTCTGGCAGCCATATCACAAGCTTTGCTTAGTTTGGGGTCAGAGGCAGTGTGTAAGATGTCTCCAAATATTTATTTATTATTTACTTACCTATAATTACCTATAGTATCTGTGTTTCTTTTCGCTTGGATTGTGTGGGGTGCGTTAAAGGCTGAATCATACAAGTCTGCGGGTATGAAGTTAGTTACAGGCTGCGCAACATCCAATCCTGACTGAAGGTCACATAAAGCTGCGCGTTGAGTAGATATTGCGTATAGACAGCGTCACACAATTTGGCGGAAATGAAGTTGGCTACAAGCTGCACAATATATAATCAACGTGCGGCTTTATGTGAGCTCCAGTCAAGATTGGATATTGTGTAGCTTGTAGCTAACTTTATTTCCGCCAACTCGTGTGACGCGGCTTATAGCCAACTTCAAATCTGTCGACTTATATGATTCGCCCTGTACTGATTTGTTGTTCATTCAGATGTGCTATTCTAAACTCATTTTTCAAACTTTTAAAGAGATAGTGTTGATGTTGTAAGTTTTTCATAGTTATGACACTAGATCTATCTACAGTTATTGTACAGCTTTAGAGGCGTTACAACAGAAGCAGATAATCAGTAATCACCACAAAATAAATAATAGCAAATATATTTCTCTCTGTAATAAAGTAAGTTCGTATAGGCCGGGTGGCTAGCCCTGGTGTCAGAGTTTTTAGGCTGCTTGAAGCCTTTGACATGGCTAAATGGTTAAAGCAACTTTAAATAAAAGGTATAAGTACTTATGCACACATTTAATTATTCCACAGATTCATCAAAGCGGCGCACGGCAACTCGAAGCAGCGTCACCTAGCGAAATACTTCGTCGACCTCTGCCTCATAGACTACTCGATGTCACACTACCGACCTTCGCTACTCTCTGCCGCCGCCATTTGCCTATCAGTATACCTGCTGTCCAACCAAGACATGGAAGAAATCTGGACGCCATCCATGGAGTATTACACCAGCTACACATTTGGTGACATCAAACCCATTGTAGTACAGATTGCGAAGATTGTAATCAATGTGGAAAATTCCAAATACAAGGCGGTTTACAACAAATACCAAGACGCTATGTTGGCCAAAGTGTCCACTTTGGCCCAGCTGAAGAGCGAGCGGCTTTACGTTATAGCGGACACTAATATAGATTCAGAACAATTAAGCCTGCCATGAGGTGACTAATATTTAATTGGTAAAGTTATTTTGTAAAGCTGATCTGATGCTTTGATAGTGAAGTGCGAGTTGTGTTGTTTACTGCTCAGCATAATTTAGACTTAGACTCGGCGCTACCATTGAAGTCGATGTTAAAAATTGGAACTAATTTTGGAAATTTGAAACTAACATTTCTAGGTTTATTGTTATTTTTTATTTGACGAGTCATCCAATTATCTTTATTCTTGACTGCAGACAAACTTGACTCTTATATGTAATCTGGAAACTGAGATTGAAACGTCTCTTTCTCCTATCGGACTAGCTACCCATGCACCCAATGGCTTCACCCCACTGGTGGGTGTAGGGGTAATTCCTGTTTACCTGTACCCACTGCGTCAAGGTTGGAATTATGTAGAAAAATATCAATTAATTTTGTCGAAAATGCTAATATGAACAGTAATAAGTCCCCCACTACGGTAAGTCACTTGTTTGTTAAAACTATATTTATACTATTAGATATAATTAACGGATAAATTACGTTAATAATTATAAAGAGACATTCATAAGGTCATATTGAGAGAAAAATCTAACCAAGATGATTATAAGTCGGAAAGTGTTTTAAAGGATTTTCAAAAATATTTAAATTTTAACCCGCCTTTTTTTTAAATTTGAAAAAGCTGGTAAATCGGTAAGGGTAGCGAGTCTTCTATCGGACTTCAATAGTGGTGTGGAGAAACTTCAATTGCCTTTATTTTTATATCCAGTGTTCGTTAGATAAAACCGAAGCGCAGTAAGGAAATAGTGACATAGTGCGGTCCGAATTGCACTAAGAGATCGTTAAACGTTTCTTAATCATGTCGTTCATTTGCACTTCTGCTGGCAGCGTCAGTGAGCGTCATTTCATTAATTTCTATCCGTAGTCTTATTCGGACTGCACTATGACTACCCGCGTTTGTTTCACGGAAACCATGTCACGTATAGACCGAATCAGACTTCTAGGCGTCTGTAAAGTTAGCTACAAGCTGCGCAGGTCCCCTCTCTACGCGCAGCTGACTACGAATTTGCTACTGCGCAATCACTCGCCTCGTGTTTATGAACGCCACGAAGTTTGATCAGACTTATAGTTCATTAAAATTCTTTTCCATGACAAGACCTTAGAGAAGCTTAGCATACGACCACGAAAAGAGTTTTGTCGACGTGTGAAAAAGTGACAGATAAATACTTCACCATAACTCTGTCTCGTCTGACACGTCGAAAGAATTATTTCGTGGTATAGGGCGCGCCTCACAAGTTGACGGATGTGAAGTTGGCTACAAGCTGCGCAATAGCTAATCAAATGTGGCATTATGCATCAGTCAGGTTTGGATGTTGCGCAGATTGTAGCTAACTTCACATCTGCCAATGGCGCGGCCTATACGTATATTGGCCCGGCTGGTGCACTAGAAAATGTGCCCATTTTCTTCGCTCTCATTAGACATTTCGGAAGTGTGAGAGTGACTGATAATTCTAGTTTTCCTGAATATCCTAGTTCGCACTTCATTGTCGTTCAAGCCACCTGATAAGGGACTATTGTATCACGATCGGGATTTATGCATGACAGCTTTCGATTGATAGAATCGTGCTCATCAAAATAGGGTTCCTAATGCGACGTAAAAGATGTATAAGACTGAATGCTTTATAGGTTTGTTTAAGGTAAGTACCTGTCTTATTATATTAGTTATACATATAATTTAGAAATTGTTTAAATTTTTTGACGTAATGTAAGGCGGATTTTAATTTATTTGTAAGTTTTTAAGTTTTTACGCGATTTTGAAGCGACGTTAAATAATTTTTAGATTATCGTTTTATGAATTATGTATGTTATTTTGCCATTAATATTTGGATAATGTATGTATGTAGGGAGCATGACCGTTTCGAATTGTGTATTTTTGAGGCAACTGGAAAAAAACCTCGAATGGTCCTCGAAAGTAAGGTTGCAAATTCACTTGCGGAAGTTGTATTGCTTTTATTTATCGCTGTATTGTTGCTTTGCAAAATTCAGGGCTTATTCTTTTAATTAAAAACAACCTTTAATATGGGACTAATCCCGAAAAATCTCAGCTGTTAGTCAGTAAGTTCATCAGCTGTCGATAAAAAAATGTGGTACACATTTTCTTTGATCTCATAGATGTCGGTGGTACCGACAGTAAAAGTTTTAATTATGTGTATAATTTTAAACCTATGAAGTTCCCTACACTTTGCAAAGTAACATCTTTTGTCTCATTTGCCTGTTGCCTTTTCAATCTTTAAATCTTATATATTGTGGGAAATCCAGTGATTATATTTTTATGACATTTTCTATTTTGTATTTATTACATACATATGACAATTTTAAATGTATGATTTGTTTGCTATCGAATGACTATTGACAATTCAGTTAGTTATTTCTTGACAAGGTGAGATTCTAGAAATAGATATTCTAAAAATAGTAGGTGGCAGACAGGCATGTGTATAGACAGAATCATACAAGTCGACGGATGTGAAGTTAGCCACAGGCTGCGCGATATCCAATCCAGGCCGAAGCTGCTTAAAGCTGCTCGTTGATTGGGTTTCGCGCAACCTGTAGCAAACTTCACATTCGCGAACTTGTATGATTCGACCTATAACACTTCACATGGCAAACAAACATATAGCTCGTCTTAAAAATAAAAAAAAAAATATTTTATTGACTAAATTTTTACAGTTGCAGGCCGCGTCCACAAGTTGACGAAAATTCCGCCAACTTCTGTGACGCGGTATGTACAAAAAGTTATTTTTCTTGAGGGTTTGGAACTTCAGTTGTAGAGATTCGATAGCGAATAAACTATATTTCCGCATTTTTTTAGTATGCAAACAGACTTCTTCTTCTTCTTTCTTTTTAATCACGTCTATACTATTAGCTTTCGTGTGTATTTATTTTATAAGAATGTATTTGTATTTAATATGTAGTTTCAATTTATAGTTTGTTTATACTTTGTTTGTTTTTTTTTGTTTTTTTTAGTTTGTTTATAGTTTTTTTCAATTTATAGTTTTTTTTTTATAGGTTTTTGTATTTTATGTAGTTTTTATTTTAGTTTCAATTTGTTGCGATTAAATGGATTTTTGTACAAGGGTCGTTTGAATTTTTAAAGTTTGCTTTGCTAGGTTGCTATGGCTGAATAAAACTTGGAGTTAGTGATGTTCAACCATGGGCCAAATCCATGGATGTATTAGGGTCAAAAATCCTTGACCGAATCATACAAGTCAGCGGTTATGAAGTTAGCCACAATCAACGTGCAGCTGTGGGTGAGCTTCAGTCAGGACTTGATATTTCGGAGGACTTCATATCCGCCGACTTGTATAATTCGGCCTATACAAGCTGCATTTATCCCCTCTCTTGCGTCGCTAACATATCTACTGCGTAACCACTCATCTCGACTCGTGTTCACAGACCCAAGAGGTTTTATTCGGTCTAAATCTATACGATTAAAGTAGATACCTATGATAACTTTCCTATTAGTTTATTATTATTAAGGTACTTGTAGTATTTAGTTACTCCTGCCTGGTGTTAGCGCTATGGCAATCGAGCGTGTGGTATAGGCCGAAACAAACTCCTTGGCGAAACTTCCTTTAAGGAAACTAAAGAGAATTTAATGTGAGGATTTAATTCAGGAAGTATTTAATAGAATAATATTTATTATTAACAGATTTATAAATAGTATGCCGTTAATTATTTAGTTTATTGATTTGTACTAAAATAATTGAATGTAAGTGATTATAGTGAACAGACGAATAAATCAATAGATAATAATTTTACATAATTTATTTTGTACTAGACTGTACAATGTTTATAAGATGCTTTCGGAGACATGGGAAAAAATATTCCCGCTCGTCCTACCAATCGGAGTTCCGATCGGAGGACAGGGAAAAACCCCTCTAAAGTTAGCTATAAGTTGCGCGAAACCCAATCCTCGCACAGCGGTTAAGTGAGCTTCAGTCAGGATTGGGTTATCGGCAGCTTGTAGCTAACATCACACCCGCCAAGAAGTTTGATTCGGCCTATAAACAAAATAGTCACGAGCTCTTACGTAGGAAAAATATCTGTCAAAATCTCAAAATGTGGTTTTATCAAAAATCTGCATCTGCAGCACAAAATCTTAGCTCACATAAAACAGCTGATGTAATTTTTCAGATGCCGCATTGTTTTTGACCGATATTTTTTCGCTTGTCACTTGTTTATTAGGGTTCCGTACCCAAAGGGTAAAATCGGGACCCCATTACTAAGACCTCGCTGTCCGTCTGTCTGTCACCAGGCTTTATCTCAAGAACCGTGATATGTACGTGATATGAGTCCTTCATAGTTCTAATATAATTACAATATAAAATAATTTCCAAAGACCCAAAAGTCAAGTGGCTTACAAATAAATTTTTAACAGGAGCTGTCCTGGCTATAAAGCATGCGACCACGAAAAGCGACGAAAAGAACTCATTTCGACGTGTGAAAAGGTGACAGTTATATACTTTGCCATAACGCTGTCTCGTTCTGACACTACGAACGAAATAATTCGTGGCGCGCATACTAGCCCGTCAGGAACGTGCCCACAGACTATTATAGATAATACCACAGACTACTATAATACTACGTATCATACAGGAATCTACGAACAACCAATAGCGGTCTGGTAATTTTGAGTTTGACATTTATTTACTTTTTAAAACATGGCGACCGAAATGGCAACAGTACTTTTTTTGGTTTATGGCTTATATTTATGAATTCCTGTATGCATAATATTCAATTCTCCAATTAAAATATAATTATTATTTTACCATTTTTAAAACCTATTGTGGCGAAATAAACGAGAAACCAAGATAAACATTGGTTTTATTTAACTGAAAGACTTCCACTATTCAATAATAACAAAGTATGACAGTTGGTATTGACAGCACTATGGAGATCGTAAACAGTGCGGAGGTTGCATCTTACCTCACCTATGTACCTATAGGAAGTTAATAAATAAGACTAAATATTGTGCTACTTCATGTTTATTCATCATTCACATTTTTAGGTTAACTTTCGTAAGATAAAGTTTTTCAGTTTTGCACTGTTATTATTGATACTATAGTCAAACCGTTAAACCGTTAAACCCGCGCAGGCGATGTCTGAGTTTAGCGGTTTGACTATAGACACCCACTTGAGTCCTATTTAACTATTTCAGAATACGTTGTATCCTAATTATGCTTCGCCTGCTGTTGTAGTTCGGCATACGACACAATATTTACAGGATGCAAAAATACACATAAAGACCAATGTATGAACACCAACGCATAAAACACAATGAATGTGTGGTTTTGTAACAGTTCAGTGGAGACGATAAGCACGAACACTTTACATAACTAACACAATAACTTTAGTAAAACATTAAAAAAAAATAGCACAAAAACGGCTGAAAATGGCGAGAAATCTCGCGATTTCTCCCGCTTGGTGGCGCTGTTGTAGATGGAGACCTGTCAAATCTGTCAAACGTGGTATATTCAAACGTGTTGTAGGAGGATTTTGTGAGAAGTAGTCAAAATAGCACTTAAATAATTGAAAATGGTTGATAAATACGGTAGCTGGACTGTAAATGAGTTAAAAAATGAACTCAAGAATAGAAATGCGAAATGCGTTGGCAAGAAGGAAGCACTAATCGAAAGGTACGTACCTATTTGGCAACAACAACAATCCCTATTTATAAAGCCACATCTTTCTTCTATTTGTATCACTTGGAAAACGATGCCCTGTTGTTCTTGAAGAACATAGTGGAACAACACATAGTGAAGGCATCCTTGTAAGTTCGAAAATGTGAAAATATTTATGAAAATAACAACGAAAATATTCACCGAAGTACTGAAATCCTGTCAAAGTGTCGATGACAGGTCTACATTTACAGCAGCGCTAACTGGTGACGGTTTTTAGAACTATTAAAATTATCATGCCAATGGCATGCCAATGGCATGATAATTTTAATAGTTCTAAAAACCGTTGACTTTGACATTTTGCAACTCGAGCAGCCTTGAATGGGCATAGAGAATGTAATTGGGAAAGTCAAAATGAAAATTACCATTTGTCTATGGTGAAAAATAAGGGCAATTTTTTTTCTTTTAAGATTCCAGCATTTCCAGCCCATGGTGAGAATAGAGCTTGCCAAATTATTGCCTGAATTGTAATTTGATAAGTGATAGCATAGCTGATAAAATGACTGTTTCTTCAAGAGTTAAGCTATACCAAAGGTATTGTACCCTTTTTCATTCATTAAATTGGTGCATTTAAAGGTTATTCATGTCATGGTGGCTATGCGTCGAGTTCTAGAACATAATTGCTTTTCATTTCGTTGGTCTACATCATTTAGATTTACAAAAAATCAATAGTAACATGCTCATTAGCCTACAACAAGAGTTGGGGAGTCCTTTGTGTTCGGCGTGGTCTTTAATTTCTATCCATTTGACCAATTTATAAATGACAAAATCATTGCTAATCTCACACAAAGTAACCTAAAAACCAGTTTAACTCAGTTTAGGTTATGTACCCGTTGCCTCCGGTGCGGTGAGATTTACCTGTGAGTGAGCAGAAGATAATTTTGTGTCGTGTCATATTATCGCGTTGTGTAGTCTTTATTATTTGAAGTGCAAAATTAAATCTTATACATTGCGGCCATTTGCATCAAATGAAAATCAGAAAGATGCTGTGTGTAATAATGCTCTTTCTAATATGATGATGTAGAGTAGCCAGACATAGATATTGTGTTAGCAACTTCCAGGGGCTATGTACATAGTGGTCAACATATTATAGAAATTATTTTGATGAAATGTAAAAAGAGTGTTGGGAACATCGAGCTATATTACTACGTATAGAGAAGACGACGCACATCCCTACCATGTTCCGCCCAAGTGCAGCCATATGGCTGCACGTCAATTAGTTGCTTGCTAGCTCTTGAGTACATCAGTCTAGTTTGTTTTAAAACGAAAAAAGTTCAAAATTATTGAATATGGTCTCGTGTGTGTTAAGATATTGCACGAATAATACAAAGAATACGGCGAAGTGCAAAGGAATAACTTTCCATCGGTGAGTAATTAGATAATCATTTTACAATTAAATGCAAACAAAATATTATCGGATGGCGCGTGGACGCCATGTTGCGATACTTTTCATAGACTAAAAATGAAGATGTGACATTGTGTGTGTAACAAGTGTAGGTAAAATTAGGGTTTGTTCCCAGTGTTACTACCATTCTTACTACCAGTAGTAAGAACGGGAAACGAATTACTCTTCTTACTACTACGGTTGAAAGTTGTTAGAACAGTAAAAAAAATTACTCCTGTTACTACCGTGAAATTATAATAACAAAAACAAACAAAACATGACAGATTTGTATTTAAACCGAATTTAAGTTGGTAGGTATTATAATTATAAAAAAAAACAAGAACTGTTACCAAAAACTAAACAGAAAAATTGCTGTAGTACCTAATCAAAACAAATTATAAGTATTATGTTCACAGATAGGAACTCTGTGATTATGTTTGAAAAATTTGCATAACATTAAAAAACATGGAGAATCAACGAATTTCTTTGTATTCGTCGGTCCAGTATTGTTGTGTTGCATATTTTGTAATAAAATGAAAAAGGTTTGATGTACAGGTGTTTGATGTGATGTATGTATTTCTAATCAATTAGCACCCTTTCAGGGGCTTAGGTATTATAAACATCAAAATTAACAACTTTTGTTCTGCGACTTTTGTCAAAACTAAAAAAAATTAGCTTACGTGGAAAGGTTATTACTAGAATTGGGTTAGTATAAGCTACCCCATACTAAACTTTCATAGAAATCTTTTTAGCCTTTACCGAGTTGACTGGGAACAAACACCCTTACACATAAACTTTCGCAATTATAATATTAGTGTGATTAGGCAAACAGTGGTATATTATATAAAATACTTAAACGAATGAATTAGTTTAACTTAAATATTTATATTATGATATAATATTACGTTCGTCGTGGAAATCTTTGATTGGGAGGCCTATATCCAGCAGTGGACTTCTACGGGCTGATGATGATGATGATGAATATAATATTTTCTACTGATCAATAATTCAACTAATATTATGAAGAAGAAAAAACAAAGTACGAATTCAATTGAAGCGTGTGTAGGTAATTTAAACTTTGCCACTTCTGTAGTCAGTCAGCATCTTAGTCTATAGAAACGACAAGTTAGTGCAGAACGTTGAACGAAACGCGTAAGCGCTTCGAAGAATCGCGGCGCTTTCGACCTTTTTGCCACGAGAAAACTATACCTTAAAAGTGTTCTAGCGCTGCGTGTTTATACTGGCTGATTAGACGGCTAATTATTGTTACAGTGCTGAAGCGCACTTTAGTTATATTCTTAACAAAATTGAGCATGATATTTGGTCAGGGTAGCTCCTCTATACGTAGTAATATTTCCTCAAAGGTTGGGAATAAAGCCTTTTTAAATTTATTTCAATGCTCTATGATTGTCATACAGCGACAAAATATTTCAAAAATTCCCATTCAAATTTTATCGAAATCGGCCTAGCTGTTTCTAATTAATCAACAAAAATGTTCATGGATGTAACATCGTTTTGTGCAAATTATTCGAAATTCTGTACATGGTGGAAGTCAGTTTTGCTATTTTTTGTGAAAAATAATTATTGGGACAAATTTTCCCAATTTTCTACCAAATTTCACGATTTCAGCAAGCCTTTTTTCGAGATATGACTATTGGCTGTTTGTGTGGTGATCAGACTCCGCTGATACTCCACTGGAGACCCCACTCCAGGACATAATCATTTCAGGCTAGGTATATAAAGTATGTTATTAATAGTTGTAAACCTGAAAATCATTTCAAACCAGTTTTTGGTATCAATATATACCATTTTTTGTGGTAGTTTTATTGATATCACATTTTTTGTTCAAGACCACTGTCTGGCCTAGTGGTTAGTGCCCTTGACTCTGTGCCAAAGAGGTGTGAGTTTTATGTGATGAAAGTAGGTATTTGCTCTGTGTCTGGATGTTTATCCTTATAAATGCAAAAGTGTATTTTTGGTAGCGCTCATAGAATTGTTTGACTATGTTTTGGTGTTTGTCAGCTATAACTAAAGTTAAGCAACATTTGGTACAGTCATTAGGCATAGGTACTGTCAGTCTTTGGATGGGTGACCGCAGGTGGCACTTACAACTGAGCGCTACCATGGCTCAGATGATTCATTAAATTGTAGAACCTGAGCTGGTTCATACATTTTGTCATTGCCAAGTTGCAATTTAAAGTTACTCATTTGATAATACAGTATAATAAAATGAATTTATATTCATTAACCAGCGGGGCAATTCTTTTAACCGATCTCATCACCGATGTGATACGCTCCCGAACTCCTCTCGCTTTTCTGACAGTTTTGATAGCTCAAAGCTGTCAAAAAAACGAAAGAAGCTCAAGAACGCGTCACCTCAGCAACGAGATCGGTTAACAGAATTGCCCCGCCGTACATTACAGTAATTGTTACTATACTTAACTATGTAATTAGAGATTTACTTAATGACAGTAAATATTGCCTTATCACATAGCTATCTCGCAGCCATATTTCAAGTTTTGCTTATTTTGGGGTCAGACTTAGTGTAAGATGTCCCTAATTTATTAAGTAAGTTCATATAGGTCGGGTGGCTAGCCCTGGTATCTTTAGGCCGCCTGAAGGGCTCTGACATGGCTAAATGGTTAAAACAACCGGGACCTACAATTTAACGTGTCATCCGACCCACGGAAGTTGTCAAGCTCAGTTGGAAAATGCCACTCACAGTCACCCATCAAAATACTGATCGTGTGGAATGTTGCTTAATTTCGGTAATTCAACAAATGATTCAAGCTAGCTGTTTCCTGTGACTTTGCCCGCATGATATTTTAATTTTTGTGCTACATAGGAACTTATTATTTTTCCAGAGTAAAAAGTAGCTTATGTCACTGTCCGACATAGGCTACTGTTTGCCAAAAATCAAGTCTATCCGTTGCTTCTTAGCTATGTAAAAGAGTAACAAACCAACCAACACACTTTCGGATTCATGATATTAGTACCGTTACCGACATAGCCCAGCAAAATTGCAAGTTGAAATGCCAGTGGGCAGGGTGCATAGTTCGGAGAACGAATAGCCGATTGGGCTGTAAAGTTCTCTAGTGGAGACCATGTACCGGCAAGCACAGGGTAGGACGTCCGCCGACTAGGTGGGTCCACGATATAATTGAGACGGCATGAACGCGCTAGATGCAGGCCTTTTCCATTCGGGCTTATTGGAAATCCATAGGGAGGAAGGCCTACGTCGATGGTGGACGTCCTACGGCAGATAATGATAACGATGAATATTAGTAAGAATTAAATAAAAAATCATTCATTTTTTGCAAAAAATCGTAACACTGACTTCCACCATGTACAGAATTCAACTATTTTGCACGAATCAATGTGACATCCATGTACATTATTGTTGATTTATCAAAAACGGCTCAGCCGATATCGATAAAATTTAAATGAGAGAACTTGAGGAGTATATTATATACCCTTTCGAACTAAAAAAGATTTTCTTAAAACGGTTCACAATTTTGCGAAAATATCAGTGAATATACAGAAAAACAAAATACTTACAGACGAACATAGTTCCTCCTACCACAACCTATAGGCGGACCGTTTATCTGAGTCCTCGCCTGCGCGGTACAGGGGCGCCGGGGGAGACGACACAGGGGACTGAGACAGGCGCGGGCAGCGGGTACCCGGCGCCCGCACCTGTCTCAGTCCTCTTTGTCGTCTACCCCCGAACCCCGTACCCGCGCAGGCGAAGTCTGAGTTTAGCGGTCGGACTATAGCTAGTTTCTTTTTTTGAAGAAACTTTTCTTCAAAAAAAGAAATTAGCTGCCTTACCACAATAAATTTAAACACGCTTTAAACACTGTTTAACTGTGCAATTTGTACTGTTAAACATTGTCTAAAGCGTGCGTATAAACGGGGGCGCGGGGGTAGACGACAAAGAGGACTGAGACAGGTGCGGGCGCCGGGGACCCGCTGCCCGCGCCTGTCTCAGTCCCCTGTGTCGTCTCCCCCGGCGCCCCTGTACCGCGCAGGCGAAGTCTGAGGTTAGCGGTCGGACTATAGCTAGTTTCTTTTTTTGAAGAAACTTTTCTTCAAAAAAAGAAATTAGCTGCCTTACCACAATAAATTTAAACACGCTTTAAACGCTGTTTAACTGTGCAATTTGTACTGTTAAACATTGTCTAAAGCGTGCGTAAAACTGCTGTGAAAAAATATATGTAACAGCTTTCTTTTTCTCGAATACCAGGTAGGCCTAGTAGTAAAAGTTGTTTATAATGATGGTCTAGATCACCTCCTTTTAGCTTGGTACAGAGCAAGCAGATAACCCTGTATTATTTATTTTATTCTTGTACTTATTTATATTTAGTTAATATGGTCAATTTCAAAGGCACCATCGTAATTTTAATAGCAATCTAAAATATTGCTGTTTCTTTTTCTCTAGCATTTGAAAGAGAGAACAATGTTTTAAGTAGCTATTAAATTTACGATGGCGCCTTCAAAATTGGCCACATTGTATTACTAACTTATAGCCATCACAATATCACAAGAAGAAAAGAAGATCACACCAATACGGACTGGTAACCGCAACTGTTTGGATGATTCCACATCCGTAACCATGCGGACTTATCCAAACAGTTGGGTGTTATTGGTTGCGCATTCTACGTCACTACTACGAAGGATAGTTCAAAGATTTTCATAATTTCTCAACGTAAGCCACACATTCCAAGCTAAGCCACTGGCAGTTATGCCAGCGGTCCAGAGCCACACTCCATTACTTTATTAAAGAAATGGATATGCGCTCTTTAAAAGAGCTGGGCTGGCTCGGGTAGACGCTGGAGAGGAAAATGCAAGTGCACAGTTGCAATATCAACCAAACAAAAAATTAACGTAAAGTTATACTAATCATAGATAATAGAAAAACAGGAGAGTGGACTGAACACAAAAGATTGTTAAAAAAGACTTTGATTGTAAATAATTGGAATAGAGTCAATGAAAAATCAAATTTTGGCAGATTTTCGACTCGAGTGAATCAAAGATTGAAGGGATTCTTATAAAAACGCTTAATAAATACAAAAATGTGAAACGATCATCCAAGTGAGATAAAAAGGCGCTAAAAAGCCCATACATAATATATATGTGATATAACAAATCCCTAACAATTGTATGTATGTATGAGACAATAAATCAGCTAAGAAATCTGAAATGACATATCACACCCATATGCCTTTACTCCAGGTATGTTTTAGTTACTGGGGTAAAGGCATACGGAATCGATGTGTGTTATAGACACAGGAGTCAACGCATATGGATAACACATGTGATATAAAACACGTTTCAAAAAGGCACTACATAGAAATCTTACAAATGTGTTGTGTTATTAAAAATAGTCATACAGATTTAGCAGTGGCATATAGATGCGATAAGATGAAAATATGTGTGATAAAGATGAAAATATGTCAACACTGACATCACACAAAAGAAGGAAAAGAAAGAAATATACGAGTATATCAAAAAACATTTTGATTGCCTTGAATGTGTTGTTTTATAATCACCAATTATGAAACAACATATGCAGGTCAGTCAAACATTCAACATACAGAAGAAAGAAGCCATATTGAAAAATACATAGCTGAACGATTTTTGTAATTTAGGAGTTTTGTAATATACGAGTATCTTCCTAGTCTGTGTTTGTAATATAAACAAAAAATGCGCCCAAATTGAAGGCTTAATTGACATATTTCAACTAACTTAAAATATAGCTGTCTTTTTCATTGCCGTCTTTAACTTTTTAAATAACTTAACACTTTAAATTTTTATTTAGAGCTGTTTAAAAACATTTAAAATTGCGCCTATTAGAATTCTATTTTAAATAATAAAAAAATAATTTAATTGAATAAATAAATAAATAAAATGGTAAACCGAAAGAAAAATTCTATTTGATTGTATGGCTTGATTAATTAAATATTGTTAAATTTAAATTTTTTTGTTTCAATAATTTTGAAATTATGATTTACTTTATAAATTAGCTTTAGGATGCGGACATGAATGTTACTGTAAAGGCCGAATCATACAAGTCGACGGATGTGAAGTTAGGCATAATATGCTGCGCAATATCCAATTCCGACTGAAGCTCAAATAAAGCTCCGTGTTAATTGTACCTACATATATATTGCGCAGCTTGTTGCTAACTTTCATCCGCCGACTTCTATGATTCGGCGCATTTTTTTTAACCTGTACTGTCCCACTTCTGGGCAAAGGTCTCCCCCAATTCCTTCCATTCCTATCTGTTCTTTGCTACCTCCGTCCAATCCTTTTTAAAACAAAAATTCTCGATTTCGTTTATTATATACTAGCGACCCGCCCCGGCTTCGCAGAGGTGTATTATACATAAATAAACCTTCCTCTATCTATTAAAAAAAACCGCAGCGTAGTTAGATATACATGGGGACAGACAGCGGGAAGCGACTTTGTTGTATACTATGTAGTGATAGTGATTAAAGCAAAAATTCTCGATTTCGTTTATTATCTACACTAATATTATAAAGAGGTAAAGTTTCTGAGGTTGTAGGGGGTAATCTCTGGATCTACTGAACCGATTTTGAAAAATCTTTTACCAATAGCAAGCCACGTTTTTTGCGAGTGTCATAGGTTATAAATTAACTCGAAAACACGTACGTGATAGTCACAATATTTATAAAATCTGTCTTCTTCAGCCAATCGCACCCGGGCGAAGCCGGGATGGACAGCTAGTACATTATATTCTTTGATTTCGTCGCGCTATCGTGTTGGACGGCCTCGGGGTCGACTGGACAGAGGAACCCACTCCGTTGAAACCTTTCCCCATTTATAACATGTTTATAACATAATTTAATATTTTTACTAGGTATGTGTAAAAAACAAGTTTTATTTAATTGCCTTTTATGTGTTGTTTTGTAATCACAAAGTACAAAACAACATATGCAAGTCAGTTATACAATCATCAGACAGAAGAGGGAGCCACATGGAAAATACATCAACAAAATAGTTATACTACTAATATAAATAAAATAATGTAATAATAGCCATGATGACTGGGTAAAAAAATCATTATTATAATATTAGATCAAAAAAAATAATATTGGGCACGTATTTTTTCTTTTGTCAATCAAACGACGAATGACAAAGATAAACCTTGTCAAAGTTTGGGAGTGGGGGTCGTGACGTCACCTCTCTTACAGAAGTCTATACCATATATTTGTATGGCACTTGTGACGTCACGCGTAACTTTGACGGGCTATATCTTCATCAATTTTTGTTTATTATTTTGAGAAAAGAAAACATTCGTGTCTAAAATTTTTTAAAGTCAATCTAACGGACTAATTATATTTTTTTAGTCATCATGCCTATTATATGTATAATATGTACTACTTTTGCATGACTGATTGTATCTAAATATTATTGTACTTATCTTTTATTTTGTTATTAATTTGTATACAGGGTTACCCAGAACTGGTGTACTAAGCGGAAAGCAGGTGATTCAGGCCATCATTAAGAACAACTTTTACTATAGGGCCAATCCGGAATTCGAGAAAAAATAGCAGCTGTTTCCTCAGACCTAATAAAAAAAACAAGACAGAACGTCGTGAACAGACAAGTGAGGGCGGTTTTTTATACATGTGGTGAGTGCGTCGGTGTTGCGCCGCCATAGTTCCGACTGACGCGCGTAGTTTCCTTGTACGTGTATGTTAGTGTCATAGAGTCTGTACACGGCAAGGCGTAGTTTTGCCGGCCTCACTTGTTTTGTTCACAACATTCTGTCTTGATTTTTTTATTTGGCCTGAGGCTGTTTCATGCTTTTTGTCGATTCATAGTAGCAATTTTGTATGGATCAGCTGATTTTTAGGGTTCCGTACCCAAAGGGAAGAACGGGCTCTTTCGTGGTTTCGCCCCGCAAGCTGTTCGGCCCACGCGGCGGGGCGAATTGACGAAGACTGTTTTTGAAGGCCCTCTTTCGCCCCGCATTGTTTGGGGCGGGGCGAAAAGGGGCATTCAAAAAGAGTCTTCGTCGATTCGCCCCGCGATTCACTTTTTTATCGAGTGCTTCCACTCTGCCCCACCAAAGCGCCCCACTGGTGGGGCAGATTCCACTTCTTCATTTTTTTGAGTGGAATCTGCCCCACTCGTCTCATCTTGGTGGGGCAGATTCCACTCACTTTTTAGCCCAGTGGAATCTGCCCCACCAGGGGTGTCGCGCGATTTTAAATTAAATTGGTGGTGCCATGAAGTGCAAATTTTACTGCAAAATTTTAATCATTATAGCGCCCCACCTAAAGATTAGATAAGTGAAGACATTAAATGCAAAACTTTAAGAAGATTGTAAACTAAAAGCACAATTATCTGAAGTCAAAAATTAGGGATTGTATGTAGTTTTAGTACTTATGTCGCAAATATTCTATTAAAGATTTCTTCTCAGTCAGTCAATTTCTAAAGTCGTAATTATCTACCTATTACTTTGCTTAACGATTACTCGTTATCAATTAAGGGAGTGATTTTTATAAATTATCTAATCATGTCAAAACTTGGTTATTGTTTTTAAAAATTGAAACAGATAGCGCGCAGCATAAAGCCCGTTCAAGTAAGTATTAATCATCACAAGACAGTCTACACAGGTTTCGCAAGATGGGTCATGTCGTCCCGAGCTAGCAAAAACTCTGATTAAAATTACAACCATGCACAACTGCAATGTTAACTAATGAGACAATTATTACAGACAGAGTATTACAAGTTAGTAGTTGATATTGCTCATACAACACTGAATTGTGCATTGAAGTTTTTATAAATACCAATTTTGCGGGTGAAGAAAAAGCCACTCATTAGATCTCTATGGTTGGTCATTTATTGTATTGTTTGTTTCGCAAACTAGGATCATAAAAAATAAGTACTCCTAACAATGGCCTCGTTCTGTCCTGCTCTGATCAAGCCACTCATATTACACGATCGAGTGAGATAGAAAACGATGGTTGCCACCAACCCTTATGCGTTAGGTAGGGCTTTTCTTTCTAATGATTGGATATTTAAACAATTTATTTAAACTATTACTACTGACTGATTATTTTTATATGTATTATAAGGTTATCTGCTTATTTTGTACTAAGCCGAAAGAGCGTGATTAAGACCATCATGAACACCTATATTTATTATCCCTAAAAAAAAATAACACCTTTCGGCCGCGTTACAACATGTGGTAAGAAACCAACTCGAAATTCAACAAAAAATCTCCTGTTCCTCACCAACTTGCAGCTCGGGATCGAAAAACTGTATGAAACAGCTATTTTATCCCCTCGATCTGAATGATCTTTTTTCTGCTTAGTACTCCAGATATCCTTGTACAGTGATTTTGTAATTAAAAATAAAAATAAACAAAAAAGTTACATTGTACATATTTCGAAAATCTTAACTTTTTAATGTTGATTTTTGTTAAAATATTAGTAAAACTCAAGGACAAGGGATAAGGGAGTACAAAATCACTTTTGAAGTATTATTATGTAGTTTTCTCTTATTAATGTTCTAAACAGTTATTTTATTTTTAATTTTATGTTACTTTGAGCGAATTTACATATTTTTGATGTAAGTATTTTTGTAATGTGATTTGTTAGTAAAAATTAAGACTTACATATGTTATAATGAACGATTTAACTGTGATTTATTATTATTGAGAGCGCAAAAATTGCTCTTCACCCGATTCCGTTTTAAATTACATAATTATATTTTCGAAAATTTTATCTTTTTGATTTTTTGTACATTTTTATAAATCTGTGATTTTATTTAGTGATAATTAGGGAAATCTGTGATTTTATTATTATTTTATGTTTCTATACGTAGACTAAATGAATACAACAAGTCGTGAGAATTAGGTAGTGAGAATTAACATGTAACAATTTTTGTGCATTTTTATTACTTTTTATTACTTATTGTTTACTTGTAACAATTTTTGTGCATTTTATTCCTTACCTACCATAATTAATAGTAGGTAACAATGTTGATTAATGTTGATTTAATAACCAAAACATATGTTCTAGAAACAGTAAAACACTAAATTTTAAACTGTTGATTTCGAAGCAAATTGCCGTAAAGTAAAAAATTGTTAATTTTTATAAGTACAGATTTTTAATAAATCATTTCTAGTAAATCATTCTGTGGTTTATTATTTTACGATGGTCTCTCTTCACCTACTACATATCTAGATAATTATATTCTTAAATACGAGCTGTAATTTAACGACTTGAGATGATTAGGCTTATATTTACAATTTTAATGTCTTCGCTTATCTAATCTTTCGGTGGGGCGCTATAATGATTAAAATTTTGCAGTAAAATTTGCACTTCATGGCACCACCAATTTAATTTAAAATCACGCGACACCCCTGGTGGGGCAGATTCCACTGGGCTAAAAAGTGAGTGGAATCTGCCCCACCAAGATGAGACGAGTGGGGCAGATTCCACTCAAAAAAATGAAGAAGTGGAATCTGCCCCACCAGTGGGGCGCTTTGGTGGGGCAGAGTGGAAGCACTCTTTTTATCTGTACATTTAAGTAGAAAAGTAGTTAATAGAAAAAAAATAAACAATTGCATTATATCAAGGGTATCATTCTATGAGTCCTATGGGGGTGTATGAACAAAAATGCATTTGTTTATTGATGATTGATTGATGATCGTTATCAAGTTCAAAAAATGAGAACTGTCAAACCTTTCCGCGTACAAGGTGAAGAAAAAAAAGGAGTTTTCTTCACCTTGAAAATGCTATCTAAATCAATACAATTTTGGCACATTGGTTTCACGTGTTTTGTGAACATAAATATTTCATTTGAAGCAAACAAATGAGCCATTCGATGTCTTTTTATCTATATTAATAGAATTAACTTTTTTTTTTTTTCGGTAGACCTGGAACTTTTTCTTTGAAATCGTGGTAGCAGCTCTGCTAGAAAAGAAAATTTGACCTTTATTTTTATTTCTCAAATCTATACATAGGAGGGATAAACGGTAAGTTTTACAAAAAAGTTTACTGGAAACAAAAGATGCGAAATTTGATTCCCTTCAATAATGGTTTCCATAACTTTTGACCCTAAAGTGCATAGTTTCTGAGATATTGGTCAAAAACGTTTTTTCAAGATCATTCAAGCTCCACCTGGACCTGTCTGCACTTTGTAATTTTATGCCCTGTAAGTGATCCTAGACCTCATAAAAAAATGAATCGGAAAAGTGCAAAGTTAAATGCTATTTTTCCTGAGGTATGTGACTAGAAGTTTCTTTCAGACGTGGCTACATCTGAAAAGAGTTATTTTTTAGGGTTCCGTACCCAAAGGGTAAAAACGGGACCCTATTACTAAGACTTCGATGTCCGTCTGTCCGTCTGTCTGTCTGTCTGTCACCAGGCTTTATCTCATAAACCACGAAACGCACGATAGCTAGGCAGCTGAAATTTTCACAGATTATGTATTTCTGTTGCCGCTATAACAACAAATACTAAAAACAGAATTAAATAAATATTTAAGTGGGGCTCCCATACAAAAAACGTGATTTTTAGGAGATTTTGCTCGCTATTAATAACGGTAAGAGGAAAGGGGCTCCCATATGGTACGGAACCTTTCGTGCGCGAGTCCGTCTCGCACTTGGCCGATTTTATTTATCGTGAATAATTTAGCGCTTGACCACCAACTCGCCTAATGGTAAGCGACGTTGTGGTCGAAGATGAAGCACGCAGACCTATAAGATACCTATTCACACTGACCTTGAAAGGCCCTAGATTATATCTCTTAGGAAACAGGAAAGCAGGAAGACTGTTGACTGTTCCTTTCCCTGGCGGTACGAATCAGAAATGTCCGCTTCGTACGTATCGAAGGAAAATCGACAGTGTAGGGTTTCTTAAAGGGGGGTGTTCTTACCTACCGTCCACCTCCATCATACTTCAAAAGTCAAAGTCAAATTCTCTTTATTTAGTAGACACATTAAATGTTCTTGAAAACGTCCGATAACAATGCTTTTGATAATATGCTTGTAGAATTATTTCTTAAAAATTAAAATTCGTTTCATAACACACCTAAAAATTATCAAAATACAACAAATTGACTTGACTGAATTGATTGATGTGCTATCGGTAAGAAAAAGTATCGGCAATTTTTTTTTTCTTTGAACAGGTCTCATACATTTTAAGTAAAGTTGTTCCTAGTATCTGTATAAAAAATGTAACTTTTAGTATTATAGACTGTAAGTTGCATTTTTATTAAATAAATTGAATTGGATTTAATAATCGGCGAGCAGTGACTTCTAATTTGTACAATTACTTCGTTCAAGGGTAATTCTGTAAAATGTATGGAGCTCGAATAGTATGTACTCGTATGTAGTAAACACAGTGCCCAATAGATAGATACATTAATTCTGATGTTAAGGTCAAAGGACCTGATTCCCTCTGAGCTTCCGGCAACGGTCGCGCCTGGTCGTGCGGTTGGTTGGTTACTCAGAGCGCACAAAAAGGATTGCTCTAAATTTATTTCAGGCGTTACCTACTTATTGCAGTAAAAATGGCTGGTGGACCAACTACTTTCGCACAACTAGTTGGACATCCAAAATACGTATTCCTACAACTACTTCCAACTAAGCATAATTATGTACAATTTAACTAATTTTTTTAGCTATTCCTTGTGACACAAATCAAAATAGATAGGTACCTAGTATTCTTTTTAAAAACATCTTTTGATGTTGGTAATGACCACAGAGGTAATGACACTAGCCACATTTTCAAAAATTCATCCGTTCATGAAACGTTATTGATACAACTATATCGACACAGATCAAACTTAATGGCAAACTTAATATCAAAATTGGCCAAGTGCGAGTCGGACTCACGCACGAAGGGTTCCGTACCGAATGAGAGCGAAAAACGGTTAAAAATTCAGGATGGTTGTATGGGAACTCCCTTAAATATTTATTTACAGTATTTGTTGTTATAGCGGCAGCCGAAATACATAATCTGTAAAAAAATCAACTTCTAGCTATCATGGTTCGTGAGTATAGCCTGGAGACAGACAGACAGACAGACAGACGGACAGCGGAGTCTTAGTAATAGGGTCTTAGTAACAGTCGAATCGAGAACCACCTTTTTGAAGTCGGTTGATAAAAGTTTGCTTATGACGAAAAGACACTTTATTGCGCTTACACTTAAGCGCTATTGTGCCACTGGGCTGAGATTTGTTCTATTATTTGTTCTAGTATTGTTCTATTATTATTTTTGACCGACGAACCACCGGAGGAGGTACTCAATTCGACGCGTAGTTATATTTTTTTATGTATAACCACGCATAATTTTTTTCCTAGTAGTCTGATTTCAATAATTCTTTTTTTTATTGGATAGAGTATACTTCGAAATTGGTCCTATTTAAATTTTATCGAAATCGGCTGAGCTGTTTTTGATAAATCAACAATAATGTGAAAAATGCTACATCGATCCGTGCGAAATATTCGCGAATTCTGTACACGGGTGAAGTCGGTCACTATTTTTTGCGAAAAATAATTATTATTAATATTTATGTAGGAAAGTATGGGTAACATTTATTTTCCCAAAACTTTATTTAAAACGTCTAGCTAGGTTGTTATGTTGACTACAAGAACCAAATACTACTTAGATGATGCTCTTCTCTAGTAGGTATTCACTTTGTATTATATACCAATATTATTTTGGGACCCTGGAATGCGGCTGAGGTGCGTTGAGGTCCCATTTCTTGAATGTTCTGGCTCTGGAGGAGGTAGTCCGAAGAAAACAACGTTGTTGTAGAATGAGGATTGTATTTTGTCACTAGGACGGATAACTGACATTGTACTAAAAGTAAGTAAGTTCGTATAGGCCGGGTGGCTAGCCCTGGTGTCAGAGTTTTTAGGCCGCCTGAAGGCCTCTGACATGGCTAAACGGTTAAAACAATTGGGGCCTACAATTTAACGTGTCATCCGAGCCACGGTAGCGCTCAGTTAGAAAATGCCACCCGCGGTCACCCATCCAAGTACTGACCGTGCGGAACGTTGCTTAATTTTTTAATACATTGTACTTATATTTATTCTTTTAATTAGCGGCGGTAAGTAGCCTAATTATAGTAGAATCGAATACAAGAATAATTACGTTTTTCCGGTTGAAAAAGTTAAAATCTGACACTCCCTGTCTAGTGATGGTACGTGAGTTGTTTCCTCCTCCTCAGGTCGTTTGCTCACTGCTGAGCGTCGTGATGTCCCGCCTCTGTATTACTTCACGTGAGTTGTTTATTTTCGACTAAAATAGTGTTGTGCCCATGTTCCATCACAGACTATAAAATAGTCAAATTAAAGGTCAACACACACCACACTACATTACACAACACACCACAATATAAAGAGGAAATATTTGTTTGTGTGTTTGTAGAAAACATAGTTCCTAAAAGTGCCAAGTTCTAATTAGATCCTGATTAGACCACCTGTTCTTATGCTGTCCGCCTAAAAGCGAGCTTCGACTCGCACTTGGCGGATTTTTTGCAAATGCCCCCCCGAAACTCAAAGCTGGATACGTGCCTGAGTAGTGCTGTGCTACACAGGAAATTAAAACATCCCAACATACGTTGTGTTGATCTCATGATTTCACAGATCGTACAACAAGTAGCATGAGTAAGTACCCACATAGATAACGGGTTCTTAGAACGGCATTAAAAATACGATCGTTTATCGGCTGACCATGACCCATTTTATCGATTCCTGGATTTTACGACCGGCCGACTAAACTAAACAGAGCTGTGCATAATTTTTGCTAACCTACCTATATTGACCTATTACGAGTGTTAGATAGTTTACATTGGAAATACCTTCCGTTCCACTGATCCATTTCAGAAAACGTACTATGTTACGGCCTTATTTATCAATGCTTAGTTTACTTTGGAGTATTATGTGCTTTGTCCTCAGAACAATATAAAATTAGTTGTTGTTCAGAGATTTTGTCATTTTAGAGTTCTCTACCCAAAGGGTAAAAACGGGACCCTATTACTAAGACTCCGCTGTCTGTCCGTCTGTCTGTCTGTCGCCAGGCTGTATCTCATGAACTGTATTAGCTAGAGAGTTGAAATTTTAGTCTTAAACTATTTTTAATATTTACATTTTTTTTTAGATTTTCATGAATTCACATCTTGTTGATTTTTCAAAAACGGCTTAGCCGATTTCTGTAAAATTTTAATTTAGCCACCTCGGAAGTATTTCCATTTCGAACTCAAAAAAAAATTGCGATTCGGTTTACAATTGGCGAAATTATCGATGAACTTACACAAAAAAATGTACAATTGGAGTCCCTCCGCGCGGAAGAAATGAAACTTCGACGCAACATTGCTTTCATTAGCGTTTCACGTTTCAGCGTTAAACGTTTAACGCAACCTTGTTGGAAGTCGCATTAGAAGTATCACTTCACAAACATACAGACGAACATATAACCTCCTCCTTTTTGGAAGTTGTTTAAAAATAAAATATTGGCTCTGAGCGAAGGTCGGCCACTAGCATTTACGACGCGTTTCATATGATTATTTTAAAAATTAATACCGAGATAGAGGAGTAAATACCTATACCTACCCACCTAATACAATTATTTTCCATTAGCCCCTTTTGCCACGATTTCACTTTTTGATCTCGGGTTATTTCCTACTTGTCGATTTGTTATCGATTGCACGCAGAATTTAGGGAAATTGCTGGCGTATAAAGCTTATTATTGTATCTTGTTTATTAAAATTTTGACCGCTACACATTACACGATGGAAAAAAATGAACAAAGTAAAATCTAGAATGTAGGTACATACCTAGGTACATCGTTTACCAATGTAGGTACCAAGGTACATTGGTAAACGATGCGTGTTTCCTTCACATAGATTTGTTTCGTATATAGTGACAATAATTATTTTTTGTAAAAAATTGCAAAACCGTCTTCCACCGTGTCCAAAATTCGAGTAGTTCACTCAAATTGCGGTATACAATTTTTTACAATTTTGTTGATTTTTCAAAAACGGCTCAGTCGATTACGATAAAATTTAAATGGAGTATACCCTTTCAAACTAAAAAAAATATTCGGTTCAGAATTGGCGAAATTATCGATGAACATAAAAAAACACCCTTCGTGGGTAGGCCTACGTCCTGTAGTGGACTATTAAAAAGGCTGGTACAGTACAGTACACAAAAAAAAATACTTACATACAGACGAACATAGAACCTCTTATTTTTTGGAAGTCGGTTATAAAAAATAATAATATGCTAGTGTCCCTTGGGTCGATTACGATAAAAACTGCTAACTCACACATATCTCGGAGGACTGATGACCGATGGGGTCCAAAAGTTCTCAAGTAAAGCCACGTAGGTAAGTCTATCTACAAGGTGGACAGATCATCAAGGCCGCAGGATCAGGCTGGATGCAAGACGCTTCCAACCGGTCTTATTGGAGATCCAGCTATCCTATGTCCATCTGTGCACGTCTTACGGCTGATGGACGAATAACTTTCAACTAGTTTATTTTATTCCAATAATAATCGTACGACTTTGTATTTTTTCTTATTTAAACATATTGATGCTTACGTGAAGCATATGAAGCCGTGGTGGTCTAGTGGTTGTAACGCTTGCCTGGCATTCTTGAGGTCGTGGGTTCAATCCCAGTCCCGTACCAATGAGTTTCTTTGGAACTTATGTAGCTACGGAATTTACCACCACTGGCTTTTCGGTGAAGGAAAACATCGTGAGGCAACCTGCATACGTCCGTAGAAGAAATTCGATGGCGTGTGTGAATCCACAAGCCCGCACTGGGCCAGCATGGTGGATATGGCCCAATCACTCTTCGTGGGTAGGCCTACGTCCTGCAGTGGACTATTAAAAAAATGCTGGTACAGGGTACAGGATGCCTACGCGCTTCGACATAGGTAGACAGGTGTTTAATATAAATACTTAGGTACAATGCTGTCTTATGACTGTCTCGTGTCTGGCCACCGATGGTGTAATTCAACGCTCAACAGTTTCTAGAATGCGAATAACACGCAAAATACCGCTGTTATAAGTCACATGAGGAATTGAGCAGGCTCACAGGTCAGCACTGGAACAATAATACATTATCTGACCAAGGTCAAGTGCTCCTCAAATTTTAATTAACAGTTTACGTCACTATATCCCGACGCGTGAGGGGACTCGGTTGTTTACTTCCTATTTGATAACAATGATTAGATCATCCAATATACAGGGTTATTCCTAATTCAATAGCATCATTTTTGATGTACAGAATAAGCCCCTTAGGGGCTCAAAACTAACAACTTTTATTCTGCGACTTTTGTCGAAACTCAATGGCTGTTCCATACATTTTGTCGAGGGTGAACAATATTTTTCTATGGAACAACAACTTTTTTTTAAAAATTAATAACAGTCGTAGAACAAAAGTTGTTAGTTTGATGTATAGAATATGCCCCAAAAAGGATGCTAATTGATTATAAATAACCCTGTATATTGTAATCTCCTACTTGCATCGTTGTTATCAGTTAAATTTTGTCAAAACATACCGAAGTAGGTATCTTGTATTTTCTCACATAGGTAGTAAATAAATTTATTGACAAATTAAGAGTAAAAAGACTTTGCAAGTTAAATCTTAATCAATTGTCGAAACGAGACTCGAGAAAAAACAAACAGCTGTACCATACAAAATTGCAACTATGAATAGAATAAAATGTACGAAACAGCTGTTTTATTGTCGTATTCTGGGTTGCCCCTTAGATGAAAGTTGTTCATAAAGATGGTCTAAATCACCTCCTTTCGTCATAGTACAACAGTTCTGGATAATTATTTCGTGCTAGAAGTGCTAAAACTCTACCTAAATGTAGGTACTAACGCGAGGATTGTACGAGACGTACACGCGCGCTATTTTAGCATGATTTTTCCTTGTTGCGCAAAATTTCGTAAATAACTGGCTGGAATTCCTCTCAAGACTGAACTGTGACCAAGATAGCACATAATAACGTTAAAAACTGATAAATGGCATGGGTATTTTGACTTTACTGAAATATAAATGTAGGTACTTATTATTATAGAGGTACTACACGTAACTACTCGAGCAGACCTATCTAGCACGTCCAGTAGCGATTTAATGGATAAACCGGGTTAAACGGGGTTTCCCCCGAATATTAATTAAGCCAAGAAGATAGGTATCAACCTACCAGCTAAATAAAGATCACGTGCGAATAACTCGATCACTGAAAAATTGAGTAGTCAACTGGCAAATTTAGTAAACAATTTTCTCGAAAATTGCTTCCGTATCTCCATAATTGGAAAAGCATCGATAAATTGCCCACAGGGCGAAAACTTTATCATTGACGGCACTTTAAGCTAGTCGAGATTTTGAACACACCACTTTTTCTCGTTAGAATCGTCGTATGTGTGACAGCGAAGGAGAGAATCTCGATCATTTCAGAATTTCCAGGCCGATATTTATTCGATAAATGTGTTAAACTGCATCGTATTACCCTCGTCACGTAAATTTTATACTACAGAGTACACGTCACACGTAGGTACATATTTATCTGGTGGCATACTATCATGAAGTACCTAATTAAAGCTGATATCTTTCACGTGATGTTATTAGTAAGCCTTTCAGTACGCCCTTCGTAATTGGGCGTATTGATTTATTGTGATGGGAAGTTAATGAATACATCTCATATTTTCAAACCGACTCGACAAGAATTCCACCAAAATAGTGAAAACAAAATATAGATACTATGTGGAAAAAGCCTTCATATTGTTTTTATTGATCTAGAATATTAGGCTCAAAAAATCGCTTATGTTTGATAGTGTACCCAAATGTATTTACCACAAAAGATTTAAACAAGATTTAAACCCTGTTTTACCATGCAATTTGTACTGCTAAACATTGTCTAAAGCGTGCGTAAAACTTTTGTGGCGACGGTAGACTCTACGTCTGATTAGGAATGCATTAGGTTTACTTTAAAGTTTCGGACAACCAAGGAGGCTTATAAACTTTAAACGTAGAAGAAATATACGATCTCATAGGAGAGATATACGTAGGTACACAAATCATAATTTATTGTCATATCACTTTTCTTTTTCGTTTGTGGTACTGTACTGTACGGCATCATAAAGGTATCCTTTATAGTAGTTATGAACACCTGATAAGCGTGAGGTTTTCGATCACCTACAGTATTTTAGGTTCTTCACCCCAGAATTCCTATGATATACTGTGGTACACTACAATTGACATTAACATCTGTCTGGCAACTGCAGTGTCACCACTTTTACACCTCATCTGCTTAACTCAGTAGCGTCGCTGAAACTATTTCATTAAACCGCTCCAACATGAGTTTTGACATCAAAACTGGTAGATAGATTCCTATACTGTTTGTCGACCCTAACTACAAGGACAAGTCACCCGGTAATGCGACAGCCCTCCATCAAAGGGAGGAGGGGGCAATAAGTCCTACAGCTTATCAATCCTGCCCTTATCCTACTTGCTGGGGTCGGCGTCGCACGTTTCATTTTTAGGGTTCCGTACCCAAAGGGTAAAAACGGGACCCTATTACTAAGACTCCGCTGTCCGTCTGTCTGTCACCAGGCTGTATCTCATGAACCGTTATAGCTGGAAAGCTGAAATTTCCATACATGATGTAGGTATTTCTGTTACCGCTATAACAACAAATACTAAATACAGAAGAAAATTAAGATTTAAGGGGGCTCTCATACAACAAACCTAAATTTTTAAACCGTTTTTCGCTAGATAATAATAATGGTAACAGGTAGATGCTTGAAATATTCACAGAATATTTAGTTGTATATTCAATTCAATAATAAATAAATAAAATAAATATTTAAGGGGGGCTCCCATACAGTACGGAACCCTTCGTGCGCGAGTCCTACTCGTACTTGACCGATTATTAGACTCTATCAAACGTCACAACATTGACTCCTTCATATTGTTATCAGCGTTCATAGATGAGTTAAAAATCTATTAAAAATTATAAAGTAACCCATGGACGTAGTATGTGAGTACGCGAGTGAGTAGCATCTGGCTGTTTATCTCAGCGTCTATATAAGTGCGCGTACGCAGCGGCGTGCGGTACACTATCGTATTCAGTCGCACAAGTACTACGCCGGCAGATTGTTTATACGAATTGACTTGGTCAATAAAATTAACAATAATGTTGAAGACTGTGGTGGTGCTTGCGCTGTTGATGGTCCTGAGAGTTTTTGCAACTCCTTTGCACAGCAGACCCACTACTTTATACGAAGGTACGTGCAACTTTTAAGTGCAAGACTAATATCATGAGTAAAACTGATACCATTAATTTTTCATTCATCATTGTTTATAGATTTGAGTAAGCAATTGATAAATATATTTTATGATAAGCGTAAATTTTATTTTGAGTCGATAGGTTTAAAGTGTGTGCGATAGAGCAAAGCTCTACGCTCTTTGTTGATAATGTAAAAGTACAATTTGTACTTTTCTTTTCAGTGATGATATTGATTTCTCAAAATAAATAATTTATCGAAGTTTTAAAGTATGCCAATAATATATTATAATGGATGCAATAACAAGCACTTGAATTATCTTTAGACCTTCCAGGGTCTGGGGATGACCGAATTGCTTTTTATGTAGTAGTAGTTTTAGCCTATATAAGTAGTGTTGTAATTTGATGTAGTTAGTGTAGGTAATGTAGGGACTTGCCATTTAAAAAAATAAGATGTAACTTATAAACTTTTTTAAACCACGTGTTTTCGTTCACTTAAGTAAGTATTTAAATAGATTCTTCTCAATGTTATTAAGTTGCTTATGGTTTGTGTTCCTATATATAGCTAATATTGATTTATTATTAATTTAATTATTTTCTTATTAATGGAATAATAAATTATGTACTTCTCTCAGTGTAAGGTAGAGTAAGACTATATTTTTGTACTATGATGCGCATTTCATTAGACTTTTCATTCTCTTGCTTGCTCATTCTAAAAAATTCAGCCAAGCGTGTTTTTTCGTTCTTATTTTCTAAGTTATTTTTAAAATTTCGCCGCATTTTTATGACAGACTTACCTTATTTTTAATTATAGGAATTGCTACTAGCGAATTTATATTAGCGTGGAATGGTAGTTTATATCTGATTTAGCATAGCAAAGTGATATTTTAGTTCATTTATATTTTTTTTTTCTGTATTATTTTTAGACAATTATCAACTGTATAATTCCTGTTCCCTAACCTAGCTATTAATTGTGTAGAGATCGTTACTAACTTAATTTTATCAAGGTAAGTATAACTTTTAAGAAAATAATTATAATTTATATACTTATGTTATGATAATTAATTTATAATTAATGATTAGGCCATTCGAATTTCTGTTTTTCGAATAACTAAATATGCATTATATTGTTATTAAATACGTACGTAGTTACTGAGCCAAACAAGACAACAGTTAAACACATTTTTGAGAGTAAAAAAATATTTATTCTACCACATTTCAATTTTAACTTAAAATTAAAACTAATTATTAATTAAATTATTCATTATTAATATGTTCAAAATGCATTATTTACGTTCCATAGGGGTTTGCTCTACTTTATACATTTAGCTATTGCATACACACAAAAAATATCCTTACATAGTATAAAATAAAGTTGCTATTTTTGTCTGTTTGTTTGTCTGTATGCTTAAATCTTTAAAACTACGCAACGGTTTTGATGCGGGTTTTTTTAATGGATAGAGTGATTCAAGAGGAAGGTTTATATGTATAATACACCTGTGCGAAGCCGGGGCGGGTCGTCTAGTTTTCGATAAATTTATGATACGGGTACCGACCCAGATTTTCAAATATGTTTACCTATTGCTTAACTTAATATTTACATATTTTCCTGGAAAATTCTCCTAAAAAGTTAGATACTTGAACTTATTGCATCAATTGCACGATTTACAAAATTTGTTTATTTGCAAATGAAGTTAAGCAGTGTGCCACAATAGGTACCTATAAGCTAAATGTCAAAGCTTGAAGAATTCTGTTACCTAAATTGATCGTGTAGAGACTACTAATACAATTTTATAATAAAATCGGCCAATTACGAGTTGGACTCGCGCTTGAAGTGTTCCGTACCTCGGCAAAAAAATCACGATTGTTGTATGAGAGCCACCCTTGAATATTTATATTGTCCTGTTTTTAGTATTTGTTGTTATAGCGGCAACACAAATACATTATATGTGAAAATTTCAGCTTTCTAGCTATAACGGTTCATGAGATACAGCCCGGTGACAGACAGGGAGACAGATGGACAGCGGAGTCTCAGTAATAGGGTCCCGTTTTTACCCTTTGAGTACGGAACCCTAAAAATGAGACAAACAACATCAATACCCAATTATTTTCTTTTCTTTATTTTATAAAACAGCACAAAAAACCTTGCTTGAAATTTTTGCGAATTCTTTCTGTCTCTGTTATTTCAGCTGACTACTATAAATTATATCTTATTGTTTTTTCCCTCTATAAACATCAATGTTTGCCTAATTGTAACAAAAAAAAAACAAAAAAAAATCGGTCACATACCAAGTATGATTTTTTCCCACGTTATCCGCAGATAAATAACAAAAAATACGATATTATTGTGTGATTTACTACCGGTTATGTTATCATTGTTTATATTAAGTTTATTTCTTGGCGTTTAATAAAGATAAAATGTGTTGTCCAGCTATTATATAATTATGTACCCCATCGCTTAACTTTTTATGACGTTGCAATAAAATTATTAACAGAAACAACAAGGTACATACTGCTGAGCTTGTCCTTTCTGGGACTCTTAAAATAACATCTACCGACGCAAAAATAATAATAATAATTCGTAATAGACCGCAGGGGCGGCTTTGTGGCGAGCCGTCGCCGCGTCGGTTAGTGGCGACCTGGCGACACCGCAAACCCTGATTCCCTGGGGCTAAATGAGACCACTGATTTCTCTCTTGCCTTAACTGGCTGGCTTGGAGTGGAAACCGCAAGAGCTAAGAACCTAAGATTCAGGGTGGAAGTGTTAAAGGGCATAACGCCGCGAGTAGCGTCTAGTGAAAGCGCAGCACACCTCTCGACACCCGACAGCCGTCCAAAACTCCACACCAATGTTGCCCCTCCGGCGCCAACTTACGGTAGCCTTTATGTGGGCCATTTAGTGGACGGCAAGTCACCATCCGCTACGAAATTTTGAAATGGGGCATATATAGCGGGTGCCGAACCTGATTCCATAGTCCAATTTTACATAACATTTAAATTTCACTACAATAGCCTAATTTCAATATTTCAAGTCTTTCTATATGCCATAGTTTCTTTTTCACGCTATATTTTTTTTACCTACTGCTGTTTTTATATTTCAAAACTGTGAAAGGGGCCTCTCAATGTTGGCTTTGGTTCCATTGATGTCTAATAAAGGACCAGGCCAAGCCTGTGAATTCAATTGAATAAAGAGATAATAATAATGATATTGTAAATCTCTAGCCCTTTCATTACTTGGGATAAAACAAACACCTTTTTAGTCTTCTACTTTATTGAATCGTATGGTGTACCACTTTATGGTGGTGGGACTCTTTAGCAGAGCACGCCTGGGAAAGTATAATACCTATTACACCAACCGCTAAAAAGTAGTGTTGAACCTACTTCGGATTGAAGGGCAATATTTCCAAAGAATTTCCTAGGCAACACGACATACAAAGTAAGCTTTTAAACCTAGGCCGGGTAGCTAGCCCTTTTATCAGACATTTTAAGCCACCTGAAGGCCTTTGACATGGCTAAACGGTTAAAACAACTAGCCAACCGAGCCAGGGTAGCGCTCAGTTATAAATGTCACCCTCGGTCATCCATCCAAAGACTGACGGAGATTTAAGCTCTTAATGGTATATCAGAGAGATACTGTGTTGTGTTGCGCAAGGTTTTGCCTCGTAGTACGTACCTACTGTTCAAATTTGAAAATTCAAAATTATCGCTTAAACTTAAGCTGTTTACCTTACATACTCGTATATAGGTATTTCAATCAGACTGCACACTCATAGCAACTCGAGTTTCGAGTTCCGGTAATCGTCAACAGTTTCCAACAATCAAAAACTAACTTTGTCATCGATTACAGCAAAATCGATTACAAAGTTAGTTTTTGATTGCTGCAACTAGCAATTCTGAAATATTTATCGGTTTTTAAAGTTGCTGGTTTCCTGAACTCTCAATCGCAATTCGCAACGCGTCGTGCGATTTCAAACCCTCTTTCCCTCACCCTGTGCCCGGCAATGCCAGTGTCTGTCACAGATGCCATACAACTACCAACTCTTTACAGGAAACTTTTAACAAGTTGATAGTTACTCGTACCTCAAAATCAGGTTAACGTATACCTCGTCCCGTCACTCAATCACATAGAAAAACTAATTTGTAACATTGATAAGAATTTTATTGTTTCTAGAACTTTCTATTTTTATTTTTGATCGTACGATAACTTAAGTAAGTAGGAATTTAGAGATCTCTGAGTAAGAAGCCAAGCTAGAACAAAATAGTAAGAGGTCACTTCCGGTCAGTGGCAGATTTACGAGCAGGCTGAGTAGGCTGGAGCCTAGAGCGGCAGATTTTAAGTTATGGCAAATTTCGGAACATTTATTTTATTTTTGACAAAAATACAAAATGAAATAGTCGCATATTGGAGTGGATCAGCAGATGAGAGGGGGGAGGGACACCATTGCTTCCGGTTCCGCCACCTCTCTAGATTCAAATAACGTTGTACATCTCTCCCAGATTGAAATTAAAAACAAAGTGACCCATTAGGCCATATAATCAATTCGTCAACTGATAGAGCCCGTATTCGACACACGTGATCTGGCGCTCCGATACCGTCGCGTCGTCGGAAGTCATGTGCTTTGTATGCTTGTGTGCGTTTGTGTGTTAACACGGATCTCAGTGTGAGTCGATCGTATTATTGTTTACTTTTAAAGCTGGTGGTGATTATTATTTGACGTATGTCGCTTCGCTAGCATAATGTACGAGATGGGGTCGGAATGGTACTCCAATTGTACGAGTATATACTACCTACTTGCCATTTTGGGCGATTTTGAAAATGAATATTCCTTCGGGATCCTGAGAAACTTACTATTTTTAACCGACTTCCAAAAAGGAGGAGATTTTATGTTTGTCTGTATGTATCTTTTTTTTTTGTGTATGTTCATCGATAATTTCGCCAATTGTGAACCGAATCGAAATTTAATTATTTTTAATTCGAAAGGTATACTCCCGAAGTGGTACCATTTCAATTTTACTGGAATGGGTTTAGCCGTTTTTGTAAAAATCAACAATAATGTAAGCAATTCGAGCGAAATATCCGAATTTTGTACACGATGGAAGGCGGTTTTGCTATTTTTTGCGAAAAATAATTATTAGAGATTATAATTTACTATTTGGCCCGCAGCTTCGGCCACGTGATGTTTTGATTTTTGTGCTATCCCATAGAAACCTTTTATTTTTTCGGGATAATAAGGAGCCTATGCCACTTTCCGCCTTTCAAACTATGTCCATGCCAAAAATCAAGTCAATCCGTTGCTCCGTTGCTGCGTGAAAGAGGAACAAACTAACAACTACACTTTGGGAATTAGAGCTAGTATTAGTTAGGATAGGTACGTCGCTTTAACAATAGTACCTGTTTAATTTTCAGTCAGAAGCTTATAAAATTGTAAATAAAATGTTTTGAAAGAAAATGAAGAAAAGTTAAGAACTCGAAACAAATTGAAATTTAGCTTAAGGATTAGCTTTTCAACCAAAAACCTTTTGAAACTTTAGAAACTAAATTTTAGTTGAAAAATGTTTTGAAAATCACGGAAATCACGCTGACTCTCGAGATTTTAGGTCTTATCCAAGTTTATCCATGTTATGCTTACGTTCATTTTTTTCTGCAAGTACCTATCAACTTAAGATTGAACTACCTATTCCAACTCCTTGTCATAATTTAACATGTGCACTAGAGTATTATTATATTAACAAATATGCTAAATTTCATATATTTAGGTTAAATAGTTTTCGAGTTTTGAAGGGGCAAAAGCGGCTCGAAATGGTTCGTGTAATATTACACACGGCTGCTGCGTCGCATTTTTCTTAGTCTTGGCTGGACACGCTGCCGCGTGTCTAGATCTTCTTTTGATCTGGATACGAGTATGTAGTAAGTAGCGGATTCACCAATAGACTGAGTAAAAGTTAGAAAATTTATTTTAAAATTAAAGAAAACAAAGGGTAGGAAAGTCGAGTAGGTTTTATTCAAGAAAACGTGAGTGCCTGTATAATACCTGTGCTGTATTTTAATCTCAAAAGAACCATAAGATACTAACTTACAATATGTACCTACCGATCTGCTAACACTGTAGACTTGAGAGCTCTGTGTATATGGTGTCGCCAAAATTTAAAGAATACTTTATACTTAAACAGGAAAGAATACTAATACCAACTGATATTTCTTGTCAAAATTAAAAATTAACCCATACACTACAAAGGTCAAGTTACCTGTGCTTACTTCTCTCCTTCTTGAAAGAGCAATAATTGTAGATTATGTACCAAGAGAACCAAGTGGTGTCTTACGTCACCGGCGACAAATTGGACCCTGAGCGTAGCGAGGAAGGCTATAGTTTACTCCCGAGCTCAGCGTGGGTGTTTGCGAGGGAATTATTTAGAGTCCTGAGTGAAGCGAGGAGTTCAAATCGCCCAATACGAAGACAGAGACTTTGTTCTAGTGGTGCATACTCTACTTTTCATACCTCCTGCGAGAAAAGAAAACCCCAGGAATATGAGTAATACTTACTTCATAAACTCACTGGGCAACTCGGTATTGTTTACAATAACATAAAACAAATTAGAATGTACTTACGGATTTTCATAGAATTGCACATAAATCCGTAATTAAACATAACGTAAACACTACGTGAAAAACACAAGACCATGGCCAGCTCGATTATCATGGCCTAACTAACATGAGCACTGGAAAGAGGTTTTATTATATAAAATCAAATAAAACCTCCTTACAATGCCCGTTGCCGTGCAATGTAAAGAGGTTTTATTCGATTATACAAAATTAAGCCTCTTTACAATGTCTTTAAATGTTCCAAGTTAAGTAATTTCATACGAATTATACGTTCCAAATTTAAATCACTTTACTCCCTAGGGAGTTTCATACAACATTATTGACCTCCTATAGTCTTTGAGATTGTGTTAAGATATTAATGACTTGTTTTACATTGAGATTGTACGACATAATAATTGATGAGTCATTTACGAGCAGGTGGTATAAAAATATTTTTGTGAACTAGGTTTTTAAATTGTAGAGGTCGATGGGTCGGCAAAATTTCATTAGACTTTTGGTGGGAAATGTGTAAACTCGCCACTGGGTAGGTATACCTAGTTTGTGTTATAGGTCAAATCACACAACTTGGCGGTTGTGATGTTAGCTACAAGCTGCGGATAACCTAAACCTCGCGCTGCTGTTAAGTGAGCTTCAGTCAGGATTGGATTATATATATAACTATAACTAACATCACAGCCGCCAATATGTTTGATTCGACCTATACCACAGAGATGATTTATAGCACTGAAACGAGCTCTCTCACTGTGGATCTTAATAGCAAACTGAATGTAACCCAATGAGGTATGCAAAATTATAAAAACTTAAATTAAAAATTTTAAAAACCCCCGACACAAAAACCTACCTAAAAAAAGTACGAAAAGAATTTTGGTTCTTCCATCCCCACTTTAACCCACCATAACTCTTAAACGACTCAATCGATTTTTATAAAACATAGCTAAGAACACTCTCGACTAAGTCTCCTTTCATCCAAAAAAAACTAAACTGAAATCGGTTCAGTGGTTCGGGCGCTATGATGCCACAGACAGACAGACAGACAGACAGACAAACAGACAGACAAACAGACACAAACAAACTTATAACACCCCTCTTTTGCGTCGGGGGTTAAAAAGAGCTATACTCTGAGTAGTCTGAGTCTTTCTATGAGATCGAATCAGTAAAAAAATAAAACAAATCGAAATACTTACTCGTATATCAGTTAAATAAGTTAAAATATAGGTATAATTGAAAAGATAATTTTAGTATTATTGACTATTATGACTATATAAAATGTTCAATTTTGTTAACTGACTTCCAAAAAGGAGGAGGTTCTATGTTTGTCTGTATGTATTTTTTTTGTATATGTTCATTGATAATTTCGCCTATTGTGAACCGAATCGAAATATTATTTTTTGGTTTGAAAGGGTATACTCAAGAGGTGGTCCCATTTATGTTCTACAGAAATCGGCTGAGCCGTTTTTGAAAAATCAGCAATAATGTAAACAATTCGAATTGTGTATACGATGGAAAGCGGTTTTGCAATTTTTGCGAAAAATAATTATAAGCAATGTTTTCGTGTTGGTGCCAGACTCTACCAAAGCTGAGCGTAGATGAGATAAGCGGAGACGAGGTGCGTTTCGTACTCTGTTTTAACCGTTAAGCCATGTCAGAAGCCTTCATGCGGCTTAAGGATTCTGACACCAGGGTTGACCACCCTTCCACGTACGTCTACATACCTATAGTGGACGTACGTGGCCATTTTTGCTTATCAATAATTAATCGGCCAAGTACGAGTCGGACTCGCGCATGGAGGGTTCCGTACTGTATGGGTGCCCCCCTTAAATATTTATTTTATTTTATAATTTATTATTGAAGTGAATATACAACTAAATATTGTGTGAAAATTTCAAGCTTCTACCTGTTACCATTATTAATATAGAGTGAAAAACGGCTAAAAAAATCAGGCTTGTTGTATGGGAGCCCCTATTAAATATTTATTTTATTCTGTTTTTAGTATTTGCTGTTATAGCGGCAACAGAAATCATCATCTGTGAAAATTTCAGCTGCCTAGCTATCACGGTTCATGAAATACAGCCTGGTGACAGACAGACAGACAGACGGACGGACAGCGGAGTCTTAGTAATAGGGTCCCGTTTTACCTTTTGGGTACGGAACCCTAAAAAAGTAAGTAAGTTAATATGGGCAGGGAGGGTAATCCTGGTGTCAGAGTTTTTAAGCCGCCCGAAGGCCTGACATCGCTAAATCGTTAAAACAACCGGGTGCTACAATTTAACGTGTTATCTGAGCCACCGTAGCGCTCAGCTGTAAATGCCACCCACGGTCATCCTTCCGAAGACTGACCGTGCTGTACGTTGCTTAACACCTAGTCAAACTACATTAATTATCAACGGTTCAACGTTCATAGAGCAGAGTATTTTGGTATAACTTTAAACTGTTTTCCCGACCAATTCCTTCGAACATTTAAACGTCGATATGATTAACTGGAAAATAAAATAAAATACCTACGTGTAAAATCCAATAAGCATTTTATATCAGTTAAAGAGGTCAGTGTCGAAGTAAACGCGGAATATACATTACACAGATCCACGTCAGACCGCCGGCATTGGCCTGATTAGAGTCGAATCAAAATAATGAACGATATAAATAACTCAAGGACTGCTATGGTGAGGAAGAGTGGGAATAGTCCGTTACTCAGCTTAAAGGTTCCCACTCACGATCGAGGCTTTTGGCACCACGCCATATGACTTAACTCAAATGGACTGACACCACGTACGCCGCACTGATTAACATCAGGCTGTATGTAGTCAAACGCAAACCAATTTAAAACAAAAAAATATAAAAACATACGTGCCTCAAGTTACGTACCCTATTCACGCGATGACGCTATTTAAAACGTGATGCGAACGCGCAACGTAAAATGGCTTAACTAAAAGAAAACAAAAAAATATCAAGTCGATGACTAAATTAGACTAACGCATAAGTATGTATCTACGTACTCTACTCAAGATCACTACTTCACGACGGCGAAATTATGACAATTACAAATGACTTCTGTGAAACGGAATTAAGCCAAAAACATACACCACTTCAAAATGATGCCGAATGTGCGAATATTCACGGAGAGCGTGACGCGATGGTATCTACCTTTAGGCATGCATCTACACTGTACAAACCTAGTATCTATAGATACACAATAAGCCCGATTACAGAGGCGCCATCGTAATTATATTAGCTAAATAGCATAGTTCTGTTTCTTTTTCACTTTAGACATTCGATAGAGAAAACGCTTTTTACGTTGCTATTAAATTTACGCTGGCACCGTGATATCTTATGACGATATCAAGGCAAAGGCACTGCTCGTTGTTGATTAAACATCGGGCTGAAAAAAAAATGATAGAGGTGAATGAAAATTAGTTTAAAATCATGCCAAAATACTTGTGGTATACATTCACGACCAAAGACTATTTATTATACATCAGTAGTACTTAGTATAATATTGGGCATTCTGCCCCACCTTTGTCGCTCCGTTGACTTATATAATTCGATCTATAAAGGTATATGAGGTTATAGGTACCTATTACCCATACCTGCCCATGACTGCCTCAATGGCTCAGTGGTTAGTGACCCTGACTTCTGGATCAAAGAGGTGTGGGTTCGATCCCCACCCAGGGCAAACATTTATGTGATGAACCTAGGTGTTTTCTCTGTGTCTGGGTGTTATTTAGTTAATATCTATGTATATAAGTATGTATTTAAAATATGTGTAAGTAGTATATCAGTCTCTGGCAGCCATATCATAAGCTTTGCTTAGTTTGGGGTCAGAGACAGTGTGTAAGATGTCCCCAAATATTTATATTTATTTATATTTATACCTATTTAATATTTGGTAGGTACATTTTAAAATTAATTTTTAATTGAGCTAATTGTCTAAATAAGTAATTTTAATTGTGCAATCAGTTTAACGGGTTGATCGTATAATATTGGTTAACCCAATGTTATACTACTATCAGTAAATCACGCCATTTGGTGTGATTTCATGACCGTGAATGGCTATCTTAAGGTCACGTATTCACGTGTATGAGGTGTGTAGATGTAGGCTTGCAAGGGAAAACTCACAAACAACTTAGAACTCAATTGAATATTAAAATATGTAATTTTTTAAACGTATGCTATGTTGTCATTCTTTTATTAACCATGTAGCCAAATTAGCAATTACTACGGGCCCCGCTTATAAAGGGGGCCCCTCGTTTCCAGACCTGCCCATGCCTCGTCAGATCAAGCCAATGTAGAATGCTAAGGGCCCCGCGCTTGCTAAATCTGGCACTGATGCTATGCAAAAGTACGAGTACATTATCACGTTCTCCCTAACAACTGCTCGGACTCAGTAATATAAAATATTTAGTAAATTGCCAAATAATCTACAAGATATCGAAGAAGAAAACTGTTTCATAAAAGAACTAAAAAGTATCTTACTAACCAAATGCTATTACACATTAGATGATTTTTTTTAGTAATAATTTAGAATTTAGAAAACATAACAATAAACCATTCCAATAAAAGCGATAAAATTGCCATATATGGGGTCATATATATTAATAACTATAAAGAATGTGTTACTTAGAACCACATTTAGGTAAATATTACATGTGTTGCAATAAATGATTGAGTGTTGAGTCTCTGACCATTTTTATAGGTAAACTCAGATTTTCTGTTTTTGAACTCACTAGTTCAGTAACGTTGGCTGATATTCCACTAGAAATGTGCAAGATATCGCTATGGTGGACGAGGCAACCTAAATAAAACCCATTTTCAACGGTCACACAGTTAATCTTGTTAACCCACGCTTATACGAGTTTGAGTTTATCCCGAAATTTCGAGTAAACCGCCAGAAAGTATTTGGGAAAACGGATACCTATTTTATAAACCTAGGTACATAAAATAATCGGCCAAGTACGAGTCGGACTCGCGCACGGAGGTTTCCGTACTGTATGGGAGCCACCCTTAAATATTTATTTTAATTTTATTATTTATTATTGAAGTGAATATAAACTAAATATTCTGTGAAAATTTCAAGCATCTACCTGTTATATAGAGCGAAAAACGTCTAAAAATCAGGTTTGTTGTATGGGAGCCCCCTTAAATATTTATTTTATTCTCTTTTTAGCATTTGTTGTTAAAGCGGCAACAGTACATCATCTGTGAAAATTTCAGCTGCCTAGCTATCATGGTTCATGAGATACAGCCCGGTGAAAGACTGACAGACACAGACGGACAGACGGACATCGAAGTCTTAGTAATAGGGTCCCGTTTTTCCATTTGGGTACGGAACCCTGAAAACTAGCGACCCGTCCCGGCCAAGTTTATCCCGAAATTTCGAGTAAACCGCCAGAAAGGATTTGGGAAAACGGATACCTATTTTATAAACCTAGGTACATAAAATAATCGGCCAAGTACGAGTCGGACTCGCGCACGGAGGGTTCCGTACTGTATGGGAGCCACCCTTAAATATTTATTTTAATTTTATTATTTATTATTGAAGTGAATATAAACTAAATATTCTGTGAAAATTTACCTTAATCTACCTGTTACCATCTATACCAATATTATAAAGAGGAAAGATTTGATTGTTTGTTTGTTTGTTTGCATTGAATAGGCTCCGAAACTACTGAACCGATTTGAAAAATTCTTTGACTGTTGGGAAGCTACACAATCCCCGGATGTTATAGGCTATATTACATTTTCAAAAAAATTAGGGATCCTTGCTAAAACTCCAATAAAGTAACTCAAGGTGTAAAAAAATACCTTATAATTTAAATATTATGTAATCTGAATATGTAAAAAGTTTTTAATATTTAACTGTCATAGTCTATTGGTTATTGTTACCCTAGCAACCAAAAATAAGTATGTCACTTCTGTCAAATGTTTGAAATATAAACAGCTAACAGTTTACAGCTTTAAACCTTAGATTATGCTTTAAACACATTGAATTATAAATTTCATTGCTTAGACACATATTCAGCTTTATTTAATTTAACTGTGTAGCTACAGGCCCGTTTCCGTCGTCATAATTCCTGTTCAACAGTTAGCAAATCATTTATGAGGTACAAAGGCAATTTACTTATATTTTCTACCATTTTAAAATGCTCAGAAGATCAAGATCTCAACTTTCTAGACATAGTTCCCAGGCAAGGCGACGGCATCAAAAATACGTCGTAATGAAGAATCTTCATCGGAAACTGAAAATCGTCTTGAAAGCCGGAGAGAATACGCGTCACAATCGCGTGCCAGAGAGTCGATTATCGAGCGTTCCCAGAGGCTTGCCGAACAACATTAGAGAACCTTCCAAGTCCGCGCGCGAGATTCGAGTACAGAGCGTTCGTAGCGGCTTGAAGAGCAAAATAATAGAAATATTCTAACTCGCACTACGGAATGAATCGAACTCTGAGCATTCCCAACGCCTACGAGATCAGAGAGAAAGACAGAATACGTTAACAACTAGAGTTCGAACTCAAATTTTAGCTCACAGTAGCAGATCAGCATTCAGATACGATCCACAAATAGATTATGCTCAACAGCCTTCCGTCCAAATTGGAACCATGAATAAGATTTTCCCTAAGTGTTATGCAAAAAAATGGGACGATGAACCTAATGGTATATGCTGTGCACTGGTAAAGTTAGTCTCCCCAATATTGAAGAGCCGCAACAACCAATAAAAAAACTTTTGACAAGTAATCATTCACTAGCCGGACATTTTTTAACCAACATACGAAAGTACAATAGTGTCTTCCAGATGACTTCGTTTGGCGCGAAATAAATCTATACCAATATTATAAAGAGGAAAGATTTGATCGTTTGTTTGTTTGCATCGAATAGGCTCCGAAACTACTGAACCGATTTGATAAATTCTTTCACTGTTGGAAAGCTACGTTATCCTTGGATGCCAAAGGCTATATTATATTTCTTAAATAATTAAGAGATACTAAAACTCCCATGTAACCCAAGGTGTACAAAAATTACCTAAAATATTATGTACATCGCGTGCGCTGCGAAAACTATTGATGATACAATAAAATAATGTACTACGACTTTGTAGAGCTTATCATTATTTACAAAAAGTTTCCCGACAGAGTATGTCTATCTATTATACTTAGTTAAGCCACAATAAGTGTTCTTTTATTTGAAAATTTTAATTGAAATGCCGCCGCAAGTTAAGGCTCTTTATATCATGGTATAATATTATGTAAACCTTTTTCAAAATAAACTACTTTATATTCAGGAATAATTCAGGACCTTTATATAACTTTTTAAGTTGTTCAATTCAGACATTTCATTCGAAAGATATCATGAGTTTAAAAATGTAAGTATTAGAAAGAAATCGCGTGGTCGCCGCTCACCCCGCTCGGCTAGCTAGGCATCACCATGTTTTATCTCCGCTATTCCTGTAGGTACCTGTACCTATACCAGCCTTTTTTAATAGTCCACTGCAGGACATAGACCTACCCACGAAGTGTGATTGAGCCATATCCACCACGCTGGTCCAGTGCAGGTTGGCGAATTCATATAGGGCATCCGAGCATCGAATGTAAATGTAGCGTCTAATGTGTTTTAAAAAAAAGACTTTCCTTTTACTGCTTACAATTTTAACGAAAGTATAAAGAAAAGTAATATGAAATAGACATGAAACCGCGACCGCGTTGTAATCTATTGAGTAGCGAGAGAATCTACCTACGGTTGGGCCATATCCACCACGCTGGCCCAGTGCGGGTTGATGGATTCCTATAATAATACGTAATCCAGTTCTTTCTACGGACGTAGGTATGCAGGTTGCCACACGATATTTTCATTCACGGAAAAGCCAGTGATGTGAAATTCCGTACCTAAATTCCAAAGAAACTCATTGATACGGGATCGGGATTTGCACCTAACAACTCACGATTTTAAGATAGGTGTTACTACTAGACCACCACTGCTATATACCTCCTCTATCTACAGATTTGGAAAAGCTAACTTAGGCAACCGACATACAGACGATTTATAATTTCTGTTATAGTGATAGTGAGTGGAGTGAGTGTCCTGACACATAGTACGTAAAACGAACGATCGATGGGGCTTTAAAGTTCTCGAATGTAGACAATGTATTGGCAAGTGTAGAGAAGGTCTTCACGTGAATCTGAGATCTGGTCGAGACCATCGGAACACGTTGGATGCCAGCGCTTCCATTGGTTCCATCACAGCTTTTTGGGTTAGCAAGTTGAAGAGGCCTTAGGTAGGGCACACAATTCGTAGAAGTAGAACTGATAGACAATATTGTACAAAGTACTCGAATGAAGAAAAGATCAAAAAAACTGTATATTAGAACGTCAACTAACTTACGTTGATAGAATCTAGACGGACTGCGGGCTGCGGGTCTCTAATATTATAACCGTTTAAAAACTCTGAAGCCAGGGATAGCCACCCGACCCATATGAAATTACTTTTATTTAGATAGGCAAAAACTATCTTTACTTTATGTAAATAGTCGAACAGATTAAGACTACGATTCGATCGATTCTACTGCAAAATTGATTCATTATTGACGGAATGATCGCGTAACATACATACAAAATGAAACACACAGTCGAATTGCGAACCTAACTTTTTGGTGGATACATGGATGGACGCTGGATGCAAAATTCTTGCAATGGTTTTATTTGGTGTTATTCAAGATCTAAAAAGTGAGCCCTATATTAAGCAGTGGGTGTTCTATGGAAAAAAATATTTGCTTATATGAGACTGTAATATGAAAATGCGCTAAAATAACTGTGTTCATGTGAGTGACATATCTACATTACGTGGTAGGTAAATAGGCACAATACTCAGAAAATCTGTCTTCTTTAACCAATCGTACCCGGGCGAAGCCGGGGCGGGCCAGCTAGTTATTAATATAGAGCGAAAAACGTCTAAAAATCAGGTTTGTTGTATGGGAGCCCCCCTTAAATATTTATTTTATTCTCTTTTTAGCATTTGTTGTTATAGCGGCAACAGTATATCATCTGTGAAAATTTCAGCTGCCTAGCTATCATGGTTCATGAGATACAGCCCGGTGAAAGACAGACGGACATCGAAGTCTTAGTAATAATAGATTTCGCGCAACTTATAACTAACTTCACAGGCGCGAAGAAGTTTGATTCGGGCTATACCTAAAGGAGAGTTGGTTTATCACTACATAGTATATAACAAAGTCGCTTCCCTGTCTGTTTGTCCCTATGTATGCTTATATCTTTAAAATTACGCAACGGATTTTGATGCATTTTGTTTTATAGATAGAGTTATTCAAGAGGAAGGTTTATATGTATGATATACCAGTGCAAAGCCGGGACGGGTCGCTAGTTTTTAGGGTTCCGTACCCAAAGGGAAAAACGGGACCCTATTACTAAGACTTCGATGTCCGTCTGTCCGTCTGTGTCTGTCTGTCTGTCACCGGGCTGTATCTCATGAGCCATGATAGCTAGGCAGCTAAAATTTTCACAGATGATGTATTTCTGTTGCCGCTATAACAATAAATACTAAAAACAAAATAAAATAAATATTTAAGGGGGGCTCCCATACAACAAACCTGATTTTTAGACGTTCGTTTTACGCTCTATATTAATAATGGTAATAGGTAGATGCTTGAAGTTTTCACAGAATATTTAGTTTTATATTCACTTCAATAATAAATAATAAAATTAAAATGAAATAAATATTTAAGGGTTTTTGAGCACTCAGAGTGCTCAAAAACCCTACAAAACATGCTGCAACAACTATCAAATGAAAGTGCAAAGGCAGGTCTGTCAATGAACACGTCAAAAACAAAAATAATGACGAACTCCTCGCAATCAGAAAGCATCAAAATTAACAACAGAGAAATAGAATACGTAGACGAATATATTTATTTAGGTCAATTGGTATCTACAAAAAACTCAATGCAAAAGGAAATACAAAGAAGAGTAACTAATACTTGGAAAAGGTTTTGGTCTCTCAGCGAAGTTATGAAAAATAAAGAAATGCCTATCAAAGAAAAAAGAAAAATTTATAATACCTCTATCCTTCCATGCTTAACGTACGGGTGTCAAACCTGGGCGCTTACAGAACAATTAGCTGAAAAAATAAATGTTTGCCAGAACAGTATAGAAAGAAGCGTAACAGGAGTCAAAGTAAGAGGCCAGGCTAGGGCATTATAAATTTATAGTCAAAGACGTTTTAGAAATGGTACATGCCTGTACCATTTATTTGAATAATAATATGAATAAATTTTATGTGTGTATTTGTATAGGACATAAAATTTAGATTAACTGCCCCGGAAAACGTTACTTATCCTTCAAAAATTTTTGAGGGAGCCTATGTGACCTGTTCTCAGACCTACCAAGTATAGGTATACACAAATATAATTTATGAAAATGCGTCAGTCATTTCGGAGGAGTTAAGCATAGTTGAATTTTGTCTACAGGTCAGAGGCCTTCAGGCGGCTTTAATAACTCTAACACCATCAGGGCTAGTCACCCGGCCTATACGAACTAACTTACTTACTTACTACCTCTATATTCCAGATCACAGAGCGATACAACAAGAATCGCCGTGCGCAGTGCAGGGCGGCATGTGCCAGGAGCTTGAGGACTGCAACCCGAGCGAGATAGTGCGAGTGGCCGACTTGTGCCCCCAGCAGAGCCACCGTGGAATCGTGTGCTGCTACTATGTGAGTCACATCAAATTTGTACTACTCCTGTTCTTGGCCTCTGAGACCTCTACAGCTGACCAAGCATAAGCAAGCGCGGAAGGCACTTCAACCTCAGTGAAATCGTGCGAGTGGCCGACTTGTGCCCCCAGCAGAGCCACCGTGGAATCGTGTGCTGCTACTATGTGAGTCACATCAAATTTGTACTACTCCTGTTCTTGGCCTCTGAGACCTCTACAGCTGACCAAGCATGAGCAAGCGCGGAAGGCACTTCAACCCCAGTGAAATCGTGCGAGTGACCGACTTGTGCCCCCAGCAGAGCCACCGTGGAATCGTGTGCTGCTACTATGTGAGTCACATCAAATTTGTACTACTCCTGTTCTTGACCTCTGAGACCTCTACAGCTTACCAAGCATGAGCAAGCGCGGAAGGCACTTCAACCCCAGTGAAATGGTGCGAGTGGCCGACTTGTACCCCCAGCAGAGCCACCGTGGAATCGTGTGCTGCTACTATGTGAGTCACGTCAAATTTGTACTCCTGCTGTTGGCTTCTAAAGCCTCTATACAGCTTACAAAGCAAGGGACAGCGCGGAAGGCACTGCAACCCGAGTGAGATCTCGCGAGTGGCCGACCTGTGTCCCCAACAGAGCCACCGCGGAATCATGTGCTGCTACTATGTGAGTCACGTCAAATGTATACTCCAGCTGTTGGCCTCTACAGCTTAGCAAGCATGAGCAAGCGCGGAAGGCAGTAAGCCCTAAGTTGGTTGTTGGGAATCAAACGCTAAAGGCACTTCGAAAGTATAGACCTAGGCTTGGACTGCGCCCGGAAAGTGGAACTCAGATGTGTCCGGATGGTTTGTGTTGTGACGCTAGCAGAATGATGGATGACATTTATAATATATACTTTTTCAACAAGAGCCTTATTATAAATGAGGCGTGCTCCAAGAGCCTTGTTGATTGTTGAGTTGAGTTTGTTGACCAGCCTACTTGGGGCCGTATTGTGTACGTGTTCTGAGTTCTGACGGTCGTATTCACTTTTTCTCCTGCTCACGCCAGTTACTCACGCTACGAGAATGAGCGGGAGGAAGCGAAGCCGAACGTCAGAACGCGTACACAAAATGACCGATGAATTGAAACCGAACGTCACGTAAATTACAAAATTAGGGCTACTGTGTCCTCTGTGGAGCCACTACGAAATCGCGTGCTACTATACTGTTAGTGACATTAAACTAGTACTAAAGCACTGGAAGACTAGGTACTCTACCTCGTGCGACTAGCCTAAAGAACAGCGAAGTGTGTTGACTTCGATATTGCGATGGACAATAGGATTTAGAATGAAGGTAAAAAGAGAGATGGTTCAGGCGAGGGGGCGTTGATGCAGTCTGGTACAGTGATCAATCGAGGTGCGACGGCATTCTCGATTGGAGATAAGAAATAGCGGATCCAACTAGTAATATTGGTTAGTAATAAGACCAACGAGTTTCTTGCTGGTTCTTCTCTGTTGCCTTGAACCGGTAGTAGACTCCTGTGTGACTGTGTCGAATCTGTAGTTTAATAATTGCTCTTCATGAAGTATCCTCTCGGAATCCATGAAAATAGAATAGGCTAGAGAGTTAACATACCTGCTAACCTACCCCGCCAAAAATTCTTCGCTCTGCCGCCGCCGGCCGGGTAGCATCGGACTTACTAGAAAACTTACAACATACGTATGCAGGGTGACGGTAAATGCTGGGAGCCATATTGTACAAGTGACGGAGTTCAGTCCTATACTGAGCCACCACGGCGTCGTATACTACTGATATTGTGAATGATGACAGATTCCATGTTACTTTTAGTAACGTAAGGGAACAAATTGAATGATACGTACCACGTAGTGGCAAGCTGAGCATAAAGCGCCCACTGACATGGTGGACCGTTGAACGCAGGATGCAAGCTAGATGTAAGCCACTTCCAACTTGTCTTCTTGGAAATTCATAGGGGAGGCCTCTTTCCAGCAGTGGACTTCCTATGGATACCTGATGGGAGCTGTGACGCTCACGCTTTTGTTGATAGGTATGTCTAAATGAAGCGGGGATGACGCTATCTGCGACCTGAAATGGTAGTGTGTGTAAAATGCACTAAAATCTATGGTTATAAAGTATTCTTTCTCTTTTTCAGCAGTGACAACCGCCAGAACGTAGGAAGCGGCCTTCGCAGACCCACGTACTTACCAATATTATTTAAGTATATTAATGATACACTTAATTAGCTTTAAGCATAGGCCTTGTAAGATTTACTTATTTATTAAATTAGAATAAGATGACTTCCGATGTGTCGAGCAGTTTTGCTGGCTACATTGTAGTTAAGTCGAATAAATTAATTTTAAAATGATTCTGATGTGGTTATTTTTTTTAATAACGCCCAGGAGGAACATAACCCTATGCTGGTAGTAATTGAAGTGAAACTTCTAATGTGACTTCCGACAAGGTCGCGTTAAATGTTTAACGCTATCATCAACAACTATGAAAGCACTGTTGCGTCGAAGTTTCACTTCTTCCGCGCGGAGGGACTCCACGTGCATTTTTTTTTCTTTATGTTCATCGATATTTTCGCCAATTGTGAACCAAATCAAAAACATATTTTTAGATCGCAAGTGTAGGTATACTCCCGAAAATAATTTTTTTCGAAATCGCCCTAGCCGTTTTTGAAAAATCAACAATGATGTAAAAATTGTATACATCAATTCGATCAAACTATTCGAATTTTGTAAACGATAGAAGTAGGTTTTGCTATTTTTTGAGAAAAAATATTCCCTTTATACATATTTGTATCTACATAATATTTAATGTTTACAATTAATTATATCAAACTTCTTGGCGACCGTGATATTATCTACAAGCTGCGCATATCCCCTCTCTTGCGTCGCTAACATACAAATATTTTGCTACTGCGCAACCATTCGCCTCGTGTTATCAGACGCCAAAAGGTTTGATTCGGGCAATAAGTACTTTTTGAGCATTCAAATAAATAACAAATATATGGCTTCTATAAACTTCGGCTTATCACTTTAAAAACATTAAAACGTAAATCATTAGGTACAGTTTCAAGTAGGGTGACCATGGTACCCAAGCTAGGATTAACCATGGCTTCACCTCGAATTCCCGCGTGGCCGCCAAAAAGGCCGCACGGGGGTTGTACACTAACCTTTACTTAACCAATAGAAGCATTTATCTAAGGTATTTCGATGTCGATCGGTTAGGTTAGGTTTGAATAGTGACAACAATGTGCTAGAGTACTTTAATAGGTGAGGGGGCGCAGCTATGTGCGGCGCGGCAGCAAGGTGGGTCGACTATCTCGACGATATCATCAATACCGCTGGTCGAACCTGGTCACGACCTCATGACCGGCAGAGGGCAGAGGCAGATGTCACTGCAAGAGGGCTATACCAGCAGTGGGATAAAGAATGCTGCGGATGATAACAACGATGAAACAAATTGGTTGAGATTTGCTATTTTTTGGGTTTGAATTGAAATTATTGTTTGCTACAATATTTGAGTATCGTTTTACATTGAATTGTGTCTAATATTTTGTGGCGCACTTTTACTATTTTTGTAAGCATATTTTTTGAGATAATATTTTACTATATTTGGTCGGCATCGATATAAACATAAGCCAAAATCAAATTATAACGCGGGCGAAGCCGCGGGTAAAAGCTAGTAACTTAATAAGGCCAAGTCTGCTATCTGACTGAAATTAGTCTGACTTGGACCTCCATAAAAACTGGTAAATTTACTTAACGTAATTCTTATTAATTCATAACAGATTAAGTCTCAAACGCCCCTATCGCTTGGCGACGTCAAAGGCTTGTGCGTTTTAGGAGTATTCAACGCCGCGTAGCGTCACCCCGTAACTACCTACAACTTAAAAATGTTCCATGTAGATTTCAGGTAATCTTTTCTAATCCTACTAATATTATAAACGCGAAAGTTTGTGAGTATGTGTGAAAGTTTGTGACTCTTACACGAACAAACGGCTGATTTAGATGAAATTTGGTATAGAGGTAAGTAGCTTAGACCTTGTATTAACACATAGGCTACTTTTTATCTCGGGCTAACGCGGGTAACACCGCGGGGCGCAGCTAGTAGTCCAATAAATTCGCGGTCAACTCCAAGCATAGTCCAAGTACCTAATACCTCAGTAAAACAGTGGACTTTATTAGAGGCGTCTATTGACAATACATGCACGCAGCTCATAATCAATGACACACAATTTTTTATTAATTATCACTGATTACACAAGTTGTACAAAATAATGAAATGCGGCTACATGATTTTTCCGCGTTCCCGCCAAAACTCCAGCATATCATTGAAAAGGGTACCTAAAGCTCTCATCATAAGGCTTCTAATTTTCGAAGCCTATATAGAGGCAAGAAGTAGAAGCTTTCAGTCACCCTCTGGCACCCGTCGCGCGCGGACACCTATAGCACAGCTATTGTGTACTGTTGGTTATAAAATTATTTTCGTGTTATTATTACTCTGTTTTCAATATTCTTCGAAAATTTTAGGTGAGTTATTTTACAATGGCAATTACAAGAAAAATGTAAGATATAACTGTGTTATTGATTATATAGATAAATAATGATATACATGTACCTATCAACATAAGTCATGCTACTTTTGAAATAATGAATTAAGAATACGAAATGTACACTATTCGTGTTCAATGAAATAGGCGTGTTTTTATGGAATTTATTGTAAAGCATTTATACAGAAATATTCTAAAAAAATATCCGGTTAGTTTTTTAAATCAAAGAGTTTTTGCAAAGGTGTTGTATTATTGAAAATTCACTTAAAACCGTAAAATTATAGTCAAACGATACGTAAAATTGTAATATTTATTTCTATTTCATATTTTTTGTTTCTAAAGAAGTAATTATACCTAGAAAAGTCGAATAAATTGTAAAAGTTTTCGTAGCTAACTTTGCAATGCGACATTTTAAATTACATTAAAACAAAATACTTATTGGTTTTTAAATCTTTGTGTTTTACAGGCGAGATCCAAAAAACATAAATATGTATTCGTTTATTTAGATCTCTTTTGTCATCAAGATGTTTAAACATCAAATTTCTCTTCATATCAAGTGTTATCACTATCACTACATAGTATGAAGGAAAGTCGTTTTCGCTGTCTGTCCTTGTGTATGCTTATATCTTTAAAACTACGCAACGGATTTTGATGCGTTTTTTCCTATTATATAGTGATTCAAGAGGAAGGTTCATATGTATAATACACCTGTGCGAAGCCGGGGAGGGTCGCTAGTAATTTAATTATTTAATATTAAATTGTATATTCAACCAAACATTATGTGAATATTTCAAGTAAATACCTGTTACCATTATTAATATCAAGCGAAAAACGTTTAAAAATTCAGGTTTGTTGTATGGGAGCCTCCCTTAAATATTAATTTTATTCTGTTTTTAGTATTTGTTGTTATAGCGGCAACAGAAATACATCATCAGTGAAAATTTCAGCTTTCTAGCTATAACTCTCTATGAGATACAGCCTGGTGACAGACAGACAGACGGACAGCGGAGTCTTAGTAATAGGGTCCCGTTTTTACCCTTTGGGTACGGAACCCTAAAAAGGGCTTTCGAAATAGTTTTAATTAGGTATTTGCCCATTCCTAAAATGATAGTTTATAAGAATATTTTTGTGTTATACGGTATACGATGGAAGTGTGATTTTGACTAAATATCTTTATGTGGGTTGATTTGAATGAGTACATTTTCCCACGACGGAACAGAGACGGTTGCGTTTGGGGTGAGAGGATGTTTGTTTGTGCAAAACTGTGTTGCCATTTTTCTCCAAAACTACTAATCCGATTTTGATACAGTTTTCAGTTTTGGGTTTGGATTTGATTGAACTTTTTTGTTGTTTTTAAAGCTGACTTGATTGAGATTGTTTATAAACTTAATAAATTCAAAATCTACGGGACCTATTAAATTAGGCGATTCAATATTATACAGTCTTTTTAAATTTATTCACTCATGCTATTAGACTAAGCGATTCCATACGTGGTCTTACTAAGCAAAACTTCAAGCTAAATAAAAATATTTTTCGCCAAGATTGGCAAAACCGACTTTCGACGCGAATAAAATCGGAATAATTAGTTTGCTCTAATTAATGTTTACAATTGTTACATTATTGTTAATTATTAAAAAGCGGCGTAGCCACCTCGAGAGTATACCCTTTCGAACTAAAAATAATTTTTTGATTCGGTTCTCAATTGGCAAAAATTGATGTACATACTTTAAAAAAGCAGATGAACATAGAACCTTTTTAGAAGTCGGTTAAAAAGTTCAAGTTCACTTTATTATCATCCATATAGGTATGATACCACCCATCTCATAGTGATATAATAATATTGTTATATCAGTGTAAGATGGTACAGATAGTTCAACTCAGTTGTGCGCGCGGCCCTATGTGTGCGTGCGCTTGTAAATATACAACTTTTATTCGTGTGGCAGTGACGCGGCAGTCGTCGCGTCACTGTCACACGAATGAAAGTTGTATATTTACAAGCGCACGCACACATAGGGCCGCGCGCACAACTGAGTTGAACTATCTGTAATACCCAGACTAGGTATAAGTAAATTAGAAGAAGATTAAAATGTTTCTTCAAAGCAGTCTAATACGCTAATACACTTTAAAAAAAAAAACTTACTTCAGCTAATATATCGCAATGTGGCAACATTTATTAAATATCTTCTACATACCTATACTTATATCTATGTAAGGCAAGGCAGTACACAGGCCGCAAATCAAGCGGGACCGCCGCCGGCACTGCCTCAGGGCGGCATCGGGGCAGCGCCGTACAAATCAACCCTTCGTGGAGCAGCGCGACTAGATAGCTTCAAATATTTTTTAATAAACGCGCCATGGAGAGGGCTATGCTTGGAGTCTCTCTGCGATATCAAATAAGAAATGAGGAGATCCGTAGAAGGACCAAAGTTACCGACATACCTCAGCGGATTGGCAAGTTAAAATGGCGGTGTATGATGGTAAAGCATTTAGCACGGAGGACTGATGACCGACAGGGTTGAATAGTTCTCGAATAGAGACCACAAGCCGGCAAGCGCAGCATAGGACGCCCTCCCACGGGGCAGACGTCCACTGCTTGCATCCACACAGGATCGCGCTTCCAACTGGTGTTATTGGTTGTCATAGGAGAGGCCTATATCGAGCAGTGGACGTTCTATGGCTGATGAATGGATGGATAGAAATATTTTTAGTGGCAAGTAAAGAGAAAGTCTTTTTTATGACGATGCTATTCCTGATACCTACTTTATTGTTTTTAATTTTTTAGATTATTTTAAGTTAGGGTGTTCTAATTTGTAGTAAATTATTTTATGTAATTAGATAAATTGTTATTAGTAATTTGTTGAATACGTAAATTTGCACCTACCTATTATAATTATATTATGTTATCGAAAACCTTTGTAAAAAGACGATTTTAAGCGCATTTCCATATGTCTAAAGAATAAAGCAAATTTTGATTTTGAGAAGTATAGAAAACAATGCTCGTTCATTTCAACCATAGGACGTCCACTAATGGACAAATGTCTCCCCTATTGATCTCCAATAAGACCGATAGGAAACGGCTTGAGTCCAGCGCGATCTGGCTGTCCTAATAAGGTCAGTCCTCTTTGTTTGTTGACGTCCTACGCTACGCTTGCCGGTACGATTTCTTAAATTTTTACCCATTCCATAGAGCTAGTAGGAAATGCACTTGCCTGATGCCAACCACAGAAAAGAGGAAAAATATCCTCATCTCTTATAATTCCACTGTACGTGTGTATGTCACTGAGCTCTTTCTAAACGGCTGGACCGATTTGAATGTTTTTTTTTGGGTGCGTTTGGGTGGCACCCTGGGTGGTTTAGATTCACAAATCAACCCGGCAGTGAAGCGAAGCTTGCCGGGTCAGCTAGTTATGTATAAATCCTATAGAAAATAGTGGTTTGTAACATATTATATTAATAATTTAATCCACCGCTGTAAAACCTTGCCAATCCCATCCATACTTAGGGGTAGGTACTGAAGGGCAAATTTGCCTAGTTAGGACGGCTACTTCTTATATTCTTAACTCCTTACCACAAAAGATTTAAACACGCTTTAACACTGCTTAACCGTCAATTTGTACAATTAAACATAGTCTAAACAGTGCGTAACCATGTCATCAACAGTAGCGCTAAATGTTTTCATTAGCGCTTATTTTGTCAATTACTTCTACATATTCAAACCTCATGTCGGCGGAACCCTAATAATCGGCGAAGTACGAGTACGAAGGGTTTCGTACCATATAGGAGCCCCCCTTAAATATTTATTTTATTCTGTTTTTGGTATTTGTTGTTATAGCGGCAAGAGAAATACATCATCTGTGAAAATTTCAGCTCTCCATCTATCACGGTTCATGAGATACAGCCTGGAGACAGACGGTCAGACGGACAGCGAAGTCTTAGTGATAGGGTCCTGTTTATACCCTTTAGGTACGGAACCCTACGATCTAAATACGAGTTTCTCTACCTCTGCCTACAGAATTATTCATCCAGGGCTCCATCCACATGAGTTGTGCTCCGCCGCGGGCGTAGCCCCGGGCTCCTCGTTTAATGGGAGGCCCAGATAAGATACCTATAAAACTTATAATACAGGGTTGTATAATAATGGTTGTACGTCGTATTTTTCAGTTGAATACTGCACGAATTTTTGACCGACGACCCAAACCGGAGGAGGTATACTCAATTCGACGCGTAATTTTTTTTTTGTTGTATAAACGCTTAACTTTTTCGTACTAGTTCGATTTTTTTTTTCTTTTTTTGGAAAAAGTATACTTCGAAATTGGTCCCATTCAAATTTTACTGACAATCGGCTGAGCCATTTTTGATAAATCAACAATAATGTGAAAAATGTAACATCGATCCGTGCGAAATGTTCTGTACACGGGTGAAGCTATTTTTTGCGAAAAATAATTATGTCGTTGTAAGATAATATATGGAGTCTATAATAAGTCCGTTTCGCTGTCCAATTTTTTTGTAATGTTTATGATCACTTACCTACTGAGTATAAAATCACAAAATGCTGACAGATCTAAGTGAAATTTCAAGCGCCATCTTGAAAAAACGTTTTCGGCCGATATCTTAGAAACTATGCACAAAATACTGGAAAAAATCCTTTTTTCCAGTATTTTGTGATTTGTGACATCCATTTGGAAAGAACGTCCATTTTTCATTTTTTCAATTTTTATACCGCAAAAAAACGTATTTTCAAGATTTCAAGGTTTTTCTAAATGAAATAGATTCTAAAAGTCATCTGTTCATCCTGTGACATATAAGACCATAATAAGACATCCACTGCTGAATTCCCTCTAAATCAGGTCGGAAGCGGCTTGCATCCAGCGCGTTCCTGCGGTCTTAATTAAATCATCGGTCTGCGGTACATGGTCTCCACTCAAGAACTTTTCGACCCCATCGGTCATCAGTCCTCCGTGCTATGTGCCCTGCCACTGCCATTTCAACTAGCTTATGTGCTGGAGTATGTCGGTAACTTTGGTTCTTCTACGATAGGTAGTTATGTACGGTACTTATAAAAATAATTGTTAAATAATGAAATAGACTTGTCTTTTTAGGATTCCGTACCCAAAGGGTAAAAACGGGAACCCTTTTACCTTGAGTACTTTGTTTATGCTACTACTAAGACTCCGCTTTCCGTCTGTCCGTCTGTCTGTCACCAGGCTGTATCACATGAACCGTAATAACTACAACGTTGAAATTATCACTGATGATGTACCTATTTATGTTGCCGCTATAACAACAAATAAGTACTAAAAATAGAAAAAGATAAATGTTTGGAGGGGGGCTCCCATAAAACAAACCTGAATTTTTAGACGTTTTCGCTCGATATTAATAACGGAGCCAGGTAGACGCTTGAAATATTCACACTAATATATAATTAAATTTACTTTAAAAATAAAATAATTAAGTTAAAATAAAATAAATATTTATTTAAAATTATCACACAAAAAACGTGATTTGATTGCAAGACAAGGAAGGTGCTTAAAATATTCACAGAATATATAATAATAATAAACAAATATTAGTTTTTTATTTTATTATTTTTAAATGAAATTAAAATAAAATGAAATGTTGATAAAGGGGGCTTCCATACGGTATGGAACCCTTCGTGCGCGAGTCCAACTCGCTCCTGGCAGAGTATTTGAAATATTGATCATTTTTCTATATACATAAATATACCTAATATAAGTAACCGTAAAGGCATATGTTTATCTGCATCGGATATAGTATTTTATCGCAGTGAGCGGGCGTGTGGCCGGCGGCGGGTGCGGCGGCGCGCCCGCGGCAGCGGCATGTGTCGCTGCATGTCGCTGTTCAAACTCCATCGACGCTACTGTTCATAGAGCTTATACTACACAGGACCAGGTTACTGTAGAATACCTACTGTTCAAGGACGACCAGTGAAGCCACCGTCACGTCTCAGTTCCGTCACACTTACGGCACCACAGATATCTATATGAAACAGATTGATTATCTGTTTGTCACTTCAGGCAATTCCTAACTACAAAAACGCATGGAAAATATTTCTAAGCTGTTATCAAAACAGTCAAATACGTATTGGCATTTGACATTATCTGCCTAAAAACCCAAAGACCTTGTTCTTTTGAAAAAACCCAAAAACCTCCGCCGATTAACGAAACAAAAATATTAGACAAGTATTTTATTTTTATTATTATTTATTTTTTATTTTCGGACTAGTTATTTATTTTAAGTCATCATGCCTAATTGTAAAGTGTTGTATTAATTGAATTCGATGATGTTTGTGTTGACGTAGACGAAGCTTTATTTGATTTTGATATGTGCCGAATGATGTTTATTGATGTCACTCCCTTTGTAGAGATAATAAACATCAAATTAAATAGGTATTCAGTGAAATATCTACCTAGCCCATTCTTTAATTTCATATTAGATTTGCGTTTGACTACATACTGCCTGATCTTAAGCTGATAAGTAAACTTGATTCAGATTGTGATTAATAACTTTTTTTTAAAGTACTTTATAGGTTTTCGTTTGACTACATACTGCCTGTGTTAAGCAGATTTGCGGTCTAGGGTGTAGCACGCTTACCTAGAAGATACCTATTTACTCGGGATTTGAAGACACCCACGTTGTACTTTAGCGGGAAGACAGACCCAGGCAAAGCGTTCCACATTCTGGCTGTTCGTATGAGGAATGAGGATTTGGAACGCTTGGTTCTAACGCGCGGAATGTCCACCATAAAAGGGTGGCGCTTTGGTCGCGTCTGTCTAGCCGTGCGATAGAAGAAAGGGGCAGGTGGGGCCAGATTGTGAAACTCTTGGGCGCACTCTCCGAAGTGATCCTACTACCTCTACTATAGGGACAACCCGGAATTTGAGAACAAAATTCATCTGACCCATACAAAATTGCAACCCGGAATTGACAAAAAGTGTAAAGCTGCTAATTTTTCAGGGTTCCATACCCATAGGGTAAAAACGGGACCCGATTACTAAGACTCCACTGTCCGTCTGTCCGTATGTGTGTCACCAGGCTAGATCTCACGAACTGTTATATCTAGAGAGCTGAAATTTTCACAGATGATGTGTTTCTGTTGCCGCTATAACAAAAAATACTAAAAACAGAATAAAATTAATAATGAAGGGGGGCTCCCATACAACAAACCTGATTTTTTTGACGTTTTCGCTCTATATTAATAAAGGTAACAGGTAGATGCTTGAAATTTTCACAGAATATTTAGTTTTATATTCACTTCAATAATAAATAATTAAATTACAATAAAATAAATATTCAAGGGGGGCTCCTATACAGTACGGAACCCTCCGTGCGCGAGTCGGACTCGTACTGGGCCGATTATTTGAATAGCCATGTAAGTACAACTAAAGATCTGGTCTAGGGTTTGCGTGTTTTTTCTACATTTTTATCACTTTTTAGGGTTCCGTACCTAAAGGGTAAAACGGGACCCTATTACTAAGACTCCGCTGTCCGTCTGTCTGTCACCAGGCTGTATCTCATGAACCGTTATAGCTAGAAAGCTGAAATTTGCACAGATGATGAATTTTTGTTGCCGTTATAACAAAAAATAACTTAATATTTAAGGGGGGATCCCATATAACAAACCTGATTTATTATCCGTTTTTCGCTCGATATTAATAATTGTTGATGCTTGAAATATTCACAGAATGTAAAGTTGTATGTTCACTTCATTAATAAATAATTAAATTAGAATAAAATAAGTATTTAAAAGGGGCTCTCATTCAGTACGGAACCCTTCGAGCGCGAGTCCGACTTATAGCTACTTGGCCGATTATTTTAATTTGTTTGTTTTCAGGGTGTTAACAAAGAGTTTTCTATCTCAATTTGAGCGGTTTAAAAACAGTATTTTTTTCCATTATTTAAGGGAATTTTATATGTCAACGTTCTATCTCGCTCGCGCAGTCCCACATCGATAAAGATAAAAAATCATCTAGGTACTACCTATAACACGTGAAGTTCCAAAATCTATGAGAAGCATTTGCTTTAATTTTTATTGGCTGAAAGTTATAGAAGTACCTATTGAATGTAGGGTAAAAAAAGGTCAGTGTTCCTACCCTATTTAGATGAAAGATTTCAGCAAGTTTCTAACGTTCAGACTCTTCAGACTTACATATCTTGAAAACGCAGAAATATGTTTTTGCGCAAGCCGCGCTATGACCTGTGATACCGGGGTTTCAAGAGGATGCAAATACATTTTTTTATTCAGGTAAAAATGACCTGAAAACTACATTTGCCTCACAATATTAAAATGAAAAATAAAGGCTAATTCACAGAAAAATATAAAAAAATAATATAATAGATAGGTATGGAATCAAAACTTAAGTTAAATATTGAACAAAACATAAGTCAATAATAATCACACAGTGTAAATATAATGTAGCGCTCGTAGCGTAGTTTGATTAGGTGTTTGTCAGCGATCACCGAAATTAAGCAACGTTCCGCACGGTCAGTATTTGGATGGATGACCGCGGGTGGCATTTTCCAACTGAGCGCTACCGTGGCTCGGATGACTCGTTAAATTGTAGGTCCCGGTTGTTTTAACCGCTTAGCCAAGTCAGAGGCCTTCAGGCGGCCTAAAGAAACTTACTTACTAATGTAAATAATAGAATTATAAAATGTCAAATAAAAATCACGATGTAGTACTGAAAGTTACAAAAGTGCAAGTAAGATAGCAGCGGCTGGTTAAAAAGCCGTTAAATATTGTGCGGCAACCTAGGCGCTTTAGAGGCGGTCCACCTTCGTACACTGCCGGGGGCGCGCGTCGCTCGGCTCGCCGCGGGCACTCTCAAAATAATTTTCCAAATGATTGTTCTGTAGATGAAGCCCTCGAGCTCAGAGCGAACGAACCGGAGCGCCCTCTGGCGTCGAAAGCGTTAGGCGTGCCTTTATATAAAACCCGGCCTCGACCGCCGCCGGCGACGCTCGCGGCTCCAGACTCGAGATCGCTCCACTCTACCCCTTACCCTACGCGGTATAAATATAAAATGAACATTATTTGCATGAGCTTTTCGAATGTAGCTAAATAATAATTTATGACCTCAGTACGTTTCTTTCAAACAGCCCCGAGCTGTGGCGAGTCGTGATCTACATGGTTTTAAGTTCCGAGAAAACGGCGAAGCTCGAAAATAAGTTTCGGAATGTCTTCATTTTATAAAGTACCGTTTTATAGAGGTCGTTATTCAAAAATTAAGTGGACGCAACTTTTTTTAAAATTTTAATCGTGTTCGATTTTCTTTATTAATTTATTTGCACTTCGCAGTCGGCTTAAGTACTGTACCTACTGGCCTTTTTAACCGACTTCCAAAAAGTAGGAAGTTCTATTGTCGTCTGTATGTTTTTTATTGTGTATGTTCATCGATAGATTCGCCAATTGTAAACCGAATCGAAGAGTTCTTTTTTAGTTCGAAAGGGTATACGCCCGAGATGGTTCCATTGAAATTTTACAGAAATCAGCTGAGACATTTTTGAAAAATCAACAATTATGTAAACAATTCTAGCGAAATATTCGAATTTAGTACACGTTGGAAGGCGGTTTTGCCATTTTTGCGAAAAATAATTATTAATAGTCTGGTGGACAAGGTTTGTTTGGGTTGGGTATAATCTGAGCAGATTGGTTGGTGGTTTCATAGATGCCATGAAATTTCTTCTACAAACGTATGCTTGCCGGACGATGTTTTTCTTCACCGATGAGCGTGGTGTGTACAACAGTAACAAAGAACTCATGGGTACGGAATAGAGTTGGATTGGAGCCTACGCCTCTGCAATTAGCAATGTTTCCCTTTATAGGTATAAAATATGTAGTATATCAGTCTCTGGCAACCATATCACCAGCTTTGCTTAGTTTGGGGTCAGGGACCGTGTGTAATATGTCCCCTAACATTTATTTATTTAAGTTACCACAGTATTTTATTGTCATTCTCTTCTTTTCTCGAATTGTTTAAGTATTAAGTTTAAATTTGACCACCACTGTTTTGTGATTTAAATATACTCTACCTATATATTGTAGAGATTTAATACTTAGAATGGAAAAGAGTACGGTAAAAGATCTCGTATTTTAACGTCTCACATAACCTTGGCTTAACCGAAAGTATGTATTTAATAATCGCGACAATTTTGCTTATTTTTCGTACTCCCACGTAATGTCGAGCACTGAAGCAATTACTGTGTCATACCTAAGTAGGTATATGTTTTTTATAATAAACGAGTGCCTACTCAAAAAGTTGCTTTACTGTGTTGTAATGGAGTTTTGACCACTGCTGAACATATATAGGCCTACTCGCAAAGGGCTACCACGCTGGCCCAGTGCGGGTTGGTGAATTCCACAGCGCTATTACAACGTGAATCCACATCACATCGCCACACTATATTTGGTCATCGTGAGGCAACTGAGATAGCCGTGGTGTTCTAGTGGCAGTGACACCCGCCTTATAATCGTAAGGTGGTGGGTTCAAATCCCGGCCCTTACCAATGAATTCTTTGGAATTTGTGTACGGAATTTCACATTCGGCGAGAAACATCGAGAGGCAACCTGCATACTTCCTTAGAAAGAATTCGATTGTGTATATGAACCCAATCCGCACTGGGACAGCGTGGTGGATATAGCATATAGCACAATCACCCTTTGTGGGTAGGCCTACGTTCTGAAATGGACTGTGAAAAAGGCTGGTACATGTACAGGTATCGGGCACCAAAAAGCCCGTGTGTAAATCAATACATAGGTAACATCCAAAGATCTCTTTGGCACGTAGCGCTCATAGCGTAGTTTGACTAGATGTTCGTTAGCGATCATCGAAGTTAAGCAACGTTCAGCACGGTCAGTCTTCGGTTGGGTGACCGCGGGTGGCATTTACAACTGAGCGCTACCGTGACTCGGATGACACGTTAAATTACCTATAGGTCCCGGTTATTTTAACCATTTAGCCAAATCAGAAGCCTACAAACGGCCATAAAATTCTGACACCAGGGCTAGCCACGCGGCCTATACGAACTTACTTAGGTACTTATTGGTACGGAAGAATCGACTTGGCATTTTTTTTTTGTTTTATACGGAAGCGAGTCGAACCCACGCCTTGCGTTTTCCCATAAATACCACGGCTCAAAATCCTTAATTATCTCCTAGCTTCCTAGTCCTATTCGCATATTTTACAAATGTGTGAATATTATTACGTGTTCCTGTGTAAAGACGCTTCATTTTGTCACTTAAATTACAGTACTTTTCGTACAAAGAAGTAATATAGTTAATAACAAGGTAAAGACATTCAAGTTTCAAGTTGACCATTTACCATCATATTTATGTATATTTTTAAATGTTAACTATACAGTGTCATTATTTCTAAGTGGGTCCATTACATAGATATTTAAAGAAATACCTTCTCTTTTCTTATAAGTAGCAAATACTCATGCATCGAAAAAATAATGTTTACAAAACATATACCTATGCTATTACATTCAGAACGCACGAAACGGAGGAGGTTGGTACTCAAGTCGTCGCGTTAATATTTTTTTAAACAATATGAATTTGCAAAACTTTTTCTTATGTTTCCCAGAAACTTTAGGGACTTTATTTTTCAACCCGAAACACATTAATATTAGCACACTACTGATCGGTGGTTAAATAACTAGAACTGCTCTGTGATACTGCTCCATGTGATGCTCGCCAATTCACTACATAGTATAAAACAAAGTCGCTTCCTGCTGTCTGTCCCTATATTGTATGCTTATATCTACCCTATATTGTATGCTTATAACTACACAACTGATTCTGATGAGTTGTTTTTTTTAATAGATAGAGTGATTCAAGAGGAAGGTTTAGGCTTAGGTTTAGATATGTATAATACACCTGTGCGAAGCCGGGGCGGGTCGCTAGTACTTACTAAAATAACAGGGACTCACAATTTGACGTATCATCCGAGCCACAACAGCGCTCAGTTAAAATGCCAGCCGGGGTTTCCCATCCGAAGACTGACTATGCCGAACGTTACTTAACTTTGGTGAAAAAAAAATGTTGTCTGTAAAGTTAACGAACGATAATTTTACATCAAAAGAAAATATTGTTGAATCAACAACTGAAACAAGCCGAACGATAAGGCCGATCGTGCCTCTCTATCGCTTGTTCCGCGATCTTACTTGCACGCTCGGCTCAAGCAGAATGTAACATTTGTTTGGGTTCCGTACCCAAAGGGTAAAAACGGGACCCTATTACTAAGACTTCGATGTCCGTCTTTCCGTCTGTCTGTCTGTCACCGAGCTGTATCTCATGAACCATGTTAGCTAGGCAGCTGAAATTTTCACAGATGATGTATTTCTGTTGCCGCTATAACAACAAATACTAAAATAGAATAAAATAAATATTTAACGGGGGCTCCCATGCAACAAACGTGATTTTATGGGAGTTTTTTGCTTGCTATTAATAACGGCAAGAGGAATGGGGCTCCCATACGGTACGGAACCCTTCGTGCGCGAGTCCGACTCGCACTTAGCCGATTATTAATGCATGTAGCCAGAGTTCATTGATTTATAATTATAAGACGTTATCACGTCAAAACTTAAAATGATTTGTTACGCTCTGTGAGTAATTGAGTAATTATTGGCGTTAGGTACGCGTCACAAAGTTTTATGCGAAATTAGTGCCCAATTAGTACGAGACGACATGTCCTGTGTCGCGAGCTCTGTGGTCCACTGGTTGTAGTAAATGACAAGTCATTAGAGCAAGTAATAAGCGTCGTAGACCGGTAGCAAACGATCAGGTACTTAGCTAAGGGTTGAACTCCACTGTGACAACACATTTTTTTAATGAGACAGGAATTGGATATACATTTTTATTATTTTCTAAGACAAGAAAATCTGATGAAAATAATCGATTTTGATTGGTGTAGGTATATATATACACAAATTAGCTAAGTTCATGAAATCGTGAAAAAGAAATAATCTTCTTTATTATATAATTCTATGCTGTACTTACGTGTGTTGTCACTGAACTCCTCCTAAACGGCTGGACCGATTTGAATGATATTTTGTATGCGTTTGGGTGGCGCTGGCGACCTGGATGGATCAGATTCACAGATTAGAAAGTTCGTCGGGTCAACTAGTTATATTTGTATTTATTAAGTAAATTTCCATACATTTTGTCGATAGTCACGAATTGTTTGAACATCTGATTTTTGATTTTGGAGTTGCAATAACTGTGTACCTATATAATATCCGCATTCTCCCATTGAATTTCTAAGTTTCCAATAGCTATGCATAGTATATTGAGTTGTTTCAAGTTTTGTACACTAGGTGGAGCATCTTAGTCTGCGAAAGAACGAGCTCGCTTGCCGTCGGCCAAACATACTCGTAAACTATTGATAATAAGGGAAGGGCGGCTGCAAGCTCGCGGGCAGCCCCGAGGCCCGCCATTGTGCGCCGCGGCTCTATTGTGCGCGCATGATTCTTCGCTACCTTGTCTGCATTAGCTTTATGTAGGTTGTAGAGTAGACCTCAATAGCGACGTACATATAATAATGCATATAATAATTTTTCGAAAAAAATGGCATGACCGACTTCAACCGTGTACAGAATTCGTGAATATTTCGCACGGATCGATGTAGCATTTTTCACACTATCAAATATGGCTTAGCCGATTTCGATAAAATTTAAACGGGACTAACTTCAAAGTATATTGGTTCCAATAAAAAAAGAAATATCGAAATCGGACCACTATGTAAAAAGTTATGCGTGAAACTAAAAAAAAAAAAAAAAAACGTGTCGAATTGAGTACCTTTTCCGTTTCGTCTTCAAAAAGCTTTTTCAACTACAGATTTTATTATTAGATTTTTGCTTTTATTATATCTTACGATGCTGTAAAATATTATATGTCTGCAAAGCTCGGGTCATACGTAAACTATTGACAAAATAAGGGAAGGGCGACTGCAGGCTTACGGGCAGCCCGGAGGCCTGCCGCTCCATCATGCGCGATATTGTCTAGTAGGTAGTCGTAGGTATATGTTTTTCTGCACTAATAAAAGTCTGCAAAGCTCGAGTCAAACAAAGTATTGAAAATGAAGGAAGGGCGACTGCAGGTTTGCGGGCAGCCCCGATGCCCGCTATTGTACGCCGCCACTTCATTGAACTCGATTGGTTCTACGTGACCTTGTCTTCACCAGCCCTATGTAGATTGTAGACCTCACTAGCGACGTGCATATTGGTACAAAAGCTTTTTCTGTTTCATAATTTTATTATTAGATTTTTGTTAGCGTTTTATAATTAAGAGCAGTGTGTTAATTATTTAGCATCGTGCCAATTCCTATTAGGAAACCTTGATTTTCGCGATGTTTGTCAATGTCTTACACGCGCTTTCCTTACGAGGTCTGCTAGGCTATGTAGGTATAAGTTTGTCTACGGATCTTCTCGTATCGTATTATCGTTTCTGATTCGTGGTAAGACTCCGTCATTATCTCTCACCTAGACTTTTTGGCTACTTTAAGCTTAACTAGGGAGGTTTTTCAAAGTCATCTGAGATACATGGAATAAGGAACATCAGCAATCAAGAAAAAATTGAGATGATCTGTACAAGAGTGCAATGAGTTTCGACAATGGAACAGCTGTTTTATTTCATAACTAACTTTGCCCATGGCTTCCCACAGGATCCTTATTTTTTTCCTAAAGAAATAATAATAATAAATATCACCCTTCGTGGGTAGGCCTACGCCCTGCAGTGGACTATCAAAAAGGCTGGTACAGTAATAATAAGAAGTAGCTTATGACATTCGCCGACCTTTGAACTAGGTATTAATTATTATGTACTCGTACCTATAAAGTATTATTATGTGTAAGGTACTTATCTCTTACTCGTATCTGTCAAAAATTAAGTCAATCCGCTACAATATTGCTGCGTGAAAAAGTAACAAATGAACCGACAAACACACTTTCCGATATATACTTAATATAATTCACAATTTCAGGGTTGGTACCTTTGTAAAATTTGGTCTGATAAGTACAATGGTGTGTTAAAATATGTTCTTCATCTTGAAGACTCTAAATGAAGAACATATTTTAGCACATTATTGTGCTCATCAGTTTTTAGATAGTCACATGGGTTGTCTGAACCAAATTAAAATGACAAGTCGATGGTTGTGTGTCATATAACACTAGTAACATAGTATACAGTTTAAGCGGGTAGTTAAATTCTGCTTAGTTCGAGATCCCATTGAAGTTCAGCTGCGAACGGCAGCTCATCAAACAACCGGAAGTTGCTAACTATTAGTAAAACAAGAGGAAGTGCTCCTTTAAGCATGCGGATATGAAATCTCACTGAGAAGAGATTAGTAAGTTCGCTTTCAAAGTACTCGTAGGTACTCGTACAAGCGTTGAAGCAAAGTGCCTTCGTATATCAAGAGGCACTTTGCATTATCAATATTTGTATACTTACTGTTTTTAGTTACGATTTCGTACCTCAAAAGCAAAAATGTGTTATTAATAAAAGTAAGTAAGTTCGTAAGTATAGGCCGGGAGTCTAGCCCTGGTGTCAGAGTTTTTAGGCCGCCTGAAGGCCTCTGATATGGCTAAACGGTTAAAACAACCGGGGACTACAATTTAACGTGTCATCCGAGCCACGGTAGCGCTCAGTTGGAAAATGCCACCCGCGGTCACCCATCCAAGTACTGACCGTGCGGAACGTTGCTTAATTTCGGTGATCGCCCAGCAATCACTCTCCTTAACCATACTCTATCTATATCTATCAGCCGTAGACCTCCCCCATGGATTTCCAATAAGGCCGGTTGGAAGCGGCCTGCATCCAGCGCGTTCCGGCGATCTTTATTATATCTTCAGTCCATCTACTCAGTTGATGTCCTACGCTGCGCTTACTGGTCCGTGGTCTCCATTCGAGAACTTATCCGCTGGGCTATGTCGGTAACTTTGGTTCGTCTGCGGATCTCCTCATTTCTGATTCGATCCCGCAGAGAGACACCAAGCATGACCCTATCCATAGCACGTTGGGCTATGTTGAGCTTATTCATAAGGCCCACATTAAAAGACCACGTTTCAGGTTCATATAACCATATTCGAAGGAAGATAATTTTAACATTCATAGTGTTAAAAGTGTTTGATATACCTATGCGTACGATAAGTAAAGTTTTTGCGTCGTCTCGCTTGCTCCAGTGGATCTGGTTCGCCTCAGGCAAGTAATTATAATGGAAATGCTCGCAGCTAACCCGCCGGCACTGTACTCAGTACAATCCACTCGTGGTCGCAGCGCGAATACTAAGTGATCATTTATATTAGACTGAGCCGTGTCCGGGCCGGGCCGTGTACGGCAGTACGGTTGTAGTTCTAGTTCAGACGGAGCACATACTTGAATGCTGGTGTTTATTTGGCTCAACGCATAACCATAGCCATTCAGCGTGGAAATGCAGCCAGCATGCTGGGCACGCTGCCAACTGGCAGTGGGCTTGAGCATTTGGATTATCTTTAGACCTTCAAAGGTCTGTAGATGATTCAATGCTTTTTATGTAGTATTGGTGTAGTTTTGTTGTAGTGAATACTTGAAACGTTACGTAGGTACATTATGCTAAAAGCAGTTCATATTACACAGTGCACGATCCGTGTCCGGGCCGAGCCGTGTATGTGGCCCGGATGGGATGTGAATTTGAAACGTTACATACATTTTGTGTAAAGCAGTTTTCAGTCGTCGCAGTTTTTTTTACACAGTGCCTTGATCCGTGTCCCGGTCTAACATAAATCATCCTTTATAAAATGTATATCTCTCTATAATACATCAATATTTATATGGGTAGTAGGTATTTTTAAGCGTTCAGGGGTCTGTGGATGATCCTATTGCGTTTTATGTAGTATCACCTTAAATATGTAGATGTATATGTATATTGTCAAGAAAAGTCTTTAAAATTGAGCCTGTACTGCGCTGACAACTCTATTCTGACCGCTGCACAAAAAGTAGTGCCTACATTCTATAAAAAGCTCTCTGAAATATTAATATAGAGCTTTGGATTCTATTGACTGCTTCAGCATAGATACTTATTGGAAACAATGCATGTAATCTGCAATCAAATCAATCCAGCTTAGCCAACTTACAGAGTGGTGTCATTTTGGTTGTTTTTTGTCTGGTACAGATGCAGTTTTGTTATTGTATAGGCCGAACAAACAGCGGCTGTGATGTTAGGTACAAGCTGCTGATAACCCAATCCTGTTCAGTGGCGGATTTACGTATTTGCCGCCAGTAGACTGTTGAATTTTGCTACCCCCCTAGACTTTTATACTAAGCTGTAAAACTAATCATACATGTTGTTTTTCTCTTCAAAGGTCTGAGGATGATCCAATGCTTTTTAGGGTTCCGTACCCAAAGGGTAAAAACGGGACCCTATTACTAAGACTTCTATGTCCGTCTGTACGTCTGTCTGTCACCGGGCTGTATCTCATGAACCGTGATAGCTAGGCAGCTGAAATTTATAACTAACAAAAAATACAAAAAAAATAAAAACTAATAACTAATATAACTAGCAATAAAAATTTACTTTACTTTACTTTACTTTACAAGAAATTTCGGACCATTAATTTATTAATTGACAAAAAGATTAAGTTGTATACCTAAACATTATAAAGTGTACTCTAAGATAATTTTTTTTTATCGGGCAATAGTGCCTTTATTAACTACAACAAAACTACACTACTATTACATAATAAAATCGGCCAAGTGCGAGTCGGACTCGCGCACGTAGGGTTCCGTACCGTATGGAAGCTCCATTCCTCTTGCCGTTATCAATAGCGACCAACAATCTCCTAAAAATCACGTTTGTTGTATTGGAGCCCCCCTTATATATTCATTTATTCTGTTTTTAGTATTTGTTGTTGTAGCGGCAACGGAAATACATAATCTGTGAAAATTTTAGCTTTCTAGCTATAACGGTTCATGAGATACAGCCTGAAGACAGACAGACGGACAGACGGACAGACAAACAGCGGAGTCTTAGTAATAGGGTCCCGCTTTTACCCTTTGGGTACGGAACCCTAAAAATTAAGAGGGGGTGGGGCGGGGCGCAACTTTTGCAACTTTGGCGGCCTATAGTATTGTATTTGACCCTCATTGCCAGCAGGGTGACCACTATTACCTTCACCTCGGTGCAATAGGAGTCAAATTTTCTTTTTTTTTTTAAACTCTTATATTTTTCTAAGTTGTTAATCAAAGTGGCTATTATTGATCTCAAATGGTAGTTAAACGTCTAGATTTTGGTATAAAGAGGTTGTAGTAAAGATTTTATTTTCTATTTTGTGCTTATTTCACTTTTCGCTTAAGTGACTCTTATTACCCCATCTTCCCCTGTATCACAAATGGTACATGTGACAAAAAAATGCATCAATGATCGTCATCTTATAAGTTGTCATCACCTGACAACTAATTCTATGATTTCCAGCGTCGGAATTTTTGTGGTGTGGTGAAGGTTTGTAAAATCCAGAGTTTTGCCAAATTGCAAATGCAAAATGTTCGAAATTCCTGCAAAAAATCGGCGACATTCCTGCATGTCAACGGGTGCGGTCCGCCGCCTCACGCTTGCGGCTGCTGCAGGGTTACCATTATTTATATTGATCTCCAGTTTTTTTACTGAACGAATAACCATCAGACGGTTTATTACCACTGTTACTACCAATCTTACTACCAGTAGTAAGAACGGTAAATGAATTACCGTTGTTACTACTGCAGTTGAAAGTTGTTTGAACAGTAAAAATAAATTTACTTGTGTTACTACCGTAAAACTAAAATAACAAAAAGAAACAAGATATGACCAGTAATGAAAGACAATAGAAGTGATATTAAGTAAAAAGTTGTAACGCATGATAACTGCAAGATGGCGTCTGAATCCCTTTTGATTTTCGGGATATTTAGGACTAGCGATTGGGCGCTAAGTTACTTTTGCATCATCTGAACCTATACTCTACTGAGCGACTCTACTTTGAGATTCTATATCTCAAAGTAGAGTAGCTCACTCCCAGTTTGTTGCTTACTTATTCATCATATCATACAAGATCCACTGAAAGACCCCCTACTCCATTTGAAGATATTTGCGATACCCACTGGCTTTTTGGTGACGGAAAACATCGTGAGGCAAACTGCACACATCCAGAGAAGAAATTCGATGGCTTATGTGAATCCACCAATCCAATAAAGGTACTTACTTAGGCCAGAGTGGTGGATATAGCACAATCTATCTTCACGGGTTGGCTAGGTCTCTGCTACAGTGAATTGCTAACTATGAATCAGTTCAGAAGTGGAAAATACTTGCAAAAAATACCAGTGCAGAAAGAGCAAAAAATCTCACAATCATGCTTTTTCAGACTGAGGTAACCCTAGCCGCACTGGACACTGACTTCAATTATTTCTTATCTCTTGAATGCATCCAGCAGTCCTATCTCGAGTTCACACCTAGCGCTCCATTCATGTGTATTTACCCGGGTGTGCGGCGAGACGTCCTCCCGTCTATTCTATGGCTGGACTGTGAGGATCTTTGTGGGCTCTTCACTAAATTGTACTAAGTAGTTAGCAACTACCTATATTTTAATATAATATCTACCTACTATTATTCCGCAGCCTCATAGGTAACTGACTCGTAGTTATCGAGCTTGTGCTGCGTGAGACAAAGAGATTTAAAAAAGTAATTTATTTTTTGGGTACTTAGCTTAGTCAGTGTTAGGTAGGTACAGGGAGTCTATAGATATAAGAACTTTAGTGTCATGTTTTTCGGCGTTGCTAGAGTGTCTGGGTGTTTAATAGTAGGTATAATTTGGAGCTTAAGCCTTGAAAGAGGCGTTGAGTTTAAAACGTATAAGTAGTTCATTTTTCGCATAACTTCGATCTTAGGTACAATAGGCCCTGATGCTGGCGCAATAGAATACGATAATGTGTGTGGCCAGGGCCACGTTGTCGTAAAGGACTAACAAGCCTAGGTAGGCTCGCGGAGTCAAATAAAGTGGTGAGAGCTTCGGTGCGTTCCCTTGGAGATCCCGGAGCTCCCAAGAGCACATAAGGGCTGGCAACCTAAACAACTGCACCCTAAAGCAGACTATTTTGCGAAGATTTTCCCAGTCTGCGTATGGAATATCTTGACATGTTTCTCGGTGTTGCTAGGGTGTCTGGGTGTTTAATAGTAGGTATAATTTGGATTGGCGTGAGAGAGGCGCAGTGGGTCGCGGCTCCCACGACAGCCCGCGGATACCTCACGTCTTCGATGCACTTACCAGTTAGTGATGCATTATCATTAACGGTGCGCGGCTTGTGGCATGTTGAATAGATTGTCGTGCCGTGAAAGAAATCTGTGTGGAGTTTTTTTCTTTTGCAGGAGATTTTAGATTTCTAAGCTGTAGTTATTGAGTAAATGGGGGAGTCTATTCTTTAACCGATAAAACTGAGGAGGTTATCAGGTCGACGCGGATTTTTTTATGAACAGCATAACTCTTTACGTGGACGTTACGGTAGTGCGATTTTTATAATTATTTTTTTATTGGAAATAATTATACCCCGAAGTTGGTTCCACTTCCATCCACATACATATTATCGAAATAGGTTTGTTGGTTTTTGAAAATACCACAATAATCTCAAAAAATGTATACATCGATAAGAGTGGACTAAGTATTCCAATTTTGTACGAATGTATATAGATTGAAATAATTGAAGTCGATCGTGGCATTTTTAGCAAACAATAAGGGTTGATCAATGGATTTTACTCTAGAGAAGCCATTGGCTCCTGAAACACAGTCCTAGACTAGTTCAGGAGTCTGTGGATCATCTGACACTATACACATTAACATGCCTATGTTAAAAAAATAAATTTATGATTAATTGATTGGATAAATGGATTAGCCATGTCAGAGGCCTTCAGGCGGCTTAAAAACTCTGACACTAGCCCTAGATACCCGGTACGAACTTACTTTAATGGATTCCAGGGTTAAGATGCTGCCTGTGAAGCCCGGCAGCCCGCAGCCGGAAGGCCTGGCGCCCGTGAAGAAGGAGCCGATCACGGGAATCCCCAGAGTGGCCGTCACCACCAAGTACAACGCACCGGTCCACATCGACGTCGGAGGCACCATCTACACCTCTTCACTGGAGACTTTAACAGCGTACGTACATCACTCATCAGCCATAGAGATACGACCACTACTCAGTGTTCTCAATATCAGGTGGACTACTTACTAAACGGAACTTGCTTGTCTACTGAAATCTACTGACGTCTTATTTTTCTACTTTTTCCACTGATTTTCTCTACCAAATTTATCTCGTCGTCCACCAAAATCACAACCCTAGAAGAGGTTTAAATCAAAATCTTCAAAAAATCTACCGTGCTATCAAATTAGCATCGAAAATCTACTTAAACAATAGTTAATCTGCTCAAAACGGTCACACTGCCACTGCTGGATATTGAACCCATCTGTCCACCGCGTGGGACCACTCCATATCCACGTCGGAGGCACCATCTACACCTATTCTTTGGAGAATTTAACAGCGTAGGTACGTAGGTACACCATTAACCGATTTCAAAAAAAGTTGTTCTCAATTCGACGGTATTTTTTTTTTGTATGTAGGTATATGTTACGCGTTTACTCCGCCAGTTATAGACCGGACCATATCTAGATATCATTACCGTGACCGAACTCCCTGATTCATTATTTTGTTTGGTGGACCATTCTTTAGAGTAATCCTCTAGTAGTTTAGAGTTTGAGTCGGTTTTTGGAAAACCAACAGTATTGTTAACATTATCACGTCCTGACTTACCGGAACGAACACCTATGTATAGGAGTCGATTTATAACATCACGATTACGTCTTTTTGCCATAGCAATATTTTTCCTTCGAGCCTGGTTTAATAAGTAATTGCTCAGTGCTATGTGGGCCGGCAAGCGCCGGTGGCCTCGCCTGGAGCGTATTGCTTTTAACATTTATAACGGACACTAGCTGAAACCCGCGGCATCGTCCGCTTGATTTGTTGTTTTTGTGCCATCCCGAAAAACAGTTTATTTTTGAAGTAAAACTTCTAATGCGACTTCCAACAAGGTTGAGTTGACTTCCAACAACATGGAGAGGGTATAAAAGCACTGTTGCGTCGATGCTTCACTTCTTCAGCCCGGGTAGCACGGCAAAGGGAGAAAACCATTTTATCCACTTTTAATGTCAGTTGTCATTCTCAATCCATACTTTATTTCTTCTTCGAGGGGATATAATGGTGGAAAGACATTTTGTCCTTTTGCCATGCTTCCCGTGCACAGGCGACCTAAAAACTCTGACACCAGGGCTAGCCACCCGGCCTATACGAGCTTACTTACTTACTTCTTCCGAGCGGAGGGACTTCACTTGCATTTTTTTCTGAATAAAACGAAGTGACACTCTACGATCTGTGTATTATAATTTTAAAAGTAAGCAAGTTCACATGGGCTGGCTGGCTAGCCGTGTGAGAGTTTTTAAGCCACGTGAAGACCTCTGACAAGGCTAAGCAGAAGGACACACAAAATCGACGTGTCATCCAAGTACTCATCTGTAGAGGTAGATGCCATTCGCGATCACCCATCCGAAGACAGACCGTGCCGAACGTTGCTTAACTTCGATGATCGCTAAGACTCACCCAGTTAAGCTAAGTTATGAGCGCTAGTGTATTATGTTGGTACATACTTAGTACATTTTTCGAAGCCGGAAAGCGCCAGCGGAGTCGCCGCGGGGTTCGGACCCCACGTCCGCCCCTCCTCGCTGCTACACTTTTAATCACTAAGCCTGAGTCAGACATACGTACTTGCTATGTAACAAAAGTTATGTCGTTCTTCGGCTTAGTATCGACGGGGAAGTGCTAACTTCTAACTTAAAACCAAATTTTACAGGAGACGAAAAACAAAACGTTGATCAGGTTGTGATGAACTCAACTTATACCTAGGTAGGAAATATTTCTTCGGTGCCTAGCAACATCAATTTGGCGAATTTCAACATAATTCATAGATACCAGTAGACGCTCAATTCAATTTTCTATCGAACTGCATTCCTAAGTAAGTCGTTTTTGTAAAAAAAATTGTAAGTTAAGAGTTGTTAGCACTTTCCCGTCGATATGTACCTAGCTTCCAGTAGTAGTACTCAATAGGTACTGACGTGTAATTTTTTCTTCCCGCGACTTGTAGTCGCGCGGTGTCCATTGCTGTCGCAATAAGTCAAGGCACTACGAGCTAAAACAATGTCGTATATAATTGTTTTTATCTACACTAATGTTGTAACATTCAACTTATGTTTCCAATACTTGACTTATAATGACTACTGTTATAGCGCAGACAACAAAACACTCAATTTAAGCAATTTCACATGATGTTATAATATCCACATCGATATCGTAAAATCTCATTATAACATCACGCGCTAGCTCCTGATTGGCCCTGCGCGCGCAGCTGCGCTCTCATTGGTTAGATTTTAATGGCGCCAAGTTCACTGTGACAATACACATACGCGTGAATTTAATGTTTCGCAATATGTTTATTTTTATTAGTGAAGATAAAGTAGTGTATGCAACTGCATATAACACGGGTATTAAAACACTCGTTACTATTATGAAACTCGCTGCGCTCGTTTCATAAACACACACTCGTGTTTTAATACCCTTCATTATATGACAGTTGCATAAAATACTATAACGAACATATAGATTAAACTGTAAATAATTATGTTACTATTTTAGGTAGGCTTAATCTTAGTTAGATTTAAGTATTATTGTTTTGAAATGTCTAAAGCAGGGGTAATTATAATAAATGATTATTAATTAAGTGCACTTTTTGTAGATTTAGTTCTACCAGTAGAAATAGGTGCACTGAACATTTGTGAGTACCGCAGTGGTGCTCATTTTCTCGAAATAAAAAACCAAACTTGGCCTGTGTTTTCAGGTTCCCAGACTCGCGGCTGTGCAAGATGTTCAACGGCACGATCCCCATAGTGCTGGACACGCTGAAGCAGCACTACTTCATCGACCGCGACGGTGCCATGTTCCGGCACATCCTCAACTTCCTGAGGAACAAGAAGCTGCTGCTGCCCACAGACTTCCCGTACTTCGATCTACTCTTGTATGAAGCCCACTATTTTGAACTGCACCGTAAGTCTTATACTCCAACTAGCAACCCGCCCCGGCTTCGCACAGGTGTATTATGCATATAAACCTTCCTCTTGAATAACTCTATTTATTAATAAAAACCGCATTTAAATCCGTTAAATATTTTTAAAGAAATAAAAATACGAGTACATGGGGACAGACAGCGGGAAGCGACTTTGTTTTATACTATGTAGTGATGTGGTAAAGATTATCTATTGAAGTGAAACTTCTAATGTGACTTCCAACAAGGTTGCGTTAAACGTTTAAAGCTACCAAGGAGATGGTATGAAAGCACTGTTGCGTCGAAGTTTCGCTACTTCCGCGCGGAGGGACTCCACTTGCACTTTTTGGGTGTTCTTTTGCAATGGGCAGGGATTTTCAGAAGTGAATACAGGGTTATCTACTCGCCCTGTACTAAGCCAAAAGGGGTTGATTGAGACCATCGCTATGAACAACTTTTACAAATGAGCCAACCCAGAATTCGAGAAAAATAAATCAGCTGTTCCATACAAAACTGCAACTCAAAACTCGCCGACTATGTACCTACCATCAATAAAACCGCTGATTTTTTTTCTCGAATTCCATGTTAGCCTTATAGTAAAAGTTATTTATACTGATGGTCTGAATCACCTCCTTTCGGGATAGTACACCAGTTCTGAATAATCTTGTATAGCATGGATTCAAAACAACGGCAGGTACAATATACCTTTTTTTAGACACAAATATTTAATATATACCTATAATTATTATTTTTTTTTTTTCTTTATTCTTTATTTCAAACCTTGCATTAAATTTAAAAATATGTAAAAATTTGCTCACTTAGCACTAGGTACATATTCAACCCTGTAAGGGCGTCGCAAGTATAATTATAATACAATTAATGAGAAACTCATAGAAACTATAAATGAAATAGGAACTTATGAGACTTATAACTATAACACTCATCGTCTGCTTACTTCCGCGAGTCAGAAACATTTTTGTCTTTCAAGTAATCTTCTATACGGTAGTAACATTTTTTAATAAGTATTTCTTTAAGATTTTTATAGAATTTTCGGTGGTTCGTTTCCTTTCGTAGATATTCAGGTAGTTTATTAAAAATATTTATCAACATATATTCAGAGCTTCTCCTTACAAGCTCTAGTTTCGGCTCTGGTGCAATTATTTTGCTTTTTTGACGAGGATTTTCGGAGATGGTAAAATGATTAGGATATTTTTTAACAAACATTGCTGATTCGAGAATGTATATACTAGGTAGAGTTAATATTTTTTGCTGTATAAAATGTGGCGTACAGTGGGCTCGCGGGCGGATGTTCATCAGAATGCGTAAACATTTCTTTTGTTTGATGAATAAATCATCGATGTCTGTACTGTTACCCCAGATTATCACTCCATATTTTAACCATGCATATGCGTATGCATAATAGGCACTCAAGGCGGTTTTTATATTTGTGTTTGATTTTAGTACTGATAAAGCGTAATGGAATTGTGACATTTTAGATCCTATTTTTTTAATATGTCCCTGCCAATTTAAATTTGAATCTATAGTTATTCCTAAAAGGTTTGCTTCTCTTGTTTCGTTTAGGTTTATATTGTTTAACAGTTTCTTGAGATTTAGCGGTTTTCTTTGGTACGGGTGAAATTGAATAATTTTTGTTTTGTTTTTATTTATTTCTAAGTTATGTGATGTAATCCAAGCTTCTATTGTATTAAATGTTTCTTCCAAGTATTGTAATGAAGCGTCAGTATCCGAAGGGCATTTGAAAAGAAGTGTTACATCATCAGCAAATAATATACAAGGAGAATTTACTATCTTAGGCAGGTCATTAATATAAATTAAGAAGAGAATGCAGCCTAATACGCTGCCTTGAGGAATTGAAGAATTGATCGTGATTGTGGCTGAGTCTATAGCTTGCTTTGTTGATGTATATTTTGAATGATGGTCTATTTGTGTAAATTGTTTCCTGTCTAGGAGATAAGATCGGAGCCAATTTAGAGGTTTTCCTCTGATTCCAATTTCATTTAATTTTTTTAGTAGTATTGCATGTGAAACTCTGTCATAAGCTTTTTTCATGTCCATAAGTAAGCCGATTGTATGGTGTTTATCTTTCATATTTTGGAGTATATGTTTCTGTAGGTTGTAAATTGCTAGAGTAGTAGATGATTTTTTCCGGAACCCATATTGATTTTTATCTAGTAGCTTATATTTTTCTAAAAAAGAATATAGTTGGTTAGATACAACACGTTCGAATATTTTTGATGCTGTAGGTAGTAATGCTATAGGTCTATATTGACTTAAGTCAGTTGATTGTCCTTGTTTTTTCAAAATTGGCCGGATTTTTGCGATTTTAAGTCGATCGGGGAAACACTCTTCATCTATAGATTGGTTTATCAGTGTTGTTAGGACAGGGACTAGTTCTATGATGCATGCTTTAATGAGTACAGCAGGAACATCGTCTACTCCACAGCTGTATTTATTTGGTAGTTTTTTAATGATTTTGGAAACTTCTATTTCTGTTACTGGCGATAAAACCATAGAATTAGGTATTGATTCTGGTTTGTGGGGTTTAGCTGGAGGGGTCTTATTAGTAGGACATGTTTCACCTATTGGCGCAAAATATTTATTGAATGTGTTGGCTACTGCGTGTGGTGTATCTACTACAGTTCCATCCACTTCCAATTTAGTGTCATATTTTTTATTATTCGACTGTTTTTTAGTAGTGTCTTTGATAATACTCCACATCGTTTTGACTTTGTTTTTAGATGCTTTCATTTTCTTTATGTTACTAAGTTTTTTTGATGTCTTTATACATTTTTTTAAGGTTTTTTGGTAATATTTGTAATGACCTTTTAAAATTTTGCTATTAGATTCATTAACTAAACATTGTAGTACTCTTTTATGTCTACAAGATTTTTTCAGCCCTTTTGTTAGCCAGTCACTTTTTCGTTGAGACTTTACTGTTATTTTCTTGTATGGTATGTGTTTATTCAAAAGTTCTTTGATTTTGTCGTCAAATGTATTGTAATTGTCGTTGATGTTTTGATTACAATTTATGAGCTTACACCAATTTATCTGTGCTACAGCATTTTTAAAATTGTTGACGTTAGTGGTAGAGAAAATTCTTTTAGTGACTATTAATTTATTAGGTTTTTTTGTTAACTAGCGACCCGCCCCGGCTTGGCACAGGTGTATTATACAAATAAACCTTCCTCTTGAATCACCCTATCTATTGAAAAAACCGCATCTAAATCCGTTGCGTAGTTTTAAAGATATAAGCATACATAGGGACAGACAGATTGGCTTAGAATAGAGTAAGCAGAAAACGCTATATTTTCAAATATACGAGTACCTATATACCGTCACCATTTACACTCATGAGAGCAAAAGAACAATTGAAATACATTTTGATTTACTTTTATGTAAGACGATTGATGTTCAGTCTCTCCTGAAAGGAGACACGGGTAGGTACTAAGACGATATTAAAGAAAAAAAAATCTTCCACAGAGATGGTGTTTGCAATCACGCAGCTGAGGCAAGAGCGAGAAGGCAGCGCGACCGACCGCGAGTGGCTGAGCCAGGAGTCAGACCGACTGAAACGGGAGGCGGAGCTCCTGATGCAAGAGCGGGACCGACTGCAGCAGCGCTGGTCATGAACTCAAGTGAGCGTCCTATATTAAATTCCCAAAGTAATCGAAGTTCATATAAAATATATCAGCCAATCCTACTGCCATTTCAACGTGCCATTCCGCTGGGCTATATCGATAACTTTGCTTCTGCTCCGGGTCTCTTCATTTTTGATTCGATAGAGATCGAGTAGGACTGATGACCGAAAGGATGATCGAAGAGAGAAAAGCTGCTGCCAACCAGACATATTGGATATCTTTATGGGAGGACTATGTCCAGTAGATGTCCTGTGGCTGAAACGACGATGACGATATCTATCAACAAATCCAAGAGATAGTGTTTGCGATCGCCCAACTGACTGGAGGGGATAGCGGAGCTCTGGTCACATAACTGGCTGAAAACCTCCTCAAGAACGTAGGATCGTGCTGGATAGAAGCCGCTTCGAAGCGGTCTTACTGGAGATAGGGAAGGCCTATGTCCAGCAGTGGACGTCCTATGGCTGATGGATGGATGGATGGAACAGGCTGAATCAGGAGGCACCATTCGTGACTTCAGATATGGATACCTGGCTTAAAGTCTACGAGAATCTTTCTACTGTACGAAAAAATCCACCTGTGATTATTTTTTTTGTTTTGGCGATAAGTGTATGTAATTATGTAGGGCTCAAGATTTTATGGTCCATCAGTTTGAAAAGTTTAAAAAAATAGCCCAGTGATCGAAGTACTCAAAAAAAACCTTACTATTACTAAGCGCGAGCGAACCAATGGTTCAGTGAAATAGGACCAGTGTTAAGGAATAAATAAATAAATAAATAATAAATATTTTGGGGACATCTTACACATGGCCTCTGACCCCAAACTAAGCATAGCTTGTGATATGGCTGCCAGAGACTGATATACTACTTATACTTATTTTTAAATACATACATATATAAATAGTAACTAAATAACACCCAGACACAGAGCAAACACTTATGTTCATCACATAAATATTTGCCCTGGGTGGGGATCGAACCCACGCCTCTCTGACCCAGAAGTAAGGATCACTAACCACTGAGCCACCGAGGCAGTCAATAGGAATTGAGATACTTGAAGCGCGAGCGCCAGCTTTAATACCCTGGGGTTGTATCTTATCATGAGACGTCGGCACTTTCCATGAAGGCTTGAAATAGGCCGAATCAAAATTCTTAGCGGCTGTGATGTTGGCTACAAGCTGTGGATGTGTGAAATGTGTGAAAATACAGAAAAAAAATGTTAAAAAAGAAATCAAGAAAAAAGAGGAACAAAAAACTTGTTTGCGTCTTTTATATCATCCACGAAAATAGCATACACGTTTATAAAACCATGTATTGCTCGACTTATACCATAGTAAATTCGAATAAATCGCAAGATGATGTAATAGTGTTTGTTGCTAACGTCTCCGACTTGTGTTGGAGGAGAAGTCTGACAAACATAAAAAAAAAAGCTGTGGACCCAAACCCTGAGCACCCAGCTCTGATTTGGCCTATACTAGGTAGTAGGTAGTGTTGTAAAGAAATAGGGTTACAAAACTGTTGTAAATTATATCTGGTTTCCTCAGCTCATCTTAAAATTTTGTATAATTCCAGGCCGGTCCCTCAACCAGCGATGAGGTCTGCAAGAAGTACCGGCGGTATTAAAAGGCCAATCTCAAGTCACAAGGGCATAGTTAAATACTAATAATTGTATGTAGGTACATATAGAATTTATGATGTAAAGGCTGAATCAAATGTCATTCAGCCTATACATCGTTAATTTACCTATTAAGTTAATAGCGTCACGGTAATGGGTCAATAAGTTTAATGGCGGCCGTGAAGTTAGCTACAAGCTGCGGGAATCCCCACTCCTTGCATGCTGCCATAGGAACAAATTGCTACTGCATTAAGGCTCGTCTCGTGTTAACAGACGCCTTGGACCTATTACATCTAGTATGAAAAAACTTTGGTAGACCCTTTTGTAACCACCAATAGGGATGTCTACTGGGTATAAAAATCATTATTATAATTAGTTATTATTAAAAATATTGGACACGTATTTTTTCTTTTGTCAATCCAACAATTAGTGTGACAGATAAACCTTGTGTAAGTTTGAGAGTGGGGGCTCGTGACGGCACTAGCCGGTACCTTTGATAGCGGTTAGTGACGTCACGCGGAACTTTAACGGGCTATATCTTCATCAATTTTTCTTAAATTGACAAAAGAAAAAATATGTGTCTATTTTTTTTTGATAAGCTACTTGACGCACTTATTATATTTTTTTAGTAAACAAGCCTATTCCATAATAAATGTAAGTAGGTATAATATTACCTGTTAGACGTCACAAAAATAATGTTTATGAATACTTTTTCGTATAATTCATCATCATCACATTTGAAGATTAAAACAGTTTCAATTCATTTTAGTTTTACGCCGAATCATATAAGTCGGCGGATGTGAAGTTAGCTGCAAGCTGCGCAATATCCAATCCTGACTGAAGCTCTCATAAAGCTGCGCGTTGATTGGATATTGCGCAGCTTGTAGCTAACTTCACATCCGCCGACTTGTATAATTCGGTAAAGATACTCTGCTTAGCGTTCTCTCTGTCTCATTCGTTAGTTTCTCTTTGTAAAGGCCAGCTTTACGAGATTATACAGGAAGAGTGAAAGAATCCGAGAGGAGGTGATTTAGAGCATCATTATGAACAAGTTTTACTGAGAAGCCAATTCAGAATTCAAGAGAAAAATCAAAAGAATATCTGAGTTCTGGAAATGAAAAAGTATGCTCTGTCACATCGTTTTAGTTTAGTACCTACCTTACCTAACAGAATTGAGCAATCCATGTTAACATTAGACAACCGATTTGAAACTGTAAAAAGTTTTCTAAAGCTGGTATATTAAGCCGAGGCGGGGTGATTCAGACCATCATTATAAACAACTTTTACTATTATTCCAGACGCCTGTTATTCCAGGACAATTCCATTGGTTTGTGTAATTCGTATTTAGCTCAACCTACATCTGATGAGACAAAGAAGATACTAGCCATGGTGAAAGCAGGTCTAGCTAATAGGACTAATTTATTGTAAATATTTAAGATGTAATTGTTTTCCCTACCAGTGCGACATTTTCGCTATGCGAAAAAGCACTTAAATAAAGATTTAAAAAAAAAAAAAAAACTTTTACTATGGGGTCAACCCGGAATTTAAAAAATAAATCAGCTGTTTTATACATTTTGTCAATTCAGAGTAGCAATTTTTCATAGAACAGCTGTATTTTTATCTCGAATTCCTGGTTGGCCTCATAGTAAAAGTTGTTCATTATGATGGTCTGAATCACCTCCTCTCGGCTTAGTACAGGGCAAGCTGATAACCCTGTTTAGTAAATGTATGTACTTATAGTTATTGAAGTTAGTTATAAACAAACTCTACTCGATCATTCGCCTGCTTAAAAAAGCAGGGTTATGTTTTTTTGTTTGGCAAATAGAAAAAAAAATTGGTACGTACGGATTTACAAACCATTGGCATTTCGGTGAAGGAAACATGGTGTCGTAACCTGTATAACGTTTGTTGAAGAAATTCAAGGGCAATGAACATTGAACATACCTACGCATATTCTGACTCGAGTCACAAGGTTGCGTCTTTAGATCCCATCGCAATGCACATAATATGCAGCCTTCTGACTCTAGTCACGAGGTTGCGTTTTGAGATCGCCTCGCAATGAACTTTGAACATACCTACGCATCTTCTGACTCGAATCACAAGGTTGCGTTTTAAGATCCCATCGCAATGCACATAATATGCAGCCTTCTGACTTGAGTCACAAGGTTGCGTTTTCAGATCACCTCGCAATGCACAATAGGTATACACATACGCTATTCATCATAAGAAGGGGATTACCTACCTATGGCAATCATGATTGATTTTGCATTTACGATGTAATATTGGATCCTGTACCTATTGTTACATTACAGGCTAATATATCCCAGATAGCGCCTATGAAAAGATATTTTTACAATATCAGAGTTAGTGTATAAGTAGTATTTTATTTGAAGTAATAAGTAGATTTTGTTGCTTTATTAGATATTAAAATGAAATACTAAACGTGAATATGTTTTTTTTTTAAATTTATCGATATCCTGTATGTAAGTATAGACACGTTCAGCCATAGGACTACTGGACATATGCGTACATTGCGTACCTAGGTACCTACTCTGTAGATGTTCAATAATATCGATGGCAGTGGCTTGTAGTAGCACTACATGTGCGATACTGTGGTTTTAAAGTTAAAAGATGTCTTTATTCACCTTGTTTCTCGAACAGAGACTTCATCCCATCAAGCGCAGCGTAGGACGTTATGGACGACTACGACGTAAGTATAATCCAACAAAAACATTTTCATGTGAAATGGATCCAAGACTAAATCACAGTTCACACTATCAAAGACTTGTCAGATCTCACGTAAAGTCAAGCTTCTAACTCTACACGCCTTACTCTACAAGTCCTTACTTCACAAACTCTACACCTTAGTCAATATTATGCGGCATGGCTGATCCGCTAACTGCGCATGGGTGTATAGTGAAGATTAATTGTTAACTATTCATTAATTCTGTTTTGCAAACAGTACTTGTTGTAAGATCAACACATAAAATCTAAAAAAACGAAAATAAAATATCATAATCATATTATCAGCAATAGAGAACATCCACTGCTGGACATGAGAGTGCCTCTTCCTATGGATTTGCAATAAGCCCAGTTGGAAGCGGCTTGTACCCTGTAAGCCGATGGATGCAGGCCGCTTCCAATAGGGCTTATTGAAAATCCATAGAGGAGGCCCGTGTCCAGCAGTGGACGTCCTACTGCTGATAAAAATGAAGATTATACATATTTTTTTTAGATTTTATGTTTTGATCTTAATTAATTTATCATTTTTGTTTGTTTGTAAAGATCTCGAATGGAAACCACGTACCCGCAAGCGCAGCGTAGGACGTCCACCGACTCGTTGAACCATTGATATATGCCGGTGGTTGCAAGCTGTAAGATAACCAATCCGCCTCTTCTCCCCTATCTTAGGATTACGATTAGAAAGGTGAAATAGCATTAGGCAGGGCACATAGTACGATGGACGTTCACAGACTTGGTGGACGTATGATATAAAAGCAGTAGGACGTCCACTGCTGGACATGGGCCTCCTCTATGGATTTTCAAAAAGCCCGATTAAAAGCAGCTTGCATCCATCGGCATATATCAATGATTCAACGAGTCGGTGGACGTCCTACGCTGCGCTTGCGGGTACGTGGTTTCCATTCGAGAACTTTACAAACAAACGAAAATGTTACGAAAACGAAAGTTTCATCCCTAATTTCACCCTCTTAAGTTATTATGTTATTTCCAAAAAAACATTGAACACATCAGTTTTAATTTTAAATGAACTATTTAAATACAAATTTTCAAAACCGTAAGTTAAAAAACAAAGGACTTTCATACAAACGTTTTCACCTCTTTTTACCCCTTAGGGGTTGAATTTCAAAAAATCCTTTTCTTAGTACACCCCTACGCATTAAGATAAACACACCCTCCTCGCGTTCATAATATTAGTAGGGTAATTGCTAATACACAACAAAAGGAAAAAGAAAAAATGATAAATACACGATGTATTTTATAGACATCTTTATATTTCTAGTAAAAATATCATTGGCACATTGACATCATCTGTAACGATACGTACATAGTTTTTAAGATTATAATGTTTTAAAATACTCATGAAACCTTTACATTTTGCTTATACAATATTACTGCAGCCATATACCTAAAAAACCGACTTGGCTTTTTCTGAAGTCTGACCGTTTAACTGAGTCCTCGCCTGCGCGGGTACCCGCGCTGAGACAGGTGCGGGCGGTGGGGACCCGCCGCCCGCACCTGTCTCAGTCCCCTTTGTCGTCTACCCCCGCGCCCCTGTACCCGCGCAGGCGAGGACTCAGTTAAACGGTCAGACTATACCTACTGGTATGAAAATAAATTGGATTAAAATTGATTTTAAGGTCTTTTACTTCTGACAGCAGAATAAATCAGTCATTTATTTTTAAGCTTTCGAACAATAGACAAAATATTGAAGTGAAACTTCCAATGCGTCTTCCAACAAGGTTGCGTTAAACGTTTCGCTACCATGGAGGGGGTATGAAAGCACTGTTGCGTCGAAGTTTCACTTCTTCCGCGCGGAGGGACTCCACTTGCACTTTTACTTACCTATATGATATTGGTTTCTAACTCAGAATAAGGACTAAGTAAATTATTCTGAGGTTTCTAAACATCGACTGTAGTCATAGAGCTATTGTAGTAACTCTGTTTATATGTACCTACTTTAGTGAAACATATTTTATCATTATTTAATCGTGTTTAAATGTAACGGTATAAACAATACAGAGTTTATCTCTCTATCTATTAATATAATTTAAGACGTCTGGACCTTAACATAATTATTTTCAGAAAAATTAACAACCGACTTCAATCATTACAATCTACGTACTAAATTCGAATGGTTCGTATGCGTTTTTAGGGTTCCGTACCTAAAGGGTAAAAACGGGACCCTATTACTAAGACTCCGATGTCCGTCTGTCTGTCTGTGTCCAGGCTGCATCTCATGAACCGTGATAGCTAGACAGCTGAAATTTTCACAGATGATGTATTTCTGTTGCATAACAACCAATACTAAAAATAGATTAAAATAAATATTTAAGGAGGGCTTCCCTTCCTTACAACAAACGTGATTTTTAGGAGTTTTTGATTGATATTAATAATGGCAAGAGGAATGGGGCTAAGGGGGTCCTATATACATGGTACGTGCGCGAGTTTAAACTATATTATATAAGTGCATTTTTCCACATGCTAATAAATGGCAAATAGAAGGAATTATTTAACCTAGAACACCATGTATAATATGTACTCTATTTTAGTGGAATAAATATTTCATTTCATTTCATTTCGAGTCTGACTCGGACTTGGCCGATTTTTTTACTGCTGATTTTTCAAAAATCAAAAAAGGTGCCATCAGTTTTCGATAAAAACTGATGGCACCATCTTTGAGGTATGATTTCCAAACAAATAAATAAAATCATTAAAATCGGCTCATAATTGGCGAAGTAATCAGGTAAGTTAAAAACATACTGAGAGATACTTAGAGTGGGTAAAAAAAAATCATTATTATAATTAGTCCGTGAGTTAGATTATCAAAAAATTTTGGACATGTGTTTTTTCTTTTGTGAATCATACAACAAATTACATAAATAAACCTTGTCAAAGTTTGGGAGTGGGGTTCGTGACGTCACCTCTCTTACAGAAGTCTATACATTTGTGTGGCACTTGTGACTTCACGCGGAACTTTAACGGGCTAGGTATATCTTCATCAATTTTTGTTTAATTGGCAAAAGAAAAAATACGTGTTTAATATTTTTTGAGAGTCTGACGGACTAATTATACTTTTAGGTGATCATGCTTATTGAAAACCCCCTTTTTTGAAGTCGGTTGAAAATACAAAGTGTTTCTGGAATAATTATGTTATTTAAGGTATGTGTATACTTTTACTATGGGACTAACTCCAAAAACGCTAAAAAATCAGTTGTTGCCGAAATGTAAAATTGTAAAGAATCGAGAACTAATGTATGGAATAATGGAACGGCTGATTTATTTCGGCGATTTCAGCGTTGGTCCCATGATCAAGTTGGTCATAATGATGAGTACATAATATTTAGAAAAATTCCGTTGCCTAGAGAATAGTGATAATTGGAGCATTCTTATTTTCGACGCTTTTGTAGTTACAAAGTGTAGGTAAACTCTTTATAACATCATGGGATACAATGTTTGACGTAACATGGTTTAAATTGGTTGATACATCTGAAATTGATGAAAATTTCCGTATGAGTATAATGGTACCCTAGAAAATGTGTGTCTTCTAGAGTTACATGACGTATTTAAACACGTCGTTCGTTGGGCTCGGCGCAGATTGGTCACCCACCACATCTACCGCCGATTTTTATTCTACCGGTGACCAGTGACAGGCAGTTCACACTATTTTTCACACATTTTGTTATGACGCGGCGGCGCACAAAATGTGGCGGTGTCGGACACTCGCTACATTAGTGTCCACGATATAGCGATAGTTGACAATCGATCGGTGGCTGTGGTCAGTCGCCGAGCCTTACTTAGACACAATATTCGGCTCTTTTGGAACTTCGTTATTAAGAGTTTACACTATAATAATACTTAATTGTAATCATAACAACAGAACAATAACTACGAAAAGCTGCAACCAAAAAAGGATGATAATTTTATAATTACCAAGTAACGTAATAAACAAAGATACAGTAAGGAGATGACAATATAATGCCAATGGTGGTATGTATAACTAGTTGATGAAGTACTACAAAATGCTGAAATAATCTTATTAAAATTAAGCAGTAAGTATTTAAAATGAATCGACAGTCAATAAAGTCTAAGACGTTAAGCCCCAACCCTAAATTATCTGGGGTCACCCCTACATCAAGTGTTGACCCTGATAATAACTATCCTTAGCTGGGTAAACGCCCCCCTCTCTCCTCACTCCTCTCCTCCCTACAGCTCCTACTCCCTACAAAAAAAAGACCTAACCCATACCAAATTTGACTCGAACTGCTAAATAGGCAAATGAACAACTTGTGGTAGCCAATCTTTGACCATGTGTCATAGAGTTTACTTAAAAAATAAGACACTTCTAAATTATTTATTTATAAATCAAGTTTTTTTAAACTTTTAAAGGCCTATTTACCCATGAAATTGATTAGATACTTAGGTAGCCACATTAAAATTACTCAAACCAGTGCAGAGAAAGAGTGGACTGTCGATTCAATAAAAAAAAACAGTAGGTAAAAGTATTTAATTATTAAAAGTAATTTTAAAAACCCAACATTTAAAAATACTCAGTCTTACAGTCCTTGATTAACAAAACACGTGAAGACTATGAAATACAGAGTTACACGACCTCTGGTTAGGCTATAAACAATTAGTTTACCTATACAGAATTAATTTTATGCGTAACAAACATGAGCTACTTTTTTCAGTTCACGCAAAAAACAAAACTATAAGTAGTATGAAAATAAAATAAATAACCAATTATATGTTAGAATAAAGGAATCTATGTTTATACATGTTTTTATAACAATGGATTATGTGGAGTAATCGCAATAAAAATAGATTTTAAGAAAATTTTGTTGCTGTCCAAAGATCGTGCACTTTATTTAATGCAGAAATTATGAAACATTGAAAGTATTATTTTTTCGCGTTTTAGTTTTTATAGAAAAGAATAAAACAATAACAGTTTTGTGTGACTAGGTTTGGATTAAATATTAAAGATATAAAAATATGTTATGGTCTCGATTTCAACGCGCCACCTACTGTTTTTCCAAAAACACAATAAATTTTAAACTAAAAAATTTAATTACTGTGAAACTATAGTTTACTAATTCAAAGCATGAATAAATTCAAATAATGGCTGAACTCCATTCGGTAAGCCGACATCAAAGTCGAGACCATTGGTTAAGCAAATGACTGAACATAATAAAACGATTCACATACCATAAAACCTTTAGAAGAATTCGTCAATATTGCTATTTATATTGCCTAGTTCAGCTGCTTAAACTTGACATAAGAATAAACTTGCACTTACAGTAAAATAAACCTTTTGGGCATCAGAACTTTCACATAATTAATTTCAATTTTAATCTTAATTTACAAAATGACGCCAAAAAGTGTTTGGCGTTAATTATTCAATATTATGTATATTTGGGGGCTTAAAGTGAAAATAATTACAAGATTTACTTTAAGAAATCATGTGCCGAATTAATTATAAAAAAAATGGCAAATACGAAAAATATTAAATACCTAACAGATGCCTATCGATACTAAAAAAATATAATATTGTATGGTGATTTCGATTTCGAGTACCCATCAATGGCGGGCGTACTCGTATAACATGTTTCACGAAAACAACTCTCTATTTCAGAGCAATTGATTTTAAAAAACTTAGTATTTCAATTGTCATCGCTTTTTTTGTTATTCAGACTTTTTTATTCGCGAATTTAACTGACGATATTAGCATTTGCCTTTATTAGTTATCGAATAAAATTTACTGGAAGATTGAAACGTTTATCATTAACATTAACATCGATAAGAATTCAAATATGAAAATACAAGGAAAAAAAACGGTTTTCTTTTTTAATTCTAGGTGTACCTAATAATAGTTTCTCTTACATAGCACTTACACAAATTATATTTATCGACACATTTAATTACGTTCTAGAGATCTTCCGACTATTTTGACAAAATGATTGAATTTGGAAAGAGATCACCAGGTAGATTTAAACAAGTTTAAGACAAGATCAGCATTTAACATTAAATACTTCTAAAAAGTCTTTCATGAAATACCCACGAGGATATAGCACTAACAGAAGTACGCGTTCCACATAATAAGCAAAAACCGCCGTAAGAGCTATGCAGCAGTTAGATATTGGACAAAAATTTATAGAACAAAAACAAAACACGATAAAACATCATGTTGAAAGTAAATTTTAATCACTTACAACGGGGTTTCTATTTGTTTGAAAAGATGCGATAAAAGTAACCACTGAAGGCGCGTTCCTACTATCTCGCGACGACAGATTTTTGTGCCTTTCAAAGCGTCGTGAATTGCATATTTAAATGTTGGTGTTCACATTATAGGACGATACGATTTGATGATGATGAACTTTTGTCTACGTATTTTCTTGCAGTGACGACAGATTTCAAATCAAATGGGAACAGCTGGAGACGATATTAGCTCATCGATAAATTTTATTATTCGCCACGACGTAGTGAGAATGCGCCCTGCTAGCTAGCTGCAAGCACCACGTGCGTTTAATAAACAAAATATAAATATTGATAATATGCATAGAAAGCCTGTGTTTCACTTTTGTCGAAAGGAGTGGGTAGGGTGTGCTACATCCTCTGAGTGCTTTATCAAAGATCAGAGCTTAAAACTATATTAATTAATTAACAAGAAAGCAATATTGCCTGCAAAAGTAGGTAAACCACAAAAGAGCTGGCTTGAAAATTAATACGTAATACGGCAATAACTAAAAAAAATTAAACAAATTACGTGTAATCATCAACGTAACTCGTAAAATGCCGCAGTAAAATATAAAAAGTACAAATGTAGCTAAACGATACTAAAAATAAGAATCCTGAGATTCGAAAAAGTTTTACTTACGTATTCTTAAATCATATCTAATAATCAATGGTTTTCTTAAAATAAAATAAAAAATCAATCAACAATGTAGATGGTATCTGATATTGTTGTCCAAAATTATTTTTTTTCGGACTCGTTCTGGTTTGGCTCCAAAATATCTTCCATTTCTCTGGAGTTCTGTAAAAAACATTTTTTTTAATATAAAAAGAGTAAGAGTAAAGGAATCACACATCTTGGCGGCTACAAACAAGCTACAAACTGCGGATAGTTCAATCCTGACTGAAACTCACATAACAGCTGCACGAGGCTTGTGTTATCCGCAACTTGTAGCTGACATCACAGCCGCCTAGTTGTGTGATCCGGCCTACAGCTAATAAATCAAACTTACTAGAAAGTCAGGAAGATTAAGATCTTCAGTTTCAGGAAAAGAATCCATTGCAGATTGAATGTCGCTGAAGAAAGCTGAAAGTAAATGAGAAAGTCTTGGTCAGCGCGCGAAAATCATTTTTTTTGGGGTTTTTGTCATTTATTTGCAGATATATGTATATGTAGGCCGCGCCATTAAGGCGGATGTGAAGTTTGCTATAAGCTGCGCAATAGCCAATCAACGTGCGGCTTTATGTGAGCTTCTGTCAAGATTAGATATAGATATTGCGCAGTTTGTAGCTATCCGACTCGCAATTGGCCGATTTTATTATAAGCTCGTATGTGCCGGGTGGCTATCCCTGGTGTTAGACTTTTTAGGCCGCCTGATTTTATTATACTAAACGCTTTTGAATATACTTGATTCCTGAAAGTACTTTAGCAACTGTACAGTCCAGTCGGTACAGTACTTGTAAATAACTCTGAGCGTAGGCTTACTACCCTTCGTGGGTAGGCCTACGACCTGCAGTGGACTATTAAAAGGCTGATATAGTAGTACAGTAGGCTTACACGTTATCCGTGAAGGGCGATCCTGAATTTTTCAGGCGGAATGTACTATTTTTTTTATTGAATATATTATGCAGCTAAATATTACCTACATTGCGAAAATTTCAAGCGTCTACCTGTTGCCGTTATTAATATTAAGCAAATAATTGGCCAAGTACGAGTAGGACTCGCGCACGAAGGGTTCCATACTGTATGGGAGCCCCCATCAAATATTTATTTTATTTTAATTTTGTTATATATCATTGAAGTGAATATAAAACTAAATATTCTGTGAAAATTTCAAGCATCTACCTATTACCATTAATAATATAGAGCGAAAAACGTTTTTAATTCAGGTTTGTTGTATGGGAGCCCCCCTTAAATATATATTTTATTTTGTTTTTAGTATGTGTTGTTATAGCGGCAACAGAAATACATCATCTGTGAAAATGTCAATTGCCTAGCTATCATGGTTCATGAGATACAGCCCGGTGACAGACAGACAGACAGACAGACAGACGGACAGACGGACAGACGGACAGACGGACAGACGCACAGACGGACATCGAAGTCTTAGTAATAGGGTCACGTTTTTCCCTTTGGGTACGGAACCCTAAAAACGGCAAATAAAATCACGTTTGTCCTAAGCTCCTTAAATTTTATCTTTCCAAGTTTCAACTGTCTCTATTGTCTAGCTGTCACGGTACAGCCTGGCGACATCTGTCTGTACAGACGGACAGTGGAGTCTTAGTAGTAGGGTCTCGTTATTTCAGGTACGGAACCCTAAAAAGGTCAACAAAGTAGTAATAGAATATTTTGTATTATTTGCTCAGCGACGAACACTGACTTTCTGGATTTCTTTACTATTTTAATATCAGTAAACGTAAAAGTAAGGTACGAGTAAAATCTTATTTACGTATAAATTACATACCTTCTTCATCGAAAAAGGTTTCCAGAGTTAAATCGTCAGATAAGTTCGCTTGTGCATCGTCGGCTGCGTTACTTTCTTTAGCGGGTTTCTTATTACTTCCAATGTCGTCTTCAACGCGCAATGGGCGCTTAAGGCCAGCTGAGCCACTCACGCCGGGAAGTAAGCTGGCCGCCATTTCTTCACTCTCACTCATCCCTGGAGGGAGTATTGCATATCCCATCTCAGGTTGCGTACTGTCTACCTCTTCCAAGGCAAAAGCGTTGTCTTCGCGGGTCATTACGCTATCGAAATCCGAAGACGTTGGACTGTACGTTCCAGAATTACCTTCAGGGCTGCTTTGACTTACGAATACATCTTCGAATGAAGGAAGATTGAAAGGGTCAGATGTAATTTCAAGTATTTCGTCATATGTGGCCTTTGGTTCCTGGTCATTGGTTGGTTGTTCTCTGATGAAGGGCAATAGTTCTTCCTCATCGTCACATTTGGGGATCGTTTTTATGACGGTGTAAATTTTTTCGATGGCGCTTACTATGCGTTCCTTTTTCGGGGGGATTAGAGCGATTCTGTGGGGGGCGTCCCCGCGAGTGGGCGACTCGTGAGCGTTGTCCGAGTCGGTCGCAGAGGGCAGGGTGGTCACCATGTTGAGAATAGCTTTCTCTAGTTGCCTCGGATCTTCTAGAGCTTGACTGTCGCCTGTCTGAAATTGGACAAAATCATTATTCGCATAAATTGTGGTTACTAAAAGTTGTGATAATTCAAAAGGATTTTTTAGAATGTATCTACGTGGTGGTTGTTAAGCTCTTTAGTAAGGCTTTTAAGTGTAAGGAACTGTTATCTATTACAGGAAAGTCGCTTTTGTGTTACTACAGGGCAGGGTTTGAGATGTAGCTCAAATGTAACTACTTGACGAATTTAAAGTTCATAAATCCTTTTCCTCCTTGACTTTTCTATGTTTAAAACTATGCATAAGAAAGATGTGCATTCGCCATAAGGTGGAAACTCTGACGGTAAGATGTTCCGTAAACCTCCTCCGTTCAAAACGTGCGGAACTAAAACATAGTCGACAACATCACTTGACACAAGTGACATTGGAGCTACTCTTGAAATGTCACATTAGTCGGTTTCAATTGGCGGTTATCTTCAAAGCGGAGAACAGTTTTCGACGAGGAGACTATCGAGACACGCGGCAGCGTGTCCAGCCAAAGTGTTCAAAGAAAACTGGCGACGCAGCGGCCGTGTGTAATATTACACGAACCATTTGGAGCTACTTTTGACCCCCTCACAACTAAAAACTATTTAGCCTACATGAAATTTGGCACATTTACTAAAGTCTTTTAGCTTATCAAGAAGCCAAAATTTCATAAATTTTGCTCAATCAGTTATTGATATATTAACGTTTAAAAACTCGTGTTTCATTGACTGATTCACTCACTGATTCACTCACTGACTCACTGACTTATAGATCAAAAACCTAACCCACTTCCAGATGACCTAGAATCTTGATATTTGGCACCAAGGTAGACTATCGGGCATAAATAAAGGAAAAAATCTAAAAACTGAAAATTATTGATAATTAGTACTATTAACAAAGTAATTGTAAATTTACCTAACCAATACTCCAATAAATGGCGGTAGCGTCGCGAGGCACTGAAATTTTCGATAGATGAACCATGCCATTTGGGATAAGTAGTAATATAATAAATTCTAGATAACTTTTTCAGAGATAAGTGTACTATGATAATCATGATGTAACTAATAATTATTTCTGAACAAAAAGTTATGATATCTCATCAAAAACAAAAATGTGAAATAGGAGCCAAAGTGTCGCCACCAAAAAAATTGAGATCTAACACGGGGGCCAAGTGTTCTGTAGAAAATCCTAAAGTTTAAGCTACAAGAATATACCTACAACATTTAAAAGAAATTTACTTATGTAATTCAAGCTCAAGATTTGATTTGGCTAGTTTACACGTACAGACAAATGCTTATTTGCACTGTACTTATTCTGAAACTAGCCAAGTCAAATCACGAGCTTGAATTACATAAGTAAATCCCTTTAGAATGTTGTAGGTATGATCTTGTAGCTTAAATTTTAGGATTTTCTACAGAACACTTGGCCCCCGTGTTAGATCTCAATTCTTTTGGTGGCGACACTTTGGCCCCCATTTCACATTTATGTTTTTGATGAGATGTACTTTACAGACTATCTTTACACTTCCATGCTACTATAATAAACAAACGATTTATGGAATGGGGTGGTCGCCTTTATGGATGATGAGGAGTCTGTGGAGAAGGGATGTCCACATTAATTATCCTCCGATTGCTGGATGTTTAGTGGTAGTAATGCACTCGCCTATCATTCTTGAGGCTATGGGTCCAAAGTCCAGTCTGATGAGTTCTTTGGTTTGGAATTTATGTACGGATTTTACACCACTTGCTTTTCAGTGAAGGAAAGCATCGTGAGGGTGCCTGCATAGGTACGTCCGTAAAATAAATTCTATGGCGTATGTAAATACACCAATCCGCACTGGTCCAGCGTGTGGAGAATTTGGCCAAATCTTACCCTTCGTGGGACATCATCATCAAAGAGTACTGTATATACAGAGATAGAGACGTCGCTTGCGATTTCGTTGATAGTAGCGCCGTCTGCTGTTAAAATTAATCAACTTTTCATTTCTAAGTATAACTAGATCTATATGAAACATTCAATTTAGCTAGCTATAATGTAGCTAGGTATCTACATATATCTACCTATATGCCTATGTATCGTAGGTTGTTTCAACTTATTTTTTGTATATTTCAGTTATGAAAATGAAACTACATCTTCGCATTAACTTTTTATTTCTTTATTGTACATTTATAAACACTTGTAGCAGAGATTTTATTAAGATCACTTTTTCCGTCCAACATTTTGTTTGTCTTTACTCGGTGTCGGTGTCCTTATAGTCGCAAGTCAGGTCAAACGGGTGAGATGAGAGATGATCAGTGTCCTTATTCAAAAGCAAAGTTGTATTATATTCACAATTTATCACTTCCACACACATTGAAACCGAAGAAAATTAAATCAAACAGTATCTCCACAGAAAAGAGCAACTTTTTTTGCAGCCATAGCAATGTTGCCAGTTATAGTCTTCAAAGAGCCGTAGGCCGGTATTCTTAGACATCACATTAGGGAAGACTTTCATGTCATAATTTTGCTCTTCAAATGAGAAGTCACGTATATAGTAACTTACAAACAACTTCAAGAATAATGAATAACTTTTATTATGGGACCAACCCCGAATTCACAAAAAAACTGTTGTTACAAATTACAAACATTTTGTCGAAACTCAATGAACTTTTAGTATGGAATAGCTGATTTTTTTCGCGCTTTCGATAATAGTCCCATAGTAAAAGTTGTTCATCTTGCTGTACAATAGTCACCTTTTTGAGGTTGTGCATGAATTACCAGTAACCTTGTATAAATCGACTAGCTATAAAAATATTTTTACTTCCGGGTACCTAGTTATCGCTATATTTCAGTGATAATAATTTCCGCTAATATACTCTAGAAGTGGGACATATTCTAGGATATTGTTGCACTCGTCATTATATCCAACTTTTACTATGAGGCCAATCTCGAAATTACATCAAAAATAGATTATCTGCATAGTCGGCTCACGGACGATATTTTTATGTGATAACGTCATGTGCGTCACAAGCCGAACGCTTAAGTAGATCGTGCCCCTCTATCGCTTGTTTCACGCTCTCACCTGCACGCTCGGCTCAGGCACAACGTGACATTTTTTTGGTGCGTGTAGCCGGCTTCTATCGATTTATAAGACACTAGACGACCCGCCCTGGCTTCGCACAGATGTATTATATATATAAACCTTCCTCTTGAATCACTCTATCCATTTAAAAAAACCGCATCAAAATCCGTTGCGTAGTTTTAAAGATTTAAGCATACAGACAAACAAACAGACAAAAATAGCGACTTTATTTTATACTATGTAAGGATTATCACGTCAAAAAATCATCTTCGCACGTTTTAATTTTCCGTACATTGAAATCGAAAATATTATATTTATACTGAGTTGTGAAAGGGCTCCAATTTAATTTTAATTACGCATCACGTAACGAAAAAGGCTGAAAAGCACTGTTCTAGATCAATGACAAAAAGGTACGAATGTCTGAATTCCGTAGATAAATGGTGTAGCATGCTGATGCTGGTATCAATTAGCTGAATCAGTGTTGACATCCTATATTACCAAAAAATGCTTAAAACTTAGGTGCCACCACAGAAATAACTTTGATAACGTTATTTATTGGCACCTAGCAATGTCATAATAATATGAATAAAACTAATGAATGAATGAAAGTAAGAGACTAATTTAAGATACATGTTAACCTGATTAAAAGTAGTAAATACAATAATTAATTGTTCTCATATAATTTCGTTTTAGTTCATTAGTATTATATGGTTTGCGTGTATTTTACTACGCACTCAACTTTTATTGCAACAATGCATGGAATTAAGAAACATTTAACCACAATTCAGTTTTTTACCACAAATTAAGGAAAACCATTTCTTGCTGAAAACACTGTTGTTACAGTACCAGTTACGTTCTGATCCACGAAGAATAGTATCTTAAGAAAAATACATCTAGGTGTTTCCTAATTTTTAAGTTTTTAAAAATATATTTTGATCGATAACTATTAGATATTTTTTTTATCTTATAATATTGTGATTAGGTCGATTTTGGTAGAATCAAGATGTGATAGAATACCATCTAACGATGAATGCAAACAACTTCCGACGTATAACTCGACTAAATTATATATTGTTCAAATCACTCCGTTAGCTCCTAATGAAGTAACGTTCTTAATCTAGTCGACTTATACAAGGTACATTTTGTTCTAAGCTTTACGACCATGATCATCATCATCAGCCTGTGTCGACCCACTGCTGGGTATAGGCCTGCTCTCTTATGTGCCAGTGTTCCCAATTTAGGGCCAGCCGTCTTGGATATACCTGGTCAAATACTATACTATCAAAAGGCCGGTAGAATACTCCTTCCATGCTAGTTGTCGTGCCCGGAGATAGCCATCCGACAGTGTATAATTGGATATTGTACGAATAATGGTTCATCCGCCGATATTAATATCGTTTGCGCGATGCAGGCTCGGCTTATGATTGACTGACGGGAGGCGTTGTTTTCGCTTATGACCGTGTAGATGGTAACGCCGCATATAGCAAAGTTAGCCGAAATAATCTGCCAAGTACGAGTCGGACTCGCGCACGAAGGGTTCCGTACTGTATGGGAGCCCCCCTTAAATATTTATTTTATTTTAATTATTTATTATTAAAGTAAGTATGCAGTTAAATATTCTGTGAATATTTCAAGCATCTACCTATTAAAGTATTTGCCTGTAGCGAAAAACGGCTAAAAATTTAGATGTGTTGTATCGGAGCCCCCCTTAAATACTATTTTTGGTATTTGTTGTTATAGCGGCAACAGAAATACATCATCTGTGAAAATTTCAGCTTTCTAGCTATATCTGTTCATGAGATACAACCTGGTGACAGACAGACAGACGGACAGCGGAGTCTTACCCAAGTAACAAAATCTGGTACTATAAAAGACCTGAGAACGTTTTGGAGCGTGCTAATTAGTGTTCATGATTAGCACTATAATAGTCTTGTAAACGTTTACAGAACCCCGAATAGGCCCTAGTATTATCACTGATTTATTCTATAATCATTACATAAAGGCTGTCACGGTGATAAATCAGCTCTGTAGTTGAGATGTAAAAGTGATTAGAAACGCTTTTTAGTACTAAAATAGCTCTACTTGCAACGTTTTTGACATAAATTTGCTCTATAAAAGTAACCAAAAACCTATTTAAAGTGTTATTGTGCACCGAAAACGATTCCAATGATCTTTTTTATTACAATTGCTTGCAATTTGTGAGTTTTCTTCATGAAAACAAAAATCGGTAAGTTTATGTTTATGCCACTACAGCCATTGTTGATAAACGTAATACGTAATTACAAGGACATAACTACAATACATGGACTATAAATCTGCGGTAACTTGCACTTGCGAAAATAATTGTGTCGCTAAAGTCATTATACTGATTTCAAATTTGAAAATGCGCCCTCATAATTTGCATGTTTTAATTAATTTTTAATTGTTAAAATAAAAACTTCTTCCGACTATGGCTGCTATAGTGCTTATTGGCTCCAGCCATGCTGTTAATGAGCTACCATGACAAAAAACTTCAGCCATTTTTTTCACCTAACACAAATTATAGCCCGGGAGGTAAGCGGAAAAAATGCAACTACTTCCTAAAAGCTGAATTTTTGGTATTACGCTATCAAGGTGGTGTACTAAAATACCACGCAGTCAGTCAGCTGGGACGTTTAGCGGTTGGAGGGAAAAACTGTATGAATTAATAAAAAAAAAACATGTAACTGAGCCTGTCAGTTAGGCTTTATTTAAAGCGGCGCTGCTTTAAGTCCTGACTGACAGAGATTGTAAGTAACAAGGTCTGTCAAGTCAAGCAGGCTTTAAAAGTTTCAGGTAATTTTTGGTAATTAAACTTTTTTAAATTATTTTTCTACCCGTACACCAATTTTCAGCTATTAGAAGTAGTTGCAAGATACTTTTTTTTTAAATAATTCTAACGGGTATCCTCATCAAACGCTAAGTATACTAGCTGACTGACTCTCGGGTATTCTTGTACACCATCATACTCGTAACATACCGAAAATTCAGGTTTTAGAAAGTACCTAGTTATATTTATTGCACTTACCTCCCGGGCTATTAGTTTTGTTGTCTAAATATAAAGTCCAGTTATGAAGTACTTGTCATATAAAAGATACTGAAAAGCTAGTATAGATCTAATTAGTCCATTAATTGTAGATTTTAGTACATTTATAGTATGCTTTAGTTGTGTAGCAGTAACACAAACTCACTTATAGAACAATTTAAAATATAAGTCATTTAAAAGATGCGCCAGGAGTCCTTTTGGTACTATTTAGTACTATAGAAAAATGTTCATGGCTTTTACAGAACTAGCACCATAGACATATTTAGGGAGCCTTTAAAACGCTAAAACGTTACGAAATTGTTGTACAAGGTACTTTTACAGTGCAAATTTGTCTTGTAATAGAGTTTTTGACACTTCTACAGTACTAGTACTATAAAAGTAACTTTGACGCATTATTAGTGCCAAATAGATACATAAAAGTGTCCTTCAGGTTGTCTATAGTATTAAATAGCACTATAATCGCATATTTTACACCCACTATAGAGCAACACTATAAGTATTCTTTTGTATGGTCCTGTAGACGTTTTAAGAGCTAATTTATAGAACTTAAATGCTCTTTTATCTTATAGAACCAAACCGCTCTGTTGAAAACCTTTATAGTACAAGCAGTGATAACGGTTACCACTATAGGTCTACTATATTACTGTTTGGTGATAAAAAGCCATGGTTATAGAAGCTTATGTTACTTGGGTAGTAATAGGGTCCCGTTTTTACCCTTTGGGTACGGAATCCTAAAAAACTAGAGACTTACTTTAGCATTATCCTCAATCGCAAAATGCCCTCCATAGTTCGCTTGCAGCGAGTACCGTTCCTTCATCATCCTTATCAGTTCCTTGCCTTCCTTCTCGTCGACAACAGTGTTCGTGCAGACAAAGCTGGTAACGGCGCGGGACGACGTGTCGACGTCGAGGCGGCCCCGCGTCCGCATGTATATGAACTGACCGTTTTTGGTCATCAGACGGTAGCATGACTCGCCAAATAGCTGGCTCTGGTTGTACACTGCAATAAATAAATAAATAATAAGATAAAATAAATCAGGTAAAGTTTATTTCATACGATTACGACTATGTTTTATAAATAGCTGAATTTTATATCATAATTATTATCAACGAATTAATGCGGCCAGCATGCTGGGCATGACGCCAACTGTCAGTTGACTTTTAGTAAAGGTATAAGGAGTTGAACAATATGTTACTTAATGAGTGCGCATTCTGAGACTTTCAAGGATCTGTTTTATGTAGTAGGTATCTAAGTATTACTTGTAGTTTTATTGCAGTGAATGAATAAATATTTTGAACCATTAATTTTTTTACACAATTAGAATTATTGTAGAGAGATGCCCATCGTCAACTGCCTACCAACATATGCCTTCGCTGTAGGTCTCGAATAAAACCGCTTGAAAGCAGCTCTACTTGCATCCATTGCGATCCTGCGGTCTTAATAAAGTTAGCTGTCTTTCTACGCTGCATTGGTCTCCACTCAAGAACCTTTCGACCCCGTAAGTCATTAGCTCTGACAACCTAACATCTAACCGCCAAAAAGTTTGATTCAGCCTCGAACTGGCATTACTGATCAAATCAGTTACCTAGTATACAAATAAAAGTTTCATATAGGTTCTTAGCTAGGTCTAAAATATTAGATCGAATGAAGTCTTTTGAAATTATCCAGTAAACAAACACATTTGTATCTATAAAAAAATTAATAATTAATCGAATTTGCACATCATGACGAAGCTAACCTAAAGATTAGTTTGTTTACCAAACGTCCCGTTCGACCGAATTTTACGTAGACGTGGACGATAGAGCCACTTTCGCTATTTGTTAAGAACATTGGAAGATCATCTCAATACTTTTAGTTTCATTATATTGCCACATGTATGTATTAAATGGTTGTTCTGCACCGAGTGATCATTTTAATTAATTAGGTAGAGATCTCGATCTGTCGTCTTAAGGCTGATTCACACATTATCAGTGAAGCCACAGTTCCGGCATAGTACCGCCACAGTGAAACATATTCTTTCGTATATCCTATAGAGGACGGATGTTCTTAAAAACACATCACTACTTATCAGTGCCAGTGATTGCCGGTGTCGGCTCTGACACGGAGAGTACTGTGCTATTACAACTAGAGAGATAGCGCTGTTGTCGATTGAGTCAATTCTCAACCACAAAAATGTATGGTAAATCTCGCTCAGATCTGTCAAAACTGTCAAATATGCATCGGACTTTGACACTACTGAGAGAAAAACACGGCAACTAGCCACTGAATCGAGATATTTTTCATGTCTCTTTCTAACTCATGCCATATAGGTACATTAAAACATTGCACCTCTTTCTTTATTTTCTCGATCGACCACATTTTCCTCCAGGCGTCAATGCGATTGACAAGTGAGGATGATTCACAGAAAATGTATGAACGATATTTTGCAATGTGCCGGTACAGTGCCGGTACTGTGGTTTCACTGATGTGTGTGAATCGGCCTTTGTACTACGATAATAATTAGATATGTATTTCTAACCGACTAATGTGTGTCATCTGTGTGAATGTGTGTAAATAGCAATAGCAAAGAGAGACTGTGAGAGGTGATAGTTACATACCACAGAGATACCAGAGGGATAATGTGGTCGATCGAGTAAAGAAAAAAAGAGATGCAATTATTTAGGCATGAGTTAGAAAGAGACAGAAAAAATATCTCGATTAAGTTGTTAGTTGCCGTGTTTTTCTCTCAGTAGTGTCAAATTCCAATACATATTTGACAGTTTTGAAAGAGCTGAGCAAGATTTTCCGTACATTTTTATGGTTGAGGATTGCCCCAAGCGACAACAGCGCTATCTCTCTAGTTGTAATAGCTCTGTGTTACAATTTTATCTATGGTGTTACCTACTTATATAGGCCGTATCATACAAGTGGGCGGATGTGAAGTTAGCTACAACCCGCGCGAAACCCAATCAACGCGCAGATTCGTGTGAGTTTCAGTTAGTATTGGATATTGCACAGGCTGTGGCTAGCTTCACATGCGCCGACTAGTATGATTTGGCCTATAACGCATATTACATTTTTTTGCGAAAATTATTATTGCTCGGCGCTTTAGAGAAACACAAGAAAACCAAAATTAAGTGATAGGAGAAAGTAAAGTAAAAGTAAAGGCAGCTTACAGTTAAGTTAGTTAAGCTGAGGTCCTTGCTGCAGCTTAGGACGCGTTTGATAATCATGTAATCTGTAAACTCCTGATTTTGAGTTTACTGACAGAGCCATAGAATTAGAACTAAAGTAATAGAATACTTACTAAATTTTGCTCAAATAAAAATTATGTTACAGCTGTATTTGTCTTAATATCTGGTTATACAGCATACGCGAGAGTGGAACAAGAAAAACGCATTGTCTGTCGGCACACGTCAAAATCACAAGTTGGAATGTCAAAATGGTTAAAAGTGGTTCCACTTTGTCTTTTGCGATATGATCGAAAATTTAAACCCTCTATTTCCAGTAAGAAGGTTCAAATATCTGATCATTTTACCTTCCTACTTTTTATCTTTTTGAATTTGAACAGCCGAGATAGCTCAATGCTAGTTTGTGAAACCCTTCGAAATTACGTAAGTTCAGGTGTATGTGCATCTTTTTCTAACACCTTTTAAATTTCATATTTAAAGTGGGACGAAGTGATTTATTATCTTGCTATTTTGGTACGGTTTCTATTACTTTAGTTCTAGTTCTATGGACAGAGCAAGGAAATAAATTATTCGTCTGTACTGTAGGTGGGTACTTTCTATCTACTGTCACTTCTCGAAAGGTTAAATTATCTTGAATAAACATAGACAGACATAATTTCTAACGTCAGCTGATAACATCATATCGCAAGATGTTGTTAGGCCCAAACTCCACAAGAGCAGGAGCGAGACGGCACTGTGCGGAGATAAGTAATGTTTTTTTTAATCGACTTGCAAAAGAGAAGGTTCTATGTTCGTGTGTATGTATTTTTAGGGTTCCGTATCCAAAGGGAAAAACGGGACCCTATTACTAAGACTTCGATGTCCGTCTGTCTGTCTGTCACCGGGCTGTATCTCATGAACCATGATAGCTAGAAAGCTGAAATTTTCACAGATGATGTATTTCTGTTGCCGCTATAACAACAAATACTAAAAACAAAATGAAATAAACATTTAAGGGGGGCTCCCATACAACAAACCTAAATTTTTAGACGTTTTTCGCTCTATATTAATAATGGTAACAGGTAGATTCTTGAAATTTTCACAGAATATTGAGTTTTATATTCACTTCAATAATGAATAATATAATTAAATTAAAATAAATATTTAAGGGGGGCTCCCATACCGTACGGAACTCTCCGTGTGCGAGTACGACTCGTACTTGGCCGATTATTTTGTGTTTGTTCGATAATTTCGCCAGTTGTGAACCGAATCGAAAAAATATTTTTTAGTTCAAAAGGATATACTCCCGAGGTGGTCCTATTTAAATTTTACAGAAATAGGCTGAGCCGTTTATGAAAAAACCAACAATAATGTAAGCAATTCGAGCGAAATATCCGAATTTTTTACACGATGGAAGACAGTTTTGCCGTTTTTTGCGAAAAATAATTATTTTGACGTGAAAACGTCTTATAAATCGATGAACGCCAGCTGCACGCACGTTAAAAACATGACTCATTGTCACGTTCCGTCTGAGGCGAGCGTGCAAGTGAGAGCGCGGAACAAGCGAGAGAGAGGCATGATCAGCCCAAGCTTTCAGCTTGTGACGCTTATATATGACGTTATCACGTAAAATTATCGTCCGTACAGACTTTATAGACAACCAATTATTATATATTTTATATAGGTTTGCGTTTGACTACATACTGCCTGATGTTAAGCAGATATGCGGTCTAGGGAGTAGCACGTTTAGGTAACTAGAAAATACCTGTTTGCTTGAGATTAATAGACACCTAGTCTTACTTTCTGGTTGAGAAGCCTAAAAAATACAAAAAGCCCAAAAAGGTTAGAGTTCGCGACGTAACCAGATGCTGACGTATACCTGCGTTAGGATAACAAAAGTGTCGAAACCGAGTTAGCTTACGTAGTAATAACAAACAACAGAGTAAGAAAACAAGCTAAAACAATTGCAAAAGCCTTCAAGTTTTTTCAAGGAAGACCAATTGTCGCAATCAAATCAAAATGTTATTAAAATAAGAAGAAGAAACCCGTGAAAGTTTCTTATTCGTTAACATTTCGCTGAAACTTTAAACCTGAGAAACATTGCTGAATACTTCGTAAACAACACAAAAGATTTTCCCCAGAAATTTGTAACGCTTAAAAGGATACTATAAATTAAATAATCAGCCAAGTGCGAGCATTCGCGCACCAAGGGTTCCGTACCGTATGGTAGCCCCCCTTAAATATTTATATTATTTTAATTTAACTATTTCTTTTAAAGTAAATGTTTAACTTAATATTCTGTGAAAATTTGAAGCATCTACCTGTCATCGTTATTAATAGCGAGCGAAAAATGGCTTAAAATTCAGGAATGTTGTATGGGAGCCCCCCTTAAATTTCTTTTTCTGTTTTTAGTTTTTTTTTGTTATAGCAGCAACAGAAATTCATCATCTGTGAAAATTTCAACGTTCTAGCCATCACCGTTTGCTCGCAGTTTATGTTCTCCCAGTCTAGAACTTCATCAAATTCACCAAAAAGATACAGAATTATGCTTTGATGACCCGGCGCACCTCGTCTCAATGCTGTGGCGTAATTAAAGGGTGGCAGGGCTGGCAAAATGCCACGGGCCCCTGACTCAAGAGGCCGCGAGCTCTGAAATAACCTAATATTTTTACAAGATTTTGATTTTCTTGAAACAAGTAAAAAAATACGCTTGCTACGCTCACGTTTAAGTAAAACAAAGTCAGGTCAGTCACTCACTTTTTCCAAATTTAACTACGTTAAGGAAAAACAAACGTGGAAAATTTTCGCGCTTACTGCGCTTGCGCTCTACTCGTATGTTCAATGGTTGTTATCATTTCCTTATCTGTTATCTCAAATTAAAACCTGATGTTTATTATAAAGTCACAAAAATAGCACTCGCTATTCTCACGCTTAGTATTAATGTAATTATTTCCGTTGGCTCAGTTCTATTTTTATTAATTCATTCCAAAAGTTGTATTCAAAAGTCTATGCTCGTTGCTTTAGAAAATAACATCAATAGTGTTTGGTAACTACTTAAGTAGCTTAATAAAATTTTAATTACTGTGCGACAATTTTAACCGGGAGGGCTCCATCTAAAGAATTTGCCACGGGCCTAATATAGTTACGCCACTGTCTCAATGTATACGAGTAGTCACTCACTCACTCATCATATGGTCCGTGACAAGCGCAAGGATTTGCTCGCTGTTTATGTTATCCTAGTCTAGTACTTCATCAAATTCGCCAAAACATCCAAAAAGGTACATAATTAGGCTTACTTTAATGACCCAGCGGACCTCCTCGCAATGAAGGAAGTTCATAGCGTTGACGCCACTGACTTCGCTCATCATATAGCCAGTGACAAGCGCAATGATTTGTTTGCAGCTTATGTTATCCTAGTACTTTATTAAATCCGCCAAAAATATCCAAAAAGGTACATAATTACGCTTACTTTCTTTGAGCGCGATGATGACCCAGCGGACCTCCTCGCGATGAATGAAGTTCATAGCGTTGACGCCACTGACTTCGCTCATCATATAGCCAGTGACAAGCGCAATGATTTGTTTGCAGCTTATGTTATCCTAGTACTTTATTAAATCCGCCAAAAATATCCAAAAAGGTACATAATTACGCTTACTTTCTTTGAGCGCGATGATGACCCAGCGGACCTCCTCGCGATGAATGAAGTTCATAGCGTTGACGCCACTGACTTCGCTCATCATATAGCCAGTGACAAGCGCAATGATTTGTTTGCAGCTTATGTTATCCTAGTACTTCATCAAATTCGCCAAAAACATCCAAAAAGGTACATAATTATGCTTACTTTCTTTGAGCGCGATGATGACCCAGCGGACCTCCTCGCGATGAATGAAGTTCATAGCGTTGACGCCACTGACTTCGCTCATCATATAGCCAGTGACGAGTGCTATGCGCTGTTCGCACTGTATGATCTCGCCGTCGATAGAATGCCTCGTTCTGTACTCCATCCGGTACGATTCCAGAGCACTCTCGTTGATGAAAGTCTCGGTGCAAGGGCGCACGACACCTATAAACACCTGCGGGTATAACATGAGATCATTAGCTTGAGAGTTTCTTGTGACATGTTGACTTTGACGCAATATTCAAGTTTTATTTTTAGACAATTTATTGGTGGCAAAGTTTTTATTTACGCACAATGCGCTCAATTTTGAAGGTATAACTTAACAGATTTAAGCTAAATAAAAATATAGCTGTCTTTTTGATTGCAGTTTATTAGACAGGGAGAGCAACGCGTTAAAATTATATTTAGAGCTGTTATAGTTAGCCTTTGATATTGTGCCTAATCTTAACTAGTAGATTGACAGGTTCTCTATTAATGGATTTTTCGATTTGTGATTGGAGCGGTATTTCCCTTAAAAAGAGAGGGGGATTTCCATAATAATATTCATGGCAAGATAGTTTAGTATCTGAATCCTAACAAGATTTTCTATGAACCAAATCAACCAAAATCGAGATATGCCACGCTGCAAAATAGAATGTTTTTATCCCTAACAAAATAAAATGTTCATGGGATGGCACAATAATCGGCCAAGTACGAGTCAGACTCACGCACGGAGGGTTCCGTACTGTATAATATTATTGAAGTGAATACACAACCAAATATTCTGTGAAAATTTCAAGCATCTACCTTTGACCATTATAAATATAGAGCGATCAACGGCCTAAAAATCAGGTTTGTTGTATGGGAGCCGCCCTTAAGTATTAATTTTATTCTGTTTTTAGTATTTGTTGTTATAGCGGCAACAGAAATACATCATCTGTGAAAATTTCAGCTTTCTAGCTGTAACGGTTCATGAGATTCAGCCTGGAGAAAGACAGACGGACAGACTGACAGCGGAGTCTTAGAACTAGGGTCCCGTTTTTACCCTTTGGGTACGGAACCCTAAAAACCAAAAAATGACGAGAAACCGTGGTAAAAGAAATTTTTATAAATTAGATTTTTAGAGACTATATTCACGCTTCTCAGGCTACCGTCGCATTTGTAGAAAGGAAAATATTTTACTGCAGCACTTAGTGTTCATACAAATAAAACAAGAGCCATTAGAGAAACAATGGAAAGGAAAAAAATATCATGGCAATTATCTGTTAGCATTTAATTTTTAATAGAGATATTAACTGCAATTATCGAGTTTAAGACTCAAAGAGATTTGCGACATTCCAGACACTCACATATTAGTCTATTAAAGTTTTCTAAAAATACACTTTGGCAATAACAAAATGCTACCAATTTAGTACTTTGACTTTGAATAGTAAGTAGCGCTCATAGCGTTGTTTGACTAGGTGTAAGTTAGCGATCATCAAAGTTAAGCAGCGTTGAGCAGTCTTCAGATGAATGACCGCGTGTAGCATTTACAACTGAGCGCTACCGTGGGTCAGATGACATGTTCAATTGTAGGCCCCGGTTGTTTTAACCGTTCAGTCCTGTCAGAGGCCTTCAGGCGGCTTAAAAACTCTGACACCAGGGCTAGCCACTCGGCCTATACGAACTTAGTTACTTACTTACTTTGCATATGAAATATAGTAAAATACTAACCACGTCGTTTCCACTAGAGCACGGGTTGTCTCCCCTGGCACGGGCTCGGCGCACCAACTGACTGCAGCAGTTATAACCGCTCTAACGTGGTCTGGTCTAACCAAAAGACCACGAACTGACAACTATTGACGTCTACTAAAATACTAACCACGTCGTTTCCACTTGAGCACGGGTTGTCTCCCCTGGCACGGGCTCGGCGCACCATCTGACCGCAGCGGGAGTACCGTCGCACGGAGGGGTTTGACGAAAAGCCAAGCCTTCGCTACAAGAACAAGAACAGATCCTCTAGTGGACATTATATACCTGATGAATATTAAACATAGTAAAATACTAACCACGTCGTTTCCACTTGAGCACGGGTTGTCTCCCCTGGCACGGGCTCGGCGCACCAGCTGACTGCAGCGGTCATAACCGCTCTAACGTGGTCTGGTCTTACCAAAAGACCACGAACTGACGACTATTGACGTCTATAGAAAATACTAACCACGTCGTGTCCACTAGAGCACGGGTTGTCTCCCCTGGCACGGGATCGGCGCACCATCTGACTGCAGCGGGAGTACCGTCGCACGGAGGGGTTTGACGAAAAGCCAAGCCTTCGCTTCAAGAACAAGAACAGATCCTCTAGTGGACATTATATACCTGATGAATATTAAACATAGTAAAATACTAACCACGTCGTTTCCACTTGAGCTCGGGTTGTCTCCCCGGGCACGGGCTCGGCGCACCAACTGACTGCAGCGGTCATAACCGCTCTAACGTGGTCTGGTCTTACCAAAAGACCACGAACTGACGACTATTGACGTCTATAGAAAATACTAACCACGTCGTGTCCACTAGAGCACGGGTTGTCTCCCCTGGCACGGGATCGGCGCACCATCTGACTGCACCGGGAGTACCGTCGCACGGAGGGTTTCGACGAAAAGCCAAGCCTTCGCTTCAAGAACAGATCCTCTAGTGAACATTATAATACCTGATGAATATTGAACATAGTAAAATACTAACCACGTCGTTTCCACTTGAGCACGGGTTGTCTCCCATAGCGCGGGCTAGGCGCACCATCTGACCGCAGAGGTTGTGCCTTCGCACGGCGGGGTTCGACGAAAAGCCAAGCCAACTTCAAGAACAGATTCTCTAGTGGACATTATAATACCTGATGAATATTGAACTAAATTACTAACCACGTCGTTTCCACTAGAGCACGGGTTGTCTCCCCTGGCACGGGCTCGGCGCACCATCTGACCGCAGCGGTTGGACCCTCTCACGGCGCGGTCCGACATGCGGAAAGATCCTTCCACGTGACACGTAACGTATTTCCCGGGCTCCGATCGCGGGCCTAGCTTCAGAAACCTGTGCAAAATAATATAGGAACTAGTGTATAGGTATAGTCGGTATAGATGACTAATAATTATTTTCGATGTAGCATTTTTCACATTATTGTTGATTTATTAAAAATGGCTCAGCCGATTTCAATAAAATTTTCATGGGACCAATTTCGAATTTCCTCTTTCCAATAAAAAAAAATAATTATTGGAATCGGACCACTACGAAAACAGTTATGCGTAAAAAATATTTACGCGTCAAATTGAATAGGTACCTCCTCCGGTTCGGTTCGTCGGTCAAAAATATAATTACTGTGTCAATCAGATTTATTTATCAAACAATATTAGACAAGTATTATTTTTTATCAACAACAAGAGCCTTGCTCTTAAGTTCTAATGAAGATTATTTTTTTAAGTACTGATTTTTCGCGAAAATCGGCATAACCGGCCATCTAACAGCCCGTCAACTTTTAACGGACCTTTAAAAGCAGTGATTAGATTTAACAACTTGTCAAGATAAAAAACAGACCATTAGCGCATGGTGAGACACTCGATAACTTTAACAGTCTGTTAGTAGCTCTAACAAGGCATTAAATATTTGACATCGCTCGGTGAAACTAGGCCTTATAATAGAAATTCGACAAATAAGATAAAATCGTCGACTTAAAACGGAAACCTATTTCACTTCGTTTACTCGGTCAATTATGTTGTAGTTGAAAATACATTAACAAAAACTGCACTGAATGCCAGATGCTTTGAACGGTCTGAGGATCTACAGAGGATTCTTAGGAATCCTCTGAAAGCCCAGCGGTAGACGTCCAGCAGCTGAGATGATAGCAATGGTAATTCGTGATGTTTTAACCACATTGTTTATTTGGCGGGAATGTTTTTGAGAGACAGTTTCAGTGAAAATAGCCGGCATAGCTGTGAAACACATCGCGCGTGTAATTGCTCCGCATTCCTTTGAGTATTGCACCCGGCTTTACTATAGGTACAGTACAGTTAGATGTTATTCGAGAATGCAAAATACTGGCTAAAACTACAACCAATATTGCAGTACCTACCTCGTATCTAATAATTATTTTTCTAACAGCCGATTTCTGTAAAATTTAGGACCAACCCGAAAGTATGCACTTTTGAACTAAAAAAGAATTTTTCGATTCGGTTCACAATTGGCGTAATTATTGAACATACACCAAAAAAAAATACACACTTACGAACATGGAACCTCCTCCTTTTTGGAAGTCGGTTAAAAGGTAAACAAACGTAACTCCATCTAAAGTAGACTTACTATAATATACCTCTAAGGTACAGATTATTATGATGATTTATTCATTTTCGCCAAAAATGGCAAACCGATTTCAGCCGTGTTCAAAATTCGAATAGTTCACACGGATCGATGTACTCGTATCGTAGTCGTAGTCATTTTCACATTATTGTGTGAACCTCTCTAATTCTTGCCTAATTAATTGTTTGCCTTCCTCCTCGCTCAGCATTAGCAGTTCCCTGTGGTTGTCCAGCGCCTGAGACCGAGGCAACAGCAACTCCTGGTCGTCTTTATGCACTAGGCCGAAGATACTTTTATTCGTAAAAACAAGAGCATACCTAACTATGAAGCGTCTGTTTTCATTGCTGAGCGTTTCAGCGACCTTCCGTTTGCCTTCCTCCTCGCACAGCATTAGCAGTTCCCTGTGGTTATCCAGCGCCTGAGACCGAGGCAACAGCAACTCCTGGTCGTCTTTATGTACTAGGCTGAAGATACTTTTATTCATAGAAACAAGAGCATACCTAACTATGAAGCGTCTGTTTTCATTGCTGAGCGTTTCAGCGACCTTCCGCTTGCCTTCGTCATCGCTCGGCATAAGCAGTTCCCCGTGGCTGCCCAACGCCTGAGACCGAGGCAGCAGCTGGTCTCGCAGCAGCTCCTGGTCGTCTTCGTGCACTAGGCTGAAGATACTTTTCCCTAACAGCTCCAACTGAATCAAAAATATACATGTATTTCATATTTTGAACATTGAATCCAAATAAACAGAGAAAACAGCACCAGAAAGACCACCACTCAAGTCATTACGTGTAGATACATTTTTGCGAAGGGCGTAGTTTGATTAATGTACCTATATTATATGCGATAATTATTTTTCGCCAAAAGTGGCACAACCAACTTCAATAGTAAGTTAGTTAGTCTTATGTTAAGAACTAATTATAACTTTATGTACATGATCTTGCAAATAAATAAATATCTAAATATCTAAATATCCAAATAGTACAAAATTCGAATATTTTGCTCGAATCGAAGTATGCCATTTTTAGATTATTGTTGATTTTTCAAAAACCACTCATCCGATTTCGGATAAAATAAAATAGGACCACCCCTGAAGTTTCATCTATCAAACAAAATAAAAATCATCAAAATCGGTTGATGTCGCGACTCGTTTCAGACCAATTTCGTTCATACTCAAAAACCTTGTTAAAATTTATATACTTAACAATCTTGCCAAATATTATCTAAATTGGCTGAAAAATCGCGTTACAGCATCTCTCATTTTGAGAGAAATATCCCTTTATCAAAAGTCGTCGACGGCAAATAAATCCAAAAATATATAAAACCCGTCTGCCAAGTAACGTCAAGTTCGTTGAAAAACAAATATAGAGAAAAATCGACATCCTTACCAAGAATTAGAACTAAAATAATAGAATACCTTCTTACAAAATTTTGCTCAAATAAAAACTATGTTACAGCTGTCTTATTCATATCTGATTATACAGCATACGCGAGAGTAAGTGGAACAAGAAAAACGCATTTTCTGTCGGCATACGTCAAAATCACAAGTTGGAATGTCAAAATGGTTAAAAGTGATTCCACTGTCTTTCAACCCTCTTCCAGTAAGAAAGTTTAAATCTTTGTTCATTTTACCTTCCTACTTTTTACCTTTTTGAATTTGTATGTGCATCTTTTTCTAATACTTTTTAAATTTCTTATTAAAAGTGGGTGGAGTGGCAAATGATTTATATCTCTTGCTATTTTAGTACGGTTTCTATTACTTTAGTTCTAATTCTATGATTCGTACAGACTTCGATCATTCTTGATTAAAGCAAAATTGTCAAGTCAAAACTCAAAACTGACGTACCTACTTGAATAGCTTACGAGTTTTGGCGGGAACGCGGAAAAATTATGTCGCCTTATTGTAAAATTTTATTAAACTTGTGTTTTATCAGTGATATTTAGTGAAATATTGTGGTATTTCGTTGATTATGAGCTGATTTACGTGCATGAGTGGAGGCAACCGATATAATGTGACGTATCATGTTGTTCCGTGTTGTTACCAATACTCCATAGACGCCTCTAGTAAAGTATCCACTGCTTTAGTGAGGTATGACTTGGACTATGTTTGAACTTGACCGTGACTTTATTGGACAGTGACTATTTTGATAAATATATCAAAAATAAAATATGACACTAAATACTTATGACACTGGCAAATTCACAATAATGCGACGCCAAAACATAAAAGAAGAAGAAGAGTAGCTTACCTCGGTGTATCCAAGATACTCGTTAATATTCTGCGAGACGACGACGATGAGGCCCTTGTAGGTGGTAGTCAGCAGAAACCCATTGAGCAGGCTCAGGATAGCTTGCGTCGAGGACTGCGTGAACTGCACCGACTGGGGAGGCTGGTCGAACACTGGACAACCAAATGAAAAATCATTCTTGGTCCTACAGGTATCAATAACTAACGTGACCAAATATAGGGTTATCCATAACTGGTGTTGTAAAGCTTTCGGCCGCGTATGCAACCAATATTCGCAACCGGTTGCGTACGAGGAGATTTTCCTCTTCGTAGGCAACTAGTTGCCACGAAATTTATTTTCCGCATACGGAACCAACGATGTTTTTACATTACGTGCGATTGACTAATTATCGGCCAAGTATTCGAGTCGGACTCGCCTATGAAGGGAGGAAGGAAAGGGAATACCGTATGGGGGCTCCCATACGGTATTTCCTTCCCTTCCTCCCTTATATATATTTTTTTCTATTTTAGTATTTTTACTAAACCAAAAAGAGGTGATTTACTCAAAACTACATACCATTATTAGCCAAACTTGACAAGAGAAATCGAACATGACATCATATTTTAAATGGTTGTCCTCGTAACAAACTATAAATCGGTGTATAGCACAGAGATTCCAGCACGGGAAGCATGGCAAAGGGACTAATACTCTTTCCACCATTATATCCCCTCAAAGAGGAAATAAAGTATGGATTGACAATGACATCTGACATTAAGAGTGGATAAAATGGTTTTCTCCCCTTGCCGTGCTACCCGGGCAGAGGGATAATGGTGGTCGATCGAGAAAAGAAAGAAGGGGATGCAATGATAGTGCATGGCTAGTTACGTGTTTTTTTCTCAGTAGTGTCAAATTCCAATTCATATTTGACACTTTGGACTGCTCTAAGCTAGGTTTTTCCATACATTTTTGTAGTTGAGAATTGCCTTAAGCGACAACAGCTCTATCTCTCTAGTTGTAATAGCTCTGTGGTGAATACGCACTGTTTATCTAATAACTACATACACCGTACAGAAACATTCTATAGCAAGGTACTATGTATCTAGATACAAATTATATTTGTATCAGGCGATCAATGGCAAGCTGCCAGTTTGCAAATTTCATAATTCACTGATATTATTGTGTTAGCTATAATTTACCAAACAGTATATTAAACCTAACAACTTCGATGAGCGCATGACTAATATGGTATAATAAGACGGTTGGAGTCATTGATGTACGAAAGAGAAAGGATCAGGCATAAGTTCTATGACCAATTTAAGATTTGTCCTAAAATGGTTTCGGCTACGTTCACCTTCACACTAAAGTGTATGAATATAAGTGACTGAACATAGCAGTTTTGACATAGGAATAATTTCTGTCATGACTTTTCTAAAATTACCGCAGAGTAACTCTGGAGTTACTACAAATAGCTCCATGAAAATTGCAGACATTTTTTGGGCAGTTTACCGAACTACTTTAAGAAATGGTTCCACCGGAGCTGCCTTCTGTTGTACACTGTTGAGCACAAATGTCTCTTGCGGTGGAGACGGACAAAAATATGAACGAAAATTCACCCACTGTTAGAGTTTCCACAACCATGTCTTCAACAAACAAATTTTACTCTGAAACCACAGGGTTACAGTCAAATTTTGTCTTTTTAACCGACTTGAAACGTGGTCATTTACTATGGGCCTTATTAATAAGCTCCAAGTAGCCCAACGAGCTATGGAGAGGGATATGCTCGGAGTCTCACTGCGAGATCGAATCAGGAATGAGGAGATTCGCAGAAGAACCAAAGTGACCGACATAGCCCAGCGGATTAGCAAGTTGAAATTACAGTGGGCAGGGCACATAGCGCGGAGGACTGATGACCGATGGGGTCGAAAAGTTCTCGAGTGGAGACCACGTACCGGCAAGCGCAGCGTAGGACGTCCACCCACAAGGTGGACGGATGACCTCATTAAGACCGCAGGATCACGCTGGATGCAAGCCGCTACCAACCGGTCTTGTTGGAGATTCATAGGGGAGGCCTATGTCCAGCAGTGGACGTCCTATGGCTAATGGATGGATGGATGAACCGACTTCAAAAAGGAGGTTCTAAATTTAAATGTGTGTTTTTGGTGTAAGTTACGCGAATACTCTAATTATGAACCTATTTAATGTTGTTTTTTGTTTGGTTCTTCAGAGGTGATCCCATTTAAATTTTATCGTAATTGGCTGAGTCGTTTATGAAGAATCAACAATAAGTTGAAAATTACTAAATCGATAATACATTGATCCGTGCAAACCATACGAATTCTGTGCACTATTGAAATAGGCTATACCATTTTTTGCAAAATAAATTAGTTGTCTGTAATTCTGTGAATTCGGTTTACGGAGAGACATAATGACTAAAATAATTTAATTAGTCCGTCAGTAAAACTATCAAAAAATATTAGACACGTATTTTTTCTTTTGTAAATTAAACGAAAAGTGATGAAGATATAGTCCGTCAAAGTTCCGCGTGACGTCACAAGTGCCATACAATTGTATAGACTTCACATAAGAGAGGTGATGTCACGACCCCCACTCCCAAACTTTGGCAAGGTTTATCTTTGTAATTTGTTGTTTGATTAACAAAAGAAAAAATACGTGTCCATTATTTTTTCATAATCTAACTCACGGACTAATTATAATAATGATTTTTTTACCCAGTCATCATGCCTATTGATCATGCTTTTTCATACGTGCAGCTGGCGTTCATCGATTTATAACACGTTACGTCAAAAAACATACAGTCGAGTTAAGAACCTCCTTTTTTGAAGTCGGTTAACAATTCTTGCATCGATGTTGAGACAAGTGGGCGCAGTTGTCATGTACACACTGGCGGCCTACCGCAACTAGGAACTGCATAAACTCATAGTTTTATAGACGGTCGTAAAACCTGCTCGGAATGACTGTACAGCGAAACGCTAGAGAGAAACGCTCGATGACTGCAATGGCAGAAGTTACGTAAAAAACAGCAAAACACTTTCTCACACTACTCACACTACCAGGTTCTGAGAAATCACAATGTGTATAACATAATAGGTACCTATAGGTATCGCCACAAAGTCAGCGGATGAGAAGTTAGCCGCAGATGACACTTCGCCGTGATTCACTTATTATTGCGCATGTGTGCACGATGCCCACGCCAGTGGCGAAGTAATGAGCACGGGCGTAGGGAGCGCGCGGGAAGCATGGCGTTAGCGGGCGGGTTTGCGCTTAACGTACTATTGCTTTATACGCAGCGTATACATAATTATACACCCTGTGCTCTAATCCTGTGCGTAATTCTAGAGACTTGCGCCATAGATACTTATTGATACGAAATTAGCACGTTCATTTCTCAATAACTATTAAAACATAGGAAAAATCCATTAAAAAATGAAAACAATCATTTTTTCATTACTAGACTTCAAAAAGCAAGTTCTCAATTGGACTGTATGTTTTTTATGTTTGTATGTAACGGGATTTTTCCGCTAATTATGAACCGATTTTAATGACACTTTTTTGTATGGTAGATCATAATTCATATATCTATGACATCTGTTTTTAATTAATTTTTAATGTTTGGATATTTGTTGTTTTATAAATATTATTTGAATCCATTATTTGTTAAATGAATTTACTCTCAATTGTTGTGAAAACTAGTTAAGTAAGATGACTTTGTAATTAGTGTTATTGGCGTATGCCGTTCTAATGAATAAACAAATAAATAAATAAATAGGTTTTTATTCAATTCCAATTCTTTCTCGATCCATTTTTATTTTGTCAAAACCGACGAAGACATTTTTGAAAAATTAAAATAATGTTAAAATTACTAGGTCCATTGATACATTGATTCGTGCGAACTATTCGACACCGTTGAAGTCGATTATACCATTTTTCAGCGGAATTTTTTTTTTATATATTTTATAGAGTTTAAGGTAAGTACGACAAAGTTCTCGAATTAGTAAATAACACATTGAACTTGACGATGACAGCGCAGCGGCCGGAACATGTTGACTCATGACTCAACGCTAGTTGTATCTACTTATCTAAGCTAAAAGTGTCTGCCGACTATTACTAACTTATCATACCATTCCTCGCCAGGAACATATCAGAAAAAAATAATTTTATTTTATTTATATCCACAATACACATATCTTTACAGGTTTCACCTAATGCGATAGTGTAGCTATCAATCCGAAAATAATGTTCCTTGTGTTGAAAAGTATGAAAATATACCGACACCGACCAGTAAAATATTATTGACTACTGTTAACGTTCGTTGATGGTGCTTGTACTAAGCATATTGTAGAGCGTATCTAGAATTTAACCTTACAATTATTTATTTTTTTAATAGGTTTAGGGTCACTGAGTAAGAATAATATCAAAAAATGCGGACAGATCCAGGTGGAGTTTCAAGTGAAATTCAATCTTAACTATGCAAATTACGGCAAAAGTTACTGAGATCATTATTGTAGAAATCAAAATATCGCATCTTTTGTAAAACTTACCGTTTATGACTTATAGCCCATTTATTAATGAACAGATTTCTACCTCGGCCGATTTGTTGTAAAACTAAAACGCTGTAGGTATACACTGATCTTTAAAAAATGGATAGATGCATTTTATTGATCAATCCAATATTGTAAGAGTTTTAGGCTCAGATAAAAAAAACCGGTTCATTAAATGGGCAATACATCGTGAACGAAAAGATTTACAAAAAAAAAATACAGGCGAAAAAAAATTGGACCGGAAATGTAGTGCGAGGTTGACCAAAAACTACGGCTATATTAAATTTTACTGGGTATAAAACGATTCTAGCAGTCATGATATAGTACGGTATAGTAGGCAGAAACCCTAATTTATATTAAATTCAAAGCGAATATTTTAAACTAGGCAGGTTATGGATAAATAAAATACCGTTATATATAAAAATCGGCCAAGTACGAGTCGGACTCGCGCACCGAGGGTACCATACTGTATGGGAGCCCCTCTTAAATATTCATTTTATTTAAATTTTATTATTTATTATTAAAATAAATATACAACTAAATATACTGTGTAAATTTCAAAATCTACCTGTTACCATTATTAATATAAAGCGAAAACCAACTAAAAAAAACATAAAAAAACAGGTATGTTGTATGGGAGCCCTCCTTAATTATTAATTTTATTCTGTTTTTAGTATTTGTTGTTAAAGCGGCAAAAGAAATACATCATCTGTGAAAATTTCAGCTTTCTAGCTATAATGGTTCGTGAGATACAGCCTGGAGACGGACAGACAAACAGACAGACGGACAGACGGACAGACGGAGAGCGGAGTCTTAGTAATATGGTCCCGTTTTTACCCTTTGAGTGCGGAACTCTAAAAATTAATAATGTTGTATTAGCTTTGTTTATGGTTTCTCACGGTCCTTTTCAATACTTAGCTGTTGTTGTGAATTTAAATTCTCGTATCGTGGCGTAGGTATCAAAAGTGCCAATCGAGAATGAAACAAAACTCTCTACAGCAATGAAATGCTTAGGTTGACTCTACATTACTGGGAAAAAATAGTTGCGGCGCACAACATACAAAACTTGATACATAGTTACTTGGTAATATCTCGTAGAGAAGTAACATTTTTCAGAGCTATGCCCCTGGTTTAGACGCGTATTTATATCTTTCGAAAAAGAGATCGATCTGTGGAACTATGTATCAAAGACTAAAGAATTAGAATGGGGTAAAACACATTTAGTGTACATAAAAAAAAATAACACCTACATATTTTGAAAAAAAAAAACAAAACATTGACACGAAAAGAAGAATTTGGGAACGGAACCCTAAAAAGCAGCAAAAGAGGCTGTCTTATTGTTGAAAGTGATACCTTCCATCCAACCATCGCATAGAAGAGATTACAATGTATTGCACTAAATTGCACGTTTGTTTCACCCAATGAGTGTGTCAGTGTCATAGGATCAACGCAAACTGGTTACTATCACGGAGCAACTAGTAGCAACTACTAACTGTTTTCTTTTTACGCGAGTAAGCCATGCGTTCAGCGGTGGACCAAATGCTTTTAAAATGCATATTTCATTCATTATCTTCTCTTAATAGTTCAATTGAGAAGACAAAATATATGTTTCTTTTGTCCAATTAAAAAATAAATAAACAAACAATGATAAGTAAGAAATAATTGGACATCGGACTGTACAAAAACACTACTTATAAATAAATTGTGTTTCAGATATACAATATATTCAGTAAAAATAGGTAAAGATTTTATGAAAAAAAAAAACGCAAAAATGTTTTTAAGCTCATTATTTCAAATGCATTTCGACTTGCAGTGTATCATATCAGGGCCGTATGGTACACATGTGTACCATACATAGAAGACAATTGCCGTTGAGCAACTATCGCTAATTACAATCGCCGAGCAGCAGCGAGTGTGCGTCCAGTCTTAGCTGGCAAGCATGGCGGCCCACGTGCGCTTGCGCCGGTGCTGCACTCACGTTACCGTGCACGCATACATCTACAAATCTGACAAACAAACCGTTGATTGAATTATATCTACTATTCATCATATAAATATATAATTGACCGGAGCGAATCGAAGGTCACTGCTTCAACTCGAAGATTTTGCTTTCAACTGTCCTGATGTTGATTTTCCCCTACAGGTCGCATTTTTCAACGTGTCTCGACGAAACTTGGTACACAGGTTCTCCATATTAAAATGTGTATTTTTTTGTCAGTGATTTTGATTTCTATTATTATCTATTATATTATACCTCTATTCTAGTATTTCTCTCAAAAAGAGGTGAAATTATGCTCTCGCGCTATTTATCAGCCGGTTCCGATACTATTTTACAAAATCGTATAGTATTTAAATCCTAACAATATGAGCGAGTATGAACCAAATCGATCCAGATCGAGTCGAGATATAGGCTTACGAAGATTTACTTAAAGGGATGTGCCGCGATGTCTACTGTTCGGAGAACTACTAGTAGTAGAAATAGGCCTGATGACCGAAGGGTCATAAAGTTATCGAGTAGAGACCATGTACCGGAAAGCGCAATGTAGGACGTCCACGAGGTAGACTGACGAACTCATTAAGACCGCATGTTTGCGCTGGCAAATAGGCAAATATAACTTTTCTTAATTTCTAAAAAAGATTAAAACAACAAACATATTCTATTACAAATATTTTAATAATTAAGAAAATTATTAAGGACTTTTGCGTATCTAACCAGTAGGTAAAATTTTAAGATAACAATCAAAACTCTCTGGATAGGATCCGCTTTCAATCGGTTTTATAGAGGTCAAAATACTGTGACAAGGTGAAGCGACGATATAATCAAGACTGCAAAAACAAACCGGATGCAAGCCGCTTCCAACTGATCTCATTAGAAATCCGTGTACTGAAGCCTTTTTAATAACGTAAACCTACCCACGAAGGGTGATTGGACCATATCAACCACGCTGGCGTAGCGTTGGTGGATTCACCTAAGCCATCGAATTTCTTTTAGGTACATATGCAGTTTTCCTCACAATGATTTCCTTACCGAAAAGCCAAGGGTGTGAAAATGCGTACATAAATTACAAATAGCTCATTGGTACGAGACAGGGGTTTAAACCCACGACCTCACCATTGTAAAGCGGGTGTCAATACCTCTAGACTACCATACGGATTCCATGAAGCGATTTTAAAACACTATCTAAGAAATATCTAGTGAATAAATGCGAACTTCTTTTCAAACAGTTTCCACAACAGTGCGTTCCTTTTGACGCATTTCTTTCACAAAAGAAAACGTGTTCTTTGTGAAACTATGATTTAAAAATCTTTTATATAAAGGAAAGGCGGCAGGACGACCGGAGAGGGTTGAGAATCCTTCAGAAAACAAACATTTTAAATCTCATTTTTAAACAAAATTCATCATTAGATGGATTTCTAATTAGACCAACTTGTAGGCGTGATCTTGGGGTGGACGTCCTATGCTGCGCTTGCCAGTACGTAGTATCTATTTGAGAACCTTAACGGTCCCATCGGCCACCTGTTCTACAGCAATTTTTTGTCAGCTGATTTTAATTTCGCGATTCAGAAGTTGGTCCCATAGTAAAATATGGTCGTAATGACATGAATGATAATACACATATTATACCTACTAGAATATATTAGTCCTCTAGTAAAACACCCCGTGTAGGTAGGTATCTACCAATAATCGGCCAAGTATGAGTCGGACTCGCGCACGGAGGGTTCCGTACTGTTTGGGAGCCCCCATTAAATATTTATTTTATTATTTATTATTGAAGTGAACATACAGCTAAATATTCTGTGAATATTTCAAGCATCTGCCTGTTACCATTATTAATATTGAGCGAATAATCGGCCAAGTACGAGTCGGACTCGCGCACGGAGGGTTCCGTACTGTATGGGAGCCTCCCTTAAATGTAAATTTTATTTTAATTTTATTATTTATTATGAGAGGGAATATATAACTAAATATTCTGTGAAAATTTCAAGCTTCTACCTGGTACCTTTATTAATATGGAGTGAAAAACGTCTAAAAATTCAGGTTTGTTGTATGGGAGCCCCCCTTAAATACTTATTTTATTTTGTTTTTAGTATTTGTTGTTATAGCGGCAACCGAAATACAGCATCTGAGAAAAATTCAGCTGCCTAGCTATCATGGTTCATGAGATACAGCCCGGTGACAGACAGACAGACGGACATCGAAGTCTTAGTAATAGGGTCCCGTTTTTCCCTTTGGGTACGGAACCCTAAAAACGGAAAATCAAAGTCGAAAAACAGAAAAAAACTTCTCAGCAAATTCATCAATCAATGATCTTCTATGATTTTGGTTGCCTGGGAGAAATAGCTTTAAGCGATAAGGACGCCCGCGCCGGTTAGAACCCCATTAGTAAGTGTTACTGTTTGTTTATACCCATGCTTTATACGCTCAATGAAGTCAATGTTAATTTTGAGATTGGAAAATAGAAACATTCCCATTTAAAAATAGATCTGCACTTGCACCAGTTTAATGCTCTAGAATCTCTAGCTAGGTCACTGATTCCCAATCTGAGGCCCGCACGAGCGAATTATGTTGAACGAATGTTGTTTCGACTTTGTTTTAACTTTATTAAAACCTACAAAAGGTATAAAAACCTTAGTCTCCCCCCGTGCCCTTGCAATTGTGGTGTATTTTTATTTTTTTATTTACCTATTTTATTGTTTCTTATTACCCAAGCAGAGTTGTATATAGTACAGCTCGGAAAAACTACGATCACTGGTTTGAAAACAAAATTCAAAAAACTTTTTTTCTAACCAATGCACTAAATATAATAGGTATATTTGCCAGCCTAGGTACAACATCACGAAAAAATCAATATTTGGTTTCTAACCCAAAATAGAGGAGTTGAGAAGTAGTGCTCTACGTGGAATGCATTTATAGGATTCATAGCGCTCATGGCGTAATTTCACTAGGTGTTAGTCAGCGATCACCATAGTTAAGCAATTTTCAGTACGGTCAGTCTTCGGATGGGTGACCGCGGGAGGCATTTACAACTGAGCGCTACCGTAGCTCGGCTGACAAGTTAATTTTAGGTCCCGGTTGTTCTAACCGATTAGCTTTGTCAGAGGCCCTCAGGCGGCTTAAAAACTCTGACACCAGGGCTATCCACGCTGCCAACAAGAATTTACTTTGTAGGATTCATACAAGCGATGTCAACGGTTACGACTACTTTTGCAAAAAATTAAAAAATTGATAATTTTTCGCAAAGGAATTATACTCCACAGTCTTGTAAATCAGTATTCTAATATTTAATTATATTTTTCAATGTAAGCTCGTAAATAAAAGCATCTATCTTCTTCGATCACAACTCAACGTCTCTTACCATCAGGCGAGTTGGTGTTCAAGCGCGGACTTATGTATATTTGCAGTAAAAACAAAATCTACTATTGCCATCCAACGTACTATTTTTGATAATAAAATCAGTTGATCATAATTACAATATGAAAATGACTGGAATGAAATATATCCATAATCCTAAACTAATAATAATTTTTACGAATAAATTAGTCAATTCATCAATTTGGACAGTAACATTAAAGATGTATTACAAAAATATATGCCTACCTCTACAATCTAACCTTGAAAACGCCAGGCCTTATAGCTAGGGTCTACAATAACATAAAATTAATATTCCACAACAATGACTCATATCGCCGTACTTACAATGCAAATAGCTTAGAACATTTTAACGCGTAATTCGTAGGATCACCACATTACTAGGAAATACTATATTTCGATAACATTTTTGCGGTTCGATGAAAATAAATAATTCGCTCGTTTCGATGTATGGCAGTTTTTAACTATTGTTGACTTTTCACCTGTGTCGCGAATTTGGCAAGTTTTGACGAATCAAGTATTTGACGACCGTCTGCGTAATCCTGAAGGTTGATCTATTAAACAAAAAATCGGTCAAGTGCGGTCGGACTCGCGCTCGAAGGGTTCCGTACCGTATGGGAGCCCCAATCCTCTTGCCATTACTAATAGCGAGCAAAAAACTGCTAAAAATCACGTTTGTTGGATGGGAGCCCCCGTAAAATTTAAATTTTATTCTATTTTTAGTATTTGTTGTTATAGCGGCAACAGAAGTACATCATCTGTAAAAATTTTAGCTGCTTAGCTATCACGGTTCATGAGATACAGCCCGGTGACAGACAGACAGAGAGACGGACAGACAGAGAGACGGACAGACAGAGAGACGGAGATCGAAGTCTTAGTAATAGGGTCCCGTTTTTACCCTTTGGGTACGGAACCCTAAAAAAGAATCTTTGGATCATCCGCAGACCCTTGAAAGTCTAATAATCCAAATGCTCAAGCCCAATGCCAGACAACTAGACAACCTGGCAAACATTTCGACTAAAATAATATTAGGTATAGACAACTAGATGATCCAGTAAAAATTTTGCCAACAAAATTTAAAGATGGCTTTATCATTTAAGGATAGTTCAGATTAAAAAAAATGCCTACGATCTATTCTCAGACCTTGATTTTTTCAGAAATGGTCAACCCGTTTCGGAAAAGTTCAAAAACAAACGACACGAGATTTTTTGAACTAGAAGTTGATCAATGTTACTGAGCTCACGGTATCGGTATGTTGAATAATCTGCCAAGTACGAGTCGGACTCGCGCATGAAGGGTTCCGTACTGTATGGGAGCCCTTTATTTTAGTTATTTATGATTCAAGTAGGCATGCAGCTAAATATTTTGTGAACATTTCAAGCATCTACATGACTGTAATCATTATTGATATCGAGCGAAAAACGGCTAAAAATTTAGATTTTTTGTATGGGAGTTCCCCTTAAATTTTATTATTATTATTATTCTATTTTTAGTATTTGTTGTTATAGCGGCAACAGAAATACATCATCTGTGAAAATTTCAGCTTTCTAGTTATAGCGGTTCATGAGATACAGCCTGGAGACGGACAGACAGACGGACCGACGCGACGGCCAGACGGACAGACGGGCCGCGGAGTCTTAGTAATAAGGTCCTGTTTTTACCCTTTGGGTATGGAACCCTAAAAACTTATTAAATAGATACCTAGATAGCTGCTCCATTCCTATCAGGTATGTGTACCTAACATAATTCCAGCAACATGACTCCTACACGCCGTAGAGGTGTCCTCATATCTCATAGAAAATGGTATGCCATTAATAACACTATACAAAGTTTGCACACCTGCATAGTGGTGGAATATCGAATGCTACCAACGCATGTAGCCACCTCGCGACCTAATACACCTACCACAGCGTGGGGCTATAATATCTCGCCGGGTAATGCGTAATTGGTATGGGTGGAGCTTGCATTCCAGTGCTGTATAACAATTACTGCACGGAATGTGGTGAAACTAGAAAATATTGGCAAATAAAAACAGAACTACATCAGATTTATCAACTGCGTCACGATGGTATGAGAAGTTTTAATGCGAGAGCTGGTAATGTGAGCTTTTTGCGTTGACATATTTTTCTAGAGATGGTAATACAGGCCAACAGCACTTTGTTGAATTCAATAGGCCCCTTGAAAATATTCAGCACTCATAAAATTATCCAACATCTAAATATATAATTGGGTTTGAGCCTACTTGACCGTTATTAAGTTCGAAAAGGTGCATGGTATGTTTTATACATACCAGGATACAAATGACTTCTGATCCTGTTTAAAACAGCCATTTATTTATGTCATTTGGGGTAGAGACACTTGGACCGTGGGGGCCGGGTGCTCTACAGATATTCAAAGATTTGTCGGGGAGATTAATAGAAAGCATACGTGACCAGAATGCTGGCCTGTATTTTAGGCAGAAAGTTAGCCTCGCAATTCAGCGAGGCAATGCGGCCAGCATTTTAGGCACGCTGCTTGAGAATAGAGACTGTTTAAACCTTTTGTAGGTTTAAACAGTGTGTATTTTTTTAACTAGTTCACTTTAGATAGGATATTTTTGTTTTGATAAGATAATTTAGTTTAGATAGGCCATTGATTGTGTATATACAAGTATGTAGATACTTTTTCATAGCTTATACTAAAACATTCTAATGTTTCTATGTCTATTTAGCTCAAATTGTATTTGTGTAAAAATGCATTGCTACTGGTATCTAGCGTGTCCGTTCAGTAGCAAGCTACATATTCAAGGTGGAATGATAAGACGCTTACAGCGGGAGTCGGTACAATTTTAAACATCCATTTCCCTGGTCCTTAGAAAGTAATGTATAAGTCAATGGCCTCATAACTTTGCGAGCGATACTTTTGCAAGCGTTGTAAGCAAATAATTTACGAGTACGAGTACTTACTTGTAAAAGTAGTTGTACGGCTACTTACAGAAAGCTTTGTGCGCACTACTACGGGGAGTAGGTACAGCAAATAGATTATATAACGCCAAGAAAAGAAAATTGATTTAAGTAGGTATAATATCCGTTTATCGACTTAAGGCCGAATCACACAGAGGCGGGAGCCGCGAGAAAGCGATCCGGTAGCCGTCCAGTGCAAAGCAATAGCGCCGGATCGCGCCCGCTTGACTTTACAAATTCGAATATTACACAAAAATCTCCCGGATTGCGATCGCTTTCCCGCACTGCCCGCCTCTGTGTGAATCGGCTTTTATTCTAAAATTGCAGATTTGTTTTACTGTTTCAAGAACGTATAAAATGTACGAAATACGAGTACACTGAAAATACAGAAAGGGCATTTCTTAGTCTTTCTGATATTATTTATGCATTCCGAACTTGGCTGCCGTATCTAGTTTTAGTTACGAGTATTTAATCGTTGGAAGTGACTAAAACATTATTTTCAAAAGAATTATCACTACATAGTATAAAACAAAGTCGCTTCTCGCTGTCTGTCCCCATGTATGCTTATATCTTTAAAACTACGAAAAGGATTTTAATGCGGTTTTTTTAATAGATAGAGTGATTCAATTGGAAGGTTTATAAGTATAATACACTTCTCCTTCCATCGTGTACAAAATTCTAATATTTCGCTAGAATTGTTTACGTTATTGTTAATTTATCAAAAACGGCTCAGCCGATATCTGTAAAATTTAAATGGGACGACTTCGGGAGTATACCCTTTCGAACTAAAAAAGATTTTTTCGATTCGGTTCACTATTGGCGAAATTATCGATGTTCATCGTGTACAAAATTCAGATATTTCGCTCGAATTGCTTAGTACATTATTGTTGGTTTTTTCAAAAACGGCTCAGCCGATTTCTATAAAATTTAAATGGGACCACCTCGGGAGTATACCCTTTCGAACTGTAAAATATTTTTCGATTCGGTTCCCAAATGGCGACATTATCTTTGAACATACACAAAAAAAAGTACATACAGGAGGTTCTATGTTCGTATGAACATAGAACCTCCTCCTTTTTGGAAGTCGGTTAAAAAGTCTAGCGACACGATTCACCCCGCAGTGATTTTAGGGTAAATGCGGGGAATTTTCTTACTAATCAATAAATATTGACAAAAAGTGGTTTTGATTAACCCCCGACGCAAAAGAGGGGTGTTATAAGTTCGACGTGTCTGTATGTCTGTCTGTCTGTGGCATCATAGCGCCCGAACCACTGAACCGATTTCAGTTTAGTTTTTTTTTGATGAAAGGAGACTTAATCGAGAGTGTTCTTAGCTATGTTTTATAAAAATCGATTGAGCCGTTTAAGAGTTATGGTGGGTTAAAGTGGTAATGGAAGAACCAAAATTCTACAAATGTGCCCAAAATGGTTGTCAAATGAAAGATAAGATTTCGTACTTTTTGACGTGACAACGTCTTATAAATTGGTTTGCCGGGTGACACTTCAAGAAACTGCGTTACGCTCCGCTCTCGTTATGCGCTCTCATTCGTCTCATTCGTCTCAAAGTCGTTGTCACGTAAAACTTTCGCCCGTATACCGACTTTATAGGCAACCAATTTTTTTAGGTAGGTTTTTGTGTCGGGGGTTTATTAAATTTTAAATTTAAGTTTTTATTTATTGCAATTTTGGCGATTTAAACAGATGGATGAAACAAAGCTTGCTTACCGTATTGATGTGCGCGGAGGTAATGAGCCGTGTAGCGAAGCACTCCAGTCTTGTCGATCTTCTTGGTGGAGAAGATGACAGGCGGCACCAGCGACGCCAGCTCTCCTATGGACTGGTTCAGCTTGTCTCGTCGTTGCTTTTCCGCCTTGTTCCGCATCTCTCGAGGATTGTCCCTGCGACAATAACTTTCATTTATTGACCGAAGCGAAGTGAAGCTCTTTGTTTTCACTCGACGATTTCGCTTTCGTCTGTCTGGATGTTTGACTGACTTCTGGGCTAGAGCCTTAGGTTCAATTCTCACAAGGCAAGCATTTATGTGATGAACTTAGGTATTTGTTCTGTATCTAGATGTATATAAAATTATGTATAATTGTAGTATATCAGTCTCTGACAGCCATATCAGAAACTTTGCTTAGTTTGGGGTCAGAGGCCGTGTGTAAAATGTCTCCTAATATTTATTATTTGTGTTGTGTCTATTAATATTTATTATTTGTGTTGTAACTATTGTTTTAGTTTGTAACAGCGGGAACAGTTTCAATTACAGCAAAAGTAGGCGAAAATTATTGACTTTTATTCAATTGATATTTGTTTAATAGGTACATACCTACAACAAAATATCTACTGTGCAAGTTTTTAGCGTCAACAACTGAAATTTGATGCAACAGCTAAGTATTGCTATACTCAGCTATTAACTAAAGTAATCTAATTATGTATACTTTTAATAATAAGTGTAACCTTGTAAATGAAAAGTTTGTGGTAGTTTGTGGTTATTTTGTTCCCATTCACCATAACTGCTGAAAGACTCTTGATAAAAAAACATTTTGTGTGAATTCTTATCACGGAAAATTATTTATTTTAGACGCTACATTTATTTTAAATAAATTTAAAATATAGGATATCATTGTATTATTAATTGTAAACGAATGACGTTTAAAATGGGACCAACTTCGAAATAGCAAAAAATTGCTGACCCATACCTACTTTAAGTTCACTGACTTACTTACTTAATTATTTACTTACTACGTTGGCGCAGCGACTCAAATTGTTTCCTGGTTTCCAATAAGCCAAAAGTACTTTTTTGGCGATTTGAATTTTAAAATCTGAATTAGAATATCGAATTGATTTGGGTTTATAAAGTTGGTCATAATCATAACGATAATTACAACGATACCATAGAATATTACGATACGGGCATATGCCCGTAATGGTCAGGGAAAACCCCTGAACATTTACACATTTTTTTAAAAGTTTTATAAACACAGAAACATACTGTTGTACCTACTATCTACAAATACACACATTTATATTTTGTTTTAAAAGTATATTCAACAGATTTTTCTACTTGCAGTTCTCCAAACAGTAGATCTCACATCAGTTTAACTGAATCTTCAGAAGCCTAGGTCTTAACTCGCTTTTGACTGATTTGGTTCGTAATCGCAACTCTTGTTTTTCGAATAGCCAAATATTATCGAAATTGGCTCATATGCGCGATAGCAGACGCCATAGATTTATCTTGCAGCCTACACCATCACAAACCAACACTACACACCACATCTTCTGCAATAGAGTTGTCTACAATTGCAATAGGTTGTCAGAGGATGTAATCTCAGCAAGAATTCAGCAAACACATTTAAGAATAGACTGGACCTTTGGATAAAGAAGGTAAAAAATTATTTGACAGATAAATACTATTTTTTTTCGACTCTGCTTGATATAGGCGTATCAGTATTCACTGCTCGCCTATAAACAAATAAATAAATACTAGTAGCGCTACAGTAGTACCCCCTTTTATGATGGAAATAGCCTCCTAACTCAAAATCGCCGACGATAAAACGATCCGAAAATATACCGAATATGTGTACCAAGTTACATCAAGATTGGTTGAAAAATGCGACATGTAGAGGTGAATCAACATCCAAACAGCCGAAAGCAAAATCAAAATCGTCAAGTCAAACCTGAGATGACTCACTCGTCATTCGCTCACGTGGTCAATAATGCCAGCATACGCTCCTATCAGCATTACACCTCAGTTATGTGTAACCCTGTATCCCAAGAATAAGTGGCCGTTTACTTAGGTGTCTCAAAACATCCTGAATCGAACAGTAATTAACTACTTACAATTGTAATATTGCGTAGTTACATATTGGATCAATAGATAAATATGAATGCTTGCGATAGTTACGTGTGAATATTGTGATGAAAAGATGTCAATAGAATACTAGTAGTTCTCAGAACAGTAGATCTCTTTTTTTTTAAAGTGCCTGTATTAACTACAACCAACTACAATAGGTACTACCGTATATGCTAAAACTACCTACACTACTACTACATGAAACCATTGGATCATCCACAGACCTTTGAAGGTCTAAAGATAATCCAAATGCTCAAGCCCACTGCCAGTTGGCAGCGTGCCCAGCATGCTGGCTGCATTGCCACGCTGAATGGCAATGCTTAGATCTCAATGTAGATTTGAGATCTTAATGTAGATCTCTTGACACATCTTTTTAACAGAATTTTCATATTATATGTCGATATCGCGTTTTGCTCTATCAGTCTTTGAAATATTTTAAATACCCTAAACTGCATGTCTGATTAACATCAGAATATAGTCAAACGCAAACCCGTAATTCATATAGCAAAATAAAAGCCAGGCATTAGGAGCCCGTGACACAAGCCCCAGGTGGTCTAAAACCCACCTTACATTCGTAAGGTCGTGGGCTCGTGGGTTCAAATTCCTACTCCGTCGCATTGAGTTCTTTGGAATCTATGTTAGGAATTTTGCAACATTGGCTTTTCGGCGAAGGAAAACATCGTGAAGCAACGTGCGTACGTCCGTAGAAGAAATTCGATGGCGTATGTGAATCTATCAACCCGTACTGGGCCAGCTTGGTGGATATAGCCCAATTACCCTACGTGGGTAACGATCTACGCCTACGTTCAGCACTGTTAAAAAGGCTGGTACAGTACTAAGACCTAACAGGCCTCAAGTGTTAACTACAAATCGTTGAAACAAAAATGTACCGATCCATGAGCGACTCATATTTTTGCTTTTTAGGGTTCCGTACCTGACATATTCACAAATACTAAAAACAAAATAAAATAATTATTTAAGGGGGGGGGTCCCATACAACAAACCTGAATTTTTAGACGTTTTTCGCTCTATATTAATAATAGTAACAGGTAGATGCTTGAAATTTTCACAGAATATTTAGTTTTATATTCACTTCAGTAATAAATCATAAAATTAAAATAAAATAAATATTTAAGGGGGGCTCCCATACAGTACGGAACCCTCCGTGCGCGAGTCCGACTCGTACTTGGTCGATTATTTCTTTTTGTGGTTATCATCCGCTGTGGCCACTTGACTTACATAATATAAATGTTGGGAAAGCCACGACGACGTCCATAAACACACAGACTTAGATTGCGTTCAAGTTTTATTTTTACCAAGCAACTTTTCAAACTTTTACAAATTGTTAAAATTAGAAAAACAAATGTTATAGTCCAGCAGCCCTCTCCTGTGATCTTAAAGTGATTAATAATAACAGGCTGAATCTTCGTGGGCAGGTTAAGTTCGACGAGATGCCCAAATTAATCTTTAAAAAAAATCGCGATCGAGGTAGCTAAAGTACTGCGCAGGTATTAAACATGTCGAGTTGGTGGAGTGTCGATATTGTTACAATAACAGTAAGTTTTTTATTTTAATCGAGGTAAATGGACGATAAACCCGGAAATACAATTTTCCTACAAAATGGATGTTATGATTGGAGAGTCCTCCACTCCGAATGTTTCCAAATAACGAGTCGTCACGAGTAATTTTGAATCATCAAAATTATTAACAACAAGCTTTTATTTTGTGTGCAGCTTAGTAAAAGTTTGTACAATCAAATGGCTACATAGTCCTACAAATTTAGTGGTATGTTTCCCAGTCCTACCTTAAGTCCTACGCTTAGAAGTTGTTTATACCTGCGCAGTACTTTAGCTACCTCGATCGAGATTTTTTTATTAGACTAATCTGGGCGTCTCATCTGAATTAACCTGCTCACGAAGATTTAGCCTGTTATTCATCACTTTAAGATCATAGGAGAGCGCTGCCGGACTATTATGTAGGTTACGTGATTTCCTAATGCCAGGGGGTTTCGAGACAACACTTTACGTAACATTATCGTGACTTTGCGCCCCGTAACGTTACATGTACAAAAAAAACCTCCAAAAATTGCATTACGTAATGCTTGAACATAACAGTTTAAAAGTAACGTTTAAAAATAGAATAGAATAAGTATGCGGACGTATGCGGGTTGCCTCGCGCCGTGTTTTACAAAATGCTAATTAATGGTATCACCCTTCGTGGGTAGGCCTACGTCCTGCAGTAGACTACTAAAAAGGCTGGTACAGTACAGGGGGGCAATTCCGTTAGCCGATCTCTTTACTGAAGTGATACGTTCTTGAACCTCTCTCGTTTTTCTGACAGTTCCGACAGCACAAAACTGTCAGAAAAACGAGCCAGGTTCAAGAACGTGTCACCTTAGAACAGTTGACAGAATTGCCCCGCAGTACCCACGTGTGTAAATTCTTATCCTTTGTTATTAATCCAAAAGTGTATTTCTTGGTTTATTGGTTTGTCCTCTTTCACACAACAACGGAGTAACGAATTGACTTGATTTTTGGTGTGGACATGAAAGACGGAGAGTGACCAAAGTGAAAGAGGGAATTTTTATCTTGAAAAAACAAAAGGTTCAAAAAAGTACAGTAGAATTGAGAACCTCCTATTTTGAGTCGGTTAGTAACCTTTATAGTCACTGTCTAGGTGCAGTCTAGCATATCTACAGTGAGGCAGACAGATATGTGATAACAAAATGACAAGCCAGGTGTAGACTATTGTTATCTTTGAATAGTGAATACTGAGGTATTGTTATATGCCCTGACTTATGTAAATACTAGGTTATGTAAAGGCGTTTTATCAGTTTCAGGTGGTTTCTATATCAGCGTTCAAGGCCTACTGTTTTATGTGTATTAAAAATGTCGCCTACGTTATGGAATATTTTACAATAATCGAACAATAGCATCCAATTATTATGAGACAAAAAGTGTTAAGAACTAAAATGTATATTTTATATTTTAACTAGCGACCCGCCCAGGCTTCGCATAAAAATATTATAATAATATTTTACATATAAACCTTCCTCTTGAATCACTCTATCTATTAAAAAAAGACGCATCACAATCCGTGTAGTTTTAAAGATATAAGCATACATGGAGACATGAGGACGTGGTGACAGCGGAAGAGACTTTGTTTTATACTATGTATAAAGTGACAGTGATAGTAAAGAAAAAGGTTTTTGATGTAGGTATATTCGATATAAATATTTTAAACTCAGCAGATGGAGTACAGTCATACAGTCATCTTCATAACACCATTTGTTACAAGTCAAGTAGTAAACATTACATTAAATCAATATACAAATATAGTACGTATAAAAATAAAATAAAAAAACTTGAAAATTACCAAATTAGTCATAAAATCTTAATACAGTTCAGGTATTTTTAAATAGTCATTTACGTCATAGAATACATAGCTGTTTATGTAGCCGACATTTCAATTTATTCCTAAACATGTGGCGGAAGGTGTATCCCGAACTTCTACGGTTATTCACTTGTATACAGGGTTATTTCTAATCAATTAGCATTCTTTTAGGGGGGCTTATTCTGTACATCAAAACTAACAACTATTGTCCTGCGACTTTTGTCAAAACTCAAATTTTTTTTTTGTTGTTCCTTAGAAAAATATCGTACACCCGCGATAAAATGTATGGAACAGTCGATTTTTTTTTGAGTTTTGACAAAAGTTGCAGAACAAAAGTTGTTAGTTTTGATGTACAGAATAAGCCCCTAAAAGGATGCTAACTGATTAGAAATAACCCTGTATAGCGGGACCACCACATTTACATTTCTATTAAATCTTTTAGCCTTAATTTCAAATATAATAATTTTGTTTCTTGTATTATATGTTTAAGTTCACTTTTCTTTATAAATTACCGGAAAAAAGTTGTATTTCATTGAATCAAAAACAGTGAATGACACATAAATACATAAACATTATCATTTACATAAGTCTTACGTTTGCAATTTTGCATATCACAAAAAACAAACACCGGAAGGCCAGAAAGCTACCTTGACTTTTTACCTACTGCATTTTTATTTTTGCGAAATATTTTATTGATTATTTTGTTTTTTTGCAAAAAATGGCAAAACCGACTTCCATCGTGTACAAAATTCGAATAGTTCTTTCGAAATGATGTATTTTTACATTATTATTGATTTTTCAAGAACGGCTCAGCCGATTTCGATAAAATTTAAATGGGATCCCTGGCGAAAATATCTATGAACAAACACAAAATACATAATATACAGACGAACAAAGAACCTCCTCCTTTTTATATATCGATTAAAAAGTGGCGTCAACTTTATGCGTCATATTTTATCTCGCTGGCACAATTTCATATTTATAAAAACAAAAATTTACTAGATGCGCTTTACCGAAAAAATATAAGCTGTAACTATTAGATTTTATTATAAGATCACATATTTTATTGTGTAATCTATTTTAAATATGTTTTTACTGTTTATTCTGTAAAATTAAAAGATATCGAAACTTTATTTGCATTTTCCTTAGTCATAAATAACGGTATAATTAGAAAATAGAGTGCACGATTTTTTGGAAATTCAGAGCCCGTGCAACTTGCATATATGCGAAATAGCTACATCACTACTAAATAACTTATTTGACGCCAAAAATAGCACAGCCGACTTCAACCGTGTGCAGAATTCGATTAAATACATAGTTCGTGATGGATGTGCCATCGACGCAGTAATTTTTAACATTATTGTTAAGTTTTAGGGTTCTGTACCCAAAGGGTAAAAACGGGACCTTATTACTAAGACACCGCTGTCCGTCTGTCTGTCATCCAGGCTGTATCTAATTTACGGCGATAGCTGGATAATTTAAATTTTGAGATGATGTATTTCTGTTGCCGCTATAACAACAAATACTACAAAAACAGAAAAAAAAATATTTAAGGGGGGCTTCCATGCAACAAACCTGAATTTTTCGTCGTTTTTCGTTCGTTAGGTAATAACGGTGACAGGTAAATGCTCGAAATATTCAAAGAATATTTAGTTAAATATTCACTTTTAATTTTCAAAAAATAAAAATCCATAATTATTCAAGAAACGTTTTTTTTTTGCTCGATATTAATAATGACAACAGGAAGATGCTTGTAATATTCAGAATATTAAGTTGTAAATTTCCTTAAAAATTGGTTGCCTGTAAAGTCGGTATACGGGCGAAAGTTTTACGTGACAACGACTTTGAGACGAATGAGAGCGCATAACATGAGCGGAGCGTAACGCAGTTTCTTGAAGTGTCACCCGGCAAACCAATTTATAAGACGTTGTCACGTCAAAATTAATAATTAAATTAATAAATTTTTTTTTCGGGGGGTTCCATACTGTACGGAACCCTTCGTGCGCAAATTCGACTCGCACTTGGCCGATTATTCAAAAACGGATCAGTCGATTATGATGACATTTCAATGGGTGGTCCCATCTTCTGGTATACTACTACACAAAAAACACACAGACTAATAAAATTGAGAACCTCCTTCTTTGGAGTCGGTTAAAAATTGTTAATAGAATCAATTTCAAATGCCTTTCACAATTCCCGTTGAAAACTGATGCTTCTTACATTACGTTCGCCGAAAGCACCAAACAATGGCTGCTACAATGTTGAACCCATTGCGATAGCAAACAAAATTACTCCTTCAGGTTTTACCGTCGCTACCAGCGCATTTCTCGCACAGCTGTTAGAACAATATTTTAGTTGTATCATTTGATCGTTCCTGTACATAAGCTGGTCCTGTCTAATTGTAACGAGTAATTAGCTTGTATTCTCTTCTAGTGCCAACTTTAATGCAGTGCATTTATTATTGTGGCTACTTGGTCTGTCATGACTCGGTCCACCTATGATATATAGGTAGCAGATACACTTGGCAATTTGATGTTAAAATTGATTGATGAATGAATTATAAACATTCTAACACCATAAATATTGTTTGTATGAACGTCAAAGTTCGTAAAATGTCTTTAAATATTTCAGGTTTTGCCCGCGGCTTCGCCTGTGTTACTGTCCAACCTTTGAACTATATATCTCTATTCGTTGCTCTGTTGCTGCGTGAAAGCGTAACAAACAAACTTACATTGACATTTATAGCATTATTCTTATTATAAATCCTTACTAATATTATAAATCCGAAAAGTTTGTTGGTTTGTTGGTTTGTTACTCTATCACGCGCCAACGGAGCAACGGATTGACTTGATTTTTGGTATGGATATAGTATAAAAGGCGGAAGGAGCTTTAGGATACTTTTTATCCCGAAAAATTTCATAGTTCCTGTAGGACAGGACAAAAACCCTCGAAAGCGAAACTGTCGCCACTATCACAAAGACGCTAAGTGATTAATTCCTCTATGACGCTAATATGGACTAACGAAACGTCACAGCCAAACGTAATTAGATGACAGGTGACATTGTCTGCAGACTTTTATAAATCACAAGTAGCGTGGCAAGGCGACAAATTGTTTTTCTACCATTATATCCCCTTGAAGAGGAAATAAAGTATGGATTGAAAATGACAACTGACATTAAAATTGGATAAAATGTTATTTTCCCTCTGCATGCTACATGTTACTATGACGTTTAATGCCAGGCCGTCATTTTGTCTGACATTAAAAATATTTTTAAATATTCTATCATTAGAGGTTCAACATGTTTTTTTATTCTACCTTTATGGTACAGAATCATCATACTTTAATATTATCAATCCGAAAAGTTTGTTGGTTTGTTCCTCTTTGACGCAGCAACGGAGCAAAAGATTGACCTGATTTTTGGTATGGATACCTATGGTTTAATAGACAGAAAGTGATAATAGGATACTTTTTATATCTCGAGAAAATTCGTGATTCCCATGGGATAGGACAATAACTGTTTCTCAGCAATGGAGCAACGGATCGACTTGATATTTGGGGTGGGCATAGTTTGGAAGACGGAAAGTGACATGGGATACTTTCCATCCCGAAAAAATTGTGGTTCCCGTAGGACTTAACGATAATTTTTTCTCAGCAACGGAGCAACTTGCCTTGGCATATTGCATGAATATAGTTTGAAAGACGAAAAGTGACATAGGCCACTTTTTATCGCAAAAACTTTAACAGTTCCCGTAGGATAGGATAAAAACTAAGTGAGTGGGCTGCGGTAGCAGCCGTCTAAGCGCCAGAAATAACCTGTCATGGCAAGTTTAGGACGTTCCCACATATTTCGCACTCCTTCGCGGCACTCAACAGCACTAGCCCAGACTCGGGCTCCATAACGGAGTTTGCGCTCTCGCCATAGTGACGGAGTGTTTCGGAGCACAAGACACATCGTCATCCACCACTCGGGACTAACCAGTACTGAACGTCAGACAGCATTCCAACGCCCTGGTCCCAGTGCAGTGGGTCAGTCATAGTAGCCCAGCGCCTGCCTCTTCAACTGCAGAGGGCAGTGAGAACGGCAATCGCGATACCGACACCTCTCTTCCCCTGCAGCCCCACTGCGTCTGCCAACACGTTGACGGCCTAGCGGAAGGTAGGGTAGGTGGCGGCACCCACACCACCAGTTCCATATATCCCACCGCGGCCCCTTATCCTCGGCTGTCATATCAGAGTCCAAGAAGCAGCCTTGCTTTATGAAACTAAGAAAGGTTATTCCCAGCAAGTAACTGGAGATAGAGAGACAGAAAAGAAGCCACACCCAGCGCAGCAGGAGGAGCTGGAGTTCATATGCCTGGCAGACGGAGCAGCACTAGAGCAAAATCTTAACCGAGAAATTAACATATGTACAGACGGCAGTAAAATTAAAGGGAAAGTTGGGGCGGCATTATCCATTTGGGATGATGCCGCTGAGATCAGTACCCGCAAGCTGAAATTGGCCGATTGGTGCTCTGTGTAACAGGTCGAGTTATTGGCACTTCTTGAGGCTACCGAAAAAGCAAAAATCTTTTGTGACTCCAGGTCTGCACTGGAAACGGTAGTTGGCGTATCTTCCCACCATCCCTTAGCAGTAAATTCAAAGCTAACATAAAGTTACTACACGCACAAAATAAAATAATGAAACTTTATTGGATTAAAGCGCATGCGGGGATGGAGGGAAATGAGAGAGCGGACCAGCTAGCAAAGGAAGCAGCACTGCACTCGAAGTGCAGACCTATTTAGGATAACTGCCCCGTTTCATTCATAAGCGAGAAATCCGAAAGGACTCTCTTGACGAGTGGAACCGGCGGTATCAGGATGGACACACAGCGGCGGTAACCAAAACATATTTTCCGGATGCAAGGGCGGCATACAAGATCGTAAGAGAAATAGCACCAGTGGGAATCATAACTCAAGTGCTGACGGGGCATGGTGAGTTTTCCCAATACTTACATCGATTTAAGTTGAGGGAAAGCCCATCGTGCATCTGTGAACCCACAAAAGAGGAGACTCCACTGCACATAATCTTGGAATGCCCAGTTTATGGAAAGCAGAGATTTGATTTAGAACAAAAAATTGGAATTAATCTAACACGAAAAAACCTTAGAAACAATTTTATCGAATTTTTGCACAAATATTTGTAAAAAAGCAATACTTAATTAGGAACAAGTAGGTATAAACTTTGCTGTACCATTGTAATGTTTATTATAACTGCAAACAGCCAAAAACATTGAAATATAGGTATACTTAGTTTTTATTCATTTGTAATTAAGACCCCTGATCATGTCAGGGATATTTCGCGATATAATAAAAAAAATCCTCGGATGCAGCGTCGCAAGAGCGGCACTGCAGCCCGCCTAAGTTGCGAAACTCCTCATAAGGCATGCAACCTACCGGCCATCCTCTCAGCTGCTTTAGTTAAAAGCGGCTGAAACTCGAGTGCCAGCCTCTAAGCTTCCTTGGGGGAAAAGACCCAAAGAAGAGGGAGACTTCGAGCGCCGCCTTTTCAGCTGCCTCAGACCTCCCCCACGACAAGGCGGGAATACACGGGGGGGTTGTATATACACTCCAACCGTAACTTAACCAACAAAAGCATTCCTCTAAGGTATTTTGATATTTGTCAGTTAGGTTAGGTTTCGCAGCCGACATAAACATAAGCCAAAATCAAAATACAACGCGGGCGAAGCCGCGGGTAAAAGCTAGTGTGAATATAAGTACATAATGATGTATGTAAATATGTACCTATGTAATGTGAATGTATACAGGATTATTTCTAATCAATTATCATCCTTTCAAGGGCTTATTCTGTACATCAAAACTAACAACTTTTGTTCTGCGACTTTTGTCAAAACTCAAAAAAATTATCGTTATTTTATAGAATAATTATTTTTCACAAAAAATGACTAAAATCGCCTTGCATCGTGTACAAAATTCGAATATTTCGCTCGAATTTACATTATAGTTGATTTATCAAAAACGGTTTAGCCGATTACAGTAAAATTTAAATGTGACCACCTTGAAAGTATACCCTTTCGAACTAAAAAAGATTTTTTCGATTCGGTTCACAATTAGCGAAATTATCGATGTTCATCGTGTACAAAATTCGGATATATCGCTCGAATTGCTTACATTATTGTTGTTTTTTTCAAAAACGGCTTAGCCGATTTCAGTAAAATTTAAATAGGACTACCTCGGGAGTATACCCTTTCGAACTAAAAAAAGAATTTTTCGATTCGGTTCACAATAAAATTGGCGAAACTATCGATTAACATACACAAAAAAAAACATACACGTTGACCCTCCTTCTTTTTGGAAGTCGGTTAAAACTATCGTTCACCCGCGACAAAATGTATGGAACAGCTGTCTTTTTTTGAGTTTTGACAAAAGTTGCAGAACAAATTAAACTTGTTAGTTTTGATATAGGTACTCAATAAGCCCCTAAAAGGATGCAAATTGATTAGGAAGAACCCTGTTTAGAATCTGTGTATCAAGTTTCGTTGAAAAATAGAACATGGAGAAGAGAATCAAAATCCGGTGAGACAAAAGCAAAATCGTCAGGTCAAAACTGAGAAGCTTTGTTCATTTAACTTGCCTCGGTAAAAAAATCTTCGCAAATTTTCACCATGAATTCTAATGCCGATGTAGGTATGTAATGATTATTACACGGTAGCCGTAACAAAGGTGAATTTGCCGTAGAAACAAAACTGTTCTTGTTGAATTACTAGCTGAGAAGTAACAGTTACGTAACCTTACCTATAGTTTCAGCATTTGATTTATTATTAAGAAAGCATAGGTATAATAAGTATGGTATACCTACCGCACTAGCTACGGTAAGTTACCTAAATTCGTATGTGGTTGGGTGCCTTGCCCAGACGTCAGGGAGCGAAAACGCCATAATAAGCATGATGACTAAAAATATATATAGCCCATCCTTTGATTATTTATGTATCTATCTAGATGGACAAATATAAACATCAATCACAAAGAAAACGGCCCAGAACTTTAACTAATTTATTTATAGGTAATTAGTTGTAGGTATTAAGCTGAAATTATTATAATTCACAGGTTATGTATTTCTGTTGCCGCTAAACAACAAATTACTAAAAATAAAATAAATATTTTAGGGGGGCTCCCATACAACAAACCTGATTTTTGAATCGTTTTCCCCGTTTTTGATCGTTTAATATTAAGAATGGTAACACTACCTGTTACCGTTTTCCCCGTTTTTGATCGTTTAATATTAAGAATGGTAACACTACCTGTTACCATTTAAAATAAAATTAATATTTTAGGGGGGCTCCCATACAACAAACCTGATTTTTGAACCGTTTTCCCCGTTTTTGATCGTTTAATATTAAGAATGGTAACAGGTAGTGTTACCATAATACCGGACGTAATCTTACCCACGAAGGTTGATTGGGCCGTGCCCACCACGCTGGCCCAGTGCGGGTTGGTGGATTCACATACGCTGTCGAATTTCTTCCACGGACATATGCAGGTGGCCTCACGATGTTATCCTTCACCGAAGAGCCAGTGATGTGAAAATATATTAGTAAAGAAGAACAAAATAAATAATAATACTTCTTAGATATTATAGCTACACTAGGCTGTTTCAAATTAAAAGTTAATTGATATTCGACAATATGTATGGACATTTCAGAATTTCAGGGATATGATCAATCAATACTCAGTATACTGATTGTTACATTTTTCTGTAATAAACAAATAGAAAAACTGAATCCACAAGTGAAAGTGCAAGTATATTCTTACGTTAAACATATTAGTGCATCGAGAAAGCAATGCCAAGATCTAAATATAGAGCGCATCGCGCTAGCCATTATAGAGTAATTCTGATAGCCAAGTCACATGGAAAAATATACTTGACGTTTGTGAAGGTTTTTTTACGCCTCATGGATTTCTTTTTCCGTCATTCTCCTGAATAGTAGGTATGTGTATTATGCTGACATGGTATGTTTACTTTTTAGGGCTCCCTACCCAAAGGGTACAAACGGGACCCTATTACTAAGACTTCGATGTCCGTCTGTCTGTCTGTCACCGGGTTGTATCTCATGAACCATGATAGCTAGGCAGCTGAAATTTTCACAGATGATGTACCTATTTCTGTTGCCGCTATAACAACAAATACTAAAAACAGAATAAAATCAATATTTAAGGATACAACAAACGTGATTTTTAGGAGTTTTTTGCTTGCTATTAATAACGGCAAGAGGAATGGGGCTCCCATACGGTACGGAACCCTACGAGCGCGAGTTCGACTTGCACTTGACCGGTTTTATTCATTTCTTCCTACGCATATGTATCTGCTTGCCCTGTGCTAAGCCGAAAGCGGGTGTTTAAGAACGGGTGGTTATAAACAACTTTCAGTATGGGACCAACCCAAAAAATATCAGTTATTCCATACTTTGTAACTCAGAATCAACAAAATGTATGAATAAATTAATTAATTATGAAATTATTCAATACAATTATTAACTTGTATTTATTTTGTCGTTGCGAATTAAATGAAGTTCGTGGCGGGTCCTTTTTCACTTTACTTCTAATTCTATGCTCCTTTTGGTCGCAAAGTAAGACGGGCATTCAATAAACGCGAATAGCTTAGTCTATCTATCTATCTATTCAGCCTGTTCCACCCACTGTTGAGAATAGGCCTCCTCTCTTTCTCGCCATTCTTTCCGGTTCTGTGCTATAACCAATTGTCTCATTTTCAGTTTAGTCTCCTTGCTGCCAAAACCGCACTAATTTTAAAGCAGCAGCATGGTAACAGCAGTTAAAAAAATTGTTTGTCAATGTCACTACATGTGCTGTCAAAAACGACGTAGCTGACATCAAAATGGCCACAGAGCTATTACAACTAGAGAGAGATAGCGCTGTTGTCGCTTGAGGCAATTCTCAACCACAAAAATGTATGGAAAATCTTGCTCGGCGCTGTCAAAACTGTCAAATATGTATTGGAATTTGACACTACTGAGAGAAAAACACGGCAACTAGCGACTCAATCGAGATATTTTTCATGTCTCTTTCTAACTCATGCCATCTTAAATTATTGCATCTCTTTCTTTCTTTTCTCAATCGACCACATTATCCCTCTGGTATCTATCTCTGTGAAAATGGCCAAAAAGATCATCGGTCGTAGGTAGTAGCATTATCGTAGCGGATTTCGCAGCCGATTTTCTCACAAACATTTAACGATTTTTTTAAATCTGTACGGTCGCAAAAACATTTTTCAGAAAATTAACAGCGTGTGCGATATATCCATGTCCAAAGTCGTATAATAATGTATACATAAAACCCGGTTCAGATATTTTTAGCTCACAATGGTCGAAGAGGAATTCATCTCAGATAGCGAATTGCGTACAATGCTGGTTGAGCAAGGGTACCCTATAATGCCAATAACAGCGTCGACAAAAAAGGTACTCCAGAAAATGTTGTACAAAGTCCTAACCAGGAAAAACGTCTATGCTGAAAAATGTGGATAGTGCAAGCGGTAATTCTTTTTACGGGCATTGAAAATAAAGAACTCTAGAAAACGGAAACTGTTTCAAGTTATTCTATTTAGTTCTCCACGAAGGATTTTCCCTACACATCAAAGATAGCTATCAAGCAAAGAAATAGTGAAGAATAAATTGTCAATTGGAGGAGTTCCTCATGGACCAACTACTTTCGCACAACTAGTTGGACATCCAAGTCAATTGCATGTCCAGACGAGGGTATGTGAGGTTTCCGTAGATTGTGACGATGATTCTAATGACGATAAAAACCAATTTAGAAACATAATCCGGTTGGGGTTTGAAGAAAAATATTACCCATGCTTTGCATGTATCATTTGATTATGAAGGTACCTATTTAAAATTGAGATCTAAATGAAAACTATCATAATGCCAAATTTCAAGCGAATTGATTATTAAATGCGGGAGATATGAGGCTTTGTGGCATGGGGACGGACAGACAGATGGATACATAATATTAGGGTTCCTTGTTTAAAAGCCTAAAAAGTTAACAGAAGACAAGGTAAGGACAGCAGATTTTTCTTGATAAAGCCGGGTTTTTACAGTATGAGTTTGCTCCCGAGTGCACTCCGATGGCTTTTCGGACGCTACTCCTGCTGTATATTGTGAAAAAACAATCGTCATCCGGGTGCGCTGGGATTACATGTTTACACAATACGAGGAGCGTCCGAGTAGCCATCTGAGTTCACTTGGTCCGAGCCAGTACTGTAAAAACTTAAGTTTAACTTGGGCTTAAAGCTGCGTTGACACGATCAGAGTCAGGTCAGACTGAGCAGACTCGGATATCAACTCGTATTGTGGCAACCCCTAATCGTCGTCTTCGTCGTCGTCAGAACATACGGTCAAACGCAACTGCAACGAAACCCTTTTGAAATTATAGATTTGAAACCAGTTTCAACCATTTTCCACACACGCTGCAACCACAATCATTTCGGTTTTCTTTGAAAAAAAAAACGTCTGCATAGGACGCCATGACAAAAATGAATGAAACGCAACGTGAGTTTCCTGCACGCCGGTTTCAGTGAGACTGATTTGCAACGCGTTTCAAACTGGTCGCGTCATGTGTGGTCTCTCAACGGAATCTATGGCAGAAACTTAAATTCAACCCAAAAGTAACTACTACTTGCAGTTTCGTTGCATTTGCGTTTCACCGTGTGTTCTGGGCCTAAGTGCGCTAGATAGAATACAACAAAAGAAGACAAGTCAATATCACTAAAATTGTAAATGTACTCTCAGTTGTAAATGTCACCCGCGGTCACCCATCCGATGACTAACCGTGCTGAACGTTGCTTAACTTCGATGATTGGTAACGAATATCTAGCCAAACTACACTATGAGCGCTACTACCGTGGCTCGGAAAACACGTCAAATTGTAGGTCCCGGTTGTATTAAACGTATCAGGCCTTGTCAGAGGCCTTCAGGCGGCTTAAAACTCTGAGGCCAGGACTAGGCACCCGGTCTATCCGTACTTACTTACTTTTTAGGGTTCCGTACCCAAAGGGTAAAAACGGGACCCTATTACTAAGACTTCGATGTCCGTCTGTCCGTCTGTCCGTCTGTCTATCTGTCTGTCTGTCACCGGGCTATATCTCATGAACCGTGATAGCTAGACAGCTGAAATTTTCACAGATGATGTATTTCTGTTGCGGCTATAACAACAAATACTAAAAATAGAATAAAATAAATATTTATGGGGGGCTCTCATACAACAAACGTGATTTTTAGCAGTTCTTTGCTCGCTAATAATAATGGCAAGAAGAATGGGGCTAAGGGGGCTCCAACACGGTACAGAACCCTTCGTGCGCGAGTCCGACTCGCACTTGGCCGATTTTTTTTTTTTATATCACTCACTACTACACACTCGGTCCAAGCCGACGCGGCTCGCGTAGACGCGGTAGTTATAGTTCAGAAGGTAGCAAATAGCTCGTATCGATTTTGATGGCAAGCTCAACAAACTTTTCTTATCTTGAATATAATATGCTCTCTGCATAAACAACTATGAGGTGGAAATCAAAACACGGGAATAAGTTCGCGCGCGGGTTAGGCAGATAAGTACTACTGTACCGGAGAGAGCGAGCACAATGTTGTTTCAAGTCAATTTTAGAGTAGCCGTATGTCAAATTAAATACGTATTATATTTAAAAAAAAAAAGCTTTATTTATAAAACAAGCTTTTTCTGAACAAGTACTGGCCAAGACGAATCAAACGAGCCGAAACTCGATAGGGTTGCGTCGTTTCATTACAGAGTTCCTATGACCACCTTCCAGCTCCAACATCAGACCCTGGTTACCATTGAAAGACAAACTAATCGCCAAGACCATTCAAATGAACCCAAACTCGATGAGGTAGTGTCGTTTCATTGCTATTTTCCTTTGGCCACCTTCCAGCTACATTATCCGATCAGCACCATGTCATCAAAATATTGCATTGTCACGCGATTTACACATGTTTGCAAAATTTCAGCTCAATCGGTAACCGGGAAGTAGATCAAATTTAACTTGCAAGATTTGATTCCAGACAGACAGGCAGACAACGGGACAGGTGAAACTAAATAAAACCTTGTAAAATAGCTGTATTTTAGGGACAAATAGGAAAAAGACACAACCGACTTCAAAATTCGAGCAAATCGCTTGAATTTATGTATACAATTTTACGGAGTAAACGCGTAACATGCATACAAAAAAACATACACTAGAATTAAGGACCCCCTAAGTCGGTTAAAAATACGGCTTTAAAAGTGCAGCCCTAAGCTGTATTTCGGGTTTATAGAGTTATAGAGCCCGAACACCGTATTATACGGCAAAAGCCAAAAAGGATCAGGAAAATCACTGAGCAAACGCGTCAAGCATTACATGACTTGCTCCGTCGGCAACACTGTAGCGGTGTGGGAATTATAATCAAACTTCTTGGCGTCTGTGATGTTAGCTAAAAGCAGTACTGCTTCATATCGTTGTTAAACTCTATGTCTCCCGAGTTCTGTTATTGTAGTGGTATATCAGACAAAATTGCCTTGTGATTTGCTGACCATTTGTGCAATTGAAAACTTCCTTTACTTAGTAATTCCATCCAGGCACCCAGCCACCCAGGGCAAGCATTTATGTGATGAACATAGGTGTTTGCTCTGTGTCTGGGTGTTATTTAGGTACTATCTATATAAGTATGTATTTAAAATATGTGTATGTAGTATATCAGTTTCTGGCAGCCATATCAAAGCTATGCTTAAAAAAAATTAATTAGCTGTGATTTTGTTGCAATAATATTTGCCAGACTGATCTATGTGAAGCACATCATCCACATTTGTTGAATTAAGCAGTACACAAGCAGCGAGTGCTACGTAGTATTACTCGTATAATATATTATTTGCTACAAGCTGCGGATAACCCAATCGTGACTCAAATTCACTATTGTATCCAACCTTACAGCTGCCAAGAAGTTTGGTTCTATACCACACGGCCACGCGGTCGCCGACCGGTTGTACCCGTACAGATGTACCCATCATGGGTATTGAAAAGGTTAATGGTAGCGTTCGCTGAAATCACCACAAAACAAAGACTTTCCGGCTTCCAAAAGACCATTTGCTACGGACACTCGCCACGTGAGTCATTTAACGTCAAATTGGGTCACAAAGCGCGTATTCCCGGTTCGCGGTATTGAAAAACAACAGGTCAATCGGGAATGATTAAACGCGGTAGTAAAAACTAAAATTAACCAAAAAAGTACTCGTATACATTACGAAATAATGACACAACCATTTAATATCCATAATCCACAGAAGAGAGAGACTAGTTCTGCTGTTCTGTGCCATAATCCTAGAAAGGTATACTACTCTGTGTAAAAAGTATCGGGAATATGTCAATAAAAAGACCCGTGTAAAAGAGGTCGTTCTAATTTTTTTACTGCATGTTGGTAGCACTGTCCTGATTTAGCGCGCAAAGTTTGAGCGGGATCTGTCATTTAATTTGTTTTAAACTACACTTTTTGTTGGTCATAGTTTTGAGTTCTCGGCGATTTTTACAATGGAAAACATTTCGCGGTTTTTTGGGTTTCGGCTCGTTTTCAAGACGCCATTCTGTAGACTGTTGGCTTGTTTGCATGTCGTACCCATAAACCCATGTTTCGTCGCCAGTTATTATACGTTTCATAAAGGTCGGATCCGTAGAAGCTCGGGAAACCATGTCTTCAGCGACATGCTTTCGCTGCGCTTTTTGAACAAAATTGAGCTCTTTTGGAACTAGTCGAGCGGCGACGCGTTTCATGCCTAAAATGTCAATGAGAATGTTGTGGACGGACTTAAAAGATATGTTCACCTCACTATCCAACTCTCTCAGACTCATACGTCGATTTTCGAGCACTAGCTTCTTGATTCTGTCGATGTTTTCTTTGGTCGTAGCGGTTGAAGGTCTACCAGAACGAGGCAAGTCTACTACTACTTCTCGGCCTTCTTTAAAAGCCTTATACCATTTATAAGCCCTTGTTTTCGATATACACGATTCGCCGTAGGTATTTCGCAACATTTTTAGTGATTCACCACATGAAATATCATTCGAAACACAAAATTTAAGGCACACTCTTTGTTCAACAATATTTTCCATTGTAAAAATCGCCGAGAACTCAAAACTATGACCAACAAAATGTGTAGTTTAAAACAAATTAAATGACAGATCCCGCTCAAACTTTGCGCGCTAAATCAGTACAGTGCTACCAACATACAGTAAAAAAATTAGAACGACCTCTTTTACACGGGTCTTTTTATTGACATATTCCCGATACTTTTTACACAGAGTAGTATATACCATAACGGTCAAGAGTGAGTCGAGATATAAACATAAGAAGATGCAGTTAAATAAATCCAACAAAAACATTTTCATGTGAAATGTAGCCAAGATATGACCATAGTTCGTAATATTAAAAATTTGTCAGATCACATGTAGAGCCAAGCTTCTAACTCTACACGCTTTAACTCTACAAGTCCTTACTTCACACTTTCACTAGTTTTCACGCTTCACAAGCCGCGGTGGTCTAGTCTAGTGGTAATGACACCCGCCTTACAATCGTGAGACCGTAAGTTCAAATCCCAGTCCCGTACCAATGAATTCCTTGGAATTCATGTACTGAATTTCAAACCACGTGCTTTTCGGTGAAAGAAAACATCGTGAGGCAACCTGCATAAGTCCGTAAAAGAATTTCGATGGCGTATGTGAATCCACCAACCCGCACTGGGCCAGCGTGGTGGATATGGCCCAATCACCCTTTGTGGGTAGGCCTATGTCGCTTATATATGAGTTTAGACAAAAGTCGCAGAACAAAAGTTGATAGATTTGATGTACAGAATAAGCCCCTAAACTAAAAGGATGCTAATTGATTAGGAATAACCCTGTACGAGTATAGCGCTTAAAGATAGCTTATGGAAAGACTCCGCTATAGGGAAAAATAAATCAAGTCTTCCATACATTTTGTCAAAAGTCAATGAAATTTCACTATTATAGCATAAAACAAAGTCGCTTCCCGCTGTCTGTCCCTATGTATGCTTATATCTTTAAAACTACGCTATTGGATTTTGATGCGGTTTTTTTTTATAGATAAAGTGATTCAAGAGGAAAGTTTATTATGTATAATACAATACACCTTTGCGAAGCCGGTGCGGGTCGCTAGTATAATTATAATGGTAACGATAACAAGAGATTTCGATTAGCTTTTGAAACTAGTTAATTGAACTGCAACTTAGATAATGAAACTCAACGAGTAGCTATACTCGTACAGAATAAGTTAAGATTAAATTATTATTCAATTTAGTTTAGTTTAGACATTACTAAATAATCGGCCAAGTGCGAGTCGGACTCGCGCACGGAGGGTTCCGTACTGTATGGGAGCCCCCCTTAAATATTTATTTCATTTTAATTTTATTATTCATTATTGAAGGGAATATAAAACTAAATATTCTGTGAAAATTTCAAGCATCTACCTGGTACCATTATTAATACAGAGCGAAAAACGTCTAAAAATTCAGGTTTGTTGTATGGGAGCCCCCCTTAAATATTTATTTTATTTTATTTTTAGTATTTGTTGTTATAGCGGCAACCAAAATACATCATTTGTGAAAATTTCAGCTGCCTAGCTATCATGGTTCATGAGATACAGCCCGGTGACAGACAGATGGACAGACGGACATCGAAGTCTTAGTATAGGGTCCCGTTTATCCCTTTGGGTATGGAACCCTAAAATGCGGTCTCTCAGCTGCTTCCAAACTGAACGAACATTAGAATGGGATATATCAATATCCGGGTTATGGAGTAGGCGCCACACGTACGACTTATGACACTATTTTGGCGACAATTGGGTGATGCTGCAGGAGGTCTGAATAGGGGGCTGTCACGAAATGCTCTGGTGTATTATGAACAACTTTTACTATGAGCCATCAACTGTTGACTTTAATCAATCATTAAAATCTGTTGTACAATTTTTGCGAAAAATAATTATAGTAATTGAAATTCTCCAAAACTGAAGGAAATTGCAAAACCGCGCATAACATTACCATACATATTTTGAACTTAGTTTCGAATATCGCACGATTGCAGTAAAAAGAGAAGGCTGGACTCTAATTATTTCTCGTCATCAATCAATATACAGGGTGGAGAGCTGACGCCGACATAATTTGACCCACAAGTAGTACTAGTAATCAGTAACCATAAAAGGCAATAAAATAATTATTTTTCGCAAAAAATGGAAAAAACCGCTTTCCATCGTGTACAAAATTCGAATATTTCGCTAGAATTGTTTACGATATTGTTGATTTTTCAAAAAATGTTTCAGCCGATTTCTGTAAAATTTAAATGGGACCACTTCGGGAGTGTTCTCTTTGAAACTAAAAAAACGTTTTCGTTTTAACGCGCGTTGAGAGCTGACAATTTCTACTTGTTTAGAAAAGCTGCTCCAATATTATATTTTAATTTTTTTTTTGGTAAATATCTAAGTAAATACCTTTATTTATTAAATTTAAAATATCTAATTTTTAAATTCTAATTTTTATTTATAATTAAGTTTTGTCTTATTATAAACGGAAGGCCAAATTTGTTATTTCATTAAATTTCGGCGTCAGTTGTCCATCCTGTATGTAAGTCCATATTCAGCAGTTATCGTATTTCTAAACTGACAATATTTACGTTAGCGCGCGCATAATTTGATATCAATAGTTATTTTTCGCTAAAAATAGCACAACCGACTGCAATCGTTCTACTTCGTACAAAATTCGAATAAATCTGGGCTATTTTTGGTTATTGTTGATTTTTCGAAAACCATGTACTTATCGGATTTCGATAAAATTTCAATGAGACCACATCTACATAAGTGCACTCTACCAAACAATAAAAAAATCATCAAAATTGGTTCACAATTGGCGTAATCGCGTAACATACCTATATACAAAAACAAACATACAAGAATTAAAAACTCAGTTTTTAAAGTCGGTAAAAATGAATAAAAAAATAAAATTTACTAACTTTTACGTTTTTATTTTGGAAGGTCTGGAAGGTCGCAGGCCAATTTCATACTAGGTGAAAATAGAGTCGCCCTGTTTATATTAAAAGACAACGTTAGCCGGGTAGGTAAATATCCAATTTTCAAGCAATAACCAGTTTGTTTTAAGCGGGTCATAGTTCTCTACTTTTGTCACTAACACATTCAATTCACTCTCATTCGCTGACAGATCATTATAACTCTGACAACAACTAACTGCAAAGCAAGCAAAAATTTAATTTTATTCCAGTTTTCTTAATCGTATAAATCACTACATAATAGTATAAAACAAAGTCGCTTCCCGCTGTCTGTCCACATGTTAAAACTACGCAACGAATTTTGATGCGTTTTTTTAAATAGATAAAGCGATTCAAGAGAAAGGTTTAAATGTATAATACACCTGTGCGAAGCCGGGGCGGGTTGCTAGTAATCGCATAAATATATTTTTTGACCTACGTTTAGCAATTTTGTGTCCCAAATTACTTGAAAGATAAATAGATTTACCTTTGAGGTCTACGTATGAGCTGCAGATCATGCTATACACCTCAACAGAGAAAAAGAAGTAAGGTTCTATAGCATAGCACGTAGGCAACAATAGGCTTGATGGCTGAAAAAATATATTTAATTGGTCAGATAGATTATTTGTCAAAAAATATTTGACACGGATTTTTTTCTTTTGTTAAAAAAAAAACAAAAATTGATTAACAGAAAGCCCGTTAAAGTTCCGCGTAACGTCACTTCCACGTGAAAAATATATAATTTTTCACGTAGAAGTGTCGTCACGAACTTTGACAAGGTTTGTCAATTATTGTTTGATTGACAAAAGAAAAAAAATACGTAACAAAAATTTTTTTGATAATCTAACTAACGGACTAGTATAATTATCCCACTAAAATATTTTTTCATGTAAAATATGGCCAAGACGAAACTAAAGTTCGCACTATCAAAAAGTGGAGCCAATCCTATAACTCTACAAGCTCTTACTTCACAAACTCTACATCTTAGTCAACATATTCAGCTTGGCTGTTTCGCTATTTTTACATGAGAGTAAGAAGAAAATGTATTCTCTGTTCATTACTTCTCTGTTATACAAATAGTTCTTGTAGTAAAGAAACGGTCAAGCCACATAGTAATATATTGACTAAAGTGTAGAGTTTGTGAAGGAAGAGCTTGTAGGGTTAAGTCCTGCGAGATTAGAAGCTTGGTGCCCCATGAGATCTGACAACTTTATTATAGTGCGAACTGTAGTGTCATTTTGGGCCCATTTTCCATGAAAATGTTTTTAACCGACTTCCAAAAAGGACGAGGTTCTATGTTCGTGTGTTTGTATTTTTTTTGTGTATGTTCATCGATAATTTCGCCTATTATGAACCGAATCGAAAAATTATTTTTTAGTTCGAAAGGGTATACTCCCGAAGTGGTCCCATTTAAATTTTACAGAAATCTTCTGAGCCGTTTTTGATTAATTAACAATAATGTAAACAATTCAAGCGAAATATTCCAATTTTGTACACGATGGAAGGCGGTTTTGCCATTATTGCGAAAAATAATTATTTTGTGAGCTTTCACTTTTTTTTGTGGATTACGAGTATTACAAGTATTTACTTTTATCAATTTCAAGACCTCTACCACAAAAATTTGCGAAAGTCGCATATAAACTTCCATCCCCCAGTTTTGGGGGTTGAGGGTGATCTATTAAAATCTTAAATACGTGTTTCATTATTTATAATAAGAAGTTCTTACATCAATGTTTAGACCTCTAGCATCATTTGCAAAATTCACAAACAAACTTCCATTCCCTCAATTTTAGGAGTTGGCGGGTGATTCACTATAAATCCTATAATATGGATGTGTTTTGCTATTTCTAACAAGGAGTCATTATCTCAATATCAGTGAGTCAGTCAGTCAGTGACGAAATCGGGGGTTTTTAGATAGCATTAAAATCTAAGGTGCAAGAGCTATGCAATTTGAAACTTTGTATTTAGTACTAAGTCTATTGTAAACATAATATCCAGAGAAATTTGTTTATCTAGTATTCTCCAAACCCAAGTTATGAGGGTTCAAAAAATCTTCGCTTCGAGAAAATGTAGGTAGTGCCCTTGCGCTTCGCTTCGCTTAGCTCGTCTTCAAATTATAATAATGATTCCTTTACCCAGTAGTCATGTCTATTGTAATAACTTGAGCAACATATACCGTTAAAGTTAAATAATTATTCTGATGTACTCGTAAACACACGATTGACAATTTACTTGCGTAGAAAAAGCTCACCACACAACAACGATTTTAAATTAAGGAAAAATAAAATACCTAAACCAACACTTTACTCGTAACATGATCATAACTAAGTAAAATATAATGGCGTATTTGGAATCCAATTTGCATCCAATATTGACTATAATTTTTTTCAAGTGCGTTTTTCTGAATGAGCTTTATAGTTCCCAAAACAAGACATCGTGGTAAGATTAGAGATTTCAACCATCTCTACCTATAGTTGCACAACAACGAAAATCTTAGACCTTCGCTAAACTCAGTTATTTAGCCTGGTTTGATATGAATTTTCTTGATGAACAATATATCCAATAGATATCCATTCAATCGCATCCTTACCCACAAACTAATGTTAAACAATGGTGAATTGTACGGACGCTCGTCGCCAGCATAGTTTTCATTAATTCGCCAATGTTATGCAGAAAATACAATAATCATGCATTCGCAAGGAGACCAGCACAGCGGAGAAAAATATAAGAACCTATTCATTCAATCCAAAGTACGTGTAATAAATCTGTTAACGTCACGAATGTAAAAAATGCACATAAACAAAACGATCGCATGAAATTGACGCGTACTCACACTTTGGGCGGAGGCATGTAGTGCATGGGCGGGGGTGGCATCGCCGGCAGCTGCAGGGGCGGCAGCGAGTGCTGCGCTTGCGGCGGCAAAATGGGTAGTTGGTGCTTCTCTGGGCGGTAGTCGAAAGCGAAGGGCTCGTAGGAGAGCGGCGGCGGTGGCGGCGGCGGGCTCAACCACCACTCGGCCATCGTAGCTAGGTGATGCACTAATGCGCAGCGGGACAAAACGCGTGCAGCGGCGGACGCATCGCGAGCGCACTGGCGACTGCCGACTCGCCCGTCCCACCGTCCCGCACACCGATGCAACGCATAAACAACACTGCAAATCCTTTATCTGCTCGCTTCGCGGTGCACTTGCCATCTACGTAGTTATAGCTGATAACAGACCGTGCAGCGTTCACACCACTGGACGCGAGCGCTGGCACGGCCCGCGCCAATGCCGACACCTTTACACTTTCAACTGTTGCATTTTTTCTATACTATTCTTATTTATGACATAGTTCGATACCTCTACCTACGTTATATTACGTAGATTACTACTTATGCAGTTCTTTTTAGTTTCTATGTATCGTAGTGGCTAGTTGCAAATAATTAAAAGGTTGTAATCGCCAAGCGTACCTACGATAAGTTACTCTATGTTCGTACCTAAGTGCAAGGAAATACTAGCATGTGTGCAAGATTGGCTCGTTCCGCGTAATAGGCCATTCTCGCTGTAATAATGGTGCATTGCATACATTTCACTTTATACACAGAATAAATATGAGTTCAGGGTGGAGTAAACTCCATTTACAGTGGAGATAGTGACAGCCTCGTGATAGCGAATCGACGACCCGAGCCGACAAGGTGACTCGTCCTCTAGACTAGAATATATCTAACCAGGTAACAAAGTTGCGAATCAAAACACCGATTGTTTACCATAAATCACGAGCATTAGAGATACTTATTTGAAATGTTCGATTAGCATCGAGCGTGTTACGTACCTATTATTTTGCATATTGGTTATACGGCGAAGTACACAGTGCAGGTACTGTATTAGAATATTATTTTCTCTGATCTGGGGCCTGATTCTCTATCGAAAAAACGTTACGTAACGCGGTAAGTATATTTTTTTATTTCCGTGAATTTCGTTTGGAGTAATGTTTGATAGCTGTAAAATTACTTTAAAATAAATTGTAAACCGAGTTTAAGTTATGTTATTTAAAAATAAAAAAAATAAAAATCACAAGAATTTCTCAAATACAAAGAGCACGTTAGAGCGCGTTACGTGCTTGTTTTCATACAGAATCACCCACCAGCTAGTCAAGCATGCGACCACGAAACGGCACGAAAAGAACTCATTTCGATTTGTGAAAAAGTGACAGATATATACTTTGCCATAACGCTGTCTCGTTTTGACACTACGAACGAAATAATTCGTGGCGCGCATACTAGCCCGGCTGGTCTGGCTGGGAATACACTATATATACATATAAACTACGTTTATCTACACTAATGTTGTAACATTCTACTTATGTTTCCAATACTTGACTTATAATGACTACTGTTATAGCGCAGACAACAAAACACTCAATTTAAGCAATTTCACATGATGTTATAATATCCACATCGATATCGTAAAATCTCATTATAACAGCGCGCGCTCGCTCCTGATTGGCCCTGCGCGCGCAGCTGCGCTCTCATTGTTTAGATTTTAATGGCGGCAAGTTCACTGTGACAATACACGTACGCGTGAATTTAATGTTTCGCAATATGTTTTTTTTATTGACGTGACAACGTCTTATAAATTGGTTTGCCGGGTGACACTTCAAGAAACTGCGTTACGCTCCGCTCTCATTCGTCTCATTCGTCTCAAAGTCGTTGTCACGTAAAACTTTCGCCCGTATACCGACTTTACAGGCAACCAATTTTTTTTTATAAGTGAAGATAAAGTAGTGTATGCAACTGCATATAACACGGGTATTAACACACTCGTGTTTTAATACCCTTCATTATATGACAGTTGCATAAACTACTATTCCATTAGCTTGCTGGGTATTTTTTTATAACAACCCCATAAACTTTAACTCACAAAATGCCAAAATAGCGAAACTGTTGTGTATAATGTTGGCTTATTTGTAATACATATATTATACCTAAGTATAGGCCGAATCAAGTTTATTGGCGGCTGCACTACAAGCTACGCGAAAACCAATCCTCGCGCTGCTGTATGTAAGCTTCAGTCAGGGTTGGGTTATCCGCAGCTTGTAGCTAACATCACAGCCGCCAAGAAGTTTGATTTACTGTATAAAATACCGCATTATACTATTACATATTGCGACTAACATATTCATAAGTACTATATCCCCACCCAGGGCAAACATTTGTGTGATGAACATAGGTGTTTGCTCTGTGTCTGGGTGTCATTTAGGTACTATCTATATAAGTATGTATTTAAAATATGTATATGTAGTATATTAGTCTCTGGCAGCCATATCACAAGCTATGCTTAGTTTGGGGTCAGAGGCCGTGTGTAAGATGTTCCCTAATATTTCTTTATATGTAGAGCAGAGTAAAACGTTAAAACTGTACTGTACTGTACCAGCCCTTTTTAAATAGTCCACTGCAGGACGTAGGCTTACCCACAAAGAGTGATTGGGTCATATCCACCACGCCATCCCAGTGCGGGTTAGTGGATTCACATAAGCCGAATTTCATCTACGGACGTATGCAGGTCGCCTCACCGTGATTTACTTCACCAAAAAGCCAGTAGTGTGAAATTCCGTAAATTAATTCCAAAGAACATATTGGTGCAGGACCGGGATTTGAACCCACGACCTCACGATTTTAAGGCGGATGTCGACCATTAGACCACTACGACTTCATTATACATATTGCGGCTAACATATTCATACGTGCTGTATAATAGAGTAGAGTAAAACGTTATAAACCTATAAATTAATGTATTATTGCAGCTGCGTCGATATTCATAACAATAATAATCAACGACATGAGCTTGTTTTACTTAAACATGGCGGCTATAAAGGTACACCTAATATTATGGTGTAACTTGATTAGTAGGTACTGTAGAGCAGGAGTTTTCCAACTATGGGTCGCGACCCACTGGTGGGTCACACCACTGATGGGTGGGTATTGAGTGAGCCACCATATTAAAACTAAATAAAAATGTAATCATTCCCATTAAAATAAATTTTCTGATCCAGTTAATCGAAAAGTCTTTAATTCATATTAGCAACGGTTAAATTTCTCAGAAGTAGGGCCCGGATTCGTAAAGTATTAGATGGGGGACCCAGACCACTTTGGGAACAACTGTTGTGGATGGGTCATAGCCGAGACAACTTTGGGAACCACTGCTGTGGGGTGTAGAGCTACTACAAGGGTCTTCAGTTTAGACCAGGACGATATTATTTTGGAAAGTGTAAGGGAGGTGGATATATTCTCATTATTATAAATCTATACATATAAAAATCGGCCCAGTACGAGTCGGACTCGCGCACGGAGGGTTCCGTACTGTATGGGATTTTATTTTATTACTTATTATCAAAGTAAATATACAACTAAATATACTGTGAAAATTTTTCAAGCATCTACCTGTTACCATTATTAATATAGAGCGAAAAACGGCTATAAAATTAGGTTTGTTGTGTGGGAGCCCCCTTTAATTATTAATTTTATTCTGTTTTTAGTATAGGTTGTTATAGCTGCAACAGAAATACATCACCTGTGAAAATTTCAGCTTTCTAGCTATAACGGGTCATGAGATACAGCCTGGAGACAGACAGACGGACAGACGGACAGCGGAGTTTTCTTCTTTGTTTTAGTTGGTGGCGTAGCAACGCACGCACGATACAGCTAGTTCTATATATTTTTTTAATGAGATCAACTAGTGAAAACAACTCGATCATGAGGTGGTGGGATTTAATCCCGGTCCCGTACCAATGAGTTCTTTGGAATTTATGTATGGAATTCACACCACTTTTCGTTGAAGGAAACATCGTGAGACAACCTGCATAATTCCGTAGAAGAAATTCGGTGAATCCACCAAAACGCACTGAGCCAGTGTGGTGGATATGCCCCAATCGCCCTTCGTGGGTTTGCCTACGTCTTGCAGTGGACTATTAAAAATACTGGTACAGGTACTTCTATAACATGCTACTGTGTACTCATAAATCGTGTTATCTGTCTGACTGTTTATGTTTCGAGTACCTACCTACTGAGCTACTGACAAATACATTACTCAGATTTCAGCTGAATGCACGTAATATTTTGTTTATGTGAAAGGCTTTTTCAAGAAACCTAATAACGTGTTAACAATATGGCTGCTATTCACAAAATTCTTCGTTAGGAATTTAGAAGCCTTTGCCACGGTAATGATTAGATATCATTACCGTGCCTTTGCTACCTTTAGGTAAAGAATCCCGATCTTTACCTTACTGACAATGTTAATTATAAATCCGAAGGTGTGTTTGTTGGTTTGTTTGTTACGCTTTCACGCAGCAACAGAATAACGGAACGATTCTTAGCGTAGATATAGTTCGAAGCAAGGAAAGTAAGATAGTGACCTGATCGAACATTCGTAAGACGGAGAAAGCAAGTTTTCACTTCTGGCGGCACTACCGGAGTGCAACCCGTTCTTTGTTCCGTAAAAACTGGACCCTATTGCTAAGACTCTGCTGTCCGTCTGTCTGTCATCAGGCTGTATCTCATGAAGGGTGATAGCAAAAACGTTGATATTTTTACAGATAACGTATTTCTGTTGCCTCTATAACAACAAAAACTTAAAACAGAAAAAAAAATAATGGGCCCATGGCAAATAAGATATAATAATACTACCTAGTGGTGCGGCAGGGGCCTTGCTCATTGATTCGCCCTGTCAGTATTATTTAATTATTGGATTCGGCATACGGCAATTCAAATTGTGTTACCTGAATATACGGCAGGATTTCATTAATATCTACCTATAACCTACGGCATTTTCAGACTATCGAGCACCTACTGACGAACTCTCCGCCAATAGGATTTGCGACTTTGGCGAGCGTATACGGCAATTTTTCCTCAAACTGGCCCGAATACGGCAATTCGAAAGTGATATACGGCAGCCCATTTTTTTTTTGAAAATAACGCTGGCCTTGCTCATCTTTGATACGCACTGTAATAAATTAAACTACATACTTGAAAGTGGTAGCAGCAAACTATGCAGCGCCCGAGGTGCCCGAGTGCCCTTATGCCGAAGACCTAAAAGCGACCTTACAGCAACAACGGTACAGTCTTCCTGCAGGGCTAGCACGGCAGGTGGAACACATTTCCCGGGGAGTGGAATAATAGTCTTTCCGGTTCACATTTCTATCCATCTCTAGAGCATGGCTACCTAGGTGGAGTAGTTTTTTCCTCGGGAAAGACGGTGGAATACCTTTCCCCGCCTCATTATTGCCATATAAAACGAATTAAAGAAAAGTTGCCTGACAACCATCAAACTTCACATCAAACCTTCAAACTTTTTGAAAAAAGTTCATGCAATCAATCTTTTTGTTATTAACTGTGATTGATAGTTTTTAGTTTCAGTGTGGCCATTCGTGGTAAAATCCTGGCAGATTTGACTAGTATTTTTTTTTGTTGGTCACATTATAATGCAAATTATAAAAGTGATAAAATTAGGAATTTGCAAGATTGAATCGTAAAATACATCTCGCCAAATAATAATAAAATTGTGCAACTTTAGGTGCCAAGATTTACTACGTTAATTAATGTAATTTTTTATGTTGCTTCTTTTCATACATACCCAAAAGTAATTTATAGGCTCTTATTGATTGAACTATTGTAGGAATTCAAACTTTAGGTTATTGATTAGCAATTCGATTTTTTTTAAATATGAGTAGTTTACGAGCTCACAGTTTACTAATATACAAGTGATTATTATCATAATCACTTATTTTCTTTAAAATTTATCGGTAATCCATCCCACGGATAATGAGACTCAAAGCTTAGACTTCCTTCAACTCATTGCACAAATACATTGCCGTCTTTATCCATCCTAATTAAATGATGACATTCGTTGATAGGCAGCTTAAATGGATTACTAGCATCGTGTATAATCCTCAAGTACAGCTTCCTCTCATTGTTTTTACGTATTTTTTGTCAAAACATGTAAAAGATACGCACTAAACACTTTCGATTTTTATCCACATCTAGTACGGTGGGATAAATTTCCCCAGGCTTATGTCAAAAAGAGAAAAATTATCCCCTATTTCTCGAGGCCATGCTTTAGAGGTGGAGTAGCGAGACTAGTTTTCCCTGACAAATGTCAATTTTATCCATTTCCCCCTCTCTCTCCTTATGCCGTACTCTGAGAGGTGGAGAAGGAAAGTATTTCCACCGATTAGAGAAAATAAACGGGGGAAAGAGCAATTTCTCCACTCGCCGTGCTTGCCCTGCTGCTTTCCTGTGTCCTAAGCGATCTTCTTATTTTTCTTCGTCGTGTCTATGATACCAATACTCAGCTACACGAGATAAGCTAATCGTTGTAATCTAAAGCTTTTCAAAGTCAGAGTGAATAGGTATCTTCTAAGGCTGCGTGCTTCATCTTCGACCATAACGTCGCTTACCATCAGGCAAGTTGGTGGTCAAGCGCGGCCTTATTCGCGATAAAAAAAACCTGTAACTCCACTATTATCATAAGTGCATAACTCAATTTATAGACCATATTGACTTCATTACAAATTATTAGTATAGTACATTTTTTCTGAGTCTGTGTATTCGCTTAGGGGTTTTTTAAACTACTCTATAGATAGCAATACAGTGGGTTTAAAAATATTTTTTTTCCTAATGGTATAATTCAATCGAAACCGGGCAAAGTCGGGACGGGTAGCTATATTAGTTATAAAAGCAAAAAGAGCAAATTTTTTCTTACTCGTAGACTGTTTTCACGTACCTATCTATTAACTTAGTTTTGCACTTATCAATATGACAGCCTCGGTGGCACAGTGGTTAGTGACCCTGACTTCTGAGTCAAAGAGGCGTGGGTTCGAGCCCCACCCAGGGCAAACATTTGTGTGATGAACATAGGTGTTTGCTCTGTGTCTGGGTGTTATTTAGGTACTATCTATAGGTATATAACTATGTCTATGTAATATATCAGTCTCTGGCAGCCATATCACAAGCTTTGCTTAGTTTGGGGTCAGACACCATGTGTAAAATGTCCCTTGATATTTATTTATTTATTTACTTATGATACAGAAGGTCGGCATGATATATAACTGTTAACATACTTGACAGTGGTCGTAGCGGCAGCCTCAGCTTCTCCCGTGGAGCCCGGGGAGTGCGCAGGGTTGGACTCTGGTGAGTTGGTCCGGGGCGATGCCATCAGCTCCTTGATGTATTCTCGCGTGCTGCGAATCACCCCCACACGGCGTTGAGGTTCGCTCATCCTGGATGCGACCTGTAATCAATTAATAATAAGTTGTCAAGTGCGTGTCAAGACACGGGTATGATAGGCTCATATCCTTTCTCTTCTTTACAACACTCTCTTCTCCTCCCTACCTTCAAGAACGTTTCATTTTCCGTCGTTCTCTTCTATCCCGCTTTTTGAAATCGTCAGAGAATCTAAAATTTACTTTTCCATAAAACAGAACCACTTTCTATTGTTCATCTTTTACAGTTGAAGCTGTTAGACTGTGGAATGAGTTGCCAGTGGAAATTAGACGTGCCCCATCGCTGAATATTTTTATGAATCAAATTAAATCGCATTATCTATATATCATCTTAGCTATATAATAATGAAATAATATATGAATATAATATTATTATTTATTTATGCATTATAGATATTTATTTAAGTACAATAATATGTAATAATGTATGTAGGTTTATTATTATTATTTTATATTGGATAGGCAATATGTAGTTTATATGTTATGTAGGTAAGTATGTATCATTTATTGGTATGTGTGTTAGGTAGATATAGGTATTATTTTTGTTAAGTGTTTGTTTATGAGTTAATTTCTTCTTTCTGTTAAGGCCACGTTTTTTGTCAACTTCTATTTCCTATCCGTACTTGGTTGCCTGGAAGAAATCGCTTAAAGCGATAAGGCCGCCAGTTAGAAACCTAAATTGTATTGTTTTGTCCCTTTAATTTATTCTTTATGTATTGTGGTTGTCTAATAAAGTGTTATTGATTGATTGATTGATAGGCTTCCGTAGATGGTGACGATGATTATGATGATGATAAAAAACCATGTTTATGATGTCAATAGATGGTTTAGTGGTAGATGAGCATAATTGGCTAAGAAATATGTTTGTGAGGTCAATGACCTCTGAACTACGACTATATGTTTTGAAGTATGTGCTTAACGTTGCTTAACTTCGACGATCCCTAACGAAAACCGAAACCGAAAACCGAAAGCCTTAACAAAACATTTTAAAGACGATTAGCACAGGATCGAGAGAGATAGCATTATCAAAGAGAAACTTATACCCAGCAGTGTGATAAGGAAGGCTGCGGATGATGATGATGAAACATTTCGCGAAGAATATAAAAATTAATACCCACAACATAATCCTAAGAACTATCTCGATTGTCTACATCAGCAGTTTAGTAAGTGTTCCGCAGCCTATATCGCATCTAAACTTAAGATCAGGAAAGATTTGGTTAAACGCAAACCCTCTAGCATAGAGGAATAAACAAAGTAACTGCATCAAAATTGATTGACGAAAACCGCATTTGTTTCGGGAGCTGTTGTCACATGTAAGATATGCGAGTTTATTTCTAAAAATCTATAAATTATTATAAAAGTATAACTTTTTGAAAAAACAAGCGTTTGAGATCCTGGATATCATGTAGCAGCAGAGTGCTAGCCAAGACAAGTAAAACGAGCCCAAACTCGATAGCAATCTAGTTTAGTACAGGCTTTCCTATGGCCTTCATCATCAGATCAGCTCCATGGTACCACATTATTGCATTGTCACCCGATATTCATTTCCGTAGAAGAGCCACCGACATAGCCCAACAGATTGGCAAATTGAAAAGGCAGTGGGCAGGGCACATAGCACGGAGGACTGATGAACGTACCGGCAAGCGCAGCGTAAGACGTTTACCCACAAGGTGGATGGATGACCTCATTAAGACCGCAGAATCGCGCTGGATGCAAGCCGCTTCCAACAGTCCCGTGGTGTTATAGGAGATCCATAGACGCCAAGGAGCATAAGTGTTATCATAATGGTTATCATGCTCCTTGATAGACGCCGATGTCCAGCAGTGCACGTCCTATGGCTGATGGATGGATGACGATGTACCGTACCAGATTTTTTAAAAGTCCACTGAAGGACGTAGGCCTACCCAAGATAGGCAATTGGGCCATATCCACCACGTTGGTCCAGTACGGATCGATGGATTCACATATGAAGTCGAATTTCTTTCACAAACAATGCGTCACGACGTTTTCCTTCACCCAAAAGCCACTGGTGTGAAATTCCGTACATAAACTCCGAAGAAATCATTGTTACGGGACCGGGATTTGAACCCCCGACCTCACCATTGTAAGGCGGGTATACCACTAGACCACCACGCCTCCTCTCTTTTCTTTTTATTGCGCACATAAAAATAATACAAAAAAAACTGGAGACCGGCACACTAGGGATATAAAAATATTCTACATATCAAACATACACAAAAAAAAACAAATTAATCGGTAAAACCGTATTGAAGGAGTCCGATATCAAACACTTTGAAAAGAGATTTTAATTTAAGATTTGCTCATTTAACGGTATGCAAGAAAACCTCACCTAATTTGACAAAACTAGAAGTATGTAAGATTTAATTAACAGTAGCCCGGTGACTATATTAAGTAGAAGACTTGCAGTTGTCGCCGCCAATCTCGCACTGAGCTGAAACGAGCACAACTGAACCCTGCCCTATGGCTTGTCTAAAGTTTTCAGATTGTGTAACAATATATTTATTTCGCTATAAAACACAATGCCCACTGTTAATTGCAAAGCGATGCTATAGCAGTTCCGATTATTTTTATTACATTTTTATTTATTTTTTATTTCGTATGGGTTTGCGTTTGACTACACACTGCCTGATGTTAAGCAGATATGCGGCCTAGGATGTACACGCTTACCTAGAAGATACCCATTTACTCGGGATTTGAAGACACCTACTCGTACATTGTACTTAAGCGGGAAGACAGACTCAGGCAAAAACTCGTACATTTTTAGTTCCGTACCCAGAGGGTAAAAACGGGACCCTATTACTAAGTCTCCGATGTCCGTCTGTCTGTCACCAGGCTGTATCTCATAGACAGCTGAAATTTTCACAGTTGATAATATTTCTGTTGCCGTTCCTGTTACTAAGACTCCGATGTCCGTCCGTCCGTCTGTCTGTCTGTCACCAGGCTGTATCTCATAGACAGCTGAAATTTTCCCAGATGATATATTTCTGTTGCATTATACATTTAATTCTGGTACTCGTATTACTATTTGTTGTTATAACATCAAGTACTAATACAGAAATAAATAAATATTTATGGGGGGCTCCCATAAAACTAACGTGATATTTTAGGAATTTTTTGCTCGCTATTAATAACGGCGAGAGAAATGGGGCTAAGGGGGCTTCAACGCAGTACGGAACCTTTCGTGCGCGAGTCCGACTCGCACTTGGTCGATTATTAAAATCCTCGTGCATTTTTAAAATCATCGTCATCATCGAGCTCGAAACTGTTTGAAATTATCTAAGAGTAATAGCTTGATGGCTGGAAAAAAAAACATTATTATAACTACTCAGTTAGATTATCAAAAAAACATTAGACACGTATTTTTTTTCTTTTGTCAATCAAACAATAAATGACAAAGATAAACATTGTCAAAGTTCGGCAGTGGGGGCTCGTGACTCGTGACGTCACTCTGACAAAAGTTTATAGATTTGTATGTGACTTGTGACGTCACGCGGAACTTTAACGGGTAGCCCGTCTACATCAATTTTGGTTTAATTAACAAAAGAAAAAATACGTGTCTAATGTTTAATTGTTTGTCTTTGTAATGAATATTTTTGAATGAATTAAAGACTGATTTAATATTGCAAACAGACTTTTTATTTATAAGTACTCCTAAAAGTCCAGTAGAGACTAAAAAGTTATAGGTGCACTTTTATTCTCAATTGTACCTTATATTGTTTGGCGTAGAACTAAAAGATGGGTACCATAGCGGGACTTTTTGGTAGGTATTTTGCAAGGGTGCCATACCGGGACCATACCATAGCGGAACTAACCCGATTTTTCATAATCTATCTAATTCTTTCTGACGAACTTACTTTATTTTTTTAGTTATCATACCTATTATTTAACTACAAAACGTTATAGGTCGTAACCGCGCTAGCAACGCGCTTTTCACTACCTATAAGAATTTCAGCGGTAGCGTCTATTGCTGGAAAAAGGCTCTATGGCTGTATGGACTTCTATTAGGGCTGATCATCAGCTGCTTCCATAAAGAAGGCAACTGCTTCACCCGTGCAGTAGTTTTTTGCGTGAAAGAGTAACAAACATCCACTCACAAACTTTCGCGTTTATAATATTAGTAGGATTAGTCCGTGAGTTAAATTATCAAAATATTAGACACGTATTTTTCTTTTGTCAATCAAACGACAAAATGACAAAGATAAACCTTGTCAGAATTTGGGAGTGAGGGTCGTGACGTCACCACTCTCACAGAAGCCTCTAGATACATTTTTGTATGGCACTTGTGACGTCATGCGGTACTTTAACGGGCTATATATTTATCAAGTTTTGTTTAATTGAAAAAAGATACGTGTCTAAGATTTTAAGATAGTCTATCTGACGGACTTAATTATGTTTTTTAGACATCATGCATATTGAAAATATAAATAAGTAAGTGCATAAGTACGGGATAAGATGATTAATATCTTTTTTATGCATAATAATTATTTTTCGCAAAAAATGGCAAAATCGCTTTCCATCGTGTACAAAATTCGAATATTTCGCTCGAATTGTTTACATTATTGTTGATTTATCAAAAACGGCTCAGCCGATTTCTGTAAAATTTAAATGAAACCACCTCGCGTATACCCTTTCAAACTAAAAAAGAATTTTTCGTTTTGGTTCACAATTGGCGAAATTATCGATGAACATACACAAAAAATACATACACCAACATAGAACCTCCTCCTTCTTGGAAGTCGTTTAGAAATGAAATGAAAAAAATGAAATGAATGAAAAAAAGAAATTTTATGAAATGAAAAAATAAGAAAATTGCGCGGTAAATGATAAAAACATCAATTTAATTTTCCCATTCAAATTGTTCCAACATCTAATAATTATTTTTTTGCAAAAAATAGCATGACCGACTTCACCCGTGTACAGAATTCGCGAATATTTCGCACGGATCGATGCAGCATTTTCCACTTTATTGTTGATTTATCAAAAATGGCTCAGCCGATTTCGATAAAATTTAAATGGGACTAATTTCGAAGTATACTCTATCCAATGAAAAATAATTATTGAAATCGGACTACTATGAAAAAAGTTATGCGTGGTTACACATTAAAAAAATATACCTCGTACCTCCTCCGGTGGTTCGTCGGTCAAAATAGCCGTTTCTGGTCATTGGTCTCGGTAAACACCATCAAAATTAGTGAGACAGATGAAGGCGATATAAAGTTCACTATTTTAGAGATATTTATAACCTTTCCAAAAATTTCGCTTTAGATTGCCTACAGCCTATATATCGCATCGCCTCGCTTTGTCAGTGTGCATCATGCCTTACAACTTGAGTATAAGTAAGCTGAGATGAATTCTTACTTAATTCTCTAACTAAACCATACCTAAATCTGTTGTCGTCCTTTACTGACACATACACTAGAAAGAGATAGCGTACAATAAAATTCTGTCCAACTTAATTCGTAGTACTCATTCGAATCACGAACAAAACTACCTATCCCTACCCTTTCTGATTGCTTGTAACCTTTTTTGGAAAACTAAAATTCGACTTATTTGATAGTAGGTATACATATACTTAGTTTAGTTTAGAGAGATATGCTTAGCTAAATGTGCAAAATGCAAATTGTAGACAGTATCAAGCAGCGGTGAAATTTATGTATTTGGATATTTGCCGCTATTATGTTATTAAGTACTAGACGACCCGCCCCGGCTTCGCACAGGTGTATTATCCATATAAACCTTTCTCTTGAATCACTCTATCCATTAAAAAAAACCGCATCAAAATCCGTTGCGTAGTTTTAAAGATTTAAGCATACAGACAAACAGACAAAAAAAGCGACTTTATTTTATACTAGACGACCCGCCCCGGCTTCGCACAGGTGTATTATACATATAAACCTTTCTCTTGAATCACTATATCCATTAAAAAAAACCGCATCAAAATCCGTTGCGTACTTTTAAGGATTTAAGCATACAGACAAACAAACAAACAAACAAACGAAAATAGCGACTTTATTTTATACTATGTAAGGACTATGTAAGGAAGTTCGTGTAGGCCGTGTGGTTAGTCCTGGCGTCAGATTAGAGTAGGTTATTGAAATATATTTAGCCACTTCTGTTGCCGTTCGTACCGACCTCTATACATTGAAATTCTGCCGCCCCTACTAATCTCTAGGTACCTACCTCGGCACCTCTGTATAGGGCTATAGGCCGAATCATACGACTTAGCGGCTGTGATGTTAGCTATAGCTACAAGCTGCGGATAGCCTAATCCTTGAGCAGTTTAGTCAGGATTGGGCTATCCGCAGCTTGTAGCTAACATCACGGCCGCCAAATTGTATGATTGGTAGATACCTAGAGATTGGTAGGGGCGGCAGAATTTCAATGTACAGAGGTCGGTACGGACGGCAACTGTGTTTATTTACCTTTGCCTGCTACATGTAGCGGCACGTAAGTGTAGCGCTGAGGGTACTGTGGAGGGGATGGTTGCGCATGGTGACTGCCATACTAAGCCCATGCGCAGCCACCCCCTCCACACTTTGCCCAGTGCTACTTATAAGTCACGACCTGTACTGCCTATTAATTTGTACCGTTTCGGGTCGTTCTCCTCCCTCAAATATGGTCGAGGAGAATGATGGCTGGCTCATGTGTCACACTCGTGATCGGGTGCTGCTTGCGGGTCGCCGGTCTGCTCGTGGCATTCACGCAGTGCATTGACTAACTTAGGCTATTTCAAGTACCTACTAACACTCTTTGTATAGTATAACAAAACAATTGTAAATGTTAGTTAACAAAGGGCACAGACCCTGGAGTCTGTGGTTAATAAATTTTAATTTAAAAAAAAAAAAAAAATAATAATAATTTGAACATTGAGCTTAACTCTGACAATTATCTAAACGAACCCAAGTTCATAACTATTATTACAATATGAATTACTTTTTTAACCGACTTCAAAAAAGGTGCTTCTCAATTCGACTGTATGTTTTTGTATGTACGTGACACGGTTACATCGCCAATGATGAACTGATTTTGATGATTATTTTTTTGTTCGGTAGATATTTGCGGGTGGTCCCATTTAAATGTTATTGGTATCGGGTGAGTCGTTTTTAGGGTTCCGTACCCAAAGGGTAAAAACGGGACCCTATTAATAAGACTCCGCTGTCCGTCTGTCTGTCTGTCTCCAAGCTGTATCTCATGAACCGTTACAGCTAGAAAGCTGAATTTTTTACAGATGATATATTTCTGTTGCCGCTATAACAACAAATACTGAAACCAGAATAAAATGAATAATTAATTAAATTAAGGGGGCCCATAACAACAAACCTGATTTTATTGCAGTTTTTCGCTCTACAGGTAGATGCTTAAAATTTTCACAGAATAATTAGTCGTATATTCAATTCAATAAAAAGTAATAAAATTAAAATTAAATGAATATTTAAGGGGGGCTCCCATACAGTACGGAACCCTCCGTGCGCGAGTCCGACTCGTACTTGGCCGATTATTTGAGACATCAACAATAATTTAAATATTACTACATTAAAAGTTAAAATTCACAATTGGCGAGATTATCGATGACACAAAAAAAATACATACACACGAACATAGAACCTCCTCCTTTATGGAAGTCGGTTAAAAACAATAAAATCATGAATTTAATTTTCTCATTTAATGTTCCTGCATGTAAAAGTTGTCATTGACAGTTGACAGATGGTGAGATGAAGTTTACAGGTCAGCTAATTTTGCCGTCCCGCTCTAGGCTCCACCCTAAATATAGGTAAGTCCACTACGGTGGCAGGTTTCTATTTACACAAAGTGAAAACACCATAAATTATTTGCTTGCATATCAAACAGAGTAATTACTACAGGGCTTATGCACTGGCAAAAGTAGCTATTTTTATTTAATTGAACAGCAAAATTAAACGCGACACATTACTGTTTTTTTTCCAATTTTGTTAAATTTAGGGTTCCGCACCCAAAAGCTGAAATTTTCACAGATGATGTATTTGTGTATAACAACAAATACTAAAAACAGAATAAAATCAATATTTAAGGGGGGCTCCCATACAACAAACCTGAATTTTAACAGTTTTTCGCTCGATATTAATAATGGTAACAGGTAGATGTTTAAAATATTCACAGAATGTTTAGTTGTATATACGATTCAATAATAAATAATGAAATAAAAATAAAATAAATATTTAAGAGGGGGCTCCCATACAGTACGGAACCCTGCGTACGCGAGTACTACTCGTACTTGGCCGATTATTTAAATACCTACAGTCATATCTATTTTGGATCTATCTATGGCGATTATCGGTGGGGTCGTAAAGTTTCCGAGTGGAGATCGGCAAGCGCAGCGAAGGACGTCCACCAAGGTGCACGGATACGATGTCATCCTTGCACCTTGGTGGAGACCGCAGGATCGCGCTGGATGCAAGACGCTACCAACCGGTATTATTGGAGATCTTTGGAGGCCTATGTCCAGCAGTGGACGTCCTATGGCATATGGCTGAAACGACGACGACGACTTTTGGATTTTAGTTGTCCTTATTATGTAGGTAGGTACGTGGTCCGAGTAGGGTCAAATCCAACAAAAACATTTTCATGTGAAATGAAGCCAAGTCTAAATCACAGTTCCCAGTATCAAAAAGTTTTCAGATCTCACGTAAAGCCAAGCTTCTAACTCTACAGCTACACGCCTTACTCTACAAGTCCTTACTCCACAAACTCTACCTATACAGCTTAGTCATTATATGTGACTTGAAATCGCGAAAAACTGGTGTTACAAATAAACATTCTATCGAAAGTCGAGGGCATTTTTGTATCGGACAACAAATTTTATTTCTATTTCGGAGTTGGTGCAATGTTTAATAATTTTTTATAACGATAAAAAAATATAGGCCCAATCATGCAAGTCGGCGGATGTAAAGTTAGCTACAAGCTCCTGACTGAAGCTCACATAAAGCTTATTGGGTTTGGCGCAGCTTGTAGCTAACATCACATCCGCCGACATGTATGATTCGAACTATAGCCTGCATAAGTGCAGGAAAGTTCAGAGGTGTATATGCTCATCATTACAAATAACTTTTTTAATGTGACCAACAGCAAAATCTATACATACATATAAATAAAATTAGAGTGTCGCTTTGTAATATTGAAATTACCGTTTTTTACTACATGTATATGAATAAATGTACGGTACATAAAACATAAATAACATTTTTTACAATTTTTGTCTGTCTGTCTTTTTGTTCCGGCTAATCTCTGAATTGGCTGGAGCGATTTTGACAGGACTTTTATTGGCAGGTAGCTGATGTAATAAGGAGTAACTTAGGCTAAGAATCGACAGTAGGCGGAACGAAGTTCGCCGGGTCAGCTAGTCGGGAATAAAATCAGCTATTCCATTCATTCACTTTCGATAAAATGTATGGGACAGCTGATTGAATTTTTGATGAGCAATTAAATAGTGTGTTTAAATATAATGATGAATGCGCGTGGGTGAAGTTTTCAGAACCCATATCGAAATGTTATGTTATGTTAAAGCTTATCTTACTTTTCGGTACCTAGAAATTATGCTATTTAATTGCGTACAACAATGTAAATAAGGTAGGTACTCGAGCTAGGTGGCCTACTCTTACATCCTGTCCATCGTAGTGTATGTGTCGGGTAGATACCCTAACATAACAAACTCTACACCTTAAGAGTAGGTAAGTAGTTAGTAGGTAGTAAGGTGTATGGTTTGTTTAAGTTAGGGTATCTACCCTAGCGCTTCGTTTTAAGCTCGTCTTGGCAAGAGCACTACCGTGCCTCCAGATTCCATTTAGTCACAATATGTTGCGTGGCTTTTCGCGAATAGTCATTAGGCACTCTGGCCAGTGCCCGCCTCAAGGACAGGCTGGCTGAAATCCCGCGCACGCTGGAGAAGTCAGCTAGGACGACTCACATTATGAGACCAGCAGTGTATAATAAGCTGCCAAATAGCATTACATCGGCGCCCTCTATGGGCAGCTTCAAGTCCAGGCTCAAACGCTGGCTGATTGAGCAAACGTTCTACAGCTACGATGAATTTATTGTATTGAAATTATAATTAATTTCGTTGACATAATTACATTTACTCATTTAAAATTATATAATATTTAATGTTGCCTATTAATGTGTTATTTGTGTGATTGTATATTTATTAAATTGAAATAAGTACAAATTATTATTAATTCATAATTACTCTATAACCATATTGTAATTATAGCACTTAATTTTATGTTCGCATAAAATAACTTTTTTGTAAAATGACGTGTAAATTGTAATTTGCCAATAAATGAGTATGAGTGTGAGTACTTTATCCTTGTTATTTAAGTAAATAAGTACCTAGTTCTTGTAGTAACGAAACGGTCAAACTACACAATTTGACTAAGGTAGAGTTTGTAATGTTGGGGCGTGTAGATTTAGAAGCTGGACACTACTTGATAATTATCTGATATCTTTTTTAACCGACTTCCAAAAAGGAGGAGGTTCTATGTTCGTGTGTATGTTTTTTTTGTGTATGTTCAAATCGAAAAAATCATTTTTAGTTCGAAAGGGTATACTCCCAAAGTGGTCCCATTTAGATTTTACAGAAAACGGCTGAGCCGTTTTTGAAAAAACCAACAATAAAAGCAATTTGAGCGAAATATCCGAATTTTGCACACGATTAACATCGATAATTTCGCCAATTGTGAACCGAATCGATATTATTTTTTAGTTCGAAAGGGTATAAGTACTCCGTCCCAAGGTGGCATTTAAATTTTATAGAAATCGGCTGAGCCGTTTTTGATAAATCAACCATGTAAACAATTCGAGCGAAATTTTCGAATTTTTACACGATGGAAGGCGGTTTTGCCATTTTTTGCGAAAAATAGGTAATTATGACTTAGGTAGAGTTTATAATGTTGGGGCGTGTAGATGCAGAAGCTTGACTCTACATGAGATCTGATATCTTTTTGATAGTGCGAGCAACATTACGGACTTGTCTTGGCAACACCTGTTTCATACATTTTGTCGAGTCCGGGTTGCGATTTTGTATGGAACAGCTGGTTTTGTTTCTCTCGAATTTTAGGTTGGCCCCATAGTAAAACTTGTTCAATATTATTGTCTTAATCACGCCCTTTTGGCTTAGTACAGGTTGTACCCTGTATCTTTATAATTATAACCTGTATCATCTGTCTGATCAAGCATATAACCCTGGAGATCTTAATTAATATAATCGGCCAAGTACGAGTCGGACTCGCGCGCGAAGGGTTCCGTACCGTATGGAAGCCCCCTTAATATATTTTACTTTTATTAGTTTATTTATTTTTGAAGGGAATATATAACTTAATATTCTGTGAATATTTCAAACACAAAAAATAACGTTCCTTGTATGGGTGCCCTTAGTTAAATTTTTATTTTATTTTTGGTACTATTTTTTTTAAAGTAAATATTTAACTCTCAGAAGAATTTTAGTTCTTATTCTATGATTTAACTACATACTAAGCCCGATTACAGAGACGCCAGCGTAAATTTAATAGCAAAGTAAAAAGCGTTCTCTCTATCAAATGCCTAAAGTGAAAAAGAAACAGAACTATGCTATATAGCTAATATACATAATTACGATGGCGCCTCTGTAATCGGGCTTATTGTGTGAATATTTCAAGCATCTACCTGTCACCGTTATTAATATCGAGCGAAAAAAGGCTAAAAATCAGTTTTGTTGTATGGGAGCCCCCTTAAATATTTATATGTTTCTATTTTAAGTATTAAAATTTGTTGTTATAGCGGTAACATAAATACGACATCTGTGAAAATTTCAACACTCTAGCTATCACCGTTTATGAGATACAGTCTGGTGACAGACAGACGGATAGACTGACCGACAGCGGCGTCTTAGTAATAGGGTCCCGTTTTTACCATTTGGGTACGGAACCCTAAAAAACGGGCTTTTTGATTTGTCAAAAATTGGCCGCAGCCGCATCCGCTGCTGTATGGTGGACGCTTAATTAGGGCTCGCCGGATCCCGGCGTCGTCATGGCGACGACTCGAAAAGTGCAGCGCGCCCCTACATACATCCCAACGTAGACATAGGTAGATACGCGAGGTCGTTCACCTCCACTGCACTGCTTTTTACTATTTAAACTACATGACACACTTCGAAACAACTTCTCATCTCATACTACATAACTTTAAACGTAAACACAATAACAATTTTACAATATAAATAACATAATACAAAACAAACCTTTTGAGTTTCGAAGAATCTTCACCCGAATTTTGGAAGCGAATTGCATCTAAGTTGGTGCATTTTTAAATCAACTTCAATGTTACTTATGTACAAATTTTTACGTAGAATCACATTTTGCTTACTTTTTTTGGGTAATCATTTAAAAAAGTTGAATAGGAATTATAAATACAGATAAGTTTCAAGCACAACAACACAGATGTGTATTAGTAAACAAAAAACGTAACGACATCTAGTGAAAATAGGTAGCAACATTTCGTGACTGCGGTAGTTGGGTGAACCATTGGAACCAAGACAAACGGGCTAGGTAAAGAATGGCTTGCTACTCACTTAGTATTTGTTATTTCCAGTAGATGGCTGTAATTGTTCTAACATTGTGACCTCCGTAATATTATTTTGTTACAAGATGAGTATGCAATAATGGTACCTACGTAACCCACACCGAGTTTTAGGGTACTGATGTACTTCTGAACCGAAAGGAGGTGATTCAGACCGAATTTTGGAAGCGAATTGCATCTAAGTTGATCCATTTTTCTATCAACTTCAATGTTACTTAAGTACACATTTTTACGTGGAATCACATTTTGCTTACTTTTTTTTGGTAATCATACATAAAAGTTGAATAGGAATTATAAATACGTAAGACAGAACGAAAACAGATGCGTAACAACACAAACAACTTAGCGACATCTAGTGAAAATAGGTTAAAACATTTCGTAACTGCGGTAGTTAGGTTAACCATTAGAACTAAAATGTTGGAACGGGCTTAGTAGAGAATGGCTCGCTAGTGACTTAGTATTTGCGATTTCCAGTAGATGGCTCTAATTATTCCCACATTGTGATCTCCATTATATTTTGTTACGAGATAAGTTTGAACCTACTTAAAGATGTTTAGCATGTTTGTTAGGAAGAAAGAACTGTACGCTCATACGACCTCCTTCTGTTTTCAAATCTACCCCTAGCGCATTGAGCATTCATATAGAGCGTGTCATAGTGTCATAGGTAGATTAAGGGTATTCCATATGTTACTGCCTCAAGTATATTTAGATCATAACTTTGTCGCTATTATAGATGAAGTTATTGTGGTATTATTAATATGCAAGACGCTTTAATAAAACAATAGTTTGTCTAATGTTGGTTTTTATTTGCGCATTTTAAATAAGAAAGGAAAAATCGCATTGCTCCAAAATACATAACATTGTTGAATGAGATTTTCACAAATTTTTTTTTATCATAGTCCACTTCACTATAACAATTTTTTTTGATTTTTCAAAATCACTATGTGCAATGCAGAAGAGAGCTTTTGTTTTGTTGGAAAAATGCATTTGTAATTGAACCTGGGGGGCAATTCTGTTCGCCGATCTATTTACTGAAGTGATACGTTCGTGAAACTCTCTCGTTTTTCTGACAGTTCCGACAGCTCAAAACTGTCAGAAAAACGAGACAGTTTCAAGAACGTGTCACCTTAGTAACGAGATGGGTTGACAGAATTGCCCCGCAGATCCCTACACTTTGTGGATATTGTATCATCACCAAATATATAATATTTCATTGATTTTTCAGTTGAAGGACATTTCATTTCCACGCTATATTCATCAGTCTCACCATCAGGGGAAGCACCCATAATGGGATACATTGTGCTTAATTTCTGGCCACATTTCCTTATCTTGATTTTCTTTGTTTTTCCTACTATTTGAATAACGTGCCCCTCCAACCGTCGTCTCCGTTTCATTGCCTTGGTATCTTTTAACTTAGACACCCCCATAATTTTTTCTACTAAGGTCCCATCTATTACTTTGCAGTGAGCAGCTTCATGTGCTTGCGAGGCAGTAATTCTTCCATATAGCAATTTGTGCACTCATTTTGTTCTGAGGTTGCAAGTTCTGCTTCTTTGCATGCTTCATCAGTCATTATCTGCTTGCAGAAGTCAATGAAGGCTTAAGGGGTTGCTGGTTTGCTTGGTATCTGCTCAATAAAGTAATGAATGGACAATGTCTTACTGCAGGTTGGCTCTTTATAAAACTTGGTCAGTTGATTGCCCGTACGATTGTCTTTTTCTTCTTTTTCATTTGTCACTGCAGTTAAAAACCATTGTGCAGTACTTTGAGGCATACTTGTACTACATGTGCCAGAAATGTCTTTTGCCTTTATAAGTTTAAGACTGGTGCCTACTGCAGACAACTTAGACTTTTTCCAGTAGCAATCAACGCTAGTAGATGGCGGGTCTTCACTTCTTCGTTGTAACCAGGCCAAGAAAGCAATAGCATGCTTACAACCACCTGAAAATAAAAACAACTAAGTAATTCAAACAAAGTTACCAACATAGCCCAGCGGATTGGCAAGTTGAAATGGCAATGGGCGGGGCACATAACACGGAATACTGATGACAGATGGGGTCGAAAAGTTCTCGAGTGAAAACCACGTACTGGCAAGCGTTTTGATTCAACATTTCTGATTCGTATCGCCAGGGAATGGAACAGTCTTCCTGCTTTCCTAAGAGATATAATCTAAAGTTTTTCAAGGTCAGAGAGAATAGGTATCTTCTAGGTCTGCGTGCTTCATCTTCGACCACAACATCGCTTACAGTAGAGTTGGTGGTCAAACGCAGACTTATTTGCGTTAAAAAAAAAAGCGCAGTGTAGGACGTCCACCCATTAGGTGGACGGATGTCCTCATTAAGACCACAGGATCACGCTGGATGCAAGCCGCTACTAACTGGTATTATTGGAAATCTTTAGCGGAGGCCTATGTCCAGCAGTGGACGTCCTATGGCTAAAACTAACAAACTAATGAATGAATTCACACAATCGAAATAACCAAACATCTGTTCCTAGAGCCAGCACCTTTGGGCATTGAATAATGTCAAAAAAATGATTTTTATACTACACCTGCTCAGAAAGTACCTTGATACTTTATCAAATTTACGGTAGAAAAGAAAGTACGTCATTGCATATCGAACAAATATGCGGGGAGAAAACGCATCTGAGCGGGAGAGAAAAGTGTATGAAAATCCATTTCTTACGTGGTTTTTCTTTTTTATTTTTGGGTAAGACTATGCGCTGGTAACCTAAATATCAAAAGCCAAAAAGTTTTTACAGTGAGTTTTTATCTCCAAGTTCGCAAAATGACACTGGCCACTAGCTGTGTGTTGGATGGTGTCAAACAATTTGAAAAAAGAACATGTGAAAATTGCAGACGCCATTGGCGCCATTTTCAAGTGTTACATTAAGCTTCACTAACTGCAACAATTTCAAAACAAATTTCAATTAATAAAGATTTAGTTTTTTATTTTCCTCGTAGGTGTAGTATAAAGCACTATGTATCACTCGAGAGAAAGTGCGATTCCCGATCGGTCATATGTAATCGGTCACTTTCTCCTCTCGGTGAACAATGTACTATTTTTACTGAGATATATTTGTTTCAATCTTGTAATAATATCGGATGAATTTAGACTTAAACAAGGTACCTTTGTAAGGTCAACACTTACCTTTAAGTGCTGCACAGTCTTGACATTGTACAGAAAAGATTTTTTGTTCAGTTTCGTTACAGGTAGCTGTTACTCCATAACTCTTTTTGTGGATATTATGCTCTGGAGTGATGCAAGCTTTGACAGTACATACGTCTCACTCTCGTTTGACTTGCACATATCCAATCGCCGAATCACCGTAAGATTCTCGTTCAGATCTATATAACAATAATTAAATTATATAAATACAACCAAACTGGAGCACCTGTTATTTTGCTGTGCCTCAATGCAATTTGTGATCAATAGTAAGCGTGGTTAGTTCATAGTCGATAACTTTAAGATAACTTTTTTTTTTCTGTAGATATGGTTAAAATAAGACGGCGACGACAAAACATTTGCTTTGGCTTATAGGTTATGTTTTGTTCTGTCGATTTAAACAACTAAATGTACCTATGAATTGTTTTGAAAAGGCTTGTAGAATCGAAAAAATATTAGATCTAAAAGGAGCACAATACCTTGCAGGTTTTACTCCTTTGATTTCAGCAGACGTGAAATCGGCGTTTGCTGCAAAATAGGCAGTCATCATAAAAGCATCCACTTTTGGGAAGTTATCCGATTGCGCCTTTACAAATCCACTGTCCGTCATTGCAAATACTTTGGAAGACTGCTAAATGTTAAAGCCAATAATTTAACTTAAATTATTTCACTACAACCACCACAAAGGCACAAACTAATAACAAACTAATAAGAGAACAATTAATAGAAACCAATGTGAAAAATAGATTTTAGACCATAGACAACTTTTGAGTGAACTTGCAACTTCAAAAGTGATTACCCAATTTTTTTGGGGAAATATTTACAAATAGAACTATTAATGAGAAATCACATGACTATAAACAAAGCTTATGTTAACAACTGTAACAATGCTATGTCGAGTCTCAGCAATAATTAATAACGGAACGACATCTTCGAAAAAAAGTGTTGGTTGGATCTTTTTCGCTTGATTGGTTCGAAATAAAAAGGCTACTTTGATGTTAATGAAAATTTTTGATCAAATTCACTCATATTTACATATTGATAAATAGTTACGTAATGACTTATTACAATAAGTTGTCTAAAGTTATTGTGTCCGGCATTGAGTTGTTACTAAAGCAGTATTCGGGAATATAATATAATTAAAAACAATTTAATAAAATGGACAGCTGCTTGTCATTACATGCTACGACATATGGAATATGCTAGTCTGTCTAGTGTAGGGACTAGGTTTTCAAAAATAATTTATTTTACTTTGGCGAACTACTTTTATCCACCGATCGGCCCAAACTGGATCTCTAGGAAATCTATTTTGTTTAGATTTATAGGATTAGGAATAGGGAAATTACAAAAATATCTTGTGGTAAGACTGAAATAACTTTGAAATAGGGATTTCAAAATACATGATTAAAAGAATCGATTCCTAAATGTATTCGAGTCGAGCATGACGTCATGTCATACCAGATGTTAAGTTGGACTGGCAATGATATTTCGATTAATCTATTCACATCTTGATTCTTTTTAATCGATGGACTTATGTAATTATAAATACGTTTTATCGTTAATTCCAGAAGTTATCGACAAAAAGTCAATAACACTAGTATTAAAATAACAGCTGGCAGCCTTAAGTACCGCTAAATTCATCAAGCTTTAACCAAAGAACCTTCTCCTTTTTGTAAATCAGTTAAAATATGAACACATCACGTGAAACACAAATCGATCCGCTTCGTTGTATTTAAGAATTGTCTTACATCGCCGGCCGCCCGGCTCAAAATCAATTTTGACCTTGACGTTAATCGATTCGACGAGTCATTGTTCGATCTCATACAGACATTATCCGACATTCCTAACTGACCATAGAGAAATTTTCCACTCTGTTTACATTTTCAAATGATTTCAGTTAATGGCGTGGCCACATTATCGCCCTACGGCGAATCTTCGTCACTGGGGGCTCATTCACTAATTCAAACGGTAGTAATTGGTTGTTCACGATTTGAACTACTACCTGAAGCTGGGCACACACGCTGCGATGATCGCATCTATTCATCAGATCAGTCCAGCGAGGTCCTGATATAGTTGCATTGCCAGTAGGTAGTTATTGAGGAATCAAAATGAAACCCTTATTTTAATCGAAAAATATTGATTTAACAACAAAAATATTGGCATCAATGTTGTAGAAAATCAAATTTTAAACAACTTTTGTTCCCATAACTTCTGTTAAAAAACTAAAATAACACAAGTTTTGAAGAAACAAAATGGCACAACCAACTATTTAAAAAAAATATCGATGCTACAAAAAGTTGATGGGAATCAAAGTTGTTTAAAATTTGATTTTCTATAACTTTGATTCCCATCAACTTTTTGTAGGATCGATATTTTTTTTAAATAGTTGGTTGTGCCATTTTGTTTCTTCAATAACGTGTGTTATTTTAGTTTTTTAACAGAAGTTATGGGAACAAAAGTTGTTTAAAATTTGATTTTCTACAACTTTAATTCCCATCAACTTTTTGTAGGATCGATATTTTTTTTAAAAAGTTGGTTGTACCATTCCATTTCTTCAATAACTTGTCTTATTTCAATTTTTCAGCAGAAATTATGTGAACAAAAGTTGTTTAAAATTTGATTTTCTACAACTTTGATTCCCATCAACTTTTTGTAGGATCGATATTTTATTTAAAATAGTTGGTTGTACCATTTTGTTTCTTCAATAACTTGTGTTATTTCAGTTTTTTTTCAGTTTTTCAGCAGAAGTTATAGAAACAAAAGTTGTTTAAAATTTGATTTTCTACAACTTTGATTCCTATCAACTTTTTGTTGGATCGATATTTTTTTTTAAAAGTTGGTTGTACCGTTTTGTTTCTTCAATAACTTGTGTTATTTCAATTTTTCAGCAGAAATCGATCGATCCTACAAAAAGTTGATGGGAATCAAAGTTGTTTAAAATTTGATTTTCTATAACTTTGATTCCCATCAACTTTTTGTAGGATCGATATTTTTTTTAAATAGTTGGTTGTACCATTTCATTTCTTCAATAACTTGTTATTTCAATTTTACAGCAGAAGTTTTAGGAACAAAAGTTGTTTAAAATTTGATTTTCTACAACATTGATGCCAATATTTTTGTTGTTAAATCAATATTTTTCGATTAAAATAAGGGTTTCATTTTGATTCCTCAATAACTACCTACTGGCAATGCAACTATATTAGGACCTCGCTGGACTGATCTGATGAATAGATGCGATCATCGCAGCGTGTGTGCCCAGCTTCAGGTAGTAGTTCAAATCGTGAACAACCAATTACTACAGTTTGAATTAGTGAATGAGCCTCCAGTGTCGATAACTTCGCCGTAGGGCGCAGATGTGGCCATAGCATAATGCTATGGCCACATTATCGCCCTACGGCGAATCTTCGTCACTGGGGGCTCATTCACTAATTCAAACTGTAGTAATTGGTTGTTCACGATTTGAACTACTACCTGAAACAATTCCCATCAACTTTTTGTAGGATCGATATTTTTTTTAAATAGTTGGTTGTGCCATTTTGTTTCTTCAATAACTTGTGTTATTTTAGTTTTTTAACAGAAGTTATGGGAACAAAAGTTGTTTAAAATTTGATTTTCTATAACTTTGATTCCCATCAACTTTTTGTAGGATCGATATTTTTTTTAAATAGTTGGTTGTGCCATTTTGTTTCTTCAATAACTTGTGTTATTTTAGTTTTTTAACAGAAGTTATGGGAACAAAAGTTGTTTAAAATTTGATTTTCTACAACTTTGATTCCCATCAACTTTTTGTAGGATCGATATTTTTTTTAAAAAGTTGGTTGTACCATTCCATTTCTTCAATAACTTGTCTTATTTCAATTTTTCAGCAGAAATTATGGGAACAAAAGTTGTTTAAAATTTGATTTTCTACAACTTTGATTCCCATCAACTTTTTGTAGGATCGATATTTTTTTTAAAAAGTTGGTTGTACCATTCCATTTCTTCAATAACTTGTCTTATTTCAATTTTTCAGCAGAAATTATGGGAACAAAAGTTGTTTAAAATTTGATTTTCTACAACTTTGATTCCCATCAACTTTTTGTAGGATCGATATTTTATTTAAAATAGTTGGTTGTACCATTTTGTTTCTTCAATAACTTGTGTTATTTCAGTTTTTCAGCAGAAGTTATAGGAACAAAAGTTGTTTAAAATTTGATTTTCTACAACATTGATGCCAATATTTTTGTTGTTAAATCAATATTTTTCGATTAAAATAAGGGTTTCATTTTGATTCCTCAATAACTACCTACTGGCAATGCAACTATATTAGGACCTCGCTGGACTGATCTGATGAATAGATGCGATCATCGCAGCGTGTGTGCCCAGCTTCAGGTAGTAGTTCAAATCGTGAACAACCAATTACTACAGTTTGAATTAGTGAATGAGCCCCCAGTGACGAAAACTTCGCCGTAGGGCGATAATGTAGCCACGCCATTAGGAAATGAAAGAGCAGATTATCTAGCTAACACTATAGTTAGGTTTGCAAATCTTATTCCTGACCAAAGCAGCCAAGATCCCAATGTATTGTTACCATTCACAGATATTGTATATCTTTTAAAACAACGAATGAATGAGTTATGGGGTATGCATTCGTATGAGCAAACAGAGTTGCTAAGTAAAGGATCTTGGTATGCAGCTTTGGGTGTCCAAGTTGATTCTACGCCATGGTTTTGCCTAAGGGGTTTCCGTAACAGAAAGTATTACTCTACAATTTGTCGCATGCGTTTCGGCCATTGCCGATTAAATTATCACCTGTATCGCCTAAGAATGGTCGACTCTGCCTATTGTAATTATTGCCTATCACAGGAAATTGAATCTTTACACCATTTGTCTTCTTTGAGTGCCCATCATTTGGCATTCAGCGCCTTGTGCTAATGGATGGGCTTCTTGAACTTTATGATAACATTGAGTTGGTCCCGCGCTGTATTAAAGAGCTGCTTAAGAACCCATCAACTTATCACCATTTGTACAAAGGTGATGTTCTCAAACCTGGCCCATACCTGGCTTGCTTTTATCTTATAGACAAAAATATGACGAATCACGAAAAAATACTGAAAAAAATCCAAACGCTTTAGAAAAAAAGCAAAACATTTATCATTATCGCTGGCCTGGCAACCCACGATTTGAATTTTCCGCCATCTAGTGTACCTAGAGAATGAAAAAGTTAATTTCAGCGTTGCCGCTTTGTGAGAAATCACCCGAATCACGGGGAATTTTAACTCGATTGGTAATTGAATTTAAACGCAGGGATTTTTTTATCTTTTTTTATCGATCATAGGCATTATTATTTTAAAATGATAAAGGATCTTCATGCTAAATATGAGTGTCGTAGTATGATATGATAAATAGTTTTGTCGCGAATATCTAAGGAATTTCGCGAAAACACGCATATTTGTTTTGAGATGAGCCGATATTTTTCAATCTTAGTGCTTGCGAAAATACAATGTAGGTATCAAATCATCCTACTACAACTACATGCATTATATTTGTTATTGGAGAATTTCGCCTCATTTTTCTGGGAACTAAGAAAATAGAAACTGGTAATACTGTTTACGGTTTGCTATTGTTTTATCTCATTCGGCTTTAAATGTACGAATGCATTGTGATATCTTTGCCTTTGCGACAATTAAATTCTTATTATTGACGACGTGGTTACGCTAATGGACTTCGATGTATTACAACAGATCTGGCGATAACTTTTTTGGACATCTGTGACATTTAAATCTGCAGATTTTGAATCTTGTTGCCGATTGACTCCTTTCTTACATCCATGATCCACAACATGGTGGATGACTTTAATAGCGGTTAATATGGCAATAACTCAAAGCAAAAAAAATTGTTTGCTTTTTAATTGACTGTTCGATTAAAAAACACTATGCCTCATCGAATTAAGTTGATTTTTCTCCCTATTATAGTTTAGAGCCAAAGTCCCATACAAAAAAGAACATGTCCTTTGTTATTAGTACTGTGTATGAAATTTAACTCAAAGTATGAAATTATTGTAATGTTACAAAGAATGACTTATTTTTAATTTGTGTATGCACTTTTGTTAATTATAAACGTAAGACAAGGCGGTATGGCCTTAAAGGCTTTAGCCTGCCCAAAATGGGCGAATAAATAAAAAAAAAATGATTTCATTTTATTTATTTTGCTTGTAAATCACAAAGATATTTATTACTTACCGGTGGTATGTGACATTGCCTTTCGTTATTTCTTTTGAAACCGTGTAATTTCGGCAAGATGAAATGGCGCAGTTCACCATATTTACCTCGTTGCTTTGAGACGCGACCGCAACGCCAGTATAGTGAAGACTATTATTGGATTGTGGATTGGTGGATTTCTCTATGATTGGTTGATATTGGTCGGCGACATTTCATTTTGAAAAGTGTCTATCTTTAAGGTCGCTGGTCTCAACTCCTAGCAAGAAAGAAACTACTTACGCTAAAGTACAACGAGAAAAATACACTCAATGATTTCTTTCTAGAATTTGACAAGCTTGCGTGTCAATTGCGAGAATCAGGTGCAGACCCCTCAAGGGATGAGCTGATATGCTATCTCCTATTGGCTATGCCAAAAACCTATGAAAACATATTATCAGCCATAGAAACCATCAATAGTCAAACCATAACTATGGAATTTGTAAGAAGAAGGCTCCTTGATGAAGAAACCAAAAAGAAGGGACTAGTAGACAGTGAAGAAAGCATTGAAGTATTTCAAGCTAGAAAAGAAAGGCGTTCACCAACATCTAATCCACTAGAGAAGAAGTACAATAAAGACAAGAAACCATTACCGTTTGAGTGTTACAACTGAGGGAAAAAAGGCCATATGAAGTCAGAATGCAGGTTCAAGAAGAATAGAAATACAATGGCCACAGAAACAGAAGATCAAGAAGAGTGTAGCCTTTCATTCTTTGCAGCGGACAAAGAGGTTTTGGTGTCAAGCTTAGAAAATATTATAGAATTTGTCTGTGATTCTGGAACAACAGACCACCTAGTAAACAGTGAAGAATTCTTGCAAGAAAAAGAAACACTAGAGAAGCCGATTGTGATAAATACAGCAAAACAAGGCGAGAAGATAGTTGCTACAAAGAAAGGAAAAATTAGGGAACAAAATATAACAGTCAAAGACGTGCTATATGTACCAAACAGCTGATGCAACCTGTTGTCTGTAAGCAAAATTGAAAGCGCTGGTTGCAAGATAGAATTTGATGATAGAAAAGTCAGAATATAGTATAAAGAAAAACTAATTAAAGAAGGAAATCGTGAAAACAACCTGTATAAGATACAATTTAAGTCAGAAATTGAGAAACAAGCACAGAAAGCATACAGTGTTGATAAAGAAGAACATGAATGGCATAAGAAGTTGGGACATGCATCTCAAGAAAAGTTACAGAAATTAAAACAAAGAAAGTTGATTTTGTATGAGAACAGTAATTCAGAATATTTATGCAAACCATGCCTAAAAGGAAGACAAACAAGGCTACCTTTTCAAGAAAAAGAAAGAAAGAACAGTAATAGAATACTAGAATTGATACATAGTGATTTATGTGGACCGGTATCTCCCACTACACATGATAACAAGAAATACATACTGACATTCATCGATGACTACAGTCATTTCGCATACATATACTTAATAGAAAGCAAATCAGAAGTCCTTAAGTATTTTAAATATTATGTGAACATAGTCGAAGCACAATTTCAAACAAAAATATCAAGATTGAGATGTGATAATGGAACAGAGTACTTACAAGAACAAAGAATTTAATGAATATTGTAATGAGAAAGGAATACAAAGAGAGTTTACAATGAACTATACTCCACAGCAGAATGGAGTGTCAGAACGATTTAATAGAATGTTAGTTGAAAAAGCTAGAACTCTGTTGGCTGACTCAAATTTCAACAAAGAACTTTGGGGAGAAGCGGCTTATACAGCAACCTACATAATCAATCGATTGCCAACCAAAAACGGAATCATTCCAGCTGAATTATGGTTTGGGAAACCACCAGACTATAAAAAACTGCAAAGTTTTGGAATCGAAGCATATGTACAACTCCAACCACAATATAGAGAAAGAGGAAAGTTTGAAGAAAAATCAAAGAAATATTACTTGGTTGGATACTGCAACAATGGATACAAACTATGGGATACTCAAGAAAGAAAAATCATAAGAGCTAGAGATGTGATATTCAATCAAGTACAGAAAAATAAACATGAGTGCTTTTCACATCCCTATTATGAAGAAGAAAAAGAGCTGTCAAAAATCCAACAACAACAAGGATTACAACAGCCAGAACTATTGGATAAATCACTGGAAAACTCAGAAAAATTAGAAAATATACCTAGAGAAGAGAAAAGAACAAGAAAATTACCATTCTACCTAAATGATTATGAGGTGTATCATTGTGCACTATCATGCATGGGAGAACCGAGTACCTTACAGAAAGCATTAGAAAGTGAAGAAAAAGAACAATGGAAAGAAGCAATGAAAACAGAGCTAGACTCACATGAAAAACACCAGACTTGGACAAGAGTACAAAGACCAAAAGATAAGGAAGTGATAGAAAGTAGATGGGTATTTAGAAAGAAAGATAAAAATATCTACAAAGCAAGGTTGGTTGCTAAAGGTTTTCAGAGCAATGATTATGAAGAAACTTACTCACCTGTGGGACGAGTGACCACACTCAGATGCTTGCTGGCACTTGCAAACCAAGCTCAATTGCATGTCGAGCAAATGGATGTAAAAACGGCTTTTCTCCATGCTTATGTCCAGGAGGAGATTTATATGGATTTACCAGAAGAAAAAGGATCGGAAGTTTGTAAACTTAACCGTTCTATTTATGGATTGAAACAAAGTCCCCGCTGTTGGAATGAGGCCTTCCACTCATTCATGTTAAAGAATGGTTTCCAAGTATCTAAACATGATAGTTGTCTGTATGTGCAACATGAAGAAAACGGTGCTAAAGTGTATTTATTTCTTTATGTTGACGATATCCTTCTAATAAGATCAAGTGAACACAAGATAAGTGAAGTAAAAAGTGCATTATCAAAACAATGTGACATTATCAATCTGGGACCTGTGAAAAAGTTTCTAGGCATTGAAATAGAAAGAGACTTTAATAATGAGAAGTTAGTGTTACACCAAAAATCTTACATACAATGTGTACTAAACAAGTTTGGCATGATGGACTGTAAAAGTGTATCAACCCCATGTGAAGTTGGACTGAAATTAGACAACCTATTAGTTTCCCTATCGTGAACTAATAGGTTGTCTAATCTATCTGGTTATATGTACTAGGCCTGATTTGTCATATACAGTTAGCTATTTCAGCCAATTTCAGAACAATGCATGTGATGAACACTATACCTTTTTAAAAAGAGTGTTAGGGTATCTAAAGTCAACAGCTGATTATGGCTTGATCTATGAATGTAATACAAACATTGAAAATACTGCTATGGGGTACTGTGATGCAGACTGGGGGTCTGATAAAGTTGATAGAAAGTCTGTATCAGGATACTGTTTCTTGTTATACAATAATATTGTTTCATAGTGTACTCAAAAGCAAAAAAAAGTATCATTATCATCTGCAGAAGCAGAGTACATGGCTCTCAGCCTTGCATGTTGTGAAGCTGTGTGGTTTAATGCCGGTTGCAGACCAAGAGCTAAGCTAAGTTAGTTTAGCTTAGCTCGCGTAGCTGGCGCAGTTTTTCATAGATCGTGCATAGCTCGCAGTCTGTACAGATCTATGGAAAACTGTTTCAGCTATGCGAACTAGCCCCGAACTAACTTAGCTTAGCTCTTGGTCTGAAACTCGCATAAAGGCCTTCTGTCTGATATAGGAATTGAATGTAAAACTTTAACCATTTGTGAAGACAATCAGTCATGCATTCATATTGCTATAAATAGAGAAAGTAGTAGGAGAGTAAAACACATTGATATAAAACACCATTTTATTAGAGATTTGATACAAGAAGGGCAAATTACACTAAAATATGTACAGTCTTCAAAACAGCTGTCTGACATTTTTACAAAAGCACTATGTAAACCTAAATTTGAATATCTGTGGATCTTATTGAATATTAAGAAGTATTGATTATAGAAATGTAAGTTATTATCAAGTAAGTTAGTTAAGTTCATAAGTTTATTTTAGCTTTTAAAAATAGCTAGAATTGTTATTAATTAGAAGTGTCACAGATTAAGTATATCCAGAAGGTAAACTTTTATGTTTAAGATTAAGTGTATGTTCAGATGGGCAACTTTGCTGTTGTTTTAAACTAAGTTTATTTTGAATACAAAGTTGAGGAGGAGTGTTCTTATTCTTATTCGACGTGGGGGCGATAAGTCCTGCACTGACGTCCCGCATGGGGTGTTCTGTGCATTTCCCCCTCCAGCGTCTACCCAAGCCAGCCCAGCTCCTTAAAGTAACGGAGCGTGGCTCTGGGCCGCTGGCATAACTGCTCCAGTAGCTTAGATGGTGAATAAGATGATGACGATGTGGATGACAAAGCTAAAGATAATGCCAATGCAGAAGCGTCATGCAACCCGTTAGCTATTCTAGTGTCTTCTGTGGCTTTGCAATGCCACAGAACATGCGAGGAGGAGTGTTAATTAGCAAAGTATTTATATGGCAACTTTGTTTAAGAAACAATTGTCTATGTTAAGATTCTCCTTGATGTCTTTGCTAGTATCCGCTTCCTGTCTTCGCTCGCTGACAGAGCTATTGATAAGTATTGATTTGTGTGTTAGAAATTACAAGAACAAATAAAAGAACCAAGTTACATCATAAGAACGCTGTTTTATTTGGAGTCGTCTGTAGAAGATCCATCACCTAAGAATAATAAAAAAAAGGCATTAACTTAAACTTTGTATAAAAATAAAACTAACGCATTTGATTATCTTATGCATATTCTTTCATGTGCAAGTATTAAAGTGTGAACAGGACGAAACTAATATCTTTTGTTTTGTCTCTATTTGCATAGACGTTTTTAGGGTTCCGTACCCAAAGGGTAAAAACGGGACCCTATTACTAAGACTCCGATGTCCGTCTGTCCGTCTGGCCGTCTGTCTGTCACCGGGCTGTATCTCATGAACCGCTATAGCTAGAAAGCTGAAATTTTCACAGATGATGAATTTCTGTTGCAGCTATAACAACAAATACTAAAAACTGAATAAAATTAATAAGGGGGGCTCACATACAACAAACCTGATTTTCGCTCTATATTAACGGTTACAGGTAGATGCTTACAATTTTCACAAGAATATTTAGTTGTATGTTCACTTCAATAATATTTTTTTTGTGTGTATCTTGATCTTGCAATCAGTCTTTGACTATAAGCAGATGAGTTCTGTTCTTTTTGGCGTTTATGGTGCAGCTCCCAGCGGAGCTAGCCCATTTAATTAATGGATTAAGTAAGTATTTATTGTTAATCCTGGTCAAAAATATCCCGCCGCTTTTTGAGCCGACGTATGGTTTCAGGGATAGTAAGTTGACCCGCCAGGGGGTTCGGATGGTTTTCCAGCCTTGTTTTGTATCTCGCTCCATGAGACTCTATTTCGTCTTTCACCATGGGCACATCAAGATTGTCGTGGACCTCTGTGATTCTGATGAACCATGGTGCATTTGATATTTGCTTTAGGATGTAATTTTTTTTTTTTTTTTTTTTTTTAGATTAAAATTTATTAACCACAGACTCCAGGGTCTGTGCCCTTTGTTAACTAACATTTACAATTATTTAGGTATACTATACAAAAAGTGTTAGTAGGTACTTGAAATAGCCTAAGTTAGTCAATGCACTGCGTGAATGCCACGAGCAGACCGGCGACCCGCAAGCAGCACCCGATCACGAGTATGACACATGTGCCAGCCATCATTCTCCTCGACCATATTTGAGGGAGGAGAACGACCCGACACATGATGCCGCCGCAAGAAGGAGCCCTCGATGGCGAGCATGAATGCTCGGGGCATGCACACAATGCTTATTTCTTATAAATTACAAATACACATTTTTTACATCCTATGCCAATTTTGTTGCTTTCTCCTGGCCCAAAGCCTTCATCACCGCCTCGTTCCGATCTCTGACGGCCATCTGCAGGTTGTATTCCTTGATGGTCTCCGATGACGCAGACGATGCGCGCCGCACGAATCGACTGATGGCATCATTTTCGATGTCGTCGGCGTAATAGATGAAGGTCCCAGTGTGCCGCGATAGTGCAACGACCGCGTGTGAGACGCTCTCGTGTAGTCTCATTTTCGGCTTTGTTTTTAATAACGATTACCGACTCGTACGTTAGTCCCTGAGCTTCGTGAATGGTAAGGGTGCGTGATCCTGAGCCTCCCCCATAACCTTGACTTATGAGGATCTCCTTTTCTTCCTGTGTATGCACTAAGAAAAGGGTGTTAGGGAGGGTTTTGGATATTTGGGCCCCCTTGAACCTTTTCTGCTCAAGAGACCTAATACGAGGGGCTGAGGAATATATACCTGAGTATATTTCCCTCAACGCATACGCGACATCCATTGGGTTTCTGTGTGTACAGAGCAACTCCTGGGTGATATTTGCAACCAGCGTTGGACGATGGTACCTCATCTCGAAGAGATTTTCTCTGTCGATATAAGGCAACTGATTGACGTCTCCAATGAGGACAAGTTCGCTAGCACCAGACAGCCGGGCAGCCATTATTATGGCTCCAAAATGGTTCATTAGAGCTTCGTCCACCAAAAGGCGACTGAAGCTCTCTTTTCCGAAACCATTGACGAGAGATGAAGCCATGGTTCGCACTCTGGATTTTACCAGATCTCCTATTCGGTGCGATAACTTCTCCCTCAGGTCTTTTGCTGCCTCTGTTGTTGTTGTAATGATAGCGTCCCTATCCACATCAAAGTGTCTAATCACCCATGTTGTCTTGCCACATCCTGGTACCCCGTTGACCCATTGTATCTTTGGTACCGCCCAGTTTCCCCAGCCTGCCTCGACGTCTGAGCTCCGTTCGATGGTATTTTGTACTCTTTGTTGTTGTAATAATAGATAATAAAATTAAAACAGCAAAAAATATTTAAAGGGGGCTCCCATACAGTACGGAAACCTCCGTGTGCGAGTCCGGCTCGTACTTGGCCTATTATTTTGTCTAAATATTACGCACGGTCTAGACCTAGTAGTCAGACAAATTTTTCGCGCCAGAAACTACTGTAGAATTTTTGATGAGATGCTTAAATCAACATATTTATGAACTATTATCTATCATTTCTATTAGTAGGTACCTATTATGCAGATTTTTACTATTATCTAAAGTCTAAATATGATAAAATCATAACAACAAGGTATTATAGCTATCTAAGTATGAAGCATATCTTTTTTCTCACACCCTATACGCAATTGAGGATTTATACGTGACTATGTATGTAACATAATAGTAGTTTATGCAACTGTCATATAATGAAGGGTATTAAAACACGAGTGTGTTTATGAAACTCGCTGCGCTCGTTTCATAATAGTAACTCATGTTTTAATACCCGGGTTATATGCAGTTGTATACACTACTTTATCGTCACTAATAAAAACTTGGCGCCGCTGCGCGCGCAGGGCGGCCAATCAGGAGCGAGCGCGCACTTGGCGCCGCTGCGCGCGCAGGGCGACCAATCAGGAGCGAGCGAGCGATGTTATAATGAGATTTTACGATATCGATTTGGATATTATAACATCATTTGAAATTGCTTAAATTGAGTGTTTTGTTGTCTGCATTAAAACAGTAGTCATTATAAGTCAAGTATTGGAAACATATCTAAGTAGAATGTTACAACATTAGTGTAGATAATAGTAGTTTATGCAACTGTCATATAATGAAGGGTATTAAAACACAAGTGTGTTAAATAATATTAAATGTGCAATAGTAACTCATGTTTTAATACCCGTGTTATATGCAGTTGCATACACTACTTTATCTTCACTAATATAAACGTGTATTGTTGGCGCCGCTGCGCGCGAAGGGCCAGTCAGGAGCGAGCGCGCGATTGTCACAGTGAACTTGGCGCCGCTGCGCGCGCAGGGCGGCCAATCAGGAGCGAGCGCGCGATGTTATAATGAGATTTTACGATATCGATGTGGATATTATAACATCATGTGAAATTGCTTAAATTGAGTGTTTTGTTGTCTGCGCTATAACAGTAGTCATTATAAGTCAAGTATTGGAAACATAAGTAGAATATTACAACATTAGTGTAGATAATACATGTTTAATTAAGTTGTGAATTGCAAAGAGCAGCGACTTTCTGAACTGTTACTAATGGTTCTCCGAGTAGTAGATAATACGAGTAATAGCATGATATTTAAGTACCTATATAGACAGAAAAATTCAGAAATTTTGCTTAAGAAAAAAATAGAGGTGGGTAAGGTTAAATTTTACGCACCTCTATTGAAATGAATCTTCATAAACCAATATGCGTTTATTCAACTCGCTCTTGATCGATTTAGTGGTTTTCTAAATGCTATTAAAATCGTCTCCTAAATGGCGCCAGCAAACTTTTCAGTTCCTCTCCCTAACTAAACACAGATATCTAATAGTAACCCAAAATCAAAAATTTCGATAGCAAAATACCTAAAAATAAATAAATAAGCTACTTCCTTATCAGTCTTTTATAAATTGAAAAAAAAAACTTAGAAAGCATATTAATCACAGAATTTTAATATTTGACATTGGCAAATGAATAAGTAGGGAAGTGTCAAATATTAAAACAAAAAATAAAAAAAGCTTTTTCTTTTTCTGTCTAAAGCACAGGTGTTTAAGTCCCGGTCAATTTGAAATCAAAAAGTTGAATTGTTTTTTTTACTAATAAAATAAAATTAATATCATCGCGTTGAAAGGAAAGTAATTAAATCTAATAAAGAATGGAAGAAATAAATGAAATCGAAGATGAACTGTGTGAAATCGACGAATCTCAACTCAAGGAACTTGGCATTGAAGGTACATTCTATTTTTGAGATTCTACTCAGGTAGATGCTATGTTTTTTCGATGAGAATAGCATAGTAGCACTAGCAATGTGGTGACCCTTGACCTAGCATAAGAATTAAGTATATGTTTAGTACGCTGGATACAAGCCGCTTCCCACGGTGCGGTGCTATTGTAAATCTTGCTCTTTGTCAAAATGAGACTGCCATTTTGTCTGAGCAGCAGGCTTACCAGCTTACGGCTGATATGATGATGATGGAGCAGTACCTACCTACTACCGAAGACTTAAGTACTTACCTACTCAAACTTTTTTACAGTACAAGAGCACTTGTTGAACAAGTTTAGGGAGCAAGCTGAACGAGAGCAAGAAAGATGCAAATTTATTCGTAATGCCAACCTAAACACTAAAGCTGAGATCACTGGTCTTCGGAAAAGAATAGCAAGGCAAGTATAGACCGAATCATACAAGTAGGCGGATGTGAAGTTAGCTACAAGTTGCGCCAAAATCAATCAATTTAACACGTAGCTTTATGCGAGCTTCAGTCAGGATTGGATATTGCGCAGCTTATATATATGTAGCTAATAACTTCACATCCGCCGACTACCTAGTATACTATCTAGACACGCGGCAGCGTGTCCAGCCAAAGTGTTCAAAGAAAACTGGCGACGCAGCGGCCGTGTGTAATATTACACGAACCATTTGGAGCTACTTTTGACCCCCTCACAACTCAAAAACTATTTAGCCTACATACATGAAATTTAGCACATTTACTAGTCTTTTAGCTTATCAAGAATCCAAAATTTCATAAATTTTGCTCAATCAGTTATTGATATATTAACGTTTAAAAACTCGTGTTTCATTGACTGATTCAGTCACTGATTCACTCACTGACTTATAGATCAAAAAAATAACCCATTAATTAATATAGACAATGAAACGACATGATTGCTTGCGAATGACTGACTTTTATTTAAAGAACATATCTACCCTACATACATACATAAAGATTAGCATCTACCTACTTACATTATTTTTTACATACTTAACACACCCCGGTAATAAAATAATGCGAAATCAGTACATGATATACAATCATTAAATACTTAATGTAGTAAACAACATAGGGTTGATATAAAAAATAGGCAATCACATAAGTTTACAACACATTATGTATGCCCATTAGAGACATAAATTTGTAATGCTTATGTAATGCATGTAATGCATATCTAAAGTAGATACATATTGTAAATGGATTTTATTTTCTGCCACATAATCTCTAACAAAATGATGCCTTACATCAATGTGTTTAGTTCTTTTGTGAAATATAGGATTCACTGCCAGCTTAAGTGAACTTTGGCTGTCACTGTATAAACACATTGGTGTACTTAAACTAAATTGCACCAATTCATACAATAATTGCTTTAAATATATGGCTTCTTTACAGGCTTCAGTTAGGGCCATGTACTCAGCTTCTGTGCTGGATAATGCGATAGTTTTTTGTTTCTTTGATTCATATGATATTACACAACCTGACATGATAAAACAGAATCCTGTATAAGAGCGTCTATCAATAGAACATGAAGCCCAATCTGAGTCAACAAAGCCATGTAAATCATTATTATTTTTCTTATATACTAAGCCATAGCTTTTTGTATTCTGTAAGTACCTTAACAAACGTTCCAAGTGTTTCCAGTGAGTTTCATTATAACAGTTATTAAATTGACTTAAATAACTCACACTGTAAGGTAAATCTGGTCGAGTTAGGACAGACAGATACATAAGACATCCAATTAATTGTTTATATGGATACATCTCACTGCAGCTAGTACTATTTATATCTTTTTCTAATTTTAAGTTAATTTCCATAGGCGTATCAGTAGTTGAACAATTATACATATTAAATCTTTCCAAAATAGTATTTACAAATTGTTCCTGGTCAACAGTAATGCAGTCTTTATGAACATTTACATTCATGCCTAGACACTGTTTAATCTGACCCAAATCTTTTATTCTAAATTTAGCTACAAGTTCATTTTTTAACTGTTCATAGGTACTTTTACAATTGTAAAATACAAAGAAATCGTCCACGAAGATAGCTATAAAAACTTTAACATTTTCAAAACATTTTATAAAAAGACAAGGTTCACATTTTGATTTTTTAAATCCTAATGCCAACAAACATTGTTCAACTCTCAAGTACCAAGCTCTGGCAGATTGTTTAAGTCCATAAATTGCCCTTTTTAGCTTTAAAACTTTATTAAAAATTTACTATTTTCAAAATTTGAGCATTGTGGAATTTCCATATACACAGTTTCATTTAAAAAGCCATTTAAAAAAGCTGTATGAACATCAAGGTGAACTCATGAACAAACATAGTTGTACACTCAAGGCAAATAACAGTCGAATACCTTAATACGGGGGAAAAAGTTTCGCTAAAGTCAATGCTAAAGTCCTTTCTTCTGGGTAAAACCCTTAGCTACTAGTCTTGCTCTATAACGCACTTCACCTTCACTATTATATTTCTTTTTTAACACCCACCTATTTTTCACTATTGTTCCGTCTTTTGGTCTGTCCACTAACTGCCACGTGTCATTTTCACTGAATGATTTTAATTCGTCATCAATAGCAGACTGCCACTGCTCCTTTTCTGGGCCGGTTATTGCATCATTGAGTGACAACGCATGCTCGAACTGCTCTTCCACACACAGATTGGTGAAACCATAGAACTGTGTCTTCTTTCTCTGTCGCTTAGGTAGTTCTAACTGGTTAGCATTTCCTGGACTGTTCATGACACCTAAAGTATCATCTGATGAAAAAGACTCAAAGGTTTCACTACCTTCACTAGATTCATTGGTCACATATGGGACATATGTGTCATCATCATCTCGGCTGTAAGACTCTTCTGCTGTGATCTCATGGTCTGCACTGTTACTACTTGCATTTTCTTCAATCATGATGGTCGCACTATCATGTATATTTTCCATGACTACCACGTCTCTGGCAATAGTAAACTCGTGTGATTCTGGATCATATAAGCGATAGCCCCTGACATTCTCGGAATATCCAACTAGGAGCATTTTCTTCGCTTTCTTTTTCCACTTTCTGCGCTTTTCCTTAGGAATATGGACCATCACTGGACTGCCAAATACTCTGAGATGACTCAAATTAGGCTTTCTGCCCGTCCATAGTTCATAAGGTGTCATCTGCTGGTCTATACTTGCTGCCGGTGACCTATTTTTAATGTATACAGCTGTATTTACAGCTTCCGCCCAAAATTCTTTTCCTAACTGGGCATCGAAAAGAAGACAGCGAGCTTTCTCTACAATCGATCTGTTGTATCTCTCACAGGTTCCATTTTGTTGAGGTGTGAAAGCATTTGTCTTCTGATGAACTATGCCACTCTTTCAAGTATTTTTTCATCTGGTTCTATTAATATTTTTTCATCTGGTTGGAACAGAACTCTCCACCATTATCTGATCTCAGAGTTTTTATTTTCTTTGATTGCTGGTTCTCAACAATATCTTTAAACTCTTTGAAATACTTGAATGTTTCACTTTTTGATTGTAAAAAGTAAACAAAACACATTTTGCTATAGTCATCGACAAAACACAGAAAATATCTAGCCTTACCTAGAGATTGGTTTTCCATAGGACCACAAAGATCGGCATGCACCAATTCCAGCACACTTGAGGTTGTTGTGGTACTTTTTTCAAAAGGTAAACGTGAAATTTTGCCTTCACAACATATCGTGCAATTTGATCTAGTCATCTGGCCTTTTTCTGAGAATTTTATACCATCAACTGCTCCTTTATTCATTGTTTCCAGGTCTTTCGCATTTATATGGCCCAAACGCCTATGCCACAAAACTGCTGAAAGTGCGGCTTCCGATGTTTTCTTGGTGTTTAATTTGTATACCTCATTCTCCAAAGTTGCTACGCCAATGAGCTCGTTTTGTTTGTTTTTAATGAAACAACATTCATCCTTGAATTCAACTTTGTTTCCATTTGTTGTCATTCTGCTCACGGTAGGTTTGCTGTGAGGTTAGGTACACAAAGAACATCTTTTACTCTTATTTTGTTGTCCTTGTTACCGACGCTGGTGATGATCTCGAGGTCGCCGGAACATAATACAAGTACACATTGTTTGTTGGCCACAACAGTTTTTGTTTTATTCAATTCTGGTTTGCGGTTTACCAACAAGTTTCGCACACCAAGTGCGTCGTTGCGCCGCTGTCCACTATCCAGGCGCCGTCTTCGAAACCGGAAGTAAATGTCGCGCTGAACACATTCATCACCTTTTTTGTATTTTTACACTGATTCTTGTAGTGGCCTAACTGTTTACAATTATAACATAACATCGGATATTTTTCTTGTTATTTTCTTCACCGCCTTTCTTTGACATTTGAATCTGACGTTTCTCGCTTGCTCCGCGGCCATTTTGAGTTTGATGAAATTGCGTCGAGTTTGCGCTGCTAGTGGCGCCGCCGCCTGTGGCGCGCTTATTTGAATTTCTTGCCACGAATGCACCTTCTGTCTTGATGTGCATAATTTCATCATCAGCAGCCATGTCCAGTAATTTTGTTTTTATAGAATCTGCACTTACATTCAATCCTGAATGTTCTATGGCCATTATCATGGGGCCATATTTCTCGGGAAGTCCAGCCAACAACAGCGATCCTATCCACTCGTCATTGATTTCAAAACCGGTACCTTTTAATTTCTGTGCGGTTTCCACTAGTTGGGTGACGTAGCTGGTCATCGACTCACAATTTTCTAGTCGTATCGAAATTAAATGACGTAGTAAACTGATTCTACGAGTATAACCCGAATCATCGAACAATGACTTGAGCTTTGTCCAAACACTACGCACTGTGGTTTCGCTTTTAATATGGACATAAAGCGATGGATCCACTGTCATAATCAATTTGGCTCTGGCTTTTCGATCATCAGCCGCTGCTAACTCCACGTTGCTCGAGAGGTCCACGCCTTCCAAAATGAGAAAATTTTCGACTGCGAACGCCCAATCGTCATAATTTTCACGTTCTCTCAATTTCGGAACGTTTACGGCGTAATTCCCGGACATTTTCGATAACTGCACTATAAAAACTTACTGTAAAAACTTATTAATTGGTTGAGGCCCATAACCTATTAATATAGACAATGAAACGACATGATTGCTTGCGAATGACTGACTTTTATTTAAAGAACATATCTACCCTACATACATATACATAAAGATTAGCATCTACCTACTTACATTATTTTTTACATACTTAACACTTCCAGATGACCTAGAATCTTGATATTTGGCACCAAGGTAGACTATCGGGCATAAATAAAGGAAAAAATCTAAAAACTGAAAATTATTGATAATTAGTACTATTAACAAAGTAATTGTAAAATTTACCTAACCAATACTCCAATAAATGGCGGTAGCGTCGCGAGGCACTGAGATTTTCGATAGATGAACCATGATAGTAATATAATAAATACTAGATAACATTTTCAGAGATAAGTGTACTATGATAATCATGATGTAACTAATGATTATTTCTGAACAAAAAGTTATGAAATCTCATCAAAAACATAAATGTGAAATGGGAGCCAAAGTGTCGCCACCAAAAGAATTGAGATCTAACACGGGGGCCAAGTGTTCTGTAGAAAATCCTAAAGTTTAAGCTACAAGAATATACCTACAACATTTAAAAGAAATTTACTGATGTAATTCAAGCTCAAAATTTGATTTGGCTAGTTTACACGTACAGACAAATGCTTATTTGCACTGTACTTATTCTTAAACTAGCCAAGTCAAATCACGAGCTTGAATTACACAAGTAAATCCCTTTAGAATGTTGTAGGTATGGTCTTGTAGCTTAAACTTTAGGATTTTCTACAGAACACTTGGCCCCCGTGTTGGATCTCAATTCTTTTGGTGGCGACACTTTGGCTCCCATTTCACATTTATGTTTTTGATGAGATTCTATATTACTCTATTCGACTAGCTATCCGCTTATTCATGACCATCGACTTGGATTTTTTTCTTTATTGATGTTCATGACACAGTAGTAGTGTCACACTTTAGTTGTCAACTGGCACACATCAAAATTCGTTTTAGCCGGTTTGGCTGTAGTAAGTTGGGAACATACAAAGTGCTATTTTGCAAATTGATGGAGTTTTAGAGATACCTATGTATAGGTAACCATCATTATGAACAACTTTACTGTGGGCCCATCTGCAAAACTAAATCGTAAAATAAGTTGTCAAGTGCGTGCATTGCACGTGTTAAGCGTAGGTATAGGCTTCCGTAGATGGTGAAGATGATTATATTATAATGATAATAAAAACCAATTTTTATGATGTCAGAGTTATATGACGAAAAAATGGGATGTTACTAGAATATGGGAAAGTAAAGCCAATAGTCGAAAACGAAAAACGTGCGCATGAACAGCAAGTCATATACTAGGCCTACTGATCGAATAGACGGACGGACGGACACAACAAAACTATAAGGGTTTCTTGTAAGTAAGTACTACGAAACCCTAAAAATGTGAGCAACAACATTTATGGCGTGGCCACATTATCGCCCTACGGCGAAGTTTTCGTCACTGGGGGCTCATTCATCTAATTCAAACGGTAGTAATTGGTTGTTCACGATTTGAACTACTACCTGAAGCTGGGCACACACGCTGCGATGATCGCATCTATTCATCAGATCAGTCCAGCGAGGTCCTAATATAGTTACATTGCCGGTAGGTAGTTATTGAGGAATCAAAATGACACCCCTATTTTAATCGAAAAATATTGATTTAACAAAAAAATTATTGGCATCAAAGTTGTAGAAAATCAAATTTTAAACAACTTTTGTTCCTTTAACTTCTGCTGAAAAATTGAAATAACACAAGTTATTGAAGAAATGAAATGGCACAACCGGCTATTTGAAAAAAATATCGATCCTACAAAAAGTTAATGGGAACTAAAGTTGTAGTAAATCAAATTTCAAACAACTTTTGTTCCCATAACTTCTGCTGGAAAATTGAAATAACACAAGTTATTGAAGAAATGAAATGGTACAACCAACTATTTAAAAAAAATATCGATCCTTCAAAAAGTTGATGGGAATCAAAGTTGTAGAAAATCAAATTTTAAACAACTTTTGTTCCCATAACTTCTGCTGTAAAATTGAAATAATACAAGTTATTGAAGAAATGAAATGGTACAACCAACTATTTAAAAAATTATCGATCCTGCAAAAAGTTTATGAGAATCAAAGTTGTAGAAAATCAAATTTTAAACAACTTTTATTCCGATAATTTAAGCTGAAAAATTGAAATAACACAAGTTATTGAAGAAACAAAATGGTACAACTAACTATTTAAAAAAAGATCGACCCTACAAAAAGTTGATGGGAACAAAAGTTGTTTAAAATTTGATTTTCTACAACTTTGATTCCCATCAACTTTTTGTAGGATCGATATTTTTTTAAATAGTTGGTTGTACCATTTCATTTCTTCAATAACTTGTGTTATTTCAATTTTTCAGCAGAAGTTATGGGAACAAAAGTTGTTTAAAATTTGATTTTCTACAACTTTGATTCCAATTTTTTTTTTGTTAAATCAATATTTTTCGATAAAAATAGGGGTGTCATTTTGATTCCTCAATAACTACCTACTGGCAATGCAACTATATTAGGACCTCGCTGGACTGATCTGATGAATAGATGCGATCATCGCAGCGTGTGTGCCCAGCTTCAGGTAGTAGTTCAAATCGTGAACAACCAATTACTACCGTTTGAATTAGATGAATGAGCCCCCAGTGACGAAAACTTCGCCGTAGGGCGATAATGTGGCCACGCCATTATACTAACAAAATGGGGAGTGAAACAAATATAAATGATATCAAAGAGAAAGTATCAAGATTGTTCAGTCGTAGCGGTAAGCAGTATCGTAAACTCGAGCCGTATGAACTACTATTTAAACTGTGGCGCTGGCTCGCGGTGCGTAAATATTGAATTTTGCAGAATCAAAAAGCGTCATATACCTAGCTCTTAAGTGCTAGAAAAACATAATTGGCTCAGAAATATGTTAAAGAGGTCTGAGGTATATGCAAGTTTGACAATTTAAATTTTTATTTATAACCCAAAAATAGTTTTAATTCTAGTGCTTAAAATAATTTTCAGAGAAAGTTTTTAATGTTGTCAATAAACTCAGACCGTCTTACCACAATAGTTTTACGCGCGCTTTAGGCAATGTTTAACAGTTCAAATTGCACGGTTAAACGGTTTATAGTGTGTATCTTTTGTGGTAAGACTGTAAAAGTTTGAACATTCTATCTTGTATACGTACTTCAGAAATTTCTCGAAAGTTTTTCGTTTTACTACGGAACCCTAAAAAATGCTGTTCCATACAAAAAGTTCGTTGAATTTCAACAAAATGTATGTCTGCTGATTTTTTCGTGACTTCGCATCTGGGCCCATTTTACAAGTTGTTCATAATAATGAGCACCTCTGAAAGTCCGTTCACTATGCTATTTGATTACATACCGACAGACAGACAGGTAAAATTAAATAAAAGCTTGTAAAAAGACCTATTCATCACAGTTTTACTTAACATTGTGTACCTACAGCTTGCTCAGTCACCAAAATACCATTAAAGAGATGAACAACGAGCTAAAAAAGGATTTGATACTTAGCGAAGTAAGAAAACAACAACAAATAGTGAAATTTAAGAATGCCATAAAAAAGTACGATGAATTATGGTTAGAAAGTAAAGCTCGATTCGAGAGCCTGCATTTTGTACAAAAGCTTATGAAAGCCCAAGAACAACTACGAGACGTTGAACAGCAAATAAAAGAACTGGAAAACGAAGAAAAAAATATTTGCGAAGAAATGAAGATCAAAATTAAGAATTGTCGTGAACTAGATCGCAAATCGATCATTGAATTTGCAGAATTCATGGTCGTAGAGAGGCCCAAATATATAAAATTAATACAAGAAAGATCTGCAGCTATTAAGGAATTAGATGATAAATTAAAGGCTCTAGAACCTAAAACTAGTAACAAAATCACAAAACCCGGCGAAAATGGTCAGAAAGCAGACAATGCTTGTGCTTCCCTAGTACGTATAAACATTATACATAGTTGATAATAATGCACTTGTACGGTATTCGCTGCACAGAATTAATTATGGTGTCGTTGTTTTTAGGGTTCCGTACCCAAAGGGAAAAACGGGACCCTATTACTAAGACTTCGATATAAACGTTTAAAACATAATGATTTACCATCAGTGTTTGTTCGTAACGTTACGAGTTATTTTTCAGGACAATGATAATGTGGAGGATGAAACTAGGGATCTGACATCAGGCTCAGACAGGATAATATTGCCGCCTACACAATTCTTAGACGCGACAATTGAATCGCAGTTAAATGACTCGCCAAAGGTAAAGGTAATATTGGTAGTAAACTAAAACTAATAAACTAAAAATAATTAGACGATTATTGTAATTCGAGCAAAGCTAAACTTTTAAGCCTGAATCAGCGGCGTCGGTTTGAAATGAAAATGATTGTTCTCTATATCGTCCGTGACCGTCTCACATCTTCTATCTCACACTGGAAAGCATTCTTTGAATGCAATCTCTGCAGACATCGGGATGGACTTTGTTTTTTGTCCCTCCTGTACAATTATTGCACAATTGCATTCCTGTTCAATTATTGTACAGGAGGGACAAAAAACAAAGTCTGTCAGTGGAATATTTCAAAGAATATTAGTTGGATTAAAACCGTTCTCGGTCAAAACATGCGTTTCTTGCTTTCAACGTAAAGTGTTGCTACATACTTAACTTCATTTAAAAAAAAAATGTGCAAGAGCCCGTCTTAAAATAAACGATTCAATTTGTCAGAATGCCCACAGAATATCTCAGAAAGTCACGGACGATATCCCTACTTGTATTACTCGTATAATGACATCAGCCAGTTAGGTAATGAACTTTTGTATGAAATGGAACAGTTTAATATTGTACTTATAGTTATTATTCACAATAATGTCATAAATTGGAAACTGAAGTAGGTAACTAATGTTTTAGAACCACAGATAGATATTTACCGTGTAAGTGACTTACATTCACAATAAGCCCGATAACAGAGGCGCCAGCGTAATTATATTAGCTAAATAGCATAGTTCTGTTTCTTTTTCACTTTAGGCATTCGATAGAGAGAACGCTTTTTACGTTGCTATTTAATTTACGCTGGCGCCTCTGTAATCGGGCTTATTGTTTCTATAAATAAACTTAAATGCAATGTAGCTATAGGCCGAATCCAACAACTTGTCTGTGATGCTACAAGCTGCGGATAACTCAATCCTGGCGCAGATCAAGTGAGCTGCAGGCTGGATTATGTCTGTGTGTATAGCTAACATCACAACCGCCAAGTTATTTGATTCATTGGCATTTATTGGCATTTATAATATTAGTAGGATGTGGTATTTTGTCGTACAATGAGTTCTTTTTTCATGCAACAAATAATTTATTCATGAACCTCCTGTGTAGCAATACTGAGCTATCTAGATACATTGAATAATACCTTCAATTTGCTACCAGAAATTTTTTCTCCAACATTAGGGATTTTGATCTGGAATTCGCAATACAAAACTTTAATAATTCTACAGAACACACCATTTACAATTACTTTGGCATCTCCATTTTGTGAGTCATTTACATAAATCAAAAGTCAATAAAACTCTTCTATAATTTCAGGAAGACCACCCTGTTGCCAGTGAACAAAACTCCCACCCAGAACGCATAAACACGATCATAATCGAAATAACACCACCACATAAAATCACTGAGACCGATCACTCCAACTCTGTTAAATCTAAAGACGTTTCCTCTACCAAAGACGACTTGTCTGTCTTCGTCGAATATATAGCAAACGAGCTCCGCTCTGTCAAAGGTGAAAAGAACTTACTGGTAGCAAAAAAGAAAATATTAGACTTAATTTTTGAGGTTAAGATGATCAACATTAATGATTCAAGGCCTGAAACTAATGTCTGTACTGTTTACGCACATGACAAAGTATTCACAGCGCCAACGATCACTACAGCTACGACACATGCCACACCCAGTACAGGTATAAATGAAATTATTATAAACAGTGCATGCCATTATTCTAATTTTAAGGTGGATTCGCAGTAAAAGATATAAGAAATAACTTTAGAAAAGAAATAAAGTACAGTGTAAACTCGTTTTAACATCATTGAATATAGAGGTGCTCCCTCACTGGTAGTATACGCCTGTTATTCACAGTTACTGTCACAGACTCAAATATTACTTCAGTTAGGGAGTAGACCACCGGCTTTTTGGTGAAGGGAAACATTGTGAGGCAGCCTGCTTGCGTCTGTAAAAGAAATTTGATGGTGTATGTGAATCCACCAACCCGCACTGGGCCAGCGTGATTGATATGGCCCAATGACACTTCGTGGGTAAGCTTAGATTCTGCAGTGGACTATTAAAAAGGCTGGTACAGTACAGTAGAGAGGAGAACCGAGCATTACATTATATTACACTCATAATGTTCAAAGTAAATAAATTGTTTTATGACAGGTGAATGCTCACCAGTCAGAGAGGTCTATAAAAGGCCCAATTATGAGGGCACCATCGTAATTATATGATATGATTTTATTTTCAGCTGAGAAAAAGGTAAGTACCACCATTTCTTGCATCGACACTCTGCATAAGGAGCGCTGCGCAATTTGCCAGAAAGTACGTATGGGATTATTATTATACCTTATGTAAAATATAAGTCATTGATTCCAATATATAGAACATACAGTAGGAAAATATCGCAAGTAATATTATTGGAATAACAGTAGCACAATATTATATTATGTTATTGCTTATAATGAAGTAACTTCAACATTGTAAGTGATGGGTCAAAGAATGATTCGGCTAATACTTGTAAATATATACACAATACAATGTACCTACAAGCGAAAAACATTGCCATCTACCTACATCATTATCATCAATAACATCTACGCAGTCGGGTAAAAGAGTAGAGATCATATAATGAAGTGTGATGTAGGTATCTATAGAGAAATTTAAATCGTAATCGAGACAAAGTTAATACCAGAATAAATATTTATTTCTAGGTGTCTAAGAAACATAAAATTCCTGAAGAAATAGACGAAGCTGATGAAGCATCAACTTATAAAAATATGGTGAGTAATTAATTATACCTACCTAAATACCTATACAGCGATGACGGGAGAATTATAACAGCAATACCAGTAGGCCAAGCATGAGACCACGAAAAGCCACGAAAATAACTCTTTTCGACGTGCGAAAAAGTGGCATATACATATAGGTATACTTTGCGATAACTTGTCTCGTTCTGACATGTGAAAAAAAAAATTGCGTGGCGCGCATCCTAGCCCGGATGGACGTGACTGACACAAGATGACAAGACAGGGTGTTTGGCTAAAGAGCGAGGAAGTTTATGTCCTGCGGTTGACAGTAACAGTAATAAGCAGACGATAATTTTAAATATATGTCATGCGGCGGACAGTAACAGCAATAAGCTGACGATAATTTTAAATATATGTCCTGCGGTGGACAGTAACAGTAATAAGCTGACGATAATTTTAAATATATGTCCTGCGGTGGACACTAACAGCAATAAGCTGACGATAATTTTAAATAGGTACTTACACACGCGTAACGCAGTTTCTACCCTAAAACTGTTTTAGAGTGCTACGGAAGAACCTTCCAAAAAGAAAGTAAAATTTGATCTACCTAACAACGAGGAAGCCAAGGACATAAATGATTTAAATAACCCAGAAAATGAAGATGAAATCGACGCCAATCTGACTATAAACAGTCAAGCAGACGTTAATGACGATGAATTTGCTAAAATAAAAGATATGACATTGAAACAACACAACTTGGATTCGTCACCACAATTTGTTTCTGGAAAGAATACTAATATGAAAGTGCTATACTTTGTGAATCCATCGGTATGTACTTACAATACGAGTATCTGCAAAGATTTTATTTAAATATTATTGCCGTTATTTTAAGTAACTTATGCGCAACCTTTTAGGGCGACTTCAGTACCTGTATCAAGATAGTTAACTGCTCCTACAACCGACAGATCACCTCATTTATTTTATTTATTAATACACAAAACCAATCACACTCGTTACAAAAGTATAACTTTAGTACCTATAAATTATGATCTAGAATCTAGATTGTAATTCAAATACATGTGTACACAGAAAAAGTAATAAAATGAGATAAAATAGATGTTGCTGATTTCTTAAGAAAATGTTATCTACTATATAGGTACAATATATAGGTATTTGCAATAAGTAAACGGAAAAAGAAAGTAAAAACGGAATATAGAGGAAAACAAATATGGAGTTCGCACTCAGCAAGCGGATGTACGTACTTTTTGCAATCTGCAAATTCTCAAGACTGGGGGCTAGCCGCTTCTAATCGGTCTTATTGGCGATCTGTACTGGATCGGAGGATTTAATGTCCAACAGTTGACGTCCTATGACTGAGACGAAGTAGAGACAAAAAGCTTATCCACTTTCGACAAAATGTAGGTATGGAACTACCGATTTTTTTAGGAATTTTACGGTAGCAAAAGTTGTATGTAAATCTTGATTTCCGATAGCCGCCCGAGGTTGTTGCCACTCAATACCAGTGCCCATCATCCTGCAGTTTTAATTTCCCGTTGAATTTGTTTATATATTCAGAGTCTGCTGAAGCTGGTAGAGTCAGTTACCTCTAAGTACTTCCCACAAGAGCCAGAAAAGGAAAATACCGAAATCAACAGTCAAGTGGTCGAAAATATAGCTATTGAGGAGGACCAGGCAGCTGCAGATGTAGGAGCCATTCCAAAAAAGGGGGAAGATGACCCTGTAGTACAGGGTATACTCCGAAAAGACACTGTTTTTAGCACCAAAAGCCAAAAGGTACTAATCTCAGCTAAGCCTAAGATATACCTGCTAAGCCTACTATTGTAAAAAAATAAGCTGTAGAGTACGAGAGAGTACAAGAGTGCATCAATTTTCCACTGATAGGTACCTAAGACTTTAGTCGGCGTAGTATCTATAGTAGTCTGGGCGGTGTTCATGAATTACGTGAGACATTTTTCGTGGCCCCGCCCTCGATTATTTCCCTGCATAAAACAGCAGGGAAATAATAACCTACGTGATATTTTTGCAAAAATTCAACAGCCTACTGGCGGTAAATACGTAATTCCGCCACTGCTATGACCAGAGGTCTTCAGACCTGCAGAATAAGAGCTTCATCTTCTTCATTTTTTTTATTTATAAAAATGAATTTCGGTTGTTTTTATTATTATTATTAGCCTTTATTCTGAGTGAGTTTTGGTCAAATGTATTGTGGTTAATATTGCTATAAAATGTATCTCAGCTCAGTGTGCCTTTTGGCATAGGCCTCCTCCAACTGTCTCCACTGTGGTCTGTCTTCAGCGACTCATTTTGGTTGTTAGTCTCACTAAAATTCGAGAACAGCTGAACCGATGTGGCTAATTTTGATCTTGAAACATCTGTGAAATATCTTGGAAGCTAAGGAAAGGTTTAAACGGTGAGAAAATTTAAGTAATCAGCCAAGTGCGAGTTGGACTCGGTACCTTGGTTCCGTACCGTGTGGAAACTCCCTCTTTATATTTTATTTTATTACTAGCTGACCCGGTGAACTTCGTCTCACCATCTCTGTCAACTGTCAATGACAACTTTTAGATGCAAGAACATTTTGTATGGGAAAATTAGAATCATGTTTTTACTATTTTATTCCCTACATTTTTATATTTTCTCACCGTTTAAACCTTCCCTTCTACAGATATTTCAAGATCAAAATTAGCCCAATCGGTCCAGCCGTTCTCGAGTTTTAGCGAGATTAACAACCACGATTCATGTTTTAGGGTTCCGTACCCAAAGGGTAAAAACGGGACCCTATTACTAAGACTCCGCTGTCCGTCTGGCTGTCTGTCCGTCTCCAGGCTGTATCTCATGAACCGTTATAGCTAGAAAGTTGAAATTTTCACAGATGATGTACTTATTTCTGTTGCTGCTATAACAACAAACACTAAAAACAGAATAAAATTAATAATTGACGGGGGCTCCCATACAACAAACCTGATTTTTAGCCGTTTTTTCGCTCTATATTAATAATGGTAACAGGTAGATATGCTTGTCATGGCGTACCTACAAGGTGGCTAAACATCTTTCCTCTTCTATCTTCTGCAAACGAGTTTATGGTTGCCTTTACCTATATCATAATAAATGTTTGTTATTTAGGTACCGGTGCCAACACAGTTTGAAAATCCTTTTCGCGACTTTCAATTCCGTCAAAATATTCAGATGACATCCGATTATAAGGATGAATCAGCGAATGCTTCAGTATTTGCAGATACCGACGAAATCCCAACTTGTTCAGGTAAATGGAGATTGCTTTACACAATCAATTTGGTTTATTTTAATTTACTGCCTCGGTGGCTCAGTGGTTAGGTTAGTTACCCTAACTTCTGGGTCATAGAGGCGTGGGTTCGATCCCCACCCAGGGCAAATATTTATGTGATGAACTTAAGGATTTGCTCTGTGTCTGGGTGTTATTTAGTTACTATCTATATAAGTATGTATTTAAAAATAAGTATATGTAGTATATCAGACTCTGGCTGCCATATCACAAGCTTTGCTTAGTTTGGGGTCAGAGGGCGTGTGTAAGATGTCCCCAAATATTTATTTATTTATTTATACAGGTGTTTCCTTAATATCATTGTATACATCATTATTACTGTGGGACCAACCCTAAATAATAATAGGCCAAGTGAGAGTCGGGACTCGCGTACGAAGGGTTCCGCACCGTATGGAAGACCCCCTTAATATATTTCATTTTTATTTACTTATTTAGTTTTGAAGGGAAGATACACTATCACAAGATATGCATAACTTTTTTGGAGGTATGTAACTAATCCGCGTGCGATGAGAATGGAATGAAATGGAACCTTGTCAAAGTAAATTGAAAATGACAGTTCACAGTTCTTACTACAGACAGCTAATATTGTTTTTATATTCTAGGGATGCTCAAGCCTGGATTATCTATACTTGGACCCTTGCCTCCAGAGCTCCAGACAGATTCTACCCACAATCAAAAAGCAGGTCCAAGTGGATTCAGTTTCAACCTTGGAGGTTAAACGAAAACGAGCAAAGGTGGCCTGTTTAGTATGTTCCAGTAAACACTAGATTGATTGCTAGTTTTCCTCGTTCACAATAAAATTAATTTTACTAAATTTGAAATAATTATTGATTTAGGTTCTTTGAAATGATTTATTTAGATAACACAAATATAATATGTATTTGAAATTGCCTTTATGTGGACTGTGTAGTATGTTCCAGTAAACAGTCAATTGTTTCCTTTTTTTCCTAATCGTACTTGGCCGATTATTACATTTGAAATATTAATAATGATTATTAATTATTGATTCATTAATAATGATTTACTTTGAAATTGTTTATTCAGATAATAAAAATATCTTTAAAATCATACTGTGGGTATTATTTGTAGCAGAGTGAAGGATCTTGCTACTCCTACACAGTGGAATTCATCTGCGTTTTAGTACGAGATCGTTCTTTAGCGACATCTAGTGAAAATAGGTTGAAACATTTCGTGACTGCGGTAGTTGGGTGAACCATTGGAACTAAAACGTTGGAAAGGGCTCAGTAAAGAATAGCTCGCTAGTGACTTAGTATTTGAGATTTCCAGTAGATGGCTCTATTTGCTCCAACATTGTGATCTCCATAATATTTTGTTACGAGATAAGTCACAGAACAGCAGAACTAATCTCTTCTGTGAGATAAGTATATACCTACGTAGATTAAAGATGAATAAAACAATATGGTACCTACACAGAGCTTTAAAGAACTGATGTACCTACTAAGCCGAAAGAAAATCATTAATAAGAACAACTTATATTATGGAACTAACCCGGAATTTAAGAAAAAGATTTTTTTATTCATTTTCCGATTCCAAGCTGCAATTTTGTATGGAACAGCTTAATTTTTTTCAAATTGCGAGTTGGCCCCTTAGTAAAAGCAGTTCATAGGTAATGATGATTATTATACTTAGCTCAATCCTTAGTGCCTACCTTCAGGGCAAGACGCAAGTAGATAACCCTGTAGGTAGATATCTTAAAAATGAAAATTTTTAGTGGACGTCCTACGGCTGACAATGACGATGATGATGACGTCATATCTCTTACACAAACATCTCTTAAAACAATAAGTAAAAGTTATAACGCTCATGGCGTAATTTTATCAGATGTTTCTTAGCGACCACCGAAGTTAAGAAACATTTAGTAAGGTCAGTGGAGTCTTCGGATGGATGACCGCGGGAGGTATTTACAACTGAGCAATGCAGTGGTGGTTTTAACCGACTAGCAAATTAGCAATGTCAGAGACCTTCCATCATCCATAGGACGATTCATTGTTGGACATAGGTCTCCCCTACGGATCTCCAATAAGACCGGTTTAAAGCGGCATGCATCCCGCGAGAACCTGCGGTCTTGATGAGGTCATCTGTCCACCTCATAGGACGTCCTACGCTGCGCTTGCTAGTAAGTACGTGGTCTCCACTCGAGAAGTTTTCGACCCCACCAGTCATCAGTCCTCCGTGTTATGTGCCCTGCCCACTGCCATTTCAACTAGCTAATCTGCTAGGCTAGGTCGGTAGAGACTTAGATCTACTTATACAATAGGCATGAACATGATGACTGGGTAAAAAAATCATTATCATAATTAGTCCGTGAGTTTGATTATCAAAAAATATTGGACCCGTATTTTTTCTTTTGTTAAACGAACAAAAAATGATAAAGGTAAACCTTGTCAAAGTATGGGAGTGGGGGTCGTGACGTCACCTCTCTCACAGAAATGTATACATTTGTATGGCACTTGTGACGTCATGCGGAACTTTAACGGGCTAAATCTTCATCATTTTTTGTTTAATTGACAAAAGAATAAATAAGTTTCTAATATATTTTCGTACTCTATCTGACGGACTAATTATATTTTTTTACTCATCATGCCGTGATAGAGACCTTCAAGCGGATTAAAAGCTCTGACACCAGGGCTAGGTGCACGGCCTATACAAACTTACTTTACCTTCCTAAAGCTCTAGTTTTTGCATCGCTGTACTGATACAGGATGTAGCGATACGGAACTTGTATTTCAAACCAATTCTAACAGGAACTAAAATTAGATCACAGTGAGTCATTCTGTACTTACCTACTTACATATTTTTTATTGTAGCTTTTTGTCTTTGGTAATTTTGTGTCGCAAGAAACAGGTGGGCTAATTGAGCTGTAAAAGCCTTGGTACTTGCCTGTACTGGTTATTGGCCACGCTTCGTAGCGCTCAATCGATTTTGAATAAAATATTATTATTATTTTTAGCCAAAAATAGTACAAATCAATGCATCATCGATGTAGTAATTTTACATAATTGCTAATTTTTCAAAAACGCCTCAGCCGGTTTCGATATAATTTATATGAAGGTACTTAAATCTCTGAAGTATGATCTACCAAAAAAAAAAAAACAATCATAATCGTTTCATAATTAATAGAGTAATCACGTAAGTAACAGACCTGCGTACAAAAAAGATCTGCCAAGTGCGAGTCGGACTCGCGCACGAAGGGTTCCGTAACGTCTATGAGCATGAGCCCCTTTAATTCTTCAATAGTTTTAACTTTTACCGTTATTAATATCGAGCAAAAAACGCAAAAAAAAAACACGTTTGTTGTCCTTTATATTTTATTCTGTTTTTAGTATTTGTTGTTATAGCGGCAACAGAAAAACGTCATCTGTGAAAATTTCAACGTTCTGGCTATCACAGTTCATAAGATACAGTCTGGTGACAGACAGACGGACAACGTAGTCGCAGTAATAGAGTCCCGTTTTTACGCTTTGGGTACAGAACCCTAAAAGCAGAGTCAAATGGAGAACCCCCTTTTGAAGTCGGTTAATAAAAATGAAATTTATGAAATCATTTATTTCAAAAGAACTAAAAGCTCTCGAATGGAGATGTCCAAACATCTATAGGTGAACAGATGATATAATTAAAACCGCAGGAACGCGCTGGATGCAGGTCGCTTCCAACCTGCCTTATTGGAAATCCTTGGGGAGGACTATGTCCAGCAGTAGACGTCCTCCACGATGGATGGAGGGAATAAAAGCCAGTTTCCAGTTTTGGCGATTTTGTGCTGTAGTCTACCAGTTTTTGTCAAAGATGCAAAGTTCGTTTGACATCTCTTTCGGTCTTTGTCAAGTGGCCCGAGTGGGCTCCTAAGTGGAGCCGAGTTATTGGTAATTTTGGTAAAAACTCTCATGCGGCGTAATTATTTTCAGAGAGGTGCAACTGCATCTACACTATTTACCAATGATGATGATATCCAGGCCGTTTTCGGCAACGGCGCCTGTATAGCTTCTTGTTTTGTTACTTGATGGGTCTTCACATGACTGGAGTAACCAATTTTGGCGGTAAAAGTTCAGGAACAGGTGCTACGAGTACAAGTGAAGATACCATCAAAGTAATTGTACCTACAATATGTTTGCAAGCAGTCTGTTTTAAAGTTATTCTCTTTTCGCCTCTAGAGGCATCTTCGTTGGTCTTCAAATGCGTAAGTCTTTTTGTATGTATATAAAATATAGAGCTATGCAATGTAAAGCATGCTGTGATATGTACTTAAATGTAATGTCAAATTCATAAACTACTTAGGTACATAGACTAACCATGCTACGTACAAGTACTTATATAAAACTAGACGACCCGCCCCGGCTTCGCACAGGTGTATTATACATATAAACCTTCCTCTTGAATCACTCTATCCATTAAAAAAAACCGCATCAAAATCCGTTGCGTAGTTTTAAAGATTTAAGCATACAGACAAACAAACAAACAAACAAACGAAAATAGCGACTTTATTTTATACTATGTAAGGATTATGATACCTACTACGTAGGTATAGGATAGGCTAAATCAAATAACTTGGCGGCTGTGATGTTAGAAGGTATACCCTCAAGCTGCAGATAACCGAATCCTCGCGTCGTCGCTCAGCCAGGGGTTGGCTTATCCGCAGCTTGTAGCAAACATCATACTTGTTTTTAGGGTTCCGTACCCAAAGGGTAAAAACGGGACCCTATTACTAAGACTTCGATGTCCGTCTGTCCGTTTGTCTGTCTGTCACCGCACCGGGCTGTATCTCATGAACCATGAAAGCTAGGAAGCTGAAATTTTCACAGATGATGTATTTCTGTGGCCGTTGTGACAACAAATACTAAAAACAGAGTAAAATAAATATTTAAGGGGGGCTCCCACACAACAAAAGTGATTTTTAGGAGTTTTTTGCTCGCTATTAATAACGGCAAGGGAATGGGGCTCCCATACGGTACGGAACCCTTCGTGCGCGAGTCCAACTCGCACTTGGCCGATTTTTTTTATTTGTAGCTACATCTTAGCTTCATCTATCCTATCTACCTCAGTTTTGTTTCCAGTAACTTTTTTGTTAAACTTACCGTTAACAATTAAGAAACGGTTAACTTATAAAAAAAATGGATCGGATATTTAGTGCAAGGTTAAATTCTATTATTCGAATTTAACCATACCTTCGAAATTTATTCTTCACAATAATGGTCTCCACGACTTTTGCAATTTCCGAAATATCGGCCAAAAACGTTTTTTCATGATGGCGCTTGAAGCTCCCCCTGGATCTGTCAGCATTTTGTGATTTTAAGGTCAGTAAGTGATCCTAAACCTTTTAAGAAAAAACATTTGGATCGGAAAGCTAGTGTAAAGTTGACCAAAAAAATGCGTCTGTTTTTCCTGAGGTAAAGAGCTAGGCCTGAAAATGACGTAAAAGCTTTGATCTCTTACTCATTAACTACGATGTTGACGAAAATAATTGTCCGGTTTTTGCTTCTTGTTTGTTACCACTTTTACTCGCAAAAAGTCGGAACCACTCGGTTCCTCGAACTGTGAGCCGACCTTCGGCGCGAAGAAGCCGGCGGTTCCACTCTTTACCTTCTAGGCTGGTGCACACTTGGCTAAATATAATATTACATTATTTTGTAGCGCTTAATTATTACGCAAAAATTTATTATACAAAAAACAAAATAGCAACCACGCAAAGAGCAATGGAACGGAGTTAGTATTCTAAAAATAAAAATAAAACACCGAAAAAGGAATAAAGACATAAGAAACACCACTATAGTCAATTCAATTCAATTCTTGATTTGTGGCTTCTGCGAAGGTGTTTCACAATTTTGCCAATGTCTCTTTTTCAAATAGCTAGTCACTTATGACACTTCCGAAATGTCAGCTGTCAAACATAAATTGACAATTTTAATGATGTACCGCACCCATATTCGATTTGTAATTACCGATTATTATCGATTTTACGTACTTAGCGAAGTTATCGAACAATATACCTAAAACTGTTTTGGTGAATTTATCTACAAGTCAGTAGGACTTACTAAGACGATAGTTTTAGAGGAAACAAAAAGAAATAAAAAGTGACAGGAAAAAAAAAAAGATTTATTTGGGAAATAATGTCCTCGTCACTTCGTCATCGGAGCTATCATCATTATCATCATTTGACGAATCTTCCAGATTTATAATCATTTGATTATCCGTTATATTGTCTATGTGAACATCGGAGGTAAATGGAAACTAAGTTTTTCATACATTTTTGTATCGAATACGCACTACATATTTTATAATTTTTGTACTATTGCTTAAATCAAGTCGATTAATATGTTTTGTTTTCGATTTCTATCTAGTCGATTTCCCAGCCCACTTATCATGACGTCACGATCGGCAATAGCACGTAACATAACAATTTAACGAATTTAATATTTTATTAAATTGAAAAGTGAATGCGAATATGTTTACGCGAATCAATAACCTTTTTTCTATTTCTTGCGTCCTTTGTCGTTTATTTTAGTAGTTTTTCTTGTAATTTTGCTTAATGTTTTCACTGATAAATAGAAATATTCAACTATTGGTGTGACGTCACATGATGTATTTACGTAATATTTTACGTTCTATGGACCTGTCATAAGTGACTTGCTATTTGAAAAAGACTATAAAGTCATCGACGCTTTACAACACTGCAAAAGGCTAAAATGGAAATGGGCCGGCCACATAGCACGCATGAATGATGATAAATGGGCAAAGAAGTTAACATTGTGGAACGGTCCCACAGGCAAGAAAAGCAGAGGCAGACCAGCGGAGCGATGGCTTGACGAAATCGTAAGACTAACAGGAAGAGACTGGATAGGAAAGGCAAACAACAGAAATATGTGGAGAAAAACGGAGGAGGCCTTTACTCGTTGAGTGGTCCTTAATATTTGCCACTTATACTTAATTAAGTTTTTATAGTTTAGTGAAATTTGCATGCTAGAGTTAGATTTATTAAGTAGGTTAAGAACAACTCATTGTTTAAATCTTATTAAGGAAAATATAAGGCTTTTATTTATTTATAATTATTACGCAGTTTGACTAGGTGTCGGCGATCACCAAAGTTAAGCAACGTTCGGCACGGTCCATCTTCGGATGGGTGACCGCGGGTAGCATTTACAACTGAATGCTACTGTGGCTCCGCTGAATCGTTAAATTGTAGGCCCCGGTTGTATTAACCGTTTAGCAACGTCAAAGGTCCTTAGGCGGCTTAAAAACGCCGACATCAAGGCTAGCCCCTCAGTCTATACGAACTTAGGTACTTACTTACTTACTAATATTATAATATTATTATACTAGTGACCCGGCAAACATTATATTTTGTCATATAAAAAACTAGACGACCCGCCCTGGCTTCGCACAGGTGTATTATACATATAAACCTTCCTCTTGAATCACTCTATCCATTTAAAAAAACCGCATCAAAATCCGTTGCGTAGTTTTAAAGATTTAAGCATACAGACAAACAGACAAAAAATAGCGACTTTATTTTATACCATGTAAGGATATGCAGACGGCTACCTTTATCACCTAGGGGTGTAAAAAACTCACCTAAACATTATTGTGTAAAATGTGGCTAAGACGAGACAATGACTCACACTGTTAAAAAGTTATCATTATCATAGAGCCAATTTTCTAACTCTACACGCCTTAACTCTACGAACCCTAACTACATAACTCCACACCTTAGTCAATATAAACGTACTGGACATACGACTTAATCTAGCTAGCAAGTAAGTATAGCTTTTTAAATTTGTTTTTATACATTTATAGGGCTACGTCACGGTAATGATAACTATTACCGTGGCTGTGGCTACGTTTGGCCACCAACTCGCCTGATAGAAAGCGGTGTTGTAGCCGAGGAAGGATTACTAGATTGTAAACATATAAGGAGGCAACGCATTGCAGTCCCTTTTATTTCTCTACGCCTATGACTATAGGCGTATATAACCGCTAAACTCAGACATCGCCTGCGCGGGTACAAGGGCGCGGGGGTAGACGACTAAGAGGGACTGAGACAGGTGCGGGCGCCGGGGACCCGCTGCCCGCGCCTGTCTCAGTCCCCTGTGTCGTCTCCCCCGGCGCCCCTGTACCGCGCAGGCGATTTGACTATAACACATATGAGAAATAAATACGTCTTTATAACCGACCGACTAAAACCGTGCGAAATTCAAAAAATAATCGGCCAAATACGAGTTTGAGTGGCAAGGGTTCCGTACCGTATGGAAGTCCCCCCTAATATATACATATGTTTTTTTAATTTAAATATTTAGTTTAAAGGAAATATATTATACAACTTAATATTCTGTGAATTTTCCATCTATCTTCCTGTCACAGTTCTTAATATCGAGCAAAAAACGTCTAAAAAATCAGGTCTGTTGTTGTTTGAGCCCCCCTTAAATATTTTTTTTTCTATTTTTAGTATTTGTTGTTATAGCAGCAACAGAAATACGTCATCTGTGAATATTTCAGGTTTCTAGCTATAGCGGTTCATGAGATACAGCCTTGTGACAGACAGACAGACGGACAGCGGAGTCTTAGTAATAGGGTCCCGTTTTTACCTTTTGGGTACGGAACCCAAAAAACGATCCCCTGAACCGGAGCATCAGCCTTAAATAGATGAACGAAGCTAGCTCCAGCTGGCTTAGCATACAAGACCACGACAAGAGTGTGACGTGTGCAAAGGTGACAGATATATGCTTCATCATAACTCTGTCACGTTCTGACACGTCGATAGTATAATTTTATGGTCCGTATGCTAAGACCGCTGGTCTGCGCCAGCACAGTTCTGGTGCAACACGCGGCAGTGATGTAAACAGACGAGGAAACACTTAAGTGTAACCTTCAAGGGAAAAAGTTCACGATTCAGCTGAATGCTTCGAGTTCAATATATCGATTTACTTTCGAGCAGTAAGGTCGAATTTTAAATGGCACGAATAAGGATAAGTTCAATTCACAAATCCTTTTTACTGTAGCAGTTTCGGTATCCAATTTAATGTAGGTATAGACTTTATTTGCGGTAGGGCTAGAGTTATATAATTAAGAATTGTGAATGTGATATTCGTGATATTTTTAGGGTTCCGTACCCAAAGGGTAAAAACGGGACCCTATTACTAAGACTCCGCTGTCCGTCTGTCTGTCTGTCTGTCTGTCTCCAGGCTGTATCGCATGAACCACTATAGCTAGAAAGCTGGAATTTTCACAGATGATATATTTCTGTTGCCGCTATAACAACAAATACTAAAAATAGAATGATAATATTTAAGGGGGGCTCCCATACAAAAAAAAAAAAATTTAACCGTTTTTCGCTCGATATCAATAATGGTAACAGGTAGATGCTTGAAATATTCACAAAATATTTAGCTGCATGCCTACTTTAATAATAAATAATCAAAGCAAATAAAATAAATATTTAAGGGGGGCTCCCATACAGTACGGAACCCTTCATGCGCGAATCCGACTCGTACTTGGCAGATTATTTAATGACTACTCTTACGTGATAGTGATAGATTTCTAAGAAACAATAATGGGTCATTTAAAGACCTATCAAATGATACCAATCATGAGCTATTTGATGAAATATAATTCAAGATATAAGCAAATACCTACAACGGTCGGCGGCCATCTTCGTGGCGTCATATCTTCTAAAAGTTATTGCTTGACGACCGATGGATCATTGGTCTAGAAGCAATAACAAACAGATGATACTAATTGTAGGTAAATAGAAGAGATGGCTACGAATAAAAATCTATACCTCTATACCAATATTATAAAGAGGAAAGATTTGATGTTTGTTTGTTTGCATTGAATAGGCTCCGAAAATTCTTTCACGGTTGGGAAGCTACACAATCCCCGGTTGTCATAGGCTATATTCTATTTAAAAAAAATTAGGGAGGCTGCTAGTAAGAATATAAGAATAATAATAAATCTCAGTGTATTTGTGATTTTCGTTTATAATCCTGGATTGCATAGGTAAGTTAGTAGGTATAATAATTGTTTTTGAAGGAGAGTGAAGGGGACATGTTGTAATCTTGGGTTAAACATGGACACGACTATTACAAAACCGAAGAAGTCATAGCCCTTTACCCAGAAGTGCGATAAAGAAGGCTGTTATAATGATGATGATGAAGAAAACTTTTGCATATCAGTCTTCTTGTTCTTGACGAGCCGCTTTTTTCAGTATCTGAAGACCTACTCAGAATTTTTATTTGTGGTTTCATATAAATTATATGAGAGAATCTCATAGGTATCTACTCTGGTTGATATCTACCTACGAGTACGTGTGGTGAGTGTGATAGTGCCTAAGTACAAACTTTTTTTTTAAACGGGCAAAAGTGCCTTTATTAACTACAACAAAACTACACTACTATTACACAAAAAGCATTGGATCACCCTCAGACCTTTGAAGGTCTAAAGATAATCCAAATGCTCAAGCCCACTGCCAGTTGGCAGCGTGCCCAGCATGCTGGCTGCATTGCCACGCTGAATGGCAATGCTTATGCGTTGAGCCAAATAAACACCAGCATTTTGGTCACGCGTCGCGTCACCAGACGCCCAGAAAGACTTTTGAAAATGATATGAGCTCCCGGCCCCCACGGACCCAATGTCTCAACTCCAAATGGCTCAAATATGTAACCACTACCGAGGTTAGCATATTTGCGCCGCTTGTGCTGCTCCGCCGAATTGGCCGCCGCTCCAGCCCTACTCTGAGTCTCAGAAAGATGTGACGGTGCCAAAGTATCGACACAAGTTGCGTCCCATACTAAGGGCCGTCCACACTTCCATGGGACCAGCGTCATGCCGTCAGGCCTTTTGCCATCACCACGCGCGAGCCCACTCGGTTCGAGTACGGCTGCGATATTGGCGGTGGCAAAAGCCCTGCGAATGACATCGTTAAGGCTGGCGTGGCGACCAATCCGACCAGCGCTTCTTGAGCAAGAGAGACCGTGGTGACCGAGCTGGTCAACTGCAGTACCACACTGACAGCGATGGGCCTCACAACACCTTGCACCCAAGCGTAAGCTGACAGCTAGACGAAATGCAGTTGGGTCTAAAAGGTTACCAGTATTGAAAGAGGGCAAAGCTTGCAACCAAAGACCGGACTCCCATACAGAGACCGCAAGGATACGAGCGCGATCCGCGACGCTAGAACACGTATCTAAAAGAGATTTCCGTGCTAGTTCGCAGATCGGCCGATCCCACAGTCTCTGCGACGACAAAGTCTTTGGAAGCTCGGAATTTGGGCTAGCGACCCTCCAAGCATTCGTTGCCTCATTCAAATTAGCTACATCTACGCCGGAATGGCCTAAAGAAGGTGCGAGGATTTTTTCAACTAATTTATGTGTACTATGAATGGAGGACAAGAAAGCTGGTAAAGCAACACTTGAAATTTGGCGGACCCCTAGCCCTCCAAGCCTAACAGGCAAGGAGGCTTGTAACCACGCCCTTTCACTCATCTCAATATTCAAAACCGATACTAGGGTCTGCTTTACAACATCGTCTAAGCTCAAAAGGAGCTCATTGTGCTTCCACAATGGACTACAACGTAAAGCGTACATGAATTTTGGAATAAACAGACAACATCTTATAATGGTAAACGCCATGTGGGCGTTAATTTTGAGTAGCCTATCAGAGGCACTCAAAAAATTTTGAATTTTTTCTTGAACGAAAGGCGGAAAAGACTCATCTAGTATCGGCGAACCCAGAAGGCGAAGAGAACACTTGTCTACCGATTTGATATTAGGTGCCAAATCATTAAATTTGTTAATTACCAAATCTTTATCTGGACATGAGTCGCAAACGAAAAGTTCGCATTTCGAAAAAAAAGTACAAACTAATGTCCCACCTTAATGACGATGTGTCGGAACACAAGTCACATCGTCATCCACCACTCGGAACCAACCAACACTGGGCGTCGGACAGAACCCTTATCCGAAAGCCCTGGGTCCAGGGCAACTTTCCACCTGCCACTACGGCTGCAGAGGACAAGGAGAACGGCCGACAACGTACCGACACTCCTCTTCTCCTGCAGCCCCACCGCCTCCGCCAACAAGTTAGCGGCAGATAGGATATAGGCAGCGGCATACACACTGAGACGGATTCGTAGGTTGAAATAGCAACGAGAAGGGCACCTAGCTCGGAGAACTGATGGCCGATGTGCAAAAAAGTTCTCGAATGGAAACCACGCACCGGCAAGCGCAGCGTAGGACGTCCACCGACTCTGTGGACCGACGATATAATTAAGACCGCAGGAACGCACTGGGTGCAGGCGGCTTCCAACCAGGCAGTGGACGTCCTACGATAATGATGATGATACACACGGAGTAGGTACCTATTGGTACCAATTGAGTAATGCTGGGCCCACACATTGGCTATGTTGGCTTCAAATTGTAGACTTGGTTCCAACATTCCAATGTGTAGATCGGTCTTGAACTGATCATCTATCCGCCCATCAGCCATAGGACGCCCACTGCTGGACATAGGCCTGAATACTAACCACTGAGCCAATGAGGCAATCCAATTAGGCAGCATTAATTGAAAGAAAACTGATATTGCAAAATTCAATTTTTTACACCAAAAAAAAAGCTGGCATTCCACACGTTAGTTAGCAAAATATAAGGTTTAGGTAGTCGCAGAAGAACCAATTCTAAAACTTACGTGTAGGGACATATAAATTAAAAATCAATTCTACTGCTACAATTAATGCCAAATTCTCAAAATAGCAAATCAGTAATAAAAGAGATTGGTAGGTACTCGTATGGAGATTATCTTACCTTTGCACTATCCCCGACATTTTCGTTAGACTGATTCTGGTAAAACCCCACAAAAACCTAGAGCCGAGTACGCAAAATATCAATCTAGGTACGTTTCAAGTCAAATCCTAGAGTAACGTCAGAAACGCCCACATGTGGTCGCCGAGGTCACCAAGCCTCGACCACAGTATAGGTAATCGTAGCAAACGCCTGTAGTCACACGGACTTTGCCATGAAAAGTAGGCAGTGAAGGAAGCCAATTAATCTATACATAAGCTGTGTCACCTCGGTGTGTGATAGTTGTAGCATAATTGTCAAGCCGCTTCCAGAAACATTGTCATCAAACAGTTATCATCATTTAAGACTTTTTTCTTAGCTATATAAATAAATAAATAAATATTGGGGGACATCTTACACACGGTCTCTGACCCCAAACTAAGCAAATCTTGTGGTATGGCTGCCAGAGACTGATATACTACATATACTTATTTTAAATACATACTTATATAGATAGTACCTAAATAACACCCAGACACAGAGCAAACACCTATGTTCATCACATAAATGCTTGCTCTGGGTGGGGATCGAACCCACGCCTCTTTGATCCAGAAGTCAGGGTCACTAACCACTGAGCCACCGAGGCAGTCGAAGCTGTCCCAGCCTATGCCAAATGTAAATATAGAGAAGTGGACGTCCAGGATGGACTCTGCAGATGTCATAATAGGCATGATAACTAATCACTACATATTCGTAGTATAAAACAAAGTCGCTTCCCGCTGTCTGTCTGTCCCTATGTACCTATGCTTAGCAATAATTTTAAGGCTTTTTCAGTAACATCAAAAAAGACTTGAAGAAAAGAGCCCACAGCGCTGCTAATATATAAACTATATATTATATAAACTTTTCAAGTAGAAGTAACATATGAAAAAACTACGCAACGGATTTTGATGCGTTTTTTTAATAGATAGAGTGATTCAAGAGGAACGTTTATATATCTAGAATATACCTGTGCGAAGCCGGGGCGGGTCGCTAGTAAAATATACAGGGTTATTTCTAATAAATTAGCATCCTTTCAGGAGCTTATTCTGTACATCAAAACTAACAACTATTGTACTACGACTTTTATTAATTCTCAAAAAAAAGTTGTTGTTCCGTAGAAAAATGTCGTTCACCCTCGACAAAATGTATGGAACAGCTGTTTTTTTTTGAGTTTTAACAAAAGTCGTAGGAACAAAAGTTGTTCGTTTTAATGTACAGAATAAGGCCCTAAGAGGATGCTAATTGACTAGAAATAACTCTGGATAATTAGTCCGTCAGATAGATTATTAAAAAAAAATATTAGACACGTATTGTTTCTTTTGTCAATTAAACAATAAATGATGAAGATAGCCCATTCATGTTCCGCGTGAACTCACGAGTCACATACAAATGAATAGATTTTTGTCAGAGAAGTGACGTCACGACGCGACCCCTACACTCCCGAACTTTGACAAGGTTTATTTACGTCAATTTTGGTTGATTGACATAAGAAAAAAATGGAAGTGGAGTCCCTCCGCGCGAAAGTGAAAGTTCGACGCGACAGTGCTTTCATACTCTCCATGGCAGCGTTAAACGTTTAACGCAACCTTGTTGGAAGTCGCATTAGAAGTTCCACTTCAAAATACGTGTCCAATATTTTTTGATAACATAACTCACGGGCTAATTATAATAAATTTTTTTCCCAGTCATCATACTTATATTGTCATATGCTTCCGGCTGTCATAAGGCCAGTTGGCGTAGATAGAAATTTTCTCCAGAACGAGGCGGCTGCTTAATTTTGCTTAGTTGTTGGTTCCACCCCAGAAAAATATTAACCCAATACTAAAATGTACTTTCTTCTATTTCCTCTGAAAACATGTCAACGTACAATTAATTTAATAACTCAATTATTACAAAATGATGTCAATAATAAAACTACAAAATAAAATGTCAAAATTAATAAGTATAAATAAAATTAACAAACTTTCATATTCACACTTATTTTTACTTATTTAATAACTTAAACCATCTTATACGAGTGTACTAATTTTTTGAGAAACTTTGTGTCATCTTAAAATTACTCAACTCACAATTGATTCTGTGGTTTAATAACAAATTATCCTGCCACCATAAAGAAATAATAAGCAATATAATACGAGTAAGCTATCATTTTATGTCATATTGTTACATCGTCATCTCATATCTCGTACATTGTCATATTGTTGTGGTTAATACTATAATTTACTTACCCACCCTATTATTTGAATAAATGTAAAGTTATCTTTAATTTTGTTTGGTTAAAAAACCTGTAAAAATAGATACGTCTGACCGTTTAACTGAGAACCTCGAGAGAGGGGCGAGCGGCGGGCCCGCCGCTCGCACCTGTCTCTGTCCCTGACTCATTTATTTTTCTAGTAAGTATAATTCAATTCATCACACGTACAACAAATACAAATCGGCTTTAGGAAACGAAAAATGAAAAGTCCATGATAAACATAGCATGTAACAAATATTATATTGAAAAACACCTTTTTTTTTTTTAAAAAAAAAACAAGATTTTTCTAAACATGTACTCGCCAAACTAATCAAACGAGCCGAAACTCGATAGGTTTGCGTCGTTTCATTACAGAGTTCTTATGACCACCTTCCAGCTCCATCGTCAGACCCTGGTTACCATTGAAAGACAAACCACTTGCCAAGACCATTCAAATGAACCAACTTGATAAGGTCGTGTCGTTTCATTGCTAAGTTCCTTTGGCTACCTTCCAGCTTCATCACGTGATTTACACATGTATGCAAAATTTCAGCTCATTTAGTAACCGGGAAGTGGATCAAATTTATATTGCAAGATTTGATTACAGACAGACAACGGGACAGGTAACTAAATAAAAGCTTATACGAGTAAAAGTACAACAACCCGAGCTATACCGTTCCACTACAGTGTAATGAGTTGTGAGATCAAATTAATGTGAACACAAGTCGTTTTATTTATTTATTCTATGGCAGTATCGAAAATTAGATACGAATCCAGACCAGAAGATGAATCCATAGACAAGCACCTATTGAATATATTAAATTACCACAAAATAGAGAAAGTTTAGTAATAATCCCGCTGCATTTTAAAGCAGCGAGGCAGCTCAATATTATTGAGACAATTTCTACATTTTAGGACAAAAATCGAGCCAAGGCCAATTAGCCTGCCAGCCAGTCAGCCAGCCTGGCTACTAAAATTTTTGCTTTGTTATTAATAAGCATAACGGTTAAGTACCTAAAGTATATTCGAATTAGCATGACACATAATTTATTTTTATTTTTCTTTTGTCCAAGTGAAATTGTATTCGACGTCGATTTTGATAAAATTAATTCTTTTGTTCAATGTTTTGAGATTGCTGCATGCCGAAATACAGGTTTTAGCATCACTGGCTTTTCGGTGAAGGAAAACATCGTGAGGCAACCTGCATACGTCAGAAGAAATTGGATGGCGTATGTGAATCCACCAACCCGCACTGGGCCAGCGTGGTGGATATCACCCTTGGTGGGTAGGCCTACGACCTGCAGTGGACTATTAAAAAGGCTGATACAGTACAGTACAGAAATACAGGTGCAAACCTAGTTCGGCAGCAGACGCTTGTATTTAAATGTTATATTATACATGTTTATTTCAGTTCGTTATAGTGCTTATAATGATAAGCCAAGATAATGTAATATTTATTTTAATAAAGAATTTAATTCTTGATCTAGGAATAGACCACAAGTAGGAACACTGTTCTTCCCATTAAGGCCATCTTAAAATGACTCTATCAAATTGTACGGTACCAATGTTATCGATTTATTTTTCCTAACGCCAAATTGTATTTTAGAGAATAATAGAAGAAAGCAAAATTGTCGTGTTAAAACGGAGATCTTTGGTTTCGCTCGATCAACTAAATGGATCAACAATGAAGCGACATGCTATATAGTTTCAATAAGTAGGTCGAAACGTTTTGTCGTGTCCAGTCGAATTTGTACTTTTAGTCATGTTATAATTTTGTAGGTAGGTAGGTATATCTCTTTGGATGAAGTTGGCTTTGGCACGGTAATGGTATCTACGAGTATGCAGTATTGCGACTCGGCCCTGTCCTTGAAATAAATAACTACAGCCCCGCGTGCCCACGCAGTTCGTAACACGCGCTAGGGTAGGTAGGTAGGTAAATCATACGCATACTGATTACAAACCCACACGTATGTTCGTTACTACGGGGCGCGCGCCCCTGTGGCTGTTGTGTACGAGAAGTATTTAATCCTATCAAAAACAAAAATGTGAAATGAGAGTCAATTTCAATATCAAGAAAGATATACCTTGATGCCAAATATCAAGTTGGTTTGGAACTGAATGTGGACGCGCCGAAGCGCAAAAGCATCAGGCATACCTGGCTTGGGCCGATGCTCGAAACCGTAAGTCGAGGGACATTCGTCTGAGGAAGAAGGCATACAATTGGGCTGCTAAGTCCTGTAAAAAGGTTATGCGGAGGGCTCGCTTTGATCACATTAGTCGAATAGGCAATAAGCTTGCTTCTTACCCTGCGGGTAGTAAGGCATTCTGGTCCCTAGCTAAATCGGTTGAAGCGAACTTCTGCCGCCCCTCACTGCCTCCGTTGCTGAAACCTAATGGTTCGCTGGCCCATACCGCGGTTGAGAAAGCAAATTTATTTGCATCTCAATTTGCTGAGTCTTCGCGTCTGGACCCCGGTAGTGCGAGACCTCCAACTTTGCCAAATTGTGGCTCTGTAATGAGTGATATACATATCCGGCAAAAGGAGGTTCTCAAGGTTCTCCGCAGTCTTGATGTGAACAAGGGCAGTGGCCCTGATGGTATTCCGGCCATTGTATTGAGGACTTGTGCGCCTGAGTTGTCGCCTGTGCTGACTCGCCTCTTTCGCCTATCTCTGAAGACAGGTCAAGTGCCCAAATCTTGGAAGCTTGCTAACGTGCAGCCTGTACCCAAAAAAGGTAGCCGTGCCGACCCTGCCAATTACAGACCGATTTCGATCACGTCCATACTTTGCAAGAGTATGGAACGTGTCCTTAACAACAGGCTCCTGGCGTACCTGGAAGCGAATGACCTACTCAGTGACCATCAGTACGGCTTTCGCCGAAACCGATCTACTGGGGACCTTCTGGCGTACGCCACACACATCTGGAGTGAGGTCATCGAAAAGCACGGGGAGGCGCTGGCTGTCTCCTTGGACATCTCAAAAGCTTTTGACAGGGTCTGGCATGAGAGCCTAATTGGCAAGCTTCCATCTTACGGCCTGCCTGCTGATTTCTGCGCATGGATATCAGATTTCTTGAGGAATCGGTCGATACGAGTGGTCGTAGATGGCTGCTCGTCAGATCATATGGCTATCAATGCCGGGGTTCCTCAGGGGTCAGTGCTCTCTGCGACCCTCTTCCTACTGCATATCAACGATCTGCTAAAGCCCGGAATCTTTGGGTACGCAGATGACAGTACAGTCGTGGAGAGCTACACATCCGATGCAAGAACCAGCGGGCCACAGATCGAGTCTCACAGAGAGGCTATGGTCGAGCGGCTCAACTTGAGTCTGGAGGCGGTTTCTGACTGGGGTGATGCTAACCTGGTCAAGTTTAATGCCACGAAGACTCAAGCCTGTCTGTTTTCGGCCAAAAAGAGGCCCTTCCAATTGTCTCCCGCTTTCCGTGGTGTCTCCGTTCCGGTAACTGACAGCTTGGAACTATTAGGCGTTTCACTCTCATCGACTCTTAACTTTGGCTCTTACATAGAGTCAAAGGCCCAATTAGCTTCCAAAAAACTTGGTGTTCTCTCTAAGGTGAGACGGTATTTCACACCTGAGCAACTGCTTAGTCTGTATAAAGCTCAAGTCAGGTCGTGCATGGAATACTGCTCTCACCTTTGGGATGGCTCCGCCAAATATCAACTGGAGGCTCTGGAGTCGATTGAGAGGCGAGCCAAGAGGCTGATCGACAACGACACTCTGACTATGTCGCAGCTGCAAAGTCTCGAGCATCGACGTAAAGTAGCGTGTTTATCGGCCTTTTACCGGATCCACTTCGGAGAGTGCGCCCAGGAGTTGCACAATCTGGTCCCACCTGCCCCTTTCTTCTATCGTAAGGCTAGACAGACGCGACCAAAGCGCCACCCTTTTATGGTGGACATTCCGCGCATTAGAACCAAGCGTTTCGAATCCTCATTCCTCATACATACAGCCAGAATGTGGAACGCTTTGCCTGGGTCTGTCTTCCCGCTAAAGTACAATGTGGGCGTCTTCAAATCCCGAGTAAATAGGTATCTTCTAGGTAAGCGTGCTACAACCTAGACCGCATATCTGCTTAACAACAGGCAGTATGTGGTCAAACGCAAACCTATACAGAATAAAAAAAAAAAAAAAAAGTTTCTAGGTCATCTGGAAGTAGGTTATGTTTTTGATCTTAAGTCAGTCATTGAGTCAGTGAATCAGTCAATGAAACCGTGGTTATTAAACGTTAATATAACATTAACTGTTGGAGCTAAATTGATGATATTTCGTATTCTAGACAACGTAAAGGACTTGAATGTGCTACATTTCATATTATATTTAGGTTAAATAGTTTTTGAGTTATGAAGGGGTCAAAAGTGGCTCGAGATGGTTCGTGTAATATTGCACACGGCTCGCGTCGCCAGTTCCTTTTTAGGGTTCCGTACCCAAAGGGAAAAACGGGACCCTATTACTAAGACTTCTATGTCCGTCTGTCCGTCTGTTACCGGGCTGTATCTCATGAACCATGATAGCTAGGCAGCTGAAATTTTCACAGTGATGTATTTTTGTTGCCACTATAACAACAAATACTAAAAAGAGAATTAAATAAATATCTAAGGGGGCTTCCATAAAACAAACCTGAATTTTGAAACGTTTTTCGCTCTATATTAATAATAGTAACAGGTAGATGCTTGAAATTTTCACAGAATACTTAGTTTTATATTCACTTCAATAATAAATAATAAAAATGAAATAAAATATTTAAGGGGGGCTCCCATACAGTACGGAACCCTCCGTGCGCGAGTCCGACTCGTACTTGGCCGATTATTCTTTGTACTTGTCTGGACACGCTGCCGCGTGTCAAAATGTGTACGAGTGTAGTACGAGTAGGTGCTCCGAAGCGCGTAGGTATGATCCGTATGATTTGCGTTCCGATCGTTTGTATGAAGACGGAATACTGCATGGATACCATTACCGTGCTCTAGGTAAATGCTGTGCTATGACAATTTGTGTTGACGTTGGAATACTTTTCATGTCTTGAAGGTTGATAGGGTGTTGTTGGACCTGTTTTATCTACGTCTTATCACAGACCTTGCCAATATATTCCCTTGGTTTATTTTTACCAAATTCTGTATTGACAATGTTCGATGTATGTATGTCTTTTCACAATAATATGTTTTTCACTAGCTTGTATGACCCAATTTCTTTTTGTGTCATGTGTTTAGAGTTTTTGTATCTAAACGTGCATTTCGTTTTACAAGTAGGTAATTTTCAAGCCTTCAGATAAGTAAGTAAGTAAGTTGGTATAGGCCGGGTGGCTAGCCCTGGTGTCAGAGTTTTTAGGCCGCCTGAAGGCCTTCAGATGAAAGTTTTGTTTACAGTGCAAGACTTCTTGAAAAATTTCGTAGTACGCATTGAATTAGAAAATTATAAAAAACATAACCTCTAGCTATAGCTTTCTTTAAATATATGTAGAGAATTACACCAGCTTTGAAAGCAAAAAAGCTGTATCGAAATTGGTTGGACAGGCAGACAGGCATGCAGACAGATACCTACTATAGACACACACATAAGTCAGTGTGCCAACACATTTTGCCGTAGACGAGAGCTTAAAGATGAAGGGAAACCAAACGTCGTAGAGAGCTATAGTATCTGATGAAAACGGCACAGCATTCAGAAATTACAGGAAGGCATCGTCTCGCGACGCGACGTCTGTCAGGCACAGCATAATTATGATGAATATGTCGGCACATCGAGAAACCCACTTATACCCTTGTCAGTTGGGTGACATAGATTAGGGAGGGTCAGAGACTCTAGCAAAGAATATATAATAATACTACGTTGTGTGAGTTTTGAAAACAAAAACCATACTTATACCCAACTAGATGCCCGTCCCGGCGTGGCCCAGATACGATTGTTATAGCTACAAACATTCTCGATGAAACACTCTTGAAGATAGTGAAAATTGCGTTCAAATCGGTTTTGTAGTTTGGAAGATATTTATGGATACACAGACGGGCAGTCAGGTACACCTTCGATTAAGAATACAACTGTGTATTTTTGATCGAAAAGGCACTCAGATTAGCGACTTTGCTTTATAATATTATATAGTGACTTATGGTTGTTTTCGTGTGCTCCGTACACTTTTGATAGATCTCGTCTTCGTCGTTCTTCGTCGTCTTCAATAAAAATATACTCAGAAGGATATAGAGCTATACGAAAATTGCCACAGTCTTCGCATTGTGAGAAGACAAGAATTTATTGTAATCGTGAGCGTGTTTTATTACGTTAAGCCGGGTACAGACTGCTGTAACGTAACATGCAATGTAAGACGCAATGAAAGAATTTGCCGTCCACATCGTCGCAATCGCAATGCAATGTACCTAACAGGATTCCTTGTGGACGTCTTGCGCGCATGAACCGTGCACACTAAACGCACGAACAGAGCATTTTCAACACGTGCGCGCCGCGCAATACGCCATTTGTCTGTTTCTTCGCCGAACACAAAGGGGCGCTTAGTGTGGACGGGTTGTGTTGTGTCATCTGAATGTTCATTATCATGTCGGAAGCAGATCTATGCGAATAGATGCGCGGTTCGTGCGCACACTGCGTCCATACTAAAATACTTATGAAATGCTCCATCCATGTTACGATGCATGTTACGTTACAGCAGTCTGTACCCGGCTTAAATTTTTGGAGTTATGAGTCTGTTCTTTTCCTATCGGTAGATAAATAATTTTAGTAACATTACTCGTTTTATAGGTTACGATGTAAATATTGGTGTCCCGTTCTTTTATTTATAAGCCAGACAAGTTAGATGTTTGACCACAGCGCATCCAACATTGAGCAATATACTAAAGTATTCATATTTCACTAGCGACCCGCCCCGGCTTCACACAGGTGTATGATACATATAAACCTTCTTCTTGAATCACTTTATCTATCAAAAAACACCGCATGGAAATCCGTTGCGTAGTTTTAAAGATATAAGCATACATAGGGACAGACAGCGGGAAGCAACTTTGTTTTATACTATGTAGTGATAGTGATAATCATTTCTATCTATCTATTCAGCCTATTCCACCCACTGCTGAGTATAGGCCTCCTCTCTTTCTCGCCATTCTTTTCGGTCCTGTGCTAGCCTCATCCATTGCCTTTCGACAAGTTTGATGACGTCATCTGACCATCGGGCTGATGGCTACCTTTACGTCTTCGTCCTTCTCTTGGGTACCACTGGAAGACTGCCTTTGTCCACCTGTTGTCCAATCAATTATTTTCATAAAATTCAGCTATGGACAGAATAAAGTTCTTGGATTCTGTAAACACGACGGCAAATCTTGAAGATCTTCTGGCCAGGCAATATCGCCAATGGTCTATATTGGCGGAGAGAATGCCATGAAGATCCTATAGAACTGCAAATACGGCGCCGTAAGTGAAAATGGGTTGGCCATATTTTGCGCAGGGAGCCATGGATTGGAATCCACAAGGCCGACGCAAACCTGGCCGCCCCAAACAGACATGGCGGCGTTCCATCACTGCTGAGGCCAAAAGCATCGGACTGACTTGGAGCGAAGTGAAACGCAAGGCTCAGGACAGAGAGGAATGGCGTAACACTGTATCAGCCTTCTGCCCCGACGTGGGGACTTAGGGTAAGAAGAGAGTAAACACGAGGTAAACACATCACGCAATAGAAAATGAGTTATAGGTATCAGCTGCGCGAGAAGCGGGGATGTGTGCAGATTATTGCTAAGTTCGCAGCCGCCATAACGTTTGATTCGGCCTATACATATTTATCCTATTATACATATTATTACATATTTATATACCTATTTATCATATTATTTATATTTCTTTTGATATACCTATATGATATGAGAAAAAAATATAATTACACTTCAAATCGGTTTATTATCAGTGCTACTATACCAATCTTACTACCAGCAGTAAGAACGGTAAATAAATTATCAGTCTTACTACTGCAGTTGAAAGTTATTAGAACAGCAATCATACCTATATATTACCTGTGTAACTACCGTAAAACTAAAAAACAAAAATAAACAAAATAATTATCATATTATCTAATAATACTAATGAATACCTTTATGATACATCCTTCGGCATCTGATTCTATCTTCTCTAATTACCGTTTAACATTCCCTTCGTAGGCCACATACTCAGCACCGATCTACAGCACAGCACAGTTTATAATTTTCATACTTTCGATCATAAAAAATATTCAAGTTGATGGTTTCGGTATACGATCATCCGCAAACATCAACTTGGCATTATTTCTTGACTAGCTTTTGCCCGCGTCTTCACCCGCGTGATATTTTGATTTTTGTGTTATCCCATAGAAACCTTTTATTTTTCCGGGATAAAAAGTAGCCTATGTCACTTTCCGTCTTTCAAACTAAGTATGTTAACAGTTCTTTTTTTTGACATTTCTTGAAGCGCACGCTAGAATAACTCGCAGATGGCAGAATTTTTCCAACTAACTTAACACATAACGTTATATTATGGAAAATTTACGCAATATCGTTATAATTTAAAGCCTAAGTGTTATTCTGATACATAAGCTATAATTGCAAAGTTTCATCTCAATCCGTTCAGTAGTTTTTGCGTGAAAGAGTAACAAACATCTATACATCCATCCATCCATCCTTACAAACTTTCGCGTTTATAATATAGGTATTAGGTATTAAGTAGGATATCGTAGGAAGTAGGATGTCCGCGAATAAGTCCGCGTTTGACAACCAACTCTACTCGTAGTATAGCGACTTGGTGTTCGAAGATGAAGCACGCAGACTTAAAAGATACCTAGGTATTCACTCTGATGATTGAAATGCTTCGTATTATCCTCTTAGGATTTCCAATCCCTGGCCGCAAAGATCAGAAACTTTGAGTCAAACCGCTTTATAAACTTATCGAAGGAAATAAATAAATACGAGTATTATGAGACATCTAACACAAAAAATAAACAGGTATCTAAAAGTATTGTTATCTCAATAATTATTTTTCCGCAAAAAAAGGCAAAACCGCCTTCCATCATGTACATAATTCGAATATTTCGCTCGAATTGTTTACATTATTGTTGATTTATCAAAAACGGCTCAGCCGATTTCTATAAAATTTAGATGAGAGCATCTTGGAAGTATACCCTTTTGAACTAAAAAAGATTTTTTTGCTTCGGTTCACAAATGGCGAAATTATCAATGTTCATCGTTTACAAAATTCTGATATTTCGCTCGAATTGCTTACATTATGTTGTTATTTTTTTTCAAAAACGGCTTAGCCAATTTCTGTAAAATTTAAATGGAATGACTACGGGAGTATACCCTTTCAGATTTTTTTGCTTCGGTTCATAATTGGCGAAATTATCGACGAACATACACAAAAAAAAATACATACACACGAACATGGAACCTCCTTTTTGGAAGTCAGTTAAAAATCATATTCACTCTTTTGTACACCAGATTTATCATTCCATCACTCAATAGCGTTAAAAAAATACACTGGTTTAACCAAAACATTGTTTGGGCATCAACAGTAGCAATTTGCTCAGACTAATCACATCATTGGGTTAACCACACTGATTAAATCGATCGATTAAGCAAAAAATAATGATTGGATAATTTGATAATCGAATTAATCATAATCATAGCTGTCGTTGTCCGACACTAGGTACCAAAACCGGAACTAGAGAGTAGTAGGTTACTTTGACTTCAAAGAATATGGGGTCACAAAAAGTTGCACTTACCTGTCTTATAATAGAAGTAGGTACATAGAAGTAGGTAATGTTCGGCATGCTCTGACTTTGGATGAGTGACCGCGGGCGGCATTTACAACTGAGACCATATTAGAATTATAATAATATTTAGTTATAATAATATAATAGTAGAATTCAGCCATTCAGTTCAAGGTTGTCTAGATGAGATTGATTTTAGCGACAAAATCGCTTTTTAAGCCCTTGTTCTTCTGTTCCTAATGTTCTCATACTCATACAATAGAACAATATTTTTTTTGTGTCAATAAATTACTGCGGTACAGTAAAAGTAGGCAAAACGTACCATGGAACATTTCGCTCGATTTCGTTATCGCCTTGTCATTTCTTTTTGATCATGACAAATAAATGACAAGGTTTTTACCGACTTCCAAAAAGGAGGAGGTAAAAGCTACTATGTTCGTCTGTATTTTTTTTGTGTATGTTCATCGATATTTTCGCCAATCGTGAACCGATTTAAAAAAAAATAGTACAAAAGGGTATACTGCCGAGGTGGTCTCATTTAAATTTTATCAAAAACCGATTAGCCGATTTTGATAAAGTTTAAATAAATCATCAATAATGAACATGGATGTCACATTGATTTGTGCAAAATATTCGAATTCTGAACACTATGGAAGTCAGTGTTGCGATTTTTTGCGAAAATAAATTAGGTAAGTACCTATTCAGTTTTAAAATTGAGATCTTAAGACGTCTTAACAACGAAAATTAGTCCATTCTCCATGCTCCGACGATTCTAGTTTTATTGATCATAATTATGATCAAATCACCAACTATGACTAAACCGAAATCGGCTAGAAAACAGGATGGCGATGTTCACTACCAATTAAAAATGAACCCTGAATCCAACAGTGGAACAACCTTAATGAAAAACCTTGAATGCATTGTGCGCGCCACTTAATTGTTAATAAAATATAGTGTTAAAATTTATAAAGCTTAACCTAATTAGTTAAACGCTACGTGATAAATGCACGTTTCCTAGTGACCTAAATAAAATGATGGTATACGAAACTAGTTTTTAAGGTTCAGTGACGCGTTAAAAAACCCTACAAAGTCTCAGTATTGACCACAGAGATACCAGAGGGAAAATGTGGTCGATCGAGAAAAGAAAGAAAGAGATGCAATGATTTAAGATGGCATGAGTTAGAAAGAGACATGAAAAATATCTCGATTGAGTGGCTAGTTGCCGTGTTTTTCTCTCAGTGGTAATTCCAGTACATACTTGACAGTTTTGACAGCTCTGAGCCAGATTTTCCATACATTTTTGTGGATGATAATTGCCTCAAGCGACAACAGCGCTATCTTCCAGTTGTAATAGCTCTGTGGTTTGCTTTCCTTTGTCCGGTCCGGATGATTCTTTACAGGTCAATTTTTTCAACGGATCCTAATGAAACTTAACACTGTTTTTTATATTTTGATTGTTTATGTCATCTGCGATTTTTGAATGGGGATGTAAGTAATTCCCTCAAATGAGGGAAATTTGCGGCAGTGCTGTTTATCATCCGATTTCGGTAATACAGTCAAACCTGGCTAACTGAGAACTGGATAAGTGAGAAACCTCTATAAGTGAGAGAAATTACCAGGTCCCGTCATTTTACCCCTCAAATACCTCTATAAGTGAGAGACCAAAACCTCTATAAGAGAGAGTCGTTTTTCCCTCATGGACCTCTATAACTGAGAGTACTACTTGTCTGAACCTCTATAAGTGAGAGTTGAGGGTAATGAAACATCTGCACTTTATGACCCATTCTTAAATTTCTTGGAACTAACTACCGTTGATTTCAGATCGTGTTCTATTCAAACATTTTTTTGTATTTCGTGGACATAAGTAACATTATTTTTGTATCGACTTTTTTTGGAATGGCCACACGTGCGTCTACACTATCCCGTTTGTTGAAATAGTGTTCTATTCAAAATTATATTGTGTTTTTCATTTATCTACCTAACATTATTTTTGTATCTCATTCTTTTGAAAGAGCCACACGTGCGTTTACACTATCTTATTGGTCAAACTAACTACAGTTGACAAGTTTCAATTGAAGAGAAAGGTTCGGTGTTAATAAATCAATCTTTAGGAATAAACAAATAAATCGCTAAGATTGAATGTGTTCGAAAGGGAAAAATCTTAAAATAAAGTGCGCAATGAATTTGATTTAGTAGAATCTAACTTTTATAAAATAATAAAATCCAAAGACCCCATACGGTCTCAGTGCTCTTAAGGACATGGAATTATCAAAAATATTTTTGATTTTCCCAATTTCTAAATGGGCCTTTTATAATGAATTAGTCAATCATGTATGTTCAATTCTAATCAACACATCCCGAATAATTAGTACCTATATACTATTTATAAACATATTTATCATTCTTCACGTATGTATAGGTAGATACATTCAAACCAATGGACCAACCAAATTATACGTATTTTTTAACCTCTATAAGAGAGAGAAGCCACTTCTGAAACTGGATAAGTGAGAAACCTGGATAAGTGAAAAACCTCTATAAGCGAGAATGAGATGGCGGTCCCTTCAACTCTCTCTTATCCAGGTTTGACTGTATTTGGAAAAATTGTTTTGTATTTAAATCCTAACAAGATCGGCCTTATGAAGATTCAATTAAACAGATGCGAGGTCTACTTTTCGGAGAACTACTATTGATTATAATATTATAAGCAGTTGTTACCTATTCACGGGAAATTCGATCGTGGTCATCACCTTATTCGTTTGCAGGCTTCGAGCAAATATCCATAGAGTCATAATCGTGCAAAAAAAGTGTCCGAGGCAAGACTCTGCCCGAGCTATGTAGTGGGCAGGTTTTTTAGTTAGTCGTAAGGCGATTGCAAGCCGACTACAACGCCGCGCGATGCCAAAGTGCTCGGTTACAAGCACTAATTAGGTGACATAACGTCGAGATTCGAAAAAACGGATCATAGTATGTAAATATCTAAGTAGGCATGTACTCGTATGACGGCGCTCGGACATTTTTTTACTACTTTCACTTAGGAACTGTGGCTCTGTAGATATTTGCTCGAAGTTTGTAGGTCATTCTATTGGTGGAATTAAGACTTACCAAAAGGAAACTTTTTAAATTACCGACTGGAGCATTTCCGCATACTTATAGATAAGGAAGAAAGCAAACTTACACCTAGGAGACAGCATTCAATGTGCCAAGATGCTTACACTAAAAACATTTTAGTACAAAGACAAAATACATAGAATCAAGGTGAAATTTCTTCGAAATTGAACCACTATTACAAAAGTCAGTAAAAAAGACAAAACATGTAATTGAACTTATTTATTTTTCTTTGGTTGTTTATAACAGCTAAGATAATATTTAAGTGGTATTAAGTGCTATTACACTAAAAAGTAATGTGTTATAATGTACGGAACCCTACAGCTGTTTTACAATTTTTCGTTTTTTTAAACGGATCTTCAATAGACAATAATTTATTTTAGAATGACACGATAATTTAGTTATAACTTTAAATATTGATCGATACAATTGTATAACATGACATGTGATTTAATTAATTGTATAACCATATTATTATAGTGAATAATTTAGTAACCAGACACGGCAAAGGCCTATTTGATGATATTAAAGTTAAAATATTCTTATTCGTATCAAAGTAATGTCTAAAATATACGATACCTTAGTATTCAGCATTTACCTCAATTAAGAGCCAAAAACAATAATTTGCGTCATTTTCAAATTCAAACCGTGACATTTTTGATACGAATTTTGATGAATAAAATTTGAATTTTTAATTCGATGAACAGGATTTTTGAAAAATGATACCAGGAAATAAAATTTAATAGAAAAAGGCCTTGCCAAAGAGCCGGTTATATTTTCGGATTGAAATTACGCAACATTTTTTTTTGTAAGTGCTCCTTAAGGGCAGTTACGATGCTAATGAATTAATGATTTTAATTATTCGAGCTCCAAGACAGTTGTAGCACGGAATTGACTAACTACCCATTTAATTGTCCATACTTTATTATTATTACACTGAAGCAGGCAAAATAACACAGCAAATAATTAAGAAAAATTATTCTTTCAACGATTTAGTGAAAAATACAGGGCAATTAAATAAAATAATTAGTCAATTAAATACTTTAGTGAGTTATTAAACGTCAGTTCAAGGCAAACGGCGCTAGATGGCGGGGTACGCCTTTAAAACACGCACATCTATTTAGGTTTCAGTGATGCAATTCAATATAACTAACTGTGAAATACACGTAGGCATAGGCATAAGCATGATGACTGGGTAAAAGAAAAAAAAATTCGTCAGTTAGGTTTCAAAAAAATATTTGACACGTGTTTTTTTTAACGAATTTAAAATTGAAAACATAAATCGAGTTTAACACAGAGCTACGTGTATAACCTACAAACAGAGGGGTAATGTAGTTGATCATGATAATCTGAAGGAGATGCATTGATTTCGGTCTATCTATTGAATACCTACCTCTTTTATCTGTAATAGGTATATTTATTATGTACCTATGTAAGTAGGTTTGAGCAGGGCCGTCTTAAACTTACCTGGGGCCCCTGGGCACACAAGAATTGGGGGCCCATTTAGAAAGTTAGAAAGCGAATTCTACTACAGTACCTAGTATCATTATTATCATCAAAGTAGCATAAGAATCATTTCGATTATTTCTTATTGAGATATTTTTAGGGTTTCGTACCTCAAAAGGAAAAAACGAAGGGAGCTTTGATACCCCACCTTCGGTATCAATTACTTATTAAGGTTATCAAATTATAGTAGTTAGTTGACGGGAATTACGAAGCTTTAACGTATTTTTTTTTTATGAATAGTTTTATTTGGAGATTTTAAATGCCTACTTAGATAAGTAAAAGAAACTAAAGTCTGTCGAGAAAGAAAGCAAAGAAGAAAGATCGCGAAATGTATTCGACTTTTCAACAATTTAAAAACAGATACGAGTAAAATAGACAACTACATTGCCGAAATAAGCGAGCGCAGCGAGTGCGAAAATTTTTTCGGTAAATTTTTAAAAGCTTTAAAATTGGGAAAAGTATAATCATTGCCTTGCTAATATACGCAAACATAGCGTACGCGAAAATTTGTCAATTTTTCAGTAATTTCCAACGAATATTATATCCCTTTACAACCGGCTCAATACAATCGTGAGGATCGATAAAAAAATTGGCGCAAAAACCATATTGATTTTGTAAACACAAACGGTCTCATACGTTCGTGCGGGATGAGCAGATAACCGCACGATCGTATGAAACCGGTTGCGTTCACAAAATCACCATGGTTTTCCCGTCAATTTTTTTTTGATGATTTTATGCCTATAATAAGCCCGATTACAGAGGCGCCATCGTAATTATATTAGCTAAATAGCATAGTTCTGTTTCTTTTTCACTTTAGGCATTCGATAGAGATAACGCTTTTTACGTTGCTATTAAATTTACGCTGGCGCCTCTGTAATCGGGCTTATTGAGCCGGTTGTAAAGGGATAAAGCATAGCAAAGCAAATAATAATGTGGCATAATAATTAATTAATTAAAATAGCAAAGCGGACCAACCCAGTACTGTTTATTGTCAGCGAGCGCAGCGAGCACGAAAATTTGACATATTTTAAAGAATTTTCAAAAGAAGAGCATGCAAAACAGCGCACCGTATCACCATTATGCGCGAGCGCAGCGAGCGCGAAAAAATAGCGGTTTTTTGTTTTCAGTACCTTACTTAAAAATAAAAATGGAGCAAAGAATATGGAATACTCGACTGCGCTATAATATAATGTGCATGTTAACAGAGTGTGAAAATGTATAAGATTTTACAATGATTTCAAAAGGTTTGCACAACGCAGCGCAACCCACCTTAATGATTAACGAGCGTAGCGAGCGCGAAAATTTTTCGGCTTTTTGTAAGTATATTATTGATATAAGCGAGAGTATATTCAAGCGAGAGTAGTCACTCTCGCTTGAATATGCAGTGCCCGACAGGGTCCATACTGAACTTTGTACCTAAAGTTTGTTATAACCATCTTGTACTGTAATTATGGAAGCATGAATAAATGAAATGAAATTTTATAGTCTTAATGACTAAGTCAAGTAGTAAACATTACATAACCATGACCCTCCGTTGGATCCTCGCCTTTTGAGCACTAGAGCAGTGAGCTAGATTTTTTTCGATGTCTATTCAGTGAAAGTGACAACAGATATTAGAAAAGATAACAGAATATTTAAATAGCCCGAGCGGAGCGAGTGTGACAATTTTTCAATAAAGAGCTGATTGTCAGTGAAGAAAAAGAAGAAACCTGGTCCTAGGGTCCATATTTTTAAGGAAATTAATCGTATCATGTGGGATAAATCATATGAAAGAGCTTCACTGATACAAGTGATAACAGATATTAAATTATTTTTACAAAAATCCCCTTTTTTGCTTATTTTAATGGACAACTAACGCCATCGCGTAAACAATCGATGCTCTAAAGTAACTAAGTAAACTAATTTCCCGGTTTTTTTTTTTTTGCGATTTTTTAAGATTAGTACGGAGCCCTTGGTGAGCGAGCCTGACTTGCACTTGTCCCGGTTTTATTTTAAGTGCAATAAGTATGTCCGTCTTAACTGTTTTGAGATAAATGTGTGAGAGAAGTTGTCTGTTTTTCGGGGCCCCCTGAGGATGGGGGCCCTGGGCACAGGCCCCGTGTGCCCTTATGGTAAAGACGGTAATGGGTTTGAGTGAATTTATTGTTTGTATTGTGAATTTATTTACGCTTTATTTTCTAAATTAGTTAAGTCTACTTTTTATTTATATTTTGGCATGCCTTTTTATCTTAATATGGAGAAGCCACTGGCTCCTGAGACACAGTCTTAGACTAGTTCAGGAGCCTATGGATCATGTATTACTGTAACACGTTTTTTTTTTGTCAAAATAAATGATTTGTTTGTTGTTTGAACTGACTTGTCATTGTCAAGTGCACGAGAGTCGTGCCGAAGCATGGTACAGAGACTACAGAGAGTCCTCTCCGGTTACTGGGGCGAGGTTTCTCATAAAAAATCAAGTCATGCACGTAGGAACATTGTGATGCACATCCAGGCTAAGGTCTCAGCTAGACGAGCGCGCCGCGGTCAAGAACGCGTCATCTCGACCGACTGCCTTACCTCACATATTACATAATTAAACCCATTACGGGCTCAATTTTGAAGGCTTTGGTTGACAACCTCTTATTTACTTAGCGGAAAAAATGATTTTAAATACAGGGTTATTTCTAATCAATTAGCATCCTTTTAGGGGTTTATTCTGTACATCAAAACTAACAACTTTTATCCTGCGACTTTTGTCAAAACTGTTGTTCCATAGAAGAATATCGTTCACCCACTACAAAATGGATGGAACAGCTGACTTTTTTTTGAGTTCTGTTAAAAGTCGCAGAACAAAAGTTGTTTGTGTTGATGTACAGAATAAGCCCTAAAAGGATGCTAATTGATTATAAATAACCCAGTATAAAGAAGACCGGGTTTTAGTAGGATCTATTTGTGAATGAATTCAACTACATAACTTTGTTTTGTTGAACCAATTGATGAAATAGGTCTCGTCAAAAGAGTTATCAAAATCGGAACAGCAACAACAACAAGAACAAAAAAAATCGGTCAAGTGCGAGTCGAACTCGCGCACGAAAGGTTCCATACTTCCATACCGTTGGGAGCCCCAAACTCCTAAAAATCACGTTTGTTGTATGGGAGCCCCCATTAATTATTAATTTTATTCTGTTTTTAGTATTTATGTTATAGCGGCAACAGAAATACATCATCTGTGAAAATTTCAGCTTTCTAGCTATAGCGGTTCATGAGATACAGCTTGGAGACAGACGGACAGATGGATAGCGGAGTCTTAGTAACAGGCTCCCGTTTTTACCCTTTGGGTACAGAACCCTAAAAATCAGTCGAATCGAGAACCTCATTTTTTGAAGTCGGTTAAAAAAGCTTGACCATCAGATGGGGACTAATCGTAACCATCAAATGTGAGTGGAGATTGTAATTGGAACAATCAGAGTAGATAAATCGCCGCGGCGTGGGCCGGGGAGGCCGGTATTGTATAAAAGAAAGTCGCTTCCGCTGTCCCCATGTCCCCATGTATGCTTATATCTTTAAAACGACGCAACGGATTTTAATGCGGTTTTTTTTTTAATAGATAGAGTGATTCAAGAGGAAGGTTTATATGTATAATACACCTGTGCGAAACCGGGGCGGGTCGCTAGTTACTTTTAAATCATAAATGAATTCCTTGCCTTTGTAGGTAACTCACATATGACGCCTAAAATATAGCTAACTACTTTATTTATTCAGTTGAAATGATACTAAATATACGATACGTAATTGCCGATACATTTTGCAGTAGTACCTATAGGCATTTCTTTGAGTATCTACATTGTGGGCATATTTCTTATGTGAATACCAAATCGTCGGTAAAGCCCCAATACCTTCTAACCTTTTTTACCTATATTAACCATTTGTTTTGGTTCCGTACCCAAAGGGTAAAAACGGGACCCTATTACTAAGACTCCGCTGTCCGTCTGTCCGTCTGTCTGTCTCCAAGCTGTATTTCATGAACTAAAAATAGCTAGAAAGCTAAAATTTTCACAGATGATGTATATCTGTTGCCACTATAACAACAAACACTAAAAATAATATTTAAGGCTCCCATACAACAAACCTGATTTATCAGCCGCTTTTCGCTCGATATTAATCATGGTAACAGGTGCATGCTTAAAATATTCACAAAATATTTAGCTGCATGCTTACTTTAATAATAAATAATTAAATTTAAGGGGGGCTCCCATTCAGTACGGAACCCTTAGTGCGCGAGTCCGACTTGTACTTGGCAGATTATTTTTATGTTGGCCATCGAAATACACATAGTATTTCTTGCAGCATGGCATTCTGCACTCGAGTCTTTGTATCTCGTAAAGTACACAACAAATCTAGAACAGACGACCTTAGACATGTTAATTCCTAGACCGCATGTCGGCAGTAATCTACATACATCCTTACTAATACTCCGAAAGTGTATTTGTTGTTTTGCTTGTTACTTAGGTATATGTATACCTATTCATGCAGCAACAGATCCACTGGGCAGAGATGAATATACCAAGTTCAAAATTGGTTCAAAGCTCGAAGAGTGTCAGAGTTCATGGACTAAGTACTTTCTATCCAAGGAAAAAAGTGAAGATGCGTGGGCTTCCGATCCTTCCAGTTTTAGAGTTCATGTAATAAAAGTAGGTAAATACAGTGTTTTCCAGCATTTCCGGTATTACGTTCAGATTTTTGACACCCCTAACTAATTGATTCGTAGTTAAACGAAGCCGAACGGGCAGCTACCTATTTCATCAATTGGTTCAACAAAACAAAGTTATGTAGTTGAATTCATTCACAAATAGATCCTACGTGCTCCTTCGTACGTATCGAAGGAAAATCGACAGTGTAGGGGTGGTAATGTGGCGTTCTCCTACTTGTCCTGTAGTAAAAGGGGATGGTAGGATAAGGTCGTGCAGCTCAGATGCACACTCTCCGAAATGAATCCTATAGAAAATGGACAGACTCGCAACCCTACGGTGGTGCTCCAGGCTATGAAGTTTGAATTGATTAGACGAACGGCCATCTCGTATCGATCGGTCCCTCAAAAAATCAGCAATCCACGAGCATAGGCGAGCAGGTAGCCCATACGAAGGAAGTCGTGTCTATCGAAGGCCTTAGATATATCGAAGGCCTTAGCGCTAGAAGCAATTTCTTCCAGGCAACCTCTGTACGGAAAGGATACCGCAACGAAAAATGAACGGGGTACAAAAAAATACATCTGAAGTGATCGCAAATCGCTTGCGGCCGGTGATATTAAAAATCAATTGGAGAGAACAATGTCTAGAGGAGAATTTCTAAGGGGGTTATTACTAACTGTGGTACATTTTTCCCCTTTTTGAGGGAAATACCCCCCTCCACTCTAATACCAATGAACAATCACCAAAAAAAAAAAAAATTTACAACCTGTGTACCCCAGATTTGTTAAAAAATGTGTCCGGGATAGATAGGAGCAAAATTTGTCAAGTCGAAATTGTTCACTTTTTTCGCCAATAAAAATACAGGATCCCCCTCAGACAGCTATGTGAAAGTTTAAGATTTTTTTTTTTTTTTACTTATAACTGATAAAGATAATTTTACTCCCATAATAAAATTATTGTCACAGTAAGTATTTACCATGGTTTTTAAGCTCTGACCGTCTTACCACAAAAGTTTTACGCACGGCTTAGACAATGTTTAACTGAACAAATTTCCCGTTTAAACTGAGTTTAACGCATGTTTAAATCTTTTGTGGTAAGGCAGTGATAATTTGAACATTACATCAAAAAGTACCTAGATAAGTAATGGACAAAGCGGTTACTGGTCATTTACGTGTCCGATAGATAATTAATCATGCTACATTGTAAATATGGGTAAATGCAAAGTTTCGTGTTTTGATGAATCTTGATAATGAAGTGATGATAGATATAATAGATATCACAGCTGATTAAACTAGTATTCCATTACTGGTAACTAAGCGTCTGCCGCGGTGGCCTAGTTTACCCTAACCACTGTGCCAAGGGGGCGTAGGGTTCGAATCCCACCCAGGGCAATCATTTATGTGAATGACATATTATATGTCTGAATGATATTTATTATTTACTAGATGACCCGGTGAACTTCGTCTCACCAATTGTCAATGACAACTTTTACATGCAGAAGCATTTTGTATGGGAAAATAAAATTGGTGTTTTTATTCCTTTCCTCGTAACTTTAAAAATTTTCTATCCGTTTAAACCTTTCCTTAACTTCCACACATATTTCGAGATCAAAATAAGCCAAATCGTTGCAGCCGATCTCGAGTTTTAGCGAGACTAACAACCACGATTCATTTTTATGTAAATAGATTTATATTTATTAACCATCTCTAATCTTGCATTGGTAGTAACGTAAATGTGAAATGGGACCCAAAGTGTCGCCACCAAAAGAATTGAGATCTACTCGGGGACCAAGTGTTGTTTGTAAGATAGAAAATCCTAAATTTCAGCTACAAGAACATACCTACAACATTCTAAAGTGATTTACTTATGTAATTCAAGCTCGTGATTTGACTTGGCTAGTTTTTGACCGACGAAACGGAGGAGGTTCTCATTCGACGCGTATATAAATATTTTACGTAGTAGTCCGATTTTGAGAATTCGTTTTTTATTAGAAAGAATTTACTTCGACATTGGTCCCATTTAAATTTTATCGAAATCAGCTGAGCCATTTTTGATAAATTAACAATAATGTGAAAAATGCTACATCGATCCGTGCGAAATATTCGCGAATTCTGTACACGGTTGAAGTCGGACGTGCTATTTTTGCAAATAATAATTATAAGAATAAGTATTTGTCTATATGTACGTGAAAACTAGCTAAATCAAATCTTGAGCTTGAATTACAAAAGTGAATATCTTTAGAATCTTGTAGTTATATTCTTGTAACAAAAATTTTAGGATTTTCTACAGAACACTTGGCCCCCATTTTGATCTCAATTCTTTTGGTGACGACACTTTGTTTCCCATTTCACATTTATGTTTTACATGTGTATACAAACACAAAAATGTGCACAGGTTCTAAATATTGTTTTTTTATATTTAGTATTGGAGGGGAGGGGGTAAGTATTTCCCTCAAACAGGGGAATAATGTACGGTAGTTACTAGTTACCCCCTTAGACAGTCTCCTCTAGACATTGTTATTTCTAATTGATTTTTAATACCACTAGCCGTAAGCGATTTGCTATCACATCAGATGTAGGTATCTTTTGACTGTCTTCTTTTGTACACCGTAAATTTTTTGTTGCCTTTCCGTACAGAAGTTGCTTGGAAGAAATTGCTTCCAGCGATAAGGCCGCCGTTTGTTAACTAAGTTAAAAGATAATTGTAGTGTTTTTCTGTTTCTATTTCGGTGTGGAACAACAAAGAATTATTTATTCATTTGCTATTAATTTTTAACTATTAATATCAAAAAACACGAAAAGAAAGCAAAGAAGAGACCTTAAATCTTTTTAGCAATCCTAGTTATCTTTAGTAGGTATGCTAACAACAACGAACTTAAAATTATGTGATTAGTTCCATTCTATGACATATTTGTTTTTTAAGTTATATCCAGAATCCAGTTATGGCCTTCATTAAATTATATAATAAAACATAATTGAATCGAACAAAAAGCCACGAAGGCATTAAGTAATTCTTATAATTATATTAATTGGGCAGGCTCATATAATTCCACGCATTTTTAGTTTTTCAATGTGTTATATTTATTTTTATAATAATTATGCACGCTCTACGCTCATAGACTTTTACTAACGTAGTTTAGCACATACATCCACCCATCCATCAGCCATAGGACGTCCACTGCTGGACATAGGCCTTCCTTATGGATCCTCATTAAAATCGGTTGGTAGCGGCTTGCATCCAGCGTAATCCTGCGGTCTTAATGAGGTCATCCGTCCACCTTGTGGGTGGATTTCTTACGCTGCGCTTGTCGGTACGTGGTCTCCACTCGAGAACTTTTCGACCCTATCGGTCGTTAGTACTCCGCGCCGTGTGGCCTATCCACTGCCATTTCCACATGCGAATCCGCTGGGCTTTGTCGGTAACTTTGGTTCTTCTACGGATCTCCTCATTACTGATTCAATCTCGCATAGCCCTTTCCATAGCTCGTTGTGCTACTTGGAGCTTATTAATAAGGTCCTTAGTAAGAGACCATGTTTCAGTGCCAAAAGTCATCACTGGCAACACACACTGGTCGAACACTTTCGACTTGAGGCACTGAGGTATGTCGGACGAAAAGACGTTCCACAAATTTCCGAACGCTGCCCAACCGAGTGGGATTCGGGGATTGACCTCTTTCTTGAACTGGACTATTTGTCCTAGGTACTACGAGTCATCAACTTCAAGAACCGAGTTCTTAACAGATATTGGGGTGGGTACGACATGGGCGTTACACATGACCTTTGTCTTGTCCATGTTCATTTTGAGAAGCACCTGTTGAGAAACCCGATTGAGGCCTGCGAGCATCGTGCTGAGCTCTTCCATCGATTTTGCCATGACTTCTATATCGTCGGCAAACTGAAGGTGATGTATTCGCCATTGATATTGATGCTGAATCCTTTCCATTCCAGGAGCTTGAAGGCGTTCTCCGAAGTAGTCGTAAACCGTTTCGGAGTTACACACATAAGCTTGACTTCAACTTTATTGTTTCTAAATGGCACTCACTATAAAATGACCTACTGATCGCCTACTGAACTACTGATCAAAAGTCACATTGGATCGCAGTAAACTGTGACTAGTGGTTTGATGTAAACTTACTTGATACGCTTAATCCCCATGGCTTGGGAAAGAGTCATGGGCGATTTACCCCGCAGGCCGAACCTCTTGCGGGGCGAAACAATAGCCGAGTAGTCAATCCTACACATCGACTACGGAAATATGAATTAATGTAAGGGACAAAAGGCCAATTTTCAGGAGAGCCAAAAAACGATCGCATTTTTTTTTATTTCTTTATATCTTTTTTGTTTCTTGTCTGATTTAAATGACTTCTAGGGCGAAATTGCATAAAATTTTGAACTGTTTATGTTAAAGATATCATTATTTGAGATATCCCTGTAGTTTAGGAATTGACATGTCCCTTACATTATTTTTTTCTGTTAAAATGACAGAAATTTTTAAAAAAAGTTAAGGTAACGTACATCTCATAATCAAATGCGAGGTAAAATTGCAGTGAAGGACATCGCTTCAATAGGTTTTTTTAAATAAATAGCCCCAAAAGTTTATCATAATCATTTATTTTCTATGTAATTATATTTAAAAATGTGTCACTGACGCTAAGTTAAAAAAAAAACAACATAAACAACTTCTTATGTAATTAAAAGTCTTAAGCCATACTTTTAAGTAAGTAATATCACAATAAAATGCGTTAGAAAACTTTTTAAATAACGAAAAACTAACGTTCATTATCATAAAAAGACCGTGTAGGAACTTTTATATTCAGTCTTCCATAATATAACAATAAAAGCTTCCAAAAAAAGTTAAACTACGTATAAATCTTTGTAAATTAAACAAAATCACAATATAGTTCTGAACCATGTAACAAGAATAGTACTTATTAAAATTAAATTGGTTTCTTTTATTGCAACAGTTGTTTTAATTATTTGTGGAACTATGATTAAGTTTATCCTATTCGTTTGACAAAACAAGGAAAGGCATGATCATTATTTCAATTCACTAAATATGACTGCAACGTACTAGGCTTGTATAGGTATGATATGACTTTTCAAGACTTTCCTTGTGTTGTCATATTAAATTTACAAGAATATATTAACTTATGTATTTACGTAACACTACTATGTAGGAACTGCCTATTGCAATCAGGCACATAAAAGGCGTAAGGCAATAAGGCAAGGCTGATTTCAATAGTTCCTACATAGTAGTGTTACGTAAATACATAAGTTAATATAATCTTGTCAATTTAATATGACAACACAAGGAAAGTCTTGAAAAGTCATATTATACCTAATAGTTAGTGACTATTAGTCTTCCATAAAGAAACAATAAAATCTATTAAAATAGATGATAAAATACTTATGCCTAGAAACATGTTCAGTCAAAATTAAACAAAAACAAATAGGGCACCTAAATATCCACGGTTTACCTATAACAAGCTATTAAAAAATAACAAGACAGTAACCTCGATTTTAGCAAGTAAATTATTTGTAAGATGAATCTTATCCAGTAAGTTTCTTTTATTTTACAACAAAAGGAAAGACGTGAAAAACCGGATTCAAACGCTTTTAAGTGACAGTTACAAATTGGCTATATGTTTTCAAGACTTTCCTCGTATTGTCCAATGAAAGTCATAGAATTATCTTAACTGTGATAATAACTTGTTAATAATGTTTACCAGAATTAACATAAATACGAGTATCAAAACAATGAGAAAATCTTTGTCAACATTTCTGTAGCAATGCTTTCATGATTAAATTATAGGAAAGAAAAAACAAATGCATATTCATCATCATCTATTCATGATTTATTGATTATTTAAATGATTATTCATTCATTTGAGGTTAATCCTAAAATTTACTGTGCATCTTCATCTTCTTCGTCTGTTTCCAATGAAGTATCTAAAACTGCACCATCATTCGGAAGATTTAGGTAATCCGCGTGAAATCTTCTGGGAATGTTCTTTTTATTATTTATTAAATGTTGTTTTTATTAGTTATTATACGTAAGTAAGTAAGTAAGTTCGTATAGGCCGGGTGGCTAGCCCTGGTGTCGGAGTTTTTAGGCCGCCTGAAGGATATTATTATACGTAATACATAAGTTAATATCATCTTGTAAATTTAAAATGACAACACAAGAAAAGTCTTGAAAAGTCATATTATACCTATACAAGCCGTTGTAGCTGTAGCCGTTGTATAGTACGTTGCAGTCATCTTTAGTGAATTGAAATAATGATCATGCCTTTCCTTGTTTTGTCAAACGAATAGGATAAACTTAATCATAGTTCCACAAATAATTAAAACAACTGTTGCCATAAAAGGAACCAATTTAATTTTAATAAGTACTATTCTTGTTACATGGTTCAGAACTATATTGTGATTTTGTTTAATTTACAAAGATTTATACGTAGTTTAACTTTTTTTGGAAGCTTTTATTGTTATATTATGGAAGACTAAAAGTTTCTACACGGTCTTTTTATGATAATGAACGTTAGTTTTTCATTATTTAAAAAGCTTTCTAACGCATTTTCTTGTGATAATTACTTATTTAAAAGTATTGCTTAAGACTTTTAATTACATAAGAAGTTGTTTACGTTGTTTTTTTTTAAATTAGCGTCAGTGACACATTTTTAAATATAATTACATTGAAAATAAATGATTATGATAACCTTTGGGGCTATTTACTTAAAAAAAACCTATTGAAGCGATGTCCTTCACTGCAATTTTACTTCGTATTTGATTATGAGATGTACGTTACCTTAACTTTTTTTTTAAATTTTGGTCATTTTAACTGAAAAAAATAATGTAAAGGACATGTCAATTCCTAAACTACAGGGATATCTCAAATAATGGTATCTTTAACATAAACAGTTCAAAATTTTATGCAATTTCGCCCTAAAAGTCATTTAAATTAGACAAGAAACAAAAAAGATATAAAAAAAAAAAATTGCGATCGTTTTTTGGCTCTCCTGAAAAATGGCCTTTTGTCCCTTACATTAATTCATATTTCCGTAGTCGAATATTAATGTAAGATGCCAACTATTATAGGACATGTCCCGTAGAGGCTGCAAAAATTATAAATCTGTAATCAAACCACTTTCCTATAAAAACCTCTGCCTGTTTAAGTTTGTTTGATTTTCAATTAATATTTGTTTGTCTGCGTAAGGGCCAGTGTATATTTTTGTAAATTGATGTAAGAGGCACATCGGACTTGAAAAACGTAACTTGTAATAGCGTAAGGGAAATCAATTGGTTAATAGGATGATAAACTTAACGTATGAGACATATTGCATTTTTTATGTCTGTTATCGTACTTTTTACCCCTTATTTTTGATATTTTTGCTCACTTTTTTTTTGTAGTAAGCGACATTTTTTTCAAGATATTAAAAAGTTATATATACCTTTCGATAGAGCTCGGAATTCTGAATCTAACGATGTATATAACTCAAAATCACCAAAATGTCCCTTACATTAATTCATATTTCCGTAGTCGACATTTGTAAATATCCTACACTATAGAAAAATTCCTACACCTTTTTTTGACAGTGATTTGATAATGATTTGGACTTTTTCGATACACCTTTCACTTATAGTTGGACTAACAAGTTGATGTAGACTGACTAGCGCTTTGACGTAGACTGGATACATTGCTAGACTAGACTAGCAATTCAATGTAGACTTCTCATACTCGTAGCTTCACTAGCAATTTGATGTATTCTAAAACAACCGACCCGCCCCGGCTTCGCACAGGTACATGTATTATACATATAAAGCTTCCTCTTGAATCACATATGTGTTAAAAAAAAGAACATCAAAATCCGTTGCGTAGTTTTACAGATCTAAGCATATATAGGGACAGACAGACGGCGGGAAGCGACTTTGTTATATACTTGTAGTGATACATCTAGCGGATTTTGGAATGCCGATGAAAGAGGGAGCCGTGCACACATTTGCCTTGATCTGTGTGCCCTGAGTTGACACAAACAAGACAAGGTTACATTTTTCAGCTTGTGCTACGATTGTAATCGAATTTACTTATATATCCCGCGCACTATAAATATAATATCACACCTTTCGCAACTGTTGTAAGTTAACAGCTCTTCGTGATTTCGCACAATTTTAGGATACAACTTGTGTGACAAGAAATGTAAAAGTAGTGTGTACTTATTTAATTGTTTTTGTCACTCTTTGTAGCTGAAAAAAAACGCAAATTAAGCTATTTACACATATACATTTACTTATAGATATTATTTTATGTGGAATTTTATAAAATGTTCCTCGATTGGAACTGGCGACGCGACGTGTGTAATATTACACGAACCATTTCGAGCCACTTTTGACCCCTTCATAACTCAAAAATTAATTAACCTATCTATATGAAATCTGAATCTAGAAATATGTAATCTGAAAGTCACATATATTGACTAAGCTGTAGAGTTTGTGGAGTCAGGACTTGTAGAGTAAGGCGTGTAGAGTTAGAAGCTTGGCTTTACACGAGATCTGACAACTTTTTGATAGTGGGAACTGTGATTTAGACTTGGTCTAATTTTACATGAAAGTGTTTTTGTTGGATTTAAAAATAACTATAACATAAACTCAGGAAAATGTAATCGACTTTCTATGCAACTCGAGAAAAAACTAGCTGACTACAGATTGTGCAGGTGATGCTTTTTGTCATATCCGTGGAGGGAGAATAGGTAGAGAAGTTACTAGCGTATAGGGTATGAGAAAAAATGTACTATAAATACTTAGATAGCTACATACACGATTTTATGATTTAATTATATTTAGACTCTAGATAATAGTAAAAACCTGCATAATACTAATAGAAGTGATAGAAAATTGATAATAGTTTATAAATTATGTTGTTCATAAATTACATAGGCATCTCATCAAAAAATTCAACGGTAGTTTTGGCGCGAAAAATTTGTCTGGCATCGGCATCGACAAAATAAGCGTATACGCAAACAGAGACAAAATATATTAGTTTCGTCCTGTTCACACTTTCATAATTGCACATCACGCCCTCTTACTTTTGTAATAATTATTATTTTACTGTCCGGTCTAATTATACTTCACTATGGTCATACTCGTATGAGATTTAGGACGGTCGCACCTAAACATAGGTGTCAGATAATGCACATCCCATAATCTATTATAACTATCCGCCTTACGTATGAGTGTGTTAAGCTGCGCTTAAGTACTAATCTCAATTGGAGAGCTTTGCGGCCTCGTCAGCCATCCATCAGTTAGAGTATACAATATTATCCAATCATTAATGATTCAACTATCAATCTAACACTGATTAGGGATGGACAACAGACAGACGGTACGAGTATAGCCTCATGCTAAAATAATTGGTTTGGACACGATGGTCAATTAACTCACGAGGATTAAATACCTACTCGAACTAACCTGTCAATTAGGGCACGGTAATGATATCTAATCATTACATATCATTCCCGTGATTAGGGTGACTCTGCTACCCAGAAAGGGGAACATTGTCATTTTTTGACCGACCAAACGGAGGAGAAACTCAATTAGGCGCGTAATTTTTTATACTTAAGTATAAGATACTTTCCGTTATCCTAGAACAATAAAATTTGGTAAGTAGCAGTTTCGTAGAGTGCACATTTAAGAATAAATATGAAAACTGTACATTTTTGATAGATCACATAATTCCACTTATCCCCTGCGCAAGGGATCTTCTAAGGGGATTTGTGGAATAAGCCCTAGGGCCTAAATGCAAAATATGAGGGTCGAAATCTTAAAGAGAGTTAAATAAATCATGGGGGTATCATATAAAAGAGCAATAGCTAAGCTACTAGCGCAAGCTAAAACAGCTTTTTAATAATTTTTACTACATGTGAATTTCGTTTTATGACGAGAAATGTAAAAAAAATCATTTTACCATTTTAGTACGTTTTAAGGGTCAACTAACGCCATCTAGTTCCATCATTTTAGCATAAACAATGGATGAGCAGCTACGCCTTAAGGGGTACTTACTAACCAAAATTAATTTCCCGCTTTCGTGCGATTATCAGAATTTGTACGGAACCCTCGATAAGCAAGCCTGATTCGCACTTGTCCGGTTTTATTCGTTTAATTTTCGCTTCATGTAACCGTTATACATACACAAGGACACTTCCGAGTTCTATTTCTGGGCTAATATTCGAGGCGAAATCAGCAATTTCAACAAACATCTGATTGAGCCAATTTATTAAAGTAAATAAAACAGTAGCAATTTTTTATTGGTCACTCCGTAAGACAGGAAATAAACTAAAAACCCACTAATGATTTACCTACGCACGCGTCTCACTTCAAAACAAATTGACTTATTATAACTTTGACTATGACATAAGATTCTCGCAAAAACAGACCTAATTTTAATAATAAATTGGCTTTTTATTGCATTGCAATTAGCGTACATACCTTCAAGTACAGCTGGTGTGCTATAAAAATCGTGGAGGCCTTCAGCGCTGCTTTTATGTATTATATAAACAGCAATTTAATTATACTATTTTATTGCCACGTTAAATATAAGCAATAAATTATCGTGGTGCTATACTAATATAACCAGATTGTGCTACTATCTAAATGTAAAAGAGAAAAATAGCAGCAATTTTTGGTTTGCTCGTCTAACTCAAGTCTAAACTAAATAGTCTAGATACATACCTATAAATTTAAATATATTATAAAACGCACATACCAAATATGTATAATAATCGGCCAAATAAGAGTCGTACTCGCGCACGGAGGGTTCCGTACTGTATGAGAGCCCTCCTTAATTATTAATTTTATTCTGTTTTTAGTATTTGTTGTTATAGCGGCAACAGCAATACATCATCTGTGAAAATTTCAGCTTTCTAGCTATAACGGTTCATGAGATACAGCCTGGAGACAGGCAGACAGACGATCAGACGGACAGCGGAGTCTTAGTAATAGGGTCCCGTTTTTACCCTTTGGGTACGGAACCGTAAAAAATCAAAATTATTGCAGCAAAATAGATAAAAATATTAAAAAATACGTAACGCTATTCGTACCTATATTTAGAGTACCTAGTTGGTACACTAAGGCCGTATACGCAACTTCAATAGAGAACATATTCTCCAAACGATCTGTCAAAGTTCCGTATACATTCCCATGCATTTGAAGTTGAAAAATAGAGTCTTTATAATTTGGGGAATATTTCTTCTCGCCATTTACTCGTATACACGTTGTAGACACTATTTATATAATATAGGTATATGAGTATCTTAAAGCATTTATTAATAATTAATCAGTTGGTAAACATCGTGGAAGCAGCCAGCATAGTCCGTAGAAGAAATACGATGACGTTAAATTAATGAATAAACCCACATAGAGCCAGCATGCTAGATTAGGCCCAATTGCCAAAATATACAATAACATAACTATATGCCACGAAATATGGTTGTACGTAAAATATTTTGATAGAAAAATCAAAGAAATAGAAAGTACAAAGATGTAAATAAACAAAATATTGTACTAAGTTAAAAGTAACCCTGTACAGGTGCTAGGCAGTCTGCTACGATCGTGACTAAGCAGAGGAAGATTGATATAATCTTGAATACTTAGCTTGTGCTAAGTCACGGAAACAAAACATCATGAACATGAATTTAACATTATTTGTATTTAAATGCACTAATTGTTTATTGATGACCTACCTGCCTATGTTCAGGATAAAAATACTGACATAATATCCCACCTTTGTCTATTACATGGTCATATCAGCATTTTTCAGGGTTCCGTACCCAAAGGCTAAGAATCCGCTGTACCTACGTCTGTCCGTCTGTCTGTCTATCACCAGGCTGTACCTCATAAAACGTTAAAGCTAGAAAGCTGAAATTTACGGCAACAACAATGTTGACGCTATAACAACAAATACTAAAAACAGAATAAAATTAATGTTTAAGGGGAAGGGCTCCCATACAACAAACCTGATTTTTTAACCGTTTTTCGCTCGAATTAATAATTGTGACGTATTGTGCTTGAAATATTCAGAGAATGTTCATTTGTAAATACAATTCAGTGATAAATAATTAATTAAAATAAAAAAATATAAAGGGGGCTCCCATACAGTAAGAAACCCTGCGTGCGCGAATCTTGCTCGTACTTGGCCGATAATTTTTTATCGCGCATAAGTAAGCGACGTTGTGGTCAAAGATGGAGCACGCAGTCCGAGAAGATACCTATTCACTCTAACTTTGAAAAGCTTTAGATTATATCTCTTAGGAAACAGGAAAGCAGGAAGACTGCATTTGGTAATCCATAGACTTCGAGAGACAGGCAATAAAACTTCTAGGCGGCTGTGATGTTAGCTACAAGCTGCTGATAACCCAATCCCTGCGAAGCTGTTATATGAGCTTCAGTCAGGATTGGGTTATCGGCCGCTTGTAGCTAACATCACACCCGCCAAGAAGTTTGATTCGGCCTATAGGTACAATGACTCGTTAGTATGTTATGCGGCGATTTTACGATTTGAACAATTAATCCTGATAGGGTGGGTCACATTTAGAATTTGGTGTAGCGGCAGTTTTTGATCCGCTGTGGATTAAACGCAGAATTAATTATACTATAATCGACCAAGTACGAGTCGGACTCGCGCACGGTGGGTTCCGTACCGTATGGGAGCCACATTCCTCTTGCCGTTATTAATATCGAGCAAAAAAACTCCTAAAAAGTTTGTCGTACGGGATTTAATTTAATAAGTATCATTTAATTTTTTCTTCTGTTTTTAGTTATTTTATTTGTTGTTATAGCGGCAACAGAAATACATCATCTGTGAAAATTTCAGCTGCCTAACTATCACGGTTCATGAGATACAGCCCGGTGACAGACAGACAGACGGACATCGAAGTCTTAGTAATAGGGTCCCGTTTTTACCCTTAGGGTACGGAACCCTAAAAAACGTTAAATAAGCAAAGATAGGGATTATGGGTGCAAATGATTAATTAAACTAGCCTGAAAGAAAATCATTAAATTAAATCGATTTTAATCAGAACCAACATTAAAATCGTATAGTTCCAAGAAACTGTTTTAATGCTGTTGTTAGGTTTATTATGAGCTCTATTGACACCAGTCGCTTTAGTTAACTTTCATACATAAGGTATAGAGCGAATCAAGCTTTTTGGCGGCTAACCCAATGTTTCCGCAGCTAGTGTGCTTCAGTCAGGATTGGGTTATGCGCAGCTTGTAGCTAAGATCACAGCCGTCAAGAAGATTTATTTTATTTTGATCTGAATGAGTGGGTCTAGACTCGTGGTTACACCGCTTTGTTACACCAGTGTGACTACGAGTAAACTTTTTTACTCGTGGTTACACTACTCTAAAAGGATCGCGCTTGACCAAACAATATGTTAGGTAGGTAGTGATGTGCCTGATAGTTGAAAATCTTTTTAAGGTCAAGATGTTATGCTGTTGCAAACTGTTTAGTAATGTCATGGTAAATAAAATGTATCCACTAACATTGTAGTATAGAGTTTTTAGTGTTTTAGAAAACCAAGTGAAACAACAAATGGTAAAAATAATTTAAAAAATTCGGATGGAAACCGGAAAAGATCCATCTAGATTTTGAACTAGCAATCTCCAAAGCTATCAAAATAATTTTCAAAAAGTATAAATGATATTAAAAAAGTTTACTCGTAGTCACACTGGTGTAACAAAGCGGTGTAACCACGAGTCTGGACCCGAATTAGTGTAACTATCAGCACCATCATACGAGTATATTATTTATCTATATAAGACTTTATATTACTTATCTATATAAGACTTCGTGATGCGCCGAGTCCATAAAATACTACTACATGATAATATCATCGTACTCCGAATGATTGTGAGGGAGACAGAAACTTGAAAGATTTATAACTTTGTTTTTATTCCGTTTAAGTTTGCGTTTGACTACATACTGCCTGTTGATGATGTTGAGCAGATATGCGGTCTAGGGTGTAGCACGCTTACCTAGAAGATATCTATTTACTCGGGATTTGAAGACGCCCACGTTGTACTTTAGCGGGAAGACAGACCCAGGCAAAGCGTTCCACATTCTGGCTGTTCGTATGAGGAATGTGGATGTGAAACGCTTAACGCTTGGTTCTAACGCGCGGAATGTCCACCATAAAAGGGTGGCGCTTTAGTCGCATCTGTAGCCGTAAGACGGAAGAAAGGGGCGGGTGGTTTTCAGTTTCAGTTTTTCAGACACACTTTTAAAAAGTAAAAAACAATCTACAATACAGTAAACACTTAAAAAGAAACTAACTACTCACATGTTTATAAATTACTAACGTTAAATCACAATTTATTTCTTATTCTTATCTACATTCTTAAAACCTAGTTAATTTCATTCAAGTATAAAAACAATTTACATCTAATTTACACTAAATATTCTAAATACAACAAGACTAAGCACAACAAGGTGCCAGTTTATGATTGACGAAAACCTACCAAACCAAATGGCCAATTGCCCATCCACTTTGGTAGATTTTCGTCAGTCAATAATAAATGAAAGAGAACGTCAAATTGTAAAAAAAATAAAAGATGTTAAAATTAAATTAAATACAATGTCAATAATAACCAATAGTATTTATTATGTCAATAATAGTGGGACCAGATTGTACAACTCCTGGGCGCACTCTCTGAAGTGTATCCAATAAAAGGCTGATAAACACGCAACCCTATACCAATATGTACATATCCGCATATCTGCTTAACATGAGGTAGAATGTAGTCAAATGGAAACCTATATTAAGCTTCCTGAACTGAGGTGTCCGAGTTCATAAAATCAGAAGAAGACAGCTGTACATAGCTTCCTACGCCGAATGAGTGAGAGGAATACAGAGACATGAAATACGAGTATGTATCCTTACTAATATTATAAATCCGAAAAGTTTGTTGGTTTGTTGGTTTGTTACTCTATCACGCGCCAACGGAGCATCGGATTGACTTGATTTTTGGCATGGATATAGTATAAAAGGCGGAAGGAGCTTTAGGATACTTTTTATCCCGAAAAATTTCATAATTCCTGTAGGACAGGACAAAAACCCTCGAAAGCGAAACTGTCGCCACTATCACAAAGACGCTAAGTGATTAATTCCTATATGACGCTAATATGGACTAACGAAACGTCACAGCCAAACGTAATTAGATGACAGGTGACATTGTCTGCAGACTTTTATAAATCACAAGTAGCGTGGCAAGGCGACAAATTGTTTTTCTACCATTATATCCCCTTGAAGAGGAAATAAAGTATGGATTGAAAATGACAACTGACATTAAAATTGGATAAAATGTTATTTTCCCTCTGCATGCTACATGTTACTATGACGTTTAATACCAGGCCGTCATTTTGTCTGACATTAAAAATATTTTTAAATATTCTATCATTAGAGGTTCAACATGTTTTTTATTCTACCTTTATGGTACAGAATCATCATACTTTAATATTATCAATCCGAAAAGTTTGTTGGTTTGTTCCTCTTTGACGCAGCAACGGAGCAAAAGATTGACCTGATTTTTGGTATGGATACCTATGGTTTAATAGACAGAAAGTGATAATAGGATACTTTTTATATCTCGAGAAAATTCGTGATTCCCATGGGATAGGACAATAACTGTTTCTCAGCAATGGAGCAACGGATCGACTTGATATTTGGGGTGGGCATAGTTTGGAAGACGGAAAGTGACATGGGATACTTTCCATCCCGAAAAAATTGTGGTTCCCGTAGGACTTAACGATAAATTTTTCTCAGCAACGGAGCAACTTGCCTTGGCATATTGCATGAATATAGTTTGAAAGACGAAAAGTGACATAGGCCACTTTTTATCGCAAAAACTTTAACAGTTCCCGTAGGATAGGATAAAAACTAAGTGAGTGGGCTGCGGTAGCAGCCGTCTAAGCGCCAGAAATAACCTGTCATGGCAAGTTTAGGACGTTCCCACATATTTCGCACTCCTTCGCGGCACTCAACAGCACTAGCCCAGACTCGGGCTCCATAACGGAGCTTGCGCTCTCGCCATAGTGACGGAGTGTTTCGGAGCACAAGACACATCGTCATCCACCACTCGGGACTAACCAGTACTGAACGTCAGACAGCATTCCAACGCCCTGGTCCCAGTACAGTGGGTCAGTCATAGTAGCCCAGCGCCTGCCTCTTCAACTGCAGAGGGCAGTGAGAACGGCAATCGCGATACCGACACCTCTCTTCCCCTGCAGCCCCACTGCGTCTGCCAACACGTTGACGGCCTAGCGGAAGGTAGGGTAGGTGGCGGCACCCACACCACCAGTTCCATATATCCCACCGCGGCCCCTTATCCTCGGCTGTCATATATGTCCAAGAAGCAGCCTTGCTTTATGAAACTAAGAAAGGTTATTCCCAGCAAGTAACTGGAGATAGAGAGACAGAAAAGAAGCCACACCCAGCGCAGCAGGAGGAGCTGGAGTTCATTTGCCTGGCAGACGGAGCAGCACTAGAGCAAAATCTTAACCGAGAAATTAACATATTTACAGACGGCAGTAAAATTAAAGGAAAAGTTGGGGCGGCATTATCCATTTGGGATGATGCCGCTGAGATCAGTCCCGCAAGCTGAAATTGGCCGATTGGTGCTCTGTGTAACAGGTCGAGTTATTGGCACTTCTTGAGGCTACCGAAAAAGCAAAAATCTTTTGTGACTCCAGGTCTGCACTGGAAACGGTAGTTGGCGTATCTTCCCTCCATCCCTTAGCAGTAAATTCAAAGCTAACATAAAGTTACTACACGCACAAAATAAAATAGTGAAACTTTATTGGATTAAAGCGCACGCGGGGATGGAGGGAAATGAGAGAGCGGACCAGCTAGCAAAGGAAGCAGCACTGCACTCGAAGTGCAGACCTATTTAGGATAACTGCCCCGTTTCATTCGTCAAGCGAAAAATCCGAAAGAACTCTCTTGACGAGTGGAACCGGCTGTATCAGGATGGACACACAGCGGCGGTAACCAAAACATATTTTCCGGATGCAAGGGCGGCATACAAGATCGTAAGAGAAATAGCACCAGTGGGAATCATAACTCAAGTGCTGACGGGGCATGGTGAGTTTTCCCAATACTTACATCGATTTAAGTTGAGGGAAAGCCCATCGTGCATCTGTGAACCCACAAAAGAGGAGACTCCACTGCACATAATCTTGGAATGCCCAGTTTATGGAAAGCAGAGATTTGATTTAGAACAAAAAATTGGAATTAATCTAACACGAAAAAACCTTAGAAACAATTTTATCGAATTTTTGCACAAATATTTGTAAAAAAGCAATACTTAATTAGGAACAAGTAGGTATAAACTTTGCTGTACCATTGTAATGTTTATTATAACTGCAAACAGCCAAAAACATTGAAATATAGGTATACTTAGTTTTTATTCATTTGTAATTAAGACCCCTGATCATGTCAGGGATATTTCGCGATATAATAAAAAAAAACCTCGGATGCAGCGTCGCAAGAGCGGCACTGCAGCCCGCCTAAGTTGCGACACTCCTCATAAGGCATGCAACCTACCGGCCATCCTCTCAGCTGCTTTAGTTAAAAGCGGCTGAAACTCGAGTGCCAGCCTCTAAGCTTCCTTGGGGGAAAAGACCCAAAGAAGAGGGAGACTTCGAGCGCCGCCTTTTCAGCTGCCTCAGACCTCCCCCACGACAAGGCGGGAATACACGGGGGGGTTGTATATACACTCCAACCGTAACTTAACCAACAAAAGCATTCCTCTAAGGTATTTTGATATTTGTCAGTTAGGTTAGGTTTCGCAGCCGACATAAACATAAGCCAAAATCAAAATACAACGCGGGCGAAGCCGCGGGTAAAAGCTAGTCCGTTATAAACCGAGCGAGCGCAGCGAGTGAAGGATCCCCGTTTGGAGAATGACAAAATTTTCTTCATCTGTCCGGATGTTGGTTCTCTTCCATGGTCGCATTTTTCAACGAATCTTGATGAAACTTGGTACACAGGTTCTGCATATATTTAAAATGTATCGTCGTTGGCAAATTTTGATTAGGTGATAATTTCCCTCAAAAAGGGTTAAAATTCGCTGTAGCGTTATTTGTGATAGTAGTAGTAGTGATCTCAACACCCAGTCGAATTTATATTTATACTAGCTTTTACCCGCGGCTTCGCCCGCGTTGTATTTTGATTTTGGCTTATGTTTATGTCGGCTGCGAAACCTAACCTAACTGACAAATATCAAAATACCTTAGAGGAATGCTTTTGTTGGTTAAGTTACGGTTGGAGTGTATATACAACCCCCCCGTGTATTCCCGCCTTGTCGTGGGGGAGGTCTGAGGCAGCTGAAAAGGCGGCGCTCGAAGTCTCCCTCTTCTTTGGGTCTTTTCCCCCAAGGAAGCTTAGAGGCTGGCACTCGAGTTTCAGCCGCTTTTACCTAAAGCAGCTGAGAGGATGGCCGGTAGGTTGCATGCCTTATGAGGAGTGTCGCAACTTAGGCGGGCTGCAGTGCCGCTCTTGCGACGCTGCATCCGAGGTTTTTTTTTATTATATCGCGAAATATCCCTGACATGATCAGGGGTCTTAATTACAAATGAATAAAAACTAAGTATACCTATATTTCAATGTTTTTGGCTGTTTGTAGTTATAATAAACATTACAATGGTACAGCAAAGTTTATACCTACTTGTTCCTAATTAAGTATTGCTTTTTTACTAATATTTGTGCAAAAATTCGATAAAATTGTTTCTAAGGTTTTTTCGTGTTAGATTAATTCCAATTTTTTGTTCTAAATCAAATCTCTGCTTTCCATAAACTGGGCATTCCAAGATTATGTGCAGTGGAGTCTCCTCTTTTGTGGGTTCACAGATGCACGATGGGCTTTCCCTCACTTTAAATCGATGTAAGTATTGGGAAAACTCACCATGCCCCGTCAGCACTTGAGTTATGATTCCCACTGGTGCTATTTCTCTTACGATCTTGTATGCCGCCCTTGCATCCGGAAAATATGTTTTGGTTACCGCCGCTGTGTGTCCATCCTGATACAGCCGGTTCCACTCGTCAAGAGAGTCCTTTCGGATTTCTCGCTTGACGAATGAAACGGGGCAGTTATCCTAAATAGGTCTGCACTTCGAGTGCAGTGCTGCTTCCTTTGCTAGCTGGTCCACTCTCTCATTTCCCTCCATCCCCGCGTGCGCTTTAATCAAATAAAGTTTCACTATTTTATTTTGTGCGTGTAGTAACTTTATGTTAGCTTTGAATTTACTGCTAAGGGATGGAGGGAAGATACGCCAACTACCGTTTCCAGTGCAGACCTGGAGTCACAAAAGATTTTTGCTTTTTCGGTAGCCTCAAGAAGTGCCAATAACTCGACCTGTTACACAGAGCACCAATCGGCCAATTTCAGCTTGCGGGACTGATCTCAGCGGCATCATCCCAATTGGATAATGCCGCCCCAACTTTCCCTTTAATTTTACTGCCGTCTGTAAATATGTTAATTTCTCGGTTAAGATTTTGCTCTAGTGCTGCTCCGTCTGCCAGGCATATGAACTCCAGCTCCTCCTGCTGCGCTGGGTGTGGCTTCTTTTCTGTCTCTCTATCTCCAGTTACTTGCTGGGAATAACCTTTCTTAGTTTCATAAAGCAAGGCTGCTTCTTGGACTCTGATATGACAGCCGAGGATAAGGGGCCGCGGTGGGATATATGGAACTGGTGGTGTGGGTGCCGCCACCTACCCTACCTTCCGCTAGGCCGTCAACGTGTTGGCAGACGCAGTGGGGCTGCAGGGGAAGAGAGGTGTCGTTATCGCGATTGCCGTTCTCACTGCCCTCTGCAGTTGAAGAGGCAGGCGCTGGGCTACTATGACTGACCCACTGCACTGGGACCAGGGCGTTGGAATGCTGTCTGACGTTCAGTACTGGTTAGTCCCGAGTGGTGGATGACGATGTGTCTTGTGCTCCGAAACACTCCGTCACTATGGCGAGAGCGCAAGCTCCGTTATGGAGCCCGAGTCTGGGCTAGTGCTGTTAAGTGCCGCGAAGGAGTGCGAAATATGTGGGAACGTCCTAAACTTGCCATGACAGGTTATTTCTGGCGCTTAGACGGCTGCTACCGCAGCCCACTCACTTAGTTTTTATCCTATCCTACGGGAACTGTTAAAGTTTTTGCGATAAAAAGTGGCCTATGTCACTTTTCGTCTTTCAAACTATATTCATGCAATATGCCAAGGCAAGTTGCTCCGTTGCTGAGAAAAATTTATCGTTAAGTCCTACGGGAACCACAATTTTTTCGGGATGGAAAGTATCCCATGTCACTTTCCGTCTTCCAAACTATGCCCACCCCAAATACCAAGTCGATCCGTTGCTCCATTGCTGAGAAACAGTTATTGTCCTATCCCATGGGAATCACGAATTTTCTCGAGATATAAAAAGTATCCTATTATCACTTTCTGTCTATTAAACCATAGGTATCCATACCAAAAATCAGGTCAATCTTTTGCTCCGTTGCTGCGTCAAAGAGGAACAAACCAACAAACTTTTCGGATTGACAATATTAAAGTATGATGATTCTGTACCATAAAGGTAGAATAAAAAAACATGTTGAACCTCTAATGATAGAATATTTAAAAATATTTTTAATGTCAGACAAAATGACGGCCTGGTATTAAACGTCATAGTAACATGTAGCATGCAGAGGGAAAATAACATTTTATCCAATTTTAATGTCAGTTGTCATTTTCAATCCATACTTTATTTCCTCTTCAAGGGGATATAATGGTAGAAAAACAATTTGTCGCCTTGTGCCACGCTACTTGTGATTTATAAAAGTCTGCAGACAATGTCACCTGTCATCTAATTACGTTTGGCTGTGACGTTTCGTTAGTCCATATTAGCGTCATATAGTAATTAATCACTTAGCGTCTTTGTGATAGTGGCGACAGTTTCGCTTTCGAGGGTTTTTGTCCTGTCCTACAGGAATTATGAAATTTTTCGGGATAAAAAGTATCCTAAAGCTCCTTCCGCCTTTTATACTATATCCATGCCAAAAATCAAGTCAATCCGATGCTCCGTTGGCGCGTGATAGAGTAACAAACCAACAAACCAACAAACTTTTCGGATTTATAATATTAGTAAGGATTCTGTATTTTTATATTTATTTATCTTTATATTTTATTATTTGTTTTGTCATTTTTGTGACGAGATATTGTCGGATGTTCAACACTGACGAAGTGGTTGTAAGTAAATTATTTCATTTCATATTATATACTCATGCTGTGGATACGACACATAGCAAGTAGGGAACGCACCCGGAACCTTCAACTTCAAAAGCAGACGCCAACTACGCCAAAAGGATCGAAATGCTGAATAAACTCCTACCCATAAAGCTTTCCTCCCTTCCTTCCTTTCAGCCATAGCATGTCCACTGCTGGACATAGGCCTTCCCTAAAGATCTCGAATAAGACCGGTTGGTAGCGGCTTGCATCCAGCGCGATCCTGCGGTCTTAATGAGGTCGTCCGTCCACCTTGTTGGTGGACGTCCTACGCTGCGCTTGCCGGTACGTGGTCTCCACTCGAGGACTTTTCGACCCCATCGGTCATCAGTCCTCCGCGATATCTGCCTTGCCTATTGTCACTTCAACCTGCCAATCCGCTGGTTCTTCTGCGGATCTCCTCATTTCTGATTCGATCCCGCAGAGAAACTCCGAGCATAGCCCTCTCCATGGCTCGTTGGGCTACTTAAAGCTTACTAATAAGGCCCATAGTGAAGTACAAAGCTTTACAAATAAATAATACGAGTATTAGTTTTAGTTCTCCACATTTTTTCATTGAAATCGTGAGTTGAAGGCGTCAATCAGTCTGGCAAACGGGCTTATACCATTCTACGACTAATGATACCTATTTATTTACGAACGTCGACTATATCGGCTTACTCATTTTAGATCATAAATCAGATCAATTTTAGATGTAATATAATATTTTATTATTGTAAACTATAGTCTACAAATACTGGGATTGGAGCCTTTTGACATTCGCCAACCTGTTGATTTTTACTATCGTTAAAAATCATCATCTTGGAAATATTATTCATAATGGTTACATAGTAGCTGTACCTGTGTTGACTCGAATAGCATTCAGTTTTACATCAAAGATTTATTATTTTATAAAATAATAACTCGACTTGCCGACATAAACGACTAGCGACCCGCCCCGGCTTCGCACAGGTGCATTATACATATAATACCTTCCTCTTGAATCACTCTATATATTTTAAAAAAAACCGCATCAAAATCCGTTGTGCAGTTTTAAAGATATAAGCATACATGGGGACAGACAGCGGGAAGCGACTTTGTTTTATACTATGTAGTGATATAATAATTTCACCATTCTCTAAAATCAATGTCTATGAATTTGTTTTGAAGTAAAAAACGCGTATCATACGCAAATTATGTAACAGAAAAAAAATGATACAGATTGGTGTCAAATTAATAAATCAATTAACGCCTATGATAATAAGGTTTTTTTAAAGAAATAATATTAAGTTTTATTAGGGTTTTTTTTTTCTGATTAGTGTACCTACCTTATAATATTTTCATAATATTTTTCTGTCTACGTAAGTCCTCATTCATAGCTGTTTTTAGTAATTTGGTATCTGTGAAATATAATGTAGAACTTTAGCATAATAAGAGTTTTGTCGTGTTGTGAAAAAAAAAATAAAGGCGAATCAAAAAAAAAAAAACGTAATTGCGAACATTATTTTTTGAAACTTGTGTTTCTTTCGGTAATAATTAGTGAAATAAGTGAAATTTCATTGATCACAAAATTGGTAGAAAACTTTTTTAAATTAAACGGTTTTATGTACTAAAAAATAATGAAAAAAAACTGTGTTCTACATAAAAAAGCCCTTTCATTTGATCCCCGTAGAGGGGGATGTGTAAAATAATCTGCTAAGTACGAGTAGGACTCGCGCATGCAGGTTTCCGTACTGTATGGGAGCCACCCTTAAATATTTATTTAATTTTATTTTAATTATTGACTATTGAATTGTATTTACATCTAAACATTCTGTGAATATTTCAAGCATCTACCTGTTACCATTATTAATAACGAGCGAAAAACGGTTAAAAAATCAGGTTTGTTGTATAGGAGCCCCCCTTAAATATTAATTTTATTGTGTTTTTAGAAATTGTTGTTATAGCACGGCAACAGAAATACATCATCTGTGAAAGTTTCAGCTTTCTAACCATAACGGTTTATGAGATACAGCCTGGTGACAGACAGACAGACGGACAGCGCAGTTTTAGTAATAGGGTCTCGTTTTTACCCTTTGAGTACAGTACCCTAAAAATATAATCCGCCATATTGTCTTTACTTAAATACTGAATAAAAAAAATTGTATTGTCATTGAAACTAGAGCTGTGTATCAAATATCATATCGATATTTCCTCGGGAAGGGGGTCATAACTAGGTTTGACTCAAAAAACGGGCAATGAAGTTAAATAAAACCGTACGATAAACTGAATTACGTGCACGTGTATGGACCAGTGATATTTTATGGTGAAACATGTGTCTTCATATTGCAACCTAAGCTCTAAGACAACCTAATAAAAGCTTTTAGTTTGATTAAGTCAACACTGTTTTACTGAGGCATGACTTGGACTTGACCGTGATTTTCTCTTGGACTTAGACTATGACTATGGCAGTATGCATAAAATTTGAAGATTTTGACTAAAACAATAAAGAAGCAGCCAAAAGGCTACAAATCCTAACCGGTACATTATAAGGGAAATAAAATATCATAGCGGTATTATTAAAAACATATTACCGGTCGATTAATAACTTGTATAATAGAATACGTTATTATATATTTACTTCTGCTTGTCAACATATGGCCTTTAAATTCCATAGCCATGTACAGAATATTATTGCAAAAGATCAAGTAGTTTGTATCGAGCCTACATGATTCCATACTTCAATTAATGAATAAATTCAATGTACACAAACACCTACGTACCTTAGCATTTAAATAAAATATTGATATAATACACTTACCTATTTATTAACAGAACTTAACATTTATTCGAAACTAGCTGCACCCTGCGGTGTTACTCGTACCTGCGCTAGCCCGGGATAAAAAGTAGCCTATGTGTTTATCCCACCTTCTTACCGAATTTCATCCAAATCGGTTCAGCCGTTTGTGCGTGAAAGAGTAACAAACACACATACATCACAAACTTTCACGTTTATAATATTAGTACCTAGGATAGGATGACCACTCCATGTGCTCTCGATTTGTATTAACGATCCATGTTTGCACAGCAAGCGGAATGTGTATAACGATTTATCTACAGGTTTTTTTTTTGACGTTATAACGTGAAACGTGTTATAAATCTATGAACGACGGCTGCATGCATGATAAAAAAAAGCGAAAGCGATCGAGAAGCACGGCCTTTGGCTTATTTCAGTTGTTGATTCGATTCAACAATGTTTTTTTATGACGTTATCCAGTAAAATTATCGTCCGTAGGTAAACCGACTTCACAGACAACTATGTTTTTTTTATAATTTCAAATAGGTTGGCGTTTGACCGCATACTGCCTTATGTTAAGCAGAATGTGGTCTAAGAAAATAGATAAGTATAATCTAGGTTAGCGTGCTGTAGCATATTATATTTATTACACCTATATTTACTCAATATTTGAACACACGTGTTTTGCTCTAGCGGAAAGACAGACTCAGGCAAAGCGCTCCACATTCTGGCTGTTTGGATTAAATGAGGATTCGAAACGCTTGGTTCCAACCCGAGCAACGCGCTAAAGGTAATAATTAATTAATATTAAAAAAATATTCTCTATTGTCTTTTGCAAAGTCTAAGAACTTTAAAGGTTATTCGACGACTAATCAGAATTTCACTACTGCAGAACTTAGTACAATAGCTAATAGTTCATAACTACAATTCAAGGGTATTTTCAGCAAAACTTCAAGATGTGGAATATTTTTAACTTACTTCCAAAAAGGAGGAGGAAAGTCACGGACTACATCTAAGACAAATTCCAGAAAGTTCGCTCGTTTTATAGCAAATTCGACCAAAAAAATACAAAGTTACCAAGCGTATAATCTACGAATCGTGCTAGTAATGTCTTAATGCATTCAATGTTATATAACATGGTGGCCGGTGGCAGAGTTACGTGTGACCTTGACTTTCACCTTGGAGGGCAGCTTGCGGCCGCGGTGACCACGCGACGTGCTGGGAGGTTGCTGCAGAGCCTTGACCTTCACCAGCAGCCAGCGCCGCCGCACCACGCATATGCATTATTACTCTTATTTCAATTCGTTGATTGTCGATTTGAAGCCGTAGTGGTTTGGTTGTGTTCTTATTCTTATTCGGTGTGGGAGCGATAAGTCCTGCACTGACATCCCGCATGGGATATTGTGTGCATTCCCATTCCCCTCCAGCGTCTACCCGAGCCAGCCCATCCCCGAGCGTGGCTCTAGGCCGCTGCAGCAGTGGCTTGGTTGATTTATGAAATGATGGCGATGTAGATGCGGTCTAGTGGTATTAATACCTCTCACACAACTGTGGTCAAAATCAAATCCCGGTCCCGTACCAATAAGTCATTCGGAACTTAGGCACGGAATTTACACCACTGGCTTTTCGGTGCAGGAAAACATCGTGAGGCAACCTGCGTATGTCCGTAGAAGAAATTCGATGGCGTAGTTGATTAGGCCAAATTTACCACTCTGGCCCAGGGCAGGCTGGTGGATTTGGCCCTTTTGTGGGTAGTTCTACGTCTTACAGTGGACTATTAAAAAAAGGTTGGCACATGTACAATTTTGGATTTGTTCGGATTCTCTCTAAAGCAAAATCGAATCAGCATTGAATGAGGATATCTGCAAACGAACCAAAGTTACCGACATAGCCCAGCAGATTAGCAAGTTAAAATGTTTGTACGGAAATTTATTGCAAATACATATGGGTACATAGTTCAGTTAAAAACTAGATTAACTAAATATATGGCAAATATACCCTGTATTGAGGGCGCAGCAATAGCAAGTACAAACGTAAGTAGGTACTATTAAAACATTGTTACCGTACAATATTACATACTTAATTTAGGTACATCCACAATAACACAAGGTACAATTAAATTTATGGCATTTTAATTTTAGACACCAACAGTGGCATTGATTAACTGCAAATGGCAGTGGTAGGGCACATAGTTCGAAGAACGATTCCCGATGGGCCCGTAAAGTTCTCGAATGCAGACCACGAATCAGCAAGCGCATCGTAGGACATCCACCGACTATGTGAGCTAACGATATAATTAAAACCGCAACATCGCGCTGGATGTAGGGTGCTTCCAACCGGCCTTATAATAGAAATCCTGAGGATAGAAGGATGTAAAGATGGATTAAAAAATGTCGTAAACTGGAAAAATAACATGTTGCTTACTTATTCTTAAAATAAAACAATGCAGCCAGCATCTTGGGCCGCTTCCAACTGGCAGTGGGCTTGCACATTTTGATTATCTTTAGATCTACAAGGGTCAATTGCTTTTAACGGAGTAGTAGCTTAAGTACATATTATTATGTAGTATTGTTGTTGTTGTAATCAATAAAAGCACTTACATTATCTTTACAAGCTTTTATTTAGTTTCACCTGTCACGTTGTCATCATATCTTATAAATTAAATTTGATCCACTTCCCCGTTACCGATTGAGCTAAAATGTTGCATACATGTGTAAATTGCGTGACAATGCAATATTAAGATGACATGCTGCTGATCTGATGATGGAACTGGAAGGTGGCCAAAGGAACTTCGCAATGAAACAACACAACCTCATCGAGTTTGGGCTCATTTGAATTGTCTTGGCAAGTAGTTTGTCTTTCAATGGTAACCAGGGTCTGATGATGGAGCTGGAAGGTGGTCATCGGAACTCTGTAAGTAATTAAACAACGCAACCCTATCGATTCTCGGCTCGTTTGATTCGTCATGGCGAATACTTGTTCAGTAAAAGCTTTCTTAAAAAAAAAAAAAAGGTTTTTTTAATGCAATTCTTATTCAAAGTGGGTTGTTAGGGGCTTATTTTTCAAGTTCGAACGACTGGGAACGTATACGGAACTTTGACAGCTAGTATGAAAATACTCTCTTTTAGATATCTATGTAAGTTGCGAATGCTCCATAGAAGTTCCGTACACGAACAAACATTGCGAAGTTGAAAAATCCGGCTCTACCTGTGGTACTCTTCGGGATGCAGATTCTTATTCATGTCCTTCTTGAAGCATCCTGAGTTATAGTTTTACGTAAAGGCTATGGAAAAGTATTTCACATCCTGTAGCTATATATAAATACCATAGAGATATAATAGGCTCCTTGGTTCCATTTATTTTGAAAAATATATATAGAAATACTAGCTGACCCGGTGAACTTCATCTCACCATCTGTCCACTGCAAGGATTTTTGTTTATGTAATACATCCATGGTCAACTGTCAATGACAATTTTTACATGCAGAAACATTTTGTATGGGAAAATTAAATTCGTGATTTTATTAAATACTTACTCGCTCCATTTCTACAGTTTCTCACCGTCAAAACCTTCCCTTAAGAACCACAGATATTTCAAAACCAAAATTTGCCAAATCAGTTCTACCGTTCTCGAGTTTTAGCGAGACTAACAACCACGATTCATTTTTATATTTATAGAAGATTTATGTGAAAATATCTACTGTCAATACTAACGTAACTTGGCAACTTACTTAAACTGAGTTGCATACCTGTGCTCGCATTACTGAGATATTTTTCATATTTGTACTACTAAGTTAAGCTATACAAGGTTATCCAGAACAGGTGCACATACTAAGCCGATAGGGGCTGATTCGGACCGTCCGCGTAATTATGAACTATTATACTTTTACTGTGGATCCTTTCTACTTAGTATAAGCAGTTTATTTAAATCTATACCAATATTATAAAGAGGAAAGATTTGATTTTTTGTTTGTTTGCATTGAATAGGCTCCGAAACTAGTGAACCGATTTGAAAAATTCTTTCACTGTTGGGAAGCTACACAAACCCCGGGTGTCATAGGCTATATTATAAAAAAAATAGGGAGTCTACTAGTAAATTATATTATTAAAAATAATAAAAGTCTGAAAAAATACTTAAGAGCCAATGCTTTGTGCGTTTCTATCTCACTTATTTCAATATTTTAAAATATAGTTACCTATGTTAAATACTTACATATATTTACATCAAGAATACAATTTACAACTGTTGAATAAAATTTTCATTTGTATCTAAACTAGTTTGTGACATAATTCATAATAATATGTACATAACCAGAACGATAAAGATTTAATACTAGCTGACCCGGCAAACTTCGTTTCACGCAATATCTTTGTAAATTATAGCCTACGTGTTATTATGATGTATAAGCAAAGCAAAGCTATTGCAAAGTTTCATCTCAATCCGTTCAGTAGTTTTTGCGTGAAAGAGGAACAAACATCCATACATACAAACTTTCGCGTCTAAAATATTAGTAGGATTTTTGTAATAAATTTTATACTTTTTAGGGTTCCGTACCCAAAGGGTAATAATCGGCCAAGTATTGATATTGATATGTCTGTATATATTTTGTACAAGTATTTATGACTCTTTATTCAAGTATTCTTTATTTTGTTTCAATTAATTTCGCTATTATTGTACACCCCGTCCTTTACCTTCCTCTATAATCCTTTCCTCTCTAAATCAGGTTGCCTGGAAGAGATCGCTCTAAGCGATAAGGCCGCCGATTGTCGCACTATTTTAATTATATTGTACTCTTTTATTGTAATAATTTCGATTGTGTGAACAATAAAGCGTTTCTATTCTATTCTATTCTATTTGAGGGGGGCTCCCATACAGTACGGAACCCTCCGTGCGCGAGTCCGACTCGTACTTGGCCGATTTTATTTTTATAATTTTCTACCATCACATCAGCGACCTTAGGGCCTATTCTGTGCATCACATCTCTAGAACACTAGCATAGTGTCTTCGCCTTAATAGAGACAATAGGAAAATTGTGATGGACACATTCTTAACTAACCGTGTGAATGAAGTCTCTGTTTATAATCGACAATTTTAAGCCCTTTTGTATCGAGTGTAATTTCGTCTGCAAGCGGCACGCAAGCGGACTTCCTACCGGCATCATGTCATTTAATATTTTTCTGCTAAGGAAGTAAGTTCGTATAGACCTAGTTAAAGAGTTTTTAAGCCACTTAACTTATGCCTCTGACATGGCTAAACGGTAAAATTAACACAGCGAAGTCATGCACATGTTTTCAAAAATAAGACTTGTAGATGTTGGCCGTTTTGGAGATAATTCCATATGACAGAAAAAAGGGCTCCTGTTTAAAGATTGAAAAGATAGTATCGAGTGTCTTTATTTTGTTAAAAAATATAGGTAATTTGAATCATAACTGTAACGGTAGATAAAGCACTGTTTTGTTAAGAACGAATGCGAGATCTTGCCCATTATACTTTCATCAATTAATTAATTATCATTATAAGGATCAATCTAAAATTGTGACAAAGTTTCTCAGCTATAAGCCGAGAATTCTTTCAAACAATTATAGATTTCTAAGAACGCTTCGTGTCCAGGTCGAGGCAAAGCAAGATATTAATAGTTTGTCGACAACCTTAACTGATAAAATAGGTATTGATCCTTGTTCCCTGATCTGTGATATTGAACGTTAATCGCCAGATATTCAGCATTATCGTCCTACACCCATAGGTCTCTCTTATAAATGTCCAAAAGAGCGACTGAGACTTTGACCGGCCTAAAAGGTGTGCAAGGCGAAGCCGAACGTCAGAGCGCTTACACAATAAGGCCCCAGGTCGTCTTTTGATGTTGTCGGTGGACGTCCTACGCTGCGCTTACCGATACGTGATGTCTCTATGCAAACCTCCATCTGACATCAAATATATATTTTCTCTTGTTGTTATGTTCTTTTAAAGCACTGTCGATAACTTAGATTCTACTGCGGATATCTTTATTCACACACTCACACACACACACATACACGTACCAAATTCAAATAACGAAGTTTCTTACCTTTGATGTTATTATACAATTTCCGAAGGTACCCTATGTTAATGTAAATTTTGTAAGCAACCCTGAAACACAGGCCTTATCTTTCAGGGTATCTTTTAGTACAAGTTTTTGAAAACAAATAAATGGTTATTAAAATTCTATATACCTTAAGGTTTTATTATTCCTCGTGGTTTTCCTAGATAGTGATTGCCCTTTCTAGTAATCTAGGCTACTTCCTTGTTAATAAATCACTATCACTACTTACATAGTATAAAATAAAGTCGTTTCCCGCTGTCTGTCCCCATGTATGCTTATATCTTTAAAACTACGCAACGGATTTTAATGCGGATTTTTTAAATAGATAGAGTGATTTAAGAGGAAGGTTTATGTGTATAAAACACCTGTGCGAAGCCGGGGCGGGTCGCTAGTATTTTATATGTTGTAAAATAAATTCTTTTGTCACATAGATGATGAGATGCTACTGTGTACTGTGTACTACTTTGCTTCATAATTCCATGACGTAGATAGAATTTATGATTTTATTATTACTGTCTTTTTTACTTTTAAAGTTTTAATGAGGCCAATATCTTCACTTCCTTTGTTTTTTCTTGTTGTTCTATCAAAGTAGTTCAAGAACCGCTATACCTGACTAGGTATAGTCTGACCGTTTAACTGAGAACCTCGCGAGACAGGGACAGAGACAGGTGCGAGCGGCGGGTCCCCGCCGTCCCTGTCTCGCGAGGTTCTCAGTTAAACGGTCAGACTATAGGTATATTTATTTCATTGTGTAAATAAAATTATTACTATTTTAGGGATCTACCTAAATACGTAAACTACGTAGGAATTCTTATTCGAAGATAAAAAATAAGTGTCACCTCAAAATTAGAAAACTACCTTACTTGGATGTTTTGTATAAAATATTATTATCTATGTGTATTAACATTTTGTTGTCCTGCATGGAGTGTTTTTAGAAAACACTCCATGCAGTCTTAGAAGGACCATTAATTCTATTAACGAATTTTCCCAATAACTAATTCTAGAAATGCCTAGTCCTACTTAAAGGTGTTCCAGCTAAGGAACCCAGCTGACTGACACCGGGGTATTGTTGTAAACTGGCTAGGTCAATAACCTGTATTATAAGAGCCAGTACCTTCCTATTTACAATGACTGCTGACAAAAAATAATAATTTTAGTTACACAGAAATGAAACGAAATGTTTTCTTATATCTATAGTTATTAGGCTTATAGTAGAGCTATGTAATAATTTCTATGTGTGTGTGTGATACTCACACACACTCACACACATAATGTGATACAGCAGATGATGATAATGATGATCTGTGATGTAGGTACGCTTAAATTGGAAATCTAAAAGGAAAACAAGTCATTAGTAAAACATTTACATTCGTACTTAAATAAATTAACACAAAATACGTACCTAAAAAACAAATCCTAATATTTTTATTGTGTGTAAGTAACTGAAGGAAAAAACAATAAAATCATGACAATAATAGTACCTACACTGAACAATAGCTATCATTTGGAATGTATTTGCTCACATTGTACTAGTCATGTAATTATTTAAAAATAATGTAGCAAATTAGTTGGCCTTAGCTACCTAACCATGAGCCTGAAGTATTAGCCCTAGGTTCCACTAAAGCGAAACGGAGCAGAGCGAAGCGGAGACGGGAAGAACTGGACAGTGGATTTGACCGCTTCACAGAGCTATTACAACTATAGAGATAGCGCTGATGTCTCTTGAGGCAATTCTCAACCGCGATAATGTATGGACAATCACCTATAGGACCTATACCTATAGGAATTTGATACTATCGGGACAAAAACACGACAGCTAGCTACTGAATCGAGATGTTTTTAATGTCTCTTTCTACCTCATGCCCTAAGACCAAATATAAAAATCAAGACAGAATGTTGTGAACAAAACAAGTGAGGCCGGCAAAACTACGCCTCGCCGTGTACTGACACAGTCACACACATATAAACGTACAACGAAACTCGCCTTGGTTTGTCAGGCGAAATACGGCGGCGCAACATCTACACACTCACCACATGTATGACAACTAGTGATAGAGATAGTCCATACATTTTTAATTTGGTCTGAGCTCTTGCCATTTTATATCAATGCTTCTCTGCCTTTCTTTTCTCGATCGACCACATTATACCTCTGGTATCTCTGTGGGCCGATTAAATCAATTATTATTCATTAAATTGACGCAAACTACGCCATAAGGACTAGATATTTGTCATTGCTCACTCCTCATCCCACTCGATATCGCGACTAGGGACTCAATGAGAGCCGGAAAATCAGAAAGTTATCGGAATAGGAAGTTCGATAGTGAAAGTCATTTTTTCGTTTTGAAACTGAGCTCCAGCTCCGCTTAGCTTTGGTGCAGCAGCGAAGTATTATTTTGTTGTTTTTTACATTCGCAAGAGCACCATATGTGAATAGGAAGTATGCTATTAAATTAAAGCTTAAACCGGAAAAACATAATCAATTTACGGAAATTGGTGCTAGGTAGTTGAAAGGTACAACATTTTTAGCCAAAACAGTACCCGTACGTATGGTAAGATATTTCGAACAATTTTTAGTTTATTTTTTTAAAGCCGGGTTCAAAGCCCGATCGCGTACCAATGAATTCCTTGGAATGTATGTACGGAATTTCACATCACTGGCTTTTAGGAAAACATCGTGAGGCAACCTGCATATGCCCGTAGAAGGAATTCGATGACGTACGTGCACCAACCACCAACCGGCACTGGGCTAGCATGGTGGATATGGCCCAATCACCCTTCGCGGATAGGCCTACGTCCTGCAGTACTAAGGCACGGTAAGCTAAGGAGCCCAGCTGACTGACGGGTATTGTTGTAAACCGCCAATGTAAAGGAATAATAAAAATGTAGCTTTTAGAAAATGTTTGCGTGTTTTGTGCTAACCTTCCCGGCTATTATGGGTCCCTGGTAACTACTTGGATATCTGTAACCAGGAGCTTGTATAATATTTAAAACTTGAGAAGTGCCTACAAGAAAATAATTATATTTCGCAAAAAATGTCAAAACAGCCTTCCATCGTGTACAAAATTCGAATATTTCGCTCGAATTATTTACATTACTGTTGATTTATCAAAAACGGCTCAGCCGATTCCTGTTAAATTTAAATGGGACTACCTCTGGAGTATACCCTTTCGAACTAAAAAATAATTTTTCGATTCCGATCACAATTGGCGAAATTATCGATGTTCATCGTGTACAAAATTCGCATATTTCGCTCGAATTGCTTACATTATTGTTGGTTTTTTCAAAAACGGCTCAGCCGATTCCTGTACAATTTAAATGGGACTACTTCGAAAGTAGACCCTTTCGAACTAAAAAATAATTTCGTCGATTCAGTTCACGATTGGCGAAATTATCGATGAACATACACAAAAAAATACATACACACGAATATAGAACCTCCTCCTTTTTGCAAATCAGTTAAAAAAAGAAGACTGTGTGTATGTCGATGACTCATAATGTAAATAAATAGATATTTATTTATTTATATTTGTTTAATACACAACACAGTAACAAGAAAAATTTCTTACAAACAAGTCTTTACTTAGCTAAGACCCCTTAAGGGTGCCTATATTATTTATCTCATATTTTATTGCGCGATATTGGTCCCATAATACAAGAATAATGCGCTCAAAAATATGCTATAGAATTTTTCTACGCGAGGAATGAGCCAACTAATCCAGCGGCGTCGACAAGCTGAAACAAAAACACGGACCTAAAGATTCGTATATAATTATACAAACTAAAACCAATTGTATTGATGACATAATAGGTACGTTTATATGTTTTTCTAACTCATAAATCATGTTCGGAGGAAACGTCCAGCCTAGAACTTAGACCAATTACTCATAACCTTATCTATCGTAGTCGCGAACCTAAAAAAGGAAAATGAGATAAATTACTGCAATTTAAGAGGAGGGTAACACTTTTCGTTCTGTGTCATACCTACTATCTTCCTAGTAAATAATTATTTTTTGCAAAAAATAGCATGACCGGCTGCACCCGTGTACATAATTCGCGAACATTTCTCACGGATCGATGTAGCATTATGCACATTATTGTTGAGTTATAAAAAAAAAAAAAACTCAGTTTATTTCGATAAAATTAAAATGGGACCAATCTCGAAGTATACTCTTTCCAATAAAAAAAGAATTATTGAAATCGGACCATCATGAAAAAATTTATGCGTGGTTATACAAAAAAAAAACATATGCGTCGAATTGAGTACCTCCTCCGGTTCGTCGGTCAAAAAATATATATGCTAGATGTATCTCTAGACGACGGACATATACTAAGTATAGCCTTATACTCATTAATTAAATTTGCATTAATTAGACTGCCACGGGCTTTATATCTACATAATCGTTCTATTCTATCTATTCTTTCAGTAAGTATTTTAGTAGTGTACGATTTGTAATGTAGGTTTGATTTTTTTTGTATGATTTAAAATTAGGACAAACACTCACAGGATTTTTAATATTATTATAGTAAGAGTAGTAAGGATTAGTGCGAGTAAAATACGAATTTATCAGAAATAAATAATTTAAGAAATAAATAAATAGGTCCGTGACCAAGCACGACTGACGGGACTCAGTGGGGACGTTGAAAAAAAAGATATTTATTTATTTATTTTTGTTTAATACACAATAGTAAGGATTAGTGCGACCAAAAGACGCAAACGTGTGCACAAACGCTCTTAACAATAAGTAGCCTTGACCCGAACAGCACAAGCGAACGGTCTGCTGCTGCCAGGAAACGAGGACCGGTTCCTTCGTGACTTTACTGGACTGCTGCTTTGGCGGCTAGTTCGCTTTGAGACTCACTTTCTTAATTGCTTTATTAGTACGAATAAATTATACGAATTAACCTTTGTATTAATTACGCTTTCAAAAAGCAAAAGACGATCATATATGAGTAGTCTTATAGTAATTTATTCATAACACCATTTGTTACAAGTCAAAAAGTAAATATTACATTAGGCCACTATACAATATAGCATGAAATAAAAATAAAAATAGAAGAACTTAACAATTACCAAATCAGTCACTAAATCTTAATAGAATTCAGGTATTTTTAAAAAGTCATTTACGTCATAAAATAGTTGCTCATGTAGCCAACATTTTAATTTATTCATAAACGACCCAGCGGAAGGTGCATCCCGAACTTCTACGGGTATTCGGTTGTATATAGCGGGCCCACCAATACTCGTATATACATACCTCTCCGATTTCGCCAGCCTACGAGGAGTCACCAGTTGGTTTTTCCTGGCATTGCTTCTTAAATTTAATCTAAAATAGGTACCTTTCCTCTCAAATAATTCTAAATGGTAGTGCGTGAAAAGGGCCACCTGATAGATTAGTTCGCACGGTAGCGGCAGTACACGCAGTTCCCTAAAGAGCTCCAAACAAGACACGGCGTCCGAAACCCCGAAAATGGCCCGCACAGCCTGTTTTTGCATAGAAAAAGCTCTCTTGTACTTCTCTAATGCTCATCACATGCACATAATATCACAATAAACTTTATTATCACTTTTTTGGTCTTTCTTCTCACTTCTGCCGCTTACCATCATCAGAACTGTAAAATGAATCATTAACTCCTTTTAAAATATTAATTTCGTAGTAAGTGGTATCAAATTATATCGAACCTTTTCAGGAGAAAACATCGTAAGCTAAAATGCAAAACTTGCATTTTTATCGTAACCTCTTGTTCAAGCGGTTTTAGGCTTTAAGAACTCTTCTGTAATAATATTTTTTGGCAAAAAATCGCAATATCGACTTCCACCGTGCTGTACAGAATTCGAATCGTTTGCCAGAATCGATGTGACATCCATGTATTTTATTAGTCTCAGTTATGAATCTTAAATGTTTTCGTAAGGGTAGCAGACCTATTGAACGGCTTGTAGTTTTAGACGACAATCACATCAATATATTTTAGAATAGGTATGAATATTAAACTTAATGTTATGACTAATATTTACAATGGTATGAATCCTGAAATCGAGAAACAGATTTCGAACTATCTGTTTAAAACATGTTAGTAGTCTTCAAATCCACTATGTATGAAGAAACATTCGGAAATTAGCGTAATAAGACTCAAAAACTGATGTTGAAAATCAAACAAAGTCTAACTTAGCTACACACAGTTCTGATATGAAGTCTATGGCTTAAACTATTTAATAAATTGACAAAATATAATCTAAAAGCTGATATTAAAAAAGGAAAGCTGTTGTTCATGGAACCACTAAAAAGTATCTAAGATACCAAATTTCATTACACACAAGACGAATATTTATAAATATTTAGTAAACCGTTGCAAAACAATAATATAATTGATATAAACTCATAGAGTAACATTAATAATTATTATTGTACACACGTACTGTACACACAATTTTACATAAAGTATTACATGATGAGAATATTTAGTTAAAGTGAAAAAATTACAAATGTATACTTAGACTGAAACTTCAGAAACATTGCTCAAATCAAAAAATATAATTATGTCTACAATAACAAAATGATCTCAGTCATTAAAATGTGCTACGTGCGTAGAGTCACGTATCGTTTTAAACAGGTTTCTAACCCTTGTAAAAAAGTTAGAAGCTATTTTATTTTAGTTCAAGGCTAGGATTTTGATGAATATGTATTCAATTTTGAAAATATTTTTGATTGCTTCCTACATTTTTTGATGCTGTTATCAATGTTATTTCAAAATACGAGATAAACCGGTCGTTTACCATGATAACTTTAAGTAGCTACCTGATGCTCAGCTAGTTTTTTATTCTAAATAGGCTAGATTTTGTGCACATTCTACTTGCAGTGAAACTTAAGTTAAGGGAAAGATTAAGAAAACGTGCATACGAAATTCGATGACACATGTGAATCCACCATTTTGCACTAGGCCAGCGTGGTGTGGCTCAATGAACCTTCGTGGGTAGTTCTAAATACAACAGAGGAAGATTAAAACGCTGGTACCCTACAACATCAAGATTTGGATTATACCACTTTGCTATATCGGCCTTTTGCTAGTCCCCAGCTGAACATACGAAGGACGATAGGGTCATATTTACAGCGCTAGCCCCATGCGGGTTGGAGGATTTACATACGCCATCGAATTTCTTCTACGGACGTAAACAGATTACTGTAAGATATAAATGAAAGATATGGAAAGTGTGTACTAAACCAATAGGCCGTGATGGTACTGACACCCGCCTTACAATCGTGAGGTCGTGGTTTCAAATCCCGGTCCCGTACCAATGAGTTCTTTGGAATTTATGTACGGAATTCCACATCACTGGCTTTTCGGTGAAGGAAAACATCGTGAGAACCTGCATACGTCCGTAGAAGAAATGCGATGGCATTTGTGGATCCACCAACCCGCACTGGGCCAGCGTGGTTGATATGGCCCAATCACTCTTCGTGGGTAGGCCTACACTACAGTACAGTACTTAACCAAAAGATGTAATTGCCTGTCTATAGTCTGACCATTTAACTGAGTCCTCGCCTGCGCGGGTACAGGGGCGCGCGGGTAGACGACAAAGGGGGACTGAGACCGGTGCGGGCGGCAGGGACCCGCCGCCCGCACCGGTCTCAGTCCCCTTTGTCGTCTACCCCCGCGCCCCTGTACCGCGCAGGCGAGGACTAAGTTAAACGGTCAGACTATACCTTATGACATCATCATTATTCATCATGAACAACTTTATGTAACCAACCCAAAAATTAAGAACAATTCCGCTGTACCATTATTACCAGCATACCAGTTTTTAACCGACTTCCAAAGAGGAGGAGGTTCTATTTTCGTGTGTATGTATTTTTTTTTGTGTATGTTCATCGATAATTTCGCCAATTGTAAACCAAAACGAAAAATTCTTTTTTAGTTCGAAATGGTATACTTCCGAGGTGGTCCCTTAATTCAAATTCAAATTTTACAGAAATCGGCTGAGTCGTTTTTGATAAATCAACAATAATGTAAAGAATTTGAGCGAATTTATCGAATTTTGTATACGATGGAAGGCGGTTTTGCCATTTTTTGCGAAAAATAATTATTCATTGCGATCTGAATCACTTCCTTTTGGTTTAGTTCTGAATCATCCTGTATTATGAAACTATTGTAATACCATAATATAATTATTAAATAAAAGTGTATTGAACACTTCAGTACCTAATGCCTAAAACGTCAATAAGCAATGAAAATTATTACCATATTTACTCTACAATATTATAATATTCTTTGTGGCTCGACGTGAAAAGGCATTTAGATACTGCATTTTAATACAAATAGGTACAAAGTTCCTGCTGCCAGATGTGAATTCTTAATGCAAAATGAATTTTTCAAAGATATCAGTGACAAAATCCCAGATCTAATCAAAATAGGTACACGTGCTCTGCTTGTACACGTGTAGAGAAGGAAAAGTAATTGCTAATTACGGAATTGCTTATTTTGGATTTAGCTTTAAAATATATACTTAAATACATATGTTAACCGTTATAAACTAAGCTTTGACTGAGTGGCTTCCAATAGCAGACAGGCGTTCCGTAGGCAGACCACCAGCCCGATGGGTCTACGACATCAGATCCATCGCGGGACACGCGTGGATAAGATCAGCCCGAGACAGGGAAAACTGGCACAAGGGAGAGGAGGCCTATACCCAGCAGAGGGTCGATACAGGCTGATGATGATGATGATAAACTAAGCGTCAATAAAGGTTTTTATAATCACTATAAATATTCTTAAAAACATAACACAAAACCAATCTTCGATCGTACCTGTTACAAAAGAGCCCAAAATGCTGGCAGCCTTGACTTGGCATTTTTTTTGGTTTGCTGGCTGCATTGCCCAGCCGGATGGAGATTCTAAATTTGTTTTTTACTTATTTTCTATTTTCTACTTTGGCTTTTATAACTTCATACTGAGCCTTTGGTTCTATTGATTGAGTCAAAATTTTATTTTAGTTTGTATGTTCGTTATATTTTGCGACAACGATCACATTTACTCTAAAAATTTGTTGTATTTAGTCTTTAGAACCATCTAAAATAATGCAGTGTTATTTTAAGCGATGAGTATAAAATGTGATTTGTAAATTAAGGAGAGCAAGGTTGTCTGGACAATTTCTAGCTGTCTAACATTAGGTTTTACGATATGTTTATCTATTTATATGTTATTAATGTATGCCATGTAAGTAAATAAAATAAATAACTGGATAAATTTAAGTCGGAAATGAATTTCACGATAAATAATTCATCCTACTAACAAATTCACAGTAATAGATGTTTTTCGGTCGGTTATTGGGTTTAGTTTTTACGCTACATGTTTAAAGTAGGTTTATAATATAATAATGTGGTGCAATGCAGTTCATGACAACTAATAGAATTCTTACTTTCACAGTGTTGAAATTTTTAAGTACGTAGGTATTTAAAATTGAGATCTAAACTATAGCTATCATACTGTCACATTTTAAGCAATTTGGTTCATAAATGTAGGCGATATAAGGCTTCGTGACATGGGAAGGGACCGACGGACAGACAGACTGACGGACACAATGAAACTGTTTTACTACGGAACCCTAAAACTTGATTATGGAAACTAGCGTGGATTTTGCACATTTCAACTGAAGTATAGCACAGGTGTTACGGTTTATTTACTAAAATATCTACTAAAATAAAGCGTGAGCAACACCTGTGCTCTACTTTAATTAAAATGAACCCTAAAAAGTTAGTCCAAGAGAAGGAAATGTGGAGATAGAGGTTTTTCCCATAGGAAGAGGCAACATGGAAAGGCAACAGATGAAGTTTAAGTCGTTTATTTACAAAGAAAAACAAAATAATGTTAAATAACACTTTCCTGTTATAATAAATATAGGTTTGCGTTTGATTACATACTGCTTGTTGTTAAGCAGATACCAGCAGCAGCTACTCAGAATCGACAAAATGTATGAAACAGCTGATTTTATTATCGAATTTTAGGTTCTGGATAAACTTTTAAGTACCTAAGTCTTACTCGTAAGTATGGTTGAAATGTAATACTGACGATAAACTTTTGGAGATGGTACAACTTCAACTTCATTAATAGTGAAACTATAGCTAACAAATATAGCAATAAAACTATAAACAATTATAGCTATCGCAAAAAATATACCAAATAATTAGCGGGCTGTTTAATTAAAAATAACGATCCCAATATAGAGATATCAACTACGCACAAGGAAGCAGGCGAAGCGGAGCCATTTCCTCTCAAAGTAAATAACAATAAAATTAAACTTATCGCTAAAACATTGATCAAAGATTTGTAATACTTTAACCACGTCGGAAGCAAATTCGCCACGTCGTGACCGGAACCGACAGGTCCTTGCTCCGATCAGCTTCGGTTTCCCTACAAAGGCTACTTGTCACATTTCCTAGAAACTGTACAATGCGCACTTACTTCCTAATTAGTAATATAATACTTGATAAGTCGATATGTAAAGCCAAAGCCACTTTGAGACAATGAACGAATGAGAACGACGGAAGCTCCGTCCCGACTTTGTTGACTTGACCTCACTGAAGAGTAGGTAACTGGTTTAAAAAGTTTAAAAGCAGTAGCAATATTTGGTTTAATTGGTTAATAAGCCCGATTACAGAGGCGCCATCGTAATTATATTAGCTAAATAGCATAGTTCTGTTTCTTTTTTACTTGAGGCATTCGATAGAGAGAACCCTTTTTACGTTGCTATTAAATTTACGCTGGCGCCTCTGTAATCGGGCTTTCTGTGTCCCTAATTTACCGGTGAAACATTACATTTTACGCTAAATATTATATTTTGTACAATATTAATAGGTTTTATATTTAGTGCATAATATGCCTATAATTATATTAGGTGGTATAGAATAACCATTCAATGTTTTTTTTTTTAATTTTTTAAGTTATGTAAATAAATCAACTGTCCATTTTTATAGCTTTTAGAAAAACTCTTCCTTGATAGATGGAACTTCTAGCGAAATCTGTCGTAGAGTCCTTTGACGTGTCCTATTTGACCTAAAATTCGAAAGAAAGCTAGTTTTCAGCTCGGAGAATAGAGAAACAGAGAAGCAGTTGAAAAGTAACAGAGTCACTATTACTATTCATTGGGTTAGATCTAGATTAAAGCGCTGCTTTAAGACAAAAATCCGTAAAACGTAATGTTTTTCGTCGCACAGTTAAGCGTAACCGTTACTGATACAAACTTGTAAAAAATACAGAGCACACAATAATAGTTCACAAGAGAGACTTTTCCAAAACTATTGCAAAAAATGTATGTGGTATCTTGAAAAAAAACTCACAAAAACAGCTTTACAAAAAAATCTTTCGTTTCGCATTTCTCAATACTTAGACCGATAACTACTACCTATATTTTTTTTAAATTATAAAATAAACGTATGGTTAGTCGCCATCTGGTATATATTTGAGCTACACCTCAGGCCATAATTATTTTAATTTCCATTCTTTACTATTTCTATTCGTGGTGGTCTAGTGGTAGTGACACCCGCCTTACAAGCCCCGGTCCCGTACCAATGAGTTCTTTGGAATTTATCTACGGATTTTCACACCATTGGCTTTTCGCTGAAGGAAAACATCGTGAGGAAACCTGCATATGTTCAAATATGAAATTTGATGGCGTATGTGAGCATGGTGGATATGGCCCTATCACCCTTCGTGAGTAGGTCTACGTCCAACAGTGGGCTATTAAAAAAGGCTGACAATGTACAGTATAGTTTTATACTCTTTTCAGAGGACTTAGTATGAGTTTGCATACTCGTAGTAAACGAAAACTAAAATCGTTTGCGCTCTATACGAGTACATGTTTGTTAGTTCTTTCGCGTTACTATCAGGAGCGCATTACAAATATGTATGAAACCATACAATAACTATTGAATTTTCCATTTACGAATGATTTTATAACAATTTTAGTCAAAAGCACGCTCAGTTTGATATCAGCCCTATAATTAAACTATGTACCGCTCAGGGCCGAACCGTGAGCTTAGAGGGCCCTGGGCTAATACTACCTACTTAGGGCCCACCTAGTTACTCAAAGTACTTAGCTTTTATGGTTAGTACGCTAATTTAAATAAAGTTTCAATTGTCGTACATTTCTTTTTCTTTCACTAACTGTAATTTTTGTTTTTCAGCTCCACTTTTATATTTCCTAGATTTTTTTTACTTGCGTTAGCTAGGAGGTCCCGGAATCGACGGGGCCCTGGGCTGAAGGTAAAAAAGCCATATGGTAGATCCAGCCGTGGTCCCTCCCGCTGTTGAACACGAGCATCTCCTCATTACAAAAAGGGTCCACGCAAATTGTAATAAACTCGATGACGGTAATAATGATATTACCAAACAAGTCTACTCAAAATATAATATTATAATCGAGCGATTTTCCAAGCGGATCGAAGTTTTTGCGGGCGCGGTCCACGCGCCATAACAACGAATTAATTACAGAGTTCATATCGGTAAGACTAATAGGCAAGAAATATCAACTTCCGCGTTTTTTATGCGAAACAGTTGGTAGCACGACAAAGGCGAGACACAGAACATTTTACCTTTAATGGTTGAAATATCTTTATAGATAATATGGAATGTTGATTGGAGCACGGACCCATGAGCATATGTTTGTTACTTGACTGCCAGGTGTCTGGTTGGAGATGTGGATTTAAATGTTGTTTTTTTTATAGGGCAAGTGCCTTTATTAACTACAATAACAAAAGAAATACATCATCTGTGAAAATTTCACCTTTCTAGCTATAGCGGTTCATAAGATATAGCCTGGAGACGGACAGACAGACAGACAGACGGACAGCGGAGTCTTAGTAATTAGGGTCCCGTTTTTACCCTTTGGGTACGGAACCCTAAAAAGGGTTGCCTTGCGATTTGTGGCCGCTAGTATTAGTAATTTAATAATATTTAATTTTCATAGGCAAACATATCATAATTATTATCCTTCATTTGTTTTTCACTTATGAATTCGTTGTTGTGTCTGACAGAATATATTCGTTATAAATTCGTTGTTGTGTCTGTAGGACGCTATTAATACCAAATGCCATAAAACTTTCACATTTATCAACAAAATTGCATGATATTTAAAATATAAATATGATAGCTTAAGTATAGATCTCAATTTAATTCAAAAAAAAAAAAATGAGAAAAGATTTCTTAAACGATTTTTTATCACTTGTAACATTTGTGAGAAAAGTACGAAAAAAGTATAGTCATTATAGACGAAGTTGAAAAAAGAGTGTAATTTCTAAATTAATTTATAATTAATTTCTAGAGTAAGCATGATATAATTTTCAAACTTTTTGAGATAATAGACCATAGGAGGTATTAAAAACTTGCCCTGAAAATTATTTTGAGCACTGTGGGATTATCACTTTCAATTTTTAAATTTGCACATATCTCAGAGATTACTGACCTCACAAATATATTTCATACTCAAAAAAAGTGTCTCAACACGCGTATGATACTCGTAGGCTTCCATAGATGGCGACGACGATTATGATGATGATGATTAAAACCAATTTTTACGATATCATTTTATTATTTTTACGATATCATTAGATTGTTGACTACTAGATAAATGTAACTGAGTATGAAATATGTTTGTAAAGTCAACGACCTCTAAGTTATGTGCAAGTTTAATAAATTCAATTTTCCTTTACAACTCAAAAAGTTATAATCCCACAGTGTTCAAAATAATTTTCTAAGAAAGTTTTTGATATGTTCTATAAACTCAAAAAGTTTGAACATTCTACCTTGTATACTTTTGAAATTAAGTGGGGGGACACACACACTCTGTTTTTAACTTCGGCTGCTCATACTCGTATCTCGTGTCTCGTGTCGTGTTTAAGAAACCTTACATAAACCCTATTCATCAGTGCCCCACATGAGGTGGTGGTGGTGGGTGAAGTTAAAAAAATGTTTCATCCCCACTTTACATGGGAGCTACCCCTTCTTCTTCTTCTTCTTCGTGTCGATGGTTCTAAGGTGATAGATCTAGGTGGTGATGATCTATCTAGATAAGCTTCGCCCAGTGGTTAGCGACTGCTACTCCAGGAGGGTTGGCTTCCACTAGGTCGCTCAGTGTGCAAGTATTTGGGCACTGAGGACAGGACAATAGGTGTTGCATTGCTAGCTACTCCTTATATGTACAGTATTTAAATTTTAAAGTATTTAAAAATGATATCTATACTTGAACTGTCAAATTTTTTTTTTTTTTTTAATCTTTATTAAAGTGCTTTTTCGCATAGCGAAAATGTCGCACTAGTAGAAAAACAATACAATAAATTATTTACATTAAATTAGTCCTATTAGCTAGACCTGCTTTCACCATGGCTAGTATCTTCTTTGTCTCATCAGATGTAGGTTGAGCTAAATACGAATTACATAAACCAATGGAACTGTCCTGGAATAACAGGCGTCTGGGCGCCTCGTTCCGGACGCATTCCATCAAAATATGGTAGGTATCTTCTATTCTCAAGCAGTCGCAACAGAGCGGCGAATCGGTCTTGCGCATGAGGTGGGCAAACATATTCAATGGAATGTGTCCGGAACGAAGCCGTAATAATAAAACTAGGTCCTGCCTACAGAGCCGACAGTTATCTATCCACGGCGAAACTGTCAAATTGTAAAAGGTCATGCAATTTGGTTTACAATGTGGAAGTTTTAAGGCTTTGTAACATTAGGACAGACGGACAGACGGGACACAACGAAGTTATAAGGTTTAATCGTTTTACTACGGTCAAAAGCGAGATGAGAAATAAGCTTGTAATGATTTAGTTAAACAGATGCAAAGTTTTCTGTTCAGAGAACTACTCGTAAATGTATAGCACATTACTATTCTAAGATCGGTCTTATTAACAACATGTTATTATACTTAAGGTGGTTCGATTTTCATACTAATCTATTTGACTATTCATGGGCGATGAGAGTATAATTTTACACTGAAATGACTATAGTTGGCTTTTAAATTAGTCTTTATTTGCGGCATTTCATCTTTAGTTGATGAAAACAGTAGATTAATAGTAGAAATAACATCGAATTTTAGTTCAATTTTGTCAATGTGTGAGTGAACACAGATAGTGTCGTACGGTGCCTATATTACAATTTATAGTTGTTTAGTAGCGGCACAGAATACATAATAGTAATTGTACGGCGACGACGCGCGACGTTGCCAGCTCGTGGCATAGGCGAGTCACGCGCTGTTGCCGCTCTTCTGTCTTCGGTCTTCTCATAATTCGCTCAGCTCAAAAATCAATTCTTGAAAAATATTGGACAATGTATTGCCAGTATTAGAATTTGGATAAATTATAGGGAAAATATATTACAAACAATAAATAATTATAGTACTATTATGTAAATATTATTAAAATATACCTACAACATACAATTTATCATTTTTTTACAAACGTCAATCGTCAAGTAATGTTCGTTGGTAAGCGCATCATTTGGGAACATCTGGACTGATTTGGTAATTTTTTTAATGGTAATATACTCCTACTTAGATTTTATGGAATGAAAGCTTGGAAGATAGAAGGAAAACATTATTTGAAAATACGATAATTTTCATGGATAATTTCAACTCATGGCGTTGGCAACACTGATTGCGTACGTACGCGCGTTTACAACGATTCGGTTTTTCTTGAATTCTTGTTTTCAGTGTTTTGTTTGTATGATACCTATAGTATCAGATTGCCATTCTATAAAGATTTTATCGGTGTTTTATACATGTAATCAGTCACCCAAAATAAACCATGGCACCACGTACTTTGCAAAAAGATTACAATAATCGGCCAAGTACGAGTCGGATTTGCGCACGGAGGGTTCCGTACTGTATGGGAGCCCCCCTTAAATATTTATTTTATTTTAATTTTATTATTTATTATTGAAGTGAATATAAAACTAAATATTCTGTGAAAATTTCAAGCATGTACTACCAGTTACCATTGTTAATATAGATCGAAAAACGTCTAAAAAATCAGGTTTGTTGTATGGGAGCCCCCCTTAAATATTTATTTTATTTTATTTTTAGTATTTGTTGTCATAGCGGCAACAGAAATACATCATCTGTGAAAATTTCAGCTGCCTAGCTATCATGGTTCATGAGATACAGCCCGGTGACAGACAGACAGACGGACAGACGGACATCGAAGGCTTACTCGTAGTATAGTCTTTTTCAAATAGCAAGTCACTTATGACAGGTCCATAGAACGTAAATTATCACGTAAATACGTCATGTGACGTCACACCAATAGTTGAATATTTCTATTTATCAGTGAAAACATTAAGCAAACTTACAAGAAAAACTACTAAAATAAACGACAAAGGACGCAAGAAATAGTATAAAGGTTATTGATTCGCGTATCCATTTTCGCGTTCACTTTTCAATTTAATAACATATTAAATTCGTTAAATTGTTATGTTACGTGCTATTGCCGATCGTGACGTCATGATAAGAGGGCTGGGAAATCAACTATTGTTGAAATCGAAGAATATCGAAAACAAAACATATTAATCGACTTGATAAGCATGGGTTATCGTTAATCTGTACCCCTAGTACAAAAATTATAAAATATGTAGTGCGTATTCGATACAAAAATGTATTAAAAACTTAGTTTCCATTTACCTCCGATGTTCACATAGACAATATAATGGATAATCAAATGATTATAAATCTGGAAGATTCGTCAAATGATGATAGCTCCGATGACGAAGTGGCGAGGACGTTATTTCCCAAATAAATCTTTTTTACCTGTCACTTTTTTATTTCTTTTTGATTCCTCTAAACCTATCGTCTAAGTAAGTCCTACTGACTTGTAGATAAATTCACAAAACACTTTTAGGTATATTGGTCGATAACTTCGATAAGTACGTAAAATCGATAGTAATCGGTAATTACAAATCGAATATAGGTGCGGTACATCACTACAATTATCAATGTATGTTTGACAGCTGATATTTCGGAAGTGTCATAAGTGACTAGCTATTTGAAAAAGACTATAATAAGGTCCCGTTTTTACCCTTTGGGTACGGAACCCTAAAAAAGTACCTAGCAGGAAGGATTTTTAGTACCTTCAGAAAATCCCCACTGGAACCAAAGTTACTCGTCGGTGAATCCGCTGCGTAAGAGTTGAATAAGTACAATTGTATTGCTACTTGTGTATTCATGATAGCTATATCATGGATCATGAGATACAGCCCGGTGACAGACGGACAGACAGACAGACAGACGGACATCGACGTCTTATTATTAGGGTCCCGTTTTTCCCTTTGGGTACGGAACCCTAAAAACCACCAATACTCTGGTCCCAGAAAAAAACGCAAACGAATTCGTGCGCAAATGAAACGATATCATGGAGAAAAAAATTACAAGTCGGTCCTGTCGTTATCAAATTCTGCGCTTACTACGTAACAGTATTTGATTTTTATTTAGAAGACAAAAAACATCGCAAAAAGAAACATGCTAAGCACGATTTGAAGTCGTTAACGCGGGATCAAATACCGGGACTCCTAACCACTGGTCCAAACTATGCAATGGAAAGTGCGTCGAAATTAGCGCATAGTTGGAACCACGTTCGAACACAACAAGAGCCTTGTCTTTGTGTGAGTGAGTAGTCTGCCGCGGCCCGCAATATTGCCCGGTACAAATTCAGTATTTTAAATAACGAAAACACAACTGAAATATAGCTGAGAAAATAGCAAATAATTCATTATTACCGGCAAATATATTACCATGAAATAATATGTACATTTTCATTTATAAAAAAATAAAATACGTCAAATTAGACCATCAGCGCCATCTATTGGCACTGATGTGCCTAGCTAACCGCAAGCAACCACCTTAAAGGCTCTAGGTATGTTTCAATCAATGTTGTACTTAGCTTGTATTTTTATAGCCTAACTAAATACCTAGTCGTCATTATGTTCTATTATTATGTTGGCATTTTAACACACCCAGTTGCGATGCAATTACATTGGTATTTAAATGTGTTTGAGCGTATCTAGTTCTTTTACATTTTTGACGTGACAACGTCTTATAAATTGGTTTGCCGGGTGACACTTCAAGAAACTGCGTTACGCTCCCCGCTCACACTTCATGCGCTCTCATTCGTCTCATTCGTCTCAAAGTCGTTGTCACGTAAAACTTTCGCCCGTATACCGACTTTACAGGCAACCAATTTTTTTTTTATATGGTTTTTAAAATAAGCTCATTAAATGTTAAGAGACGATTAGATCAAATCAATTTGATGGTTTAAACCTAGATCGGAATGGTGTACTTATTTATGATATTTGTTTTTTTTTTTATAAAGAGACCAGGACTCTTGCTGCATCTGAATAAAATAAGTTGTAAAGTGCGTGTCGAGGCACGCATATTACTTATTATGATCACTCTGGATGCAAGCCCCTTGCAAAAATACAATACAATACAACAACACTGTTGAAATCAACACAATATGGGAAAGCATAACAGAAAAAACAATGACGAAAAGGCACAAAAACTGACAGAAAAGCCACGAAACAAAAGGCCTTGTGTTTCGCTTCCAGGCAACCAATCTTATTGGAGATTCATAGGAGGCACCTATGTCCAGCAGTGGACGTCTTGTGGCTGATGGATGATATTATAAGCAAGGGTTTTTTTTGCTTTCAAATAGAAACTTTGATGTCATATATACGTCATAAAATTATTTGTTTTATCTGTATGGGCGGCGCCTTTACGGCACAGACAACACGGAATTTCCGTACGGATACTGATACCTGTCGATGGTAAAAATACGATTGCTAGAAAACGTATGATAAATCAGATATCAATTAATTACAATTTATGTCGTTACATTTATTGGCATTGGTAGACCGGTAAGATGCTGCGCACACGTGAGTCGTGCGTTTACAATAGCGAGTACCGGCTACTTTTTACCGACTTCCAAAACGGTGGAGGTACTATGTTCGTTTGTATGTATTTTTATGTATTTTATGTTCATCGATATCGACATCGTCTGAACTATTTTTGAAAAATCAACTTTAATGTAAAGCTGACTACATGGAAGACATCAATTCGTGCGATCTACTTATTCGAATTATGTACATGGTAGAAGTCGGTTATGCCATTTTTGGCGAAAAATAATTATTGTAGCGCTTTATGTAGGACTTTCTTGTTCTCCTAGCGCATAGGTCACATCTGATAGGTCATCCCATGTAGAGAACCTTGGTAACTGCTAACTGGATATATTATCATCACCTTAATATTAGCCATATATCATCTTTTGCTGGATATACAGGCATCCTTCTAGGGGCTTATTCTGTACATCAAAACTAACAACTTTTGTTCTGCGACTTTTGTCAAAACCCAAAAAAAGTCAGCTGTTCCATACATTTTGTCGCGGGTGATCGATATTTTCTATGGAACAACAAAAAATCTTTTTGAGTTATGACAAAAGCTGCAAAACAAAAGTTGTTAGTTTCGATGCACAGAATAAACCCCTGAAAGGATGCTATTTGATTAGAAATAACCCTGTATAGGTAGTCTATAGATCTCCAATAAGCCCGGTCGGAAGCGGCTTGCATCCAGCGCCTTCCTACCCTCTTATTAATTCTTATTTAGATTTGATCATGACTGAACCAGCCTTTTCAGGAAGCCTTGCTGGTCTAGTGGAAGTGACACCCGCCTTACAATCATGAAGTCGTTGGTTCAAATCCCGGTCCCGTACCAATGAGTTCTTTGGAATTTGTGTACGGAATTTCAAACCACAACATTCGACATTTTTTCGATTCCACAGTTATTTTTTGACATTTCTTGGCGCGCACGCTAGAATAGCTCGCAGGAGGCAGAATTTTTCCTACTTACTTAACACTTATTGTTATAATGTGGAAAATGTTCGCAATATCATTATGATTTATAATCTATGTGTTATTCTGATATATAAGCTATATAATTGCGAAGTTTCATCTCAATCCGTTCAGTAGTTTTTGCGTGAAAGAGTAACAAACATCCATCCTTACAAACTTTCACGTTTATACTCGTAATATTAGTAGGATCTAAACGCAACATCACTTTGTGTCTCGCGCCGGTTACAAAAAGTGTCTGCGTTTGCGCCCCACTAGGCGTGACTCGCTCGTAACAACAATCCGCTGAATAAATAACTGTTAACCAATGCATCCTGTACGATTAAATTAACTTGACAAATAGTTCCGTATCCGTAATAAATAAAAATAACTTGTTATATTTAATCTGGCGAATACTTATTACCTTCGCGATATTTTTGACATAGCTTACTTTTGTGCCGTTTGGGGTTGAGACTTCAGGTCCGTGGGGGCCGGACGCTCATACTCTATACAAAGATCTGGCCAGGCGTTTGGTAGAGGTGACACGTGACCAGAGTGCTGGCATCTATTTCGCCCAAAAGCTGAGTATTGCTATTCAGCGAGGCAATGCTGCCAGCATTCTGGCCACGTTGCCTTCTGCCGAGGGGCTTTTAGACTAGGTTTTATTTTATTTTGTGTTTTTTTTTAGTATTAGTTTAGTCATAGCGGAAAGGGTTATTTAAGTTTGTTTTTGTTTTCCTGTGTAAATAAATACTTACTAATAGCGAATGAAGAATTAACATCGGCCTTTGGTGAAAGAGTGGTCAGGTCAAACATCTTGGCGGTTGTAATGTTACTCGTAGCTACAAGCTGTGGATAACGTAATCATCGCGCAGTTGTTAGGTAAGTGAGCTTCAGTCAGGATTGGGTTATCCGTATAGCTTGTAGCTTCCTTAATTACCGTCATGATGTATGATTCGGGTTAAACGGTTTTGTAGATTGCTATTTTTGTATCACAAACTACCATTGGATACACCTGCAAACAGCTAGTGATGTCTGTCACTGGTTTGTCTAATGGCGGACCGTGATATTGCATAGATAGCGATACAAAGAGGCCTCCATACTTTTTGGGATTTTCATCCTACCCATAGTAATGGCGGCCACATAACATTAGACCTCCTCAGCCCATAGAATAAGAACAGTAATAGAAACCGTAGTAAAATAGCAAGAGACATACATCACTTTGTCCCATTTTAGGTCATTGTTTGTAAGTAGCTTCATGTCCCTAAACAAATGTCAATGTGATATTGCGATAATACTAAACCGATAACTGATTATTGCTCCAAGGATTATAGTATTTCTTTTTGTTTCATGTTGATGTTCGTTATTTTAGCACGTAGTGTGCGTGAATATCCGAACCTGAAAGAACAAAAATTGGATGTAAATTCACCCGTTTTCGAAATAAGTTTTTTTTAACCGACTTCCAAAATTTAATAAAAAAATTCTTTTTTTAGTTCGAAAGGGTATACTCCCGAGGTAGTTCCATTTAAATTTTACAGAAATCGGCTAAGCCGTGTTTGATAAATCAACAATAATGTAAGCAATTCTAGCGAAATACTCGAATTTCGTACGCGATGGAAGGCGGATTTACCGTTTTTTGCAAAAATAATTATTTCATTGTTTTCATGTTGATGTTTGTTATTTATTAACGCGTAGTGTGCGTGAATATCCGAATTATGAATCAACAAAAGTAGGATGTAAAGTCAACCGTTTTCGAAATAAGTCTATTTTTTTGCGAATCGTGAATTGTCTACCATATGGCGAAGAGGACAATGTGATATTTGAGGATTGAAGATCACTTGTGTCATTATAAGCTGATTTACCATAATGGTACCTAGTTGCTATACGTAGTAGGCAGACTCGACTCCAGTTTACGAAGCATCATGGCTTCAAGTAATCTTATGGAAAATCCACTATTATCTTACATCCGTGATCAAAATAAACTATAAATATTTTGCAAAAAGTGTTGCTAATCAACAGTCATTTTTAGGTTCTGTAGAAAGATTGACATGATCTTGAACATGATAGCACTAATTTTCATTCAACCTTGGTGAATTAATTTGCACACTATGGCGTGAGTCATTTCATTAATAAAATCCATATAATATTGTGAATAAAATACAAAGAAGTTTAGTAGTTTAACAAAGTATGGAGCGAACCAAACATCTTGGCAGCTACAAACTGCGAATAACCCAATCCTCGGGCAGCTGTTATATGAGCTTCAGTTAGAATTGGGTTATCTGCAGCTTGTATTTCATTCGGTCTATGCGATAATTTAGAAGCTAGTGTAAAGCAAAGCTAGGGTAGGAAAGAGTAGGGTAAAAGTGGGAATAAGTGGTGTTAGTTGTGGCTACTCTTATAATTTACTAGCGACCCACCCGGGCTTCGCACAGGTGTATTATAATAAACCTTTCTCTTAAATCACTCTTTCTATTAAAAAAAAAAACGCATCAAAATCCGTTGCGTAGTTTTAAAGATATAAGCATACATGGGGACAGACAGCGGGAAGCGACTTTGTTTTATAATATGTAGTGATAGTGAAGCAATAACAACATGCTGCCAGCATGCTGGCGGTCCCTGGGCCAGCGTATCGTGAGCGAGACGCTTTTTGTCGATACACTTATGTTCAGCAGAGGACTGGATAAGTCCAATCGCCCTTTCTGCGTATAATTGAGATGTCCAGTAGACTACTTATTAAAAGACCACTAAAGCAAAGTAGAACTGCCAAGAAATCTTATTATTATTATAAACGAGAACGCTTGTAAGTGTATATGTCTTTCACCACAAACGGCTGAACCGATTTGGATAAAATTCGGTATGAAGATAGCTTAGACCTTGGATTAACACATAGGCTACTTTTTATCTCTGGCTAACGCGGATAACACCGCGGGGAGCAGCTAGTACCTATTCATATAATTGTACCAAAAATCGGTAAGTAAGGATTTTCAGGCTTAAATCTATAATATAACATAGTACCTCGGCTCGTTGTAAACTTGAAAATCAGTACAAAATTGGCAGAATTTTTCAGGTATTTGGATGGAGCAGTCGCCAATTCAGTAGAAAAAGTCAAAAAATCGGTTGGTTCGAGACCACTGCTACAGTACCACGGTAAAAATATCATTACCGTGACAGTACTGTATGCGAGCCCCCTTTATTTTCAAGCATCTACCTGTTACCATTATTAATATAGAGTGAAAATAAAAATATAAAATAAAAGTGATATATGGGAGCCCCCCTTAATTATTAATTTTATTCTGTTTTTACATCATCTATAAAAATGTTAGCTTTCTAGCTGTAACGGTTCATGAGATACAGCCTGGAGACAGACGGGCAGAAGGACAGACGGACAGCGGAGTCTTAGTAATAGGGTCCCGTTTTTACCCTTTTGGTACGGAACCCTAAAAACGTGTATCACAGTATAGTCTAAATATATAGTATAGCTAACTAGCCATATCATTTCTCAGGCGAGTTCTGCTGGTACCCTACGAAACTGCTGAATATTTTCTACATTCAGCCGGGCTAGTGTACGCACCACGAAAAAAATATTTCGACGAGTCAAAATGAGACAGAGTTATGGTGAAGTATATATCTGTCACTTTTTCACACGTCAAAAAGAGATTTTTCGTGATGATATGCTAAGCTAGCTAGAGAGACTTTAATAGACTCAATTTGTAATGAATGAACGCTGCAGTTACGCAGACAACATATCCGTCGAACCGATAACCTTAATCCAGATAGTTATCAAAGCAATATAGTTCGATTTAATTATGTTTCTTAATGCCCTCTCGGCCATATATGTGGCTAACTAGTGTAAGGTGGACAAGTGAGCGTTACGACACGTAACAAAAGGACTTGTTAAATCCAAATCGCAAGGCTGGAAACCTGACCTCTGTCTCGTGACGTGATTTACTTCAATCGCTATCTGGTTTTATTTATTATATGCGATGTGGTAATTGTTAATCGATATATTTCTAAGTATGTTTTATATTGAGCGACAGAAGTGATAGAGAGCCTTAGTTTTGAGTCAACGATTTTGCTTTCGTCTCTCCAGATGATGATTCTCCTCTACAGGGGCCTTATTTTGTAAGCGCTCTGACGTTCGGCTTCGCTTTTTCTCCTGTTTTCGCCAGTTACTCGTGCCACAAGAGCGAGCGGGAAAAAAAGCGAAGCCTTACACAATAAATCCCCTGGTCACAAACTTAGTTACTTAACGTAATAAAAAAATTGGTTTTTAGCAAATTCGACTTTATGAGCCCTAAAAGCGAAATGTTCTGCAGTAGAACTACCCGGAAAATTGTGTCCCGTTAGTTCTACGGTAGGACTGCCGGGAATATTTTGTCCCGGTAGTTCCACTGGTAGAACTAATAATAGAACTTTCGGGAACGACTCACATTTTTCAACGAACCTTGACGAAACTATCTAAATCTTTATAAGATTTGCAAGTAAGAACCAAACTATAGTCGAGATAATAGGATTATGAAGATTCAGTTAAGCAAAGTCAGTTCGGCGAGGTCTAGTGTTCGGAGTACTACCTACTAATTTTAAACGAGCGTCCAATAAATACAAGAAAATAACACAAATCTATTTTACTACTACCACACAAAAAGCAATAAGGTTATGCACCAATCACAGTAAGTAGGTCTGGAGATAATCTAAATGCTAAAACCCACAGCTGACAGTAATAACACACTGAATTGTAATACGTTGTAAATACATACTAGAATTTTCGTTAAAGTAAGTAAGTTCGTATAAGCTGGGTGGCTAGCCCTGGTGTCAGAGTTTTTAGGCAGCCTGAATACCTTTGACATGGCTAAACGGTTAAATAACCGGGACCTACAATTTACCTAGAATTGATTTGTATGTTGTTTTATTTTTTATTTTATCCCGCTATGTTAGAAAAGTCAATGGTTTAGTCAAGCCTTTTGAAAGTTAGCATATTTTTAAATTGGTGCATTTATAACACCTAAGTAGTATCCTTAAGTGTTTAAGTAAAGAAGAACGCGCGTTGAACTCTTGTACAAGAAAGTTTTTTGCACTACTTTGTATATAAGAACTGGTCAAAGTCAAAGTCAATTTTTTTATTGCAGTTTGCAAGTTACATTGGTGGTATAAATATGTTATATATTTATATGGCTCGATACAAACTTGCCTATTCAAGGCGTGCAACGTTACTGGCAGCTCTATTTATTATTATCAAATCGAATTAATATTACAAAAATAAAAGTCTAAAATCCTTACTAATATTATAAATGCGAAAGTAACTCTGTCTGTCTGTCTGTCTGTCTGTCGCGCTTTCACGCTAAAACTACTGAACCGATTTGAATGAAATTTGGTACACAGATAGTCTAGAGCCTGAGAAAGGACATAGGCTACTTTTTGATTCGAAAAAATAGTTTTAAAGGGTTGAAAAGGGGGGATGAAAACGCATTGGCTAGAATCTTAGAAGAAAAAACTTAAGTATTTTCTACCATGACAAATGGTAATTTGCATCTTGACTTTCCAAATTACATTCTCTATGCCCAATGCCCATTCAAGGCTGCTCAAGTTGCAAATGTCAACGTCATTCACTCTTTTCCTGTAAAATTTAGAGAAGGTTACATGTATTTTTTCAGTTTAATAACGTAGTTTTCATTCTAATAGGTATGCCTACAAAAAGCAAATCGAATCTAGCGCGTAGTTCTAGCGGAGCGCAATTAGCCTCAAAAAAACTTGGTGTTCTCTCTAAGGTGAGACGGTATTTCACACCTGAGCAACTGCTTAGTCTTTATAAAGCGCAAGTCAGGTCTTGCATGTAATACTGCTCTCACCTTTGGGATGGCTCTGCCAAATACCAGCTGGAGCCTTTAGAGTCCATTGAAAGGCGAGCCAGGAGGCTGATAGGCAACGAAACTTTGACTGAGTCGAAGCTGCAGAGTCTCGAGCATCGACGTTGCGTAGCGTGTTTATCAGCCTTCTATCGGATACACTTCGGTGAGTGCGCCCAGGAGTTGCACAATCTGGTCCCACCTGCCCCTTTCTTCTATCGTACGGCTAGACAGACGCGACCAAAGCGCCACCCTTTTATGGTGGACATCCCACGCATTAGAGCCAAGCGTTTCGAGTCCACATTCCTCACACGAACTGCCAGAATGTGGAACGCTTTGCCTGGGTCTGTCTTCCCGCTAGAGTACAATGTAGGTGTCTTCAAATCCCGAGTGAATAGGTATCTTCTAGGTAAGCGTGTTACATCCTAGGCCGCATATCTGCTTAACATCAGGTAGTGTGTAGTCAAAGGCAAACCTATTCGAAATAAATAAAAAAAAAAAAGCTCGCGTAAAGAAAATTGCTAGAAGCCAAGAGTCGAATTTTAGATGCTGAACGGCACGCAGCGCAGCTCAGAGAACTGCTGAGATTTAAGGAGAAAGTCAAGCGCGGCGACTTTTAGATGCTGAGCATCACGCAGACTGAGACTCAAGAGCAAAAAAACAAGCGCGTCGAATTTTAGATGCTAAGCGTTAGAAGTTAAGCAAAAATTGCATAGTTCCTGTAGGACAGGACAAAAACTATCGAAAGCAAAACTGTCGCCACTATCACAAAGACGCTAAGTGATTAATTCCTCTATGTATGGATTAACGAAACGTCACAGCGAAACGTAATTAGATGACAGGTGACAATATTGTCTGCAGACTTTTATAAATCACAGGTAGCATGGCAAGGGGACAAATTGTTTTTCCACCATCATATCCCCTTGAAGAGGAAATAAAGTATGGATTGAAAATGACAACTGACATTAAAATTGGATAAAATGTTTTTTTCCCTCTGCATGCCACATGTTACTATGACGTTTAATACCAGGCCGTCATTTTGTCTGACATTAAAAATATTTTTAAATCTACTATCATTAGAGGTTTAACATGTTTCTTTATTCTACCTTTATGGTACAGAATCATCATACCTACTTTAATATTATCAATCCGAAAAGTTTGTAGGTTTGTTCCTCTTTGACGCAGCAACGGAGCAAAAGATTGACTTGATTTTTGGTATGGATACCTATGGTTTAAAGGACAGAAAGTTAGCCGTGTCAGAGGCCTTCAGGCGGCCAAAAAACTCTGACACCAGGGCTAGCCACCCGGCCTATACGAACTTACTTACTTTAAGGACAAAAAGTGATAATAGGATACATTTTTATCCCGAGAAAATTCGTGATTCCCATGGGATAGGACACAATAACTGTTTCTCAGCAATGGAGCAACGGATTGACTTCATTTTTGGGGTGGGCATAGTTTGGAAGACGGAAAGTGACATAGGATACTTTCCATTCCGAAAAAATTGCGGTTCCCGTAGGATAAGACAATAACTTTTTCTCAGCAACGGAGCAACGGATTGCCTTGGCTTATTGCATGAATATAGTTTGAAAGACGAAAAGTGACATAGGCCACTTTTTATCCCAAAAACTTTAACAGTTCCCGTAGGATAGGATAAAAACTAAGCAAGCGGGCCGCGGTAGCAGCCGTCTAAGCGCCAGAAATAACCTGTCATTTCAAGCTTAGGACGTTCCTACATTTTTTGCACTCCTTCGCGGTACTCAACAGCGCTAGCCCAGACTCGGGCTCCATAACGGAGCTTGCGCTCCCGCCATAATGACGGAGTGTTTCGGAGCACAAGACACATCGTCATCCACCACTAACCGACTAACCAGCACTGAGCGTCGGCCAGCATTCCAACGCCCTGGTCCCAGTGCAACGGGTCAGTCATAGTAGCCCAGCGCCTGCCTCTTCAACTGCAGAGGGCAGTGAGAACGGCCATCGCGATACCGACACTTCTCTTCCCCTGCAGCCCCACTGCGTCTGCCAACAGGTTGACGGCCTAGCGGATGGTAGGTTAGGTGGCGGCACCCACACAACCAGTTCCATCCCACCGCAGCCCCTAATCCTCGGCTGCAGCGTCGCAAGAGCGGCACTGCAGCCCGCCTCAGAAGCAACTCTCCTCATAAGGCAGGCAACCTACCGGCCATACTCTCAGCTGCTTCAGTTAAAAGCGGCTGAACAACGAGTGCCGGCCTCTAAGCTGCCTTGGGAGAAAGACCCAAAGAAGAGGGAGACTTTTAGCGCCGCCTTTTCAGCTGCCTTAGACCTCCCCCACCACGACAAGGCGGGAATACACAGGGGGGTTGTATATACACTCCAACCGTAACTTAACCAACAAAAGCATTCCTCTAAGGTATTTGATGTTTGTCGCTTAGGTTAGGTTTCGCAGCCGACATAAACATTAGCCAAAATCAAAATATAACGCGGGCGAAGCCGCGGGTAAAAGCTAGTTATCTATAAATTGATTACAATGTCAATAATGTCTGGTCTGTCAATATCTGGCTGAACATTTAGAATAGGTCCTGAAAGAAGTAATTGGGCTAAATCAGGAATCTGTGCTAAATAGAAAAAGCTGTCAAATTAGGTTTTTCTAGTTCGAAAGGTGGTTTCATTTAAATTTTATCGAAGCCGTTTGCCATTGGAGTTGAACCGTTTTTCATAAATCAACAAAAATAAAAAATAAAAATATTGATTTGGACAAACTTTGTACACAATTAAAGTCAGTCGTGCCATTTATTTGCACGACCGACTTTAATTGTGTACAAAGTTTGTCCAAATCAATATTTTTATTTTTTATTTTTGTTGATTTATGAAAAACGGTTTAGTATTATTTGCAAAATATTTATATTATGTTAAGGAGCTAACATGGAATTGTAAAAAAAATCATCTGATACATTCAAAATATCATTAGCTATCAACTACTTAAATGCATGGAACAACTGACTTTATTAATTTCAAGGTTGGTCTAATAGTAAGAAAGTGGTCCATAATAAAGCACATACACATAAATACTTCTATAAGATTTGCACTCATCAATTAGAAGTAATAGATTGTATTATACTTATGCATATTGTGCGTAGGGAAAAGAATCCAAAGAGATTTTTGCAAATGATTATGAATGGATGCAGTGTACATATGTACATATTGTACAATTCATCGTGCCATCACCATAGGTCATATTGTACCGATCCCACCTAGAAAAGTGGGATAAAGGTAGGTTGATGTTTACTTCGCAAATAATTATATTTGGGACATCTTACACGTGGTCTCTGACCCCAAACTAAGCGAAGCTTGTAAAAAACAAATTGAGTTACTTACCAAAGACTGGAGATTGATATAATATACGTATATTTATGTTTAAGTAAATACTATAAATAAGTTATCCAGGCACAGGACAAATACCTAAGTTCCTCACAAAATGCTTTCCCTGGGTGGGAATCGAACCCATGCTTTTTCGGCACAGAAAACCACACTTTGTTTAAGAATGTTAGTAATCTTTCTTAAAATGAATAAACATTGAACACGTTAAGTGGTATTTTGATTCAGCAAGGAAGATCCATCATGAGGATAATTATTTAAATTATTGCCGTTTTATCCGGAAAATACGGTAAACTCTCAAATCACGGATAAATTCGCGAGACGTAGGGAATACCTATATTATAATCACTCTGATATACAAATAAATGTGTATTGAATTCTAAATATACTTTATCTATGAGGAAACTAAGTTCGCATGTCATTAAACCATGAAATAGATATATTTAAATTACTATGTAGTTACTATAGCGACCTGCTGTTACAACTGCTATTTACAAATACCTACAAAATAAATATTGTAAATAGGTAGGTACATTTATGACTTTATGAGGATCTAACTGTGAAGTCCGGTTTTACCCACGTTCTTATGTATTAATGGAATAATACTGAACATATTTTTTATTAGGGGAAGTTTTTTTAAGCTATTGCATAGCTTCTATCGCGGGCCTTGAGCGCGGGGACCGAATCCAGAAATTCCGTAACGAAAAAACCTCACGCTCCCCACTCCGACGGGCAGGGAGGTGTGGCTTGAAGGCCGTGCATCGTCTAACGTCGTTTCAGTTCGGCAGTCTTCGACACGGCGTTGTGTGCGATTAGACGTATTGTACGACTCTACGAAACTCGCACGAATCGAGACGAGCTGCTCCGAAATATGCTATGCAATAGCTTTACCGCGGCAGTCCCCGAGTGCCACACGTCTTTTTTTCTTTAACTGCAGTACAATGTATAGATAATATTTTTAGCCACTACTACACAAAATGCTAAATCCATAGACCAGAGAAGTCCTAGAAAAAATCCAAATGCATATTCCTAATTTTCTACTGCCAGTTGGAAGAATACCCAGCAAGCTGGCAGCATTATCTCGCTAAATGGCAATGCATATACATACGTTGATCACAACAACTAAACACCAGCGTTTTGATCACGGTTCGCGTCCACCAGAAGCTCAAATAGATTTTTGATAAAGAAAACTATATAAGCTCTCCCGGTCCCCACGGACCCAAAGTCTCAATACGGAAAATATAAATAAGAAATATTGTTACAAAAGAAATGCTTTTAAGAAGAGCTTATTCTCGAAGTCTACGAGATTTAACGCGAAAAAAGAAATTTCCTATACAAGACAAACCAAACCACGGGTATCAATTTCATCACGATGGCCAAAAGATAGTTGACAGACTTCGCAAAAGAGATAATGCAAAAATTTATCGAGATTAGGTCATTATATGGTGCAGTATTTAATTATTGGATCCAATATAAATCCAAATTACATTATTTCGAATACAGTTATTCCTATTATTTTCATTACTAGAAATCTCCATTTAAAAGAATTTCAAATTTTTAGATCTTAAAACAACGGTAAAATAGAATTTGATAATTTCTAAGTTGATTTTTGTTCAAGGCTGCCATCACGCCGCCCTATTTTATAAGCAATGTCAAAAGGATATTAATATTTATTAAGTAGGTATAGATCCCCTGGCAAACAAAATGGTCTCATCTTCGTGTTAATTTTAGTATTCTTTCAAATAAGACCTTTTTTAACATTATAATGTAAATAAATGAATAATATGATATGATAAACAAGCCATATTTTATAATGTCAAAAGATAATATTATTATCTTTTGACATTGCTCAAAAGATAATAATATTATCTTTTGACATTGCTTATAAAATATGGCGGCGTGATGGCAGCCTTGAACAAAAATCAACTTAGAAATTATCAAATTCTATTTTACCGTTGTTTTTGTCTGTGAATTTGTTTATCATATTTGGAAGCTTTTTTGGACTACTGTACATAGTGAGTGAGCCTACTTTTCGCAAAACAATTAACTCATGAAGGTTTCATGATTATGTCCTCAAAAACAACTTAGAGATTCCTTACCATGGTTCTTTAACCAAGTTAAGATGATAAGTAATGCGATCAGTGAAGGTCAGTCTGTAGTGTAAATTCTATCGGGATATTAAGAATATAGCATGCTGGCTTGTTTCCTAAGAGAGCTGCATTACATAAATACATTCACGTAAAAAGACACACCTACAAATATTATTGACGAAATTCAATCGTTCGCATAAAGCCCACGTGATATATTATATTATCTAGTCAATCTGATTGACTTGAACTCGAGTGGACCACCTTGACAGCTGACATTCGCCATTTTACTTTTCTCTTTAACTGTATCAATGTTGTCATGGACGTAGTATGCTAACAAAGTTGCAGATATACAGGGTTATTTGCTTTCCCTGTCCTAAGCTGAAAGAATAATTTATGGCAAGATCAAATGGCAGTGGGCAGTTGCCATTTGAACATGCTAATACGCTCAGCTGTGTAACTTTGATTCGTCTGCGGATCCCCTCATATAATTCGATCTCGCAGAGAGACTCCGAGCATAGCCCTAACCATAACACGTTGGGCTATCTTGAGCTTATTCATAAGGTCCACAGTAAAGAACCACGTTTCAGTTCCATATGTCATCACTGGCAACACACAACTTTTTGGGCCCTGATGATCAGTAGTGCGGACTATTATAAAAAGACGGTACAATACAGTAACGTATGACCGTACGTTTTACCTTAAGACTTCAGTAGTTTACATTATACCTCCATAAGCTGTATATAGATAAGTGTATAGTATGGGAGTTTCGCAATTATGCTTGTTACCTATCGTGATTACCGGCGGTGCATTACAGCAGCATTACGAGTATTACGGCAATAGTGTCAAGTGCAAAGTTGATTAGACATCTCCAGTGTGGGTATCGCATGCGATAAACTCGCAGATCTGTTATGTTAGAAAATTACTATTATTATCTGCTATGATCCTATCCTATACCGTTCGCACTTACATTAGTCAGTCTTGTGACAATATACCTATGTACATAGTTAAACTTACGCCCTAGCGGGCTCTGGATTCAATAAAATTATTTTTAGCTAAAAATGGCATATTCGGCTTCAATCGTGTACTGAATTCGAATTATTTCTTTATTAATTCTAGTAAGCATGAATCAATGTATCATCGATGTAGCAATTTTCGTTATTATTGATTTTACAAAAAGGACTAGGCCAATTTCTTTTAAATTTAAATGGGACCTCTGACTTCTGAAGTATGATCGACCAACCGAATGATAAAAACTCCTTTTTTGAAATCGTTTAAAAATGGAGTTCCTGGGAGATGCTGTCTCTATCTAAGTAGGACCTAATTTCCCACAAAAATCTCTGCAGTACGCGTCACGCCTATACCATGGTAATGAAATCAACAGTATTCCGTATTCATACAAATGGTCGGAACGCGAATCATACTTACATATTAGGTATGCTCTAGGTATGCTAGTCAGTCGCGACGCGCCGTAGTGAGAAACGAACGTGTGGATTTCTAATTAGTGAGCGTGTGATTAACGTTTTAAGGATCCCTCGTTTTACTACGGAACCCTAAAAACATAAAAAAAACACAATATGTATTCTGCTTCGCCAGGTGCATGGCGCTGTATTTATTTCAAGGATGGGGCCGACTCACAATACTGTTAGATATCATTACTGTACTGTACCAGCCTTTTTAATTGTCCACTGCAGGACATAGGCCTAACCACGAAGGGTGATAGGGCTATATCCACCACGCTGGCCCAGTGCAGGTTGGGTGGTTTCACATACGCCATCAAACTTGTTCTACGGACGTATGCAGGTTGCCTCACGATGTTTTCCTTCACTGAAAAGCCATTGGAGTAAAATTCCGTACATAAATTCCAAGGACTCATTGGTGCGGGACCGGATTGGAACTCACGACCTCACGGTTGTAAGGCGGGTGTCATTACCACTAGACCACCACGGCCCATATCATTACTGTGCCTATAACTCATTACTTACGTGTATAGATCACAAAAAATCACATATTTAAGAGTACCTATAGTCTTACAACACTGTATTCTGAAATGTTTCTTATGACATGCATTTTACCGTGTATGAGTATTTGCTACACAATATCTCGTGCACCGGTTAAAATGATGGCATCTGTCTAGGTCTCTGTATGATTGAACTATTACGTTTTGTATGATAGTATTCTGTGATCTTAATTGGTTGAAACATTAAGCATCAATAAACAAATTAGCATTATTCATTAGTAAATTGAAATCGAATATACCTTCTATTATTATGTAACTATGTGGTGAAGCTGTGAGCGTTCAGACGAGCGGAGGTGCCAGGATAGCTACGGGCTAACTATGCTAGCCATGCAATATAGCTGACGACAGGGCTAGGATGCGCGCCACGCAGTATTTCTTTCGACGTGTCAGAACGAGACAGAGTTATGGCGAAAAATTTATCTGTCACTTATTTACACGTCAAAAAGAGTTCTTTTCGTGGTCTCGTGCTTGGCCTACTAGACAGACGAAAGCGAAATTGTGGAGTCAAAACTGAGACTTCGCTTACTTCGTTCGGTTCGTCAATGATTAGGTATTATATCTCTATGGTACCTATTTACAAAAACATACTCGGAACTAAGTCATTGAGCGAAATAACAACGTCCTAGTTTCTTTTTAGAAATATGTTAATTTATTTGCCGTATCCTCAAACCCAATTTGATTCTATAACAAAATATGTTTTCTTGTAAATTATCAAATTGATAAATAGAATTTTAGTCCAGAGAGCATCTAGAATTTGCGATAAACAATTCAAAAAATGTTACTTTTTGTTTATTTCGTAATGGTTTGCGTTTGACTACACACAGCCTGATGTTAAACAGATATGCGGTCCAGTATGTAACACACTTACTAGATACCTATTTACTCGGGATTAACTCATATTTTGCCAGTGCAAATCCTGCTGTCAAGGAAAATACCCCGTATTTTCCTCAAAAAGGAGATAATTTAGATGCCGCGCTATTTATTTTTATTGATATGATTTGGCAAGCTCGTTTAGCATCTGCATTTTAACAAGATTTTCGATGAAACATATCGGACGAGAACGAGTCGATATACAGGGTTATTTCTTATCAATAAGCATCATTTTAGAGGCTTATTCTGTACATTAAAACTAACAATTTTTGTTTTACCTACGACTTTTGACGATATTAAAAAAAACAGCTGTTCCATACATTTTGTCGAGGGTGAACGATATTTTTCTATGAAACTGCATTTTTTTGAGAATTAATAAAAGTCGTAGATCAAAAGTTGTTAGTTTTTATGTACAGAATAAATCCCTAAAAGGATGCTAATTAATTAGAAATAACCCTGTATATTCTAAAAATTCAATTAAGAGGTGTACCGAGAGGTCCACTGTACGGAACTATTACCGCCTTACCACAAATGATTTAAACACGCTTTAAACGCCGTTTAACCTTGCTATTTGTTCTATTAAACAGTGTTTAAAGCGTGCTTGAAACTTTTGTGGTAAGACCGTTAGTTATTATCTGTTACAAATTCTTATAACCTCTGCGTCGTTCGGTCAATTAAATGTGCATACTCAACACGCTTAACGTATGAAGTTTAGCGGGAATTAGAAGACGTCATTTCATTAATTACTGGCCATACTGGATTCTTACGTCTGCTAATAGCCGGGGATGTTCTCAATCGTCAATCCTAATATTATTATGTTTCTCAGAACTCGATTCAGTGAGTGAATCATTCACGATCAATTCGATCTAATTCAGGAAACAGAGAATCTCTTTAGCCGTTCAGCGTGGGAATGCAGCCAGTGTTCTTAGCACCCTACCACACGGACACAGTATTTGTTTCGATTTTTAGCATCTGTTTATTTATTTTATTATATAGGTAGTATATAGGTAGTTTTCATATTTTTTGTGCATATGCATATATTAGGTAGTTTAGAATTATATTTCAATGTTTTTTAAGTTATAAAAGTAAAGTATTAATTCAGAAAATAATTGGCATAATAAGTAGCGTCCCATGGCAACATCATAATATTTTCATATATTTTATAGACATGATAATTATTTCAAATTTAACTATAACAGGGAGGAATGGAAAGAATTGGGAGAGACATTTGCCCTGCAGTGGGATATAGATTAAAAAATCATTGTTATTTTTTTCTTATGAGTTATGATATCGATTTTAATTGTTCTAAAATTGATGAAAGTTATTTTTGACGAAGGTGAGCGGATGTTTATTTTTTGAAGTTACTGTACTGTATCAGCCTTTTTAATTGTCCACTGCAGGACGTAGGCCTACCTACCCACGAAGGATAATTGGGCCAAATCCACCACGCTGGCCCAGTGCGGGTTGGTGGATTCACATACGCCATCTAATTTCTTCTACTGACGTATGCAGGTTGTCTCACGATGCTTTCCTTCACCAAAATGCCAGTGGTGTTAAAGTCCGTACATAACTTCCGAAGAAATCATTGGTACGGGACCGGGATTTGAACCTACGACCTCATGATTGTAAGGGTGGTGTCACCACCACTAGACCACCACGGCTATTTTTTGAAGGTGATTTTGTATAATTATTCAGGGCTATTTCTAATCAATTGGCATCCTTTTAGGGGCTTATTCTGTACATCAAAACTAACAACTTTAGTCCTACGACTTTTATTAATTCTCAAAAAAAAGTTGTTGTTCCATAGAAAAATATCGTTCACCCGCGACAAAATATTTGGAACAGCTGATTTCTTTTTTTGAGTTCTGACAAAAGTCGCAGAACAAAAGTTGTTAGTTTTGATGTACAGAATAAGCCCCTAAAAGGATGCTAATTGATTAGGAAAACCCCTGTACACAAGTTGAATATTATACCTACACTATCTTCTCTTAACAACAGAAATCAGCTGTTCCATACAAATCGTTAATCGATTCTCGACAAAATGAACCGTTTTTTTCGTGATATCGGGGTTGATCTCATTATCAAGGTTGTTCGTAATAATGAGAATGTAATTTTTATACCTGTATTTGAAAATCGCTACGACGTAGATAAAACTATTGTTTCGCAATATTTAATTTTACTACAACTAAGAATAAATTTCCATTCAAAGTGTCGATAAAAATTGTCTATAGTGCGTGTTAGCGTATAACGCGCTCATAGTAAGATTCCGTAGATATTTTAGAAATAAACTAGTCACTCATTAAATTTTTAATTTTTTGCTTTGTTTAAATTCGTCCAAGTTCGTCGACTCACAACAAAATGAGCAGAACAGATGATTCTCCTCGCAATTAAATAAAGTAGGTACCTACCACACGACGTCCTCATTATTATCTTTCGTGCATGTAACTTTAAAATACTACTGAAAACTGAAATAATCTCGAAAGTATTGACCTTTTGGCTGTTAACATTGATTATATAATCTTGTGATATAATTATTTTTTTTTCTTCACAATTCTTAGGATTTATAAAAAAATGTATAGTAATAGATGTGTTTACTTACATTACTTTTAGGGTTGCATTTGTCTACACCTTGCCTGAAATTTTAAGCAGCGAAGTATTATAAAATCTATCAAGAATAATATTTGCAAAAAAAATTATAAGTGATCATTCAGAAGTTGCACCTTTGTTATCGTATCTTAAAAGTTTCATACCTATAACATTAAGCCAAAATAAACAAAATCTTCCGATGCTGTATAATTCCATCGAGTGCGTCAACACCTCCAACGTCGGCAGAAATCGCAGGAAAACCTAACCACAATAAAAATAATGACCCGCAGAACTTTAAATGAATCAACTATGAAAGAAATTTCCTTAGCGCTACTTCCTGGCGGCCTTCTGCCCCTATGACTGGTGACCAGAACAAATACCTCCGAAAACTTGTCACAATAACAATTAAAATCACGTGTAAGCAAGTACCTACCTATGTGTGTTAAATAAATGTTTGTTTTCATAATACATGATTCAGTGACGAAATTAATAATTCGCGCGTCACGCTCAACTATAACAGGGATAAACAAGAGAGAGAAAGAAATGTTTTATTTGCTAGAATAGAATTGAATAAATTGTTCGGGATAAAAAAACATTACTAATTATACTGGAATAGGGCTAATTAGAGTAAGTGTATTCCTCTCAGTCGTGTTACCTGTTTAGCCTAGTCAGAGGCCCTCAGGCGGCTTAAAATCTCTGATACCTGAGCTAGTAGTCCGGCCTATATGAACTTCAGCCCTGCAGCTCGAAGCTCTATTGCGCTTGCTATTTTACGATAGTTTATTAAAAAAAATAATGTCTGTCTGTATAACGCTATCATTTATTATTTACGATCATATAATAGTAGTTTATGCAACTGTCATACAATGAAGAAAGAATGAACACTCGTTACTATTATGAAACTCGCTGCGCTCGTTTCATAAACTCACACTTGTGTTTTAATACCCGTGTTATATGCAGTTGCATACACTACTATATCTTCACTAGTAAAAATAAAATAAAAAACATATTGCGCAACATTAAATTCACGCGTACGTGTATTGTCACAGTGAACTTGGCGCCATTAAAATCTAACCAATGAGAGCGCAGCTGCGCGCGCAGGGCCAATCAGGAGCGAGCGCGCGATGTTATAATGAGATTTTACGATATCGATGTGGATATTATAACATCATGTGAAATTGCTTAAATTGAGTGTTTTGTTGTCTGCGCTATAACAGTAGTCATTATAAGTCAAGTATTGGAAACATAAGTAGAATGTTACAACATTAGTGTAAATAAATATTATAAAGGCTCCTCCTATCGTTAGGTCTGGTATACATAGATGGGGGGAAGTGGCGAGATGGGTCGGCGATATGGAACGATTGGTGCAGGAGTAAGGTAAGTTACATATGTATATTGTAAGAGAAGAAACATATACCCAGCAGTTGGATAAAGAAAACGGATGATGATCATTAGGACTAGAACTCCTGTGGACGAAAAATGAAGAACACTTGATTTAAGGAAGCTTTAACTAAGCAACGTTACAAAAACAATGTTCTAAATATGTATCTAGTAAATTGCATCTATCTCACGATCAAAATTAATAAAGGATTTGCATTTAACCTTCCTTCAGCCAATACTGTCGCATAAAATTAAAATAATAATTTAAATGTAATGACTAGCATTGAAAAATCGCATGATTTCAAAAAATCTAGAGCAAGTTTTTGCCATTACATTTGTATATTTATTCCAACACGCAATAATTAGACAATTGATCAAAGGTATTCCGAAGAAGGTTTTACAAAAGGCGTATTAAAACAATTGATTAAGTGAACAATTGGAGTAATTGCATTGCTTTTGTGATAAACCGGCATGGGAAAAAGGTGGTCCTCAGGTCCTCACGATATCTTCAGTTCAAGATCTTAACTTAAATGAATCATAATCATTATTGAAAAAATGCAACTGCTAAATTCATACACTTAAATTATTTTACGAGATATGTACCTATATAGTGTACAATGTCCTTCTAAGTAGTAGGGTTCAACTTATTTTATCATAATCTCTTTCACAAGTTACAAGTGTAACATCTACAAGTATATTGGTTCAGCAGCATACGAGTACCTAAGTTGCAGAAAGTATTATGCTTATCATACATATTTCATGTTAATAAAAAAACATTATCATACTTCTTGGGCAGGTAGAAGTAAATAAATAAAATGTTAACTCAGCTAATGGCGTGAGTTACAAATGTTGAAGCTATAGGTATTACATAGGATGACTCTAGGTCATCAACGTTGTATTGTAATAGCGCATATTGTCTAAGAAGCGATTTACCCACGCTTTCGGTTGTTATTGCATTTTAGCTGGGTCGAGTCCATAGAGGTGTAGAGAGCGGCTTTCTCATTGCCTACTCAAGACACTTATGTGCAGCAATTTCTCAAATACCGCTAAAGTCATGCATAGATTGCAGAATATATGTAGTGTATTGTGCGGACATGGAAGCCGCCAGAATTATTTTCTGGGAGGTGCATCTGCAAATGTACCTACTACATTAATGATCTACACATACTATTAACCAATTTAACATATCACTTTACAGTATGTATATTGTCTACAGTATATAGGTATAGTACGCTAATAAATGCAATGTCAAATTCTTATCACGCGTGTATTGAAGTAAATATATATTCGGATACATAATAATGGTCAATTTTCTATGTACTTTCTTTCCTTTCAATGCAAGTGCACCTCCTTACACCCCTTTCCCGGCACCCAAGTGTACGAATATGAATATGCGACTTTTTGTGAATTGTGAGTATTATTCATGTAATTATGACCGTTACAAGTGTGACTATAAGTATTTTTTTCTGCAAACTCTGCCTCCATATGCCAATATGGAGGCACAGTAGTATGCGTACCTACAGGCGTTCAGCTTCGCTTTTCCTCGTGGCATGAGTAACTGGCGCGAGCAGGAGAAAAAGCGAAGCCGAATGTCAAAACGCATAGACAAAACGAGGAAAAGGAATTGGTACGACATGTCCTATTTAGCGAGGTCTGCGGTCGAAAGTCAACTGACGAGACAGGCTTTACACTAGATAGTCTTATTGCTTTGTAAACTAGAGGGGCTGACATCTTATTCCATCAGACCATTCTGGAAGGCCTACTCCTAAAAACCCCCACTAAAACGGACACCACTGGGGGATGTTAGTACAAAGTTTTTTAGTGCCAATGACTGCTAGTAGCTGACGTTAGGCCATTAAAAAAAATGGTCTCAACGTCTCCCACTAAAATTTCGTTTTGAATAATGTTTTTAACGTCAATTATAAGGTTCAATATGAGTATGACACGTCAGCATAATACTTATATGCTTATAGACATAAAAACTAAAAACTCTGACACCAGGACTAACCTCCCGGCCTATACAAACTTACTTACTTATAGACATAACATGTTATCTTCCTCTAAATAACAATATCATTCATACACTTTGGAATCCTGATTCTTACTAATAAAACCGAAAATGTGTTTGTTGGTTTGTTACTCGCCCAGCAACAGAGCAACGAATCGAATTGATTTTTGGCATTTATGGATAATGACGGTAGTCTATGTCTCTTTCCTACCTTACCCCCTTTCCATTTCCTACTTTATAACCCATATGAACCTTCTATATTTTTTCCGGGATAATGGGTATATTAATCGAGTAGTCGAATAGTTATTGAGTGGAGACCACGTACCGCCAAGTGCAGCGTAGGACGTCCACCTACGAGGTTAACAGACGATCTCATCAAGATCACAGGAGCACTCTGGATGCAAGCCGCTTTCAACCGGTCTCATTGGATATCTATACGAGAGGCCTATGTCTAGCAGTGGACTGGGTGATGGATGGATGGTAACTGCCATCCATCCATCAGCCACATGCCATATTTTTGTTGAGAAACAGATCGATTTTTTTGCATGAATAAAGTTTAAAGGTCAGAATGTCATTACAGAATAAATAATAATATGCGAGAGAAACCACGAGCAAAAACTACTAGTTTTGCTATAAAACGAGGTAATTGAAAAAACTTGTATAAAATCTTTTCAAAATATTAACATAATCATGTAAATATTCAGGGTAACTTGATTAATTCAGCAACTTTTATTGATAATGTTAGTTAGCTCAAAATCTATTTTGGTGATATGAAAAAATCTAAATAGATATTAAAATTCAAAACAACCAAAGCAGAATGGCCGAACACGTGAATTTGAAAAATTTGAAAGCCAAAAACACGTTTTAATGTTTTTGTTTGATTAATTTATCGATATTGAAAATATACCCAACTTTTGGCTAGACAAAATTGGTTTGGCTGTGTCATAATTACCTACCTACGTTTTTTTCGTAACTTAAAATATAAAATCTCAAACACGTTGTTTATTTACTAATCATCATCATCGTCATCATCATCAGCCTGTTTTGTGTGAGTCCAGTGCTTCTGGATATAGGTTCCTCTTCAAAAACGCTCCGTGAGGCTATTATTTACTTTTCTGAAACATGCTTGGAAATTTGAGCATTTGACATATCGAAATTGTTGTACTAGCCGTTTATTCTATTTTTAGTATTTGTTGTTATAGCGGCAACAGAAATACGTCATCTGTAAACATTTCAGCTGCCTAGCTATCATGGTTCATGAGACACAGCCCGGTGACAGACAGACAGAAAGACGAACAGACGGCCAGACGGACAGACGGACATCGAAGTCTTAGTAATAGGGTCCCGTTTTTACCCTTTGGGTACGGAACCCTAATTTAAAGATTTTTTAGACGTAAACATACCGACCAATGAGATAATTAATCAAAGGTTTTATTTGAATTTCGAACTGAATCGCAAATAGAAAGCTGATTGTTGAAAAAAAAACAACTGAATACTTTGGCGCGTGAATAATTAATGTTGTTTGTCATTGATTTTGAAAAGTAATTGTATCAGTTTTAATTATTTTTTATTTGGAAAAATCGTTGGCCACGACTAAGCATTGATAGACTTATGATTTGGATTACCGTAACAAAATCTTCATGCTTAATTTATTTTTATTTTCAGGTGTGTTATTTTATGCTGTCAATTTGAAATTAAATCATTTTACGAATAAAATCTTTATGCCGAGACTCTACTGAAGCAGAGTGGAGTGGGACGGAGCATTGCAGATCGTGAGCCCACTGAATAAACAACACATTTGCTTGGCGAAAATACAGAACATAAACATAGTCGGTTTTGTTTGAGCTGAACAATTATGGTACTTATGCTGTAGGCTCATGGACTACGTCCACCAACTTGCGAGTACTTCACTCCATAATAAGATTTCTCAGAAATAATTTTACTTAAGTCAGAACCAACTTTTGTTAAAAAAGTATAATCAGAAATCTTTTTGGAGACGAGGCAAGCGAAAGGAGCTCAGATAAATAAATATTTAACTTGGCTGCATAAGTATAGTCTGTATTATAATTGTAAACAGCCAATAAAATAAAAGTAAAAACAGGAAATAGAAATGAGTTTCTAAGATTAAGAAGCAATATATTTTAGGGAAAAAATAAAACCCCATCTCATAAGGAATACCGCGTGGTATTCAATAATAAGATTGCATTAAAAAAAAATACCTACGCAAGGTTCCTACCGCAGCCAACAAAAGAGATAATAACTTTGAAATGGTTAAACCGATTCATTCATTCGTTTGGGAGCTACTATGCCACATACACACACAGACACGTCAAACTCCCTTACTACTTATAAGGGAGTTTGCATCCCCGTCGTTTTTGCATCAGGGTTAAAAATAAGATAAAAAAACACTTGAGTCCGCAATCCCACGCAGACACACTTTGGTGGAGTCAGGGGCGTAGAGACACAGTACATTATAAACTGTACAATCAACAAAGAATATTACAATTTATGAATTGCATATTTCTGTTCTGATGAATATTGAACACTGTGCTATGGATACTTATGACCTTGACGGATCATACTGCACCGACAACTCATTGCTTGTTTTTATATATGATTATGGAGTACATAACGTAATCTAAGAATAATTATTTATAACATTGATCTAATTTTTTTCATATTAAATGGAAACTATCATTGGTAAAAACCTGAGATGGTCTATCTCTGGACTAGTTTTAGCCCGCGGCTTTGCTCGCGTGAAATTTTGATTTTTGTTTTATTCCCTCCAAACCTTTAGTTTTTTCGGGATAAAAAGTAGCCTATGTCAATTTCCAACCTTTGAACTATATCGGTAAGAAAAATCAAGTCAATTCTTTGGTCCGTTGACGCATGAAAGAGGAACAAACCAATAAACCATCAAACACACTTAGGGATTTATAAAATTGGTCAGGAAGGAATTTTTATTAGTAAGTTAGTAAGGTTTAGAATACGATTTCTTACAATTTCACCTTTGCAATTTTCTTTCTTGTAAAATTGTACATTAGGGTGGGTCGAAAATTATTTTTTTCAATTTTGATTTCTAAAGAATTTGGTGTAGAAAACGTGACCTGGTTAGAGACTAAAAACTAGCATTTTTAATTTTTTTAATTTGATGTTTAATTATCGGCGCATTACGATAGAATTTTGATAAAAATGCTTCAAAACGGACCTCTTCTGTCTGTGTACATTAATCTGTTGAAAAGGGCAAATATATGCACCTAGGTAACCAAACATCCCGAAAGCTATAGTACTGCTAGAAGAATAGTATAAGCTTTGCCATTAGCGACAAGGCCGCCAATTGTGTTGCACTGGCTTATCTTTCTTCATCTGTGTTTTTTTTAATTGTTTTAGTGTAAACAACAGGACTTCAGCAGTCTATCTAACACTGCTTAATGTGTACAAAAATATCCAAATGAAGCAAGTACGTTAACACTAAAAAAAATACAAATCTGTATTAGAAAAAAAAATCTGCACCTTCCAACTTTTGCATTGCTTTTTTAATCCACTAAGAAAAAAATTGCCTCAAGCAATCAAAATAACTAGTGTGGGACCTTCAAAAGTAATCAGACATTCTCTTTTTCAAAAATGTTACCATGTATCATATTTGCCGGTAGATATATATTTTAACCTCTGTCAGGTTATGTGATGACCTTCATAATCAAGATTTGCAGTGTCTGTCTGTTAAACGTGCAAACTAATTAAACAAAGTACCTAATGCGTATAGCTACATAAATTAGAAGTAAGTGTTTACGTGCTATTTATTATGCATCCGGATGTATAAATTTTAGTATAATTAGGTAATGATTTTTTTATAATTTACAGGTGCTAAACTTGTTTATCGCACTGATAGATATTTTACGTAATTAAACATTATGGCAACTTATTAGTTCTTGTTACCTAAACGTAAATGTGATAAGACGATTTAAAGGAAATTTTTGTGAAAAATAAATTATTATAACAATATACCTTTTTAAAAATACAAGCTTTTGAGATCTTGGATATTATGTAGCAGCAGAGTGCTAGCCAAGACAAATATAACGAGCCCAAACACGACGGGTCTATCTTGCTTAGTACAGGAGTTTCTATGGCTACCTTCCAACTCCATCATCAGATCAGCTCCATGGTAACATATTATTGCATTGTCAAGCGATATGCATATGCGTGCCAAATTTCAGCTCAATCGGAAATCGGGAAGTTGGTCAAATTTAACTTGCAAGATTCCACCCGTACTTACTCATTAGGTACATACATAGGTACATCTATTGCAAGTTAAATAAAAGCCTGTAATAAAAAACTATCCTTCCTCAGGTGGTTATAAATCTTTGACACCAAGGCTAGCCTCCCCAGGGCTAGGCTTATACGAACGTGGTCTGTTGTATTTTTTTATGTATTCCTTATAACGTAAAATATTCAATTCAATTTACATAACTACATAGTATAGAATAAAGTCGCTTCCCGCTGTCTGTCCCCATGTATGCTTATATCTGTAAAACTACGCAACGGATTTTGATGCGGTTTAAATAGATAGAGTGATTCAAGAGGAAGGTTTAAATGTATAATACACCTGAGCGAAGCCGGGGCGGGTCGCTAGTTCATAAATAAATCAATGTAGTACAGTGATGAAGCTGGAAGGTTGCATATGGCTATATCCAAATAAACTTTGCAACAAAATCACTGTCACTATCACTACATAGTATAAAACAAAGTCGCTTCCGCTGTCCCCATGTATGCTTATATCTTTAAAACCACACAACGGATTTTGATGCGATCTATTTATCTTCCACATATATTTGATTTAGATGATTTTGAATGTTGTATTAGAGTAAAATAAAATAAATAAATTCGTGCGAACTATTCCAATTCTGTACACGGTTGAAGTCGTTATACCATTTTTGGCGAAAAATAATTATTATACCACACCTGCTCGGAAAGTACCTTGATACTTTATCAAATTTACGGTAGAAAGTACGTCATTGCATATCGAACAAATATGCGGGGAGAAAACGCATCTGAGCGGGAGAGAAAAGTGTATGAAAATCCATTTCTTACGTGGTTTTTCTTTTTTAATTTTGGGTAAGACTATGCGCTGGTAACCTAAATATCAAAAGCCAAAAAGTTTTTACAGTGAGTTTTTATCTCCAAGTTCGCAAAATGACACTGGCCACTAGCTGTGTGTTGGATGGTGTCAAACAATTTGAAAAAAGAACATGTGAAAATTGCAGAAGCCATTGGCGCCATTTTCAAGTGTTACATTAAGCTTCACTAACTGCAACAATTTCAATTTCAATTTCAATTAGTAAAGATTTAGTTTTTTATTTTCCTCGTAGGTGTAGTATAAAGCACTATGTATCACTCGAGAGAAAGTGCGATTCCCGATCTCGGTGAACAATGCACTATTCTTGTGGTTGATAAAACACTTTTCCGCCAAAAATAATATTTTCCATATTTACACTTACTATAATTTTATTACTTTCCGCTTGTGCGCGGAAGCGTATCCTGATCATACTCATTTATACAAAACCATTTCATGATCAGACTGGATAGGTATCTTCAAGTCTTCATCTTCATCTTCGACCACAACGTCGCTTACTATCAGCGAGTTGGTGGTCAAACGCGGACTTATTGACGTTAAAAAAAACAACTTACCTACTACCTACCTGCCGGGGGATCCTGTATGAAAATGTGCTCTAAGTTTTGTTTTCAAGAAATTCCTGTGAAACATATTTATTTTTCAAACAACATAACTTAAATTCGGCTTGTAATTCGTTTTAACATAATTTTACATCACAAAAAAATTCTCCAAATGATGATCAACAAAATAAAATAAAAACTCAGCACGTTACGTTACGTTTTGACGATAGAGAATCAGGCCGCTGTTTACTACCATTTAGTTACGTGCCCATAAATTTTATTTGGCTTTAAATCATTTTACCTGTTTGTTTATTTATCAGCTGGAGGTATTGACAGAAGTCGGTTTTACCAAATCCTTTATAATATTCCGCTAAAACGGGGCATAGATTTACCTACTCTACCAGATTAGTTCACACGACATAATTTTCCTCTTGAATTTATTTTATAAGGAGAATTGACGCAGTGAGCGAAGCGAGCTATGTGATTGACGAGATTGGCAAAATAATCTCTCATCTGTACACATGCTGGTTCTCCTCTACAAGTCGTATTTTACAACGAATTTTGACAAAACTTGGTAGTTGATACACATGTTATATGGTACTCATGTTTTATTATTGTATTACGGTGCATTCATACGGGATACGTCATTGACAATTCATCAAAAAACACGATGCGTCATTACGAATGGACGTTCACATTGCATACGGAATGGTGATTTTTACGATTTGTCAAAAAACATGAATTTGATGTTCACATGTTCATTTGTTTCGTGACTGAGTTAATCTTAGATGAACTACCAAACACAATGGACGTGGATACTTTTATCTTATTTTGGTAGTATCGTTGATCTAAAATAATCATCTAATTTTAATGCAAAAATAAAAGTTTGGAGCTTTCCCAATAGCGATCCCAAAATAATCAAGATTCGTGTTTTTAACGTACGTGATTTTTAAAAGACGATAGGTACTTTGGAGAAATGACACTAAGGATACAGTAAAAATGTCGTGAAGAGTGTGAACATGGTCATTTAAAATGCATTGACGATTGCTATAGTTAAAAAAACAAACGAATCGTAAAAAAAAACGAATCGTCCGAAATGGGCTCTGGGTTATTTTTATCAAAAAAGGGAAAATATGCTGTACCGCTATTTATCAGCCGATTTCAATCACATTTGGCAAGACCGTTAGGTATATCTAAATTTTAACAAAATTTCCGAGTATAAGTATAATTTAAGGCTGTCAAGAGCGAGTCGAGATATTTAGGTAAAAAACTTATGAAGATTCAGACAGATGCGAGGTCTAGTGTTTCAAGAACTACCTGTTTAAATCATCTAACGAAATAACACCCCAAAAGCATATTACACATTAGAAGGATTTTTAATGATAATTTAGATAACACAATAATATTAGTATGTTAAACCGTTCCGATACACACAAAAAGCCATAATATCCTTAAAGGGTCATAATATGTTTAACTATACAGAACATGTTACTTAAGAACCGCATGTAAATATTACAATATGTTGCAATGAATGATCGAGTATTGAGTAACTAAGTGTACCAATTTACAAATTAACCTTAAATGTTTTTACAAATTAAACGTACACAAGAGTATCTCAAACTCGTGGTACCGTGGTGATAAACGACTCTGTTGTCATTGTTCCACTGTAGAACATAGGCTTACTTTTTCGAATTGTGAATGGACTATATCTACTTGCACCAAGCATTTGAGAATTTAGAAAAAAATCTCTTTAAAATTTACGCTGGCCCAGAACGGTTTGATACATGCACTTTCTAAGGTACGTCATTGAATTTCTTCTACGGACATAGAAGTAGCAGAAGAGGCTTGTTTACAATTTTCTTTAACAGAAACTAATCATATAAATATAAGTACACAAGATATATTAATTTTGAATAAATCACTCCATAGTATAAAACAAAGTCGCTTCCCGCTATCTGTTCCCATGTATGCTTATATCTTTAAAACTACACAACGGAATTTGATGCAGTTTTTTTAATAAATAGAGTGATTCAAGAGGTAGGTTTATATGTATAATACACATGTGCGAAGCCAGGGCGGGTCGCTAGTTATTATATAAAGTAACTTTTGAAATACAAGCTTTTGAGATCCTGATATAATGTAGCAGCAGAATGCTAGGCAAGACAAGTAAAACGAGCCCAAACACGACGTGTCTATTTTGGTTAGGACAGAAGCTTCTATGACCACCTTCCGACACCATCATCAGATCAGCTCCATGGTACCATCAAATGCTTAATTTTTGAGTAATTTCACATTTTCCAATTTGATTTTTGTTCAGTCATTGAATTACTGTCATTATGGTCACATGTAACCTTAATACCCGAACACACGAAATTACTTTTAATGGACACTGTTATTGCAAAAATAACGGGAAAATCATTTTCCGAAAGATACAAAGCAAATTATGAAATACTGTACCCTTTAGTGGCCCAATTTCTATGCATATTTGCAATATCTTCTTTATAAATGTATTTAAATAAATTCTTGATGATGGAAGGTGGAGTAGATCTTTGACTGACTGGCTTCCAATAGCAGACAGGCGTTTCGTAGGCAGACCACCAGCCCGATGGGTCGACGACATCAGATCCATCGCGGGACACGCGTGGATAAGATCAGCCCAAGATAGGGCAAACTGGCACAAGGAAGAGGAGGCCTATACCCAGCAGTGGGTCAATACAGGCTGATGATGATATAAATTCTAGATCTTTGATTTTCTTACTTCATTCAAAAAGGCAAGCTCGTGGCCAATAACATAAATTTTAGATCACCGACCATGGATTTATTGTCAAAATAATTATTTAGGTAAATAAAACGTTTAGATTTATTTGGCGAGTGAAATCAGGTAAAAATGTTTACAGCAAATACATACGAGTAAGTAACCTCTCATGAGAGGTCGTTGGACCCATATTTAGATTTATACACCTAAACTATTTTTATTTTTTGGGCGTTTTGTGCGAATTATTATAATTTTATTCAATTAAATTTCGAAACAGAAAAATTATCACCTGCTGAAGAGCGACCAAAACATGGCCACATGACTATGATTTGCCCTAGTACTTGCGTTTGACGTCATCTGTACGTGTTTTCGTTACTGTAAATATTGTACTTTTAGGGTTCCGTACCCAAAGGGTAAAAAGGTAACAGACAGACGGACAGCGAAGTCTTAGTAATAGGGCCTTATTACTAAGACTTCGCTGTCCGTCTGTTTGTCTGTCTGTCACCAGGCTGTATCTCATGAACTGTGATAGCTAGGACGTTCAAATTTTCACAGATGACGTATTTATAAATACAACAAATACTAAAAATAGAATAAAATTAATATATAGGTCGGTAGGGTCTCCCATACAACAAACCTGTATTTTAGACATTTTTTGCTCGATATTATTAATGGTAACAGGTAGACGCTTAAAATATTCACAGAACATATTAAGCAGTAAATTATTAAATTAAATTAAAACATATTAAGAGGGCTCCCATTCGGGACCTTTCGTGCGCGAGTCCGGCTCGTACTTTGCTGATTATTTTTAGGTGGACGGATGACCTCAGATCGTTCTGAATGCAAGCCGATTCCAACCGATTTCATAGCAGATCTGTAGAGTAAGCCTATGTACCTTTTATAAGTATTTAGAATCGCTTCTTATAAGCGCTTATTAAAACCTACCTTGTTAACTGCTGATCTATTTTTTCCACTTGCACGGCGTTTCTATGAATTAAAAGATAACCACCAAATTAAACCCAAGCAAAGTCGAAGTATACACTAGTCATACATTAAGCATAGGTTTCGCTAACCAAATAATAAAAGTATAACAATACTTTTTATTTTTTAGCTAGAGAAGCCAAAAAAAGATTGCATTCAAGGACACCAGGAAGTAAAAGATGTACCTACTTACTTATAATAAAAAACCTGTCATGGGGGTCAGAGTTGTAATAATATAAACCGTATAATAAGCCTATAATAAATAGTTATGATCGAATTATCTACAAACTAGTTTAATGTTTAACCGAATCACCTTACAAAACCCATTTTGACAGAGATGACTTAGCTTTATAACGAAAATAGATCAAGGCTATCTACTGAGTTTTGTATAAAATTTCGATTTTCGAAAAATCTGTTTCATACAAATTGTTTTGTTATTCTTCCTACCGAGCCTTTTTAACCGATGAAACGAAGGAGGTAATCAAGTCGATATATAAATATTATTTTACAAGCTTTTATTTATCTTGCAATGGATATATGTATGACAATTAAGTAAGTTCGGGACAGTTCGGGTGGAATAGATTCCACGTATCCACACATAGGCAAGTTAAATTTGATCAACTTTCCGGATTCCGATTAAGCTGAAATGTTGCACGCATATGTAGGTATATTGCGTGATAATGCAAGGATGCATGCAATGCATGTAGTCGGAAGGTGGCCATAGGAACTCCTGTACTAAACAAGATAGACCCGTCGTGTTTGGGCTCGTTTTACTTATCTTGGCTAGTATTCTGCTGTTAAATGATATCTAGGATCTCAAAAGCTTGTATTTAAAAAGTTATATTCTTATTATAATTTATTTACATTTGATCTCGCATATTTTTTACAGAGTAGTCCGATGTTGATATTTTTTTTATAAGTACACCGAAGTTTGTTTCGTGTAAATTTTATTCAAATTGAATAGTTGGTTTTTTTTAAAATCAAAAATTATTTAAATGTGGCTTACATCGATTCGATAATATACCAATATTATATACCATTATTTGAGCATCATTTCATTTAGATATGAAATACAGATGAAAATATGCCTAAATCTGTTAATATTTTTCAACCCGGGCGAAACCAGGGCAGGTAATTAGTCTATCTACTAATGTCCAGTAGTTCTTCGAACAGTAAGTAGATCTCGCGACACTTTTTTTTTCTGATTTTCATAAGCCTCTCGACTCACTCTTGACCGGTACCTATAGTTCGTAGGTATTCGCAAGTCTTGTTAAAGTAATAAAAAAAGTTTGGTAAATATTATTAAAATTAGCTGATTTTCCCCCCTTTTTGAGGAAAATACCCCTCATATCAAAAATCGACGACGAAAAAAAACTACAAAAAATTAAAACCCGTGCACCAAGTTGTGTGAGAGAAAGATAAAGTTTAGAGTCCGTTGCGAAATGCGACCTATAGACGACAACCAACATCTGGACAGACGAAAGCAAAACCGCCGTGTCTAAAGGAAACCTTCGCTTACGCTCGTCAATAATAAAATACGTATATGCGTCTTAATCCCTTCAATTTAGTATTTAGTAATTTCATTTAATGAAGCAAAATAATTATTTTTGACTCATTTTATTACTATAATTATAATATAATTAGGTAATTAATATACTTACTGAAATTATTATATAACTAAGTAATTAAGACAAAACCTTTGGTAACACAAAATGTTCTGCCACTTAGTAAATAATACGAGTATACCTAATTAGATATTAATAGGTTAGAATCGGTTAGATAAACAAACATTATCAACTTGCCAATAAATGACTTATGACAAACAAAACTAGGGGAGGCCTATTAAGTCTGTATTCAGTTGTAAACCCCACCCCATCCGCGGTTATCCATCAGAACACTGATCATGTCGAACGTTGCTTAGCTTCGGTTCATCATCATCCGCAGCCTTCTCTATCCCACTGCTGGGTTTAGGCCTCTCTCTTACGGTGTCATTTGTCTCGGTCCTGTGCTAATCGTCTCCAGCCCACCCGCGATTTTCATAATATCGTCGATCCATCTGCAGCCGGACGACCAACGGTCTGCTTGCCTTGCCTCGGACACCACTCCGTCACTGTCCTATTCCACCTATCGTTACTTAGCCTGGCCCACCTGTCCTGCCCATGACAGCGGACTTCCGACGTCCTGAACGTTAGTTCTTCATCGGATTTCCGTGTTTCGGACTCGGTCTTGGAGTTTGATGCTGAGCATGGACCTCTCCAGGGCTCTATGTGCAATATCGCTTAGAAATAACTTTTTTTTACGAGGTGGAAATCTTTGAATGATGCCAGACTGCTTTGGGCACAGAACACTTCTCTCTCTTCTGTGGCTTTGGGGTATAGTCGGGCTATGTAGGATTGTACTCACTAAAACTCCCGCGGTGGCCAGCCTTTGTGCCTTCTCGGGAGCTCCGGGATCTCCAAAAAGAACGCACCGGTGTTCCCAGCACTTTGTGTGACTACTCGCCTGGTAGTAGAACCAGGTTTGTGCGGTCCTCTACGACAGAGTTGCCACACACGCACGGCTCCTCAGGCCCGTCTGAGTGGATGGCCAGAGCCCTAACTCTGACCACCCACGAGCCCAGGGGTCTCCTTTAAGTAGGCTCTTACTACAGGCAGGGGATACTGATGCAGTATTCTAGTGCCCCGGCATCAGGGCAACGCTAAGAAATACCTAGCCAAACTCGACACGCCATAGTAAATTCTAATACAAACCTATGAACAAAGTAGCTAATCATTTATTTTGGCGGGACAGGATGTAAAAGACGCCACAGTCTAAATTACAAAGGTTTCAATTTTAGGGTTCCGTACCCAAAGGGTAAAAACTGGACCCTATTACTAAGACCCCGCTATCCGTCTGTCTGTCACCAGGCTGTATCTCATGAACCTTGATACCTAGAACATTGAAATTTACACAAATGACGTATTTCTGTTGCCGTTAGAACAACAAATACTAAAAACACAAAAAAACTTTAAGGGCTCCCATACAACAAACCTGATTTTTTTGAGTGTTTCCCACTGGTCAGATTGACGGTCAGACTAGTCTAGCCAATGGGAATATTTTTCCCGTTGTTCAGATCAACTCGTAATTTAGTATAGTACCTACGGTTAAAAAGGAAAATACTCGTACGAAGACATCGTAATTATACCTAATTTTTAAATAGGTTTTATTTGTAACTATATGGAGTTCGTTGACACTTATTGACGCATTTATGCACTTTCCGGAATTTTGCCATTTAACAATGACAGGTAGATGCTTGAAATATTCGCAGAACATGAAGTTTAATATGCACTCTAAAAAAAGTAGTTAAATTAAAATAAAAAAATATTTAAGGGCTCCCATACAATTAATGTGATTTTTTTGCTCGATATTATTAACGGCAACAGGAAGATGCTTGAACTTAATAAATGACTTCTTCTGTATTTACAGATTATTAAGTTGTATATTCCTTTCAAAAAAAAGAAATGTATTAACCCCTTAATTATTTCGATTTTTTTAAAAACAAACGCACCGTATGTAAGCCCCCCGACTTATATACGGTACGTAACTCTTCGTGCGCGAGTCCGACTTGCACTTGGCCTTTCGGTTGCGGAGTTCTAAAAACAATAATAATTGCAAAAGGAAGCATAAGAAAACTGGCCTTAAATAGGTTTTACCTTGTATTGACCCCTGTATTGTTGTTACTGCGTGTAACTAGAATGCACATTTTTAAATTACATTTAAATTCATTTCAGGAGACCTTTCTGTAGATAATAAAACTATTTACAGAGTTATTTCTAATCAATTAGCATCCTTTTAGGGGCTTATTCCATACGTAGTTTTGATGTATAGAATAAGCTTTTGTTCTGCGACTTTTGTCAGAACTCAAAAAAAAATCAGCTGTTCCATACATTTTGTTGCGGGTGAACGATATTTTTCTATGGAACAACAATTTATTTTTTGAGTTTTGACAAAAGTCGCAGAAAAAAGTTGTTAGTTTTGATGTACAGAATAAGCCCCTAAAAGGATGCTGATTGATTAGAAATAACCCAGTACAAGGTGTTTCTGTAGACAACGGACATATTCTAAAATATAATTGTACCTACTTTTCATTATGACTAACTTTTACTCAGACCATCGTCAAAATTTTGAAAAAAAAAATACCTGCTAGATACATTTAGTCTCCTCATTTGCCCCCAATGCTTGTGTACGAAATTTACAACATAATAAATGAGATTCCACTACATTTCACTAACTATCTATTAACATAGGATGGAAACACACATTTCACAAATTAATATAACCGGACGCCATGTTTATTTCATTCCTTCAAAAGCCATTGCCCTAAACAAAAACGCGCAAGTCATGTCTAAAGGTAAAATGATGTATTATTATGAAAGTGTCGACAGTTTACTTCAATGGTTTTCCTCGAAGGAGTTGCAGTTTGAGCAGGTTATTCACCTCTGAGCGTTCGACACACATTTACTATGGCTAAGTGTTATACCCATACTGGGTTATCCAGACAATTCTAGCCCCATAGTTGAAGTCGTTCACAATGATGGTCTAAATCACCTTCTTTCGGCTTAGTATCTACACCAGAGTTCTGGATAATCCTGAATATGAACCCACTTTTGAAATTCAAACTCACCAACCCTCTATATAGGTATGTATATGTTTAGTAATCAATATTTTTATGCTATAAGTGCCGTAGTAAAAAGGCCTTTTTAGGGTTTCGTACCCAAAGGGTAAAAACGGGACCCTATACTATGACTCCGCTGTTCGTCTGTCTGTCTGTCTGTCACCCGGCTATATCTAATGAACCGTGTTAGCTAGAACGTTTAAATTTTCACTGATGATGTATTTCTGTAGCCGCTATAACAACAAATACTAAAAACAGAAAAAAAAAATGGGGGCTCCCATACAACAAACCTGAATTTTTTGCCGCTTTTCACTCGATATTAGTAACGGTGACAGGTAGACGCTTGCATAACTCACAGAATTTGAATTAAGGGCTCCCATACCACAATCATGATATATTAATAACGGCAACAAGAAGACGCATGAAATATTCGCAGAATATTAAGTTGTAAATATTCACTTCAAAAATAAATAATTAAATTAAAATGTATTAAGGGGGGCTTCGTGCGCGTGTCCGACTCGCACTTGGTCGATGATTTTAATAGTCCACTGCTAAACATGAGCTTGCCCACGAAATGGGACTGGACCGTTTCTTCGTCTCCACCGGCCCACTGCGGCTTGTTATATGTATTAACCTTTAAGAAACTACAAACCAGCTATAACGGCTTTATCCTTACTATCATTAAATCCGAAAGTGTATTTGTTGGTTGGTTTGTTCCACTATCACGCAGTATAAACAACGGATTGGCTTGATTTTTGGCATGAACATAGTTTAAAGGACTGAAAGTGACATAAGCTTCTTTTAATCCCGAAATAATATAAGGCTCATGTAGGATTACCCCAAAATCAAAATATCATGCGGGCGAAGCCACAGGCAAAAACTAGTCTACATATAACAATGACCTATTCTAGTAACCCGCAATCACTCGCTTCAAATATAATTTGTGGTATCGGTTCATAACCTAGAATTTAGTTACTTGCAAGTACAGATACGTATAAACAAACAAGTATATGAATCTGCATGAAACTAGTTATTTAGCCGAGCTATTGGCATAAAAATCTTGACTGCGGTCGCGATGACTCACCTTAAACACTGCATCGATTTGATTGACGCTCATTGACTTATAAATTTTCAATTCGAAGGACCGGACGAAAGAATATGATACCAACTTACTTGGGCGCGGGCAGCGCGACGCAGCAAATAATAATCATAATTAATAACCAATTAATACATAAAAAAAACCGTTAAACGTCAATAAAATTACATTTCAAACAAAATATATTCAACATTCTGATAAAAAAAGACAACAAGATTCACAATTAATTACCTTGTAAGTACAACTTTCTGTGGTGTATTCCAACATACAAACGTCACTGTCACGAGTATGTAAGTCGCTGACGACATAATCGTAATGCTAGAGCACAGACGTCACGGATAGTACCTCTCCCAACAGGAAATAATACACCTCACTGATGATTATATGAAAACAACCTTCTACATTATCATAATAATAAAGTTAAACAGAAATTCCGATGCGTAATTAAACAGGATAATAATATATGAATAATTAATCTTTGAAGAAAATGTGCCGCGTATGAAAATGGTTATCTATAATTTATGTTTAGCAAAAAATTGCAGCACCGACTTCCACCGTGTACAGAATTCGAATAATTTGTACGAATCGATGTGACATCCATGTACATTTTTGTTGATTTATCAAAAACGGCTTAGCCGATTTCGATAAAATTTAAATGGAACCATCTCGAATGTATACTCTTTCAAACTAAAAAAGATTTTTTTCAAATCGGTCACAATTGGCGAAAATATCGATTAACTTACACAAAAAAATACATACAGACGAACATAGCTACATAGTCCTTTTTGGAAGTCGGTAAAACAGTACATAGAAAAAATGCATTTACAACATGATCATCATCGTCCATCAATCAGAACTTTCGTTGCTGGATATGGGCCTCGCCAATGACTCTCTTTTATATGACGGTTGGAAATTGCTTGCATATACAGCCTGATTCTGCGACCTTAATGACCTCGTCTCCTTATGGGATGACGATCCCATCCACCTTTTACATCGACGTCTTAAGCTGACACTCGAAAACTTTTCAACACATCAGTCTTCCATGCCATGTGCCTTGCCCACTGCCATTTCAACTTGTCGGTAGCTTTGGTTCTTCTTCTTGCTCGGACTAGTAATCTTTGTGAGATCGGATCAGAAATGTAACATGCAGGTTATTAATGTAATATAACCATCTCTACAGTTAACTATAAGTCTTTATACTACATAATTATTAGCTTAGTCTAAATTCTAAATATTTGATAAGATACATCTGAATTTGATTTTCAAAGTATAATTTAGCAGCTTGAATTTAATGACTAAGTATATAGCGACTTTGTGAATGATTATGTTACCGGAAATGAGTAGCAAAAATCTTATTTGATAAAACCTAAATCCTTGGAATTGACCTACTTATCTCGTTGCAACAAAGTCGAAGATGGAATAAAAAACTATTTACCAAATATTAGTATTTAGTCCGCAGCTTCACCTATGACACATAACCATTTAAGTAACCTATACTTAACATTATTCGATTTTTAAACTATACCAAAGAAGATAAAATAATACTGCGTAACTAAACTAATACAAAAATAAATAGTTCGATCCGTCGGCCCGTTGTTGTATACCTGAAAAAGTAACAAACAAGTCCACGTTCCAATTTATAGTCGGTATTAGTAAAGGGGGATTTACACGGGTGACTAAAGCTGCTTGGGCTAAATGTCTGTGTAAATCGCCCATAAAAATTCTGGGCATTTATTGCCCTCTCCTACAAGATTAGATTTAAGTGATTGTAAGTCATTTGTAATTATGTTTATGTAATGAGCAAATATGTACGTACATAATTATAAAGGTAATCATTTACCTCTGCATTATTCCTCTAATGTTTAGGCATTTCTCTAATTTTACTTGACAATAAAATTAAAAGTTCGTAGTAAAACGTGGTCATTATGATGTTCATAATAATGACTTACGTATTTATTAGATAGAATTAGGTCATAATTATTATTTAAATTTCTTGCGAAAGGGTGTAATATATAGGTACCTACCTAGAATTTATAAATGCTATATACCCTTACTAATATCAAACTTACTATGAATTTACCGATAAATCTGAATACCTAACCTAAGCAAATTTTAATGTAAACAAACATGTACCCACAACCAATTTTCAGTAAATTAAAACCATATCAGTGTTATTACAAGGGAATAAATCAATCATATGTCGATGTTAAGACTTAAGACCTTATCCCAGTAAACTCAAGTCGATTGCTATCAGTAAAGTATATTTTGTACTATTTTACCATTTATTTGTACGCGATATCTTATTATGTATTAAGAATGAGCAATTTTATTTTTAACATTCAATTAAACAAAACTCATGTCACAGAGTTTCTAATATCCTCGAAAACATAATCTTATTTGTTTAGAATTATTCTAATTAAAAGAATTGTTGACCTCGTTAGTATAAAAATAAAAATTTGATCTCTTTAGTGTAATAACTGCTATTTAAAAAAGTTATTGTTACCTTTATTTTATTCATATAATATTGTTTCATTTAAGTCCTAAAATTTTGTGAGAATGTTTTGTTTTTCAGAGTTGTTAAACTTTAGGTGCAAATGCTTAAATATAGCGTAGTTATATTGGACCTTACTATTAGTTTATAAAAGAATACCTATGTAACATTACAGTTTGTATGTTACTATCAGTTTATAAAAATTGCTATGTAACATTTTCTATGGATCTGTGTTATCTGTAATAAAGTTAAATGATTATTATTACTCGTATTTTAATCGCATTCACAGGTTTGGCCTGGTCCTTTATTAGGCATCAATTGAGCCTAAGCCAACATTGAGAGGCCCCTTTTACAATTTTGAAATAATAAAACAGCAGTAAGTAGGTATAAAAAGGATAGCGTTGTAGACAAACTATGGCATACAAAAAGTCTTGAAATATTGAAATTGGGCTATTGTGGTGAAATTTTTAATTTTATGTAATTATTATTATAGTACAAGTAAAAATCACAAGCATATTATTATTATAAAACGGCTTGACCGATTTTAATGACATTTTGTGTGTTTTGACATTTCTGAGAATAGTTTGTTAGCTATTTTTATACCCCTAGGTAATAACGGTGACCCTCTCCAGAAAAAATTTGAAATGACATAATTATTTATCGCAAAAATGGCATGACCGACTTCAACCGTGTACAGAATTCGCGATTAGTTCGCACGGATATGTATAACTGGATGTAGTAACTTTCACATTATTGTTGATTTATCGAAAATGGCTCAGCCGATTTCAATAAAATTTAAATGGGACCATTTTCGAAGTATGCCTTTTCCAATAAAAAAAATACCTACGCATCGAATTGAGTACCTCTTCCGTTCCGTCGGTCAAAATAACGTGTACCGCAAATGTAAAGACTGTTGAAAAAATGCACCTACAGAAAAATTTACATTCTTAGTTATAATTAATTTTAGAACTCATAATTGTAGAGGTCACTGTTTCAGGAGATCGAAACTACTAGGTGAATGATAATGACAAATTTTAAATTAGTACAAACCAACAAAAAACTTAATTAAACTAGCCGTCATAAAAATCGTCGTAAAAAACCCACGACGCGACTATGGTTGGGTCCCACTGACGATTAAGTAGGTACTAGTCTAGACCAAATACCTACCTATTCCTACCTATTATTGTGGAGCAAGGTCAGTTAGTGACCACCGATCAGTTTGAAATGAGCTCGTGAGGTCAGTTCAGGATGACAGGATAAACACCGTGTCTCCAAATTCCGTAGAATTCTTAAGAATAGGATCTACCTATTAAATGGAATTTTCAGTCTATATTAATTAGTACAAACATACAAAAAACTTAATTAGGTAAACCAGCCGTCAAAGTAATAGTCGAAAAAAATACTTACGATGGGTGGGTCCACTGTCAATTACTAATTTACTAGACCAAAAATTAAGCCCTATCACAGAGGCGCCAGTGTAAATTTAACAGCAACGTAAAAAACGTTCTCTCTATCGAAAGTGAAAAAGAAACAGAACTATGCTATTTAGCTAATATAATTACGATGGCGCCTCTGTAACAGAGCTTATTGTGGCGCAACGCATTAATATGTTTAAAACATCGACTATTTTTCTTGTTTAAAGCAGAAAAATGCTAAGTCAATCGGCGCAACGTCAGTTTATGACCTGCGACCACCGACTTGGCATATTTTCTGAATTAAGAAAGAGTATGATTGTGGCGTCAGTACAGGATGACAAGATAAATAAATGTGTCCAAATCCCGCACAAGTCTTAACAATAGTATGTATTAAATGGATTTTTCAAACTTTTAAAAATTAGTACAAACCAACAAAAAACTTAATTATACCAGCCTTCATGTTAATAGTAAAAAAACCCGCGACGCGACGATGGGTGGGTCCATGTCGATTACTAGATCAAATATTGTGGCGCAACGTCAGTTTATGACCTCCGACCAGTTTGGAATGAGTAACGCTTGTGACGTCAGTGCAACGCGTTCCTTTGCTCCGAGGAAATCCCCAGAGACTGGAAGGCTACTTTCTGTTTACTTTTTGCGGGTGCAACAGCGATGACCTGGGGATTACCACACGTTTGCGAAGCTATCTCTTTTCTGTCCTTAGCTCTCTGACGTGAAGATTACGATACGTGTCTTTATAATGACACCTGGGGCTCTACTTTTGAACCGTTACCGAAAACTTTGTGAAGCATCTTGCATACGTTCGTAGAATAAATTCGATGAATTAATTCCAAAAACAGGAGCGAGTTTTATAATCTATGTTTGTGCGAACGGAATAACGTAGCATGCGATTATAAAATCCATTTTCGTCAAAGGATCAATCTGCCATTCGAAAAACAACAGATGTTTCATACATTTTGTCGATTCCGAGTTGCAATATTGACTGGGAGCTGGCATTTCTTTCTCAAACTCGATTCGATTTGGTCCATAGTAAAATTTGTTCTTAAAATTTGGTCTGGATCAGTATTTTCCAGCATAGTACACCCTTTTTGAATAACACGATTGACTGGGAGAGCGCGGAAAAGTACTTTACAATTTAAAACTGATTATAACGGTACAGTGACACATTTCTCGCTTCATATTCATGGTAGGCACCTCAGGCCCTTTACTCACTGCGGAAACTTACCAAGCATATCAAAATCAGAAGGTGTATTGTATTATATGTTTCATTTATTTTGTAATTAATGACTTCTGATTTTGTTTGCACTAACTGTAAACTTTGAAAAACTTTTATTTTTGTTTGTAAACTTTAAAAACCTTGTAATCAGCGCGATATGCCTGTATTCAAAAATGTGATTGAAATGAATACGTTTGTTGCATGTATTATCAGTCTCTGGCAGCCATATCACAAGCTTTGTTTAGTTTGGGGTCAGAGACCGTGTGTAAGATGTCCCCAAATATTTATTTATTTGTTTTATAAATTTCTCAAAAAGATAACTGACGTGGAAAACGTTGTTTTGCCATAGAAAGATATTCTGGAGAGGGCCACCCTAGTCACCTAGGAGTATATTGCCTACGACCTATTTTCAGAGCCACCAAATAGACACAAGCAAGCCGTTTTAGAGATGCTGTCCCTCTGCCGGGTAAGGTCTCCCCCAATTTCTTCAATTTTTCGTGTTCCGCAGTAAAGAAAGTCTCAATACTAGGTATCACGACATTTTCTAGGCCTTACCTGGCAACTTATGTATAACAACGCAGAACTGTTTTCATAGTAGTCCGATTTTAATAATTCTTTTTTCATTAGAAAGAGTATACCTACTTCGAAATTGGTCCCATTTCAATTTTATCGAAATCGGCTGAGCATTTTTTGATAAATCAACAAAAATGTGGAAAATGCTACATCTATCCGTGCGAAATATTCGCGAATTCTGTACACGGGTGAAGTCGGTCATGCTATTTTTTGCAAAAAAATATTATGGTAGTACAACTCTAAAACAGTTATTCCGCAACATAAAATCCCAATATTTTCAAACGATCTATACATTTTATAAACCAGTTAGGTACTCCTTATACCAAAATCAATCAAATATTTGGCAATAAAGCAAAATAAGCGGTAACATAATAGGGCTACGAGATTTGGAGGAAAACGACCGGTTTCCCCGATATGTAAAGCAATTGGCGTAATCTTCCTTGTACTTTTGATAAGTTACTTCTATATCATTAACGCACAGGAAAACCGGCAGGTACGCAGGTATCTCCCCTATGACTGTAAAAAAAACCCTAAAGGTAGACGTTCATGACTTCCTTAGGGAAAGTTGAGGTCTTTAATCTTCACGCTTGAGAAATTCATGTTTCAGCGGTCAAGGTGCGTGGAATACATTTAAGTGTTCAGTTATGATTCATCTACAGAAAAATAAACTTCAATATCAAAATTATCTGCCACAGGAAACTCATTACTAGACATGGGCCGACCCCATAGATCTGTAATAAAACCGGTTGGAAGCGGCTTCTTCTTCTTCTTCTTTTCAGCCATAGGATGTCCACTGCTGGACATAGGCCTCCCCTAAAGACCTCCAATAAGACCGGTTGGTAGCGGCTTGCATTCAGCGATCTCGTTAATTTATATAAGACAGGATGGCTGGGAAAAGGAGGATATTCTTCTTAGTTTTTCTTCAGGATAGAGCATTTGATAAACTAGGCTCAGTGCCTACGTACAAGTAGCTTGGAAATAAAATAAAATAGTTTCACTAGAAGCAAGGTAGTTTCATACTTATCGCACATCAAAATAAAAATCAGCTGTTGCATACAAAGAGTTCATTGACTTTTGAAAAAAGTTGTTCATAATGATGTATGTGTACCTATATCAAAGAGTTATCCAGAACAGGTGAACTAAGCAGAAAAGGGATGATTTATACCATTATTTTGAACAACATTTTCTTTGGGGCCAAGCCAGAATTCGAAAAAAAAAACAATAGGTGTTTCATACATTTTGTTGATTCCTAGTTGCAATGTCATATGGACAAGCTTATTTTTTAGAACTCTAGGTTGGTCCCATGATAAAAGTTGTTCAAAGCGATGGTCTAAGTCATAATAATGTCTTAGTACAGGGCAAGCAGATAACACTTTATATGATAACTGTAAAATCATTGTACTTGGTAAAACATTACTACCTACATCATCTGCCACACAAAATGTTGTATAATATATTACTAATAAATAATTTTAAGTTACAACATAATTTGTGAAGATTTTATTGAAATGTTTTATCCTCAGATGTTTACTTTTAATTTTATGCTAACAGTTAGAGGCCACGAGTAAAACCCCAACGCAAAATGAAACCCACACGATTCTATGGGACAGTTTGCTACGCAGAAATAACGTAGATTGACTCTAGAGGTATTATTGCATACTAAAGAGAGACAATAAAATATACCTATTCCATTTATCTTCTTATTTGACCGAGCAGGCGAAGTGAGTGAAGTATCAGTTTTCACTCGACAATTTCGTAAGTCCGGACGATGATGATGACAATCTAATTGCTAAGTTTCGGCAAAACTAGTTGAAAAATGTGACCTGTTTCACATTTTTCAAAGAGTTTTGCCGAAACTTAGCAATTTTTGATTGGGAGCATTTCTCCCAAACGGGGAAAAATGTTGTAATATGATGGAATAAACTTTTTGCGTATTTTCGTTTTGAGTTTCGCTGATATTCGGTAACTAACCATGAAGAAGTTATTATAAACAAAATATAATAAACTACCTACCTAAACATAAATGGAATTACATAACTATTACATTTTGTTTATAATATCTTCTTACAATTTATTTGTTTATAATTTAATAAATGGGATTACTACCTGACTTACTAGGTACCTAACATTTTACACATTAAATACAACATTAATTACGAGGTAAATATTTACATGAAAGTTCGCCGAGTTTAACTGTCAGAGTTTTTCAGAAGCCTGAAGACCTCCTAACAAGAAGTACTCGTACAAAAATACTTTCACAATTTTTAAACTAAATCAGGAAATATAATGTTCTTGGAAATGCCGACGTTACGCTTACAAATCCTTGGGCGCTTAGAGCTAGGTAAAAACCCGTACCCGCGTGACGTCAATATAGATTTGTCGTCAAACAAATCGTTGATTGAGCTGTACCTGAAGTGTGTCATTTCTGATGCACTATGGGTTATTTTACAGCTACTTTATGACTATCTCATGTTGTGTTAGGCATTAACGGAGCCTGAAGACCGATTCATGCGGTTTCGGTTAACTATAACCATCAAATGAGCAATAAAATTGTTGTAAAATATTTATTTATTTGTTTGCACTAAATTCGAATTTCGTTACCTTACTTTTTCCTTTGGAAAATAATTATAAATAATAATACAAAAACTTATTTGTTATAACGTTTAAATTAAATTTAAAATTAGAAAACATTTTCATAATTTTAAATTAACAATTTTTGCATACTTAAGTCTTCATTTTAGTACCTAAGTACCTATTTGTTTGTACGAAATTCAGTACTCGGGAACGATTTAAATCATGTTTAACCTAGAAGGTTCTGTGTTCGTCTGAGGTAGGTTTTTAGGGTTCCGTACCCAAAGGGAAAATCGGGACCCTATTACTAAGAATTCGATGTCCGTCTGTCCGTCTGTCTGTCTGTCACCGGGCTGTATCTCATGAACCATGATAGCTAGGCAGCTGAAATTTTCACAGATGATGTATTTCTGTTCTCGCTATAACAACAAATACTAAAAACAAAATAAAATAAATATTTAAGGGGGGGCTCCCATACAGCAAACCTGATTTTTTAGACGTTTTTCGCTCTATATTAAAAATGGTTACAGGTAGATGCTTGAAATTTTCACAGAATATTAAGTTTTATATTCACTTCAATAAAAAATAATAAAATAAAACAAATAGTTAAGGAGGGCTTCCATACAGTACGGAACCCTCCGTGGGCGAGTCCGACTCGTACTTGGCCGATTATTTTATTGTGTATGTTCATCGATAATTTTGCCAATTGTGAACCGAATCGAAATTTTTTTTAGTTCGAAAAGGTATACTCCCGAGGTAGTCCCATTTAAATTTTACAGAAATCGGCTGAGTCGTTTGTGAAAAATCAACAATAATGTAAACAATTCGAGCGAAATATTCGAATTTTGTACACGATGGAAGGCGGTTTTACCATTTTTTGCGAAAAATAATTATATGAAGTCTTATCTTCTGTTTTATCTTTTCTTTTATTACAGTCATGTAAGTTATTTATACCCATAATTTCTACCTACCTTAACAGAATTGGGTTCTTGAACTGATTGTACCTTCGGAGATATAACAATGAGAGTTTTCTTCGGGAAACCGCTTCATAATTTGGCAGCTATTTTTACCTCTAATTATAAACTTAAAAAAGCTATCGAGACATTATCGTTATTAGCCGTAGGTCGTCCACTGTGGACGTAGGCTACCCTATGGACTTTCAATAAGCTCGATTGGTAGCGGCTTTTTTTGTGTGACCGTCAGGTTTTCCTCTGACATAGGTACCTAAGCTATATACGTCATGATTACATACATTGCATCGGTCTTTCGATTGAATGCAATTTCGCTATGATATGTCTTTGAGAGTGCCATGATGCAATCCTTTAATATGAACTTATTTCCCGAGGTCAGAAAGAAAGAGGTATAACATAATTATATTCTTGTATGAATGATTATATTAAAATTAGGTACTATTATTTTAGAAGAAGAGAAGAAGAAGAAGGTACTATTTACAGACTCAATCGGTTGTATCAAATGAGGTCTCGATCGATTCTCGATCGTATTATGACAATAGTTACTACTTACGATCAACTGCACTGTATTGACTTCTGAGGCCACGGTATGATATAACGTAAACGATAACTACAATAGTTATCGTGTACGTAAATACATTTTCGAGTTACATACATACATTTTTAAGGCTACCGTAACGAAAACAGAGAGGAACTAATAAAAATGTATGGATCTACTTACATCGAATACGTGTAAAACGATAATAATTTTCGTTCAATGTACAAATGTGCGATTAAATTACGATCGTTTGTACGTAATTAGTTAACTATTTAATTGATAAGTGAACATTGAGTTCCACAACAGAATTATAATAAGTATCTATCGATAATACCTAAAATTAGAGTGCACTATATTATTTTTAAATAATTTTGATGGAATAAATTAGCGCCATAACATTGTTTATGTTTAAATAAATTTACTTATACTTGTCTAGTAAACTTAAATTATACATCATTTTAATATAATACAATGACAATAACAGTACTTATGTGTATCTATACTTATAAAGGTTTAAATTATTTAATTTATAAAAAAAAAGAATAGGAAAACAGACTGCATTGGTTTTATGAACTAACATCTTAATCGATTCTCGAACATATTATGATCTAAAAATCAATATTGTTGTATTTTGTATCAGAGGCCTTCAGGTCGCTTAAAAACTCTGACACTAGGGCTAGCCACCCGGCTATACGAACTTAGGTACTTACTTGCTCGGTGGTTTTTATAATTTATGTAGGTACACCAGCAAAATATGATCCATGATCATGCCAATATTTACCAAAGTATGTCATTTGTCAATATGACGTATCGACTAGATCCTTCTCGTAACTAACTCATTAAAACTGATAGGTAGCTTAAAATATATTAACAATAGAACTAATTCATTCATTATGATCATCATAAAACAACGGTATACCGCTGTTGGGTTTTTAAATTTCAAATGACGTTGTAATGACTCCAATTCACAGATTCAATTGATTGGATATTAATTATTAGTTTTCGGCGAAAATTATTGTATATTCCAATTTATTGTACGCGTTACGTTTATCGGTATTTCTACGCCTAATGATTTATAGTACGCTCAGGTTCAGATCCCATTTACATAGAATTTTAAGTGACGTGTCACGTTATCTAAGAATATAAAAATGTAAACATCTAAGTATACTAAATTATGATCAAGTAGCTTTTTCTCGCGGCTCCACCCGCATGATTTTTTTTTATCTGTCTGTATAGAAACCTTTTATTTTTCCAGGATAAAAAGTACACCATGTCATTCTCCTAACATTGAGCTGTATCCATGACAAAAATCAAGACTATGCGTTGCTACACTGTTGTGTTAAAAAGTAACAAACCAACAAACATACTTTCGGATTAGGAATCTCTTTTTGCGTAAGGTCCGGATTCGTTTTTACAGGGCTGGAAGGTTTTGTAGCCACCAACGAAAGGTTACAAGTTTGTGGCGTCTGTCTGTACCAAAATCTAGCAAAATAGTGCTCGATTTTGTTTAAGTTCCTTTTTCTAAACCTCAGTCAGGTTGACTTTTTATAAATATACGCGCATTAACGGCACAAATTATGTTTTGACTAAAAAATGCGTAAAATATATTTTTATTTCCAATATTATTACTAAAACTCAGTTTTAATTAAATTTTAAAGTCATACCTAGTTGACCTAAAATTTCACACCAAAGGAAATTCGTAAAATGAAAAAAATACTTAGGTTTTGTCGATACGGGTTCAGGGGCTAACGATAGAGAGTCAGAATAAGGTAGAGATAATATTTCTTAGCTGTTTATCAAAAATCTGGTAGAAGTTTTATCTCAGAAAATGAGTCGGTTCCCGTTAAAACCAAAAGTATGTTAATTATGGTATTAAAATTGCGTAATACTGAAGTATTTTTGCAAACTCATCATCATCATTATCCAGCGACATATTCTTGAGGAAAATTTCTACATAACTATGAAATAAATTGTTGTGTACTGTACAGCATATAATTTAAATAAATATTATGTTTATTATGTAGGCTATAATTAAATTAAAATAAATGTTAATACTCTTCGATTCTCTACTAATAACCTCTGTGACAAGGATATTTATAAAGCACTTATAAAACACAAGCACTTATAAAAATACATATTTGGAACTTAGAATTTTTATAGTAACCTATACAGCTGACGCGTAATCGTTGTTGGTCTGGAGTACTTGGGGGTATAAAAAAGCCTATATTCTCATTCTACCCAACCAACCAACTATAAAAAAAAAAAAAACTTTTTTTTCAATATCTTTAGACCTTTAAAACCTTCTGTGGATCATCCAATTACTTGTTATGTAGTCGTAGTTTATGTAGTTGTAGATTATGTATATCTTGTATTTAGTGGTAGTTATTAAAGGCACTTGCCCTATTAAAAAAGTATTTTATATATTACAATAATTTAGTTAAGTATATTAACAAATACAAGTCCTTGCTGTTTTGAAAGATTTTGGACTGTTATAATAGAATCAAAATTAAAAATAAATTCTTTGTAGGTAAATCAAATATTTGCCCGACTGGGATTAGAACCCTGAACCTCTGAGTATGCGATCAATTATTAAATTAATATACATCACAAGTATCTCTGTGATTAGACTTATATTTATTTGCTTATTAAGAATAGTTACTTACTTTTTTATTTATCAGTATCATCATCATTTTCATCTCATAATCGGTCACAACACAAAAACGACCTTTGCACAGGCAAAGGCCGTTTTTTGTCTAAGCCTTTTTTGGACCTATCTCATTCATAACCAAGTTCAACATTTCATAGTTGATTCAATCTAATTTCAATTTCAATTTAATTTAACTTTTTTATAAAAAAAAAAAACAATTTTGAGTATTTAAATTTAATTAAAATTGAGTATACCTACTAGGTACCCTAGAAATAATTATCAATTTACTAAAAAAAAGCAACTATAAACCGTGTAATAAAAACCCAATCAGAGATCGAAAATAAAACCCTAACAGATAAGCATTTGTAATAAGCACCAGCTATTAATGTATTTTTCTTATAGAAAAAACTGCAATCAATCAACACTCTAGGTACATTATGCAAAGCTTTAATTTTCGGCGTGTGCCAAGTCGCTTTTGTTGAAGGTGCTAAATTACTAATAAAATTATAATTTACGATCTGATAAGTCTGAGTTAATTAGCGCTCTAGGTAAATACATGTAACGCCTCATAAAAGAGCACAGGAAGTATAAATACTTCTAGGCATATAGGTAAATAATAATGTGCGCTAGAATTTTTTGTGATAAAAACCTAAAAAAGTTAATTTAGTAAATAAATTAAAAATAATCAAGCCCTTTCCCATTTATAGACGAGTACAGATAGAAATTAACTTAATAGTTTTAAGTACTTGCAAGATTCTTAAACGACTTGATGTTGATATTTTTACAATTAATTTAGAAAAAAAGAGTATACATTTTTAATCCACCTCTCCCAATTCTATTCTAAACTCTAGTAATTTTATTCAGTCCTTTCCTTATAATCAATAAGGAATATTTTTACCATCAATAACATTATTTTTAATTATACCATAGCTGAGATAAAGTCTACTTTTTCCACGATATCAACGACATATATTTTTACTAAAAACAAAAAGTTACTTGCCTAAATTTCAAAACTTCGATAGTGATCACATAAATTTAAACGTTAATTTTTAGTGAAAATAGTAAGGTAGGTACTGATAGGTAGTGATGAAGGACGGAGGAGGGTCCTCCCAGCAGCAGCTAAGGGTTGTCGGGCGCGCGGCCGCCAGGGGGCGCGAGGGGGCGAGGCGCGCAAAATGACGCATGCGCGACGAAAGGTTCCGCGGGGTGGGAGGCGAGCGCCTAACACTATTTAAACTGTTCTTACGAACGGTCATCATGCATTGGTCTGTTTGCAATCCAAAGTTTAGTTAGCTATAGTAATACGACAGCTCTAGTCGCAGACAGACAGGCTCAAGCCAGTGGTCGTGACAGCAAGCTCTCGCAGACGTACGCTAGCTAAACGCGCAGTGAACCCTTCGTTCAGGCCCTATTTCGTTCTTTGTTGAGTGTCGTGAGAAGAAGCAATGGCCGTCGCAGCTGCCCAGAAGAACCGCGAAATGTTCGCCATCAAGAAATCCTACAGCATCGAGGTGAGGAGTTCACCTTCCAGGGTACTGACGGCAGCCTCCCGTCTCATTGCCATGGACCCATTCAGTTACAGTTTTTGTGGACGGTCATTTTGGATTTATCACCGTAATTACGAGTTTAAAAGTGACTTACAAGGTTTGAGATAATATTAATCGCTGATCAAATTTAATGAGCTTTGTAAAGAATGCAATCAAAGTGACCGACCGTAAAAACTGACACTAAAAATCATAGTTTACTTTATTAACTTTTCGAGGACTTATACTACTCATATTTTTTACGATTTTGCATTTAATAACATAAATTGCTTATTTTCAGTTTACCATTATAAATTAACACACTTTTTTCAATATGATAAATTAATGCAGTTAGTTTTATAAATATTACTTCATTGTATAAATATTTAAAACAAATGGTTTACTTCGTACAATTTGATTTAAGATTGTTATGGAATGTTTTACCAAAATTGATTACATTTTAATCGTTCATACTTTACAATACATACCTGTAACATATTTTATATAGACAATAGATTGTTATTCTAAAAAATCAAAAAACTTACAAGCGCTCGAAACATATTTAAAAAATCCTACTTAAAAAGCTTTCGAAAGGAACAATCATAGTGTAGCCTTTAAAAACTCTAAAAGAAACGCCAGGGAAGCATGTCGAAGAAATCGTGTGAAAGTGTTAATTCATTACAAAATGCATATAAATAAATTTAACTGTGTAAAAGCGCACCAACCCGAGCTTACATACCTACGTGCGGTTTTAATCATCGAGGCGACAACTCGCTTTTAGCCGTTTTGGCGCACAATTAAGTAATTAAAGAACCGAATAAGTAGGTGAACTTTCTCAGTATAAACAGTTCCACTTCATGCGATGTTACCCAACATCACTTGCATACAATAATCCGTTAATCTGCCATTGTTGACAAACATACATTACCTAATACGGAATAAATTCTCGCACCGAATTTTGTAGAATACACTGCAGAAAAAAATATGAAGAGATAATGAGTTACATCATTGTCTTGAAGATTAATTACCATTGTCAATATTCAAGGTGTTGTAAAGTCGTAATCGTTACTTCATGGTTCCAATTTACTTGCAATTAAGTACACGTTGTGTACACGGATGCATTGAAGCAAAACATACGTCTTCAGGTGGCCAACGACAAGCTTTTGCGAACTACTTATCGTCTAAGAGTTATCATAATAACATAAAGTTACCTGTCGTTTTAAAATACAAACTTATGATAACTCTTAACAAGCATTGCGATCATATTTGTGTGTTGTTGATTTAGCTAGTAATCAGAGCTGTGCGTTAACTAGGTCTAACAGTTTCGATTTACGTGTGTTTAATAATTGGCACCTGAATGATTGTAAATCCATGACCGACGAAGGTCAGCGGCGCTGGTGACGCTCACCGTCCGCAACATGTGAACATAGCCTAAAGGTAGCGATCACGGCTGCAACCAGTCTATCGAAGACAAGGCAAATGCTTCTTTTGTTTTGATCGACTTATAATGCAGTAGTCGTTCTCGGCTTAATGCACCAACGTCACGCAAAGCTAATCAGATAAATCTCAGAACAAATTGAAGGCTACGCCCTTGACCGAAAGATCTTCGCAGCGGTCAAAAAAATGATTTACTTATTGACGATTTACCATTAAATATCACAATTTGTTTTTCTGATTAGCGCGAATAAACTAATTCTGAGTTAAATTTCCTATTGTGAGTTCGCGTCATTGCATTGTTTTCCCGTGTTGGTAATAATAAAACTGACCGTTTAATTAAAAGCGGTCGTAATATGAATCATAACATAGTAGGAGATAAAAAACAAATCGGCCAGATTGATGGTAAAGATTCGACAACGGACGACATAATGAAACCCATCGTCATAGTAGTAGACACGTGAGTAATGAGAGGCGTTGCGAGCCATCGAGGCGCGATAGAGTGGCGAGGGTGCCGGACGGAGCACAGGTCGCTCCGGCTTAATTACCCGCCTGCCGATTGGAATGGTGAAGTGGACACTCGGCCACACCAAGGCTATGCCAACCGGATTCCAAATCCTGCCCGCTCCAGTTAGGCAGACCTTTAACTTCAGTCGGAGTTTCCGCAATCTTGCCTTACTCGCACGTACGCTATGTAAACAATCCGTGCTGACTCAACAGCGTAACTTAATCGCTTTGTTTCTCAAAACTGGATCAATTTATCTAGATTTATATGTATTCTTAAAGATTTATAAAATAGGTTTCACGTCGAGTAATTACCGACTTAGTGCATTTCAGGGGCTCAGGTAACAATAGAGTGTAATTTAGCTCGACCCTTGACACACATAGTTAGGTCCGCACGACCACTCTACTGGAAAATGCTAGGTCTCACTGCGCGCGCCGCTCCTTGCCTTGCTCGGTGGAAATCATGCTGTCAGTGAGCTAACTTAATACATAACTTTGTAGAGATAAATCTTCAATAACATGGAAATTAAAAAATAAATTCATCTGATAGATTAGATCTTCATAGAGTAGACTATTTTAGAGACGTTTCCGACGTCATTATGCATGATAATAAATATTCACGTTACATAATATTTAATATAAACAGTTAACATTGAATCAGTCCAAAATCACAAGGAACTGTATTGTACATACAAACGTCAAAATTAACATTGACACTCACGTACCGCGTTTGACCGTAACCAAGGTGAGTGGGTGCTTAACGTTACACTTACAAAAACGACTGTTAACTCTTAAAATGAGCCATAGTTACAACACAAAAGTTAATATGTTCAAGCACGAACACGCTAATGATAGAGACTATTGTCCAAAGTTGCTAAAAGTTACCGTGACTTAAATACGAGTGTCGAGTACAGTGTTTCAGTCAAAAGGCATAAAGACGGGTTGCACTTAAGAGCGCCACGATCGTAATTGGCTCCATTGCGGCCCAGTGGTCCAGAAAGTTCAGGACCTTTTGAGAGATTTCAATCGCGAGCTCGCATCCGGCGACAGAGTGCGGGGGTGGGAATAATGGACCACTTTACGCCCGGACACGCGCGGGAAATAAGCTTAGGAACTTGGTAAAAGCAATTCCTGCTCTCACATGAAATATAATGCGATGTGACCGCTCTATAAGGATTTTAAAGATAAAAACCGCCTTCTGTGCGTCTGAGGTTTTCTTTTGTTTCGGTGTGTAATCTATTTCAGTATGAGGAAGCTGTTAGAAATATGTTGCGTAAACTTAGATACATTAACTATGAATCATGTTTAATAATCGGTAGAATAGATCTAACAAATGTTTTAAACTCTACGTAGTAAATCATTGTTAAGAGAGGAAAATTTCTGGACTAAATATTATCCTTTAATGAAAATAACGTAAATATTAATATTGTTAAATACCTACTTTGACATATGAGGAACATATCAAAGTACCGATGCAATATACATATGTACCTAGAATGAAGAACACTGTAAATTTTAATTATTTTTGTTTCATTTATAAAATAACAAAAGGTGAGATGCGATATATGACTTACTAGAGTTATTGTGTCATCGGGTTATTTAAAAAAGACCATTTTTTGCAGTGACAGTGATAGTTTGTGTAGTATCATCATTTGTTGGATCGCTACATAGATATTACTTATAACTCGTTACCTACACATGAGTTTCCTCTCAAAATAGGTATAAACAATTGGAGCAGGTGTTAATTTTTGTCATGAAATAACGTAGCCAAAAACACGTTTTATCATCCGAGTATCCATCAATGATTTAGGCACATGTGTTTCCCTATAGTGTACTTATTGAACGAAGCTTAAGATACAGTCTTGTGCTTAGTTTAACATACAATCTATGTTCTCAGTTCAATCTTTCTAGCTTCACAAACAACTAGGGTTAAGTCATAGTCTTAACCCTAGTTGGTTTAGTATGTATACTTTGTACATTGTATGTATGTAGGTTTCTAATGAAAAAAAATATTAGGAAAGCTATACAATAAATACATGTAAGTCTCACACCTAGTTAGATGGCCAGGGCTACATATTTTATGTAATGTACTGAAAGCAACAAAATAATTTTTCATTTTCATCTTGAAGTCTATCTATCTTATGACACACTGCTGCGGCCTCGTCTTTTCTATCTCACAGTTACTGTTGTAAAGGTTATTTATAAAAGTGTTTGATAACATGAGTGGTAACGTCGATTGTTTTGTTCCAGAATGGCTATCCATCCCGCCGTCGCTCTCTCGTGGACGACGCTCGCTTTGAGACCCTGGTTGTCAAACAGACCAAACAAAGCGTGCTCGAGGAGGCCCGCGCCCGCGCTAATGGTTTGTACCTTATCTTATAGCAAACTAGCAACCCTCTCTGGCTTCGCACATGTGTATTCTACATATAAGCCTTTCTCTTGAATCGCTATATATATTTAAAAAAAACGCATTAAAATCCGTTACGTAGTTTTAAAGATATAAGCATACATAGGGACAGACAGCGGGAAGCGACTTTGTTTTATATTATGTAGTGATAGCGATAGTGAAGATGTTTAATAGGTATGATGACATATTTTTTTCAATATTATTAGAATTAGTCCGTCAGATGGATTAGCAAAAAATATAAGAATGGTTTTTTTTGTCAATCAAACAATTAATGACAAAAATAAACCTTGCCAAATTTCCGGAGTCGGCTCGTGAGCTTTCTTCTACGACAAAAATCTATACTTTTGTAGTCTAGTCGTAACATAAAGTGGAAATTTAACGGGCTATATCTTCACCAATGTTTGCTTAATTGACAAAAGAATAAATACGTGTCTAATGTTTTTTTTTAATAATCATTCTGACGAACTAGTTATATTATTTAGTCATCCAGCCTATTGTTCACGCACGCGTACAGCGCCTGTACATTTTTGAAATGAACTTTCGGACGAGCAGCAAATGATGACAGACATCGTGTGTAATCGCTCCTAAACATATTCGAAAGAACCTTCAAAAGAGGTTCCTGTCTTGCGTATTTCAATAGTTGTCTGGGTTTTAGCGGGATGACGATATCATTAGAAATATTTCCTGCCGCAAAAATATTCCGTTATTTATTTGCGTCAGTGTATTGTCTCTACCAGAAAACGTGCACGTGTTCAATAGTAATTTTACGCGAAACTCTCCGTGTAAAAATGACTATTTAATTACTAAATCTACTACGGTTTAGATATCGTCGATGGTATAGAATAATATTAATGTATAAGTTGGTGTAAATGTCACGCCGATTTAAAACATCGATAAGGCAAACTCTTTGCTAACACTCAAAAGATCGTTGGAATCACATTTTTCGCACACAATCTTCCGGTTTTGCACATGTGATAAAGCCACGTGATTTACCCAAACCGGAGAGACAATCGCATCTCTTCAGCATTTTTCTTTTATATATTCTTTTCTTGTGTTTTTTTTATATTGCTTTATGATTTATATTCCTTTTATTTTATTTCGTTTAGACTCTGGCTTGGACTCCGATTACATCCAAGACGAATTCCATTACGGCAATGGCGACACTTCCCCTACTGTGGAAGATGGTACTCAGCAAGACGAGACCAAGAATGGTCACCTTGGTAAATGTCCATTTTAATTTCATTGACTTTATCATTTCTTTAAGTTTCTTTATTTTTATTTTACCTTTTTATTTTCTTTATTTTTAGCCGACGCAGATATAGGGGACGACGCTACAAAGTTAGATGACGGTCAGTATAAATCACTACGTAACTATAGCAATAAAACGAAATCCTAAGATTCTCAATTTAAGTGCGATTAGAATGTGTCCTCAATATAAGTTTGTTGTAAACAGATTATACCCTGACCGAGGAAGAGGTGATTCTTCAAAATGCTGCCGCTGAATCACCGGAAGCTGAACAGGCGGTCCAGCAAGCCGCCCTTCTGCTGCGCATGCGTGACGGAATGGGCACCCTGGCTCGCATCCTCAAAACCATCGACAACTACAACGGCTGCGTCGAGCACCTCGAGACTCGCCCTTCCCAAGTCGAAGGCATCCAGTTCGATGCTCTTGTGAAAGTTGCCATGTCTCGCGCCAACTTGCTCCAGCTCATCAGAACCCTCCGCCAATCGAGCTCCTTCGCCGGCGTCAACCTAATGACTGAAAACATATCCAGCAAGACCCCGTGGTTCCCCCGACATGCTTCCGACCTCGACAGCTGCAACCACCTCATGACCAAATATGAGCCCGAGCTGGACATGAACCATCCTGGATTCGCTGACAAGGAGTACAGAGAGCGCAGGAGACAGATCGCCGAGATCGCGTTCGCATTCAAATACGGAGACCCGATCCCCTCCACCGTGTACACTGAGAGCGAGAACGCCACCTGGATGCGAGTATTCAACACCGTCCTCGACCTGATGCCCAAGCACGCGTGCCGCGAGTACAAGGCTGCCTTCGAGAAGCTGCAAGAGGCGGATATCTTCGTCCCTCACCGTATTCCTCAGCTAGAGGATGTGAGCAACTTCCTCCGCAAGCACACTGGATTCACGCTGCGTCCCGCCGCCGGCCTGCTCACCGCTCGTGACTTCCTCGCCTCTCTCGCCTTTAGAGTATTCCAGTCTACCCAATACGTCCGTCATGCAAATTCGCCTTTCCACACACCCGAACCGTAAGTACCTCACTCAAAACACATTTTCAACATATTAAGTTTCGTAATCATCAATTGCATCCCACTCGCATAGCAGTATTTCCTTATTACAGAAGATGATTAGCAGCATAAATGATCTACAGATTCTTAATCACCTCGATACATTAGATGTAATAATATGATACCTACAAACTGAGTATAAACACGTGCATGTGCAAAAATTACTAGAATCACAATGTCACATTTCTTTTAATGAATGTAATCTCGATTTTTTCTCGTAATTAAACAATACTCCGAAGGCTATAAATTATAACCTCATTATCGGGTAGTAACAGTGCCTGTTATAACAACATTTACGAGAGGATGCATCATGCAATTAATTGACCAGTTTTGTCAATCACTATACCTGTCCAAAAATTCAATGTCTACCGCAAGCGGAAAGTAGGAATTTGCCTTGACGAATATTTTTACGGAAATAAATATTACGTAATTAGTCCTTGTTAGCGTAATGTAAATTGGATCGGCTGTAGACCGGACAAGGTAATTAGATACACAAGTAGTTTCAATGTAGTTTTTATTTGGAGATCTAGGTGAGGAACTGGAGATGTAGATCCTTGAGAGCGTAGTGCCGGCCTGTAAATGATTTTCCGGTTATGAGCGACGAGGACGCCGCCGTGATGGAACTCTAACCTAGTTAAATGGCTCACTCTTAATTTGGTTACAGTTGAGCTCGACTCCCTTCAAATTTTTACTCTTCGATACCGGCATTTTGTAGTGAACTACTCTGATAAAGTGGGTTCGATAACTTCATTAAATGAGTCATGAAATTGAATAAGCTTCCATCTTCAGTATGACTGACTTTTATAGCGTAGCCTGTTCTTGTCCTTTAGCATTTCTTTCCTTTGTTTCAGTGACTGCATTCATGAGCTTCTTGGACACATTCCTCTTCTGGCCGATCCCAGTTTTGCGCAATTCTCTCAAGAAATTGGTCTGGCTTCTCTTGGTGCTTCTGACCCGGAAATCGAAAAACTGTCTACTGTAAGTTCACTACTGTCATGAACAATTCTAAAACAGCATACGCGAATACATTTGTAGTAATTGGGCCCAAGCCATTGCGAAATATTTGGTTTGTCAGCCTGTTGGCGGCAGAGTTTGTGAAAATTATTTTTCTTTACACAGGTATACTGGTTCACGGTTGAGTTCGGTCTCTGCAAGGAGAACCATCAGCTAAAGGCGTACGGAGCTGCTCTTTTGTCCTCCATAGGCGAGTTGTTACACGCCCTCAGTGACAAACCAGAGCTGAGGCCTTTCGAGCCCGCGAGCACTTCCGTGCAGCCCTACCAAGACCAAGAATACCAACCTATCTATTACGTAGCTGAAAGCTTCGAAGATGCCAAAGAAAAATTCAGGTAAGATATTTGATACATAACTAAACTTCACACAGTAAATTACAATAACGTAAGAAAAACTGCATAACCCAGAGTGATAAGTAATAACAGATAGTTGTAATCGTTCCAGTAAGCCAAGTGGTTATTACAGTTCGATTAAAGATCATAATTATCTAGAGTAGTTCAAGATGCTAACGTGTTGTGTTGTCCGTGCAGACGCTGGGTGTCGACCATGTCCCGGCCGTTCGAGGTCCGTTTCAACCCACACACGGAGCGCGTGGAGGTGCTGGACTCCGTGGAAGCGCTGGAGACCCTCATCTGGCAGCTCAACACCGAGATGCTGCACCTCACCAACGCCGTCAAGAAGCTTAAGGGCTCTCATTTTGAATGAATACCCTACCGACTTAGTACACATCAACATGGTTCAGTGCATGCGGCCTCGCCGTATTCTGTATAGCTAGTGATATCATAGATGTAAGACTGTGTTCGCCTGTGTGGAGCGTGAGTGAGCGAGTGTGAAACCATCCGATGGTACTTCGTTGAATTCCTTTTTTTGTACCTTACTGTATTATTTATTATGCCGAGCTCATTGCCCGGGCCTCGCAAAGTGCACGGAGCTCCCGATTGCCCATTTAAAGGAGGCTGTGCGCGTTTTGCGAGTCCTATTATTAGTATTAATTTATAATTTAAATACACAAACAAAAATGGAGCACCAAAAATATAAAAATCAAACAATAAAAATATAATGTGTTTGAGTGGAATGCTATGTTTTATTCTGCCACCTGTTGCGTTGACCTTTAAATTTAGGCGCTGGAATAACTGGTAATAAAATCTTCATAATTATAGCTGAACATGATTCGACCTCTTCAGTGGGGTGATTGATTACTGCGTGAGTGCTGTACTGTGCTCACCCGTTCCGAAACCTGTCCGACACACGCACAACTAGGCCGGAACGCTACATAGTTACAAAAAGTAATAAAAGCTTTTTATACACATTATAAAACAGATCTAAATTCATAAAACACTCAGCACTTACGTCCTACTCTATTTAGCAGTACAATATCCTTTGATTAATTATTCATGAGCCTTTATTATGCGCCAAACCAAAACTAGTTCTAGTTTACGTCACAATAAGTATCTCAGACTTCTATACATATAATAAGTACCGGGCTTTTCATTTCAAGAGTAAGCAAGGACGAGAATTCAAAATGAAATCTGCAGAATTGTCTTGAGACGCACCTGTAATAAAATGGCACGGTCTCGGGGGCACGTGATCGATTCCTTTCCTAATCCGATTGTGAAAATGAATATCGCTTTTATATCGAGTCTGTACTTAGACCGTAAAGTGTGGCATAATATTTTCTATTGACTTTTAAAAGGAAGAGATTCTTAATTCGTCCTTAGGTTTTTATTTTGTTCCGATGTTACCTGATGTAACCGTTATTTGAGGACTGAATTATTGCGCTTTTTTAAAGTCTATGCTTATTGCTTTTAGTTAGTTTATAAAGCAGTTCCAAAAATAACTCAAAAGCTCCTCGCCTATATAATCGAATAGCAATTCTTTCATTGAGGCAGTTTCCAGAGGGCTTGTGTAAAGTTGGCTGCACCGTTTACGTCGAAAAATAAATTCATTTTCATATCAAGTTTAGATCAAAGTGACATTGAATTTAATGCTCTCCGGTCGCTTATAAGGTTATAGTGGACTTCCTACTTGCAACGGCTATTAATTCGGTTATAACTTGACTCCGTAACTTAGATACCTACCAATTAGCAACGCTTCGAACTTAATTACTTATCGTTTATAACGTAGTGAACGTCAAGCGATTCAATGTATTGACAAGAGCCGTCTTTGTGTTTACTTAAACTTAGTATCTAGGTACTGTATCAAATGGTTAAATTGTAGAGGCTAGTAACTGGCTATTGTTAAAGCTTTAAATCTTACGCATTATAGGTCATTATGATAAGATGTCTTTGTGTCAGGTTTTTGTCCGCTTCAATCACTATGTCAATCTACTTGGCTGTAGATTGTCCTACATAATAATATTACGTTTGCCTGATAGGTATTTCTCGCGAGAACCCATCGTCTCTATCAGCTTTTGGTGTTTATGGAAAGGCTGCATTCAGCTTAAACCCAACGAAATAAGTTGTCAAGTGCATATCGAGACATGCATACGCGTGGATAGGTGATGATGGTGACTATGATTATGATTATAATGATGATAAAAACCAGTTTTTATCATTGTATCATTTTATCATGGTTGACTACTCGTACTAGAAAAATGTAATTGAGTATCAATAGTTGTCAATATTTGGCTATTTTTCTAGATAGTGGTTATGTAAACCTATCGTACTGGATAAATAAATGAAATGATTTTTGAATAAATTAAATATGAATATGAAATATGTTTATGAGGTCAATGATCTTTGAGCTATGTGCATGTTTAAAAATATCAAGTTTCCTCTATAACTCTAAAAGTTATAATCCAACAGTGCTCGAAATAATTTTCAGGAAAAGTTTTTGATGTTCTTTATAAACTCAAACAAAGTTTGAACATTCTAATAAGCTTGTAATTTGAAAATACTCGTACATACTTAAATTACAAAATGAAGTAAAATTCCGCCAAAAACATTTACAATTAAAATGTGTTATACAGGGCTATTTCTAATCAATTAGCATCCTTTTAGGGGCTTATTCTGTACATTAAAACTAACAACTTTTGTCAAATCTCAAAAAAAAAAAACCTTTTTCCAAAGAAAAATATCGTTCACCCGCGACGAAATGTATGGAACAGCTGATTTTTTTTGAGTTCTGACAAAAGTAGCAGAACAAAAGTTGTTAGTTTTGTTGTACAGAATAAGCCCCTAAAAGGATGCTAATTGATTAGAAATAACCCTCTATAGTATGCCATAAAGATATCTAGATCTACATAGAGCCCAGCTTGTAACTCTGCAACCCCTAAGTACTTTACAAACTCTACACCTTAATCAAAATGGACCTATGGCTTGGCCTTGCGCTTTCATCACTTCAATCCGAAAAATTAAATTGTAGGTCCCGGTTGTTTTAACCGTTTAGCCAAGTCAGAGGCCTTCAGGCGGCCTAAAAACTCTGACACCAGGGCTAGCCACCCGGCCTATACGAACTTACTTACTATTTATGACTTCAATAAGAAAAATTGGTGAGGTAGAATTTTAGAATCAATTGAATTCCCAAAAACTTGTTTTACCTATATCAAATCAGTTGAAACTAAACAGTGACCTTTTTATATTTTAAATATATGTGATAAGCTTGCATATTATCAGAATTTTGCTATCATTTTTTGTCTACGATAGGTACCTACTTACTATGTGAGATAAATTAACGAATTGAGTCCTTTGAAGAAACTGATGTACTCAAGTGTTGAAGACATTTTATTTAAAAACTAACTATCAAGACATTGCTATCAATTCCCATGAAAACTCGAACTGACTATGAATATCTTTCAGGCAACAAATTTGGCGTACTAAATAACTACTTGGTTATAAAATTGCTAGTGATCAATTGTCACAATGAAAGTCGAATCAAAACAATACAGTCTGATGCAATTTATTACTCCCTGATTTAATCAATACTATTATTTACTAGCTTTTACCCGAGACTTTGCCCACGAAATATTCATATACACATGGAAAAAACAACGTCGATTCGACTCGTCTGTTGCTGCGTGTATATCAAACAAACCAACAAATGCACTTTCGGATTTACAATATTAATTAGTAAGAATTCTGTGCCCCTGAATATTAATAATAATTACTACCAAATGAATTAACTGAATACCTAATTATTTAGCTTCTCTAAAACACTTTCATTTCAGTTCTCACACCTTAAACAATGGTAGGATCAGCGCAGAGAACAAAGAACACTTTTATCCAAGCAAAAGAACGGCTCGAAAGTGGTTCTGTTTCAAGAACGGGCACTGTTAAAGCAATTATTATTGCCCTTTACTTTCAGGACCTCAACCTCAAGTATGACTAATTTTATTGTACCTATCTAATTTATCACAGCAAATAATCTTATGCAGCGTAAATGACGCAAGTCGTTGCTCTCAAGTTACAAAACTTAGGGTAGTCTAGTGCTGCCCACTACTGTTACAATGTACCATACCATGACCGTGGTAGAAATGTATCAGACACGGAAACACAGCACGATACCCTCTACAACGTACTAGTAACATCAACTAACGTCAACAGTGGTCGTCAAGAATAGTTTGCCGGTACCGAAATGCTCGATGCACGCAGGCGACGGTGCTGGACGGTGACGGAATCGTGGGCATTGCCTCGTACTTTTCTTTCTTAAAGTTAATCTTCTAAAGCGACTTCCAACAAGGTTGCATTAAACCTTTAACGCTACTATGGAGAGGGTATGAAAGCACTTTTGCGTCGAAGTTTCACTTCCGCGCGGAGAGACTCCACTTGCAGGTTTTTATGCAGAATACGCGCCTGATGGAAAGCGAAGTTGTAACCGAAGATGGCGTATGTAGACCTAGAAGATACCTATTCACTATTGACTTGAAGATGTCAAAATTGTAACTAGCTATCAGGAAACAATGACGGAGGCAGGGCATTCCAATCCCTAGCGGTCCGCATTATTAAGGAAGAAGCGAATCGCTTAGTACGAGGAGGTGGTATGTCGACTATGTAGGGATGATATTTAAACGACTTCCGGCTTATTCTGTTGTGAAAAGGAGATGAAGAAATCAGGTCGTGCAGTTCAAGCCGCAATGGAGCCTATAGGAAATTGCCAAACACGCTACCTTACGCCTGTGTTCCAGGCTTTTCATGGAAGCGACAAGCTGTCCCCGATTATCCACACGGCACGATGTTCAATCGAATCTAAAGCTTCGAGCTGGGAGCTGGCTGCAGTACTCCAAAAACGATCGGACTTGAGCTGAATCTGTCCCGGAGTAAAATACCTCTTCACCGTATCGAGGACGCCAAGCTTTTTCCCAGCTAAATTAGGTTTAGACTCCAGATTTCCGCACCGAAATTCAACGTGGGGGAGAGAGTTTTCAATACAAAGAATAGGTTTAACCTGACATGTTCCTGGCACTTTCGTGGTAAGCACAACAAATTAATGCACCTGTGTTTAAAATGAGTGCAAACAATAACAGGTTGCGCTGGTTGAGATCCAGAATATGCGCAACAAAGAACCTTCTAGTTGGGATAAAAAATAAAAGTCGGCAAGAGCGTGTCTTGATTCGACACTAGTAAGTACTACAGGGTTCCGTAAATGAGATGATGATGATTTCAACATCCGTACATCATATATCAATAGGTACTAATAAATAGATATTACTCGGATGATTTAAGGATTTTGGATGCCATGCCGAAAACATGAAATACCAGCTAAATAAAAATGCTTGTTCGATCGCGTTTTAAGGTCTGACAGCGCCATCTAGTTTTTGTGTACTCATCTTTTACGGGTCGAATTTTACCCGTCGACTTGGTATATTTTTTTTGTTTTAGTCTTTCGTTTTATAACTTTGCACGATAAAATTATTGCAAAAGTTACATTGTCTACTTTTTGATGGTTAATTTGAGTTTGTCTTTTTAGGGTTCCGTACCCAAAGGGTAAAAATGGGACCATATTACTAAGACTCCGATGTCCGTCTGTCCGTCTGTCTGTCTGTCACCAGGCTGTATTTCATGAACCGTGATAGCTAGATAGATGAAATTTTCACAGATGATGTATTTCTGTTGCCGCTTTAACAACAAATTACCTTACCTTACCTTGTCTACCTTAAATATTTAAAATTTATAGTAAAAAATAATTTAAATAAAAATTTAAGGGGGCTCCCGTACAATAAACGTGAATTTTAGGAGATTTTTGCTCGCTATTAATAATGGCAAGAGGAATGTTAAAGCTAAGGGGGCTCCAGCACGGTACGTATAACCCTTCGTGCGTGAGTCCGACTCGCACTTGGCCGATTTTTTGCTATAATCACTTACTAGACTGAACCGCTGAACAGATGTCATTTAGGTTTCTGATCTTGAATATCTAAAGTATTCAGAGGCATTATTATAAATATTCCATAGTCGAGAGCATGTGTTTGCTTATACCTTACATACGTACTAGTTAATCGTGTACACCATATAAAGTCGTATATCTATGTAGGTCTTAATATAACGTTAGCCCATACCTTAACCCTTAAAACTTAATCTTGTCAAAAAATAACGCTTCCCTTTTTTAACCAACTTTAAGAAAATAGGAGGTTCTATGTTTATATTAGTAAATTAATTAACTAGTGAGTATTATGCAAATATCATATTAGTATTTATAATAATAAGTAAATTAATTATTTGTAACGCTATTGATTACACGAAAAAAATTAAGTAAAATATTCGTTTGTATGTATTTTTTTGTGTATGGGCATATTAAGCCCGATTACAGAGGCGCCATCGTAATTATATTAGCTAAATAGCATAGTTCTGTTTCTTTTTCACTTTAGGCATTCGATAGAGAGAACGCTTTTTACGTTGCTTTTAAATTTACGCTGGCGCCTCTGTAATCGGGCTTATTGTGCATCGATATTTTCACCAATTATTATTGTGAACCGATTCTTTTTTAGTTCAAAAGTGGTGTGGTCTTTTTTAGTTCAAATACTTTCGGGGTGATCCCATTTCATGTTTATCGAAATCGGCTGAGCCGTTTTTAAAAATCAATAATTATGTAAAAATCCAAACATCGATTCGAAATTTGTACTGGATTGAAGTTGGTTGTGCTATTTCTTGTGTATTGACCATGTTGTACTTACCCCAATATCTATTTAGAGCTCGGTTTTTGAAGACGTGGACTCTATGATCAGTTCAAAGCGTGGACTCGTACGTTTACGAGTATCTAGGATAAGTAGTCCAGCTAGGTAAGTCCAACTTCAAGAAAGAGTAAATCGCCGAATCCAACTCGGCTGAGCAGCGTTCGGATAGCTACGTGACGTCTTTTCGTCCGACATATACCTCTACATATCTCCATGCCTCAAGTCGAGTCTTCGACAATGATAACATATGGAACTGAAACGTGATCCTTTACTGTGGCTCTTATTAATAAGCTCAAGATAGCCCAACGTGCTATGGAGAGGGCTATCCTCGGAGTATCTTTGCGGAATCGAATAAGAATGAGGAGATACGCAGACGAACCAAAGTAACCGACATAGCCCAGCGAATCAGCAGGTTAAATTGGCAGTGGGCAGGGCACATAGTCCGAAAAACGGATGGCCGTTGGGGCCGTAAAATTCTCGAATAGAGACCACGGACTAACAAGCGCAGCGTAGACCGTTCACCTACCAGGTGCCGACTGACGATAAAACTAACATCGCAGGAACGCGCTGAATGCAGGCCTCTTCCAACTAGCCTAATTGGAAATCCCACAGATCAGGAAATCCATAGAGAAGGCTTATATGTTCAGCAGTGTACGTCCTACAGCTGATGGATGGATGAGAGGTACCATTTTTTGCGAAAATTAATTATGACTAATCTTGAACCACTGACACAAGAGTACAGCAAGAGATATTCTTGCATAGATTTGAGTATTCAATGCTGACTATAGTAAAATCTTTATAAGTTCGGAACCCTAAAAATGAGATTAAAATAATAAAAAGGTCGGTTGACATTAAGCGATCGGCGAGTCGAGAGGCATGATCTCAAGTCGGGCAAGGGCGCGCGCCACTCGGACAGCTTAGGACCGGGTCTAATTGGTCGTAGTACACCGTAGCGACGCATATAACGTGACGTTTTGTTTTAGAGCAATATCTCAAAGGAGTTGGCTAGTTGTTTTACTGAAGAAAAGTTTGCAATTTTCCACATCCTGCCTGATGTTAAGCAAAAGTACGGTTTAAAATTTAGCATGCTTACTTAAAAGGTGCCAAAAGGAAAGGTTTTTTTTGCTATAGGCATGTGCTTGACTTTGTCTGTACTTTGACATTTTTACCATACGTCTAGGGTGTTTTAAATCAACGACCCATAAGATTTACAATCAGCTTCAATCGATGATATTAAAATTTTGTCACTGCCTAAATAAAAGGTTTAGTGAAATGTATTCGCATCGAATAGGTATTTTTTGTTGCGCACACACGGCGTTCCGTGTACAAAAAAAATCGGCTCCAGTTTTAAATATCATTTTGTTCGAGACTATAATTCTTCTTTTCAGCCACTACAGCCTTCCCTGTAGATCTCCAGCAAACCCATGTATCTAGTTAAAAATAATAAATTGATCATTCATTACCAAAATAACAATTAAAATTATTTTTCATTTAAAATAATCCTAAAACGCATGCATTAAATAATTCATAGAAATAAAATCCTTCTAACATTTTAAGTAGAATTAAATCTAATTCATCAATACTTACTTCAATGATTATATTTACTTTATGTTTCAAACATACTTCAAATTACTCAAGTCAACACAAAAGCGGACCCTTGAACTTCACCGTTGCGTTCCGCTTCGGTACATTTGGCCGAGGCTTTAGAGCTGTACCTGCACCGAAGTTACATACGCAATGTCCACGTAATAAGTGTACTACACTATACTACCCGCGTCGTGCCTGTGTCTACTTTACCTAATGGCCTACAGAAATCACTGTCCTAGGTTAATATCATAGCTAATAATTGTAGATAGTAAGGTTTTTTTAATGACGCTCGAGGTACCTAGGTTTAACGTCAATATAGTACTGAGTTTGTGCTTACTTCTTCTTCTTTTCAGCCATAGGACGTCCACTGCTGGACATAGGCCTTCCCTAAAGATCTCCAATAAGACCGGTTTGGTAGCGGCTTGCATCCAGCGCGATCCTGCGGTCTTAATGAGGTCGTCCGTCCACCTTGTAGGTGGACGTCCTACGCTGCGCTTGCCGGTACGTGGTCTTCACTCGAGGACTTTTCGACCCCATCGGTCATCAGTCCTCCGCGCTATGTGCCCTGCCCATTGCCACTTCAACCTGCCAATCCGCTGGGCTATGTCGGTAACCTTGGTTCTTCTACGAATCTCCTCATTTCTGATTCGATCTTGCAGACTTCTTACTACTGGGGTAAAATGTTTAGTTTTTTTATTTATTAATTTAGGTTTGCATTAAACTACATTGCTGCCTAGGGTATAATAGCACGCTTATCTAAAAGATACCCAGAATTTAAAGACACAGTTATACTTTAGAGGAAAAACAGACTCGGGTAAAGCTTTCCACATTCTGGCTCTTCTTAATTTATCTGTGGAAGTGGAAAAATGTGGATTCAAAACTCTAGTAGGTACGAGTATGTATGTGATAATGATAAAGATATGCAAGATGTTATTTTACAAACTGCAAAGTGTACAAAGCACATAGCTACATAGAGCTATACAGGACAGGGCTTAAACGCAAGGGGATTTTAATATCGTACTTCAAGAAGAACCTATACAGGTGATCCCTTGCAAAGTGCAGGAACTTTCAGAGATGTACATATCTGAATAAGATTTACTATTAGATCAATTGCGAAAACGAGATAAAAAAACAGCAGTATCTACCATACTGAACAAAATATAAACAGCTGTTTTTGTTTGACCGAGCGCGCGAAGCATACTCGTAGAATAAGAAATAAAGTTATAGAAATCGTACTAAAATAGCAAGAGATATACATCACTTTGTCTCATTTTAAATATGAAATTATTATTTTTTAGAAAAAGATGCATATGCACCCGAACTTACGTAATTTCGAAGGGTTTCTTATTAATTTATTTATTCCAACTGGTGATTTTGACGTATGCGACAGACGTTTCGTTTTTTTTTTGTTCCATTCACTCTTGCGAATGCTGTATAACCAGATGTGAATAATACAGCTGTAGTTTTTATTTGAGTAAAATTTAGCATAGAATAAAAACTAAAGTAATGGAAACAGTACTAAAACAGCAAGAGAAATACATCACTTTGTCCCATTTTAAATATGAAATTTAAAAGGTGTTAGAAAAAGATGCAGACACACTCGAACTTACGTAATTCGAAGGGTTTCAAAAACTAGTGTTGAGCTATCTAGGGTGTCAAAATTCAAATAGGTAAAAAGTAGGAAGGTAAAATGATCAGAGATTTGAAACATTCTTACTGGATCTAGAGAGTTCAAATTTCCGAAAAAGACAAATGACCAAGTGTAACCAAATTTTAACCATTTTGTCATTTTTTTGATATTCAAACTGGTGAATTTGACGTATGCGACAGACATTCTTTTGAAGCGCGAAGCGTCTCCGAGATTGGCAAAATTTTTTTCTGTCTAGTTATGTGTTTCTTTTGTTTTAAGGAATGTGCTGTTGTTTTTAAATACAAATGTGCATAATTCATGGAAATAGAGGGAGGGTATTTAAGGCCTACAACAGTCAGTATTTTCTATTTGTGCGATGATTCAAAACACCTAAACAAAGCTAATCAAGGAAGGTACTGAACAATGAAATAGGTTGTTTACTTTTAAATTCAGGAAAATACGTAATAAACATTGGATTCCTGGATGTCATTACGTCACTAGTGTTCTCACACTGGTGACGTACGCGCATAGATGTACTAGTTCAGGTAGTATGTATTTGTATATCACAGATATCTAATAATAATCTCGTCAATTCTCAATCACGAAAATGCATGGAAAATCTAGTAAAGGCGCTGTCAAAACTGTCGAATACGTATTGGAATTTGAAATTATCTTAAAAATCCGGCAATTTTCAGGTCTCTTATGTACGCATTTTCAAACCAATAGCTTTTGCGGGGAAGACAGACATTGTGAGGATATCTGCATACATCTGTAACTATCATCTTTCATAGTAATAAAATTGGGTAGGCCTATGTCCACAATAAAGCCGGTATAGTACAGTACATACATAGTACTGTAAACTCGGATGCTTATTCAATTTTAATCAAACTGTCCGAGAACGAGACAAAACTCACGTAGGCATTTCACAGCCGCCAAGAAGTTTGATTCAGCCTTTAGCAGAAAGAATTTCATTTCAAAGCTAAGATAAGTACGCCACTTATGCTACTTTGATCCCTTATAGATATACGGGAAACCTTTACGACTTATGTTTGATCCTTGATATTGTTGATCCGATAAAGTAAGAAAAAAATCTTTACCAAATAAATAGTCTAAACGTACGAGTGATAATCTTTTTTATGTATAGAATAGGTATGCGTTTGACGAAAAACTTCCAAAATGGTTTGACCACATTCATGTATGTTTATAGGTGATTCTAAATGGAAATTTGCGACATGTTTTTTTTCCAAAAATAATATTTAAAGTTTATTATTATGTATATCACTTTTAGTTGATTCAAAAAACATTAGTAAAAAATACTCAGGCTCGTTACTTTTATGTCGACAGGCAATCATAGCGCTATTAGCTGAATTTTCCTAAAGTTTAAAATTTATATTGAATCTTTGCTAAACGCAAATTATTGTATCCAGTAATTAGGTATATTTATCAAAGTTCCTAATATTCTAGAACAATTTCATCGTGACGAAATTGTTGTCATTGACTGAGTCCATGTTTCCAAGTTTTTTTCTACAATCAAACGACAAAAACAGCAAATGTAGAGCAAAAAGTAAACTTTAATGTCACAAAAAGTGGAAAATTTCGAGAAACTAGCAAAAACAATGGCCGGCAAAAGGCTTGATCTCAATAACTTTAATCTGTATTCGTTTTTCTAGTCCTAAAAATAAATTTAATTGGTAAACATAGACTGTGAAGATTTAAAAACGCTTCGTCATACTCAAGTTCTTAGGTAATTGCGTGTTTGTGAACTTTAAAAGCTTTATTTAAGAACCAATATACATATACAGGGTAATCCAAAACTGTTAGACTAAGCCGAAAGGAAGAGGTTTAGACCATTATCATGAACAAATTTTACTGCGGGACCAACCCGACATAAAAAAAAATCAGCTGTTCCATACATTCTGTCGATTTCAAGTTGCAGTTTTGTATGGAACAGTTGTGTTTTTTTTCTCGAATTTTGGATTGGCCTCATAGTAAAAGTTGTTTGTAATAATGTTCTTTATCACCCCCTATTGGCTTATTACAGGAAAAGCAAATAATCCTGTACATTTAAAGTTAATTTAATACCATTTTATTTTGCAAAAAATACCTACAGCAGAAAGCCATCTCAAAGCCATCAGAAACACATATAGTGACACACATACACAATGCTCACACCCACGGCTATATAGATTGAACAGTTAACGCTCAGACACATTCCAATTTAGTTAGAGCCAATTCACCATCGCCAGTCAGATCGTGCGTATCTTGGTTTGTTCAACATTCTTAAAGTATTCATTGTAAATTTTGGTAGGCGTCGCGTCGGTCGAGTCCTATCAGCCAACTGTACATTAGCATAAACAATATTGTACCTAGTTGTAACCTAAAAATATATAAAATTGCATCAAATGCAATAAATTACTATGGTTACTTGAAACTTGTGTCAGACTTTAGCAAATAATTTGAACTTTTTCGATAGCACAACACCAACGTGACTAATACCGATAAAGATTTATAAAGACTATTAGGAACATAATGTAGGTATCTGGTGTACCTATGTACATATAAAACACGATACACGGCTTGTTACACTAGAAGTTTTATTTTGTTTAGTCGTGTAATTTTTTCTTGGTGTTCTAAATAAGAATTCATCTGTCTATCTATTCTATCAACACGACATTCTAAAACGAAAATAATATTCCCTGCTTTTGTTTTCTTAAAACGCAAGCGCTTAATCCCTGCTTAACAGCAGTTCGTGGGTTCAAATCCCGATCCCGTTCCAATGAGTTTTTCTGGAACTCACAAAATTTCACACCACTTACAGTAACACTAGCTTTTTGGTGAAGGAAAACATCGCGAGATAACCCGTATACGTCCGTAGAAGGAATTCAATGGCTTATGAACATCCGATCCGCACTGGCCAGCTTGTTGTTTATGACTCAATCACCCTTCGTGGGTCGGCCTACGTCCTGAAGTCTTCGAGCCAATATCTATAAAGTCACATTCGTGCAAAAAAGAGTCCGAGCCAAAACCCTGCCCAAACATATGAAATTTATACTTAGTTATACATATGACCCTGATAAGGGTATGGCAATTTTATTATTTGTATGATTCGTATTGGAACTACGTAATGGGCAGGCTTTTTAGTAAGTCGTAAGGCGATTGCATCCTACTACAGCGCCGCACGATGCCAAAATGATCGGTTACAAGCATTAATTAGGTGACATAACGTCGAGATTGGAGAAAACGGGTCAATTATTTAATGTAATATCTAAATCGGTATGCATAACGGCACTCGGACATTTTTTTACTACTTTCACTTAGGGACTGTGGCTCTGTAGATATTTGCTCGAAGTGGGCTATTAAAGAAAGACAGGTACAGGTACAGTTAAATGAGTTATTGAGATCAAACCACACAAATATTTACCTACCATTTACACCGACTGAACGTAAGACGAGAAGTCAGAATCTGGTATTTCTTCAGCGGCTTCCGGGAGAGCGATAGAGTAACAATGCTTGAGCAGCATCACCTGCCTCTGCAGACCTCGTAGACGCACCTCCACCATGTCGAAGTTTTCTTTCAAACTTGTAATTTGGATCTGTGTCCTTTGTCGGATCTATAAAGAAAGAAAAGCCAACCTTACCAAAAACATTTTATCATAAAAATTTCCAGAGGTGAGACTATCAATAATTATAATTATTTGTTGCCTAAAATGGCGTAAGCGACTTCAACCGTGTACAGAATTCGAATAGTTCGCACTGATTGAAATATCATCGACGTAGTAATTTACACTTTATTACTTTGTTTTTACTTTGTTTTGATTATTCAAAACGACTCTGCCAATTTCGATGAAAAAAATTAATGGGACTATGTACCTCTAAATAATAGTAGGTAGTCCCATTAATAGTTTGATTAGGTGTTTGTCAGCGATCACCGTAATTAAGCAACGTTCCGCACGGTCAGTATTTGGATGGGTGACCGCGGGTGGCATTTTCCAACTGAGCGCTGCCGTAGCTCGGATGACACGTTAAATTCTGATTCTGGTCTCTGTTATTTTAACCGTTTAGCCAAGTCAGAGGCGTTCAGGCGGCCTAAAAACTCTGGCACTAGGGCTAGCCACCCGGCCTAAACGAACTTACTTACTTACTTACTTACTTTACCGCTAAATAATGATTTACCAAACAAAAAAAAACAAAATCGGTTCATAACTTTACGAGTTTAGAGTCATAACTAACTTCACGAGTAACTGAGTAATAAAAAAATAGTGTGTGGAAGAAGTGAAACTTCGACGCAATAGTGCTTTCATACCCCTTCCACGGTAGCGTTAAACGTTTAACGCAACCTTGTTGGAAGTCGCACTAGAAGTTTCACTTCAAAAAAAAAACAGTTGTACTGAGTTGTACTTTTTTGAAATCGGTTAAAAATGTTGCAACATTTCTGCAAACTTTCACAAAGTTATCAGATCTCATGTAAAGCCAAGCTTATAACTGTTCACGCCCTGAATCTACCCAAACTTCACAAATACTACACCTACAGTTCCCTTTCTTTGCAGTCGGGTATAAATAGGAAATACCACATCTCTAGAAGAACCAAAGTTACCGACATAGCCCAGCGGATTGGCAAGTTGAAATGGCAATGGGCGGGGCACATAGCACGAACGTCTTATGACCGATGGGGTCGAAAAGTTCTCAAGTGAAGACTACGTACCGGCAAGCGCAGCGTAGGACGTCTCAAGGTGGACAGATGACTTCATTAAGACCGCAGGATCGCGCTGGATGAAAGCCGCTACGAACGGGTCTTATTGAAGATCATTAGGGGAGGCCTATGTCAAGCAGTGGACGTCCTATGGCTGAAACGAACGAAACGAACAAACCTCATCTCTCTCCTTCTGGTAGCTACGACACTGAGCCCGACACGATACCATCTGCCGCTCCAGGTCTGCGATCTGAGCTTGTAAGTAATGCCTCGTGGTTTCCGATCTCTCTTTCACTCTGCTCATAGCCCTCGCATTCTCTTCTTTAATCTCTTCGAAACTCTTGGCCAGTGCTGTGTACTCGGCGGCTTTCTCATTGTATCTGGCGTCCAGTTGGATCAACTTCTCTTCTAGTCGAAGCACTTGACACCTGAACAGAATAAGTGTAAGTTTAAGTACAATAAGCCTACGTATAAGTATACCTAATAGTAGTAATATAATACCTATAGTAAGTGTAAGTGGAGGTCCCATTTCGTTTATAAAGTTAGATACTTCACAAAAGTAGTTACGTTACTTTTATGACTTACGTCTTTAAAAGAAATTCGTTCGCATAATATGTGAATCCACCAAGCCGCCCTATAGGCCAGCGTGGTGGATATAGCCCAATCACCCTTCGTGGGTAGGCCTACAGTCGAGAAGTGGACCACTAAAAAGGCTGGTAGAGTAAAATGACTGTCCCTCTCATTTTAATATTGTTGACTGTTGTTGATTTAGGTACGTTTGGGACGATTTTAGTTTTAACTATGTAGGTAGTAACTACGTCGTCCTGCTACTGAAGACAATGACACGTTGTAGACTTTTTAACAGGCCGATGTTCAGCAAACTGCGTGATGTTCACTGACAGTCTTACAGAGCCGTTGAGCGCTGTTTCAAAACCTAATATCTACATTACCTATATACTGCTGGTTGAAAAATTGTATCATAAAACCAAACATTCATTTTCCATCAAGCAGGCATTTAAATTATTATAAATGTTACAATTTTCGGATGTGTACGCACAATTTATCTGTATTATCTATCAAAATAATTATTTTAGTCAAGGACTAACAATGTTTTTGAAACGATAAGATGCGATCGTACACGCGAAGGTAGTTTATAGCATTATAGCCTTTAGTTGTATGTATTGTATCTGTATACATAATTTATTGTAAGATTTTAATTAAGGTAATATTTTATTACCAACCTTGTCGTTAAAGTTTAGTACAACCGCAAAATGCCTAATAGTACCTTCAGAATACCTACCGTCTATAATACACACAGGGTTATACAAAAGGGGCGTACTTAGTAACATGTGTGTTACTTGTGTAGGTACATTACGAATAACTGTTACTCAAAATCCAAAAATCAAAATTGGATTATGTAGGTACACTAAAAACTTTGCCTAATATTCATAGTGCTCTGGATCACATAGGGTGACCTCATGGCCTGTGTTATGGGCTCCAGGCTCTTTTCCAGAACGGGAGGTAATACCCAATGTTACAATTTCAACTATGGAGGTTTTGTTTATTTCAACTGTGACTATGAGGTCAATCTTAAATTCAAGAAAATATCGGTTGTTCTACACATTTTGCTGATTTCGAGTTACAATTTTGTATGGGCCAACTGATTTTCTCATTTAGATACATTCCATTTGTATACCCATAATAAAAGTGGCTCATAATGTTCTGTTCCAGTGTTCTTTGTCCGGATAAGCTAAGCAGTATTGCTACAATATTAGTTTACAATACATTTTCTAAAGTGAACTATAGTGTCGGTGAAGGAAAACATCGTGAGGCAACCTGCGTACGTCCGTAGAAGAAATTCGATGGCGCACAAACAGCATAGTGGATATGGCCCAATCACCCTTCGTGGGTAGGCCTACGTCCTGCAGTGGACTATAAAAAAAGGTTGGTACATTACAGTACTATAGTGTCGACCACATTTGGCGATCTTTTTCAAAATACCGCAGAAAACTTCAAGCCAATAGAGACAAGAAGCAGAAAAGATTTCAGCCCGCGCGCTAGTACTCACTCTTGAAAAAGATCGCCAAATGCATTATAGCAACTATATTAAACTTGCTGTTTCCATAAAAACACGTGAGTAATACCTGTGTACATATATATAATATTCCAAAGAAAATGTGCAATACTATAGTATTCATAATCAAATTACCTTTTATTCCTATTATAACACTATCCAACCACAATATTGCGACGCTTAGGAATCCCAATGAATATATAGGATGGAATAAGAAACTAATAGTAGGTACCAACATAATTAAAGTTCATGAACAATAATGCAACATGTCACGTACAATGTTTTTGCCATGATTCTATTGAATATTTTTTCCCGTCCTTCCAATTTCTTTCTGTATTTATAATGTTATTTTTTCTACTAATTCTTTCCTTACTTTGTTTTACCCGATTGATCGAGAATAAGGATTTTGACGTGACTGATAGGTTTGACTTTTACTAAGTATTTGTGGATTCTTTTTGTAACCGACTATGATAAAGGAGGTAATATGTTTGTATTTTTTGTGTATGTCCATGGATATTTTCGCCAATTGTGAACCGAATCAAAAACGTCTTTTTTAGTTCAAAAGGATATACTCGCGAGGTGGTCCCATTTAAATTTTAACGAAAGGGACTGAGCCCTTTTTGTAAAATCAACGATCATTTAAAAATTCTCTACATCAATTCGAGCCAAGTATTCGAATTTTGTACACGACGGAAGTCGGTTTTGCCATTTTTTGCAAAAAATAACTAATTATTACTATTAAAAAACGTGTCTCTGACACCCATTTGTCTGAAATTTAATTTATCTGAAACTGAATCTATGGAGCCCCATCAATCTCACCATAAAGGATTCAATTCAAAATTTAGCCTTGGCTTTCAAAATATATATTTACTTTCTTATAGCTTTGGTCACTTAAAAACCAAATTTGTAGTTTTATAACTTAACCATAATTTATCCTAATACGTATAATTTTAAATAAGATATTCATGTAGGTAATTGTCCACTTTATATTAATTTCAATAGTATCGGTCTAATAAATTAGAAGAAGGCGGAGCAAACAGCGACGGTAATAAATTTAGAATACCATAATCAAATTCAAGGTGCTATTTGGTTCATAGCAACTAGTATACTAGTAACCATTCATGTAGTCCTAGTAACACACAAAGTTCCGAACAGTTGTTTAGAAAAACTAGTTATATCCTCAGAAGAATTACAAGTAATAGAAGTATTGACCAATTTTACTCAAATAAAAACTACGTTACAGCTGTGTTATTCATATCTGGTAATACAGCATACGCGAGAGTGAGTGGAACAAAAAAAAACGCAATGACTGTCGCATACGTCAAAATCACCAGTTGGAATGCCAAAATAGTTAATTTTTGGTTCCACTTGGTATTTTGTCGTTTTCGGAAATTTGAAAGTCTAGTTTCAGTAAGAAGGTTCAAATCTCTGATCATTTTACCTTCCAACTTTTTACCTTTTTGAATGTGGACACCCGAGATAGCTCAATGCTAGTTTGTGAAACCCTTCGAAATAACGTTAGTTAGGTTAAAAAAGGTAGATAAAGGTTTAGGTTAAACAGATGCGACCTCTATCTACTGTTCGGAGAACAACTAGTATACAGGGTTATTTCTAATCAATTAGCATCCTCTTAGGGGCTTATTCTGTACATCGAAACTAACAACTTTTGTTCTAAGACTTTTAATAATTCTCAAAAAAAAAAGTTTTTGTTCCATAGAAAAATATCGTTCACCCTCGACAAAATGTATGGAACTGCTGATTTTTTTTTTTAGTTTAGACAAAAGTCGTAGAACAAAAGTTGTTAGTTTTGATGTACAGAATAAGCCCCTAAGAGGATGCTAATTGATTAGAAATAACCCTGTATTTCATAAAAATATAATCTATTGTTATAATCATATCAAGAGTACAACTGACAGACCAACGATTTACGCTTAGTGCTGAGGTACTAATAGAGATCCATTAAAACAGGGTTACACAGGACAGAACTTGTGTACTGAGCTGAAAAGAGGTGATTCAGACCATTATTATGAACCACTTTAACCAAGGGGCAAACCCGGATTTGGAGAAAAAAATCAAAGACTAAGAATCCTAGGAAAAGTCACCGGTAAAGTTAGTAAGTATTACAACTATAAAAGTATTTTGAGCCAATCTCATCCCAGTGACACATACCGCAAAAATTTGAATGTCGTCAAAATAATAACAGCAACTAGCAACTACTAAATACTATACCTATTTACCAACAAAAACAAATTCGGTAATAAAAAATAAACTTACTCAAAAATGATATTCTATAGTAAACATGATGATGATGAAAACCCTAATCTAAAAGCCCACTGCGATCGGGCACAGTTCCCAAAATGCTGACCCCATTGCCACGTTTGATGGCAATGTCACGGTAATGAATTACCGTGGCAATGTTGATCCTCTGGGCAAAGTAGATGCCAGCATTTTGGTCACGTGTTGTATCATCAGTCGTAATGACTGATATTGCACCTTACTTGTAATCTTCGATATATTTTGTGAGATCATCAATTTCCTTCAGTTTCTCGTCCAACTCGGCCTTGTACAATTCGTTGTCCTCTACCAGCTTACTTTTCTCTATTTTCTCTTGGTTTAGGTTGTTCACGGCTACTAGGAGCTGAAAAATAGCAATAATAAAAAAAAAACATTTTAGGGTGCAAAATACTAAATTTCATCTAGGTATTTACCTACACCATAGTATTTGGTCAAAGTCAAAGTGATGTTATTAAAAAACATAATTTACAAGTCAACAACAAAAATGATTAGTTGATGTAGATTACATAGCCTGGCCACTATTATGTTTTTTTTCCTATTCATGGTCTCAATACTAGTTTTCGTTATAACAAATGATGAATAGTTCAGCTAAATAATAATAAATAGAAAAAAAAAAACTATAGTTCGGCCGTTCAAAGAATGCTTTCCTGACACGTCATCTTGAAAAAATGTTTTTGGCCGATATCTCGGAAATTATGTAGGTATTTAAGGGCAAAAATAATCACGATCATTATTGTAGAAAATAAAGTTTCGCATCTTTTGTTTCCAGTAAACTTTTTTGTAAAACTTACCGTTTACGATTTATGGCCCATTTAATGAAATTTCATTACTTAAATGGACCTTAAAACATTAAATAAATAAATAGTAATTCTCTGAACAGTACATCGACCTTCATAAGCCTATAACTTATATGTATATGTATCTCGACTCGTTCTAAACCGATTTGGTCCATTCTCGCAAAGATTGCAAGATCTTGCCAAAAATATCATCGAATCAAATCTAATAAATACTAAACGCTACAGAAAACCGGGACCCTTTCTAAGAGAAAAATGTATATCAATTAAAAATCGCCGACAAAAAATCCATTAGTAAGTATACAGGGTCGTAGGTATGAAACGCAAAACCTTTTAAGGGCGGGTCTAGTACATCTAGACAAACAACTTTTGTACTACGACTTTTGGAAATTCGCAAAATAAAATTCGCTTCTTCATACATTTTGCCGCTCGTTGACGAACATTTTATGTGATGAAGCTAATTTTTTTCTTCGTGATTTTCCAAAAGTTCTATAACAAGAGTTGTTTGTCTAGATGTACTAGACCCGCCCTTAAAAGGTTTTGCGTTTAATACCAGTGACCCTGTATAAAACCTGTGTACCAATTTTCAGCAAAATTCGTTAAAAAAATCGTCCTTTAGAGAAAATTCAACATCAGGACAGAAGAAAGCAAAATCGTCGTGTTCAAGTTACAAGATCTACGTTTTGCTTCGGTCAAAAAGGAGGATACAGAGATTCGACCTGTCAAAACATTTTTATTTTATTTTTTTGCAATCATGGAACAAAACTTCTTTTCTAATAATAGTATGTGCTTAAAAAAATAGTGATTTTTTGCTGTTTTCATATCTTTGATTAAAAATAAAATTAGACCAACAGAAAAATTACAATGATTTTTTATTGTTTTTACCATCTAAATCCCCTATCAATGCTTGTGTGGCCAAATATTTTTAAAACTTAATAAAAAACGAACATGTACATATCAGAACAGTTTTAGAAGCGTCATAAATTACTCTGACGAACATAACATTTTTTGAAATAAACTTTGGAGAAAATGGGTGTATTCGTATAGAACAGGTATTCGTGTGTATGAGCTGTCAACATCCCTCTTTGTGCGCCAACCAAAACGTTTGAAGAGTTACCTTCTCTTTGATTCGGTGAAGTTCGTTGGAGATCTGGTGCGAATTGTCCTCAGCTAACTTCTGCAGCTGCTTGGCTTCTTGCAGCTGGATCTGGGAGCCTTTCAGCAAGTCCGGGAGTGGTGCCAGTTCTAGAAGCTTCTCTTGGAATTGCATCTAGGTAGGTATTCAGTTACATTACTATTACAATCAAAATCATTAAAAAATGCTCAATGAAACCTAACATTTATTTTGAAAAACCCTAGTCTACGGCACCCTGCTGTTCTGTGACGGCACCCCATACGGGGGGGCGGGCTTGAAAAAATGTTTTTCAAGTGCTTGAGCTTTTTATTTTTTCAGTAAAGTTTTCTCGCTTTCTTTTTTCAGAAAAGTTTTTAGTTTATTATACTTTTCAGCGAAGTTTTTGCCTCAAAATTATGACATTTTAGAACTCAAATGTAATTTAAAAGACTGTAAAAACTACATATAAGTATAATCCTAGCAATGACAGTGTTGATTACTTACATGGAAAAAAATTCCTCAAATCGGATAATATTTAGAGGAAACTGTTTAGTGTTTTTGTATCGCCAAGTTGGCGCCTCACGATTGCCTTAACTGTATATAGGTAAATACTGGGTTATTTCTAATCAATGAGCATCCTTCTATTTATTAATTTATTTATCCTGTATATTAAAAAGGTATTCCAAAACATCTCTTAGCCATTATAATAATCGTATTTTTAACCGTCTTCCAAAAAGGAGGAGATTATTTTCTTCGTCTGTCCATCCATCCATCCATCAGCCAAAGGACGTCCACTGCTGGACATAGGCTTAACTTTTATAACTTTTCGAATTTTGTACACGATGGAAGTTGGTTTTGCAATTTATTGCGAAAAATTATTATCTCATGAATACGAAAGTTCTGGAAAAAGCAGTAGGCGCCATCTATGTAAAATATCAGTTACTAAGAAAACAAAACGTTCTGATGATAACAGCTTTTGCCACCTCTTAGCAAAGAGCTATTGTAAAGATTCGTGGGTATTACCGCCACGCCACAGGTGGCGCTGTAGTCGCATTTTTAGCATTTATCGCATCGAGCTGACCGTACCCTGGCAAACACCTAGTCAAATGTTGAAAACCCAGAAGTACTAATATTATAAATCCGAAAGTATTTGTGTTGGTTTATTGGTTTGTTCCTCTTTCACGCAGCAACGGAGCGACTGATTATTTTGATTTTTGGCATGAAAATAATAAATTTATAGTTTGAAATACGATTGTAGGTATGATTTTTTATGGAAAGAGAAAAATATCTTTTCATTCTCCATCCCCCACCCGTCGGATAGATTAGAGTAGCCGATACTTACTAGCCGGTACAATCGTACCGATCTGCGCGAGCTGCGACATGAAAGTGTATTTGTTGGTTTATTGGTTTGTTCCTCATTCACTCAGCAACGGAGCGACTGATTTTCTTGATTTTTGGCATGAAAATAATTGATCGTTTGAAATACGGAAAGTGACATAAGTACTTGGTGAAGGGCGTTTTTATCCCGAAAAGATAAAATGTTCCTATGAGATAGCACATAAATCAAAATATCGGGCGTAACCACGGGCGGGTAACTAGCTTTTAGTGATATCTATAACAATATTATAAAGGGGAAATATTTGATTGTTTGTTTGTTTGCATCGAATAGGCTCCGAAAGTACTGAACCGATATGAACAATTATTTCGCTGTTGGAAAGCTACACTATCCCCGGGGAACATAGGCTATACATATATTATAATATTTAAAAAAAATAGGGAATTTTACTTATTGGCTTTTTTAACCAATTGTACCTAGGCGAAGCCAGGACGGGCAGCTAGTATTTAAATAACAATATGAGCGCTTGTACCTACACGTACGTTTTTTCAGCGTCACCGTCAATAAACGGATTGTTTGATTTGTTCGCCGGATAAATGTCCGGTGCGTACACACATTCACTATCACTACATAGTATAAAACAAAGTCGCTTCCCTGTCTGTCCCTATGTATGCTTATATCTTAAAAAGTACGCAACGGATTTTGATGCGATTAAATAGATAGAGTGATTCAAGAGGAAGGTTTAAATGTATTATATAATAGGTACACTACACCTGTACAAAGCCAGGACAGGTCGCTAGTTCATTATAAACCATACACTACCGCGTTTCCGGGACAAAAACTGTCCGTTGTCCGGTGAAATAATCGGTCAAGTACGAGTCGGACTCGCGCACGAAGGGTTCCGTACCTACTCAATGGGTATTTAATATATTATATTTTAATTTAATTATTTATTTTTGAAGGGAATTTTAACTTTATATTCTGTGAATATTTTAAGCATCTACTTATCACAGTTATTAACATTGAGCTAAAAATTCATGTTTATTGTATGGGAGCCCCCCTTAAATGTTTTTTTTAGTATTTGTTGTTATAGCGGCAACAGAAATCATCATCTGTGAAAATTTCAGCTTTCTAGCTATAACAGTTCATAAGATTCAGCCTGGAGACAGACGGACAGACGGACGGACAGCGGAGTCTTAGTAATAGGGTCCCGTTTTTACCCTTTGGGTGCGGAACCCTAAAAACGGTCTGTTCTTCGGTGAAAAAACGGCCGTAGGTACCTTTACAAGCGCTTTATATGTTCAGACACTAACTTTCATCTTATGCAGCTCCATTTGTATCTGCTCCGAGGCCTGTTTGCTGTCGTACTCCATCACGTCGATTTGCCGCTGCAACTCTTCCACATTTTGCTGCGCTTGCAAATACTGGAAAATAACACCAGATAAAGTAGTGTATATGAACAATCGGCCAAGTTCCGTACTGTATGGGAACCTATTTTATTTTAATTTAATTATTTATTATTAAAGTAAATTAATATATAAAACGAAATATCAAAGGCAACAGAAATACATCATCTGTGAAAATTTCAGCTTTCTAGCTATTACGGTTCAATAGATACAGCCTGGAGACAGACAGACGGACAGCGGAGTCTTAGTAAAGGGTCCCGTTTTTACCCTTTGGGTACGGAACCCTAATAACGATACAAAACATGTTAATTAAGAACCGCATGTAAATTTCACTTATGTTGCAATAAATGATTGTGTTTGAGTTAATATACTATACTATATACTCCCTAATGTTATAAAATTAATTTAATATTTCCCTTATATTACCTTAGCCCGATACTCCTGGAGCTGTTCCGTCTTCTCGTCGTTGCTGATCTTCATCTCCTCGACCTGCTCCCTCAAGTCTCGGACCTGGTTCTTCAAGCCAACGACCTCATCCTCCGTGATTTTCCGCGACTCCTATTGTGAGAGAGATAATTGGTATCAGCTACAATAGACCAATTAACTTTATTGCTTGAGCTAACACTGCTTTATTGGTCATGTTTCGTTATTTTTCCACTATTATTGTGTACCATTAGATAACTGTACTCGTGTCGTGTATGAAAAATCTAGATTTATCTGTACCTAATCATCACCGTCAAATAATAATTACTTACTAGTCTTTACCATCCTCAGGGAGGCGTAAAAACCGACAATTGCTCTCACACTTTTACTCTCAAAATATTTTTAAAGGGCACGTAACACTATTTACCGACTTCCAAAAAGGTATTTTCGTCAAATTTGAATCTATTTAATTTTTTTTTATTTGGAAAGGGTAGGTATACTCCCGAGGAGATTCACATTTTATCGAAATCGGCAGAGCCGTTTTTGATAAATCAACAATAATTTATGTACATGAATGTCACCTCCATTCGTGCAAGGAATTCGAAGTCGGTGGTGCTATTTTATGCGAAAAATAATTATTGCAATTAAAAGATACAGCTCGTCTAAATAATAATCCTAAGTTGAAATGGCAGTGGGCAGGGCCCATAGCGCGGAGGACTGATGACCGATGGGGTCGAAAAGCTCTCGAGCGGAGACCACGTACCGGCCGGCGCTGCGTAGCGCAGGACGTCCACTCACTAGGTGGACGGATGATAAAGATCACAGGATCGCGCTAGATGCTAGCTGCTTTCAACCGGTCATATTGGAGATGTATCTCCCCTATAGATCTCCAATATGACCGGTTGAAAGAATCATCCATATCCATCAGTTTACCTACGTCCTATGGCTGAAACTACGACGATGACGACAAGAGACCACACTACCTTCAGATCAGAGGCTTTCCCAGCAGCACATATATCATTGAGTTTCAGTTCTAGATCTTTCAGTCTGGCCTCGTATTTTATTCTCTGGAACCTTTCATCTTCTGCGGTGCTCTTGGCCCGAATGAGATCATTTCGGAGTTTACTGATCTGGAATTACAGGCATCCTATATAGATGAACCGAACTTCTCGTACACGCATTATACAGGATTATCCAAAACTGATGTACCCTTTTTCTTACGAGGGGGAAATCTTCTAAAGATGCCCGACCGCTTTGGGGTGTAGTCGGGTTATGTGGGATTGTACCCACTAAAACCCCCTCGGTGGCCAGCTTATGTTGCCTTCTTGGTAGCTCCGGGATCTCCAAAGGAACGTACCGGTGCTCCCAGCACTTTATACGACTACTCGCCCGGTGATAAAACCGCCTGGTTTGTACCTACTGTCCGTTTGAGTAGATGGCCAGAGCCCCAACTCTGACCACCCACTAGCCCAGGGGTCCCTTTTTAGTAGGCTCTTACTACAGGCAGGGCATACCAATGCCGTATTCTAGTGCCCCGGCATCAGGGCAACGATAAGAAACTGCGGGACCTGATGAAACTGATGTACCTACTAAGCCGAAAGCAGGAGATTCAGACCATCATTATGAACAATTTTTACTATGGGGCAAACTTGGAATTCAAGAAAAATATTAACTGTTTTTTAATCAACAATCGAGTTGTATTTTATATGGAACAGAGCTGATTGGAAAAGTTGATCAAAATTCAAATTAAAAAAAAAATTTAACAACAATAATAATTAAAAATGTCAATAATAGTCGTTAAAAATAACATAATATGTACAGTCAAAAATTAAATTAAAAAGTAGTAAAATTGTAAAAATAAAAAGAAGAAAGAAGAAAAAGAATAATGATGGTCTGAAATTCTGAAACACCTACTTGCGGCTTTGTACAGGACAAGCAGATAACCCTGTATACCTAATAATGAGACCAGTGACTAAATAGTAGGTATTTTACCTTTATCCTTTGTCTCCTATCCCTGTTTCCTTCTTTTTCTAAGCTTCCTTTGAACTTTTTTAGACTTTGATGATTAGAAAGATGGACCGATGAAAAATAGGTTACCTACCTATAGTTAATTAGGCATGATGACTGGGTAACAACATAATTATTTTAATAATTTGTGCGTGAGTCAGATTATCAAAAAATATTAGATACGTATTTTTTCTTCTGTCCATAAAACAACAAATGGCAAAGATAAACCTTGTCAAAGTTTGGGAGTGGGGGCTCGTGACGTCACTAGTGCAACGTAGTCTGTACATATTTGTGTAGTGTTGCACTCGTGACATCACGCGGAACGTTAACGGGCTATATCTTTTTAAATTTTTGTTTAATTGACAAAAGCAAAATACGTGTCTAATATTTTTTTTAAACTGGTGTAAGTAAGTTTCGAAAACTTATAGAGGAGACCCATGTTTTGCAGTGGACGTCTTACAGCTGGACGGATGATAGAGTATTAGTTATCACATTAAGAAATCTTTGGTCTTTCATACGTTTTTGTAAAGCGCCTGACGAATAAGAATGAGAACTACTATTATGGACTAGTATGGAGCCGAAAATAAGCAAATAATCGACCAAGTGCGAGTTAGAGTCGCGCACGAAGGGTTCCGTACTGTATGGGAGCCCCCCATAAATATTTATTTTACTTAAATTTAATAATTAATTATTGAAGTAAACATACAACTAAATATTCTGTGAATATTTCAAGCTTCTTGCTGTTACCGTTATTAATATCGAGCGAAAAACGGATAAAAATTCAGGTTTGTTATATGGGAGCCCCCCTTAAATATTAATTTTATTTTGTTTTTAGTATTTGTTGTCATTAGGCAACAGAAATACAGCATCTGTGAAAATTTCAACTGTCTAGTTGAACAGCCTGGTGACAGACAGACAGCGGAGTCTCAGTATTTGGGTCCCGTTTTTACCCTTTGGGTATGGAACCCTAAAAAGATCATGGTCTGTTTATTTCTTTTAAATAATCTACTAAGTAGGTACTTATGTAGAAGGTACCAGTTTTATGCAATAAATTAAATTCTGACTAAGGTTTCTGATTAGGATTTTTTGGTAAATTACAAACACGAAACGAAGCCCTTTCGTTCATATAAAAATAGTTAGAAATAGCTTACAACAAAGTTAAGAAAATATTTAAAGAATCGTTTACGACTACAACAATTTTATTGTATTTTAAACTACTTGTAATTACTTAGTAGTAACTCCCGAAAGAATATTAATGTAGGTACGTAATAAACATAGGTACTTATTATTATTTGATAATTATAATTAGTATTTGAAAATTGTATTATTTTGTGGACTTAAGAGGAAAATTTACCGACTTCATAAATATTACATTCAAATACAAACTTTCCAAACTGCTTTAGCAAGTAGATATGTTTTTGCCATGATTTTTTTAAAGGCACCGCAATTATCATCTATTTTCTGGTACTGCTTTAAAAAAAAGGACCACTGACAGATGATACAAATAAATGGAAGAACGATGATGGATATGCTGCACTGACCCCATATAAGGAGACCAGCACCCTTAACATGGCTTTCGGATAAATTTTCTTCCCGCAAATTTACCCCTCGGTGTGAAAACCAAGGATAAATTGACAAAACCATTTTATCGATATCGGTTTAATCCCTTTGCCATACTGGTAGAGAAACAATGCTCAGATGCTCACCTCATCATCATCCATGTGGAATTTTTCATCGTCGTATCTGGAATAAGAGATGGACTCTTTCTGTCCTTCTTCAGATTCCTAAAAACAGAAACTGTACTTAGGCCTTGACCCTCGCACCCTAATGTCCCATCCACACTCTCCACGAGGCGACACGAGGGGTAGTATTATTATATATTCTTTGACGAGGGAACGCGAACAGAAGAGTGTGGATGGGGCGCTCGTGTCGTTTTCTTCGCGTCTCCGTCGAATCGCCTTGCACGAGGGCCTCGCCGAAGCGCTCGCGAGAGTGTGGATGGGGCATAATGGTGCCACCATACTCTCCACGAGGCGACACGAGCACCGCAGCTGTAGCTAACTTCACATCGTATACAAGTACACAAGTCGGCGATGTAAAGTTAGCTACAGAAGCTTTCAAGAAACTTCTGTAGCTAACTTCACATCGCCGCGCCGACTTGTAAAAGTATAGGTTGTATAGTCATAGTCATTTATTCGTAATAATAATATTACATGTCACAAAATACGATATGAATACGAAAGATACGAAATATACGATGTGAAGTTAGCTACAGCTGCGGTGCTCGTGTTGCCTCTTGGAGATTGTGGCGGCACCATAATACACCACACGTAATCTATCGCCCACCAGTCACCACAACTAGCCTACCCCTTTTTTTCAATTCCATTCAACAATATACTTGCATTAGTTTGTATCGGTAGTAAAAATATTTAAAGAAGTGTGAACATACCACAACAGTGCAAAGCGAGCTCAGTCTCACATCTTGTCGGTTTCGTCGGATCGCCGCCAACTCCATTTGAATTTCCTTCACTTCGCCTTCCATGTCTCCTAATTGTTTTTGCTGAAAAATAGGAATATCTTCGACATGATCAGCTTTCCCACGTGACACGTGATAGTAGGTACCTACTCGTAACACTTTGGTAAAACTCTTTCTATGACAATAAACCTCTGTAGCGCTTGTAGCGTAGTTTGATTAGCTGTTTGTCAGCGATCACCGAAACTAAGCAACGTTCCGCACGGTCAGTATTTAGATGGGTGACCGCGGGTGGCATTTTCCAACCGCGCTTTTTTGTGAGCGCTACCGCGGCTCGGATGACAAGTTAAATTGTAGGTCCCGGTTGTTTTAACCGTTTAGCGAAGTCAGAGGCCTTCAGGTGGCCTAAGAACTTTGACACCAGGGCTAGCCACCCGGCCTATACGAACTTACTTTATTAAACCTATGTGCCTGCCTACCTACGAAGGGTAATTGGGCCATATCCACCTCACTAGTCCAGTATGGGATTGATAGCTTCTGTTTTCTGTAGACTAACATACCTATACATTATCGAATTTCTTCACCGCACCATAGATTAATTATAGTAAACATAATTTCTCTATGACCGCACTTACTCAGGTTATACCTACCTACTTAGGCCGAATCATATAACTTGGCGGCTGTGATGTTACTAGCTGCAGATAACCCAAATCCTCGTACTGCTGGTCAGGATTGAGCCATCTGCAGCTTGTAGCTAACATCACTCCGCCAAGTTGTATGATTCGTCCCTTACGCCACGATGTTTTCATCACCGAAAACCCAGAATATTGAAATGTGTCCATTTTTAGGGTTCCGTACCCAAAGGGTAAGAACGGGATCGACCCTATTACTCTGCTGTGTCGTCTTACTAAGCGTCATGAATGGTTTATAATTAAAAAAGGTTCATACAAAATGAAAATGATACACTTGACTCCGCTGTCCTGTCTGGTTGTCACCAGACTGTAGGTATCTCATGAACCGTTACAGCTAGAAAGCTGAAATTTTCACAGATTATGTATTTCTATTGTCACTTTAACAACAAATTATAAAAACAGAACATAAGTAAGTAACATTTACGGGTGGCTATCATACAAAATACCTTAATTTTTAGTAATTTTATCGCTCGATATTAATAATGGTAAGTCTAGTAATAGGTGGATGCTTGAAATATTCATAGAATATTTAGCTAGTTTTTCTATATATTCACTTCAATAATAAATAATTAAAATAAAATAAATATTTAAGGAAGGCTCCCATACAGTACGGAACCTTTCGTGCGCGAGTCCAACTCGTACTTGGGCGATCATTATAAGTTCTAAAGAACTTCACGAGGCGTCACGATTACATGCTAGCGTTACTACCACCAGGCTACCAGGGTATATTTTCCCATTTTTGTGGCTAACATTTTCAAAAATTACCAGCAGTATAGATTTTCCCTCGACGCCCATACTGCCTTCCGACTTGAATTTTGTAAACGGCCAAAACTCTGATTGAGGCATTTTTGTTGATAATTGATTCAATGTGCAATTATATAGTAAAATTAATAATTCATTCACAACACAGAGATACACAATAATAAAATTATTAAATTACACAAAGAAATTACAAAAGTACACAAATATTGTCGATCATGGATAAAAGAAAAAAGGCCAAAGCAAAAAGAATGGAAGTACCTTTCTAAATCAAGAGGAGACAATATTATAAACTCCTTGGAGTAAATATCTATTAAACAATTACTATATAACCAAGATTATTAACGTTCCTTGAAAACGTATTAACAAGACCTGCTAGTACAACTATAATATAAAGTGGTATTTTACTAGCATCCATGCTAGAACTACTTCTTCTTCTTCGTGTCGATGATCCAAATAATATTTATGTGAGAATTTATAAAGTATTTTCCTAGTGCCTTGGCACTGCCACTCCGCGAGGGGAGGCATCGTAAAGATCCTGAAGTGTGCAGGTATTTGGGCAATTAGGGCATGAGAGAAGATGTTGCATATTTTGTATCGGAGCACCACACTGGCACTGTGCGCTTCCTGCATATCCCCATTTCACCAGATTGTCCCTACAGCGGCCAACTTGGGTCCGGAGTCGATTTAGCGACTTCAACGTGGGCCACGGGAGGTTACCGCCAGCTGGGAGTTCTTCGTAAGGCACCACGTAATCGGCTGGTGTAGTAAGCGTGTTTTTCCATAATTTAAGACGGGCTTCGCGTCGCTGTTGATCCAGTGAAGTAGTTCCTGTGAGGAAACTATTTCGGCTCTTGAGGCGGATGTGTGGTGGGTTCGATCCGAACTATATACTAGCAACTATACATACATGCTTGGTAGACAGAAATACGATGTTCCGAACATTGGGTGCCTAGTATCAGACTCCTGTTTTTGTTTTACTATTTACTATGTAAAAGCATGTATGTATAGTTGCTAGTATATAGAACTACTATATACTAGCAACTATACATACATGCTTGGTAGACAGAAATACGATGTTCCGAACATTGGGTGCCTAGTATTAGACTCCTTTTTGTTTTACTATTTACTATGTAAAAGCATGTATGTATAGTTGCTAGTATATATACATAAATAGTATAGTAGTTCTATATACTAGCAACTATACATACATGCTTTTACATAAATAAATAAATAAATAAATAAAATAGCCTTTATTTCTACTACTCACAAAACATAGTCTTAAAAATATTATGAACAGTACCTACTTAATATAGTAATCAGAAGAATTGAAATTTTTGAAAACTCCATAGCAAATATTATTTGGACCTTATCTACAGCATTGCGGTGTAGAAAGGTACAATGTTGATTACTACATTTCATTTTACAATAAACTTAGTATGAGATGCATAAACTTAGATTAATATACACTAAAATCTACTATGTGACTTATTAAATACAAATGTTTGATGCTAACTTATAACATAAACAAAACTTATTATAGGTGGATATGTATGTAAATATACCCACTTGCTGTATCAATAACATAATTTACCTACATCGTAATTATTGTTATTTCAGTATTTAGTATATGTATAGTAATTTACATGTAGGTAAGTAATATGATATTTTTTTTGGAAACAATGATTTAAAATTTGCTTTTACATAGTAAATAGTAAAACAAACTTCATCAGTAGGTAGCTAGGTAGGTACTCGCGTCTACCAAGTAGTCGGTACCTTGGCTGCTGATTAAAATCTTATAGTTAGTTCATCGTAACGCCACGACGGTTCTTTTTTTGCACATACTCTATTAACCGTAATTAACCAAAAATAGTGTAGTGAATATTACCTACATAACATAGGTACCTACCAACAGTACCAACCATAATTTCTCCCCCTAGCTATTGTATTCTTTAGAATAGGTCTAGGTAATGTTGCTATACTGTAATGAAATACTCATGATGAAAAGGCAGTTTAGCTGTAAATGGCCAAAATCCCAAAACAATTTGAATTTCGCGCGTTGACCTAAAACCTTGGACCTTAATTCTATCGAGCGCCTAAAAAAACTCAACCAACTCGCAGTAGCAGTAATTTTGTTTCTCAACAAAATTAATACTATTTTTATTGTTTTTTTTTTGTCTGGTATTTCATGAATGTATAAAAACATTTTAATCTTTTTGCATACATCCATGCTTACATCCATGCCTACTTTTGACACTGTTAACACTAATGACATTGACATTTATTTGACTCAAACTTACAAAATTCTGCAATTTGAGCAAATCTTTGCTTTGGATTTCAGTTTCAGAGACTTGTCTCAATTTGCACATGTAAATTCCTGAATTAATTATAGCCTCAAAAAATTGTAGAATATTCGTTTTTATAACACCATTCTAAGCGATAATAATTAAAAGTGATCAGAGAAAAATTTCACATGTGAAACATTTGCAGGGAATTCACGATGCAGTATTTGCAGACGTGGAAGTGATTTATAATCTCTTAAACGCTGTTATGATAATATTATTTCAAGTGTGTTCATGCTCTGTGTATTCTTCATAAGTAAGTTATTATTCCTAATGCAAATTAGACATGACCTAAATAATGAATTACACAACGCTCTTGTGTAGGTACATTTACCTACATTAGGCGGCTCTGATGATTGAAAATAGCTGTTAGAATACGAAATGTAAATCGCACTATTTTCAGTGATTATAATGCTCTAAGATCTGGCCAGTTAGTCATAAGTTACCATTATGAACACCAATTTGGAAGCTCATCTTGAGCTCAGTGAAGATGAAAGTGATATGACAGTTCCTGAGAGCATCATTAATAAATGGCATCGGAGGGCTGACACGTCTCTGGACCTCGCCGACCAAGTCATTTCACACAGGAAATTTATTAGGGTAAGTAAATAAATTATAATAAGTATTAGGGAACATCTTACACACAATCTCTGAAGACTCTTACACACAATCTTCCCAAACTAAGCATAGCTTGTGATATGGCTGCCAGAGACTGATACTGACTGATACTACATATTTTTAAACACATATAAGTATAGACAACAACTAATAACACCCAGATACTGAGTAAACACTGATGTTCATCACAAATGCTTGCCCTGTGTGGGAAATGAACCGACACCTCTATGACCCAGTAGCCAGGGACAGTAACCACTGAGCCGCTGAGGCAGTCTGGCATCAACTTAAGTCAAAAAGTCTAAAGTCTTGTAGTAAATGTGATAATATAATATCTTAATTTTATATTTTTTCTATGATTCATTAAGCCAATATGGCATATCGAAATTAGTATACATCACTAATCCTATAACATCTATGAAGACATGAAACTGGATGGAACTATATACACTTATTTATGGCATCTACCGTGTATACCACATGCACTGGCAAAAATTTATTCAGCCATGTTTACATTCTCTGTCCTGTATAATTTGTCACCATACTAGGATATTATCAGCAAGCTTCTGGAAAAGATAAAAAATTTGCCACTGCGCATATTAAAATTGAATGATACATGAGGTATATTCTATACAGACTGTTTAGTATGCCTATGTTTATTTTACATCTCGTTCCAAATTATCTAAATTGCCTAAAATTTGAAGAAGTTCTGTGGTCGGTTTTTTATGATAGTTTTTGGTCAGTTATTTTCTTGTTGTTGTTACCATTGCTGTCATAAGACGTCATCTGCTGGATGTAGGTCTTCCCTATGGACTGGTTGGTAGCGGCTTGCATCCAGCATGATTTTGAGTTCTTGATGAGGTTGGCTATGCTGCGCTTGCTCATGTGTGGTCTCCACTCAAGAATTTTACAACTCCATTGGTCTTCTTACAATTTGTTTTCTTGTACTAGCTATAAATATTGTAACCAAATCCAAAATGTTTATAAATACTTATTTCTTTACACTCACAGCCCTCACCAGAACAACTATTACCCAGCCCCAGATTAAACAAATACCTATTAAAGCCTGCAAGTGATTACATTATCACCTGACACTTTGTTATTTTTAATTTGATTTAGGAATTTTAGGATCATTCCAATCTTGTATAGGCTTATGTCTGGGATATCATAGGTGAAGTGTCGGGTCACTTTGGCTCTTGGGCTTTAGCTGCTCTGCAAGTTGACTTAGCCTCTGAAGAATAATTATGAACATAAAATAGATTACCTACCTTAAAAAGTTAGTTGTCCATGATACAAAGAAAAAATCAAAAACCTTTTCTATTGAGTAAAGTTTAATAATTGTTAACTTTACTAAAAATAAAACCATTCAAGTGTATTCATAAATCGTCAAGTGTAAATTCATGTAGGCCGAGTGGCCAGTCCTCTCATCAACATTTTTTAAGCCAACTGAAGGCTTCTGACTCCGCAAAACGTGGCAAATAAGCGGGATCCTGTTAGTTTAATCGTGTCATCTGAGCCACAGCAGCGCAATGTTGTAAATGCCACCCACAAGCAATCATCCGAAGACGGACCGTACTGAATGTTTCCTAACTTACTTGTAAGTGATTGCTGAAAAACATCTAGTCAAACTATGCTATGATCGCCACGCTATTCTGAAGACCGGTGGGAAAAAATTCAAGGATTTGTCCATTGATAAAATAGTTACTGTGGATCAATCATTCAGTATCTCTTTTATATCCATTTGTATTTTAATTTTAGTAGGGAATTTCAATGTTATTGTTATATTTTACTTTTGAGGCAGTTGAGTTTCACTAGTAGGTATAAAAAGAAGCTGTAAAAAATTAAGAACAGTATAGAGACTCAGTACTAGTAGAACTACCGGGGCAAAATACAGGGTATATATGCTATATATTTAGTTAAACTAGTTTTTAACTGAATTATGTATATATTTGCAATAAATGAATGAATAAACAAATAAAATTTTCCTGGCTCACTTTCAGGGCTCATAAGTTCGAATTTGCTAAAAACTTGAATTTTCATTCCGTTGAATATAACTTACGTTTTTATCAACACAACATTTTAGTGTGAATGGTGTATTTACTATTTTCTTGTTCCAACTACTTAATTTTATATTCTCTGCACTAAATGTCGATTTCATAAAGATCCATAAATAAATTACATTGCACCATTATAAAATAACAATCAACAATTGTTCAAATACCATAACGTCTCATTAACCTTGGAAACAAAACCAATTATTATTTAAGTATAGAGTATCTCTTTTCACATCATCATAGGTAAAATAAAGGAAAAGTTAAAATGGCAGTGCACAGGGCACATGGCAAACAGATCTGAACACATGACCAATGAGGTTGCAAAGATCTCGAATAGAGACCACGTACCAGTAAGCACTCATAACGTTTGACTAGGTGTTCGTTAGCGATCATCGAAGTTAAGCAACGTTCAGTACGGTCAGTCTTCCGATGGGAGATCGCGGGTGGCATTTACAACTGAGTGCTACCGTGACTCGGATGACACGTTAAATTGTAGGCACTAGGCTGTTGTTTTAACCGTTTATCCTAGTCAGAGACCTTCAGGCGGCTTAAAAACTCTGACACTAGAGCTAGCCACCCGGCCTATACGAACTTAGCGTCACACAAGTTGGCGGAAATGAAGTTAGCTACAAGCTGCGCCATATCCAATCATCTCGCGGCTTTTTGTGAGCTTCAGTCAGGATTGGATATTAGCTAACTTCATTTCCGCCAACTTGTGTGATACGGCCTATACTTACCGGTAAGCGCAATCTTAAGGTATTGCGTATTAATTAAGGTATGATTCCGAACTTCGCTGCAGGCAGCAGCAACACCGCAGCAGTGCTGCCGCAGCTCTACTGGTCCCCATATAATTTCTATGAGTTTATATGAGATTACATTCCGAGCTAAGCAGCATTGCCGCGGCAGCAATATGAGGAAAAGTAGTGCTGCGGCAGCACTGCTGCCTGCTGCTGCTGCCTGCAGCGGAGTTCGGAATCATACCTTAATTAATACGTCTACCGAGTAGCAGGACAGACCACCTGTTTAAGACTGTAGGGACGTGGTGGCTGCAAACCACTTCCAACGGTCTTTATTGGAAATCTATCCGCCTTACCACAAAAGGTTTAAATGTTTAAACCTTTTGTGGTAAGGTGGGCACACTATTTAACCGTGCAATTTGTACTCTTAAACATAAAATCTAAAGCGTGCGTAAAACATTTGTGGTAAGACGGTGTCCTATGTTCAGCAGAGGACATCCTACGAGTACCTACGGCTGATCATAATGATGAATAGGGAAAATGCAGAGATGTGTTTACTCTTGTGCTCGTGTAGATAAGAAATTAAACTACTAATAATATTCATTAGTTGTTGTTTAATTTTCGCATTTATTAACATTCTGTTTTCGGCAGTGTATAATCATTCACGTGTTATTCTACTAAAGAACACACAGCACAGATTTGTAAATGGTTGATTCGGTATGTTACGTTATACTGAAGTAGGTATTTATTTAAATATTGAATTAGTATTGTATTTTTACAATTATTTCTAAAACTAACTTAAATATTAAATAACCTTATTTATTTTTATTATTTTTCATTTTATGGAGGAGTCATATTGTTGTTTATGTTAAATAGGCGTCTTATGAGTAATGCTGTTAATATATATTAATTCAGATCAAATTCACCATTGTTATTTAAGTTAGTGAAGTGAACGACAATTTGGTATATTACGTTTCTGAATCTCTTAATTTAAATATTAAATAAAATTAATATGAAACATACTTCATTTATAAAATAAAAGATATTAAATATAATAAAGTCATATATATTTTTGAACTCTTGTGCTAAATTATAAGATTAATACATATTAAAGGTGTTGGGATTCTTGGGATAGATGCTATAAGCCGCGCCACACAAGTTGGCGGATGTGAAGTATGCTACAAGCTGCGCAATAGCCAATCAACGTGCGGCTTTATGTGAGCTTCAATCAGAATTGGATATTGCGCACTTTGTAGCTAACTTCACATCCGCCAACTTGTGTGGCGCGGCCTATACTCAGGGTTATTAGAAATTTAATGCCTATTTAGCTGCGCAAAACCTAATCCTGACTAAAGCTGACTTAACAGTTTCGCAACATGACAGCCGCCATGAATTTTGATACGGCCTATACTCAAACTTAGAAATTTTAATGTGTAATAATGGCCAATATGCTCTATTACAAGCTTTTACTGTTTGAATGTCTTCAATTTGTTTCTACATAATATTGTGAGAAGCCTTTGGGCACCTAAACACAGTTTTATACAGTACTGTACCAGTTTTTTTTAATAGTCCACTGCAGGACGTAGGCTTGCCCACGAAGGGTGATTAGGCCATATCCACGACGCTGTCCCAGTGCGGGTTGGTGGATTCACATACGCCATCGAATTTCTTCTACGGACGTATACAGGTTGCCTCACGATGTTTTCCTTCACCGAGCATACTAGTTTGGTGCAAATGGATTCACGATAAAGTGATAATGTTTTCAGTATTTTTTTAAATTATTATTTAGTAGCGACCCGCCCCGGCTTCGCACAGGTGTATTATACATATAAACCTTCCTCTTGAATCACTCTATCTATTAAAAAAAACCGCATTAAAATCCGTTGTGTAGTTTTAAAGAAATAAGCATACTTGGGGACAGACAGCGGGAAGCCGCTTTGTTTTATACTATGTAGTGATTCATTTACATATTTGTTGCAGAGATGGAACCGACTTTCGAGACTGCAGCGGTCAATAGTTTATGCAGTGATCTTAATAATAGCTACCATCGTTATAATATTCTACTCTACAAAAGCAGGAGCTGTTGAAGCAAATAACAAGTCTAGGCGTAGTGAACCTGCGCAAGTACAGGTATGTCTTTAGAATAAATGCTTTTATACAGGGTTATTCGGAACTGGAGGTGAAAGGAGGAGGTGATTCAGACAATTATTATGAACAACTTTTACTATGGGGCCAAACCGAAATTCGAGAAAAATCTGCTATTTCATAAATTTTGTCGATTACGAGTTGCAGTTTTGTTTGGAACACCTGTTTTTTTTTTCTCGAATTTTGGGTTGGGCCGTAGTAAAAGCTGTTCATAACGATGGTCTTAATCGCCCTCTTTTGGCTAAGCAGGGTAAGCAGGTAACCCTGTATAGAAAGGGAATACGAATATTAAAGGGCGTGATTCAGAACATCATTGTGAACAATTTTTACTTTAAGTACTAATATTAACCTTTTAAACGCCAAGGTCGTCTATACTTGACCAGCACCTCCGGGTGCCCACGATGTCTTTAGTATAAAAAAATCGCCCAAGTGCGAGTTGGACTCGCGCACAGAGGGTTCCGTACAGTGTTGGAGTCCCCTTAGCCTCTCCCCTCTTGCAGTTACAAAAAACTCCAGAAAAATCACGTTTGTTGTATGGGAGCCCCCCTCAAATATTTGTTTTGTTCTGTTTTTAGTATTTGTTGTTATAGGAGCAACAGCAATGCATCATCTGTGAAAATTTCGGCTGTCTAGCTATCACTGTTCATGAGATACAGCCTGGTCACAGACAGACATACGGTCATCGGAGTCTATCTAAAAGGGTCCCGTTTTTACCCTTTGGGTACGGAACCCTAAAAACCAGGCCTGAAAACATAAAAAAAATGTGCTTAAAAGTTATAGTAATACTCTAGTAATAATTTCAATTTCAAACAAATACTTACTACTAAAAAAACATTTACAACTCATTTTATCTGTAAAATTTTTAGCAGCTATATTTGAGTCATGTAAAATTACGAACGGAAGCCGCCAGATATAATTACAGAATGTAGATAATAATTATTCATGCTTGATTGTTACATCGTCATTGTTATCTATGACAGAAATATTTAGCTTGTTAGAAAAATTGCTGATATTAATTAGTTTGTTTTGATTACAAACTATTGTTCATCATAGTTGGTCTTCTGAGTACTCCTATTACTCCTATTACAGGCATATCTTGCTTAAAGGGAATCCCCAATGTATTATTATTCTAAAAACTTGTGAACCGAAATAAATAATTTTGATTTGATTTGATTCTGAGTATATTTTTTTTCAAATATTTATTTTGTCATGTAAGTAAATATAATATTTAAGTTTCAATACAAAACTTTTTAGGGTTCCGTACACGAAGGGTACAAACGGGACCCTATTATATTAAGACTCCACTGTCCGTCCGTCTGTCCGTAACTCTGTCACCAGGCTGTATCTCATGAGCCGTGATAGCTAGAAAGCTGACATTTTCACAGATGATGTATTTCTGTTGCCGCTATCTCAACATATACTAAAAACAGAATAAAGGGGGGCTCCCATACAACAAACGTAATTTTTTTCCGTTTTTTGCTCCATATTTATAACGGCAACAGGTAGACGCTTGAAATGGGGTTAAGGGGGTTTCCATAGGGTACGGAGCCCTTCGTGCTCGAGTCCAACTCGCACTTGACCATTTTTCCATTTTCCTTATAGTGTCAAAGTTTTAATAACTACAAAGTATTAATACATTTAAAAATTGAATCACAAATCAAAAATGATTCAAAAACCCTATTAAATTAGTAGATTATGCACCGAGGGAATAAGAATTGTCTTTCATGGGTGACATATTGGACCCCGAGGGTAACGAGAGACTCAAAGAAGTTTCGCTCGGGAGTTATATTACTTCTATGGTGAAGTGAAGGGTTGCATAGATCATATCAAATGTAATGAATACCGTAATATAGGTCGTAGTTCCTCTCTGTGTATTAAAATCTATGTCTATAGCATGGCACAACCGACTTCAACTATAAGTAAGTAAGTTCGTATAGGCCTGGTAGCTGACTCTGGTGTCAGAGTTTTTAGGCCGCCTGAAGGCCTAAAAACTTTGACTTGGCTAATCGGTTAAAACAACCAGGACCTACAATTTAACGTGTCATCCGAGCCACGGTAGCGCTCAGTTGGAAAATACCACCCGCGGTCACCCATCCAAATACTGACCGTACGGAACGTTGCTTAATTTCGGTGATCGCTGACAAACACCTAATCAAACTACGCTACGAGCGCTACAGAACTTTCAATTCAACTATGTACAGTGTCATCCATGTAGTATGTTTACATTATTGTTTAATACTCAAAAATGGCTCAGCTGATTTCGGTAAAATTTAAATAGATGGTCACATTCCTATCTTATGAAATATGATCTACGAAACAATAAAGATTTTGAAGTCGGTTACCAATTGGCGATATGTACCTACTCGCTATATGGTATATCTATTAACAAACACAAAAAAAATCCTTGAGACGAACATAGAACCTTCTCCTTTTTGGACGTCGGTTAAAATGGATGTTTTAATATTTTAGGAAGCGTTGAAGAATGTGTCTCTAGTCATTGAGCCGGTAGCCGAGGAGACGCTCAAAAAACCCAAGAAGAATGTCGTCGATGTTGAGAGCGAACATGAACCAAAAAGTCCAAAGGTATTCTCAGGTAAGATGTGATTTTTTTATCTTTCTATCGAGGGTAACAATATGCCCGGTACAATGCATTGCGTCTCCGTAACTTGGGTAACCGTAAGAGTGATGATAGAGTTGATTCTGAATTCGAATTTCAAATTAACCAACCATCAAGTCTCTCAGATGCTGTAGTACCGGTCTGTTGATAGTCCACTACTGAACAAGCGTAACCACGAAGGGTAATCGAGCTATATCCACCACGCTGGCCCAGTGCGGATTGGTGGATTCATGTGCGCCATTAAATTTCTTCCACGGACGTATGCTTATGTTGCATAGGTTTCACGACGTCAAATCTTGCACGTATGAGTATCAGAGATATCAGATTGTCTCAAGTTAAATCACGCTTGTGAAATATTTTTCATTTGTCTATCACATCATAAATATAAACCTCAGTTAAAGTCCCATCCAAGTGTTTTTCAAGAATTATTGTTTTAAACAGCTCAAGTACTTTATTAAAAACTAGCTGATCGTCCCGGCTTCGCTCGGATACGTATGAATTATAACCTTAAAGCTTCCGAAAGAAATATATATTCTAAAAGATATTGTAAACCATTGGTTGTGTAGTTTAAGGGAATACACAAACATACACACAAAGGAGGCAACTTTTCTGTCTTAATATGCAGTGAAATGATGATGTATTTTGGTTGCGCCATCGTAATTATTTGAACAATTTAGAGTAGCCCTGTTTCTTTTTCACAATATGCATCTGATAGAGAGAACACTATTTTACGTTGCTATTAAATTTACGATGGAGCTTTTAAAATTGGGCATAATATCTACTTACTTTAGTTTTGGTTGTAAGGTCCCACGAACGCGCGACAGCAAGCCGTCGTGGACAGTTTCAAATTCGCGTGGAAGGGGTACAAGGAGCACGCATGGGGCCACGACAATCTGAAGCCGATCTCCGGGATGGCCTACGACTGGTTCTCCCTTGGCCTCACTATCGTCGACGGTCTGGATACCGCCTACATTATGGGACTAAAGGAAGGTAACTATTACCGCTTCTGACCTTTTTATTGTCATCTTAGAGTACATCATAGTCATCTTAATTGTTATACCGCAGAATACAAATCAGTGTTACGTACTATAAAGGCAATGTCGCTGCTATACCAATATTAGTTTTCTCTCGTCGTCGTCGTTTCAGCCATAGGACGTCCACTGCTGGACATAGGCCTCCGCTAAATATCTCCAATAAGACCGGTTCGTAGCGGCTTGCATCCAGCGCGATCATGGGGTCTTAAATGAGGTCATCCGTCCACCTTGTGGGTGGACGTCCTACGCTGCGCTTGCTGGTACGTGGTCACCACTCGAGAATTTTTTGACCCCATCGGTCATCAGGCCTCCGTGCTATGTGCCCTGCCCATTACTATTTCAACTTGCCAATCCGAAGGGCTATGTTGGTAACTTTGGTTCTTCTGCGGATCTCCTCATTCCTGATTCTTAGTTTTCTCTACCTCATTCTATTGTAGTAATTTTTTTATTATATTTTAATAATAATAAATTTTCGTCATCTTGCCTGATTCCGACATCTGCAGTATGTTTACTTTTACAGAATTTGAAGAAGGAAGAGAGTGGATTAAGAACGAGTTGGTATTCACCAAGAACAAGGATGTGAATTTCTTTGAAGTGTCCATCCGTGTGCTGGGAGGCTTGCTGAGTGTCTACCATTTTACTTTAGACGAGATGTTTCTTAACAAAGCTGTGAGTATTCATTGTACATAGTAGACAGGGTTATTCTTAAGGGCTTTTTCTATACATCAAAACTAACAACTTCTGGTTATGCGACTTTTGTCAAAACTAAAAGAAAAATCAGCTGTTCCTTACATTTTGTTGCGGGTGAACGATATTTTTCTATGTCAATTTTTTTAGTTTTTACAGAAGTCGCAAAACAAATCTTGTTAGTTTTTATGTACAGAATAAGCCCCTAACACTTTGCTAATTGATTAGAAGTAACCCTGTATACCCGGCATAGGCCGAATCAGACAACTTAACAGCTTTGATGCTAGCTACAAGCTGCGGAAAGCCCAATCCTGACTGAAGCTCACTTATGTTTAATTCGACCTATATTACACATTATTTGCCTCCGTTTTTAGGGTTCCGTACCCAAAGGGTAAAAACGGGACCCTATTACGAAGACTTCGATGTCCGTCTGTCTGTCTGTCACCGGGCTGTATCTCATGAACCGTGATAGCTAGGCAGCTGAAATTTTCACAGATGGTGTATTTCTGTTGCCGCTATAACAACAAATACTTTAGTATTTGTTATAGAATAAAATAAATATTTAAGGGGGGCTCCCATACAACAAACGTGATTTTTAGGAGTTTTTTGCTCGCTATTAATAACGGTAAGAGGAATGGGGCTCCCATACTGTACGGAACCCTTCGTGCGCGAGTCCGACTCGCACTTGACCGATTATTAGCACAGGCATTTATTAGATTGGAAACTGAAAATGTGCCTGTGTTTGTAAAATTTGAGTTTTGCTTTATTACTGTATTGTGAATCGAAATAAATTCACGCTGTCATCGTGTTTTTATACCTATTTCGAAAGTCTATATTCAATGATAGATATCCATAGTTCTGGGATTTCTGATCTTATATGGGTTAATTTTTACATATTTTGCCTCGATATTTTCCTTATATTTATCTTTGCACCTATATTTACTACGTCTGGACTATTTTTAACAAGAAGTTTGAGCAGTCAACGCATTTTTAACCTTTCCAAGTAAATATTATCCAATTTTCCCATTTACATCTTCTTTAGGAATTCCGCTTATGTTCAGATAAATAGTAAGATAAGTACCTACCTACATAATATGTTTTGTTACATCTTTATCAATATTTTTTTGAACAAGGTTTATAATTAAGTATAATTGTTGTAATGTAACTATAATTTATTCCTGATTTTTCCTGTTGACTTTTAGGCGAACTCAACTCTTGTTTTAATAATTTTTTAACTCTTTGTATGTTTCAATCATTTAGTTTATATGACATTTATATAACTAGGTCTACTTTCGAGGTCTTAAAGCTTCAAAGTTTGTTAAAAGTGAGTTCACTTGCGTTCAAAACCTCAACGTAAGATCAGGATTATATGAAGCTCAATGTTTGAACCGATAGTAACTGACTTCTCGAATCACATACTTCGCTATCCCATTTTTAATACTCCCTCCTGCTCTTACTCAGTCTAGTAACTATTTACTCATATATACGTATGGGTTCAATAGTTAAAAAAATTTTTTTTCCGAAAATTGCATAACGGACAAAGTTCGAATAGTTCGCACGGATCATTGTATCATGGATGTAGTAATTTTCATATTATTGTTGTTTTTTTGAGAAATGAATCAACCGATTTCGATATAATTTATTTGGGACCACTTCTGATTTATGATCTACCAAAAAAGAATTATCAAAATCGGTTCATATATGCCGAAGCGCTTAACATACATAAAAAATCAGTCGAATTGAGAACCTTTTTTGAAATAGGTTCAATTACCTACCTTAAAGGTCTATCGCCATTGTTTTGCAGGTGGATTTAGGCGATCGACTTATGGCGGCTTTCTCTTCCCCGTCCGGTATTCCTTACTCCGATGTGAATCTTAGCACCAGAGTGGCCCACGCGCCGGAGTGGTCACATTACAGCACGACGGCTGAAGTCACTACCGTACAGTTGGAGTTCAGGGAACTGTCGCGGGCAAGCAAAAACCCTACCTATGAGGTGAGAGATAGAGTAGAATATATTGTAGCTGTATTAGCCCGTTTCGGTATTCTTTACTCCGATGTGAACCTTAGCATGAGAGAGGCCCACGCGCCGGAATGGTCACATTATAGCACCACGGCCGAAGTCACTACCGTTCAGTATTAGTATTCAGAGAGCTGTCAGGAGCAAGCAAAAACCCTACCTATGAGGTAGGTGGATATTAAGGGATAGAGTAGAATATATTGTAGCAGTATTAGCCCGTTTCGGTATTCTTTACTCCGATGTGAACCTTAGCCCGAGAGTGGCCCACGCGCTGGAGTTTGTAATTTTTTTATTCCCACGTATCTGCCAAAAGGCTGAATGGATTTGAACAATTATGGCATCGTCAGATTCGTCTTATAAATCCAAGTGTACTTTATAGGTACTTAAAAGTAAATACCAAAACAAAATGGCGGATTTATAGCGCCAAAATTAAAGTAGTCCAAAATTGTTATTTAACAAAACCTATCGAGTAGAGTATCAAAGGGAATCAAAAGTATATTACAAAAATATACAAATGTCAGTAGGTACCTACATATTTAAATTTAATCAGATATATGTAATTACAACCATTTTAATTCTTTCCCGTGCGTTGTTTATGTATTGATTTTTCGCAGTTGGATTTTTTTGTCTAATTCTTTATTATTACAGGATGCTGCCGCCGCCGTTTCTGAAAAAATCCACTCGCTGCCTAAGAAACACGGTCTAGTCCCGATCTTCATCAACCCGAATAATGGCCATTTCCTGCCGCATGCCACCATAACGCTGGGCGCTCGTGGAGACAGCTACTACGAATATTTGCTGAAGCAGTGGTTACAAACTGGAAAGACTATTAACTAGTAAGTCATCTTATTTTACCTTACTTTTATTATAAACATTAGATATCATTCATTAATTTATTGGACGAAAATGAAACACAGGAAAAAAACATAACATATTACCTATAAAATACTACCTCTATACATGGTTACCTGCTTGTCCTATACTAAATCGCAAGAGGGTGGTTAAAATGGATTATTATTAAAATTTAAATTGCAGCTAAGAATTGACAAAATATATATAACAGCTGATAAGTGATAACTCCATAGAAAGAGTTATTCATGACAATAGTCTGAATCACTACTTTTTGACTTAGTACACCAGCGGGCTTAGCATACGGACATTAAAATAACTCTATCGACGTGTCAGAACGTGACAGAGTTATGATGAAGCATATATCTGTCACCTTTGCACACGTCGATAAACTCTTGTCGTGGTCTTGTATGCTAAGCTAGCTGCCTTGTTTAATATTGGATTAAAAGCTAATTTACAACTGTCTATGCGCCCTATGCTTTATTTTCGTCACAAACCGCTAAATTCTGAATACATTTTTTTACAACGTGTGGCATAAAGAAGCGAACGTTCGAGCAAATGCGAGAGTAATATTTTTTTAGTTCAGAACAAATCGTGTAAAATTTATAATAAGGACCTTACCATTGTACCTTCCTAAGACCCCTTGTTTTAAGCGCATTATTATGCATAAAGACCTATAGCTATAATAAGTTGTATCATTTATAATTTGTATCATCCATCCATCCATTGTATCATCCATCCATCCATCAGCCATAGGATTTCCACTGCTGGACATAGACCTTTTGATTGCATCAGCGTGATCCTGCGGTCTTAATGAGGTCATCCGTCCACCTTGTGTGTTCTTGGGTGGAAGTCCTACGCTGCGCTTGCCGGTACGTGGTCTCCACTTGATTTTCGATCCCATCGGTCATCAGTCCTCCGTGCTATGCGCCCTTCCCATTGTCATTTCAACTTGTCAATCCGCTGGGCTATGTCGGACGTATCACTACATAGTATAAAATATCCTATTAACGAAATGCATTATACATTAGACGAATTTTTTAACGATAATCTAGAAAACGTAATAATAAATCGTTCCAATACAAATAATAAAATTGCCATACCCTTTAGGGTCTTATGTTTAACTATACAAAACATGTTAACTAAGAACCGCATGTAAATTTCATATGTTGCAATAAATGATTTGAATTTGAATAAAACAAAGTCGCTTCCCGCTGTCTGTCCCCATGTATGCTTATATCTTTAAAATTACGCGACGGATTTTGATTCGGTTTTTTTAATAGATAGAGTGATTCAAGAGGAAGGTTTAAAATATGTTTAATAAACCTGTGCGAAGCCGGGGCGGGTCGCTAGTTGTATATGAAATCTAAATACTGATTTTTTTACTTGTATGTTATGTCGAATAATACTTCTTGACGGCTGTGATGTTAGCTACAAGCTGCGGATAATGTAATCCTGACTGGAACCCACTTACCTAAAAGCTGCGCGAGCATTAGATTGTCAGCAGCTTGTAGCTAACATCACAGCCGCTATAAGTTTGATTCCGCCCATTCATTCATTTCGTGTCAATGACTAGACTTTTTTTTTTACATATTATATTAAGGTAATTCTGACAGTATATACAATATTTACATGGGTTTATGAATTTTAGATATTCTGGGACCAGAATCTGGCGACCTCTACCGCGTCCTTAGTAGCCAGGTTCAGGTCTTTTTGCGTGCATGGTTTTGGACAAAGCGGGCAGGCTAAAAGGTGTGCCATGGTTTGAACGGCAGCACCACATGCTCACTGTTCTTGATCTGAAAAGCCCCACCTGACCATGTTCTCTTTGCTGCGGCCAATTCTGCCCATACAACACTGTTACTCATTGTTGTAAAACACTTTTATTTCAATAATCGTAAAAAGTTAAGATGCCAAAATAATAACAAGAGATTAGAGATGCTTGAATCGGGGGATATATTTATAACTAGCTTTTACCCGCGGCTTCGCCCGCGTTGTATTTTGATTTTGGCTTATGTTTATGTCGGCTGCGAAACCTAACCTAACTGACAAATATCAAAATACCTTAGAGGAATGCTTTTGTTGGTTAAGTTACGGTTGGAGTGTATATACAACCCTCCCGTGTATTCCCGCCTTGTCGTGGGGGAGGTCTGAGGCAGCTGAAAAGGCGGCGCTCGAAGTCTCCCTCTTCTTTGGGTCTTTTCCCCCAAGGAAGCTTAGAGGCTGGCACTCGAGTTTCAGCCGCTTTTAACTAAAGCAGCTGAGAGGATGGCCGGTAGGTTGCATGCCTTATGAGGAGTGTCGCAACTTAGGCGGGCTGCAGTGCCGCTCTTGCGACGCTGCATCCGAGGATTTTTTTTATTATATCGCGAAATATCCCTGACATGATCAGCAGGGGTCTTAATTACAAATGAATAAAAACTAAGTATACCTATATTTCAATGTTTTTGGCTGTTTGCAGTTATAATAAACATTACAATGGTACAGCAAAGTTTATACCTACTTGTTCCTAATTAAGTATTGCTTTTTTACAAATATTTGTGCAAAAATTCGATAAAATTGTTTCTAAGGTTTTTTCGTGTTAGATTAATTCCAATTTTTTGTTCTAAATCAAATCTCTGCTTTCCATAACCTGGGCATTCCAAGATTATGTGCAGTGGAGTCTCCTCTTTTGTGGGTTCACAGATGCACGATGGGCTTTCCCTCAACTTAAATCGATGTAAGTATTGGGAAAACTCACCATGCCCCGTCAGCACTTGAGTTATGATTCCCACTGGTGCTATTTCTCTTACGATCTTGTATGCCGCCCATGCATCCGGAAAATATGTTTTGGTTACCGCCGCTGTGTGTCCATCCTGATACCGCCGGTTCCACTCGTCAAGAGAGTCCTTTCGGATTTCTCGCTTGACGAATGAAACGGGGCAGTTATCCTAAATAGGTCTGCACTTCGAGTGCAGTGCTGCTTCCTTTGCTAGCTGGTCCGCTCTCTCATTTCCCTCCATCCCCGCGTGCTATTTAATCCAATAAAGTTTCACTATTTTATTTTGTGTGTGTAGTAACTTTATGCTAGCTTTGAATTTACTGCTAAGGAATGGAGGGAAGATACGCCAACTACCGTTTCCAGTGCAGACCTGGAGTCACAAAAGATTTTTGCGATTTCGGTAGCCTCAAGAAGTGCCAATAACTCGACCTGTTACACAGAGCACCAATCGGCCAATTTCAGCTTGCGGGTACTGATCTCAGCGGCATCATCCCAAATGGATAATGCCGCCCCAACTTTCCCTTTAATTTTACTGCCGTCTGTAAATATGTTAATTTCTCGGTTAAGATTTTGCTCTAGTGCTGCTCCGTGTGCCAGGCATATGAACTCCAGCTCCTCCTGCTGCGCTGGGTGTGGCTTCTTTTCTGTCTCTCTATCTCCAGTTACTTGCTGGGAATAACCTTTCTTAGTTTCATAAAGCAAGGCTGCTTCTTGGACTCTGATATGATAGCCGAGGATAAGGGGCCGCGGTGGGATATATGGAACTGGTGGTGTGGGTGCCGCCACCTACCCTACCTTCCGCTAGGCCGTCAACATGTTGGCAGACGCAGTGGGGCTGCAGGGGAAGAGAGGTGTCGGTATCGCGATTGCCGTTCTCACTGCCCTCTGCAGTTGAAGAGGCAGGCGCTGGGCTACTATGACTGACCCACTGCACTGGGACCAAGGCGTTGGAATGCTGTCTGACGTTCAGTACTGGTTAGTCCCGAGTGGTGGATGACGATGTGTCTTGTGCTCCGAAACACTCCGTCACTATGGCGAGAGCGCAAGCTCCGTTATGGAGCCCGAGTCTGGGCTAGTGCTGTTGAGTGCCGCGAAGGAGTGCGAAATATGTGGGAACGTCCTAAACTTGCCATGACAGGTTATTTCTGGCGCTTAGACGGCTGCTACCGCAGCCCACTCACTTAGTTTTTATCCTATCCTACGGGAACTGTTAAAGTTTTTGCGATAAAAAGTGGCCTATGTCACTTTTCGTCTTTCAAACTATATTCATGCAATATGCCAAGGCAAGTTGCTCCGTTGCTGAGAAAAATTTATCGTTAAGTCGAAAAAATTGTGGTTCCCGTAGAACCACAATTTTTTCGGGATGGAAAGTATCCCATGTCACTTTCCGTCTTCCAAACTATGCCCACCCCAAATATCAAGTCGATCCGTTGCTCCATTGCTGAGAAACAGTTATTGTCCTATCCCATGGGAATCACGAATTTTCTCGAGATATAAAAAGTATCCTATTATAACTTTCTGTCTATTAAACCATAGGTATCCATACCAAAAATCAGGTCAATCTTTTGCTCCGTTGCTGCGTCAAAGAGGAACAAACCAACAAACTTTTCGGATTGATAGTATTAAAGTATGATGATTCTGTACCATAAAGGTAGAATAAAAAAACATGTTGAACCTCTAATGATAGAATATTTAAAAATATTTTTAATGTCAGACAAAATGACGGCCTGGTATTAAACGTCATAGTAACATGTAGCATGCAGAGGGAAAATAACATTTTATCCAATTTTAATGTCAGTTGTCATTTTCAATCCATACTTTATTTCCTCTTCAAGGGGATATAATGGTAGAAAAACAATTTGTCGCCTTGCCACGCTACTTGTGATTTATAAAAGTCTGCAGACAATGTCACCTGTCGTCTATTTACGTTTGGCTGTGACGTTTCGTTAGTCCATATTAGCGTCATAGAGGAATTAATCACTTAGCGTCTTTGTGATAGTGGCGACAGTTTCGCTTTCGAGGGTTTTTGTCCTGTCCTACAGGAACTATGACATTTTTCGGGATAATAAGTATCCTAAAGCTCCTTCCGCCTTTTATACTATATCCATGCCAAAAATCAAGTCAATCCGTTGCTCCGTTGGCGCGTGATAGAGTAACGAGTAACAAACCAACAAACTTTTCGGATTTATAATATTAGTAAGGATTATTTTTTGCACAAAATACCGACTTCACCCGTGTACAGAATTCGCGAATATTTAGCACTGATCGATGTGCATTTTTCACATTATTATTGATTTATCAAAAATGGCTCAGCCGATTTAAATAAAAATTTAATGGTTCCAATTTCGAAGTATACTCTTTCCAATAAAAAAAGATTATTAAAATCGGACTACTATGAAAAAAGTAATGCGTGGTTATGCATACAAAAAAATATACGCGTCGAATTGAGAACCTCCTCCGGTTCGGTTCGTCGGTCAAAAAGTGCATTAGCCTTAGTAATATTTCTCTGTTAAATGTGACATAAAGAAGTGTTACCCGATGTAACAAGTTATGCGTAGAAGTTACGCATCCTATTACGGCCATTGTTATGAAAATGTAAACCCAGTATCATGGAATGTTTTTACCTATTAATTATAGGTAGAGAATGTTTCTCTACAGTGTTATCTGCTTACTTATCTGATATACTTTAAAAATCTGACAGTGTCATAGGCAACTTTTTATCCCGAAAAAATTTACTGTACTTGTGAGATGGCAAAAAACCTAAAAAATCAAAGCCGGGCGAAGCCGTATATAAAAACTAGTATTAAATATATCAATCATCCTCAAATATACACTGTTCACAAACTACGATTTCCATCCATCGATCAGCCATATGACGTCCACTGCTGGACATAGACCTCTCCTATAGATCTCCATTAAAAGACCGATTGGAAGCGGCTTGCATGCAACGCGATCCTGCGGTCCTACTGCGCGACACGTGGTCTCCACTCGAGTAATTTTCGACTCCATCGGTCATCAAAAAAAAAATGCCAAGTCGATGGTCATCAGTCTTCCGTGCTATGTGTTTTGCCCACTGCCATTGCAACTTGCCGATCTGCTGGGCTATGTCGGTTTGACTACGATTTGATAGGTAAACAAATGAGCCACTGTTTCAAAGTTAGAAAGCGCAGCCATAGGAAGCGACAATTATACACGGCTCAAAATCACAATAGAACATTCTGTAAACAAACCTTTCGAAATAGGATATAATTTGCGCATTTCGTAACAAAACATGCTAAATTAGCATACGACCACGAAAAGAGTTTTGTCGTCGTGTGAAAAAGTGACAGATTTAATGGAACTTCACCATAACTCTGTATCGTTCTGACACTTGGAAAAAATTATATCGTGGTGTGGAATACTACGTGCCCGGCTTGGATGCGCAATCAGCTCTAGGTCTTGAAAATGTTTTGGAAAACTACGCAGCAGTTTTTTTTTTTAAATTACATCTTACGTTATACAGTTAAAGTTGTTCATAATTATGTGTCTGATGAGTGGTTTAACTAATACTACATCTTACGAAAACACGTTGTATTATTCTACGCTCTTCAAAACAACTCCATTGTTGTGAGGAATGTTGTCAATTGCCAATTAGTAAACTTTGTTTTTAATTGGAAGTCTGAACTACCACAATACAATTTGAGGCATTAATTCGAACCATTAAAATTATATTCTCTTAAATTGCTTACCAACTTTACCCGCGGTCTTTTACCGCATGATCTTACATTTTCCTGGATAAAAAATAGTAATTTAAAAAGTATTTAAATGTACTACGGATAGCAAAAAAAGTGTGGATGAATTGTGTGAAAGATGATATGCGAGAGAAAGGAGTTGATGATTGGATGACGTATGATAGAGTGAAGTGGCGAAAAGAAACGTTCTGTGCCGACCCCACCTAGTGGGATAAGGGCAGGATGATGATGATGTACTACGGATAACAATTGGGTTTGATTTTCTTTTGAAACTGCATCACTTATTTTAAAATGAACGCCTCAACAACTACGGAAGATTTTTGACTTTTTTGAAATTTTAACCCTTAAAGGGCACTCATTTTGACCTTTAATTATGACCTAAAACCTCAGTTGGATTGACGACATTATAGTTTGCGACTCAGGATTTTTAATCCGACCACTTAACTCAGTCGTCGCCTGCGCGGGTACAGGGGTGCGGGGGTCAACTACAGCGCAAGCGAGGACTAAGTTAAGCGGTAGGATTATAGATACTAAACAATTATCAAAATCGGGGCTTTTTGAGGGGTTTCGAACCCCGGTTTCCTTGACGGCCGAAACCGAGAAAAATACTACATGGTGTTTGGCAAACAGTATTGAAATCGAACAAAGGCAAAGCAAAAAAGAGAAATCGAGGTTAACGCGTAAACACAGCTAATCGATATACTATAACACTGCTGGAGCAGTGGCCAGTAAATTGAACCAATCAGAGCTGATTAGCTGCTGCGATATCTAAATTGCCCAGTGGCATGTGCGATTGTGAATCATCAATTGTAATTCTCTGCATTAACGACTGTCATTTGTCGGCTAGCGTCATTTGTTATTTTTTAACTGGCTAAGTTTTTTTTTGTTGCGACTAACCCATCCGCGAGATGGCGAGCGAAACACAACGATTTTAATTTACGACGAAAAACAATACCGAAAACCTACGAAAAAAAAATGTCGAAGTCTAAATGGCCAATTGTCTAGCAAGTGTTATACCATTCTGAAATCCTTATGAAACGCGCCAACTTTTCAAGCTACTTGCCAAACAAGCGTAGTACATTTTTTTTTCAGTACAGCCTGTTTAAAATGGGAGTAGTATTTATTTTGAATACTTAGTTGGACAATAGGTGATATTTTCTACCAAGCTGAAGCAGTTGGCTCTTATTTTAAGGCAACAATTTACGGAAGTATCGTTAAGGATTACATAATAAAAGTAAAATTAAAAAGAAATGTAGATCTGTAGCAACGAGAATTATAAAACCATCACAGGGTGTCGATTTTTTTGTTATTTTTTGAAATGTTTATAATTTTGGAAATACATAGGATCGATTTTTTAAAATATTTTTCTGATAACAACTATGACTTTGTCTAACACTCTGTTCCGGCTGGACGTCGACTTCTGGGACACCCTGTATATAAGTATGTATTTAAAATATGTGTAGTATATCTCTGGCAGCCATATCACAAGCTTTGCTTAGTTTGGGGTCTGAGACCGTGTTACGAAGACTTAAGATGTATAATATTTATTTATTTATTAATTTATTTCATTGGTTTTGATATTTTGTCGACAGTTTGCTGGACGACTACCTGACAGCCATAGAGGGCGTTCGGGAGTTCCTGGCGAAAAGGTCGTCGCCGAACAAACGACTCTTCATCGGCGAATTGGTGGCGAGCTCTGAGGTAACACATTTTATTTTCTTTCATTGCATACCTCTATATTCCCTAATGGTAAAAGGTTGCCTTCTAAAATAATCGGCATAGTTAAGGACTCGCGCACGAAGGGTTCCGTACCATATGAGAGCCCCCTTTAGTATATTTTTATTTTTATTTAATTACCCATTAATTTTGATGTAGATATAGAACTAAATATTCTGTGAATATTTCAAGCGTCTGTCTGTTACCGTTATTAATATCGAGCGAAAAATGGCTAAAAATTCATGTTTGTTGTATGGGAACCCCCCTTAAATATTTATTTTATTCTGTTTGTTGTTACAGCGGCAACAGAAATACATCATCTGTGAATTTCAGCTCTCTAGCTATCACGGTTCATGAGATACAGCCTGGAGACAGACAGACGGACAGCGAAGTCTTAGTAATAGGGGCCCGTTTTTACCCTTTGGGTGCGGAACCCTAAAAACATTTTTTGCTTGGTTTCATTCAGTATATGTCAAAGTTATTTATTTTTGATATCGTCACCGTAAGGCCCCCCCTCGCACCTCGCCTGGCTGCGCAGCTAGTAATACATAAATAATTAAGATAATTATCATAATTGTGTATAATGGCGCTGCGCAAATATTCGCACTAGCGCACTGCGCACTAGCTGGCTGGCTGCGCAGCCAGGCTGCCTAGTGCTCGGGGGGCCTAAAGTAAGTGTAAAAGTTCGTATTCAGAGTTTCTAAGCCGCCTGAGTGGCGACTGAAGACCTCTGACATGGAAACGGTTAGATATATAAATGCCACCCGCGGTCCGCGGTCACCCATCTGAAGACTGACCATGTCGAACGTTGCTTAACTGTAATGATCACTGATAAACACCTATTCAAACTATGCCACAAGCGCTACTCACCACCGTTATCATAGCAAAGACATTGAACCGTTTAATCCATTTTTAATGGACACTATCAATGCCAATCTACACTTTATATCCATTTATATCACCGGGCCAGTTAAAACTTTTTTTCCCATGTGGCCCGGCGCCGGGCCAAGTCACCGGGCCAGATGGGATACACTCCATGTCCCAAGGGGTAAATTGGAAGAAACTAAATTAAAAAATATCTATTTACAATCATAATTTGGATTGCTAATAGAGGATAAAATACGGTTACATAATTATTCTCGTAGAGTAAGAATAAAACGAATAATGAGAGTACATACTTGACATATTTACAACACCTGTGTACTTCAAGATTCAAGCAGTAGCATTTTGAAACAGCAATTTGCGTTATTACATCGGTTAAAATTAAAATTGTATCCTTACAATTTCCAGACTTTTAACCCTAAAATGGATCACCTAACCTGTTTCCTGCCCGGTACGTTAGCACTGGGCCATATGAACGGCCTGCCAGATTGGCATATGAAGATGGCGGAAGAACTGGCTTATACTTGCTACCTCACCTACGCTGCGCATCCGACCTTCCTGGCTCCAGAGATCACTCACTTCAACATGGTAAATACCTTTATTAAGTACTAGCGACCCGCTCCGGCTTCGCACAGGTGAATTATACATATATTATAAACAAAACTATCTACACTACTACTACCTGTACCTGTAACAGCCTTTTTTCATGCAGGATGTAGGCCTACCCACGAACGGTCATTGGGCCATATCCACCACGCTGGCCCAGTGCGGGTTGGTGAATTCACACACGCCGTCGAATTTCTTCTCCGGATGTATGGAGGTTGCCTCACGATGTTTTCCTTCACCGAAAAGCCAGTGGTGTTAGATTCCGTAAATAAATACCAAGGAATTCATTTGTACGGGACCGGGATTTGAACCCACAGCCCCAGATTGTGAGGCGGGAATCATTACGACGAGACCACCACGGCTTGTACTACTACTACTACATAAAAAGCAATTTGGGTCATCCTCAGACCCTTGAAGGTCTAAAGATAATCCAAATGCTCAAGCCCACTGCCAGTTGGCAGCGTGCCCAGCATGCTGGCTGCATTGTCACGCTGATTGGCTATGTTTATACGTTGAGCCAAATAAACACCAGCATTTTGGTCACGCGTCGCGTCCACCATACGCTCAGAAAGACTTTTGAAAACAAGATGAGCTCCCAGTCCCCACGGACACAGAGTCTCAACTCCAAACGGCTCAAATATGTAACCTGAGGCTCAAATATGTACTGAGGTTACCATATTAAATCTATATGGAATTTGTTATATGTCTGGATGCTATTATCTGTATAAGTAGTAGTTCTCGTTACAAAAAGTTGAATTCTTAAAATATTTAATTTGCAAATAGGTGAATTTGCAGTATGTTGAATCTTAAAACTAAAATTTTGCAGATACCTAGTTGAATTTCCAAAATGTTGAGTTCGCAATAAGTTGAATTTGCAGCATGAAATCCTGAAATTTTGAATTCGCTGAAATTTGAATATCATTGTAATTTCATATACTACGAGTATATTATCAGTCTCTACACCCCTTATATGGCAGAGAGACAAATTGCCTTTCCACCGATTTGCCCCTTAAAGAGTACACTGACATTAAAAGTAGATAAAGTAGTTTTATCCCTTTGTCAGGCTACTGGTCAGAAACGGTATGTTGCGATGTCTCTAATATAGTAATTTACTTGACTAAAATGTAATTTTGTTTTTTTTACAGGCAAGCGCTACCGACGACATGTATACGAAAACAGCGGACGCCCACAGCCTGCTCCGGCCCGAATTCGTTGAAAGCCTCTGGTATATGTACCAAATAACTGGCAACACCACATATCAAGACTGGGGCTGGCAAATATTTCAGGTATTTAGTACTTTAGTAGACGTACCGACTTTTTTTAATAGGCTAGGCCTAATTTCACCGAGCGATGTCAAATATTTGATGCCGTGTTAGAGCTATTAACAGACTGTCTACGTTATCGAGTGTCCCACCATGCGCTAATGCTTTGTTAGTTCTCTTGACATGATGTTAAATCTAATCACTGCTTTTGAGGTCCGTTAACAGATGACAGGCTGCCAGATGACAGATCTTAGGGGGAAAACAGGGCAATGGTGGTCAGCGGGGTAACATGGTCACGCTCATAATTAAAAGAAATTTCAAATCAAAATATATTTTTGCTTCTGTTTTAACTCTTTTGTTTCCATTAAGTCTGTTGCATCAATTAACCACAAAAAGGCAAAAGAAATTTAAAAAAAATACTAAAAAGAAAGATTTAAAAAAGGCTTAAAAGGAAAGTTCTTCAATAAGAAAGCGATTTCTCATTAACTAACGTAGATATTGCGGACTTCTGCGTAAATGATGATGAACTGGAAATCCATTGTATAATATTGGTCATGACTTTATTGTGTGTACAATGGTGGTCAAAGCCATTTTTTTATTTTGATATATCTAAAGAAGCCTGGAATAAATCGCTTGAAGCGATAAGGCCGCCATTTAGTATAACTTTGTAATGTTTTTTTTTCGTGTTTTTTGTATTGTAATTGTGGTTAAACTAATAAAAAAAATCGATCTATCTATTAGATGAATACTCCAAAGATGATTGTTTTGATGTCAAATAATATTCCGATAATGTAGAATAGCTAATTTATGTTGCTCATAAAGCTCATAATTTGTATTGTGAATTTTATTTTAAAAGCTCTTAATTGACCGTCATTGTTCTATTCTCCCCCACTGATTGTCAAAAGATCAATCAAATCTGTTCCTCCTGTGACGATTGACCCAAGTCGAGTCTTACCCTTTTTAATTTTGACAGATAAAAAATGATGAGAAAAAAAATTGCGAACTTTTTGGTATCTATTTACACGGTAAATATGTAGTTTAATCAGGGGTATAACTAGACTTGTATCATTCAACATAATTATATTTCAAAAGACTAGAATTTAAGCAAACTGATACAATTCAAGTAAATTATGATAATACAGACGGAAAAGAGAACCAATGTAATCTATAGATTAATATGATTATTATTTGTTTGAGCAACATTTGGTTAAGAACATATTATAATGAGCTATTACGTTTTTCAACTTCTTGTATACAATTTACACAAAAACAACTTAATAGATGCAAAATGGTTTAATTGTACTTGCCTACCACGTAATTTAAACACATATTAAAAATAAAAAAGGTACAACTTACAGATTGTTCATGAACTACTTTAAAACTGTAATTTGTAAAATGAAAATTTAAATGCATATTGAAAGTAAATGTTTTTTATCTGCAAAACGAGGTACTTAAATGTAACTAAAGCCCCTTAATTCACGAACTAGATTTTTTAGAACTTGCTTTTGCTCTCCTGTAAAATGGTGATTTTTGACTTATATCACTTTTCACAGGAGGCACAAAAATAACTTCAGTCAAGTTTGACATTTTACCTAAGTATTAAAATAAAAAGTAGGCGGGTTGCATTATAATCCTACAGAGTGATCGTTATTTAAAATTGGTCACATAGCATTATAAGCAACTAAGAAGAAAGTTGTGCAAATGTACATGCAATGATATATCAAATACAAACATTTCGATTAGGTCGTATTACAATGAGAATGAACATAGAGTGAACAATTTGCTTAACGTGGGATTTACTAACGATTTGTTATATTTTCTTCATAGGACAGAAAATGATCCAGCGGTTCTGTTACTTTTAAAGACCCATCAGCTAATGCCTCATTAATAACTAACAAACATCGTCCGGTGAAATTGGGTCTTAACGACACAAAATATAATTAGTCCGTCAGTTAGATTATATTATCGAAATAATATTAGACACGTATTTATTTTGTCACCAAAAGATATTGTCCGATAAAGCTCTGCGTTACGTCACGTTTAGGCAGACTTTTTACCTAAAAATGGCGTCACGTACTCACACTCCCTAACTTTGACTCGCTTTATCTACAAAATAAAACATGCGTGACCTAATTTTTTTTTTGTAACCCAACTGACGGATTAATTATAATAATAATTTTTTATACAGTCGTCGTGCGTATTACCTGTCCGTTTCCAAATATAAACCTATCTACAAAGGGTGATTAAGCAATATCCACCCTCAGACAAAATAAAAAAAAACAAGACAGAACGTCGTGAGTAGACAAGTGAGGTCGGTTTTTTATACATGTGGTGAGTGCGTCGGTGTTGCGCCGCCATAGTTCGACTGACGAGCCAAGGCGTAGTTTCCTTTTACGTGTTTGTGTGTGTAATTGTCTCTGTACACGACGAGGCTTAGTTTTGTTGGCCCCACTTGTTTTGTTCACAACATTATGTCTTGATTTTTTTATTTAGTCTGAGTATCCTCCAATCTGGCTCAACGCTGACAGAAAAATTCACAAACGCTATTGAATATCTGCGGATATATGCCTTGCCTCACGATATTTCCCTTGCTTACTTTGGAGTAAAAATCTGTTCGTAAAATATTCCTAATATATTTATTTATTCACCGTATATTCAGTGGTGGGAAGATCCGAACTAAAGAAAGTATAAAAAATCATTGACACAAGACCGAGATCCCTCGACCTCATGATTGTAAAGCGAGTGTACTATCACAAGACCCCGATCCGTATATACATTTTCTAAATCTCTGCAAGTTGCAAGCAACAACTTGTATAAATGTATAGGCCGAATCAAACTACTTACAGATAGCGCGCGAGTTGAATGCAGTCGGGGTCTGAGGTAAAGAGCGGGAGCATCTCCCCCCGCTATCCGCACGCCCCACCTCACGCGCCTGGGCGGGTTGGGCGTGCGGATAGCGGGGGGAGACATTCGCATTCCTAAGCTCTGCATTCAACTCGCGCGCCGACTGTAGCTGCTGTGATGTTAGCTACAGGCTGCGGATAACCCAATCCTAACTGAAGCTCACTTAACAGCTGGTCAAGGATTGGATTTCGCGCAGCTTGTAGCTAATTTTACAGTCAAGATGTTTAATTCGGCCTATGACCTTCGAGCAAATATATTATAGAGACACAATCTAGCAAAAAAAGTGTCCGAGGCAAAACCCTGCCCATACGTAGTGGGCAGACTTTTAACCCATTCAGCGCCGAGCCCGCCCATGTGCGGTTGATTTTAAACTGCAATAACTATGGCGGCATCTGGGTAATATCGTTACCTTTCAGAAAGGCAGTGAATGGGTTAGTTAGCACTAAGCCGATTGTAAGTAGACTACAACGACGCGCGATGCCAAACTGTTCGGTTACAAGCACTTATTAGATGACATAACGTCGAGATTCGAAAAAACGGGTCATTGTGAATTATTTAATGTAAATATCTAAGTCGGTATGTATGACAGCGCTCGGACATTTTTTTACTACTTTCACGTTTGATTTCAATTTGCCTATAACTGTTTTTTTTGCTGTGAAATAACCTGTACCAAAATATACTTTTCAGGCGTTCGAGAAATATACAAAAGTCGAATATGGCTACTCGTCGCTGGCAAATGTGAAATCTGAGAAATCAGCTTTCCGCGACATGATGGAGTCATTTTTCCTATCAGAAACCCTCAAATATTTATACCTTCTGTTCAGCGATGACAGATATCTCATAGACTTAAGCAAATACGTTGTAAATACTGAAGCACATCCTTTGCCTATTCACCAAAATTAGTAGCAAAGTATCAACCAAATATTTAGAATAGTAGGATGTTGTTAGCAAAGGATTTAAGACACAATTTGATCAAAAATGAGTTAATGATACCTAAATGGCCTATGAATGGAGGTCTTCTTATAAAAACATGTTTTTCAAAAAACAATCATACAAAGATATTAATAGTTTTTTTTTCATATCGCAGACTCAAACCACATGTTAGGCAATCTGAATCTTTAAATGGTTATAACTCAAAAGTAACATTGTGTGGGTTGAGTCCTTTGCTAAACTACGTCCAGTAGAGCTTGACAAAAAAGTCAAGATTAAAAATATTTGCAATAAACGGTGTTGCCCTTATTTACTTATTTATTTTTTATCAAGGTATTCTCATTACTTACTTTTATAATTATCTGTGTTCGGTCCCTGATACTTCTAAGCACTAACATGTAAATACTATTCTAAATTTAAAAAAAACATACTAATCAAATTATAACCATGAGTAATAGTCTGAATTGTTATTTTCCACGTGTTTTTTATATTAGGGCATGGAGTTATAGTACGAAAAAAACAGCAATATTCTGTGCAAGATAATAATAATTATATTAAAGATAAATACTAATATATTTTCGATTGAATTATGGTTAGTAAAAAATAACAATGTAAATTAAAGTATAAACTGAAAAAACGCTATCATATTCAAGTCGGAATCATATTATAAATAGTTATTTATTATAGTACATAAAGTATTAGTACGAAAAATAGACACAAACCAATATTTTCTGTCAAATAGTGTTTAATAATATTTTGTGTAACTTAGTCTAAAAAGACAGTTATTTTTTATTCAATCTCATTTAGTAATGTGTACGATAATAGTTTAATAGTTAAATTTAATCTTTTCTCATAATTACAAGAGATTTTTACTGTATTTTGTCATGAATCACTGGTATAAATAATTAATATTAGAATTTGATATTTTGATAATAACAATAAAACACGTGTGATATGTGTAATTTTATTACAATTTTGATTACATCACGTTGAATGTATTTATTAAATTGAAAATTGTGGTAATATTTCATTTGTGTTAGTGTAGCGGTTGAGATGCCACATATCTCTTTCATTCTCCACACATGAGTGATAAGAGCGATAGAGAAAGGAAATCTCAACCGCATGAGACCTGAATCAGTACGAGTAAATTTAAGCATCTAAATATGTGACTAGATAATGGAATGTAAACATGTGATGTTTTATAAAGTTAGTGATTTTGGAAATAAATTCATGTAGATCTTAATGTAAATAGTATAATTATGGGGTGACCATTTTTAATACTTGGCCATAAGTTTTGTTACAAGAACAGTAAATTTTTCTATAATCATCAACGCAAATCACAGAAATAATATTTTAAACTTTTTTAAAAATTTTGTTTTATAAATAGACTAAATTTGTGAAGTTATTTGCCTTTGTTTTTAGTAAATCATTGCAAAAAATAGTGACTTCTTTATTTCTGTTCTTTTTGTATACTATTTTTTTTTTCATATATAATTTTATTCAGAACTAGGATCTAGAAAGGTTTAAATTTTTTCGACTATTTATTGCTACATAAATAAAACTTTTGGGCAAATTACTAAAAATGATTGTAATGATAAATTTCTGTTATGATAACATTGTAGAGGTTGTATTCGGAAGATTATTGGTAATTCGCAAAAAAATGTGTTTTAAGGAGCTTCCATTATTATATTGGAAAACGGCCAAATTTCAAACGCCAAAAAAAACTAAACTGAGTCCTCTTTCGAAAATATACAGTGAAATGATACATAGACTTAAGTCTCAAGATTTAAATTTTGAATTCTATAAAAGTCGGGATTGCTCCTAAAAAAAATGGCTGTCTGTAAAGTCGGTTGACGGACGATAATTAATTTTACGTGATAACGTCATAAGAAAACATTGTTGATTCAACAACTGATCGTGCCTCTCTATCGCTTGTTCCGCGCTCTCGCTCGCACGCTCGGCTCAAACGGAACCTGACAATTTTTCCTGCGGTCATCGATTTATAAGACGTTATCACGTCAAAAAAATGTGTTATACACTCTTTGCAAGTTTTCTACAGTTATTAGTACAATTTTTAATACTGTAATAGATACATTTTATAATAACATTAGTGAAATAGTTTTCAATAAATAATCTCAATGTTTAACGTAGTAAACAATATAAAGTACTTATTACATTTAAAATGTCTTTGTGTATATCAACTGAACTGTATATAAATAATAATACATGCCAGTATATAGTAATAATGAAAAACCGTAATGTTTATAAAGCGTATACTGTGTATAGGCCTAATCATACAAGGATGAGAAGTTAGCTACAAGCTGTGTAATATCCAATCCTAACTGGAGCTCACATAGACAAGCATCGCGTCGATTGAGTTTCGCGCAGCTTGTAGCTAACTTCACATCCGCCAACTTGTATGATTCGGCTTATACAAGTTATATTATAAGGGTGTGTGTTCATAGTATTTTGTCAACTACGAGTATTACACCATACGCACATATGTATGTGCTATACGGCTAATTTTAAATACATTTAAATTTAATTAATAGGAGCTGCGTAGTCCGAAATAATATTTTAATTATTACCTATAATAGGCTCGATGACTAAATAAATATAATTAGTCCGTCAGACAGATTATCAAAAAATATTAGACACGTATTTTTTCTTTTGTCAATTAAACAAAAGATGATTAAGATATAACCTGTTAAAGTTCCGCGTGACGTCACTTCTGCGTGAAATATATAGAATTTTTCTCGTAGAAATTACTTCACAAGCCCCCATTACTCACGAACTTTGACAAGGTTCATCTTTGTAACTTATTGTTTAATTGACAAATAAAAAATACGTGTCGAATATTTTTTTTAATAATAACATAACGGACTAATTATAATAATGATTTTTTTACTCAGTCATCATGCCTATTTAGATCTATATTCTTCTTATTCGAAACAGTTTTTACTACTTTTTTATATCTTCGTAAATTATTTATTAACATATCTGTATTGATCCACAAGAACAGCCAGTTAGTTTATCTAAAGTATGTTTTAATCTTCAATTTCCTTTGTACTCAGTATTAACTGTTTTAATAATATTTTTCTGCATAGAAATAAATATCTGTCAATGTCTTCTGTCAAAAAACATTTAAAGCTTTGTGTCCTCGCTTGCATAACTAAATGAGCAAGGAAAAACGAGCTTTAGAATGTTTTTTTTTATTAATGCAAGTTACCAGAAAAAAGGTCGCTTCATAAGTAACTAAGATATGGCCTCATTAGCAACTACAACCAATCATATTTTTAAAATCACATTTAAACAAATGCATATGGAGTCCCTCCGCGCGGAAGAAGTGAAACTTCGACGCAAACGTGCTTTCATACCCCCTCCGTGGTAGCGTTAAACGTTTAACTCAACCTTGTTGGAAGTCGCATTACAAGTTTCACTTCAGAAAAGGGTCAAAATGTAGGTTCGAATAAATTCGCGTTCAGCTCGCGACTAATTACTAAACCCAAGATGGCGCCTTTTGCGCATCTGTAGTACAATGCGAAAAGCAGATGTTCCCAGTCGCGAAACAATCTTCTCCACAAAAGAGTTCTAAATGAGATTTTCGCGCAAGTTTTACATAATGTGGCTGAGCTTTATATTATCTAAGTTTGATATTTACAGACCGAAATGGCTGTGACACGCATATTGTGTACATAAATCTGATAATTCGTTCATTTTAAAATATTTAAATGTATATCGGTAAAATCGTCCTTTGATGCGCTTACTATGCTGTATGTATATATATATATATATATATAAATATATAGAGTGCGTAGTATCCAATAATACTATTGAACATCATAGAATAAATAATTACGTAATTGTTTTCGAAACTGTTTATATCATAAATTGCCCTAAATTATCATTAATTAAGGTTTTTGAAAGACTTCACATCTTAAAAGATGGTGAAGATACTAAAACATCGGTATAAGTAACTCTCTGAACAAATAACTTGGTATCAATGTTCTATAAAGCAGGGAGAATACTTATTTACTATGGAAACTAACGTGGTTTTCGTACATTTTAATTAAGTAACACCTGTGTTTTACTTAATTAAAAATACTTATTTACTTCTGAAATTAATGCCTTCTTTTGGATGTGAATGGTCTTATATTAAGTACAGGCCGCGCCACACAAGTTGGCGGATGTGAAGTTAGCTACAAGCTGCGCAATAGCTAATCAACGTGCGGCTTTATGTGAGCTTCAGTCAGGATTGAATATTGCGCAGCTTGTAGCTAACTTCACATCCGCCAACTTGTGTGGCGCGGCTTACACATTGTTTTTTATGCTATTGCTCTTTTTCCTTTTGGTAAAGTTGTGATCAATTACATTTAAAAAAATTGTATACCTACCACAGTTTTGTAAAACGCATTTTCTTGTAATATTTCGTACTCTTCGACATAATTATGCAGTATGATGAAAATACGGTTTTAGATCGAAAAATCTTTGCCTAGTAGGTATTGTCATACTCGTGTTGTTTTCATATAAGCGCATAAAAGTTGTTTAAATTTTAAGTTATCAATGTGCTGGACTTTTTAAATGTTTTCAGTGTACTCATTAATTGTTTTGTAGCCAAGGTTTGTGAATGTTTTAAATTGTGGAAGTTACCTTTTGTACACGACTCCGTGATTGAATGATTAAAAACTGTTTTAGCGCGCAGTCACACAGAAAGCTCATTAAGCGTTGTTGCACTCATAAGCGGGCCAGCACGGTCTGTCGGACAGAAATTGTGGAACGACAAAACCGAAACAGTTACTACACTTGTTCAGCTTAAATCGTTTTGTGTCGATAGGCTAGTTCATTCAGTTCGGCAGTGTTTGTTGAACGACAAAGTCGACCCGAAGCAGCTACTATATTAAGTTCGGCATGACTCGTGTTGTTTCTTCGGGTCCAATCGGCATAGTTCGGTTTTTGTTCGGCCGTCACGAGTCTCTTAGTCGCGGCATTACCGAATATTTTTTTTATTTTTATTCATATACATACATTCTGTTTTACCGCTCAAATTTGCCGAACTCTGCCGGATGTTGTTCGACTAGTAAAAACCGAGCGGATTGTTTTCCCCAACAGTCATCTACACATACTCGATTTTATCGCACGACCATCCCGATCGATGCCGGCCCGCTTATGACTGTAGCAAGCCTTAAACACTTTTTGATTGAATTGATATTCATATTACGAGATTCAACTAAATCAGAATAGAATCTATAAAGATATCTATCTATCTTTAGTGCAGACTAAAGCCTAATAATCTATAGTGTAGATTATTAGGCTTTAGTCTGCATGCATACTCAGTTACGTTTGGCAAAGCATAAATAGTACTTTTTTTACTCATTAACGTACTCTCTCATACACAATTACTTTGTGGTTTCAGAATAATTCTATGTTTCTCGATTGCTACACATTGAAGCTAATTCAGTATCAATTCATTAAACTTAGCTTAGTACGTTGTAATAGCTATGTGCTTAGTACAATTGCCGTCTGCCGTCAAAGTATTCTTAGTGTTGTCAGAGTCAAACTATAGTACCAATTGCAGCCGCGAAGAAACCTCTACACTAGAGCTATTTTAAAAAAAAACTAGTTTTTGTCGGCACTCGTCTCGTCTCGTCTAAACTAAAATTCAAACCCAATAACTCAAAATAATTTGAGAACTGAGATCCGACTTATTTCATAGGTTAAGTGCACTTGTGTTTCTGTTAGCCAAGGACGGCAATAGACCAAGTACAGTTTTGTGACATTCACGGAATCGAGCTCTATATTTTACTAATCACTCGCAAGTTCGATCGCTATTTTAATAAACAATACGTAATTTGATAGGTTTTGACTGCGCCTTTAGTGATATAGTGTATCGGTTCTGTTGCACCATAAAAATCATTAAATAAATGGTGAAAATGGTATGATCTTAAGACAAGTCAAAATACTGAGTGTACTCGTATCTCTAGACGGCAGACATTCTTCTCATTGTACTCACCGCTATGACCAATTCTTACCATGCTGAAATCGCGATAAAATAATATCACATTGGGTCGCGAATCGATGAACTTTTTGTATGTAGCCTTTTTTTTTTCGGGAGAGGACCCATGATAAAAGTTAGTTATAATGATGAGAGTATGTCCGTCGTATAGGAAACACGATGTACTCGTATATCTGCGTCAACTGCGAAAACTCTGCAACAGAGCTTTCTGATTTAATATAGGAAATTTCTTAATCTACAACAATATTTCATTTTGCTAAACAAGTTTTGTAGCAAACAAACAGCAAGTTTTTTAGCCTGAATGTGCACTGTTACAGATTTTATAAATAGATAAATGTTTGGATTGATTTATTTGTTATAAAATCATTGACGTAGGTTTTCTCTTGGGGCAGCTGCCTTCTTTTGGAAAAATAGATTGACTTTCTAATTTTCTGGAGTGGGCATAGAAGATTCTAGGGTGAGCAATGCCCACCCGTGCCCCCAAGCTACGCCCGTGTATAAAATATGTTTAGTTTATAAGATTTTTATGTATATTATTATTTATTATTGTTTGGGTTACTTTAAGTAGGCAATTTTAATTTTATTAGCAGCAGAGGACTGTAATTACAGGGTGCACAATAGTCATTATTTACTATTACCCTTTGTATATTTCAAAACTCCATAGCATATTTAACTGAACATTTCTATGTCGGTGTATTAGATAAAACTATTCATACAAACATATTATTCTTAGAAACAAATCTGCACTAGAAGTTAGGTCCTTCGTAATACCAAAAATATATTCGACTTGATTTTTAATTTAAATAATTTATTGGCTTAAAGAAACACGTTGGTCAACGTAGAAATAAATCATCCGATTTCTTTAGTCATTTTATTTGTAAATTAATTAGTTACCAAGAAACTAGTTCGGCAAAATTGTAAAAACAGGGCTCGTTTCTGAGGTCTGTAATTAAATTCGTTTTATAGGTAAGTAGGTATTTTTAATGTTCATATGGAGTATACCTAGTTCCAATAATGTAAATTATTTATTTTAATACAGTGTTCGTACTTGAATACAAAGTACCTACAATTACACATATCTTAAGAAAATATTTAGTGTAATTTCACTCTCCATATAACCTATATAAAGGTATCAAAACGTTACAATAAAGAGAATACAAAAATATATTAATTTCTCTATCACATGAGATGATTGAAATTCATTTTGTTGGTGGAATTCAAAGGAATGTCTTATCTACGTCTCAATCATCAGCCGATTTAGTATCGGTAATTATTATCTGATAACAGCTTAGCACGTTGCAGCCAGCAGCAAGGTTGCATCCGCAACTTTCTCTCTCGGATTTAACAAATATGTACAATCAATTTGACAGAATCTTTCGATAAAAGAATGATTTTACATTAGAGGCCTTAGTATGGGTTTGTATGGTAAAAGAAAACTTGCCCGCTTTGGGAAGGACGCATTACGGACTCATCTTAAGAACGGTACACTACACAAAATGTATGGAATGTGCCCCGTCCGGGTTACGACCGGATACGGCCCGGTCTACTTTAAATCATCCCTTACTCGTTACGTCAAAATTAATGCAACTCAACTCTTTTACAGTGGGAGCACTTGTATGAATTTTGGCGTATGAGTTTACGGAGACCGTGATGGGTCCGGTCCGCACCATAGGTATAGACTGCGTCACACAAGTTGGCGGTAATGAAGTTAGCTACAAGCTGCGCAATATCCAATCCTGACTGAAGCTCACACAAAGCCGCGCGTTGAATGGATATTGCGCAGCTTGTAAAGTCCCCGTCACGAGAAGCTATAAATTTTGTAAACAAGTGTTCAGGAGTTCACAACATTTGGACCAACAAAAAAATGAATTTGTTTAAGATTTAATAAATTATTAAGTAACAAATATTAATAAACATATATTATATAAGAATAATTATTCGCTATATAAGCTATATCACCATTGGTGTACCAATTAACCTAACCAATTACTTCACAATTTAAAACCTACTTCTTATATTAACCATATCTTAACAACAATAAAAAGTGATAACGAAACAATAACAAAATTAACAATAACAACCAGATCCGCGATATATGCAAAGCAATGAAACCTCGTACGCATTCGAAACTCGAATGACGCGTTTATTTCGAAATGGCGTCCCGATAGTTTACAATCCCTGCGACGGACGCATTCCGGTACCAAGAAACAAAAACGATAGCGCTTTGCGTCGTTAAAATATGATCCGACTAAATTAAATTGGTTGTTACTTTCATATAACCCGTCTATATTTCATGTCGATTGAATATGTTCAATTTATTATTATCTCGCAGTATAAAATGTCTACTTAGTAAAAGATGTTTGTTTACATAATTTATAGCTTCTCGTGACGGGGACTTTAGCTAACTTCATTTCCGCTAACTTGTGTGACGCGGCCTATACATTTTTATCAACTCTCCTGGTGCTGTACAAAAATGTAAGGAGCCAAACGGAAACCACTTTAGTCCTAATTTACAATCTCATACTAACATCTGTTTCATAAAGATACTATAAACATTTTGATTTATTATCCACATCAAGAGCAAGGCTCTCCGTAGAACAATATTTCTAGGTTTTGCTGTTTATATACCTTATACGAGCAAAAAACAACTAAATGATTTTTTGATCATAACTGCCTTTTCTTTAGTGACTTATTTTCTGCCTTTCATCTCTTCAATTACATTAAATCTATTAAAATTCATGTTTTTTCTTAACTTTGTGACCAAATTTATTACGCAGCAATCACAATATAAAAATTCAGTTCATGTAATTTTTTATTCCCGAGTGAGATAGTTGTGGAAAGACTACAACACCCTCAAAATATATCTTAACAGTAAAAATGATATCAGTCATATAAATATCACATGTTGCATCCCAAAAGGAGTTTGATGACCATTTACTTTCAAATAGTAACCATCTCTTTCACACATTTCTACCAAATTCAATCTATGGCTCATTGTCTCGCTCAGAGCGCAAATTTTTTCTGTTTTTTTTTCTTTTACTGATAAACTACTCATTTTAAGTTAACGAGAAACTCACTTAGCTCGCATTAATAGGCAGAATTTCCGAGTTACATACATTTAATAATTATTTTTGGCAAAAAATCGCAATACCGACTTCCACCGTGTACAGAATTCGAATAGTTTGCACGAATCGATGTGACATCTATGTACATTTTTGTTGATTTATCAAAAACGGCTAAGCCGATTTTGTTAAAATTTAAATGGGACTACCTCGGAAGTATATTCTTTTAATCTAAAAAAGATTTTTTTAAATCGGTTCACAATTGGCGAAGATATCGATGAACCAACAAAAAAAAACATACAGACGAACATAGTACCTATGGAGGAGTACCTCCTTCTTTTTGGAAGTCGGTTAAAACCAAATGGTGGTCAGTTTATGCACGAAAGTGCATTGACTTATTTTCACCTTAGTTTTTAGTTAGTGGACTCTTGTGCATAAACTGGCCACTATTTTGGTTTCTAGGTTTAACTACTTTTTTTTTTTTTAATTTATATTAATGATCCACAGACTCCAGGGTCTGTGCCCTTTGTTAACTAAGTTACAATTTATAGAATGCGACTGTACAATAGAGATGGGTTAGTTTTAACTACTTCGTTGACACTACTTAGTTATGGCCGCTAAATGAGTTTTTGTAAACTTACAATGAGCAGTTCATCTGTAAATGTCAGAAAACAAAAAAAGAAATTGCGCGTTGACTTGACTTGAATTCACCACAAAGCAAGATTCGTAAATTGAAGACCTAACTTGATTGAGGTCATTTATTGAAAATTTATAAAATTCTTTTATCAGTAATATTGCTTCATTTTACAATAAATTATGAGAATTGTCGGACGACCTGAAGATTACCTATATCCTATCTGATTTTGAAAAGTGCTCGTAATATTTATAACAGATAGGAAAATTGAAATTCGCGCCGAGTACTTCAGATGTGCTATTAAAGATCTGACACTATGCTGTTCTAGTATAAAAATCGTTTTTTTTCTTTCGTAAAAATACCAAAAATTTTGAGCAACATTTCATCCAATACCATAAATTCATTCTGTATTTCATGAGACTCCCCTTAAAATACTATTTATAAAATAATAATATATTTAAAACTACAAGTAAACAAACTAGTATAAAAGTCAAGAGAAAAAATAATAACCAAATGTGGCAACTAATTTACTACCTAGGAATATGGTTTACACCTACACTGTAGGAATTACTTACCAGTTAACTTATTGAACTAATCAGTTAATAGCTGTCTTGTTTGAGTATGGAAGTTTGGCAAAAAGTATAATTATATCCACAGGCATTTGCTGACACTAGCACAATAAATACATTAATTTATTTCAACAATAGAAGAGTCTTCGGCCTGCAATCACAGTTTTTTCTGACCATTTCGGCTATTGTCATTGGTAAAACTCTAGGCCACAGAAGTGTACGGTTAAAATAATATTTTAAAAATCCCAGATCCATGAAATTACTTAAATTCTCTTATTTCAAAATTTTAACAGTATAACCCCCGTTGTAGAAGCATTTCATTTATGAACTGATTATGACTGTAAATAACAAAAAGTCAACAAAGACAAATGCTTCCCCTTTTTTTCACTTGATGTTGTTATGTTATAAACATTATAAAAAGGCACATTTACATTGTAATTTACAATAACTACTAGGTAAGTAGTACAAGAACCTAAACTTAAAGATTAAGCCTGGGCACATAAGGTATAGGATTGTGAAGATGTTGCTGCAAGAAAGAAGCCTATATTTAACAGTGAAGGTTGCGGATGATGACAATGCAGTACTACCTCTATATTGATATAGTAAGGTTTGAGCTTTAAACAAATCTGCTCAAAGCTTTCAAAGTATCTAGGAAGATGTGTAAAATGCCAGCAAATGCCTATGGAACAAAAATGAGAGCTATATTAATATGGCATCTTACATGATAGAACAATCACAGCACTGGAGAGTGTAATAAAGGCATTTGACGATGCAGTCATCCTCCTCCGGGTTCGAAGTGGAAGATTGTGGAGGGGACTTTATCCCCGACGTTGGACTTATGAATACACTGTCCACTTTGTCAAAAGACTTGGGTTTCATTTCTGGTGACTTAGTGAACACGTCGTTGTTTTCGAGGTAGTCTGTGTCTGGTTTTTCTTCGTTGACGCCGTCGCCTGCTGCCTCCTGGAATTATTAACACATATTTTAAAATCGGTTCAATGCCATTTAGGTTGGTGGAAGAAATTGAAATTTGTTTGGGTTTTTTACCATTTACAGTTCAACTACTAGTCATGAGTATATAATACTGGTTTTGCAATCATGAACAGGCTATTGAGATAAATATACCAAAGAAACAAAACAGTATGATGTGTTTATGTGCAGAAGTGCATGAACCAAAACTAGGTCTAACATTAGTTGATGCACATGTGTAGTAAACTAATCGAAGTGATAATTATGGAGATATTTATTTTAGTTATTTTCAATCAGCAACAAGTGTATCTAGACAGTAAATTGCAAAAAATCAGGATAATTTCTAGCACTGACCTAAATTTTCGACCTTATGAATAAGTCTATGTTTCTCCACCGTTTCCCTGATGGTACAGCATTAAGAACAAAGATAATTTGAACACTTAGAAGGTACTTAGTTAATTTAACCTAGAAAATATTCTGATAATATTTTGGTATGGCTGTTATAGGCTGCGCCACACAAGTAGGCGGAAATGAAGTTAGCTACAAGCTGCACAATATTCAATCCTGACTGAAGCTCACACAAAGCCGCACATTGATTGGATATTGCGCAACTAGTAGCTAACTTCATTTCCGCCATTTTGTGTGGGGCGGCCAAAAGTTCTAGTTCCAGGCCTTACAGAGTAGAAATTTAGATTCAATTTGCTTCATGTATCAAAGTATAATCAATATTGTAGTGAGGCACCTTATTACTGGTCCTATAGTAAAATAGGGACAGTAGGATAAAGTTGTGTAAGAAACTATGTATCATAACAGAAGCCGAAGAACCATCGCCAGATTAACTGCCATTTGACTGCCTCGGTGGCTCAGTGGTTAGTGACCCTAACTTCTGGGTCAAAGAGGCGTGGGTTTGATCCCCACCCAGGGCAAATATTTATGTGATGAATGTAAGTGTTTGCTCTGGGTGTTGTTTAGTTACTATTTATACAAGTATGTATTTAAAAATAAGTATATTATTATGTAGTATATCAGTCTCTGGCAGCCATATCAGAAGCTTTGCTTAGTTTGGGTTCAGAGGCCGTGTGTAAGATGTCTCCAAATATTTATTTATTTATTAACACTTATAATGAAAAGCCCGGCTTTCAACCTCATCGGGGTAATTGGATAACAATTTTCAGTACAGGCCGTGCCTCACAAGTTGGCATACACAATATCCAATCCTGACTGAAGCTCACACAAAGCCGCATGTTGATTGGATATAGTGCAGCTTGTACCTAACTTAATATCCGCCAACTTGTGTGGTGTGGCCTATACAGTTTGTGTCTAAACTTGGGCAGAATGAAGTTAGTACAGGGTCATGGTAATGTTTATTTTGATCAAAGAACACATGACAAAACATGAAGAAGACATGAAGAAAACTTCAGTCCAACAATGCTGGAGGTAATGTTTTGGTAGGGTATGGTGGCACAATGCACCTTATGAATCATGAAAATTTTATTTGAATAAGTGCTGTAGTTTCACAAGAAAAACACTTCACAAGATGGCTGGCAGCTTAAGAGGCTTCAATATACCATATTATAGTAGATTAACTTTATGCAAAGATTATTGCGTACACTACTTCCAGCAAATATCTAGAGCCACAGTCTATAAGTGAAAGTGGTAAGAAAATATCCGAGCACCCTCATACATACCGACTTAGATATTTACATTAAATCATTCTCAATGACCCGTCTTTGAATCTCGACGTTATGTCACATAATTAGTGTTTGTAAACTCTCAATTCTCTAAAAGACTCTATAGATATATGCTTGAAGGTACACTAACATAATATACAATGAAAATCACTCACCTTACTATCCTCTTTGTCATGACTAAGAAGTTTTTCTTCAGGGTCAGTGGGTAGGTTAGAAGGGGCCTCTGAAATAACTGCCATAGCCCCCGCACTCGCCGCGGTAGCAATGGGACCTTTCACTTTTTCAGGCACCAGAAGATTTGCTTCCTCATCTTTTTTCTTTTGAAGTTGGTAGTCAGGAGAATCCCCAGACATGCTGGAAGGTACGAAAAAGTAAGTTTTACGAGACATAAAAATACTAAGCTCTGTTGAGTATGAGTGGCGACGGAGTATTGCATTACAAGACCACCTCGCCTCGCAACAATAGGCTGTAAATTGGATACCAATCAAAATATTGCCGACTTCGACAAATTGGATACATAATTCACCTCACAACAGATTCTCCTTGTTCAGCAGACATTCGACGCCAAGTGCTAAAGATTGTTTCAAAATTATTGTTTTCTTGCATTTTGACCGATAGCTGTCCCCAATTGACAAATAAAGAAAAAAGATAACAAAGCAAAAAGTTTACACTCCACGACGTACTCGGTGATTGATCCGAAAAATAAAATAAACTCAGTCTATTTTTGTACGCTAATATTAATTAACATGAGGTATGTTGTTAATACTGACAATAATAATACCTACGTATGCATAAAAAATATTAAGAAATTATTTGTAAAATAAAATACAGTCTCTTTGTAGGTATTTTACTTTGTTTGTGTTTTGTAAATTGTCAAAAGAGATGAGATCATGAGAGTTACTTTCATTTCAACTTTCGAGAAGACATCCGATTTTTCGTTTTATGATTTCCAAGATATTAATAGCGCGAAAAATACGATTAAATTGATACTATTGACCTTGATCATTAAGATGAATAGTGTAACTTTTATATGATGCCTGTATTATACTGTTTTTGCCGTTCAGCTGTTCGATTATAATTTTTACATTTTAGTGTACCTATCGATACATCGGCGAGTTCCATCAACGATACATCGCTCGTCTGATTCATCTCTACTGTCTTTTTACTTTTTAAGTCTGACTTCTTTTGGCCTCTGCATATAAATTTATTTAGCCAGTATATCACTAAAATAAATTGGCTACAGAATTAAATTAATGAAATGTTCCACAAAAGCATGTTTTTTCAATTATCTTTCAAAGATGTTTTTTTACATATTTTATGGGGAGGGATTTCAAAGCTCAGCATCATACCTAGTTACCTAAAACCTCCAAGCCTAAAACGCTGCTGTTTCGTTTTTTAAAGAATAGGTTTTCGTTAGCCTTCGCTAGATGACTCAAGTTTGAAGTTACTTTGCTAAGTGATTTCGGCGTTAGAAACATGAAAATCCCTCAGTGATATTTTTTAAGATTTTTTACGCAATTTTTAAACAAATATTTCAAAGTTGAATGGAATATTTATTTTTTATTTATTCATTAGAGCACTCTAGTCTCGTGTTCTCTATAAATAGGTTTTCGTTAGCTGTCGGTAGATGGCGATGGCGTAAAGTTATGAAAACAAAATAATAACACTGGCGCGAATTCAAATAATCGTTGTAATGATCAAAGAGTACTGTATATAGTCATGATCGTGGTCTGATTATGATTTACACTTCCTTTCCTTCTTAAAACATAACAAAAACTCTTGTCTTGAGGCACTGAGGTATACTCGTACCTATCAGATGAAAAGACGTCACGCAATTTTCCGAAGGCTGCCCAACCGAGTTGGATTAGGGGATTGACCTCTTTCTTGAAGTTGGACTTACATACCTGGCTGGACTACTTGTCCTAGGTAGACGTACGATTCAATTCAACAACTTCAAGAACCGAGCTCTCAACAGATATTGGGGTGGGTACGACATAGGCATTACACATGACCTGTGTCTTGTCCATGTTCATTTTGAGACCCACTTGTTGAGAAACTCGATTAGGGCCTTCGATCATCGTGCTGAGCTCCACCATCGATTTCGCCATGACCACGATAATGCCAAGTCGACGGTTTACAATCTGGGCAACTTGCAAGGCATGGGCCTTCCAGGTTAGCATACACACCACGACATTATTTTATCGACGTGTCAGAACGGGACAGAGTTAAATGGCAAAGTACCTACACATCTGGCTCTTTTTCACATGTCGACAAAACTTATGTCGTGGTTCGCATGATAGGCTAGCGACTAGATGGGCTGGTTTTCATTTAGTGTCACTTGGCAAATGCAAATCAGCTTAGGTAGGTACTGAATCAAAGCGTCATCATCGTCATCACACAGATACTAATTAAGTACCTATTATTCTGTTATGTGTATAGCTAAGGTGTATAGTAAATATCTACCCACTACTGTGCTGAGCCTTAATACATGTTTTGCATACTTACCTAGTAGTAGTTAAACGTGCGCGTTTGCGTGTGTGGCTCCATACATTTTTTTAGTTCTACCTCATTTTCGCCAGGGGCGCTGTACAGAAATGTATAGAGCCATACGGAAACTACTGTGGTTTCAATTTATGTATAAACCTGTACTAACCCTTCTGTACATTAGGCCTTCGACCTTCGTCTCACTTTCGAAATGAAATTGATAAATTCACACAAAGTTAAACACAAAAATAACTGACAATACTTACAAATTGTACATGGCCGGAGACCTTTCATTTTTACTCCTCTCATAATTAATAGCACTAAAAGCCGAGTCCTTCTTTTTATTTCTTTTTCTTCCTGGCAGCCATATTATCCCGAAACTAGTGGATGATTTTCCTGTCTTTGGATTATACGATGTTTCATAGGACTTTCTGGAGGTGCTCGGTGTCAGGCCGCTGGAGGTCTTTCCACCCCCTGTCAAAAATGATGGACCTCTCGTCGAGCTTGTGTCTTTAGGTGCGAGAGCTCCAAATGTGCTGGTTTTGCTCGCTGTAGACCCGAACGTGCTCTTACTAGGTGTTGAGGTAAAACTGCTCGCTTTACTGGGCGTCTCAAAGTTGCTCGTTTTGCTAATCGCTGAGCCAAAGTTGCTCGTTTTGCTGACCGACGAGCCAAAGTTGCTAGTTTTGCTTGCTGAAGAGCCAAATGCGCTCGTTTTACTAGCTGAACCAAGGTTGCTTGACTTGCTCGACGATCCAAATGTAGCTTTACTCCCTGATGAGCCGAAACCTGATTTCCCACCGGAACCTTTGCCCAGTAGACTGGCCCCACTTTTTCCAGTGGAGCCAGCCGACTTCTTTGGGATGGGGGCCAGGTTGTTGCCTGAAATATATAAGAACTTGATAAGCACGGATCATTGAATATTAAAGGCTTTATAGTGTTTTCGCGAGAGCCTTAACTAGGGTTGTGCTAAAGGATCACAATTTACCGCATCATATACAATACCTATTACCTACTGTATACGCTAATGTCTGGACATTATAGGAACACAAACATGACTAGTTAGTTCAGAGTATGATTTTATATGTCTAGTTTTTATAGAATCATCCATAGAGTCAAAGAAAAATATATTTTTTTTGGAAATGTACAAATACTATAGAAAATTGGGGTTTAGGTTAAGAGTAATATTATATAGAGTAATTTATCGATACCGTAAAAAGCTGGACAACCTCGTACTAGGGGTTCTAGATGAAGACCTTAGAGAAGCACAAAAATGACCAGTACCTACTGCCAAGCCAGTAGGTACGATATCATGATAGCTTCTAGCATAAAGCGTAAGTACTATAAAAAATCCTCTGTGCATATTTTAAAAGGCTACAAAGCCTACGATCCTAGGTATGACACTTTGTTTGTGCTAATATTAAAATAACGCAGTACACGTAACACATAAACATAATATTATATAGGTATTATTTAGCCATCGCAAAAAGCAATAATAGGTAAATCATTTACTTTAGGTACCTATATACCTAGGGTCGTTCCCGAAAGTTCTACTAGTAGAACTACCGGGACAAAATTTCGCCGGTATTCCTACCGTAGAACTACCGGGACAAAATTTTCCCAGTAGTTTTACTGTAGAACATTTCGCTTTTAGGGCTCATAAGGTCGAATTTGCTAAAAACTTAAATTTTCATTACCTTACGTAACTAAGTTCGTATAAGTCGGGTGTCTAGCCCTGGTGTTAGAGTTTTTAAGCCGCCTGAAGGCTTTTAAAATGGTTAAATGGTTAAAATATCCGGGACCTATAATTTAACTTGTCATCCGAGCCACATAGTACCTTGCCTGTGTACTCAAACTTACAAATGTGTGAATGAGACAACTATGTCTGGTTGTATAGCCGAGAAGAATAAAGTAAATCTGTACCTAGATACTCAATAGTATTGAAAATTGCCTAAGCTATTAGTATTGAAATCACACTAATGATGATAGGCATAATATACCTACCTACTTTGTGTATGATGAATAATTTTGATAAATTACCTTGACAATAAAATGATGATGACGTATTTAATTATTTAATTAAGTAGGTACTTAGTGGTTTTATCTTGGCCTAGAAATCAAATCAGATGATAGTTATTTTTCCTGATGAAAAAGAGTACTAAAAATATTTATTATTTGATTTGACTTTCGTTTTATGTATGAATATTAGAGATACCTACCTACGAGGTGTTGCTTTCTAAAGTACAAGGACTTTCAGAGGTGTAGGTATTTGCTCAATTTTATAAACATTTCACTATGGGCCCTACTGCGAAATCGTGTAAAAATCTGCTGTTCTATACCGAAATTTCTTTGACTCGCCAAAATGTAGGCAGCGAGCAGCTAATTTTTTTTGTGGTTTTGTTGTTGGTCCTATAATAATTGTTCATAATGATAAGCATATATGCACACATCTGAAAGTCTGTACTTAGCAAAACAATACCTTTTTAGATATACCTCTGTATAAGTCCATTCACTTTGGAAAGCATAAGTAGTAGTTTATGTAGTTTTAGATTATGTATAATATCATGTATTTAGTGGTAGTTAATTATCTAGATATATGATTTTCCAGACTGGTTTCTAAAAGATGGCAATGGGAAAGCAATTAAAACAAAATTACATTAACTTTATAGCTGTCTAATAACGTAGAAAATGTACTAAAATATTAGTAGGTATTCTTCGATAGTTGGTAGAATCATTAGAATTGAATTATTATTATGAAATAGTAACAAGAATTAGACTTAATATTTTGACTATTCTGTAATGTACCACTACTGAACATAGGCCTCCCCATGAAGAGCGATGGTTGTATCCACTACGCTGTGGGGGTTGGTGGGTTTACATTAAGGCATCGGCCTTACGCACTGCGAATCCTCACGATGTTTTCCTTCATCAAAAGAGTTATTTTGACTACTGATCAAAGAATATATATTAATACTACGTACTACTGATTGACTATTTACTAGATAAGTATTATACAATCGTAAAAGTTGTTTATAATGATGGTCTTAATTAGTTTCGGCTTAGTACAGCGTAAGCAGATGACCCTGTATAATATAGGAGGGCTCCCTGGACCTATATTATACAGGGTTTGAGTAAAAAATCTTCCGAGCCGTAGCGGCGTATATGAACGAAATCTACTAGAAAAAAACCAAACATCAATTTTACTATAACATCCGGCATCATTTTTAATAATTATAGTGAAAATATTAGTATTCTATGATGTCTCATTAAAAAGTTAGACAGTGTTTTGTCTCTCCTGAAAATTAGTCAAAAATCAATACTATGGAATGATGCCTTCGATATCACAAAATGATAATTTCACATAAAAAATCTCGCCTAATCACACAGATCAATTAATTTAAGGTCGCTACTATAGTAGCTACCTTAAACTCTTTATAAAGAGTTTCTACTTATCCATATATTAAAGTATGGTGACGGTATACTAAAACGATTAAGTATAATGTGAAATAAGTTTTCCCATTATCTAAATAGGTAGGTATTTGACCACATCTGACCGCGTCAAGAGAGAGTGTGGCCGATGACAGTAAACAAATCTGACATGGAATAGAAACCGGCTCTAAGCCGCCCGGAAAAGCAATTATCTCGGAAAATGGTATGAAAGTCGAATCGCATATGTGGTATAGGTACTTATTATACAAGGTAAAGGGTTTGGACGCCTGAAATAAAATATTTAGTTAATCGGTTTAAAACATAAATCATTTATTTACCGATAGTTGGTAAGATAGGTGCGAGTGCCGTCTAGCAAATCTCTATGAGGACCATGATAAGGAATTCATAATTCATTGTAGGCTAAGCATTAAAGCTGTAGAACAAAGGGGTATTTTACTATAATGTAAACATCGTGAAGGAAAGACCACAACACTCACAAACATTACATGTTAGAGTGAGATAGATTAATTTTTGTATTGTTGAGGGAGCACAGATCTCCGAAATACTTACAAGCTATGCTTAGTTTGGAGATCTGAGGCTCATTGTCATCATACATTATTTGTTTTAATGTCAATAAATAAATTTGAATTTGAATTGAATTTGTATCATGTATGTACGAGTATTATCCAGAACTGTTACTAAGCCGAAATGAGATGGTTCAGACAAGAACAACATTTACTATGGGCCAACCTGGTACTTGAGAAAAAAATAACGATCTGTAGATTCCATGTTGCAATTATGTACGGAAAGGCAGTTTTATGTTTTTGGATTTCGTGTTGGATATAGGAATTATAGGTAGTGAAAATTGTTCATAACTATGGTCTTAATTCCTTTTTTCCGGCTCAGTAGGTACTTAAGTACAGGGTAAGTTGATTACCCTGTATAACCACTATGGGCCTTATACGTAAGCTCCATGTAGCCCAACATGTTATGGTGAGGATGAAAATGAGGAAAAACCTAAATGACCGACATAGCTCAGCGGATTGGCAAGTTGAGATGGCAGTGGGCGGGGCACATAGCATGGAGGACTGATGTCAGATAGGATCGAGCGCAGCGTAGGGCGACCTATAAGGTGCACGGTCGACCTGTTGACCTCATAAAGACCGCAGGATCTCGCTGTGTGCAAGCTGCTTCCAACCGGTCTTATTGGAAATCCATAGACGAGGCCTATGCTCAACTGTGGATGTCCTAGTTGGGCTTACGGTTAGATGAATATATAACCGTCAAGCGAGAGGCATGCCTTGTTACTCATAAAAATCTAACTAGATACTTTCGATGGATTTAAAACCACGATACATCGGTAAATAAGTATTTTTTCCTGCAGGTAAATACTAATATATCGTGTTTTAACTTATCATCAAATTAGTATTTGTATGTCATTAAGGTTGTTTCATCATCAGATAGGTACATATTATAAAACAAAGGCGCCTCTTTGTGATTATGTCGGTATATCCGCTTAGGTCTTCTAAACTACTGTAGCACTCATAGCGTAGTTTGACTGGGTGTTCTTGAGCGATCATCGAAGTTAAGCAACGTTCAGCACGGTCAGTCTTCGGATGGGTGACCGCGGGTGGCATTTACAACTGAGCGCTACCGTGGCTCGGATGACAGGTTAAATTTTAGGCCCCGGTTGTTTTAACCATTTAGCCATTTCAAAGGCCTTCAGACGGCTTAAAAACTCCAAGTAAGTTCGTATCTAGAGACTTACTTTGTGTCTTTTATGATTTTCTTTCCGACAGGTATAAATAGATAATGAAGAAGGCAAGAATACTGCTACAACTCATTCGTCGCCGGACAAAGCCTGCGCGGGTAACTAGTAATAGTTGCTATTAAATTAGTGGGTATACTTAGTAGTTGTCTTTAAATTACAAAAAGCTGAGGACCTTTTAGGATAATGTCGTGAATCTACGTGAATGTATATACTCGTATTATGTAACGCTGTAAAGAATGATCGGTTACTGTCTTCTTCATCTATTGTCGGATGTTTTTTAAAAGTATACTTCTTGCTTGTTATAGTTTTTCTTTGTATTTTTAGTGTTTATTTAGCATTTGTAATTGTAATTTATTTACAAATGTTTCGTTTTGTAGTTCCGTCATCTGCAAGTATATTTCCCTTGCAGTTAAAATCTTATATTGTTGGCTCATTTTTCATATGTTAATGGTTATCGTAGAGTTCTAAAAATATATAGGTAGGCCTAAAATTTGGAGAATTTACTGACGGAATTTACCTCGATAACATAAAAAATATCCTAAAAACCAACTTGGTGATAAGTTGTAACGACTTATACCTATACTATAAAAACTACTTTGCATCATAGATACCTCTAAATACCACCTAGTTAAAAGATACATCTTGGGAGGTACCTACTACAACATAATTATACTAAGCTATTAAGTTAGACCATATAAAAAGTTTATCGTACATGTAATGTAACATCATAATTGGAACAAAAACTATTGCTTAGTTCTACGAGTACCTAACTATAAGTAGGTACATGTAATACATGCATGCATTTATAGAGCGCTTTTTCTAAATCACTTTCGCATGAAGGCAAATATTTCTAGCAAGCAAATAAGAACCTTATTGATTTATTTAGAACATATAAAATACATATATTGTAAATAGGTAAGTATGCTACGAAACCATCTGCATTGCTAGTTCGCTGAGTACCGATCCTAAGTATATCTAATATTACAATTCGACCGTTGCAATTTATTTTCAATACGCGAGAGAATAGGTATAAGTTTACAAAATATGTACTCACTTTTTAATCTCTCGCTAAGCACAGCACTGTCACTCAATCCACGTGTACGTAAATTAATATTGTTTGAGAAAGTTAACGGTACACAGATGCATGCTACGGATCTGCTTGTGTTCGTGCGTACGCGCAGTCGACTGCGCGATGGACTGTGTGTGTTGCCAGTCACGACTTGCCGTAGTTGCCGCCTTTGGTGCGATGAATCAATGAAATGTTATATCAAGTAGGTAGGTCTTAGAGCTTATTAAAGCTTTTGGTATGCGGCTGAGTCGATGTAACGTAATCTTGCAATTCTTGGAGGTTGCACAGTTTGATGTTGGTAGTGCCATCCATTGTGTTTTATTTGATGCTCACTGTATTTTGTTATTTATTTTAATCACGAGTAACGAAAGGCACTTTTTTAATGTTGACTTTAGATTCTAATCACTTTCTGGTGAAATTAGAAGTTTTTTACTCAAAAGTCGACCGAGTCAATGATATTCTGCTTGATTAGTAAATTGTATTAATGATATTAAGCCCGATTACAGAGGCGCCATCGTAATAATGTCAGGTAAATAGCATAGCATAGTTCTGTTTCTTTTTCACTTTAGGCATTCGATAGAGAGAACGCTTTTTATGTTGTTATTAAATTTACGCTGGCGCCTTTGTTGTCGGGCTTATTATCCCTACGTATTACGTGCATATGGTGATGATAATAATTGCTATACCTCTACATAGACTAACCGTAGCTTAGTTTATGCTACGAGTATATTATGCTTAGTTTATAATTTGTACTGCCAAGTCTAATTATTTATTTTAGAACGGACTAACGGTTAACAACGATAAAAATACAACATGCATTCAGTTCGGCTACCTAATTCACCTAAACTACTGCAGGAGAATAAGAATAAAATGTGTTACTATTCGTATCGTTCACAATTAAAAAATACGCAAATTGGATTATCTTGAAGCGATGGTATCACCGTACAATAGAGCACACAACTTCGCTACCACACACTACTACATTCCGGTTATGTACGATAAACTTTCGCAATAGCGAATAATAATCAAGAATTTTACTTACGTCATTCTTAAATGATAATAATGACCATGTTAGTATGAGGGCAGCATCCAGAGGTCAGAAGAGTCTGACTCAGACCCGTTCTGGTTCTGCATTATTTTAAACATTTTTCTCCTTTATATTAGGTACTCAGGTAGGTAAATCTTTGTCCAAGTTAATTTTTAATTTTTCTCAAACACTATTCTATTACTTAAGAAGATATTTTACAATGACAAGGTCCTAAATTTGAGTTCATTGTCCAGTATAATGTGTGGGCGGGACGACAAAAAATTTAATGGTACCAAAAAATTTGTCATATGTCTGAAAGAATAATTGATTAATTTGGTTGACGACATGAAATTGTGCAGTTTTATGACGCGAGGCCAGAAACGGGGACTCGCTGAATTTGTTTTTAGATTCTTTACTAATTTGCGTCATTTTGTGCGTAGTCTACTTTAGGTTTCGGTTCCACATCTTTGGTATCGTCGTCAGGGTAACTTTACTGATCCTGTAACTTGTACATCTTAGTCTTTACTTTATGCTTGTGAGAACCTCAAAGATGCTAAGTAGGTGTTTGGATTTTTTTTGTCTATAAAAATGAAATACTTACAGTGATTCTACCTATACAAGACTAGGGCAACGTGGTGGATATAATATTATATTATGTAGCCATATTGCCCCTCAAAGAAAGGCCTATTTTCAACAATGGAGTAGTAAAGGTGAATTTGTTATACGAAATACCGTATCTTATAGTAGACATAGTTTTTTTTAATGCATAATAGGGCGACATATACAGGGTTATCTGTCTACACTGTACTAAGCCAAAAGAGGGTGATTAACATTTTAAGATCATCGATATGAACAACTTTTAGATGACCAACCCAAAATTCAAGAAAAAAAAATCAGCTGTTCCATACAAAACTGAACCTCGAAATCAACAAAATGTATGAAACAGCTGATTTTATTTCTCGAATTTTAGTTTGCCCCCATAGTAAAAGTTGTTCATAATAATACTCTGAATCATCATCTGTTTTAGGCTTAGTACACCAGTGCTGGATAACCTTGTAGAGTCACTATAGGTACTACAACTTTACTCTAAAATCGAAATAATTTTTGTTCCACGAACTAGCGGCCAAAACAGAAGCTGTTGTTATCTGCCCACTGGAAAAAACTACCTCATTATTTTTACCTACTACAAAAGACCTGCTGACCTACGGATATGTTATAATGTTCCACTTATTAGCACCGTCGATTGTCCCCCACTTAACATGAGTCCGCACAAAACGTGGTATTAAGTGGCAATTGATATTTATTAACCGGTCACGACGAGCAATTTGTTCCTGGCCCTGGCCAACTGCCGCGAACCATCACCTGACAAAAGTATAATATTATGTTCAATACGTACTTTTTTAAACCAAATAATCAAATCAAACGTAATCAAATCAAACTTCTTGGCGGCTGTAAAGTTAGCCACAACTTGCACGAATCCAATCCTCGCGTAGCTGATAAGTGAGTTTCAGTCAGGATTGGGTTATCCGCAATTTGAAGCCAACATCATAGCCACCAAGTTTGATTTCGCCTTTAAACAAATCTCGAACGCTCACAGAGAGAGCGACTGAGCAAAGCCTACCAAAATGACAAAAACCGCCTAGAGAAATTAACTTAACAAGAAATAATACGAAATCTGATACATATGGTTAGAGCATTTCTCAAGATTTAATCTGTATAATCTACTCGTACAATACCTATACTAATTTATAAAAGAAAATTCAAAATTCAAATGAACTTAAAACTGAATTGAAACGTACAATTGTAGATTTAGTATCTATGAATCTAACTGAAGATTTACTTATAGAATTTCCATTTAAATTCTTATAGAATTTCTATCTACTTATTCGAGGTTGTCAATGAACATGTGAATATTCATCAAAGGCTTTGTTGCCACACGCCGAACTTTGCGCCTAGTTTTGTAACTCTGGGATATTCTACTTCGTACAGTATTATACCAATTTGGAGAATAGGTATACATAATAGGAATATATACAATCTAGTTTGTTTCAGATTAGTTTTGTATGAGTTGATGTGAAAACTCACTAAGCTGAAGCGAGACTAATCATTTTAACACACTCAAGTAATGTTTGAAGATCCGCTGAAGACCAACCTTCACCAACGTGATAACCAGGCGAGTTTTATTTTTTTACAATTATTATTTACTTACAAACACGCTTATGATCGCTAGTCAAAATTGGGGATAGCGGGTTTTGTTCTTTTAAAAGACAAAAAATAGATTTTTACTTATTTAATACGTCTGATTATATTGAGAGTTGAATTATAACTAACTTACAACTAAACTAAAAGCTAACGGGAGCGGTGTTATCTACCGCCTCCCACGATAACGCATGCCGGACCACCGTGGAGCCAGACGCGCACTCAGCGGTTTTGCCGTCTGGCTATTCTCGGTAGTGGACTAGTTGACAACAGTTATTGTTGCTGCCGGTGCTCCAGCATACATGACTAGCTTGCCTATCAAAAAGTGTTCATGGCTATTTTTTTATTAAATCCTTACTAATATTATAAATCCGAAAAGTTTGTTGGTTTGTTGGTTTGTTACTCTATCACGCGCCAACGGAGCATCGGATTGACTTGATTTTTGGCATGGATATAGTATAAAAGGCGGAAGGAGCTTTAGGATACTTTTTATCCCGAAAAATTTCATAATTCCTGTAGGACAGGACAAAAACCCTCGAAAGCGAAACTGTCGCCACTATCACAAAGACGCTAAGTGATTAATTCCTATATGACGCTAATATGGACTAACGAAACGTCACAGCCAAACGTAATTAGATGACAGGTGACATTGTCTGCAGACTTTTATAAATCACAAGTAGCGTGGCAAAGCGACAAATTGTTTTTCTACCATTATATCCCCTTGAAGAGGAAATAAAGTATGGATTGAAAATGACAACTGACATTAAAATTGGATAAAATGTTATTTTCCCTCTGCATGCTACATGTTACTATGACGTTTAATACCAGGCCGTCATTTTGTCTGACATTAAAAATATTTTTAAATATTCTATCATTAGAGGTTCAACATGTTTTTTTATTCTACCTTTATGGTACAGAATCATCATACTTTAATATTATCAATCCGAAAAGTTTGTTGGTTTGTTCCTCTTTGACGCAGCAACGGAGCAAAAGATTGACCTGATTTTTGGTATGGATACCTATGGTTTAATAGACAGAAAGTGATAATAGGATACTTTTTATATCTCGAGAAAATTCGTGATTCCCATGGGATAGGACAATAACTGTTTCTCAGCAATGGAGCAACGGATCGACTTGATATTTGGGGTGGGCATAGTTTGGAAGACGGAAAGTGACATGGGATACTTTCCATCCCGAAAAAATTGTGGTTCCCGTAGGACTTAACGATAAATTTTTCTCAGCAACGGAGCAACTTGCCTTGGCTTATTGCATGAATATAGTTTGAAAGACGAAAAGTGACATAGGCCACTTTTTATCGCAAAAACTTTAACAGTTCCCGTAGGATAGGATAAAAACTAAGTGAGTGGGCTGCGGTAGCAGCCGTCTAAGCGCCAGAAATAACCTGTCATGGCAAGTTTAGGACGTTCCCACATATTTCGCACTCCTTCGCGGCACTCAACAGCACTAGCCCAGACTCGGGCTCCATAACGGAGCTTGCGCTCTCGCCATAGTGACGGAGTGTTTCGGAGCACAAGACACATCGTCATCCACCACTCGGGACTAACCAGTACTGAACGTCAGACAGCATTCCAACGCCCTGGTCCCAGTACAGTGGGTCAGTCATAGTAGCCCAGCGCCTGCCTCTTCAACTGCAGAGGGCAGTGAGAACGGCAATCGCGATACCGACACCTCTCTTCCCCTGCAGCCCCACTGCGTCTGCCAACACGTTGACGGCCTAGCGGAAGGTAGGGTAGGTGGCGGCACCCACACCACCAGTTCCATATATCCCACCGCGGCCCCTTATCCTCGGCTGTCATATCAAAGTCCAAGAAGCAGCCTTGCTTTATGAAACTAAAAAAGGTTATTCCCAGCAAGTAACTGGAGATAGAGAGACAGAAAAGAAGCCACACCCAGCGCAGCAGGAGGAGCTGGAGTTCATATGCCTGGCAGACGGAGCAGCACTAGAGCAAAATCTTAACCGAGAAATTAACATATTTACAGACGGCAGTAAAATTAAAGGGAAAGTTGGGGCGGCATTATCCATTTGGGATGATGCCGCTGAGATCAGTCCCGCAAGCTGAAATTGGCCGATTGGTGCTCTGTGTAACAGGTCGAGTTATTGGCACTTCTTGAGGCTACCGAAAAAGCAAAAATCTTTTGTGACTCCAGGTCTGCACTGGAAACGGTAGTTGGCGTATCTTCCCTCCATCCCTTAGCAGTAAATTCAAAGCTAACATAAAGTTACTACACGCACAAAATAAAATAGCGAAACTTTATTGGATTAAAGCGCACGCGGGGATGGAGGGAAATGAGAGAGCGGACCAGCTAGCAAAGGAAGCAGCACTGCACTCGAAGTGCAGACCTATTTAGGATAACTGCCCCGTTTCATTCGTCAAGCGAGAAATCCGAAAGGACTCTCTTGACGAGTGGAACCGGCTGTATCAGGATGGACACACAGCGGCGGTAACCAAAACATATTTTCCGGATGCAAGGGCGGCATATAAGATCGTAAGAGAAATAGCACCAGTGGGAATCATAACTCAAGTGCTGACGGGGCATGGTGAGTTTTCCCAATACTTACATCGATTTAAGTTGAGGGAAAGCCCATCGTGCATCTGTGAACCCACAAAAGAGGAGACTCCACTGCACATAATCTTGGAATGCCCAGTTTATGGAAAGCAGAGATGTGATTTAGAACAAAAAATTGGAATTAATCTAACACGAAAAAACCTTAGAAACAATTTTATCGAATTTTTGCACAAATATTTGTAAAAAAGCAATACTTAATTAGGAACAAGTAGGTATAAACTTTGCTGTACCATTGTAATGTTTATTATAACTGCAAACAGCCAAAAACATTGAAATATAGGTATACTTCGTTTTTATTCATTTGTAATTAAGACCCCTGATCATGTCAGGGATATTTCGCGATATAATAAAAAAAAATCCTCGGATGCAGCGTCGCAAGAGCGGCACTGCAGCCCGCCTAAGTTGCGACACTCCTCATAAGGCATGCAACCTACCGGCCATCCTCTCAGCTGCTTTAGTTAAAAGCGGCTGAAACTCGAGTGCCAGCCTCTAAGCTTCCTTGGGGGAAAAGACCCAAAGAAGAGGGAGACTTCGAGCGCCGCCTTTTCAGCTGCCTCAGACCTCCCCCACGACAAGGCGGGAATACACGGGGGGGTTGTATATACACTCCAACCGTAACTTAACCAACAAAAGCATTCCTCTAAGGTATTTTGATATTTGTCAGTTAGGTTAGGTTTCGCAGCCGACATAAACATAAGCCAAAATCAAAATACAACGCGGGCGAAGCCGCGGGTAAAAGCTAGTTTATAATATTTCGTGAACGATTTCTCGAAAGCAAGCCTGTGTGATTGTTCTGTAATTAAATTATCTTTCTTTTGATACCAATTTCGACTGGTTATGGATCAGTTTCGTACTTATATTGACATATTTGTTTATAGTTGCTTAGTATGAACAAAATTAAATAGGCAAACCTACCAAGGTACATTAAAAACTATTAATTGAAATAAAAAAAATACAAGCTATCAATACAGTGAAAGTAAAAGAAAACATTTCCAAAAAAATATTGTAATTAAATGTAGTCATGAACACTTTTCCATAGGCAAGCTATGATATGCCTATTTATAATTATGTAAATAACATTTCATAATGAGTATCTATGTCTCATCAGGTGATGATCGTTCATTTTAATACCTACAGATATACAAGGTGGTGATTTGTATAAGTATTGCTCAATTTTTCAGAGCTAAATATACGTAGGTAATCATATTACATAAATAAAATAAAATTAGGCGCCTGGTGGACGCGACGCGTGACCAAAATGCTGGTGCTTACCTATTTGGCTCAACGCATAACCAGCCAGCATGCTAGGCACACTGCCAACTGGCAGTGGGCTTGAGCATTTGGATTATCTTTAGACCTTCAAAGGTCTGTGGATGATCCAATGGTTTTTATGTAGTCGTAGTGTAGTTTTGTTGTAGTTAATAAAGCCACTTTTGCCCGATAAAAAAATAAAATTGATGATGATGATGATACGTATAGATATAATCAAAATGCTCAAGCCTACTGCCAGATGGCAGCATTCACAGCATTACCACGTTTAATGGCAACGCTTAATGTACCTACCTACAAAAACTAAATTTACACCGTCTTTTTGGTTTGTATTCCACAGCACAGCTACTATGTACAAATACCCTGCATTTTAGAATATCAAACGGAATATTGCAAAATGGAAGCTGGCAATCGTCGCTGTAAGCCCGCAGATACCTTGAAAGGGCCATCCATCCATTTGCCTAAGTGATATGATATCCGGCCGAGTCGGCACAAGCCGCTTACTCCTGTTTAATAATTCACATCGCGCAGCAGGATTCGTAGACGCTGGACAATGGCTACGTGACGAAATAACCAGATACTTTTTCTTGTGTGTGGACCTCTGGTCATAGCAATGAACACAGTAAAGGGTGGTTTAGATGGTGTCGTGCGGCAACGGTGCGGCGTCGGAGCCTCAGAAGAATTACAAGTAATAGAAGTATTACTAAATTTTACTCAAATAAAAAATACGTAACTGCTGTCTTATTCATATCTGGTTATACAACATACGCGAGAGTGAGTGGAACAAAAAAAATGCAATGTCTGTCGCATCCGTCAAAATCACCAGTTCGAATGTCAAAATGGTTAAAATTTGGTTACACTTGGTAATTTAGTAAGTAAGATCGTATGGGCCGGGGCGCTAGCCCTGGTGTCAGAGTTACACTTGGTCATTTGTCTTTTTCGGAAATTTAAACCCTCTAGTTCTAGTAAGAAGGTTCAAATCTCTGACCGTTGTACCTTCCTACATTTTACCTCTTTGAATTTGGACACTCAAGATAGCTCAATACTAGTTTGTGAAACCCTTCGAAATTATGTAAGCTCTTACATTGCATCTTTCTCTAACACCTTTTAAATTTCATATTTAAAATGGGATAAAGCGATGAATGAATGAATGTCAATCTCTTGCTATTTTAGTACTGTTTCTATTACTTTAGTTCTTATTCTATGGTCCGAGTGATGCGGCTGCGTCGACGTTGCGAGGAAGCTGTGAGAGGTGTAGATACGCGAAAGGTGAATAACAAAGCCAGTTGCGGCGCCGCCAAATCTGTGTCCAAAATCATTGTAGAGCGACGTCGCAACGCACCGTTTGAACCGGCCTTTAAAGTGTGTTTATTTGATACGAAATTGTTCGTAACAAAACCTGCTCATCGCAGAGACTTGAACCTTGAGACTTGAAAATTGCGTGCATTTATTTCAATATGCGCAGTTATTCCAAAAAATGCTAAAATCAAAAAATAACTATAAGATTTAGTAGACTGCTGAACATAGGTCCCTAGACCTAACCCTAGAAGGGCGATTGACTCTTATTCACCACGCTGGCCTAGTCTAGTGCGAGGTACCGGATTGAATGAATATACAACTACCAGCATTATTCAGTTGCCTATAGCTCAATTGAGCTTATTGAGCTGTATGAGTACCTAGCATAACAACACAACGGCAATACGAGAAACCAATGCAATACTCGCATTGGTTTCTCGTACAATCTGCGATCGAGTGACCACAAGATTTGCGAAAATTTGCGTATTGTTTGACTGTAGCCTAAACATGACTGTAGTCACCTTATATTAGGCACGATCCTACTTAACTACAGTTTATATACTAAACAGCATACTTTCAGAATTTTAAAGAGTTTGTCTCTCAGTGTTGTGCCGGTGGTTTGGTTGGTTTTTTGGTTAGTGGCCGGTACTGGTCTAATAACCTATTTACATAATAGCTCTACGCGAAGTAGTAAATTACCTAAGTACTTGCAGCAGTTTCAAGAAAGTTATTTAAATTTCCAACAGATTTTTCAAAGCTAAAATGAAGAAAAATAAAATGGTATAATAGCTAGGTAAATCATATTGTAGAGTTCGTTAAATAATTTTCTTGGAATTTATTTTAGACACTCTTCAATTATAATTGCTCATTTTTGTATTGTTTTAAATGGTTTATCGATTATATTACCGGGAGTTACAATGTCGATGCAATATAGATACGTTAAATATAATAATATGAGCAAACTCTTTTCAGCAAAAACAAGTTACATTAGACAATAAACGGCTAAAAATAAGGCTAGCACGTCCAACTACAAGTTGGACATAAGAAGTCGCAAACAGCCGATCTTATTAGAAATCCAGAAACCTATGTTCAACAGTGGATGTCTAACACTGGAATGGTTATCATGACAATAGTACTTAGGTACATACCTATTTTGTTTCTTCTTATTCATCGTGTCAATTACTTACCTAAATATTTGGCCCCTGCGTCCCTCAGGGTGTTTTGGGCAGATATTTTATCGTTTATGGCTCATATATGTATAGGGGCCGGATATCAAGGGTACATGAGTAGTAGATCATAGAATAATAACAAAGTAACCGAAATAGTCTATCGGCATGGCAAGTCGAGATGACACATAGCACAGAAAGCTGATTACCGATGGATTCGATATGTTCTCGAGACCACGAACCGGCAAGAGCAGCGACGGACATCCAAAAGGTGAACTGACGATCTCATTATTTTTATTGTTGTTTATTTATTTTATTTTTACTATTTTACTCCTTTTAAATTTAATTTTTGACTGTATGTACATATTAAGTTATTTTTAACGACAATTGACATCTTTGATTATTATTGTTGTTATATATGGGGAATAGCCAGAAATAAAGTAATTTTGAATTTGAATTAAAATTGTAAGATCACATTGGGTGCAAGCCGCTTCCAATCAGTCTCCATATGGGAGGCTTATGCCTAGCAGTAGACGTATTCTACTTACTACTCTACTACTTATCCGTTTCATTTTTTGACTCAAAAAATTAGTTGTCTTTGAGGTCGGTTTACGAACGATAATTTTACGTGACGTCTTAGGAAATTATTGTTGAATCAACAACTGAAACAAGCTGAAGGTTAAGGCTGATAGTGCATCTCAAACGCTTGTACCGCTCTCTCGCTTGCGTGCTCGGCTCAGGCGGAACTTGACATGACACTTTTTCGTGCGGGCAGCCGGCGTCCATTGATTTATAAGACGTTATTACGTCAAAATTGAACAGGTAGTAGAGTAGTAAGTAGAATATGTCCAGTGTCTTCTGTTTAGTGTTTCTTTGTAGAGTTTAGTTTCAAAAATCGAATAGGTAGTAGAACAGTAGGTAGAATACTTACTGAACAGAACCAAATACCTACCAAAAATGTCGACTCTACATCTATTGTAGCGCCGCGTCGCGGTGAATTAGCGTGACAATGTATCTCTACAATTAGCCTACACATCTGTCATTCTAGGTAGAGACTGCCTATTAGTAAACAAAGGTATTTTTGTAATAACCGCAGAAGGACACGCCACCGACACGAGCTCGACAAATTGCTGTTAAATGAAATCATACAAAATGATGCAGCGTGAATGTATTGGGTGATTTTTTAGATGACTAAGTATATGAAAAAAAAAAGTTCATTGGCCCAAAAAGTTAACATAAATAAGTTGTACACACACTAGGGCAACCTAGGCTGTATCTGTATTTTTTCATCCCCTTTTTTTCAATGATTAAAATAAATTGTATGGAGAATGCTTACATTTTTTTTCTGTTTTAGCCATATCACTGTACTTATATTGTTCTTTTACTTCCATTATTACCTGCTTCTTCCATATTTATCACGTATTTACATTGTTTTTTTAAATTCTGGAATTTATAAAAAGTGTGCATCCAGTTAGAGTAATAATTAAAATAATACATTAAAACATTGGGTTAAATTAGTAAAATGCTTTTGTTTTACTTATTTCAAAGTTGGTAGTTGCCAGAAATAATCTAACTATTCTGTCAAATATATTATATATTCATCCCAAGAAATTCGACATGAATTTAAAAAGATCGGAGGGCTTTTTTTTATTTTAACTGATATCTGAAGATTATCAGAATAACATATATATACTTTCTCAAGATGAAACGAGTGCAGTGATTAGGATTTTTGATTAATACTATACCAGCCTGCATTCATTTTGTGGACGTGTCCTTTACATTTAATTACCTTACCTATCAATAATAGACCATTGTAGCATTAAAAGCTTATTAGATTAATCTAAATGCAATGCAGTGTCTTACTGAGACTGCCTCAAAGACGCATAGAGATACAATAGGCAGATTAGATAATATATAATTGATAGTTACTACGAGAATCCTTTGTACTAAGCAACGATCTTAATTAGGTTAATCTAATAAGCCTTTTCAGTCATACTTACCTATTTTAGGTATCAAAAGCATATCACTGGTAAATGCCGCGGTGTGCCAGTATTAACCAATATCCCACCTCTCGTGCCTCAGGTATCTAGCCTAATACCTACGTACGTACCTACTTACACAGAACGCTAGATAATATACCTTTTCAGCCCCTGTACTAAATCACGTAAGTAAGTAAGTTCGTACTGGCGAGCCTTGGTGTCAGAGTTGTAAAGCCGCCTAAATACAAATATAATCATTCGTTCGTTCGTTTCAGCCATAGGACGTCCACTGCTGGACATAGGCCTCTCCTAAAGATCTCCAATAAGACCAGTTCGTAGCGGCTCGCATCCAGCGCGATCCTGCGGACAATTATTAGACAATTATATGGTTCAAGGGTAGTTCTGTAAAATGTATGGAACTCAAAGAACATGGCTAAAAGGTTGAAAAAACCAGGACCTACAATTCACGTCATCCGAGCAACAGTAGCGCTCAGTTGTAAATGCCAGTCGCGGTCACCCGTCACGAAAAATTATTTTCTGTGAGGCTTTTGTTGAAGTAGCGCAGTAGATCGTTATGTTCTCTCATCGAACAGCACCACCTCTATTACTCTAAGCGATGTAATTCGATGTATGTTCCCACGTAACTTAATACTAGAGATAAGCGGTCGGTTCGCAGAAACAAACCGAGCACTGGTCTTATCAGTAGAGCTGGCCATGCGTCTGCGAATAAGGCCACCTAGATGCCTAAGTTATCTTGTAAGATGTATCAGTGTATTTTATTCATTAATTATAGTGCCTTCGCATCGGCAACAACTTAGTTTTATTTCTAGTTTTTAAGAAACATTCTCTCGCGCTTCCGAAAGTTAACTGGATAGATATTAAATTCGAAGAAATCATCATTATATCAGCTGGATGACATCTAATACTAAACAACCTTTTAAATATATATTTCCAATAAGATTGGTTGGCATGGGCATAGCTTGCACGGGTGGGCCATTCTGGGTTAGCCCCACAGTAAATGTGGTTCATAATGATAGCCTGTAATCACCCCCTTTCGACTTAGCTTACTTCTGTATAACTCTATTTTTATCTCCATAAACATCGAAGTTCAGTATAAGAAGTAATTCAATGCGATCACGAGAATAAAATTACCTATGTAAGTGTGTAGAGGTCACATCTGCGGGACAAGGCCAATAATACGGCAAAGATCAAGTAAAGTAGGCATTTATTACTCGGTACAAACTATTCATATTAAAATAACTTATAAACAAAACATTATACGTCCACGAACACATGATAAGTCAGGAAATGTAACTGCATTAAAAATGACCCGAAAATAATCGAGTCCATGTGGGTGGGGCCTAAAAATTGTGTCCAAATTATTGATGTAATTTGTCCAAATGAACATTTTCTCGACTAAAGCACCAATCACGTCTAACGGCAACCAAGAAAGTGATTCGTATTTTGAATCGTCCGTTGTTTTAGTTTGAAGAAGCCCAAGTAGTACTGTGTGGATTTTTTGAGTTAAAATTCCTGACTTATTATTTTTATTCGTATTTAAAAACTAAAATCAGAACACAAACTTTAAACTAAGCTACGTATCAGTCAAAACAATCAAACATTCTCTTATATTAGTAGTCGAAATAAACGTATTTAAATCTTAGAAACAAAAATACAATACTTCAATGTTACATAAATACTTATTTATCGATAATTAAATTTAAGCATTCTTACTTTCTATTCATTTTTAAAGGTTTGGAAAGCAATTAGACGTAGTTACTTAATGGATATTTTCCTTGACCTTTAAATTATGAAGTAGATTTCGTAAATGTCAAGATTTATTCGTTTAAATAAAATTAAAATTCAGCTATCTCCAAATATTTTTTTAGAGACAGTTACGGTTACAATGGTATCCAAAATAGAAGGATTATGGCACTGGATACCATAATTTAGTTAGTATTAACTATTAGTTATTTCCTTTATATTCAGGTAGAGTACCAATGTAGGGTTTCAGAGAAATATATGGAAAAAATAGAATATAAGTCATGTGACCAGAATGCTGGCACGTACTTTGCCCAGAGGATTAGCATTGCCATCCGACGTGGCAATGGGGCCAGCATCTCCCGCTGGCAGTGGGATTTTAGATTCAGGCTTTCATCATCATCTATATATTCATTTCTAGTTTAAGTTTTTTATTCATATGTGTTTGTTTGTACATTTAGTAGTTTAGTAGTTATAATTTATTTTTAGTTGGAATGTTAGTCAAGTTCAACTTTTATTTCAATACACATTACCGTTCAGCGAGTTAATGCTGCCAGCATGGGTTTGCTGCCAACTGGCAGTGAATATTTGGATTATCTCTAGCTAGGCCGTCTGTGGTCTTTCGATAATCTGATTGCTTCTTGTGTAGAAAGTTTATTACATTTTTTTTTGTAATCAATAAAGGCATTGGCCCTAATATATTGTATTCAGAAAAGGTGCAAAACGAAAGGGGTGAATCAGATCATTGTTATGAACTAATTTTACCATGGGATTTTCTGAAATCGATTTAAAAAATCAGCTGTACAATACAGAATGGCAACTCGGAATCGACAACAGGTATTTTTTTTTAATGAATAAGATATTTGTAGAAACAGATATTTTTTTCTTGAATTCTGGATTGACCCCGCAGTAAAGTTGTTCGTTTGACTTAGCACACTTTTTCTGAATAAACCTGTACTTCACGATATTATTGTTTGCCATTGTATGAAATCTTCACCTGTTACTAATTAATGTACAACATACTTTATAACTAAATATGAATAAAATTAGCTACAGTTATTAATCCTAATATTGGCTATAAGTTATTGTCTATATCGTTTTTATAGTATTTTACCTACTACCAGAGTAAGTACCTAAACTTAGGTTGGCCAGAGGTATGTGGGTATTTTTTCTAGAATTAAAGAATATGTATGATTATATAGTTATAATACTTAAAAAAAGACCGCATTTCTACTAAATCAGGAAAATTATGATTTATTACGAGTACCTATAAAGTATTGAGTATACATAAACTATATAGGTAGAGTCACCAGATTTCACATATTTCGTACGCAAAAAGTCTAGTTTACAAAAAGGTTACTTAAGTTTTTTGCCAACGGTAGGTACACTAGCTTTTTAACATTTTCTGGAATGTTCCTGTTCTTATTACTTTATCTTTGATCAACAACACTTAATTTTAGAACGAGAACAAAAAAAAACAGCTATTTCACAAAAACTTGATTGTGTTAATACTTTTTTTGTAAGTTTCAATTTGTTCAATTTAAATTCCAAACCCAAAGTATGAGTATTAAGATGATAAAGGATGAACAAATAAAATAAAAATGTTTAACCAGGCACTCTGCGTATTCTCACAAAATATGTGACAAATTTATTCGATGACAACAAAATCCATGTGAAATCCACACCAAATCAGTGGATGTTTCTAGTCCTATAGCCCGAACCAAACTTAATGGCGGCTGTAAAGTTATCTACAAGCTGAGTGAAACCCAATCTTCGCACAGCTGTTAACTGAGCTTCAGTCAGAATTGGGTTTTGCGCAGCTTGTAGCTAACATCACAGCGGCCAAGAAGTTTGATTCAGGTATAATGTGCAGAAGTCCACGCTCGACTGATCTGTTTAATAGAGCAGAGTGTGATTTCATCACCCACGCGTTGCTCCATTAATTCAATTGGAGGTCAAAGTCAGTAATTGGAGCACACAATGTCCAAAGCTATCTATTAAACTCCGAGATAGGACCTTTAAGGGATTTTATACGCCAAATTCTATCTCACGCAATTTTACACTAATAAGATAAGAAACAAATTTTTTTAAACTTTCGTGATTTGTGATTTATTTTTTTCTTTCGGGACGTATCGAGCACTAGTCTGCTGGTGACCACCACTGCTGAGGTTGAATCGTCGGTAAAACGAGATACTTATTTACCTACTTATCTTTATCTCATATTTTATTGCACGATAAGTTTTCCTGAAATAATAAAAAATAATTTCTATTGTTAATTTAAAAAAAATGCATTTGCTTTTCATGAAATGGCATAGAGTTTTGAAATATTTTCGTTTTTCAAAATAATTTGAACAAAAAGATTGGAAAAAGAAATGAAAAATAGCACATACGTAACTCTTTTGTTAAATTAAAAAATAAGAAAAACAACTTTTTTTAAATATTTTATTTGATGTGATTGATAATGTTTAATAGGGTATTTTTGTATTTTGTGTAATTCAATACTAATGTACTCAAAATGCAAATGTGCAAGTGCGACACCTGTGTACTCGTAGCCAGTTGAAAGGTCTTTAATAAATAATGGGAGGCAGGACCTTTCCAGTACAAATGACTGTTATTAGGAATGAGGAAGTGAAGCGGGTTAAAGGTGGGGGCTAAAGATAAAGGTACCTTCAGAATAACTACGAAAAGGTTTAAAAAAGTCAAATCTGAAAACAAGTGCTAAATTGGAAATTGCCTAAATTGACAAACAAGACTATAGACCCAATTATGAAGGCGCCATAGTAAATTTAATAGCAACGTAAAAAGTGTTCTCTCAATCGAATGCCTTAAGTGCAAAAGAAAATTGGGCCTTATGACTGCCTGATTAATAAACACAGAGAGTTACTTCAGAATCATCGACTAGGCTTTATTTTTTGGTTTCGGAGTAGTTAGCCTGTGATTTGTATGTTTCCTTTCTTTGACAATTTTAAGTAATTTGTAAGACAAAAACTATTTTAGTTATTTTCCACAGCACAACTATCATTGATTAACTACTTTGAAGTAACTCTGACCGACCGACTATGTACATTTCTAGTAATTAAAAATCTTTACGGTTATTAATAAGGTAGTGTGAGTATCTGTATGCGACAGGTGCTCACTGCTCGTGTATTTATTTGTATTTAATGTATGTCAAATGTTTTTGATACACGCATTTGCTTACAACTAATATCGACTTACCTACGCGAGTGTAGCTTATAGGTTTCTTGTGTCTTTAAAAATATCTGTCAAAGATTGTGTTAGTCTTAGTAAAAAAAAAAAACAAATTTCCGAAATCAACCAGAGGTTTTCAAATACATTTTTATTGAACTCGATTTCATTTAAGTTGTTATATAGAGCGAGCTAAAATTATTATTTTTTGGACTTCAACTAGGAATATTATTGGATGACATCATGACCCGACAATCTCCTTGCCTTTGAGTCAGTTAATTTATATCTTTTGATAGTGATGATGCGATCACAGCCCGAATTTTGTCGTACTAACTACTCACTATTCAATATTTGGTTGCTGTATCAAGTTTTAATAGAATCTACTCGTATGTATAGATTTCAAAACTTATCTAAAAACGCACAAACTATCGACATGGCATTTTCAATAGTACCTTACTAAGTTGGCTCACAAGATTTCATATTTTTTCTACGTACTCGTATGTGAGGCTATTTAGTATTTAGAAATTCACTTGATATCTTATTTGAACATTACAAAATTATAGCAATTGAATTATATTCTATAAAAATTGATAAATGACAGTGATTGCAAACAAAACAAAATTGCAATTTATTGCAAACGAAACAAAATTGCAATGTGTAAGCAAAATTGTCAGTTTTCTTAATAGTAAGAGTTTTTCAGAAGCTATTCTAAAAATATTTGTCATATCAGCAAATGCTTGTACGATTTTATACCTACAACATTCTGTTACGAAGTACCTACGGTCGTAAAGGCCGGGTGGCTAGCTCTGGTGTCACTTTTAAGCTGCTTCAAAGCGACTGACATGGCAAAACGGCTAACAACCGGGAACTACAATTTAACGTGTCATTCGAGTCACGGTAGCGCTCAGTTCTAAATTCGAAGTCACCCATCCATGGACTGACCGCGCTTGACTTCGATGATCGCTAACAAATACCTAGTCAAACAACGCTATAAGCGCTACTATAGGTATTGTTACTAGGGTGAATACCAATCTTTCTTCATAAACCATGATTGGGATCCGACTTGCCACGTCCTAGCTCCATAATTATACATTTGCACAAGTTATGAGCCATACTCATAAACAAGTTGTTGTATACATATTTCAATGTTTATAGAGGTAATTAAAATAGCATTCCTTCCTTCCTTCCTTCCTTTCAGCCATAGGACGTCCTAAGCTGAACATAGGCCTCCCCTAAAGATCTCCAATAAGACCGGTTGGTAGCGGCTTGCATCCAGCGCGATCCTGCGGTCTTAATGAGGTCGTCCGTCTACCAAAAAATAAAAATAGCATTAGTTCCGTATAAAATAAAGACATTGCAAAAATCTATGGAACTTGGACCATTACCATACCTGAATATTAGCCTTCTGGTGTCAGAGTTTTCAGGCCGCTTGAAGGCTTCTGACATGACTAAATTGTTAAAACAACCGGGACCTACAATTTAACGCGTCATCCGAGCCACGGTAGCGCTCAAATAAATATTTAAGAAATTTAGACAATAATAACCCAATGCTGAGTTGGCTGTAGTAGGTACTGTATCAGTGTAGATTGATAAATTGTAGGTAAAAATACTTGATTAAACACCAAATAGGATGTAAATTATTGTACAAAATAATAAAACACCAATTAAAAGTATACCTAAGTAGTTGTTATCTTAGCAGACAACATTTTAAAATTTAAATATTTTACTAATAATTTTATTGATCGATTTTTGAGATCACATAAAATGCACTTAGTCTCTTAGCTACTTCATTACTTTATAATTCACTATATTGCTGACTAAAGCTAAATGTTATAAAATATGTTAATTAAATAAAAAAAATGCACTAGAAATGATATCAAATAAATCAATACCTATGTTTCTGCAACAAAATTGATGGCATCTACATCGAACGTAAAAGAAACCAGATGGATTCTCTAGCTACATTCGAGTGAAATGCGTTGAGTCCAAAACTGACAGCGCACTTCAATAATTTAGTAAGATAAGCTAATCGAACGCGGTAAAATTACTCTACGTTAGAGTAATTTTTGAGTCTTCACTGTTTAAGTGCGAAAATTCCCCTGGATTTTTCTGTGCCCGAAGACATACAATGTTCATAAAGATGTACTAGCTGAATCTGTAATGAGTGTAGACACAAAGCTAAAAATTTTCGTCCAAAGTACGTACTATGTAGACACATAAGTCACTAGGTACAAATTTTTGCAACATTTTTGATACTCCTATAACAGAACTTATTTCTTATTTGTTTCAAAGGTAATTTTATAATGGTAGAGAAAATTCCGTGAATTGAGCTGAATGGAAACATTATGTGTATATACAGGGTTATTCTGAGTGTACTAAGCGAAAAGGGTGTGATTCAAACCATCTTCATGCACAACTTTTACTATGGGGTTCCGTACCCAAAGGGTAAAAACGGGACCCTATTACTAAGACTCCGCTGTCCGTCTGTCCGACTGTCTCCAGGCTGTATCTCATGAACCGTTATAGCTAGAAAGCTGAAATTTTCACAGATGATGTATTTCTGTTGCCGCTATAACAACAAGTACTAAAAACAGAATAAAATTATAATGAAGGGGGGCTTCCATACAACAAACCGGTTTTCGCTCAATAAAGATGGTTTGTATATTCACTTCAATAATAAATAATAAAATTAAAATAAAATAAATATTTAAGGGGGCTCCCATACAGTACGGAACCCTCCGTGCGCGAGTCTGACTCGTACTTGGCCGATTATAAATAGGACAGCTGTTTCTTTTTTCTTGAACACCTTGGCTCGATAGTAAATTTGTTCATAATGAAGGTGTTTGTTCATCGCCTTTCGGCATAGTACACCCTTTGTCAATAACCCCTTAGACACGCTGAATCAAAATAAAAATTTGCTTAAATGTTGTGCGAAAATATCTAAGTTTCAACTGTCCCGTTGTCTGTCGTTCTGTGATCAAATCTTGCAAGTTAAATTTGATCCACTTCCCGGTTACCGATTTTGCATACATATGTAAATCGCGTGACAATGCGATATTATGATGACATGGTGCTGATCTGATGATGGAGTTGAAAGGTGTGGCCACCTTCAGATCAGCACCATGAACTTAACAATGAAACGACACAACCTCATCGAGTTTGGATTCATTTGAATGGTCATGGCAAGTAGTTTGTCTTTCAATGGTAACCAGGGTCTGATGTTGGAGCTGGAAGGTGGTCATAGGAACTCTGTAAAGAAATGACGCAACCCTATCGAGTTTCGGCTCGATTGATTCGTTTTAGCGAACACTTGTTCAGTAAAAGCTTGTTTTTAAAATAAAAAAAGTTTTTTTTAAATACTTGTTTTGGATTATTTTCATCTTCATGACATGAAAAACATTTTATGGCACTGAAGTAAGGGCTGCGTTAAGTGTAAGATTGACATTGCCACTAAAGATTGCTTTATTGTTGTGGGGCGAAACCACGAAAGAGCCGTGCTAATGTGACGCACGCAGAAAAAGCGACACGAAAAACGTTTTTATCATACCCGTTCTGAAAGAGTTACTCGAGAGATATCTACAGTTCTACAGAAAGATACAGCCACAAAAGCTTTACAGCAAGCGCGATGAAAACATTGTCTTAAATTCTTGTGATTATTTTGCTCAACCTCAACGTGTAGGTAAGCATTGGCATTCAGTGTGGTACCTAATGCTGCTAGCATATTGGGAACGCTTAGGGGGCCCTGGGCTAATTACTACTTAGGGCCCACCTGATTACTCAAACTATAGGATACCAAGATAGAAAGAAACAGAGTCTGAGAGGGAAACAACGGAGCACGATCGAGATTGAATTAAGTAATGTGTTATGGCTGCCGAACATTTTGACTGTCAGTTCGAAGTACCAACGCCTGAACGTAGACTTGAATTAAACGAATTGAATGGGTTTGATTAATAGCAGGATTCACAGGGCTGCAAACCTTATGACCTGTTTAATTTAGTACAATTTTTTAGCTTTATTTTACTTTGACTTGACTTAGAAATCCACGGGGCCCTGGGCTGCAGCCCAATATGCCACATGATAGATCCGGCCATGTGTGTAGTATTTATTTTGCATAAACTATTACAGTAATACTATTGTTTTCTGTTGTAGTTAAGAGAACTCTTGTTTGATTGAATGATAATAAATTAGTGGTTACTTACACTCTTGGATATTGTAATTACACACGATTGTTGCACTATTCCACCAGAATTCTTTAAATTATTGTCGTAACAAATATCAAAAGTAGTAGAAAACACCTCAAAGTCAGATTTCTGCAGTATTTTGCTCTTTTATATCGGGACGAAAGCTGTCCTTCACCGTGACACGGTATGTAATCATTCCGTGTAGTGATTTATTACACGATTTTGTTAAGGAGTAGTACCTACCTACGAGTAGTACCTACGGATGCCTGACCTGAAAATTTGGTTCTAAAAACAAGAAAGAGCCTGCTTCCTGCACTCAAATTCTTTAGACCGCGCCCTTAACAACACCTAGGAAATACTTCGGAATTTTAGTTACCTTTAAATACCTAAGTATTAAAGTTATGATTCCAGTTTATTATAAATTCAAGGTATACAGTATATAACTTATAACAAAATGAGGATATAAATTAGCTTAGAAGAAATTTGTACATCAACAAACAAATGTGTATTTTATATTTGGACGAATAAAAAAAAAATATTAGGGGACATCTTACTCATGGTTTCTGACCCCAAACTAAGCATAGCTTGTGGCTGTCAGAGACTGATATACTACATGTATATATTTTAAATACATACTTATATAGATATTACCTTAATAACACCCAGACACAGAGCAAACACCTATGTATGTTCATCACACAAATGTTTGCCCTGGGTGGGGATCGAATCCACGCCTCTTTGGCTCAAAGAAGTCAGGGTCACTAACCACTGAGCCACCCAGGCAGTCATTTAAGTTAGAATAAGTACTTAGGTACAAGAAAACTGTACGTTTTCGATGCCATTATTTTCTTTCAAAATCATTTTAGAATAGCATGCTCTGAGAACAAGTTTGATTTGTTACAACACAGCCATCACTGAGTTCCATGCACCAAACGAATATAAATACTTAGTGAATTTAATTGTCTCTGGGTTTAGTGTAAAAGTACCTCGGTCCTTGTCCACAAGCGGGACATAAGCAAATGGCTGAAAAACAAAGTTAATTTAGTGTGATAGCATTACAATGCTCCCTAAGGTTGTAGATTACAATAGGTAAGTACTTAAATTAAGTACATTAAAATATGTATACCGTGATAACTCACATATAATACTTTCAACTATCTACTTTCAATTTACAACTATCGTAAATTGCACGAAATACCTATCAAGCATATGCACGTTGTTCGAGAACACCATCTTAAAGCCGACTTCAGTCTTTATCTTATCGATTAACGCGCTCCCATAGAGTAAAATTAAATGCAAAATTTATGCATGCATTATATTTTAAATTTTTTCCTGACTTCCTTCTGACGTTTAACACCTTCTGACTGGTTCGTAAATGGTTTTTCATAATGTGCACCTTTTTGTGAAGTAGTTACAAAGTAAACAAAATCTGTTTTAAATTGGCGAAGCGACCTATTTCGTGTACCTTAGCAACGTTCCGCAACCACTTGCGAACAGGTAATTTTAATTCTAAGAAAACTCCTTTGATGATTATTTACCAAATATGTCCAGTTTGGACTTCAAAAAGTTGCTAAATAGATACTTTTATAGGATTCTTTTTGCATCCGTTTGCCAACGGGAAATTTGTCTTTACAAATCTTACTCAAGTTTGGAGTTACAAAAAAAAGTTGGTGAATAGACTTTCACGGGATTTTTCTTGCGATATTGTGACAATAGGTATTTGCAAAGTTGTTTTGAAAGTCAAAGTTCAAGCTCAGTGAAATCAAAAGTTACCCTTTCATCATACTTTCGTACTCCAAGCCATAGAAGCTTCAAACAAGCAACTGTTTCTAATACTTTGTTTTAGAATTTCACAAAAACCTTGTAACTACTTACCTATTTGTAATTTTAATTTGTAGAACGTGAATCTTTAATGTATATATCTATTATTATTTCGTGCGAAAAACGTTGGCGACTATGTTATTCTTGAATACGAAACCGAGCGGAGTTCAAAGCCTTCTACATGTATCTATACATATTAGGATATTGCAGTTCCAATTATAGGTACTAGGAATTTTCTGAACGGTACAGTAGACCTCTCATCTGCTTACCGAAAGCTTCAAAAGCCTGTATATTGAGTAGCTCTAGACCTATTTCGTTCGTATTCGCAAATGTTATGATTTAAATACCAAACGACCCTACCAAATATTATATATGTAAATCGGTTGATACAACGCGCCATAGCGAATTAATTCTCTTTCTAAGGAGAAACCCCCTATCAAAAATCGCCGAGGAAGAAATCCAAAAATATACAAAACCCTGTAAAATATGACGTTGATTCTCCTCTACAGAAAGAATCAACATCCGGACTGACAAAAGCAGAACTGTCGAGTCCAAACTTTGATCCGTACGATGTGACACTTTGTACGTTCGTTCAATTATTTATTACTAGCTGACCCGGCGAACTTCATTTCACGCAATATCTTTATAAATTATAGCCTAGGTGTTATTCCGATGTATAAGCATTACTATTGCAAAGTTTCATCTCAATCCGTTCAGTGGTTTTTGCGTGAAAGAGGAACAAACGTCGATACATACAAACTTTCGCATTTATAATATTAGTAGGATTAGGCATACATAGCTACACTCATAACAGATTTAACTTCACACACTCACATTAACACTCATCGTTCTCCGCTAAAATTTTGTATCGAGAATTTCATTACACAAATACCCCCAAAATACCCAAAAAACAACACTCAACCAGATGTAGAATCAAAAAACTTGGCGGCTGTGATTTTAGCTATAAGCTGATTATCTGGAGCAGGCGCCAAGAAGTATGATTCGGCCTATACCTAAATTCTGTTCAAAAACATTTGTGTGCTCGGGTATCGAACCCAAGGCCCTCTTTGAAGTTAGACGCACTATTAAGCCTTGAGAGCCGAATAATACATCCGGCTCGTGATCAAACGCGTAATGTTATCCTAACTATGGGGCCCTTAGCTTTGGATAAATGTGGTCCTTTCCATTACGCAGGCTTGGAATGTTTGGGTCAAGAGAGTTTGCATTCTTGTGGCATAACAACACAATAATATCTACAGGCATGACGGCTGGGTAAAAGAAATATTATCATAATGAATACGTCAATTAGATTAAAAAAAATATTTGAGTCAGATTTTTTAGGATTAATACCAAGATACAAGTCACGAACCTTTTCTTGCGGCGGCATTTCAGTTAATTTTTAAGAATAGAACAACACTTATTGTGGCTTTACTATAATAGTTAGATATATGCTGTCGCGACACGTTTTGTAAATAATGATGTGTTCTACAAAGTCGTACTACATTATTTTATTCTATCATCAATAGTTTTCGCAGCGCACGCGATGTAAATAATATTTTAGGTATTTTTTTACAACTTGGGTTACATTATGAGAGTTTTAGTAAGGATCCCTAAATTTTTGGAAATATAATATAGGTTATGTTCACCGGGGATATCATAGTGTAGTTTCCAAACAATGAAAAATTTTTCAAATCGGTTCAGTAGTTTCGGAGCCTATTTGATGCAAACAAACAATCAAATTTTCGTCTTTGTAATATTGGTATAGATGGTATACTGTACTGTACTAGCCTTTTTAATGGTACACTGCAGGACGTAGGCCTACCCATGAAGGGTGATTGGGCCATATCCACCACGCTGGCCCAGTGCGGGTTGGTGAATTCATATACGCCATCGAATTTCTTCTACGTACGTATGCAGATTGCCTCACGATGTTTTCCTTCACCGAAAAGCCAGTGCGCAGTGGTGTGAAATTCCGTACATAAATTCCAAAGAAACTCATTGGTACGAGACCGGGATTGAACCCACGACCTCAAGAATGACAGGCCAGCGTTACAACCACTAGACCACCACGGCTTCTTGCTGCGGCTGCGGCTAGATGTTATAGATTTTGCCAATCAAACAAAAAATAGCAAAGATAAAGCGAGTCGAAGTTCGGGAGTTGCATTTGCTTTAGCGCTATTTATCAGCGATTACTGATAAATATTATATGATAAGATCGTTAAATTTATGAATTCTAACAAAATTTGCGAGTACGAATTAAATAGGTCAAGAGAGTGTTGGGATACAGGCGTATAAAATTAAGTTAAACAGATTCGAGAACTGAACTGCTAGTAATTATTTAGTAAGTGGTTTCGAAAAGTAGAATGTGTTTAGTGGTAGTTGATAATGCCACATGCTTAACAAAAGTGACCGCATTTTAAGCGTAAGTAATAATCAAAATAATAATATTTATAATCAGTACTTTTAAAATTAATAGAGAGATCATAAAGTCATTTCTCATTGCTAAATACAACTCTACATTTTCTAGCTACGCACCAAGAAACACATGTTTCTAGTTAAGTTCTATCTATCCCATTTATTTGTGTTAAATCTTTCGTTTTTTTAATTAAATTGCTTACTTAGTTTCTTAATTCATACTTAAAATCTAGATGTCTATTCATAAAGAATCAGTATGCTTGTCAATGAAACTCATCAATATGTAAACTACTCAAGTCGATGACTGAACAATAATTTAGCTATTGAAAACTTCTAAATGAACGCATACAGTTCGATGCGTAAGAACCGCAGGCGCCATAGTCGTCAATGGCAATAAAAACCATTCCTCTGAATGGGGCTCCCATACGGTACGGAACCCTTCGTGTGCGAGTCCGACTCGCACTTGGCCGATTTTATTATTAAATTAAATACCGATAAATACCTGCAGTATTTGATATTCATCAAATACCGTTTAATTGAATATTTACCGTTTTTAGTGAGCGGCGCGGACGCGTACACGCTTGAGCTAAGATGTTGGTGTGATACGAAGTAACATACTGTAAGTATAATTAAACGAGTAACTGAATCTTTATGAATAACCTACTCTTTCCATCATACTTGAGGCTACGTATCAACTAGAGAAGATAAAATATGTAAAGCGTAGATGTGCGATGTACGTTTGTGAGGAAAAAATACACCAATAGAGTCACTTTACGTCAAGTTTCTTGTGAATAAATCTGTCATAATTAGAGGTTACTCTGTCGATCGAGATATCCTGAAAAAACCGAATTGATTTACTATGGCACGAATGTAAAGGACGCGGTTAGTTTCTAGCTTGGTTTGGTGGCTGTAACGTCACATTCCGTTACATTTTTGACGATTTTAACATTTGTGAGCCATCAATTCATAATAGGTTATTGTAGAGAGAGAAGCTTTTAAACAACATGCGTCAGGTATTTGATGGTTTTGAAAGGATATGAATGACTTATTAGATTAGCGTTCTCTGCTGTCTTGTCCGCAATAATTATGTTCAGTAAGGATTTGTTCCTATTCTGACTCGATTACAAGGCACGAACCAATAGTCCGCTAGGAAGACTGAGTAATCAAGGACAAGAGCAAACATCGAAAATAAATACTAGTGTAAACGGGAAAGAATAGCATACCATTATAAAAGCCTGATCTGTTGGTAGATATTTTTCGTTGCAAGTACAGTCATGGCACATCTACACACAAGTCTTCTCTAGTCAATAATCCGCCCAGTTCTCGAACAACGCGCGTCAGTCACAAAATGTTAAAGTAGTGTATGTTTATTAGCTAATATCTTTTTTCTCGTGAAGCGTATAGGAATCAGTCGTCGTTTCTTCTTGGCGCCCAGTTGGAGGAGCAGGCTGCGCGCCTCGGCGAGGGTGGCTGCGTCGGCTGCGTCGTCCACTCCGGAGACAAAGCCGCTCTCAGGCCGTGACAGCGCCGGCGTGGTCGGCAGCAGAGAGAACCACCGGTCTATCTTTGCACTCGATGACAACTGTTAGCAGAATAGCAGAAAAACTTCATGTGACTGCCTACTATACAATGTTAAATAAATAAGTAAATTAATATTAGGGGAAATTTTACACACGGTCTCTGACCCCAAACTAAGCAAAGCTTGTGATATGGCTGCCAGAGGCTGATATACTACATAAACATATTTTAAATACATACTTATATAAATATTACCTACCTAAATAACAACCAGACACAGAGCAAACACCTATGTTCATCACATAAATGCTTGCCCTGGGTGGGGATCGAACCCACGCCTCTTTGATCCAGAAGTCAGGGTCACTAACCACTGAGCCACCGAGGCAGTCAAATTCAGAACTGGTGCACAAATCTGAAAGGAGGTGATTCAGACCATCAATATGAACAACTTTTACCATGGAGCCAACCCGGTATTCATGAAAAAAGAAATCGGCATATTCATACATTTTCGATTCCAAGTTGCAATTTTTTGTTTGGAAAATCTGACTTTTTTCTCGGATTTCGGGTTGGCCCCATAGTAAAAGTTGTTCATAATAATGGTCTGAATCACTTCCTTTCAGCTTAGTACAGGGTAAGCAGATAATCCTGTATAGTACCGGTCCGTGCAAGGAACGCATCAGGGCCGGAAAATAACACGATTTGCTTAACGCCCACTAAAACATAGTCAACGTAACAATAGTCCTCGCGAATATTTTGCTGTTGCCGAAATGCTCCGTGCATTGCAAGTGACGGTGCTGGTCGTTGACGTCCACGTAACGGTCTAGTGGGCATAATTTCGTACTTTTCAATACAATAGGCATGATAAAATGTGTATAAAATTCATTATTTTAATTAGTCCGTGAATAAAATTATCAAAAAAATTTGGACACATATTTTTTCTTTTGTCAATCAAACAACAAATGACAAAGATAAACCTTGTTAAAGTATGCGAGTGGGGGTCGTGACGTCACCTGTCTCACAGAAGTCTATACAGGCACTTGTGACGTCACGCGGAACTTTAACGAGCTATATCTTCATCAATTTTTGTTTGTTTAATTGACAAAAGAAAGAATAAGTGTCTAATATTTTTTTAAGTCTATCTGACGGACTAATTATATTTTTAAGTCATCATGCCTGGTAATATTTTTTTTGCCTGACATGTCATAGTGGGTAACCATCGTTAGTCCATAGATAAACGGGAGAAAACATTGTTTGAAGAACTTTATTATATACCACTGTTTTCCTGTCACCGAAGTTTATGGAACTAATCAAGATGAGTACTTATAGAGTGTATCTATCGAAGAGTATGTTGTAGCACCATTGTATTGTATTCATTATTATCATCAGATTTTACTATGTGTTTTGAAACGCAAAATCGCGGTTTCATACAAAATGCTCAGTGACGGGTTGTGTTTGTGAACAGAAAGTTTTTCGCGATTTCAAAGTTGAGTTGTTCTTATAGTAAAATTTGATCACAATGACAGTACAATGATGTTTGAAAATATATTTGGCGTCTAGAGATACACTCTGTAAGCCAGATAGTCCGCATACCCTTTGGTAAGAACAAACAACGTGTTACTAAATATTGCTTTCAAATCCCATCACCAATCAGTAGAAAAAGATCAAAAATAGGTCCTATCATTTTTGTAGCATAGCTTGCTCGTAGAACCATGGTTAAATATGTCGTAACTATGTGCTTACTTCGTTATGTTCTCATAATAATCATAATCGTCTATGTATGAAATTAAATAGTTAAGTCCAGACATCACCAAAGTAGAGCGGAACAGAATTGAGTCCAAAAAAACTCCACTACTATCACTACTTCCTGGACTAGCACCACCGCCACCACTAACACTTGCACCGCTAGCATGGCAAAGAGATAAACCATTTATCCACTTTTAATGTTAGTTGCCAATGTCAATTCACACTTTCTTTCCTCTTTATGGGGATAAATTGGTGTAGAAGCAATTTTTCCTGTTGCCATGCTGGGGTGCTGTGAGATACGCTCCCCTCCGCTTTGGTAGAGTCTAGGCCTTATACAGGAGACCATAGATATAACTACCCTAAAATTGACAACGCCCGATATTCGTTGACGATTTTCTCGTATTCACTGAGAATACATGGCTTAAATGAAATGGAAAACTATTGTTTATAAATTCTGTATTAGAAACAAAATCTATGTGTTTCTGAACCAAAAAAATAATATTTCAGATACAATAATTTTGTTTTTGTAAACACTACCGTGTGGAACACGGAAACAAATCAGTTCCTGGAAACATCTATGTGATGTTTCAGAAACTGTGTATTAGAAACATTGTTGCTCAGTGAATACATGGCTTTATAGGCGCATAATTTACTCACTGATTAAGTTTATACACGAACTCATATAATGTCTTGTGTTTTTGTATTAATAATGCTGAAAATTGCATAATAATATCTCAAATTCACAACTGTTTGCTTTGCTCCACTGTTGTCAGATCAGATATAGCTGAATTACGTGAGAGTAACGTTTCTCATCGAACTGATCTCACCCTCTGGTTACTTTTAGCAAGAAGCTCGAATCCTTAGCGTAGCAACATAACTCTCCTTATTAGATACCTTCACAGACAGGGCCGGATTTAGGGGAGAGCGGGGCTACCACATTAGAGGCCCCCAAACAGATTTTGTAAAAAAATCTTTCAAATTCCAATGAGTAAATGCTAGCAAACAACTCTTCTTTAAGTTTTTTTGCCGTTTTAACTTTACCTATAGCACTTTGTTGAAAAATGTTTTTAAAAATTATTCTTAATTATTGACAAAAACGATTAATCTACATTTGTTTACTCTAATTTAAAATAACAATCATAAATAGCAATCGTTCAACATATAACATAACATATAAAAAATCCAAATAATCCTGATAAGTAGGTAGGTACTTGGAATCTTCTACCTATTTTGAAGGAGTTTATCCCTCTGCTTGTGACCTAGGGGCTTCCACTTTTATGTTGCCCCGAGACATACTTACACACAACTAAATTTGGCCCTGTACTCAGAAACATCTTGCTTTCAACACAAATTGAAGAAGGTTGGAATGAAGCCATTGTAACACTGTTAAAGTCGAAAAGTTTTACGTAGGTGAAGCCCCGCATCGTTTTCCAAAGTTAAAACATGAACAATGGCTTGCTCAAACTTCACCGAAGCAACTTGGGAAATTTCCAAGAGAATCCAGAAAAATTGTTTGCGAACAACCAAAAAATTATTAGTTTCGAAACTCTCATTCAATTTCATTATTTTTTCAGGGTGGAGAATGTTGAGCAAACATATAACATTATCAGGATAAAAAATACATTCTAACGCGTTCTGTACGTTTGATACAAGTCAATCACTGTCGATCGTATTTTTACCGACTTCCAAAAAGCCTCCTCCTTTTTGGAAGTATAGTAGGACGACACCTTCGTGCAGTTTGTAAAATCTTAATTGAATAAGTTCATTTTTTACCAGAAATATCCAGTAAGGTATCCTACCGCTTAACTTTTAGTCCTCGCCTGCGCGGTACAGCGGGGCAATTCTGTCAACCGATCTCGTTACTAAGGTGACACGTTTTTGAACCAATCTCGTTTTTTTGACAGTTTTGTGCTGTCGGAACTGTCAGAAAAATGAGAGAGGTTCAAGAAGGTATCACTTCAGTAAAGAGATCGGCTAACAGAATTGCCCCGCGGGGGACTACGCTAGGGGCTCGCCGCGCCGCCCGCGCCTTCCTCAGTCCCCTTTGTCGTCTCTCCCGGCGCCCCTGTACCGTTGGCGGTTGGTTCCCGGTCGTCCCCACCCTGTCGTCCCCACTGAGTACGGTCTATAGCGGAACGAGTGGGAAATAAAAAGTTCCAATCGTCACCACTGGGGACGAACGAAACTTTTTATTTCCCACTTGTAACCAGTGGGGACGACACGGTGGGGACGACACGGTGGGGACGACCGGGAACGCACCGCGCAGGCGAGACTAAGTTAAGCGGTAGGATATCTCTGTTGTTTGAAGAAAAATTGAGAAATTAGGATTAAAAATTGAATTAGAGTATACTAGCGAACCCCCGGCTTCGCACAGGTGTATTATACATATAAACCTTCCTCTTGAATTACTCTATCTATTAAAAAATTGCATTAAAATCCATTGCGTAGTTTTAAAGACATAAGCATACATAGGGACAGACAGGGAAGCGACTTTGTTTTATACTATGTAGTGATAGTGATACACGGGGAAAAATGATAATTACCACTCAATTTATTCCACTATTGTTTTATTTTTTAAACCTGATGTAAACAATGAAACAGTGTCTATGTATGTATGTACTGTTATTTTGTAAACAGCTATATAGGTAATCTAAAGTCGGATGTAATCAGCTTGCATTCAATTTTATTAAAAAGTATTTTATTTTTCCTTCCAATATGAATGTCACAATAAAAATACATATTTATTAGCAGAAAATTTTCTGAGGAAAAATTTTTTATCACACAACATGTAACACATAAAAACAAATTATATATATTTGCAGATTAAATAATATTTTATTAATAGAATAAATAAATTTACACAATAAAGATTTGCATCCAGGGTCTTTATTTTACTCATATCCCGATCGTGTGTCCATCTTGTTGGTGGACGTCCTACGCTTCAGTCAATGCTTACCGTTAGTTATAGGTACAAATGTTAAATCAAAGTTCGATTTTTGATCATAAAATCCACTGTTGAACATAGGCTAACACTCAATTGAGATTACGCCACATCTAACGCGCTTGCCCAATTGCGGGATCCGTAGATGCGGAGATCCACACAAGCCTTCGAAGCCTTCTTTTCTAAACCTTTTCTGCTGAACTTTTACTTTTCACCATAAAATCAGTGGTGTGAAAATTTTATAAATTCCATTGAGTCAAAAGCTAGGAGCGAGGTTTGAACCCTGAATCTCACAATTCTAGCTTTAGACGAGCATTTTCTGACTAGACCATCACGGCTGGCAAGAAATAGAATAAATAAATATTAGGAGACATCTTACACAAGATCTCCGACCTCAAACTAAGCAAAGCTTAGTAAGAATATAGAGAATATAAATACAGCTGTTTACTTTTCAAATAATACCGATCCGAGTATCTTTTTCTCGACTAAAATCATCAGAATTATTTTATAACAAGCTTTTATTTGACACGAGCGACCCGCCCTGGCTTTGAACCTTTCTCTTAAATCACTCTATCTATTAAAAGAAACCGCATCTAAATCCGTTGGGTAGTTTTAACATTATAAGCATACGAGTACATAGGGACAAACAGACAGGGAATCGACTTTGCAATATTTTTTGATAATCTAACTAACGGACTAGTTATGAAAATGTTTTTTTTATGCCTATTGGCGTATCCAATCGCCTCATAATCGCTTATGTGCAAGCTTTAGGTACCTACTAGATATATGGCACGAGCTGTTTTCACGATGTTTTATGACACAACACAACATAACACAACAGACATGTTCTAAAATATAATTTTAGTCATCAATATGAACAAATTTTCCATGGAATGGTACCAATTATGTTATCGCAAAAATCTGCTGTTTCCAGCTGGTTGGCTTTCAATAAAAGTTTATTAAATCTTTGTTTTGAATGTTTTTAGTGTATTTCCGCCCCGTTGCTCCAGTATCCACATTTTCAAATAATTGACCGAACGTAGGCGAGCTAGTTTTGACTCGATGATTTTAGTTTCATCTGTCTGGATGTTGATTCTCCTCTATAAGTCTTATTTTTCAACGAGTTTTGATCAAACTTGGTACAGGTTTTGTATATTTTTCGAATTTTTCAGTCGTCGGTGATTTTTGATTAATATTTCCCTCAAAATAGGGGGATCAACTGATATATGGAATTTTTTTTTTTATTTCTAAATCGTTCTTATCGAAATCGGTCTTAAATACAGGGTTATTCTTAATCAATTAGCATCCTTTTAGGGGTTCATTCTGTACATCAAAACTAACAACTTTTGTTCTGCGTCTTTTGTCAAAACTAAGAGAGATGCGATGTCTACTGTTCAGAGCACTACTGAATTAAGAAAGTAGTTAATAATATTGTGTGAGGACTAACTCTTTAATTATTTATTTACCTATAGCTATAGATTTAACAATATTATTTTATTTCTAGTTGTATAGGACCCTTAAACTTATCGAGCTTAAATCACAACGGAGCGGAAATGTACTGTAGGTTAATATTTTTTCCAAAAAATGGCATAACCTAATCCATCGTGTACAAAATTCGAATATTTCGCACGAATTGTTTACATTATTGTTGATTTTTCAAAAACGGCTCAGTCGATTACTTTAAATTTAAATGGAACCAACTCGGGAGTACAAAAAAATTTTTTTGCAATTCAGCGGGGCAATTCTGACAACCGATTTCGTTACTAAGGTGACACGTTCTTGAACTTGTCTCGTTTTTCTGTCAGTTTTGAGCAATCGGAACTGTCAGAAAAACGAGAGAGGTTCAAGAACGTATCACTTTCGTAAAGAGATCGGCTAACAGAATTGCCCCGCAGTTCACAATTGGCAAAATTATCGATGAACACACACAAAAAAAACACACAGACGAACATAGAACCTCCTACTTTTTGGAAGTTGGTTAAAATGTGACTGATTCAGTCAACAAATGATAATTTTTTTGCTACATAAAATAACAATGTCCATTGTTAGGATTCCGTACCCAAAGGGTAAAAACCCTATTACTAAGACTCCGCTATCCGTCTGTCTGACTGTCCGTTTCCAGGCTGTAAGTATCTCATGAAACGTTAAAGCTAGAAAGCTGAAATTTTCACAGATGATGTATTTCTGTTGCCGCTATAGCAACAAATACTAAAAACAGAATAAAATTAATAATTAAGGGCTCCCATAGAACAAACCTGATTTTTTAGCCGTTTATCGCTGTATATTAATGATGGTAACAGGTAGATGCTTGAAATATTCACAGAATATTTAGTTGTATATTCACTTTAATAATTAATAATAAAATTAATATTTAAAGGGGGCTCCTATACAGTACGGTACACTCCGTGGGCGGTAGCGACTGAGTATGCTTCCGCTGTTCGCATTGTATTACAAATGCGCAGAACGTGCCATGGTGGTTTTAGTAGGTACTTTGGACGGTGTGCATTTAAATAAAAGCTTGTTTCTAAATCTGAAAATATTATTACATTAATTTCCTCATTTACTTAAAAAATCGAATCAGTAATGATGGAAAATATCTTAACTATTATAATATAATAATTACTTTTAAAAATAAATATAAAAAAAGACGTGTGGCACTCGGGGACTGCCGCGGTAAAGCTATTGCATAGCATATTTCGGAGCAGCTCGTCTCGATTCGTACAATACGTCTAATCGCACACAACGCCGTGTCGAAGACTGCCGAACTGAAACGACGTTAGACGATGCACGGCCTTCAAGCCACACCTCCTTGCCCGTCGGAGTGGGGAGCGTGAGGTTTTTTCGTTACGGAATTTCTGGATTCGGTCCCCGCGCTCAAGGCCCGCGATAGAAGCTATGCAATAGCTTAATAACTGTGGTGTATTTTGTGGCTCCAAGATGTAGTTATGCTCGTCCTTGTGGACAAATCTTACTAACCTAACGTTAACTTTGAAATCGAGAAACAAATAGTAAGTATATCGAAGCACGAAAAGTTCCTCGAATTTTGATAAAATGTATGGAAAATTCTTTTCCGCGATTTCAGCTTAGTCTCATAAACAAATAGTAAACTTTATTTAGTTTTTAAGAGAGCTGTGTAGTTTAGTCGACGCTCTAGTTCCTGATAATAATGTCTAATTTCTGGGGATCAGACTTAAAATAAATTTAATCATAATAATATCTACCTATATTCCTCTATTTATCTCTCTGTCTCCTTCCTTCATTAAATGTTTTTAATGATATGAAAAGCACGTAAAGAAAATGACTTTGATTTGTTTGAAGACGGATTTGATGAGAAATCTATCGTTCGATAGAAACGAGATTACATTTTAATATTAATCTACAGATAGCACGTTGGTACCATTTTCTTTGGTCCATAGAAATATAAATTCTTATGTACATACAAACATTTTGGCACCCATTTATTAGGTAGGTACATAAAAGTTTCTTTTTATTATAGGAGTACCTATCTAATTGGTAAACAGTATCTAAAATTTCTCTAAAAGCTCAATAAATCTACTTAAATCTCTATATAAGAATATCAACATTTACTAATAATTAAGTTCTTTTTCTTAGTGCTAACAGTACTATAATTATGCTACATATAGGTAGTTTTTGTGGTTTTCATAGCTCTTGTAACCGAAACGAGCAAACATTTTCAATTCATATTATAAATGTCACACGCCCAAACAATTTCAGTGTCTAGTGGACTTTGGCATTTTCAAATAACAATTCTTAAAGTAAAAGAATTTTTAAAAAAATACACATCTTAAATGTAATTTTTATAAGTTTTAACAGACAGTTATCACAATGACTAGATATAATACAACTAGGTACAGATAGTTTCTTGCAAAGAAAGCACAGGTATAAAAGTTTTTCCGCTCCGTGATACATAAATATGATATTATTAGACTTTTTATAGCTCATTCAAAGCATAAATATTACTGTTGCCTACACTTTATAACCATAACCGAGCTCATAAAACTAAACCCTATTTAATGTCGATATGATAAAGGATATGTCGGTACTTCGTGATATTCGGGATAGATCGCGACGAGAGCAGTAAACAAACACACATCAAATGTGCGTCATAATCGCAAAACTATTTATACATATTCACGATGTTAGAATAAATGTCATCATAAAATATTTCTGCTTCCACCGAGATATTTCATTTACGAGTAGAAGCGACATACATAAATCGTTCCTGTCCGCGAATATAAAAATGTTCTCTAAACTACAAATTATTTCTATGAACAATAATAACAAAGGTAACTTAGTCAGACTAGAATGAGTAGGAAATTTTAGTCTACTTGGTAGTATGGCGGGTCCATTGCGAGCGGAGGGCGGTCATCATCTCGCTGCGGTTGGGGACCTTCTCGCTGGTGGTGCGGGTGATGGGCGCGGCAGCGGGCACGGCGAGGAAGCAGGGAGACGGTGGGGGCGGCGTGGGGACCGAGGGGATCGCGGGTGGCGCGGGCGCGCGCAGCTCGGCCGCGCTCTCCGACGGGCTCACGGGCACGATGAGCCGCACGCGCCCGTCCGACCCCGTCGCCGTCAGCGTCCCGTTGTGCGACAGCGGCATTATAAACGGTATCCCGCCCTCGTCCGAACTGCTCTCCGTCGAGTCCTTTGACGACGACTCTCGGCTTGGACTGAACAAAGAATTCTCCGAGTGACCGACGCTCATCGCCTGCGCCATCGGCGCTGGCTCTTCCGCGTACACGCTATGACCTAGAAGAGTCGCCAAATCGGCCGCGCTGAAGTGGTTCGTCAGCGGCGGTATGTTGGGGAACGCGTTGCTGTTCTGGTAAAACTGTTGGTTCGCGTTAAACTTTTTAGGCGTCGTGTCTTCGGAGAAGCCTCCCATGTTTTGGAATTTAGAGATAAGGTAGTTCTGGAGCTCTTCGTTAGACATTCCACCGAAAGACGGTGCGGAGTTGCCGATCACTATCTCCGGCGCTGGGGATATGCTGTACGGGGACGACCGCAGATTGTTGTTGTTTTCGATGTTCTGTTGAGCGTTGTCGCTGTTTGAGAATAAGTCGATGAGCGCGTCACTGCTTGCAGCGTTTCGGAATCCTTTGCTTGCTGTGAAGTGATCTGTTTTGTTGCCTTTGTTGACCGCACCGTCAGCCATCTGAGTCCGGCAGCGTGAACAAATAAATACGGTAAGTAAGACTGACGTCACGCAGGGTAGTGAGCATTGTTAGCGAACACTTAGCTGTGTTGATTGGCAGTCAAACGAACAATCAAGCTACTAACATACAACAATGGCAGCCAAAATGAAGAACATAAGGTTTCCTCGTTTTACATTGATTCGTGTAATATACAATAAACCGAATTAACCTGTCCTATTGAATAGGTTAGGTATACAGGCTAGTTTAGTAAGTCTTTGATAGATTAAAAATAAGTATATTGTTATCTTATTTACTAAGGTAATGTATGTGTTCCATTAGCCACGATGAAACCTTTTATTCGTATTTGCAAAAAAGTTAAACAGTTTTACATTAAAACATTAACATAATGTTCTTAATATTAAATGTACGTGCATAATACCAACATAACAGAAATACAATAATAACAAAAAACACGCAAAACATAAGTAGTAATAAAGTTAATGATTACTTACATGAGTACGTGAACATGCACAAATTAAATTATGATAGGCACGTTTAAAAATATTGCCGTCTGGCATCCGTTTCCTTCCCCTTTTCTTTCAAACAGATCGTTCGAAGAGATGACAGAAATGTAAAGCACACGACGTAACATTTTACGCGCCGTCAAATGAAAGCTTAAGATTTTCTAGGAGTAATTATGTAAAAAGTAAGTTCGTATAGCGTTGGTATCGGAGTTTTTAAGCCGTCTGAAGGCCTCTGACATGGCTAAACGGTTAAAACAACGGGGGTCTACATTTTCCGTGTCATCCGAGCCACGGTAGCGCTCAGTTGTAAATGCCACCCACGGTCACCTATCCGAAGACTGACCGTGCTGAACGTTGCTTAACTTCGATGATCGCTAACGAAACACCTAGTCAAACTACGCTATGAGCCGAAATCTAATTTTGTTAACTTACTAAAACGATAATTAATTGTCTTGCGATACTTTAGTGATGCGAAATCTATAAAATGATGGATACAGATAAAGCTAATAATATGTAAAAAAATATTTCTAAAACTTGCGAAAAAAATGTAAAGTTATTTTTATATCGTACTATTGCATAAAAAAAAACGAAACATCCTATCGTCAGTGCTATTGAGCACTATGTTGACTACGTAGTCTACGTATATTTTACTTCTAATACTTGTTATATTTATTTTGTTTACGTCTATCTAACGAACTCTTTGTAGTCTTAAAAACCTCTGCATGAATACATTATTGTGAACTAGGTATATTAAATTAAACATTTTCAGCATTTTTATGTCACGATAAAAGTATAAAACTACTTTTAATGACGTGCTCGACTGCTGAATAATTATAAGGTTTTAGTATTTTCTAACGATGCATTTTTTGTAAAGTCAAGGTTTGTGTCTAAGTTTGTATGATCCTACTTAATATTATAAACGTGAAAGTTTGTAAGGATGGATGGATGGATGGATGGATGGATAGATGTATGTATGTTTGTTACTCTTTCACGCAAAAACTACCGAACGGATTGGGATGAAACTTTGCAATTATATAGCTTATATATCAGAATAACACATAGGCTATAAATTATACTGATATTGCGTAAATTTTCCATATTATAACAATAAGTGTTAAGTAGGAAAAATTCTGCCATCTGCGAGCAATTCTAGCGTGCGCTCCAAGAAATGTCAAAAAAGAACTGTCGAATCGAACCAATGTCAAATCGATTTTTTTGTTTTTTTTTTTTTTTATTTTCCACCTCCTTTATTACGGGTGGTTAGGTAGGGCCTCGAAATATCATGCGGGAGAAGCCGTAGGCAAAATCTAGTTTTCTATATAGACAAACGTTTTTAACAAGTCTATAGTATTTTGCTGGTGTTTGGAAGCAAATAAGACGTACACCTAATGTAATGTTACTAAGTAGGTGCTCTTAGAAAATATAACGCATTTTTATAACCTTTGTTTGACCTAGACGCAATTCTGTAAAAATATTACTAAGTATATTTGTATGTACATACAACTGTTTCATTGTTCATTTAATAGCATCGACGTGAATAGAGATGTAAATGAGTTTAAAAATATTAAAGAACACAAAAGAAGAATTGCACTCGAAAGAACATAGCACACAATAAGATGCAAATTCGGAAAAATACACCAATGTTTGTACGAACGAGCAATGGCAAGCGAAATCATATTTTATTGTATATGTATAGGTATACTGGGTTATCGGCTTGCCCTGTACCTACCAAGCCGAAAGCGGGTGATAAAGACCAGGATTATGAACAACTTTTACTATGGGACCAACCCGAAATTCTAGAGAAAAAAAATTGCAACTCGCTATTGACATTATGTATTAAACAGCCTTCGGCAAATATCTACAGAGCCATAGTCCGTAAGTGAAAGTAGTAAAAAAAATGTCCGAGCGCCGCCATACATACCGACTTAGATATTTACATTAAATTACTCACAATTACCCGTTTTCCTGAATCTCGACGTTATGTCATCTAGTGCTTGTAACCGAGCACTTAGGCATCGTGCAGCGTTGTAGTCGGCTTGTAAAAGCCTTACGACTAACTAAAAAGCCTACCCACTACGTAGCATGAGTAGGGTTTTGGCTCGGACACTTTTTTTTGCACGATTGTGACTCTATGGATATTTTCTTGAAGTAAACATCTAATTTTTGTCTCAAATTTCGGGTCGGTCCCATAATTTAAAATATTCATAATGATGGTCTGAATCACTTCCTTCCGGCTTAGTACATCAGTTCTGGATAACCCTGTAAGACAGTGCGAGAAAAAAAAACGCTGAAAGAAAAAATAAACAGCACAAAATGCATCGTATCCTAAAATATAACATCATCAACGAGCTCAGCCGGGATTCCATTTCAAACGGCTTGTCAAACTGTCAGTATTATGATATGAGTAGGATTTTGTTAAGGAGGCATCTCCACGAGCGAAGTTATCGGTTTCAATACCTACATTTCGCAAATATGAGCACATGTGTATGGAAAGGGCGTGTAGCAATCTTTTCCGTATTATAGCCCGGGAGGTTAGCGCTAAATTGGAAGTATTTTCTAAAACCTGAATTTTTGGTATTACATTATCATGGTGGTGTACAACATTATCCCGGAGTCAGCCAGCTGGGTTCTTTAGCGTTTGGTGGGGATACCCGTTTGAATTAAATAATCAGCCAAGTACGAGTAGGACTCGCGCACGCAGGGTTCCGTACTGTATGGGAGCCCCCCCTTAAATATTAATTTTATTCTGTTTTTAGTATTTGTTGTCATAGCGGCAACAGAAATACATCATCTGTGAAAATGTTAGCTTTCTAACTATAACGGTTTATGAGATACAGCCTGGTGACAGACAGACAGACGGACAGACGGACAGCGGAGTCTTAGTAATAGGGTCCCTTAAAGTATCTTGCAACTACTTCCAAAAGTTGAAAATTTGTGTACGAGTAGAAAAATAATTTTAAAAAGTTTGGCGAAAATCAATCACCTAAAACATGTAACAGCTCCGTTGAGTCAGCTTTAAAGTGGTGCTACTTTGATGACTGACTGCAAGGTATTGTAATACATCACCACGATAACGTATTACTAAAAAGCAGTTTTAGAGAATACTTTAATTTTTTTCACCTCCCGGGCTATAACCGCATGTCGCTCTGAATCTTATGAGAGGTATGAATCCTGTATTCATTGTACTAAAAATACCAATGGATGTTTTTATCAAGCGTTATTTCGAAATGGAATCCCGAAAAATCCGTATAGCAAGCATTAAAAAAATAGCGAAATACGAGTAAAGCAGCCAACAGTCGCATCCATTATTATCGTATCATACAATATCACAATAATCTAAACTATTAACTGAAGCTTGGGTTTCTGTAGGTTAACAGCTGCTAGAATATGACAGACGAAAAAGAAGATAGTAAGTTGATGAAAACTTACAGTTTTCAGAAACAAAGTAACATCATAATTTTTAACTTTTTTGTGAATGCTGTTTTCTAGTATCTACTACGACATTGATTTTTTGCTGACAAAGTTGTGCCATTTACTTTTATCCTAATTAATAAAAATATTAAAACCAACTTCACACAATAAGGATTTTTATTAAAAAAAATTAAATTATTTTGTTAAACTATTGAATAGATTAAAAAAATAAAAATACGAATCCGTTTGGTTATTTTTAAATGACGGAGTTCCGTAGTAATATATAAAAAAACGATATAATCGAACTGAGATTTCGTAAGTTTTCGGAATCAGTGAAAAATCTCAACCAGAAGTATATTATTTGTACTACTACTATCTAGGTATTTAATTATAGAGCAACCTTAATCCAGTTATTCGAGCCTCAATTTTAACTGTTTCTGTATCTTAGATTTTATGGAACGTAAACTGAGTTAACTTAAGTAGAGAAAAAGTATTTTAAAGAAACCGGTCTATACAAATATTAGCCCGCTTTGTAAAATGCTGTTTGAGTGGGGCTTTAATTAATTAATTGTATATTTAAATAGCATTTATAGTTTTATGCGGCGAATCTAACTTTAGATAGAAAAAATATTCAAATAATTAAGCCCATTTCAGAAACCCAAGCTTGAAGAGTCCTTGTTAACGAAACGGCTTTTCGCCAGGACTATGCTCATATATGCTTTCAGTTATATTAATTGGAAGGAACACTATCATGTGGAGCAAAGATATGGAGGTATGTCTACGACGTCGGCGGCGCTAGCGACGGCACGAGCTCGTGAAGCAAAGCAAGCCGGGTACAAACTACAAACCGTGGTCGTGAACAAGCATAACCGGCACCGGCCCTGTACTGTGCACGCGTTCTGACGTTCGGCTTCGCTTTTTCTCCTGCTCGCGCCAGTTACACGTGCCACGAGAGCGAGTAGGAGATAACGCAAACCGAACGTCAGAACGCGTGCACAATACGGCCGCAGGGTCCGGCGCCAGATCGGCTAGAAACCGTTTCGTTTACAAGAGGCGTGAAGGTCAGTGTCACCGTACCTGGGGCAAGAGGGTGAGTTGGTGCGCACTGATGGGGCGCGCCACGCCTCTCTCGCGGTCTTGCAGGTGCGCCACCAGCGCCGCGATGTGCTCCAGCAGCTCTTTGTTATGGACCAGCAGCTGGTGCGTGCGGGCCTGTAAGGTTCGACCATACTATATTGTAAACCGCTTTATATCAACGACACTGTAACGTGGTGGTTTACATGTAGTAATACCCGCCTTACAATCGTGAGGTCGCGGGTTCTAATCCTGGTCTTGTACACATGAGTTGTTGGAAATTATGTGGAATTTCACACCACTGGCTTTGCGGTGAGGAAAAACATCGTGATTTCGAATTTCCGTAGAAGTAATTTGATGGCGTATGTGAATCCACCAAGCCGCACTGGGCCAGCATGATGGATATAGCCCAATCGCTCTTCGTGGGATTGCTATTGCGCTACCTACGACCTGCAGTGGACTATTGAAAATGCTGGCACAGCACCTACAGCACGGTACTGTAGGTAACTATAAAGCTTCAAGTGTTAAATAGAGTCCAATTTAGCCACTGTCCTAGGACGTTTACTGCTAAAAGAATATATTACACATCAGACGAATTTTTAATGATTATTTAGGTAACATAATTATAAACCGTTTGAATACAGACGATGTAATAGCCATACCTTTATAGTGTCATATGTAAAACTACAAAATATGATGATTAAGAATCATACGCACATAAATATTAAGGGACCTCTCACACACGGTCTACGACTTGTATTTTGTATACATTTATGTTTTTTTTGTTGTTATTTTGTAGTGTTTAGTATCTTTTGACTATCTTCTTTTGCACCCCGTCTAATTTTCCGTTGGTATCCTTTCCGTACAGAGGTTGCCTGGAAGAAATCGCTTCTAGCAATAAGGCCGCCATTTGTTTTTACTAGTTATGTGTTAATTGTATTGTATTTGTATTCTCTCTTTGGTGTGAAGCAATAAAGTATTATTTATTTATTTATTTTATTTAAATATATAATAACATTCAGACATTGAGCAAACACCAATGTTCATCACATAAATGCTTGTCCTGAGTGGGTCGAACTCACGCCTCTATGGCCCAGGAGACAGTGTCTCTAACCGGTTAGCCACTGAGGCAGTCAAATATTACATGATTATGTTTCACTAAATGATTGAGCATTGAGCAATATATTGTACTGACCTGTGCCTCACAGCGCGCAGACTGCTCCGCTGCCAACTGATCACGCAGGAGCAGCAACTGCGCCACAGCAGCCCTGGTCTGCTGCGCTTGCTGGTCGAGCCGTTCTCTCAGCAGCTGCAGCTGATGCTGCGCGCTTAGCGGAGTGCTCGCCTCCGTAGACTCTTCAGGCATATCCACCTTCGTCACGCACTCCGGCAGGTCGGGCAGATTTAAACTCGGCGGGGGGATGTGGGGCGTGCGCTATAAACACAAACAATGGACTTGAGCTAGGACCTCTAGATCTCTAGATGTTCATCGAGCTGAAAGTAATCTAATTGCGTTTCACGTAGTTACTCGACTATTCGTACGTACAATAAGATTACTTTGTAAGATTAAGATACAAATGCATTGTTAGTCTGTCTACTTTTAGGAGGTCAATCTTCGGATTAGATTCGGACAAAACCAAACCGACATAGCTCAGCGGATTGGCTTGTTAAAATGGTAGCGCACATATATGATGGGGTGGAAAAATGTGTGTGCAGTGTGTCAAGTGCAGGACGTCTGCCCACAAGGTGGACGCATGTCCGGTCTTATTGAGAAGATCTTTAGAGGAGGATGTCCAGCAGTGGACGACCAATGGCTGATAGATGAATGGATGAATATTCGGATGGGTCCCCGCGGATGATATTTACAACTGAGCGCTGCGGTGGCTCGGAAGACACTTTAAGTTAGAGGTCCCGGTTGTTTAGGCATACTCGTATCAAAAGCTTCCAGGCGTCTTAATTTGACAACAGGGTTAGCCATCCAGCCCATACGGACTTAATTAATTTTCCTGACGCTCAGAGGTAGACGCTTAGAGGTGACGCTTAGTTTTGACTTAAAACAAGTGATTTGTAAATGAATGTTGTCGGGTGTTTTTTAAATTTTTATATTTATAATTGTTTTAAGAAATAAACATGGGTTAACATTGATTTTTGACCTACGAAATGTGTGTCATTCGATTTTAGTTAACTCAAACCCGATGAACATTCAAATGTCATCTAAAACCGAAATTTAATTAGTAGACACCGATCTAATACGTGACAAAAAATTCAACCCGACCTGAGATATTTTTACACTTTTTAATTTACGAAACTCGGTCGGGGTTTCTCGTGTAACCAAACTAATTTTCAGAATTATTTCTTGTTTTGTTAATTTCGAGCGAAGAACGAGAAAATTAAATAAAAATAAGAAAGGGTTCAAAGTATTTAGCTACGTTGAACAAATTGCTTTCTTAAAAGCCATCCGATATTCAAATATTCTCTTTGTTCTTCGTGAAATCAGACATCAAATTCAGGGAAAAATCCTGAAGGCTGAGCCAATTATTAAAATTCGGAGTGTTTATGAAATTTTATCTTTGTTATAACGATCACGTAGTAAAAATGGATTACTTTGAGTTAATCACTCATTAACTCAAAGTAATCCATTAACATAATAAGACGTGTGAGGCTGAAAACTTCTTACCTATCTTTGAAAACTTTTGGACAAGTGAGCCTTAGAATTAGCCCCATTCGAAGTAAAGAAGAAAGAAAGAAATAAATGTATCTGCTGGAATCAAGAAAAAATGCAAAGTTAATGGCTGACATATAATTACGTACACAAATGCTCCCACAGAACTAAGTAATGTTATTAGGTTACCTCATCATCAAGTTGGATTAGATCATTAGATACCTCCGTAATTAGAATTGTTTAAGTTAAGTTACCTATATCTCAGCAAATTGAGTTTAGTAGGTCGTTCATTCAGACCTTGGCCTCTCAAGCATGCAGCATAAAAAGTAATCACACAAATCACATTGCACAAAGTAACATTGTTTGCGAAACTGCAGAGTTCCTAACGCCAATACCTATTTGCAAAGCTGCTTGGAAAACTAAACTTAGTCTGATGAAAATCGTAGCCTGCGAGCAACACAATGGCTTTGCAAATCTGAGGTTTCACAACGGAGTCGTGGAACTGAGCGATGGATTTATTCCTAAGCTACAGCTGTTGCAAGTGTTGCAAGTCAGAAGCGTGTCTATATAGGATTCCAAAGAGACAACTGGCTCATCGCTGACTTACACTGGAGAATTACTAATAACTTCAGTGCAGACCATGTACGTTCATTTTACATGAAGCCTGTGATGTGCTGCTAACTAATACAATCGGCCAAGTACGAGTTGGACTCGCGCATGAAGGGTCCCGTAACGTATGGGCAAAAATTCACGTTTGTTGTAAAAGCCCCCTTAAATATTTATATTATTCTGTTTTTAGTATTTGTTGTTATAGCGGCAATTGAAATACATGATCCGTGAAAATTTCAGCTCTCTAGCTATAACGGGTCATAAGATACAGCCTGGTGACAAACAGACAGACGGACACGGGAGTCTTAGTAATAGGGTCCCGTTTTTACCCTTTGGGTACGAAACCCTAAAAACGAGTCATTCAGTCGGATGGACATTGTCTGGTAGACCCTGTCTGGGAATGATCAGGAAAATAAAGATATAATTGAATCAATCGAACGACTGAACGTATACCTACGTAAAGAAGGATGCAGCGAATGGACCTGTCGTTTTTTTTTTTTTTTGCAAGTAGGTAGAAAACAAAACATCATTTATAATAATGATATGTGCTTCAAAAAAATTGTGATTTTTTGCTGTTTTCATATCACTAATTAAAATTAATATTAGACCACCAGAAAAATTACAATATTTTTTTATTGTTTTTACATTATAGATTACATACATAAGAAGTGGCGGTATGACCTTAAAGGCTTTAGCCTGTCCAAAAATGGGCACATTATTTTAAAAAATCACTATTTTATTACTGTTGCTGTCAAAAAAAAAAGGAAATGTCAAATTCAGTCGATCAGATGATGTATTCAGTATTGCCAGATTTCGTTTTCGGTATTCCGACTTAGCAATTTTTTGGAGGGGTTGATATAATTATTTTCTTTTTCAACAGTTGGTACATGCTCCTTCCTTAACTCGTTTTAAGTGTTTCAACTAGTAATTTTACTACTAACAAAAAGCTGCAGTTGAAATTATCCGAGATATTCCTGATTATTTTGATATTACTCGTAATAATCCGTAAAGGTGCTATTCGAATCTCGGCAGCAGGCTATAGCTACAAACAGTACTTGCAGCAGCTGCACGAAGCCGGCTGTGCCTGCACAACTGAGGGGTTAATCCAGGTTTACACGTAAATTGAAACTACAGCTGTTTCGGTATGGCCCTATACATTTTTGTACAGCGCCCCTAGCAGAAACGAGGAAGAACTAACCAAAATCTATGGAGCCACACGCGAACGCGAAAGTTTGAGTAAACTTCGCAAAGCCTGGACTACGAGTAAGGGCTCTGGTTATCTATGTAGTAGTATGAATTTCTGCAAAAAAGATTCCGATTGCGGCTCCGGCAGCACGTCCTACCGAGTCTCAGCTGCGAGTGTTGTTCACCTGTTTAGACAAGTCCGACGTGCTGCCTGTCGCAGCACGTGTAGCCAACCTCGGAATCACTCTCGACTGCGGAAGCAGGCAGTGGCTGCATTTCAGATGTGTGTTACCTGCAATCGCGACCTGCATCCGCAGGCTGCGACCGAAGTTCGAATAGCAGCAAGTTGTGGTTCTTATACTATTGCTAATGAAGTGGATGAATACCGAAATTCATTATCATTCATTTTTTCGTAGTACCAGTCGTCGTAGTTACCATTTAGCGCTTTTGGCGCGTTTTTGACGTGCTGATAGCGAATTTTTGCGAAAAGGAGTTGGCAGCACTGCTATGGTCTATAATTCTATAAATCAAAGTAGGTACATATAGCTTGAAAATTGTTTTCGGTTTTTCTTATTTTAACTTCATTTTAAACAAACTTGTACATATCAGAACAGTTTTAGAAGCGTCATAAATTACTCTGGTGAAGATAACATTTTTATAAATGAGCTTGGGAGAAACTGAGTGTATTCGTACACAACAGGTATTCGTATGTATGAGCTGTCGACATCCTTCCGTAAATTTATGGTCACGTGGCCGATTGTGAACGGGAGCGAGTATTGAAAATCTATGGTTTAGAAAGCGGGAGGGCGGTTAGTAGTTCATATACTTATTTTTCCGGATGAATTCAAGCATATCTGATCATGAGAGTGAGTGCTTACAATATTTGCGTGCACGTCTCTTAGAATCATGGAATTAGACAACGGTTTGTTAAAAAAAAATAGAGATCTATGAAGCACTAGTTTAATGGACGAAGATCAAACTGGCTAAAACTTGATGGCGATAGAACTCTATTGTTTGTACATCAATTTTTGGATATTAATAATAGAAGAAGTGCGTTTTTTTAGCTTTTTAAATCGTACATGTCATCCACAGTCAAAGTCAAAATGTTTATTTAGTGGAGATATAGGTAACATGTGGATGGTAGATTATTATACATTATTATGTGCAAAATTATCATTCTTATATAGGTATGATTAGTTCTGAGTTTTTATAATTTTTATATATTATATTTGCACAACATTTGTAATTTAAAAACTTATCTATGGAATTATAAATCTTGTCTATTTATAATTTCTTAAGTCTCGTATTGTATTGGAGGACGATATGGGCGGCCAAATTAGCCAACTAGCGGCAAATGTGTTAATCCGCTACCCGATTCTTACAACGGGCTTGCAAATGATAGAGAGTAAAAATCCGGCGTTCCTAGCGATCGGAGCCTACAAAACACTGGGGCAAGTAGTAAAGTAAGTCATAACTCTCCCGCCATTTGGAATATTCCCTTCGGAGGAATGTGGCGCGCTTTCAGCGTAGTTAGGAGTTAAGAGAGATCTTTGCATAATCACTACGTCGAATATTTTGAAGAGCGACGGGTGAAGTTCTACCCTGTAGTTGAATTTGGGATTTTCACTTATTAACTTTTTGAAGGATACAAACTGTACCTTCCAGATTTTACAATTGTAAACTACGCTTTATTTTAAGTTGCGAAAGATAAAAATGGTTTTGTTTTTCTTGAATTGCTAATCTGGGTTAGCCCTATAGTTAAAGTTGTTTGTAATGATGGTCCGTATCGCCTCTTTTCTGCATAGAACACTAGTTCTGGATAATTTTGTTCGAAAGGTTATTAAAAAAGTACATACCTATTAAGCAGAAAGGGTGTGATTTAACGTTTACTAAAAGGCTCAAAAGGAATTAAAAAAAATTATATGCTACACATGGCTACAAAAATCAAGATGGAGAGCATAGTCAAGATTCACCGCCAGACTATAAGCTCTGTGACTTATTCAATACTCTAGCTAGGCACTGTACGCCGTACAAAGCTCTCTGATATTGAAGCCTATAAAATCTCATGCAGGATTACTTATAGTCCATTTAGTCCATTTATGGATCCAAAACTGGATGGTTCGATACTATTATGAAATCACCGTTATGTGTAGATAAGTCTTAACAAGGAATACATACCAGGCATTGTACTTTATGTATGGAACCATACAATATCAAAAATGTCTAAATTAAAGTCTATTCCATTTGAAAAAGAAAAATCTGTGTTTACTACTAAAAAAGTAAAGTAAGTTCGTATAGGCCGGGTGGCTAGCTCTAGTGACAGAGTTTTTAGGATGCCTGAAGGCCTCTGACTTGACTAAACAGTTGAAACAATCGGGACCTACAATTTAACGTGTCATCCGAGCCACGGAGTAGACTTAAGTACATGTTAAGGTACAAAGGATAAGCTTAAAACTTGTCAAAAAATACAGACTTGTTTAAAAAAAACAACGGGTTGCACTCCGGAAGTGTCGGTAGAAATGAAAACTTGATCACTGGCCTACTTGATATGAAATTATAGGCGTGTTGGACACGCAAATATTTGAAGCGTTTTTATTTTTATTCGTTTTAAACGCAAAGAAAGCCTGGGTAAATTAAAAATGGGGCTTCAGCCATGTCTACTCAAAAGAAATAAATGTTTTACGTATCGTTATGATTTTTGTTTTAGTACGTCTAAACAATTATACAATGAATGATTTCTATCGAAGTAATAGTGGCGCTGAGGAGACGGGAATCTCGTACTTCTATAGTTGTTGTTGAACAGTAGGCATTATATTTTCGCCGCTCGGTAGAAAGAGAGGGGGATATTACTTCTTTTCCTACGCGCCGGCGGTCTACTCTACCTCCGTCTTACGAATTTTTGATCATGTCACGTTTCTTAACGCGAGTTTAACATTTTTTTACCCATCCCAAAAAGTACACAATGCTATTAAAGATTTTCACTTCAAAAATACTACCCTTGTTAAAAAATAACCAGTAACTTATCACATTAACTCATTATAATAATGATATAGGAATTGCCAACTTTATAGAAAAGAGATGCCGTTGAAATTTGACGTAAATACTTGCTTGGAATACCAAGCTGTCGACTGCCGGACCTTTAAATTTGGAGAATATTTTAGGAATCCGTCGAAAATTATACAATGACTGAATCATCCAAAGTTCGACAGGAATCTTCACTATAGGTATCGCCACACAAGTAGACGGATGAGAAGTTAGCCGCAGATGACACTTCGGCGTGATTCGCTAATTTTTGCACGTGTGTGCACAATGCCTACACAAGTGGCGAAGTAGTGAGCACGGGCGTAGGGAGCGCGCGGGAGGCATGAGGTTAGCGGGCGGGTGTGCCCCGGCGTCCCGTCTCTCTGGCTCCCGCGCATACCTATATTTTGCCTTTTGCGCAGCGTTCTGCGCTAACTTCCCATCCGCCGACTTGTGTGGCGCGGATTATACATAGTATAAACAAAACCGCTATTTTTGTGTGTCTGTCTGCGTATCCGTTTATATTTTCTAAACTAGACAACAGATTGCAGACTTAGTATTAGTAACATTACACCTTCAAAGAAATTCTCTGAACCTCGTCTCCTGAATAAATACAAGGATAATCCGGCTGGAGGGAATTCAACAAGTGCTTCAAACAAAGGGTGTCTTGTATACCTATTGTGATCAGCATAGATTTGGAATTTGACAAAGCGTTTGGATCTTCCTTTGAAGTAGACAGTATAGTCCTACGTAGTCTCTATTTGGCCTTAATCGCACTAGGTTTTCTTTTTTTAGGGTTCCGTACCCAAAGGGTAAAAACGGGACCCTATTACTAAGACTCCGCTGTCTGTCTGTCTGTCTCTAGGCTGTACCTTATGAACGCTTATAGTTAGAAAGTTCAAATTTTCACAGATGATGTATTTCTGTTGCCACCATAACAACAAATACTAAAAACAAAATAAAATTAATAATTAAGGGGGGCTCTCATACGACAAACCTGATTTTTTTTTTGCCGTTTTTCGCTCTTTATTAATAATGGGAACAGGCAGATGCTTGAAATTTTCACAGAATATTTAGTTGTATATTTTCATTAGTAATAAATAATAAAACTAAAATAAAATTATAAATTAAGGAGGGCTCCCACACAGTACGGAACCCTCCGTGCGCGAGTCCGACTCGTACTTGGCCGATTATTTAGCCATCTCATTAAGTGACCCTCTTTCGATTTAGTACAGCGACAACCCTACTGGCTAGGTTCTATCTGCTTGCCCTGTACTATGCCGAAAGGGTGTAATTAAGACCATCAATTTAATTGACTGTAACTATTTGATCAAGTCGAATTTCAAGAAAAAAAAAAAAGATTTTTCATACTAAATTGCTAATCGGCATCGACAAAATGTATTTCCAGCAGATTTGTTTTGTTGAATTCCGGGTTGAAACTGAAGTATTTTCAGTTTATAATTATTTCAAAATAAAGATATAAAGGTCCTTTTTGCGTATATGTGGCTAAATTAGTCATAGACAAGAAGAACTAAAAATAAGTAGAGATCTTGCTAAAAAGGCATTAAAATCCCATTTGCGTGAAAATGAAATCTATACCAATATTATAAAGAGGAAAGATTTGATTGTTTGTTTGTTTGCATTGAATAGGCTCCGAAACTACTGAACCGATTTGAAAAATTCTTTCATTGTTGGGAAATCAATTAAAAAAAAATCAAACACAATCCCCGGGTGTCATAGGATATATTTTTTTTAAATTAGGGAGGCTGCTAGTATGAAATATGTTTAAAAAGAGGAATATTGGAAAAAGCTGAATTGCCATTCATATACGGCAAAAAAGTATACTTATTTTTAATCAAATCAAAATAGCGAACGTTTTCAAACAATACAAAATATACAAACTTTACCAAAAAAAAAAAATTGGATCTCCAATCAAAAAACGCACAACGAGTATTTATATGAAATGCCCACACTACTTTGATGTGACTTATAGCTGTAATTTAAGAGTGTTAAATTAATATCTCTCAGTATAAACTGTGAAGATATATTACGTTTACTTAACGTAGGTATAAACTGCAAAAAGACAAGAGCGTTTTATAATGTGCTTGCTGAAATAGTTACTGCGTACGCAATACGCATGTTAACAGGAGATAGGGTTTGGAAACTATAAGGTGTTTATCCATTTGAACCAAAGACCTTGCACCTTACTATAGACGGTGCATAAATAACCGTAAAAAGGTCTGAGCGAGCGGGTTCCAGAAGTAGTTGTGTCTCTTTCAAGCTTGTTTAAGCCGTGAATCAACTAATTAACGCAGTCCATATAAAACTGCCATCTTACATTCTGTGTTACCAGGCCTAAACATTAAGGTATTACTCCTACTCAGTAATCATAGATTATTTTTAAAATACGACGAATTAAATATTACTTACAAGAACTGTAGAAACATTTAAAAACGTTTGATAACTAACGAAATTATAGAATTTTCTGCTATTTCCACAAACCCGAATGATTGATAAAATTGATGAGCTGGCTAGACGTCAGGATCGCTCTCGCTCCGAGCGGTTTCCCTAACTACAACTTGTTAAGGAAATAGCTAGCTTAAAGCTATGTAATTAGATCTCATTTTAGCTGAACAAACAATTTTAGTAAGCAGCCTCAGGCCAAGCAGCCTCTATTTGAAGTGGACTGAGGCAACTTTACTTCCTCTTTTCGTTCAGGGCGATGCGTGGCCCAGGGTAAGGCTGCCTCTATATTGGAAACTTAGGTTATCACTCGATTACTCACATCAGCTTTTAAGAAAAAAAAAATTATGTACTTGAAGCAACCTTATTAAAATATTTGTAACATCAATTTTTTAAAAATGATTTCGCAATAAAAATAGTGGATATAATAGGCATGTGATTAAAAAAACATAATTAGCCCGTCAGATAGATTATCAAAATATATTAGGCACGTATTTTTTGTTTGTCAATTAAACAGCAATATTGATGAAGTTATAACACTTTAAAGTTATAGTTTTGTCGGAGAAGTAACGTCACAACCCCTCTCCCGAACTTTGACAAGGTTTATTTTTGTCATTTATTGTTTGATTGATAAAAGAAAAAATACGTGTCCAATATTTTCTAACTCGCGTGATAATTTATAACTCACGGACTAATTCTAATAAGGACTTTTTTACCCAGTGGCCTATGCGCCGGGTCAATAAAAAAAGCTGTTCTCCAAATTTGGGAACAAATCGAAGAAAAGTAAAACCTATTATACCAGTTATCGCTTGACGACCGCTGGATCCTTGGTCTAGAAGTAATAACAAACAAATGATACTAATTGTAGGTAAATTAAAGAGATGGATACGAAAATCAAGATCTAGAGGACTTGGGCTCGTTTCGCCTCTATACCATATCCATCCATCAGCCATAAGAAGTCCACTGCTGGACATAGGCCTCCCCTATGGATCCCCAATAAGCAGGTTAGAAGTTGCTAGCACCCAACGCGATCCTGCGTTCGTAATTAGGTCATCCGCCCACTATGTAGGTGGACGTCCTACGCTGCGCTTGCCGGTACGTGGTCTCCACTCGAGAACTTTTCCACCCTATCGGTCATCAGTCCTCCGCGCTATGTGCCCTGCCCACTGGGATTTCAACTTGCCAATCCATTGGGCTATGTCGGTAACTTTGGGTCTTCTACGGATCTTCTCATTTCTGATTCGATCTCGCAGAGAGACTCCGAGCATAGCCCTCTCCATAGCTCGTTGGGCTACTTTCAGCTTAGGTATCAATAAGAGACCACCAGAGTGATAATAAGAGTATTTTATATATTACACTTCTAAATATTTAATTATTAATATTACAAGGAGAAATTACATTCGCGTGAGATATAAAATTTTTGTTCTGATTTACCGCCGACTATAATTTATTCAAACGTTCCCAATATAATATGAAATAAAAATCGGTCAAGTGCTAGTCGGACTCGCGCACGAAGGGTTCCGTATCGAATGAGAGCCCCATTCCTCTTGACGGTATTAATAGCGAGCAAAAATCTCCTAAAATCACGTTTGTTGTATGGGAGCCCCACATATTTTTTTTTAAATTCTGTTTTTAGTGTTTGTTGTAATAGCGGCAACAGAAATACATCATCTGTGAAAATTTCAGCTTTCATGGTTCATGAGATACAGTCTGGTGACAGACAGACGGTCAGACGGTCACATCGAAGTCTTAGTTATAGGGTTCCGTTTTTACCCTTTGGGTACGGAACTTTAAAAACGTAGGAAAACCACATTAGTTTCCATAATAAAATATCTACCTACCTGACACAGACATATATTACACAAGTAGGAATTAGATAGAACGACGTACGCAGATCTAGCGGTCTAGTGTTAAAATAGTATCTACTATATTTCAATAATAAATAATAACAGACTGAAATATGTATTACGAGAGATTGGGTGGGCCAACTCTATACATCAAATCTCATGATTCTGCGTTTTAGGCAGCACCTGTGTGTCTATTAATATTTTTATTTAGCATCCAAGTCACTGAACGCGTAATTTAAGATACCTACAAGATTTTTCGACAAAGATTTGATACACAAATATTGGCTACTAGCTTTTGCCAGCGCAATATTTTGTTTTTTGTGCTATCCTATACGAATCTTTTATTTTTCCGGTACAAAAAGTAGCCTCTGTAAATTTCTAACCTTTGAACTAATACGAGCACATTAGGTAATTTATGAAATTAGTAATGACAAGAAATTCACGATTTTATAAGTTATTATTTTAGTGATTTTATGTCTAAGAGAGTACCATATTCCAAATAAAATGTGTTATCCCTTAATTATCATATGAGTAGCACAGATAAACAAGCCGCTACAAGAAATGTACCTATGCTTCATTTGTCAAGCAGTTTGGAATTTATGACGGAACAGATTTATTAAATACATATCGTTTAAAATATGTTAATCGCCGTATTTCAGTAAAAATGTATGCACATATATGTATCCCTAATATGAGACACAATCAGACTCTAATATAATAATTGACATTTTAATTTAAACCACAGCAAAAACCAGTCATCTATTACGTGTCAAAAAGTTCACTGACTTACGACAAAATGCATAAAAACAAATGACTTTTTTCGCGGTTTCATGATTGGTTCAAAATAAAAAATACTCAAAGTGATTAATACAATAATATTCTACAATATGAATATGAAGTGTTGAAGTGCTTGTATAATAACGCTACTATGTCGGTCCGAGTACAGGAAGAGAACTCCAAGGCTCCTTTAAAAAGAGGCGTAAGACAGGGAGACGTAATTTCTCCGAAACTGTTTACGGCTACTTTGGAGAACGCCTTCAAGCTCCTGGAATGGAAAGTGTTCGGCATCAATGTCAATGGCGAATACCTCACTCACCTTCGGTTTGCCGACAATATAGTAGTCTTAAGATGAACATGGACAAGACGAAAGTTATGTGTAATTCCCATGTTGTACCCACCCCGATCTCTGTTGGGAACTCGGTTCTTGAAGTCCTTGACTCGTACGTCTACCTAGGACAAGTAGTCCAGTTAGGTAGGTCCGACTTCAAGAAAGAGGCCAATCGCCGAATCCAACTCGGCTGGGCAGCGTTCGGAAAATTGCGTAGCGTCTTCTCGTCCGACATACCTCAGTGCCTCAAGTCGAAAGTTTTCGACCAGTGTGTGTTGCCAGTGATGACTTATGGCACAGAAACGTGGTCTCTCACTATGGGCCTTATTAGTAAGCTCCAAGTAGCCCAACGAGCTATGGAGAGGGCTATGCTCGGAGTCTCTCTGCGAGATCAAATCAGAAATGAGGAGATCCGTAGAAGAACCAAAGTTACCGACATAGCCCAACGGATTGGCAAGTTGAAATGGCAATGGGCAGGGCACATAGCGCGGAGGACTGATGACCGATGGGGTCGAAAAGTTCTCGAGTGGAGACCACGTACCGGCAAGCGCAGCGTAGGACGTCCACCCACAAGGTGGACGGATGACCTCATTAAGACCGCATGATCGCGCTGGATGCAAGCCGCTTCCAACCGGTCTTATTGGAGATCCATAGGGGAGGCCTATGTCCAGCAGTGGACTTTTTATGGCTGATGGATGGATGGATTCTACAATATGTCTTTCAATAAAAGTCACCGCATAAGTATATAACAAAAAAAACGTCTATTACGTTATTAAGCGCAGACCTATTTTCAAAGCTCCCTTAATCCATGGTCAAGAAGCACCCAATAAATTACATGTGCTCTATGAACCAAAATAAACATTATTATTATTATCCGAACTAAAAATAATAGTACTCAGCATAATCGCTCTCCCACATCGAAACTGAGAGGCGTAACATAAATCAGATCCATAATAATATCATCGGCACGTGAATGTATTGGATCGGAACAACGCGCGGATCTGTGCTTACAGCTGGACACACACGGTCATTTCAACTGATCAGTTAAATTTCTCATACACATTTTGACTTCTTTAGAACCTATTGCATTGGACACCACCCGACAACCCACGTTGTCGGGACGTCTATAGCAATGTTCTGTTGACTCCGATTTTGGTTTTCACTTCAAAACCGAGAGGCGTAAAATAAATCAGATCCATAATAATTTGACCAGCACGTGAAAGTATTGGATCGGAACAACGCGCGCATCTGTGCTTACAGCTGGACACACACGGTAATTTTAACTGATTAGTTAAATTTCTTACACACACTTAGACTTCTTTAGAAGCAACCGCGTTGGACACTACCCGACTACCCACGTTGTCGGGACGTCTGTAGCAATGTTAGATGTTAGATTTTGATTTCGATTCCGATTCACATAAAACAAATCAATAATAATATCATCGGTACGTGAAAGTATTGGGTCACGCAGTTTTATGCTTAAAGCTGAACACTTACGGCCATTCGAACTGATCAGATAGCTGAACTCATTATTCAGGCCAATACAAGAACAAATAAATATGTATAGAAAAAAAAACTGGTGTTAAAATTGGCGGCCTTATTACTTATAGCAAACTCTTCAAGTCTTCCTTGGATGAAAATAAGTTTATGAGTTAAATTTCTCATTCACATTCCAACTGGGTTAGAGCCAACCGCTGTGGTAGGTAGAGTCAACTGTAAATCGGTTTATTGTCGACTCCTATTTGGTTGAAGTCGATACCCAAGTATGCTACAGACGTCCCAACAATGTGCCATTAACACTTGACTGCTTGGACCCAACCACCGGAATTGGCTCTAACCAAGTCAGAGTTTATACGAGGAATTTAACTGATCAGTTCCAATAACCGTGAGTGCCCAGCTTAAATCACTGGCCATGGAGAGAATCTGGAGTTTATACACGCTTGTGGAAAAACAGAAGACTTTCTTAACTCTTTGATCGCGTACATTGTGTTCACCTCACGCGGCTTGTACTCACTTATTATACCTACCGTAACAACTTTTTAACCGACTTCAAAAAAGGAGGTTCCTTCTCAATTAGCTTATATATCTTTTAAGTAAGTTTGTAACGCAATTATCCGGCCAATGACTAACCGATTTTAATGATTCTTTTATTGTTTGGTAGATCATACTTCATTAATATATTTTTCGCCAAAATTGCAAAATCGACTTCAACAGTGTACTAAATTCTAATAGCTTACACGGATTGATGCAGTAAATTTCACAGAATTGTTAATTTTCCAAAATCGACTAAAATTTTAGTTGGTCCGTGGACCAACTAAAATTTACTGCATCAATCCGTATACTGCATCAATCCGTGTAAGCTATTAGAATTTAGTACACGGTTGAAGTCGTTTTTGCAATTTTGGCGAAAAATATATTAAATTAGTCCATTACTGATCGTATATCATCCATATGCCATTCTTCTAAGGTCTACCCCATTGATATACTCGTAAAAAGAGGCGTCAACCGTCATATTATGTAAAAATTTTGTCACTGTACGGTCATATTGACACAGTAATATTACCGTGATATTGAAGTGAACAGTAACCATGACCGCGTGCTATCTACCCGAAAAGAGTAAGAGAGTTAGCTGGCCGGCATAATCGCATTTTTCACTTCTAATGTATCATATACAGGACGTGTTTCAGGTATATTCAAAGCACGGTAATGGTATCTTACAGTATTGTGACTCGGCCCTATCCTTGAAATATAATATATCTATAATATAGAACGTTCCACGCGCTAGGGCTGCCCACCATCAGTATTTCAATTTCATTTAAGTAATACTCCTTATCTACTTGAGTTTCTTTCTAGTTTCTAGCTATTGTCATTATTATATTTATTCATCCATCAGCCATAAGAAGTCCACTGCTGGACATAGGCCTCCCCTATGGATCTCCAATAAGACCGGTTATTATATTTATTACATAAAGTAAATTCGTAGTGAATGAAAGAAAAAGAGTCCAAAAAATACAAATTGTGTATTTTAATGTTTTTAGGGCTACGTGGTAAAACGAGGAACCCTAAAAACATAAACCCTTATATTTACAAATCCCCACGATTGACACACCTTACGGCTTGCTGCGACTGACTAGCATACCGAGAGCATACCAAACTCCGAGGCGCGTAGGTATTATTTGCGTTTTGACAGTTTGTATGAGGACAGTATCCCGATACAGTTAGATATAATTACCATATTCAAGGGGTGTATTAAGCTTATCATTATGCACAACGTTTTACTATGACAAAGTACAATAAATGTGTGTTGCTATTATCACACAAAAACCAATTAAATCATCCACATACTCATTATCCGCAGCCTTCTTTATCCCACTGCTGGGTATTGGCCTCGCTCTTAAACCATCTAGGTACCTCAGTCCTTTGCCAAACGTGTCCTTCGACGATATTGATGGTAATAAATCCAGAGAGTATTTCAAGGAAATCTAAATGCACAAAGTAAGTGAAAATGAGAAAAAATGGTACCCTACCCGTTTCCCCTCTTTCCGTGGCGGTGGAGGAAGGAGGTCCAAGTGCGAAGGTCGGGACTGCTCGTCTTTCTTGGTGGCAGTCTCCTCTACAATCACTTGGGTGGTCGACGCCGCCGCCTCAGAGCCACCGCACTCCGACACAGCTTCTGAAAAAAAAAACAATCGGCTCCAGAAACACTTCATTCTCAATCCATAATGGTACGATTCCACCGGGAATCCACACATTTGTTGGCAATGGCAACTTATTGGTTTCTGTCAGTCTCTGCCGTGAGAAATATATTTGTAGTGAAATTAGAAATGTGCTAGAATACAGGGTTATCGCTTGACCTGTACTAATTTAAAAGGTAATCAATATCATAATTATGAACAAATATTACCTACTATGCGGCCAACCCGAAAATCGAGAAAAAAAACATCAGTCGTTCCATACAAATTGCAAACGATTAAATGTATGAAACAGCTGATATTTTTATCCAATTCCGTAGTGGCTTCGTAGGAAAAGCTGTTCATAATGATGCTCTCGATCACGTCCTTTCGGCCTAGTGTACTGCACTTCGGCCTAGTAACTGGTGTACCTACCAGTTCTGGATAACCATATAACACATGTGTTACTCACGCGTACAAGTTTTACTATGTAAACTTTATGTGCCACACAGTGGATAACAGTTGGCGATTCCGGTGGAACCATGCCTTTGGAAGAAATCTAAAAACCCATTTCCCATATGCTTACTTAACGTATCCATTGAAACGTACAGAAGCGTACGAGAAATGAGATTCCGCATTCGATAAGTACACCAAAAATTCTCCGACTTGCAGAACGAAAATAAACCTGAAAAGGGAGATAATGTTTTGCAGGTATCTCTTTTGCGCATTCGTACGTTTATTTACGTATATGCATACGTACATTATATTATTAAACGATATAAAATTACCATGGAAGATTTATAGAAAAAATATGTAATTTGATATTAAATTTACTATTGAATTATTTTCTAACAACGCTGTATTGTATTAACTTTTCATTTGACGAAGTTTTTAGAAGAAAAAAACTATAATGCCTATTGTTATTTTTATATAACTTCGTCAGATTAAAAAGTTATTACGACATGTTTGAGGAAACAAATGCAACTGTACGTTTTTATTACAATGACTAGCGGTCCCGGTGAACTTCATCTCACCATCTGTCAAGTGTCGATGACATTTTGTACATGCCGGAAAATTTTGTACAGGAAAATGAAATCCATGTTGTTGTTATTTTTCTTGCAACTGTTATAAAATTTCTCACCGTTTAAACCTTCCCTTAACTTCCACAAATATTTCAAGACCAAAATTTGCCAAATCGGTTCAGCCGTTCTCGAGTTTTAGCGAGACTAACAACCACGATTCATTTTTATATAGATTTAGATAAGATAGATATAGATTATTTTACAAAATCATGCTCGATATTTTTTTAAAGTTGAAAATGTGAGTGCGAGTGAGACAGCTGCCAAACTCTACCATCCCCTTTAAGAGATGATTTATATTATAATAGGCGGTGTACGGGACGGGCCCGGACGGAGCACGGACGGCGCATTTTCCATACAATGTGTGTAGTATCCGGTCCAGGCCCGGACGGAGCACGGACGGGGCCCCGGACAGGATAGGTACAACACAAAATATATGGAAAGTACGCCGTCCGTGCCCCGTCCGGGCCCGCCCCGCACACACCCGCAACCCGTTCTAATATAAATAATCCCTCAGTACAAAGGTTCCTCCTACTCACCCTCAGTAACATCGCAAGGATTACGAAAACATTTAGTTTAGCTGCGAGGCATTTCACGCTTAGAAGGTTCACCTGAACCCTAATTCAGCAAACAGACGAAATTTAACTAAAATGTTTGTGAACTATATACCTACCTACATGGTTATCCAGAACTGGTGTGCTAAGCCAAAAGGAGGTGATTCAGACATCTTTACGAATAACTTTTGCTATAGGGCCAACTCGAAATTCATTAAAAAAACAGTTGTTCCATACAAAAACGCACCTCGGAATTTACAAAATGTATGAAAAGCTGATTTTTGTATCTCGAATTCCGATTTGGCCTCATAGTAAAAGTTGTTCATAATGATGATCCTAGTCACCCCTTTTCGGCTTCGTTCAGGGCAAGTAGATAAACCTGTACAAGTATTTTTGCTGCTTTGCTAAGATTGTCAAAAAACGTTCAATTTACGGTTGAAGACGTCAAAGCGTGTGATGCTTTGACATTTTCTAACGCAGAAAAAAAACGCCAAGGCTTAGTTCAAATACGTCTGATTTTAGTAGGATTGGCCCGCTGTTTGATCATGAATTTGTGATAAAGCCCTGAAAGTTACTGTTTAATATTTCATGTGTCAAAGCTGGCTTAGACTTAGGGAGCAGTCTCAAATTTGTTCTAAGCAAATATGTACTTATTGACACGAGTTAGACCACCATTTTCTAATTCCTACGATTTGCGAGTAAAGAAAACAAGTACACGGCATACAGGCATAATCAAAATTGTAAATATAATTATAAGCTTATTTATTGAGTGTGGGTACATACATTATATGACAGAGGTATATGGTTACGTTACGTTTATTAGAGTTCCATACCCAAAGGGTAAAAACGGGACTCTATTACTAAGACTCCGTACGTCTGTCTGTCACCAGGCTGTCACTCATGATAGGTGACAGCTAGAATGTTGAAATTTTCACACATGATGTATCTCTATTGCAGCTTTAACAACATATACTAAAAACAGAAATAAAAATATATTTACTTAAGGGGGCTCCCATACAACAAACCTGAATTTTTAGCCCTTATTCGCTCGATATTAATAACTGTGGAAAGTTGATGCTTGAAATATTCACAGAATATTTAATTGTATGTTTACTATAATAATTAATTATTAAATTAAAATAAAATAAATATTTAAGGGGGGCTATCATACAGTACGGAACCCTTCGTGCGCGAGTTGGACTCTCACTTGGCTGATTATTTTTTACATAGGAATGTTATGCAGAGCCATTGACTAAGGGAGTACTTGACTCAAGTCAATGACCCTCTTAATTTAATTTAGGTAGATAGATACTTATTAGTATGAATTTATCTTATCTGGAAATATTAACGGCTTTCTATTTGCAACTTTCAATAGATAAACATTGAATTTTTGAAGCATTTAACTTAGAGACCCATATCCATCGTCTGATAAATATTGTACCTAGTAAATAGCTACCACTACATAGTATAAAACAAAGTCGCTTCCCTGTCTGTCTGTCCCTATGTATCTATGCTTATATGTTTAAAACTACCCAACGCATTTTGATGCGGTTTTTTAATAGATAGAGAGATTCAAGAGAATGGTTTATATGTATAATACACCTGTGCGAAGCCAGGGCGGGTTGCTAGTATAGACATAATTTCAAAATTTTAAATCCCCGGAAGACCTTTACACAGCCAGGGTTAAAATAATTAATCAGTCCTAATAATTTAACGGATCATTCGAGCCACGGTAGCGCTCAATAGGCATGATGACTGGGTCACGAAAACATTACTATAATTAGTTCGTTAGTTAGATTATCAAAAATTAATTTTCGCAAAAAATGGCAAAACCGCCTTCCATCGTGTACAAAATTCGAATATTTCGCTTGAATTGTTTACATTATTTTAGATTTTTTTTTAAAAACGACTCAGCTGGTTTCTGTGAAATTTAAATGGGACCACCTCGGGAGTAAACCATTTTGAACTAAAGAATAATTTTTCAATTCGGCGAAATTATCGATGAACATACACAAAAAAAATACATACAGACGAACATAAACCTCCTCCTTTTTGTAAGTCGGTTAAAAAATTTAGACACGTATTTTTTATTTTGTCAATCAAACAATAAATGACAAAGATAAACCTTGTCAAAGTTCTGGAATGGGGGCTCGTGACGTCACATCTTTTCACGTAAAAGTGACATTACACGAAACTTTAACGGGCTATATCTTCGTCAATTTTTGTTTAATTGACAATAGAAAAAAATACGTGTCTAATATTATTTGATAGTCTATCTGATGGACTAATTATATTTTGCCACCACAATATAAAGGAATGTTAACAATAACGAATACAAAATGACGTGTTTATTACTTCATACTTTTTCAGATATATTTAGTTCTATTTGAGCAGATGAAAACGCGCACAGGTAAAGCCCATAAATAAAGGTAGCCGCCGTAAAGTATGACGCGGCTCGTAAAGCTGGCTAGTACACGATGCGTTGGATGTCATAAAACTACGCATAAAGTTAATTATACCCGCATTGAACAAAAATAATTATGTTACATAAGGCTGGACTCTACCAAAGCGGGGCTGGATGATATTCTTTATCGTGATATGTCCGCGCTTGACCAGTAACTCGACTGATATAAATATTACTTGTATTAGTTGATTCTTCGCGTGATAGGTATTCTATAAATCCAATAATAAAAGTGACATAACCAGCTACAACCGTATACATAATTCGAATAGTTCGCACGAGTCGATGTAGTATTTTTTTCATTATTTTTGAATTTTCAAAAACGACACAGCCGATTGCATCAAAACTTAAAACTCCTTTTTTGAAGTCGGTAAATGATACTACACGATTCTTCGCGTAATATGTGTAGTCCTTAAGCCTATTGTATTAATGCTTGATTTGGTTATGTATTGCGGTAATTCTGGGCCCCACTAAAGCGTGGCGGAGTGGAGTGGTACTGAGTGGAGCCACTTTTACTTAAGAAAAAAGAAAACAAAACAAATCTCTGTTCTGTTGTGTGTTTGTTTGTTTCTGGCCAAGTAAACATAGCATTTATGCAGCGAAGTGCCGGATTACTTTAGTCGAAATAGCTCATTTCTGCAGATCTCTGCTCTGCTCGCTTTTGTGCAGTCTGGGCTCTACCAAAACGCAGCGGAGAAAGTCAGAACTGGACAAGTGTCATAGGCCGAACGCCTATTGCAGAAATGCAACATTAGCTTAACGAAGGACCAAAAACGTCTCCATCGTGACTGTATTTTGTTTCTCACCAAGTAAATATGACATTTGTGCAGTGAACTTTGTTATTTAGATATTTATTTATTTCAGCAAGATTATATACTTGTAATTACAATCAGAGCCTATATTTAATTAGTTTACAGTTACCTGTCACCCTGTTATATGGGGCATAGCTAATTTATTACCCAAGCAAAGTGAAGGTCTTTGTTTCAAATCGACGATTTTGATTTCGTCTTTTCGGGTGTTGATTTTTGTCTAAAGGTCACATTTTTCAACGAATCTTGGTACATAAATTTTACATATTGCACCAAGCTAACGAAACCAATTTCGAATTATAATGGATTTCCATTGTCGTCGGTGATTTTTGATTGGGGGTGTTTTTTCTCTAGAAAAGAGGGAGGTATGCTGTTACGTTAGTTATCAGCCAATTACAATAATATTTCGCAATATTGTTTAGTATTAAAATCCTAACAAGATTTGCGAGTATAAAACCGATTTGGTTTTAAGAGCGAGTCGAGATATAGGCATAATAAGATTCAGTTGAACAAATGTGTTGCTCGATCGGTCTACTGTTTGGAGGACTACTGGTAATAAATCATGGACTACAGTGCTCCACACAGCTTGCTTCGCTCAGTTTTGGTGGAGTCTGTGTGTTTTAAATCATCCCCAGGCAGGCGTTGAGGACAAGTCGTGTCACGAGAACGTAAGCAAGGTGAGATTATGCGTTTCAAAATTCATGAGTAAAGACCAAAGGGAATGCTCCATATCTGTTTCGAAAATTCTCAAACACGAATATCGGGTTTGTGTGCCGAGGGTTCAGTCACAAAATATGGGATTTTATTTCGTTTAATATCTTAAATTCTCACCCGTATTCTTAATTCCGTTAAAATATACTACTCTCAACAGGAGACTACTTTTAAATATTTTTTTTACTATTTTAAAAATACATGTATGTTACCAATTAGGCAGAATTAAGAGTATTCTAAATAAAAAACTCATCTGATTTTGTTACCGCCATTTATAAGGTCTTATTTATGCCATTTTAGCCGCTTGTCGATTGCGCGATTTCATATAATCACTATCACTACATAGTATAAAACAAAGTCGCTTCCTGCTGTCTGGTCCCATGTATGCTTTATACGAGTATCTTTAAAACTACACAACGTATTTTGATTCAGTTTTTTTTTTAATAGATAGTGATTCAAGAGGAAGGTTTATATGTATAATACACCTGTGCAAAGCCGGGGCGGGTTGCTAGTTGAAAATAAAACATCACTAAGCCTGAATATCCAGAAGACAAACAATGCATTTGTATTTTTATAAATTACAACCTATATTCATTCTTATTTAAGTCTTTTGATTTGACGGAGTCGATCTCAAACAGTGTTCGAACTATCTATGATTTGATCCATGATATCAAGACGCAATTTTATTTAGTATTTTCATCATACATGATACGAGTATGATTAAGAAATGTTTCGTGTTTCTGGAAATATCATGCTCATGTATCTGAACTTGTAAATATGCGAATGAGATAGCACTAGTACGGCTACAGGGCGTTAACCCTTTGTCTCAGGCAGTGGGTACGGAACTCTAAAACAAGCTAACGTACTGAAAGCGAACGTAGAGACAATTTTTCCTTTTTATCTTGGAGTAAAAAGTTGTGTGTCGTCTGTCCGTGTTAGTGTCTCCTTCCCCTGAATGGCTTTTAGAGAAAGGTTAAGTTTACCCCGAGTTCAGCGACAAAATACTAAAATTCTTAAAATAGAAAACGTTACTATGCTTTTAGGGTTCCGTACCCAAAAGGAAAAACGGGACCCTATTACTAAGAATCCGCTGTCCGTACGTCTGTCCGTCTGTCACCAAGCTGTATCTCATATAGCTGATAACGATCTCTATAGCTAGAACGTTGAAATTTTCACAGATGATGAAGGTATTTCTGTTGCCGCTATAACAACAAATAGGTACTTATACTCGTAACAGAAATAAGGAAATAATTAAAGGGGCCTCCCATACAGCATATCTGAATTTTAAGCCGTTTTTCGCACGCCATTAATAACGGTGACAGGTGGATTCTTGAAACTTTCACAGAAACTTTAGAAATAAATGATTTAATGAAAATAAAATAAAAATTTAAGGGGGCTCACAAAAACCTAAAAAGTTTTACTAAAATGTTTAAACTAAAACGATGATTTAGTTTCTCCAGACTCTGACTGTGAGAGGCTGTGAGAGCCGTAGTGGTTTAGTGGTAGTAACACCCGGCTTAGAATCGTGATGTCGTTGGTTCAAATCCCGGTCTAGCAACAATGAGTTCTTTAACCCATTCACTGCCTTTCTGAATAGTAACGATATTACCCAGATGCCGCAGTTATTATTACAGTTTAAAATCAACCATCGGGCGGTCTCGGCGTGAAAGTTAAAAAAAAAATGGCCGCCGATGGGCGGGATCGGCGCTGAATGGGTTAAAATTTGTTTACGGATTTTCAAATTACTAGTTTTTCGGTGAAGGAAAACATTGTGAGGAAACCTGCATATGTCTAATGTCTATAGTAAAAATAGATTTGAATCCACCAACCCGCACTGGGCCAGCGTGGTGGATATCTTCCTATCACCCTTCGTGAGTAGGCTACGTCCTGCAGTGGACTATTAAAAGTATACGAATTTGACGCTAAACGGTTTAACAACCGTGTCTCTCAATAAATGTCATCCAAACCGCAACAGGGGGACAATTCTGTTAGCCGAACTCTTTACTGATGTGATACGTTCTTGAAACTCTCTCGTTTTTCTGACAGTTCCGACAGCTCAAATCTGTCAGAAAAACGCGACAGGTTCAAGAACGTGTCACCTTAGGAACGAGATCGGTTGACAGAATTACCCCTCGATTCAGTTGTAAAGTACTAACATAAATTAATTTATTATTTGTATAGAATACTGGCTCAAATAGTTGCATTAGCTGTATCTAAATACTCATCCAAAGGTGTAGTATTTCTAGTATTTACCGAGTAGTGATTACGTAGTAATAGAGCTCCAGCGAACATTTGGCACGGATTACTTTCGAAGTTTACGAGTTTCCACGCAATGATCATCAGTGGCGTGAAGCGAGGAACAAGCTATATCTTCATCTGGACAAGGTTATCCAGTTTCAGTAATAGGTTATGTAGGTCAGTCAACCACTGCAATGTCATAGAATGCAAATGAAACTATATAATATACTTATACGAGTACCATGGGCATAGCCAACTTTCAGTTTCATTAGGGTTTTACCAGTGATAAATATAATTATTTTACGCAAAAAATGGCAAAATCACCTTCTGTCGTGTACAAAACTCGAATATTTCGCTCGGATTGTTTACATTATAGATTATTTTTCAAAAACGGCTCAGCAGATATCTGTCAAATTTAAAATTGGACCTCCTCGGGAGAATACGAAAAAAAAAATTTTTTCGATTCGGTTCACAATTGGCGGAATAATCGATGAACATTGAACATACACAAAAAAAACATACAGACGAACATATAACCTCCTCCTTTTTGAAAATCCGTTAAAAATAGAACTAAAATAGAAAAATAGAAACTTTGACAGTGACAGTCGAAAACCATTCGCCATATTTGATTTGTTGGTTTTCTTGTGGTTTTCTTTCACGATTTCCCGCTATGTGGTATTTTTAAAATTGCCATGACCAGTACTATAAAAATTTGTATGTAATGAATAAATTTAAACGAATTTTGAGAAAAAAAGAAGTCATCCGTAAATATAAGTATACGTCCGAGGCGTTCGTAGTTAAAATAATCAGCCAAGTGCGAGTCGGACTCAGGCACGAAGGGTTCCGTACTGCATAGAAGCGAAAAACGGCTAAAATTCAGGTTTATTGTATGGGAGCCCCCCTTAAATATTTATTTTATTCTATTTTTAGTATTTGTTGTTATAGCGGCAATAGAAATACATCATTTGTGAAAATTTCAACTTCTAGCTATCACGGTTCATGAGATACAGCCTGATGACTGACAGACGGACAGCGGAGTCTCAGTAATAAGGTTCCGTTTTTACCCTTTGGGTACAGAACCCTAAAATCGATCCCCAGTAGTATAAACCTCGCGGCACATCTTCTTACTGAATTTTCGACTAGCTCTTGACCAATTTGGTTCATACATTTTGTATATTATCGGGTAGTAAATGATCGACAGCAAATTTCCTCTCTTTTTGAGGGCAACCCAAAAATCGCAGACGTAAAAAGAAATCCATTGATATATAGAGCCTGTGTAGGTTCTAAGTATCGTCAAGTATCGTTAATAATGTGATTATGTGACCTGTACTTAGAGGAGAATCGACATGTGGACAAACGAAAGCAAAATCGCCGAGCTAAAACAGAGACATCACTTCAAATAATCAGTTAGCGCAGTCAAGGTTCAATAGGTTCTAGTGATTTAGAGTCAGCTCTAAAAAATTACACGAATAAAAAGTAAAAGACAGTTCATGTTTATTAAAAACTAGCTGACCCGGCGAACTTTGTTTCACGCAATATCTTTAGAAATTATAGTCTATGTGTTATTCTGATGTATAAGCATTTTTATTGCAAAGTTTCATCTTCATCCGCTCAGTAGTTTTTGCATGAAAGAGTAGGTAACAAACATTCATACATAGGTACTCACAAACTTTCGCGTTTATAATATTATGTAGTAGTATTTCAAATACATATCTTGTATGAGCATGCATTGATTGATGTTTATAAAATGCCGTGCTAGTTTTATAAGTTTATGTTTTGGTTAATAGATATATTATATATATTTAATGAGTTCGTTGCAATTTGTACACGAATTTTCATACTACTGGCTTTTCAGTAACGGAAAACATCGTAAAGGAACCTGCACACGTCCGTAGAAGAAATTGGATGCCACTTATGAAGGCACTAAGCCACTTTGAGGCAGCGTAGTGGATATGGCTAAATCACACTTCAGGAGTAGGTACAGTTTTACCCAACAGAAAAATATTGGAATATCTCTCTACAAGTGTCATAGATATCACTTACTGACTGCTGAGCGCATTAAACACGTACTTACTCACTTATTGGATAGTTTAGGGCTCGCTTTATACTACGACTGAGCCTTTTTATATCCCGGTGTCTTTGTTTTCTTATCAGGTGAGAGTAGTTTGATCGGAGCGCTTTATAGTATAGGACTGCGTCCTGCTTAGGTTTTTCTTTGCAGTTGTTGAATCAGAATCAGAATAACATTAAATTTGTTGCTTGAACTGTGTGTTTAGATCTAACAGTTTATCCTAATAACGGTCATGCAATATAGGGGTGGTATAAATATAGAACTAGACGACCCGCCCCGGCTTCGCACAGGTATATTATACATATAAACCTTTCTCTTGAATCACTCTATCCATTAAAAAAAACCGCATCAAAATCCGTTGCGTAGTTTTAAAGATTTAAGCATACAGACAAATAAACAGACAAAATTAGCGACTTTATTTTATACTATGTAAGGATAATTATATACTATTTACCAATTAAAAATACTAATACACATGCCTTCTACTAAATATGACATGAAAATAGACCAAGAGTTACAAATATTACATAGTTATATACAATGAAAATAATCCTAAATCTTATTTTCTAAGTAGGTATTGATTTTTAAGGTTTATTAGCGCAGGGGCAAAGTGGACCCTGTATAATACTAATACTGATTGCCAGTTATAATTTTAAACCTTGTTCTTTGAATCAAATTTAACATTTTGGCATAAAGAATTTCGGTGTCAGCAATTCTTATCTCTATTTTGACACTGAGACCGACACCCGCATTGTTAGACCTTGGTGAAACTTTATTGTTTAACATTTATTACCCCTTTCGGAAAATAGATTTGGCACAAACATTCTTGAAATCTGTGTTAAGATTGTCAAAATTCCTTATTGTCACTTAAAATGTTTACTAAGTGTAATTATTTGACAAGGAAATTCAATTCTTGAGTTGAAATAAAAGATTATTTCTAACCGATTTTATTGAGCAGCATTTTTTCATAAGCTATAATACTCTATTTCATAAATGTTGTCCTCAAACGTTGCTGTTAAAATTGGAGTATAATAAAAAAAAAGGAAGTTCATATAGGCTGGGTGGCTAGCCCTGGTGTCAGAGTTTTTACGCCGCCTGAAAACCTCTGACATAGCTAAACGGTTAAAACAACGGGAACCTACAATTTAACGAGTCATCCGAGCCACGGTAACGATCAAATATTTATTTTAGAAATTTAGACAAAATAACGCTCAGTTGGAAAATGCCACCCGCGGTCACTGGTAGTATAATAAAATGTACAAAAAAATATGCTTAACATTTGTATTAGGTTCTTTAAAATTGATTGGGGAACCTGATCACGCGATCTGGATTCTGTTTTTCAGGGCTTTACACAGAGCTTTAGAATCCACATAGCTCCAACCAGTTTGGGTAGTTTTGACCTACTTTTTTCGTCACATGGCAACCCTGATCTCGGGCTCTTACCCAATGCGTCGTAAAGATCGAAACGTCAACACAACTGTACTAAAACGGACGTGCAAACGCGACTTCACTGAATACAAACGTACTGAATATAAACCTAATGGAGGCCTTTTTGTGACTGCGTAGAGACCATCAATCAAGTGGCAAAAAGAACTTTTATAATTTTTGTCATTTAGAATGTCAAAAAAGGGCGTTTAGTTTTGGTCGGGAATTCGGCATATTGTTAAAAAGCTGATTTTAATTTGAAATCTTTTTGGCTGTTATAAATCGTAGAGTCATATTGAGCTATTTGTTCAGGCGATTTTTTTTTAAATTGAGACTTACTGTACTGTATTCACTCCCATGCGATCTAAAACAGACAGTCTTTATACCTCAAAAGGCGTAGTATATGTTTTGCAGTGGGATATATTTATTTCCTTCCGATTTTTTTGTCGTCAATTCGTTTGGTCGTGGAAATATGGCGTACTCGTATTTATATAGCGAGTTGACACCAAACCAATTAATTCGGTAAAATCTGAAAGTGCTACTTTGCGCGCACTCGTCAGATGACGAATAAGTCAAAATGTAATATAACTATTTATATTTAAATATCACCTAATATGAGTGAATGTAAAACAGAACGGTAGTAGCTTTTTAGGGTTCCGTACCTAAAGGCAAAAACACGGGACCCTATTACTAAGACTCCGCTGTCCGTCTGTCTGTCACTAGTCTGTATCTCATGAACCTTGATAGCTAGAAAGTCGAAATTTTTACAGATGATGTATTTCTATTGCCGATATAACAGCAAATATTAAAAATAAATATTTAAGGGGGGCTCCCATACAACAAACCTGAATTTTTAACCGTTTTTAGGTAGCTATTAATTACGGCGACAGGTAGATGCTTGAAATATACACAAAATATAAAGTTAAATATTCACTTTAAAAATAAATAATTAAAATGAAATAAATATTTATGGGTTTCCATACAAAAAACGTGATTTTATTGCTCGATATCAATAACAGCAATAGGTAGATGCTTGAAATATTCAGAGAATATTAAGTTGTATATTCCCTTCAAAACAAAATAGTTAAAATAAAATTTATTAATGGAAATATATGGTACGGAACCCTTAGTGCGCGAGTACCACTTGCACTTGGCCGATTAAATATGACAGCATGGTTTTAAAATTGATATTCAAGCAGTCTAAAGTCTAAAGTAGGTAAGTCCATTTAGACACGCAATGGTTTTATACCTATTTAAAATTCAAATGTCAGAAGTATTACGATACTAACGTTAGGTTTATAGGTCACTCGACAAGTTTACGTTATCAGGTTATCACCTTTAGGATCGTAAAAGGACCAGCATTAAAAAGCTGCCATTGAAGGTTTGTAGACGTCGAAGTGCCTGTCTAAGATAAAACAATAATGAAATACCTCTATCATAAATCAGCTCCCTTTTATTCAAGATGTATTACTAAATGACGGAAATATTCGAGCATATATTTGTACTCATTATTATGACCAAAACCTATATACCTATTCGCGAAAAAATCATGCTGTCCATATAGTGTTATTACTAAGGGTTATTTTCAAAAGATATTAGTAGTTACTTATGAAACATTGAAATTTATTTTCGCAATTTTAGGGTTGGTCTCATAGTAAATGTGAGTTATAATTATGAGTACAATGATAGACCTTATTCCCAGCGACAAGAAAAACGTAGTATAAAATAAAAGTATTATGCGTGTTTGCCGTGTCAAAAGTAAACAGAGAAAAAACAGTAAGAACTTTATAATACTATTTTACACACACAGGTGGAGAAACCCAGTATAAAAAATTCTGTACAAGTACCTACTTGTATTAAAATTGTTATCATTTACTATTTTATACATAAATACTTGTATAGTAGATAAGCAAAACTTTCGCTGTGCAGCAATCGCTTTTAGGCATCACAGTGCAATGGTATTACAATCGCAATGCGTAACACAATTTAGTTGCAAATGCATGAATATTTTTATATGAATCACAACCAGTCATTTCAGATACTTAAGATTACCTTTTGTATGACTATGATTATTGATACTTAAATTAGTATTACGTGTTAGAATCGAATAGAAACGGAATCGATCGAATACAAGTAAAGGAATGCAGCCAACATTTACATTTCACATCGTTTCAGTATCTGCAAACAGAGATTATGCGAATATCAAAGTAGATATCGTACGTGATCGCTCCGATTCAGATTCCAATGTGTTACAAAGAGATATGGTAAATATGTATGCATGTTGAGTTGGCTACAATTCGATTAGATTCCGATTCTAAAATTGTGATTTTAAATTCGTAAATTTAAAAGCTTTTGACAATTGGAAGAAAAACATCAAATGTCACTGTCAGTTGTCAGTCAGACCCAGGATCTAATCAAACCTTTGGAAGCGGCGTTGTCACTGACGGAAGGAGCGGCTTCTTCGGCAGCTGATGATGTGGATGGAGCGGGCTGTTCTTGAGAGTTCACTTGCATCTTGTGGCAAACTTCGAATGCTTGCCCGACGGTGCGCACGATCCTCATGGCTTGACTCTGGAACAAAGATATATTAAATTTAATAGGAGTTACTTTAAAATTAAGCCGTGGGGTGCCGGCAGAGTAGAATAGCACCCCCCTCTAGTACCAGGTGTCGTAAGAGCCGACTGAGGTACAGCGGAACCGACTAATGGCGGTATAACCATTCGACTAAAACGTAGCTAAAATGGCACAGGGCAGGGATGGGGAGCAGCATCCCTGTCGCGAAGCTACGTTTCTGCGATCGCCACCACGCCTGCCCAGCGCGGCGATTATGGGCAAAAACCCCAATATGGAAAAAACAAGTAGACCAGGCCCCCAGTCCCCAGCAGCTCCGCTAGCCCGGGGCTACGGTAGCGGCCCCGGTAACGGCGGAGAAGGGGGTGCTAAGAATCGCTGGCAGACGCCCGGCTACCACTCCTGTAAACGACGACTGGCCCTGGTAACACACAACGTGCGCACGTTGAGGACTGACGAGAAGATTGCTGAGTTGGAAGAAGAGTTGAGTAGGTTGCGTTGGGATATTGTGGGGTTGTCTGAAGTCCGTAGAGAGGGGGAGGACACGATAACCTTAAACTCCGGCAACCTGCTTTACTACCGGGAAGGTGACCAACGGTCCCAAGGTGGTGTTGGTTTTCTCGTTCACAAGTCCCTCACCAACAACATTATTACCATCGAAAGTGTGTCAAGCAGGGTGGTATACCTAATACTCAGAATATCCAAGAGGTATTCGCTGAAGGTCATTCAGGTATACGCACCGACATCGTCACACCCAGATGATGAAGTGGAGACTATGTATGAGGACGTAAGTCGGGCCATTCATATGTCTAAGACCCACTTCACTGTTGTTATGGGGGACTTCAACGCAAAGTTGGGCAGAAAAAACGACGATGAGCTGAGGGTGGGGCAATTTGGATATGGGCAACGGAACCCTAGGGGCCAGAGGCTGGCTGACTTTCTGGAGAGAGAGGAACTCTTTATGATGAACTCTTTCTTCCAGAAGCCGCCTCACAGGAAATGGACCTGGATGAGCCCTGATGGTTCCACGAGAAACGAGATAGACTTCATCATGACCACCGAGAGACGAATATTTAATGATGTCTCCGTGATCCACAGGGTGAAAACCGGCAGCGATCACAGAATTGTACGAGGCACATTAGATATTAATGTTAAGCTCGAAAGGTCCCGCCTGATGAAGTCCACGCTCCGACCTACTCGTGAACATATCCAAAACCCCGAGGACTTTCAGCTCGAGCTCTCGAATCGTTTTGCTTGCCTAGAGAACCTTGCGTCGGTGGACGAGATCAACAACGGGCTCGTAGAAACTGTCCAAACGGTGGGTGCTAAGTTCTTTAGACCCCGCCGTTCAAATAAACCGCAGAAATTCTCCGATCACACTGTAAATCTCATGGCCGAACGACGCTCGTTAAGATTGCAGTCTTCCGATGATGCAAAGTCATATAGGCGTCTCAATAGACAAATTTCGAAATCCTTGCGGCACGACATCCGTCTTTTTAATACTGAACACATTAAAAAGACAATAGAGCGAAACAAAGGCTCCAAAGTGTTCGCAAGAGATTTGTCTATTGGGCAAAGCCAATTGACAAAGCTGAAGAGAGAAGATGGAAGTATAGCGTCGACCAAGGCAGAGGTATTAGAGGAGATTGAAAGGTTCTATGGACAGCTATACGCTTCGGTCGCTAAGCCTGTTAGCAGCGCGGCCAAAGATCCAAGAGCCAAGCTGACCCGACACTTCACCGAAGATATCCCGGACATCAGCCTGTACGAGATTAGAATGGCCCTGAATCAGCTTAAGAACAACAAGGCGCCGGGTGATGACGGTATCACATCAGAGCTTCTGAGAGCGGGTGGAACACCGGTACTAAAAGTCCTCCAGAAGCTTTTCAACACCGTCATCCTCGAGGGCATCACGCCAGAAGCATGGAACAGAAGCGTGGTGGTGTTGTTTTTCAAGAAAGGTGACAACACCTTATTGAAGAACTACAGACCCATCTCGCTTCTGAGTCATGTTTATAAGCTGTTTTCAAGGGTCATTACGAACCGTCTCGAGCGCAGGCTTGATGACTTCCAGCCTTCCGAACAAGCCGGTTTCCGAAAGGGCTTTAGCACCATGGACCACATTCATACGCTGCGGCAGGTTATACAGAAGACCGAAGAGTATAACTTGCCACTTTGCTTAGCGTTTGTGGACTATGAGAAAGCCTTTGATTCGGTCGAGACTTGGGCTGTGCTCGAGTCTCTCCAACGATGCCGTATTGACTATCGGTACATCGAAGTGTTGAAGTGCTTGTATAATAACGCCACTATGTCGGTCCGAGTACAGGAAGAGAGTTCCAAGGCGATCCCTTTAAAAAGAGGCGTAAGACAGGGAGACGTCATTTCTCCGAAACTGTTTACGGCTACTTTGGAGAACGCCTTCAAGCTCCTGGAATGGAAAGGATTCGGCATCAATGTCAATGGCGAATACCTCACTCACCTTCGGTTTGCCGACGATATAGTAGTCATGGCAAAATCGATGGAAGAGCTCAGCACGATGCTCGAAGGCCTCAATCGGGTTTCCCAACAGGTGGGTCTTAAGATGAACATGGACAAGACGAAAGTCATGTGTAATTCCCATGTTGTACCCACCCCGATCTCTGTTGGGAACTCGGTTCTTGAAGTCGTTGACTCGTACGTCTACCTAAGACAAGTAGTACAGTTAGGTAGGTCCGACTTCAAGAAAGAGGCCAATCGCCGAATCCAACTCGGCTGGGCAGCGTTCGGAAAATTGCGTAGCGTCTTCTCGTCCGACATACCTCAGTGCCTCAAGTCGAAAGTTTTCGACCAGTGTGTGTTGCCAGTGATGACTTATGGCACAGAAACGTGGTCTCTCACTATGGGCCTTATTAGTAAGCTCCAAGTAGCCCAACGAGCTATGGAGAGGGCTATGCTCGGAGTCTCTCTGCGAGATCGAATCAGAAATGAGGAGATCCGTAGAAGAACCAAAGTTACCGACATAGCCCAACGGATTGGCAAGTTGAAATGGCAATGGGCAGGGCACATAGCGCGGAGGACTGATGACCGATGGGGTCGGAAAGTTCTCGAGTGGAGACCACGTACCGGCAAGCGCAGCGTAGGACGTCCACCCACAAGGTGGACGGATGACCTCATTAAGACCGCAGGATCGCGCTGGATGCAAGCCGCTTCCAACCGGTCTTATTGGAGATCCATAGGGGAGGCCTATGTCCAGCAGTGGACTTCTTGTGGCTGATGGATGGATGACTTTAAAATTGTTGACAACTTTAACGATGTCTTATCACTTTTGAAGCTACGTGGCACAACACGTAATGTAGAATATACATCTAATGTAGAAGTGTCATTGTGTACAGGCCGTATCAAACTTCTTGAGGGCTCTGAAGTTATCTGGCGCAGCTTTGAGAGCTTCAGTCGAGATTGGGTTTTGCGCACTTTGTTACTTATATCACAGCCGCCAAAAAGACTGATTCGGCCTATATTTCTACTTTTTCAGTGTTAATTATCAGTTTTTCGATCTAGAAAAAAGACAAAAAAAATTAAAGACAAAGCCCAGACACAAAGTGAGCCTATAATGTTGTAATTGCCAGCGAGACCTGTTATTCTTTCGCTTGTTTCAACTCAAACAGTAGAATTAATCACCAAAATTCAATTACATTTATTTATAAACGAATTGCCGAAAATGAACTGAGAAATTGAAATTAATTGCGTACAGAAACATCTCAACGAAAAATTTAATTCAGTAAAGTATTACAGACACGTGTGGAATTCGATTACTTGACACATTACGCTGATTAAAAATATCATGAAAATTACCGCTAAAGGCATGGCGAATATATATTATGGAGAAGAAATTGGAGTGACATAATAATGAAGAAAGAAAATTAGGGACGTCGAAATTGTTATAATGAGATTAGAGTTCGGGGAATATGTGGCCAGGCAAAGTAATGACAAGTAGAGTGAGACAGTGATAATTGGAGTTAAATATTGTCAGATTGACTAAGGACCGGAGAACATCAGTGACAGGTGGAATAAGGCAGTGTCAGATGTGATATGGCAGTGGCAGGACAGGTCAAGGCACAGATATCTAATACACACCTAATAACAGATTGATATTGCTGTTGTCACTTGATGAAATTCTCAACCACAAAATATCTATTAAAGTTGCTGTCAGAACTGTCAAATACATATTGGAATTTGACGTTATCTTCATAAACATCCGGCATAATCCATCGAATTGAGAAATTCTCTTTCTAACTAGTGCCATATTAAATCTATACATCTCAAGATTTTCTCGATAGACGACACTATCCCTTTGGTATCTTTGTGGGTTACAGTGAGTTGTGGATAAGGCAATGACATACAGAGTACAGTGACAAGTGAGGTACACCAGTCACAGGTTGAGTAGCACAGTGACAGGTTGGCACAGCACATGCACAGGTACGGCAGTGAATTGTAAAGTATACTAGTAACAGTTGTAGTACGGCAGTGTCAGGTGGAGTAGGGCAGTGATAGATAGAGTAAGGTAAAGAAAGACAGATAGAGTAAGGCGGAAGAGGTGGAGTAAGGCAGAGACAGATAGAGTAGTCAGCAGGTCGAGTTATGAAAATCGCAGGTTAAACTTGATCATGATTGGCACAAGTCCAAAACAGCTGATGTTTATACCCAGCAGTTCAAAAGAGAAGGCTGCGGATGATTATGATGTACAGTAAGAACCACTAACTTGAAACGGATACATGTTCAAACAGATAGTTCTAGAGAAATTATAAATACACCGCGTCGGTCGTAGTACGTTTATTAACAACCAGAAACAGGCTGAGTGAGTTATTTATTACATAGTTCGTAACTGTGACCGAGCCAAGTGATCAATGTCAAGGAACCGCTATATTTCAACTAATAACTGGATGAAAGATCCACTATTTTTAACTGACGTTTTGATGGTTCTTCGAATTTCACGATCACACAACATGATTCCATTTTCAGTTTCTGAGAATACTGAGTCTGAATATTTTGGTTCAGCATATGAGCTATTTTTGAGCGAAGATAGAATATAAGTACCTACTAGACGATATCGATCCCTACGTATAAAATGTTGCTGAATTGCGAATCTTTTCAGAAGTTGGCTGAAAAATACTTTAAGTACTGTCACGAAAATTTTGCTATGGAAATGAAATCACAGGAAATCAAATCTAAATGTACGTGACTCTTTTGTATTGAAAGTTAGTGTAGTGATGTTCGTATGAAAATTAAACACTCCGTAAACAACGATTCAAAATCAAATCGTCTTACCCCAAATTTTAAACACTGTTTAATCATGCTATTTGTAATGTTGAACATTGTCTAAAGCGAGCGTAAATATTTTGTGGTATTGCTGGCTAATGTTATATTTTAAATTCGAATTTGGAATCTTGATAAATTTATGCTTTCATCAATTTCTACATAATTTCTATTAGCCCTACCATTAGTACAACAATGACTACAAATCTTTGAAAAAAGATTGAAAACTGAATAAAATGGTAAAATAAAATAGATCATCTCAGGGACTGAGATTGATCACTTCTAATCACCTATTTTCACAAAGAAAACGATCCATATAAATTGATTTCCAATCGGCGACATATCGCGTACATAAATACCTTCAAAAGAAGTCTTTCGGGAGTCATTTAATATGTACAAACGATACACGGTAAAGAGTTGCGGAACCCAAACCGGCTTCGATTTAAAGGAGGGTGAGAAATATGTTAAGGATACCGGTGCCATACGATAATCTCTCGATCCTCGCAAAGAGGGGATAAAAGAGATGAAAGGACTGTCCGCGTCCGCGTCTGCGTGGGAGATGACACATGTTTAATTATCTCCCGATTCGCTCCGCTACGGCCGTACCTATCCAAAAAAAGGCCAATTTACACGAGCAAATTTATTGTCTTATGAATGGAATAATATTGAGGCAAATATTATAGCAGTTCTCCCGAACAGTAGACCTCTCTGCACTGAACTGTAATTACTGAATCTTCATAAGGCAATATCAGTCTCTCTCCTGACTGATTTACTCGCAAGTCTTGTTAGGATTTAAATATTTAGTAATATTACCAAATATTGTCACAATCTGTTTATAAATAGCGGTACAGCAAATAAATATATTCCTTTTTTTTAAAGAAGTACCGCTTCAATCAAATTCGCCGATGTCGAAAGTATTTCATAAATATACAAAACCCGTGTACCAAGTTTGATTGAGATTCGATGAAAAATGTGACGTGTGGAGGAGAACCAACATCCGGACAGACTAAAACAAAATTGTCGAGTCAAAACAGAGACTCTCTATCACTTCGTTCGCTCGGTCAACAAACTTTTACTTTGCATCTTCCATATTTACAGAGTCCATACAGTTCCGTACTCCATAGTTACCGATGAGAATCACTTTTACAGACTTTTACATATTCTCAGTGTTGGAGCTAGTACTGTACAAAAGTGTCGTTGTGTAAACGATAAATAAATGGTAACCACGTTTTCTTTAATCAGAGGTTATCTGGAAGAAATCGCTTTTAGACAAGACCTACATTGTGCATTCCTTCTGTTGTTTTTAGGGTTTCGTACCCAAAGGGAAAAACGGGACCCTATTACTAAGACTTCGATATCCGTCTGTCCGTCTGTCCGTCTGTCACAGGGCTGTATCTCATGAACCATGATAGCTAGGTAGCTGAAATCTTCACAAATGATGTATTTCGGTTGCCGCTATAACAACAAATACTAAAAACAAAATAAAATAAATATTAAAGGGGGGCTCCCATACAACAAACCCGAATTTTTAGACGTTTTTCGCTCTATATTAATAATGGTACCAGGTAAATCCTTGAAATTTTCACAGAATATTAAGTTTTATATTCCCTTCAATAATAAATAATAAAATTAAAATAAAATAAATATTTAAGAGGGCTCCCATACAGTACGGAACCCTCCGTGCGCGAGTCCGACTCGTACTTGGCCGATTATTGTTCTTCTGATACTTTTATTTATTTTTGTGGTGTCATTGAGGGAACGATGTTTGGCCACCTTGTACGATGGCCATGTCAGAGGCCTTCAGGTGGCCTAAAAACTCTGACACCAGTGTGCTTAGCATACAAGACCACGACAAGAGTTTATCGTCGTGTGCAAAGGTGACAGATATATGCTTCATCATAACTCTGTCACGTTCTGACACGTCGATAGTATAATTTTATGGTCCTTATGCTAAGCCCGCAGGGCTAGCCATGACAATCTAATGAAAATCATAATAGAAGGAAAAGTAGAAGGACAGGACCACGGAGGGCATTTTTAGATCAGATCAAAGAAGAGGTAGATGTCACGTCGTACAAGGAGATGAAGTCACTGGCGGAAGACCGCGAAACGTGGAAGTTGCTCCACCGACAAGAGCCTCGCTCTTAAATTTTGAATGAATGAATGGTGTCAACAAAGTGTTATTTTATTGTTTACTAGCGACCCGCTTCGGCTTTGCACAGGTGTATTAACATCTAAACATTACTCTATCTTTTAAAAAACAGCATCGAAATCCGTTGCGAAGTTTTAAAGATATAAGCAGACAGGGACAGACAGAGCGGAAAGCGACTTTGTTTTATACAATGCAGTGATTAACAGCATTACCTAAAAACGGCTCAAAGGTGTTCGTATCTCTAAAAGCGACATCTTCAAGACAACCGTTAAAAAGGCAGATAATTTAAAAGTTCGCGTAAACGTTAAAGAAACATTTGATTTCATTTTCCTTAACTCATCGCAAGTTGCTCTGTGTGAACGGGCCTTAGCAGTTGGGATGAGATTATTTCGTTTTACACTTCGGCGCCTATGCTCGAAATCGGAAGAGTTGTAAATAATGTAGAGACACCTGGCGGTTCACTGGAACGCCGCAGATTGTTACGTAAAAGAAAGAAGAAAGAAAGAACGTTTATTTACTAAAAAACTGACAATGAAATACAAAGATATAATGATGTTCAATACCATAATTGTGAGTTTAAGCTGAGTGACAAGGTAAGGCAAGTATAGAGTGGTGCAGTGAACCCCAAACTAAGAGCGAGGCTTGTATCTTGGGGCTCGAGTGCGATGTAACAATGACAAAAGCAAAAATAATATACACCTAAAGTGCTTCAAAATTCGGTAAAAGGAAATTCAAGGGTAACCAACATTGACTATAAGTCTTGTTAATATTGTATGGGCGTCCGTACGTACGCGCGCATGTGTGTGTGTGTGTGTGTGTGTGTGTGACACACGAGATCTCATGAGAGTCAAAGATAATATTAATTTCTAAAAGTTATAACTCGAGACTGTAGCGCTCATAGCGTAGTTTGACTAGGTGTTTGTCAGCGATCATCGAAGTTAAGCAGCGTTCAGCACGGTCAGTCTTCGGATGGGTGACCGCGGGTGGCATTTATAACTGAGCGTTACCGTGGCTCGGACGACACGTTAAATTGTAGATCCAGGTTGTTGTAATCGGAATCCTTCAGGCGGTTTAAAAACTGACACATGGTGTCAGTATGCAATAGAGTTTGCTTAGGCCGAATCTAAGTTCTTGACGACTGTGATGTAATCTAACGCAAAACCCAATCCTAACTGAAGCTCACTTAACAGCTGCGCGAGGATTGGGTTATGTGCAGCTTGTAGCTAAGTTCACAGCCGCCAAGACGTTTGATTCGGATTATAAAGCTTACAGATACAGTTTTCGCACAATCCAGTTTGTAATCGTTATTAAGGAAATTGAGTAGAAATTTAGTATGAAATGGCAGAGTGGGGCAAGTGGCGCAGATACTAGACCATCGGCTGGAGCGTTGGATACCCGCCAGAAGATTACCGAGGTGATATCACGCTTGAACATTCACAGAACGATAGACACTGATAGCTTAATAGATACCATTTGCCATTGAATGCCTCGGTGGCTCAGTGGTTAGTGACCCTAGCTTCTGGGTCAAAGGGGCGTGGGTTCGATCCCCACCCAGGGCAAATATTTATGTGATGAACATAGGTCTTTGCTCTGTGTCTGGGTGTTATTTAGTTACTATATATAAAAGTATGTATTTAAAATTAAGTATATGTAGTATATCAGTCTCTGGCAGCCATATCACAAGCTATGGTTAGTTTGGGGTCAGAGATCGTGTGTAAGATGTCCCCTAATATTTTTTATTTATTTATTTAGTTCAACTAATTTTTGCTCTAATATATGTGACTACTGTTAGGTATGTACTACCGACCAGTGTTTACCAGTGATAACACTGAGACGTGGTCTCTTACTATGGGCCTTATTAATAAACTCCAAGTAACCCAAAGAGCTGTGGAGAGGGCTATACTCGGAGTATCTCAGCGAGATCTAATCAGAAATGAAGACACACAAGGTGGTCGGATGATTTCATTAAACCCCAGGATCGCGCTCGATGCAAGCCGCTTCCAAGCCGGTCTTATTGGAGATCAGAAGATCCATAGGGGAGGCCTATGTCCAGCAGTGGACGTCCTGGGGCTGATGGATGGATGGATGGATGGTAATCATAGTTTAGTAACTAAACGTATCAGGCACGGAAAGGCCTATACAGTAATACCTTCATATAGGTGTATAAGTATATACACATATATACCAACCACCCATCTTTTAAATTCTGACTAAATAAACGCAAAACCGAAAGTACCGTGTAACACTTAATTTGTGCCAAAAGTGTGTTTACTCATCCCATCAGACTAAACTTTAAATAAACTAATCAAACCCAACCAAACAAATAAACTTTAGCAATCAAACTAACTACATTTATGATTTACCTACTACAACCTCTAATAAGGGATTTCTTCAATAGAGGACGTTTTCAATGTTTGATGTCTGTACAGGTCAAATAAAATAAATTAATTTTGAGTCAGTAGTCCTCAAACAGTAAAGATTTAAATTATTTTCATATAGATTATTTTATTCTTTTGTATTATTTCTTTTATTATTTATGAATTATGCAACTGCTTTGATGTTCAGCCAAATTATATGTCGAACTTGGAAATGTATGCATTAAAAAACTGGAGCTGTCTTAGCATTGATTGCACTCTTCATCAAGTTTTACTAGAATCCTTTGCGAAAACCTATACGACAGCAATGGTCTCTCAATACGTAGATATCTGCCGGACTAGGATGCGCACGAAGTAATATTTCTTGTGACGTGTCAGAACGAGACATCGTTATGGCAAAGTATATCTGTCACTTTTTCACACGTTGAAAAGAGTTCTTTTCGTAGCTTTTTGCGGTCGCATGCTGGACTAGCTGCGCTCAATACTGTCATCCGCATTCGCGACGTCTTTTTAAAGGTTTTAAAGGTTCATCTCTTACCAGTGCACCCTCTAAAATCCACATTTACTAGGCTCTCATCACAGGCAGGAGATACTGAAACCGTATTTCATTGCCTTGGAAACAGAGCTCACTAGAAAATCTAGCCTATATCGAACAACGGACGTCTTGCGGCTTAACTGACGATAATAATGAACCCATAATGCCGATTTCCGATACAAAATTAGCTCGTTAAAATACTTTAGAGGAAATTGCCATTAGTTTTCGCTCCACTTGTCACGCAGCGAGCGCGATTCTTCCACGCAAATTGACATAGTGACAATAATTAGTTCCAACGTACAATAAATCTGTTCAGACACCTTTTGTTTCGGTACTCTGGGGTTTCATGTTTTATTGTCCTATCTATCAGTGCAGCAAAATCGAGAGTCATATCGATTTTGCTGCACTGCTAACTATATTATGGTACAATGTAATACCGTTGGTTTGAAGGTTAGGTTGGATCTGGGGCATAGACGAGGTACAGGGTCATGGTTGATTCAGTGACAGATTTTTTGAATGCCTTCCGCTTTAAGGTTTAGCGAAGGACAATGCGTGTTCGCCGCGAGCGCTGCGTGTCACCACATGCACACAAAACGAACACGAAAAGTCTTAGTTATAACTTTTTATTGAACTAAAATCAAGGTCCAATTCAAGTATTTAACTGGCAGTAGGTTTGAGCATTTGGATTATCTTTAGACCTCCAAGGGTCTGTAGATGATCCAATTACTTTTTAGGTAGCAGCAATTTTAGCTTAGGTATGTCGTGTTGTATATTTTTGTAGATATTATAGGCACTTATAACAATACTTAATACTTATAAAGTTATAACAATATATATTTAACAAAATACAACACTGCTAAAACTACATTTAAACTACTTCTACATAAAAGCAATTAGATTATCGACAGACCCTAAATACTCTTGCCATATACTTAATAAAAGAAAGTGTTCAGCTTATTATCACTTGATTCTGAACTCTTTCATATGATGGAATATCACCAGAGATGTCCGATTTCGATACATATAGCAATTACAAAAAAAAAATAAAAAATCTAATAAAGTAAGTAAGTAAGTTCGTATAGGCCGGGTGGCTAGCCCTGGTGTCAGAGTTTTTTTTTTTTTTAGGCCGCCTGAAGGCCTCTGACATGGCTAAACGGTTGAAACAACCGGGGCCTACAATTTAACGTGTCATCCGAGCCACGGTAGCGCTCAGTTGGAAAATGCCACCCGCGGTCACCCATCCAAGTACTGACCGTGAGGAACGTTGCTTAATTTCGGTGATCGCTGACAATCACCTAGTCAAACTACGCTACGAGCGCTACAAAAAATCTAATGGCTCGATGTTGAATGGCGTTCAGACTGAGACTGCATCAATTTGAGTTTACGAGTAATATGTACTTTATCTGTGTCCGATGCTGATTTGATATGCTGATCTAAACGCTTAAGAACATCTTCTTTTCTACAATTTTATCGGGAAAGTAGCCAAGAAAGAAGCCATTAGGTATCTGATTTTTTCATCCCTCATATTCGTTCGTCAAAATATTTTTACCTGATAAGTTAGCAAACTGAGAGGTGCGAAGCAATCACTCAACTTTGTAAGATGTCCTGTTGAAAGCTATTTGCGGGAATAATAACAAACTTTGACATTGATAGATGATCGGAACACATAAAATTAATGGTGTATTGGTTATTGGTTAATACACTATTATTAAATTAAATGAAGCAAACATTTTAGTCGTTGATGTCGGAATTTGATGAACAACTTTGCAAAGTTTAGACCGAAATATTGTGTTCAGTCATTTTATGGGCTAATTTTATTTATTATGATATGTGTGGTGGCTTTACCAGGCATATAAGTAAGATATATGCCTCCTACCAGTAAATATATATAGCAAAATAAAAACAAAAGGAATAGAAAGAAATGTAATACTAATACGAAGTCGGGGCCTAAAATAGACATTAATTTCCAATGATTGAGTTTTACGCTCGTTTGACAATTTATTTGGACACATAATCCCCATACTAAAATAATGAATTGCCTGAATATTACAATTCCAATGCTGTCATTTCAATCATAATTTGTTCTCTGGTCTAAATTAAACGTCGATTGGTCCACGACATCACAAAATGACAGTCAGGCCGAGACAATGACCTTTACAGGTGATCATGATTGAGTTTACGCTCGTTTGACAATTTATTTGGACACATAATCCCCATACTAAAATGATGAATTGCCTGAATATTACAATTCCAATGCTGTCATTTCAATCATAATTTGTTCTCTGGTCTAAATTAAACGTCGATTGGTCCGCGACATCACAAAATGTCGGTCAGGCCGAGACAATGACCTTTACGGCTGATCATAATTTTTTTAACTTCATCGTGGAGAACACGTCAGTCTTCTATTTTGGGTGGCATCGTCACTATAACAGTGAGGTCGAAGAAATGCGGTTGGTTCGGGTTAAAAGCTTCTCTACGTGGTTAGAAAACGTCTCGGTAAATGACGGGGTTGGCACGTGCTTATTGCCTGATTCTCGAGACGCGAAAAAAATGTGGTTTGTAATTCTATGGATATTATGAACTGCATGTCCTGGCTAAGACACTTATGTTGTAGGTTGACATATGTATTTGTATATGGAATTCGAAGCATGGTTTTAGTTTATCATGCTTAAGCGTTTTTGTCAGATGCTTGCGTTTGATTAAATTAAGAAAGAGAGCGAGTGTCAAGTGGATCAAGCAATCACGATTACACTGTTTTTCTCTATCACGTCATTTTAAAACTCGCACTCGCATTGCATTTGTTCATATTAATCATCGTCTTAGTAACAAGGTACTCTTTTCTCCGCTGCTGGACATAACTCTTCCCTATAGATCGATTTATGACAAATCCGATATTTCCAGTAACATCAATTGGAAGTGGTTTGTGTCTATCGCAATCGTACTACACAAATCAGGTAATCTGTCTTTCTTGTCGACATTTTGTGCTATGCTTGCCGTTATGTTTCATTCGAAAAAAACTTCCCTCCCACCGGTCGTCAGTTCCACCCAGCCAGTATCCTTTTTCGAAATATGTTGGTCCATTTCATCCTACTCTTTCATCCCAGGAATGCTCCCCTAGCGCGGTAAATCAAACTATTCATAATACGGGGCTAATTTCGAGGTGAGAGAGGAAACCGAAGTGAATATCGATATCAGCGCCCACCTGTTACAACATTATGTATATTTAGTAAACAGCTCAACTTGAGCTCAGGGAGTGGGTAACCTTGCTTACTAAACCCCGATGGCAACTGAAATAACATTTCTTGCAAGATTAACTTTGTACTTGTCTATCTATATCTATCTCGTTTCTCTGAAGCGTTTTGCTTGTAGAAAAGGTTTCAAAAAGCTTTCGACCCAATAGTGGTAGGTCTGTGTAGGCCTATGTTCAGCAGTTGAGTGTAGTGCTATAATACAGTTCTGCGTACTAGCTGGTGGGTGATTCTGTATGAAAACAAGCGCGTAACGCACTCTGTGGTCTTAGTTATTAAGAAATTCGTGTGAAAAATATTTATTTTTCCAATAACATAACATAAGCCACCTGAAGGCCTCTGACATGGCTTAACGGTTTAAACAATCGGGACCTCCAATTTAACGTGTCATCCAAGCCACGGTATCGCTCAGTTGGAAAATGTCACCCGCGGTCACCCATCGAAATACTGACCGTGCGGAACATTGCTTAGTTTCGGTGATAGCCATTGACACGAGATGAATGAATGAATTACTCGTAGTTAGTAAACATTTGATCTTATTGATTCATCAAATTCACAGCTACCATAACATTTAGACTACCTACTATTTGGGGTTATACGAAGCGATTGAAAAGATAAATCTGTCGATAGACCTTTGCCCGATTGTGAAAGGATTTAGGAAGGGATGGACGATATATCTCGAGCTAGTTTGAGGGTAGAATTTGCGAATCAAATGTCACGGGATCCGGTCTGGCGTTGATAAATTACCTATCATCAGGAGCCTTTTGAAAACGCGTTTTTATATCAGTGTACCCACAAAGTATGTTTTTTAAATAATAATGATAAGCTTTTTTACAGGTAATTTTATTCGTTAAAAGTCATTGCGACCCTCGGTCTCAGCGGTTATGGAACGGACTTAAATACTTTGGTACAACAAAAATTGCTTATGAATCACATAACAATATACTAGGTATTGTTTAGGCGTCTCGTAGAGGTTACACGTGACCAGAATGCTGGTATCTACTTTGGCCAAAAGCTGAGTATTGCTAGTCATGCGATGCCGCCAGCATTCTGGCCATGTTTACCCTCTGCGACAGGGCTTTTAGAATAGTTTTATTTTGTTTTGGTGATTGTAGTATAAGTTGTTTTTCTTTTTTAATTATGTAGGTAGTTATAAATAATATTTTCTTTGTTCAATGTTATTTAAATTTGTGCAATAAAGGTATTGTATTGATATTTTAAAGATCATACCCTACATAGACAAGATTAGCACAGGACCGGGACTAGTAGCGTACAAAAAGAGTGGCCTATGTTCAGCATTGGGCGAATATTGGCTCACGATGATGATGATGATAATAATTTATGATAGTTTGTTTCATTACTTATGAAACATGTTGGGAGATGTCAGCACCTGGTTTCAGAATTTCTTCTCTGGGTGCTAAGTTGCTAACACATCTTTGTTTTTTTTTACTTTGATTCTTGTAAAAATGTTATCATTATTACACACTGATTATTATTTCTGCCATTTGAACTAGTTTAATCACTAACCCTTCCCTTATTAGTATCATCCAGTACTAGGCCGAACGAACGAAAGAAAAAGTGGAAATCTGAAACGTGCCCATGACGCCATGATCTTACCTATGACGTATATCGTTACCAGCACCACCAAATCGGCTAATGGATTGCTATTAACAAGGTGTCTTGTGGCTCGCCCTCATCATAAGTGATCATAAACACATCAGACTGTGTACCAATCATTCTTGTGTCTATTTTAAGCTTGGGAGATCTATTAACAATCAAATATCCTAAATCATCGCTGCCGTCGTCCTTTCAGCCATAGTCCACCGTGCTATGTGCCTTGCCCACTGACATTTCAACTTCCGCGCCAATCCGTGGGGCTATGTCGATAACATTGGTTCTTCTACGGATATCCGCGTTCCTGATTCGAATCCGAAATCAAAATCAAATCAAAACATCCAATATAAATGCTGTTAAAAATAAACTAATAAGTAAAATCTTTTGTTACTATGAAGAAACACGAAAACCTAATTTTTTGCTCCCAAATTTTCAGGATGACAATCAAAGTGCCAACATAAACTAAAGTTAAATTTGACTTGTGTTTATAGCCTGCCAGGAGGTATCTGTTTCATGAAGCTTCGTAAACTGTATTATTGTAGGTCACAAAATACGAGAAACGTCTCTTCTACACATTAAAACATGCTTGGCGCTTTGAACTAATTCTACACTACTTTTGTTGAGCTGTATAATACTAATTATTCTGTACTAGTGACCCGCCCCGGCTTCGCACAGGTGTATTATACTTATAAACCTTCCTGTTGAAACAGTCTATCTACATATTTAAAAAAAACCGCATCAAAATCCGTTGCGTAGTTTTAAACATATAAGCATACATGGAGACAGACAGCGAGAAGCGCCTTTTTTATACTATGTAGGGATGAAGTGCCTCAGTATATTACAAAGAAAACCTGGAGAGGGCCTTATCACCTAAGAGTATTAAAAAGGCTTACGACCTATTTTCAGACTTACCATATAAACACAAAAAACATATGAAAATCGGTTTAGCCGTTTCGGAGGAGTTCAATAACAAACACTGTTGATACGAGATTTTTATTCAATTATTAATTTTAGCTACGTTTGTAGGAGATGGTAATACGTTCCAAAAGTAAGTTTTATCGCGCATGATTCTTATATTAGTTTGAAACCACATCAAGAGGAAAATTTAAAATAGGTTCAACAAACATTGTCAATAGTAACCCAATTCATCAAACAATCACACATAAAGGGAATCACTACTCGCGATGTGATATTTTTAGCCCACCGATTGATCATAGTCAACACGAACCAATAACTTTTTGATCGATGGGTGAAATAAATAAACGTAATAATATCCTGTGAGATGTGTAAAATTTAAGAACTGCCGATTTATTGATTAAGTGATATAAATCTTTGAGAGTTTCATTTGCTTTTAAGAGTGTCTTATGAAACAGAAAACTTTTCAATCGACAGTTTTCCTTCAAAACTTAACATGTAATTGATGTAATCGACTTCGATTACATTTAAATTAAATCGAATGAAATCTTCACCAAAGCTCTGAATATGTACGCATATGCAATCTCCTTACGTTTATGCTTCATCTCACTCTATTAGCTCTTTGTATGTTGATTTAAAGCGTAAACGCATCGAGTGAATTAATGATAGCAACACTGTGTTTTGGTAACTATTCTAGTGCGTAATTCACACGTTGGCGGCACCGGTTCCAAAATACCCCAAGCAAACACAGGCACCGCGAAAGTTTTCCAAATAAATGGACACGACGACGGAAGTATTGCCCTTGACGTAAGATGACTAGGAGCGAAATAATACGCAAATATGTCACTGGAGAGCTCGATAAAAAAAGATACGCTTCCGCGTACGGCACCGGGGTCCTTGGATGGGGCCGAGGTAAATCAAAATAAACATGAAACAATTCCGTCACTTACACCGCGCCGGCCGCTACTCGGTCAATGATCATATATCACCTTTACCACATCACTCCACTCATTCTTGGCTTTCATGTATACGAGTTGGAACTTCTCCGGGTTGACGTAATTATTATTGCGGAGCTTTAATAACGTCTCTTGGTACAAGCCATTTTGATTTTACTGTTTTAAACAACAAGTCTACAGCGTGGTAATTCCATGAAACCATCGATATGATATCAAGATATTACAATTATTGCGCTGACAAATGATTTTACTGCGTTAATAAATGTCTAAATGTGAACATCGTCACGCTCTAAGTATATGGTTTTTGCGTAATGTTTGAGACGCGTTTGTATAAAGCAAAACCGTAAAATCCGACTCACCTCTAAATCAGAATCTAATCCATCTAGACTGGTCGAAAGCGGATCGGACCTCAACGATACCCTGTTCGGTCTTCGAGTGAGACTGTTGACACCCATGAGTTTATGTGACCGGCCGAGCGTGGCACTTCCGTTATGATCGTTGGAAATTACAATTTCGGGCTCCCGAAACGATAACTTTTTTCGTGGTCTCTCGCTGGCATCAGGCATGTGCACATCTTGATTACTGTTAAGTCTTTCCCCGACGGGGATGACAAGTCTTGATTGCAAGCACACTTCTTCGCTAGAATTAAAGTTTCTTTGCGGCATCGGTGATACATCTCTCGGGTAACTTCCACATCGAAAATCTTCCAACTCTCTGTCATACTGCTTCCCTGTCCCGACCGACATCGGCCGCGGTCTCACACCACCACCATATTCGCGACTAGAACCTTCCTCTATACGACTTCTGTGCTTCTTACGAACTTCACTAAATTCCGGTTCCGATCTGCTACTTTTCAGTCTTTCATGGTTTTTCTTTTCTTTCTGCTCTTGTTTCGTAGATCTCGGCCGCTGATGTTCATGTTTTGGTTTCAACGCTCCGCTCAGAGAGAATAGAGTGCTACGCGCTTTGAGCAGCACTTCTGTCGGGAGGTTCTTCAGGAGGTGTTCGTTACGTCGCTGCTTGTGCTCTTGGGACATTTTCGTATCGATGTGGGTTTCATGTAGTTGGAGAGGTTCGCGATTTGTATAATGTAGAGAGCGATATGCGCGCGCGGCCGCTTAGCTTCTCTGGGAACAACTGAAGTGGCGCGGTGCGGCGACGCGACGCACGCGGCTGCGGCGCGGCGTGCCGTGCGCGTGCGTCGCGCGTCCTCCGAATACCACAAATAAACATTCGCGTGTTTCCACTGCGCTTGCTTCTTTGTGCCGCCGACTGATCAACACAACATTGTAAGTGATAACAGCTCACGTCTGGAAACACTGGAGCAGCTGATGAGTCGTAACACTCCGCGTGAACATTATCTTCATTTCAACTCGCTCCGATTTTCAGACACTTCAAAGTTGAACAGCGGAGTAAAAGATTCCCGTCGGGAATCCGTTGGGAACCTACATAAGTCAAATTAACTGCTATATTTTGTAAAGAGCAACTAAATCAAATTATGTTCGCAGATACGACCGTTACATTACCCTGGAGATTACATTTACATAAGCTGAAAACCGCCACTTAACAAGAGTAATTTATTTGCCCTAGGTACTATACAGATAGCCCTGAAATGACTATTAATTTCGCTGGAATCCTAAAATTAGATTAAAACAGCGATAAAACAAACAAAAACATATTATATTGTAGATACAAATACTGGGGATTATAATAGTAGACGGTACAATACCTCCCAGTTATGAGGCCCAACTGCGAGTTGGTCTAGCCTCAATTTGGTCTAAATTAGAGAAGTTTTATACTAAAGAGCTTTATTATTGAAGTTGTTACTTATTTTGTGGATTTAGGAAACATTATTTTATATTAAAATGTAGTCGCTACTTAATGATAGAGTACTGAGTCTTTCCTCCATAAGTAATTGACTTCCGGGCCGAATTCGGTTTTGACGACTTTTTCCTGTTTTTTAATTAATATGCCTTTGGGTCCATAAAATTCATTTTATCAATCAAAAAACACTTGAAATTTAACTACTGAAAGTACATTAGAGAAGGTTTTATTTGGTTTTTGTTCATTTTTTATCTACCTGAAAATAAAACGGCAAAGACAGATGTACATAATTACTCGACGAGGTTTAAGGTTTCGATAAGTACGAGTATTATCGTATTTACAGACTGTATTGCCACGGAGACATACTCTCATTTTAGCTTACGTAGCTTTGTTAAACATAGCCAAGAATCTACAAGAAGTTCTTTTAAACTTTGTTGAACAATACTCTCCTAAAAGTTCCCAGTTATACTCGAAGTTGAATTCTTAAGTCTGCAGGTATTCTGGTTTCTAATAAGTAATTTAACCAACCCATGTAGATGATGACATAGTATAATTAATTTAATGGCAATTAATTATAAAAGTCGATGTTTAAGTATTGCGGTGTTCTCTAACTTTGTTAAATATCTGGAACTTTATATTAATTGTTACAATTTAACTGTAGAGCAAATTAAAGTTAATAATTATGAAGCGTGACCAAACTGTTGGCAAATAAGCCAATACTACAAATGCCAGTAGCTGGAACACTTGCATGCCTGTTTTTGTCATGTGTATTCCCGGCTTTATTGTGCTCAAATTATTACTATATGTACTAGCATACTGGATGCGCTACTTAGTGGGCCAACATTGGTCAACATTTAGATTATCTCTAGAATTTCAGTATTTTATGATAGACCTAAACCTACACCTAGTTTTTTTGTCGTTAATAAAATAATTTAACTGGATTTTGTTGATATTAATTAAGGCAGCTCTATCGAAAAACAAATGAAAACGAACTTAGACCAAACCAATAATTGAAATCGTTGGAAAAACAAACCATTAAATGAGACATCGGAGATATATTATTGTTTGATAGCCAGAGATTGGATCAATAATCAAACGTAGAGTATTTGTACTCTACAATTTGACCCAATTTATTTGGACAGTGAAGTTACTGACATAACCCAGCGGATTAGCAATTAGAAGCGGTAGTGGTCAGTGAACATAGTTCTTAGAACTGATGGTCGATGGGGTTGTGAAATTCCCGAATAAATACCACGTACTGAAAAGCGCAGCATAGGAAGTTCATCGATGAAGTAGACCGATGATTTAATCAAAACCACGGGAACACAATAACACTACCAGTCTTACTGTAAATTCATAGCAGGCCTATATCCAGTAGTGTATTCTATGGTTGATAATGATGATGACAACAGTGATTGGCGCGAAAAACACCGCGTTACGCGGTCGTACCCTATTCCCAACAATAATGGGGCTATAATCGTAAGCCATGTTAAAATGCTTTCCAATCAATTGGTGTAATTAAAGTGGCGCCGCAAACGACTCAACGCAAACAACTCAGTTACTTCTTGAATATTTATGGCGTTGGGAACGAGTGATCGGCGACGGTAATTGATTATAAAAGTCGAGTAGCTTGCGGACTCGAAGATTTATGTGGACTGTAAACAGGAGGTGTGCGTTATTGCGAAACGAGGGGAGACTGAGGAAACCAATCCGATTTCAAGCTCGATTTCTCAACCACAATTTATTTTTAGGGTTCCGCACCCAAAGGGAAAAACGGGACCCTATTACTAAGACTTCGATGTCCGTCTGTCCGTCTGTCTGTCTGTCACCGGGCTGTATCTCATGAACCATGATAGCTAGGCAGCTGAAATTTTCACAGATGATTTATTTCGGTTGCCGCTATAGCAACAAATACAAAAAACAACATAAAACAAATATTTAAGAGGGGCTCCCATACAACAAACCAGTATTTTTGGACTTTTTTCGCTCTATATTAATAATGGCATCAGGTAGACGATTGAAATTTTCACAGAATATTTAGTTTTGAATCTACTTCAATAATAAATAATACAATAATTAATTTCGAAATGTTTTTGTTTTTTGTAATAATACAATTAAAATAAAATAAATATTTAAGGGGGGCTCCCATACAGTACGGAACCCTCCGTGCGCGAGTCCGACTCGTACTTGGCCGATTATTTTAATCAATTGAGTGCCGAGATGAGTAATTGAGTACTACACAGGCGTGGTCAGTGTTATTATTGATATGGCAAATTGTCATAATATACGGTGATTCAAGTCGTGTTTCTGTTAAATACGGAAGACTTTTTACTAATATACGGCAATTTCAGACTGTCGTTGCACTTTTTCTCCCCCAGGATTCTGGCGAGCGTATACGGCAATGTTTCCCCAAATTGGCCCAAATACGGCATTTTGAAAGTAGAGCCCAGAATTTCTCGACAGGTTAGTAGGTATAGGTACGTAAAGATGTTTTTTTTTTCACGTAGATGGGACAGTATGGCCTAAAAAGTCCTGTAAGTTCCACATGTGTGATGAAATATGAACAAAATAAAGTTTTAGTATTGGAGTGCTATTTGACTATATCCAAAATCTGTCAAATTATGTAAGTACGAGTAAGCTGGATGAGTACAGCCGACATAGAAGAAGACAACGTCCCATTTAATTGTTTCCAAATTACTTTCTTCCTGAACTGTGACGCCATAAACATCTAACGAAATAAAACTCATCTACAATGAACCAGAAACTCTACATAAAATATACGCCAAGCTCTGATGTAATAAATTCGATATCTGGACACAAATATCCACATCGGAACAAAAATTTAACACATAAATTTTAACATTAGCATGACGTTTATAAGCATTCTTAAAATTTTAATACCAAGCTTCAGATGAAACCGTGGGCGTAGTCGACAGATGATCAGCAACAATACGGAGATATAAACTATCTCGAATTAGCCATTTTTAATTTAGTTTATTTATTATGGGAGGAAACGCTAGCTACCGAGACAAGCAGAGGCGTTAAAACGGGAAAGAAGTTAACCATTCGCGCGCTGTAATAGATTAGTGTTTTCCAGTAACTGAATAAAACTGGCAGCTTCCTCTATTTATTATACTTCCTCTATGTGAGTAGGTATGTATATTGTAAAAATAAAATTGGTAAAAGTATTTTTAAATTACCCGGTTTTATGTACTAAAAGCTAAAAAATAATAGCTCAAAAATAAAATCATATCATATCAATCTCTCCGCGGGAAGGGGGTCAAATTTAAATTACTAATTTGACCCAAAAAACGGGCAAATGTTACTTAAATAAAACCGTTTGACAATAATTAAATTTATTACAAAAAGAGCTACAACCATTCACCAAGTTGACCAAAGTAAGTTCGAAATTGTTTCTTCTAATTTAGAGATATTCATGAGCATGAATGATTAAATACTAATCCGGAGTTTATTTCTTATTAATTTATAAAATTATGATATTTGCGGCTAACGGGATTCCACATATTCAGTAGCTAGGTACCTACTCTGTAAAACATAATTATACTATTATCTTCAAATTGTAGTCAGACGCGGACTTAAAAAAATCGGCCAAGTGCGAGTCGGACTCGCGCATGAAGGGTTCCGTACCATATGTATGGGAGCCCCCCTTCAATATTTATTTTATTCTATTTTTAGTATTTGTTGTTATAGCGGCAACAGAAATACAACATCTGTGAAAATTTCAGCTGCCTAGCTATCACGGTTCATAAGATACAGCCCGGTGACAGACAGACAGACAGACGGACATCGAAGTCTTAGTATTAGGGTCCCGTTTTTACCCTTTGGGTACGGAACCCTAAAAAGCCTTTGAGTTTTTGACCTGTTTGAAATCCGAACAATAAGTACCTAAAATAAATGTGCTTTGGGTAGTTTCGCGCTTAGCAATTGTTCATCGTTGCTATAACATCTCAGTTATAAAAACTTGCAGGCGCTGAATATGTATTAATCGCAAGTAACACGTATTTTCTCAAAAAAAACAGAAGGTAGCCAGTTATATTAGATACAGAAAAGTAAACCATAATTTGCAAACGCTTACTAAATACTAATATATCAAAGTAAACTTTATAGCTAGAAATAGAAAGATAGGTACACGCCGCCAATTAAAATATCATGCTACAAGAATTTTGTTTACCAAGTAAAAACCGTCTTCAAAACCCAACACAAGAAGCAGAAAAATTACAAAATTACGCATAACTGCTTGGGTAATTTTATCACAAAATTATTTGAAACTGAATCCTTTTGGGCTATAGAAGTTAGACTAGGTTAGACTTAATAAAATAGAAGGAACCTAGAAATTAGCAACTGAAAATATCTGTCCGAAACACTAAATACCGAACGGATATGTCTCTAGACGCCAGATACATTCTAGGACATCATTATAAGTACATATTATTATAATTATGACTAACTTTTACTAAGGGAAGAACCCCAAAATCGCGAATAAAAATTAGCTATTCTACTTATAGGTAGAATATTTTGTTATGAATCGATTTAATTACAAACTTTTATTTACTTTCACCTGTCCTGTTGTCTGTCGTTCTGAAATAAAATCAAGTTTTTAATCAAGTTTCAATTGCAAGTTAAATTTGATCCACTTCCCGGTTACCGATTGAGATGAAATTTTACATACATGTGTAAATCGCGTGACAATGCAATATTATGATGACATGGTGCTGATCTGAATATGGAGCTGAAAGGTAGCCAAAGGAACTTAGCACGACACATCCTCATCGAGTTTGGGTAATTTGAATGATCTTGGCGAGTAGCTTGTCTTTTAATGGTAACCATGGTCTTATGATGGAGTTGGAAGGTGGTCATAGGAACTCTGTAATGAAACGACGCAACCCTATCGAGTTTCGGCTCGTTTGATTCGTCTTGGCGAGTACTTGTTCAGTAAAAGCTTGTATTAAAAATAAGGTGTTTTTTAATATAATACTTGTTTTAAATTGAAATATATCACATAAAATAGGACCAATGTATACTATATTATATTATATACCTGGCAGAGATCGCTTTTAGCGATAAGGCCGCCTCTTGTTACACGCTATACTTATAATGTTTTTGTTATCTGTGTTACTTGTGCTCTTTGTGTTAACAATAAAGACTATCTATCTATCTATCTATATTTTGTAACTTTTAAGCAAAAAATTAAAAAAAACTGTACGACCTTTTAAAAAAGATTGTTTTTACATACGCAGTACGCAGTGAAAATAAATGTTATAGTGGAGTCATTTTAATAGGCCACATTTGACAGTTCATGTATGCAAAGAAAAATATACCTTACACTAAAGGAATAAAACTCCAAGCCGTCTTCGAGAACACTTATCGGTCGTCGTCGATATTGTTTTCATGAGTTTTATTCCTTTAGTGTAAGGTATATTTTTCTTTGCATACATGAACTGTCAAATGTGGCCTATTAAAATGACTCTACTTTAAGTGTGTAAAGACGTAGGCTATACAAATTAAAGAAATATTTTACGTCGGATAGATTTTTACAAATTCAGCTCAAACAATTTAATCATAAATTATGCGTCTTCGGGGACCCTCATAAAACTGCTGTTCATATAAAACAACTGCCACGCTGGCAACACATGGGCTTAGCAACCCATTCCGTCGCTTCACAAAAGTTAAATACGGGTCCTAATATCTGCGCCCTGCTTAAAGCACATTCAAAATATAAAATCATAAAACCCTCAAATCTACTACCTACGTAAGGCTGTGTTCAGATGACAAAGTCTAGCTAGATAATAAAGATGTTTAGACATCAATTTACCTAATAAATAACAACAACAAAAATGGATTGTCTTTAGACCTTTACGGGTCTGTGGATGATCCAATTGCTGGTTATGCAGTTTTTATATGTGTAGTTTTAGATTATGGCTCAAGGCTTGTTTTTAGTGGTAGTTAATAAAAGCACTTAAAACTTTAAAACAAATCAAATATACAATCATTTATGCAGACAACTTAGCCATCAACCGATCACATGCGAGCGTCAACGAGCACTCAAAGCATTGATTTGGAATTTTTTAGGGTTCCGTACCTAAAAAGGAAAAAAAACGGAACCCTTATAGGAACACTTTGTTATCCGTATGTCTGTACGTCCGTGTGTCAAGACCTTCTATCTCGAGAACGGGCATAATTGAAATTAAAACCATACACGGAGATGTGTAGTATCTTGCAGTTGTGAAAAATCAAACTACTCGGTTGCAGTTATGAAAAATCAAACTACTCACAAAACACTTAGTATTTCGACACTCACAAAGGAATCTAAACTCATAAGGCACTTCCCATTAACTTAGAACTATAAAAGGAGCATTGTCTTAGAGTATCGGTACATAATATAGGCATAAATCTAAAAATTGCTCATTTTTAGTTAAATTACGTAAATATAGGGCCTAAATGCAAAACATGAGGGTCGAAATTAAAAGGGAGTTAATCGTATTATCTTATGAAAGGGCTTTACTGGTACAGGCTAAAACAGGGTTTTAATTATTTTTGCTCCGTAGAAATTTCGATTGATGACGAGAAATGTAAAACATAATAATTAGTTTTCCCCCTTTTTGTGCGTTATACGGGACAACTGACGCGATCGCGTGAACAATCGATGACCAGCTTCGCCCTAAGGTACGGAACCCTCGATGAGCGAGCTTTATTCGCACTTGTCCGGTTTTTTGATTTATGCTTCAGAGAAAAAGTTTCTAGACGCTTTGACTATTATTATGTAAAAAGTTCGTTTGCTGTTAACTAACTAAACAACTAAGCGCGTGCTTTCGTCGTGATTGCAATACACACACTCATTTTGCTACTTGGTATTTTTGTAATTTGTATTATACCTTCTTATGTCATAGCAAAGAATATATAATAATACTACGTAGTCATAGTAAGATTTGATAATCAAATGTAAACTTAACTCCGATTGGCTTGATTTTGGTTTACTGGCCAGTAAAAGTTGACCTTAGATTACTGTGATTACTGTATGTGATTGATCCATATTGTACCTACCTTGTTGTTTCTTTGTTTCTTTTTTTGGGTATTTTTCCGGCCTGCCGGGCTAGTACGATGGGGCGCCAAACTGTAATGTTAAAAACGGGGTAGCCGTTTGCAGCACCACAAGTTAAGAGAGGATTAGAGAACCTACCTTAGAAGATTAATTAGAGTCCTGCCTGGTGAATAGGATTCCTGACGCTACGGAGAAAGGAGACTAATATAGAAAACTAACCATAGTATTTACACATTTATTTACACTAGAGATAACACACTGCACTTTTTGTCTATTATGTCTTCATGAAGCGGAGAGAGAGAGAGTTAAGAATTTTGAAAAGAGTCCGTGGAATGTTGGCAAAAAAGGGGAGAGGGTAGCACTCAAAGAACCACGCTGGAGGCTGGCCCAGAATTTTGTGTAGTTGAGCTGGACCCGCCGATAGTGTGGCGCCAGCAGGGTAGCGCTAGGTGAGTGCTAGCGTGAAGACACCTGCGGTGCTGGTCTGTCATTTGAGGTGGAGACGCCGGCCCAAACCGGCCGACAGGGTTCGTCGACAGCGCCAGCCCAGTGCTCCAGGGTAAAGGGTCAGTGGCCCCAAAACAAGAGATCCTCCTGAAAGCAAAGTCAAAGGGACCGGAGCCTCTCACCCTGACTATTACCCGACGCTCATGCCGTTTACACTGCAGGACTCGTCCACGCAATCTAAACTCACACAGTCACTACATATTTTCATAAAAAAAATTACAAGACATGCACTCTGATGTCTACAAGATGACTTCCCTCTCAAGACTGCCCAATTTTACAAACAAGGATCGCTGATCCTGTCAAAAAAAGAATTTGAAAAATTCTTAACTAGAATTGTTAGTTGGCAGTGTTATCGTTGAAAGAGTCTGAATGTAGAGAAGCTAACAAAAAGGTTAGTTTCTCTACAATATGTATGCGGTATAATGAGACAGCGTTATAGTAAAGTATATAACTGTCACTTTTTCATACGTCGAAATGAGTTTTTTTCGTCGCGTTTCGTAGTCGCATGCTTCAAAGCTTATAGATCCTGGTTTTTGACCGCTTCTTATTTCGCCTTGTTGAAGCGTCCCGCAGACAGCCTTAGACCCTGTGACTCATTTCGAATCTAAATGAACCTCGTCGGATCTGTAACTCATTTCGAACCTAAATGATCCGTGTCAGATTTGTGTCATGACTCTGAGTGGGTTCCCGCCAGACACTATGCAGTGTGCCTTGAATGTCGCTGCGCAAGCCTTTTTTTTAAAGTAAGATAGAGATATTTCATAGCCAATGTCTAATTATCAGTGTTTTTGCGGATTATCAACTGTTACTACGACATGTATATTGTTACCACATTTAAAATGAGTAAATTTAAAGACGTTCTAATTGACGAAGTAGCAAAAAAATACTCTCGAAACGCGCGTTAGCACTCAGCTGTACAAGCCTTTTTAATAGTCCACTGCAGGACGTAGGCTTACCCACGAAGGGTAATTGGGCCATATCCACCACGCTGGTCCCGTGCGGGTTGGTGGATTCACATACGCCATGGAATTTCTTCTTTGGACATATGTTTTCCTTCACCGAAAAGCCAGTGGTGTGAAAATTCCTTACATAAACTCCAAGGAATTCATTAGTACGGGATCGGGTTTGAACCCACGACCTCACGATTGTAAGGCGGGTGTCATTCCCACTAGACCACCACGGCTATTCACTCAGCACTAGCACTCAGCTGAGCTCTCTTGAGGTGGTGGAACTCTCTTTGAATTAATTGAATGAGCTCCCAGTTGGAATGAAGCGAAAATTTGATCAAATCATCGCATCGTGTATGCCCACCTTTAAAATTTCATCGTACGTTAACGTACATACGAACGTAGCCTAAAGCCGAAATACAAAATAACCGGGCGGCACACTTTTGTCTCTGTGACAAATCTGCTAAACGAAACATTACTTCTAAAAGGCAATCTCTTTTTGCCTTTTAATCTGTCTTCATCCCATTGAGGCAATTTAATGTTGTTGTTATTGTTACAGGAACCCAATTTCATTTTGTAAAACAGATAACAAAAAATAAAATAATGTCTCACAAGCTACTGTACTCAGTCCTTAACGGCCTACCAACCGGCAATAGCTGTCTCACTCGCGAAAGCTTAGTGCTTAGCCAATTTGATTATGTATATTATGCATTCTAAAAACCCTATTAAGCATAATATTAATTATATCAATCATCGCGTCTATTGTATTAAAAAAAGTTAGTTTTGACAGTATTGCTATAACAGCAGAAATTGAAATAAACTGTTTCATTTTTTTTATTTTTGAATGTTGTGTTTTGTCATCTACCTACCTACTTGTCATTTTAAAACGATCATGCATGAGTAAAAGTTTTGTTGTAAAACGTGTGTGATTTGATGATAAACGAACGCTAGAACGCTAGGTATAGTTTTTGGAAATTCAAATGTTGTGATGTTTTACTTAATTTGAAAATGCGCGAGCGCGATAGATATTGACGTAGATATAAAATACCTTTAAGCTTGACGAAGACAAGTAAATAATTACCTACTCGGAGAGATAAGCACGAGTGTTTACAAACAGGACAGGAAATAAACTGAAATGACAATGAAAAGATATTTTGAATATTTTTTCATGAAAAATACATCTACCCATCGGCTGTAGCACGTCCACTTCTGGACATAGGCCCCCTCTATAAGACCTTTCTTACCCGGCCGGTTGGAAGCATCCAGCGCGTTCCTGCGATTTTAAATTTATCGCTAGTCCACCTAGACGGTGGACGTTCTACGCTGCGCCTGCGAGTCTGTGGTCCCCATCCTAGAACTTTACGGCCCCATCGGCCATCCGTTCTTCGAACTACATAAGTATACTATGCTCTACCCGCTGCCATTTTAACTTGTGAATCCATAGGGCTATATCGGTTACTTTGGCTCGTCTGCGAATTTCCTGATCAAAGTAAAATATATTGCAACAAACTTTGCAAGACGGCAGAACAATTTACGTGGTAGGTGTCAACTGTATATCCACTGCAAGCATGAATGTTATAAGTAGTTTGAAATTGAAAAAGAAAATGGAATTTTTGAAATATATTTTTCATATACTATTTTGCAATTGATGAAAATTTTGTTGCTGTAAAAAAAGGAACAGGGTGCCAAAACGTTAGTCTAGCGATCTCTTATTATGAATGGCTCATAAATCATCTACCATTACTCTCTAGTAGTTCTCCAAACATGAGATCTGGCGACACATCTCTTTAACTGAAACTTCATGTGCCATGTCTCAACACTCTCTTGACCAATTTAGTTCATACTCGTAAATCTGGTTAGGATTTCGATACTAAACAATTTTGCAAAATATTATCCAAATCGGCTGACACCTGGCGCGATAGCAAATTACCCCCTTTTTGAGGGAAATACCCGACTACACAAAAATCGCCGACGACAAAAAAATCGATCGATATTACAAAACCTACGTACCAAGTCTCGTCGAGATACATTGAAAAATGCGACCTGTGGACAAAAATCGACTTTTGGACAAACGCGAAATCGTTGAATTGAAGCAAAGACTTTCGTTGAATAAACAGGCAAGTACTTTGATCAAAAAAATATTCAGAAAGGCAATCTTCCAAAATCGTTGAGCAACGCCGAGAAACGCAAACTTTAGATGACGATGTAGGAAGTGTAAATATTTATATCCCTGAAGAGCCAACACAATATTGCTCCGTTAAGTCGATAACACTTGACTGATAAGAGGGAGGACAACTACCTATGAACCACTCCGAATACACCAGCGGTATGGCGGAGAAATTTGAGTACGGAAGATTCAAGTGTCGGAGCACATAATGTATAGAGACGATGTCTATAATCTCCACGTGATAATCGGTTTCAGAACAGATCGGTCAACACCTGAAAATCTTTTGCTTTTTACGTAGTAGTAGCAAAGAACATACACATATCGTAGTGGTTGTAATGTATTTAGGCTATGTGTATTGCATATTGTAGTAGTTAATAAAGGCACCAGCCTTTAAAAAAATCTTATGAAGTAAAAAAGGGCTCTGAATCAAACGTTTTATCAATATTTTTATGTCACAGATGTCTGATAAGAGGGAAGACTGCCTATGAACCGTTCCGAAGACGCCGGCGGTACGGCGGAGAGAGTTGAGTACGGAAGATTTAAGTGTCAGAGCATAATAATATTATCTCAGTATAGAAACGGTATGTAAAAACTCCGCGTTATCACCGGTTTTAGAACAAATTGGTCAAAAACTAAAAATGTTATGAAGGTTAACGTACAGAAGATTCAATTGTCAGATTATGTAATACACAAAAGTTAGTAAGTTCGTATACCTATACCTAGGCCGACTGGCTAGCCCTGGTGCCATAGTTTTTAAGCCGCCTGAAGGCCTTTAAGCAAGTAATTTAATTATTATGACCGCCATGCTCACGCGTCGTGTGCAAAATTGTTACTCGTATTCTTTATTTATGAAGTGATAATATATTTTAATAAATTTTCCCACGATGAACGAATGATACAAGAATATTCCATACATTGGTTCGGTAAATGTCTTGGGCTGGTTTAGCATAGCACAAAGCTCAAGGCAAATCTCTCTATTCGATCTACGGTTTATATATACCTATAAATATAGAGTAGGTACGTTTTATAGAACCGGTACCTCACATAGCTCGAAACGAGGCCCCTCCGGAAAGCAACAGGATAAGGGGGACGTTCCTTGGCATTTTTATTTTCTCTTTTCAAAAGACACGAATTATCTCTGAGAAAAATCCTGTTACGGTTTACTTAAAGACGTCACTAGCGCCCCACAGAATCAAGGGAGAATGTTGTGACGACGTTAAGTGCAAACGTGATTGCGGTCTCGTTAGTTTTATATAAAAAGGACAGCGGTTTTTTCGTCCCAGAAAATAACGCAAGCGAAAATTTTTACCAAAAAAACAAGAGGACACCATAATGATGTCTCTTGTTCCGGTCCAGATACTCGCTAGTTTAGGGAGGTAAGTTTATTTATTTTTTATTCATATGACATCACCAAACGTGTATTGCGTATTTTGGTTAGTTCTAAAAATGGTTGTATGAATCGGGGTTGTTTGAAACTTTTATGGATTTATTATAGTCTCTGCAATAAAAATCTAGAGAAATTGCTATTATATATCCTAGTATTACAAGAAATATTAGAAATCGGCCAAATTGAAAATCCGATTTGCTTACAATATACTTTCTACTTAAAACTTTTATGAATTTATAATGGAAATGAAAAATACTAAAAAAATACAAATTTCCTCTAATGTGCGTCCTTATGAAGAGTGTTTAATTTCAAATGATCTTATAAATGTACTTGTAGGTAAGTACATGATAGGTAAAAAAATCATTAGTATAATTAATCCGTTAGTTCTCTACCTTCTCTGTTAAAAGTCTACTATATACTTTTGTAGTTTGGTCGTGACGTTACGCGGAACTTTAAAGGGATATATCTTCAACTTCCAAAAAAGGAGGAGGTTCTATATTCGTCTGTATGTTTTTTTGTGTAAATTCATCGACTATTACGCCAATTTTGAACCGAATCGAAAAAAATCTGTTTTAGTTCGAAAGGGTATACTTCCGAGGTGGTCCCATTAAAATTTTACAAAAATTAGGTAAGCCGTTTTTGAAAAATTAAGAATAATGTCAGCGAAATCTCAAGCAAAATCTCAATCTCAATAATCTCAGCGAAAACTTCGAATTTTGTTCACGATGGCAGGCGGTTTTACCATTTATTTTGTGAAAATTAATTAGGTATGTGTTGTAATTGACAAAAGAAAAAATAGGTACGTGTCTAATAGTTTTTGTTAATCTATCTGACGGACTTAGTATATTTTTAGTCATCTAGCATCTAGCTATTATTCTAGCATCTAAACAATCTTACCTTCCTGTTGCTTTTGAAGACGTTGCATTTGAACACGTTAGTGGCTCCATCTCTGGCAATGTAGGAGAATATCTTGAGATCGGAGCTGTCGTGCGACACGTAGAAGATGCGGTAGATGGGGTGGTGCATCAGCTCTGCTCCCTCCATGGTGCTGCCTGCCTTACGCCCGAAGAACTTGCTGCTGGTTCTCCGCTGTCAAATATAAAGTTATATAGGTACTGTATTATTTATTATTATTATTATTTATTATTTATTAAATTCCATTGCTTGCCGCACTAACAGCGTGAGCCAAGGCATGCGACAAGCTAAGTTCATTACATTTAAAATTATAATTTAAACACATTCAATTAAACAACAATTTTATTATTTTATTAATCAACTTCAAAAAAGGAGGAGGTTCTATGTTCGTCTGCAGGTATTTCTTTTTTTTGTGTATGTTCATAGACAGTGATCCTGCGGTGTCTTAATGAGGTCATCCGTCCACCTTGTGGGTGGACGTCCTACGCTGCGCTTACTGGCACGTGATCTCCACTCCAGAACTTTCCAACCCCATTGGTCATCAGTCCTCCGTGCTATGTGCCCTGCTTACTGCCATTTCTACTTGCCAATACACTGGGCTATTATAGGTATACGGTTATATAGCTACAGTATAATCTCACTATTCCGGCTCTATTAAACCAGAGCGTCTCGGATTATCGGAATGTTCGGAGTACTGGATTATAAAACAGAAAAATCGATCATAATAAATTAAACAAAATTTCATAATGAGAATATGATGTGTGTATGGTATGTACGCACGTGAACCTGAAAAATTTTGAGGTTAGACTGCTAGACGACGAAATGGCGACGGAGCGCATAGGCATAGAGGGGCGAGGGAAGCGCGGGCGGCGGGTGCCAGATTATTGGACGTATCGGTCTATTGTCAGTGCCGGATTAGTGAGATTATACTGTACTAAGTATGTTAGTAATTCTTGATTTAGCACGATTATATTGTTACGAGATGGGTTCTTGGATAATCAGTTAAAACGCCGATTGTTCACTTTGCACTTTATTGCACAAAATCACAGGTACACACGACACAACTGGTTCGCACAAACACTTCACACTGGCACTGAAATTCACACAACTATTCACTTTACAATCACTGGTACCGCACTTGAACACGAGATGTTTTCACTCCGGTATAAAACGCGATAACTGCCACAAACGAAAACCATCGCCCTATTTATATCGGAATAAGGGTTCTCTAGAAATCTGTAGAATATTCGGTGCCATTGTGACTGACAAAGTAAACAAGTGTAAAGTTCGAGAAACCCTATTGTTCCTAATTATTACGAAAACACCACAAAAAAATCTAACAAACAACAAACAATAGACGCGATACAAAGGCCGGTGCCGCCCGAGTCATAAAACTATAAATCTCGCGGTTAAGTGTAAACAACTAGCCGTCGTACCGCGCGCGGCCACAGATTAATAAATAGTTATTAAGGCGTGGCCTACTGCGTAACACCACCTCCTCCCAAGACATGCTCGTCCCGAGCATCGTTGCATCCGTGATATCGCGCCAATCGATCCACGTGAACTATTTTGGGGGCACCTCGAGGTCCTTTCTGTATGCGGAACGTCACGTCGTTGATCTTGGTCACCACTCGGTACGGTCCATCCCATTTGGCTTGTAGCTTTGGAGACTTTCCTTTGCTGCGTATGGGATTGTGCAGCCATACCATCGAGCCTTCCTCGAACCCAGGATTGTTAGCCCTTCTGTCGTATCGAGTCTTCATTCTTTCAGATGCTTGCTGGCCATGCTCTCTAATGTGCTCATAGATGTCGTTCATCTTGTTCCGGAGGTCACTGGCGTACTCAGTTATGGGTTGTGGAGAATCCGGTGGAATGCCAGTTATTAAGTCGGCTGGTAGCCGTAATTCACGTCCAAAATTGGCAAAAGCGGGAGTGACATTTGTGCTCTCATGAACAGCATTTCGGTATGACAACAAAAATGGCTGGATATGCTTGTCCCAATCCCGTTGTTTGCTTCCGACTACTTTTGCTAGGTACCTCTCCAAAGTTTGGTTGAATCGCTCCACCATTCCATCTGATTGCGGGTGGTAAGACGTTGTCCTTGTTTTGTGTGCACCCATTAACCGGCACGTCTCTTGAAACAGCTGAGATTCAAAATTTCTTCCTTGGTCACTGTGGATTTCCAATGGTACTCCAAATCGACAGAATACTTCATGCACCAATTTGTCTGCTATCGTCGATGCCTCTTGGTTCGGAATTGCGAAGACTTCCGGCCACTTGGTGAAGTAATCCATGACGACAAGGAAGTACTTGTTGCCACTTTCACTCACAGGAAATGGTCCGGCCACATCCAGTGCGATTCGCTCCCATGGTGCTCCAACATTATACAGCTTTAATGCTCCTCTGCTGCGGGTATGCGGACCTTTCACTGATGCACAGCTCGTACATTTCCGTACCCAGTCTTCTACGTCATCTCTGCAGTTGATCCAGTAAAACCTTTCTCGAATTTTCAAGAGTGTCCGTTTCACACCCAGATGTCCTCCCGAAAACCCTTCGTGGTACAGCTTCAAAACTTCAGGTATCTTTGCTCTGGGTACAACCATTTGGAGATGGCACTGATTGCCACGAGCATTTTCCCATTTTCGACAAAGTACTCCCTCCTGAAGCACCAGACTATCCCATTGCGCCCAATAGCTCTTTGTCGTAACACTCATTGAAGCAATAGCACTCCAGTCTGGCTTAGGGGCATCTGATTCCATCCATTCAAGAATCGGCTTGATGTCGGCGTCTTCTTCTTGTGCAACCTGAAGGGTTTCTTTCCATTCGTCACCGATGTCAGCTTTGAGCATTCTGACGGGCACTGAATCTTTCGACTCATGTCTTGAGCAATGCTTGCAGTCCTCTGAGCATGGCCTTCTTGACAGTGCGTCCGCGTTGCCATGAGATTTTCCACTGCGATGCTCCGTGGTGAAGTCAAACTCTTGTAGTTGCTTAATCCATCTTGCCACTTGGCCTTCGGGATCCTTAAATTGTAGTAGCCACTTAAGAGCAGCGTGGTCGGTCCTCAGATGGAATTTTCGCCCGAGCAGGTACTTGCTAAAATGTCGCAATGTCTTCACCACTGCAAGTAACTCTTTTCTGGTCACACAGTAGTTCCTTTCCGGCTTGGACAGGGATTTGCTGAAATACGCAATCACCACTTCTTGGTCTCCTTTCCTTTGTGACAGTACTCCTCCGATGCCGGTGTTGCTGGCGTCAGTGTCCACGATGAACTCGTTCTCTGTGTCCGGGAAGCCAAGAATAGGCGTATTACAAAGTCGCTTCTTTAGCTCTTGAAAAGCTGCGTCGCAATTTTCATCCCAGAGGAAGGGTCGTTTTTCCTCAGTCAGTCTATGCAACGGCTTGGCTATGTCAGCAAAGTTCTTCACGAATCGCCTGTAGTAGGAGCATAAACCCAAGAATGCTCTAACTTCCGTCTTGTCTTTTGGCACAGGCCAATCCTTGACAGCACTGACTTTTCCTGGATCCGTCTGTACGCCAGCTTCGGAAATCACATGTCCCAGGAAATTCACTTGCCTCTTGAAGAAGGAACATTTCTTCGGACTCAGCTTGAGATTGGCTGCGCGAATCTTAGTCAATACTCGTTCCAGGTTTTGCAGATGGTCTTCGAAGGTTTTTCCCACAATTATGATGTCGTCCAAATAGACTAGGCATGCATCTCCAATCAGTCCCGCGAGCACTAATTCCATTAGTCTTTCGAACGTAGCGGGCGCGTTGCACAATCCAAACGGCATCACGTTGAATTGCCATAGGCCTTTTCCCGTCGAAAATGCGGTCTTCTCTTTATCTTTAGGATCTATTTCCACTTGCCAGTATCCGCTCTTCAAGTCCAGCGTAGTGAACCACTTCATACCTGTCAGTGTATCTAACGTGTCATCAATCCTCGGCAAAGGATAGCTGTCTTTCTTCGTTACGTCGTTGAGTCGTCGATAATCAACGCAGAACCGCATACTGCCATCCTTCTTTTTCACTAGAACCACTGGCGAACACCACGGACTGGATGAAGGTTCTATCACACCATTGCGTGCCATGTCTTCGATCATTGACTCAACTTCTTTTTCTCGAGCCACTGGTATCCTTCTTGGCCGCTGTCGAATCGGTGACACGCTTCCTGTATTTATTGTGTGCTTTACTAACCCAGTCTTCCCGTTGACAGCATCATCGAGAGCAAATATGTCGGAGTAGCGCTGCAGCATCTTCTTTGCCATCAGAAGTTCTCTTTCGGTCAGGTCTTTACGGGAATCTTCCAATAGCGTTGACACGGTGTAACTCCCAGCACAGTTGTATTTCTCCTTTGGTTGTTCTTGGCATCTGCGCATCCAGTCTACTTCTTCACAAGTACCAATTGGGGTTCCTCCTTTGATGAGTTGTTCCTCGTTACTTGTGTTGAGAACACGCACCACAGCGGTATTAGTAGTCCTCACCAGAGTTCGGGCCAATAACCATGGTTGATCACCTTCCGACTGTTCTATTAGCACACATCGTCGTTGATGTCCCAACTTCGGCGGTAATCTAACTGCCACAATGGTCTCCGATCTAGGTGGAAGAACTGTTCTCTGCAGACAATAAACCTTTCCTGATGTGGCGCCTTCCATGAAGATTTCTTCTCTTCCACACTTCAAGATTCCTTGGTTGACGTCTATCTCGCAATGATGTTCTCGCATGAAGTCAAGACCCAGAATGCAATCGTCGACTATATCAGCCACAATGACTTTGTGTTGGAAAGTTTTCTCACCCAACTTTAACTCCACCAGCTTCTCTCCTCGGACGGATATGTGCTGACCGGTCGCTGTCAGAAGTTGAACTGTTTTACAGCTTTCGAAGTTCGGAAGAAAGCGCTTAGCCAGTCGGGAACTGATGACAGTGCGAGAAGCTCCTGTATCCAATGTCAGCTTGCAAGAAGTTCCATTGATGGCACCATTGATGATCAAGCTGTTCCCATCGTGAGCTTGTGAGATCAAAATCTTTGGCTTTTCTGGCCCGGATAACACTCGCCATTTTCCGCTTTCTTCAGCAGGTCGTTTATTCCTCCATAGTGAATGCGTTGCCTCGCGATCCTTCCGTTCTTCCAATAGTCGATCGTCCCTGGTTCGGCATGGCTTTGGGCAATTCTGCCATAAATGGCCTCTCTCTTCACAGTTGTAGCATCTTGGACCAAACCTCGTACGATGTGACGCTTCTTTAACTTCCTTTATGTGTTGAACATCTCTCGCTGGATTTCGTACAGCTTCCACTTCCAAGGCTTGGGCCAAAGCATCCTTTAGTGTTTTGTGATGCCCGAGTTTCACTGCAGTTCTAACTTCAAAGTCTGCTATCCCGTTAGAAAACGCTTCCACTAGGTGCTCGTCGTTGGGTAACGGTGCTGACTGATAAGCCTTCCGGAACAGTTTCTCCACTTCGATAGCCCACTGCTGAAGACTTTCGTTGCGACGTTGCACCCTGTTCTTTAACTGCGCTCTGTACACACGCTCCAGGTGCTCATCACCGTAGCGACTCTCCAACATTTCCATTAATTTATCGTAGGTCACTTCTTTGCCCACAGCATCAAGAATACTCAGGGCTTCATCGCGAAGGCTCATTATGAGGGCGTTCTTGGCTTGGTCCTTGTTCCATCCATTGGTTTGAACGGCAGCGTCAAATTGAATTTTGTAGGCTGACCATGATGATGTCCCGTCGAAAGGCGTCACTTTAAGCTTCTGTGAAGCTGGCGAGAAGATTGTAGGTGCAACGGTTCCGCCTCCAGACTTGATAACGTTCAAGGTCCTCCTCACATCGGCGATTTGTGTTTCCACTTCGACAATACGGGATTCGTGCTCCTTTACGCTGGTATCGAGCTGCTTGACCGTGTCCTTGACCTCTTTTATTTCTTTGCCCAAAGTCGTCTGCAAGCTTGAAAGCAGTTCTTCTTTTTGACGAGCCTGTTCTTCTCTGTTGCGGTCCAATTTTTCTTCGAGCTGGCGAGTCTGTTCTTCCTTGTTGCGATCCAATTTTTCTTCCAGCTGGCGAATATGGTTCTCGTTGTTACGGGCCAGTTCTTCTTTGTTGCGATCAAACATCGACTGCAACATCGACATCATTGCAGCCATGCCAATTGCCGCAGGGGCAGCTGGTGTCGCAGCATTTGCAGCTGGTGTCGCAGCAGGTGCTTCCGAGTTCCTGGAGTCGTCGTTGGTTGCTTCGGACTCGCTGGCTTCCATTAACAGCGAATTATTTCCGAAGCGTCGCTGGTCAACCTCCTCCTGGCGGCGCTCCTGCTCCTCTAGTCGGCGCGCTTCCTCCTGTCGGCGCTGACCATGGGGCGTCTCGTCGTCGTACGGAGTAATCGGCATTTTCAATTATCCACCCTTCTGACACCAAATGTTACGAGATGGGTTCTTGGATAATCAGTTAAAACGCCGATTGTTCACTTTGCACTTTATTGCACAAAATCACAGTACACACGACACAACTGGTTCGCACAAACACTTCACACTGGCACTGAAATTCACACAACTATTCACTTTACAATCACTGGTACCGCACTTGAACACGAGATGTTTTCACTCCGGTATAAAACGCGATAACTGCCACAAACGAAAACCATCGCCCTATTTATATCGGAATAAGGGTTCTCTAGAAATCTGTAGAATATTCGGTGCCATTGTGACTGACAAAGTAAACAAGTGTAAAGTTCGAGAAACCCTATTGTTCCTAATTATTACGAAAACACCACAAAAAAATCTAACAAACAACAAACAATAGACGCGACACAAAGGCCGGTGCCGCCTGAGTCATAAAACCATAAATCTCGCGGTTAAGTGTAAACAACTAGCCGTCGTACCGCGCGCGGCCACAGATTAATAAATAGTTATTAAGGCGTGGCCTACTGCGTAACAATATCACAAAATAATACTATTTTTTGATCTAAATCACTTGTCAAGACAGTAAGAATCAAGAAGAAGATTATGATTCACCCTTTTATGGTGGATATTCCGCGCGTTAGAACCAAGCGTTTCGAACTCTCATTCCTCATACGAACAGCCAGAATGTGGAACGCTTTTCCTGGGTCTGTCTTCCCGCTAAAGTACGACGGGGGTGTCTTCAAATCCCGAGTAAATAGGTATCTTCTAGGTAAGCGTGCTACACCCTACCCTAGACCGCATATTTGCTTAACATCGGGCAGTATGTAGTCAAACGCAATTGAAATTTTCAAATTTGTCAAAAAGCACCCTGACTATTTTAACAAAGTGTCTGATAAAACGCATAAAATTAAATCGCAATATAGACATAAACTCGTGGAATCAAAGTCTAACTTAACAATGCACAGTTCTAGCCCAAATTCTGTGGCCATAAAAATATTCAATAAATTGCCAAATAAATTAAAGGATATCGAAAGAGAAAACTGTTTCATAAAACAACTAAAAATTATCCTTTTATCGAAATGCTATTATACATTAGACGAATTTTTTAACGATAATCTAGAAAACGTAATAATAAATCGTTCCAATACAAATAATAAAATTGCCACACCCTTATAGGGTCTTATGTATAACTATACAAAACAGCTAAACTAAGAACCGCATGTAAATTTCATATGTTGCAATAAATGATTTGAATTTAAACAATGAGTAACTAATATTCCAACATAATATTCTTATAACATAATAATATTCCAAGCCACTTGATCTCCACCAGATCAGCACTAAAATAGAATTACATCGTCAATTTGCTTCTCTCGCCCGAAAAACTCTCACTAGATAACATTCCTTTACGAATGAGTGGCCGGAGAGTGAGAAATAGCTCTCAATTAGCCCTTAGCTAGTCGGAACGTAATTACAAGCCCACCGCTCGCATACCGATGGCAGCATTATTAGTAGGGGTAACAAAATACACGGCACCTTTCTAATACATTATAATAACAGTTCTTGTACTCATGGGCGTAGCTAGAGTAGCTACGTCCATCATCATTCATTCTTCATCCTTCAGCCATAGGACGTCCAATGCTGGATAGGCCTCGCATAAGTAACACTATCACTACATAGTATAAAACAAAGTCTCTTCCCGCTGTCTGTCCCCATGTATGCTTATATCTTTAAAACTACACAACGGATTTTGATGCGGTTTTTATTAATAGATAGAGTGATTCAAGAGGAAGGTTTATATTTGTAATATACCTGTGCGAAGCCGGGGCGGGTCGCTAGTCTTCAATAAGAAGATCCTACGATCTTAATGAGATCATCCGACCACATTGAGGGTGGACATACTACGCTGTTGTGGCTACGTGGTCTTCGCTCGAGAACTTTTCAACCCCATCAGTCAACAGTCTTTCACGCTATGTTCCCTGCCCACTGCCATCTTGCCAATCCGCTGGGCTTTGCCTGTAATCTTTGTTCTTCTGATCCGTAGAAGAACAAAGCTTACCGACAAAGCCCAGCGGATTGGCAAGTTGATATGGCAGTGGGCCGGCCTGCGCGCGAAAGACTGATGTCGATCGTCTTAGGCCTTATTTCTGATATCTGAGCTACGTCCATGCCGTACACGTACTGTACTGTGCTGTGCATACTGAGCCATGAGTTCGATATAGGGGAGAACGGGTTGGTCTTGCTCACCATAGATACTTCTTTGCTCACTCCATTAAAAAAATGTAGCAGCTGCCCACTTCAGAAAAATAGAATTAGCAGCATACTACAAAATATCTCTCTCTAGCATTAGCTTAGCAACTAGCTTGTACTACAAAACCGTATAGTATAGTTTAAGCTACGGTGGTATGTTGGGCGACCGCTTAGCCTCACAAGCGTGGGTTCAAATTAGGTTTCGTACCAATGAGTTCTTTGGAAAATGTGTAAGTCAGCATGCATACGATCATAGAAGAAATTCGATGGAGTATGAGAATCTACCAATTTGTGGTAAATATGACCCAAACGCGGGTCCAACCTGGACAAGATTCGCACTGGACCGAGATGAATGGTGTACAAGAAGGGAGGCCTATGCTCCACAGTGGGTGGTTACAAGTTGAAATTGATGATGATGACCCAATTGGCGTTCCTGAACAGGCCTACGTTCGGCAATTTACTGTTAAAATATAGTCTAACAGTGAGAAATAGCACTAAATTAGCCCGTAGCAGGGCGAAGCGTAATTACAGGCATGATGATAGTAGTATATTTAACGTGGGGTAACTAACACTAACTTCCTAATACATTATTATAATAGCTCTAATATTCAAGATTTTTAATTATCTAACATTAAGTTAGACTGTTACTAGTTACGTTAGATACGACTGCTATTTCAAGGTCCGTTACGTGCTTTGAAAGCGTTGTTAAAAAACGGGAAAACATGGGACAGGCTTACGTTTAAGTGGACGCTGAAATCATTGCACGTGTTTAAAAATAATATGCTATTTAAGGATACGTCATTTCAGACGTAGAGATAGGAAAAAATGGTTCAATACAGAATAAAAATCGGCCAAGTGCGAGTCGGACTCGCGCACGAAGGGTTGTATGTTGGAGCCCTTTTAGCCCAATTCCTCTTGCCATTATTAATAGCGAGAAAAAAACTCCTAAAAACTCACGTTTGTTGTATGGGAGCCCCCCTCAAATATTTATTTTATTCAGTTTTTAGTTTTGTTATAGCGGCAACAGAAATAAATCTTCTGTGAAAATTTCAGCTGTCTAGCTATCACGGTTAATGAGATACAGCCTGGTGACAGACAGACAGACGGACATCGGAGTCTTACTAATAGGGTCCCGTTTTTACCCTTTGGTTACGGAACCAAATAGTAGCGACAAGCCCAACGAGCGACATCTAACTACCGTGATAATTTATGTCCAATTTTTAAGGTGCCATCGTAATTTTAATAGCAATTTACAATATTTCTGTTTCCTTCTCACTATATGAATTTGATAGAGAGAACAATATTTTACGTTGCTATTAAATTTACGAAAGCGCTTTTAAAATTGGGCCTAAATGAGTTCTTTAAATTGGCATGTATGTACGTTATCCTTACTAATATTATAAATCCGAAAAGTTTGTTGGTTTGTTACTCTTTCACGCACCAACGGAGCAACGGATTGACTTGATTTTTGGCATAGACATAGTTTAAAAGGCGGAAGGAGCTTTAGGATACTTTTTATCCCGAAAAATTGCATAGTTCCTGTAGGACAGGACAAAAACCATCGAAAGCGAAACTGTCGCCACTATCACAAAGACGCTAAGCGATTAATTCCTCTATGACGCTAATATGGACTAACGAAACGTCACAGCCACGTCACAGCCAAACGTAATTAGATGACAGGTGACATTGTCGGCAGACTTTTATAAATCACAAGTAGCATGGTAAGGGGACAAATTGTTTTTCCACCATTATATCCCCTTGAAGAGGAAATAAAGTATGGATTGAAAATGACAACTGACATTAAAATTGGATAAAATGTTTTTTTTCCCTCTGCATGCTACATGTTACTATGACGTTTAATACCAGGCCGTCATTTTGTCTGACATTAAAAATATTTTTAAATCTTCTATCATTAGAGGTTTAACATGTTTCTTTATTCTACCTTTATGGTACAGAATCATCATAATTTAATCTTACTAATATTATAAATCCGAAAAGTTTGTTGGTTTGTTACTCTTTCACGCACCAACGGAGCAACGGATTGACTTGATTTTTGGCATAGACATAGTTTAAAAGGCGGAAGGAGCTTTAGGATACTTTTTATCCCGAAAAATTGCATAGTTCCTGTAGGACAGGACAAAAACCATCGAAAGCGAAACTGTCGCCACTATCACAAAGACGCTAAGCGATTAATTCCTCTATGACGCTAATATGGACTAACGAAACGTCACAGCCACGTCACAGCCAAACGTAATTAGATGACAGGTGACATTGTCTGCAGACTTTTATAAATCACAAGTAGCATGGTAAGGGGACAAATTGTTTTTCCACCATTATATCCCCTTGAAGAGGAAATAAAGTATGGATTGAAAATGACAACTGACATTAAAATTGGATAAAATGTTTTTTTTCCCTCTGCATGCTACATGTTACTATGACGTTTAATACCAGGCCGTCATTTTGTCTGACATTAAAAATATTTTTAAATCTTCTATCATTAGAGGTTTAACATGTTTCTTTATTCTACCTTTATGGTACAGAATCATCATAATTTAATATTATCAATCCGAAAAGTTTGTTGGTTTGTTCCTCTTTGACGCAGCAACGGAGCAAAAGATTGACCTGATTTTTGGTATGGATACCTATGGTTTAAAAGACAGAAAGTGATAATAGGATACTTTTTTATCTCGAGAAAATTCGTGATTCCCATGGGATAGGACATTAACTGTTTCTCAGCAATGGAGCAACGGATTGACTTGATATTTGGGGTGGGCATAGTTTGGAAGACGGAAAGTGACATAGGATACTTTCCATCCCGAAAAATATGTGGTTCCCGTAGGACTTAACAATAAATTTTTCTCAGCAACGGAGCAACTTGCCTTGGCTTATTGCATGAATATAGTTTAAAAGACGAAAAGTGACATAGGCCACTTTTTATCCCAAAAACTTTAACAGTTCCCGTAGGATAGGATAAAAACTAAGTGAGCGGGCCGCGGTAGCAGCCGTCCAAGCGTCAGAAATATTCAGAATGGACGTTCCTACATTTTACGCACTCTTTCGCGGCACTCAACAGCGCTAGCCCAGACTCGGGCTTCATAACGGAGCTTGCGCTCTCGCAATTATGACGGAGTGTTTCGGAGCACAAGACACATCGTCATCCACCACTCGGGACTAACCAGTACTGAACGTCAGACAGCATTCCAACGCCCTGGTCCCAGTGCAGCGGGTCAGTCATAGTAGCCCAGCGCCTGCCTCTTCAACTGCAGAGGGCAGTGAGAACGGCCATTGCGATACCGACACCTCTCTTCCCCTGCAGCCCCACTGCGTCTGCCAACACGTTGACGGCCCAGCGGAAGGAAGGGTAGGTGGCGGCACCCACACCACCAGTTCCATATATCCCACCGCGGCCCCTAATCCTCGGCTGTCATATCAGAGTCCAGGAAGCAGCCTTGATTTATGAAACTAAGAAAGGTTATTCCCAGCAAGTAACTGGAGATAGAGAGACAGAAAAGAAGCCACACCCAGAGCAGCAGGAGGAGCTGGAGTTCATATGCCTGGCAGACGGAGTAGCACTAGAGCAAAATCTTAACCGAGTTAACATATTTACAGACGGCAGCAAAATTAAAGGGAAAGTTGGGGCGGCATTATCCATTTGGGATGATGCCGCTGAGATCAGTACCCTTCAAGCTGAAATTGGCCGATTGGTGCTCCGTGTACCAGGCCGAGTTATTGGCACTTCTTGATGCTACCGAAAAAGCAAAAATCTTTTGTGACTCCAGGTCTGCACTGGAAACGGTAGTTGGCGTATCTTCCCTCCATCCCTGATCAGTAAATTCAAAACTAACATAAAGTTACTACACGCACAAAATAAAATAGTGAAACTTTATTGGATTGATGAGAGAGCAGACCAGCTAGCAAAGGAAGCAGCACTGCCTTCGAAGTGCAGACCTATTTACGATAACTGCCCCGTTTCATTCGTCAAGCGAGAAATCTGAAAGGACTCTCTTGACGAGTGGAACCGGCGGTATCAGGATGGACACACAGCGGCGGTAACCAAAACATATTTTCCGGAGGCAAGGGCGGCATACAAGATCGTAGGAGAAATAGCACCAGTGGGAATCATAACTCAAGTGCTGACGGGGCATGGTGAGTTTTCCCAATACTTACATTGATTTAAGTTGAGGGAAAGCCTATCGTGCATCTGTGAACCCACAAAAGAGGAGACTCCAGTGCACATAATCTTGGAATGCCCAGTTTATGGAAAGCAGAGATTTGATTTAGAACAAAAAATTGGAATTAATCTAACACGTAAAAACCTTAGAAACAATTTTATCGAATTTTTGCACAAATATTTGTAAAAAAGCAATAATTAGGAACAAGTAGGTATAAACTTTGCTGTACCATTGTAATGTTTATTATAACTGCAAACAGCCAAAAACATTGAAATATAGGTATAGTTTTTATTCATTTGTAATTAAGACCCCTGATCATGTCAGGGGTATTTCGCGATATAATAAAAAAAATATCTTCGGATGCAGCGTCGCAAGAGCGGCACTGCAGCCCGCCAAGTTGCGACACTCCTCATAAGGCATGCAACCTACCGGCCATCCTCTCAGCTGCTTTAGTTAAAAGCTGAACCTCGAGTACCAGCCTCTAAGCTTCCTTGGGGGAAAAGACCCAAAGAAGAGAGATACTTCGAGCGCCGCCTTTTCAGCTGCCTCAGACCTCCCCCGCCACGACAAGTCGGGAATACACGGGGGGGTGTATATACACTCCAACCGTAACTTAACCAACAAAAGCATTCCTCTAAGGTATTTTGATATTTGTCGGTTAGGTTAGGTTTCGCAGCCGATATAAACATAAGCCAAAATCAAAATATAACGCGGGCGAAGCCGCGGGTAAAAGCTAGTGTGTATATAAAACTCAATGTCTACAAAACTGGACTTGTAAACGAAGCTTCCTGTGTTTTAAAATAAAGTTCGATGCTAGTCTTAGTTTCAAATATTCTAGGCCGTCTGAAGGTTCAACGGGCAGAACAAAAATCCAGTTCTAAGGATCATAGAACTTCAATTTTCCGAAATAACGGTTTTGATCCAAAACATTCTTCTGACTTTTCTGGGATGAAGCTACTCTACATAAGGATATTTTTAGTCTGTGAAAGGTGCGTTGAACGTTATTAATGAGATTAGTGATCAATATCATGTCTGCAAGGGAATGAGCGAGACAACAAACTAAGTAGCCTTTATTATTCCCGGCATGAACGAGTAACACTTCAACGCTCTTAAAAATAGTTATGAAAAATTCCAGCACTTAGCGAAAACTGTAAAATTATTAAAAGTATAATGAACTTTACAGATGAGATTATGAATAAGATATTAGTAAGAATAACAAGAAGAATTTTATTATTTGTGACGCAAATGTCACTAGACAGACGAAGTGCTGCCGAGCAAAAATTTGGATAGCGTTGGTCTAAATCAAACTAAGTATATAGGTACCTACGTTGCGTTAATCCATAAGTGATCTCCAATTTTGTTCTTTACGGATCCTATGGGCCATCAAATACTTCGTGATAAAACTATTCTCGGGTGTCATCAAGATGCACGAGTTCTACAAGAAAATATTTCTCGATAGTAAGTTCGTATAGGCCGTACTAGCCCTGGTGTCAGAGTTTTAAGCCACCTGAAGGCCTCTGACAAGGCTAAACGGTTAGAACAACCGAGACCTACAATCTAACGTGTACATTCACGGCAGTGCTTGGTTGTAAATGCCACCCGCGTTCACCTGTCCGAAAACTGACCGTGCTGAACGTTGCTTAACTTCGATGATCGCTAACGAACACGTCGTCAAACTACGTAATGAGCGCTATTTCGCGATGATTTGGCTACATAGATCGCGTTATCGCAATAAGTGTGACCAAAGGGAAAGATATGCACAAACGCTGAATGTCACTCAACAACTCAGCTCCTATACAAACTTTTTATCTGGAACAAATCTAACAATGATGTATGAGAGAGAAATTCGCAAGATCGTCTTCGCGAGGCGCACAGAGCTGGAGATTTATAACGTACAGATAGAAAAGTATGAACAATGTTTAAGCCTTAGCATATCAATTAGGTTACAAGTGATTTGTAATACTTCTGTGAATTCTGTGTCTCTCGTCTTTTGGTATTTGCTCTACTGTACTAATCCGAATAGGGATGTTAACACTAATCACAAATTATTGTTTAGTGTTAATTTTATAATAGATTGTCATAATAAGAATATCGAAAATCACATTTTTATAATTTGATTTACCTAACTTAACAAATGTAGGTACTTATAATTATTCTTCGCAAAAAAAAAAACGCATCACCGACTTCCACCGTGTACAGAATTCGAATAGTTTGCACGAATCGCTGTGACTTTCATGTACATTATTGTTGATGTCGAGATTCAGAGTAAGCGATCATCGAAGGTTAAGCAACTTTCAGCACGATTAGTCTTCGGATGGGTGATCGCGGTTGGCATTTATATCTGATCCAAATGTTCAAGCTCACTGCCAGTTGGGACGTGCCCAGCATGCGGGCAGCATTGCCACGCTTAAAGCTATGCTTATACGTTGAGCCAAAATAATAATTATAATACAACGAAGAAGTTGTCCATCTGTGTGCTTCCTATCGCGGTATGGAAGTGGACAGGATTATTCTTCGGGTGTAACAATGGGCGGCCAACAATGGGCCTCGCCTCGCTGCCACCGGCAGACGGCCAGGTTGACAGCCGCCTATTATAGCAGAGACATGATTAACGATCTCGCGGAAAAAATCTACCCCCTTTCGTAGGCCGTGGACGTAGAGTCATACCGAGAGGCAGAATATTTATTTTTTCTTTAAGATTTGTGTCTTAAACGTTAATCGCTCAGCCATGAAGCCTTACAGTTTGAGCTGCAACATTTATTGCGATTCCAGGTCCGCCCTTGAAACAGTGTCAAATAACTCCTCTCTCCATCCCCTTGCATTCAGAACCAGATCCAACTTAAAACTATTACGCGATCAACAGAAAACGGTGAAATTGATCTGCATCAAAGCTCATGCGGGACTGGAGGAAACGAAAGGGCGGACCAATTTGCAAATACCGCGGCGTTGCAGCTTAAATCGAAACCGAACTACGAGAATTTCCCGATTTCATTTGTCAAGCGAGAGATCCGAACGGTATCGCTGGATGAATGGGATCGGCGGTATCGGGAAGGTGAAACTGCGGTAGTCTAAACTGTTTTTCCCAGAAGCGACTAACGCTTATAAAATAGTAACTACTCTACAGCCAGTAGGAGTTTTAACTCAAATCATGACGGGCCATAGTGGGTTCTTCCAATACTTGCATAGATTCAGGTTATGGGAGAGCCCATTAGGTATGCATCTGCGAGCCGGCTCAAAACGAAACCCCGATACAAATAATCATTATCACAGAATGCAGATGAATAAATACGATATAGAGCAAGAGAAAACATAAGTAAATATAATCTTAGTGATATGATACAGAATAAGCAGATAAGATTTTTTAGAACATAGCATACAAATATGTAGTAGGTACTCGTAGAGTAATAATTATAAGCTAAGCTAATACTTGTATAATATTCATTAGCCTTAAGTTAAAATAATGTATAAAATTGATAAAACAAATGTAAATACCCCTGACACTGGCTTGTTAGGGATAACTTGTGAGCTTAAAATAATCGGCCTAGTACGAGTAGGACTCGCGCACGCAGGGTTCCGTACTATATAGGAGCCTCCCTTAAATATATATTTTTTGAAATGTAATTATTTATTATTAAATTGTATATACAACTAAACATTCTGTGAATACTCATATTTCAAGCATCTACCTGTTACCATTATTAATATCGAGCGAAAAACGGTTAAAAATTCAGGTTTGTTGTATGGGAGGGCTCCCAGGCAACAAACCTGAATTTTTAACCGTTTTTCGCTCGATTTTAATGTGTCCGTCTGTCCGTCTGTCACCAGGCTGTATCTCATAAACCATTATAGCTAGAAAGCTGATGTATTTCTGTTGCCGCTATAACAACAAATAACAAAATAAAATAAATATTTAAAGGGGGCCTCCAGAAATATTATTTTTTTTACTTTTAACATGAATACTCGAGCTGTATCACTGTATGTAGCCCAATGTTTCTATAGCAACTTCAGTTTTACGATGGTATTTCCGCATCAAGAAATACTACCCCAAAATAAGTCTAACAAAGATAGGTCATACAGACATATTTATTTATCTTGAATCTATGTAGATCATTTTCAGTCTGTAATTTTCTTGCGCATTAAACTAAAAGTCCACGAGTATATTGCCAATTTGTAGGTACTAAGTGTACAAAAAAAGGTTACATACCTATAAAGATTTTAAATTTGTAGCAACGGAAATCGATTTTAGTCACATAATTTTGTATTTACATCTAGTTTCAAAAATAATATACTTAATATTGTTTTTAAAAATGTCCATTCACTTATTATTTTACATACTTATTTAATATTTTATATTATTCATACAAGAAAATAAAGTGCACTCGCTATGCTAACAAAAAATACCTCTCAAAAAATAAACACTCTCTGAATAACTCTGTGGAAGCGAGTCAGTGCCGTAAAATAAGTAGCTGTGTTCATTCAGGGTTCTACTTTAATATTCAATGTACCATTGTCGCGAGGAAATCTTGGAAATAAGTTTTCAAGTTACTATTTATTGTATTTTAGTTTGACTAAGTAGGTGTTTGTCAGCGATTACCGAAATTAAGCAACGTTCCGCACGGTCAGTATTTGGATGGGTAACCGCAAATGGCATTTTCCAACTACGCTAACTACGCCAATGCTACCGGGACTCGAATAATACGTTAAATTGTAGATCCCGGTTGTTTTAACCGCTCAGCCATGTCAGAGTCCTTCAGATGGCCTAAAAACTTTGACCCCAGGGCTAGCCACCCGGCCTTTATTCGATCTTACTTTAGTTACTATTTCTTAGGTGATTCTATTATGATAAACGATTTTTATTAGATTTTGTTCATTATTCAATTATGTGAACTACGTTAAATGGGTTAGTTATTTTAGAGTCCATTTATTTCTAAATATTTATTTGAATAAAAAAGTAAATACGTGGTTTTTTATCTTATTCATAAACGGTAAAAGCATGACACATCTCAACTAACTAACTAGGTTGTTTCTTAGCGGTCACTAAACGCCAGTTTTAATCAATAAAATCAATTCGTAAAGAAACCCACACAGATAATAAAATAATCTCAAATTGTATCCATAAATTTCCAATAGGTACAGTACACATAAGTGTGTAATATACATTTATTCATGAATCCCAAACACGGGGCACTCCTTTTTTGTGGAGAGTCGTTCAAACGACGTTCAAATATCACTGAAAATCATAGTTTGAAAATCCCCACGCCTGAAAAGTTTACTCCCTTACCACAAAAGTTTTACGCACGCTTTGGACAGTATATAAACAGTACAAATTGCACGGTTAAGCAGTGTTTAAAGCGTGTTTATATCTGTTGTGGTAAGACGGTTAAAGCCTATTCGTCACGTTGTTCCTTTCGCCACCCTTCCCCAATATAACATACTCGTAAGTACACGGGCAGGATCCGAAAAGCTCCACGGCTCGTGAATAAGAATCGAACTCTCAGAAATCCTGCCGAAGTTTTCAATTTAAGTTAAGATTGAGTTGGAGGCGCGACGATGTGATTTTTTCATAGAATTTCATGAATAACAACTCGAAATGTTTGCTAAGTGCTACCTGCGAACAAACGGATTTAATGAATCCCTCAACGATACGACAGAATCTGTCCAAAATGGACCAATATTAATATTTATTGACGTATTCAGCGCCAGTAAACTGATTTTCATTTCCTCTCGCTTGTTTAATTTAAATATACATTAAAGTACAATATCTTCCTAGCTCCTTTTAGATTGTACACATAGCAGAATTCTAGAAACAGCTCTATTTTAACTTGAATTTGTCTAGGGTGAACAATATGATATATATTCGGTAAAATGTGCCGTTGATAAAAAAAAAGATTATTTGAAATACTCGTAGATTGTAGATGCAATAGTAAAAAAAAAACTCGGAACAAACATATAATTGATACTTTCACAATAAATATAAGTACAGAGTGTAAATAGGGCACTGAAAATGCCAACCGTAGGAACCCGAAAGAAAGAAAAGAGAATTTTCTATCGATATGAAGTCATGCAATAAATGTGAAATGAAAGAAGAAGACTAAATAATGTATCAGTAATAAGCAGCTGCACTATTTCTGTTACCTTTCCAGTGGGTTTGCTTCTGGTGGTGATCCGAACTCCGTCTATAGACACGTCGACGGTCACCTTGCGCTTCTTTACACCTCTGGCTTTGAATTCATACTGAAACAAAATTTGACGATTAACAAAATAATTCGATGCAACTAACTACTAAGGTACCGAGATTCATAACACCTACTAGCTTCTCTGTGAAGGAAAAAAGCGCAAGGAATTTGCATGCGTTAATTTTTTAAATTCTATGGCGTATGTGTCCATAAACCTACAACTAGAGCAGCGTGGTGGATATGGCCTAGTTGTTTTTCAAAAGTAGACCTATGGTTGGGCTTATTCAGACAATTTTAGTAAATCGACAATTAATTACATGTCTCTTTTCATCCACGTTAAGTGTAGGATACTCTATCAGAATCATCCCTCAAATTATAACAAAATGATTAGGTATTAGAAGCAACCGTTAGAATATTAAATAATCTAGGACTTTTATACATTTGAGACCAGCAAAATAAGCCCTGAAATAAATTGAACAAAATAGAAAGAGTGTAGATATATAAATGATGCATACGTCCGTTTTTAGTCGATCAAAAAATAAACCAAACGCGAAATGCAATATTATTTCAAAAACAATTAATATTCACTAAATTCTCGTAATTTAAATAAGAAACATCTTCACAGATTGTTCATAACTAGCAATATCATGAAACAGCATAATACTCGTAGGTAATGCTCTCGACAAGTTAATAATGTCATATAGATTAGAGACGCTACATTTCGTCGAGAAAATCTAATGAATTAAATGGGGTTTTTATTGCCCTCGGGGGTATTTCAAGAACGTGCCCTAAATAGAGAAACAATACGACGAAATGAGTAATTACTTAGGGTATATTTGTTCCACTCTGTGACGTTCAACATTTGTCGTCATTGTACTCGAGTTACAAAGATAATTTGAAAAACTAAAGAAAAATAGGGAGCTTTTCTGCAGACGATGAATATGTTCTAGAATATCTATCATTGTACTCATCATTATTATCAAATTTTCATTTGAAACCAACCGTAATATCGCGGAAAAAGTCAGCTCATCCAAATATTTTCTCATAATTATTTTTTTGTATTGACCATGTGCGTTTTTTTCATGATTTCCGGTTTGGACGTAATATAGGCTAGATGACAAAATATACGCAAGTGGAGTCCCTCCGCACGAAAGCAGTGAAACTTCGACGCAACAGTGCTCTCATACCCTTTACATGGTAACGTTATACGTTTAACGCAAGCTTGTTGAAAGACGCATTAAAGTTTCACTTCAAAAAAAAATGTCAGTTTGACTATCAAAATAAATTAGACACGTATGTTTTTTTTCACTTAAAGAAAAACGATAAAGTCATATTCCGTTAAAAATTCCTGTGACGTCACGCTATGGTAGCCTTTTAAGGGTTCCGTACCGAAAGGGTAAAAACGGTACCCTATTACTAAGACCCCGCTGACCGCCTGTCTGTCTGTCTGTCCGTCTCCAGGCTGTCTCATGAACCGTTACAGCTAGAAAGCTGAAATTTTCAGAAATGATATATTTCTGTTGCCGCTATAACAACAAATACTAAAAACAGAATAAAATTAATATTTAAGGAGGGCTCCCATACAACAAAACTGATTTTTTGCCGTTTTTTGCTCTACAACAATGGTAACAGGTAGATGCTTGAAATATTCACAGAATATTTAGATGAATATTCACTTTAAAAATAAATAATAAAATTAAGATAACATAAATATTTAAGGGTGGCTCCTATACAGTACGGAATCCTCCGTGCGCGAGTCGGACTCGTACTGGGCCGATTTTTACTATAAACTGACACCACAAGCGACTTTCCAACTTAGATTCGTTTATCTCTATGCTATTTTTTCTTGATTAACATAAGTAAAAAAACCGTCTAAAATATATTTTTGTTATATAACTGACGGACTAATTACATTATTATATATAACAAAATGTCTAACAACCTAGACTAACCCAGTCATCATGACTATGACATGAGTAGGTATTGAACATAGCAAAATTTGGTCCAGATAATACCTACCTACAATGTCACCCCAGAATACGACTGTCGTCTAATGAAAGATCCGACAAAGGTAGGTAGGTACCTATCTGTTTTAATTTGTAAAAATAATACCTTATCTCTTTATTAAAAGCTGACGAACGTTTTTTGTGGCATATTCTTCAATGAAGAAAGAAATTCGTTGAAAAAAGGTACTGAAATATTTATTCATGATTAAGGAAAATGTTTATAAAGTTCATATTATATTAAGTTAAGTTTATATTATATTATATTAGTTCCAATTATGAAGGCGCCATCGTAATTATATAGGTAATAGCTAATTAGAATATTTCTGTTACTTTTTCACTTTTTGCGCACGCAATGCTGATACTAAATATACTACAGAATGTATGTATTACACATATAAGCCTTCCTCTTGAATCAGTCTATGTATTAATAATAGTAAGAATAAAAAAATTCAAAACTCCCCGACACAAAATAAATTCTAAGTATGTCCTTTCAATATCATTGAAATAACACGGTACCAAATTTAGTATCTATAGGACATATGGAAGGTAGTCAGATCTCCTCATCAACTAGAAAAGAGCTGATGATCTTCAAACGGCTGAACAGATTTTCATGAAACATGGCTAAGAACACTCGGGATAAAATTATCTATGACACAAAAAAAACTGAACGAAAATCGGCTTATCCTTCTGGGAGCTACGATACCACAGACAGATACACAGATACACAGACACGTTAAACTTATAACACCCCTGTCTTTGTCGGGGGTTAAAAAAAACATCAAAATCCGTTGCGTAGTTTTAAAGATCTAAGCAAAATATAGGGACAGACAGACAGCGGGAATCGACTTTGTTTTATCCTATGTAGTCATTTTCTAATTGATTAAATCATATCATTAAATGAATACTTTCCAGTAGTTGCAGTAAATTCGTATATTCCGAAATATAAAAGACATACTTACAAAATTATACAGCTAAGTGAAATCAAAGGCGCGAAGTTCCGAAGGTAAGGAGTTTCGGCAAAGTCATTGTAATGCGAAAGGATTCAGTTGTATTCAAAAGTGTCGTAACAAACTCACATTTCTACCCGACTCTCAATAGACTTGCTAATATTCGGAATACGCCATTATGCTGTTCAGAATAGAAATGGCCAATTACTTCGAACAATATTGCACTGCGTTAACTCTTTATAAAAACTCTCGATGTAACGTTTGACTCACTATAACGAAGACGCCTAAATATAGGCATTTTGGTTGATTACCCCGTCCCGTGACTAAGGAGCAGTGGTGTTCTAGTGGCTTCAAATCCCGATGAGTTTGTTTGCAACTTATATAAGGAATTTCACCATTGGCTTTTTGGTGAAGAAAAACATCGTGAGGCAACTTGCATACGTCCGTAGAAGGAATCCACCAACCCGCACTGGGACAGCGTAGCGGATATGGCCCAATCGCCCTTTGAGGGTAGGCCTACGCCCTTCAGTAGACTATTAAAAAAGCTAGTACAGGTATTCTAAGGAAGAATAAGGTCAAGATTAAGGTCAAAGAAAGCCGCAATACTCTCATAAAGTTTGGTATAAATGGTTCATACTTTACTTTGAACAATAATTTACAGAATTCGTACCTACATTTCTGTACATTACTTATAGATGGCATTATATTCAGGAATATTTTTACCACTTACTAAATAAATGCAGAATGGAAAAAAATATATCTATGACGAAAAAAGAGCACTCGAGAGCTTCGTAATATAGAGTTTAACACTGTGTATTCATGTTATGCAATATTCATAACATTCACATTATTTTTAACGATACCTTTGAATATGATTTCGTTGTGACAATATTAAACAATGATTATTCAAATGTAACCAACAAAATTTCATTCAATTACTTTTGTAATAAAAACGTAATATCTGAACCTAATTTATTAGACTTTTTCTCGTTCTTTCTTTTTTGGGCATCATCTTATTGAAGTGACTTGGTGTTTTATTCGATTCCTAAGCAAACATTTTATATAAAGTTTTCTTAGAGAAACATATTAAACGATTTAAGTCAAAATATTGCTTGATATAAACCACTTAGATTAATGTTACGAGTATGTTAGGAATTTAATTTTGCAGTTTTATAATCACCATTTTCTAAACTAATAGATTTTTGTGTATAACCCATAAGTTTAAAACTATTGAATTAAACTAATATTTTTCCTAAATCCATAACCCTCCAAAAACACTTTCATTTAAAATGTTGCCAAGACGAGATATAGCTCGCATCATAAAAAAACAGATCTCATAAATAACTCAACATGTCCTAACTCAACATGCCCTAACTCATCAAGCCCTTACTTACTTCACAAGTAAACTCTACACTTTAGTTAATATAATTATGTGGCGTTAGTTATCAATACGTATATACCAAATCAAACTTCTAGGCGGCTGTGATGTTAGCTACAAGCTGTGCAAAACCCAATCCTGACTAAAGCTCACTTCAGCACTAGGATTGGGTTTCACGCAGCTTGTAACTAATTTAACAACCGCCAATAAGTTTGATTTGGCTTATAGCCCGGAGTAGGTAACAACTATGATTTCTTTCAATTTTGCAGCAAAGTCAAAAGATAAAAAAAAATCGGCTAAGTGCGAGTCGGACTCGCGCACGAAGGGGCCTTACCGTTTTTGAGCCCCCCTAGCTCCATTCTTCTAGCTGTTATTTATGGCAAACAAAAAGCTCCTTAAAATCAAGTTTGTTGTACGGGACCCCCTTAAATATTTTTGTTATTCTGTTTTTAGTATTTGTTGTAATAGTATTAGAGGCTACAGAAATCCAGCATCGGTGAAAAAATCAGCTGTCTAGCAGTCACGTTTCATGAGATACAGCCTGGTGACAGACAGACGGTCAGACGAACTTCGGAGTCTTTGTAATAGAGTCCCGTTTTTACCCTTTGGGTACGGAACCCTAAAAAGTAATAATATCCGCCTCAAACTAAAAGTCGCTCGGTCAAACTCTGAAACGGGCGCCGAAAGATTTTCAACTTATAGACTACTTATAGAACTTAGCCTTAACTATTTTCCTTCGAGTGTTAGCTATTGTTCTCTAATGATGAAGGGCTCAGGTCCTTTTTGCCTTGTTTAGTTTGAAATGTTTCAATAGAGCTAAAACCACAAACTTGTTTAGATTAATTGCATTAAGTTGGCTTGGTTGAAGTTCTGTTAACTCTTGAATGTGACATTCATGTGACCACGAAAATAATTTTTAAGGGAAAACCATTTAATTACTTGATTTACGGTTGCAATTCTTCTATAAGGTATTTTACCCGTCTGCTTGTTGCAAGGGATACTCATAGAATAATATTCTATGGGGATACTTATGTTCCTTTGTGGCGTTTCATAGGTCAAAACCGTGTACCGATTTTGATGATTCTTACGTGAATCGATTTGTCTTAGTTGTCCAAATGACATCAAATCAGTTACTATAGAATATAAGCCTAACCTTAAAGGGTCATCAGGCCATATCCAATAATCTGGGCTAGGGAGTTTTTATGGGTTTATGTACGCCGTCAGATGTCTTTCTCGAACGTACCTATGCAATTTTATTTACGACTAGCTGCGCCCCGCGGTGTTACCAGCGTTAGCCCGAGATAAAAAGATTTTCCCTAAAATAAACGTAACCTAAGTTACTCCTTATTACATCAGTTAAAGTCGCGTCAAAATCGGTCCAGCCATTTCAGAGATTAGAAACAGACAGACAAAAATTGTAAAAAATGTTATTTTGGTGTATGTACCGTATATACCTATATATTCATAGACATGTAGTAAAAAACGGTTATTTCAATATTACAAACAGGCATTCCAATTTTATTTATATGTATAGATATTTTTCCTCACCGGGAATCCAGTGGTATCAAAATCCGTGTATAAATTTAATCTAAAGAAGTCATTGGTAGGTATCGCAGTGGTGTGAAAATCCGTATATAAATTGCAAGAACTATTTAGTACGATGCAGAGATTTGATCCACACGATTCTCAGGTAAACTTTCTGCTATTAGGCCGTACATCGAGCAAATATCTACAGAGCCACAGTCCCTAAGTGAAAGTAGTAAAAAAATGTCCGAGCGCCGTCATACATACCGACTTAGATACATATTTACATTATATAATTCCCAATGACCCGTTTTCTCGAATCTCCACGTATTGCCACCTAATTAGTGTTTGTAACCGAGCACTTTGGCATCGCGCGGCGTTGTAGTCAGCTTGCAATCGCCTTACGATTAACTAAAAAGCCTGCCCACTACTTAGCATGGGCAGAGCTTTGGATCGGACATTTTTTTGCACGATTGTGACTCTATACACATAGATATTTGCTCGAAAAGGCCACAGCTACATTCACGAGAAAATCTCGCCTGGCGGTAATACTCACGTCTGCATTTAAACAGCTAGTGCCACTCACAGTATTGAACTTCAAAAGTTCAACCCTTAGCGCCCCATAAAATATTAATAAAGTTCAAAGAGCATCTCTCAATACTTCTCCAGATTGCTGAAAGCTCCAAAACCCTTTCAAATTGACTTTTTACAAACTTTTTCGACTTGCCTTATTGGTCTGTAAGTCTGGGTGATATCTCGCTCCTAAATCTGTTTTACTATCAGTTACTATTGCATTTTATTTAGATTAGAAAGCCCATCTAAATATAAGTGTAAAAAGGCTGGTGCTGCTTCAGCTAAAGCGGAAAACCTCAAACGGCACAAATATGGGTCCTTAGACAGGATGTACCATTTTGTGCCGTTTGGGGTTGAGACTGTAGGTCCGTGGGGGCCGGACGCTCATACTCTACACAAAGATCTGGCCAGGCGTTTGGTAGAGGTGCCACGTGACCAGAGTGCTGGAATCTATTTCGCCCAAAAGCTGAGTATTGCTATTCAGCGAGGCAATGCTGCCAGCATTCTGGCCACGTTACCCTCTGCCGAGGGGCTTTTAGATTAGGTTTTATTTTGTTTTGTGTTTTTTTTTTTAGTTTAAGTTTTAGTATTAGTTTAGTCATAGCGGAAAGTGTTTTTTAAGTTTTTTTTTGTTTTTCTGTGTAAATAAAATAAAATAAATAAATAAAAAATATATATTAAAATTCATTGTAAAATATTTTATTAATTTTCTTGTTTATATTTATAGGTAGTGACTAGCGAGAGATATATTTGTAAGAACCGACGGAACACCTACCTTCATTTAATTAGATTGACTCAGCGCTGCTACTGTGGAAGCGGCTTAGAGAAGCGAGGACAGATAAATGAAACTATCTCTGGTGGAAACGCAGCCTAATATTACGTGGGTAAAGTCGCGATTTAAAGCTAGTCCTTACTAATATTTACAAATTTGCAGGTGAGTTTGGTGGTTTATTTTATTGGTTAGTTACGTAGTTTGTCACGTAGCAACAGAGCAACGGATCGACTTAATTTTTACCGACTTCTAAAAAGGAAGAACTATGTTCGACTGTATGTTTTTTTGTGTATGTTTATCGATGTTTTCGCCAATAGTGCACCGATTTAAAAAATATTTTTCATATCGAAAGGGATACTTCTGAGATGATCCCATTATAATTTTAACGAAATCGGCTGAGCCATTTTTGATAAATCACCAATAATGTACACGGATGTCGCATCGATTCTTGCAAACTATTTGAATTCTGTAGATGGTGGACGGCGCCGGTTGTTCCATTTTTTGCAAATAATTATATGTTTGGATATAGTTTATATGTCAGAGAGTGTCATACTCTACTTTTTATTCCAGAAAAATTAAAAGGTCCTAAGAGAAACCGCGGGTAAAACTAGTTATAAATATTTTAATAAATCACCATAATGCAAGCCATGCATGTGCCGTCGGTAAAGCATATATTATATTCACGTGAAATACACGACCCATTTGGGACTGCAAGATGAGTGACTCCGCTCAGAACCTCTTCAAATATTCATATGTCCAAAAACAGGGACAACATAATATAGAGGCGAGGTTCATCTGGCGTTGCCTACTGTGTTGCACAAAAGTTTTTCTCTATGGAAACCTACTAAATCAAGTGGGCTTGAGCATTTGGATTATCTTGAGACCTTCAAGGTTCTGTGGATGCTTTTTAATGTAGTATTATGTAGTTTTAGCCTATGTAAGTAGCGTTGTATTTTGTTGTAGTTAATAAAGAAACTTGTCTAATAAATAAAAAAATAGGTACTACAATATTAATCTACTACTCAAATAAGGAAGGATACCAGGAAGGCCTGGAAGATACAAGATTGCTTTTAGCGACAAGACCGCCAATAGTAAAGCTAAGTATAAGTTCTCGTTTGTTTATCTAAAAAATAATTATGGTACCTACCTACGTATTATAATCACTATCACTACATAATATAAAACAAAGTCACGTCCCGCTGTCTGTCCCTATGCATGCTTATTACTCGTATCTTTAAAACTACGCAACGTATTTTGATGAGGTTTTTTAATAGATAGAGTGATTCAATAATACACATGTATTAATGAGCCGGGGCGGGTCGCTAGTATAATAATAACGAATAATCTATCAAAATTCACCCACTGTTGGAGTTTCTGGAAATATGTTGCTCACAAAATATATGGCGAACATGTTTCCGAACGAACCGTACCTTTACATAACCGATCTACTGCATTGTCTCATTTCAAAGGACTTGGTATTGATGTTTGTGTCATCGTAAGTGTAATATGTACTCGAACGTTGTAATACAAACGACGGCTCAAATCAAAGATGATCGGCGACATATATATTATGAGCTCATCATCATTGTGTAAGCCATAGGATAACCAGGGCTGGAAAAATACATCCCTGATAGTTTTCTAATAAGACCGATTTGGAAAAGCTTGTAACTAGCGCGATGCTGTGGTGTTAATGAAATCTTTAGTCCAATCAATGTTCAATGTAACGCTCGTAGCGTAGTTTGACTAGGTGTTTGTCAGCACGTTCCGCACGGTCAGTACTTCGATGGATGAACGCGGGTGGCATTGTCCAACTGAGCGCTACCGTGGTTCGGATGACACGTTAAATTGTAGTTCCCGGTTGTCGTAACTGTTTAGCCATGTCAAAGGCCTTCAGGCGGCCTAAAAACTCTGACACCAGGGCTAGCCACCCAGTCTATACGATGTTATTTACTTAATGTTACACAGTTAGTTTGCCTATATATGGTCTCATTTTAAGATCTTTTTAACCCTATCGGTCATCAGTTCTCCATGGTATGCCCTGCTCATTACCATTTTTACTTGATGATGATTGGGTAGGCTATGTTGGCAACAGTGCTTCTTTTACGCATCTCCTCATTCCTGATTCGATCTTGCATATTACGAACTGGTCCGGATAAAACGGATCTTTGATGATGGTGTCTGTGAATGGAACCCGAAAAAATTGCCACTAAACGCACGCTTGGGAGGTTTTATTTTTCTTGCAAAGACTGAAATATTTTTACAAAAATAATTTTGGATATATAACATAACTAGAAAGGCAATCTTCCATTCGACCCGGAGTTCAGCGAATTGGAAAATTGCTTTTCTAGTTATGGAACACAGGTATGCTCTTCGTCTGATAAATTAGCTCTCTATAAAGCAGTTTTTATGCTTACCATAATTTATTATCATCTCTAAAACAACGTGAAATTAAACTTAACCTCAATCGGGACAGATCACGTAACGTGACCGAATTCGAAATACGGAGATCCGTAGGAGGACCGAGGTGGCAGATATCGGATCCCGTATAATCAATCTCAAGTGGCGTTGGGTAGGACATTTAGCTAGATGTGATAATGGCCGGTGGAGCAGGTCTCTGACTGAATGGTGGCCCCGTGACGGCAAGCACAGTCCCGGTAGACCCACACAACGGTGGCGTGATGACATCTAAAAGTTTTGCGGCAACACCTGGATGAGACTAGCACAGGACAGGGATAATTGGCGTAAGGGGAAGGAGGCTTATGCCCTGCAGTGGGCCGAAATAAGCTGATGATGATGATGATGGGACAGATCAAGCTGGATTCAACATAACGATGGATACTCGGATAATTGTTTACACTTTAATCGCAAAAGTTTTATACTTTCGTCCGCAATTTGCCATCAAAAGAAATGTAATTGAAATTGTCTAGCCCTAAGAAAATCGAGGCGAAACAATATTTGAGCAAACAATCTTCTTTTTTATTAAATTCTTTCTAAAGGAAAATATGTTTGTTCTTAGGTATCTTTCAACAAAAGTGGGTCGTTTACTGTTGACTTTGTTTTCAGGCGCAAACAATGATACATTATTCAATCTTTAAATTATAGGTCTTCGGGTAGAGTTTTTTTTGCGAAACAGGTACGAGATTAAAAGGATGATCTCAAACTAAGCTGAAGCTTTTTCTCAATAACGTCGCAATTTAATACAGAAATTTTATCGTACAATTTTATTTTGAAAAATTTACTAAAATCACTTACTCACAAAGCACTTTAAAGGTTTATTGTGCACAAAAAAAAAGAATTGTAAAATAAATGATGTTATGCAGATTGATAAGCTTTTTACTGTGTATTATGATTGTGTATGTTTATTTAGAAAGACATACTAAGCTATCATGGTCTGATTCAGTCCATCGTTATGAACAACAAACAGGAATTACTTAGGTAAAAAAAACAGCTGCCCCATATAAAAATCGACAAAATATACAGGGTAAATTGTAATCAAATAGCATCCTTTTAGGGGCTTATTCTGTACATCAAAACTATCAACTTTTGTTCTGCAGCTTTTCTCAAAACTCAAAAAAAAATTTTGTTGTTTCATAGAAAAATGTCGTTCACCCGTGACAAAATGTATGGAACAGCTGATTTTTTTTTGAGTTCTGACAAAAGTTGCAGAACAAAAGTTGTTAGTTTTGATGTGCAGAATAAGCTCCTAAAAGGATGCTTATTGATTAGAAATAGCCCTGTATATAAAACTGTCATTTATTCTTGAATTGATAAAGACTGCGCAAATCACTCCCTTTCGGTTCAGTACACTTTTTCCTTAAAATACTGTATCTTTGAGCAAGTATCTACAGAGCCACAGTCCTTAAGTGAAAAGTGAACGTTGTAAGAAAAATTCCGAGCACTGTCATACATACCTACTTAGATATATACACAATGACCCATTTTCTCCAATCTCTACGATATGTCACCAAATTAGTGCATGTAACCGAGCACTTTGGCATTGCGCGACGTTGTAATCTGCTTGCAATCATCTTACGACTAACTAAAAAGCCTGCCCACTACGTAGCTTGGGCAAGGTTTTGGCTCGGACACTTGCTCGATGTCCTGTATACTATAAAAAGTTAAGATTGAATACACAATTAGGTGATAAAAGTATATCTGTATACCTACTGGTAAACTATGAGATAATTTTAATTAAGTAGGCATACCTGCTTAGATTGAATGAAATATTTATGATTACAAATTTAAATTGTAACCAACGCTTGATTAAAATAAATTGGAAAAGAAACCTCTAAGGATGTAGGATATAGTCGATCAAGTAAAAACAGTATCATTTATTCGTGAGTAGATTTTCCTTTCCCCACAAATGCAATAGAACACGCACAAAACATATCGACAATACCCAGATCAGATATGTAATTTATACGAAATGCCCCGTCCACCCGGAATTCGACGCTAAAACTATCGAACATGGAAAAACCAGAAAAACTCTCCACTACTGGAAAAGCCCTATTTTGTTAGTCATCTAGCCTGTTACAAGAATTTCATTCACTGCTCAACTTTGCTCCACCTTATAAATCCTTCATATTGATGACACCCATTAACATTATGACTTCATTCACTGCAAACTTGACTGATTGTTGAAAATCCGTTCATCCCCACCCACGCCATGCTGACAGAATGTCACGTGCGGTAAGTATTATTTTTTGTTAAAGACTTTTCCCGTGGCTAAATACTCCAAAATTTGAATGAGTTGTGTCCAAAATTTACATCAACAACACTCTTCAAGCACCCTACTTTGAAAGACACAGAGAGAGCGCTACAAAATACTTAATTTTAAAGACGTTTTGTGGCTTCACCTTATGAATTATCAAAGTCTTTCTGGTTTTTGCCGTTTTCGAAGGCTAAAACTTCTTGCTCTGAAAGTAGAAAAGATACCATTCGTCATTTAATATATATTTGTCTGATATTCGCAGAATTGGGGCTGTTGCCAATAAATGCGACTAAAATGGGACTTGATACATTTCTCATGGATTGAAATAATGACTAAGTTTGTGACAAAAAAGAGCGTAACATTATGCTAAGAGACGACAGAATACAAGAATTACGTGTGTTTCTGATAGGTTAGAAAAAGCTCTTTGATTTGATTCTTGACCAAACATATTGAGAAGACATGTTTTCGCGATTTCCTGTTTTGCCCATTATTAAAATTATCCATCTTGAAGTAATTTTAGTTTTAACGTGTAGTTTTAATATTATTAAGTATTTTATAAGCATTTTAAGCACGATTACAGAGGCGCCATCGTAATTATATTAGCTAAATAGCATAGTTCTGTTTCTTTTTCACTTTAGGCATTCGATAGAGAGAACTCTTTTTACGTTGCTATTAAATGTACGCTGGCGCCTCTGTAATCGGGCTTATTGTGTAATCATTTCATCCTAAATTTTTTGAGGTTACTTTGTCTTTATAGATAATCTCGTTCTTATTACAAGGTCAGTGGTAAAAGTTAACTTCTAAGTCTGCATGCTTCTTCTTTAAAGTCATCATATTTTACCACCAGGTAAGATAAGAGGGTCAAACGTTGACTTATTCTCGAAAGCAAGTTCGTATAGCCCGGTTGCTAGCCCTGGTGTCAGAGTTTTTAGGCCGCCTGAAGGCCTCTGACATGGCTAAATGGTTAAACTACCGGGACCTATAATTTAACGTGTCATCTCAGCCACGATAGTGCTCAGTTGGAAAATGTCACTCGGGGTCACCCACCCCAATACTGACCGTAAGCACTTATTCTCGTAAAAAACATTGTTAACGCTAGAAGTTGGTGAAAATGATAAACACTACAAAATTCGACGCGCAGTCAGTACTGCGGATTAGCTCAGTTGGCAGAGCGTCGGGATAGTTATCCGAAGACGCAAGGTAATTTTTGAAATGTTTATCATAAAAATAACTCTTTGAGATAAACCTAGTGTGGGATGCACGATAAAATTAATATCATTTCAATGTTAATACTCACACGTACGCGGCGCATGGCTGCAACAATTTCGACTCGGCTCATGGGGCGGGGTACGTCCATAGTTCCAATGTACTGCAACAAAATAATAACTGTTCAAATAACAGAATCGTAGTTAAAGTAGTAGGTAGATGTTATCTTATATCGTTCCAAAAAATTTACTCCATATTTCAGCCATGAAAAGAGTGAAACCACCATAAGAGAGAGCTATAATACTATACAGGGTTATTCCTATTCAATTAGCACCCTTGTTCAGTACATCAAAACTAACAACTTTTGTACTGCGACTTGTATCAAAACTAAAAAAAAATTTGTTTCATAGAAAAATATCGTTCACCCGCGACAAAATGTATGGAACAGCTGATTTTTTACTTGAGTTTGGATAAAAGTCGCATAACAAAAGTTGTTAGTTTTAAAGTACAGAATAAGCCCCTGAAAGGATGCTAATTGAATAGGAATAACCCTGTAAATCCAGCAGATAATAATGAAGAGTGTAGATAAACCTTCGTTTAACATGTTTCGTACGATCTTACATACGAGTATAAACAGGACTTTGAGATAAACATTACTAATTAGCTTCTATTAAGGCCAAACAAAAGTAATTTATTAATTATCTAAATCCATCCTCGATCTCAACTTACTGTCACTCAATTATTTCCCTCGCAGTTTGCGTGAGATTTGTTTCAGTTTGTTTATATGATTTATTAGCTTTTATTTTGTACTAAAATTGTAGCTTTTAATATAACTTGAACGAAAAATCTTTTTTCAACTTGTAGGCAAGTTGGAAAAAGATTTTTCGTTCAGGGGCCAAAACACAATGCGCATTATTAACCGAGCAAAGCGAAGCGGAGACCGTCGCTTCCTTCTTTTGAACACGGTGTACTTGGTAGATATACGGGTTAATCCCTAAAATGGGAGAAATTTTCTGGTTACTTGTTACTCTTTCACGCAGCAACGGAGCAACGATCGACTTTTTTTTTGCATAAATATAGTTAAAGGTTAAGGTTGGACAGACAAAATTATGCGGGCGAAGGTTGTTTTGTTTTTTAGTTTTCTTCTTGTTACTTAGAACATCCTCAATTTATTCAGACTATGTTTCAGTCTTAAAAATAAACATGTTTAAAATGGTGTTTCTTAAATATCTTTGTCTAAACAAAGTATGATGAGAAAGTTATGATACGTAGATAGGTAGGCTGCGGATGATAATAATGATGAACGCACCATCAAATAAAACATAATTTTTCAGTAATCTCCAACGCCATTTCCACCAGCTAAGATAGTTTCCTTACGTGTCAGAGCAAGGAGAAGCACCTGGGAAACTCGCCGAGATATCTCCTAAATCTTTTGTCTCATATCGTTTTCTCGTCACGTAGCGAGCGAACCCGTGTGCTGTGCGCATGATAATAAGATTATATCACCGTCAAAGACCGAAAGATAATATATTTGAATAGGAGGAACATTAACGCATATCATTCGGCATACGGAAATTGTTCCGTCGTGAAGCTCAATGAATAATATTCAGGAGACTGTGGTTCAGAAGACCGTGAAGTTCGATGAATAATACCTATCTAGGAGAATATGGTTCAGAAGTCCTTGAACATCGATCAATAATATCTAGAAAAACATAATTCAGAAGTCCGTGAAGTTCTATGAATAATATCCAAAAGAAAATGATTTAGAAGTCAGTAAAGTTCGATGAATAGTATCCAGAAGAACTATTATTAAATACTACGGGACTAATAGCGCACTACAATTACTAGATAAATAAATACATCAGTCTATCCGTGACCACGATCAATGCAACTCGGTCAAAACGTCGAGATGATTAGTTATTTGTCTCCTAATTTTAATGCGCGATTAGTCCCGTAGTATATAATAATAATGTGTTCAAATCGCGAACATTTAATGATTCAGGAGAATGTGGTTCAGAAGCTCGTGGGTAGGTCCATGTTCAAATTCATCAACCTTCACTGGGTTAATGGTGCTGCCAGCATGCCAGGTGGCAGTGGGCTTGAGCATTTGGTTTTGGATTATCTTTAGACCCTCAAGGGCCTGTGAATGATCTAATCGCTTTTCATCTACCTAGTTTTATGTTACAATTTAAGTCAACAGTTTGGCTTCAAGTACTTATCTGTAGATTTCGGAACCTCAAATTGTTTTCACTTACAATCATGATTTTCTATTTTAAACACTTCAATAAGGACTCCTTAAAAAACAATTTTCCATTGATATAGAAAATATAATCTTTATTCAGATAGCATTTGTACACTTAGAATACTTATTTTTGGATTGTCTTTTATAAGCTCGCCTCGGCACAGCCTTTTAACTTATAGTAGTTTATGCAACTGTCATATAATGAAGGTTATTAAAACACGAGTGTGAGTTTATTAAACGAGCGCAGCGAGTTTCATAATAGTAACGAGTGTTTTAATACCCGTGTTATATGCAGTTGCATACACTACTTTATCTTCACTAATAAAAATAAAAATAAAAAACATATTGTAAAACATTAAATTCACGCGTACGTGTATTGTCACAGTGAACTTGGCGCCATTAAAATCTAACCAATGAGAGCGCAGCTGCGCGCGCAGGGCCAATCAGGAGCGAGCGCGCGATGTTATAATGAGATTTTACGATATCGATGTGGATATTATAACATCATGTGGAATTGCTTAAATTGAGTGTTTTGTTGTCTGCGCTATAACAGTAGTCATTATAAGTCAAGTATTGGAAACATAAGTAGAATGTTACAACATTAGTGTAGATAAAACATTTTAATGCCTTACGTCAAGCAAATAATCCCAACGTAGCAAATATACACAAGTACTTACATATGTGATAGGGAGAACTCTGTGACCCCATGTGGGTCGATTGTTACTCCAGTCTCAAAAATTCCGGAACTTGTTTAAAGTATTAATGGACTTTCATCCTGTATAAACCACAGAGCAATTCAGAAAATGAAAAATAACTGAGAAAAAAGGAAACAAACTGAAAAATATATTTCTGAAAAACGGTTTAAATATAATCGACTTAGAGAGCTGGCTAAATCGGTAGACTTAGCGTGTAATTATCCACATGGATTTTATGAAATTATAACGTAAACGAGGGATGGATTTTTTTGTGTCTCATAAAACGAGAATTTATATGAGAGTTTTATTTTTACACCTTACACGGACGGGTTACTAAACGAGATAGAAAGCGGAAACTAGAAAACTTAACATGTTAGTTAACATAATTCTAGGCTTTGTCCCATCAATACAAAATTAAAATAATCGGCCAAGTACGAGTCGGACTCGCGCACTTAGGGTTCCGTAGTGTATGGGAGCCCCCCTTAAATATTTATTTTATTTCAATTTTATTATTCATTATTGAAGTGAATATATAATTAAATATTCTGTAAAAATTTCAAGCATTTACCTGTTACCATTTTTAATATAGAGCTAAAACATCTAAAAAATCAGGTTTGTTATATAGGAGCACCCTTAAGTGTTATTTTTTTTTTCTGTTTGAAGTATTTGTTGTTATAGCGGCAACAGAAATACATCATATGTGAAAATTTCAGCTTTCTAGCTATAACGGTTCATGAGATACAGCCTGGAGACAGACGGACAGACGGACAGCGGAGTCTTAGTAATAGGGTTCCGTTTTTACCCTTTGGATACGGAACCCTAAAAAATACCTAGTCGATGCTTTATTGCCATATCCGGCATCAATATGAGTAGACAGAAGCAAAAGTCATTGACACCCTACATTATGTAAGAAAAATGCCATAGCTAAGAATACCATATGCATATTGGATCATAAAAACTAATCCATTTCTATTGTACAGTCGCGTTCAATCAAATGTAAATTAACTTAATAACAAGACGCAACGATCCTTTATTCTGTGGAAGAGTAGTTTAAATTTAAAAAATGGTTCATCCGCTTTGTATCAAATAGACAGAAACATACATTTTTAATTTATAACACTCTTGATACGCTCTCCTATAGGAACTAAAATTTTAAAATAAGATGTTCAAAGCTACATTACTAGGAACTCATAAACTTTAGCAAATGATAAGTCTACTTAATGAAACGGAATAAGCAACTTATACAAATAGTAGGTAACCGAGCGAGTTAATTACAACCTTAATAAACAAAATAGTGGGCGCAAAATACGCACGCGACTGTCCGCAAGATGAAGATTCCTATGGGAAAACTCACAGAGGCAACAACACATATATTTTTTAACCGACTTCCAAAAAGGAGGAGGTTCTACGTTCGTGTGTACGTATCTTTTTTTGTGTATGTTCATCTATAATTTCGCCAATTGTGAACGGAATCGAAAAACTCTTTCTTAGTTCGAAAGGGTTCTCCCGAGGTGGTCCCATTTAAATTTTACAGAAATCGGCTGAGCCGTTTTTGAAAAAAACCAACAATAAATGTAAGCAATTCGAGCGAAATATTCGAATTTTGTACACGATGAACATCGATAATTTCGCCAATTGAGAACCGAATCCAAAAAATCTTTTTTAGTTCGAAAAGGTATGTTACTCCCATGATGATCCCATTTAAATTTTACAGAAACCAACTGAGCTATTTTTGATAAATCAACAATAATGTAAAAAAATTCGAGAGAATTTTTTTTTTTTTTTTTTTTGTACAATAATGTGTAAGCGCTCTGACGTTCGGCTTAGCTTTTTCTGATACTCGCGCCAGTTACTCACGTTACGAGAGCAAGCAGGAAGACAAGCGAAGCCGAACGACAGAGAGCTTACACAATAAGGCCCCTGTTGAAAGCAATTTCATACGACGCGACGTAGGAGGTTATACGTACGACATCATAATTATAACGGGGGAAGACATCGTAAGTCGATGTACGTACATGTATCGTACGTGCATCGATACGATACACGTATATGTACATTTTGTACGTACGTGATCTCCGTTCGAGAATTTTTCGAATTCATCGTTATAGCCTCATAGCTTATTATTGCATTGCAAATATAGCGTATTGTAGAGCTCATAGCTTGTCTAGATGTTTCTCTCCATTTGTTTGTGGACTCCGGTTTTTTTACTATTTGGCCATGAAACCTTTCGTTTAGGTGGCTTTAGTTTGATTTTCAAGATTGATTCTCAAATATTTTTCGCCAATAATGGCTTAACCGACTTCCACCGTGCACAGAATTCGAATAGTTTGCACGAATCGATGTGTCATCCATTTAGTATTTTATGATTGTTCATTTTTCAAAAACCTCGGCAGTACTCGTATACCCTTCCAAAAAATAAACAAGTTTTTTTAATCGGACCACAATTAGCAAATATATCGACGAAAAAAAAACATAGAGACGATCAAAAAGACAATATTGCTTAGGCGATTGAATAAACATTAAAAGTAAAAAAATTAATCATCATTTTTACTAACTGCTGGTAAGATTTCAAAATATAAGATTGTTGCATAACATTTCAAGGGTATTTTGAACCCCACAGGTGGCTTTACCTGTGCAGTAGCAGGAAAGATCTAGGTAAATAAATTAACTTTAAATCAAGTCGTAAAACAAAAGGCATCGTAAAAGCAAGTGATTCGCAGGTGTTAGGCGTTTACTATCAGCTTTCCCCCTCCATCTATAAAGTTCGTCTCATTAAGGAACGGAAGATATACCGTCGTCAGCTACCTTTTTACAAGCTTTTATTTAATTTCACCTTTTCCGTTGTCTGTCTGTCGGTCTGTAATCAAATCTTGCAAATTAAATTTCATCCAATTCCCGGTTACCGATTGAGCTGAAATTTTTCATACATGTGTAAATCGCGTGACAATGCAATATTATCATGATATGGTGCTGATCGGATGATGGAGCTGGAAGTTGGCCAAAGGAACTTAGCACTGAAACGACACAATCTCATCGAGTTTGGATACATTTGAATAGTCTTGCCGAGAAGTTGGTCTTTCAATGGTAACCAGGGTCTGATATTGGTGCTGGAAGGTGGTCATAGGAATTCTGTAACGAAATGACCTAGCGTTATCGAGTTTCGGCTCGTGTGATTCGTCTTGGCGAGTACCTACTTGTTCAGTAAAAGCTTAAATTGTAGGTTCCGGTTGTTTTAACCGTTTAGCCAAGTCAGAGGCCTTCAGGCAGCCTAAAAATTCTGACACCAGGGCTAGCCAGGCCTATACGAACTTACTTTAGTAAAAACTTGTTTTAAAAAAAGCTTCATTTATTAAAATACTTGTTTCCCCTATTCTTTTCTTAGAATTATTAAGATGTAAAGTTTACTATAGGCCGAATCAAACTTCTAGGCGGGTGTGATGTAGCTACAAGCTGCGTGTAATCCGATCCTGACTAAAGTTCACTTAACAGCTGGGCGTGAATTGGGTTTCGCGCAGCTTGTAGCTTACTTAGCTTAGCTCCTAGGTACCGATTTCAGTGGATATGCACTAAGTGGTTTTATATCACAAAAAGATGAAAGTCCATAACCCTTAACTTTAGTAAATCAATTCTACGCCTTTTAGGAAGCGATTAGGGGCTATGAGCTATCAGCTCATTTGGCCAAGATTATTCCTAAAATCAACCTAAGCGGACATGCGTGGAGCTGAACATAGCATTATGGTCTATCAGTGTTGTTCCAGCTCAATTTTAGGGTGGCCGTATGTCAACCTCAAAATAGCACTATTGTAAGGGAAAATACGCAAAATTTGACAAAATAGGCCGTTAATACACGTAATTTTCATATAAAATATGTGTTTGAAAATACAACTTTATAAGAACAACCGTAGACAGGATTTTGGGATTTTTGGGTTCTTAGAGGACTTGAAAGGCGTATCAGAAATATCACTCTAGTTTGCGGGCTATCTAATCCACTGCATTAATACTATATAATCGTTTAGCAAAGAACATTTTTTTTATATTTTTTATTATGTAAGTGCAATTTAAATTATTGTTACCTTGCTGGCTCGTTGCACGCTTTGGCGTAGCTGTAAGTGTGGCGAGCATTTAACTTTAAAAAAAAAACCAGATATTTTAGATGTTAAATGTACTTTGATTAGGTGTTTGTCAGCGATCACCGAAATTAAGCAACGTTCCGGACCGTCAGTATTTGGATGGGTGACCGCGGGTGGCATTTTCCAACTGCGCGCTACCGTGGCTCGGATGACACGTTAAATTGTAGGTCCCGGTTGTTTTAACCGCTTAGCCAAGTCAGAGGCCTTTAAGCGGCCTAAAAACTCTCGACACCTGGGCTAGCCACCCGTCCTATACGAACTTACTTAGCGATTAAGTAGAGCTTATAGTGAGGTTGTGATCCATTTTGCACAGATTACACGCGCCTAACTTACCGGCAGTAATTGAGTTTCAACTCCGTTCAAAACAACGCTCCGGTCACAATAGTTGCGGTCGATGTTGATCAAAAGGTCGGCAAACAAGTTGAGCCCGAAGCCGCCTCATTATTAACACTTAGATGTAGTAGAATTAACTCATTTAACTAGTACGTAACTTAATTAACAAGTCGAATGCCCATCATTATCCAGCGTGGCAATGCGGCAAGCTTTAATGTGGGCACGATTTTTTTTGGTACCTATGTTCGTCAGGGTTTCCTGTGACATAAGCCAGAGACTTTATGATAACAAACATGAATGCATCTGTTTTTTCATTGAATACAATTTAACTTTATTTTGAAGACTATTAATATACAGATATACACTCATCATAGTGGGTTAAAAGGAAATGGGAGAATACCATGAGGCGAGGGTATAAGTTTTTTTTTGCAAGATTATGCAAGAAAAACAAAGAAAAAAATATAGGCACCTTTGCACCAGGGACAATAAAATGCAGGCTATTTGAATATGTTTCTAGCTATATTTATTTATCTATTACTATTTATATTCGACCAACTTTACTCACTTAAGTCTTGTATTGTAAATAAAATAAAATATAACGAGTTAAAAAAATAACATGTGGAAAAGTAACGGTGTAATACGCTCGTCTAGCATTCGTGAGGTCCAGAGTTTAAATCCTGTCTTTGTACCAATTAGTTCTTTGCAACTTATGTACCTACGGTTTTAATCTTCACGGGCTTTTCGGATTTAAGGAAAACAGCTGCGTGGAAGCCTACTTTTTCCTACCCAAGAATTTTTTTTCTAGATGGACAAAGACGTTTCTAGGATGGGCACTACTCGTGACTATTATAAATCGGTCATTCTGTGAATTATACTAAATTCTGCGCCATCACTAAAGTTCGATAGATTTGGCGCCTCAATCGCTTAGTTATTTGGTTCTTGGTTTACGTAGGGTACATGTCCGTTTGTTGTCCGTTCCCATTAATATAGAATGTAAGATAATTATTTTTGCGCAAAATGGCAAAACCGACTTCCATCGTGTACTAAATTCGAATTATTCGCTCGAAGTGATGTATACAATTCTTGCATTATTTTTCATTTGTAAAAACGGCTCATTCGATTTCGATAAAATTTAAATGGGGCCACCTCGAAAGTAAATTCGAAAAAGAAATTTTAAGCAGGTCAAAAAATTTAGATAGAAAGTTCTCAATTGGCGAAAATATCGATGAACATCACTACATAGTATAAAACAAAGTCGCTTCCCGCTGTCTGTCCCCATGTATGCTTATATGTTTAAAACTACGCAACGGATTTTGATGCGATTTTATGTGTATAATACACCTGTGCGACGCCGGGGCGAGTCGCTAGTACACAATAAAATAAATAAAAAAGAATATAAACAGATGAACATAGAATTTCCTCCTTTTTTGAAGTCGGTTAAAAAACAATGCTCAGTCGAAGATAGTTCCCAAATTCTGCCGTCAGGCTTTAGGACTTCAGTGGTGGAGCGGAGTCTATGGCCAGATCTTTATAATGAATCCATCTTTCCACCTTCTCTAAGTAGATGATTTAAAAGAAGAAGATAAAAACATACGAGTACATATTGTCTGTTATTAAATATAATAAAATACGCGTTTTAACCACAAACCAAAGAACGTTGTGCATATAAAATTAATGATACGAATGAATTCAAATACTCACAAAATCGAAATCACTTACAGGAATTCTTTTCGTTGCTAAAATTCATTCGCACTTTGAAAGCTCCTTCGATTCGTATATTTTATTGTACGTTAATGTAATGGTTGCGGCGAAGATGTCTCTGACTCGTTCAATATTCTATTCAAGCGAATATGTACAGTAGAATATCTTGACGAAAAAGTAAAGCTAAATACGAGTAGGTAAAAGCTAGGACTGTATGCTTTTGAAGTGGCGTCATCATTTTTGAGGACTGTTTCTGAGATCTTCCGTCGCAATGTTTGATAAGAATTTGTAACACTTTTTCAAAAGAAATCAAAATCGAAAATGTTTTTTTATTCCGACTTAATAATCCAGTGTTTTTGCTGTGGTCTAGAGGAAGAACTCTCGATGTCATCGTGAGATCGTGATTTCAAAACCCAGCCCCCTGGCCAATAAGTTTTTTTGAAAAGATTTTCACCCCATTAGCTTTTCGCTAAAGAAAAAAATTGTGAGGAGTGTGAGGAGCAACCAGTAGTAAACTAGCGTAATCATTGACATGGCTTTTTATGAGCGTAGTGAATTCAGTCGCGTTTCAAGCGTAGGCTTATATCAAACGGTGAACTTAAAAAAAGCCTCGTAAAGTACAGTCAATGTAACCAATTAGGTACATGCCAGATCAATATTTTTAAGCTAATTAAAGCAAGAAATATTAGCTGTAGCGGCGAAAGAACTTATTGCTATGCAGTAAATTCGAACAGAGTACACAAACATTGTAAAACATACATATGTAACATTATGTAATGTTTTACTACTTTTACTCATAGTCACAACTCAGGTGCTACTTTGTGGTTCTGTATTCTTCTTTTATATTTTGGCGTCACATTGTTTATGCATTTGCCAGTATCAAGTATAAGTTTTTGATCAGAGGCTTTTGATAGTTTATCAAAATAGTCACAATCGTAATCACGTCATAGTCCAAAAAAGTCGCGGTCGAATCCAAGCTTAGTCCAAGTCATACCACTTTAAAGCAGTGGAGACTTTACAAGAGGCGTATACGAGTAGGTATTGAGTTTTGGTAACGACACTGAACAACGCGATACACCATAAATTATAGCAGTTGCTCATGCACTAATTCAGCTCATAATCAACTAGAGAAAATAATACAATGCGGCGACTTTGGCGGTTTCCACCACAACCCTGTTCTGTCTTTCATCTGCCGGCTATTCGCTATTCCACAAAACAAACTGACAGATGGTTACAGGGAAAATGTATAATTACTTTTTACACAGGAAAAGTTTTTAGTTACAGGATTGGTAAGGCAATCCAAACCCCAACCTCCAACAAGAATTGTAAGAATGCGGTGAGCACTCCACGTCCGTGGCAATTCCTTCGAGAGCCGGGAACCGGTCGCGCCAAGGACGTGCCTAGTCACGATGTTAGAAAATAATGTACTTAAAGACTGTGTACGTAGAGGCATAATCCGCGCGTTGCACCTTCCAGAACAAATTGTTCAAGCGCTGGTGTCAGGCATTCTTGTTTCGTTAATCATATAATTTAGTTACCAACGAGAGTAGCGAGGCAATCGCAATTTATACGTAAAATTATTTGTATATATAAACATTCAATAATTATACATTGATATAATGAATTTATAATTACAAAAATCATTAATTGAACATCAATAATAATTGAAAATTAAATAATAATTATGCACAAAATATCTACAAAATGTCCATTTATTATGAACTAGTGTTAACTGTAGTTTATGTAGTATTATCACATAAAATTGTAACAGTTTATTAAAGTTATGTTGGCAGGGAAGCGGACTCTGGTTTAAGCTGGGACAGACGCTAGGCAAAATAAGAAGAAAAATAAAGTTATGTCAAAAATGAAATGATTTAGAAATGGACTAGTATGAAATTATATACACTTTTTTGAATTAGGTTCAAAAGCCCATACACAAAAGATTGGAGAGGAGATGTGCGCAGTTTGAGCGTAGATATGACAGTAATCGAGAAGTTTTGGTAACGCTTGTCACCAAGCGTAGAGCGCATCTCTATATAAGTCTAGAGAAGGCAGATCGTGACCGCTCGCGTTCCTAGACCTAATCGACGGTGAAGTTGTTTCACCAGTAATATCCAATGTATTGCACGCTTTGTTTCACACTTTTCTTTGAGATACCTCGCAAATACAGGTGAAGACCACGGAAGAAAAAATTCACTTAGATGAGGTAGGCAGAGCACTGTAATCTGTGAACCCATTGCATTAATGCCATATTTGTCAAGCAAAACACGAAACACAGTCACTGCGTTCAATATTTCTCGCTAAGCGATTAGTAACTTCCCAGACAGAACCCCGTTTAGAACCACTTTGTCGGAATCAGGGCCTAATAATTATAACTGAGAACAGTTTTTGGTAACGCTTGTCACCAGGCGTTGAACGCTTCTCTACATAAGTCTAGAGAAGTACGATCGCGACCCCGCTCGCGCTCCTAGGCGTAATCGACGGTGAAATTGTATCACCAGCAATATCCAATGAATTGAACGCTTCTTTTGACACTTTTCTTCGAGATACTTCCCAAATACAGGTGTAGACGACGGGAGAAGAATTTCTTTTTATTGTGAAATATACACTTTGCTTTCATTTTGCTTAGAGATAAACGGCTAGCTTTCTTTTAATTGTTGAGGATTAAAATCACTGTGAATGGCTAGCGGGTGATAGATTTAAGGTGCAACAAGTTGACGGCTCGAACTCAGATTTGGTGTAGCTTAAATTAATGATATCTCAGCTGTATTGTCTGAAGAAGAGATAGATTCGAAGATAAACAGTAGATATAGTGCGTGTGCACTTATTGCAATATAATTTTGTTTTTATTTGTTTTAAAATACCTATAATTACAGCTGCGTTCTAAATGCGCATAAGGTTTTCTCCATAGTAAATTATAAAAAAACTGTTTAATTTATTTAAATGATAGTTGTTTGAACTAACAAATACATGAACTAGGCCGCTATTTTCTTAAAAAAATACTCAGTTTAGTTCTTTTGTGTTTTTATTGCATCCAAAGTTTCCTACAAATTTGAGTCAAAATTCAAATGTTCCAAGGCTTATATCATTTGAGTGGAGATTTTTTTTCACAGTTTTATTAGCAATAAGCATACATTTTGTAAAGACAAATTGATATAAATGTTAATTTTAGATATTCAACAGCAAACACTGGTGTGATTACCCACCGACGTTTGTATGGAGTGATGAGCGACTTGTTTACTCTGTAAATCCATTGCAATCATTCATTCAGATATAAAGTGTAGGTAGGTAGGTAGGCTAATTATTTTGGGTAATAATATTGATTGAAAAAAGGAAGTAGTATAAATAGTACTTATTTCTATGAGATTGTTATGATTGAAAATTGTATACTTATATCTTTATAAAAGAAAACACAAAAATTAATGATTATCATTTACGACTTTTAAATTGAGTACGGCGTCTTAAAACTAAATATGTATATTCCGAGTTTTTCTTAAAAAGTAGTTATAGAATATAATTAATTAAAACAAAAAAAAAAGTAACAAAATTTAAAAGTTTTGAAGTTTTAAGTAATTGAGTTTTCGCAAAAAATGGCATAACCGACTTCAACCGTGTAGGTACACAATTCAAATAGTTCGCACGGGTCGATGTAGTTATTTTCACATTGTTGTTGATTTATCAAAAATGACCCAGCCGATTTCAATAAAATTTAAACGAAGCTTTCTCTAAAGTATTATCTAATATACTAAACAATTAGTGACGAAGAATTACTGAAATCAAACTACACTGCTAAAAGTTACGCGTGGTCAAACATAAAAAAATAATAGACAGTTATTCCATTTTATCCTTTTTTTACTAGTAAACTAAAGTAAATGTAAATAATAGTAAATGTTTTTCTCTATTTTTGTAGTTACTAGTTGATGTCATTACCATCGAGGCAGTAAAAAAAGACTATTCCAACTTTGAAAAACAAATTGACATTCTTATATGACTTTGTAATAGCAGATATTCAGATTTTCAACGAAAATAAGCTAATAGAAAAACAAATGTTGGACCTTTCAATAAGATAAGTAAACCATCTTAATTCATTTTCAGTGTAACGGGAAAATAAAGAGAACACCTGAATATTTCAAAGACCTATATTAAGCAGATATTTAGATTTTCAATGAAACTAAACTAATAGAAAAACAAAGATTAAACTTTCAAATAAGATAAATAAATATATTCAGATTCAGTGTAACGGGAAAATAAAGAGGACACGTTAATATTTCAATGTATGTATAAACTGGCTCAAATTAAGCATATATTCAGATTCTCAATGAAACTAAACTAATAGAAAAACAAAAATTGAACCTTCAAAAAAGATAAATAAACCATCTCTATTCATATTCAGTGTAACGGGAAAGTAAAGAAAACACGTGAATATTTCAGCGACCTAAATTAAGCAGATATTTAGATTTTCAATGAAACTAAACTAATAGAAAAACAAAAATTAAACCTTCAAAAAAAATGAATAAACCATCTCTATTCATATCCAGTGTAACGGGAAAGTAAAGAAAACACATGAATATTTCAGCGACCTAAATTAAGCAGATATTTAGATTTTCAATGTATCTAAAGTAATAGAAAAACAAAGATTAAACTTTCAAATAAGATAAATAAATATATTCAGATTCAGTGTAACGGGAAAATAAAGAGAACACGTTAATATTTCAATGTATGTATAAACTGGCTCAAATTAAGCATATATTCAGATTCTCAATGAAACTAAACTAATAGAAAAACAAAAATTGAACCTTCAAAAAAGATAAATAAACCATCTCTATTCATATTCAGTGAAGCCGTGGTGGTCTAGAGGTAGTGACGCCCGCCTTACAATCGTGAGGTCGTGGGTTCAATCCCAGTCCCGTACCAATGAGTTCTTTGGAATTTATGTACGGAATTTCACACCACTGGCTTTTCGGTGAAGGAAAACATCGTGAGGCAACCTGCATATGTCCGTAGAAGAAATTCGATGGCGTATGTGAATCCACCAACCCGCACTGGGCCAGCGTGGTGGATATGGCCCAATCACCCTTCGTGGGTAGGCCTACGTCCTGCAGTGGACTATTAAAAAGGCTGATACAGTACAGTACAGTACAGTACAGTAACGGGAAAATAAAGAGGACACGTTAATATTTCAACGTATGTATAAACTGGCCCATATTAAGTATGACCATGCTTCTCCTGAACTGTAGGGTGATTCTGTATTGAAATGCGCGTTACGTGCCCTAAGTTTTTTTTAAGAAACTGGCGTGAAAAATAAGTATGCTATAAAATGTTGTGTGTATGGATGTTGGTTCCTCTTTCACACAAAAACTACTGAAAGAGTTGAAATGAAAGTTTGCAATAGTAATATTTATACATCAGAATAACACAGGCTTTCATTTATAAAAAATGAGTAAACTGCTGGTGTTTATTTGCCTCAACGCATAAGCATTGCCATTCAGAGTGGCAATGCTATCAGCATGCTGGGCACGCTGCCAACTGGCAGTGAGCTTGAGCATTTGGATTATCTTTAGATCTTTAAAGGTCTGTGGATGATCCAAGGCTTTTTATGTAGTAGTAATGTAGTTTTGTTGTAGTTAATAAAGGCACTTTAAAAAACATTATAAAGATAATGCGTGAAACGAAGTTCGCCGGGTAGTTTTTCTAATAGATACAACTTAAACTTTAAAAAAAAAAAACAACCTTTTTTTAATTTTAATATTATTTGTTTAGTAAAATCTCAATAAGACATGAGTAATAGACATAGTAAAAGTTTATTCGAGAAGGAATTCAAAAAAGAAAACAAAATAAAACCTAGATACGTAATGTTATTTTATTATTCTTATACTACGGGATTAATTGCGCTCCGTAAATACGAGATTAATTAAACACCTCATTATCCCGAAGTTTCCACCGAGTTGCATCGATCGTGGTCACGGGCATATCGTATACCTATTCAGTGCGCAGTTAGTCTCGTTTATAAGAATAATCGGCCAAGTACGAGTCGGACTCGCGCACGAAGGGTTCCGTACTTTATGGGAGCCCCCCTTAAATATTTATTTTATTTTGAAGTGAATATCCTTACTAATATTATAAATCCGAAAAGTTTGTTGGTTTGTTGGTTTGTTACTCTATCACGCGCCAACGGAGCAACGGATTGACTTGATTTTTGGCATGGATATAGTATAAAAGGCGGAAGGAGCTTTAGGATACTTTTTATCCCGAAAAATTTCATAGTTCCTGTAGGACAGGACAAAAACCCTCGAAAGCGAAACTGTCGCCACTATCACAAAGACGCTAAGTGATTAATTCCTCTATGACGCTAATATGGACTAACGAAACGTCACAGCCAAACGTAATTAGATGACAGGTGACATTGTCTGCAGACTTTTATAAATCACAAGTAGCGTGGCAAGACGACAAATTGTTTTTCTACCATTATATCCCCTTGAAGAGGAAATAAAGTATGGATTGAAAATGACAACTGACATTAAAATTGGATAAAATGTTATTTTCCCTCTGCATGCTACATGTTACTATGACGTTTAATACCAGGCCGTCATTTTGTCTGACATTAAAAATATTTTTAAATATTCTATCATTAGAGGTTCAACATGTTTTTTTATTCTACCTTTATGGTACAGAATCATCATACTTTAATATTATCAATCCGAAAAGTTTGTTGGTTTGTTCCTCTTTGACGCAGCAACGGAGCAAAAGATTGACCTGATTTTTGGTATGGATACCTATGGTTTAATAGACAGAAAGTGATAATAGGATACTTTTTATATCTCGAGAAAATTCGTGATTCCCATGGGATAGGACAATAACTGTTTCTCAGCAATGGAGCAACGGATCGACTTGATATTTGGGGTGGGCATAGTTTGGAAGACGGAAAGTGACATGGGATACTTTCCATCCCGAAAAAATTGTGGTTCCCGTAGGACTTAGCGATAAATATTTCTCAGCAACGGAGCAACTTGCCTTGGCATATTGCATGAATATAGTTTGAAAGACGAAAAGTGACATAGGCCACTTTTTATCGCAAAAACTTTAACAGTTCCCGTAGGATAGGATAAAAACTAAGTGAGTGGGCTGCGGTAGCAGCCGTCTAAGCGCCAGAAATAACCTGTCATGGCAAGTTTAGGACGTTCCCACATATTTCGCACTCCTTCGCGGCACTCAACAGCACTAGCCCAGACTCGGGCTCCATAACGGAGCTTGCGCTCTCGCCATAGTGACGGAGTGTTTCGGAGCACAAGACACATCGTCATCCACCACTCGAGACTAACCAGTACTGAACGTCAGACAGCATTCCAACGCCCTGGTCCCAGTGCAGTGGGTCAGTCATAGTAGCCCAGCGCCTGCCTCTTCAACTGCAGAGGGCAGTGAGAACAGCAATCGCGATACCGACACCTCTCTTCCCCTGCAGCCCCACTGCGTCTGCCAACACGTTGACGGCCTAGCGGAAGGTAGGGTAGGTGGCGGCACCCACACCACCAGTTCCATATATCCCACCGCGGCCTCTTATCCTCGGCTGTCATATCAGAGTCCAAGAAGCAGCCTTGCTTTATGAAACTAAGAAAGGTTATTTCCAGCAAGTAACTGGAGATAGAGAGACAGAAAAGAAGCCACACCCAGCGCAGCAAGAGGAGCTGGAGTTCATATGGCTGGCAGACGGAGCAGCACTAGAGCAAAATCTTAACCGAGAAATTAACATATTTACAGACGGCAGTAAAATTAAAGGGAAAGTTGGGGCGGCATTATCCATTTGGGATGATGCCGCTGAGATCAGTACCCGCAAGCTGAAATTGGCCGATTGGTGCTCTGTGTAACAGGTCGAGTTATTGGCACTTCTTGAGGCTACCGAAAAAGCAAAAATCTTTTGTGACTCCAGGTCTGCACTGGAAACGGTAGTTGGCGTATCTTCCCTCCATCCCTTAGCAGTAAATTCAAAGCTAACATAAAGTTACTACACGCACAAAATAAAATAGTGAAACTTTATTGGATTAAAGCGCACGCGGGGATGGAGGGAAATGAGAGAGCGGACCAGCTAGCAAAGGAAGCAGCACTGCACTCGAAGTGCAGACCTATTTAGGATAACTGCCCCGTTTCATTCGTCAAGCGAGAAATCCGAAAGGACTCTCTTGACGAGTGGAACCGGCGGTATCAGGATGGACACACAGCGGCGGTAACCAAAACATATTTTCCGGATGCAAGGGCGGCATACAAAATCGTAAGAGAAATAGCACCAGTGGGAATCATAACTCAAGTGCTGACGGGGCATGGTGAGTTTTCCCAATACTTACATCGATTTAAGTTGAGGGAAAGCCCATCGTGCATCTGTGAACCCACAAAAGAGGAGACTCCACTGCACATAATCTTGGAATGCCCAGTTTATGGAAATTAGAGATTTGATTTAGAACAAAAAATTGGAATTAATCTAACACGAAAAAACCTTAGAAACAATTTTAACGAATTTTTGCACAAATATTTGTAAAAAAGCAATACTTAATTAGGAACAAGTAGGTATAAACTTTGCTGTACCATTGTAATGTTTATTATAACTGCAAACAGCCAAAAACATTGAAATATAGGTATACTTAGTTTTTATTCATTTGTAATTAAGACCCCTGATCATATCAGGGATATTTCGCGATATAATAAAAAAAAATCCTCGGATGCAGCGTCGCAAGAGCGGCACTGCAGCCCGCCTAAGTTGCGACACTCCTCATAAGGCATGCAACCTACCGGCCATCCTCTCAGCTGCTTTAGTTAAAAGCGGCTGAAACTCGAGTGCCAGCCTCTAAGCTTCCTTGGGGGAAAAGACCCAAAGAAGAGGGAGACTTCGAGCGCCGCCTTTTCAGCTGCCTCAGACCTCCCCCACGACAAGGCGGGAATACACGGGGGGGTTGTGTATACACTCCAACCGTAACTTAACCAACAAAAGCATTCCTCTAAGGTATTTTGATATTTGTCAGTTAGGTTAGGTTTCGCAGCCGACATAAACATAAGCCAAAATCAAAATACAACGCGGGCGAAGCCGCGGGTAAAAGCTAGTACAACTATATATTCTGTGAATATTTCTACTTGTTACCATTATTGATTTCAAGCGAAAAACGGCTAAAATCAGGTTTGTTGTATCGGAACCCCCCTTTTATAAATTTTATTCTGTTTTTCGTATTTGTCGTTATAGCGGAAACAAAAATACATCACCTGTGCAAATTTCAGCTTTCTAGCTATAGCGGCAGACGGATGGACAGCGCAGTCTTAGGAATAGGCACCCATTTTTACCCTTTGGGTACGGAATCCTAACAATGTGGTCAAATCGTGGAAGTTTAAGAATAACGTTATGTTACGAGTATGTCGATAGAGAATCAGGGCGCTGATATCGGACTTGAAGACGGTTCAAAAAGTCGATACATTATTCAGCGAGGCACCTGCTTCGGAGAGCCTTTTTCAGATTGCAATGAATGCCTGAAAAACCGACGAAACTACACTGACCCAAATTCGACAAATGTATCGCTAAAATCTGGCATCCATAGAACAGACACGCTGGTAACATAATTATTTTTCGCAACAAATGGCTAAACCGCCTTCCGTCGTGTACAAAATTCGAATATTTTGCTCGAATTGCTTACATTATTGTTGATTTTTCAAAAACGGCTTCGCCGATTGCTGTGAAATTTGAATGGGATCATCATCTCATTCAAATTTTATCGAAAGGGTATACCCTTTCGAACTAAAAAATAAATTTTCAATTCGGTTCACAATTGGCGGAATTATCGATGAACATACACAAAAAAAATACATACGGACGAACATAGAACCACCTCCTTTTTGGAAGTCAGTTAAAAATGGGCGCAATGGACGTTTCATTTTTTTATTTTACACAGGAATAACTTATTTTTATTTTTCTCTTCAACTGCAACCAGTGATTCTTTTACACATCGCTTATTTTTATTAACCTAGCTACCAACTTTGAGTCATTTGGATTTGACCCTTTCAGCAGTGGACTACTAGAAAATATCCAAACAGTGCACTAATTTTAGTGCCAAAAGTTATCCAATAGCTACAATAGCTATTGGATAACTTTTGTGAGTTTTTCGTACAAATATATCAAAGTAGGTAATGTTGCAACTTTCAATACAAAGAGGCGCTATCACTTCTTTGCAAATATTATTTAGCTACTTTTGTTTGTAGAATAGAGAAATGTAAGTTACTAATTTGGCGACTCTATTTCTATTGATTGTGTATCGTTTGTATACATACTCGTATACAGACGATATTGAAGATATTCAAAAAGCATTGATCTAAATTATATGTACATGGTGTTGTTAAGCGAAATTTGGAAACTTTTAAAAGATCTCGTTTACTCATCGTTATAAACGTATTTTTTTTCTACAAGACCTTTTCCTTACATGTATAGAAAATAAGTAGAAATTTTTAAACGCTTAACCATAGATTGAAGTTAACAAAGCATGAGATCTTTCAGGTGCTTTAGAACAAAAGCAAGATAGGCATACCAAGTAAACTTTATCTCCATTGACAATTTATTCTGCGAGTTATCACTCACCCTCAAACTTAATTAAAATTGGGCGAGCCAAATCAAAGCTCCGGAGTATGCTTTTCATTATTTCTGAATTTAGTACGTACCACAGATTTTGCGAGATGAGACTTGTCTCAGTTAAGGGAGGACTGAAATTAGTGCATGAAACTCTGCGCTTAAAATCACAACTGTAATTTAAACACGAGCTGTAATTTAAACAGAAGTAGGTAAACATATTTATTTTACTCAGGTACTCGTACTTTTAAATACTGTGATTTTGATTTTGTACATAGATACAATTTCACGAGATTAACCGCCTTACCACAAAGGATTCGCGCACGCCCTAGACAATGCTTAACGGTACAAATTGTACGGCTAAGCAGTGTTAAAGCGTGCTTAAATCTTTTGTGGTAAGGCGGTAAATGCGTAACCGGCCCCGATCTCGCCGCTATAAGCGGTAACGGGGCGCGTGGTGACGAGCGGTATGAAACCAACGTACTAAAATGTTTGAAAGACGCCACGACATCCCGCTCCGAGCGCTGCTCGTTACTACTAAGCCTAACTCCAATATAATAACAAATTTGTTACTCACAGAGCACATTAGATCACTTATTCGTATTTCACACAACACTGCAATCTACAATGTACGAGTATGTGTCATGAACAAACATTTTGTTATGTGTAAATATTTCACATGGTTGATCATGATGATCACTTTGTCAAATGGAATTTCATCATCAGGTAGACCAAGGCAGTAATAGAATAAGAATAAGAATATAATCGGCCAAGTACGAGTCGGACTCGCGCACGGAGGGTTGCGTACCGTATGGGAGCCCCCTTAAATGTTTATTTTATTTTAATTACTAAAATGAACATACAACTTAACATTCTGTGAAAATTTCAGACGAACAGCGGAGTCTTAGTAATACGGTCCCGTTTTTACCCTTTGGGTACGGAACCCTAAAAACGACTACAGAAATCCAATCCACCAGCTTGATGGTGGATAAAGCGGTCAACAATAGATAAAGTTTGCGTGAATTGATTGGCGAGAAGGACTAGAAGCCTATGACGTATACACAGAAGTCAGTGGACACAGTCTGATACAGTGCAGTATCGCTCGTAGCGTAGTTTGACTAGGTGTTTCTCAGCGATCACATACATAAGTGACACAACGATTGGCACGACCAGTCTTCAGATGGATGACCACAGATAACATTTCCAACTGAGTGCTATCGTTGCTCTAATTACTTACTCGTTAAATTGGAGATCTTGGTTGTTTCAACTATTTAGCCATGTCAGAGGGTCTCGTGGCAGCTTCTTCCTCTTCGTCGTGTCGATGATCAAAACATGTGTATTTATAAAACTTTTCAGGCAGCTTATAGACTGTGACAATAAGGCTAGCTACGTCTTATACGAACTTACTTGAGTACAGTCTGGTATAATAGAGAAATAACTAGGTATATTGCTCATCGCATAGTCCCTGCGTCGGATAAGAGAAAGCCTCTCTATAGACATCCCCGGTCTGTGTTCACGGCGTCGCCTGTTTATTTACGTTGTGCCACAAAACAATCAGGCGGTTGATTGGAGCTTGAGCCTCTGTAAAGGCTTTGCGCGGATCGACTATTGGTATCTTATTGATAGCGGCTAAATGTACGCGAAACTGTATCCAATTTTGTACTTTCAATTAAGTTGTACGCTCAAATGGAAGAGCGTGGACGTGGTAAAAGAATTTTGAAAGAAGGTTGAATGGAGCTTGAGCATATACACGCTTTGCGTGGATCGACTATCGGCATCATATTGATAGCTGCTAAATTGACACGAAACTGTTTCCAATTATTTATTTATTTTTTAGTTTTTTTTTTAATTGTTATCACTCAAAACTCTGCAGCGTTATTTATCAGCCGATTCCGATATTATTTTATAAGAGCGTTTCATATATAAATCCTAACAATTTGTGCGAGTATGATTTAATTCGATCATGAGTGAAATATTATGTAGGTTTACGAAGATTCAGTAAAACAAACGCAAGATCTACTGTTCGGAGAATTACTAGTTGTAGTTATGATATCTTATTAATTCTAATAATCTAACCAAACAATGTTACAGAGCAATAAATAATGGAATCGCAATTAAGTGTTCATCCATCAAGTGTCACTAGTTTCGCGCTGGCAGAGCACACCTAAGACAAAATTTACGGGTCTCCAGCGATCTTAAAGCCCGTCATTAATTATCATATGTATATACTCGTACCTCAAAAAGCCTTTAAGGACTTACAAAATTCTGTAATTTACGAATACAGCTTCGTAAATTACAGAATTTTGTAAGTTTAAACGTTTTGTCAAGTATATTTCTAGATTAACTTTGAATTTATCTAGGTACACATTCAGTGGTGTGAGGATGATCCCATTGCTGTTTATTTTACTTATGTAGTATCTATATAAATTTATTGCTTTTAATTGTAACCAATAAAGACACTTGTTCCAGAAAAAGAAAAACGTTCAATCTGTAAACGTAACGTTAAATTTCTAAATGTTGTAGGTAGCTCTTTTTAAACGACTTCAAAAAAGGAGGCGGTTTTATAGTAATCTCTAGGTATTTTTTTTGCGTAGGTATGATAATTTTCATCGATATTTTCGCCAATTGTCAATCTATCTTTAAAAAAAATGCAAGTGGAGTCCCTCCGCGCGGAATTAATGAAACTTCGAAGCAACGGTGCTTTCATACACCCTCCATGGTAGCGTTAAACGTTTAAAGCAACCTTGTTGGAAGTCACAATAGAAGTTTCACTTCAATAAAAAAATGCAAGTAGAGTCCGTCAGCGCGGAAGAAGTGAAACTTCGACGCAACAGTGCTTTCATACCCCCTCCATGGAAGCGTAGCGTTAAACGTTTAACGCAACCTTTTTGGAAGTCGTATTAGAAGTTTCACTTAAAAACCTTTCGAACTGATAAGTAGTTATCAAAATTTTATCGCTTTTTTTAGTGAGATGCGTCGGTTGCGCCTTTCAAGACGGGTTCGCGCGACAGTACCCGGATCTTGACAAAGACCGCCAAATGCTTTCAAAATGCTACTATAGTATAGTTAAAAAGTGGTATGGTCTCACAAATTATAAGCCTACGATATCTCTGTGTTACTCTTTGCACTGTTAAGTAATAAGGTATCGACTACCAATTAAATCGATTAATGAAATTCACCCCAGCATCTTTACATCGTAGGGCCAAAAGATTTCCTCCCTCGTTACTTTAAAAACACGGATACCGTTCTACTTGGAACTCTAACCTGATTTATATTCAGAATGGGAATCAGTACGTAAACCGTCGCTGGCTCCGTGGTAACGCAATAAATCTCTAAATTATTCATTATGATAAGTGATCCGTTTCAGACACCTTTTTAAATTCGAGGTGAACGTAAATACACTGAGATTTGAACTAATGGCATTTTGAAATTGGTCACAAGAAAGGTGTAGTTTTCATATAAATTTATATCTGTAGTTAACTTTATCAACGTAGGTTACTATAAAGCGTTCCGCAGACAGCTGCTGCCTGGCTGCAGCCTAGTGTTTGATCAATCACAAGGATTTTTTTTTATCAAGGTCCGTGACTGTTGAATGATCAGGCCTCTGCCAGACTGCAGCTGTCTGGGGGACGCTTGCGAGTTTGTGATCAAAGGCGGGCTTTTTCGAAGTGTGTGTGGAAGTTATAGGGTTTTATAATTTAAAAAAGTTAGCCGCCAAATTCCATCTCGCTTGCACAGCTTTACAATGTTGAAGATAAAAAGTCATTAGGTAAACATGTATGGATTTCCAAAAAGCAAGCGTTGTTTTTTATCTTAATATCACACTTGCCTTTTAGTATGTTCGGTTTTAATATTTTAAATATCACAGGTCACAGCTCTTTCGTGGTTTCGCCCCGCAAGCTGTTCGGCCCGCGGGGCGAATCAACGAAGACTATATTTGAAGGCCCTCTTTCGCCCCGCATTGTTTGGAGCGGGGCGAAAAGCGGCATTCAAAAAGAGTCTTCGTCGATTCGCCCCGCGATTCACTTTTTTAAGAAAAATAAACAGAATTTTCGAGCTCAACTGTTAAGGAAATGAAACATTATTTATATTATATGAACAAAAAATGATATTTATTTGAGAATTAAATAAATAAGTCCTCAAACTTACAATTTAACTAATGAGATACTCTTACTCGTAGCACAACTAAAAGGCGGTTATGACACCATAACAACAACATACAAAAATATGTTATTTTTAAGTAGAAGGATAATACAAAAATATATACAAATAGTTATGTAATTATAATTTCCCACATGGAAACCAAATTTAAATACCCTACCGACCTGTACCTAACAACCGGCTAAATTGTTAAAAATTTCAGTCTTCATTCAATGGACCAAAATACCCTAAAATAAAGGAAAGCTGTTCAAATAGTTGCTTAACTAACACAACTTTTGATGTTTTACATTTTATTAGAAAGTTGCTAACCAAGAGTATCCTTTGTAAAAGAGATCGTTTTAGTAAAAAAATAACTTAGCCCTGTCCGATGCCTTCAGGGCTTTAATGTTAAGACAAACTCTTCTCCTTTTAGTAACCCTGCCTATCAATTTCGGTGTTTTCATTATTCAAAGTTTTTCTTCAATCCATTTCTGTTAAGTAAAAACGATATGACTTTGATTGAAAAGTGTCGTCACGTTGTTGACTCGAAAATGTATATTTTCGTGATAGATAATTTTTAGACGCGACTTGTTAGAAGTTTGACGTATGTATCTCGAGTATGTACATAGAATAAGAACAGTAACCGTACTAAAATAGCAAGATGTTTTCATCATTTTGCCATATTTTATATATGAATCTTAAAAGGTGTTAGAAAAAGATGCACATACACCCGAACTTACGTAATTTAGAAGGGTTTCACAAACTACCATTGAGCTATCTCAGCTGTCCAAATTCAAAAAGGTAAAAAGTAGAAATATAAAATGATCAGAGATTTGAACCTTCTTACTGGGACTAAAGGGTTCAAATTTTACGAAAAAGACAAAAGACAAAGTTTAACCTAATTTTTAACCATTTTGACATTCCAACTGGTGATTTTGACGTATGCGGCAGACATTGAGTTTTTTTTTGTTCCACTCACTCTCGCGTATGCTGTATAGCCAGATATGAATAAGACAGCTGTATCATAGTTTTTGTTTAGGTAAAATTTAGTAATACTTCTATTACTTGTAATTCTTCTGAGATTATGTAGATAAGTACGTATTGTTAAGTGTGAGCAGGTACTTTTATGTCTGTTTTGAGCTTTAAATCAAAAATATATGTATACCAACGTCTCAAACTTATATTTTGAAAGCAAATGCGTCCATATACCTATACATTTTTTAAGGTATACCTAAACACATCAGTAACCCCACACAAAATGTCTATGTAAAAGACATTCAAAGCTGTACTGAGCCCTGACTATCTATCAAAATAAAGTAACGTAACGTGCCTAAGTTATATTTTTCTAACTCGCGACTTTTTTCGCGAAATTGGGATTACTGTTTTATACATATAATAATCAGCCAAGTACGAGTAGGACTCGCGCACGAAGGGTTCCGTACTGTATGGGAGCCCCTCTTATATATTTATTTTATTTTAATTATGTAACGTGCCTAAGTATTTTTTCTTACTCGCGATTTTTTGCGCGAAATTCGGATTACTGTTTTATACATATAATAATCAGCCAAGGACGAGTAGGACTCGCGCACGAAGGGTTCCGTACTGTATGGGAGCCCCTCTTATATATTTATTTTATTTTAATTTTATAATTTATTATTGAAGTGAATATAAAACTAAATGTTCTGTGAAAATTTCAAGCATCTACCTATTACCATTATTAATATAGAGCGAAAAACGTCTAAAAATTCAGGTTTGTTGTATGGGAGCCCCCCTTAAATATATATTTTATTTTGTTTTTAGTATTTGTTGTTAAAGCAGCAACAGAAATACATCATCTGTGAAAATTTCAGCTGCCTAGCTATCATGGTTCATGAGATACAGCCCGGTGACAGACGGACAGACGGTCATCGAAGTCTTAGTAATAGGGTCCCGTTTTTCCCTTTGGGTACGGAACCCTAAAAATGACGGATTGACTAATATTATAAATCTGAAAGTGTATTTCTTGGTTTATTTCATGAGATACAGCCCGGTGACAGACGGACAGACGGACATCGAAGTCTTATTAATAGGGTCCCGTTTTTCCCTTTGGGTACGGAACCCTAAAAATGACGAATTGACTAATATTATAAATCTGAAAGTGTATTTCTTGGTTTATTGTTTCACGTCATATAGTCACGCAGCTACGGAGCAACAGATTGACTTGATTTTTGGTATGGACATAGTTTGAAAGACGGAAAGTGACAAAGATTCCTATGGGATATCAAAAAATCAAAACATCACGCGGGCGAAGATGCGGGCATAAATTAGTTTAATTCAAAGCTGAAAATCCTTACTTCCTTACTTAATATTATAAATCCGAAAAGTTTGTTGGTTTGTTGGTTTGTTACTCTATCACGCGCCAACGGAGCATCGGATTGACTTGATTTTTGGCATGGATATAGTATAAAAGGCGGAAGGAGCTTTAGGATACTTTTTATCCCGAAAAATTTCATAGTTCCTGTAGGACAGGACAAAAACCCTCGAAAGCGAAACTGTCGCCACTATCACAAAGACGCTAAGTGATTAATTCCTATATGACGCTAATATGGACTAACGAAACGTCACAGCCAAACGTAATTAGATGACAGGTGACATTGTCTGCAGACTTTTATAAATCACAAGTAGCGTGGCAAGGCGACAAATTGTTTTTCTACCATTATATCCCCTTGAAGAGGAAATAAAGTATGGATTGAAAATGACAACTGACATTAAAATTGGATAAAATGTTATTTTCCCTCTGCATGCTACATGTTACTATGACGTTTAATACCAGGCCGTCATTTTGTCTGACATTAAAAATATTTTTAAATATTCTATCATTAGAGGTTCAACATGTTTTTTTATTCTACCTTTATGGTACAGAATCATCATACTTTAATATTATCAATCCGAAAAGTTTGTTGGTTTGTTCCTCTTTGACGCAGCAACGGAGCAAAAGATTGACCTGATTTTTGGTATGGATACCTATGGTTTAATAGACAGAAAGTGATAATAGGATACTTTTTATATCTCGAGAAAATTCGTGATTCCCATGGGATAGGACAATAACTGTTTCTCAGCAATGGAGCAACGGATCGACTTGATATTTGGGGTGGGCATAGTTTGGAAGACGGAAAGTGACATGGGGTACTTTCCATCCCGAAAAAATTGTGGTTCCCGTAGGACTTAACGATAATTTTTTCTCAGCAACGGAGCAACTTGCCTTGGCATATTGCATGAATATAGTTTGAAAGACGAAAAGTGACATAGGCCACTTTTTATCGCAAAAACTTTAACAGTTCCCGTAGGATAGGATAAAAACTAATTGAGTGGGCTGCGGTAGCAGCCGTCTAAGCGCCAGAAATAACCTGTCATGGCAAGTTTAGGACGTTCCCACATATTTCGCACTCCTTCGCGGCACTCAACAGCACTAGCCCAGACTCGGGCTCCATAACGGAGCTTGGGCTCTCGCCATAGTGACGGAGTGTTTCGGAGCACAAGACACATCGTCATCCACCACTCGGGACTAACCAGTACTGAACGTCAGACAGCATTCCAACGCCCTGGTCCCAGTATAGTGGGTCAGTCATAGTAGCCCAGCGCCTGCCTCTTCAACTGCAGAGGGCAGTGAGAACGGCAATCGCGATACCGACACCTCTCTTCCCCTGCAGCCCCACTGCGTCTGCCAACACGTTGACGGCCTAGCGGAAGGTAGGGTAGGTGGCGGCACCCACACCACCAGTTCCATATATCCCACCGCGGCCCCTTATCCTCGGCTGTCATATCAGAGTCCAAGAAGCAGCCTTGCTTTATGAAACTAAGAAAGGTTATTCCCAGCAAGTAACTGGAGATAGAGAGACAGAAAAGAAGCCACACCCAGCGCAGCAGGAGGAGCTGGAGTTCATATGCCTGGCAGACGGAGCAGCACTAGAGCAAAACCTTAACCGAGAAATTAACATATTTACAGACGGCAGTAAAATTAAAGGGAAAGTTGGGGCGGCATTATCCATTTGGGATGATGCCGCTGAGATCAGTCCCGCAAGCTGAAATTGGCCGATTGGTGCTCTGTGTAACAGGTCGAGTTATTGGCACTTCTTGAGGCTACCGAAAAAGCAAAAATCTTTTGTGACTCCAGGTCTGCACTGGAAACGGTAGTTGGCGTATCTTCCCTCCATCCCTTAGCAGTAAATTCAAAGCTAACATAAAGTTACTACACGCACAAAATAAAATAGTGAAACTTTATTGGATTAAAGCGCACGCGGGGATGGAGGGAAATGAGAGAGCGGACCAGCTAGCAAAGGAAGCAGCACTGCACTCGAAGTGCAGACCTATTTAGGATAACTGCCCCGTTTCATTCGTCAAGCGAGAAATCCGAAAGGACTCTCTTGACGAGTGGAACCGGCTGTATCAGGATGGACACACAGCGGCGGTAACCAAAACATATTTTCCGGATGCAAGGGCGGCATACAAGATCGTAAGAGAAATAGCACCAGTGGGAATCATAACTCAAGTGCTGACGGGGCATGGTGAGTTTTCCCAATACTTACATCGATTTAAGTTGAGGGAAAGCCCATCGTGCATCTGTGAACCCACAAAAGAGGAGACTCCACTGCACATAATCTTGGAATGCCCAGTTTATGGAAAGCAGAGATTTGATTTAGAACAAAAAATTGGAATTAATCTAACACGAAAAAACCTTAGAAACAATTTTATCGAATTTTTGCACAAATATTTGTAAAAAAGCAATACTTAATTAGGAACAAGTAGGTATAAACTATGCTGTACCATTGTAATGTTTATTATAACTGCAAACAGCCAAAAACATTGAAATGTAGGTATGGTTTTTATTCATTTGTAATTAAGACCCCTGATCATGTCAGGGATATTTCGCGATATAATAAAAAAAATATCTTCGGATGCAGCGTCGCAAGAGCGGCACTGCAGCTCGCCTAAGTTGCGACACTCCTCATAAGGCATGCAACCTACCGGCCATCCTCTCAGCTGCTTTAGTTAAAAGCGGCTGAAACTCGAGTGCCAGCCTCTAAGCTTCCTTGGGGGAAAAGACCCAAAGAAGAGGGAGACTTCGAGCGCCGCCTTTTCAGCTGCTTCAGACCTCCCCCACGACAAGGCGGGAATACACGGGGGGGTTGTATATACACTCCAACCGTAACTTAACCAACAAAAGCATTCCTCTAAGGTATTTTGATATTTGTCAGTTAGGTTAGGTTTCGCAGCCGACATAAACATAAGCCAAAATCAAAATACAACGCGGGCGAAGCTGCGGGTAAAAGCTAGTAAGTAATATTTTAAAAAATTAAATGATGTTTACCCTCTGAAAACACAACATACAAAATTATCATGCAGACATAAAATAAAAGAGATTTTTCCTTGTACGAAAAAGGAACAATGTGATTGCGGAAACTGGTGCAATCGAACTCAAAAGAAAACGTCAGTGTCCGTCTGTGAAATTGTCTGTCTGACACAGCCCACTGAGCTAGTATGAATATGATGTGCTCTACTGTATTCAACTTCACTGGCTAGTTACAAGTATGACCATCGTAAACAAAAATATTGTTTCATAGGTATATTATATCATTATAAACTACTTTCAAAATCACAAAAATATTAATAAGCGGTTTCATACATTTTGACGATAATATATTTATATCGTTATTTGCTCGAAGATAATAATCATGACAATAAGAATACTTAGAAAATGATTGTGGAGAAATTGTTTTTTCTTTTAAAAAAAAATGCAATTAATGCCATATACATCGGTAACTTATTCCAAATGCATGCAATTAGCATACAAAGTTCTGTGCTGAAAGAGCCGATGATATCCGAGTTAAAACTGGTGAGGTCGGATGCGGCCTCATTAAGCGAAGTCAAAGCGAAGTGTGCATGAATAGTGCAATTTACTGAAGCTTAAACAGCTCTTTTTGACCGTGTTTGTTTAACCTACTCATGTGTCATTTTCAATTGCAAAACTTAACTGCCGCGGCCGCGATATTATTCGCGAGCAATGAATCTTGGAGCAAGCTATCACATCTTTTAATGTACCTGTGGAGAGGTGGAAGATGTATACCACCTTATGGTGGAATGTATACGTCTACAACATAAGAGGCGAGCACTTGAGCTGACTTATCACATCAACAGGCTTGACTTTGGAATGTACTTATAATCTATTATTTTTCGCCAAAAATGGGACAACTGACTTCAACCGTGTACAGAATTTGAATAGTTCGCACGAATCAATGTGTCATCCATGTAGTCATTTTTACTTTTTTGTTGATTTTTTAGACCAAAATTAAACCCTTTCTAAAACGAGTGTGGCAAGCAAAAACAAGGCATGTAGGTAGTCGATTCATGGCGAACCTATTGTTACTTTTTCTAAATGAATGTCCCAATCCGATACAATTTTTTTCATAAAAAGTTACACCTAAGCGCGACAGTTTTGGGTCCACTTTGACAGCCATTAGGTCTACTGTCAACACTTTGATTTTAATAAGGGGCCCAAAAGGGGTCCATGGACCCTTGTAATCCGTTTACGCGTCGTCACGGAGCCCTTGCGGGCCAAGTGGTGACGTTTTGTCAAACGTCTTACCAATTTGGCTTCCACTTTGTCTAAATATTTGCAGTGTGTTCGACGTCTACATTATTTGCAACTAGTATCAGAAGGCGAGGGAATTTTATGGTCCCTATTCGTAATTTGAGGTATAATCGACAGTGACTGGCGTTTTACTTAACACTAAGTAGTTTGACGATAGAGCACCCTGTGTAGAGCAGATAAAACTTTTAATGTGAGTCATCTCTGTAACTAACGACCTGAGACGGATAGCACCAATCTTATTTTTTTAGTAGAACTCTTTTATAGATTTAGTATTTAGAATGCCATATATTCAATGTTTAAGCAGTAGTTTGCCAACAATAAAGTTTCAAATTTCAGATTAAAAGGCAATTCTTCCAGCAATTTTTATAAAATTGTGATGCAAATTAGTAAGCCTTTTAATGTACTAATCTCGAGAACTTTCCAAGAAAATGTTTGAAAAATATAATTGAGCGCCTACCATATTTTTAAGGTAAGTATACGCTCAAGTAACGAGACCGTATAATCCACGGTGAGTTATGCACAAATATATATACACAAGTCAAAATTCTTGACAATATTCGCCCCATTAACTTTTTACAACATTATTTACTCGTCGTGATAAAAAAAAAACCAGCTGTCTCACACAATATTTACTGATATCGACATATTTATTATTCGCAAAACATGGCAAAACCGCCTTCCATCGCGTACAAAATTCGAATATTTCGCTCGAATTGCTTACATTCTTGTTGATTTTTCAAAAACGGCTCCGTCAATTAAAAAATAATTTTTCGACTTGGTTAGTCGAAAAATTATTTTTATATTACATATAAAATATTAATTTAAATAATAAATATAAAAAAATAATAATTATCGACGTTCATCGTGTACAAAATTCCGATATTTTGCTCGAATCGTAACCATTATTGTTGATTTTTCAAAAACGGCTCAGCTTCTGTGAAATTTAAATGGGACTGAACGGAAATGAAATTTGAATGGGAGGATACCTTTCGAACTAAAAAAGAATTTTTCGATTCGGTTCACAATTGGAGAAATTATCGATGAACATACACAAAAAACAGATACAGACGAACATAGAACCTCCTCCTTTTTGGAAGTCGGTTAAAAACTCAATTAAATCGTTCTTCAAACACTACTGGCACTTTCTAAGTACTACATTAATGAAATAACCAAGTTGCTCGCTTTAAATTGATCGAACGAGTTTTCGAAATAAACTTTACTCTCCGATATTTCCTCGATTGAAATGTTTGAAGCGAGTTTCAAACTATCTCCAAACCACTGGCCGGTATTGGTTTCACTGAAAATATCTTCATCGCAGACCCAGAAGGTGTATTTGATTTAGAGCGCTGGAGCCCAACTGGACCGCAAGAGTTGAATTATGGTTCACGAAAGATTTTAACTATATTTTTAGATCAATATTAATTCGCTTTTATTCTATCAACTTGTAGTTCTCTGAGCGAGGTCTACTCGCATCCGTTTAACAGAATCTTTCTATGGCTCTCGCTTGCTCTGGACCAATTTCATTACTACTCTCAAATCTTGTTAGCATTTAGATAGTAAGCGTTATGAAATGTTATCAAAATTGGCTAATAAATATCGCGTCATTTTTCTCCTCTTTTTGAGGGAAATAAAAAAATAAATTTTCATAGATATTTGTAGAAAATACGGCCGTTTCAGGAAAACCAACATCCGGACAGACGAAAGTAAAATCGTCGACTTAAAACGGTCGACTTCTCTCACTACGTTCTCTCGGTCAATTTTATTAAACACCAATTTTATTAAACACAAATTCCAATACACTACGCCCTATGTTAAGGTAAAGGTCCTTGCATATCTAGCAGTGTCATTAATTCTTATTTCTAGTAAGTATTTGAAGAATATTTGACGTCATCCCAAGCGCACCTTGGCCAAAATTTCGCTAGAAATTCATACCAGCCACGCTGTCAGTACCAGGTGTTGTCAAGAGCGGCAAAAACATTCATTTTGTGAAACAGCATGATTTAAATTAAACACTCTTCTAAAAAATGTTTTTCTGGGCCACAATTTTTACCTAGCCTAAGCCCTTTTGTCCATTAATAACAAGTGACATGAAGTTTATCTTTCATTACATTAATTACTTACGATACGGTGTGAATTAGTTTGGTAGGGTGGATGTTTATAGGGTTAAGGGACTTTGTGGTTAAAGTTAGTTATGGGAATCGAATAGGAATTGACTGTAAATATAGCGAGGTTGTTGAAAATTGAAGTGAAGTGGGTCTGAGTAGTCTCTGGTAATGAAGATCTACATGGCAGTAGCTGGATAGCTAGTATATGTGATCGGAGAGAACATAAATGCAACATTTTATTTAGAGAAGAAGAAAAAGTAGCTTAGGTTAACTTGCACAATAAAAAGATCGTAACCTAACTGAATTCAAATAGGAGTAGGTATCCATAACTACTGAGCGATTCGCTGTTAACAAAGACTGTAAGTCATATCGCTATCAAAAAAACAATTTTATTCAAAATTACAAAAGATTTAAGGAAGCAGTTAAATTGAACTGAATTTTTCAGCTCTCCAGTTGAATAATACATTTTTCAAGTTTGAAATAAAAAATGTAGGACGTCGAAAGCGGTAAAGTTCTTTGGAATGATGCTAGTAAAGCATCAAACATGAAAGAAACCAGAAGGACTCTCTAGAATTCTAGATGCATTTGAATAACATGCGTTGTGTCCAAAATTGACGTTGATAACACCGTTCACTCCGCTTTGAAAGACAGAGAGAGCGCGCTACAAAATACTCCAATTTAGATATCAGATACTGGATATGTAATAACGTGCTAACTACACTCCATACAAATAGCGTACAAGATGGAAACATTTATAAATGTTACTCATGTACTTGCCCAATATGGCGTAAAATATGAATTTAATAAAAAAAACCGAATAAGAAATATGTACAAAAATGTCAAATAGAGTACCCAGAATCGGTGATTTCACTTTTTGAGCGCGAAAATCCGTCTGGTTTTCGGTGTTTGAATTAGTAAAGTTATCTTCTCCATCTGCGACATTTTAATCTTATCCATTCAGACTAAATGAATTTTATGCTAATTTTCCAGGCTCACTCCTGAACCCGTTCCGAATATTTACAGCTTCGAAGCAATTGCAGTTTGAACTGAAGTAATGTAATGTACCTATTGGCACGGTAATGGTATCTAATATCTATACAGAACCTTTAGTCCAGTTTTTAACCCCCGACAAAGAGAGGGGTGTTATAAGTTTAACGTGTCTGTCTATCTGCGTATCTGTGTATCTGTCTATGGTATCGTAGCTCCTAAACGGATGAACCGATTTTCGTTCAGTTATTTTTGTGTCATAGAAAATTTTACCCCGAGTGTTCTTAGCCATGTTGCAATGTGTTCAGCCGTTTGAAGATCCTCAGCTCGTTTCTAGTTGATGAGGGGATCTGACTACCTGCCATATGTCCTATCGATTCGAAATTTGGTACCGTGTTACTTCAATGATATTGAAAGGACATAGAGTTTTTTTTTGGTGTCGAGGAGTTTTGAATTTTTTTAATTTTACTATGGCTCCATACCTACATTTTTGTTAGTTCTTCCTCGTTTTTGCCAGGGGCGCTATACAAAAATGTATAGCCATACGGAAACTACTGTAGTTTTAATTATCGTGTAAACCTGTACTACCCCCTCAGTATTGCGACTCGGCCCTATCCTTGAAATAAATAATTAAATATCTACAGTTCCACGTGGCCACGCAGTACCTACGTATCCCGCGCTAGGGCTGCCCGCCTGGTAGGTAAATCGCACGCTTACTGATTACAAACCCACACGTTTGTTCGTTATACTTTGGCGCATCTGCTACTGTTAGTGTACCGTGTGCACCGAACTCCGGGGCGCGTAAGTATGATTCGCGTTACGAGCTTTTGTGTGAAGATGGAATACTGTAGGTATAGATACAATAACCGTAATGTGTGATTATTTTGAATACAAAGTTCCACAAAGGTTCGCACTACAATGTGAGTAGAGAATGATTTGTTTAAAGTCGACGATTTTGCTTTCGTCTGCCTGGATGTTGATTTACCTCTACTGGTCGCATTTTTAACGAATTTCTACGAAACTTGGTATACCGATCATATACATCAACAAAATCCATTATTTTATGTCGTTGGCGATTCTAGAATGTCCTTCCTCCTTCCTTTCAGCCATAGGACGTCCACTGCTGAACATATGCCTCCCCTAAAGATCTCCAATAAGACCGGTTGGTAGCGGCTTGCATCCAGCGCGATCCTGCGGTCTTAATGAGGTCGTCCGTCCACCTTGTAGGTGGACGTCCTACGCTGCGCTTGCCGGTACGTGGTCTCCACTCGAGGACTTTTCGACCCCATCGGTCATCAGTCCTCCGTGCTATGTGCCCTGCCCATTGCCACTTCAACCTGCCAATCCGCTGGGCTATGTCGGTAACCTTGGTTCTTCTACGGATCTCCTCATTTCTGATTCGATCGCGCAGAGAAACTCCGAGCATAGCCCTCTCCGTGTTCTAGAATGTGTTTCTTTCAAAAAGAAGGGAAATTTGTCGTGGCTATCTAGACACGATTGGCACATGACCGAGAGAAGTGGCTCAAGTGGCACCGTAATAGAGAGGCCTATACCTATATACCCAGCAGTGGGATAGAGAACGCTGCGGATAATTTTAATGAGCAAAGCTTAGTAAGCAAAATATAAGAAAAAGGTTTTTATTTTGATTCAAGAAGCTACTCGTACTAGCATCTCTTTTTTGGATATTAATTGTTATAAATACTCGTATGTGAGCATGATTTTTAGGGTTCCGTACCCAAAGGGGAAAAACGGGATCCTATTACTAAGACTCCGCTGTCCGTTCGTCCATCTGTCTGTTCCCAGGCTGCGTCTCATGAACCGTAATAGTTAGACCGTTGAAATTTTCACAGATGACGTATTTCTATTGCCGCTATAATAACAAATATAAAAACATAAAAAAATAAATATTTAAGGGGGCTCCCATACAACAAACCTAAATATTTAGCCGTTCTTCGCTCGATATTAATAACGGTAACAGGTAGATGCTTAAAATATTCACAAAATATTTAGTTTAACTTTAAAAATAAATAAAATTAAAATAAATATTTAAGGTGTCCCCCACACAAGATATTTATAACGGCAACAGGAAGATGCTTGAAATATTCACAGAATATTAAGTTAAATATTCACTCCGGAATGGAAGAAATTGGGTGAGATCTTTGCCCAGAAGTGGGACAGTGGATACAGCTTAAATAAAAAAAATACCTCCAAAAATGAAAATATAACATTTTAAGGGGGGCTCCCCATACAGTGCGGAACCCTTAGTGCGCGAGTCCGACTCGTACTTAGATTAGACGATTATTCAATTAGGCATAAATGCAAGCGCAGTAAGTCAAACAAAAATATTTGTAAATATCAAGTTTGCAACGTGTGCATAAACCAGCCTGTACCGAACATTCTAACTAGGTTAAACAACATTTTTGTATTGAGCAGCTAAATTCATTTCTTGCTACTTTAGGTCACTTGATCAGCAGATAATTATGATGATTACTACGATATTTTAGACTTTGTAAATGTTTCTTTTTAATGGGCAAAAGTGCCTTTATTAACTACAATATGATACATTAAATGACTACAATAACTACGGTAAGAAATTTTAATTTCAATAGTAAATGATTCAACTTAGAGGTATAATGTAATATACGTAGCGCTCATGGCGTAGTTAACCTAGGCGTTTCTTAGCGACATTATAACTGAGCGCTACCGTGGCTCAGATGGCACTTTAAATTATGGATTCCGGTTTTTTTATCCACGTCTGATGCCTTCAGGCGATTTAAAAACTTTGTCAGTAAAAAAATTATAGATAGAAAAAATTACAAGTCGATGATACTTACTAACTTTTTGTACAAGTTTTGAACTAATTACAGCCTTGTTTATTACATTAAATTAATTTGCGAATCTGTGACATTCACATACATTGCTTTGACTCTTATATTAGCCTAATTACGGACACAAATACAAAATTTCCTAATAAAACCTACATACGACGTTGTATTCACAAGCCGAGTGAGTATTCGTGATGAGTTAGATGTTTATTTAGTTCCTCGTCATCAATATTAGTAGGTTTAATATAACGCAGAACAAATAGGCGAGTTTGTGTTTATATGTTTCCTTGATTTAATGAAAAGAAAACATCCATGTCAATAACTGAAACCAAAGGTGTAATTCTTCACAAGGATGTTCATTGAATTTCTAAACAAAATTCAGTTCTTAGATAAAGTTTTTAATATGAAACCTTATTAAAGTTAACTTGAGGTATTTAATTTTCAGGGTTCCGTAGCCAAAGGGTAAAAACGGGACTCTAGTACTAAGACTCTGCTGTCCGTCTGTCCTTCAGTCACCTCACCAGGCTGTTTCTCATTAACGTTGAACGTTACTAAAAACGGAAAAAAATAACCATTTTAGGGGGCTCCCATAAACCTGGTAACAGAAATACATCATCTGTGAAAGTTTCAGCTGCCTAGCCATCATGGTTCATGAGATACAGTCCGGTGACAGACAGACATGCAGACAGACAGACGGACAGACGAACATCGAAGTCTTAGTAATAGGGTCCCGTTTTTACCCTTTGGGTACGGAACCGTAAAAAAACAAAAACACCTCGTATAAGCTGTAAGTATGAGTTGTAAATTTCAATATTGTGATTTTTTCTACACAAGAAGATATACAAAAAGTTTGAATCGCAATATAATCTTACTTGTATTTTTGTATTTACGTAGGTAAATTACTTAATTTCACCAAACCCAATGTCCACAGAGTCCAGACAATTTCACCCTCATCTAAAAAGTTAATAGAATTATTTTTCTTATAAACGCTTTGCTATTTTGTAACCATACCAGCTCCGCACAATACAAATAAGACTTAAGATAAGCAATACGAAAAAAAAACACATTTTGAAAAAATATCAGCACTTGGTTATACCTAGTAGTCATATGACATGATTAAAACATTAAAGGCTTACAAATTAACGTGTCTTCTGACTCATGCAGTGTTATTATTGCTACGGCAATTTGAGCTGTGTTTCCAGAAAAATACGGCATACCGTCATATAGTAAATATACAGCAATTTCAGACTCGCAGAAAAATGTACCAGAATTTTTTGACAATAACACTGGACTCATTATAACACGCCTCTTACGAAGCGTGATTTGGCTGCCACCACGCTGGCCGATTGCGAGTTGGTGGATTCACATAAATGCCCTCGAATTTCTTTTATGGACGTACGCGAGGCCGGCCAGCGTGCAGTGGGTATTGGTGCCTTACCATGACATGTTCCGCAACCGTCCCTTGGGGGTTTAGCAACCTGCTAATGTGGGCATCGCAAACCACTGAGGTAGGATGGAGTTTCGCGTGGGGGACACTGCATCCGAGGATTGGAAACCGCGGCGAGAGAAGACTGTTGATGTGTTGTCGCCACTTTTCCTACCTTCCGTGGCCACGACGGGGTCGCCACTGTTTTAATGGTGGATGCTGCAGAGGCAAATAAGTGGCGGTATTGCGATGCGCCACTCTCAAGAAAAGGTTGTCTTACGATATTTTCGTTCACTGAAAAGCCAATGGTGTAAAAAATGCGGTGACCAACACGAAGACTTGCCGAACGTTGTTTAAACTTCGATGATCGTTACAAAATCTAGTCAAACTACGCTAGTTATGTTGTTCAAACGATTGTTCAAAGCTGGTTAAGTTGTGTAAAAATAATTAAAATAATTCTCAAATAAGATCCTTAACAAGAGAGGGCTCGGAGCGGTTGTAACTTTTGGCAAATGTACCAAAGCCAACTCATTATTTCATGCTTTGTAGACCCCAACATAATGTGTTACGAGGAATACACGAAACTTCTTACATAAATAATTAGGGTCATTTAGTCTTACATGTTTAATTAGGGACACTCGTGTTTTAAAGATATTTTATAATTTTGAAGGGTTTTCGGTTCCGTTAAAAGCATTTAGATCATCATCATGATTTTCGTAGTAGGAGTAGGACGTCGTAGGACGTCCACCTATGTATTTCTAACAAGACCAGCTGCAAGCGGCTTATATCTAATGTGCTCCTGTGATCTTAATTAAATTTATCGATCCACCTTATTGGTAGAATTCCTACGTTGTGCTTGCCTGTACGTGGTCTCCATTTGAAACCATGGGGCTACCCATGATTTCACTGCAGAGCTGCAAATTTTTCGAATAGCGAATGAGATTCTGTAGCCAATTTGTACAACGTACATGGTTGCTATCGTACTGGAAAAGTATGATCAACTTTTCCTCTAGGATATCAATACTACTTAGACTTAACACTATTATATCAATGTCAAATAATCGATCGTGAAAAGTGATACTTATGGAAACGTATGGTCAATTTCCACTAAGATATCAATCATGTTCATAGTACAAACTTCGTACAAACTACATACAATCTTCAAGGTGCTTAATACAAGCAAAATGTACTTATATTTTACTGTAGGTAGAGTACAAAGACACTCGATGCTCCGCGTCGCGAACTCCACGTCGGAAATAGACATCAATTGGTACGGCGTTCGTTGCCTACCTACTGAGACTTCATTCTCCGACAATCGATATAATATTTTTCACTATTCACTGTATACTGTGAAAAGCGTGGTTGTCTAGTGGTAGTGGTTCCTGCCTTACAATCGTGAGAGTTAAAATCCCGGTCCCGTACCAATGTGTTCTTTGGAATTGATGTACGGAATTCCACACCATTAGCTTCAGTGAAGGAAAACATCGTGAGGCATGCATACGTCTTTAAAAGAAATTCGATGGCGTATCTGAATCCAAACAAGGAGTGGGTCAGCGTGGTGGATATAGTCTAAGGCCTTCGTCCTGCAGTGGACAATTAAAATGTCTGGTACAGTACAGAGCTCACTGTACCGGGTGATGACAACTGTTGTAGCGCTATTTTTTAGCCAATTCTTGGCTAGATCGTAATCCAAAATTTAAACGGGAACCAAATCGCTCAAGAGCTGGAGTCGAGATATAGGCTTGTGCAGATTTAATTAGAGAAGTGCCGCAAAATTGACCCTTACGACTGTAACTGAAAATATTTTGTACGTACGAATTGCGCATGTTTGAGAACAAATGAATTATAATATATGTTATAGTGGCGAAGTCATCTGTTCGGAGTTTAGTTACAAAACATTCCATGATAGCATGCAAAAAAATTAAGAATATTCCGCTGGTTCAAGACGCTCAAAGGACGTTAGTATTTCGTTGGAATTTTGGTGCAACGGAGACGCGCAGTGAAAAATAATACTTTTAATATGTCAAGACATTTTAACAGTATTATTCTTCACTGGTCGGTTCTTTCTGGAGACAAAAAGGAATCTAATGAGATACAAGGTGTTATTTTGCAGAGTGTAATAACTTTCTAAGGTTTACTTATTACTTTTATTTTATTTTTACTTTTTATTTTTACTTTTATAATTTGACATTCTAATTATACAATACTTATGTACAATAGTACTTATGTACTGAGTGACAAAAATCTACCAAATTGGATGTTTTTTTTTCGCGAATAAGTCTACGCTATTGGTAGGGCTGGATTTGATAGGTTTTCATCATTCTTACAACTGGCACCTTGTTGTGTTTACTTGTTTTTAATGTTCAATGCCATTGACCCTGACTCTAATATTTTAATGCCATTTCTACAAATGATGTTTTTTTAACCGTGTTTTTTTTTAATTTACTCATGGATGGTATATAATTCTAACGAATGGTACTTATGTTTATTAAAATGTTAAAAAAACTTTACCAACAATTTTTATGCAAATTTAATGCAAATTTTAGAAATTATTATTTATTTTTTAGAAAAATGGTGGGATTTTTACAGCAACAAAATTTTGGCATACAGTTGGACATGATGTGAGCTATCCTCTATTACAGGAATATCGTTCCATTCCGGGACACCCCATATATGCAAGTTCTGGTGGAACTTTGCAAGTAAAATTTGACCAACTTTCCGGATACCGATTGAGCTGACATTTTGCATACATACGAGTATGTGTAAATCTTGTGACAATGCAATATTACGATGACACGGTGCTGAGGGGTTAGTCCAGGTTTACACGTAACTTGAAACTGCATCTGTTTCCGTATAGCTCTATACATTTTTGTACAGCAACCCTGGCGGAAACGAGGAAAAACTATCCAAAATGTATGGAGCCACACGTGAACGCGAAAGTTTAAGTTAACTGCGCAAAAGCTGGACTAAGGGCTCTGGAAGGTGGCCAAAAGAATTTCGCAATGAACTGACATAACCTCATTGAGTTTGGGCTCATTGGCGAGTAGTTTGTCTTTCAATGGTAACCAGGGTCTAATGATAGGATATATGATGGTAACCAGGGTATAATGAAGGATAGGATGGATAGTCCAGTGGATAATATGGAGCTGAAAGGTGGTCATAGGGAACTCTGTAATGAAACGACGCAAACCCATCGAGTTTCAGCTCGTTTGATTCGTATTGGCCAGCACTTATTCAGAAATTGCCTGGTTTTTTTAAATTTATTTTTTATTTATCATTGTGAAAATATTTTAGTTTAATAAAATCAGTTAAAAGCGATAAGGCTCCTAGCTATGAACCTATTGATTGTATTATTTTGTCCTTGTAATCTGTTTTTAATGTTATGTTGTTTCTAATAAATTGTTATTGTTTGTTTGTTTTCAATACGCTTTTATTAGGTCGACCTGTACGTAACTATGTAATGGAATCTAAGGAAACAAATTTAACCATCTTCCAAGGGTCGTAGCGTAATGAAAATTGGCAGCTGTATGTAGTTCTGATGACAATACAATAATATGGTACTGTCGAACTGATCTGACGATGGAGCCGGAAGATATGAACTGGAACTTCATGATGGAAAATCGTATCATAGCTGTTTTGGATTTCTTAGAAAAGTCTTGTAATGAACTTTGATCACAATTAGGTTTCAAGGTCTTATGAACGTGTTTTTTTAGATTTTTCTAAACTACATTTATTTAAGTCATTAAATGGGAGCAATGTCGAAGGTTCTAGAATCAGGACGCTGCCGCTAGAGTGATTGTAATGCTGTTCGAACGCAAGCGACAACATGCCATTTAAATACAAGATGCGATCGCGAGGCATTCCAATGTCCTTCCTATCGAAGTTCGCTCGTACTTGGTTCGTACTGTTGCCAATTCAGACAATGTCGTTTTAGTAATAAGATTTGGCAGAAATATACATGGAGTGTCGAATTCTGCAACAATTCTGTGAGTCAGGAAGTTTTCCTTATTTTGAGAGCTATACTGTACTATACTGGTATCAGTCATTTAATTGTCCACTTCAGGATGTAGGCCTACCCACGAAGGGTGATTGGGCCAAATCCACCACGCTGGCCCAGTGCGGGTTGGTGGATTCACATACGCCATCGAATTTCTCCTACTGACGTATGCAGGTTGCCTCATGGTGTTTTATTTAACCGAAAAGCTAATGGTGTCGAATTCCGTAAATAAATTCCGAAGAACTTATTGGTATGGGACTGGGATTTGAACCCACGACCTCACGATTGTGAGGTGGGTATCACTACCACTAGACCACCACGGTTTTGAGAGCGACTTACGTTATTTTGTCAGCCTTTTTATTTAAAAGAAAATTGTATACACACATTTCAGTTACATACCTACATAATGATCATTTTGAATATTTTTTTCGTTACATGGGGCATGCCAAAAGCTAGAACTAGAAAGTGTTTCAATAGCAAGTATTACAATATAGACATCAGGATATTATACAAGGGGCGATTTCGAGGCATTTGTTCAGACAATTGTTTTAGTAAAAATATTTGGCAGGAATATGAGTATTTTCACTGAGCATTGAGCGTCGAATTGTGCAACAATTCCGTGAGTCGGTTAGTCTTTCCTAGTTCTGAGAGCGACATAAGGCTTTTCGACAGCCTTATTATTTCAAACTAAATTGCTGTTACATACATAATGTTCAATTTCGGATATTTTTCGTTTTACGGGGACTACCGAAAACTAGTGAGTATCAAGGTAAAAAGGTCCTGCCTATGTACCTTCTAGTTTTTAAAGGTTAAAAGATTAACGTTCTTGAAGATCCTTGAAGATACTTACATTCTAATTCTTCGTACACTTGCTGCCTAGTTGTGTTATTAGTTTTTTTTTGTATGAGAAGCATCTTTACATACGAGTAGCATTATCAAAGTGGTCTCTAAGCAGGGTTATTTCTAAACAATTAGCTTCCTTTCAGAGGTTTATTCTGTACATCAAAACTAACAACTTTTGTTTTGCAACTTTTCTCAAAACTAAAAAAAAAATTGTTGTTCCATAGTTCACCCGCGATAAAATGTATGGAACAGCTGTTTTTTTTTTTGAGTTCTGACAAAAGTCACAGCACAAAAGTTGTTGGTTTTGACGTACGGAATAAGCCCCTAAAAGGATTCTAATTGATTAGAAATAACCCTGTATAGCGCATTTTTATTTGACTGGTCGATTGTATTGAGCGAAGTCTTTCCTTCGATTTGCCTTTTTTTTTCATCTGTCCAAATAGTTAAATAAAACCCACCTAGTATAGTAGAGAGAAATAGCCACCAGTGGTCAGTGGTGTCAGAATTTTTCAAGCCACCTGAAGGCTAGCAAAAAATTTTAGAGAGGATTGAAAGTGAGAAATCCGGAGTGGCAGGTGTAGGTATCATCTCGTACTATAGGTACTTACCAACAATCAAGCTGTTAAAGTAGGACATCAAACATTTTCGCGACAAAAAATATACCTCACTCAAAATTAAGTATTTGCACAAGTGTAATATACGAAAACAATTAAAACATGAATAATAAATAAATAAATATAAGGGGACATCTTACAAACGGCCTCTTACTCCAAACTAAGCAAAACTAGTGATATGACTGCCAGAGATTGATATACTACTTATACATAATTTTTAAATACATACTTATATGGATAGTACCTACACAACACCCAGGACAAAGCAAACACCAATATTCATCACAAAAATGCTTGCCCTGGGTGAGGATCGAACCCACGCCTCTTTAATCCAGAAACCAGGTTCACTAACCACCGAGAAAACGATGCTGTCAAAACATAAACGGGATAAGCACATAATAGTCTACAAAACAAATTGTGACACGTCAATATCCCAAACGGCGGAAAGTTCCCAAACAAGTCTCCATAGTCCTTTGCAGTGTTCGAGTAATTTGGGTGTCTCGTTATACAACGTCACAGCTATATTGTGGAGCTTAAAACTTTAGGTGAACTGCGGTCGCCCTGTTTGTGGCTTATAAATAAGTTCGCCGTAGAGACAGGCGACGATTAATCATAGAGTATATCGGACTGACATTTAAGCCTGTTCTTCTATTCAGCTGTAGCGTTATAAATAATTATTTTTTGTCCCAGTTTTGGATGTTCAGGTCATTAAAAACTAAAAAACAATGTTCGAAATAACATTTTAGATACGTGGTTTTGGTTCTTCAAACTTTTAAAAAGGAGGAGGTTCTATGTGCGTCTGTATGTATTTTTTTGTGTATGTTCGTCGATAATTTTGCCCATTGTGAACCGAATCAAAGAGTTCTTTTTTAGTTTGAAAGGGTATGCTCCCAAGGTGGCCCCATTTAAATTTTACAGAAATCAGCTGAGTTGTTTTTGAATAATAAACAATTATGTAAACAATTCGAACGAAATATTCTAATTTTGCGCACATTGGAAGGCGGTTTTGCCATTTTTAGGGTTCAGTACCCAAAGGGTAAAAACGGGACCCTATTACTAAGACTTCGATGTCCGTCTGTCTGTCTGTCTGTCTGTCACCGGGCTGTATCTCATGAACCTTGATAGCTAGGCAGCTGAAATTTTCACAGATGATGTATTTCAGTTGCCGCTATAGCAACTAATACTAAAATTAGAATAAAATAAATATTTAAATATTTAAATTTTTATTTAATATTTATTTAAATTTTCCTATACAACAAATGTGATTTTTAGGAGTTTTTTGCTCGCTATTAATAACGGAAAGAGGAATGGGGCTTCCTTACGGTACGGAACCCTTCGTGCGCGAGTCCGACTCGCACTTGGCCGATTTTATTTGAGAAAAATAATTATAGTTTGGTACATTATGTTTGAAATATAAACTCTTAAAACCATACTAGGAATAAGAATGACGTGTCTTTCAATTTTATACAAAAATCTATGGTCTATGGTCAAGTTTGATGACCATTTCTTCTTTTTCGACTTTTTTGCTTACTTACTTACTTATTTACTTACTTTACCAGTGAATGTGAAAATTGTCATTAAAGATTTTTATATTGCTACGCATATTTAATTTATATTTGGTTCTTCTACTAAACAATCTTTTCACTGGAATCTCGTACGGCACGAGCCGTGAGAAAATAAAAAGCGAGGAAGAACTGAAACTTTATTTCCCTCCCCTCTGATTTGTTTACTGTACAGATGAGTAAACAAAAATATTTGTTTCACAAAAAATATTGTATACTAGCTTCAGAAAGCACAGACACATTTTTTATGGGATTTTTACCTCTATAAAATAAGGAAAAATTCAAATATAGGCACTGTTCCGTACACCTCATTATTTCAAACAAACTGTAAATATGTACTACGTATTTATAATTTTCCACAGCTTGAAATATTTTGTTCCATATCCGTGATCTAATATAAATAAATTAGCTTAGGATGAACAGTTTTATAACGTTTTTATGTTATTTTACCAGGTTGAATCAAGCCAGATACGGTGTAAGATACAGGACACATATCTATCTAGCATACATAGGACTTTACTAGAAACACAGACAGGTAAGACACGAATATGAATGTACATCATGATACAAAAGTACAAATATAAATAACTATTCATTTTTGTATAAATAACTATTTATCACATGTCGTAACAAACGTCGTCCACAATATAACAGCTGTTAAATAAATTACACAAACTTACACATAAAACTTATACACTTTTTAAAAACTAAACATACAGTCTACCGACACTTGCCCCTCTCCCAAACGTCCCCATCAAACCAGCCGCGTTGCCCCGCTGAATGGCTAATGAAATTTGTTGGGTTATATAACTGCCCGCTCTGGGATCTCTCTCTCTCACTATTTATTATTTCTACTTTTGTAAAATCAAAGATTATATGAAGTTTTCATTCTGTTTCAATCAAGTGAATAAATAATTTCTTAGACATAATAACAAAATTGTATAAATACATTGTATCAGAGACTCCCAGACTATGAAAGCTTGTATAGCGGGAGCCAAAATCTTTTCCAGTTATGTAACATTTTTTTTTTATTCTGAATATGTTTGCGTTTACCCACATACTGCCTGATGTACACAAATGTACAATAGATTATACATATGCAAATAAACAACTGGTATTGTACGAAGGAAAAAAGTTTCAACCAGTTCCTATCTATGATTGTATTTTAGGTATAGTAGTGCAATCATTGATCTAAACTCAGAAGAATGACAAGTAATAGAAGTATTGCAAAATTTTACTCAAATAAAACTACTTTACAGCTGTCTTATTCATATCTGGTTATACAGCATACGCGAGAGTGAGTGGAACAAACAAAAACGCAATGTCTGTCGCATACGTCAAAATCACCAGTTGGAATGTCAAAATAGTTAAAATTTGGTTCCTCTCGGTCTTTTGTCTTTTTCGGAAATTTGAACCCTCCAGTTCCAGTAAGAAGGTTTAAATCACTGAAAATTTTACCTTCCTACTTTTTACCTTTATGAATTTAGACACCCCAGATAGCTCAATGGTAGTATGTGAATCCCTCAGAAGAATTACTGTTCTTATTCTATGGTGAAACCCTTCGAAATTACGTAAGTTCGGGTGTATGTGCATATTTTTCTAATACCTTTTAAATTTCGTATTTGTAATAAGAAAAAGTGATGTACATCTCTTGCTATTTTAGTACGGTTTCTATTACTTTAGTTCTTATTCTATGGATCTAAACGAAATTTTATGTCGCGCAAAAAGGTCGAATCTTTTAATCCCAGCTAGAGCTAGCTCGGCACGGCTCTACCGAAAATCTCTTGGAAATGGTAATAAAACTAACTATGGTCGTAACAATATAAACATAGGCTGTGCAAAAAGAAAATGGGACTGGAAGGACACTGTTGTGCTACTTAATTGTTTAAGGGTTCCGTATCCAAGGGGTAAAACGGACCCTATTACTAAGATTCCGTTGTTCGTCTGTCTGTCACCAGGCTGTATTTCAAGAACCGTGTTAGCTAGACATTTAGAACCGTGATAGCTAGAAATTTTCACATGATATTTATGTTGCCGCTATAACAACAAATACACAGAACAGAAGAACAAATACTAAAAACAGAATAAAACAAATATTTAAAGGGGTTCCCATGCAACAAACGTGTTTTTTAGGGTTCCGTACCCAAAGGGTAAAAACGGGACCCTATTACTAAGACTCCGCTGTCCGTCCGTCTGTCGGTCTGTCTGTCGCCAGGCTGTATCTCATGAACGGTAATAGCTAGAGAGTTTTAATTTTCACAGACGATGTATTTTGATTGCCGCTATAACAACAAATACTAAAAACAGGTCAATATAAATATTCAAGGGTGACTCCCTTACATCAAGCCGAGGGGCTCCCATTCAGTACGAAACCCTTCAAGCGCGAGTCCAACTCGTAATTGGCCGATTTTTTTGCATTAATATCGTCAATATACGAGTCGGTTAAATTTTTGACCACGACCATTCTCTATGCACGGAGTCTATCAATTTTCAAGGTCACGGTTAGAGCTTATTGTGCGTAAGGTGGTAGTAGAATAAGTAATGTAATACCATGTCGTATTATATCCGGTTCATTTAAATGCAGTACGAGTCCCGGAGGCCCCACGTAAACCAACTGCCCACTGCCTATATATAGATACCTAGTTAAATACGAGTACATGGAAGGTTTTGGTCAATGATCTTGTATTAGCTCATTGGTTTTGGTTACCAAGTATTATTTAATAAATAAAGTCACAACCCACTAGAAATAAATGTTTTTATAAGCGCACGAACTATTTTTACATATATGTACCCAATTGGAATTGGTTCGAATACATAAAGAAGGAAGTTTTCTTGGTCTTTTTACTTTTTTTTTTTTATTTTACTTCTTTTTGAGGTTTTTTTTGAGTTTTGGAGAGATATAATAAGTCCGTATTTTGTGTTATTGTTTTATTTATAATTTCTAAATACCTACAAAACAGATAACACGAATTTACAACTCGTAATTAACACTGCATTTATTAGCATAGGGCTGTATGTGTCTACCTTCTTCTATATTTTAATTGAAAAACATATTTTCAACTGGTCGCCAATCGATGCAAATATACACCAAGACATAAAACAAACATAATTATATTTCGTAAAAAATGGCAAAACCGCCTAATCGCTCGAATTTTGCATTATTGTTGATTTTTCAATAGCGGCTCAGCCGATTTCTTTAAAATTTAAATGGGACTACCTCGGGAGCATACCCTTTTGAACTAAAAAAAAAATTTTCTATTCGGTTCACAATTGGCGAAATTATTGATGAACATACACAAAAAAAAACTAACAGGCGAACATTGAAACTCCTCCTTTTTGAAAGTCGGCTAAAAGTAGAGTTTTCTAGTTTTTAACCGACTAGCGAGTATTTCGTTCTACGTCACAATTCTATCTCGAAATACGTTCTACCAGGTTGATGAAATACGTTTAAAAGGCAATGTGTACAAAGGGGGCTTAGTTTATCCTATAACGCAGTCCTGTGACTGCTCTTCAAACAATAAAGTTGTTCATTTGCACGCAGTGCCTGTCACCTGCACCGCCTTTGCGACTCAAAAGATGCGATTTGTCTGTCTGAGCGCAGTACTGACTAGATTGATTCACTCTGATACTAGACAAAGCAATACACAAACATTTCAGATAGTTTTTACCCGACAGCGCGACGCAAAGCAGTAAAGTTATCAAAAAAAATTTAAAAAAAAAAGCCCTATTGCGTATAATATATTATTGAATGAATACAAATATAAATATTTTATTGATAACACCAGAGTTACATGTCAAAAATAATAATTAAATATCAATCATATTCATTTAATCACATTGCTTAAATATAAATTCGATATTAATATAACTGTTAAAATGTGAATTAGTTATAATTTCCGGTAATTTCAAGAAATCTTTAACATCATAGAATAGCTCGTATATTACTGATTAATACTATTTAACAAAATAAAATATCTTCTTTTAAAGAAACATAACAACTGAACAGTCGGAATCCATTGAAAAAATAGATCAGCTGTTGATTAATGGATCCCGACTGTTTATTGTTATACGTTCGATTATTAGAATATATTTTATTTTCTTCAATAGATTTTAATAACTATTCTCTTCAATAGTATCTAAATTTTAAACAATATTTTCGAGAATGAACGAAATCGGTTAAGAGCGAGTCGAGAAGGCTTATGAAGATTCAGTTAACCAGATGCGATGCCTACTGTATGGAGAACTACTAGTCTTATAGGTTACATCAAAGGTGTCGTCAGAGTTGGGACTTATGAGATTTTGATTCCCATCAAGACATCGTGATCTCTTACGTACCTATCAGACAACTCTATGATAGTGAACAACTCTTTTGTAGCAGAAGCATTCCCAACAAGTAATACTCAGTTTGAAAGTGTGACATTTTAGGAAAAAATCCTAGCCAGTTACAATGTTTTTTTTTTAATAGGTTTGCGTTTGACTACACACTACCTGATGTTAAGCAGATATGCGGTCTAGGATGTAACACGCTTACCTAGAAGATACCTATTTACTCGGGATTTGAAGACACCCACATTGTACTTTAGCGGGAAGACAGACCCAGGCAAAGCGTTCCACATTCTGGCAGTTCGTATGAGGAATGTGGACTCGAAAAGCTTGGTTCTAATGCGTGGGATGTCCACCATAAAAGGGTGGCGCTTTGGTCGTGTCCGTCTAGCCGTACGATAGCCGATGGAAGTGTGACCGTATGAGGCGTCTACGACTGGTAGAACACTTTGCATACCTACTCTAGAATATACTGCAGTGCACTAATATTTGATCGGCTTGTGACAGTCTTATTTGTCTTTCGTTTTCTCCCCCGGGGGACAGATCCGGGGGACAGACTGGAATAATCCTTACAGAAGGAGTTGGGACATAATTATGTCTGCGCTAACTATTCGAATCGAACTCTGTACACGACTAAAGTCAGTTATGCAATTTCGCGAAAAATAATTACTTACTACAATGATATTTAGCAGAATAATTATTTTTTGCAAAAAATGTCAAATCCGCCTTCCATTGTACAACATTCGAATATTGTGCTAGAATTGTTTAAATTATTGTTGATTATTCAAAAACGGCTCAGCCGATTTCTTTAAAATTTGAGTGGGACCACTTTGAGAGTTCGGGAGTCTTTCGAACTAACAAAGATTTTTTCTATTCGGTTCACAATTGGCGAAATTATCGATGAACATACCTATGCAAAAAAAATACATACAGACGAATATAGAACCTCCTTCTTTTTGGAATTCAGTTAAAAAACAGCATTAAAATTGAATTTATCATATTTGTTTCGTCTGTATAGTGTAATGCCAATGCTCTTTGGATCCATTAAATTACTTCTTTCCATTAAGCGCACACCCAGATAACAAAGTACGCTGCAGGTGACAGCATTGTCTCGCTGAATACCTAGTAATGCTTATAAATATTATAAATTGGACAAGACAAGCAATAAATATTCTGAAGGTACTTCAACTGTAATTTTTATACTGACAATATTAGTCGTCAATTTCTTTTACTGAAAATAAACGTAATATAAGAGACTATTTATCATCTAGACAAATATGGAGTTGGATAAATTCTACGAAATTCTCTGACACATACTGATTAGTATTTACTATTGTTACTTTTTCATAATTTTTGTTCTGTACTGAGGAAACACATAAAAATTTGATTATGGAAACTGGCGTGGGTTTTGCACATTCTATATAATTAAAGTATAACACAGGTGTTACTCACGCTTAATTTTAGTAGAACTGAACAGAAATCATAGTAGCAGTTCTACTAAAATTAAGCGCAAGTAACACCTGTGTTATACTTTAATTAGAACTCCTAAAAAACAACAAATATTTATTCTCAATGCATCAATTCCGGTAAATTGTATAAAAGATGTAGATAAGGCTAGTTGACAGCGGCTTGCATCCAATGTGCTGCAGTCTTAATTTTTTTATTATTATTTTTAATTACTTTACCTTGCCAATCCACCAGGCTATGTTGGTAACTATGCTATTTAAGCAAAACCAAACCTAGATTATACTTACTACGCCTTAGGAGAAATCGTAAAAAAATACCTAAACGGAAACATCACGCTTCAGGTGCATTGGGCATTTTAATAAAATACCAAGTTTATATTATGTTAATGATGAAAAGTATGGGCATGCGAACAAAGACATACCTACTAGAGGACTAAGCTTGGAATTTGCATTACGTCATTGAATAAACTCTTAAGAACATCTAAAGAATGATTGCTTAATACGGGGGGGGGGGGAGGGGGTAAGGGGGGTTACAATGTCAGTTCACGAATGGAACGGAAAACTATGCAGCAAGCGCAGCGAAGGACATGTTTGAGAGACAATACGATTAGGACCACAAGGGCGTCCTGGCTATAAAGCATGCGACCACAAAAAGCGATGAAAAGAACTCATTTTTGAGTGTGAAAAAGTGACAGTTATATACTTTGCCATAACGCTGTCTCGTTCCGACACTACGAGTGAAATAATACGTGGAGCGCAAACTAGCCCGGCTGGATTCACTTTTCAACCGATTTTATTAGATATCTATAGAAAAAGCCTATGTATGCCCAGCAGTAGACATCCTACTGAAAAATACCTATTTATTGACCGACGAACCGGAGGAGGTACTCAATTCGACACGTATATATTTTTTTATGTATAACCACGCATAATTTTTTTCATAGTAGTCCGATTTCAATAATTCTTTTTTTTATTTGAAAGAGTATACTTCGAAATTGGTTACATTTAAATTTCATTAAAATCGGCTGAGCCATTTTTGATAAATCAACAATAACGTGAAAAACGCTACATCGATCCGTGCGAAATATTCGCGAATTCTGTACACGGGTGAAGACGGTCATACTATTTTTGCGAAAAATAATTATTGAGCAATTTTTCGACAATTTTGGTTTATTTTTTGGAGATGGTGCCGCTGTAAAAGTTGATAGTATCCTAGAATAATAAAATGTTGAACCTGTCCGTCAGTACAATAGCGATGGCGAATAATATGACGTCATTTAATAGCTATTTTCTCGTTCTAATACAATGTATTATAAAAGCCTTGAGATCAGCAAATCAATTCACAATAATGACGCAATCTGAAGCATGCCTGGATTATTGATACCTAATCGATACAATAAAATACCACTTAGTTCCGATTTAACATAATAGTCTGTAGGACTAAGATGAAATTTTAAGCGTCTATAACTTATTTTTCGTTAACCGAGTAGTTCGAATGTTTTACAGCCATAAGAAAACTATATATCGGCATATATGGTTTTAATTTCAACTCTACGCGTTTACGCGTTTCTGAGATAGAATATCTTAACAGACGGACAGACGACGGCCAGATGGACAGAAGCACAGTCGGATAGACGGATATTAAAGTGATTTTTTAAGGCAGTTACGAGGCGCCAACTTGGCCATGCAAAAACAATGAGCTGTTATCAGCACATCAAATCAGCACTTCAATCGCTAGGATTATACGACTACGTTTTTGATTTCACAGCTTTTTTTAAAATGAACTTTAAATTATAAACCTCTAAGAAGTCATATTTTCACGCAAAAACTTGGCTGAAAAGAAAACACATAAACTTAAAACTTTTCAGAAAATAAGACGTACCAGCGTGCAATATTTCTTACATAAGCGATTGACTCCAAAAACATAACATTTTGTTACAATTTAAGGGCAGAAAACAGATTTCCCCCCGAACTTCAATTTTATCAAAAATGTCCCGAAAACTTTCTAGGTGTTCTTCAGAAAACGCGAAAACACTGGTCGATTCACGATCCCCTTAAGGGTTCCGTTTTTTTGTTTTTGAGGTAAGGAAACCTAGAGTCCGTATGAAAACATCTTTTCGGAAACTAAGTGAAAACTTATAAGTTATTTAGTTAGTTATTTAACTTAAACTAAACAGGTAAGCAGTGTAAGCACGTGAGACGCAGAGCTCGCATCTATTGGGGACATTGTGAACTCTTGTAATAAAAATACCGGTTCGAGACCTTTTTTTGATTTACTTCTTTACTCTAAAATAAGTTCCCGTTAGAAATGATGCATTTTGTGACATATTAAGTGTTGTATTACAAAGTGCAGAGACTAGAGATGTAGGTACGAGTATATTGCTCATAATTTATACCGACGTAAATGACAAATATTATTGACAAATGGCGTAAAAACAGCTTTTCCATACACTCGAGAGTCAATGAACATTTCGTATGAAACAGCTAAGTTTTTCTCAATATTACAATTGGTTTCGTAGTAAAAATGGTTCATAATGATGAGTAAGTATAAACAGTATACACTTCATAAATATGCTTCCTAATCATGTTAGGTATACGAGTCTTACTCGTTCTTACATGAAAGTCTCTGTACTTTTCAAAGCAGCACCCAATAGGTAACTATAACTTCGTTTTTACATAATATTACAAACAAACACTCAAACATATACCTACCTACGTAAGTTGTTAGAGACGTATTTATGTAATCCGGAGGACCTGGGTTCAAATCCGAATAATACATGTTTTTTTCTGACGTTCTGTTTTCAATAGGCGCATATTTTTGGCTGAAGATAGAATAATACGGATTTTTTCTCATTGCACTCATAATTGATTAGAGACTTTTACTATGTACTACGAGTAGGCTAAGTAAGTTACTTACCAGACTTGAAATTGCGAAAACACATAAATCAGCAAAATGTTCGAATCAAATACTTATTCAGTAAAATCATGGCAGAGACGCGGAAGCTCAACATTTTTAATAAATATTCACAGCAAATAAGTATTTAAATTCAGGTTATATTATAAGAGTATTAATTCCATATCACGAACTAATGTTATTATGCTTTCACGTGAGTTTTACGAAGATTTTTCAGCATTGCTTTGTTTTCCTTAAAATACTCTCAAAGTGGTCTCTCACTATGGGCCTTATTGGTAAGCTCCAAGTAGCCCAACGAGCTATGGAGAGGGCTATGCTCGGAGTCTCTCTGCGAGATCGAATCAGAAATGAGGAGATCCGTAGAAGAACCAAAGTTACCGACATAGCCCAACGGATTGGCAAGTTGAAATGGCAATGGGCAGGGCACATAGCGCGGAGGACTGATGACCGATGGGGTCGAAAAGTTCTCGAGTGGAGACCACGTACCGGCAAGCGCAGCGTAGGACGTCCACCCACAAGGTGGACGGATGACCTCATTAAGACCGTAGGATCGCGCTGGATGCAAGCCGCTTCCAACCGGTCTTATTGGAGATCCATAGGGGAGGCCTATGTCCAGCAGTGGACTTCTTATGGCTGATGGATGGATGGACTCTCAAAGTAAGTTATTTCAATAAGAGTTTTAATTCCATATCACGAACTAATGTTATTATGCTTTCACGAGAGTTTTACGAAGATTTTTCAGCTTTGCTTGGTTTTCCTTAAAATACTTTCAAAGTAAGTTAATTCTAAATCACGTTCTTTCAGCGTGACGTGATTCCGCCTTAGGTTTTTCAAAGTAGATGATTGATGTTACTGGTTTGATACTTTATTTTAGATTTTTACGCAAAAAAACCTAAGAAACAAAACTAGGCTGGTGCTGAGTTCTTACAATGCTGGCTGCATCCCCGCGCTGATCTTCCAAACAAATTCTTTGCGCACAAAGTAATCGAGATCTTTGTCACTAAGTCAACTTTCAAACTATTATTGGAGCTCCTAAAAAAAATATGGTCAGATGGGGCTTTGAAGACCAGGAACAATGTAAATGTGGTGCTACCGTCCAACACATGACACACATTTTAGTCTATCCGCGTTGTTCGAAACAATGCACACAGAAAGACCTGAACCTGGCCACCGAAGACGCGGTAGAGGTCACCAGATTGTGGTCCCAAAACATCTTAACCATGTAAATAAATTGTATATAATTAAAAACATATAAAAAGTCTAGGCATAGACACAAGATGAATAATTGAGATAGAAGGCATGAAAGCTCCTAAAAAGACACCTAACTAAGTATTAACCGAATTGCAAACCTTGATGTCACAGTTTGTATGATGCTTGAAGGCCTCTGAAAACGGCTAAACGGCTAAAACAACCGGGACCCAAAATTTAACATTTCATCCGAGCCACGGCAGCGCTCACTTTTAAATGCCACCCACGGTCACCCATCCGAATGCTTCTTAACTTCGTTGATCACTAACGCCTAGTCAAACTACGCTATGACCACTATTTATATATTATATACTTCACCATTAAGACACACCAACATAAAATGTACACTTCAAACTTTTAACATCACTATTTTTCCTCCAGGGATAAAAATGATTGTAAATTCGCTCAAGTTCTGCTAGCAAGACAAATTATCCAAAAATGATACAGGTCAGCTGGCAGCGACAGAAGCGGGCCATAAACTGCGCCCAAACCCATCAGCCCCCTTACTACGAGCTATAAGCGAACCTGAACTGAATTACGTTCGTTATCAAAGTTAATTCCAGTGTCATTTCGTTACATTAAGCATCACTATGCTTCCATTCCAACGAAGTAAAACGCTGCCTTTTGCACTAAGTAATTAAAAATACAAATATAAGTTAGCGAAAGATCATAGTGCTGTAAAACTAAAGTATTTATTTGAGCCACCAGAGTAATAAACTAAGTAAGTATAATGCGGCCGAAAGTGTAAAGGATGGCAATAGAACTGTAAAATTTACTAGTGATATTTTTTTCTAGCAAGTTAAACATACTAAAAAAAAATATTATTAAATAACTCACATTCACTTTAATTATATTATTTAAAGTTGTAAAATTCCAAGATCAATTCAATTTCAATCAAATATCAACAAATGTTCAGTTTACACATATATTTACATATAATAGATCTCATTCTCTCGCCTTCTCTCCAATCAAAAATTGAAGACGGGGGCAAAGCGATTAAAATTCGATTCTGGCTATGAGTTCGTGGTACGAGGGTCTGACAATCGCTGGACCCAGCCATCCGTGAACCGTTTACCCCGCAGACACATTTTGTATCACCCCTTCTATTTATAGTAGACCTGTGTTCTAGAATTATCACAATACCGAACTTGCTTAGCCATGCCCTTTACTATTATTTTGGAAACATAATCCAATAATTTATTTTTCGCAAAAGATGGCACCACCGGTTTTCACCATGTGCAGAAGTCGAATAGTTTGCACGAATCGATATGAAATCCGTGTACATTACTGATGATTTCTCAAAAACGATTTCCGACGCACTCCTATACACTTTTGAAATAAAAAAAATTTTAGAAATCGATTCACAATTGGCGAAAATATCGATGAACATAACTACACAAAAATACATACAGACGAACATAGTACCTCCTGTTTTTGTAAGTCGGTAAAAAGGATATGAGTAGATAAACAACTTGTTTATTTGCCGACACCCGACTTCGAAGTGGGGCACTATAATCTTGTATTGTGTACTCATTTTTTTTTCTTACGTTTACAATCAAACTAGTTAGGTAAGTGAGCTACTCTCTCTCTCTAAATCTGATAAAAAACAATTGTATCATCCAAGAACCCTTAAAAGTTCTAAAGATGCTTTTACTTTAGTATTTTTTAGGTATGTTTTTTAAAGTTGATGTGAACGAAATAGCTCTTAACTATATTTCAATACAAGCTGTTATCAGAGGTACTTTATAATTGTATTCATTTTACTGAACCGAAACACTTTCTATAATACTGTCAACCAAAGTATACTGTACCAGCCTTATTAATAGTCCACTGTAGGACGTTGGCCTACCCACGAAGGGTGATTGGGCCATATCCACCGCGCTGGCCCAGTGCGGGTTGGTGGATTCACATACGCCCATCGAATTTCTTCTACGGACGTATGCAGGTTGCCTCACGATGTTTTCCTTCACCGAAAAATCAGTGGTGAGAAATTCCGTACATACATTCCAAAGAACTCATTGGTACGGAACTGGGATTTGAACCCACGACCTCACGATTGTGAGGCGGGTGTCACTACCTCTAGACCACCACGGCTTTTCACTACAGACTTCTTGGTGGTAAATAAAGATCTCATCGATGACAACATTATTAGTTTTGGCCGAATTTATTGAAATTCCTTAGGTGAGGCCTATCATATGTCCAGCTGTAGACGTCATACGGCTGATAGATAGATAGATATATGGATAAAAAATATAATAGGTTTAGAGCTAATTTTTGTTTGAAAGGTTTCAGGAGAGAGTCCAAGCCACACACGAAAACCACATACAAAATATTGCACTTAATCTAATGTAACGTCGTAAATGTATAACTTTTCTACAACATTAAAAGTTAGGTACTAGCAATACAAAATTCACTCAAATACATTAAAGAATTACTTTCGTCCCCCAAAACCGAATTAGGCAATAAAAACAAATCCACTGAAAGTTTTCTCGTCGTCTAATATAAAAGTTTCTTCAGAAAAACTACCAAAGAAGCCTTGGAATTTTCGCAAGCACAGCGGAAAGAAGCGGAAGAAAATTCGTACTTTGTTGGAGCCAACGATTCAAAACTGTCTTTGATTTGTTGACAAACAACTTAAGCTTAAACTTTAGCAATGCGTTTTCTTCCATATTAGGTTGATTTTTTAGGGTTCCGTACCCAAAGGGAAAAACGGGACCCTATTACTAAGACATCGATGTCCGTCTGTCCGTCTGTCTGTCTGTCAGCTGAAATTTTCACAAATAATGTATTTCTGTTGCCGCTATAACAACAAATACTAAAAATAAAATAAATATTTAAGGGGGGCCTCCCATACAACAAACCTGTTTTTTTAGACGTTTTTCGCTCTATATTAATAATGGTAACAGGTGCTTGAAATTTTCACAGAATATTTAGTTTTATATTCACTTCAATAATAAAATTAAAATAAAATTAATATTTAAGGGGGGGTCCCATACAGTACGGAACCCTCCGTGCACGAATCCGACTCGTAGATACTTGGCTGATTATTATAGGACGTGTTGTTTGGCAAAATTTCATTTTTGCATTGACCTTCAGAGGCATACAAGTATTCTCATCATTATGAACAAGTTTTACTATGGGACCAACTGCGAAATCGGAAAAAAAACTAAAAGCTTTATACATTTCTAGCGACCCGCCCCGACTTCGCACAGGTGTATTATACAATTATACATATAAACCTTCCTTTTGAATCACTCTATCGATTAAAAAACAGCATCAAAATCCGTTGCGCAGTATTAAAGAGATTTTATAAGCATACATAGGGACAGACAGCGGGAAGCGACTTTGTTTTTATACCATGTAGATGTGAATGAAAGTTTTGTATGGAACAGATGTTTTTAACGCGTTTTTTTTTCACCGTGATTTACAAAACATTCGTATTTATTATGGTTTTAAAATCCCCTCCCTTCACTTGGATCCACAACTCGACTCCACACGTAGATCCGAGGATACTTTCATCTCCTCAAATCATTTCACTTGATGGTATTTAGATTCTGAATAGTGACGGAAACGAATTCTAAAAAAAAGCTTGCATCCTGCAATCTTTTTCAGGCCATTTTCCGCTGAGAAAAGCCGGAAGAAAACGCTGTTTTTCTCGAAACAGCTCCTTAATCTGCATGGTACAAAGAGCAAGCTTTCAAATAACATTCAAAGGAGTGAGCATTCCGGGGCTAAATTGGAATGTTTATCGCGAGAATCAAAGTTTATGATCGTGTTGGGATCTGCTATGTAATAATTACGTTAGTTGTCAGTTGTCACAAACAATTGTAGTGATTTCTATATGTAAGCTAGTGATTTCCACTACTGTACGACCTTTTTAACCGACTTCCAAAAAGGAGGAGGTTCTATGTTCGTGTGAATGTATTTTTTTTGTGGATGTTCATCGATAATTTCGCCAATTGTGAACCGAATCGAAATTTTTTTTTAAGTTCGAAAGGGTATACTTCCGAGGTTTTCAATTGGTCCATTTAAATTTTACAGAAATCGGCTGAGCCGTTTTTGAAAAAACCAACAATAATGTAAGCAATTCGAGCAAAATATCCTAATTTTGTACACGATGAACTTCGATAATTTCGCCAATTGTGAACGGAATCAGAAAATTCTTTTTTAGTCCAAAAGGGTATACTCCCAAGGTGGTCCTAATTAAATTTTACAGAAATCGGCTGAACCGTTTTTGATATATCAACAAAAATGTAAACAATTCGAGCGAAATATTCGAATTTTGTACACGATGGAAGGCGGTTGTGCCATTTTTTGCGAAAAATAATTATTTGTTCCCAATAAAACCAATAGAAAACTACAGGCCGCCTTGTGGGTAGGACTTCGGATTCCCGATAAAGAACTTTACGGCCCCACTTATCTTTAGTTCTTGGTAATATAAGCAAAGGGAAGTGCCATTCTAAGCAGCGATTAATATTTTATTTTGTTACTCTGTTTTTAGGGTTCCGTACCCAAAGGGTAAAAACGGGACCCTATTACTACGACTCCGCCGTCCATGTGTCCGTCTGTCTGTCACCGGGCTGTATCTCATGAACGGTGATAGCTAGAACGTTGAAATTTTCACATATGATGTATTTCTGTTGCAGCTATAACAACAAATACTACTAACTACTAAAAATACTAAAAACTATTAATACTAAAAACAGAGAAATATTAATATTTAAGGGGGGCTCTCATACAACAAACATGAATTTTTAGCCATTTTTCGCTCGATATTAATAACGGTGACAGGTAGATGGATCAAATATTCAAAGAACATTTAAATAAATATTCACTTTAGAAATTAATAGTTAAATTAAACAAAAATAAATATTTAAGGGGGGCTCTCATACACGAAACGTGATTTTTTTGCTCGATATTAATGACGGCAACAGGAAGATGCCTGAAATATTCACCGAATATTTAGTTGTATATTTCCTTCAAAGATAAATATTTAAATTGAAATAAAATATGTGAAGGGGAGCTTCCATACGGTGCGGAACCCTTCGCGAGCGAGTCCCACTTGCATTTGGCCGATTATTTGTTTCCAATAAAACCAATTGAAAACTACAGGCCGCCTTGTGGGTACGACTTCGGATTCCCGATACAGAACTTTAAGGCCCCACTAATCTTTAGTTCTTGGTAATATGAGCAATGGGAAGTGCCATTCCAACCAGCGATTAATATTTTATTTTGTAACTCTGTTTTTAGGGTTCCGTACCCAAAGGATAAAAACGGGACCCTATAACTAAGACTTCGATGTCCGTCTGTTCGTCTATCTGTCTGTCACCGGAATGTATCTCATAAACCATGATAGCTAGGCAGCTAAAATTTTCACAAATGATGTATTTTTGTTGCCGCTATAACAACAAATACTAAAAACATAATAAAATAAATATTTAAGGGGGGCTTCCATACATCAAACGTGATTTTTGGGAGACTTATTTCTCGCTATTAATAACGGCAAGAGAAATGGGGCTCCCATACCGTACGGAACCCTTCGTGCACGAGTCCGACTCGCACTTGGCCGATTTTTTTAATTTTCCGCATTTCACCGTACAAACTAAAATGCCTAAAATACATTATTATGATGAAAATTTCGTCATAGTAATGTATTTTAGCTAAAAAATTGAGCGAAACAAACTTTCTAATGCTCGAAATTAAGGTAATTACATGTAAAGTTAAAATTAAACTCATGATCGGGTGCTGCTTGCGGTTCGCCGCGCCGGTTTGCTCGCGGCATTCACGCAATGCACCGGAACCTCAACTGTACTAAAGTAAAAACTAACACTCTTCTTCTGCGGTTCTTAATTAACAAATGTAAAATGATAAATAACGAAGGATATAGACCCTGGAGCCTGTGGAGTAATAATGTAAACATAAAAGAAAGTAAAATCTGGATAGTTTTTATTTACAACGTTACAAAGGGAACATTGCAAGAAGGGAACTTAGGGAGCAAGTTCGAAAATATTGTCAGCAAATCGTTTTCCGATAACGTTCCGGTGCCGTGTCGTGGAGGCACACCGCGGATTCCAGATCAGCGCTGTCGATCATGTTGAACAAATTGCGTCGTCTGTCACTACGAGCTCACATTCTGTGATTTACAGGCTTTGTTCGAGCAAAACCGACGTGGTTTGCGCATCCGACCTTGTTATTAGCTAACGTGGCACAATTACTGTTCATTGTACCACGCTAGCTAATAATTATTGGCTAATGTGCTAATCAGATACAATGTGTAACTATGAAAATTTAAACTCTTACTTTTTACTCTTAAAGACAAGAGTGCAGAGAAAAACAAATATGTGAATTACAGGCTTTGTTCAAGCAAAACCGACGTGGTTTGCGCATCCGACCTTGTTATTAGCTAACGTGGCACAATTACTGTTCATTGTACCACCCTAGCTAATAATTATTGGCTAACGTGCTACTCAGATACATTGTGTTACTCCGAAAACTGAAATTTTTACTTTTTACTCTTAAGGAGAAGAGTGCAGAGAAAAGCAAAGATGTGATTTACAGGCTTCATTCAAGCAAAAACCGACGTGGTTTGCGCATCCGACCTTGTAATTAGCTAACGTGGCACAATTCCTGTTCATTGTACCACGCTAGCTAATAATTATTGGCTAACGTGCTATTCAGATACATTGTGTTAATATGAAAACTGAAATTTTTACTTTTTACTCTTAAGGAGAAGAGTGCAGAGAAAATAAATTCGAGGTGGCTACATCGGCCGTCTGTTACGAACTATGAGTTCTGCCCGTTGCCACTCCAACTTTCTATCGCTGGGCTTAGTGTCTTTGGTTCGTCTACAGATCTCATAGTAGGTATTTTATGAGTGAAATTACTTATTGTTACATTCTAAGCTCTGTATAATTTGACATCAGCCTTCAGTGGTCAATATGTAAAATAAATTGACACGTCAGCAGCTGCGCTTTCAGTTTCACATTTTCCGATTTACAAGTTTATGTCCGATCGTGTCGCTCGGCAACAAAAGGCTAACTGAAATTTTGGACTTCGGTTTCAATATAGAAGTATTTTTTCATCTCAACAAAAACCGCTGCGCTGTTTATCATGATTGAATGGAACTTGTTGACAGATGAAAATTTAATAACAAGCTCTACAAAAACGGAGCGGAACGGGACTGTGTGTAGTTCCTGAGTCTAATATAGAAATGCTATGTCTGCTGTATCGTCATCATCATCTTCAGCATTGTTTGACATGAAGTCTCTACATATGGGGCTTACAGTATCGTCTAGGCTCTCTCTTACTCTCTCTGCTGACTCTCTCTTACTTTACCCACATGCCTCGTTCCTAGAACCAATCGTTCTAATCTAGTTCATCCCACAATTCCTCTCTATCATCGATCCACCACGTTGCTCATATTTGCTTAGCGAGAACAAAACACAGTAATAAACACAGCTAAGCTGGGTTGAGCGAAACTGTGTTTAATATATCGCTTAGTAAATTGTAAAATTTCTGTAATAGACTCATGGAAAATAATGCTGGCAGCATGAAGATTTCCGATTCACTCCGCACAGTTCCGTTTTAGTGGAGTATAAGCTTTCGTAGACTCCCCAATACCTTTAACTTGTGTTGTATTTGCTTCAAGTTCAGTAAGTATTTCACTAAGTTAATGTCCCCGGTTTTAAATGATCCAATTCTGTTGGCACAGCTATCTACAACTAAAATGTTTTTTTTCTCGTAACCTGATGCACACTAGCCACTTCTTATAACTTATCCAACAAACTTTGTTGGCTGCGCGCCGACCCGAAATGCGTTTCAGGCAGTTCTAAAAGACTTTATTCATCTTGACCGAGTTTTAGGCGAGTAATTGCATTTCACCTCTTAAACTCTAAGTAGAATAAACTATAAAACTAGTAGTTCTCCGAACAGTAGGCCTCGCGACCCATCTCTTTAATTGGATCTTCATAATTCTCGATTCGATATAATTAACAATATTGCCTAATATTATCGTAATCGGTTTATAAAACTAACCCCAATTAAAAATAGCGACGACAAAAATCCATTACTAAAAACCTAACCTGTGTACTAAATTAATTTTGTTGAGATTTATAGAAAATTGCGACCTGTACCTACACCAAAATCAACATTTGAACAGACAAAGCAAAATCGTCGAGTAGAAGCAAAGATTTTTGCTTCGCTTCGGTCAATGAGGCTGGTTTTTTTATGTAGGTTAGGGCTAGATTTGGCCACCTACTCGCCTGATGGAAAGTGAAGTTGTAGCCGATGAGGGAGTATGTAGACCTAGAAGATACATATTTATCTAAGTATATGTGTGATCTATTCCAAATTTTGTAAAATGCGCAATTCGTAATAATGGAATTTTCGCTACCGAACGACTACGATAGACTTTTTTTCAGGATGGGACAAATTTATTTTATTTTTACAAACATTCAGTTATTTATTCTAACATAGACTAAGATTGTCTATAACCGTTTTTATGTATATATAACTAATATATTAATGGATGTTGGATTTAGTGAAATGTATAACTTTAACTCATGTCACGGCACGTGACTCTTAGCGAGTAAAAGAATAAAACAGTTTTTATACCTGTTTGACCATACCTTGCCAAATGCTAAGTAGGGGTGCGGTATGAATACAGAGAGATGCTAAGCGTAGTCGAAGGAAATAGGAAGCTAACCCACATAACTTAGAGTGTATATGTGTGTCTACTTCGTATATACAAAGTTAGGGTCGCTGCAGACAGATCCATTAAACGATGGCCATGGCTTGAGCTGTTAGTCTAGGTACTTCAAATAATCAGCCAAGTAAGAGTCGGACTAGCGCACGGAGGGTTCCATACTGTATGGGAGCCCCCTTAAATATTTATTTTATTATTTTTCATTGAAGTGAATACACAACTAAATATCATGTGAAAATTTCAAGCATTTACCTGTCACCATTATTAATATAGAGCGAAAAACGGCAAATAAATCTGGTTTGTTTTAAGCCCCCCTTAAAAATCAAAAATTAAAAATTAAAAGTTGAATAATTAAGTTCATTCTGTTTTTAGTACTTGTTGTTCTAACGGGAATACATCATCTGTGGTCAGCTTTCTAGCTATAACGGTTCATGAGATACAGCCTGGAGACAGACGGACGGACAGACGGACATCGGAGTCTTGGTAATAGGGTCTCGTTTTTACCCTTATGGTACGGAACCCTAAAAAGGTCTCGAACATTGTTTTTATTATGTATAGATATTGTAGACATTGAGTTATTATTCTATGATCTCAGAGACCGTCAAAAATCGAACAATATCTGTAAGATATTTTTGTAAACGTACTTATGAGACACCTCGTGCCATATTAAATCAAAAGGATAATGTGGTCGATCGAGAAAAGAAAGAAAGAGATGCAATGATTTAACATGGCAAGAGTTAGAAAGAGACATGAAAAATATTCAGTGGCTAGTTGCCGTGTTTTTCTCTCAGTAGTATTCTATTGACAGTTTTGACAGCTCTGCGCAAAATTTTCATTACATTTTAGTGGTTGAGAATTGAATCAAGCGACAACAGCGCTATTTCTCTAGTTGTAATAGCTCTCTTCAGATTTTCTCGATCGACCAAATTATCCATCACAGTTTGTCAGACTATTTTATAAAATATCATCAAGTTTATAAGTTTTGACCATAATTAAGATGTCGTCCGCCAGGATCCCCCAGTAAATAGTCAGATTTGATTAAATGGAAAACATTGTTTGCATACTTGGTATATACGATTATTAACGTCTAAAAAATCTAAATTAAACTTCAACCCTTTCGTTACGACTTAGAACTGAAACTGAAAGAAAGAAACTAGAAACAAAAAAACCAATGGAGTCGGAATTGATTGGAGGGAAATTCAGTTTTACTGATCAGACTGGGTGCGAGTAGGTTCATATTTGTAGGAATACACGGATGACTGGCGATTCAGTACATTATTTCAAAAAAATATTTTCATCCCCCCATCTCGAAAAGATATTCAATTTTAGAATCCTTCGCTTGCTCGGTCATAAAGCAACTTTGCACTCTTGTATAACAAATAACTATTAAGAGGAGGTACTCAATTCTACGCGTAAATATACCTATATAAATTTTTGTATCCATATCCATAATTTTTACGTAGTGGTCTGATTTGATAACTCTTTTTTTATTGGAAAGAGTATACTTTGAAATTGATCCCATTTAAATTTGACAATATATTTGAACAATAATGTGAAAAATGCTACATCGATTCGTGCGAAATATTCGCGAATTCTGTACACGGTTGAAGTCGGTCATGCTATTTTTTGCAAAAAAAAATTATAAAGAGACCACTGCGCCAAGAATATGAATGTAGCACTCATGGGGTAGTCTGACTAGGTGTTTGTCAGCGGTCAACAAAGTCAGACAACGTTCATCACGGTGAGTCTTCGGATGAATGACCGCGGCTGGCATTTACAACTGAGCACTACCGTGGCTCAGATACACGTTAAGTTGTAGGTCCCGGTTGCTTTCACCTTATAGCCATGTCAGAGGCCTTCAGGCTGCTTAAAAACTCTGACACCAGGGCTAGCCTATACGAACTTAGGTACTTGGGTTCCGATCACATATCCACATTGTACGTGGAAATCCTTCGTTCCGCTGGATGGTACATGGTTTTGCCTCAACCAAATCGGAACTTGTATGAGGACTTATTCGACTTACATAATAAAAGAATAACAAAATACGAAACACAATTTCCCTGAAATACTTGTTTACCTGGTAGTTTTGTATGAGCCCTTGGGAACCACGAAATAAAGAGCAAGAGTAAAAATCGAATTAGAGCATGAAACGATAAATAAGCTCTATATTGTTTGTACAAAATGAATATTGGCCGCGTAATGTTACCTGAGAATATATTTCTATCGTTGTTGGTTTAGTATTTACGTATTTAATGGAATAAACATGTAAAGATATTTTTTCAGCTGAGCAGTCATTGTAGGTTTGAGTTATTTTCTGTAAATCCGCGTCGCCTACTTACATAGAAAAAGTGACTCACAATAATGGTCTGAATCACCCCTTTTGGCTTAGTATAAGTATACCCCCTACATAGAAATAAACACCGCAGCCATTACCACCAGCTCTAAACACACAATAATTATTATCAAGAGAAAGCAATAGTACGAGTAAAATACTTCAATAAATTACTAGAGAACATTTGGAGTAAACTTACGAGTATGTAAGATACCATTCAGGCACTCAAGAGGGTTGTAGTGCTTCGAGTATCATAGCTGAGCCTCGTCAGCTCGTGTAAAACATTCATGGAGCTACTAAGTCTTAGTGTCTGTGTATTCCAGTGACTAAGCTGAGTACTTATATGATTAGAAGAGCGTTAGTATGTCAGGGACCTTTATAGAAGCTAGAGGTTTGTGCTGTTTTTAACGCCAGTGTAGATGCTGATCGAAACGCGACGCGGCGCGCACTAATACAAGATAACCGTTCGGCCACTACCTAGCCGCTATAAGCGGCAAGCGAGGCGACATGCAGTAGGAAACGATGTTCTAAAACGTTTGAATGACGCTACGACGTCCTGCTCCAAGTGATCGTAGCGGAAAAAAAATCTCTCATAAATCGCCGCCTAAATAATGTCCAAAAAGATAAAGAATTGCACAGTGCGTTGGTGCACAGGCACTAAGTATTGTCAAGATACGTTGAAACGAGGAGTTCCACATGCAACTGACGAGAACCAAATTCCGGAACGATGAATGAAAATTTTGCCAATTTCGTAGCACAAACGCTTCGCTCTCTCGGTCTGAAATACTTTTTAGGGTTCCGTACCCAAAGTGTAAAAACGGGACCCTATTACTAAGACTTCGATGTCCGTCTGTCCGTCTGTCACCGGGCTGTATCTCAAGAACCGTGATAGCTAGGCAACTGAAATTTTCACAGATGGTGTATTTCTGATGCCGCTATAACAACAAATACTAAAAATAGAATAAAATAAATAATTAAGGGGGGCTCCCATACAACAAACGTGATTTTTAGAAGTTTTTTGCTCGCTATTAATAGCGGCAACAGGAATAGGGCTCCCATACGGTACGGAACCCTACGTGCGTGAGTCCCACTCGCACTTGGCCGTTTTTATTAGAAACAAAAGCCGCGGATATCGACAATTAAATGTATGAGCGTGGAATGTTTTCTACACTACAGAACACTGACGCTGTTCCAACAATGCACTCGTGATTCCCTCGCCGCACGCTCCAATCTGACTGTTAAATTGCGATAATACCACTTGCATACCGACCACGTAACTCGTAACGCGTCAGTGACCATGGTTTCAATTACCCGATTTACACTCTGCGAAGCGCGAGGAGAACAGTATCTAGTATAATTATTTTTCGCAAAAAATGGCAAAACCGCCTTCCATCGTGTACAAAATTCTAATATTTCGCTAGAATTGTTTACATTATTGTTGATTTATCAAAAACAACCCAGCCAATTTCTGTAAAATTTAAATGGGATCACCTCGGGAGTATCTTTTGAACTAAAAAAGAACTTTTCGATTGGGTTCACAATTGGCGAAATTATCGATGAACATATTACACAAAAAAATACATACCTACACACGAACATAGAACCTCCTCCTTTTTGGAAGTCGGTTAAAAATAAGACGAGCTATAATTTAATCGAGTTAAATCGATTAGCGTTAGCATATAAGATCTCTTAGGTTACTTAGTGCTTATGCAGACAGTTTTACTAAAACTGTATCTGACTGACTGTCTTACTAAGTCTTAGTAAAACATGAGAGAGACAGCAGGTAGAGCAGATAAATAATTGACCACGAGTACTTAACGACGACTTGGCTCAATCACCCTTCGTGGGTAGGCCTAAGTCCTGCAGTAGACTATTGAAAAAAAGGTTGATACATACATACTTGACGAGAGTAAGTACGAGACTGTCTGCTGCGGAGTATGATGATCTAAGTCTACTTCGAAGATATGGAGAGGGCTATGCTCGGAGTCTTTCTGTGAGATCGAACCCAATTTGATGAGTCCCTTAAAAGCTAAGCTTCCGACATAGCCCAGCTGATTAGTACCGATGGGGTCGAATAGTTCCGGAATGACGACTATGTACCAGCAAGCGCAGCTTACGTGCATGGTTCTCTTTTCGAAAAGTTTTCGATCCTATCACCAGCTAGTCCAGCATGCGACCACGAAAACCCACGAAAAGAACTCTTTACGACGTGTGAAAAAGTGACAGATATATACTTTGCCATAACGCTGTTTCGTTCTGGCACGTTGAAAGAAATATTGCGTGGTGCGCACCTTAGCCCGGCAAGCCAGAAATAATGTAGAATGTTCCTGCATTCTATGTGCCTTGCTAATCAGCTCGGCTATAGTTTCACTTCGGTTTTCCTCATTTCTGATTCGAGCTCTCAGAGAGACTTCGAGCCATTAATGTAGCTTGAGATTTTCTTTAGGTTCAGCTGCTTACCTACTACTACTTGAAATCACTACATAGTATAAAACAAAGTCGCATCCCGCTGTCTGTCCCTATGTATGGTTATATCTTTAAAACTACGCAACGGATTTTGATGCGGTTTTTTATTAGAAGTTATGCAAGAGAGAGGTTTAAATGTAAAATACACCTGTGCGAAGCCGGGGCAGGTCGCTAGTAGAATATAATTATCATTAATGTTATGCATGTATCAAAGGCTGGGGACATGATTTCCACGTTTAGACACTGAACTTCATAACGGTTTAATAAAAGCCTGAACAAATATTTTATTTGGCAATTTTAGGATCTTTGTTAATTATTTACTTTTATTCCTACCCGAATACGCACATAGGAACGCTTTAACATTTACACTTTTAAACTATATTTACTCTTTTAAAATGTGTTTTGTCTACCGTAGAAGCTAAGTAGGACATTGGTGTCATAAAAAAACTAATCCTTTCATTAATATATTGAATAAAATCAAAATAATTTTCGGCCATGCGCTTAAAATGTGGGGAAAATAGCAAAAACGTTAGAAATTTTCCTACAGAGGGAACCCAAAAAAGTTAAAAATTGACAAGATGATATACTGGGCAATTTACCTCGAGACGTAGCATTTCCACCCTCAAGGCGTGTTGTAAGCCCAAATCTATGAATAGGTCCTTTGTGACCGTTTCATTGTGTGAGTCTCTTGAATGGAGGACTACACCCGCGCGATCCTCTTTACACAGGACCTATCTTTATTTTATTAAGGTTCTTTGACATAAGAAAACGTAGTAAGAATGATAACCCTTTTATTAAATTACAGACTTGAAATGCAAGTGAAGGGGCGTGGCTGATGAAAAGGGACATTACCTTTTGGATGTTGTTTAAATGGAAAGCGGCAGAATAATTTTGTTCCGTGTTAGTAATACTTGGTCAGCTAAAACAACAACCATTGGTCAGATTAAACAAGACAATTTATTGTATTATATTTTAAGCAGTTAAAAAAACATGTGTTTGATCTGTAGTATCTGTATTATCATTATCACCATATATCTTGCGAGATGGAGCATATCATCTCGATAGCCGGATGATTAGCCCCGGTGTCAGATTTTTTAAGTCCCCCGAAAATCTCTGACATAGCCAAACGGTTAAAGCAACCGGGACACACAATTTCAGGTGTAGTCCAAGCCACGGCAACGCTCAGTTGTAACTGGCATTTGACATGGCATCCGCGATACCTCATTCGAAGACTGACCGTGCCGAAAGTTACTTAATAATAATAAATAAATAAATATTAGGGGACATCTTACACACACTTGCATTGCTGCATAACTGCGTTACTTCACAACTGACCAAACACTTGCTTTACTGACTACAGATTGCGAGTTGCCGACAAGATTTTATTTAAATTTCAGTTGCTGACCAGATAACACTAAAAGCGAGCCACCTAAACGGTTCCCTAACCTTTTTCGGGTTAGTAAGGCAGGGCGAGCGTGGAACAACCGTACAAAGCCTCCCTAATCCAGGCTTAGGAAGCCGATGGGCGCGCAAGCCAGCTACGGATGGAACACGACCCGATGTATCCACTAACTACTCTTACCATACAGATCTTTAGAGAGAGGCCATTTCTGCAGAGATATAATAAGATAACTAGCTAGGCTTTAGGTGTTAGAATACGGTTTCAGTGGCACCTGGGTTTCGAGGGTGGTCGCATTTAGGGATGAGTTCACCCAATCAAGACAACGGCGCGGATTAGTCAGTGTCGTTGTAAATAGGCCTGTATAGTCCTGGGACATCAGTTTACATGCTAGAAAGAACTGGTGCGTTCGAACGAAGATCCCAGTCCCGTCTAAAAAGCATAGAAGATGGCTACCGGGGAGTATTTAACCCAGATGCACCTCAATGCAGCTACTAGTACTATATCTAGTATCTGTAAAAGATCCCCCCTCACACCGTCACTAAAAAAATTAGGTATTGCTACATCAAAACATGTCCAACCTTGCGAGTTCTCTTACATACGATGTCCATCAAGATAGAAACACCCCTGCCAATGTTTGCGTTTGTATTTTTCCTAACTTCGGCACCTTTTTATTAATCCCCAACGCAAAAAGGTTTTACGTGTGTTGAAGCTTATCTAGTGTGTATGTGTGTCTGTATGTCGTCTTTACGTGTGTGTTTGTGGCTGTATGTATGAGTATCTGTCTGAGACACAGAAGAGGTGCTCAGAGACATCGTTTAAAATTAAAGCCCAACGCTTATGTCAGCGCGCAAAATTATTTAATTTTTTTGGGCTTTTTGACCGACGAAACGGAGGAGGTCATCACTTTTTACATAGTGGTCCGATTTCGATAATTCTTTTTTTTATTGGAAATAATATACTTTGAAGTTAGTCGTATTATTATACCGAAATCGGCTGAGCAATTTTTGATAAATCAACAATAATGTGAAAAATGCTACATCGATCCGTGCGGAATATTCGCAAATTCTGTACACGGTTGAAGTCGGTCATGCCATTTTTTGCACAGATAAACCACTCATTGTAAGTTTATAAACACTTATTTAGCAGCCATGAATATAGGTAGATAGTCATCATGATCATCATTCTCAGATATATGTATAACGTGTATCTATATTTTAACGTCAAATCCATCAGCAGTGGCTGATGAACATTAAATTATTAATAATAATAATAATAACCCAACTCAACCACACGTCCTGATCGACCATCTGATCACGTGGGGGGCGGGCAACGCAATGAGAAATTACTGGTGCGGCTAACGTGGCTCTGGAAGGCACAAGAGTAAGTAAGTAAGACAAAGAGTAAGTAAGTAAGATAAGGAGTAAGTAAGTAAGTAGTATAAGGAATAAGTAAGTAAGATAAGAAGTAAGTAAATAGAAAATGTGCCAAAGAAGGGATATAGGTAAAGCAGGAGTAAGTAAGTGAGGGAAAAGGAGACAAAAGGAGAAGCAAGGAATATATTGAAGAAGCTATTTAGGGCTCTCAGACTTGTACGTCTGGCCGAGGCCTAAATAGAACAACTAGTATCAGCGCGGGATGCTAGTTTTGGAGTGACGGCGGAAGAGTGTCTAGAACACCAACGGCGGCATCCGTAGGCTTAGTTAGGTAGCCAACTGCGCACCCACCTGCCCTGGACAATCCACGTGGGTTTACAATGGTCCAATTGAATGATGGAGAAAGGAAAAAATAAATATAATTTACGGCCGCTTCCCGGGGGCGATCGCCGGGGCGCATCTGGAGCCGATGCTGGGTGCCACAGCATGCGATCCATCGGTAGCGGAGAGTCGAGCAGGCGGGCCTCCGTTAGCTCTGCATCCTGTACGCAGGGTGCTGGGGTAAATGCTACAGCCGACCAAATAATGCAACTAGAACCACTATCTCCCTCATCAACACAAAGTTTATTCGATTCTCCAGTAAGTTCACCTCAATCTTTCCAAATTCAACCTAGATCCCACACTTCATCTATATCGACTATTCCAGAAGATGTTGTACAAGAGGCATACGCCGATCACCTTGTACCCATCAATGGAAAAACACGTACGCGAAAAAACTGGACCTCAGAAATGAACGAGTTCATAATGCGTACATATTTAACAGTAACCAAACTAGAAACAAAACCCCGCGGATATTTAGATTCGTTGCACAAACATTTTACTGAAAAGTTCCCCGAAATGGAAGCTTCGAAACAAAGAATAGGAGACCAGAGGCGAGCAATAGTACGAAATAAACTAATACCAGAAAATACTCTAGAACAGATAAAAACGGACGTCAAACAGAACTTAAAAGACCTAACGCTAAATGTAGACACAACACAAAACGAATATAACACAAACGATATTACGTCTAACACAGAAACACGAGTAAGTGCTAACTCAAGAATACGATGGAGCGACGATGTTAATGAAGCCATTATCAAACAATATTTAATAATCACGCAACTTGAATCTAACAAGACTGCATACCGAAAGCAACTACACACTAGCATTATCCAACAGTTTCCACAAATTGCACATGTTTCTGAGCAACGCATAGCAGATCAGCGAAGAGTGATAGTACAGAACAAACTCATTACAAACCAAAGACTAGCAGAAATAAGGCAAGAAGCAGAAGACATTCTAGGTACACAAACAAATGCATTGACCCAAGAAGACCTTATACAGACCCCACCACATACATTACAAACCACAATAGACACCCCATTTTTGGATGTAGAATCTGAACTTCCTTCACAAGACATTATAGATGCTATGAGGAACACTCTGACGACGGACTCTAATGAGGAACAATGGCAAGACAAGCAGCTAAATGAAAAAATAACACACACTTTTCTAACCGCCTACAACGACTTTATAAATACTGATCCGACCAACAGACCCTATATACCGAAGCAAAAGCCGTCAAAGAAGCTTACGTACATAGTAACTTATCTAAACACACATATACTGCCAACATACAAATCAATAGATCACACCTTTGTCATGACACATACTCTGATATACTGTGCAGCACACACAACAGCCCTATGCAATGGCTCAAAAATCAGGCAACCACAAGAAAATGCCCCACAGCTTAATACTTGTAACAAACACAAAAAACCATCGTGGCAGGTTAGATTACAAAATAAAATAAATAAATTAAGGCAGGCTATAGGAAGAATGACGCAATACATTAACGGCAATAGACATCGCAGACTAGTAGCACATGTAACAGCTATAAAAACCAAATATAAAATTCATTCGAAGCATGAAAATCCAAACGAAACAGACGAGCAATATCTAGATAGCCTCAAACAAAATCTAAATGCAACTTGTAGCAGACTACGCAGATACACCGATTGCACCAAGAGGAAAAACCAAAACGCCCAATTTCACAACAGTGAAAAACAGTTTTATAGAGACATTTCAAAAAATACAAACCATCTTAACACGGCAAATAACAGAAACGTACAAACACCAACAGCAGAGGCACTACATGACTTTTGGTCAAACATCTGGGCTAAATCAGTCCAACATAACGAAAAAGCACAGTGGATCTTAGATGATGCCCAAAAATTGGACCAAATACCTCAAATGCAGTTTGAATCTATCCCTATAGATATTTTCATCCACATCCTAAAGAAAACCCACAACTGGAAAACTCCCGGTACAGACCACATACATAACTACTTCTACAAAAATCTCACAACAATGCATCCGATCCTTTACAAACACATAAACGATTTTATACAATACCCTGAAACATTACCTCCATTCATAACACAAGGCCTGACATACATGATCCCTAAAGACAATGATAGTACAAATCCGGCAAAATACAGACCGATTACATGCCTCCAAACAATATACAAAATAATTACTGGCTGCATTACCGAAATAGTATACCAACATATAACTCGGAACAATATCTTTGCAGAGGAACAAAAAGGCTGTCGCAAGGCAAGCCAAGGATGTAAAGAGCAGCTAACCATAGACAGTATTATAATGAAACACACCGTTACTAACAAAAGAGAACTGCACACTATGTATATTGACTACCGTAAAGCTTTTGATTCCGTCCCGCACTCTTGGCTCATATACATACTCCGACATTACAAAATACATCCGATACTGGTAGATTTCCTGTCAAATACTATGAACTGCTGGCAAACGAAACTTAAGACCAAAAATGCAGAAAACTCAATAGAAACCGAAACCATCCCAATTAAGCGAGGCATCTTCCAAGGAGACGCATTCAGCGCTCTTTGGTTCTGCCTAGCGTTAAACCCTCTTTCAGAAATGCTAAACAGTTCCGAAAATGGCCTCAAAATAAAAAACTCGCACTCTGACATCTCAATAACACATCTCATGTATATGGACGATATTAAATTATACAGCAATAACACAACATCACTACACTGCCTAGCAGACACTACTCAACAATTCTCCGATGACATCCAAATGCAATTTGGTATTGACAAATGTAGAACATTCACCCTATGTGACGGTCAAGTAGAACCCCAAAGTTACGAATTAAATACAGGAGAAATAATAGACCCGCTAAATCAAAACGAAACTTATAAATATCTAGGATTTCAACAAACATGTAAAATTCCCGTGAAAGAAACCAAAACTGAAATCCTCAAGAAATTCAGACACAGACTAAACACTCTCGCAAAAACCCAATTATATTCTCGAAACTTAACTCAAGCAATAAACACATTTGCCATCCCTACTCTTGCATACTCTTTTGGCATCATTAACTGGACCAAATCCGATCTTAAAAGAATGCAGACTTTAATCAACACTACATTATCAGCCCAACGTAAACATCATCCTAGGTCCTGTGTGCAAAGAATGACCCTTCCGAGAAACGAAGGCGGTCGAGGATTCATAGACATATCTAACCTACACAATAAACAGATCACCACCCTGAGAAAATATTTCCATGATAAATCGGAACAATCCCAACTACATAAGACAATAGCTGACGCAGACAGACGAATAACCCCGCTCAATCTCTACAACAAAAACATACAACGCAATCAACACATCACGCCCAGTGAAGATAAAATATCAGCTTGGAAGCAGAAGTCTTTGCACGGCAGGCATCGCCACGACCTAGAACAGCAGCATGTAGACAAAAAAGCGTCAAACGCGTGGCTGCAACGTGGCGAGCTTTTCCCGGAGACTGAAGGCTTCATGCTAGGAATACAAGATCAGGTGATCGATACCGGGAACTACCAACGCCACATTATCCGCCGCCCAAACTACAATGATAGATGTCGACAATGCCATACAGCCTCAGAAACTATACAACACATCACAGGTGCATGTAAATCAATAGCCCAAACAGATTACAAACATAGACATGACCAAATAGCTGCAATAGTCCACCAATCTTTAGCCTATAAATGTAAACTAATAGAAGAAAAAGTGCCTTACTATAAATATAAACCTCAGACCGTGCTAGAAAACATAAATTACAAATTGTACTGGGATAGAACGATAGTTACAGATAAAACCATACACTACAATAGGCCGGATATAACAATATTAGACAAACAAAAAAAAATCAGTGCTCCTCATAGATATAGCTGTCTGCAATACACACAATCTCACTTCCACTCACTCTGACAAAATTACAAAATATGTTGACCTATCTATTGAAATAAAAACACAATGGCGCGTGAACAACATCAAAACAGTACCAATAGTAGTATCTACAACAGGCGTCATACCAAAAACATTACACACGAGCCTACTCACTCTAGAAATACCATCAACAACCTACATTCTCCTCCAAAAGGCTGCAATTCTCAACACCTGCAGAATAGTCCGGAAATTTCTTAACACTTAACTACGTATTAGAATAATTAGATTATACTTAGGCTAAGATATTATAACGCACTTGGCTTTGGCCCGTGCTAAGTAAACCTCCTGTTGCAGGAGAGAAACGAGTTTCGTTGAATAAAATAATAATAATAATATTTATTGCCAAAAAACACATTACATAGTTTTACAATAATAGTGATCCCTGAACTAGGCGATGAGGCCTGTGTTTCAGGGTTCTGAGCACGTAAATTGTAAAATAATAATTATGTAAAAAGACTTTTCTGATTAGATATCAACATATTATATGTTTGTAAAGCAAATAAAAATGTAATTGCTTATACAGCGTAAATGCTTTTAGGCACATATCGAGGCAATAAAAACGGTCGTTGCGTCTATGTATTGTTTGTATCGCGGTTATGAAATGAAACATTTTTTTTTTTGCTTGTTGGATACTTCATGTATCAAATATTTTAAGAACAAAATTAGCTAAATTAGTACAGCCGTTCCCGAGTTTTAACAAGATTAACAACTACGATTCGTTTTTTAAGCGCACTAAGGCTGTTTTCAAGGTTCAATGATATCTAATGGCCGTAATAAAATACACAATTATGTTGACAATTGACTTTCAATCAATATGATTAGACTTTTACGTAGTTTTGCGTAATTAATGATACTTTAACTAAGTATCTTAACCTTTTCAAAGTGCTCAGAACTAGAACCAGTCAAGCATTCAACTAACACTTAGATAAATTTCTAAAGTTGCTTTAAAGTTTGAACGATTCAAACAACACTTAGTGACTGAAAGATAAAAACCTTCAGGTAAAGTTGGTGTCATCCGAGAATATATAGAGAATAATCGGCCAAGTGCGAGTCGGACTCGAGCACGAAGGGTTTCGTATATACGGTACAATTCGGGGGAAACCCCCCTTTAAATATTTAAATTACTTAAATTTATTTATTTTTAAAGGTAATATTCTGTGAACATTTCAAGCATCAGCCTGTCACCGTTATTAATATCGAGCGATAAACGTTAAATATTTTTTTTTGGTTTTAGTATTTTTTGCTATCGCGACAATAGAAATACGTCATCTGTGAAAATTCCAACGTTCTAGCTATCACGGTTCATGAGATACAGCCTGGTGACAGACAGATAGACGGACAGCGGAGTCTTAGTAATAGGGACCCGTTTTTACCCTTTGGGTACGAAACTCTAAAAACTAGTAGACCCAAACGTTGTTTTGCCAATTAAAACAAATCTGGAATGGGCCACCTTTGTCATCTCGGGATACAAATAATAGCTATACCAATAATGATAGCTATACCAATTCTCGGGCCTATACACAAAAAATTATAAAAATCGGTATAGCTAGCCGATTCGAGTGAGATTGACCTAATTAAAACAATTGAAAGATATCTGTTCAGAATAAAAAAAAAATATATTTAAAACAAACACTATGACACGAGATTTTTAGGGTCCCATAGTATAACGAGGAACCCTTATAACTTCGCTGTGTCCGTCCGTTCGTCCGTCCCAAAGCCTTATAACTTCCACATTAATCAACCAAATTGCGTGAAATTTGATATTATGATAGTTTAAGTATAGATCTGGATTTTAAATTCTTAACAAAATTAAAACTGTGTATTTCGTGGGGATGAAATTTTTTTTCAATCCCACCCTCTCATGTATCGTTAAATAGTTTCTAAAATGAATGTAAGGTATCCTAAACGATTTTTCCGTCACTTGTTACCTCACAAACATAATTCATTCTCAATTACGTTTTTCTAGTAGTCAACCATCAACCATCAATGACATCGTAGAAATTGGTTTTAATCATCATCAGAATCATCGTCACCATCTATGGAAGCGATGGAAGCCTACAATGCGCATGTCTCGACAGGATCTTGACAACTTGAAATTATAAGTATAATCAGTTAAAGTCGAAGTTCACTATTCATACTCAAATACTCGTAGGCTATAACATAACACATACATACATAGGTTTCAAATATAAAAAAAAAAAACAAATAGCGCTGTCTAAGAACTGTCCAAACAAAAGTACTAACTCGATAACTTTAAGTCGAATCACAATAAAGTAGCTTTTAGTAGGGACGTTAAATAAAAACTATCGATGTCGATACAAATCAAAACTATCGACGTCGATAAATATCGGAAAACAATATCGCAGGACTTGGATTCGGTCGGTTAGCGGGGGCGTGCGCTTGCAATAAACGTTCCATCAATCGTTTCTAATGGTTTACTCGCACAATGTCCCAACGCAAAATAACAAATGCTAATTTTTAAAAGAAATAAAATATCTAAGATAGTAATTAGAGGTTTACAGAGTAAAACGTTAAAAATTCTACATTAAACTGATATTTTTCTAACGCAAATTTGTCTGCCAATTCGCCTGATGGTAAGCGACATTGTGGTCGAAGATGAAGCACGCAGACCTAGAAGATACCTATTCACTCTGACCTTAAAAACTTTAGATTATATCTCTTAGGAAACAGGAAGACTGTTCCATTCCCTGGCAGTAGTCGTCGAGTCGAAGGAAAATCGACATATAATGATCTTATAACTTAAAATATAACGTCACAACGCCTTAAATTAAGTCAGTTGAATAAAATACGTATCATCAAAGACGTATGATTATGTCTTTCAATAGGTACTAGATGTGATATGAACGTAAAGAAACAATAAGCTATACTGATCTAACATAAGCCATAAAACGTTGCTTATCGGTGAAATACTTATTAAACTACAAATGGTTAATACCATCATCTTAATCATCGCATATTATATTGTGTATTAAATTTCCATCGTCCTCCAACGCGGCAATGGGGCGTGCTTGCACCAGGAACGATGAGAGGCGAATTGTTCAATTAATTTTTTAGTTATTACTTACTGTATTCAATGCACTTCAGACGATCTTTACAAGGCCACGGACAAGGCCATTGGGGTGGCCTAATTTTGGTCAAACAAAATGTAAATACAAAATGATTTATTTTTAATAGATTTTATCCGAAAAAAAAAATCTAAACATCGACTCGAAAAGAAGACTGTATTCAATTAAAATTGTTGTAAGTTTACTTGGGCTACGTTTCAAATTTTTTAATGGTTTTCTTTAGACATTTTCCTCTCGACAATTGTCGGTCCTCTGTCATTTTGCGCTTGTGACATTGTGCCACTAAGCGGTAACAAATCACAAAGCTTTTCAAAGTCGTTTATTGCCGCATTTTGGCACCATTACCGGAGCTAAGATCGAAACAACATTTCTGTCGCACAAGGGCGGGGGCGGAAACATCGTTAATTGAATTTAGAATTGCTTTGGTTCGAATTGGGCGACTTTTAGCTCGTCCACACCGTTCCGGCCGGCTCCCAAATTGGGCCCCTCTTTGAATATCAAAAGTTGAATATTTTGGTATCAATATTCTGAGTTAAAACCATTTCAGATCCCTTTGTCGGGTGCAATTTCAGGCTGTGACTTATTATCAGAGAAGCCAATTATAAACTCATATTTTTCCATACAAAGGGTTCTTTATTAAAGGAAAAAATACTCTTTAAGATTTTTCCTTTCGCATTTATACTACCTTCTTAAAAATATAACCTAAGCAGGTAAGTTTTTATTTTACAATCAAACTAGAAAAATCCAACAGTTAATTGACATCAAAAATATTTTACTTTCATTGGCGATTCAGTGTCAAAATTCTAAATAGCTTTTACGTGACATATCTTTCCCTATAACTCAATAACAAATGAAAACAGCGAATCACATCAAAGTATATCAGGTAATTTACATCGGTAAACTATCCTCTCAAATCAACTTTACGGACAGCTTCAAGTACATAATTTAAGCAAAGCTCGGAAAACTAACCGCAGTTTCCAATTACATTCTGTGCTATTTACTCCTAATAAAGTAATTATGTCTGTGTAATTATCATTGGCTTGGAAAATTGTATCGCTTTATCGTTATTATTTATGATCACACTTTACCAAAACGGAGCAGAGTATTGTGTATTAGTTCTTTACATAAAATACAGTAAGAAAGTAAGTTCGTACCTATAGGCCGAATAGCTAGCCCTGAATATCAGTTTTTATGAGGCATGAAGTTCAGAAAGTCGTAGTTTAGTAAGAAAAAAAACGATTTTAATCAGAGATGCTGTCACCCAACTCTACTTCGTATCCCTTATCAGGCAGGATGTGGTCAAATGCGAACCTATCTAGAATAATAATGATAGTCTTGAGTGGATTGAAACTGTACTTTGATCGTCGCTACGCGCATATAGCACTTCTGAAGAGTCTGTAGAAAGTAATTCAAAAAAACTACAACTGTATGTATACCCTGTTTCGCACCCATCTCCTGTTCGTTCCGCTTTGGTAGCGTGAACTTTAGTATTTTGAATAAGGAACACATATATTATTTGTCATTCATGAACACGTATTACGTTTTTCCAAACCAGTGATGCTCAAACACATCACATACTTACTCGCGCGAACCTCGAAACTTTACTGTTCCTATATCCAATAACCTAAGTTACGAACAAACGCGAGGTAAATATGCTGTAAATAATCACTTAACTGATATTCATTTTAAATGTTTTGCCATTTGGAAGCTCAAACTGAATCACAGCGACCCATTTGATTAAATAAGCCGATTTGACGTAAAAATGTTTTCATTCGATCGAAGGACTTTCTGTCTTTGAATTATTAAGACTAATGAATCTGCCTTAATAAACAAACCAAATGTTCAGTTTTTTGGAATAAACAGCTAAGGGCGATAATCTTGACCTGTGACACCATCAGTTGGGTTTTTTGGTCGATTTTCTTCTCATAAATATAGTAAAGATGCTTTATTTAGTGAAAAGGTTACTATCAAGGATAATCTGTTTTGAAGGGTTCGACAGACAGGACGGCAGTAGCGGCGAACCTTGAACGTGGGTTCGCACTTTGTTATATTTTTAGTAGGTAGATAAATAAATTGTATTAACCACGCCTGATCAAGTATAAATTTGTAGAGCGATACGATAATATTTGGTATTTTTGTTTTGTACACATGCCTACGTAATATACATAAAACAAAGTCGCTTTTCGCCATCTGACGATTAGATATACAAAGAAACTTCTAATGCGACTTCCAACAAGGTTGCGTTAAACGTTTGACGCTACCATGGAGGGGATAAGAAAGCAATGTTACGTCTCTTCCGCGCGGAGGGATCCACTTGCATTTTTGTTAATAATTAGCTTGCAATACACTACTCGTAAATGATTCGTACCGCCAGGGAATAAAACAATCTACCTGCTATCCTGTTTCCTAAATTATAATCTAAAGTTTTTAAGATCAGCGTGAATAGGTATCTTCTTGGTCTGCGTGCTTTATCTTCGGCCACAACGTCCCTTACCATCAGGCGAGTTGGTGGTCAAGTGCGATATTATTCGCAATAAAATAAATAATTAAAAGAAAAGTTTGTAGGTATAAAACTTGCATATTATAGTAGTAAAGACCAACAAATTCAAAAATTTGAAATTCAGCCCGGACGAAGTGGACACGGGCTGCTCATTCAATGAAAGGTAGAGAAATAATACCTTTATTCGATTTCGTAGTTTTGAAGTTTGAAAATATTAAACTACATTTTTTTTATCTACGAAAATAAATGAAACAGGGACATTTATGTTCCTCTTTCACTTCCGTCCTGAACTTGAACAAGCAGTTCATAAGTCTTCGTTTCCTGATGGAAATTTAAAATCGTTGGTGCTGCACTTTTTATGTTGTGCTAGAATAATAGTACCTATGTAGGTAAGTGGCACGTTACTTTTTTTTCAGAAATTTTCTACGTTGTCTATGTCTTGCCTTAAAGCAACATCAGTTACACGATAGGTACCTACAAATTAATTTTTCTTGCTCATAAGAAAAACCGAATCCTCATACAGCTGTTACATATTATGTAACTACGTTAATAGATTCTAATTTATTAGCGCAATATCAGTGTCTATTAATTCTGACTTGAGCAACAAAATAGATACCTACTAACATAAAATAAGACTATTATTGCAAGAGAAGCGAAAAGAGTTTTGGCGAGAACGCGGAAAAATCATATCGCCGCATTGTATTATTTTGTTAAACTTGTATTTTTATCAGTGATAATTAGTGAAAAATTGTGGTACTAATTCCGTTGATTATGAGCTGATTTACGTCCATCAGTGTAGGCACGTGATGTAATGTGACATATCATGTTGTTCCGTGTTGTTAACAAAACTCAACATATGCCTCTAGTAAAGTCTCCACTGCTTTACTGAGGTATTACTTGGACTAGGGATGTTCGGACTTGACCGCGACTTTATTGGACTATGACGTGACTACAACAGTGACTACTTTGATAAAATATTAAAACTGAATACTTGACAAATGCACGACAATGCGACACCAAAACTAAAAAGAAGAAGACAAGCTAAAATCAACTCATGTAAAAATAAAATTGATGACATCTCTTCATGATGTTATTTTGAAACTTTCGCGATTTGAACACATCATCTTTGTAATAAGGGACTTATCGCGCAATAATTCTTGAGAGACTTATATAATTAAATCCCTTCATATATATTTTAATTAAATTGACTTAGTATTATCAAAAAAAATTAAAGTATCAGTCCTTATTATGAAAGCTTATTTTGTACGTTTAAATTGATGAAAATGAAATTCTTCTTTTTAGACAATTCTTCTTAAAGGAAAAAATTCATTCTACCTCCACTTGCCCTAAGTTAAATTGCCATTGCAACGAAGCTTTTACGAACTCCTTATTTCATCTTTTAGAAATTGGAATCAAAAACACTCGTGCGTCCTTGTAATGACTCGCGATAAATGGATTTTGGAATAAAATGTCAACACTTGGGATAAGTTGTGTAAGTTCATAACAGATTGACCAAGTGACGGAAAGGGGAGCTCCGGGAGACCCACACCAAACAAAGAAGACCAACACGTATATCCAGAAATTTTGCGGCAACACCTGCAGATGATTTGGTACCAAAACATGCACATTTCGAATCCTGTTTTGATCTTATGAAATTCGTGGAATAAATAGTTATTTTTTAATACCATAACATAAATTCTGTTTGTAATTCATTTTAACGTAATTTTACATTTAAATAACATTTCTCCTAACGAAATTCGCGGTAACAAAATAAATACTTAACGCGTTATGTTCCTTTTAGTCGACAGAGAATCGGGCTGGTTAAGAATTGCTCTACATGAGGATGTTATTGTAAGATAAGAAATGGAATTTCCCTTACCTTAGCTTCAAACGTGATGCCATAGGTAAAAGCTTCGTCCGGATGCAAGGGGATCCTTGTATCATACTCGTCGTTTGTCACCAGGTCGTACTCTTGCTTCCTGGCGGTCATCTTCTTCTTCCACTTGAGCAGCTTCATCGGAGCCCTCTTCCACGTCCTGGCCTTTAGCACCACTCGGATGTAACGAGCCTTATAGGACCTCTTAAACATTGGCGCTCATTCTCAGGTCACTTCTTCTAAAACTTATTCCAGCCCAGTTTGTAGGCCTGAAACAAAAGAAACGATCATTAAATTAACGTTGCACATTCAATAGGCGAATTCTACACGCTCGATATTTATTGTGTTATTTAGCGTGATATTTATCTAGTAATATTTTGGTATTTAATATTTAAGGGAAGCTCCAATACAACAAACGTGGCTTTTTTTACAGGATATTAAATAACGGCAACAGGTAGACGCTTGAAGTATTTTTACAATGTACAAATAATGATATAAAAATAAATAAGGGGGGGCTCCCATACGGCACGGAACCCTTCGTGTGTGAGTCCGACTAGCACTTGGACAATTATTTTGTAGAATAAACTATTTTGGTGTTTTTTTTTTAAAAAAAATATTTTTTTTTTTAAAAAAAAACACCAAAATGTTCTCGAACCTACCGATTTCCTCGAATTAAGCAGTTTTTAAACGTTTACTAAAATTGACAGAATTTCCGAGTTTTCTATCGAATTTTCACGTTTCCAACAAAGAAATGTTGTTCATTGGGACAAATTCTCCCGATTTTCTCCCGAATTTCAAGTATTCAACGATTCGAGACGTAAAATAGAACAGGAGTGTAGGCTATTAATATTGTGTAGTGATCAGACTTCACTAGGGGAGCCCCCCTACAGGATTTGGTGACGACAGGCTACATAAAGAAACTAATAGTTACAGACCTGAAAGTCATGTCATACCGTTTTTTGGTTCGAATATGCGAATATTTTTGGCAGTTCTACCGATTACGTATTTTTTCGTTCAAGACCAAATAAAACCTGAGATTAGATAACTCTGTACACATCTCTTTATGGATAACCGTAGAAAAAATATTGCTGGCCATAATAATCGAGACCAAATAGAACCTGAGATGGGATAACTCTGCATACTCTAGAAAGAGAACACATTAATTGGCAGGCAGACCACAGAAAGAGCGTAAATATTCAAGCAGATTTAGTACAGAACATCAACCCCCTAGGACTAACCATATCTCTACTAAAAGGGGACCCATGGGCTCGTGGGTGGTCAGAGCTGGGGCTCTGGCCATCCACTCAAGCGGGCTCGAGGAGGACGGCAGCGTGGTCGTAAGGGACAGTACAAGCCTGGTTTTATCACCAGGCGAGTAGTCGTATAAAGTGCTGGGAGCACCGGTGCGTTCCTTTGGAGATCCCGGATCTCCAAAGAAGGCACAAAGGCTGGCCACCGAGGGGGTTTTAGTGGGTAGTTTTAGGGTAAATTATGTTTACAATCCCACATAACCCGACTGCACCCCAAAGCGGTCGGGCATGTTTAGAAGATTTCCCCCTCGTAAAAAAAGGACTAACCATATCTATTTAGCGCTTTCAAATATGTAACACCATTCAATTATCAATACATTCAGTTGGTTTTATGATTTATGAATGTGTTCAATGTCGAGCACTTCATTTTTGAGGTGATACGAGTAAAATTAAAAATCATTTTAGAACTGTTGTCATAATGGAATTAAAGATAGAGCATTAAGGCCAATGCCAGTTAAATTATGAGATTTGGCAATACATCTGATGCTAAACATTTTAATGTTAATAACGACAATATAATTCATCATTTGCAATGACATCCATACATTCTAACTTAACCACACTCCCTCCAGGGGTTTTCACTTATATGGTACGGCTTTAGTTTCCCACCCGCATAGCATTCGCTATGACGATAAATAAAAGTTAGGGCCAAACTTTTGACAAAAAAGGTCTATTTTACCTAATCCTGTGTTCACCCGAGCCTTTTCTCGAGTTTGAAGATTCGACTATGTGAAAATCCAAATTATGAATACCACTGAACAAGGCTTGAAAGGTGATAAAATTACTCATTGCAAAATTGCAATTGTTCTAATTGGCTTTTCAATATTATTTCTGATTTAGGCAATTTGTAAAATGCCAGAGCCACACATTGAACGTTTACTTACACTCAAGCTTGTCTACTCGTAATAGCCAATAAGAGTCGATTATTATTGTTCGATTTGCGTCCAAAAACAGTCAAGATCGATCTACACATTGGAGTGTTGAAACCAAGACTACAGTTTTTAGCCAACAAAGCTTCGATCAAATATATTTGATCGAAGCAACAAAGCTAATGTGTGGCCCCGTTTTTACAACATTTTCATTTCTTAGAACAACATTTTTATTTTTTATAGTAGTACGTACTTACCTACCTAAAAAGTAAAGAAAAAGATTGAATACTTAAAACAGAGATTTGTAGCATTGTAAGTCTAATACTAGTAGTTCTCTGAACTGTAGACCTCGTGACACATCCCCTTAACTGAATTATATCTAAGCATACCATTATTTCTTAAAATGTAAATACCCGCGGTTTGGCCCGCGTTGTTCTGTACTTCCTTTCTAAATATTACTTAAAATAATTATAGCTCGCGCTTTGGCCCGCGTTGTTGACTCGCGATGTAGTCTGCTTTGTTTTAGTACTTATTTAAAAATGATAATAATAGCCTGGGGTTTGGCCCGCTTTGACTTAGTTTTTACTTCAAATGACTATAGCCCGCGGTTTGGTACACTTTGGTTCAAGCACACTTCCTTTTAATATTTATGGTAATTATAGTTTTGAGCGGGTTTTAAGAGGTCTGTAAATCGACTTCTGGTTTCGTGTTTCCTGTATCATCGAGAGAATTTTAAGTACTGAACCAGCCCTTTTTACTAGTCCACTGCAGGACAGTGTCTGTAGCTGATATTGAGAACGATAACCCCTTAAGCCTTAAATGCATGCATTTTCAAAATTTCGATTTATTTTTATTTTACAGAATTAATGTATTGCCGATATTGGTTTGAGGCCACAAATAAAAAAACACATTAGGTTTGTAGACTTTTGGCAACAACATGCATTTAAAGGCTAAATCTACACATTTCATCTATCCATCCATCCACCAGCCGTAAAACCTCCACTGCTGGACATAGGCTGCTATGGATTGCTATCACATTTAATGATGACATGGTTTCAACCACATCTATCCCATAATAAGCCAAACTTCCCTCTCACTAAAATTGCATCAAAATAAGATCTTGCATCCCATAATTAAAACAAACGTGCCGTAGCTAAAGGCTCTTGTGAAGTCTTGTGTGAACTATCAGCGTGAACACAACACAACCCTTGTTTTCCCATTGAGACACAACTGCCCCTAATGGAGACTATTAAGGTCAACGAGGCAGCAGGATTGCACCGCCAATCAATGTTAGCCGATGAGACTGGAACTTTTATTCTACCACTTTGTAAGAAACAGTTGAATCGTGTGATATCAAATTCTACATAATCGTCCAAGTACGAGTCGGACTCGTGCATGTAGGGTTCAGTACTATATGTTTAAGGGGGGCTTTAAATATTTATTTCATTTAAATTTTATTATTTATTATTAAAGTCAATATACTAAATATTCTGTGAAAATGTCAAGCATCTACCTGTTACCATTATAAATATAGAGCGAAAAACGGCTGAAATATCAAGTTGTTGTATGAGAGACCCCCTTAAATATTAATTTTATTCTGTTAGTAGTAGTTAGTATTTGATGTTATAGCGGCACCAGAATTAATACATCATCTGTGAAAATTTCAGCTTCCTGGCTATAATGGTTCATGAGATACAGCCTGGAGACAGACAGACAGACGGACAGCGGAGTCTTAGTAATATGGTCCCGTTTTTACCCTTTGGGTACGGAACCCTAAATAACTACATATTTCATGCGTTTCATTTTGAATTTTATATTACTCGTCTCGTCTAGCACGAGCTGAGCGATTAAATTACTGAAGAAAAATGAAAGCTCTGAAACAGAAAGAAGAGAATTGTTAAAACAAGAAAATACTGCGTTAAAATCCCGGTGATTTCAATAAAATATAATTAGTTCTATTGCCATCTTTTTCCAACAGAAACACAAGAAAGAGGTATCGCACGTACATGTATGTGTCACTAACAAAATTCTACACAACGTTCTAACGACGACAGCTACTCGTATTTCACTCGCATATTTGCAGGTTAATTATTTATTGAAATTCCAATAACCTCATGTTGCATTTCTAGATCGTTTAAAGTACCTTTTCACGAAAAATTTGAAGGAATCGAAAGAAATATTTTTCATTTATTATTTTCCTTCTTTTTAGGTTCCGTACCCAAAGGGAAAAACGGGACCCTATTACTAAGACTTCGATGTCCGTCTGTCTGTCACCGGGCTGTATCTCATGAACCATGATAGCTAGGCAGCTGAAATTTTCACAGAAGATGTATTTCTGTTGCCGCTATAACAACAAATAATAACTTTAAGGGGCTCCCATACAACAAACCTGATTTTTTAGACGTTTTTGCTCTATATTAACAATGGTAACAGGTAGATGCTTGAAATTTTCGCAGAATATTTAGTTTAATATTCACTTCAATAATCAATAATATATAATAAAATTAAAATAAAATAAATATTTAAGGGGGGCTCCCATACAGTACGGAACCCTCCGTGCGCGAGTCCGACTCGTACTTGGCCGATTATTTAAGGTTCCGTAGATCAGAAGGAAAAAACTTACAGGATCACTTTGTTGTCCGTCTGTCCGTCCGTCCGTCCGTCTGTATTTCTCTCCGTCCGTATGTCAAGATATTCTATCTCAGGAACGTGAAGGTATCGCGTTAAAATTAAAACCATGCATGCGAATCTATAGTCTCTTACAGTTGTGAAAAAATCAATTATTTTGGTTATTGCGAAAAAAAGTTAAAGCCGGTTATGTCGCAAAACTCCGGATAATTCTACACTCACAATGGAAACAAAACTTATAGGATACTCTATGAAATTTGAGATAGAATATTGTCTTAGAATACACATTTATGAATAAATCAAAAAACTGTACATTTTTAATTTAATCACATAAAATAGGGCCGGGCCTAGATTCAAGATATGAGAGTCAATATTTTAAAGTGAGTTATTAGTATGGTAGTAGTTATGTGGGGTATCATAATGAAAGATCTTTACTAGCACAAGCTAAAACATGTTTTTAATTATTTTTATCACATGTGATTTTCGATAGATGACCTGTGACGTCACACGAAACTTTGACGGGCCATTATTTCATCATTTTTTGTTTAATTGACAAAAGAAAAAATACGTTATAATATTTTGTGATAGTATATCTGGCGGACTAATTATTTTTTTAGTCATCATGCCTTCTACGTTAGAATTTTTGTCATAAACTCAAGTAGGTAGTTAATTAACGTCTTCAATGCGTCAATACCTGTCATTCACGAACCATGTGACACATCAAAAGCATTAGCCGTTGTGTTCTGAATCTAATTAAACTATTTAATCATGTACAAGCCACTGTGTCGTACTCGTATGTTATATTAGTCCACTGGCATAACGTGTAAACTTCGTTCCAAATTGGAATGTGTTTTTTTTTAAATTACAGTTTAATGGCGGCTCCCTCTCATCCAGAATGTTCTAGTTCAGTTGCTTTAATCCCAAAAAAAGAACTGTTCCTTACATTAAGTCGAGAGTCAATGAACTTTTTGTATCAGAGAAAGAAAAAGTATATAATAAATTGCAAAATAATCTAAAATGTATAGAAAAATAAAACTGTTTCATGGAACAACTAAAACTTTTTCCATTATCCAATTGCTTAATTACATATAAGACGATTTTTTAACGATAATGTCGAAGACATTATAATAAATGGTTCCAATAAAAACCAATAAAATTGCCATATATACTCATATGTATAACTATACAAAACATGTTAACTAAGGAGCACATTTAAACATAACATACTATGTTGCAATACAATAAATGATTGAGTATTGAGAGCGTTATAGTCCATTAATAAGTTGTCAAGTGCGTGCCGAGACACGCATATGACAGGCTTCCGTAGATGGTTAGTATGGTCTAAAAACACTGATAGTTTGAACATTCCAACTTGTATACTTAAATTATGAGGGGGGAGACATCCGTTTTTCAACTTTGGCGGCTTATATCTCAGAAATGGTACCTCACCATTTCTGAGATATTGGTGAAAAAAAGATGTATAAAAACCTTACATTCAGTTTTAAAACCCTTTTAAACGGCACCCAACAGGTGGGGGTAGATTTAAAAAAAAATCATCCGCACTTTACATGTATGGGAGCTACCCCTAAGATAAATACATCATCATCATGTATCTGTTATATTCACGTGCAGGCCGTGGGTAAACAATACGACTTCATAACTCCCCGGGATAGTTTGGTACTGAGTAATGTTGTACTAATAAATGTTTAATTATCTAGGTCCAACCTTTACTAAACTGGAGAGGAGCGGAGGTGGGTAAGTTGGAGTTGGGCTACATATATGTGTTATCTTTACAAAATGCTACTAATGAGCGACCGAACTTCACTCGATGCAAAAATAACAACAAAGCTATCCCGAGATAGTGGCTGTTGCTAATTATTTTATTGTGTATATTGGTATAATTAAATATTTAATGATTTAAGCCTTGCCTCTACTAAAGCAGAATGGAGAAGAGAAGGGCAGAGTGTTGTGTCTAAGAAATGTATTAATGTTACTTACCGAGACATGAAACAGCCGTAAATTCAATCATATGAGCTATATGCAAGTTTGTGAACTTCAATTTTCGTTAATAACTCAAAAATTTATAATTTCACAGTGCTCGAAACCATTTCCAGAGAAAGTTTGTATTATATTCTATAAACTAAGGAATGTTTGAATATTCTATCTTATATACTTTAGAAATTAAGGGGGGGATACTCTTTTTCAACTTTGGCCCCCTATATCTCACAAATAGTACACGTGACAAAAAATAGTTTGAGAAACCTTACACTCATTTAAGAAACCCGATCCTATTTTTTACTACTCCACTCCAGGAGTGTAGTTGAATAAAAAAAACTCACTTTACAAGTATGGGAGCTACCCCTTAAATAATAGTTTTAAAAAATTTAAGAATTTCAATTTGAGATCTATATTTACAATAATTATACTATTTTTAAATTTCATTCAATTTGGTTCATAAATGTGCAAGTTATAAGGCTTTGTAATATTCGGACGGACGGATGGATACAACGAAGTTATAACGGGCCTCATTTTACGTTTTAACGGTTCAGATGATTACGATAAAATTAGAATTGGACCATCTCTGAAATATGATCTACGAATCGAAAAAAAAAGTTAAAATCGATTCATAATTGGCGAAGTAATCGCGTAATGTCCAAAAAAACAAATGGTTAAATCTAGAAACTCCTTTTTTGGGGTGGGTTAAAAAAAAACAGTTTACTGTCAGTAGTACCGCTCTGCCCAGCACCGTTCGTCCCCGCTCCGGCTTGGTGGAGTCGGGCCTTACAGGCTACAGTGGGCCGGTAGCAACCTCCCGTACATGCCCGCGCCGGATTTGGGAAATTTTGAATGAGCGACCTTTCGACCGGAATTCGCACGACCTTTTTTAGAAATTCTGAATGAGAGTTTAATCTTGCATGGAAGTCATTTTCACCAAATAGCAAATCTTTTAATCTACAGGATTATTTAGAAAGGTCGCACTAGACTGAAATGGGATGATTCTTCTTCTCTTTTTCTAGTGATGGTAACCTTCAATAATGGAGAGGTCCATTACTATAGCTTGGGATGAAGGGAGGGATAGTAGCCAGGAAGCCTGAGACCCGGTGAAGCGAAGAGGAATCCGTGGTGGGGCCGCATCTCCAGGTTTTTTCCCCCAAGCCCGGCTTGGAGGTTGGCCTGGCTTGCTGGCTGGCTATGTTTATGGATTTCTACACTGTCCACTACAATTTGTAGGTACTTGGTAAAAGGCTGGGGAGACCTATTTACCTACCTAATATTGTCCTATATTGATTCGGTGTACCACAGATATAACACAAATTCGAGTATCCGATACATAACCTCGTTAAAGTTTCCAGTAGATCGAATAATCTAATACAACTTTCCGATAAATTAGATTCAAAGAAACCAGAATCAAAAATATTTCTATTGTTTGTTCCGCAGCGAAGCGACTTACATCGCTATAGATACAATTTAACTCTTTGATGAAATATAGAGGAGAATATTTCATCACCCGGTCGCGTCCCACCTAAAACTCAACAAAAATCACCGTACAAAAGTTTGTATTGAGTTCGTTATAATATAACTATCAGTCGTAATACGTTTACTGCTAGACATAAACCTCTTTTATAGATTCCTAATAAGATTATGTACTAGGAACAGTCTAGTGCATTGAGGATGTCCTACGCTACGGTACATGATTTCCATTTGAAAGATATACTACCCTATTGGCTAGTAGTTCCGCTATGGACCCCTGCCCATTGTCACTTATTTTGTGCCATGTAATAGATATAAAACTTCGACAGAATATCGTTCATTACGCGAAAAACCACCTTACTAGTACCTATTTAAGTCTAACATCACATGAGATAAATGAACATACTGTACGAGTTTCTACAACTATATATTTTGTGAAACGAAATATATGCTACCATTTTCACAAAGCAATTGCAACGTGCAATATCTACTAACATAATTTATCAAAGCGTTCACCCTTTTTACGGAGCAGAGCTTTCAGAATGAAGAATGTATACAAAACCGTTATTCATATTACGTTCAAATGACATCATTACAAGAATAGGGTGGAAAATGTCCAAAAGAAATGGCTTTATAGTTTATTCAGGATTGGAGCGGGATAAAAGGGAAATATGAGACTGTCACCTATATTTTCTTTGCTTGGTGTATAATCTCAGAGCACTGAATTTTAAAAAAGCTTTAGAAAACAGATGAATAATGTCAATAGGTACAAAGTTCCCTATTTACGTACCTATACCTATATAGTTACGTTAAAGCTGATCTTAAACAAGATGTTGCATTCCACAACTTTAAACGAACTTCATTGAGATACTTTTTTTGTTAGATCAGTGACATTATAGTTTAAATAAACTATCTAATAGTATCTATAAGTACTTTAGTAACTTTGTAATATTTTGGAACGAAATGCTTTACAAAGGAAATTTGAATGACTCTGAACTACAAATAGAACAGTTTTTCAACACGTTTTCTTTGTCAGGTTTCTCGTCCGTATATATTTTAAAAAGTGGCCGTTGCTTCCAACTTAGTCTACCGGTATTTCTCGTTGAAATAAGTATGTACGGCGCGATGCCTTCAGAAAGACGCGGTAGAAACTACCGTCTAACTAAACCAACAACCCGACTTTAAAACATTACGTGACTAATACTTATCTTACATATACCTACAGGGATATTACGAGCTATGGAGAGGGCTATGCTCGGAGCTCTGTGCGAGATCGGAATCAAAAATGAAATTCGTAGAAGAACCATAGTCACCGATATATCTCAGTGGATTGGCAGGTTGCAATGGCACTGGTTGCAATGTTCGTAAAGTTCTTGAGTGGAGACAACGTACCGACAAGCGCAACGTAGGACGTCCACCCACAAGGTGAACGGATGACCTCATCAAGACCGCAGGATCGCGCTGGATGCAAGCTGCTACCACCCGGTCTTATTGGAGATCGTTAGGGGAGGCCTATGTCCAACAGTGGACGAAAAGAAGAATAGCACTGGACAGGGCATGAAGGACTGATGGCCGATGGGGTCGAAAAGTTCTCGAATGGAGACCGCGTACTGGCAAGCGCAGCGTAGGTCGTCCTCCCACGAGATGGACAGATGACCTCATCAAGACCGCAGGATCGCGCTGGATACAAGCCGCTTTCAACCGGTTTTATTGGATATCCGTAGGCCCCTTATAATTAATAGGCCTCCCAGCTTACGTCCCGTAGTGGACGTCCTATGGCAGATGGATGGATGACAGGGTTATTTATATAAAGCATACTGCGACGAGTTTTGACAATCCGGTTTTTATTTGTTACTAGCTGATCCGGTGAACTTCATCTCACCATCTGTAAACAGTAAATAACAACTTTAACATGCAGGAACTTTTTGTATGAAAAAATTAAATTAATGTTTTTTTACTCTTCTCGCATTTTTTGTGACCATTTAAACCTTCCCTTAACTCATACAAATATTTCAAGATTAAAATTAGCCAAATCGGTTCAGGCGTTCTCGAGTTTTAGCGAGACTATCAACCACGATTCATTTTTAAGGTTACGTACCCAAAGGGTAAAAACAGGACATTATTACTATCCCACGAACCGTTATAGCTAGAAAGCTGAAATTTTCACAGATGATGTTTTTCTGTTGCCGCTATAACAACAAGTACTAAAAACAGAATTAAAGTACTTAATATATTAAAACGAATATTTAGCCGTTTTAGCTCGATATTAATAATGGTACCAGGTAGATGCTTGAAATATTCACAAAATATTTAACTGTATATTCGCTTCAATAATACATAATTAAATTAATATAAAATCAATATTTAAGGGGGGCTCCCATACAGTACGGAACCCTTCGAGCGCGAGCCCGACTCGTACTTGGCCGACTGTTATATACGAGTATATAGATAATTTCATAGTCATATAACAAATTAAAAATAGACACAACTAATTTCAGTTCTGTCTCTTTGCCATTGCTTAATGAGTGATAATAAAGTTCAAAGGCTTTAACGGTAACTTTACGATTGTTCAATGATGCAGCAGCTTTGTCGGTGAAAGAGAGTAGCCCGAGATTACAATAAATTCAAATCGCTCATAACACATACAATTTTATCATTCAACCATTAATAATAATTAGCATGTGAAAAATACACTTTTAAGTTTAAGCAGTTCCATTTCATACGAGTATCACTGGATATTAAGTAAAAGTAATTAAATGAAAAAATAAACTACACTTCATACTTGCTACCCCCTTAGGATTCCCAAGTTATATCGAGATTTTCTACCGCTTGGTAATAACTGACTGGCCCTTTGCAGATTTTGACGTGACAAGGTCTTATAATTCGATAGAGCACCGGCTGCACGCACGAAAAAACATGACTCATGCGGCGTTACCTCGCTCTGAGGCGTTCCATGTAATTTTCTTTTGAAAAATGCTACCATTCCATCGGTATTTTCTTAAGACGTTGTCACGTTCAACTATCGTCAGTAAACCGACTTTACAGACAACCAATTTTTTTTTTTATAACAGATTTGACCAAACTACGTTTCCATAATGCAACGGGTATAAAATAATATGTTTATTTCAAATTTTTTGTAAATATCGTTTCTATCAATACTTATAATATTCTTAAATTATCAGTGTTTTTAGGGTTCCGTACCCAAAGGGTAAAACGGGACCCTATTACTAAGACTCCGCTGTCCGTCTGTCTGTCTGTCCGTCTGTCTGTCACCGGGCTGAACCGTTATAGCTAGAAAGCTGAAATTTTCACAGATTATATATTATATTTCTGTTGCCGCTATAACAACAAATACTAAAAACAGAATAAAAATTATGTTTAAGGGGCTCCCACCAAACAAACCTGAATTTTTAGCCTTTTTTTGATCGAATTAGTAATGGTAACAGGTAGATGCTTGAAATATTTACAGAATATTTAACTGTATATTCAATTTAATAATATTTAGTTAAATTAATATAAAATATTTTTAAGGGACTCTTACAGTGCGCAACCTTTCGTGCGCGAGTCCGACTCGTACTTGGCCGATTATTTTTTATAAGTATTCCATGTTTCAAAACTACGCCAGTTTATCTCCAAATTCCGACAAGAGTGGTAAACGAGCCTGTCTAGTAATTGTATCAGATAAACTTATTTCTCTCCACGAGGGCCCAAGAAGTTTAGGTGTCTCATTATACCCGGATTGTGCCAACTTTTAACGACACCACAAACCAGGGTTTGGACGGAGCAGGAATAATACAATCTGGCGAACAAAACGAGCGCCGGACATGTCGCATCAATTACTCGCGGACCGAAATTTGAGCTCCTTATTTCCAGTACCTTAAGGTAAAGTCGTTATTTTAGTTTTTGTGAGGGAGTTTACAAGAGCACACGTGACGAAAATTCTGAACTATTTTATATCCAGATTATGTTAACTTTAAACGACACCATAAAAACCAGGGTTTGGACAGAGCAGGAATAATACAATCTGGCGAACAAAACGAGCGCCGGACATGTCGCATCAATTACTCGTGGACGTAAATTTTAGCTCCTTATTTCCAGTACCTAAGGTATGTATTTACGAGTATTTAACCATTGTAACAGTTGTTAGTAGTTTTTGTCGGGGAGTTTACAGGAGGGCATATGGTACGTAACCAAAATGCTGGTCTATCTTATACCCAACCCACATACATATTTTTTAAACACATACTTATATTTAGATTTACAAAAATCGCATCAAAATTCGTTGCGTAGTTTTAAAGATATAAGCATACATAGGGACAGACAGACAAGAAAGCGACCTTGTTTTATGAAACGAGTATGTACTATGCCATGTACTTTACAGCGTACTTTCGTTTTGGAAGGAAATAGGGGAGACCTATGCCCAGGAGTGGGGCAGTATAGGTTAAAAAAAATCTTATGTTTAGATAGTAATATCCAGATACAGAGCGCGATTGGTGTCAGAGTTTTTAGGCCGCTTGAAGGCCTCTGACATGGCTAAAAGGTTATAACAACCGGGACCTACAAGTTAAACAGATGCGATGTCTATATACTGTTCGGAGAACTACTAGTTTTAAAAATAGCACAGCCAAAATATTCAAACACCCTTGCATCACAACAACATAGACATTCCTCGTCATTGAACTCCCAGAGTCCAAAGCGGACCAGTCGACCTTCAAATTCGTCTATTTTGGTTAGAACCAGATAGACCTAGCTTTAAAATAAAAGATTAAAATGTTTCGTAGTCTCTCGGCCTCGCCGAATATTGTTCATTCTATTATCGTCATTCGTTATTTGCTTTGCTATTATATTGGTATTTTTGACCGACGAAATGGAGGAGGTACTCAATTCGACGCGTAAATATATTTTTTATTTATAACTACGCATAATTTTTTACATATAAGTCCGATTTTGATAAGTATTTTTCATTGGAAAGAGTATTTTTAAAAATTGATCCTATTTAATTTTTATCGAAATCGGCTGAGCCATTTTTAATAAATCAACATTAATGTGAAAAATTCTACCTACATCGATCCTTGCGAAATATTGGCGAATTCTGTACATGGTTGAGACAGCCATTTTTTCCAAAAATATTTGTTTAAATGATACACGTGCTTGTTTTTTTTTAGCCTGGAATTTATTAAATAGAATTCATCAACATTCTATCTATGCGATCTATTTAAATTATGTTGAACACTGTTGAAATTAGTTATGCCAGTTTTGGCGAAAAATAATTAAATATACCTATCATGAATGCCACACAATTTTAGACATGAAGTGTCACCAAACATAAAAAATCGGCCAATTGCGAGTTGGGTTCGCTCACGAAGAGTTCCGTACCATATGGGAGCCATTTTAACCCCATTTCAAGCATCTACATTAATATCGAGCAAAAAATCAGGTTTGCTGTATGGCCCCCCCCTGAAATATTTATCTTATTCTCTTTTTAGTATTTGTTGTTATAGCGGCAATGGAAATATATCATTGCAGCTTTCTAGCTTTAGCGGTTTATGAGATGGAGACAGACAGACAGAACGACAGACGGACAGCGGTCTTAGTAATAGGGTGCCGTTTTTACCCTTTGGGTGCGGAACCCTAAAAAACAAAATGTTTCATTTCATAATCGCGATACAAACAACAAATAGACGTAACGACCGTTTTTATTGCCCTGATAGGTGCCTAAAAGCATTCAGGCTGTATAAGCAATTAAATTTTTCATTTACTTAACAAACAAATTATATGAAGCGCAAACTCGCAAACAAATAACAGATGAAAAAATGTAACAGATGATATCTGCACCAACATCTTTTGCCCTCTGCAATAAAAAAATTTCCTGTCGGTTGCCTTACTAGGCTGACCCTGTATGAGAACAACCTGTCAACCTGATTACTAATGACTCAATTAGCAGACCCCGTTTACAAGACAGTTTTTATCCAGCAGGTATATTCACATTGTTTAATTAAATAAATAAATATTAGGGGACATCTTCCACACGGTCTCTGACCCCAAACTAAGCAAAGCTTGTGATATGGCTGCCAGAGACTGATACACATAGACATATTTTTAAATACTTACTTACATAGATAGTACTTAAATAACATCCAGACACAGAGCAAACACCGATGTTCATCACATAAATGTTTGCCATGGTTGGGGATCGAACCCACGCCTCTTTGATCCAGTAGTCACGGTCACTAACCACTGAGCCACCGAAGCAGTCATTAAATTGTTGTAATAATCTTACAAAGTTGCAGACGCAGAATTTTAAGTTGTAAGTATATTCCCTTCAAAAAAAAAAATTCAACTAATGAGATTTGAGGAGGGCTTTTGAGGCTTCCATACAGTACGGAACCCTTCGTGCGCGAGCCCTGACTCGTACTTGGCCGATTTTTTTATTCAAGTTTGATAACGATCATAAGTAATAAACAAATGCATTTTGTTCATACAACCCCCTAGGACTCATAATAATATTTGTAGAATGATGCCCTCAGTATAATGCAATGGTTTATTTTGCCATTAACTAATTTTCTACTTAAATTAAATACAGGTACAGATAAAAAAGTGAATCGTTTGGCGAATCGCCTAAGACTCTTTTTGAATGGCACTTTTCGTCCCACTCCATACAATGCAGGATGAATAAGGACCTTTAAAAAAAGTCTTGGGCAATTCGCCCCGCGGTCCAAAACGCCACATCAATCCAATAACATATAGGATTATATGGTTACTCTTTCATAGGCCAAAAGGAGGGTAATGAAGACCATCATTATGAACAACAGTAGTATGCTGCCGTGCAGCCTTTAAAATGCAGTATGAGCAAAAACGCGGTTTCGAGAAAAACGCGAAAAACTTTTTGATTTGTTTTTTTTCTATGTTACAAGGTTTTATGACGTATGTTTTGAATGCCATTGGGCGCATCTGAATTCGAAGAAAGACTTCACGAAAGAAAATACGTACTTAGATTATTATATGATAAATAAAAACGATTTTGAAAAAAAAGCTCCCAAAATAGAGCACATACGACACATAAAATTTAGTGAAAAAGTTCGCAAAATCAGATTAAAATGCAGTAATTTAAATTAGTACTGCAAAATTATGCGGGACATGTACTACTTTGCCGTTTAAAATGCAGTATCAGATTTATTTTACTGCATTTTAATGTGTCACTTGAATAAAATGTAGGTGCAGTATGTAAATAATTATTGACTAAATTACGTAAGCTACTTATTTTATGGAGTAAGAAAGAGTATTTCGATCAAAATATTTTTTATTAAAGATATAGTAAAAAATCAACACTGCACTTCAACATCAACAAAAATCAACACAATCACTTTTTATTATTATTTAGACTATTATGGCTCAAACTTTTGTGATATCATAGCAATTTGGGTTAGTCACACTCACAGTATAGAGGTAGTAATTAAAACTTAAATCACTTATAACATTTATGATTAACACTGCCAATAATCAGGGCTGGATTTAGAGTTCTAGAGGCCTCGGGGCAACAAAAGAGTGGAGGCAACCTGGCTCAAAATTATTTTCCAAATAAAATAAATAATATTTATCGGTCTAGAGAGTTAATACTTCCTGAAGATGGGTAGTAAATTGCAAATACTTATTAGGGTCATTTGACATTTGATATTTTATCGATTGCCTGATTGAAGTGAACAAATATAGATCTATGATTTCTGTTTATATTTAAGAACATTACAATCATGTTTGTATAAAGTACTTTAGGTAAAAGTAAAACAGTGAAAAAAATATCGAAGGGAGAGTTGTTTACTAGTCAGATAAGTCGGATATTGAAAGGTTTTTTCCCGAAGTCTCTGTTTGTAGGGAATCCTCTTTTGTGGAGGCCCAGGGCTGAAGCCCCGGTTACCCTCCCCTAAATCTGGCCCTGCCAATAATACTTACGAGAAAACTGAAATATGCAATAAAAACTAATGAGATCTTTCAATAGAACTGCTCAGACATACTTAAACACTTAAATAACTATCTAGGAACAATAATCATAGGTATTCTTCTAAGTATATATAACAAAACAAATGCTATCCTTCCGTATGTTTTAACTACGGACGTAGTACGGACGCACCACGGCGCCGCCCGCGCTAGTTCGAGTCGCAGCGTCATCCCTTGAAGGCCGCAAGTTCTACGTGTCCGTCGAGAAGTCAGCTCCGGACACAGAAGAATGGCTGCGGGAGTTCCTCAGGGGAGTTGCACATCACCATTCTATTATGCCATTTACACGGACGACATACCGATCCTGGAAGACCTCAGACCAGGAGAACGGGGAGTCGTCCTCGCCCTCTTCGCGGACGATAGCGCTAACATTGCGTCGTCCAGGAAAAAGAGAATAGCCGCTGGCAGGATCCACTAGTCCTAGACATCCTGCCAGAATGGCTCGATAAATGACGGATTGCCATCAACGTGGGAAAGACGGCAGCGCTGCTGACCGGGAGATCACCAAGACTACCACCATTGATGAAGCCACTGCAGCTTAGAGGACAAAACATTGCGTGGGAAAGCACCTGCAAGTTCCTGGGTGTCTACATCGACCGGGCCCTTCGCATGAGCTAGCAGACCTTGCACGCCGTTCACCAGGCGAAGGCTGTTCGAGCCTTGCTGCGGCCCGTGCTGAGCTCTAAGCTGCCACTGAAGACCAAAGTAGGGATTTACAATACCTACATTCGTTCCTGGTTTACTTACGCAACGCCCGCTTGGTACGCGCTCTGCTCAGCCAGCCAGAAGAAAATGATGCAATTGGTGCAAAACGTCGCTCTGAGGATGATCTCGGGAGCCGGCCGGTACTTTCGCAATGACGTTATCGCCCGGGACGTGCGAATCGAAACCGTGGGGGAGTTCGTGGCTCGTCTGTCGCGTGGCATGTTTGACCGCGCGGACAATGGGCCATAACACCACCTGAACAACATTGCGCCGCTTCAAGCACGCCTCCCTGCCAAACGTACATGGCGTGCCCTCCCTAAAGATCTCCTCTTGGCTGGCTCGGACACGGAGCAGGACTCTGAGGGACCAAGCGGCATCCAAAATAGAGATGAGGCCTAAACTAAGAAGAGAGTGCCACCAAGCCAAAGAATGGCCACCCCAGTACAACCAAGCCAAGATGTGGCCAGCGATGGCCATACAAGTGGCTAGCGAGGGTGCTGAGAAAAGCCGCCTGTCCTCGCGGACGGAAAAGGTACTCGCATCCTCCCAACATTGCCCCTCAGCTCGATAGCTGAAGCGTCCAGCCGCCGAAGAGAGCGCAAGCTCGAGTTGGCATCCTAACCTTCGCCAAACACGGAGGGGAAGAACCCGGATGATGATGATGGGCTGTAGGGGCCCGCCGCCCACACCTGTTTCAGTCCTGAGTTAAGTCCTGTCTCAGTACAGAGTTGAGAGGTAGGATTATACTTGTAACCAATATTCCATAAAATAGAATTACGTGATCTATCATTGTACATTCATGTCAATGTAACAAGTATTTTGTAAAAATTAGGTCTTAGAAATAGGTGATAGATTTGGATAAATGTAAATGTGTTATCATAATTTATTTAGAAACCTTAAAAACATCGAAATTACCACACAAAACAAGTAGCCACGCGCTGTCGACGTCCTCCTTCCACGGCGCGGCGTTCGGCACGCGACTGATTGAGCGACAAATACTAGCTAAAATGCAGTAGGAAACTCCACGAAAACAGTGGAATGCAATGGCTTGATTCGAATTACCAATTAAAATGCAGTAATTACGACTTATACTGCAATTTAGGCTGTAAAATGTAATTATTTAAGTGATAGATATTATCGATTATACTGCAGTAAATAACCAAAATACTGCAATTTAATTAGTAACATTGACAACAAAAAGTAACCTATGATATAAATAAAAGACAGTTCAATTAACTTCACTGCATTTTACTTTGTTTTGACCGTATGGAAAAAATAGGTGATGCTATCTTAAACACCGCGTCTTATTAACTTACTGCATACTAGTCTGTAATCATTTTGAAAAGTAATAAAAATAAACTTTGCAGTATTCATATTTTCAGTACATTATCTATTTACTGCATTTTAGTTTATGTGTTCACCATATTTTTAAGGTTATGTTAACCGTTTTTTTGTGGCAGTGACGACATTTACTGCATTTTATCTGGGAAAACAAAGCTATTAAAATACAGTAATTGCTCTTACTGTATTTTAGATAGTTTATCGTTACAGTTTGCATAAAACATTCCTAGTTACTGCGTTGAGGTAGTTGTTTTTTACTATCTTGTAGTTGCGATAATCAAAAACCGATTACATCATTCGATTCCTTATGGCGTGCCCATTACGGATCAATATTTAACTCAAAAACGTCAAAAAGTCAGATACTGCGTTTTAAGGACTGCAGGGCAGTATGGTGGAAAATATCCAGGATAAACTTACGCGCTTCCTATACTTAAAGGAATACGGCGTGTATCCATTCTATCCTCTGATGTACCCGACCCTGTTCGTAATCGGCATGGTGGGGTACTGCAAGCGGGGGGTGAGGCGGGACGTCGCGCTCTGCAAGTACATGTGGCGCGTGCTGCGCGGGGAGCAAAATAGTAGGCCAAGTACGAGCAGACTCGCGCACGAAGGGTTCCGTACAATATGGAAGCCCCCCTTATAATATTTTATTTTAATTTAATTATTTATTTTTATAAGGAATATACAACCTAATATTATGCTGTGCATATTTCAAGAATCTTCCTGTTGTCGTTATTAATATCAAGCAAAAAATAACGTTTCTTGTATGGGAGCCCCTCTTAAATATTTATTTTATTTTAATTTAACTATTTATTTTTGAAGCGAATATTTAACTAAATATTCTGTGAATATTTAAGCATCTATCTGTCACCGGTAAAAATATCAATCGAAAAAACGGCAAAAAATTCAGGTTTGTTGTATGGATTATTAAATTAAATATTTAAAATTTTATAAATTTTTTTTTCCATTTTTAGTATTTGTTGTTATAGCGGCAACAGAAATAATCAACGTTCTACATATCACCGTTCATGAGATACAGCCTGGAGACAGACAGACGGACAGACGGCCAGACGGACAGACGGACAGACGGCCAGACGGACAGACGGACAGACGGCCAGACGGACAGACGGGCAGCGGAGTCTTAGTAATAGGGTCCCGTTTTTACCCTTTGGGTACGGAACACTAAAAAACGCTCTGTCTGTCGGAAATTTGAACCATCTAGTTCTAGTGAGAAGGTTTACCTTACTAATTTTTACCTTTCTGAATTTGGACAGCCGAGATAGCTCAATGCTAGTTTGTGAAACCCTTCGAAATTACGTAAGTTTGGGTGTATGTGCATCTTTTTCTATCACCTTTTAAATTTCATATTTAAAGCGGGACGAAGTAAATCTCTTGCTATTTTAGTACGGCTTCTACTACCTTAATTCTATTTCTCTGGGGAATCCTACGTTGTATAGGTAGATTCTTTAATAATTTGTGACCTTTAATTCGTTTGATTTTTGTGTCCAAGAAGCCTCCAAATTGCTCAGTACGGCAAAAGTAAGTACCTACTAATAAAAAGCTACTTAATAATCAAATTCTAAATATAAAACATCGCCGAGCTTTACTGCGGTATCATTCCGGAAAATTACTTTTTGTACTTTTAAATGAAGCGAAGCCAACCATCGCCATCGAATATCTGTATTAAGAATTGTCAATACGCGTTTCGGATAAGTAACTGGGTTCCGTAGCTGTATTTAAATAATTATTTTTCGTAAAAATGTCATACTTAACCATTTCAACCGAGTACAGAATTCGAATAGTTCGCACGGATCCGTGTAGGTATAGGTATAGTTAGTAAAAAATAAAAAATAATAATAATACGTTGTTGTTCCTATTCATTGTATGTCATGTTTGTATATTCTGTTCTATCTTTATGTAATATTTAAATTCGTAACATTTAGGGATTAACTTCGGTGATCGCTGACAAACATCTTGTCAAACTATACTATGATGCTCATTATTCTTGGTCTTCACAAAGTTACTTCCTTAACTTATTTCTTACTCGTATTAAGCGTCTCCCTGAAATCTTAAAAAAAGAAGCAAACATAACGTATTTCAGTAAACAGAAGTAGGTATTACTTTGTCCAAGTTTACGGTAGGCAGACACTCCGTAAAAACGGCCGTCACGGCAGGTGTACCTGTAGACTGGAGTCATCGACCTTCGTCGAAGGTCAGACAAGAAAGAAAGCATGGACCATTCATGATTCGGCACTTTGTGTGAGTGCCATCGACTTCGACCTCTTTTGATTCGATAACCGGGTGAGCAGGCCTCGACTACTCCAAATACACTTGATGCTTGAGTGACACTTGGAAACTCGCACTTAATTGAGAAACTATTTGTGATCTGCGAAACGAGATGATTAGTGTGTAGGTGTCTTTAAATTGATACGAGTTCTAAGAATCTAACCCTGGTTAGGTGTTCTATACTGCGTAGTTGCTGAAGGGGATGAAGGTGTAGGCCATTTTCACTGAACTATTATGTTTTTTTTTGTTTTAATAGTTTTTGTAACAGTAAATCTTTTCTTAGAACTCTGGACTTGGGAATTAGATCTGGAAGATATTTATTGTTTGTTTTTATAAGACATGTCAAGTTAAGCATTTCACCTATAGGTAATCATTGAAAGGCATGAGTTGAATTGAGTGAGATCAATTGTTTTTGTGACATCTACTTAACAGCTATAATCCTAATATAAATGAGCATTGATATCATCCATTAAAACCAAGATTATCCAGCCGCCATTAAATTACCATATAAATTCACTCCTTCCAATTCAGACTAGGACAAGAAATAATCTTGACTTCTTGCCTCACTGACGATCTACTAAGACAGTGCAAAACAGTCCATCCAACCTTTGGCAAAAATACCTTAAAACTCCACCAAAGCGGAGCTAAGATGTGCGGAGATGAGAAGCTTGTCCGTATGGCTATTGCATAAATTCCATATTTGCTTTGTGAGAAACAATATGACATGGGCAGTGGCCTTGGGGTGGAAACTGCGTTATAGCCCGAATAAAACTTCTTGGCGGCTGTGAAGTTAGCTACTTGCTGCGCGAAACCCAATCAGTTAAATGTGAGCTTCACTCAAGATTGGGCTATCCGCAGCTTGTAGCTAACATCACAGCCGCCAAGAAGTTTGATTCAAACTATACATGGGCTCCTCACAGTTTCATAGATACAGGTAATGTTATTCTCCGCGCGGAGCTACAAACGCTAGAGGGAAAACTTTGTGTGAAACCGCACGTGAGCCCTCATAACATAACGTTTAATGTAACAGAAGATACGCCGTACATTTTATTCTATAAAATTAGCCGTCGTCGTAGCGCACAACTGATTTTCCGCATATACCCGGTCACTACAAACTGAAAAGAATAAGGGCCTTCCCTACGTGTGCGAATGCGCACGCGGCGTGTGCATGGAGCGGGCGCCCGCTCCGGACTTCCGACGCGGGCCTAGGATCCCCGGCGCGGCGGGCGCTCGACGCTGCATCTAGTGGTGCTAGAACAATAACATCCGCCGCACGAGCCCGCGCTGCGCACCCGCCACCCGCCGCGTGTGTACAAACCCGTCGCACGCGTCCGCGCCAGAGAGCGCTGCTCCAACTAATCTTTCAATACGTATGTATTGAAAGATTAGTTGGAGCAGCGAGTGTATACTCGAGGAGGGTACCCGCCGCGTGCTCACGCTTAACTTAGCGAAAGCCCTAAAATGGACCAGCGTTCCGTGATGTATTTTCCGTAACGGAATAAGTCGTGTGGCGAAGGCCTTACGGTCTACAACGCTTTACTCAGATCCGCACATCTCCGCTTCGTTATGGTGAAGTTTGAGCCTAAATCATGCTAACTATAACTACATAAATGTCAACGGTAGTGACGGGAAGTTAGCCTGATTAAACGCCAGTAAGCAATTTCTCTCCGGAATAGACATTTTGTAGGGGAAATGAACAGCCCTACGGAGTTCGTGCTTTGAAGGTGTCAGGACTGTCGAGTTAAAGCGTCAGTGAATTATTGCCCATGGATCTAATTTGGATAGGGACAACTGGATCAATATTCATGGAAAAAGATGAAGGAAGAAATTTTAGCAAACTTTTAAATCTATTGTTTTTCATCTAATTTATTGCGTCTTAGTAAAATAACTTAAATGTCAACCTATTAATATAAATTAAATCATAATAATCAACTAAGAGAGGTGCCAGACGGGCGTTGCTGCCGCGGCTGCACCGCCACTGCACCGCGGCGACCAGTGTTGCCGTCAGTGACTTTGATACTGCTGTCATCTAGAGAGTTAGCGAGAAAAAAGGTTTTGTTAGCGATAACCGTTCAATCTCAAGCTGAAGATGAGTAATAACCTTCATACACATTCAGATTTTCTTACAGCCAACCGTGAAATCGGATCGTGTGTAATCGGTGGGTCCATTTTTTTCCTCGCTATCCTTATACTCGTAATAACATCATAAGTCCGAAAGTGTGTTTAAATTTTTGGTTTATCTGAGCAGCGGCAGCCGCGGTAACGCGTCGTCTGGCACCTCCCTAATTCAATATGGTTTTTTTTTTTATGTATGAATTTATTTCTTGATCTGCAATGCTTATTATGCACGCAGTAAAGGTTCTTTAATATCAGAATAATAATAAAAAATAGACCATGGATTTCTTGCAAGTGTCATACCATCTCTTTTATACATTTAATAATGATGATAATTCCAGTGCAATCCTATCATTTTGTTTTCCTTTTCTTGCTAAATGGTTTTTATGGCCCCTGACTATTTTTTTAAAGAATAACCAAGGAGAATGAACGAAACATATATTATCATTGTTTATCTTTTCCAGTTTGAAAAAATGGAATGACCGTACTTTTTCCGCTCGGACGTCAATCCAGTTGTACATTTTACATATTACGTCCATGTTATTATCCAAATTAACGTTTGAAGATGCGAACAATCAATATTCTAACCGTGAAGCAAGGGTGGGGGAGCTAAGGTAGCGTTTACAGGACGTGATGTGACTAGCTTATGAAGCAAATTACCTAAGCATTGTGCTTATATTACTAAAGCGTTTGTCAATGTCCCACTTATACCATTAAAAAAGTAGGGGCGTTTTGTCGAGAATTACAGACATTGAAAGTCGGCTGGTATTATACCTACATAAGGATATTTTAAACGGTTTTATTAAGCTTACTCCGTTTGTTTTCTTCGGTCTCTTCCTGTCAACCGATTGATCTGAAATTTGGTTTACGCCTTTGGTTCTGGTGACAATACAATTATGTATATTCAATATTATTGTAAACCCAAGGGCTACAATTCGCTACAAAATGGCGAATAATCAATTTTTTTGTCAATCCCATCCTTACACAGTATAAAATAAAGTCGCTATTTTCGTTTGTTTGTCTGTATGCTTAAATCTTTAAAACTACGCAACGGATTTTGATGCGGTTTTTTAATGGATAGAGTGATTCAAGAGGAAGGTTTATATGTATAAAAATTTCCGAAATTCCCACGGGAACGGGCACAACGCGGGTAAAACCGCGGGGCGCTGCTAGTATATATATATATGGGTATCAAATGGGCTGGACAATTAGTAGAACAAAGTTTTCATAAACGAAATAAAAAAAACTAAAAATACATTAAAATAAAATTGCTAAAAAACTTTTTTAAGTTAAACGGTTAATGTACTAAAACCTAAAAAACGATAACTCAAATATAAAATCGTGGAGCCTTTGCCTGGAAGATTTCATTACGATGCGCCGTTTAACTATAAAAGCTTTTACCTATTGTATTTCTATAGACGACGGGCATGCTCTAAATCGTTGTATAGCATGGTACCATTCATCATTATGACCAACATGACTCCAACCCTGAATTCGCAAAAAAAAAAAAACTTCTTTTGATCAAAAATTTTCTCATTTGTTAGGCCGTTTTTTGGAACCAACTATGAATATTTTAGAGTAGGTATACAACATCTTTATTACAAGCTAACGAAATGGTATAATACAACGTAGTACTATGTAAAAAAGTGTGGCCAAGATAAGTAAACCAAGTACACAGTGCCTCTGTTTCTGAAGTTTTCATGTAAAATAGTACTTATAAAATTTCGTTCAAAACATTAACATAGCTTACTGAAAGCATGTCCATTGTTTAAATGACGTAACAATTCAAATATCTGATCGATATTTCGATTTATTTGTTGTTACATGTAAAATGTGTACATCTACGTATTACAAGTTAACATTGTAGTTTACGATTTTCCACACTCGCCGTTGCAATTTTATACTTGTTAAAAATCACGAGGGCACACGGTCTTTACATGTATTTAAACCGTTTTTGTGTACATATGAGTGTACGACTGAACGCTCTCCCACACACGCTCTCGCAGACGACTAACGCAATGTGTATTCCGTCCATCAGCCCTAGGACATCCCCTGCTGGACATAGACCTCACCTTTGTATCTTTAATAGGATCGGGTGGAAGCGGCTTACATCCAGCGCGATCCTACGCTCTTGATGAGGTCATCTATCCACCTCGGTTTCCACTCGAAGGGTTTTCGGCCCCATCGGTTATCAGCTCTCCGTACTATATGCCCTGTCCACTGCCGTTTCAACTTTCCAATCAGCTAGGCTAAATCAGTAACTTCGGTTCTACCACCCAGGTGTGCTCATTATTTGTAACGACAACTCGCATACGTACCATTACAAGTATGCGCAGTGCACACTGTAATGCTCTTTGCTTTATCTGAAAAGCAAAATCACAAAGCGATTGCTCTCGGTGAGCGACCACCTTAATTGTAGAGAGTGAAGCCAGTTGTATGATTGTGTGCAGCCAACCTGTCAAAATTGTTCCCAACACGAGGAAATGTGCTTGACTCGGGCTCGTATCCGACGCGCGACGTACTGACGGTTTGCTAACAACAAACACCATGGAAGTAAAAAAGAAGGATGCTAAATTGAAAATCTGTGATCAAATCAGTCTGCAAAAACAAAAAATGATTTTAGAATCACGTTTAGAATTTGCAGCCATGATTACTGCAAAATGACGTCCAAAACACATAATAGCTACTAAGTAAGTAATAAACGAGATAACATTAAGTATCGTATTTGCAATGGCGGACAAATATAGTGAACAACCAGCGACAAATGGTTTCTCCAATGGAAGCTCGTGTGATATACTTCATCATCATCATCCGCAGCCTTCTCAATACCACTTCTAGGCATAAGCCTCTCTCCTACGGTGCCATTTGTCTCGGTCCTGTGCCAATCGTGTCCAAGTTCGAGATATACTTAACGCTCTACAAAAACGAAATAAGGAAACTTAAGATATTTACACGTTTGTTTCTCAGAACTAGCACATATTACATGAAAAGCAAGTGGATTATCCATAGAACAATGGAGATCTAGATATGATCCAAACGCCAACGGCGACGGTCAATTGACTGAAGCTTGAATATCAACTTTGAGTTTGACTATCCCTACTTAAGTATAGGTAACTAGTTTATATTCTACGATACGACTACACCAATAGTGCAGAAAAGACACTCACAAAGAGTACTCACACTACCAGAAGTTATTACGGCTTAGTAGTGTGACGGGGAAGTAAGGTATTTCTCAATACTATTACCTACTTTATTCTGTCCAAAGACGAAAAGCTTTTTGTTTAGCAAATATGATTGCTCTTCGCAAAAGCTTAAGAAAATCCTGCGTGTGAACATAAATCGTGTACATCGGATGGCAGCTCTTCCCTTGTCAATTAGGCTTGCCATGTCGAAGGTGGAGTACAATAAACATTTCAGATAGCGATGGCGTCGCCGCTTCCTATGAAATTGTATTCTTTGAGAGATAAATAAATTTGCGCGGAGAATATTCGATTTTATTTTTGTATTGGGAATTAGGTAGATATACTCTTATATAGGTAGTAACGTAGTTGCTCTATTGTTACATGTTTTTAGCTGTTGTTGTACATGCTTACATTGTTCCATGTATGCTGCAGTATGGAACGGAGATCTGGGGCCGCGCCGCGGACTGGTTGCGGCATTTAGAATGCAGAAACGCGCCGTCCGAATGATTGCTAGGATCCCCCAGGATGTATCTGCCCGTCCACACTTTAGAAGGTTGGGTATCCTTACGTTGCCGTCGCTTGTAATGTTTGAGGTGGCGGTATATGTGAGGATGAATCTGGCCTTGTACTCTATGCGAGATCGTAAACGGACCAACAAGAGGTATCTTGAAACCGTATCTCACACACTGGAAAAGTCCACAAAGATTACACATGGTATGGGACCAAAAGTCTATAATTTGTTGCCTGATAGTGTTACTGACGCACCTAGCTTAATTTCTTTCAAAGCCCGCCTAAAACGCTGGCTTTTCGAGGAGACATTTTATGATTTTGACATAAAATGTACATACAATAAACGATAGGTTTATTGTTTATACATATATTGTGTTTATCAAATGTTTATTATTTTTACAATGATGTAATTTTAGTTGTATTTTATTTTTAAAGGCTTGTTTTAATTTTATTTTATTACCGTGTCAAAATTAATTTATTTAATATGATTTGACTGTTGACATTTTTAATTATCAATGTGTATGTAATTCTATAATTTTGAATGTAATTGTTTTTGTGTTAAAACGAACATTATTTGACGTGTAATATTTTTTATGAATAAAATGAATATGAATATGTTTTAGCAAATAGATCACTGTGTTCATCATTAAATAGCGATAACTATGGCGTCAACGGAACGGTTGTGCTCGCACGAAAAAGTGTCACGTGCCGCCTGAGCCGAGCGTACAAGCGAGAGCGAGTAACAAGCGATAGAGAGGCACTAAGCCCGATTACAGAGGCGCCAGCGTAAATTTAATAGCAACGTAAAAAGCGTTCTCTCTATCGAATGCCTAAAGTGAAAAAGAAACAGAACTATGCTATATAGCTAATATAATTACGATGGCGCCTCTGTAATCGGGCTTATTATCGGCCTAAGCGTTCGGCTTGTTTCAGTTGTTTATTCAACAATGTTCTCATATTATGATGTTATCACGTAAAATTGTCATCCGTAACCCGACTTTACAGACAAACAATTTTTTTGTGATTTAGATTCTCGAGAAAATACCTACCTAGCAACCGCCGAAATAAAACGAAATGATTGATGATTTGTATAAGGGACAGCTTATATTTCTTTCACAGTTTTATTGTTAGTCCATATTTTTTTTTTAGTGTTCCGTACTTAAAGGGTAAAACGGGACCCTATTACTAAGACTCCGCTGTCCGTCTGTCTATCTGTCTGTCCGTCTGTCTATCTGTCTGTCAGTCTGTCCGTCTGTTCGTCTGTCCATCTGTCAGTCAGTCAGTCTGTCTGTCTGTCCGTCTGTCCGTCTGTCACCAGGCTGTATCTCATAAACCGTTATAGCTAGAAAGCTGAAATCTTCACAAATGATGTATTTCTGTTGCCGCTATAACATCAAATACTAATAACAGAATAAAATAATATTTAAGGGGGCTCCCATACAACAAACCTGATTTTTTAACCGTTTTTCGCTCGATATTAATAATGGTAATAGGCATAGCAGATACTTGAAATATTAACAGAATATTTAGTTGTATATACAATTCAATAGTAAATAATTAAATTAAAATAAAATCAATATTTAAGGGGGGCTCCCATTCAGTATATACGGAACCCTGCGTGGGCGAGTCCTACTCGTACTTGGCCGATTATTAATTTTTGCCAGCTGCAATACCGTAAGCATGTTAACTTACTGTATTTTATTTAATTTGTTCTATAATATGAATACATTGGTCCCATGGTTAACGTTTATAAAGACGAGTACCATGATATCCTAAAATTTGTATAGTCATCAGTATCCTGAATCAAACATCTTGGCGGCTGTGATGTTATGTAGCTATAGATACAAGCTGCTTATAGCCCAATCCTAGCGCTCGTAGCGTAGTTTGACTAGGTGTTTGTCAGCGATCACCGAAATTAAGCAACGTTCCGCACGGTCAGTTCTTGGATGGGTGACCGCGGGTGGCATTTTCCAACTGAGCGCTACCGTGGCTCGGATGACATGTTAAATTGTAGGCCCCGGTTGTTTTAACCGTTTAGCCATGTCAGAGGCCTTCAGGCGGCCTAAAAACTCTGACACCAGGGTTAGCCACCCGGCCTATGCGAACTTACTTTAGCCCAATCCTGACTGAAGCTCACTTAGTTGTACTTAGTAGTCACGCGATGATTGGGTTATCCGCAGTTTGTAACTAACATCACAACTGCCAAGATGTTTGATTCGATCTTAGTACCTATAATAATGAAGCCGTGATGGTCTAGTGGTAATGACACCCGCCTTACAACCGTTAGGTCTTGGGTTCAAATCCCGGTCCCGTACCAATGAACTCCTTGGAATTTATGTACAGAATTTCACAACAGTGGCTTTTCGGTGAAAGAAAACCTCGTGAAGCAACCTGCATACGTCCGTAGAAGAAATACGATGGTGTATGTGAATCCAACAACCCGCACTGGGCCGTGGTGGATATGGCCCAATCACCCTTCTTGGGTAGGCCTACGTACGTGGACTATTAAAAAAAAGGCTGGTACAGATAGTATAATAATTACGTCCGTCATCTAGAGACACACTCGTACCTACTTAAGAGTATACAGGGTTATTTCTAATCAATTAGCATCCTTTTAGGGGCTTATTCTGTACATCAAAACTAACAACTGTTGTTCTGCGACTTTTGTTAAAACTCAAAAAAAAACAGCTGTTCCATACATTTTGTCGCGGGTAAACGATATTTTTCTATGGAGCGACAAAAATTTTTTTGGGTTTTGACAAAAGTTGCAGAACAAAAGTTGTTAGTTTTGAAGCACAGAATAAGCCCCTAAAAGGATGCTAATTGATTAGAAATAAACCTGTATACACAGACTGTATAGTTAGAAACTCATAGCAGCTATTCGACAACCCAGAGCTTCTGTAAAGGCTATTTAAGGATTAGAGCCATATTAGAGCTATGTACGTCTTGTTATGTATGAACATACTCATTACGGTCTAAACCCTGACCACATAGGAGACGGCCATACAAGAATGAAATCGTTGTGACGTCCACTTCCCCTTATGAAGGCTTATACTCGGATCAAAGAATGGAGATACTCAACTTCGTTTAATGGGTACAATAGGTACTTAAAGCATTTTTCATCCCATTTATTCGAAAAGGAATTGGTTCGCCTTTAAGTGCACCCAAAAGTGGTGTTTTCTATAAGGAACTTTAAGTAATGAGTTTTTAACCCTCTTTATAAGAGCTCCGCAAATATCTTAGCCGCGCACTTTTTGAATTTGGAACATGTTAGTGTTCAGCGCCAAAGAAATCGAACGCAAATATTGTTAAGTAGTCGTTTTATTTTTTAAAATATTATTTTGCTCCCTTGTGATGCAACCTACTATTTTTTCATCGAACTGAACGAGTATTTTTTAAAGTTCTGTAGTAAAACAAAAATCCTTCATAACTTTGTTGTGTTCCGTTTGTCCCCATGTCAGAAAGCCTTATAACTTCCACATTTATGAACCAAATTGCGTGCACATCTCAACTTTTATTACTTAACTGATAATCCGTTGTAGCAGATTTAAAATAGCCGTGATTACATTCCATAAGAAGTGTTTAAATAATATCTCTGCGCTTTTCTAATTCTTCTACAATCCCATAAGTCGCCTGTTACATAATATGGCGCGTGCTTAGCGCCGTCCGTCGGGAGCTCGCAGCGATAAAGCACGTGGTCTACGCCTTATAGGGCCGGCTGCCATTGAACTCGAGTTATTGGTACTATCAAGTACTACCAGCGCCATCAAATCAACCATTAAATCACTAGCTCCGAATGTACATACAAGTTCATCCATTCGTCCATCCACCAGGTCGTAAGACATTCTCTGCTGAACCTATGCTTCCTCTATGGATTTCCAATAAGGCCGGTTGGAAGCGGCTCGCATCCAGCCCGTTATCTTAATAATATCGTTAGTCCACCTAGTCGGTGGACGTACTACGCTGCTGTTACTGGTCCGTGGTCTCCATTCGAGAACATGACGTCCTCATCGGTCGTCACCCATTCTTCAAACTATGTGCGCTGTCCACTGCCATTTTAACTTGTTAATCCTCTAGACTATGTCGGTTACGTAGTTTCGTTTGGGAATCTCGTCATTCCTGATTCGATCTCACAGGGAAATTCCGAGCATAGCCCTCTCCATAGCATACAAGATGGGTTTATTTTATCTAAAAATGCTAATGCCAAAACATACACTACAACAGACACTACATATTTTGTTCAATTCGTGCAAAATGATTAATCAGTTCGGTTTAGAAAGCTGCAGTAATAAATAATATTATCTGAATCAAATTGTCACGACCTATGCTCCATGTGATTCCAAAGAACTTCTTAAACATTTTAATGTTTACACTTCTTTAATTCAACTAAAATCCCATAAGGTGCCATATAAAGTACTACTTTTGTAACATAATATGGCGCGTGCTTAGCGCCGTCCGTCAGACGTTGCCCGAAGCGATAGAGCACGTGGCGCGCACCTTATAGGGGGCTGCCATTGAACTCGACTTGGTACTATTTGGTACTACCGGCGCCATCAAATCGATCATTAAATCACCTCCGACTGTTTACAGGGTTATTTCTAATCAATGAGCATCCATTTAGGGGCTTATTCTATACATCAAATCTAACAACTTTTGTTTTGCAACTTTTGTCAAAACTCAAAATAAAATTTGTTGTTCCATAGAAAAATGTCGTTCACTCGCGACAAAATGTATGGAGCAGCTGATTTTTTTTTGAGTACTGATAAAAGTCGCAAAACAAAAGTCGTTAGTTTAGATGTATAGAACAAGCCCCTAAAAGGATGCTAATTGATTAGAAATAACCCTGTATAAAGGTTTTAAGATTCCTTAAAATGATAATGCCAAAACATACGATACAACATAATTATACTACACTTGCTTTTGGCCGCAGCTTCGCCCGTGTGGTTTTCAATTTTTGCACTATCCCATGGGAACATTTTATTTTTTTAAAACAATATTGTTAAGAGGAAAGATTTGATTGTTTGTTTGCATTGAATAGGCTCTGAAACTACTGAACCGATTTGAAAAAAATCTGTTACTAATGAAAAGCTACACTATCTCCGGATGACATAGGCTATATTATATTTTCAAAAAAAATAGGGATCATTACTAAAACTCCCATACCTACATTACGTGGTATGTATATAGGCACAATATTTATAAAATCTGTCTTCTTTGGTAAATCACACCCGGGCAAAAGGCAAAGGGGTGGTCAGCTAGTCCGGAATAAAAAGTAGCCCATGTCACTTTCTGTCTTTTATACTATGTCCGTGCCAAAAATCAAATCAATCCGTTGGTTTGATCAAACCAACAAACCAATAAACTGACAAACACGCTTTCGTATGTACTCGTATAATATTAGTAAGGATAGTGTTACTACATATAATATATATGGTACTACCGGCGCCATCAAATCGATCATTAAATCAGCCTGTACTTTAGAATAGTTAGAATCAAACTTAATGCCATCTGTGAATACAATGCAAGTTGATGACGTCATTTCTTTGTTAAACGCTTGGTTAAACGCAATTTGACAATTCACCTGCCAGTATTTTGTCTCTCCCGGTCTCATTTGACACAAATTCGTCTAAATATCACGAAACTTTTTTAAGACGTCGTTACGACGAGGAACGTTATTCTAGGGTAATGGTATCTAACAGTATTCCGTCTTCATACAAACGGTCGGAACGCAAATCATACCTACGCGGTTCGGAGTTCGGTAGGTATACACTCGGTACGCCAACAGCCGCAGATGCGCCGTAGCCGCGTGGTGACGAACGAACGTGTGGGTTTGTAATCAGTAAGGGTGCGATTTATCAACCAGGCGGGCAGCCCTAGCGCATGTTACGTACTGCGTGGCCACTTGGAGCTGTAGATATTTAAATCAAGGACAGGGTTGAGTCACAATACTGTTAGGTACGTCGTTACGCCAAGGAGCGTAATTCTGTTACTGCTGTGTAGGCAGTTTTATAGCCAGAGTTTCAGTTTTACAATACCTCTGAAATTTTAAATCTCAGTGAATTGCAACAAAATTTTACGGAAGCGGGAATTGTCTTTTGTAGAACTTCGAGATCTTATTAAATGTTTTTTTCGCCAAGACGGAAGTCATTGATAAGAAACTTTTATATGTGTTTAAAATTGTTTAAGCAAGATACAGTAACTCTTTTTAAGGTTCCGTACCCAAAGGGGGAAAAATAGGACCCTATTACTAAGACTCCGCTGTCCGTCTGTCTGTCTGTCGCCAGGCTGTACCTCATAAACCGTAATAGCTAGAAAGCTGAAATTTTCACAGTTGATGTATTTCTGTCGCTATAACAACAAATACTACAACCAGAATGAAATTAATATTCAAGGGAGGCTCCCATACAACAAACCTGAATTAACTAACAGTTTAACCGTTTTTCGCTCGATATTAATAATGGTAACAGGTAGATGCTTGAAATATTCACAGAATGTTTAGTTGTATATACAATTCAATAATAAATACATAAATGAAAATAAAATAAATATTTAAGGGGGGCTCCCATACAGTACAGAACCCTGCGTGTACGAGTCCTACTCGTACTTGACCGATTACATATTTTATTGTAATATTGGTTTATTAACAAAGAACTTAAGAGATTAGATCCTGCAACCTATTCTCAAGCAGATAGATGCAAGGCGCTTCTAACTAGTCGTATTGGAAAGTTATAGGAGAGGCCTATGATCAATTAATGTACCTTCTACGGCTGATACTCAACGACGATGAAAAGTCTAAGTAAGTTTCTTTCACACATTCCTTAGATTACGCCAACGTTCCACATCTATTTCAATCATTATTATTTACGAACTAAACAGCTTCCGAGCTAAAGTCCTAAGTTCAGCCATAAAGGTCAGAACACAATGGTGCATAAGTTATTTTATTTGCATGCGCTTTCAAAGGGAATTTCCTACAAACGGTCATTACTGGCCACTGGCCAGTGGTCAGGAGCTCGATGTTGAAACGACAGAAGTGAGTTTTGGAATCGCATACTATAGTGTCCCGGTCGCACTAGCGCCAGTTTTCAAAGTTCGCTCCTACTCTTTTGTGTCTTGTGTGTTGTGATCGAGTAAAAACAAGAGCGAGCATTGAAAGTCTAAGTTGGTGCGAGTGGAATAGCGTACCATGCGATTTAAAAGTCATTTCCAACATTTCTAAACAAAGCTCATGGTAACCGCCCGATAAAAGGTGTAGAGTTTCCCTGCTTCCTGCTACGAACGTGGCAATCATACAAACATTCTCCAAATGGCCAAGCTTTAAATCTCTCGAGAGCATTATTTAGCAACCGCACTTCATTGTTAACTCGAAACTGGGTCGCCAATAAAAACACCGACTTTTTGCATTAAAAAGTAATAAATTCGCGATAGGTTTCTGTTTTGTTCGCCAAAAGCTTTTTTCGATATGTGTAGACTGAATTCTCATCAATCGAAATTTCTGCTGCTTATATCGACTTCTTCGACTTACGCAACTCATTTTCGAAGTTACGAGTAGAAGTTTGTGAGCATGGGTTTGGTTCATCTTCAAATATAGATAAAATTGATGTAGGGACCTACGTTCGTATAGTGCGGAGCTTTCACATCATTTCAGAATAGTGTCACGTAAAATATAAGATTGAGCGTCAAACGATGGACGAGGTATTGATGAGAGAAATCATTTTGAAGCGTCGATCACATATTGGTATCCTTAGACCTCATGAGATAGAACATGTCATTTCGATCGAACGAGATCCTAATTTCACATGCTACTTTAAATTACCTTCATGAACGTCAATAATTAAACAATTATCAAAAAACACACATTACCTACACAGAAAATTAATCGTTCGTGTGTTTGGTGCTTAAGGATTAGCTTCCATGAAAAAAATAATTTTACGCTAACTTTATCGACCGCACATAAATTAGATAAATTCAGAAGTACAGAATGCAATAGGCAGAATACCTACACAAAATCGCATTCTGTACTTCTGAATTTGTTTCTGCTGGGTTTGAGGTTTTTTTAGGGTTCCGCACCCAAAGAGTAAAAACGGGACCCTATTACTGAGACTCCGCTGTCCGTCTGTCCGTATGTCTGTCTGTCTCCAGGCTGTATCTCATGAACCACTATATCTAGAAAGCTGAGATTTTCACAGATTATGTATTTCTGTTGCCGCTATAACAACAAATAAACAGAATAAAAATAATATTTAAGGGGGGCTCCCATACAACAAATCTAAATTTGTTGCCGTTTTTCGCTCGATATCAATAATGGTAACAAGTAGATGCTTGAAATATTCACAGAATATTTAGCTGCATGCTTACTTTAATAATAAATAATTAAATAAAATAAATATTTAAGGGGTACAGTACGAAGCCCTTCGTGCGCGAGTCCGACTCGTACTTGGCAGATTATTTTACTCATAGGTGACAAACAGTGTAGGCTTCTCTCTATTTATTTTCTAGTGACTTCATTTTATCATTACAAACAGTTAAATATACGGGATTTGTGGTGTATGAGCATTGCCTACATGTAATCGTATCCAGCGCGCCAGGTGATGATTAGACTCCTCTCTAGAGATCTTTATTCGTACCTAATGCAGGCGTGACTGGCGAGAATCGTCGATATTTGCAGATGACACCCACTCGAGTATGGCCAGACCCGACGGAGTGGGACGTTGAGTGTCTCTGAGTGATTTCATCGCTATAAAGCATTGAATATTCGTCAATGACCTCCCAAAAACGGCCCAAAAATTAGCCACCAAGTAAAGGGTTTGGCTAATTTTGATTGAAAGTTTCAAAGATTCTGTGCGTGCTTGTAATGACTTTTGAAATCGGATCCAGACTAAAATATTATAAAACAATGTTTCATATTATACTTTAAATTACAAACAACTTTTAATGAGGGACCTACCACAAAACTCGAATAGGAAAATGCTAAAAGTTTATTGACTCAATGGGTGGAACACTTGATTTTTTTCGCGTATTCGTCTTTAGGTCTCATTTTAAAAAATGTACAGAATAATAATTATATCTACTTCTAAAAGTTCCTTCCATATGCAAAGCAACAGTTCGTATACTAATGTAAGTTATGTAAATGTTTATACGTCTAAATAACGACAGATTGTATAGCGCGCCTACTATACTTATACGAGTATCTACACCACCTATTCAACTGTGAAATGCCGAATTCAGCCAATCAATGTGGTTAGCTCAAGTGTGCCATGCATTTCCAATTTCGATATTATTACGTTGCGCATGATTATACTACTCATAAGCATAAGCATACCTGTATAATACTTATCACCTAATACTTATTGAATAATAATTATTTTATTTCCAAAAATGGCATAACGGACTTCAACCGTGTAAAGAATTCGAAAACTCGTAGTTCCCACGGGTCGATGTAGTAATTTTCACATTATTCTTGATTTATCAAAAATGGCTCAGCCGATTTTCATAAAAATTAAAAGGGGCCACCTCTGGTTAGATAAATCTAACCAGAAATCCAAACGAAAAAGAAAAGAGAAAATATCGATGAACATACACAAAAAAATACATACAGACGAACATAGTACTTCCTCCTTTTTGGAAGTCGGTAAAAAACACCCCTCTTATCACATATTGAAAGTTACGGAAGTTTTATAATATAACTTTATCACGGCTGCGTCTGTCATTTTATTACAACTAAGATAATAACGTGCAGAGCCAGCGATTCGGAATCGTTTCCAACTCATAAAATTTATACATTCGCCACACTCTGAAGGTTCATTAAATCCTTATCATTCCCATCTTACCTTCCGAGCTGTCATTAAATAATCCCGTTAACTGAAGGGTGGCTCGGCTCGGTTGGCGGGACCGAACGCAAGAGCAAGCGTGTATGCGGGCGTTTTTATAAAATAATATTTTATTTTAGGTATACCTACGTGACGGGTTTAAGTGTTGGAAATTTTAGATTTCATACAAATTAGTGGGGAATCAGATCAGAATCAAATAATACGAGTATGTGATGAATTTGCTTTTCAAAATGCACACTGCGCAGACCTTGAAAACATTCATTAACTTTCAATCAAAAATATTTTTCATGGATGGATTAGCTGTTTTTATTTTGTTACTTCGGGGTTGGTCCTATAATGTCCAATACAAGCTTTGCTACTCGTATGTGTAGGTTTTTGACCGACAAACCGGAGAAGGTACCTACTCAATTCGACGCGTACATATATATATATATATATATTTATGTGTAACTACGCATAACTTTTTTCGTAGTAATCCGATTCCAATAATTATTTTTTTATTGGAAAGAGTATACTTCAAAATTGGTTTCACTCAAGTTTTATCAAAATCGGGTGAGCCATTTTTGATAAATCAACAATAATGTGAAAAATTCTACATCGATCCGTGCGAAATATTCGCGAATTCTGTACACGGGTAAAGTCAGTCATGCTACGAGTATGTTTTGCTAAAAACAATTATATGTTGTAACTATCTTGAAACCACTAGCCGCAAACTTAGTATTTAAACAGTTGTTTATGCGACAGAAACAAAATATGGCCATTGACTCTCGACAAGATATGATATAGATAAGATATGTAATAGCCGATATTTTGTTTTACTTCATAACAGAGCTTATTTTTCGAGGGCATGACGCGTTTTGCGATGCGATCGGCGTTTTCTTTTGGACACATTAGGTCATCACTATCGTTTAAAAAACTGCATCTCCAAATTATTACTTACTTAGTAATCTGAACGCTAAGTATGTTGTATACGGTTTGATATAATGATTTGTCTGACTTCTTTTTCTAGTCGTAAATGAACATTTAACGGAGTGATAAAACAAATCTTTGCAGTAAGTAACTCTCAAACTTTCGCGAAGTGGAAATTTCCACAGTGTTATAACATAAAATTCAAATTCTTACTCATTATGTTTCGAGCAAATAACTACAGAACCATTGTCCTTATGTGATCGAAGTAAAAAAATGTCCGAGCGCCGTCATACATACCGGACTCAGTTATTTACATTAAACAATTCACAATGACCGGTTTTCTCGAATCTCGACGTTATGTCACCTAGTTAGTGCTTGTAATCGAACACAGGCATCGCGCAGCGTTGTAGTCGGCTTGCAATCGCCTTACGACTAACTAAAAAGCCTGCCAAAAGGGTTTTGGCTCGGACCCTTTTTTTACACGATTGATATCTATAGATATTTGCTCGAAGTCTTTTAATATCTTAGGTTACACATAGACTCTGACTTATATTATTGTCAGAGGAAGACCTGACGAACATACGAAAAATATATATACATCTTAGGTTATACATTTTCCTGTATATCTCCTCTCTGTATATCCGTGTAGTCTTCAGCGTCTATGACTTGACTTAGACTTCACGTGGACCAAGAAAACCCGTCTGTGAGCTCCCGAAGCAGCTGTCCAACAAAACATTAACGACTGAACGATCCAATCCGAAAAACAGCGAACTGACGAATGATTTTAGACGTCTTATAATTAAAGTCAGTAAAGCTCTGACAGTACGGTATAAGGTAAAAAAAGCGGTGTAGATCATACGTTTTCCAAGCCGCATATTAGCGTTTATGACTTGAGCCTTGCGTAAAGTGCACGTGCACCCAAGGAACCGGTTCGTCGCGACGGAGCCGTCAGCGTCGGCTCCCGGGGCAGTTATCCAACAAAATTCCTCTGATGACTAAGCGATTTGTTATATCCGATCCGAAATACAACAAACTTTAGACAACTTATATTGAGAAAGACAAAGCTCTGACAATAGGTACGGTACAAGCCAAAAGAAGCAATTTAGACCAAACGTTTACCAAGCTTGTCAGCGTTCATGTCTTGAGCCTAGCCTAAAGTGCACGAGCACCGAAGAAACCGGCTCTGCCAGCTTCCGGAGTAGCTATGCAACAAAACTCCTCTGATGACTAAGCGATTTGTTTTGTCCGATCCAAAATACAACTAACTGAGGCGCGAGTTTTACACGTCTTGTAATGAGGAAGTGGGCTAGCCGTGGTGGCCTAGTGACATATAACATGTCGAGTCAAAGGTGAAGTTTGCTACAAGGTGCGCAAAACCCACAATGCGCAGTAGCAAATTCCTATGGGTGAGGCATTCCTCACCCCCGCTAACATAGCAAGAAAAAGTAGAGGAGAATCAACATTCAGACAGACGAAAGTTAAATTGTCAAGCCAAAACTGAGACTCTCTCTCATTTCGTTCGCTCGGTCAATTAGACAATTAATTAATCGAACTTTCATTAAAGGTAACAGTTTTTAAAAAATCACTGGATGAAAACTCAAGGTAATAAAATCGGCTAGTTTCTGTATAACTAGTTACAAATCGACAAGAATACTGCATCACTACATAGTATAAAACAAAGTCGCTTCCTACTGTCTCTCTGTCCCTATATATGCTTAGATATTAAAAACGACGTAACAGATTTTGATGTTTTTTTTAAATACATAAAGTGATTCAAGAGGTTGATTTATATGTATAATACATGCACCCGTGCGAAGCCAGGCGGGTCGCTAATTACTCTACGAAGCGAGCTCTAGAAGATACGTCTAATTCGCTGCCTAAATTCAAACACTGAAACCAAACTTTATCCACAAAATAGACGAAACCGGTTCGTTTCGGAGTGGTTAAATCATTTCCGGGCCTGCCGCAGTCCGATCCAATATTAATTCTCAAAACTGAATTTCAGAATAGGTAATGTAGCGAATTTTCACTTTATAGCAACGTGACTCATTTCAATGGGGACCGCTTCTAAGGCATTCGAGGGCTTTAGATGCTTTATTAAGTTAATTAATAAATTATGTAGAGGGGAAACATGACAAGCATTGACCTGTTTTACGAACTACCATATTTGTCCGTTGTAAAGTTTATATTCTACACTGGTGTCAGTTTTTGCCGCTTGCAGGGCTGTGACACGGTTGATAACTACAACCGAAAACCACAATTAAATGTGTCATCCAAATCACGGCCGCGCTCAGTTGGAAATGCCATTTGCAAATACTCATCCGAAAACTGACCGTGCCGAACGTTGTTTTACTTTGAAAGTTTGTGTCAGTCAAATGGCGCATGTGAATTGCAAATCCACGAACCTGCATCGGGCTAGCATTGTGGATACGGCCCAATCACCTTTTGTGGGGTTTATTGTAGACCTTTGTTCAGCAGTAGAGTATAAGAAAACCGGTACAATTCTAATCAATTAGGATCTAGGGGCTTATTCTGTACATCAAAACTAACAATTTTTGTTCTGCAACTTTTGTCAAAACTAAAAAAAACAGCTGTTCCAAATATTTTGTCGCGGGTGAACGATATTTTTCTATGGAACAACAAAAAATTTTTTGTTTTGACAAAAGTCGCCGAACAAAAGTTGTTAGTTTTAATTTACAGAATAAGCCCCTAAGAGGATGTTAATTAATTAGAAATAACTCAGTGTAGGTATAATATAACGAGTAAGACTTCTGAACTACAATTTCAAGCAAGAATTTCTAAGAATTTTACTCTACACAGGCAATTTTAATCTTTCGTTTCATCTTCACACCCTAATGAAGAATGGATCAGATGGAAATTTGAATTTACATTCTAATTTCCATCTGAGCCAAAGACCAGGGTCTCATTAACCGTAGGAGATGGTCGGCATTCGGTAATTATGTGCGTTTTCGAGCCTGCCGACTAATTTGGTTTGCAGTAACCGAGGAAGGAGTATACTTGACACTGCGTCTAATCCTGGCCAAATTAAATTTATAACACTCCATTATTTCTTTGAAAGGAACCCTTTCAAGGCCTTTTCAATTTTTGATAGGTGTGTGTGACTTTCTAATCTATTCATAATACTTTTATACCGAGCGGGCGAAGAGTATTTGGATGAGATGCTCAATTACTTTATCAGACGGATAGCATAGTAATGCTATTTCGTTCACACTAACATAGGTTTTCATAGCTCGCTCCTGCTCATACGCGGTCTCGTGACCATTTGCAGACGTATGCTCCTAGAGGACTATCGGTTTGAAATAGAGTCCCAGGTTATAAAAATTTCGTAGCATCTGACTGGTATTTCACCACAAAAATGAACATTAATATGGACATATTTATCTTGAATCTGACTGAATAATTAATTGAAAAAAAGTACAAATTCTTTTTCGATCTATTTTATGAAATTAAGCGATTTAACGTCGAAAAAAATTTATTGTTTTTTGATAAACGAATGCACAAATATTTGTATAAAATTAACATTAATAGGTCATTATTTATATTATTTCAGCATAATATTCAATCCCTATCAAGTTCATTTGTGTAATAATTACTGACAACAAATGTATCCTGTTTTGTACTGCGCTATAACTAAAATAAAATAAGCAAATTAAATATAATGAGTCCACAAAGCACTTTGTCTAATATCAAGTTGCCTGGTAGCAGGACTATAATTAACATAGATACTGCATAACTGAGCTTTCTGCGGTGAGTAAACAAACAAATTTTCTACAGAAAACGTGCTTGTGGTGACATTAAGGGCTTTGTAGCCGCCAAGCTCCATCTCGCTCCCGCTAGATGACTATTGAATAAAACCACTCGTACAGCTTATTACATCTCTTCGAGTCTTGTTCAATTTGTCAGAGCTATTATATGTATCGAGTACCGCCCTCCCAAAGAGGTCTAGAGGGAGGTCTTTTATACCCGGATTGGGAGTCATTTTAGTGTAGTAAAACATCACACACCGCTATACATACATACCTACATCGAAGCATACATTTCAAAATACAGTGATAGGTGGGAGCACATGAATTTATAAATGGATTCTACTCCAAACTAAGCATAGGTAGCTTGTATAATTTGGATATGGCTGTCAGAGACTGACATAGTACATACATAAATAGTGGGTGTACCGGTTGTGGCCATTTGGTGTCAAAATTATTGCATTAATGATAATTTGTTAACAATGTTGTGTGAATCTAAATGTTTGAAAATTTCTTTAAAAATATTATTTTAACATAAAATTGTCTTATCAATCCTTAAAACTCAAAGTGGCCACAAATGGTACTAAGATTACCACAACCGGTGCGTCTACCTTACCTACACATTTCTAAATACATGCCTACTTATATTGAAAATAACATTCAGACACGAAGTCGAACCCACGCCTCTTTGGTCCAGGAGTCAGGTTTACTAACCCCTGAGCCACCGAGGCAGTCGAATAGATCGAGACGACATGTCCTATCTTACGAGACCTGTGTTCTCTCCCCATTGACTTATTAATGTAGAGCGGGCGGCTCCTACCTCCAGCCGGCCGACCGCTTGTAGACCAAGAGCTAAATGCAGCTCATATTACAAATTATTCCCAAACCGAGAGCACTTACTCGGGCATTATACGCAGCCTCAGCTGCTCTAATTGATCTAATTTATTCATACACACATTGTATAGATATTATACTAAACAGAAGGTATTCAACCATTCACTCTAAATTCTTAATGCATTGGGGCGCTCATTTCTGATTGCGTCAGGTGCAAAGGTGTAAACTACTATTGTTTTTAATAATAGCTAGACAGTTAGAAATCAATTTAGTTAATTCGTGAATATGCTTTAAATAGTATTTACAAAACCGAAGACCCTCTAAAGAGCTTTCTTTTAAAACCAACATTATTTTAATGTACATATTTTTTTATGTTCACTGTAAATTGGTGAAGTTAAATAAATACAGGATGTTCATTTAGGCGACTACTATATTCAAGAATAACATTATACTCATTATTTTAACCAACATGTACTGTAATTAACCAAACCACACATACACACACCTCAAACTTATAACCCCATATTTTTCCAAGGTTAAAACAGTCAAATTTAGCTGATTTTCTCTTTATGCTACATGCCAAGTGTTCTATATTTGACAAACGTTAGGACGCCCACGCCTGGAGGCTTCCAAAACACCGACCTATACAAACACGTCAGTATTTTGTTCTGACTGTAATATACAAACGAATAAGCTTCTGGCTAGCCGAAGTATAAGTAAATACACGTGCGCAGGCCAGTAGAGGTGTGGAGACAAAGGATATAAAATGAAATTATGTACCTACTAGCTTTTGCCCGCGGCTTCGCCCGCATGATATTTCGAGGCCCTACCTTACCACCCTTAATAAAGAAGGTGGAAAATAAAAATAAAAAACATTCGATTTCACATTTGTTCGATTCGACAGTTCTTTTATTTTTTCGCGTATTTCTTGGAGCGCACCGCTAGAATAGCTCGTAGATGGCATAATTTTTCCTACTTACTTAACACTTATTGTTATAATATGGAAAATTTACGCACTATCATAATAATTTATAGCCTATGATATAATTATAAGCTATATAATATAATTGCAAAGTTTCATCTCAATCCGTTCAGTAGTTTTTGCATGAAAGAGTAAAAAACATCCATCCATCCATCCTTACAAACTTTCACGTTTATAATATTAGTAGGATAGGATACAAAGTTTTGGTTGTGGCACGGTAATATAGTCGGAACAAGTTATTGGTTACTAAAATAACTCAAGTAAAGCCGTGGGCTAAAGCTAGTAATAAATATGCATATTATAACATCTGTGAGTCATATGAATCACTTTTAAGTTATAAATGCAACTTTAGTTTACCCATCAGCATGTTCACCATAAATTAAACAAAATAGCATTTTATTTTCTATTGTGTGGTAAGTAGTTCATATTTTTAAATATACAATTTAAATAAATCAGCTTAGGAAAGACATCAACGCACGCGTCGCTCTCGTCGAGTTGAATTAAACAATGTTGAAGCACTAATTAAAAAGCAACAGAGATAAAACTATCTTCAGTATAGCTAAAGGATGTGAACTTCAGTTCATATTATTCTGTACGTGGGTTAGTAGTAGTAACAAAAAGCTATGGAAAGTTGACGCCTGTGAAAAGTAAGACTTCTATCAAATTCGTTAAAATTTAAGTTATTTTCATTCGTTGTGTACCAAAGTAAGTTCGTATAGGCCGGGTGGCTATCCCTGGTGTCAGAGTTTTTAGGCCGCCTGAAGGCCTCTGACATGGCTTAATGGTTAAACATCCGACACATACAATTTAATGTGTCATACGATCCACGGTAGCGCTCATTTAAAAAATGCTACCCGCGGACACCCATCCAAATACTGACCGTGCGGAACGCTGCTTAATTTCGATGATCGCTGACAAACACCTAGTCAAACTACGCTACGAGCGCTTTGTGAATGCTGAATTGTTAAGCCCCACTTCAGTTCTAGATAACTGAACTATCTTCATTATTATTTATCTAAAATACATTATAGTATTGTCATTTTATAAATATACGAAAATTTTATTAAAAGCGCTATTAACTTGACTTCTATAACTTCCCAGCAATTTTATCTACCTATAAGTATTAGTCTTATCATCAATTTTCATACCAGTTTTCAAAATAATCAATTTGTATGGCCACGGCTGCACTTTCTGCGCAATATTTGCAAAAAAAAAAAAAACGTTTTTTTAAATATTTTTAACAGTCCATATTTTTGTGAGTATTCTGTAGCACTCCCAATGTTGGGACTGCAAGTACGAGTAAGTAGATAACTATGAGATGAGCGTGAAGCGTAGTTTATTGTTTGAGTGACACCGAAGATCTCTATTTTAACACGGCGATTTTGCTATTGTCTGGCCAGATGTTGGTTTTCGCCTACAGGTTACATTTTTCAACGAATCTCGAAGGACCTTAGTACTCAAGTGCAATATATTAATAGAATTATTTCGTCGTCAGCGATGTTTGATAGAAGTATTTCCCTGAAAAAAGTGGAACACCGCGCTATGTATCAGCCAATTTCGATAATGTTTGGCAAGATTGTTGATTGATTGTTTGGGATGATGAGGAATTTATTTATCTTGTAATTTTAGTGCGCGATTAGTCTCGTGGTATATAATACATAATCAGTTGAGTATTATATAATTAATTAATACATAATCACTTTTGTTCTACGTCTTTTAATAATTCTCAAAAAAAAGTTGTTGTTCCACAGAAAAATATCATTCACCGTCGACAAAATGTAATAAACAGTTTTTTTTGAGTTTAGACAAAAGTCGCAGAACAAAAGTTGTTAGTTTTGATGTACAGAATAAGCCCCTGAAAGGATGCTAATCGGTTAGAAATAACCCTGTATAGGCTTATAAAGAATCGCGAGGTATAGTGTTCGGAGAACCGCTAGTTTATCAAGTTATCTCTCTGCCTTCTCTAGTCAGTGGCGGGTTATTTCGAGTCGAGAACCGCTGGGGAGCAGTTGTGTGACGAGATTTTTTGTTATAACTCGGCTCGTCCTGCCGACGTAATGAGGAGCCGTGCACGTAACTCTTGATTGTACCCTCTATAATGCACGTAAGGAGATGGGATTGAATATTTCATACAGTTTGGGACGCTTTGTCCAAGAGATGGAGTTTTCTGAACTCGTTCACGTTGTGAAAACGGGTTTGACTGCTTGTCTAGCAGATATGAGATGTGGTTATGAGCTGTGTGAAGAAGTTCAGGGTTAAGTATTGAAGGTGGATACGTTTGCTAGCTGTTGAAAGTGGAGAGAGAAAGATTCTATTAGTTGTTTTTCTTTGCGCTAACTTCACACGATAAGTAGGTACATTATATGTATAGGTATGTAGGTACAGCTTTATCTGTAGGATATGTTAATAGATCTAAAGCTATATTGTATCTCTCTATATCGACGATATTTTATAAGATATCATTGTGAAAGAGACTCACTGGCTAAATACGCGAAAAAATAAGCTGTTCCGAACCAAGACTTTGTTGAATGTTGACAAAATGGGTAACAAGGGATTTTTTGTGATCTTGAGGTTGGTCCCATAGTAAAAAAAGATGATAATTATATAATAATATCTAAGACTATATCCACGGCCTAGAAAACACCTCTTATACTTAGGAAGAATAGACAAAATTAAAAAAAAATATAACTTTAAAATACATTGATTAACATAAACAAAATATACGTGGTAAGTACATGAAAAAATGTATAAAGAGAAAACTTATGTTTATTGATGGTTTTATACAATGTTAAATAAACAGCGGTTCCCGCACTACGCTTCGCTTGTACCGCAGGAAACCTGATCCGATCGTTTAAATCGTTGAAATGTAATATTCACATTTAATATATTTAACACCACTTTTAGAATTTACAAGTAAGAAAAATAAAAATTACAATAAATGATAAAGCTAAGCATAACCTACTCGTATTAATTTACTACTCTCTGAAAACAAGTAGCATTACATTTAATTTTGCTTGAAAGATTTATGGAACACCATACTTGGACAGTTATCTTTGAATAGTCGGGTGATCGAATGGTCGTTGTACCAAATCATTAAAATGTGCAATACAAACTGACCCTCTTTCTTAGGTGAGACCATAAAAAAGTAACAAGTTACGTGAGACAGAAACTATATATAGAGAAATAATAAGCTACTAGCTCTACCCTCAGGTTTCTACAGGAACAATTAACTATTACCTACTTTTAATTTAAAAAGTAACTATTAAATTAATGTAACCATCAATACAGCACAGTACGGTGCCTGATATGTTGTAAATAGTATAGTATAATAGTACACACACAAGTCACATATATTGACTAAGCTGTAGAGTTTGTGGAGTAAGGGCTTGTAGAGTAAGGCGTGTAGAGTCAGAAGCTTGGCTTTACGTGAGATCTGACAACTTTTTGATAGTGGGAACTGTGACATGGCTTCATTTCACATGAAAATGTTTTTGTTGGATTTCACTTCTTTTTGTAGTTTACTAAGTTATTATCATCCATTTATGCAGTTTATTAAGGAGTAATTTTATCGATTTTCACATCTCTAGCTTCAAAATTTGCGGAAGTCTCATACCAGCTAACCCCTAGTTTTAAAGGTTAGGGGGAGATTTACTAAAAATCTTGAAATACGTGTTTTATTATATTTGTAATACTCTTTATAAATTTTTGGACATCTAGCACCATTCTTTGCAAAAATCATACAAACTTTCATCCCCCAGTTTTAGGGTTTGGGGGTGGTTTATTAAGAATCCTGAAATTATGTTTTATTATCTATTACAACGAGTTCGTATATCCATTTTCTGACTTCTGGCATCAAAAGTTTCGAAAGTGACATACAAATTTTCATCCCCCAATTTTAGGGGTTGGTTATATTTATTAAAAATCCTAAAATACGTGTTTTATTATTTTTAACATGTAGTCTTTATATCAATTTTTAGACTTATAGCATGAACATTTGTGAAAGTCTCATACAAGCTTTCATCCCCTATTATATAGGGTTGGGGGGTAAAAGTTCAAAGTTTTAGATTTTTTCCTTTGTATATGCCTGATAGTCTACCTTGATGTCAAATATCAAGTTTCTAGGTCATCTGGAAATGGGTTAGGTTTTTGATCTATAAGTCAGTGAATCAGTGAGTCAGTGAGTGAATCAGTCAATGAAACCCCGGTTTTTAAACGTTAATATTTCATTAACCGTCAGAGCTAAGTTAATGAAATTTTGTATTGTAGATAAACTAAGGAACTTTAATAAATATGCTAAATTTCATAAATATAAATTAAATAGTTTTCGAGTTATGAAGGGGTCAAAAGTGGCTCGTAATGGTTCGTGTAATATTACACACGTCGCGTCGCCAGTTCCTTTTTCTTAGAGACTTGGCTGAACACGCTTCCGCGTGTCTAGATACATTTTCGGCATAAAAGGCGCAAGTACTCGTATATATGTTAATCCAGGTCATAAACTACCTCCAGATCTAGCTTGGAATAAGTAATAGTGTAGTGTATTTATTGTAGATAGCGCCACGAGCTCTTTGTGTTAGGTGGGGTGTTTCACTCTTCACAGCCGAATAAACAAGTTATTTATTTGCTATTATTTTTAACCGACTAGGTGAAACCCAAAAGGGCGAAGTGTTAATGGAATACAGGTTAAGTTTCTTTCCGTTTCCTCCTACAAATTAAAAGAGCTTTATAATAGTTGCGTAATCCCATTACACAAGGTTATTCAACAAAGGCGTACTAAGCCGAAGGAGGACGATTCAGATCATCAGTATAAGCTACAAAAAGACAGTAGTGTAATTCCGAGTATGGACTATTCTTTTTTTTTCACAAATTTTGGCCCATAGTTATAATTGTTCATAATGATGGCCTCATTGGTGTGAATCACCCCCCTTTGGCTTAGTAAATTTTGTCTAAATAACCCTGTGTAGAAGTCATTATACAGTTGTAAGTTTGAATCTAATTTGTTTTTTGACCGACGAAACGAATGAGGTACTCAATTTGACGCGTATTTTTTTATGTACAACCACGCATAACTTTTTACATAGTGGTCTGATTTTGATAATTATTTTTTTATTGGAAAGAATATACTTCGAAATAGTTTCCAGTTATTTTTTATAGAAAGTCTGCAAAGTCTCGAGCATCGACGTAAGGTAGCGTGTTTATCGGCCTTTTACCGGATCCACTTCGGAGAGTGCGCCCAGGAGTTGCACAATCTGGTCCCACCTGCCCCTTTCTTCTATTGTACGGCTAGACAGACGCGACAGACTTTTATGGTGGACATACCGCGCATTAGAACCAAGCGTTTCGAATCCTCATTCCTCATACGAACAGCCAGAATGTGGAACGCTTTGCCTGGGTCTGTCTTCCCGCTAAAGTACAATGTGGGCGTCTTCAAATCCCGAGTAAATAGGTATCTTCTAGGTAAGCGTGCTACAACCTAGACCGCATATCTGCTTAACATCAGGCAGTATGTGGTCAAACGCAAACCTATTCAGAATAAAAAAAAATATACATCGAATCATGCGAACTATCCGCGAATTCTGTACACGGTTGAAGACGGTCGTGCCATTTTTTGCGAAATATAATTATTATGTACCTTGTTTTTCTCAAAATACATGTTTCTGTATAGTATATTGAATGAACACAACATATCAAGTAAACTATCATCAAATCTAACAACTTACTGAAATGCTTTAGTAAAATAAGAAGAAATCAGAATTAATTAATAGTAGTTTATGCAACTGTCATATAATGAAGGGTATTAAACACGAGTGTGAGTTTATGAAACGAGCGCAGCGAGTTTCATAATAGTAACGAGTGTTTTAATACCCGTGTTATATGCAGTTGCATACACTACTTTATCTTCACTAATAAAAATAAAAAATAAAAACATATTGCGAAACATTAAATTCACGCGTACGTGTATTGTCACAGTGAACTTGGCGCCATTAAAATCTAACCAATGAGAGCGCAGCTGCGCGCGCAGGGTCAATCAGGAGCAAGCGCGCGCTGTTCTTTTTTTATTTCATTGGCACAAGATCTTACCAAAGAGTTTTGTGTATGTAAGTTTAGTAGTTTCGACGAAGTTTTCACGTATAACCCAACTGTTTTCAAAAGCCAGCCTAATATCAAAATTTTATACAACTTGTATGAGGATTTTGACATAAGGCTCGCCAGGTTAATTGGTCGCGTTTTATTGATGTTATAATGAGATTTTACGATATCGATGTGGATATTATAACATCATGTGAAATTGCTTAAATTGAGTGTTTTGTTGTCTGCGCTATAACAGTAGTCATTATAAGTCAAGTATTGGAAACATAAGTAGAATGTTACAACATTAGTGTGGATAAAATGTATTTAACTTTTGATGAGTCATTCTTATCAGGTTAAGTAAATGTTTGGTAAAAGTATGGTGTGAACGTACTCACCTAGGTCATCGGCAGTCTGCGAGAGAGTGTATAAGTAGGTAAATATGCAACTGTTTGATGCATAACCCACTTAGATGACCGACAAAATTTAATAGATTGAATAGGCATGTTGAGGTTGCAGTGACAAGATCTCTGACTTATGGTAGGGTTATCACTGGTCACTGCAACTTAAATACTTAGTCACATGTACAAACTGGGAGCCACTGTGCAAAACTTGTGTTCATTCATCCAATGCATCAGTCATAGCACGTCTACTGCTAGGCATAGATTTCCCCTATCCAATAAGACCGGTTGGAAGCAACTTACTTGAAACATCGACACGAAGAAGATGATGAGCAGAACGGAACGAAGCCATGTTTTGTTTTTCGGTAAGCATAAAAAGCATTTCTGCAATGGGCTTAAGAACTACAACGCTCTTTCAGACTTTGGTAAATTACCGCTAAATTGAAATAAGAACTACATATTTTCAGGAAACATTAATGACAAAATAAAGCTAAACAAAGCCATTACAAAGAATTCCGTCCACGATACAAAACGACACTTAGCATTATTTATTTATAGTAGGTAAATAGTCGATACAAAAAACAAACAAGTACCATCGGACTCGAATTGGCCCGTTTTTATCGTTCAGCAATCAGAAGTTTGTTGTAAAAAGACTTTTACCGCGGAAGAGAAAAAACAGTTGGAAGTGTGAAATGGGCGTGACCCGCGTGCCAAAATTGCATTGCTAGGCTTATTTCTAATACTCTGATATAGATCCACTATATATTATCTACACTATATTGTAAGCGATTCCAGTCATTGTCGCGTGCCATCTGTGCACAAGTAGAAAACTTATATAACTATCTAAATAAATCAATCTTGTCTCTCATCTACTAAATCTACATACATCATCTACAGCTAAAGTAGGCTACAGCATCGCTTTCCATCAAGCGAGTTAGTGGCCAAATGTAGCTTAAGCTGTGTAAAAAAACACTACAAGCTATATTATAAAATGCGGTTCGGTATTTTGGATCTACGAGTAAAATAAAAACAGTTTATCAAAAATTTATGTTTTGTTTGTGTGTATCTTGCAAGATCAAGCTTCCGCACCTAAATCCTCCAAGGTGCGCAGTAAAGATATTTGGTACTTTTTGTTAATATGTTACTAGCAACTCGCCTCTGCTTCGCACAGGTGTATCATACATATAAACCTTCCTCTTGAAATTTCCTATCTACTAAAAAAAACCGCATCAAAATTAGTTGCGTAGTTTTAAAGAAATAAACATACATGGTGACAGATCGCGGGAAGCTACTTTGTTTAATACTACTCGTATGTAGTGATTGGCGACAGTGATTCCGTCATAAATTGTGCACATGGCATTTCCACCTCTTTTTTCTCTTCCGTAGCCCTTGTTCGTTTTATTTCTTAGATCTTTGTCTATACAAGTATCGGTAGCTTCGGGCTATTCGATAATTGCGAACGGTGCCATTCGTCCCTTTCAAACAATAATCATTGTCACAATTATCTTTGGTCTTTGTTTCGGAGATCGTTAAGAATCTGTATAATTTTGGTGAAGCGAGCGAGATATTGAAATGTTTGAGGTTCTGTTTATTTTTGGGCAGTAGAGATCGCTATGATTGGGCTGGTTTGGTGGATAAGACACAATCTGTCTTCTTAGTCATACTATAGTGATAAAATCCTAACTAATATTCTACATAAGAAAGTGTGCTTGTTGATTTGTAACATTTTCTCGCTTTGGATATAGTTTAAAGGTCAGGAATAACGGGAATGCACTCACGTTTATTTTCATAGTCATTACAGTACGAATACAGTTTAGATCGCATTCGGCGATCTTTCTCAAGTTGAGGCGAGTGCTAGTGCGCGATGTCGTCTCGCAATGCACACAAAATATTAAAATACGTGAAAACCACGTTAGTTTCCATAGTAAAATAGGCAACTTTTTATTCCGGAAAAATTAAAAGTTCCTAAAGTACAACATAAAAACCAAAATACCAAAAGAGCGAAGCGGCGAGCAAGAGCTAGTTCTAGAATATCCTAAACGTGAAAGTTTGTAAGGATGGATGGATGGATGTACGGATGTTTGTTACTCTTTTACGCAAAAACTACTGAACGGATTGAGATTAAACTTTGCAATTAAATAGCTTATACATCAGAATAACACATAGGGTATAAATTATAATGGTATTGCGTAAATTTTCCATATTATAACAATAAGTGTTAAATAAGTAGGAAAAAGTCTACCATCATCTTCGAGATATTCTAGCGTGCGCTCTAAGAAATGTCAAAAAAGAACTGTCAAATCAAACAAATATCAAATCGAATTTTTTTGTTTTTTTTAGGAAGGCTGGTAAGGTAGGGCCTCGAAATATCATGCGGGCATAATCTAGTATCAAGTAACTAGAAGTACACCCTGCATAGTACTCATTAACTTTCACCAGCTTACCACAAGTTTTACGCGCGTTTTAGACAATGTTTAACAGTACGAATTGCACGGTTATATAGTGTTTAAAGCGTGATTAAATCTTTTGTAGGCGGATATTATCTCAGATCAGCCGAGTCAAAATGATAATTTCGTACAACAGAGGCGCTTGGCGTCACAATCGTTGGTTATTCATATTCAGTGGGCAATTGTTAAACATGGCGAGGAACAAAAGTAGCATAGCTGTTCATGAGCGACCAAGCCCGAAGCTCTGAGGGTGCGACCCATAAATATCTAGAGATACCTCTGTTGACAATTTGTTCTTGATATAAATATGGAGCCGTTACTAAGTATATAAAAGCTAACGTGAAAAGAAACGTTACGCTAAGACAATTATTTATTGCAAAAAATAGCATGACCGACTTCACTCGTGTTCAGGATTCGCGAATATTTCGCACATTATTATTGATTTATCGAAAATTGCTCAGCCGATTTCAGTAAAAAAATTATGGGACCAATTTCGAAGTATATTCTTTCCAATAAAAAAAAATTGAAATCGGACTACTTTGAAAAAAGTTATGCGTAACACATAAAAAAAATATACGCGTCGAATTGAGTACCTCCTCCGGGTTGGTTCGTCGGTCAAAAAGGACTCCAAAAATGGCAAGATTCTCTTTGAGAATCTGTAGTTTTGTAAAATACAACTAACAAAGAAAAAAACATCGTTTTTAATCGTATTCCAAAAAGGAGGAGGTTCTATGTTCGTCTGTATGTATGTTTTATTTGTGTATGTTCATCAATAATTTCGCCAATTGTGAACCGAATCGAATGATTATTTTTTAGTTCGAAAGGGTATCTCAAGGTGAAATTCAAATGGGACCATTTAAAGTTTAAAGAAATTGGTTGAGCCGTTTTTGAAAAATCAACAATAATTTACATTACAATTTGAGCGAAATATGTATTCGAATGTTGTACACGGTGGAAGGTGGTTTTGCCATTTTTTGCGAAAAATAATTATGAACCTATTAAACCGTCTGAAGGATTTTGACATGGCTAAACGGCTTAAAAACCAGATCTACAATTTAACATGCCATCCGAGCCACAATAACGCTCAGTTGGAAAGGCCACCCGCGGTCACCCATCTCACCCTAGTCAAACTACGCTACGAGCTTCCAATGGTGACGTTTGGAAAAGCCGGACGCTAAATCTATAGATAAATTATCTATGAAAGTGCTTCCGACCCTTAAATTTCAAATAACCGATGCGGAATTCATGGCGTGTATCACTTTGCCTTAATTAATAACGTGAAATGTTAGCTTCGGCTTAAAATATACCTACCAGGTGAAGGTTATGAGCCTTGGATAATGTTGAGATACTCGAATTGTTATTTAATTAAGTAGGTAGTTGGGTTGCCCAGATTTTGTTTTGTTACTAAGCTATAATGGAAGTTAAGTAACGGGCAGTTCGTTCCGTTTTTAGGGTTCCGTACCCGAAGGGTAAAAACGGGACCCTATTACTAAGACTCCGCTGTCCGTCTGTCTGTCTGTCACCAGGCTGTATCGCATAAACTGTTATAGCCTAATAACTGAAATTTTCATGATGATATATTTCTGTTATCGCTATAACAACAGAATATAATTGATATTTAAGGGGGGCTCCCATACAACAAACCTGATTTTTAACTGATTTTCGCTCGATATTAATAATGGTAACAGGTAGATGCTTGAAATATTTACATAATGTTTAGTAGTAGGTAAATACAATTCAATAATAAATAAAATAAATATTTAAAGGGGGCTCCCATACAGTACGGAACCCTGCGTGCGCGCGTCCTACTCGTACTTAGCCGATTATTTTAATGGGTGATCGCGTCTAAATAAAAAAAACATACATACATAGGTGGAGAGTTCCACCTATCAATTTTATTTTCACACATAAATAGATTTCATTGATTTTTTTTTAAGCTTGAGTAAAAACATACACTCTCCACATATCAATTTTACATTCACACATAAATAGATTTCATTGATTTTTTTTAAGCTTGAGACATATACTCGTAATATACTCAAGGCGTTATTATTCTATGTACTCAAGGATCATCATCTTCTTGCTATAATCTACTAGGTAGGGTCGGTACAGCACGTTTCTTTTCGCCACTTCACTCTATCATACGTCATCTCATCATCAACTCCTTTCTCTCGCATATCATCTTTCACACAATTCATGCAAGCTTTTTTGGTCTTCCTTTCCCACTTCAGGCACGTACCATCGTATTTACTTACGAGTAGGTAGTTCTTTCAAGTTCCTTAATTGATAAATTCCGCGGTGGCCCTAATTGTTTATAATAATGATCTGAACAGTCTTTCGACTTAGTACACCCTCTCTGGATGAACGTGTTTTAAGTTATTATTTATCGATGGTAGTCTATTAATCTGTCTTAGTATGTCAAGGGTTAAATACCGTACAACTTTACTGAAACGCAAAGACACTTTAGTCAGAATAGAAACCGCATTATGTAAGTGTTTCACGTTGGGCCGATTAATAACATTTGTTCTACACTACAGTGAGACGCGCCAGCTAATAAATTGAGGGTCGGCCGTGCCATAAATTACCACGGTTTAATTTACACGATCGCCAAATCTATGAGTATAAAACCTAGGATTAGCGCGGCAATTGTCTAGCCCAATTCGGGATTAACTACTTGCACATTCATACATAATCGTGCTATAGGCTGAATCATACAACTGGGCGGATGTGATGTTAAGTACAAGCTGCGGATAACGCAATCCTCGCGCAGCTGTTAAAGTGAGTTTCAGTCAGGATTAGGCAGCAGCTTGTAGCTAACATCACAGCCGCCAAGTAGTATGATTCGGCCTATACTTAGCCGTTTGTTGTCGAGACATTGGTCTGTGGGACTCAAGAGCTCATCTTATATTTTTTTAATAGTTTTTGGGTGTCTGGTGGACGCGACGCGTGACCAAAATGCTAGCGTTTATTTGAGTCAACGTATAATCATTGTCATTCATCGTGGTTGTGCTGTCAGCATGCTGGGCACCACGGATCAGAGAACAAGGTTTCTGATCTGTGCTGGAAACGCTGCCTACTGGAAGTGGGCTTGAGAATTTAGATTATCTTTAGACCCTCAAAGGTCTGAGAATGATCCAATCGCTTATTATGTAGTTAGTTAATAAAACCCTTGTTAAATTTTTGTCGGTGAACACTCCACCATTTAAGGGGATACGGATGCAGTTGCAGATGTCTAATTCGAAGGAAAAGCTTCACAATTACGGATGCGTCCCTGCACTGTACATCTAATTAGGGTTCCGTACCCAAAGTGTAAAAACGGGACCCTATTACTAAGACTACGCTGTCGGTCTGTCTGTCTGCCACCAGGCTGTATCTAATGAACCGTTATAGGTAGAAAGCTGAAATTTTCACAGATGATGTATTTCTGTTGCCGCTATAACAACAAATACTAAAAAAAAAATAAGGAGCGGGGGGTCCCATGCAACCATCCTGAACTTTAGCCGATTTACGCTCGATATTAATAATAGTAACAGGTAGATGCTTGAAATATACACAGAATATTGAGTTGTATATTCACTTCAATTCGTTCCGCACGGTCAGTACTTGGATGGGTGACCGCGGGTGGCATTTTCCAACTGAGTGCTACCGTGGCTCGGATGACACGTTAAATTGTAGGCCCCGGTTGTTTTAACCGTTTAGCCATGTCAGAGGCCTTCAGGCGGCCTAAAAACTCTGACACCAGGACTAGCCACCCGGCCTATACGAACTTACTTACTTTTTAATAATAAATAAAATAAATATTTAAAGGAGGTTCCCATACAGAAAAGAACCCTTTGTGCGCTAGTCCGACTCGTACTTGGCCGATTATATAATTATATTTAAACATCTCGTGTCACAGTGTTGGTTATCGAACTCCTTCAAAACAGCTTGACCGATTACGATAATAACCAAATACCTAAACACCGGCATTTTATAACTTGTTAACTATGTTTTCTACAACCAATATACAATATTTATGAGCACGGGCTCTTTCGGCATAGTGCTCCTCACTCCGACTATAATACAATTACGGTAAGCCAATTTAAAATGCAGTTAATGGAACGTCGGAGGCTCAGACAGGAAGTAAACGTATTACAGAATGAAAAGTTCTACGGAACCAGGTATTGAAATATAAGTATTTAGAAGTTAAATAAAAAACGTATTCAGTATTACTTCAGGATTTACTGTATATTCAGGTTGCTTTATAAAGTGCAGAGGCATGATGTTTGACTTTCGTACGACTAGGTTGTTTACGAAAATTGTATGGAAACGGCTAGGGCGTATACGCAACTTTACGGATTCTCCATACAATATGTTATAGTTCCGTATACGTCGGAAGCGTTCGAAACTCAAAAATTATGCCCCAGGACTTTCTGAGGTATATATTCATTATTATGATAAAATTTTACAATAATTAATAAAAGTTTTTCAAAATGATGAGAACTTTCTTCAAAAATTCTTCAGTAGAGACCACGTACCGCTAAGCGCAACGTAGGACGTCCACTTTCAAGATGGACAGATGACCTCATCAAGACCGCAAGATCACGCTGCAGGCTTGCATGCAGCGTGATCGCTTCTAACCGCTCTTAATGGAGATCAATAGGGGAGGCCTATGTCCAGCACTGAACGTCATAGGGCAGACGGATGGATGGAATAAGATGTAAGTATCTACACTTTTCAAATCAATATTTTTAATAATTTTATTATAGTAAATTATAAAACTTACATACATGGGATGCAAGTTTTATCATAGCAAAATTATTAAAAAATATTTATTACAGTTAGATTTTATCGTGGTACAGTACATGTACATAATTCCATTTTTAAATACAGTTTCTATTGTGTACTCTTGATGAATATATAGGTTTATTATTAAATGCCTCACTTTTAAATAACAACTAACAATCAATTAATAATCAGTACAGGTATATTTCTGATTGTCAAAAAGCATTTAGGTAATAATTAACGGCATTGAACTTTAACGTGTTTAGAGCATTACGTAAATCTAATTGGATCTGTAAATATCCCCGTAACTAAAATCCATACAAACCGGGCAATGTTAACGAACTTTACGTCAAATCCAATTGTAAATCGGAACCCGAACATTAGCGGTTGTTTAATTGAATCGAATTTGGTTTAATCTCAATAGGTACCATTCAATGCCCTAATTTAAGTTAATGGTTTTCTCTTAACAAGTCATCTTTTGTTTTGACACAGTTTACCAAAATTGCTTTACACATCTTAAGCTCTATCGCATTTCTATTTTTAATTTAATGGATTCTTAGTTTTTGAACTTAATTGAAATTGGTTTAATTAAAATAGGTACCTACCATTAAGTGTTAAAGGAAACTATCCTGTGCAACATAGACTCCTTAGAGACCTAGTGCAGAGTTCGGCGTACTTAATTTATATTGTTTTTAAACTTTCGCGATTTGAGCACATTATTACTATGTACTACGGGACTAATCGCGCACTCAAATTACGAGATAAATAAATACCTCATCATTTGCCAGTCTACCCAGACCACGACCGATGCAACTCGGTCGAAACGTCGTGATGATGAGGTATTTATTTATCTCGTAATTTGAGCGCGCGATTAGTCCCGTAGTACATAATAGTACGTAATTTAGCAAGAGCATCTTTTCGATTAAATAAACTTTTATTTATTTATTATTATTATTGATTATTCAACTTGGTATATTTCAGGTGAATGGTTTTCACTTAACAAATCATCCTTTGTTTGTGTGACCATGTCAGCACAGTTTACAAAAATTGGTACAAACAATTTGAGCTCTACCGCATCACTATTTTTTTTAAATTTTAATTCAATTTATTCGAATTGTTGTCTTTGAACTTAATTGATATACCTAGATCTGATCTCAATACCGTTCAACGCCTTTGTTTTCATTTAATAAGTCATGTGTTGTTTTAGCACAGTTTACCAAAATTGCTACAAACAACAGCATCTGTAAATACTCATAAACTTTTCGTAGAGTTTATTTAAATTTCGATTTTTCAATTTAATTGATTTTTTTTAACATTTTTAATTTCATCTATTTTAATACAATTAACACCCCAATTCACACTTCACTTAACTGTCTTCACTTGAACAGACATTTATTTTGTTTTCACACAGTTTAACAAAATATCTACTAGAGCTCTACTACGTCTTTAGTGTTCGCTTGTAAATGTTGAATGCAATATAATTTGAAGGTTCCGTATCCAAAGATTTTTCGTAATTTACAGTGACACTAGGTGCCAGGTTTTTGTGCCATTTTTTGTCAATCAAAGTAAAATTAGCAAAGCCTCAGAAACTTGTGCGATTCGCCCCGCGCGGTGCGAACCGCTTGCGGGGCGTAACGCCGCAGTACCCTTTTAATTACAATTTTCATTTTACAATTTAAGCTTATTCTAATACTTCAAGATCATAATTTGAATGTATTGTTTTCGTTTAATACATCTTCTTTTGTTTGAGCGCCGTTTACCAAAATTGCTACAAACAGCTCTGCCGTGCTTCCAATGTTGGCTTTTGAATGCCTTATCTCTGAGCTTAGTTAAGTTCTTACGTAATGATAGCTAAGCTCCACATAATTCCCTATAACAGCTATAATTAACATTCTTCAAAGAGATTTGTAGAAATATAACATTGCTAGCTTATGCTCGCCGCTTCGCTCGGGTAATATTTTGATTTTTGTGCTACCCTATAGGAACATTTTATTTTTTCGGGATAAAAAGTAGCTTATGTCACTTTCAGTCTTTCAAACTATATTCATGCTAAACATCAAATCAATCATAGGCTCCGTTGCTGCGTGAAAGAGAAAACAAACAAACACACTTTCGGATTTATAATAGTAGTACGGATATAATTTTACTGAAGAAGAACCAAAGTTACCGACATTGCCCAACGGATTGGCAAGTTGAAATGGCAATGGGCAGGGCACATAGCGCGGAGGATTGATGACCGATGGGGTTGAAAAGTTCTCGAGTGGAGACCACGTACCGGCAAGCGCAGCGTAGGACGTCCACCCACAAGGTGGACGGATGACCTTATTAGGACCGCAGGATCGCGCTATATGCAAGCCGCTTCCAACCGGTCCTATTGGAGATCCATAGGGGAGGCCTATGCCCAGCAGTGGACTTCTTATGACTGATGGATGGATGGATGAATTTTACTGAGCATTTGTTTGTGTAGTGTTGTCTTGTCTGGCGAAAAAAGTTGTGCAATGCATGACAAAGATATGACTCATATACATACATATGTACTTATCAGACAAAAATTTGTTCCGGTATCTTATGTAGCATTCTGCCGGTCCGCATAAAGGGTGGAAGTTTCAACCATAACTAGGTAGTTGACTATCGTATACATGTATGGCAGTGTACTAACCAAAAGAGCAATTAAAGTGATCCGAGGCGATTTTTTAAATGTTTTGTCTTGAATTATTGAAGAGGATTCTGGGTGAGATTTTTCCACTTTTCTCTTATCTAACGGGATTTAGTGGTATCAATTTTTCTCAAAATTCAGAACTTTGAAGTTTACTTAAAGTAAAAAATGTATCAGGGCCTAAATTCTAAATTTTGAAGCTACATAAAGTTAAGCATAATGTAGTGGCTCCAATGAGTCTACCTGATATTTGATAAATGCACCGCAAATTGTCCAAAAATTAAGATTTTTTTAACCCCCATCGCTTTTAATATACCTACGATACACTTGCACTAAGTAAACACCAACTTTTCTTGAATTTGAACCGTTGCAACTGAGAAGGTACTAATTTTATTTTTGAAAGAAAAACTGAGAAGGTACTAATTTAATTTTATTATATTACCAACCCCGATATATACCTACCTACCTAGGTCAAAGCTGAGAGGAGTATCAAACGCTAAAAAGCTCAACATTTTCGACAAAATAATTAATTTATTACACTTAAAAATAATTTATAATATGTCTCTTTATAGAGTTCTGCAATTCGCTCAGGATGCATCGTGAATTCAAGGTGATTTTTTTATCAAATATCCATCGATCCATGTTGAAGACAGCTGTGTGATGTTTTCTGCACCGACACTCATAAATTCTCTTTAAAACTTATTAAATTTGAACATGGCTTAGCATTGAATGAATTATCTTTCAGCTGTCGCAAATAAAGTTTGGTACAAGATTAATCTATTAATCTAATAAGATGGAGCTCATTTGTCATTCTTCGTTCTCAGATTCCAAAAAGAAAAGCTCAGTCTTTGTTGAGTTTACGAAACATCGGAACTTGATACAACAATGAACGAGTAATTGATGACTAATTCCAGTTATCTGTCCAGAAACCAGTTTGCCGATGTTAGCTGCGAGTGTAGGCAGTATCAGCCTATTGAGTAATCTTAGTTCATTTGCACTCAAGTGCAATACCGTTTACACACTGCATGAGACAACTTGTTGCTGCGTTCAAGTCTATAAAATGTTAGTGGTCAGTTTTTCGAACAAAGGATAGTTGTGTTGACGAAAGCCACAAGGAAGGCCACCTGCATAGGTGCGCTCGCAACTGGATACCAAGAAAGCATCAATAACGAACGATATCGACGTAACAATGACATACTTCGTAGAAATCAAGTTAGTACTATCAGTATATGCAGTTACGAGTATGTATGCCAGAGATGTACAAACAAGGCGTCTTTGTAATTGGCCTGCATCGTAGACTTGAAGAAACCTCGAAACTGCAGCGTGATTGAACGCGGCCCTTCATAGGGCTGCTCTATATTCTACACACTCGAACCATGCCACTGACCTGTTAATTAACTTCCAAACGCATAGCACAAAGCTCTTGGAGGAATCATCGCACTTCACACGATCGCACCGAATCAATGCGTGGTGTGCACGTTCGAATTTAAATAAACATTTCCAGTAAAGTCCGTTTTACTTACCGGTTTACTGAGGACTTCGTCCAGCCATGACTTTATAAAGCTCACACACGCACACCGCAGGACGCGCGCATAAAAACAAACTTTTAAAAGTTTTGAAAAGTGCACGCGCTTCAAAGTTCACAAAAGTTCATGCGTACATGGAATTCGGGAGTGAATCTCGGAGCGGTTGTGTTGTAATAGATTTTTTTCGTAGCGAGAACAGGTTTCCGGGTGCGGAAAGTGAGTTTGTAAGTTTGTCGGAGGCAGCGAGCGCGGGGTCGCTCAGCTCGCGCCGGAGGTTCCACGCGGTATGAGCGCGGCGCTGCCAGCCGCCGGCCGCCCGAACCGGTGCTGCCACCTGTCTTACTGCTAAGCGCCAGATCACTTAGGAAAAATTATAAATTATATTTTATCTTATTAAAGACTTTAAAAAGCTGACGTGATGATCTTGAGGCTTTTTGAGACGAGGGACAGGAAGTGACTATGGAATATGTACCTACTTACTTGGAAAGTGGTGTGAAACTTTTTTTCAGCAGTGGGGCGGTACCGGTAAAAATATTTTATAAAGATAATAAACATTGTTAAAATCAAATTACTAAAATAGCTAGTTATGAAACATACGTAGTCATGTACCTACAAAACGATGACAAGACAATATAAAACAAAACAAATAGTACTTATAAGTATTATATTACATTTATTATCACAACCGCACCGTATACTAAAATTGTCATACTTTATTACCATTTAAAATCATGACTTTGAAGGTAAGAGCTTGGAAGACATTTCTATATAAATTACATCAGGCATCTTAAAAAAGCACCAGACTTATCTCCATAATTGCAAGTCTACTTATTTATACATACATACTCGTATTATTACACTCACACAGTTACACTTGTCTTATTTCTTCCCTAAAAAATATCACTTTAAACGTGCACAAGACTGCGAAGTAAACAAAAAGAGTACATTTGTACAAATTATACGTCAGGCGTTTGAAAAAAGTGCCAGAGCTAGCTCCAAAAAGCGAGTCTGGTAACTCTGGGGCGCGCGGCATAACCGCCCCGAGGCGCGGCGGGAGCGCACCCCGCGCCTCCCCTGAACCCGGTATGCCTCCATGGCCCACCTACCATGGCGTCACTGCTCCATCATTTTGTTATCAGCCATCCCGAAGGAAGAATTCGTGTAAACACCTGGGGTGTACTTGTACTTACCTACCCAAGCTTAACTTGCGAGCCGAAGGCGTCGAGTCGCTCTCCTAACTTCTCCTCGAGAGCTTTAGGTGCTTAAAACTTACAAAAGTTAATGGAATTTTAGCACAAGTTTACAACGGGGAATACCAAATTTAAGAACTTGTGGACCGTTGAAATAGCAAGTTATTGTGCCTGTAATATTTTACTTTTTGTTATTCCAGAACTTGTTACTTACTTACTTAAAACAATATGACATTAACGTATAATTTTAATTTAAAAGTAGATTCAACAGTGTTTTTGCTTGTAGCAAATAACATTAAGTTTGTTTTAGTTTAGTTAAATTGAACTAAAAATTGATGAAAATAGCTATCAAAACAATCACTTAAACCGAAAGGTAACAAAAAAAAAGATAAGTTATACACGAAAGGTAGAATTCTTAAGTAGTTGATCTTGAGGCTATATTCCATATGGTAGCAAGAAAGATGTGTTCACAAATGCGGACATATCGCGTAACATAAATCGAAAAAAAACATGCAGTCGAATTTGAGAAGCGTCCTTCTTGGAAGTCAGTTTTATTAAAAGAATGAATTTTAGATACAAAAGAGCAATTTATTCGTCGAAGCTCCACAGGCCAAATAACTAAGGCTATCGTAGAGTCATCGTAGAGTTCCGGTGAGTCACGCCCGGCATGCATAATGTACTCTACAATGACTCTACAGTACACGCGTGAATGGTCAACGCCATCGCCAACCTACGGACAAGCAGGTGATAGTATAAATATGTGGATGAATGTAAAACCTGGATACCATAATATACGTTCTTGAACATTTATAAACTACTAACTGCCCATCCCGGCTATGCCCCGGTACGGATAGATTTTAGAAGTACATATTTTATACAAATGCGATTATAAATTAAGATACAAGTTGTATCAAACTGCACATATAGTGTGCAAAATTTGGTAAAAATCGGTTAAGTAGTTTATGAGTCCATCGAGGACAAACAATGTGACGCGTAATTTTTATATATTAGATTAAAATATAAACTAACCTATCTTCCAGGTTGTATCAAACTGCACATAGTGTGCTAAATTTTGGTTAAAATCGGTTAAGTATTTTAGGAGTCCATCGCGGACGAACAACGTGACGCGTAATTTATATATATTAGATTAAAATATAAACTAACCTATCTTCCAGGTTGTGTCAAACTGCACATAGTGTGCAAAACTTGGTTAAAATCGGTTGAGTAGTTTAGTAGTCCATCGCAGACAAACAATGTGACGCGTAATTTATATATATATTAGATTAAAATATAAACTAACCTATCTTCCAGGTTGTATCAAACTGCACATAGTGTGCTAAATTTTGGTTAAAATCGGTTAAGTATTTTAGGAGTCCATCGCGGACGAACAACGTGACGCGTAATTTATATATATTAGATTAAAATATAAACTAACCTATCTTCCAGGTTGTGTCAAACTGCACATAGTGTGCAAAACTTGGTTAAAATCGGTTGAGTAGTTTAGTAGTCCATCGCAGACAAACAATGTGACGCGTAATTTATATATATTAGATTAAAATATAAACTAACCTATCTTCCAGGTTGTATCAAACTGCACATAGTGTGCTAAATTTTGGTTAAAATCGGTTAAGTATTTTAGGAGTCCATCGCGGACGAACAACGTGACGCGTAATTTATATATATATTAGATTAAAATATAAACTAACCTATCTTCCAGGTTGTGTCAAACTGCACATAGTGTGCAAAACTTGGTTAAAATCGGTTGAGTAGTTTAGTAGTCCATCGCAGACAAACAATGTGACGCGTAATTTATATATATTAGATTAAAATATAAACTAACCTATCTTCCAGGTTGTATCAAACTGCACATAGTGTGCTAAATTTTGGTTAAAATCGGTTAAGTATTTTAGGAGTCCATCGCGGACGAACAACGTGACGCGTAATTTATATATATATTAGATTAAAATATAAACTAACCTATCTTCCAGGTTGTGTCAAACTGCACATAGTGTGCAAAACTTGGTTAAAATCGGTTGAGTAGTTTAGTAGTCCATCGCAGACAAACAATGTGACGCGTAATTTATATATATTAGATTAAAATATAAACTAACCTATCTTCCAGGTTGTATCAAACTGCACATAGTGTGCTAAATTTTGGTTAAAATCGGTTAAGTATTTTAGGAGTCCATCGCGGACGAACAACGTGACGCGTAATTTATATATATATTAGATTAAAATATAAACTAACCTATCTTCCAGGTTGTGTCAAACTGCACATAGTGTGCAAAACTTGGTTAAAATCGGTTGAGTAGTTTAGTAGTCCATCGCAGACAAACAATGTGACGCGTAATTTATATATATTAGATTAAAATATAAACTAACCTATCTTCCAGGTTGTATCAAACTGCACATAGTGTGCTAAATTTTGGTTAAAATCGGTTAAGTATTTTAGGAGTCCATCGCGGACGAACAACGTGACGCGTAATTTATATATATATTAGATTAAAATATAAACTAACCTATCTTCCAGGTTGTGTCAAACTGCACATAGTGTGCAAAACTTGGTTAAAATCGGTTGAGTAGTTTAGTAGTCCATCGCAGACAAACAATGTGACGCGTAATTTATATATATTAGATTAAAATATAAACTAACCTATCTTCCAGGTTGTATCAAACTGCACATAGTGTGCTAAATTTTGGTTAAAATCGGTTAAGTATTTTAGGAGTCCATCGCGGACGAACAACGTGACGCGTAATTTATATATATATTAGATTAAAATATAAACTAACCTATCTTCCAGGTTGTGTCAAACTGCACATAGTGTGCAAAACTTGGTTAAAATCGGTTGAGTAGTTTAGTAGTCCATCGCAGACAAACAATGTGACGCGTAATTGCTACATAGTAAAACAAAGTCACTTCCCGCTGTCTGTCCCCATGTATGTTTTTATCTTAACAACGCGATGGATTTCAATTGTTAGGGTTCCGTACCCAAAGGGAAAAACGGGACCCTATTACTAAGACTTCGATGTCCGTCTGTCCATCTGTCTGTCTGTCTGTCTGTCTGTCACCGGGCTGTATCTCATGAACCATGATAGCTAGGCAGCTGAAATTTTCACAGATGATGGATGTATTTCTGTTGCCGCTATAACAACAAATATTAAAAACAAAATAAAATAAATATTTAAGGGGGGCTCCCATACAACAAACCTGAATTTTTAGACGTTTTTCGCTCTATGTTAATAATGGTAATATTTGGCTTGAAATTTTAGTTTTATATTCACTTCAATAATAAATAATAAAATTAAATAAGTATTTAAGGGGGGCTCCCATACAGTACGGAACCCTTCGTGCGCGAGTCGGAATAGATAACATTTATGAAGGAGTTAATTGTTTTTCTCAAATTCAATGTATCCCATGGTTAAAGTTGGTTAAAAGTCTGCTATTAAAGCAGTAAGGTTGAAATTCAGTTCTCCTGTTTTAAGTAGCGCTCATAGCGTAATTTGACCAGGTGTTTATCAGCGATTGTAACGTTCGGCACATGCAGTTTTCGAATAGGTGAATAGGCATTTCCAACCGCAGCTACCGTGGCTCGTATGACACGTTAAATTGTGGACCCTGGCTATTTTAACCGATAAACCATGTCAGATGCCTTCATTCCGTTTAAAAAGTCTGACACCAGGGCTAGCCTCCCAGCCGAAACGAACTTTACTTTTCCTGCTCTAAGACCCAAATCTAACGTAAAATATCAAGCATAGCGCCCCTCTAGTTCTACGAATTTCGGTAGAGTAATTACGGGCACTGATTCTAAATTTTAGGGGTGTCTGGTGGTGCGTGACGGAACATTACGGACAATTTTTGTTCCCCTAGGAAAATATTACACAAAAGCTGGAATGAATCAAACATTTTGGCGGCTGTAATGTTGCCTACAATGTGCGGAAAACCCGATCTTCGCGCTGCTGTTAAGTGAGCTTTAGTCAGGATTGGGTTATCCGCAGCATGTATCTAACATCACAGCCGGTCCACAATGTTTGGTTCGGCCGGTATCTACGAGTATATCGAGGAAATGCAGACTCTGTATATATATAAAATATCTCAAAGGTCTTTTAAGTCTAGTTTTTTAGAGTTCCGTACCCAAAGGGAAAAACGGGACCCTATTACTAAGACTTCGATGTCCGTCTGTCCGTCTGTCTGTCTGTCTGTCTGTCTGTCACCGGTCTGTATCTCATAAACCATGATAGCTAGGCAGCTAAAATTTTCGCAGATGATGTATTTTGGTTGCCGCTATAACAACAAATACTAAAAACAAAATAAATTAAGTATTTAAGGGTATTTAAAAATTCTGGTTTGTTGTATGGGATACAATTTTTAGACGTTTTCTGCTCTGTATTAACCAGGCATGGTACCAGGTAGATGCCTGAAATTTTCACAGAATATTTAATTTTATGTTCTCTTCAATAATAAATAATGATATTAAAATAAATATATAAGGGGGCCTTCCATGCAGTACGGAACCCTCCGTGCGCGAGTCCGACTCGTGCTTGGCCGATCATTTCGCATATTTTGCGGAAATAAATATTTTGACGATTCTCATAGTCTCTTTGGTTAGGTTAGGTTAGGAATTTAAATAGGTTGTAGGCCTAAATGTTAGTTGTCATAAATATGAATATGGAATTTGCATGTTTCATTTTCATTTTTTTAAAACGATAGTTTGGATCATTCATTATATATTGATAAAAAATATCTGATACTTTAATGTAATACAATGTAAAAAATAAATAAAAATATCAACAAACTTTTCACAGCCTAAACGAATATTTTGTCGCGTTTTGTTCACTAAGAGCGAACAAAAGAGAAAAAGATCAATTTACACGTCACGCACTGAGTTACAACAATATAAGTAATCGAAGAAATCAACATTAATAATTATAATCATAATCATTTATTTCATAAATACTATTCACACGTCATGTCAGGATAATCAATTAATAATAAGATCAAAATAGTACAAAATAGTAGAAACAATGTCATATAAAAATAATACCTATTATTACCATTATACCTATTATACAGGGTTATTCCTAATGAACCAACAAGATGTACAGAATAAGCCCCTAAAAGGATGCTAATTGATTAGGAATAACCCTGTATAATAATAAGAACCAAAGTTACCGACACACCAGCTGACTGGCAAGTTGAAGTGGCAATGGGCAGGGCGCATAGCGTGGAGGAATGATGACCGCTGGGGTCGAAAAGTTAAGGTCGAGTTCTCGAGTGGAGACCACGCACCGGCAAGCGCAGCGTAGGACGTCCACCCACAAGGTGGACGGATGACCTCATTAAGACCGTAGGATCGCGCTGGATGCAAGCCGCCACCAGATGGTCTTATTGGAAATCTTTAGGGGAGGCCTATGTCCAGCAGTGGACGTCCTATAGCTGATGGATGGAACTCTGTATATCTTTAGTTAAGTGTGGATGTGTGCATCTTGTAGCTTACATCACTGACGCCAAGAAATTTGATTTGCCACCTTACCTATTTACAGAAAATACAATATTAAAACTAATCAAATAAAACTGCTCAAATCTAGAAGGAATTTGCCTTTTATTCGCAGTAAAGCTTGCATATTACTTCTCCGCAGTGAAATATCTAATAAAGGTAAAACGCCATTTTCAAAAAGATTGCAACCACACAATTATTCCAACTCCATACACTCCATCGCTGATTGCTCACACCAGAGCAAAAAGAAAACAGCAAACAAATAAACATAAATCTGTAACTTTATTGCCAAAAACCTTAAAAGCACTTGAAGATAAGGAAATATTGCTCTAGCTTCCGTATATTCCTGGCAACTGCACCCCACACTTTTCAGTTTTCCTTATTTTTAAGGTGTTTGTAGCTGCCACATTTCATCTCGCTCGCACATCAAAACCAAAATAATTGTAAATCACTTTGTGGCGAGCCTTCGCGGTCGCCAGCGGTACCGACCGCCGCGCGACGCAACCGACCAACGCGGACCGCGCGCGCGCTTTTCAAATTAAGAATGCGATCTTCTTAAGTTTTCATAATTAGATTAAAAAAGAACTCTTGCGGTGAATTGAACATTTTATTTTTACTTAAATATTATTTGCTGAATTTTAATACATATTTGTAAATAGCCTCTTGGTGTTTATTAATTTCAACTCTACTAAAAGTGAACCTGAGATAATAAAACTTCAGTGCAATTACTAAAATAACAATAATAGTGCAGTTAAAACTTCAAAAAAAGGTTCTCAATTAGACTCGATGGTTTTTTTGTATGTTCGTGACGCGATTACTCCGCCAGTTATAAAGATACTTCAAAGATGGTCCCTTTTAAATAATATCGAAATCGGCCGCGTCGTTTTGAAAAATAAACAACAGTGTAAAAATTGCTACATCGATCTATTCAACTGTTGTATAAGGTTGTAGTAGGTTATGGCATTGGCAAAAAATAATTGTGAAAAATGTTGCCAAGACAGGGCTTGCACTATCAAAAAGTTACCAGAAATCATGTACTTAGAGCCAAGCTTCTAACCAAAGATGTAATACGCCCTAACTTAGCAAACTACATACCTTAGGTACTCAAAATATGTAGCATGGGTGTTTCGCCACCGTCACTTGGGCATAAGGTAAAGATTTAATTTATTTTAAACAAATAGTTCTTGTAGTAATGCAACGCAAGATAGTCACGATAATGCGAAATTTTCTAAAAATAAACTGTAGTCTTGTGTTTATCTTTAGATTACACGGATTTTTAAGAAGTAGATCTTCTAAAAATTAAATACGTTTGTATTATATAGCTAGTTAAAGTTTTTAAGCCGACTGATGACATAATGTAACATGCCTAAATGGTAAAAACATTTTAGATTTCTTCTATTAAAAAAAAATTGGTTGCCTGTAAAGTCGGTATAAGGGCGAAAGTTTTACGTGACAACGACTTTGAGACGAATGAGACGAACGAGTGAGAGGCACTTACGTGCCTCTCACTCGCTCTCATTGTGAGCGCATGAAGTGTGAGCGGAGCGTAACGCAGTTTCTTGAAGTGTCACCCGGCAAACCAATTTATAAGACGTTGTGACAATAACTGATTAAATCTTAAGTAGGGGGTAGTTCGAGAAAAGTGTGAGCGGAGCGTAACGCAGTTTCTTGAAGTGTCACCCGGCAAACCAATTTATAAGACGTTGTCACGTCAAAAGATATGAAAGCTAACTCTTCGTTACGAAATATTCACTTACAGTACCTAGATGTAAGTTGATTAAAAAAGAAAAGGAAAAAATACAACGTACAACGTATCATTTTTTAAATTCCTTGGCCATACTTAAGTACTTTTTATAAATGTGCGAATGAAATAGTTGTAGCAAACCCCTTAAGGAAACATTTTCTAACATATTTCATTCTGTTTTTGTAGATCTATTTTACATTTTTACACTAGTGTAAGATAAGAATTTAAGGTGATTCAAGATAAGATGTTCGGGTTTATGTACATAGGTTTTAATGTGTATTTTCAAAAGTTTATTATGGGAAAAGGATTTTTTCCTGCGATAAGTAAAAAAACGAAGTGGTGTTTCTAGCCAGGGAATCGAACATACTCACTCACGCCTTTCTTGTTTCTGAAGAGATATAATCTGAAGCTTTTACAAAAACAGCGTAAATAAGGTGCTTCATCTTCGACCACATATTCGCTTATCTAACATGAGGCGAGTAGGTAGGCGATAGGGACCATTTTCAAAATACATTATTTAATAAAATAAAAAACATCAAAATCGGTTCACAATTAGCAGAGTAATCGCGTAACATACATACACACAATCGAATCAACAATCTGTTTTTCTGAAGTTGGTTGAAAAATAACTTGCAAAGCTTGAGATCCACTATGTTTTTACCGCGCTAGGGTGAGTTAAGATACTTTTTCAGAGCGTATATATTTGCTCGCTACAGAAGGGCCGAGAATAAGAGCGAAGGCGTGTACACTTCACTCGATTTCACTTCAGCTAAAATTAAAGCGTCGGGGATCAGCGTTTTTGAGATTGCGGCCGCTCTTTGTTGGTGGCACCTTATAAAATGCGTATAAGTGAGGCTAGTGTTGCCAAGCGTCCAGATAAAGCCGAAAATAGGCTTTTTTATTCCGGCCAAAATAAACGGTGTCCGGCTTGTTAGGCTTATTAACCGACATCCAAAAAGGAGGAGGTTCTTTGTTCGTCTGTGTGTATCTTTTTTCTGTGTATGTTTATCGATAATTTCGCCAATTGTGAACCGAATCGAAAAATTATATTTTAGTTCCTTAGGGTATACCTACTCCCGAAGTGGTCCCATTTAAATTTTACAGAAATCGGCTGAGCTGTTTTTGAAAAATCAACAATAATGTAAATAATTCGAGCGAAATATTCGAATTTTGTACACAATGGAAGGCGGTTTTGCCATTTTTGCCAAAAATAATTATTACAATTTGCAAATAAGCGAGCGACCAACGTGCTGTCAATGGACCGAGCGCAAGCGATTGTCAGTCGCATCATCACCCAGACATTCCACTATCTCCTTAGGCGTGGTGATGAATGCTACCTACCCATACAATCTTCTCAACCCACCCTTCATGAGTAGGCCTACGTCTTGCAGTGGACTATTAAAAACGGCTGATACAGTACCCATACAATAACCTCCCGAAGTGGGAGATCTCAACTTGATGCACCTCTTGGACCGACCCCTCGTGAAAAACAAAATTCTCAATAATGTACGGTGTCCGGCCTTTTTACCCAAATGTCCGGCCAAACTGGCTGGTCTGACCGGCTACTAGGTTTGGCGACCTGGCAACCCTTAGTGAGGTTCCTTTTGGACAGCGTAATGTCACGCCGTTGTAGGATTCTCGGTCGCACAATACAAAGGAAGAAAATTTGCCTCCTCATTACAACAAGGGGCTTTCAGAAATTCTTTGAATTTATAATGAGATTTACGAGTAGTTTGTTCTGGACGGAAACGTTTATAAAAAAAAGTCCGTATAGGCTGTGATTGCGCTCAATTTTGAAGGCATAACATAACAGATTTAAACTAACTAAAAATATAGCTGTCTTTTTGATTGCAGTGTTGGCGGTCTATAAGACAAGGAGAGCTACACTTTAAATTATGTTAATTGAAAAGCCTTTAAAATTGCGCCTATTATCCCTGCACCCCTAGCGTGGCAAAAGGAAAAAATATTATTCAGAGACTAATCCTTAGGTCGTACTCGTAACACACATATTTCAAAAGTATTTTAGCAGCTTTATCTAGGTCAATTATAGTTTGACTTGTTATAGTGACCAAATCTACACAAATAGGTACTACTGGGCAAATTCATCTTTGTAGTCATATATTTTTATAGATTATTCTGATAAAGCAAAGCTCAAAAAGCTTTTCTCTACTATACTGATTCTCTTGAGGTTTTAGAAGAAAACTTTCTCGTTCTACTCTTTTTTTCGAGTCTATGTGTCTAATTATCAAAGTACCTTATTGAGTATTTACTTATGTAGCCCTCATAGGATACACGTAGGTTAAGTATATTGACTAGCATGAGCATATTAGAATTATAATTTTTATTTGCATCTCCAAATTTACTAACTGCAACAAAATGCAATTAAACTACATATTTAAGGCTCGCAGAAAGATCAATTGGGTCATTCACATACACTTGAAAGTCTAAAGGTGAACCAAATGCCCCAGCCTACTAGTCGGCAGCGCGCCCAGCATGCTGGCAGCATTACCACGTTGAACGGTAATACTTACTTATAGGTTGATCTTATCTTGTTTCTAAATGTCGGGTCTTATACCTACGGTGTGCTTAGAGCGTCTTCATCCAATCCAATCTTGAAAATCTTCAAACAGCCATTCTGGAATCAAAAAGCGCTAACCAGAACAAAATTCGCTTACATAATTTTAGTGCGGAACTCCTGAAAAACCGTTCCTATTTCAACGACTTTGCCCCTCTTTGGCTGATTTTATTTTGGTAACTACAGGCCACGGCTGACAGTATTTTACCGGCCTTTTCATAGCACACTGCTAAACAGAGGCCGATGCACAAAGGGTGATTGGGCCTTATACGAGTACAACTTACAGGCCCAGTTCGTTCACATACACTATCGTTTTTAGGGTTCCGTACCCAAAGAAAAAAACGGGACCCTATTTCTAAGACTTCGATGTCCGTCTGTCCGTCTGTCTGTCTGTCCGTCTGTCACCGGGCTTTATCTCATGAACCATGATAGCTAGGCAGCTGAAATTTTCACAGATGATGTATTTCTGTTGCCGCTATAACAACAAATACTAAAAAGAAAATTAAATAAATATTTAAGGGTCCCATACAACAAACTTGATTTTTCAGACGTTTTTCACTCTATATTAATAATGGTAACAGGTAGATGCTTGAAATTTTCACAGAATATTTAGTTTTATATTCACTTCAATAATAAATAATAAAATTAAAAAAAAGATTTAAGGAGGGCTCCCATACAGTACGGAACCCTCCGTGCGCGAGTCCGACTCGTACTTGGCCGATTATTTTTTCTATTGACGTATAAATACAAGTCGCGTCACGATTTTTTTCTTTGCCGATCGCGGAAGGTGTAAAATTTGTACAGTCAAAGACCTCGTTGGTACGGGACAGGGATTTCAAGCCACGATCTCTTGTAAGACGAGCGTTCTCTCTTCCCTTGGCTGAGCTTTCTCTTTTTATACATAGTTAATTTATACATGACTATTAAAAAAGGTGCAGTAAGCCAAAAGGGGTGAAACAGACTATCAAAATGAACAACTTTTACTATGGTTTGGGTTTAAACCGGAATTCGATAAAAATCTGCTGTTTTCATACATTTTGACGACTTTGAGTTGCAGTCCCTTTGCTCCTTGGATCCTTAATACAAGTTTCTAAATAACCCTGTTCAGTTCGTAAGTACTGTGTTCCTAAATATTTTAGTTAGTTTAGTTTTAAGGTTGTATATATGGACCTTGTGGTTCGGTTACCAGGAATATTTTTTTTTTATTTTGATTTGATTTACCTTTAAGCCACCGCGGTCGACATTAAATGGTCTTTTTACATGAAGCAAGTACCTAACAGACCATTCCTTAACAAAATGAAGTATGCCGGTAAAGTGCGACTATACAGCTCGTTGGGACAAACTTTGTGAATAAATTGCGTACCCGGAACGCTTTTCTACAGCCATTATAGGAGGTGTCGCGTAAATAGTAGGGGAGCCCACGAGGGATTTATGTACTCGAACGCAGCAGAAAGCTATGACATGGCCAACGTAGTCGCCGAAAATGCCAAGACGGCCTAAAAACCGGTTTGGTTTAGAGGGAAAGTGAGTTACAAACCACCTCTCAGAATTGCCCCCTGGGCAGTATACCAGGGCGTCCAACAACAGTAATAAGGGTAGCTTTGGCACTGTTACTCCTATCAATTTGAGGGAGAAGAATCATAAAATAGCAGCAGATTAACATGAAAAGAAATTCTTGCATTTAGTACCTCTACCGCATAATATGAACCCTCTACGTAGAGCTGCGCGTCTAATCCTTCTTATTTAAGGGTACTTCTTCGAGTAAGGCATTCTTTGGTGATTTTCGTGGCAATTTTCGAATTCAATTTTTTTTTCAAATCCTTGTCAGAATCTTAAAATATATGTAAAAGTAATATGTTATATAGAAGAGGCACCTCATAGAGCGATATACTTACAGAGATAATCGAGGTTAAAAAAATAGAGGCCACGCAAATCATAAAACACCCCACGAAAATGATAATTTTAAATTGACTTTCTCAGATGAGTTACTTACTGTTACTTCATATTGAAAATAAGTTATTATGTTATGATAAGGTAAAAAATAGGTAGGTTACTAAGGCAGAAATCGTATTTAGTAGTATCAGTCCAACATTATTTATTAAAGAAATTACAAAAATGAATAATTTAAAAGATGTTTATCTTAAAAATAACAAAAATAGTTGGTTTCTAAAGCAGATAACGTTTTTAGTGGTATCAGTCCAACATTATTTATTACTAGCTGACCCGCTGCTAAACGAACTACGCGGTCAGAAGCTGATGGTACTGGTGAATCAGCACGTGACAATAGCAATGGAGTAAGAGTTTCTTCCAATGGATCACGGTTTTCTTTGTAATGAGTTTCTGGTACTTGTATGAGTTTCTCAACAAGGCAACGTTTAGCTTGATTTTTTTCTTTAGGTTATATTTTCGGGAACTTATTCTACATTTCTTTCGTTTTGCTTTTTGCTCGTGGCGGTTTAAGTCATGAATATAAGTATTTTTCCTTCGGTTTTCATTTCATAATATCTCGTTCGGTTTTTCGCTTTGAACTCTTCATTAAGTTTAAGCCTCTCTCTTTTTCACTCGGATAACTTTTTTCTTATCTTGTTAATGGCTTCCAAAATGTTGATAATCCATTATAATTTTACTAAATTTAAATATAGGTATCTAATCTAAAGCTATTTTCAATTGTTTTATTTATTTATATATGCACGATTAATGTGACAACGCGAACTTAATGGTATATGGAATTCTCTGCCAGTTAAGTCAGAAACCCACAGAACGTGACATTATAAGTTTGATTTAAACTAAGTTACATTTAACTTGAGTAATATAAAATATTATCATTCATAACTAATACAAAACTCAAAGTTGTTTTACTTGCATGGACAAAAATTGATTTGCGTGGGTCAAAACTACCACGTAAACCACGCAAATCACGGCCACGAAAATCAAAATAAATCCTTTATGCTAAAAATATACAAAAACCTTTTAAACAAATAAACTGTGTTTTGATTATAAGTTACGTTACTTTATATTTGTTCGCTACAATATTTCACTAAATAAATAAATTCACAGGCACTGGAGATAATTAAACCACGTAAATCAAAGTTTTGAGAAACCAAACCCACGCAACAATGTTCTTACCTCTATTTTTTTTAAACTCGACGCACCATCACACAAGCACTCTGCCCAGCAGTCGGAGCGCAATTAGTTGTTAACTTGAAGTAGGATTATGCAACATCAGGTCGCGAATTTAGAGATGTGCTAGTGAAATTATAATAATCCACGCAAATCAGGAACTACCTTGGGACAGTTACATTTAATTTTTTTTCAGGCAATGTAGTTCTTTCAGAACTATGGTCTAATTTTTTATAGTATTTTAAACTTTTTAGGTCTTAGTGTGTTTTTTTTGGTAACGATGTATCGTTTAGTTTAAAATGTATAATTCACCAAGTGATCAGATCGGGGATTGGGACACTCCACGAAAATCAAAGAATTTCATTTTTTTATTATATTTATTTATAAATATAATTGAAAAATAATCAGTATCCCAGTTTAGATAGGTTTTAAGCTTTGCGCGAAAAAAAAACTGGCTCGCTGACTTTAAAATTTCTATTATTTTTAAGTAAAGCCGCTTGAAAACTCTGACCAAAAGAATGACCCTTAACACACCACATACCCCAGATAATCGACAGATTAAAGGCTGGCACGTCAGGGATCGCTATTTGGCGACATTACTAACGCTCGAGCGTGTTAGATTTTTAAACAAACATCATCATAGGGACACCAAGTTGGGTTCAAATTGAAGATACATTAACTAGTGAATTTACAATTTGAATTATTACAACCCACAAGTTTACGTGGTTTCGATCATTTTATTAACCAACTTCCAAAAAGGAGGAGGTTCTATGTTCGTGTGTAACATACACACGAACATAGAACATAGATTTTTTTTTGTATGTTCATCGATAATTTCGCCAATTGTGAACCGAATCGAAAAATTCTTTTTTAGTTCAAAAGGGTATACTCTCAAGGTGGTCCCATTTAAATTTCACATGAATCGGTAGAGCCGTTTTTGATAAATAAACAATAATGTAAATAATTCGAGCGAAATATTCGAATTTTGTACACGATGGAAGGCGGTTTTGCCATTTTTTGCGAAAAATAATTATATTTTAAAAAGTGCATTCTCGAAATAACATGACATTCTCTCTGAATATCAGACGTACTAAAATAATTTAATTTGTTTAAGTGTAGTCCCTTAGGTCTTTGTAAGTCTGTAGTTGCTCACCCATTGACTTAGCGTATATTATTATGTCGAATCAAGCATTTTGGCGGCTGTGAAGTTAGCTAGGTATGAGCTGCGCGAATACCAATTCTCGAGCAGCTGTTAAGTGAGTTTCAGCATAGAAAGGGTTGTAGCTAACATCACAGGCGTCAAGAAGTTTGATTCAGTCTATACGTAACCGAATAGGTTCCGCGACGCTCGAGCAAATCCAAATTTAACATCAAGGGCTCTCCTACCACAAGGAACGCGTCTAACAAAAGGAATTCGGGAGAGGGTGTGGATGTCGCGATTGTTCCGCCAGCGTGATAAATTGAGTTCTGTTAATACTTAATTTCTGACGTACGCGATTATGTAACTTCGTTTTACAAATTGGGCGTTTCGAACCTTGAAATTTTCATAGCAGTTGACTGGAAGATCGTTAAGTTGAATACTTACATACAGCTTGATGTTAAATAATGGTAATAATATGGTCAAAGACCCTATGACCCTAGGTCACCCTAGTAACGTGTAGTATCCAGTGCATTATGAATGTTAATTTAAGTTTGTATATTATAAAGGTAATTTTGCTTTTGATACCATAAGGAAGAGCCTAGATCCCAGGACACAGGTCGCCCTAGTGTGAGATCTAGTTTGCAACTTGTTCTGTGTTAACTTTTAAGAGCAATAAACGTTATATTTATTTATTTATTATAAAGATTGGAGTTTAGTGGCCTTAAGAACGTGAACGTTGCTACCAGTAGGTCACCACGGCTTTATCGAGTCTTAGTTCATTTATAACTAGCTGGTTCCCGGGGTTTGGCCCGCATTGTTTGTGCTATCGGCTATCCCATGGGAACATTTTATTTTTCTGGGATAGACGGAAAGTGACATAGGGTACTTACCCTATGTCACTTTCCGTTTTTCAAACTATGTTCATGCCAAAAAACAAATCAATCTTTTGCTCCGTTGCTGCGTGAAAGAGAAACAAACCAATAGTCCATTAAACGCACTTTCGGATTTATAGTATTACTAGCTACGCCCCGCGCTGTTACCCGCGTTATCCCGAAATAAAAAGTAGCCTAATGTTTAAGTGTGTTAATCCAAAACCTAAGCTACCTTCATGCCGATTACCGAATTTCATCCAAATTGATCCATCCGTTTGTGCGTGAAAGAGTAACAAACATCCATACATACGTACAAACTTTCGCGTGTATAATATTAGTAGGATTTATTGCACCGCACGCACTTTGATCATTTTTTTCGTCTGCACATATATTAGTAGAGTTAGCGCTGTGGCGCTCGTAGCGTAATTTGACTAGGAGTTACTAAGCGAGTACAAGCGAGTACCTAAATTAAGCAACGGTTGGTTAACCCTCGAAAAGGTGATCGTGGGTGGCATTTATAACTAAGCGCTACTACTCGTACTAGGAATGTTTTAAGCCGTTCAGCCGTGTCAGAAACCTTCAGGGGGTTTTAAAACTCTGACACCAGAGCTAGTCATACATACCAAGTTAGCGAAGTCTCTGCGTCATAGTTCCACTGTATTATTTCTCAAAACTGGCCATTGTTATGAGAAACGTAAAGTAACTTAACATGATTAATCTTAAGCAAGTTATTTATGATCGGCCTCCCTATTCCCGTAAAGAAACGGGTAAGAGGTAATTCGCGGGCCCACCTCAAAACTCAGCAAAGAGCTGCAGTACTTTTTAGAATTCTTTCCTTCGTTTCAAAGTCAATTTTCCTCTTGTAATATACATACGAGTACATCAGTATCACGTAAATGCAAGCTCAAAGGTGGGAACATTTTAGTTAAAATTTCCATCGCCAGCGTAAGCCGTCAGCTCCAGTTCCAACCGGGCTGCCGATTTTTGGGGAATTCCCCAAATTGCGGAGAATTCTGGCTCCGTTGGGTATTGGTGTGGAGATTGATTGTATGCGGGGGCATATGAAAAGAACAATCCTAATTCACATTCATAGTTCGTGCTGGACCCATAAATACATAGGACGGGGGTCCTATGTATTTATGGGTCCAGCCAATAAGACCATACTCGTAGTAAAGCCAGGCGCTGGAAAACCAGATTAATTATTTTGGTGACGTGAAATGCAAAATTTACTAAAAATACATTTTTATGTAAGTTTTGGCTTCGAGGCATTTCTGGGGCATAGGGAAATTGTTCTCCCTGATTTCGGAAATTTGACGTTGGTTTTTGGGGAAATAAGGTCATAGACATTGGCAGCGCTAAACGTCATGCTTTTCAGCGACGCCTTTCAGCCCGCTATTAACATGCAACTGAAGGCTGCAGTTTGCTCCCACTTTTAAATTTTACTTCAAAGAACTCTAGTCTGCTTTGATCAGCATCACGTAACCGCTTGACATCGTCCTGAGGTTAAAACTACTCACATGTGCCAGAGATCGAAATATACCTAATTATTATTATTTTTTGCCAATTGTGGCACAATCGACTTCAATCGTTCATAATTGGAATAGTTCGTCGGAATCGATGCATGCAATTGTTTGACTGCTGTTGTTTTTTTCAAAAACTTTGAAATAAGATGATCTACAAAACAAATATAAAAGTACTAGCTTTTACCCGCGGCTTCGCCCGCGTTATATTTTGATTTTGGCTTACGTTTCTGTCGGCTGCGAAACCTAACCTAACCGACAAATATCAAATTACCTTATAGGAATGCTTTTGTTGGTTAAGTTACGGTTGGAGTGTATTTACAACCCCAGTGTATTCCCGCCTTGTTGTGGGGGAGGTCTGAGGCAGCTGAAAAGGCGGCGCTCGAAGTCTCCCTCTTCTTTGGGTCTTTTCCCCCAAGGAAGCTTAGAGGCTGGCACTCGAGGTTCAGCCGCTTTTAACTAAAGCAGCTGAGAGGATGGCCGGTAGGTTGCATGCCTTATGAGGAGTGTCGCAACTTAGGCGGGCTGCAGTGCCGCTCTTGCGACGCTGCATCCGAGGATTTTTTTTTAATATATCGCGAAATATCCCTGTTCTTAACTATTGCTTTTTTACAAATATTTGTGCAAAAGATTCGATAAAATTGTTTCTAAGGTTTTTATGTGTTAGATAAGTTCCAATTTTTTGTTCTAAATCAAATCTCTGCTTTCCATAAACTGGGCATTCCAAGATTATGTGCAGTGGAGTCTCCTCTTTTGTGGGTTCACAGATGCACGATGGGCTTTCCCTCAAGTTAAATCGATGTAAGTGTTGGGAAAACTCACCATGCTTCCCGTCAGCACTTGAGTTATGATTCCCACTGGTGCTATTTCTCTTACGATCTTGTTTGCCGCCCTTGCATCCGGAAAATATGTTTTGGTTACCGCCGCTGTGTGTCCATCCTGATACCGCCGGTTCCACTCGTCAAGAGAGTCCTTTCGGGTTTCTCGCTTGACGAATGAAACGGAGCAGTTATCGTAAATAGGTCTGCACTTCGAGTGCAGTGCTGCTTCCTTTGCTACCTGGTCCGCTCTCTCATTTCCCTCCATCCCCGCGTGCGCTTTAATCCAATAAAGTTTCACTATTTTATTTTGTGCTTGTAGTAACTTTATGTTAGCTTTGAATTTACTGCTAAGGGATGGAGGGAAGTTACGCCAACTACCGTTTCCAGTGCAGACCTGGAGGCATAAAAGATTTTTGCTTTTTCGGTAGCCTCAAGAAGTGCCAATAACTCGGCCTGGTACACGGAGTACCAATCGGCCAATTTCAGCTTGCGGGTACTGATCTCAGCGGCATCATCCCAAATGGATAATGCCGCCCCGACTTTCCCTTTAATTTTGCTGCCGTCTGTAAATATGTTAATTCCTCGGTTAAGATTTTGCTCTAGTGCTGCTTCGTCTGCCAGACATATGAACTCCAGCTCCTCCTGCTGCGCTGGGTGTGTCTTCTTTTCTGTCTCTCTATCTCCAGTTACTTGCTGGGAATAACCTTTCTTAGTTTCATAAAGCAAGGCTGCTTCCTGGACTCTGATATGACAGCCGAGGATTAGGGGCCGCGGTTGGATATGTGGAACTGGTGGTGTGGGTGCCGCCACCTACCCTACCTTCAGCTAGGCCGTCAACGTGTTGGCAGACGCAGTGGGGCTGCAGGGGAAGAGAGGTGTCGGTATCGCGATGGCCGTTCTCACTGCCCTCTGCAGTTGAAGAGGCAGGCGCTGGGCTACTATGACTGACCCGCTGCACTGGGACCAGGGCGTTGGAATGCTGTCTGACGTTCAGTACTGGTTAGTCCCGAGTGGTGGATGACGATGTGTCTTGTGCTCCGAAACATTCCGTCATTATGGCGAGAGCGCAAGCTCCGTTATGTAGCCCGAGTCTGGGCTAGCGCTGTTGAGTGCCGCGAAAGAGTGCGAAAAATGTAGGAACGTCCTAAACTTGCCATGACAGGTTATTTCTGGCGCTTAGACGGCTGCTACCGCAGCCCGCTCACGTAGTTTTTATCCTATCCTACGGGAACTGTTAAAGTTTTTGTGATAAAAAGTGGCCTATGTCACTCTTCGTCTTTCAAACTATATTCATGCAATAAGCCAAGGCAAGTTGCTCCGTTGCTGAGAAAAATTTATTGTTAAGTCCTACGGGAACCACAATGTTTTCGGGGTGGAAAGTATCCCATGTCACTTTCCGTCTTCCAAACTATGCCCACCCCAAATATCAAGTCAATCCGTTGCTCCATTGCTGAGAAACAGTTATTGTCCTATCCCATGGGAATCACGAATTTTCTCGTGATAAAAAAGTATCCTATTATCACTTTCTGTCTTTTAAACCATAGGTATCCATACCAAAAATCAGGTCAATCGTTTGCTCCGTTGCTGCGTCAAAGAGGAACAAACCAACAAACTTTTCGGATTGATAATATTAAAGTATGATGATTCTGTACCATAAAGGTAGAATAAAGGAACATGTTAAACCTCTAATGATAAAAGATTTAAAAATATTTTTAATGTCAGACAAAATGACGGCCTGGTATTAAACGTCATAGTAACATGTAGCATGCAGAGAGAAAATAACATTTTATCCAATTTTAATGTCAGTTGTCATTTTCAATCCATACTTTATTTCCTCTTCAAGGGGACATAATGGTGGAAAAACAATTTGTCCCCTTGCCATGCTACTTGTGATTTATAAAAAGTCTGCAGACAATGTCACCTGTCATCTAATTACGTTTGGCTGTGACGTTTCGTTAGTCCATATTAGCGTCATAGAGGAATTAATCACTTAGCGTCTTTGTGATAGTGGCGACAGTTTCGCTTTCGATGGTTTTTGTCCTGTCCTACAGGAACTATGCAATTTTTCGGGATAAAAAGTATCCTAAAGCTCCTTCCGCCTTTTAAACTATGTCCACGCCAAAAATCAAGTCAATCCGTTGCTCCGTTGGTGCGTGAAAGAGTAACAAACCAACAAACTTTTCGGATTTATAATATTAGTAAGGATTGCAAAAATTGGTTGATAATTAGCAGAGTGATTGCGTAACATATATTTAAACGATAAATAATTATTTTTCGAAATAAAAATGGTAAAACCGCCTTCCATCTTGTACAAAATTCGAATATTTCGCTCGAATTGTTAATAGGTTGTTTATTGTTTATTGTTGATTTTTCAAAAATGGATCTGCCGATTTCGGTACAATTTAAATGGGACCACCTCGAGAGTATACCCTTTCGAACTAAAAAATAATTTTGCGATTCGGTTGACAATTGGCGAAATTATCGATGAACATACACTAAAAAACATACATACGAACATAGAACCTTCTCCTTTTTGGAAAAAAATTAGTAAGTTAGTAAAAAATAACATATTATAACTAGCTCACCCGGCAGACGTTGTTTTGCCATAAAAATTATTTCTAGGTAATTTAAATGTTAAGGGTGAACCACCCTTATCACTTAGGGGTATGAAAAATAGATAGTAGCCGATTCTCAGACCTACTGAATACGCATATAAAATTTGGTAAAAATCAGTAAAGCCGTTTCGGAGGAGTAAGGTAACTAACATTGTGACACGAGAATCCTTACTAATATTATAAATCCGAAAAGTTTGTTGGTTTGTTGGTTTGTTACTCTATCACGCGCCAACGGAGCATCGGATTGACTTGATTTTTGGCATGGATATAGTATAAAAGGCGGAAGGAGCTTTAGGATACTTTTTATCCCGAAAAATTTCATAGTTCCTGTAGGACAGGACAAAAACCCTCGAAAGCGAAACTGTCGCCACTATCACAAAGACGCTAAGTGATTAATTCCTATGTGACGCTAATATGGACTAACGAAACGTCACAGCCAAACGTAATTAGATGACAGGTGACATTGTCTGCAGACTTTTATAAATCACAAGTAGCGTGGCAAGGCGACAAATTGTTTTTCTACCATTATATCCCCTTGAAGAGGAAATAAAGTATGGATTGAAAATGACAACTGACATTAAAATTGGATAAAATGTTATTTTCCCTCTGCATGCTACATGTTACTATGACGTTTAATACCAGGCCGTCATTTTGTCTGACATTAAAAATATTTTTAAATATTCTATCATTAGAGGTTCAACATGTTTTTTTATTCTACCTTTATGGTACAGAATCACCATACTTTAATATTTTCAATCCGAAAAGTTTGTTGGTTTGTTCCTCTTTGACGCAGCAACGGAGCAAAAGATTGACCTGATTTTTGGTATGGATACCTATGGTTTAATAGACAGAAAGTGATAATAGGATACTTTTTATATCTCGAGAAAATTCGTGATTCCCATGGGATAGGACAATAACTGTTTCTCAGCAATGGAGCAACGGATCGACTTGATATTTGGGGTGGGCATAGTTTGGAAGACGGAAAGTGACATGGGATACTTTCCATCCCGAAAAAATTGTGGTTCCCGTAGGACTTAACGATAATTTTTTCTCAGCAACGGAGCAACTTGCCTTGGCATATTGCATGAATATAGTTTGAAAGACGAAAAGTGACATAGGCCACTTTTTATCGCAAAAACTTTAACAGTTCCCGTAGGATAGGATAAAAACTAAGTGAGTGGGCTGCGGTAGCAGCTGTCTAAGCGCCAGAAATAACCTGTCATGGCAAGTTTAGGACGTTCCCACATATTTCGCACTCCTTCGCGGCACTCAACAGCACTAGCCCAGACTCGGGCTCCATAACGGAGCTTGCGCTCTCGCCATAGTGACGGAGTGTTTCGGAGCACAAGACACATCGTCATCCACCACTCGGGACTAACCAGTACTGAACGTCAGACAGCATTCCAACGCCCTGGTCCCAGTGCAGTGGGTCAGTCATAGTAGCCCAGCGCCTGCCTCTTCAACTGCAGAGGGCAGTGAGAACGGCAATCGCGATACCGACACCTCTCTTCCCCTGCAGCCCCACTGCGTCTGCCAACACGTTGACGGCCTAGCGGAAGGTAGGGTAGGTGGCGGCACCCACACCACCAGTTCCATATATCCCACCGCGGCCCCTTATCCTCGGCTGTCATATCAGAGTCCAAGAAGCAGCCTTGCTTTATGAAACTAAGAAAGGTTATTCCCAGCAAGTAACTGGAGATAGAGAGACAGAAAAGAAGCCACACCCAGCGCAGCAAGAGGAGCTGGAGTTCATATGCCTGGCAGACGGAGCAGCACTAGAGCAAAATCTTAACCGAGAAATTAACATATTTACAGACGGCAGTAAAATTAAAGGGAAAGTTGGGGCGGCATTATCCATTTGGGATGATGCCGGTGAGATCAGTCTCGCAAGCTGAAATTGGCCAATTGGTGCTCTGTGTAACAGGTCGAGTTATTGGCACTTCTTGAGGCTACCGAAAAAGCAAAAATCTTTTGTGACTCCAGGTCTGCACTGCAAACGGTAGTTGGCGTATCTTCCCTCCATCCCTTAGCAGTAAATTCAAAGCTAACATAAAGTTACTACACGCACAAAATAAAATAGTGAAACTTTATTGGATTAAAGCGCACGCGGGGATGGAGGGAAATGAGAGAGCGGACCAGCTAGCAAAGGAAGCAGCACTGCACTCGAAGTGCAGACCTATTTAGGATAACTGCCCCGTTTCATTCGTCAAGCGAGAAATCCGAAAGGACTCTCTTGACGAGTGGAACCGGCTGTATCAGGATGGACACACAGCGGCGGTAACCAAAACATATTTTCCGGATGCAAGGGCGGCATACAAGATCGTAAGAGAAATAGCACCAGTGGGAATCATAACTCAAGTGCTGACGGGGCATGGTGAGTTTTCCCAATACTTACATCGATTTAAGTTGAGGGAAAGCCCATCGTGCATCTGTGAACCCACAAAAGAGGAGACTCCACTGCACATAATCTTGGAATGCCCAGTTTATGGAAAGCAGAGATTTGATTTAGAACAAAAAATTGGAATTAATCTAACACGAAAAAACCTTAGAAACAATTTTATCGAATTTTTGCACAAATATTTGTAAAAAAGCAATACTTTATTAGGAACAAGTAGGTATAAACTTTGCTGTACCATTGTTATGTTTATTATAACTGCAAACAGCCAAAAACATTGAAATATAGGTATACTTAGTTTTTATTCATTTGTAATTAAGACCCCTGATCATGTCAGGGATATTTCGCGATATAATAAAAAAAAAACCTCGGATGCAGCGTCGCAAGAGCGGCACTGCAGCCCGCCTAAGTTGCGACACTCCTCATAAGGCATGCAACCTACCGGCCATCCTCTCAGCTGCTTTAGTTAAAAGCGGCTGAAACTCGAGTGCCAGCCTCTAAGCTTCCTTGGGGGAAAAGACCCAAAGAAGAGGGAGACTTCGAGCGCCGCCTTTTCAGCTGCCTCAGACCTCCCCCACGACAAGGCGGGAATACACGGGGGGGGTTGTTTATTCACTCCAACCGTAACTTAACCAACAAAAGCATTCCTCTAAGGTATTTTGATATTTGTCAGTTAGGTTAGGTTTCGCAGCCGACATAAACATAAGCCAAAATCAAAATACAACGCGGGCGAAGCCGCGGGTAAAAGCTAGTTGTATATATAAGAAGAAGATTGCGCTCACCAGCATGCAGTTTGTCAACATTACCAGAATGAATAATTGCCATTCAGCCTGGTAATACCACCAGCATTTGATATTCAGCATAGTAATGCCGCTAGCATGCTGTGTTTAACCTTCTACCCACAAGTCATAAGAATACGACTTAAGTACAGATAAAGATATTCTTTACATATTGTTCTGAACTGTGTACAATAAGATGTTACAATAATATCAAGACGCAACAGCTTATTCTAGCGGACATGCGATATTTAGTTTTGGTATGTTGGTATGACTAACAAGCTTTGTATGTTATCTTGCACCACAAACTAAAGAGATATAATTTTAATTAAGTAAAGGAATTTATTTACTAACTTAGTATTTTTTTCATATTGCTCACTATATAACAACCAATATTAACGTATACAGGGTTATTGGCAATCAATAAGCATCCTTTTAGGGGCTTATTCTGTACATCAAAACTAACAACTTTTGTTCTACGACTTTTATCAAACAAATCTCAAAAAAATGCTGTTCCATTGTAAATTATCGTTCACCCTCGACAAAATGTATGAAAAAGCTGTATTTTTTTTAGTTTTGACAAAAGTCGCAGAACAAAAGTTGTTAGTTTTGATGTACAGAATAAGCCCCTAAAAGGATGCTAATTGAATACCAGTAACCCTGTTTATAGAGAGACATAAGGCTAAAATTATGATAATTACAAAAGCTCTACACTAACGACTGTTGATACAAAGGAACACCAAAATAAATGTGAGAATACCCGCATTTTAGAAAACATCAATATAATGGACGGTGACCCTCTGAATTTAATGGCTCCTAACGAGCTTTTATTAAAGGGTGCCAAATAGTTACCCTTTGTTTATCTGTGCAATAAATAAGAAAACGGTCCAAATAAATTTTATTGTAGGGATTACAATCTCTGATCTAAATCTGTTTGAAAAATGTTACTCGGAATCTTCTAAACATTTGCATCACCAGTTTCCTCTCCCTACTGATGATTAAATAATAATAATATCTTAATGAAAATATTAAAATTAAAAAGAATTAAGTACCTAAATCTTTTTAATTATTTTAATTTTTCATTTAAAATAAATAAATCGGTATATTACAAGAACAGGGTGCTGCTTTGCAAACTGGACAGGTGTATATGTTTTATTTATTTAACACTTTATTGCACACCATTTGTACAAAAGGAGGATTTAACGCTAAAAAGCATTATCTACCAGTCCACCTATAGATAGAAGACATTGGAATGTAGTAAACATGAATAAACAAGGAAAGAGATACATTAACTATATACTTAAAATCAACACTTCTACGCATCATCATCATTAGTATATTTTGTGTTATTAGTAAAAGCTGTAAAATCATTTTAGGGTTCCGTATCCAAAGGGTAACGGGACCCTATTACTAAGACTTCGATGTCCGTCTGTCCCTCTGTCTGTCTGTCACCGGGCTGTATCTCATGAACCGTGATAGCTACACAGCTGAAATTTTCGCAGATGATGTATTTCTGTTGCCGCTATAACAACAAATACTAAAAAATCATAAAATAAATGTTTGAGGGGGGCTCCCATACAACAAACGTGATTTTTAGGAGTTTTTTGCTCGCTATTAATAACGGCAAGAGGAATAGGGCTCCCATACGGCACGGAACCCTTCGTGCGCGAGTCCGACTCGCACTTGGCCGATTTTTATTAATCCTCATAACAGTTCATTCTTGGGCACAGGACTTTTAATATTTCCTACAAGTTCAGTTGAAAGTAGCTTGTATCCAGTGCAATTCGCAGGTCACTTTCTACCTTTTCAGAGGGCATCCTACGCCTTGCTTGCCATTTCCTGGTCTCCACTCGAGAACTTTTTGCTCCATGGGTCATCAGTGTTTTTTAATAGTTTGTTTTTTTTAATAGTTTGATTTTGTATTTCTCACGTTATTAGAACTTTATACACTAGTACTATATTAGTAGTTTATGCAACTGTCATATAATGAAGGGTATTAAAACACGAGTGTGAGTTTATGAAACGAGCGCAGCGAGTTTCATTATAGTAACGAGTGTTTTAATACCCGTGTTATATGCAGTTGCATACACTACTTTATCTTCACTAATAAAAATAAAATAAAAAAACATATTGCGAAACATTAAATTCACGCGTACGTGTATTGTCACAGTGAACTTGGCGCCATTAAAATCTAACCAATGAGAGCGCAGCTGCGCGCGCAGGGCCAATCAGGAGCGAGCGTGCGATGTTTTAATGAGATTTTACGATATCGATGTGGATATTATAACATCATGTGAAATTGCTTAAATTGAGTGTTTTGTTGTCTGCGCTATAACAGTAGTCATTATAAGTCAAGTATTGGAAACATAAGTAGAATGTTACAAATAATAGTAGTTTATGCAACTGTCATATAATGAAGGGTATTAAAACACGAGTGTGAGTTTATGAAACGAGCGCAGCGAGTTTCATAATAGTAACGAGTGTTTTAATACCCGTGTTATATGCAGTTGCATACACTACTTTATCTTCACTAATAAAAATAAAAATAAAAACATATTGCGAAACATTAAATTCACGCGTACGTGTATTGTCACAGTGAACTTGGCGCCATTAAAATCTAACCAATAACTGCGCGCGCAGCTGCGCTCTCATTGGTCAATCAGGAGCGAGCGCGCGCTGTTCTTTTTTTATTTCATTGGCACAAGATCTTACCAAAGAGTTTTGTGTATGTAAGTTTAGTAGTTTCGACGAAGTTTTCACGTATAACCCAACTGTTTTCAAAAGCCAGCCTAATATCAAAATTTTATACAACTTGTATGAGGATTTTGACATAAGGCTCGCCAGGTTAATTGGTCGCGTTTTATCGATGTTATAATGAGATTTTACGATATCGATGTGGATATTATAACATCATTTGAAATTGCTTAAATTGAGTGTTTTGTTGTCTGTGCTATAACAGTAGTCATTATAAGTCAAATATTGGAAACATAAGTAGAATGTTACAGCATTAATGTAGATAAACTTATTTACATGACCATTTTCAGCTTCATAATATTACTATCATTAAAATATTTTTTCTCTATTTATATTATTTTTACACATTATTATCTCATTCTCCTATTTTAGGCAAAGTGACACTAACATTACCGAAAAATGTACAGAAAAAAATACTGCTTCTAATTTTACTGTACATTTTTAGGAGCGGGGCCAAGTCATACTTTTATATATTACATTATTTACTACTGTTATCTGTACTATGTGTCCTGCTCACTGCCACTAACATCCATCCATCTCTCCATCAGCCATAAGACTTCCACTGCTGGACATAGGCTTCCCCTATGGATCTTCAAGCGTGCTTCGTTAGCGGCTGGCGAAGTACCAGAATCACTTTTGTAGATTATCAACACACACTCGCACACGAAGGGTTCCGTTCCGTATGGATTATTCTTATTTTAATAATTTATTTTTGAAGGGAATATAACTTGAGTTTCTGTGAATACGTGTATTTCAAGCATCTTTCTGTTGCCTTTATTAATATTGAGCAAAAAATCACGTTTCTTGTGATTGGAGCCCCCCATTATTATTTTATTTGAAGTGAATATTAACTTAATATTTTGTGAATATTTCAACCAACTAACTACCTGTTACCGTTACGAGTGTCGAGCGAAATATGAGTAAAAATTCAGGTTTGTTGTATTGGAGCCCCTTCTTAAATATTAATTTTTTACTGTTTTTAGTATTTTTTGCTATAGCCGCAACAAAAACACATCATTTGTAAAAATTTCAGCATTCTACATACATGTCACGGTTCATGATATACAGCCTGGTGACAGACTGACGGATAAACGGACAGACGGACGGACAGCGGAGTCATAGTAATAGGGTCCCGGATTTACCCTTTGGCTACGGACCCAAAAAATATAACAGACGAACATAGAACCTCCTCCTTTTTGGAAGTCGGTTAACAATGCAATTTACCTAGGTATACACAGGGTTATTTGCTTGCCCTGTACTAAGTCGTAAGGGGGTGATTAAAATCTTCATTACGAACAGCTTTTACTATGAGGCCAACCCGACATTCAACAGCAAAAATCAGATGTTGCATATTGAAAAAGACTTTTGAAATATGCAACATCTGGTAGGTTGATTTATTAAAACCATAAAATGCCATACTTAGTTTGGCAAACATAACGCCATCGCGATGCAGAAACTTGATGGGCGATACTAGCGCCATCTAGTTTTACAATGTTTTACTAACAAATTCTACAACATGTTTGAAACAGCTCATGCCAGATGGCGTTAGTGGAAAGATTAACTCGCGATGATGTTTTGTTTTCAGCAATGTTCGACAAACTTAGCCATCGTGTCATTAGCAATCAGAGTTGTCTTGTAGTCTTTAGAATGCTTAGAGGATAAGTCTTAATGAGACTTAACCGATATACATTTTAAGGAATATTTTTTGGAACCGTGGTAGGGCTAAAGTTCTACTACGATATACAATGTTAATTAGGTCCAATTTTAGAGGCGCCTTCGCAAATTTAACAGCTACGTAAAATAGTGTTCTCTCTATCAAAAGCTTATAGTGAAAAAGAAACAGGGCTACTCTAAATTGTTATTATAATTACGATGTCGCCTCTAAAATTGGGCCTATTAAATAATTATTATTTTCTAAAAATGGCACCACCGACTTGACATTGTGTACCTAGTTACCCACATATCTACCTAACTACATTCGAATAGTTTACATATTTTAACCGACTTCCAAAAAGGAGGAGGTTCTATGTTCGTGTGTATGTATTTTTTTTGTGTATGTTCATCGATAATTTCGTCAATTGTGTACCGAATCGAAAAATATTTTTTTAGTGTATTATCCTTACTAATATTATAAATCCGAAAAGTTTGTTGGTTTGTTGGTTTGTTACTCTATCACGCGCCAACGGAGCATCGGATTGACTTGATTTTTGGCATGGATATAGTATAAAAGGCGGAAGGAGCTTTAGGATACTTTTTATCCCGAAAAATTTCATAATTCCTGTAGGACAGGACAAAAATCCTCGAAAGCGAAACTGTCGCCACTATCACAAAGACGCTAAGTGATTAATTCCTATATGACGCTAATATGGACTAACGAAACGTCACAGCCAAACGTAATTAGATGACAGGTGACATTGTCTGCAGACTTTTATAAATCACAAGTAGCGTGGCAAGGCGACAAATTGTTTTTCTACCATTATATCCCCTTGAAGAGGAAATAAAGTATGGATTGAAAATGACAACTGACATTAAAATTGGATAAAATGTTATTTTCCCTCTGCATGCTACATGTTACTATGACGTTTAATACCAGGCCGTCATTTTGTCTGACATTAAAAATATTTTTAAATATTCTATCATTAGAGGTTCAACATGTTTTTTATTCTACCTTTATGGTACAGAATCATCATACTTTAATATTATCAATCCGAAAAGTTTGTTGGTTTGTTCCTCTTTGACGCAGCAACGGAGCAAAAGATTGACCTGATTTTTGGTATGGATACCTATGGTTTAATAGACAGAAAGTGATAATAGGATACTTTTTATATCTCGAGAAAATTCATGATTCCCATGGGATAGGACAATAACTGTTTCTCAGCAATGGAGCAACGGATCGACTTGATATTTGGGGTGGGCATAGTTTGGAAGACGGAAAGTGACATGGGATACTTTCCATCCCGAAAAAATTGTGGTTCCCGTAGGACTTAACGATAAATTTTTCTCAGCAACGGAGCAACTTGCCTTGGCATATTGCATGAATATAGTTTGAAAGACGAAAAGTGACATAGGCCACTTTTTATCGCAAAAACTTAAACAGTTCCCGTAGGATAGGATAAAAACTAAGTGAGTGGGCTGCGGTAGCAGCCGTCTAAGCGCCAGAAATAACCTGTCATGGCAAGTTTAGGACGTTCCCACATATTTCGCACTCCTTCGCGGCACTCAACAGCACTAGCCCAGACTCGGGCTCCATAACGGAGCTTGCGCTCTCGCCATAGTGACGGAGTGTTTCGGAGCACAAGACACATCGTCATCCACCACTCGGGACTAACCAGTACTGAACGTCAGACAGCATTCCAACGCCCTGGTCCCAGTACAGTGGGTCAGTCATAGTAGCCCAGCGCCTGCCTCTTCAACTGCAGAGGGCAGTGAGAACGGCAATCGCGATACCGACACCTCTCTTCCCCTGCAGCCCCACTGCGTCTCCCAACACGTTGACGGCCTAGCGGAAGGTAGGGTAGGTGGCGGCACCCACACCACCAGTTCCATATATCCCACCGCGGCCCTTATCCTCGGCTGTCATATATGTCCAAGAAGCAGCCTTGCTTTATGAAACTAAGAAAGGTTATTCCCAGCAAGTAACTGGAGATAGAGAGACAGAAAAGAAGCCACACCCAGCGCAGCAGGAGGAGCTGGAGTTCATATGCCTGACAGACGGAGCAGCACTAGAGCAAAATCTTAACCGAGAAATTAACATATTTACAGACGGCAGTAAAATTAAAGGAAAAGTTGGGGCGGCATTATCCATTTGGGATGATGCCGCTGAGATCAGTCCCGCAAGCTGAAATTGGCCGATTGGTGCTCTGTGTAACAGGTCGAGTTATTGGCACTTCTTGAGGCTACCGAAAAAGCAAAAATCTTTTGTGACTCCAGGTCTGCACTGGAAACGGTAGTTGGCGTATCTTCCCTCCATCCCTTAGCAGTAAATTCAAAGCTAACATAAAGTTACTACACGCACAAAATAAAATAGTGAAACTTTATTGGATTAAAGCGCACGCGGGGATGGAGGGAAATGAGAGAGCGGACCAGCTAGCAAAGGAAGCAGCACTGCACTCGAAGTGCAGACCTATTTAGGATAACTGCCCCGTTTCATTCGTCAAGCGAGAAATCCGAAAGAACTCTCTTGACGAGTGGAACCGGCTGTATCAGGATGGACACACAGCGGCGGTAACCAAAACATATTTTCCGGATGCAAGGGCGGCATACAAGATCGTAAGAGAAATAGCACCAGTGGGAATCATAACTCAAGTGCTGACGGGGCATGGTGAGTTTTCCCAATACTTACATCGATTTAAGTTGAGGGAAAGCCCATCGTGCATCTGTGAACCCACAAAAGAGGAGACTCCACTGCACATAATCTTGGAATGCCCAGTTTATGGAAAGCAGAGATTTGATTTAGAACAAAAAATTGGAATTAATCTAACACGAAAAAACCTTAGAAACAATTTTATCGAATTTTTGCACAAATATTTGTAAAAAAGCAATACTTAATTAGGAACAAGTAGGTATAAACTTTGCTGTACCATTGTAATGTTTATTATAACTGCAAACAGCCAAAAACATTGAAATATAGGTATACTTAGTTTTTATTCATTTGTAATTAAGACCCCTGATCATGTCAGGGATATTTCGCGATATAATAAAAAAAAAACCTCGGATGCAGCGTCGCAAGAGCGGCACTGCAGCCCGCCTAAGTTGCGACACTCCTCATAAGGCATGCAACCTACCGGCCATCCTCTCAGCTGCTTTAGTTAAAAGCGGCTGAAACTCGAGTGCCAGCCTCTAAGCTTCCTTGGGGGAAAAAACCCAAAGAAGAGGGAGACTTCGAGCGCCGCCTTTTCAGCTGCCTCAGACCTCCCCCACGACAAGGCGGGAATACACGGGGGGGTTGTATATACACTCCAACCGTAACTTAACCAACAAAAGCATTCCTCTAAGGTATTTTGATATTTGTCAGTTAGGTTAGGTTTCGCAGCCGACATAAACATAAGCCAAAATCAAAATACAACGCGGGCGAAGCCGCGGGTAAAAGCTAGTTATATATAAACCTTCCTCTTGAATCACTCAATCCGTTAAAAAAACGCAATAAAATCCGTTGTGTATTTATAAAGATACTAGCTTTTACCCGCGGCTTCGCCCGCGTTGTATTTTGATTTTGGCTTATGTTTATGTCGGCTGCGAAACCTAACCTAACTGACAAATATCAAAATACCTTAGAGGAATGCTTTTGTTGGTTAAGTTACGGTTGGAGTGTATATACAACCCCCCCGTGTATTCCCGCCTTGTCGTGGGGGAGGTCTGAGGCAGCTGAAAAGGCGGCGCTCGAAGTCTCCCTCTTCTTTGGGTTTTTTCCCCCAAGGAAGCTTAGAGGCTGGCACTCGAGTTTCAGCCGCTTTTAACTAAAGCAGCTGAGAGGATGGCCGGTAGGTTGCATGCCTTATGAGGAGTGTCGCAACTTAGGCGGGCTGCAGTGCCGCTCTTGCGACGCTGCATCCGAGGTTTTTTTTTTATTATATCGCGAAATATCCCTGACATGATCAGGGGTCTTAATTACAAATGAATAAAAACTAAGTATACCTATATTTCAATGTTTTTGGCTGTTTGCAGTTATAATAAACATTACAATGGTACAGCAAAGTTTATACCTACTTGTTCCTAATTAAGTATTGCTTTTTTACAAATATTTGTGCAAAAATTCGATAAAATTGTTTCTAAGGTTTTTTCGTGTTAGATTAATTCCAATTTTTTGTTCTAAATCAAATCTCTGCTTTCCATAAACTGGGCATTCCAAGATTATGTGCAGTGGAGTCTCCTCTTTTGTGGGTTCACAGATGCACGATGGGCTTTCCCTCAACTTAAATCGATGTAAGTATTGGGAAAACTCACCATGCCCCGTCAGCACTTGAGTTATGATTCCCACTGGTGCTATTTCTCTTACGATCTTGTATGCCGCCCTTGCATCCGGAAAATATGTTTTGGTTACCGCCGCTGTGTGTCCATCCTGATACAGCCGGTTCCACTCGTCAAGAGAGTTCTTTCGGATTTCTCGCTTGACGAATGAAACGGGGCAGTTATCCTAAATAGGTCTGCACTTCGAGTGCAGTGCTGCTTCCTTTGCTAGCTGGTCCGCTCTCTCATTTCCCTCCATCCCCGCGTGCGCTTTAATCCAATAAAGTTTCACTATTTTATTTTGTGCGTGTAGTAACTTTATGTTAGCTTTGAATTTACTGCTAAGGGATGGAGGGAAGATACGCCAACTACCGTTTCCAGTGCAGACCTGGAGTCACAAAAGATTTTTGCTTTTTCGGTAGCCTCAAGAAGTGCCAATAACTCGACCTGTTACACAGAGCACCAATCGGCCAATTTCAGCTTGCGGGACTGATCTCAGCGGCATCATCCCAAATGGATAATGCCGCCCCAACTTTTCCTTTAATTTTACTGCCGTCTGTAAATATGTTAATTTCTCGGTTAAGATTTTGCTCTAGTGCTGCTCCGTCTGTCAGGCATATGAACTCCAGCTCCTCCTGCTGCGCTGGGTGTGGCTTCTTTTCTGTCTCTCTATCTCCAGTTACTTGCTGGGAATAACCTTTCTTAGTTTCATAAAGCAAGGCTGCTTCTTGGACATATATGACAGCCGAGGATAAGGGCCGCGGTGGGATATATGGAACTGGTGGTGTGGGTGCCGCCACCTACCCTACCTTCCGCTAGGCCGTCAACGTGTTGGGAGACGCAGTGGGGCTGCAGGGGAAGAGAGGTGTCGGTATCGCGATTGCCGTTCTCACTGCCCTCTGCAGTTGAAGAGGCAGGCGCTGGGCTACTATGACTGACCCACTGTACTGGGACCAGGGCGTTGGAATGCTGTCTGACGTTCAGTACTGGTTAGTCCCGAGTGGTGGATGACGATGTGTCTTGTGCTCCGAAACACTCCGTCACTATGGCGAGAGCGCAAGCTCCGTTATGGAGCCCGAGTCTGGGCTAGTGCTGTTGAGTGCCGCGAAGGAGTGCGAAATATGTGGGAACGTCCTAAACTTGCCATGACAGGTTATTTCTGGCGCTTAGACGGCTGCTACCGCAGCCCACTCACTTAGTTTTTATCCTATCCTACGGGAACTGTTTAAGTTTTTGCGATAAAAAGTGGCCTATGTCACTTTTCGTCTTTCAAACTATATTCATGCAATATGCCAAGGCAAGTTGCTCCGTTGCTGAGAAAAATTTATCGTTAAGTCCTACGGGAACCACAATTTTTTCGGGATGGAAAGTATCCCATGTCACTTTCCGTCTTCCAAACTATGCCCACCCCAAATATCAAGTCGATCCGTTGCTCCATTGCTGAGAAACAGTTATTGTCCTATCCCATGGGAATCATGAATTTTCTCGAGATATAAAAAGTATCCTATTATCACTTTCTGTCTATTAAACCATAGGTATCCATACCAAAAATCAGGTCAATCTTTTGCTCCGTTGCTGCGTCAAAGAGGAACAAACCAACAAACTTTTCGGATTGATAATATTAAAGTATGATGATTCTGTACCATAAAGGTAGAATAAAAAACATGTTGAACCTCTAATGATAGAATATTTAAAAATATTTTTAATGTCAGACAAAATGACGGCCTGGTATTAAACGTCATAGTAACATGTAGCATGCAGAGGGAAAATAACATTTTATCCAATTTTAATGTCAGTTGTCATTTTCAATCCATACTTTATTTCCTCTTCAAGGGGATATAATGGTAGAAAAACAATTTGTCGCCTTGCCACGCTACTTGTGATTTATAAAAGTCTGCAGACAATGTCACCTGTCATCTAATTACGTTTGGCTGTGACGTTTCGTTAGTCCATATTAGCGTCATATAGGAATTAATCACTTAGCGTCTTTGTGATAGTGGCGACAGTTTCGCTTTCGAGGATTTTTGTCCTGTCCTACAGGAATTATGAAATTTTTCGGGATAAAAAGTATCCTAAAGCTCCTTCCGCCTTTTATACTATATCCATGCCAAAAATCAAGTCAATCCGATGCTCCGTTGGCGCGTGATAGAGTAACAAACCAACAAACCAACAAACTTTTCGGATTTATAATATTAGTAAGGATAAGCATACATGGAGACATGGGGACAGCGGGAAGCGACTTTGTTTTATACTATGTAGTGATAGTGATACAAAACACACTTTAGTAATAAATAATACTATGAAACCTACGCTTCACTATCAAAACTAACACTTTTTAGGGTTCCGTAGTAAAACGAGGAACCCTTATAACTTCGTTATGTTGGTCTGTACTACAATTCTACTTACCAAATTTTATGAAATTGGAGATTATGATAGTTTTAGAATAGGTCACAATTTAAAACAAGTAAATTTTTTTTAACATAAAAGCATTTTTGTCACGTGTACCTATTAGGAGTTATAGGTCGCCAAAGTAGAAAAGGTACTCGTAGTGCCGCTTGTAGCAGTCTTCACAATCGTCTAGAAGTTTGATTCAGCCAAGCTATCCAAGGTCACCCATCCGAAAACTGTTTGCTGAACTTCGATGGTCGCTAAGAAATGCTTAGTCAAAATACGTAAGTTAAAATCTGCCAAGTACGACTCGGACTCGCGCACGAAGGGTTCCGTACCGTATGGGAGCCTCCCTTAAATACTTATTTTATTTTTATTGACTTTAATTATTTATTATTAAAGTAAGCATGCAGCTAAATATTCTGTGAATATTTCAAGCATCCACCTGCTACCATCGAGCGAAAAACGGCTAAAAAATCAGGTTTGTTGTATGGGAGCCCCCTTAAATATTATTTTTATTATTTTTTGTATTTGTTGTTATAGCGACAACAAAAATACATCATCTGTGAAAATTTCAGCTTTCTAGCTATAACGGTTCATGAGATACAGCCTGGAGACAGACAGACGGACAGCGGAGTCTTAGTAATAGGATTTTTACCCTTTGGGTACGGAATCCTAAAAAGCCGTGGTGGTCCAGTAGTAGTGACATCCGTCTTACAATCGTGATGTCGTGGGTTCAAATCCCGGTCCCGTACCAATCAGTTCTTCGGAATTTATGTACGTAATGTAACACCACTGGCTTTTCGGTGAAGGAAAACATCGTGAAGCAACCTGCATACGTCCGTAGAAGAAATTCGATGGCGTATGTGAGAATCGACGACCCACACTGGGCCAGCGTGGTGGATATGGCCCAATCACCCTTCGTGGGTAGGCCTACGTCTTGCAGTGGAGTACTAAAAAAGGCTGATACAGTATACCATCCAGGGTCACCCATCCGAAAACTGACCGTGCCAAACGTTGCCGAACTTCGATGGTTGTTAAAAAGTTTTGTCAAAATACGCTTTTAAACTCTAAGATCATGTTTTTTTTTTGTTTCTTGGATGTGTATTTGGCAATACTACTTTGAAATTGTTACTAAATTTTAATTTAGAATTAATAGGTACCTATGCTTGTATGTAAATATGTTTTTGATAAATAAACATTATGGCATTATAACATAACGCTATGACGACAGTGATCGATATAAGTCGTAAGCGTCCAAGCAAATCACAAGTGACAAAGGCCCCGTAATCGATTTACGAATACATTATTTATTGCATTATGTAAAAGTAGGAAGAGAGGTCATAAAAGTCAAATTGGTCCTCTCCATTTTCGTTCAGCGAAAGTAATAGAGTGAACTCGTATGAGGGTTACATTATCATAAACGGTGCCGGGGGCTGAAATCGAGCGAAAGATTGAGAATAATCGGCCAAGGACGAGTCAGACTCGCGCACGAAGGGTTCCGTACTGTATGGAAGCCCCCTTAGTAGATTTTATTTTAATTTAATTATTTATTTTTGAATGTTCTGTGAATATTTCAAACTTCAAACATATTCCTGTTGCCGTTATTAATATCGAGCAAAAATCACGTTGCTTGTATGGGAGCCCCCCTTAAATATTTATTTTAATTTACTCATTTATTTTTAAAGCGCATGTTTAACTAAATAATCTGTGAATATTTCAAGCATTTACCTGTCACCGCTATTAATATCGAGCGAAAAACGGCTAAAAATCAGGTTTGTTGTATGGGAATAAATATTTCTTATTTTCATTTTTAACCGACTTCCAAAAAGGAGGAGGTTATCTGTTCGTCTGTATGTATTTTTTTTGTATGTTCATCGATAATTCCGCCAATTGTGAACCGAATCGAAACATAATTTTTTAGTTCGAAAGGGAAAAATAGTTTTAGTATTCCCGAGGTGGTCCCATTAAATTTCACAGAAATCAACTGAGCCGTTTTTGAAAAATCAACAAAAATGTAAACAATTCGAGAAAAATATTCGAATTTTGTACACGATGGAAGGCGGTTTTGCCATTTTATGCGAAAAATAATTATTACTACTTATTTGTTGTTATGGCGGCAACAGAAATACGTCATCTGTGAACATTTCAACGTTCTAACTATCACGGTTCATGAGATACAGCCTGGTGACTGACAGACGGACAGACGGACAGCGCAGTCTTAGTTATAGGGACCCGTTTTTACCCTTTGGGTACGGAACCCTAAAAATTAACCTTCATTTGAAAGCAAATAACCAAAGATATTACCCTGTGATAGGTATGGGCAATTGGGCATCGTCTTACCACAGATAGACTAAGAACTTAAGAAGTCTTACCATCGATGGAGTATACCAGGAATGTGCTGGATGCAAGCCGCGTTCAACCGTTCCCATTAGATTATGATTGACCTCTACGAACTTACTAAAGTAAATTCGTGGAGGTCGATAGGCCGGGTAGCTAGCCCTGGTGTCAGTTTGTTTGGCCGCCTGAAGGCCTTTGACATGGCTAAACGGTTGAAACAACCGCGACGTGCAGTTTAAAGTGTCATCCGAGCCACGGTAGCGCTCAGTTGAAAAATACAAACTTACTTACTCACTTACTTGTTGTATAATTATGATAATGTAATATTGTATACTCCGCCGACCGTATTCGTACTATTTAATTTATCTCCAGTCCATCCAAAGGGCACCTGGTTGAAATCGCCAAACGCGATAAGGCCGCCCTTGTACAACATTTTTAAATAGTTTCTCTAATGCATTTATGTTATTTGGTGTACAATAAAGATATTGTTGTTGTTACTATGGGGCCAACCCAGAATTTAAGAAAAAATCGGTTGTATCGTACCTTTTATCGATTTCAAGGTACAATTTTGTATAGTTCAGCTGTTTTTTTTTTCTCGAATCCCGTGTTGTATCGATAGTATAAGTTGTTCAAAATGATGATGGTTTGATCACTTCCTTTCGCTGGGCAAACAGAAATCCCTACTAATAAAAGATGCGCTTGACTTCCCTTATTTTGTTAGTGGTCGATCGTGGGCGTATTATAAAGTCTGGTATAGCACCAATTACACTTTTAATCCCATCGTTATCAATATTACAAAAGATACTAATGCGCGCCATTGCTCGTTCCTGTCTAAGTCTGTAGCGTCGCTAGTGTTGTGCCCTCTCTTGGCGCGCGTTAGGGATGTGCCGATACCAATCGACTCGGAGAGTCGATTATGCGGCTAACACTACTAGGGAAGGCATATATCCAGACATTCTATGGCTGAAGCGACGACGAGAACGATATCAGACTATAAAGCATGCGACCACGAAAAGCGACGAAAAGAACTCATTTCGACGTGTGAAAAAGTGACAGTTATATACTTTGCCATAACGCTGTCTCGTTCTGACACTACAAACGAAATAATTCGTGGCGCGCATACTAACCCGGCTGGTTACTATTAAAAAGTACTTTCATGGTTTTCAATAAATTATATTGAATCAAACGAAAACCCAAACATCACAACGGGGTTTTAATAAATGGTTTCAGTTTCCATCAGCTTGACGCAAGAATTTGAGCAAATTTGAGCAGTAGGGAACCTGTTCCCGTTGCCTCCTTCACCGCTGTACGAAAACCCAACACATTTCTTCTGATTGATATCGAAATAGAACCTGAAATCAATACCCACTTATTTAATAAAAAATATTTACATTTTTCTCCTGCATAAAAAAGCATAAAATTCATAGCTCTTTGATAAAATTGAATTAAAACAAAAAGCTATGAAAAATGCCTCACGTAATTTTATGGACGCCATCGTAAAGCACATCTTGCATAAGGAATCTGAACCCATCTAAACAAAGCTTGTGATATATGGAATATGGATACCAGATATTGCACTTATATTTTTGAATTCAGAGGTACATAGGAGTAGGTATATAGATAATAAAATCCAGACAAGCAAATCCCTATGTTTATTACAAAAATTGTTGTCCTGGGTAGGAATCGAACCCACCTCGCCTCCCAAACGCCCCCATGACAGACCAAATTTATTGTTTTCCTAGCTTGAAATCAGTGGTGGAAGAAAGTTATTTTGGGGGTGATTTGCTTCAAAGTTGATTTCGATATATTAGTAGTAACTTTGATTTAAATTACTTTTATTTTGACACATGACACGTTTTATTTTGTTATGTATGAAAACTCAATCCGATTGTATCAATGACTTGAGAAAATAGAGGAGGCGGTCATAGTTTATTTATATGATATTTTGCTACCTACACTTTAATTCTTAAGATAGTTTATTGACTATTGATTGATTACTTACTAATTTTGTTTGTGATTTAATTTGGATTTTGAATGTTACCCTTAACTTATATGACTACACTTTAATTATAATATGTTTCCATATGTCTTTGGTTAATTCATATTACATACTGCGAAAATAAATGGTTTTATTGGGAACGCTAATTTACCAAAGAAAGTGTGGAAATTACATTTTCCAGTATGCATAAGTGCATGATGAATGTCGATACTTTTAACCGACTCAAAAAAAAGAGGCTCTTGTTTTTTTCTTCGGCCAATAATGACCCGTTTCCCATGTTTTTTTTATTTACTAAGTTATACTCTAGAGGTAGTTTCACATTTAAATTTTATCGATGTCAGTTGAGTGGTTTATGAAAAATTAAGAATGAATCAACTAGGGATAATATAACATACCTAGATGATGTTGTGGTTCTCTTCAGTTCATAGTGCGGCTACATCTACGCTCAACGGCGAATATACGTCAATGGGAGCTCATTCAATTAATTCAACGGTAGGAATCGGTTTTTCAATTTTCATCAGAAGTTGTCGGAACAAAAGTTATTTGAGATTTGATTTTCTACTAGTTTGATTCCAACAACTTTTTGTAGGATCGATATTTTTTTTAAATATATAGTTGTACCATTTTGTTTCTTCAATAACTTGTGTTACATCAATTTTCATCATAAGTTGTAGTAACAAAAGTTGTTTGAAATTTCATTTTCTACAACTTTAGTTCTTATCAACTTTTTGTAGGATCGACACTTTTTTTAAATAGATAGTTGTACCATTTTGTCTCTTCAATAACTTGTGTTATATCAATTTACATCAGAAGTTGTCGGAACAAAAGTTGTTTGAAGTTTGAATTTCTTCAACTTTTATTCCCATTAACTTTTTGTAGGATCGATATTTTTTTAAATAGACAGTTGTACCATTTTGTTTCTTCAATTACTTGTGTTTTATCAATTTTCATCGGAAGTTATCAGAACAAAATTAGTTTGAAATTTGATTTCCTACAACTTTGATTCTCATCAACTTTTTGTAGAATCGATATTTTTTAATTAGATAGGTGTACCATTTTGTTTCTTCAATAACTTGTTATTTCAATTTTTCACCAGTAGTTATGGGAACAAAAGTTGTTTGAAATTTTATTTTCTACAACTATGCTTCCCATCAACTTTTTGTAGGATCGATACTTTTTTTAAATAGACAGTTGTACCATTTTGTTTCTTCATTAACTTGTGTCATATCAATTTTCATCAGACGTTATTGGAACAAGTGTTGTTTGAAATTTGATTTTCTTCAACTTTAATTCCCACTAACTTTTTCTAGGATCGATATTTATTCGTATAAAATAGGGGTGTCATTTTGTTTCCTCAATAACTATCTACCGGCAATACAACTATATTAGGCCCTCGCTGGGCTGATCTGGTGAATTGATGCGATCATCGCATCGTGTGTGCCCAGCCTTAGGTAGTAGTTCAAATCGTGAACAACCAATTCCTGCCATTGAATTAATTGAATGAGCTCCCAGTGACGATAACTTCGCCGTTGAGCGTAGATGTAGCCGGAACATCACACAAACAATATTTATGGTATTACTTTGTTGATAATTATCATTTATGTAATATTTTTGACACCAAAATGGCCACTACCAGGTCAGTGGCCACAACCAGTGCACCTACTAGGTAAATGATAAAATCATAGCAACGTGTATATAGCTATCTAAGTATGTTTAGCACATGTTATTTCGTACACCCTATAAGCTACTTGCTCCAAGATTTATATAGTCGTGAAGTCACTGAAATTAGCAACAAACACAATTTCAAAAATTCAATAAATCTTCTCTTATCTTCTAGTCTTCTTACAAGGCGACGCCAAATCTGAATTTGGTTCGGGACTGTTGAACGAAGCGTTTGTGCGATCTATTGTTCCTACTAACGCCATCTATATTTTCTTCGGCGAACTGATAATGATAACGCAGTTGATGGTTGCGTAAGACTGATCACGACCTTTTTAGGTTATTCATAGTTTTTCAGAAAAGTGCGAATTAATGTTTTTTTCTTAAGCAACACGCAAGGATATTAAAACTTTGTTTACATAACTATTACAGCATAACGTCAAAACAAATCCACTATCAAAAAGTATTATTTTTTTAATTTATCGGTGACGTAAAGTCACTCCGACCGAAGCGGAGTCACAAATTTTTATGAAAATGACATCTTTTTTGCAGAAAAATGTCCTATATCTTTCCCAGTTTATTGATTTATCCCATTATTTTATTGGCCGCGATTAACCAATCCTTACGACACATGACGCTGACATTGTTATACAAATGGAGAGTAGGTACCTACATTTTTCTATGGTAGGTACCTACCTACTAAATAATTATACTATTTGAAATAATGTGCACATGTGTTAACATGTGCGTGTCGAGACACTCTTTTTAGGGTTCCGTACCCAAAGGGTAAAAACGGGACCCTATTATTAAGACTTCGATGTCCGTCTGTCCGTCTGTCCGTCTGTCCGTCTGTCCGTCTGTCCGTTTGTCCATCTGTCTGTCTGTCACCGGGCTGTATCTCATGAACCATGATAGCTAGGCAGCTGAAATTTTCACAGATGATGTATTTCTCTTGCCGCTATAACAACAAATACTGAAAACAGAATAAAATAAATATTTGAGGGGGGCTGCCATACATCAAACGTGATTTTTAGGAGTTTTTTTGCTCGCTGTTAATAACGGCAAGAGGAATGGGGCTCCCACACGGTACGGAACCCTTCGAGTGCGAGTTCAACTCGCACTTGGCCGATTTTATTTCAACTTTGTCGACCTATATCCCACCAATGATACATGTGACAAAAATCGTTCAGAAAACCTTATAATTATAGTTCGGCCGTTCAGAGAATGCGTTCCTGACACGTCATCTTGAAAAAATGTTTTTGGCCGTTATCTCGGAAACTATGTACTTAAAGGCAAATAACATTAAGATCATTATTGTAGAAAATAAAATTTCGCAATTTTTGTTACCACCAAACTTTTTTGTAAAACTTACCGTTTACGATTTATGGACCATTTAATGTTTTAAGGTTCATTTAAGGAAATTTCATTAATATCATAACCATAAATCGTAAACGGTACGTTTTACAAAAAAGTTTGTATGCAACAAAAGATGCGAAATTTTATTTTCTACAATAATGATCTTAATGTTTTTTGCCCTTAGGTAGATAGTTTCCGAGATATCGGTCAAAAACATTTTTTCAAGATGACGTGTCAGGAACGCATTCTCTGAACGGCCGAACTATAGTTTATTCATTTTAGAAACCCTACTCAACGATACACTACATGAGGGTTGGCGTTATAAAAAAGTTTCATCCCCACTTTACATGTATGGGAGCTACCCCTTAAATACACAGTTTTAATTTTTTAAGTGTTTGAAATTAAGATCTTTCAAAATTGTTTTTTAAGGGGTAGCTCCTATACATGTAAAGTGGGGATGAAAAATATTTTTCAATCCCACCCCCTCATGTGGGGTGTCGTTGATGAACGGGGTTTTTAAATGAATGTCAGGTTTCTTGAACCCTATTTTAGTCACGTGTTCCATTTGTGAGATACCTATAGGTCGCCAAAGTTAAAAACGAGTGCGTGTCCCTTAATTTCTAAAGTACCTATAATACAAAATAGAATGTTCAAACTCTCTGAGTTTATAGACTACATTAAAAACATTATCTGAAAATTATTTTGAGCACTTATAGAATATAATTTTTTGAGTACTTAATTTTTTTTTTTAATTTGCATGCATATAGCTGTCATTGACCTTACAAACATATTTCTCAGCCAATTATGTTTTTCTAGCACTCAACCATTTAATGACGTCATAAAAATTGATTTTTATCAATATCATAATCATCGTCACCATCTACGGAATCGACACGCACTTGACATTTTTTTTTGGGTTTGAAATTATTATTTGCTACAATATTTGAGTGTTTTGAGTATCGTAACTGGGGCTCATATTTTGTGGCGCACTTACTATTTTTGTGGCATATTTTTTTAGATCATGTTTTAATAAAATTGATAGGTACAGGTATGAGCAAAATCCAAAATCAAAATACTTATAACGCGGGCGAAGCCGCAGGTAAAAGCTAGTGTAACATAAAATTAATTGCCCCAGTACTTAAGTACATACACAATAAAAACGATTATTTTTGCTTACAACCACAATTTGCTTTAATTTATAAAAAAATATAAATTTAACGGATGGGACTAACTACAAACACGTTGTCAGTGGTAGGCACATGATCTCTGATTGAAGTTATTAAGATACAACAGCAATATACCGCCAGGGCACCGATTAAATGCATGCCTACGGCGCTTAATCCGCCTATGCTTGAAATGAAAACTAATAAGATAAAATCTGTTTTAATTTTAACTAAAACCCACCTTGATTTTTAAATTCTGAACGATGCAGGAATTGTTTCGCGCTTACCTACTCGCTTACAAGAAAAAGTGTCCAGTTGGTGACACAACATTAAAATGTACTCGTATGCCCCTATAACTTTTGTGGTAATTTTTTACCGCAGTCACAATTCCTAACTGTTATCCGTAGGGATTAAGTAGATATCTCGGTCTGTCATTAGTACCATTTTCTGTACCATTGATGGTACTAGGTACGTAGACTTATATCCTATACGTCGCCAGTGCCATTTGATGGTACAATTTACGTACTTATACGTCACTAGTACCAAATTAAAAGCCTGCCCGAAACAGATTTTTCCGAAATATCGAATTTCTATAATAAGGTTGAATATATCAAAACATTGAATGCTAAAACGTTAAACACACAGTACGAGGACCGACAGTGGTTTAGTTACGTTCATTAAAGTGCACGCTTAAAACCTACTTTTTACGTAAATATATGAATAGAGGAATATATTAATACTATTATATTTTCTACTAGTTTTTGCCGCCTGTTTCACCCGCGTGATATTTTGATTTTTGTACTATCCCATAGCAACCTTTATTTTTTCGGGATAAAAAGAAGCTTGTGTCACTTTCCGTTTTTCAAACTATGTCCATGCCAAAAATCAAGTTAATCCGTTGCTCCGTTGCTGCGTGAAAGAGAAACAAACCAAAAACCAACAAATAACACTTTCGGATTTATAGTATTAGGTACTAGGTGTCCGTCCTGGTTTCACTTGGCTATGGATGAATTATACTCGTAGCCATAAACCTTCCAGAAGAAATATTCTAAAAGATAGTGAAAACCGCATTGCAATCTGTTGTCTACTCGTAGTTTGGAAGATGTAAGCGAATACACAGGCAGACACACAAAAATAGCGGTTTTGCTTTATACTATGTAGTTATGATAAGTAATAAGTAGGTAACCTATATAAGGTTATTTCTAATCAATTAGTATCCTTTTAGAGGCTTATTCTGTACATCAAAAATAACAACTTTTGCTCTGCGACTTTTGTCAAAACTCAAAAAAATATTTTGTTATTCCATAGAAAAATATCGTTCACCCGCGACAAAATGTATGGAACAGCTGATTTTTTTTTGAGTTCTGACTAAAGTCGCAGAACAAAAGTTGGTAGTTTTGATGTACAGAATAAGCTCCTAAAAGGATGATAATTGATTAGGAATAACCCTGTATAAGTATTATATGTATAAGTAAGGATAGTAAGGATTTTATTATGATTGGGATACCCACGAGGGATGATATTCGTGTCCTGTTCCGAAGCTCGGTTGTAGACGGCAAAGGATCCTGGTTGAATAGTTCGCCTGTCTTGACAACGGACGCACGCCAGGTTCTATAAAACAGTATATAATGTAATTTAAGGGGATATTAGGCGCAATTATGTAGGCGCCATCGTAAATTTAATAGCAACGTAAAAAGTGTTCTCTCTATCTAATTCCTAAATTAAAAAAGAAAACAATGGTCTAACCGTCTATTTTAATCATATTTTTTCGCAAAAAATTGCAAAACCGTGTACAAATACAAATATTGTGCTCGAATTGTTTATATTATTGTTAACTTTTCAAAAACGGCTCAGCCGATTACTTTAAAATTTAAATGAAACCACCTCGGGAGTATACCCTTCGGAACTGAAAAATAATTTTTCGATTCGGTTCACAATTTCATTGGTGAAATTATCGATGAACATACACAAAAAAATACACGCACACAAACATAGAACCTCCTACTTTTGGAAGTTGGTTAAAAGTAGCTATTATAATTAGTATGGCGTCTTCATAATTGGGCATACTATACGTAAATTTTAAAGCTCGCTCGCGCAAATCTACCTTTTAATAAAGTTAAAAGTCACAACGTGTGACTTTCTTGTTTGTAAAGCTGTATGGAAGCATGAATAAATGAAATGAAATCATAAAATTGCACACGTTTTTTATAATTTTCGCGCAGTATCATCGCTGTCTTAAATTTTTCAGAGTTGATAAAATAATCAGTCAAGTGCGAGTTGAACTAGCGCACGTAAGGTTCCGTACCAAATGTAAGCTCTCCAATATGTTTTATTTTTATTTATTTATTTATTTTCGAATGTACAACATAACATTCTCTGAATATTTCAAGCATCTCCCTGTTGCCGTTATTAATATCGAGCAAAAAAATCACGTTTCTTGTATGGGAGTCGCCCTCAAATATTTATTTTATATTAATTGCGAGTTGGATTCGCGCACGAAGGGTTCAGTACGAAATGGAAACCCCTTAATATATTTAATTTAATAATTTATTTTTAAAGTAAACATTCAACTAAATATTCTGTGAATATTTCAAGCAAAAAAACTCTGGCTTTTTTATAGCCCCTCGCAACTATTAATTTTTTCCTACTGTTAGTATTTGTTGTCATAGTGGCAACAGAACAACGTGAAAATTTGTGACTATTTCAACGTTTTTTTCTAATTTTAGTATTTGTTGTTATAGCGGCAACAAAAACACATCATTTGTGAAAATTTCATTGTTCTAGGTTCATGAGATACAGCCTGGTTACAGATAGACAGATAGACAGACGGACGGACAGCGGAGTCTTAGTAGTAGGGTCCCGTTTTTACCCTTTGGGTACGGACCCTAAAAAGAGTAAAAAATATCGTAATAATAATTATGACAAAGTCACTTACCTACACAAGACTCATGGCACTCAGTAAGAGTATTGAAATTATTGTAAGAGCTTTTGCAATCGCTGTAGGAAAACGTCTTACAATCTTCAAGCAGTGTGTCGAAATAAAATCTGTAATACATTTTCAAATATTACTACCTATCTGCACATAAGTTCATTTTACATGAAATGGTAGTATGCACTAAGTGGATGTCCATAATAATATGAAGGATGGCTTGGCTCACGAGGATACCGCCATGTGGGATGTTGACTCGACGATCATTGTCCCGATAGTCGTATCGGTGAACGGTTTAATAGCAAAGAGCCTCGACCAACAGCTCAAGAGGCTCTCGCTAGACGGTTGGGTCAAGGGCCAGATTCAAAAGGCAGTGATCCTGGACACGACGCGCATTGTCAGGAGGTTCCTCAGCCTGTAGCCCCATCCACCGGTAGCTTGGGCCCCGCCCCGCTGCCGGCGGCAACCTATGTTAAGTGTTTATAATGTTTTATATTGTTTTTATAAAAATATTGTAAAAATCGAATCTAAGATGATAAATACCTGAAGGATGGTAAGGATAACCTCTCACAAACAGTAAACAGTGTGACCAGTATCAGTATTTTAATACTTTTTCAGTAGGTACCTATATTTTATTGACTTTTTTTATAACATCATTATTTTTGAAGGTATATTTGCGGAGGTCGTTATTTTTGAGTAGTACAGGTATTTTGGAACCAAAAACGTAAATAGGTATTTTTCCGTATATTCAAATAAAATTGTTGTAAAAAGGTATTTTAGGGTTCCGTAGTAAAACGAGGAACCCTTACAACTTAATTGCGTCCGTGACGGACGCGTCGCATTAATACAAAGCATTTATTAACCAAGTTGCATAAAAATAGACGTCCGCAAGTGATATTTTATTCAGAGAAAAATCTAACCAAGATGTCGATTACATCGTTTGCTTGCTTGTTTTACGGGCTTCTCAAAAATAATTATTTTCATGTGGTTTTATCCCTACACTTTTTTATAAATGTGAAAAATAAATTGCATAAAATAGAAATACAGCTTACTATGTTTTCTAGTTTAACAATAATGATGTGCTTCTATCTTCCTCGTTTTAGTATGGAACCCTAAAAACTGACTTGACACCTAAGCCCTTAGTCCAGGTTTTGCGTAAGTAGTTTACTTAAACTTTAGAGTTTGCGTGTGGCTCCGTATTTTTGGTTAGTTCTCCCTCGTTTCCGCCAGGGGCGCTGTACAAAAATGTATAGAGCCATACGGAAACTGCTGTAGTTTCAATTTACGTGTAAACCTGGACTAACCCCTCTAGTCAAACTACACTGAACTAAATTGAAAAAACCTTGTTCTTCTGGCGCCTTTCTGGCTACAGTCGTTTGAATTCGGCTGGAGTTTGCACCAAACGTTCCAATCCATGTTCTTAAGAGCTGATAAATATAATACATCTAAGATTAGGAATTATAATAACTACACATTTTCTTATTATATTAAGTAAATAAATAAAGTTAAAACAAATGTTACATTTTTTTTGTTCCCACGGCTGATAATGATGATGATAAGTGCAAATGGAACAATATAGGGGACGTATAATAATAATAAATAAATAAAATATTTTGGGGACATCTTACACACGGCCTCTGACCCCAAACTAAGCATAGCTTGTGATATGCTGCTGATAGGCTGCCAGAGGCTGATATACCACATATACTTATTTTTAAATACATACTTATTTAAATAGGTAGTAAATAAATAACACCCAGACACAGAGCATACACTTATGTTCATCACATAAATATTTGCCCTGGGTGGGGATCGAACCCACTTCTCTCTGACCCAGAAGTTAGGATCACTAACCACTGAGCCACCGAGGCAGTCGACGAGGCAGTCGGCAGTATGGGACGTAACTCAGCTGATTTCGATAAAATTTAAATGGGACCACTTCGGGAGTATACCCTTTCGAACTAAAAAATATTTTTCTTAATTGGTTCACAATTGGCGAAAATATCGATGAACATACACAAAAAGAAAATAAAAAACATATAGACGAACATGTTACCTCCTCCTTTTTGGAAGTCGGTAAAAAAACACTTCACTTATGGAAAACAACGAATAAGGCCATTTTGGCGTCAATAAGTTCTCGAATAGAGACTAGATGGAAAGAGAATCCGTTGGATCACAATAGATGCAAGCCGCTTCCAAACGACCTTATTGGGGATCTATAGGAAAGGCCTATTTCCTGCATCGTAAATGTCCTAATTTCATGAACTCACTTTATTACATTGCGAAAAAAGTCTGAGTAGAAAATATCCTAACACATAGGTACATACTTCTTTCATCTGCGTCGTCTGATATAATGACTTTAGGTATGAATTTAGTGGTAGAAAAAATCGGGTTGGAATCAATGATGGAATCATTTTTAAATTCTTTGGATTCTTCCGAGCCGTGTTTCGCTTTGTCTCTTACCCACTTTAGTTGCACAATAACCACAAAACAACTTAAAATTAAATAAATAAATGCTAACATATTTTTGCAATCGAACATGTTCAAAAATAAATTGTAGGTGCGAATTCTCACGTATAATAAGTATTGTAATAAAACAATGTTATAGCTTTGAAAAATAAATCGTTGTTATTGAAATTCTAATAAAAATATCCACTCACACGGTATTATAAACTGACCGTCATATTTCGTATTTGCGTCTACATTTTTCCGGCGGCGGTCGACAAATCTCGAATAGCAACACTTAGAGCTTGTTTCTCAAATTCAGGAGTAATGGCACTTCTAACGCTAGCCAATAGCCACTCCACCATCCATTTTTGATGTATTTTAGTTATTGCTACGTGTTTTTTCAGTTGATAATCCAAGCGGCCTTTAGTAGCTTTATACACTTGCATCATCCTCTCCCGATATTCTGCCTCCAACTGCATGGCAATATTTTCCTTCTTTGCATCCATCAAGAGCTTCTGTCCGACCGCTCTTTTCTGAGCAAGCTTTGCTGACTTTATTGCCTTTTGAAAAACGTCTCTCTGATCTTGTCTTCCCTTTTCCCATTCGTCTTCGATGGCGTCTATTTCATCGTCCAAGCTGTTGGCGATCGAAGGCCCGAACCTAGTGGTGGCATAGTATGTAACTGCTGCAACGGACAAACCGAGGTAGTACTCATGTTCCATGACGTAGATCTCTTTGCTAATCAAGTAGTTGATGACGACGAGCCCAAACACATACGGTCCTGACACTCCGGTATGGGGGTAGAAGAAATGAAACCACTCTTCTGGTATGAAACCATAACGTACAGGTCCAGACCTCTCAGCTCTTCTTATAGGTGGAAACGTTAGAGGGCCTTTACCTGAACCAGATGAAGACACACTGCCGCGTGACTTAGTTTTTTTAAAATCGACGCAAAGTGACGGCTTTTTGCTACTTTTTGAACTAGGACTGACGGTTTTCTTTGGTTTCCTCTGATTGGGACACAAATATTTTGCTTGGTTTGTGGGACATCTCGTGGTGTGGGATAACACAATATTTGGTAATAGCAAATTCTTTTGAAGTCGTAATAATGTTATCCTATGACAAAACATTATTTTTTAGAGCTTTAAAGCTAGGAATTTTTGATAATGACTAGAAAATATAGCAAAGGAATTTATACTGCCTCTTTTACGATTGTTGTTGATTAATGAAAATTCAAAACGTCAAACATTAAAACCAAAGATAATGTAAACGAATTGCTTACTAAAATCTTATTAAATATTAAAACAAGTAACCAAAGAGGATACATTACTACGAAGCAAAAACCTACAGACAAACGTAATTACAAAACGTCAGATTTATCTAATAGCCATGTACGAGTAATTATCTATGGAAAATATAATCATCATTAATAGTGTAAATCCAATGTATTTTATGTTTTGTTATTAACAAATGGCTGTTTATGATGAGATCTTTATTGTTTTACAGTAAATTGAATAGTATAAAAAAGTAGCAAACGTACAAAAAGCTCTATGATTATTTTATGCCTAAATAGCATAAGTTATGCTGTTCTGTGGGCATGTCTTCAATCGTGTATGAAATTGGAATAGTTCGATGTGTACCATTTTTGGTTTATTACTGATTTTTCAATAATATTTCAGCTGATTTCGATAAAATTTAAATGGATCCATCACTGAAGTATCATCAAACAAACAATAATGAATCATCAATTGTCGAACTAATCGCGTAACATACCTACATATACAACGCGCTACTGGATGGTAAGCAACGTTGCGGTCGAAGATGAAGCACACAGATTTTATATCCCCTTATTTTATTGCACGTGAATTTATAAACTTTTTGTAAAACTAAAGGTGCCATAATAAAACTCCCTCCTTATACGTAACACTGTTCTGTATATTTTATTTCATTTGGAATTACAATATCATAATCTCTACTTTTATAAAAAATACTTAAACTTACATTCTGATTTAATTTTTAATCTCATATTACAAGAGTTTCGAAACTAACAAAAACATCGAACATGTAAAAACCAGAGGGATTCTCTAGATGCGTTTGAATAAAATGCGCTGTCTAGAATTGACATCGAGAACTCTCTTCATGCCGCTTTGAAATACAGAGAGAGTCTGCTACAAACTACTCCATTTTCGAATAGTTTTCGTAGCTTCCATTTTTAAACCCGAAAGTCTTGGTTTTATCCGTGTTCGAAGCAATAAACTTAAAACATTCAACATTTATATATCTTATTTATTCAAGCATATTATATTGTAGCATTAGGAATAAGTTAAAAATATGGTAAGTATACAGTATTGTAGATAGTAAAATATAATAAAGTTAGGTGTGAGTAAGCCCGGCTCCGGGTTACAGCCTGTATTTGGCAGCACGCAGGATGGGGTACTTGTCGCCAGTGCAGAGACCACGGAAGTCATCCATGGACAGATCCACGATGGAAACTCCTCCGAGGTTCTTGGACCTACGAAATGAAATGGTCAATGTTAATTTTACTTTAGGGATAAACAGTCATAAAATGTAGCTTACCTATAATAATATGTATGTCGGACTAATTTAGCCATATCAGAGGACTTTAGGCGGTTTACAAACTCTGACACCAGGGCTGGACATCAGGATATAAAGCATGCGACCACGAAAAGCGACGAAAAGAACTCATTTCGACGTGTGAAAAAGTGACAGTTATATACTGTACCATAACACTGTCTCATTCTGACACTACGAACGAAATAATTCGTGGCGCGCATACTAGCGCAGCTGGTCTATTAAAAAAAATAGGGCCTGCCCTGGGTGCCTAATAAGAAGAACACATACAGTGTGCACCCTTCGTATCCTGCTATTTTATTACGCGCTAAATACGGGGTTATTTCTAATCAATTAGCATCCTTTTAGGGGCTTATTCTGTAAATCAAAACTAACAATTTTTGTTCTGCGACATTAGTCAAAACTAAAAAAAAAACAGTCGTTCTATATACATATAATTAGTCCGTCAGATATACTATCATAAAATATTAGACACGTATTGTTTCTTTTGTCAATTAAAATAAATTAGTGAAGATATAGCCCGACAAAGTTACGCGTAAAGTCACAAATGCCATAGAAATAGACTTCTGTAAGAGAAGTTACGTCACGACCCCCGCTCTCAAACTTTGACAAGGTTTGTCTTTATCATTTCTTGTTTGATGGACAAAAGAAAAAATACGTGTCCAATACTTTTTGATAATCTAACTCACGGACTAATTATAATAATATTTTTTTTTTACCCAGTCACCATTCCAATTGGTAACGAGTAAAACAAATTTAATTTTACTCATGATAACTCACTTGACGTAAGCAGCCTTCTGTCCAGCGGTATCAGGGTCTTCGTAGGACACCCACAGACCACCTTCTCCGCTGTCGTCAGGGAGACGGAAAGCGTAGGTTCCTGTAAAAAAACATATTTATTTATAAAGGCACAATAGATTAAAAACTCATGTTTTGCGGAAAAAAATCAAAAATGAATCGTGGCAGCAGGAATTGATCTTGTATATAACTGATATTTGGGTTTCTTTACTGTTTTGCTAATTAAGCTAGGTCACACTAACTTTCACGCCAAATTACATACACGATAGATATGTTTTATTTACTTATAGTTAGACATAAAGCCCGATTACAGAGGCGCCAACGTAAATTTAATGGCAACGTAAAAAGCGTTCTCTCTATCGAATGCATATAGTGAAAAAGAAACAGAACTATGCTATTTAGCTAATGTAATATAATTACGATGGGCGCCTCTGTAATCGGGCTTACTAGCGGACTTACCACAAAAGATTTAAACACGTTTTAAACACTGTTTAGCGTTGCAATTTGTACTGTTTAACATTGCGCGTGCGTAAAACTTTTGTGGTACTTTTAAACATAAAAACGCATACTTAAAAATTCAATCGTTTTGGAGATATGCATAGACATAAGTACATAATTATGTTAAACATATAACGCCTGAAACACACACAGACAGACAGACACAAATACAAACTCAAAATACTGAATAATAATCCATTTCGTGTCGAGGGTAAAATATGTTACTATTTTTAGGGTTCCGTACCCAAAGGGAAAAAACGGGACCCTATTACTAAGACTTCGATGTCCGTCTGTCCGTCTGTACGTCTGTCTGTCTGTCACCAGGCTGTTTCTCATGAACCATAATAGCTAGGCAGCTGAAATTTTCACAGATGATGTATTTCTGTTACCGCTATAACAATACTAAAAATACAACAAACGTGATTTTTAGGAGTTTTTTTGCTCGCTATTAATAACGGCAAGGGAATGGGGCTCCCATACGGTACGGAACCCTTCGTGCGCGAGTCCGACTCGCACTTGGCTGATTTTTTTAATTCTTAGTATAAATACTAGCTGACAAGGAAAACGTTGTATTTGCCAAAAAAAAATATCGTGTCCCTTTATCAAATAGAGGAGTAATAATAGCCTACGATCTATTCTCAGTACCTATCAAATATAGACAAAAAAACAGCCATTCCATACATTTTGTCAAGAGCCAATGAAGTAACTTTTGTATGGAAATACAAATTAATATTTGATTAGTCCCCTAAGTAAATGATGTTATCTCAGCTCATAATGATGAGCATATACACGTCTGAAAGTCATAAAAATTTTCAAAACAACACATTATACCCGTATTAGTAATAATTAGCTATTCGAAGAATCAAATAGAATAAGCAAATCAAAATTCTTAGATAGGTATTTAAGTTAAGTAGGTACTTAATTAGCAACAATAAGCAGATACTCGTAGTAACAAGTTATCGCTATGTTTGCAAAACAGTTTGACCTAAGTTTAGTTATCAGAAAATAATGAATTCGCGATAAGAAGTCACTGTCAAGAACATTGCCTTGAGCTCTTAGTGACCTTTGGCCTTCGCCTCGTTCTTTTCAGATCGCGAGATGAAATCTTCTGAGGATGAAACCTTAACTAAGCTCGTCGTAAAATTGCTTTCATAGAAGTACGAAAACGATAAGTAATCAGCTATTCCTCAGAAAAAATACAAGTAATAGAAGTAATGCTAAATTTTACTCAAATAAAAACTACGTTACAGCTATCTTATTCATATCTGGTTATACAGCATACGCGAGAGCGAGTGGAAAAAAAAACGCAATGTCTGTCGCATACGTCAAAATCACCAGTTGGAATGTGAAAATGGTTAAAATTTGGTTACACTTGGTCATTAGTCTTTTTCGTAAATTTGAACCCTCTAGTTCTATTAAGAAGGTTCAAATCACAGATCATTGTACCTTCCTACTTTTTATCTTTTTGAATTTGGACACCCGATGCTAGTCTGTTAAACCCTTCGAAATTACGTAAGTTCGGGTGTATGTGCATGGGACAAAGTGATGTTTATCTCTTGCTATTTTAGTACTGTTTCTTTTACTTGAATTCTTATTCTATGAGCTATTCCATACATTTTTTGGTTCGACGAATTTTTCTATGTAATAGCTGAAATTTTGACTGCCCCAGTGGCCCAGTGGTTAGCTATCCTGACTCCTGAGCCGAAGAGGCGTGGGTTCCATTACCACACAGAGCCAAAAATTATGCGACAAACATACTACTAACGGTATTTGTTCTGTGTCTGGACGTTATAATCTATACAAATATTTATTTAAAAACATGTAGTTATTTGTGTACTATATAAGTATCTGGTAGCCGTATCACAAGCTTTAATTAGTTTGGGGTCAGAGACAGTGTGTAAGTTAAGTGTTGCCAACCGTACTGTTACAACAGTAGATTTGCTGTTTTCACATTTAGAATCTGTTTCACTCCTATTTTTTACTGTTTTTCAATTAGCGTTCAGCTCCCCATGATAACAGACCTAAAAAGTCTGAAAATACTAAAGAAGAGGCAAATGAGCATGAAAGTGGAAAATAATTTTACTTTGATCTCTGTTTTATAATAAGTTGTAATCCTTAGTGATACCTAATTTTACAGTGTTTTTGAGTCCTAGTAACTAATAAAATTAGACAATTGTTTTAATTATAGCAGAAAAGTTAGAAATCTGCTTCTTATCACTTTATCGACTGTTTTCTCCTCCTTTTTAGGGTTCCGTTCCCAAAGGGTAAAAACGGGACCCTATTACTAAGACTTCGATGTCCGTCTGTCTGTCTGTCACCGGGCTGTATCTCATGAACCATGATAGCTAGGTAGCTGAAATTTTCATAGATGACGTGTTTCTGTTGTCGCTATAAAAACTAAAAACAGAATAAAATAAATATTTAAGGGCTCCCATACAACAAACGTTATTTAATGAGTTTTTTGCTCGCTATTGATAACGGCAAGAAAAATGGGGCTCCCATACGGTACGGAACCCTTCGTGCGCGAGTCCAACTCGCACTTAGCCATTTTTTGTTAGTGAGCTGTTGTTACCGGGTTGCATGCACTGTGTGTAAGATGCCCCTATTTTTTTTTTTGCGATTTCATCCTGTATATTTAATTAAATATGATCCAAAACTAGACCATAAGTTTTAAACAACATTGACACAAGTTATAACAGCCTATATTATAATTAACTGTTCATGACCTACTTGTGTACCTCAGTGTATTTCATGTCTGCTGCTCACAAGTTATTCGTAACTACATTATTAGGTTCGCCACAAACGAGTTTCTGAAGACATAACTTGGAATTCTCCACGAAGTTTCAATGAAATTAAGACGAATGGTTGTTGGTGGGATTATTGTCAGCTTACATCAAGTCACATGCTTGGAAAATTATTCAAAGTTTGTGGAAGAGCATTAAGATTACTTTTCTTCCAAAAAAGCAAAAGTACGAGTAAGTAGGTAAACTTACTTTGCCATTATTTTGTAACGATACTCGCGCGAAATAATGATTTTAAAAAATTGTAACGATAATGTGAAACATCTGTATGGCATCAAAATAAAATCGTTTCTTTTCCTGACTGATTCTATTAATGTATTCTTTACAGATAACAAACACACGTACAACAACGTAGGTAACAACGTACGACGAACGTTGTCCATGCCCTGAATGACTTGGTAATTTAGCTATTTATTTATTTCCTAAATTACCTATTTTGGCATCATTATCATCATCATTATCAGCCGTAGGACGTCCACTGCTGGACACAGGCATTCCCTATGGATTTCTAATAAGCACGGTTGGAAGCGGCCTGCATCCAGCGCGTTCCTGCCGTCTTGCTTATATAGTCGGTCCACCTAGTAGATGGACGTCCTACACTGCGTTTTTAGTTTTGTACAATTACGTACGTACAGCGTACGGCTAGACGGACGCGACCAAAGCGCCACCCTTTTATGGTGGACATCATACGAATTGGAACCAAGCGTTTCGAGTCCACATTCCTCATACGAACTGCCAGAATGTGGATCGCTTTGCCTGAGTCTGTCTTCCCGCTAAATTACAATGTAGGTGTCTTCGAATCCCGAGTAAATAGGTATCTCCTAGGTAAGCGTGTTACATCCTAGACCGCATATCTGCTTGACATCAGGCAGTGTGTAGTCAAACGCAAACTTACTCGAAATAAAAATAAAATTAAGAAGTAAATAATTATCTTTAATTTCACGTATTATATGTCGCCATAATTATTATATTTTTATGATTGCGTTAAATTAGGTAAAATGCGTTCAACAATACACTCAAAAAATTTTCTTTAATTATTTATCACTGATAGCGTCCAAAGTGCATATTGGTTTAAAATTGTGGATACATTTTTCTATCTGGCCATAAGTAGTTCTGTGGGAACTTTGTTTAGTTTGGATTTATGCGAATTCGCATACTTTAGCAGTTTGGTGGGATACTTAGCAACCAAACCTTGGACAAACTTTGAACCAATATAAACTCAACAGGTTACGTGTGCTAACAATTAAGCGCGCGTGTGTTAAAGATGGGTCTACAGTGTAATATTTGTCTACATTATTATTTTCTCCAAAAATGGCATTATCGACTTCGACCGTATACAGAGTTCGAATAGATCATACGAATCGACATTTTTACATTATTGTTAACTTTTTCAAAACAACTTTTGAGAATATTTAAATTAGACTATCTATAAAGTATGATATACCTATCAAAAAAAAACATATAAATCGGTTCATAATTTGCGGAGTTATTGCGTAACATTCAAAAAATGAAACATGCAGTCGAATCAATAAACTCTTTTTTTGAAGTCGGTTAAAAATACCGCATAGATTCTGTACTCGTAAAATGCAGCATTTTTTTTTCTAATATAATCATACGATTCGACGCTTCACGAAGTTATGTTGTAATTGTAGACCCAGCTAAGAGTGGACAGTCATTACTTATTACACCAGCACCATTAGTAAAAAGTCATAGCTGAAGCTCTCTATGAAAAGTACCAACCAAACATGGGTGATATATCTGCCTCCCTGGTTAAGCCCATTTCTGAAAAGTTAAATTCGCCGCTGATTTTTGAGTTCTAATCTTATCAAAGCAAACAGCGAATTAATTAATTCTTTTTCGTCATTAATTTTTTTTTAATCAAAAGCACAAAACTACAGTAAACTAATACCGATTTATAAGCTACGAATTCCTTGACATCGTGCCTTTTCAGGAAAAACATCATAGCGCCCGATTATGCGTAATTTATATTTGCATCGCAACTTCTTGTTCAAGCGGTTTTATGCTACGCCACGCTCCTAACTAATATTAAAAGTGAAACAACTTTTGTTGCAGTGAAAAGTTTTTATCGGAAATGACAACAGCGACATTTTCTAACTTAACCACCTCTCCACTCCACCTCCAATATGTAAATGAAATACTTGTTGCTTACGACTTTGAGAAGAACTCTTCTCCTGTAAAAAAGTGAATTTGTCGGTTACGATGTTTTTTCCTGAAAAGGTTCGATATAAAGTTCGTATAGGCTAGGTGTTTAATCTTGGTGTCAGAGTTTTTAGCCATCTGAAAGCCTTTGACATGCCTATAGCGCTGAAATAGTTTAGAAGATTCAAGGCTTACCGAAACGTTTGCTTGGGTCTGTCACCTTCCTGAGGTGGGGACGCATGCCCTTCTGGTGATTAGGATTGATCAGCTTCGCACATACTTCAGGGTAGCTCAGGAGGCCTTCAGTTTTGGTGTAGGGACCTAATGACACAACATATTAGCATCATAGAATAATATAGGAAAAACTTCAATACAAACACCATTAACCACGAGTGCTATTGAAATACCTTGGAAACTCCTGTGAGATTTATGTGAATGTAGCAATATAAGTACAGTGTTTTCTTGCGTACCTAGATGTACAACGTATATGGAAAAATGAATTTTAGAGCTCGAAACAATTCAGTTCGCATTTTAACATAGAATTTCTTAGTTGTTTATTGAAATACCGCAAGAAGAGAAAATCTCAGAAAGAAAGCTTAACAAAGCATTTTCCCTAGCTGGAAAACCTATTACTACAACAAATACAATGTAGTAAAATTACATTTTCATCAACAAAATGTTCCACAGTTAAAAATGAATTTTCTACAACAGAATAGCAACCAAATATGTCGGTTTTTAGATTGCAACAGAACATCGTTTTGAACGAATTTGTGCAATCATACGCGTTGGTTGCCCGGGAATTAGACCACAGACAATATTGCTGGCTACAGCGAATTCGAGAGATTCTCGAACAATTTTTGCAATAATTACAGTCTCTATTGGATGCCATTTTGAACATTTTTAGTTATATAACGATTTTATGGTAAGAGGTGACTGTCCACTAGGTATATGCACACATGTCATACGAGAATTCTGTTCAAATTTTTTGTTCAGGTTTGTCATGTCATGTCTTATTGCCTAGCGTGTGCGGGTTGTTCTTCACGTAATTAGTTTGCGCGAGTAAATAGCTCCACCACGATAAAATTCAAAGTCCAGCGGCTTTTCGTGGTACCAGATTCAATTGAGCTCTTGGAATGTGTAAGGATTTTCACCAAACTCGCTAGACTAGAAAAATATTGTGAGGAAACCTGCATACGTCTCTAGGAAGAATTCAACGACATATCGACTTGCCCCCACAGGCTCATCATCTTGGATGTGGCCCAATTGCCGTACAATGGTAAGTCAACTTTGAACAGTGGACTTTTATAAGGGTGGTACAGTACAGAACTAAATCAAATCTGGCAAAATGGGGATACATAGACAGCTCCAACGTCGAATGTCTCTGCGGCGTAAGACCGCATACTATGTCACATCTGACCAACTTTGCAGCATGCCCTAAAACCTGCACCACCCAGGACCTAAAGGCAACAGATAACGCCATTGAGGTGGCCAGTTTTTGGTAAGAAAAATTAGCACGCAAAATCGACTGGAAAAGAAAAAGTACAGAACTTACCAGCTTCTCCAGGTCCATCGGTGTGAATCGGGGGCACGCCGGCGATCTCGCTTTCAGAGTCAAGCTTCCAGGTGCGTCCGAAGGTGGCAATGGCAACTACGATCTTTTGACTCGGGGCTCCAGCGCTCAGCCTGAGACAAACACGATTAAAGATAAATAAGGTCACCATTTCAAAACATTACCTACCTACTTAATATCAACAAGAAGAAGAAGAAACATCAGCATCAAAGAGCCTGAATTTATCTTGTGCTCAGAAATAAATAACAAGGTAAAATTTTACATTCATACAAATTCATTGAATACCAGGGAGCTATGTCACCATCTAAGTGAAAATATATTGTGCTCAGCAACACATTCCGAGACACATTCGCGAATGCAACGAATATTCCTCCTCAATCCCACTTTATATCGTACAATACAATTTTAGTAAGACTCTACAAAAGGTAAAAACAAAAGATAAATAATAATCAACATTTGTAGATATGGAAATACCCAAAATCGGCTTTGTAACTAAGCAAGAATTCTTGTACCACGGGATAATCGTAATTGGAAAAGATTTTATTAGCTCGTGAGGTAGCAAAAGAAGTCAATCCTCGTACTCCCGGGTAATGCCTTCCAAAAATACAAGGTAAAACGGGATAAGTTGCCTTGGAACCAGGATTTTTATACGGATAAGATCGTAAGTTACAATCAAAGTAGAATTTAGCGAGATTCCCCGAAGACCCGGTAAAAAGGTCTCGTATGAGGGTAACCATAGACCGTGCACTACTATCTCATGCAAAATTACTTTGGGCCACTTACCGAACTGGCTCACAATTCATTCCTGTGTTCTTTATTAAAATAATGAATATGCTGTAATTAGGATAGCTGAGGGTTGAACGGGTTGCGAGTGCGGTCGTAAAATTAAATGAAACGTAAGAATTATTATTTATGCTCCGTTTTAAAATTACTTTTGCATAATATTAGCATTCGCATTTACTCGCTGAAAATAACGCGTTGAAATTTCATTTTGGGTTTTCGGTTGAGTTTTTATTATTTACGTGACTGTAAATGTGAAATATTGTTACTAATGGCTGTGCTGTGTAAAAAGTAAAAGTACTTAAAAGAACGAACCATGGAGGCGGTTTGAAAGCACTGTTGCGTCGAAGTTTCACTTCATCCGCGCGGAGAGACTCCACTTGCACGTTTTTTTGTATGCGATTACTCCGCCAATTATAAACCGATTTTGATGTTTTTTTGTTTGGTAAATCATAATTTGAAGGAACCACCTTCAAATATTTAATTTTACGTTTAAATTTTATAGTAATTGGCTAAGTGGTTTTTTTAAAAATCAACAATATTGTATAATTACTACATGGATGACACATCGATTCGCACGAGCTATTTGAATTATGTAGGTAGGGTCATGTAGTGTACCAGCGATTCGCCCCGCGGGCCGAACACAGCTTGCGGGGCGAAACGACGACAGAGCCACCTTGGGACGCTTTTACCTCGGAACATTCGTTATATTTCGAAAACTAGCGTCAATAAAAATGTAAAATAATATCACGTAGTGTTTTTATAACTTAGCAAGACTAGTGAGTCTCATGACCATTCCGGCTTCAAGTGAATTGTAAAAACAGTTTGAAGATTTTCGCAGTCAAAACTAAAATTTTTAGACATTTTCTTTCTTTAATACCATAAATATCAAAATAATTTCTTAACCTAAATATCAAGATAATTTAATTTGGTTATACATGGCTGTTTTTGTACCTTGGGACATATTTTTTGTTTGTTCCTTGGAACGCTTAAAATAAAGTTATTTTTATTTGATGTTCCTATCACGGGTGTTGTAGTCATTGCTGTCGCAATGTAAACGAGTTATGTATAATCAAGGTACTGACCAGTATAAGAAACAGCGCTTTCAGTGTTGAGCAGAGGGTTTCGGTTCTGGGGAGCGTAGATCGGGGAGGTGTAGTCGGTTCCTTTGGGTTCTTCTCAGGGATGTTGTAGTCATAGCTGTCACGATATCCACGAGTTATGTATAATCAAGGTACTAACCAGTAAGAAACAGCGCTATCAGTGTTGAGCAGAGGGTTTCGGTTCTGGGGAGCGTAGATCGGGGAGGTGTAGTCGGTTCCTTTGGGTTCTTCTCAGGGATGTTGTAGTCATAGCTGTCACGATATCCACGAGTTATGTATAATCAAGGTACTAACCAGTAAGAAACAGCGCTATCAGTGTTGAGCAGAGGGTTTCGGTTCTGGGGAGCGTAGATCGGGGAGGTGTAGTCGGCTTCCTTTGGGTTCTTCTCAGGGATGTTGTAGTCATAGCTGTCACGATATCCACGAGTTATGTATAATCAAGGTACTAACCAGTAAGAAACAGCGCTGTCAGTGTTGAGCAGAGGGTTTCGGTTCTGGGGAGCGTAGATCGGGGAGGTGTAGTCGGCTTCCTTTGGGTTCTTCTCAGGGTTGTTGTAGTCATAGCTGTCACGATGTCCTCGAGTTATGTAAATATAATCAAGGTACTAACCAGTAAGAAACAGCGCTGTCAGTGTTGAGCAGAGGGTTTCGGTTTTGGGGAGCGTAGGTCGGGGAGGTGTAGTCGGCTTCCTTCGGGTTCCTCTCAGGGGTGTTGTAGTCGTAGGTAGCCAGGTTCACGATGTCCACCAAGTTGATGATCGATGGCACGTCGTAGTAGACTACAAACATATACATTGATTAAATCATACCACAAAGGCACAAACTAACCTTGCCAACCGTTGCTCTAAATCATTCTAAAGAACACTGAAATTAGCTACGCAATAAATGCTTTGCTCCATTTTATTGATCCATAATTATTCTTCATACAACTAAAACAAAACGAATCACCTGATTTCGTTGAAAAGAAAAAATAAGACTGCAGTTTCTACAGTCCAAAGTGGAAAAGTTAAAAGCACTTTAATTGAGCCTTGGGGAATTCCCCAGATAACAATAAGACATTATAAATCGCATTGAGAATAACGAAGCTAGCTTAATTAAAACGAAATTAATGAAAAAGCTTTAGAGCAATTTCGTTTTAGAGGCCTTTACTAAATCTTTGAAGGAATGTTATAGTCCCTGTCTACAAGCTTTTTTAGGATTCCGTAGTAAAACAGAAACCCTTACAATTTCTTTGTGTTGTCTGCCTCCTTGTCACAAAGCCTCATATCTACCACAATTATGAAACAAATTACCTGTCTTTATGATAGTTTTCGTATCGATCTTAATTTCAAATAGGTATTTAATAAGTAAGTAAGTACCTAAGTAAGTTCGTATAGGCCGGGTGGATAGTCCTGGTGTCAGAGTTTTTAGGCCGCCTGAAGGCCTCTGACATGGCTAAACGGTTGAAACAACCGGGGCCTACAATTTAACGTGTCATCCGAGTCACGGTAGCGCTCAGTTGGAAAATGCCACCCGCGGTCACCCATCCAAGTACTGACCGTGCGGAACGTTGCTTAATTTCGGTGATCGCTGACAATCACCTAGTCAAACTACGCTACGAGCGCTACCGTGGTGGTCTAGAGGTAGTGTCACCTGCCTTACAATTGTGAGGTCATGGGTTCAAATCCCGATCCCAATCCAATAAGTTCTTTGGAATTTATGTACGGAATTTTACGCCATTGGCTTTTCGGTGAAGGAAAACATCGTGACGTGAGGCAACCTACATACGTTCGTAGAAGAAATTCGTTGGCGTATGTGAATCCACCAACCCGCACTGGGCCAGCGATTCACATACCCTTCGTGGGTAGGTCTACGTCCTGCAGTGGACTATTAAAAAGGCTGGTACAGTACAGTATTTAAAAAATAAAACTGTGTTAAAGTAGGGTAAACATTTGTGATTATTTATTAAGAATATTACCCCTCCTAGATAACCCTCCAGCTGACAATATAATCTGTTATGAATGCTGAATAATTAAACTACCCATACATATATAGTTGTATACTTTTGTAGTTATTAAGAAAAGATGAGATACCTTTTAGTAACGACGTCCGCTTTTCTGGCCGTACTCAATACAGGTATTTCTGTGTGATTTTAAAGATGTTTCACGGCAAAAAGGTTAGGAGAAAGATTAGAACGCGATAATGGATGTCAACACCCAGTCAGAGTGCTCTGTGGAACGCAGCTGATTTTATAGTTTCATGCAGATAATAAAAGTTTTTGGATACGTGATATGTATTGTACTCAATACAACCGTATATCAATAACCGTATATGCGGTCAGTGTTCGGAAGTGTGACCCCGAGTGGCTTTTACATCTGAGCGCTACCATGACTCGGATGACACGTTAAATTGTATGCCCCGGTTGTTTTAGCCGTATAGCCATGTTAGTGCCTTAGGTGGCCTTCAGGCAGCTTAAAAACTCTTGACACCAGGCCTAGCCACCCGGCCTATACGAACTTACTCACTTTTAATACAATCGTATTAAGAAGCCCTCATCATCACTACATAGTATAAAACAAGTTCGCTTCCCGCTGCCCATGTATGCTTTTATCTTTAAAACTACGCAACGGATTTTGATGAGGTTTTTTTCAATAGATAGAGTGATTCAAGAAGAAGATTTATATGTATAATACACCTGTGCGAAGCTGGAGCGGGTCGCTAGTAACATAATAATTTGACTAGCCCGGGAAGTAAGATCAAAGAAATGGAACTACGTTCTAAAAGCTGAATTTTTGGTGTTACTGCCTCTGAAGTGGCCACTTTAAAACCTGTAAAGCCTTTTTACATGTTTCAGGTGATTGGCCTTGATTGCCTTTTTTGCGCATACCTCCCGGGCTATAAGCTTCCTTCGACACAGTCTGTCTTCGGATAGGTGACCGCGGGTGGTATTTCCAACTGAGCGCTACCGTGGTTCGAATGACACGCTAAATTGTAGATCTCGGTTATTTAAATTTTAGCCATGTCAGAGGCCTTCAATGGGTTTAAAAATTTGACACCTCCGCTGGCCTCCCGGCCTATACTTACGAACTTACTATTTTAAGCCCTCGTGCTCCTTCTGATTTGAATCGATTAAAGCCAAGCTTTTTGTTTTGTGTGATTAAATATTTACTCCAAATAATTTAATTGTATCATTGCTTAATTGTTATTGTTGTCACAAACTTACTTTATAAATAAATAAATAAATAAGCCACAATCCTGAAGACATCCAACATAAAATTTATAAACGAACAAAGTAAAATTCGTGATTTTCAAAAACCCTCCAAAAACTCTCAAAAAAGGTATGACTGGGTAAAAATTATTCCATGCGTTAGATTATCAAAAAATATTGTAAGTACACATATTTTTTCTTTTGACAATGGGCTGTTGGGGTAGTGAGGCTAAAGCTTTAATTGGGGAAATCTGGCGCAGGCTATGGGAGAAGACAAATGACTCCCGCTCCGGCTCGTACTTGGCGCAAAGGATGGCCATCGCCATCCAGCGAGGTAATGCGGCCAGCATTATGGGCTCTTTTGCGCCGGATATGGTCGGGGATGGGTTGTGTGTGACCATGTTCAAAAAAAATATATAATATTACCTAAATATAAGTATTATAAAGTAGTTTTGACAATAAAATAACAAATGGCAGTGATAAACCTTGTTTAAGTTTGGGAGTGGGGGTCGTGTCGTCACGCCTCTCACGAAAGTCTATAGTACCTACATTTGTGTGACACTTGTGACGTCACGCTGAAATTTAACGGGTTATATCTTCATCAATTTTTGTTTAATTGACAAAAGAAAAAATACGTGTCTATTATTTTTTTATAATTTTTCTGACGGATTAAATATATTTTTAGCCATCATGCTTATTCTTATAGCACCGTATACTTTCCTTTCCTAAATAACCAAGAACCTACATAAATATTATCTATTATATTATTATCTTTAGACCTTCAAAGGTCTGAGGATGATCCAATGCTTTTTGTGTAATAGTAGTGTAGTTTTGTTGTACATAAATATTGTTTCTAATACATAGAAACATGATATGGAACAGAACGTTTGAATACTTATGATTTTCATTAAACCCACGCAAAACAAAATAAACAAAAAGTACATCACAGATACACGTATAGAAACATAAATGAATGAGATACCGACGACGGGCCCAAATAAACAATTCATGCGAAGCGTACTCGTACAAGGTCAAAACAATGTCCTTTTTATTAAGATTCAGTGGATAAACGCTAAGAATGTTTAGTCCGTACTAGATAATACATTATTAACAGTCTTGGTGTAGAGTACACCCACTGGATCAATTCAATTGAACATATACTACTTACTTATGCTACAGAAAAGATAATGGATAGAGACGAGGCATGATAATCCTCAGATGGTGCATAGTGCAAATGCAAGTGCAGGTGCATATGGCCCGATTCAAACTTATTGGCGGCTGTGATGTTAGCTACAAGCTGCGGATAACCAAAACTTCGCGCAACTGTTAAGTGAGCTTCAGTCAGGATTGGGTTATCCGTAACTTGTAGCTAACATCACAAACAACAGCCGGAAGAAATCGCTGCAATCGATAAGGTTCCATTATTCTATCGGACTGTTGTTTATTTATTTTTTTATTTTAAGTTTGTTTTTTTTTGTAAATACTTTGTTAAAATTAAAGTTATATTATGGTATTGTATTGTAATTTGTATCACAGCTGCCAAAAAGTTTGATTCAGTCTATAGCACTATTATTTCAAATTGTCGATGTGAAGCAACTGTTGGTCAAGGTTAGCCTCTCGGATGGGTGACCGCGGGGGCCATCTACAAATAAGCGATGTCATGACTCAGATGACATTAAATAGTAAATTCTCTGAATGCGTTAACCTTTTAGGCATTTAGACGCTTTGGGTTGGCTCAAAAACATTGATTCTATAATAGATACTTCTTAGCCAGGTGCAGGACAAAGCAACAGCTTTTGACTAGATATTTGCAGCAATCGTAGAAGTTAGGCAACATTCGGCACGGTCAGTCTTAGGATGGGTGACCGAGGGTGCTATTTACGCGGTTTGCCCACCCAGGCTCGGATGACACATTAAATTCTATGTCCCGGTTGTTTTAGCCATTTAGCCATGACAAAGGCCTTCAGGCGGCTTAAAGACTGACTCCAGGGCTAGCCACTCGGCCTATACGAACTTACTTTTAATAAGACTGTAATAGCCATGTGACAGTTTGCCCTGTGTACCTATGTATTTAGAGTTGCTTTCTGCAGTGTCTGTATAATATCTGAATGTGATTTTATTAGATACTAGCGAGTACTAGCGACCCGCCCTGGCTTCGCACTCCATATATTAAAAAAACCGCATCAAAATCCGTTGCGTAGTTTTAAAGATATAAGCATACATGGGTACAGACAGCGGGAAGTGACTTTGTTTTATACTATGAGAAATGATTGAATATATAATCTGGTCTATACGAACTTACATTGGTACTCAGAAAATCAAAGATCTGCGAGTCTGGCCACGGTAATGATATCTTTATCGTGGTCTGGCTAACAATCGCGATCACGTGGCATAGCGTAATTGATACTCCTGAAGGTTCAAAAGAAACTGTCAGACTGAAGTGAATAGATAAATGGCTTACTGGAAGAGTTAACGTTAGTCAGGACAGTGATGGAGAGCTGTCTGTTAGGCTTCACGTTGAGGGCCTGTCTCATCTCGCGGACGAGGGCGGTGAAACCTTCGCGGTGCTCTGCCTCCTTCTCGTCAACGAGAGTTGTTCCGAAAGTTTTCTTCACTCCGTGCCAGATAGAGCCTGCAACAAAAAATATCATTACTCTAACGATCTTCTTCATGATCGCTACGCTCTTAATACAGCGGTTATAAGTAGTTCTATCCCATCCATCAGCCGTACATCACTGCTGGACATGGGCCTCCTCTATAGATTCCCAATAACGCTGGTTAGAAGCGGCTGCATCCAGCGTGTTCCTACGATCTTAATTAGATATATTGTACGCTGCTCTTGCTGGTCTGTAGTCTACATTCAAGAACTTTACTTCAAGTTCAGTGTTCTTCGAGTCTATCCATTTTCTATAGGATTCATTTCGGAGAGTGTGCATCTGAGCTGCACGACCTTATCCTACCACCCCCTTTTTACTACAGGATAAGTAGGAGGACGCCACATTACCACCCCTACACTGTCGATTTTCCTTCAATACGTACGAAGCGGTTTGACTCAACATTTCTGATTCGTACCGCCAGGGAATAGAACAGTCTTCCTGCTTTCCTGTTTCCTGTGAGATATAATCTAAAGCTTTTCAAGGTCAGAGTGAATAGGTATCTTCTAGGTCTGCGTGTTTCATCTTCGACCACAACGTCGTTTACCATTAGGAGAGTTGGTGGTCAAGCGCGGACTTATTCGCGATAAAAAAAAATGTTCTTCGAACTATGTGCTCTGCCAACTGCCCATTTCAACTTGCTGGGCTATGCCGGTTGCTTTAGTTCGTCTGCCTATCTCTTCATTACTGATTCGATCCCGCAGAGAAACTCCGAGCATAGCCCTCTCCATAATTTTCAAAAGATGGCAGGACGAACTTTACACCCTTTGATTATTGTATAGTCAAAGTTTACACCTATGACAAGAACACTGCAAAACAAAATCGCCAAAACTGGAATGATCGTCTTTTATCCCTCTGGACACAACAGGCTAACATCAACAACATTATAATATGGCAGGGGCAGATGTAATACGCCTCACGATATCTCGCTATCTCTGATTGAAGATTAAATAGACTTGTTAGATGGAACAAGCCTCTTCCAATACTTCTACCGTTATGGCAATTCCCAGTCAACCGACAAGGTGAAGAGTCGATCTGATAAAGACTGCAGGAACGTGCTGAATGCAAGTCGCCTCCTTTCCAGTCTTAGTGGAAATCTATCAGATAGACCTGTGGTCGTATTGTGTACGCAGTCTGACGTTGGACTTCACTCTCGTGGCGCGATAACTGGCACGAGCAGAAGAAAAAGCGAAGCCGAATGTCATAACGCGCACAGAAGGCTCCTGATTTCTGAAAATCTTGTATTTGATAAGTAGTGTCACAAATCAGACGTTGAGATAATTTCGTTTACTATGCATACCTAGTTCAGAGCAATTACAGTACTCGACAGGTGCCCGCTGTAACTACAACCAGCTACACATCAGTTAATTTAACGACAGTTTTGTTTCAGAGACAAATGGTACCTAATTCCTTTCTTTGGAAATATGACTTTCTTTTCTCATTACTTACCCCAAGTGGTTCGGATCTTCTTGGGCTTGATTTTATGCATCTGCCAGGCCAGGTCAATACCATCGAAGCCGTGTTGTTCCGCCAGAAGTACAGCGGAGTTCACAAATGCGGTGCGGGCTTGCGGAGACTCCAACTATAATAGTAAAATTAAAAATTTTAAAACACCCCGACACAAAATAAACTCTATGTCCTTTCAATATCATTGAAGTAACACGGGACCAAATTCCGAATCGATAGGACATATGGAAGGTAGTCAGATCCTCTCATCAACTAGAAAAGACCTGATGATCTTCAAATGGCTGAACAGTTTTTCATGAAACATGGCTAAGATCACTGGGAATAAAATTATCTATGACACAAAAAAATCTAAACGAATATCGGTTCACCCATTTGGGAGCTACGATACCACAGACACACAGACACGTTAAACTTATAACACCCCTCTCTTTGTCGAGGGTTAAAATAAAGAAATCTATTTAAAATATCTATAATAAAATTGTACTGGTAGCTAGTACCTAAACAAGGAATTAAAGCAGACTTGAAATATAAACGGAGTGTTGTGGACCGAGAGTCTACAGTGGTTCCATAAGTTATCAGGGCTACAACCCATCTAATACCTAGAAGTTTACGAACCTGGGACCCACTTCCAGGAAATTTAACCGCTACTAATATGAATAAAAGACTTTTCAACAAACTACATCTAAAATAATTATATTAATGGGAGGGATGAAATTGTTTCGTATGTTTTGCCATTACAGTTTTGACATCAACTTCTACTCAGGTTACTTATAATAGAGTGAGTTCGATAAGTATTTAGTTATACCTAATATGGTGACCCACTCAATATTTGCTCGTATCCCACCAGTGGGTCGCTACCCATAGTCTGGGAAACTCTGGTCTATTGTATAATATTTGCGTAGCGAGAAACAAAACACTGCCCGCGATCGATAATGTAAATATGACCTTAGGAACACATAATATTATTATGTAAGCCGTTTGTTACCCGTGGAAACCTATCGTCGGAGGCCTATGTCGAACAATGGACGTCGGCTATGGCTGACTAGTAATTAAATAAATAGTGTTGAGCGGAGCGGACTGTTTCGTTTTTCGTAAGCAAATATTAAATTTCTACAATGAGCTTACGTACTACAACGCTCTGAGCTTCTCCACCCATTCCACTTTGGTAAAATGTGGGGTTTGTTGGCTTTGGAAAACGATTTTTCATATCATCAAAATTAAAGCTGTCATAAGATCTGAAGTTTACTATTCGCAGCAAGGTTAAACTATTCGTTGATAATACTATCTGCAGTGTGTGTTGCCAGATTAAGTTTGATTACTATTATTTTGTAATAAAACTATTATTACCTACAACGAAATATCCTTGGTGGAACTCTAAATCTTCTTATTTTCTTACGTCAACTGAAGACTCATAGAATTTTCATCATCAAGGTAAAACAAAAATTAATTTCACGGATTTACCAAATATTGTTAAGAAAATTCATTATTCCAAAGCAATTACGTGCATCCTATATACGTCACTCGTACATGACTTCACGTGGTTTAATTTGATCAATTTTCGTCAATTAGACGTCAGACGCTAACTTCTGTTCATTTTTAGGGTTCCGTGTCCAGAGCGTTAAAACGGAACCCTACAGGTAGATGCTTGAAGTATTCACAGAATATTTAGTTAAATATTTACTTTCAAAAATAAATAATTAAATAAAATATGAAAGGAAACAAGAAACGTTTTTTTTTTGCTTGATATTAATAACAGAAACAGGAAGATGCTTGATTATTCACAGTATATTAATTGTATGTAAGTTCCCTTCAAAAAGTCACAGACCTCTGTTGTAGTAGGTAATTGTAAGTATGTTCTTCATATGTAAGTAACAGCTGTGTGATTTGTTCAAAACAGACCCACAAACATAGGTTACATGCATAATTTTTATTCTAAAAGATTGGTTGTCTGGAAGGTCGGTAATTTTGATATTAAAAAAAATTGCCAAATATTATCAAAATCGGCTGATAAATAGCGCGACAGCAAATTTCCACCCTTTTTAAGGGATCAATCAAAAATCACCGTCTATAAAAATAAAATCGGCCAAGTGCGAGTCGGGCTCGCGCACGAAGGGTTCCGTACCGTATGAGCGCCCCATTCCTCTTGCCGTTATTATCAGCGAGCTCCTAAAAATTACGTTAGTTGGATGCTCCCCTTAAATATTTATTTTATTCATTTCAGGGTTCCTGGGTAAAAACGGGTAAAAAGGGTAAAGACAGACGGGCATCGAAGTCTTAGTAAAAGGGTCCCGTTTTTACCCTTTGGGTACGGAACCCTAAAAACCATTAATTAAAAGGTTTCGCCGAAATTTGACATCAAACACAAAATCGACATCCAGACGGACGAAAGCAAAATGGTTAAGTTGAAGCAGAGACCTTCGCTTCGCTCCGGTCGAAAAACTAATAGATACTCTCTAGTAACATTCAAAATTTAGAAATGACGCCATGACATCGTGAAAATGAGGGAGGTTAACCCTGAACGAGCCCCACAAAACCTTTCCATATTTCAAACAGAAAAGCGGTAATCTGCCCCAGTCCTGTTTTAATTGAAAAAGCTTTAAATGGAATTTGGATGATAAATGTTGAACTCTTTTTGTACGACTTGATGATTTGGCTGGCGTGTTTAGGTAATATGTATCGGTGAACGAAAGAAAACAGTAGCATTTTAGGTCTGGTTTTAGTTGTGTTAGTTCCTATTGTATAATATTGAAATTTTGTATATTATTTACAATATCGTCATTGAATTTGAATTTTTGGACTTTTTTATTCATAACTAGCTGTCCCGGCGAATTTTGTTTCACGCAGTATCATTATAAATTATAGTCTGTGTTATTTTAATGCAGTTAAGCATTACTATTGCAAAGTTTCATCTCAATCCGTTCAGTAGTTTTTGCGTGAAAGGGAACAAACATCCATATATACAAACTTTCGCGTTTATAATATTAGTAGGATATTTTTATCATTTTTAATGTATTTAAATTGACATTGAAATGTAATATTTGTGTGTCAATTTATTTACCTACCTATTTTTCTACATAGTGATTGTGTGTGGTGTAAACTTATCGTATTGACATGCAAATGAAACATTTTGTGAATAAATTGAATATGAATATGTATTTAATAATACATTCACAAACAAAAAATATTTTTTAATTTAATATTAGAAATATAGGTAGGATTGAGTAGAAAGTACCGGAAAACGCAGCGTAGTACGTCCACCTACGTGGTGGACAGATGATCTCATCAAGACATCAACCAGTCTTATTGGAGATCCATAAGGGAGGCCTGTGTCCAGCTGAGGACACCATATGGCTGATAAAAAGATGGATGACTAGTAGGATAAGTTTCTATGATAACAAACGCAATTCTAAATATTTTAGGCAGCCTTCTCTCTGCTAAGTAAGATGTTCATATAATGTAAATATAATACCTATAGATCAAAGGTCTGTAATTAAATAGTGCAAGAGCGGATTTACAGCTCAGCAATGCCGATAGAAATCTAATTAACGGAGCTTGATTTCTGTTTGAGGACTGCCCTTTGAGACGCTCTCGGTAGGTAGCCTTTGGCTTTGCACAGGTTATTATAATTACTATCTAGATTATAAAAAGAAGTTTATCTATACTAATGTTGTAACATTCTACTTATGTTTCCAATACTTGACTTATAATGACTACTGTTATAGCGCAGACAACAAAACACTCACTTTAAGCAATTTCACATGATGTTATAATATCCACATCGATATCGTAAAATCTCATTATAACATCGCGCGCTCCTCCTGATTGGCCCTGCGCGCGCAGCTGCGCTCTCATTGGTTAGATTTTAACGGCGCCAAGTTCACTGTGACAATACACGTACGCGTGAATTTAATGTTTCGCAATATGTTTTTATTTTTTATTTTTTTTTTTCATTAGTGAAGATAAAGTAGTGTATGCAACTGCATATAACACGGGTATTAAAACACGAGTGTGAGTTTATGAAACGAGCGCAGCGAGTTTCATAATAGTAACGAGTTATTTAGTTTACTTCATTATATGACAGTTGCATAAACTACTATTTATCTTTTGCGTCTCTAAAGTAATATAGGTACCCATTTTATAATAAACTACTGTCAATTTATGTGTACAGTTAGTTTCGGTTTGTCTTTGGTTTCCAAATTATTGTAGAGACTGAATCAAACTTAATGGCGGCTGTATAGTCACAAGCGCGCTTTGTTATTCCTTGCACCGCTGACATATGAATACATTGCTACTACGCAACAACTCTCCCCGTGTTCACCTATAAGTTAAATTCGGCATCTACATTGTGAACAAATACCACACAACAAATAATATTTTACGTAGGTGGTATCGATATCCCAAAACAAATAATGCACCCTAAAAACACAACATACTGTATCAGTCTTCAATAGTATATAGCCACAACTAAATATATGCTTACTAACAAAAAGTCATGGAAGAAAAGCGTGTGGTGCGAAAAATCCAAACGGAAACACCTATATTTATCACATAAATGTTTGCCTTGGGTGGGAATCGAACCCACGCCTTTTTGCTTAGGAGTCAGGACCAAACACCACTGGGCCACCGAGGCAATATAAATAAATAAACAAATATTAGGGGACATCTTACACATGGGCTCTGACCCCAAACTCATAGCTCATATACTATACTATACTCATATACTGAGCATAGCTTGTTATATGGCTGTCAGAGACTGGTATACTACATATATGTACATATTTTAAATACATACTTATATCGATAGTACCTAAATAACACCCATACACAGAGCACACAAATGTTTGCCCTGGGTGGGGATCGAACCCACGCCTCTTTGACCCAGAAGTCAAGGTCACTAACCACTGAGCCACCGAGGCAGTCGAGGCAATATAAGCTGTAACACTTACCAAGAGGTTGTATTTGTTGGCGTCTTCAATATCGGCGTCACCTCCAACCGAGAGCAGAACCCTCATGCCAGGGTACTTGCTCTTGAAGTTGGTGATCATTCGGTAGTTGGCATGCGACGCGTCTACGTCCAAGTTCTCGTTGAGAGGCACCATCTTGTAGGTATCGGGCTGGATGCCGGCAAATCCATAGACCAAGTGAGTGCAGAACGATAGGGCAGGGTCCAGGTCATTCGGCAACATGCGGGCTTGCGCTGGATAAATACAACCCTCAACTAATTCAATATGTTGACAGCAGCTCGGGTTGCTACACAGACTCGGTTCGACACGATCGGGACCGTCAAACGGTAGAAGATGTAGATGATCGTTCGGTTCAGCAAATACCGAACATGCCGAGTAGCTGTTTTGAGTCAGCTTTGTCGTTCTAAAAATCCTGCCGATCCGAGTGCGCTGGACTGAACATGTGTGTAGCAACCCTCAACTTACAACTAAAATACTGGTTCGGCACACACCTATGTAAATAGAGTTGAAGTTACGGGCTTAAGTTGATAAGTTTCGTGTTTCTAGTTTAGTCATACACGAACTGTGAAGTTAATTTTGGAATAAGTAGCTTAGTATAACGTTTCAAAATTAACTAGTTTAATAGCAATATATATATACCCTTAACGATATTGTTATAGAATAACATAAAAACGTTACGAAACTGGTTCAATACATATATTTTACTTAACTGAATACTGGGTGTCAAAATAGTGTAAAATCTGTATGCTACGAGTACATAAGCACAAACACACTTTTTCGTTTTCAATCTACAAGACATAAAATAAATTGAAAAATTGGAAACGAAGCCGAAGAGTGAATAAATACCTTAATCAATTATTTTTCACTTTTTCGACGTACGTTTACTTATTTTAATTATTAGTATGGAAATAAAATTATCGTAATTTTTATTTAATTTTAATTTAGTAAAATTATTTTTCCGATAACTCAATTCAATCAAATCAATTATTATTCACTTTTTCGTCAGACTTTTAATCGTAATTTTTATTTATGTATTTTTATTTTAGTAAAATTATTTTTTATTACCATTACACACCACGTACGTACCTCGAGTAGGTACATACATGTTACGTAGAGAAGTTTCTCTAGTATACATGGCTATGTAGTTACAAAACCTCATAAAATCTCACTTCATTACTTGCAGGAATGAGACAGACTTAGTGCGCTTTGTTGATTAAAGTTTAAAGCCAGCCTTTCAGTAATGACTCTAAGTAACGGTACAATTAGACGGCAAATCGAGGTGATTAGTCTCAAGGTATCGCTGTTCTTCTGAGACGCTTAACCAATTGAATCGATTAATTTCGCGAAGATCCATTAAAGAACACTTCAGAGGCCCAGGTATAAGAACTCTACATTAAAGAATTTTGGTCTCTCACTGCCTGAGAATAAAGCTACGAGTAAATCTCATAAAACTAGTTTAAAACCATTCTTTGTTAATAGAATTTTAGTGTGTAAGCCGTGAGAGCACCATTAGCACTTGCAACCGCAGCTGCATTATGGTACTCCTTTATGCGGCCATGTCTATAGATTATACTCATTTTCCAAGGCCTTTTCTAACGTGTTTACCTCTATGTAAGATCTTTATGGTTAAGTATTCTATACATTTTAGTTCTAATAAATAAATAAATAAATGACAGCACTGGGTCGGGAAAATATGTTACCTCCTTACCACAAAAGATTTAAACACGCTTTAAACACTGTTTAATCGTGCAATTTGTACTGTTAAACATTGTCTAAAACGTGCGTAAAACTTTTGTGGTAAACCTTTCAGTGTTTTATTATAAATAGTTCATTATTTCAAATTCTAATTCATTACTATCATACAAATAAGCGAGGAAAAATAAAAGTACTCCCTCCCAGATGAGCTTTAAATAAAATCGGGCAAGTGCTAGTCGGCGCACTAAGGATTACGTACCGAATGGGAACCCCATTCTTTTTGCCCTCATTAATAGCGAGCAAAAAACTACTAAAATCACGTTTGATATATGGGAGCCCCCATAAATATTTATTTTATTCTATTTTTAGTATTTTTTGTTAAAGCGGCAACGGAAATACATCATCTGTGAAAAATTTCAGCTGTCTAGCTATCACGGTTCATGAGATACAGCCCGGTGACAGACAGACAGACGGACATCGAAGTCTTAGTAATAGGGTCCCGTTTTTATCCTTTGGGTACGGAACCCTAAAAATCATTTTATCGATAGCCCCAATACTACACTATCACTATCCTTACTAATATTATAAATCCGAAAAGTTTGTTGGTTTGTTGGTTTGTTACTCTATCACGCGCCAACGGAGCATCGGATTGACTTGATTTTTGGCATGGATATAGTATAAAAGGCGGAAGGAGCTTTAGGATACTTTTTATCCCGAAAAATTTCATAATTCCTGTAGGACAGGACAAAAACCCTCGAAAGCGAAACTGTCGCCACTATCACAAAGACGCTAAGTGATTAATTCCTATATGACGCTAATATGGACTAACGAAACGTCACAGCCAAACGTAATTAGATGACAGGTGACATTGTCTGCAGACTTTTATAAATCACAAGTAGCGTGGCAAGGCGACAAATTGTTTTTCTACCATTATATCCCCTTGAAGAGGAAATAAAGTATGGATTGAAAATGACAACTGACATTAAAATTGGATAAAATGTTATTTTCCCTCTGCATGCTACATGTTACTATGACGTTTAATACCAGGCCGTCATTTTGTCTGACATTAAAAATATTTTTAAATGTTCTATCATTAGAGGTTCAACATGTTTTTTTATTCTACCTTTATGGTACAGAATCATCATACTTTAATATTTTCAATCCGAAAAGTTTGTTGGTTTGTTCCTCTTTGACGCAGCAACGGAGCAAAAGATTGACCTGATTTTTGGTATGGATACCTATGGTTTAATAGACAGAAAGTGATAATAGGATACTTTTTATATCTCGAGAAAATTCGTGATTCCCATGGGATAGGACAATAACTGTTTCTCAGCAAAGGAGCAACGGATCGACTTGATATTTGGGGTGGGCATAGTTTGGAAGACGGAAAGTGACATGGGATACTTTCCATCCCGAAAAAATTGTGGTTCCCGTAGGACTTAACGATAAATTTTTCTCAGCAACGGAGCAACTTGCCTTGGCATATTGCATGAATATAGTTTGAAAGACGAAAAGTGACATAGGCCACTTTTTATCGCAAAAACTTTAACAGTTCCCGTAGGATAGGATAAAAACTAAGTGAGTGGGCTGCGGTAGCAGCCGTCTAAGCGCCAGAAATAACCTGTCATGGCAAGTTTAGGACGTTCCCACATATTTCGCACTCCTTCGCGGCACTCAACAGCACTAGCCCAGACTCGGGCTCCATAACGGAGCTTGCGCTCTCGCCATAGTGACGGAGTGTTTCGGAGCACAAGACACATCGTCATCCACCACTCGGGACTAACCAGTACTGAACGTCAGACAGCATTCCAACGCCCTGGTCCCAGTGCAGTGGGTCAGTCATAGTAGCCCAGCGCCTGCCTCTTCAACTGCAGAGGGCAGTGAGAACGGCAATCGCGATACCGACACCTCTCTTCCCCTGCAGCCCCACTGCGTCTGCCAACACGTTGACGGCCTAGCGGAAGGTAGCCGCGCACCGCGCACCGCGCACCGCGGCCCCTTATCCTCGGCTGTCACATCAGAGTCCAAGAAGCAGCCTTGCTTTATGAAACTAAGAAAGGTTATTCCCAGCAAGTAACTGGAGATAGAGAGACAGAAAAGAAGCCACACCCAGCGCAGCAGGAGGAGCTGGAGTTCATATGCCTGGCAGACGGAGCAGCACTAGAGCAAAATCTTAACCGAGAAATTAACATATTTACAGACGGCAGTAAAATTAAAGGGAAAGTTGGGGCGGCATTATCCATTTGGGATGATGCCGCTGAGATCAGTCCCGCAAGCTGAAATTGGCCGATTGGTGCTCTGTGTAACAGGTCGAGTTATTGGCACTTCTTGAGGCTACCGAAAAAGCAAAAATCTTTTGTGACTCCAGGTCTGCACTGGAAACGGTAGTTGGCGTATCTTCCCTCCATCCCTTAGCAGTAAATTCAAAGCTAACATAAAGTTACTACACGCACAAAATAAAATAGTGAAACTTTATTGGATTAAAGCGCACGCGGGGATGGAGGGAAATGAGAGAGCGGACCAGCTAGCAAAGGAAGCAGCACTGCACTCGAAGTGCAGACCTATTTAGGATAACTGCCCCGTTTCATTCGTCAAGCGAGAAATCCGAAAGGACTCTCTTGACGAGTGGAACCGGCTGTATCAGGATGGACACACAGCGGCGGTAACCAAAACATATTTTCCGGATGCAAGGGCGGCATACAAGATCGTAAGAGAAATAGCACCAGTGGGAATCATAACTCAAGTGCTGACGGGGCATGGTGAGTTTTCCCAATACTTACATCGATTTAAGTTGAGGGAAAGCCCATCGTGCATCTGTGAACCCACAAAAGAGGAGACTCCACTGCACATAATCTTGGAATGCCCAGTTTATGGAAAGCAGAGATTTGATTTAGAACAAAAAATTGTAATTAATCTAACACGAAAAAACCTTAGAAACAATTTTATCGAATTTTTGCACAAATATTAGTAAAAAAGCAATACTTAATTAGGAACAAGTAGGTATAAACTTTGCTGTACCATTGTAATGTTTATTATAACTGCAAACAGCCAAAAACATTGAAATATAGGTATACTTAGTTTTTATTCATTTGTAATTAAGACCCCTGATCATGTCAGGGATATTTCGCGATATAATAAAAAAAAATCCTCGGATGCAGCGTCGCAAGAGCGGCACTGCAGCCCGCCTAAGTTGCGACACTCCTCATAAGGCATGCAACCTACCGGCCATCCTCTCAGCTGCTTTAGTTAAAAGCGGCTGAAACTCGAGTGCCAGCCTCTAAGCTTCCTTGGGGGAAAAGACCCAAAGAAGAGGGAGACTTCGAGCGCCGCCTTTTCAGCTGCCTCAGACCTCCCCCACGACAAGGCGGGAATACACGGGGGGATTGTATATACACTCCAACCGTAACTTAACCAACAAAAGCATTCCTCTAAGGTATTTTGATATTTGTCAGTTAGGTTAGGTTTCGCAGCCGACATAAACATAAGCCAAAATCAAAATACAACGCGGGCGAAGCCGCGGGTAAAAGCTAGTATTAAATAAATTATTACAAAAATGTCACTTTTCAGATCCTGGATATCACGTAGCAGAAGAGTGATAGACAAGACAAAGAAAACGAGCCCAAGCATGACGGCTCTATCTTATTTAGTACAGGAGTTCCTATGACCACCTTTCGACTCCATCATCAGAACAGCTCCATGGTACCATATTATTGCATTGTCACGCGATATATTATACATGGGTGCAAAATTTCAGGTCCATCGAAAGCCGGGAAGTTGGTCAAGTTTAACTTGCAAGATTCCACCCGAATTTACATAGGTACAATGTACATCCATTGCAAATTAAATAAAAACTTGTGAAAAAATAAATAAATAAAAAGCAAAACATTTATTTATTGGAGAAACCGTTCTTATTATAGGTTTTTTTAAAAACGTCTGACTGTTAAACATATTCAAAAGAGATTTTACACATTAACAAGCAGACCGCGGGTTTGCATTGTAAAAAAAAATATTGCCACCCTTATCACCTTGGGGTATGAAAATAGCCCAAAACGAAATAAAAATAGGTCAAGCCTGTATTGTGTTTTATAGAAATCCTCTGAAAAATGGGTAAACCCCCCCGAAAAAGGGCATTTCTACAACACACGACCTCATACCAGACTTCCCACAAAATCCTGTATTTTTCCTGGATGAAAAGAATCCTATGAAACTAATTTATTGTCGTGCTGTTTATCAGCTTATTTCGATACTATCTATTTGGCAAGATCGTGTAATATCTAAATCCTAACAATATTTGCGAGTACAAATACGAGTCGAGATAGGCTTATGAAGATGTAAGAAAACAATAAGAATATATTTATTTACCAAAATGACAAGGAACGAAGAAGTAAAGAGATGTGTCGCGAAGTGTACTGTTCGTAAAACTACTAGTATTAGTAAGGATAATGTTCCACATTGCCAAATGAAACCAGCCAGACATTGTGACTCACTAAGAAATTACCTAATTATGTCCAACGCCCAGCAAAGGTCGTTAAGTCATGAACAAAGGATTTTCGTGTCCATGAGATAAGTAAACTGTTTTTCGATAGTGCTGATTCAAGCTATTTTTGCCTTGGAACAGACGTGCTATTGGCTTGACATAGATAAATTTATCGACTCATGATTTGTTTACATTTACCTATCACAATATATTGAAGTTGTAGATTAAAGTGTTGAATCTCGTGTAAATTGTGTTGTTTAAAATATTATCACATATTTATTTTTGATACAAAGGCATTTAATGACACGTACGTTTTTTTTTTGAGATTTCAGCAATAAAGATAAATACTGACCGTTAAATAGACTCTGGTTATGACGTAATATTGATGACAGGAAAAATACGGCTCAATGCAATCCAAAGCCGGTTCAGCCGTTTTGGTGGTAGGAGGTCACATAAGAACTTGAAGTAAAGATAAATTGACATTAACTCCGTCACTGATTTCGATACACCTACAAACTCAAACACCACCGTTTTTTACGCAATCAGGTAGTTATTTTTAAACTTTGTGCAATGACGGTACTCAAGACAATAGGTACCTATAAATAATCAAAGAAGACCTTCAGGCTGCCTTACTTACTTTTTAAAGAATCAATTTACAAATCAAAGATTAGACCATTAGTAACCATGTGTCACTTGTTAAATATGGCAATTGTCAGTTTATTGGGAAAAAATCCGAAAGGGAAATTAAGTATAGATAGATGTGATGTATAGTATATGCTTATACTCGCATATTATATGTGCCCAACCTCTACAATATTGATAATCCCTTGATCTAGGGCAAGAATGATCAATATACTTTACAGGTAGGTCGTAATAGAGAAAACATTGAGTCAGCCCTAGTGCGGAAAAGCAGAACCTACTCGTAACAACAGTCCATGTTGTTTAAATTTATAAAACTAGTGTTCCATTGTTTCCGACGCATTAACCACTTAGCGGGCCGGCTGGTGACGTAATCTCATAACAAGGATAAAGGATGAGGTTACATTACATGGGCATTGGCCAGTTCTGTTTGGCAAGAATACTCGTAGCCATAAGAGGAAAATTGTGTTTACTTTGGCAAATTTGTGGCGATATAACTATTCGGCCTATAGCAGGATTGAACATTTGGATGTATTATGCCTTCTTATACCTTCTTAGACTTGTGGATGATTTTTTGTGGATTACATAATCTTTTTTGTGTACCTAGTACTTAGTAGCTATAGATTTATTGTAGTGTTATAATTACATAAAGCAGTTGCCCAAAAAAGTAAGTTTAAGTAGACACTATCCCGATTTCATTTTGTCCTGAAATGAAATCGAGAAACTAAACAAAACAGCGTTATAACTGCTCCTCAAATAAATCTAAATGAAAAAGAGTAACATCATGACAAGTATTACCTACGTTATATTGGATAGAGAATAGAAGTTATTACAATCGGATCGAATGGAAAGGTAAGCATTGACTACTACGTCGACAGTCGACTGGAACAAATAGTATTTGATGTCTGGATTTAGTGGTTGATAGCCTAACATCATCATCTACAGTCTTTTTTATCTCACTGGTGGACATAAGTATAGGCTTCGTTGATTCGCCCCGCGGGCCGAATAGCTTGTGGGGCGAATGCACGAAAGAGCCTTCTCTTGCTGTGCCATCTGCCTACACGAATCGATATAATATATTATTTTGGTATAGTACCTACCTAATGGAAATTTGTATACTACCCGGAAAACGTTGTTTTTCCATATTAGGGGTGTAAACTAAAAATAGCCTATCATCTATTCTCAAACCTATCACATTAAGGTAAGTACACAAAAACTTTCATAAAATCGGTCTGAGGTGTTCGATAACAAACTCTCTGATACGAGATTTTTATACAGGGTTATTTCTAATCAATTAGCATCCTTTTAGGTGCTTATTCTATACACCAAAACTAACAACTTTTGTTCGGTGACTTTTGTCAAAACTCAAATATTTTTTTTGTTGTTCCATAGAAAAATATCGTTCACCCGCGACAAAATGTATGGAACAGCAGATTTTTTTTTTGAGCTCTGACAAAAGTCGCAGAACAAAAGTTGTTAGTTTTGATGTACAGAATAAACCCCTAAATGGATGCTTATTGATTAGAAATAACCCTGTATACATATTAGAAGATTCATCAAAGAATATTCTGTACTATTAAATAAATTCTAACTTTCAACGACTGTAGTAATATTTACTAAATTATCAAAAATACTCGAAAATAATGGATGTTTATTTTTTTTTTACTTAAAGAGGTTTTTTTCGGGTACCTAGTTCAATAAGTGGGTTAAAATGGCATTAACTGAATGGTGTCACGCTCTCGAGCAACAACGCTACCTATGGTAGACTCTACCCATCTGCACTCTACCGCTCCACTTCGCTTTGGTAGAGCTTAGTCCTAAAGTTACAGGTACATATTATTTGGAAGGTGGCTCTAAAGAAAATCGAGCAAACTTGGCCCAAACTTCCCCGAATAGAAGATTACCGATTTACCCAAGTGTAGCATTGTGTTCCCATTATTTGGGGTACGCCTCTATAGAATGCCGTGTTACACGCTCCGCTCTTCTTTATAAGATTAAACTTTATTGTCTGTGCTCGTTATACTGAACTCTATGGTTGAGAAATAGAGGCGAGATTTCAGGCGAACTATGTTATGGTTACTATACTGCCCACCCGAGCTTAAAGTGCAGTAATAGCCATTTTGTCAGTTTTAAGCTAAACACATATTCTGAAACCCCACTTCAAAACCTATAAAACAAATTAATCCTTATTTTAAAAACACCTTTAGAAGTATTTTTTTTTAATATTTTTCAAATACGGAAATTGCAAAAATATGACAAATTTACTAAAACTAAGCAGTTTTTACCAGCTAAATCGCAGTAAAAGACATACTGCAAAAGATTTTTTTGAGTTCCCCACCTAACGTGCAGTATTTCATCATGTTTTGTAATAATTTAAGTGGTAGTTTTAACTAGAAGATATAATAAAAAAACATATTAAAGTGCAGTATTATTTGCCTCCATACAAGTTGATTATACTGCAAATGTTTGAAAAAACATTTTTTATTTGTATCCCCATTAAAGTGCAGTATAAGTACAGTACATACTGCACTTTAACTTGTGTAGAATTTTATAATGTCTGTGAAAAACCAAATAAAATGAAGTAATGAAGTATAATTCATGACGGTATATTTGACGAAACTACATAGAAAAGATGTTAAATCAAAAACTTTGCCTTTCCTTACTCAAAAACGGACCCGAAAGGTATCGATTAAGGAAGGAAACAAAACAAAATAAAACAATTAGGTCAGTTCATGCCTGAAAACAGGTTGTTAATTGAAAAAATCATCTTATTTCCAAAAATGATACAGACAAATAGAATTTGACGAAGACGAATAAGCAGATCACACAGTTATAATGTAGATTAACATTTTAGTCAATAACATAAAGTCTCAAAAAGTAACTCTTTGAGATAAACCTAGTGTGGGATGCACTATAAAATTAAAATCATTTTAATATGAAGTCTGATAATATAAAGTTACATAAATCTTATAATTACCCACCAAAAGTAATATTAATTAAGTAGTTTTGAATTGTGTTAAAATCCAACTTTAGTGATAGATTCCATTTTGGTATAATTATCAGGCAGCTTCCAACCCGGCTTAGTAAAAATCCATAGAAGAGGCCTATGTCCAGCAATGGACGTCCTACTGCTGAGAATGATGATGATATCTAAATGGGTTGTACCTTTTCTAATGCTCATCCCATTTATTCTGATTATTATATTCTAAGGAATGAATATTCCTTAGAATATAGTAATCATAATGTACTTATTGTTAGGTACATAATAAGAATTATTTATTTTCACATACATACTTACATTTGTGATTATCAGTGCTTCTGATTGCTTGATTCGGATTATGTTGTATGTAAATAATAGTATTGTTAAAATTCTCAAAAAGACTGATAATTTCAAAAGTCTGCAATGGTTGTCTGAGAAATACAGACTTTTAATAATTTTAAAGGTAGTTTTCTTGTACTACACGTGAAAAACTTACGTATTTAATTAAAATAAAACCTATTATATAGCAGTATTTTCATATTGATACTGCATTTTAGTTAGCATAAATTACAGGTAAAAAATCGAAAGTGCAGTAATAGCTGAATTTACTGCATTTTAATCAGTACTTTAACAGATTTAAAAAATAAATCACCAGCAGTAATAGGGGCAAAAAAAATGTTTTGGTTATATTTACTGTATTTTAAAACAAAAATAAAGTAATAACATTAAGAAATATAGTTTTTTATGCTTCGTTTCACTTCGCATTCAAAATTTTATCAAATAACTCGTTTTGGTATTTTTTTGATAGTTTCTAATCTTTACGCGCGTTTTTCTCGAAATCGTGTTTTTGCTGTTACTGCACTTTAAGTTCGGGAGGGCAGTATAGTTTAGATAGTGTGCCAATTTTCCGGAGAGTAACTGTTCAGAGTTATAAATTATGGTGGACCTGTTGTTAACCGACTTCAAAAAAGGAGATTCTCAATAAACTATAATAAAACTCATAAAAAATTAAGTAAAGTTAATATTTGAAAATTAACTAAAGGTAAAATGGATATAGTCAAGGTGGTCTAGAAGTAATTTTAAACACATTGCTCGATATCGTTAGTCATTCGCTACTTTTATGTCGTACCTAATCTTGCTTTTTATTCATGCCCATAGCAATTTCCGTCACCGTAACGCGTAATTTATAGTTAGGTCTCCAATCGAATCAAATATTTATTCGATTCTGAGAATTTCTAGAACGACTTTGTTTGTCGCTGTTTATCATTTGCCCCTTGTTGACACGCGTCGCATACCTACAAAACCAATAGGTTTTATCAGGCATTGTTGTGTTACTAATAAAATTATTGTAGATACAAACCTCGTGACCGCGGTGAGCGACAACTTTTAAGCATATTTATTTTCGGTTTGTATAACTCGTAATGATAAAAATAAATAAAAAATAGAATTGTAACAATCAAATTATTATTATTACAATTTTAAATCGTGTTCATTATTTTAATAATTCAGTTCATTTTTTTCGTCGATAATTCTGATGTTTTTAAACAATGTTGCTATTTTATTGTACACTTGATTTATTAAGATATTAGTTACTAAGCACTTATAGTAAATGACTTGCCCAATATGACGAAATGTTATAAGGCCAATAAATTACTTTACTTTACTATAAAATAATAATCGGTCAAGTAACGTGTTGCGTGTTGGACTCGAGCACGAAGGGTCCCGAACGGAAGCACCATTTCACATATTTTCTTTTAATTTAATTATTTATTTTTAAAGTTCACCCTCCGTGGGTAAGCCTACGTCCTGCGTCCAGTGAACTATTAAAGAGGCTGGTACAGTACAGTAAATTAAATATTTACTACATATTTACAACAGCATCTACCTGTCATCGTCATTAAATCGAGCTAAAAATAACTAAAAATTTAGGTTTGTTGCATGGGAGCCCCCCTTAAATATTTTATTTTTGTTTTTATTATTTGTTGTTGTAGCGGCAACATAAATACCTACGTCAAATGTGAAAAGTTCAACGTTCTAGCTACTCGTATAACGTTCATGAGATACAGCTTGGTGACTAACAGACAGACGGACAGAGGAGTCTTAGTAATAGGGTCCCGTTTTTACCCTTTGGGTACGGAACCCTAAAAATTTGTTATAGAAAGGGTTATATCAGAAGTTGTATAAAAATCATAGTACCTCCGAAAGTCCCCACAGTTCGCAAATGAAAAGCTATACTACTAATACTATACTACTCTCACTCGTATGATTGTACACCTTCCTCCAAAGACTTACAGTTCAAGCTCGTACTGCTAGAAACAGTCATATACACTCTATTTACAATTATAAGTGACAGAGAATAAATTACAGTGCAAGCTTTAGTTAGATAGATACATTTCTAAATAACAATTTGTTCATTGTCATTGCCAAAGGCCCGTATCAATAAATTGCTCGAGAGATCAAGGTAAATGGAGGAAAAACGTTTAATTTAAATACAAATAAAACTTTGAAAGGCTCTATTCTGTGGACGCGCATGATCGCTGTTTATAACCCTGACATTTCTAATTAGTATTGAATTTATTGGCTTTAGACAAAAATGTTCCCATTGCACTGTGAAATTTATTAGAACGCAATCCTATTTATAGTAACTAATACAATTATACCTATATTTAACAATCAACTAAACTGACCTGTAAAAAAATAGGAAATTGAAAATACTAGTAGAATACTACGGAGCCTCAAAATTTCTCTAACGACAAAAACCTTGCTCTTAAGTTTGAAGACTTATCATGATGCCAAACCTATTCAAATTTCTATTTAGCAAAAGGTAGAGTACAACCATTAACCACGTACTTATACAGCGTACTGGATAAGGCCCAATCGCTCTCCTGGGTAGGCTTATGTCCAGCGGTGGATTACTAAAAGGCAAGGTACAATAAAGATAGCATCGTTGCTTAAATCGATTCAAAAAATGAAACAATCAGCAACAATTTTGAATACAATTCGTTGAACACAGTAATAATTTTAATATTCACTAGTTAGAGCTTCATTTGAAACCTAAAACGATTGCATCGGAAATAAACGAGAATTCCGATAACGAACCGATTGATAGCCTCATGCGGGCAAGCATTACAAACTGCGGGTAATTTGCGTATTTGTGTCCAAAATCCAACGAGCTCTGTGCCCGAAAACCAACAAATATGTAGTTATGGAACAAAATCCAAGGAACGGTTATGGAACAATTTAGCAAACGATATTTAACTATTCCAACGTATACAGTTGCTATGAAACATCAATAGATATTAAGTAATTTAATTAGTAGATAAATTAAATGATTTTTCGCAAAACATGGGACCACCGACTTACACCGTGTTTAGAATTCGATTGTTTGCACGAATCGATGCGACGCGCGACGTCCATGTATGTTATTGTTGGTTTATCAAAAACGGCTCAGCCGATTTCAATAAAATTAAAATGGTACCACTTCGAAAGTATCTCTTTTCTAAATAAAAAAGATTTTTTTTAAATCGGTGCACAATTGGCGAATATATCGATGAATGTACACAAAAGAAAAAAATACATAGTACATACCTTCTTTTTGGAAGTCGGTAAAAATAGAACAACTGATTTTATTACGCTCGAATCAAACATACAAAAAATATTCATTTATTTGGCGGATTACTAATTTTGAATTGGCATTAAAAATATCTACCACTCAATTATTTATGCCATATATAAGTAGTAAATACCTAAGAAATAAAGAGTTAACTGTAATTTTACCATTAAGCTAATTTGCCACTATTTTCAACTGCCATTTTGCCTACCTACTATAAAAACAGCTACGATAAGGTATTAGTTTCATCGATAAGAAATTTCACGGTATAACCTAGTAGCTTTGACTAGAATTAATTTTATTGTGAACTATTAAAAAATACCACTGTTGAACAGTTTGCTGTAAGCATCCCCGAGATAGCTGCGGGTGCAGCTTCGGCCTAGTCATGCACTAAACACAGATTTTAATTTAAACATTTTCCGCCTTACCACAAAAGAAACACGCTTTAAACACTGTTTAACCGTGAAATTTGTACTGTTAAACTTTGTCTAAGCCGTGCGTAAAACTTTTGTTGTAATAGTGTTTGGGCTTTGTAGCTGGTCGAACACTACGCCGCATCCGCAGCCATAACGAGGCTGTGTCGCTTTATTCTATCACACATCACTGATTTAAAATCTTTCCGCGCGTTGCCGATTAGTTTTAAAAACGTCGACATAAATTATCGTATATGAAGATGTGACTGACTTAGCCTTGCGCTAAACGTTACCAAAAACGCTCGTTTCCGCTTACAAAATCCCCTAGGTACAGTTTAAGGGACACAAAAATTTGTTCTATAGCAACTTCATTCACAACAGACTAAAGCGGTGTTATAATATTTTGAAATTCACTGTACCATCTATAATCATTTTGATTTATCTACATGATGAATGTTTAACACATTCGATATTTCAAGTGGGTTTTGTGTTTTCGAATAATATTAATTGTATGAATATTTTGCATACAATGACCTACTTTACCATTTGACAGCTATTTTAATTATTATCGTAACGCGCTGATTTACCGTAAAGACTATAGATATGTGTCTGTAGCTCTATACTACATATTTATTCTATTAAGGTTGTAGGGGCATTTTTTTTCACTTTCGTACGTCTTGGACGTACACGGAACTCTACGGATTCTCTATACTTGAAACTTTCAAAGTTTCGTATACGTCCAAGTCGTTCGAAGTTCAAAAATAGAGCCCAGATCTTCAAGATGCGGGTACCTAAATGTGTTTATTCTTAGCGCCATAGACCGCGTCATACCTCACCAATACTCACCATATGACGAATTCTATCTTAAATAACTCAAAATTCATATTTAAGGCTTCCTATTGAACAAGGATTCCTATTCAGTAAAAGCTATATAAAGAATACACGAAGTAGACGCAATAATAAAAAATAAGAATCGTAAGCAACGCCAAAAATATGAATTGCCGAGACGACAAACACAAATAAGCGTAAGCACGTACACCGAAAATAGAAAATAAAATGGCACGAATATACACTAATACTCTTTCTTTTAACACTGCCCGTGCTTGGAATGTATAGATGGTAAGGTGCCACCCACAATACTTTTTATTTCAAGTCACCCGAGCCAAGTTACGTTGATCTTCTACCCACGTACCCTTTGTTTCGTTGCACACAGGTCTTAAATACAAATAAAAACAAAGTAGAACGAACAGTTAATAAAACAGCATTTAATGAAAGAATGAAAGTAGGTCTTAATTTTGAGTTGATGCTGAACTTTTATGGACAAGCGCGTCGCTGACAATTAGGTGAGCGAATTGTTTTTCTTTTTGAAGACTTAGTTGTACAAAGTGTAATTAGTCCCGTAGAATTAATTGAAATGACGCAAAATTGTTAGTGATTTTATTTAGTCTTCAGTGAAAAGTGCTGGCGTCTAGCTAGATAGTATTCCCAAAACATCTAGAAGGCAGTCCCAATATAAATTTAAAATATGTTTTAAATGACTGATCACTTAGATTAATGGTTAGTCTCGCTACATGATCGCTGTATCTAGTCAAGCGTAGTGAGACCTAATTAAACTAAGGACTTATCACTAGAATTCCTGATTTTAATCTTTGTTTTGTTGGACATTTCACAAACAATAAATGATTAAACTAACATCAACTAACGTTTAAACGTACTCTAGAATCAAGGCAATTCCAAACAGGTTAGCGATGCCGGCAGTTTAGGCATCCTACCTTGAAATCATAGCATACGAGTATAAAAACAGTGTTTCCTTTAAATTTTGATGTAATAAAGGTCAGAGTCAAAGCCTTGACCGAAGGCATACTACTAGTTAATTTATGCCTAAGTAATTGCCAACCATATCGTAATTGATTACAATATTCCTATAGTGAATTTTAAATTACAATATTTCTAAAGTACTAGTTTGCAAAAAAACTTATTAAGCGGTTCTGTGTTAACGCATTTAATAAATTATATTTAACTCGAAATGGCAATAAAAATCGAAATATTATACCTTGATAATTTCGTCAAAGCAACAGAATGTAAAAGTGCATGGTCTGATTAACACATCTACTTGTTTGTGAATTTATTCATTAAACTGATTTAGTGATAACAGTGTATTTTATTTAACACGTTTATATAAGTGTTGGTATAAAATCTATATTTTTCCAAAATAATTTACTACATCAATATCTTCGTCCACTTCGTCGACTTTTTTTAAATATAATAAAGATTTCTAGTCAGCAGATTTGTTCCATAATTTTACTTTAGTTATCGGTACAAATAATAAAATATCATTGCAAATTCAACTTTCAAAACTTAAAATAAGAGTTTTTTTTTTAATTTATAGCTATTAAAAAATTCAAACCTTTAAGATGTCATCAACCCCATTTTAATTAACTCGTACTCCTACTATTGTTTACTTGCGTTACTATAATTTAATAAATTCTGAAAATTATGTACTTTGCCAAATTGCCAACATTAACAAATAATATTAGGAATAGCGTATAGCATTACATTACCACATATTAAATACCTAAGTACTCGTAGCTACTTGAAAAATAACTTAAAACTTTACCGAAAATAATTACAAACCATAATGAGAAATAGATCCTTATAAGACTAATAAATAGGATCTTGCGAACAGGTACTAGTTGTCGACTAAACCAAATAATAAACCCTGCTATAATATTCATAGGTGACTACATAAGTTGGTAACAAAGGTACACACCAGGGTTAATCTCAAGCGAATCAACTAGAGATTACATCAATATTTATTCAGCAGAGGACATTACCTCTAACTTCATACATTATTCATAGCACCTAAGTAATTCCCGAAAACAGCGGTCAGTATAAATATAAAACCAGTTTCGTCTGAACAAAATTCGCAAATTAAGAAAGCCGAGCGCTCAGCGATGATCTTAATGCAATAATTGGGTTAAAGTGTTAATTTTAAAACTTACATTCTCTGACATAGCTTTTGCTGTCGTAGTAGCAGATGACTTTGCTTTGGGAGACCGGTGGGTTGGCGACAGCCAGGGCTAAGACCCCAGCGAAGGCGAGCAAGATTTTCATCTTGATAATGTGCTGCGTATGACTGATCCCCACGAGACGTATGTGGCGAATGCCCACCCAGCACCACCTAGCTTACCATCACGCCGCGCCTCGACGGAAGGTCAAAGAGTAACGATGTCCACATCGACTCGTTTCGCCGAATCTTATCTTATGCTGTACAAAACAAGTTGACAAGTCAATTATTAATTTAATCTCCTTCTAACTTTATAAATTGTCGTTATGCCGAGGTGACAATAAACAGATAAAAGTGGAAGCAAGCTCTCCCGAATCGTTGCTGCTTTAGGTATTTGTTATCCGGTTAATATTTTTCTTTGGGTTGGAAAATTACTTAGAATATATTTGATGATACGAGTTTTATGCATTGTAGTACCTACTCTCGGCAAATAATCTCGATTTTAGTATTATTTGGGCATAAGTTCTAACAACTTAAATATTAGGTAACCTAGGTATCTGCTATCATTTATAATGTACATATTTAAATTAATATGTATTGGATATTTATTTTATTATGTACAGTACAGTACTAGAACATTTTCTCAAAGGTTAATTTGAACATTTGTACAGAAAATAGTTTTTTTTTCGTAATTCCAGGGTTGTTCCATAGTAAAAGTTGGTCATAATAATGAGTATACCTATATATGATATGATATCCTATAATATGCCCGTCATCTATAAAAATCTGTTATATAGATACTCTCTCAACTAGGTAGACCTATGTAGGGAACCAATGCTGAATACATAAAACCTACAGTAGGCGTTTTAATGCCAACCGTTCACTTGCTAATCTATGAACTTTACAAACGCAGCACGATGATGTCATTTATAAAAGGTAAAGAGGTAAAAAAGATTTAAGTACAGTCATTCGGAGCACATTGTGACGAATGCATGACAATAACAATCACGCGACAATTGGACGACAATATTTGTATCCTATACCTAATAGTTAATATAGGAGAAGACGCTGGTTCTTGTAGTACAGCCCCTGACTAGATCGGGAATCAGAGGCTTCATTATTTTCCATGTACCTTATTCTATATCAATAAACATTTTTGATTGATTGATTGAATTCTACGAGCCTTACTAATAAGCTCCAAGTAGCCTTAGAGGAGACCTAGTACCAGCAAGCGCAGTGTAGGATCCACTAGGTCCACAAGGTGGACAGACGACTTCAGATTGCAGGATCGCGCTGGATGCAAGAAACTTCCAACCTGTCTTACTGGAGATCCATAAGCCTATGTCCAGCAGTGGACGTTTTATGGCTAACGTATGGATGGATACCTAATACAAGGAGCAATTCTATACGGCGGACACTATGCCAAGATTGTACTTATCATTATGACCAGAATGACTATAGGAGTACAGTGATATAGGGTGAAATGCCAAAAAAACAGCTAGATAGAATATTTAATAACCTTAGACAAGGAGTAATAGCTTATTTTCACTATTTCAGGTTCAGTCTTTTTGTTAAAAGTGATGAGAAAATGAAATTTAATATGTCCGCTTTTTAATATTACACCCTGTATAATGAGTTGGAGATGTCTACTCCAACAGCTCAGCTAGAATACCAATTTATTTTTCTGGCAATTTGTCTAGATAGGTACGTTCTAGGTAACGTGATGCATCCCAGACCGCATTTCTACTTGGCATCAGGCAGGATATAGACCAACGTTAACATGTCTTGAATAAAAAAAACAATGGCATGTGCTAATTTTGAAAGGTTTTTGGTAGAAAGTTAAATACTCTCACGGGAAGGGTCTGGATCTCACGTCACAGGTCACCATAGTATGGGATCTGCTCTGCTCTGCTCTGGAGCGCACGCCGAAAAGACTAAGTATATATCATCATCAGCCTGTAATAGCCCACTGCTGAGCATAGGCATCTCTTCTTGTACGTCGCTCATCCCGGTACTGTGTAAATCTTGTCTATGTTGGACACGCGTTTTTTACAACTACGTTTTTTGTATAATTGTAGGTATACTATACTACATTAATCATATAAACATACGTACCCCGACGTACCCCCAGATGAGATATCGTGATATTTACCTCGAAACCGTAATATATTAACCACCCCTAATGTCGATTTTGTTGATGTTTAAAATAAGCTTTCTTATGATTGCAACATACTTACAAGGTATTTGGCCTGTACCCTGGTCCTAAGGGGTCCGTAACATTAGATTCGAGAGTCATGTGTTCGATGAATGGAAAGTCGACTGAACAATTGTTCGAACGGAATCACCAGATGATAGGTAGGTATTTGTTAGGAGATAAAAAAGTTCCACTCGTGATTTTTAGTCACACTGTATCGTCTTTATAAATAGAAAGGTTTTTCTAGAATCTAGACTATCACATTAATTCACACTTTCACACTATTTACGTCACTTCATAATACATACATACACAGATGTTAGTTATAACATTGTAAAGCGAAGATGCCTTTTTAGAGTACCGTACCAAAAGGAGACTTCGCTGTCCGTCTGTCACCAGGCTGTATCTCGTGAACGGTGATAGCTAGAACGTTGAAATTTTCACAGATGACGTACTTATTTCGGGTGCCGCTATAACAACAAATACTAAAAATAGAAATACAGCAAACGTACGTCTTACAACAAACTTAATTTTTTTGGAGTTTTTCGCTTAACGGTGACATCTACCTGTCGCCGTTATTACTCGTAATCAAAAATACTTACAGAACATAATCCGGCGGCAAAAATCAAATAAAATAAAGAGGCGGCCACGTAGGTAGGTACAGTAAAGTTAAAACCTCCATTTGCTTTTATGAATCAAGGTATCTGTACCTTACCACTATCATGTTGTCGTATCAATATCTGATGCCGAGTCGATACGTCAACGCTATGTGCATCTCATACTATGTACTACCTACTACTCTATGTATCTACTGTATACTAAGCGCCACACAAATCGACGGATGAGAAGTTGGCCACAGATGACACTTCGCCGTGATTCGCTAATTATTGCGCATGTGTGTACAATGCGTAGGGAGCGCGCGGGAGGCATATATGGGCTTGACGGGCGGGTGTGCCCCGGCGGCGTCTCGTCTCTCTGGCTCCCGCGTATACCTATATTTCGGCTTTTGCGCAGCGTTCTGCGCATAACTTCCCATCCGCCGACTTGTGTTGCGCTCAGTATAGTAAGAACCCACTAAAAGGGGATCTCTCGTAGATGGTTGAAATTGAATAGATCCACGGCCCGGAGACGATGACAACGCTGTGTATTGGCGTATAAGGCGGTCAAGCCAACGTTGGCTCCAGACGTCATGAGATGAGAGAAAATTCTGAGAGCTCCAGTTCATTCTTCTGGAGATCCCGAAGCTCCCAAGAAAATTCAAAGGCGTTAAATACCCAGGGGGTTTTAGAAGATAATATATAATCACAGATAATCCAGCTGCTCTACATCCTGAAGCTGCTGGGATCTTGCTAAAATTTTTCCCTTGTAAGCTATTCTGGCGATTTGTCTTAAACACCGATAAAAATATTTTTCGTATAAAAAATTCAAAGGCCTGCTATAAAATTTTCTGTGTCAGAATTGTATACTTAGTAAGAAGTTTGTTATCTAATTAGTCATACAAGTCATTTAGACGGTTGCTAGTACTAGTATGTTAGGCAATCATAATATCCATAAATCATAATTAGCACAGTCAAATAGGTACACGAACATATTATTATATCGAATGAAAAAGTACACAATCAGGCTTAATATTTCGTATGAATCAGACCGGTTCTCGGAATTGAGTCAGCTAATAAACAGGTAAATAAACCTACTTGCTACTTGTTGCCACCAAGCGCATGTAGAATTTATTGTAGAGTGGGTAGAGTCAAGCAGTGATGCTCTCACTAAGTGCAAGTTGGTTAAATGCCATGTTTGCCAAAACTATTGAATAATTGATATACCTCTACCTTGGTAAGTAGGTAGGTAGGTAATTCTCGAAGATGAGACTTCGCTGATGTGTATCATGTGTAACAATGAACAAAGTTAAAAAACAGACCTATCCCAGCTAGGTACTTGACGCAGTTTACGCAGAGCTGACATCATTTCTAACGCCCCAAGGCATGGCCAAGATATGGGAAATGAAATACCTAAACGTACCTAGAACAATCTATGTATGAGTATTTGAACACGAAAAAAACAGATAGACTTTCGCGCTCAAAAGAACGAAGCCACTAAAACTACTGTACAATAGTCTGCTCTAAAATAGTAAAGTTAGTGGACGAAATTACCTCAGAATCGCGCTGGATACAAGCCGCTACCAACCGGTCTTACTGGAGATCTTTAGGGGAGGTCTGAGCTATGTCCAACAGTGGACGTCCTATGGCTGATAGATGGATGGGAAAGTATTTTATACCACGCTCTCTCTTTGTCTTTCAAAACGGACTGTAGTGCGTTTTCAATGCCAATTTTAGATATAGGTAGTGCATTTCATTGAAATTTAACTAGAATTCTACCGCCGTACCACAAAAGATTTAAACAAGCTTTAAACACTGTTTAACCGTGCAATTTGTACTGTTGAACATTGTCTAAGCCGTGCGTAAAACTATTGTGGTAATTGGTGGACGGTAGATGCATTTAAATAAAAAGCGCCAATGAAATGAAATTGAAATGAAATCAAATTGTTTATTCAACAAACAATGTCCACAATAAATTACACAGATGAAATTAAAATTACAATATAAATAATAAAATAACCACTAAAAACTAAGTAGGTAGTGGGAGCGTGGTACGCTCTCTACGTTCGATCGATACACGAACCTAAGAACTCTCTAGATTCTAGAGAGTCCTTCTGGTGTCTTCTACGTGCGATATAGTACGAACCTAAAACTCTCTAGATTCTAGAGAGTTCTTCTGGTGTCTTCCACTTGCGATATAGTACGAACCTAAGATTTCTCTAGATTCTAGAGAGTCCTTCTGATGTCTTCCACGTGCGATATAGTACGATCCGAGTAAGTACCTACCAAAGTCTATTGTTTGAAACCTGTTAGTCACCAGTGTATAAAGTAAGGAAACTGTCACACAATCGCAGCACGACTTCAATCTCCTTTGTATGCTGTGCATGTGTCACTTGTTCTCGAATAAGGCCGGCAAGTCTCGTACAAGCCTAAACTAGTAGTTCTCTGAACAGGAGATCTCGCGACACGCCAAAAAGACCAAATAGGCCAAATAGACATAGCTATATTTACCTAATTTATATTTGTGACATTACCACCCCTACACTGTCGATTTTCCTTCGATACGTACCTACGAAGCTGTTTGACTCAACATTTCTGATTCGTACCGCCAGGTAATAGAACAGTCTTCCTGCTTTCCTGTTTCCTAATAGATTCTTATATCTAGAGCTTTTCAAGATCAGAGTGTATAGGTATCTTCTAGGTCTGCGTGTTTCATCTTCGACCACAACGTCGCTTTACCATCAGGCGAGTTAGTGGTCAAGCGCGGACTTATTCGCGATAACAAAAAAGCAGCAAAAAAGATTTTTAATTTCTTATTGGACAGTTTTTACATATCTATTGTAGGTACGTATGATAAGGACGCCAGCATAGCCTTATTAGCTAGTTTTTGTGGCAGTGGAACTATCCACCACCATCGTTCATCATTTCTGCGAGCTATGTACCACTAGGTACATAGCTCGCAGAAATGATGACCGATAGTTCTCGGATAGAGTCCACGCAACGTTAGACGTCCTCCAGTAGGCTATACAGACTAGTCGATCTAGTCAATAATAAAAGTCGCATACAAAACCTATACAGGGTTACTAACAACTTTTGTTCTGTGACTTTTGTCAGAACTAAAAATCAGCAGTTCCATACATTTTGTATCGGGTGAACGATATTTTTCTATGGCACAACTATTTTTTTTTTAGTTTTGATAAAAGTCGCAGAGCAAAAGTTGTCAGTTTTGATGTAAAGAATAAGCCTCTAAAAGGATACCTACTAATTAATTAGAAATATCTCTGTATAGGATATTTAGGTCCTATTCACCTAAAGAAATTTGCTGGGGATACCTATGTTCAGCAGCGACTTTCAACGGCTAATGATTTGAAAGTAGACTTAGGATTCTTCATTCGACCCAGCAGCCATGACCGGCCACTAAAAAACTTCCAGCTTATAATGCTAGTTAAAAAAATAGGTAAGTATACATACCTAGTAACCTAGTGCGTTGGTTAGGTAATCAAAAATAATTGATTAATACGTATTTTTCAGTTGTCAACTATGCAAAAAATAATGAAGGTATAGCAATAGCACGTTAAAGTTCCGTGTTACACCATAGCTAGCTCCAAAATTTGTAGAAATTCGGTTTAGCAACCTTGCACTATTTTCAGAAGTGCCTAGATAGGCAAAAATAAACTTTTACAATAGGACCAGACAAACCCTGAAATCGCAAAATTATCAGCTCTACAAACTCACTAAAGCCGTGATGTCACGCGGCATTATAACGTGCTATATCTTATTTTTTAACAACAGTTGTAGAGTATATACAAGTGCTGTGATAGGCTTTAATTTTGTATAAGATCAGGGTATAGGTCAAATCATACAAGTCGGCGGATGTGAAGTTAGCTACAAGCGGCGCAATGTCTAATCAAGGCGTAACTTATGTGAGCTTCAGTAAGGATTGGATATTGCGTAGCTGCTGTTCTGTGCTTGTAGCTAACTTCATATCCACCGACTTGTATGATTCGGCCTATAAGTACCTACCAAGGCCACTAACGAAACTAAGAGGAAAATTTAAAAAGATATATAAATAAAGATATTGGCACAGAGTCTCGGAAGGCATCGGGATTTCCCTGAATCTTATTTCACAAACAAAAGCAAACAATGTTTACTGCTTGGACACTTAACCTTTTAGATAACAAAGGCTCAGTAATCAACGTTGAGTCAGCTATATTTATAAAAATTACATTATTTCAAAGCAATTTAGTTGTTAATGGATATTGGATGCAATAAAGTGCCAACATGCATTCGGTAGATAAATACTCGTAGGCACCTATCACAGATATTAATATAAATCTTTTGCAAAACAAAACGTAGCTAGTGGATAAATATGCAACAAACGGCGCGTTCTCCGCATCTCTAGTACAAGTAGCGGCACGTAAGTCTAGCGCTGAGGGTACTGTGGAGGGGATGGCTGCGCATGTTGACCGCCATACTAAACTCATGCGCAGCCATCTCCTCCATACTAGTGATCTGTGCCACACTTCGCTCAGCGCTAGACTTATAATGCCGCGACATGTACAGAGGGGCACGGTGACACTACACCGCACTGAAATAATTTGCCCCTCAAGAGTCCTAAAAATGTACTTTCGCTCAACTTTTGTTTTAGTACGACTCGACCTGTTTACGCCGTATGAAACTTAACGGCGTCTGTGACCACGACGCGAGTCGTTGCGCAGTAGCAAATTAATGTAAGCGTGGATAAGGAATGGGGTTTAGCGCAGCTTGTAGCTAACTTCAGAAACGCCATTGAGTTTGCTTAGACATATACAGACATTGAGTTTGATTAGAGGGACGTGCAGTGTCACTACAGCGGGTTTACTCCCAACGACCCCCATGATGTCATACAAAAAAATTATGTACCTAATGAAAATTCATCATTTAAGCAAATTATTTTTTCAATTAAACCAACATTCCCTAATATTGTATTCGATTAGTAATAGCATATTATGAATCGTAAAATTAGTAAAAAATGAATATAAATCTAGTGCTTAAAATAGTATAACAATTACTAATAGTTTTATGGTAATGAATTCTCAAAATGTAGCAATTTGGTGTGGAATCGATATCTATAGGTAAATATAGGACCCCTTTATTTACTATCTACAGGATGATTAAAATAATGCAATAGACACTTGCAATTTATTTTACCAAAAATAATTAACAAATTATTATAAGTTATGATCATTTTATGTCCAGTATTGTTAGGATACAGGGCTCACTATGCTTTACATACTTATACAGGGTTATCCATAACTGGCCGTACTAAACCAAAAGGAGGTGAAACAGACTATCATTATGAACAACTTTTAGTATGGCGCCTAGCCGGAATCCGAGACAAATATTCAGCTGTTTCATACATTTTGTTGATTCTGCATAGCATTTTTATATGGAACAGCTGATTTTTTTCTCGAATTCCTTGTGGCCTCATAGTAAAAGATATGCATTATGCTGGCATTAAACACCCGCTTTCGGCTTAGTATAAGGCAAGCAGGTAACCCTGTACATGACCCTGGCTATCTCAGTAAATCTAACTAATACAAGCCAAGTCAATTATAACAAATCATCATTTCAAGAAAAGCAAAATATCTTTCATTAGGTATAAAGGCTGAGTCAAAGTTTTAAAGATTTAAGAACATGAGGAAAGTCAGTGCACAGTAATAATTTATTCAATGTCAGCGGCGCAAGGAGTGGGGAGTTGCGCATATTATAGCTAGCTTCACAGACAATCAAGTTTGATTCAGCCTATATACTCCGCAACACACAAGTTGATGGATGTGAAGTTATCCACAAGCTGCGCAATAGCCAATCAACATGCGGCTTCCATGTCATGTCTCGTCAGGATTGGTTATTGCGCAGCTAGTGGCTAACTTCACATGTATCAACTTGTGTGGTGCGGAGTATACTATATTAAATCAATTTAGAAATTATGGATGTATTATATTGGAGAATATTATGACAAATGCTTTTCCTCTGGATTTATTTTTTAAATTGGTCCATATAATTTTTTAAGCATGTTGATCAACTTCTTTATCTCTTCTTGATGATCTGCTTCAATTTTGTTAGACCTTGAAACACAATAATAATTAAGTTTTAATTAATCAGTGAGTTGTGCCATGAAAATTGAATATAAATTATAGCAGGTAGGTATATGTAAGGACTATTTAAATACATTTCAAAAATTATTGGTCTGATTTTTATGATCCTTGATTTGTAAGTTCATATAGGCTGGATGAATAGCTCTAGTTAGTCTCAATTTTTAAGCTGCCTGAAGGACTCTGACATGGCTAAACGATTAAAACAACCTCGACCTACAATCATCTGAGCCACAGTAGCGGCCTCAGTTGGTAATGTCACTGGCATCCATCCAAGGAATGACCATCTCGATTGTTGCTTAACTTTGCTGATCACTGACAAACACCTAGTCAAACTACACTATGAGCTCTACAATTAAGTAATTTGTAAGTAATGGACATTATACTTACATTTTTTCATAGGATGATTTTAAATCATTCAAGGCTTTCAGTTTTAGCTTACAAGTTAGAGTAGCTTGCTGCATACATTTCATATATGACCCCAATATCTGCTTCATTTTCTGCTCATTATCTGCCATGACAAGATAGTCAGCCTCCGCCTGGAGTATTATCTCTGACAACGCCTTGTTGAAACCGTCTACTTCCGACTTCCTAGGTTATAGGCAAAATATACATATAGTATTAGTAAAAATAGTTTAGTAGGTAGTTCCAAATAAAACTTTTATTTTTTGCCATTAACTATGAAAAGCATAAAAAATACAAACCTCGCCTGGTGTTGTTGAGCAAATAAGTCCGAGATTTTTGTACATGCTGTGTCTGCCACTTTGCTCTTGCTAGATGCTGGCTGGCTCTTACTGGTTGAGCTTAAAGAGTCAGCATCTTCAGCTATTTTTGCCTTTTTGGTAACTGGATCCATTTTTTCTTGTTTTTACTGAAATAGGTATTATAATGATGCCTAATTACTTATTATTCACTAACACCGAAAATGTAATTTGGTAAAGGTAGGAAAGTGAAAGAAAAAAATTGGCCTTCAAAATCTTCCACTCAAACTTATCTACTTTCCCGCCAAAAGTAATCTACTTTGCCGCCTTTTAAAATATTCTTTATTTAAATAAAACCATTTTTTTAAAAAAAAGGTTCACCAGGGAATAACATAAGTAGGTACTGTTAGTAAGGAGTTTATTACTAAATTACTTTTTACTAAAGAGTTTCGTTTAATTATGGGAACTTTTTAATAATGTACATAAGTAATTGAGTTTGAGCTTACCTGGTGAATATGGTTCCAATTCTTTCTAGCCTGCTACTCGCCATAATAATTTATTTGGTTTCTTAACTTCTTAGTTCTTAGTTGTGACGGTTGTGACTGTCACAACCGTCACAACATAACTTATATTGTAACTATTGAGTTTTATTGTTTTTTTAGGAAGAAAAGAAGTAAGAAGTTAAGAAACCAAATAAATTATTATAGCGAGTAGCAGGCTGACGACTGACGGGCGCATACTGACTATTTCTGACGGGCTCGCGTCGTCCGACAGCGTTCCACACGGTCGGAACCGACCACGGACTTAGCCCGTCGGAAGGGATGCGCTTCCGACCAAGGCCGTTGGCATCAACCATCATATTGGTCGGATCAACCGGCTTCTATAGTCAAACCGCTAAACTCAGACATCGCCTGCGCGGGTACAAGGGCGCGGGGGTAGACGACAAAGGGGGACTGAGACAGGTGCGGGCGCCGGGGACCCGCTGCCCGCGCCTGTCTCAGTCCCCTGTGTCGTCTCCCCCGGCGCCCCTGTACCGCGCAGGCGATGTCTGAGTTTAACGGTTTGACTATACATGGTCCATTTTTACACCAACCCGACCAAGGACGCGGTGGTCGGCGGTTGGTTCCGACCGTGTAGAGGGCCTTTAAGTGTCAAAAGTTTTTTTTTCGCCTCTATTTATTCTATTATTCCTAGAGTCCGGCCAACGAAAGCTGTCCAAGAAAAAAGGCGGGAATTTTAAAAAATCAAGAGCTGTTAGCTTGTTTTCTAGTACCTCTCAGCTGATCTCAGCATGCACGTAGTTCTATAAACTACGTGCATGCTAAATTTCATGTTGTCTGACTATTATTTATGCGGGCTTATGCTATTATGCTATTTCTTTTTTTTTTTAATCAAATTTTAGAACTACGTGCATGCTACATTTCATGGAGATCAGCTGAGCGGTACTAGAAAACAAGCTAACAGCTCTTGATTTTTTAAAGTTCCCGCCTTTTTTTCTTGTACAGCTTTCGTTGGCCAGACTCTATCTTTTTTCTAAGTACAACGCAAACATAGTCAAGTATTAACTAGAAAGGGCGTTTTATAATAATAATAATTACAAAAGTAAGAGAGGGCAAGATGTGCAAGTATTAAAGTGTGAACAGGACGAAACTAATATTTTTGTCTATATCTGCGTATACGTTTTTTTTGCCTGACTACTACGCACGGCCTAGGCGCCCGCATTAATACTATTTAGCTTTTTTTTTATCCTTTGTAAGATTATAAAATTGTGTTTCCTATGGGACTGGCATAACCGCAAGGGTTCAAAGTCCTCAAATAAAAATTTGATTAAAAAAAATAGCATAATAATATAAGCCCGCATAAATAATAGTCAGACATTTCGCGCCAAAAACTACTGTTGAATTTTTGATGAGATGCTTATGTAAATCATCACGTTTATGAACTATTATGTATTTTCTATCACTTCTATTAGTGTTTTGCAGGTTTTTACTATTATCTAGAGTCTAAATATGATAAAATCATAACAACGTATATATAGCTAAGTATGTATAGCACATCTTTTTTCTCACATCCTATACGCAATCGACAATTCTAGACATTCTTATCTATGAAAGCAACAGATTTTTTGACGATAAAAGTATGTTGTAGGCATATAACCTTCTAGCTGAGTATCGCAAGCGTTACGAAATAAAACAAACACTTTATAATTGCATTTAAACAGTTTATTAATCTCATTAAAAGAACACATTCACATAAGATTTCTTCAAGTATTACAGTGTTTACAAATCATTTAACTTCAAATAGCTACAAGATCAACATAAATCGCTGAAAGATCTGAGAATCCACTACGCATTTGCTATCTATTTTCACAGCTAAGACTTCTCACAATACGAAAACTTGCTTGTAAAATTATGTGTTATATTCTACTTAAAATGTACGAAAACCACGCTAAATACCATAATAAAATACGACAACTGCTGTACTTATTCTCAAGAAAGAAAGAAATAGAAGCCATCTCATGCAAACGACACAATACGATTGTAGTTAAGACAAGTGTGCGGAAATTATAACAAAGCTTTTTATATATTCAGAAAGAAAAAGAGAAAGACATTCAGATTTATTAGCTTTTGCCCGCGGTTTCGTCCAAGCATAGATTAAATTATATAATTAATCTATGGTCCAAGTTATTTTTAAAATTTGATGTTATGCCATAGAGCCTTTAATTTTTCCGGGATAAAAAGTAATATTATCACTCTCCGACCTTTCAACTATATCCACGACAAAAACCAAGTCTACCCGTTGCTCTGTTGCTGCGTGTAAGAGCAACAAAACAACAAACACAGTTTCAGATTTATAATATTAAGGATAAGGAAAGCTATATATAAGCTAGCGCAATGGCGAACATCATCTAGCAGAAACAAAGAAGAACCGACATAATAGTACGTATAATAGTATGACTCTTTACAAAAATGATAGCAGTTTTCGTTTTATGAATAATCTCGTACTAAGGCCTCTGCGATTTTCGAATTCAACTGAACCGATTTTGTTTATCAATGTTTTTAAGGCATGTAGTCAACTTTACTTCATACAAAGAGTTAACAAGAGGAAATAAATTTTAATATGCACATACCTCAGCAGAGGAAAATTGCAAGCAAATTAAATCACTCTACATAAATAAAGGTGACATATGCATTTATTTTGAATTTACCTTGTAACATTCCTTAGGATACTTCGGACAAATACTCAAATCTATCAACGTTTTCAGTTTAAATTTATACTAATTATTACAATCAATTGCTTTGAATACAACATGCAACAACTATATTATGCTATGTATTGATATTGATTAATATTAACACACCAGATGAGCTGTAGTTGAAAGCTGTTTCCACAACAAAAAGAAATAACAAAGAAATTGATCAGATCAACAAAATATACAAAGAAATATATGTAAAACGTTAAGTTCTTTAATCACAAATGTATGTGTTTTTAACATAAGTAATTCGTCAATTTTATACATGCACAAAATTATCATCAGATTCTTGGCTTATATAATCCAAATAGAAAAATTAGTCGGTTGTTTTAAGATAACACTGTTGCTTAATATACCTACATAGATTTATTATACCCATTGCACCCCATTCATATAATAGTAAAAATAATAAGAAACAACAAAAAATAAACTAAAAAGTCAAATGAGTAACAAAATCAAATAACTAATAAGAACATACGCAGTCAACCATTCATATATTGACTGCGTTATCAATTTCTAAAGAACGTTGTATTTACGATCAGTACAGAAATACAGGATTTAACATCATTAGATTACAGTTCAAATTTAGTTGTATGATAACTAATCCTGTGGGTTTTAGTCCGCAGGTGATTCAATTATAAATTTACACCTTTACGTAAATCTATATGTGTGCAATATTCAACATTATATGAAAGAACGGTTCAGTGTTTATTTTAGTTAGGTGTCCCTAAAATGTAATGTCATGGGATACATTAACATACAGAAATGAATGAATATTGAATCGACAGTCTAGCCTACTCGTATCAATGGAACGGAGAGCTTACATTAGAAGCGAAAAGTTTGGCACAGATATATCTATGGACAATGAGTTCTATTACTACGTACAGATCTTTAACTTCAATTCTTGTTTGTGGCTTCTGTGAGGGTGCTTCACAATTATCGCATTTTTTTTCAAATGTCTTGTGTAGTGTTGCCATCAAACGAATCCAGATTCCAGAGAATAAAGAAAATCAATTCTAGATAATCAAATTCTCTAGAATTTGTACGGTGTCTCTGTCATGCAACTCTATTAGGAATTTTTTAATATAACAGCTGTCACATTGACACCTGTCATGCAACTCTAGTATGAATTCTAAAATATAAAGCTAGAGTTACATGATGAAATTCATAACACTGATTTGGTTAGTTAGGTTTTATGTCCTGCGCATTTTTTACTAAAACTAATGTCATGCAACTAATTTCAAACGCGTAAACGCGACGAAACTAATGACGCGACAACGTTTACGAAGATAAAAATATACAATTCATAAATGAACATCATCTTTGGAATGCGAAGTACCCTAAATACAAAAATCGAAATTCAGAGATTAGCTAAGTTGCCCAAAATGTTTTTTTCGATATCCACTCTCGAATCCACAGTCGTCTTTTCTTTATTTTGCAGATAATCATGACAAGAAATTGACGTTCCCGGGAGAAAAATCCGATAATCAACACCGAATGGAGATATTTTTCTTGTCTCTTTCTAACGCTTGCCATATTAAATCAATGCATGTCTTTCAGATTTTTTCAAACGACCACATTATCCCTCTGGTATCTCTGTGGGTACGATAAAAAACGTGAGTGTGTCATAACGTCAAATTCCATAGATACATAAGTTGTGGGCGTCTCTTTGTATCGCTAAACTCGACGTATTCGTTTAGTGGGAATGACAGTGACGTAGAATATAGACAAAACGAAATGGAGCACGATCGCTATTAGAGGCAGTTTCTCTATACGTAGTAATAGAACTCATTAACTAAGGATGAGAAATAAATAAATGATTAAATCTTTCAAAAATGTGCAGTATGACACATGATTACACTGAGTTTTGTACAGGCGGTTGATTTACTTGACCTTGTACAGAGGGATTAACAACTGAGGGAACTTGACCTACAGGTTGTTGGCCTTGCGGCGGTTGGCCTTGAGTTTGTTGGCCTTGAGGCGGCTGATATTGAACTGGAGGCTGTTGGTTGCCTTGAGGTTGCTGGTTACCCTGGGGTGGTAGGTTTCCCTGAGGTTTCTGGTTGACCTGAGGTTGCTGGTTGCCTTGAGGTTGCTGGTTTCCTTGAGGTTGCCTGTTACCTTGAGGGGGTTGCTGGAAACCCTGCGGTGGTGCGTTACCCTGCGGAGGCTGTTGGTACCCTTGTGGCTGCTGGTATCCTTGTGGTTGCTGGTACCCTTGTGGTTGCTGGTATCCTTGTGGGGGCTGTTGGTTGCCTTGGGGTTGCTGATATCCCTGCGGGGCGTGTCCCGGCGGGTAGTATTGTTGTCCGGGGTGTTGTTGATTTTGCATGTGTTGTTGCATGGCTTGTTGTTGTTGGTAGTGGTGGAATTGTTGACGCGCTTGGTTTATCTGGTGCTCGGCGCCGGGCAAAGGTCGTCCATAAGCATCCACCTGAAGATAAAAACAAATTAAATTCAACTCTTTTATGCCCTTTCTTTCTCCTTTGTTAGTTTTGATGAATAATAACGTCTAAAGCACGAAAGTGTCACATTCCGCCTGAGCCGAGCGTGCTAGCAAGAACGCGGAACAAACGATGGAGAGGCACGATCATCCTAAGCCTGCAGCCTATTTCAAATGTTGACTTAACAATGTTTTTTTTATGACATTATCAGGTAATAAAAATAGGCCAAGTGCGAGTCGGACTCGCGCACGAAGGGTTCCGTACCGTATGGTAGCTCCATGCTTCTTTTCTCTTATTAATATCGAGCAAAAAACTCCTAAAAATCACGTTTGTTGTATGGGGGCCCCCCTTAAATATTTATTTTGTTTCGTTTTTAGTATTTGTTGTTATAGCGGCAACCGAAATACATCATCTGTGAAAATTTCAGCTGCCCAGCTATCATGGTTCATGAGATACAGCCCGGTGACAGACAGACAGACAGACGGACATCGAAGTCTTAGTAATAGGGTCCCGTTTTTTACCCTTTGGGTACGGAACCCTAAAAATCGATGGCGTATGTGAATCCACCGCACTGGGCTAGTATGCCCAGAGTAGAAACAAATTATTTAGTAAGATACAAAAAAGCGTGTTATGTTTACCCGACTGCCAAGGAATGGTATTGTTTTTCGCGCGTATCTTGTAGGTATGTTTGTTTGCAAATTTATTTATCTCCGTACCTATACTTCTTCGTATACTTATCTTTTAAACAGCTAGATGGATTTCAACAATTAAGTTATCGTTTTTTTGTCTTATCCCAAGTGTCCTTAAAATAGGTATAAAAAACAAAAAAAACTAAAATGGCGGATTTTAGGCGCCAAATTGTAAGTAGTTCAAAATTAATTTTTAACCAAGCCTATCGAGTATCTAAATTTAACCAGGAATCTTTACAACCATTTTAATTTTTTAGTCGCAGTCGGGTTTTTTTGTAAAGTGCAATAGTTTAATTCTTGTTTTTCATCCATCAGCCATGAGAAGTCCACTGCTGGGCATAGGCCTCCCCTATGGATCTTCAATAAGACCGGTTGGGAGCGGCTTGCATCCAGCGCGATCCTGCGGTCTTAATGAGGTCATCCGTCCACCTTGTGGATGGACGTCCCACGCTGCGCTTGCCGGCACGTGGTCTCCACTCGAGAACTTTTCGACCCCATCGGTCATTAGTCCTCCGCGCTATGTGCCCTGCCCATTGCCATTTCATCTTGCGAATCCGTCTTGTTTTATTGAAAGAATACTGACCAGCCCGCGCTGTTGCAAGAATTTCAGTTCCTCGAGCCTGCGTCTTTCAAACTCCTGGTATTCAGCCTGCGTGTAGATTTGATTCTCCTCGATCGATTTCCAACCTATAAAAAACAAAAATACAATTATTTGAAGAGTATTCTTACTAAACATATTATAAAACCGAAAGTGCCTTTGTTGGTTTGTTATTACTCTTTCACACAGCAACTTGTAGTTAAGTGTTTATCATACACTTAACTAGAAGATACCTATTTACTCGAGATTTGAGGACACCTATGTTGTAATTTAGTGAAAAGACAGACTCAGGTAAAGCATTCCACAATCTAGGTGTTTTTTTGTTCATACTTTGAACTTAGCTATTGCTATTAGACAAGAGCAACAAAAGGGCTAGCCAAGCTTACTATATCACCTTCGAGCAAATATCTATAGAGAAACAATCTTAAAAAAAAGTGTCCGAGGCAAGACTCTGCTCAAGCTACGTAGTGGGCAGGCTTTTTAGTTAGTTGTAAGGCGATTACAAGCCGACTTCAACGCCGTGCGATGCCAAAGTAAGATAGATAAGATAGATAAGATAATTTATTTCACAAATACCTAACCCAAACACAAAACAATACAGATTTAATTTGAGTACTTATTAACTAAACGAAAAATATACAATTCAGATAGGTACAAAGGTAACAAGTATAAGCACTAATTGAATTTTACAAAATAGAAAGATAGGTATTCAATAGATTTTAACATCGTCTTGTATTACTAGTGGGCCCCAAACTAGGCTAAGCCTGTATCTTGGTGACCCAAACTGTGAGTTAACGAGTAGAATTTCGCGCTTCGCGAAGTGCTCTGTTACAAGCACTAATTAGGTGACAACGTCGAGATTCGAAATAATGGGTCATTGTGAATTATGTAATGTAAATATCTAAGTCAGTTTGTATGACGGCGCTCGGACATTTTTTTCTACTTTTACTTAAAGTCTATGTCTCTGTAGATATTTGCACGAAGTATATCACATATACATACATACCTTCATCGCGATTGAAGTCAGCCTTTTGCGTCTCCAACATGAATTCGTGGAAATCGATCAGTCCGTCTCTGTTCTTATCGTTCTCCTTGAACACATGCTCTCTCATTCGCTCCATTTCCTCGGCCCTCTCGTGCAGGTCCTTATTGGGTCCTCCCGGTCCGTATAATTTGTCCAATTCCTTTATGAATAGCGCCTTTACTTCGTCAGCGTCCCACACACCGTTGCCATCAACGTCTGCAGTTGAAAACATAACAAATGAAAAAAATATAGGTAGTTACAGCAATGCAAAGCAATCTTAAATCGACAAGATGTTATATTAATAATATGCAAGACGTCTGGGTAAAATAAATATTATTATAATAAGTCAGATTACAAAAAATAAAGATCTTCGAGCAAATATCGATAGTCACAATCGTGCAAAAAAGTGTCCGAGCAAAACCCTGTCCAAGCTACATAGTTTTGGCTTAGTTAGGCTTTTTAGTTAGTCGTAAGGCGAGATTGCAAGCACACTACAACGCCGCGCGATGTAAAGCGCTCGGTTACAAGCACCAATTAGGTGAAATAACATCGAGATTCGAGAAAACGGGTCATTGTAAATCATTTAATGTAAATATCTAAGTCGGTATGTATGACGGCGCACGGACATTTTTTTACTACTTTCACTTAGGTACTGTGGCTCTGTAGATATTTGCTCGAAGACTTAGGTACATATTTTTTATTTTGTCAATCAGACAGAACATAGCAAAGAGAAAGCGAGTCAAAGTTCGGGAATGGCGGCTAGCGCGGGCTGGCTAGCTTGTGTTACTACAGATATTTCTTTGCGACTCAAATTACTGTTTTAGTATGACGGCTCTATTTCTTGCTATATTATCTATAGAACGAATCAAACTGCTTTGCGGCTGTGAAATTAGATATAAACTTCGCAAAACCCAATCCTCAATCAACCACGGTTTGACTCAACATTTCTGTTTCGTACCGCCAGGGAATGGAACTGTCTTCCTTCTTTCCTAAGAAATATAATCTAAAGCTTTTCAAGATCAGAGTGAATAGGTATCTTCTATGTCTGCGTGCTTCATTATCGACCACAACGTCGTTTACTACCAGGCGAGTTGGTGGTCAAGCGCGGACTTGATCGCATTAAAAAAAAACCAAGTGAGCTTCAGTCACGGTTGGGTTTTGCGCAATTTGTAGCTAACTTCACAGCCGCCAAGATTTTTTGATTCAGCCTATAACATGACTGTAGGTCCATCATTACTTTTCATCATTTACAGGCGCCATCGTTACTTTTCACTATATGCATTTGAAAGAGATAACAGTATTATAGGTATATTTATATAGATTTTTATTGTTAATATTACCTATGTACCTACGATATGGGCCGATTTGTAACTTATGTTATTAATAAATTACGATGGTGCCTGTAAAATTAGGACTTGTGTGCTTCTATTAAATAAGGACAACGGTAGCACTAAGCTAAGTTTAATAAATCGGCATTGGCATTAACTTAATTCAATATGCTTCAAGCTATAGCAGTGCAAAGCACAGCAGCCTTGAATCAACAAGATGTGACACAATGTTTCTGTGTTAAGTTAATGTTGATTTAATATTGACAACTACACAATGTACAAGCAGATACAAACTAAGAGACATGCCACATTGGCGACATCGGTCGCCGCGACTATGAAATTTGACATTTGATCAGCAGTTCAAGTGTCATTTGTGTCTAAATTACATAGCAGTTTCTATGGATTATCGACGTCGCCGCGGCGTCGCGGCGACCGATGTCGCCAATGTGGCATGTCTGTATGGCGCAACAACTACTGGACATTTTTTTCGTCAAAAATGGCATAACCGACCTTATCTGTGTACTGAATTCGAATAGTTCGCGCGGATTAATGTATCGTCAATATAGTAATTTTCACATTATTATTGTTGATATTGATAATATTTAAATAAGGCCACCTCTGAAGTTATGATCTACCAAACAAAAAAAGAATCATCAAAATTGGCTCAAATAAGGCACAGTAACATACATACAAAAACATACAATTGAATTGAAAACCGCTTTTTTGTTGTCAGTTAAAAATGTTAAAGGAATAGGTCTTCCTCTTACACAACAGATTTCAAATTGTATACTACTACGCGACAGCCTCTAGTAGGTATCGCCACTAAAAGTGCAAATAAACTTTGGCAAATATCGCTTGTTATAATCTAGCATTACATTTACGCTGGAGTTACATAAATCGCGATTACGAACCGAAACTATACTCGAATACCATCGCGATACGAATCAATATGAAATTAGTACAGAATTAGCGAATGTATAACTAACATCGTCTTTTGGAAAGAGAAATTTGGCTGGTTTCAGCTTTACTCGGCTTTGTAGTGTTCTTTGTCACTAGACCATATCACTATTGAACAGTATAGCGTAGTTTGACTATGTGACTATCGGCGATCACTAAAGTTAAGCAACATTCTTGACGGTCAGTCTTTGGATGGGTGATCGCGGGTGGCTTTTACAACTGAGCGCTATTATGGCTCGGATGACAAGTTAAATTATAGGCCCGGTTGTATTAACCGTTTAGGCATGTCAGAGGCCTTCAGACGGCTTATAAACTCTGACACTAGGGCTAGCCACCCGGCCTATACGAACTTACTTACCTTTGAACAAACGCTATCTGTCCAATGGTGGTTCGTGAGACAGACATTATAACCCTCTACGCAACGCAGAGATCCCAGAAGGATAATGTGGTCGATAGAATAGATGCATTGATGTAATAGGACACAAGTTAGAAAGATACATTAAAGATATCTCGATTTTGTGTCTGTTGCCAGGTTTTACTATTACGATTCTGGTAATTTTATTCTGTGCTACGCCACCAAAATTATCCGATTATCTCTTTCCAAATGCCGATGTTCTTATTATATATGTCGGGTATCTCCACTTTCAAATTGCCGTATTTGGACAAATTTGGGGAAATTGTCTTATCGCCAAAATCGAAAATCCTAGGATCGCCCAGCCCGGATAACACGGCAAGGGAGAAAACCATTTTATCCACTTTTAATGTCAGTTGTCATTGTCAGTCCATACTTTATTTCCTGTTCGATGGGATATAATGGTGGAAAGACAATTTGTTCCTTTGCCATGCTTCCCGCGCAGAAAGGGGTGCTACGACAGCCTGAAATTGCCGTATTTTAGCAAGTCTGCGGTATTTTGCAAAAACGCAACGTGAATTGCCGTATCAATAATAACACTGATATAGGGTTAAGCTTTGATTTCACTATCGCAATAACTGTATCTCCAGCGCAACAAAATACAAACAAAACAACAAGATATGACATTCTACATGCATACAAAACACAAACGTAAAATCCGTGCGTGGTGTTATTGAAAACTTTAAATAATGGTATCAAAAATATGTAACCATTAGGTTAGTGATACTACTTCAAAGAACACACGCTTTGGATCTTACCGTGCACCATGAAAAACACCTTTGGGTCGAAATCTTTAGCGTCCATCCGGTCGGCGCTTTTCCAAATGTCTAACAATTGTTCGCGCGTCACTGGGTGATGGAGCTGTTAAATATAATTTATACAATTAATACACAGACTCACCGTGCATCATAAAGAATACTTTAGGGTCAAATTGCTGGTCCTGCATGTGGTCCTGTTTCTCCCATACTTCCTCCAGTTGCTGCTTAGAGCCCGGGTGGTGAAGCTGTGTTTATCAAGTCAACGGTTTTTATAACAGTTTCATACAAAGTCATCATTAAAATTAGGGAATACATTTTTATAACTATATTAGGGAACATAGAATAAGCGAACGAAGTGATAGGTCTCCGTTTTAAGTAGACGATTTCTTTTCCTCTGTCCGGATGTCAAATATCCTCGTATTTTTCAAGAACGACGAAACTTGGTACACTGGTTTTGTATATTAGATTTTTTGTTGTCGGCGATTTTATTGGGGGGTATTCACCTTAAAGAGGATGAAAATTACTGTCGCGCTATTTAACAGCCGATTTCGACAATATTTGGCAACATTGGTTAGTATCTAAATTCTGCCAAGATTTGCGAGTATGAACCAAATCGGTCAAGAGCGAGTCAAAACATAGGCTTATGAAGATTCAGTAAAAGAGATGTGCCGCGAGGTCTACTGTTCGGAGAACTACTAGTGAATAAAGTTACAGATTATTTAGAAGGAACGAGAAGTATAGGAAGCAGAAGAGCATTTATACTAGGTCAAAGAGAAGGTAGACGTCATGTCTTATAGGGACGTGATATAATAGGGTAGTTTACTGGCACGAGTATTAAATTAGTTAAAAGTATTAGGATTAGTGAATTATGCAATTAAATGTGATTCGTATACTGAAAAAATAAATGAAATTGGCTTATCAAGTTCAGAGATCTAAGCTTATAAAGATTTTGGTAGCGATAAAGAGGGGATGTCTTGTCACTTTCCCACAAAGTATAACATTAAATAATAAATAAATATTGGGGGACATCTTACACACGGTCTCTGACCCCAAACTAAGCAAAGCTGCCAGATATGGCTGCCAGAGACTGATATACTACATATACATATATTAAATACATACTTATTTAGATAATACCTAAATGACACCCAGACACAGAGCAAACACCTACGAGTATGTTCATCACATAAACGCTTGCCCTGGGTGGGGATCGAACCCATGCCTCTGTGGTCCAGAAGTCAGGTTCATTAACCACTGAGCCACCGAGGCAGTCGCATGGCAACATTGTATGGCGAATGTATGACACTTGCAGGCAGTGACGTCATAGCCTGCTATAGTGCGCTCTCTGTCTAGCAAGAAAATAAATATGCTTGTAACTTCTTTATTTTTAAGCTGATTTTAATTTTGTTTTTGTTAATCGGTTCTGTTTATGTTTAGCTGTTACAAGAGGGCATCAAAATAATATTGTCAATTAGCCTATTGACTGAAAACCGTTGCCACAAAAACATAGCTCTCAAGTGATAACAATAAATATACTGAAATGATTTTAATTTTATAGTGCATCCCACACTAGGTTTATCTCAACGAGTTATTTTTATGATAAACATTAGTCGCAGTACTGCGGATTAGCTCAGTTGGCAGAGCGTCGGGCTAGTGATCCGAAGACGCAAGGGTCGAGTCCTGCATCCGCGACGAATTTTTGAAATGTTTATCATAAAAATAACTCTGAAATAAATATACTATTTAAATATAAAAATATGAATCGCAATATGCCTTGGAAGCACTATATCGTTCAAGGAGTTGAACATTGCGTGTTCAGATGTATTTAAAAGGCGTATTTAATGGTTATTACGATTAAAACCACGTATCAATCACTTAAAAAGCAATACCATGCTTGTTAGGCATCAGAGTCTAATGATAAGACTAAAACTAGACGAGATAAGGCTTTCACAACAATGGGACACAAGTTAATATACGACCGATAACGAATGAAATACAAATCTGAGTGTAAAATATATCAATCTTACATCATGCTACGTTAAGCAAGGATTTTATCTGATAGCAAACATTCTATCAAATTGATAGATTAATGAAACTACATAAATTAACATAATCATTAGAACATCGGTTAGGCAATAAGAACTTTGTGGTTTTTACGGTGAAGTAAAACATTGTGAAGCAACCTGCACAGCGCACACGTCTGTTGAAGAAATTGGATGGCCTATGTGAATGGTCAACACTGGACCAGCGTGATGGATATGATCCGATAGCCTTTCGTGGGTAGGGATATGTTCAGTAGAGAACTATTAAAAGGCCGATATAGTACAGTAAGTATAGGAATCATACTTCTATACTAAAGCCAAACTCGATGCGAAATAAATGTAAACAAACAAAAAAAATTCATTTAGGATTATCACTTCAAGACAGTGTTACGGATATCAGAATTTCTATAGTTTGTCATATAAATCGTCCAGACTTTTCGTAATTTCAATCGAAAAGTCATATTTACTATATATATATAGATCAATAGCAATAACAAATTGCCAAGAAGTGAGTTTTAAAAGAAATCAGAATATTCAGTAATTAATTCCATTGAAATTTGCATCAACCCTAGCCATTTTTTCGTTTGAGTGCAGAAATCTCAATAGTTTATGTAAGTACCTACCTACTTACATGCTACTTACATGCCAGTACGAAACCCTTGGAATGCGAGCTTAACTAGTTTTTTATAATACAAAATCGCGTTAAATATAGTCGAGATGCATATAGTCGATACGATTCGGCGCTCTTGTGTACGAGCCTTTAGATCCCTCTCTCATCTTTAGATCCCTCTCTCATTATAAACTTACAATAAAGCGAGTGAAGCCACGGGCAGAAGCGTGAGCAATTGAGCATTAGAAATAAAATTCTCTATCCCTGCTGCCAGTGGTTGCTAGGCAACGCTTTGTTGGTAAACATTTCACATCGAATTTGGCGGAAGTATAGTCGGTTGTGAAGTTAGCTATAAGCTGCACAGAACCTAATCCTGACTGACGCTCACATAATAGCTGCGCGAGAATTAGGTTTTCCGCAACTTGTAGCTAACTTCACAGAAGCCAAGAACTTGTATTCGGCCTATAAAACCTTCAGCTGATGGATCAGCCCGAGCGCCGGCGCGAGCGTTACATGAAATGTTCGTGGTGCCCCACACGTATAATTCGTATTAGATTACTTGTAATATTACATTACGCGTTACTCTCGTTTGGACCCGGATTAACAGGGAAGCATAGCTTGTGCAAGCAAGTCACCAAAATATTCTTTTAAATTGTTTTGATTTAAACCTGTACAGCAGCTTGATTCCGTATTAAAACGTGCGCGTAACGTGCTATAAGTTAAATTTTATTTGTAAGAAATTCGTGTAAAATATGTATGTATATTTTTCTAATAAAATAACTTAAATTCGGTAATTGCTTTTTACGTAATTTTGCGTAGCACCGAAGCTATGGCACACCTCTTAGTTTGCCCGTTTTCCCCGAAAAACTGCATCCAAAGAGACCTTAATGGCTACCGAGGTCGCGGTAGAGGTGAACAGATTTTGGTCCTCAAAAATTTGATAACATGTAAGTATTATGTAAATATTGTACATATTAAATATTCTAAAAAATAAAATAAAAATAAAACTTCTAAGCCATTGCCACGAAATGATGATTTAAAACCATTTCTTCAATCGTTATTTACTGAAATACAAAAAAAATACTTAACGCGTTACGTTACGTTTTGTCGATAGAGCCTAAGGGGCGGTTTTGACGGTAACAATAACACGGAACAAGGATAACAGAACAATAGAGAATTCCAAAACATAATCGGTACTTAATTTGAATTCCTATTACCCGTTATCGGAAACATTCTTAGTCATACCGTTGTTTTACGATTCGATTATTAAACAAAGTATGAGATTTACACCCATGGATGTATTATGTAAACAACTGGAGCTAAGACCCAATGGAAAAAGTATGGACATCCATAAATTTAGATTTAGAAAAATAGAACCAGGATAGAATAAAAGTGTGAGTCATAAAATCAATTTCGATCCGACTTCAATCGTTTTATTTTACATACATACAACTAAATCGTTCAAATTGTTCTATGCCATTTTTGAATTGTTGATGATTTTTCAAAAACCATTTCATAGATTTTGATTTCATAGACCTTTGAAGTATGTAGTAGTATGTATACCGAACATATCATCAAAATCGATTCATAATTAAAAGACAAAGAAAGACACCTAGTTCCAAATCCATCCAATGCGGCAATGCAGCAAGTGTTATGGGCAAGGTGCCCATAACACTTGCTGCATATGCACCGGGGACGATGAGGGGCGGGTTATTTGATTGATTTTCTAGCTAGGTATATATTTTATGTACAGTTATTGTTTATAATAGTCTCTAAGTCTTGTATATATGTAAATACATTTTTTTTCACCTATTAAAGGACTAATCGCGTAACAACCATAAAAAAGCAAGAGACGAATTGAGAACATCCTTTTTCTTTCCATTTGTTATTTCAAATCACCCCCTTCTTTAAATTGAATTGAAAAATAATACTATCCATACTTTTCCATTACGATGCGACTCCAGTCGTATTTACTAGGTCCATGTATTTACATTGCACATTGAGATTGCAACGTGACGTAATGGAATAGAGGCCATTCGATTGACGTGGACGAATGCGAACATTATGCGATTCAATGTAGGTCACGGCTTTCAGATTTCGAATAGTACCTACCTAAAGCGAATAAATTATCACACTAATAGTTTGTTGACGTCGTTTCTTGTTTGTCTCTCTAGAGGACAGACATATTATAGCAGGGGTCGCCAACTTTTTAGACCTATGATAGATATGGTTTTATAGGGTTCCGAACCCAAAGGGCAAAAACGGAAACCTATTACTAAGACTCCGCTGTCCGCCTGTCTGTCACCAGGCTGTATCTCATGAACCGTTATAGCTAGAAAGCTGAAATTTTCACATATCTGTTGCCGCTATAACCATAAATACTATTAATTATTTTTCACAAAAAATGGCAATACCGCGCCCTCCATCGGTGTACAAAATTCGAATATTTCGCTCGAAATGTTTACATTATTCTTGATTAATCAAAAACGGCTCAGCCGATTTCTGTAAAAATTAAATGGGACCACTTCGGGTGTCCTATATTTATATACTTTGAATTATATATCATTGTCCTTAGACATTTGGGTACTTACGAGAAAATACATAACATTTCTATAAAGATACTATCTTCGAGCAAATATCCACAGAGCCACACTCCCTAAGTGAAAGTAGTAAAAAAATGTCCGAGCGCCGTCATACACACCGACTTAGATATTTACATTAAATAATTCACAATGATCTGTTTTCTCGAATCTCGACGTTACGTCACGTAATTATTGCTTAAAACCGAGCACTTTGGCATCGCGCGGCATTGTAGTCTGCTTGCAATCGCCTTACGACTAACTAAAAACCCTACCCACTATGTATTTGGATACTTTTTTTGCAAGATTGTGACTCCATAGAAATTTGCTGGAAGGTACATTATAGTACATTATAGTAATCGTTATTATATTTATAACATATTTGCTCGTAAAGTGGCTGTAATTACACCAATTTCAATATCGTAATGTATTTCATTACGCACTTGTGCGTTACTGTAATGTAAAACGCACGCCGCCACCGACTGCAGAACTCTGTGGTCTCGTGTCTCCTACTTTCACTCAAGAGAGTGAGAGACATTTCGCACTTGTGCGTTATTGTAATGTAAAACGCACGATGCTACTTTCACTCAAAGTCAGAGTTTTATTAATTTCCTCGCAAATATGTTATAAAACGTCGTATGACATACGTGCGCTTTGAAAATTACAGTACAAGTTGCAAGCAGACTACAACTTACCGCACTTATATCATAATGTACTATTAATTATGTAATAAGAGATGTACTTAATGACAATAAATATTATGTTATCTCATCTTTATCTTATTATAAGCAACTTTTACTGAGATATTTACTAACGAAGTCTAGAAAAATATCAACTGTCATCTTAACAAATGGTCAGGGATTCTCTTGTGCCATTTTTTTAACATCATGAAATGTTGATTGTGACTAACTTTCATTATTCATTGTTTTGAATTTGTTTTACCTAGATTACGTAGTTAATATTGGAAAGTCTACTGTAAACAATCATCACGTCATGATTGTCACTATTATAAATCCGAAAGTGTAAGTAGGTATGTTTGTTACTCTTTTACGCAACAACAGAACGACGGATCGACTATATACGGCTATAATTTAAAGGCACAAGTTTGTTTAGTACTGCAGGACGTAGGTCTACCCATGTAGGGTTGGTGATTGGGCCATATCCATCACGCTGGCCCAGTGCGGGATTCACATAAGCCATCGAATTTCTTCTACGGGCTTATGCAGGTTGCCTCACGATATATTTTCCTACACCGAAAAACCAGTGGTGTGAAATTCCGTACGTAAATTCCAAATAACTCATTGATACGGGACCGGGCTTTGAGCCGACGACCTCAAAATTGCATAGCAATGCAATTGCATCAATGGTAGGTGTCATTACTACTAGACCACCATAGCTTCTCCCGAAACCCGAGTTCCAAAGCCCAAAAGTGTCGAGGGCTAATTGCCATCCCGGAAAAAAACTTAACGGTTCTGTGTGAAGCCGCAAATAAAGCTAGCAGTTCATAAATTCGACTTTAAAATAAACGTATTACCGGTTTGTGATGTTTCTTTGCCTCCTCTTCTTCCTTAATTTTGTCCAAGTATTCCTTTTTCTGGGTTTCGTCCTTAATATTTTCAATTTTCTGATGCTTCTCGAACTCCTTCTCCATTTCATATTGCTGAAAGCAGAAACAATGTTTCTTTGAACTTGATGTAATCCTACTAATACTCTAAACGTGAAAGTTTGTAAGGATGTATGGATGGATGTATGTTACTCTTTCACGCAAACACTACTGAACGGATTGAGATGAAACTTTGCAATTATATAGCTTATATATCAGAATAACACATAGGCTATAAATTATAATGATATTGCGTAAATTTTCCATATTATAACAATAAGTGTTAAGTAAGCAGGAAAAATGTTGCCATCTGCGAGCTATTCTAGCGTGCGCTCCAAGAAATGTCGAAAAAGAACGGCTCTTTCGTGGTTTCGCCCCGCAAGCTGTTCGGTCCGCGGGGCGAATCAACGAAGCCTCTTTTTGAAGGCCCTCTTTCGCCCCGCTCCAAACAATGCGGGGCGAAAGAGGGCCTTCAAAAAGAGGCTTCGTTGATTCGCCCCGCGATTCACTTTTTTATCTGTACATTTAAGTAGAAAAGTATTTAATGGAAAAAAAACAATTGCATTATATCAAGGGCATCATTCTATGAGTTCTATGGGGGTGTATGAACAAAAATGCAATTGTTTATTGATGATTGATTGATGATCGTTATCAAGCTTAAAAAATGAGAAATGTCAAACCTTTCCGCGTACAAGGTGAAGAAAAAAAAAGGAGTTTTCTTCACCTTGAATATGCTATCTAAACCAATACAATTTTGGCACATTGTTTTCATTCGATGGAAGTTTAGATTCTAAATAAAACTATTATAATGTCAAATTTCATGCAATTCGGTTCTTTGTGGTAGTTATGAGGGTTTGTGACTTGAGGACGGACAGATGGGAAGACGGCCAGACAGACGGACTGTTATTTTTTGGTACTAGGACTAAAAGTTACTTATTTTCTCCGACTTTGGTAATTTTAAGTGAAAAGTTTTAGTAAAATCTAAAATTTTATTTTTTACTAGCAGCCTCCCTAATTCAAAAATAAAATATAATATAGCCTATGACACCCGGGATTGTGTAGCTTCCCAACAGTGAAAGAATTTTTCAAATCGGTTCAGTAATTTCGGAGCCTATTCAATGCAAACAAACAATCAAATCTTTCCTCTTTATAATATTGGTATAGACAATAACTGTATTCGTAAACATTTAGTAAAACCTATAGTTTCTCAGATAAACAATAACTTAACATTAAAAAATTAAATTGCGCAGCCCAGCGGATTGGCAGGTTGAAATGGCCGTGGGCAAGGCATAGCATGATTATGAACGTTGGAATTGAAAAGTTCTCAAGTGGAGGCCACATATCGACTAGCAAACACATCGTACGACAAAACGCTGGATGCATGCTGCTTCCAAATCACAAATTCCGTTGTTAAGCAACTTACTCGTAGTTCCAGAATTCATGCAATTTTCGGAATTTGTACGAAACCCTCGATAAATGCAGGGCTTGTCACGCACTATCCTTTTTTTTTCCTTCACGGCCGGTGCTTAATCCTTCCATGGCAAAGAGGCCGTCTTTGCATATGCAACCTCTTTTTGCAGCCTTTATACAGTGCGAGCACTAGTTGTTCAGTGTAATTCTTTTTAAAGCTAGAAAAAATCTCATATTGCATTATTTATTTCTCATATCTATAGGCTGTTTTTTTGTTGCATAAAGAATTTATGGTAGTGATTTTTTTGTACAAAAATATTTGGCTTTACTTTGATAGTAAATACCAAATTTAATGCCAGTTTAAAGCGTCAGTTTTCTTCCTAAATAAGTATTTCAACTAAATAAGAGGCTAAAATTTATGCGGTACATCTAATAGATTAGTTATTTGCTCTCAAATCTATACGTTTAGGTTATGAACGACGGTGGTAATGAATTTTTGGCAAGTAAATATTTTTTAATAAATTTAATACTAAATTAACATAAAAAATAAAGATGCAAAGTATACCTATAGCACAGCCCGGACACTCCGCGATTTTTCATACAAAATCTGCTGTCTTACGCACACCTACACAGTACTTACTCACAGACAACACACATACGCACGGTCGCTAGTCAGCGATCACTACATCGTGACGTCATGCAAAAATGAATTTTAATCTGGTGCTTAAAATAGTATAACAATTACTTAATTTGGAAGCATATTAACAAAAAGTAACCGATCTACTTCTTTTGTAAGATAATATCAAGAGGAAGTTACCAAATAATGTAAAATAAGTTCCTATTATTTATCCTTAGGGAAACATTTTAATTTCTTGTTTTGTTACGTATCATTGATATTCAACCATACACAGTACAAGTCTTCCCTATTGTCACAGTCTAGGTAGTTTTTATTAGAAAATCCACCGGCCAGTGCAGCCCGCGCGCAGAGTGCACGATGCGGTACGTAGACGCGGGGTGGAAGTGAGGAAGACTCAAACGGGTGGGGGGTAACGAGTGGCCGTTCTATACGTAGTATTGTTATATATTCTTTGCCTATAGTCCCATATACGTAACACACCATATAAAAATATTTGGATTTCATTTAGCTGTTGAACATGTTTTTTTTTTCTTCGAACATGTGATTTGCTCGAAATGTTAGGACTACCCTTTAGTCCTAGCTAATACAATCACAAGAGATTTGGGAAAATAACCATATTATCTCGGAAGTTGTCCGATGTTGCTATTTCGCGACCGTGTAGTCAGTGCTGCAGTACGGAACGGTTCTAGCATATGTTCTTTCAAAGCCCGCCTGAAACGCTGGCTTATCGAGGAAGCATTTCATGATTTCCATATGTTTAAATGTTTACAATTAGTGAAACATGTATTGGTTAAGAATTATTTCTATTAATTTGATTCATTTACAATGATGTAATGTTTTTGTTTTTTTGTATTTTTTTTAAGACATGTTTTATTAATGTTTTCATTCATTACAATGACATACTTCATTGGTGTAATTTATTTTAATTTTATTTTTCTTGACATTTTAATTATAATATGTAGTTGTAAACATAATGATGTAGTAGGTAGTTAATGTGAATATTTATTTGTTATCAATGTACATACTTTACTGCAATTTTTAATCTATTCATTGTGTAATGACGTGTATTTTTTTATGAATTAAATTAATATCGAAAATGTTACACAGTAACAGGTCCCACACCTGTTAATTTTCTTACAATTTATAGTTTGCAAATGGGCCCCGCCTACTACCAAACAATATTCAATTTAACTTAAGCCTTCAGCTCATAATGTCTGTTATATCAACATAGTAAGTTTTTGGTAGTTTGTTTTTCTTGTTTAATTTTTTTATAGCGTCGCATATCTGTTGATTACTTGTAGTGGGATTTTTATTTTATCTCATGTAATTTTATGCGTGGCTGTACCATAAGAAATACGTAATACTGATGCGGGAAATTGATCTTTATCAACGTGGACCGAAACGGCCTCTTCTTTTATCGTTCTCGGCGATTCGCCCCACGGGGCGAAAGAGGGCATTCAAAAAGAGGCTTCGTTGATTCGCCCCGCGGGCCGAATAGCTTGTGGGGCGAATACACGAAAGAGCCAAAAGAACTGTCGAATCGAACAAATGTCAAATCGAATTTTTTGTTTTTTTTCCACCTCCTTTATTAAGGGTAGTAAGGTATGGCCTCAAAATATCTTGTGGGCGAATCCGCGGACAAAATCTAGTCCTTACTAATATTATAAATCCAAAAGTTTTTGGTAGTTTGTTACTCTTTCACACATCAACGGAGCAACGGATTGACTTGATTTTTGGCATGGTCATAGTTTGAAGGACGGAAAGTGACATACTTAATCCACTATTTTTATCCCGAAAAAACAAAAGCTTCTTATGGGGTAGCACATAAACCAAAATATCACGCAGGCGAAGCCGCGGGCAAAAACAATTATGGAATAAGTGGTCAGTAGCATTGTTAAGAAAATAACAAGATATTTGATTTGCATACACTGTTAAAGGCATGTTTATTGTTTACGAAATTGCCTGGCAGACTGCAGTGTTGTATGAATGAATGATTTGATGTCTTCTGTTGTGATATCAAACGACACGTCACGTAATTGATGCATTTTAGTTGGACTTCAGCACGGTAATGCGTGACTTCAGTAATGCCGTCGAAGCGATTGTAGAGTTAGGTTTAGGAATTATCGATTTAAATGAAACATATTTCTTTTTATATTTAACTACTACCAAAAAATTCTGGTGTTTTGTACTTCTTTTCATAGAAAACAACTTCCTCTTGACATAAGACGTGTTCTGAGGTATTATGAATGTTCACTATGAGTCTATATTGATTTCTGAGCGTTTTTGAGCTTTTATAAACGAATCCTTGTTTCTCAATAATAAATAACATGGAATTTCTTACAGAAAAAGCAAATATATTACGTGAATTTAAAATTAAAATAATAATCTCGGTTACTGTACTGTACTGTACCAGCCTTTTAAATAGTCCACTGCAGGACGTAGGCACACCCACGAAGGGAGATTGGGCCATATCCACCACACTGGCCCAGTGCGAATTGGTGGATTCAGATACGCCATCGAATTTCTTCTACAGTCGTATGCAGGTTGCCTCACGATGTTTTCCTTCACCGAAAAGCCAGTGGTATGAAATTCCGTACTTAAGTTTCAAACAAAACTCATTAGTACGGGACCGGGATTTGTACTCACGACCACAAGAATGACAGGCCAGCGTTACAACCACTAGACCACCACGGCTTTTTATTTTGTCTAGGCATCTAGCGCAGTCCAAAATTTATATTTAAGTTTAATTTGCTAATTTTAACCAAATTTATACATTTTTAGAACCGAATTCCAAAACAACACTGTCAATACTTATGTTTCTTGTATAATAATTAATAACCATACGTACTGTATAGCTCGAAAGTTGTTTCTTAGTCAGAACTATTAAAGTTTCAGAAGCACAATAAATTTAACTCATAATATTAAAACACAAATCGCATGCTCCGCTCCTGTGTACGGCTCCATGACAACTACATTTCTATTACTACATTATATTATATGTAAACTATTTTAGTGAAATTAATGCTTCATTTCTTTAAATTAAAAAACAAAAACCTTGAATTCCTCCTTGCGTTTCTTGTCGGCGGCTTCGAGGTCGGCTGTAGTCTTTTTGATGAGCTTCTTCAAGTCCTCAATCTCGAAAGTGTGAGGATTGTTGTGGTCTAAATGCTCGTTTGTGGGAACTTTGCTGTGCACATCCAGATTGTTCGTCAGTTCGTATTGCTAGAAAATATACACAAATTGTTATTTTTAGGGTTCCGTACCCAAAGGGAAAAACGGGACCCTATTACTAAGACTTCGATGTCCGTCTGTCTGTCTGTCCGTCTGTCCGTCTGTCACCGGGCTGTATATCATGAACCATGATAGCTAGGCAGCTGAAATTTTCACAGATGATGTATTTCTGTTGCCGCTATAACAACAAATACTAAAAACAAAATAAAATAATTATTTAAGGGGGGCTCCCATACAACAAACCTGATTTTTTAGACGTTTTTCGATCTATATTAATAATGGTAACAGGAACATGCTTGAAATGTTCACAGAATATTTAGTTTTATATTCACTTCAATAATAAATAATAAAAATTAAAATAAAATAAATATTTAAGGGGGGCTCCCATACAGTACGGAACCCTCCGTGCGCGAGTCCGACTCGTACTTGGCCGATTATTTTATTTTAACCGACATAAAAAAATCAGGCTTATTAAGGATCAATATGGGGACGAACAAAAGTTACCGACATAACCCAACTGATTAGCAAATTAAAGTGGCAGTGGGCAGAGCACATAGTTCGAAGAATGGTTGGCCGATGGGGCCGTAAAGTTCTCGAATGGAGACCACGGACCAGCAAGCGCAGCGTAGGACGTCTACCGACTAGGTGGACGGATGATATAATAAAGATCGCAGGAACTCGCTGGATGCAGGCCGCTTCCAACAGGCCTCATTGAAAATCCATGGCGAAGGCCTATGTCCAGCAGTGGACGTCCTACGGCTGGATAGATAAGATAGATAGGCGTGAAATCGACAAAAAAATGGTATACACCGATTCGAGCGAACTGTTCGAATTTTGTACAGGATTGAAGTAGGTTGTGTAAATTTTGACGAAAAATAATTATTTCGATAGATTTTCATTCAACGTTATAGTACTTACCTTAGTTGCTAAATGGCGGAGCCTGTCCAATTCTCGCCGTTTTATCTCATCCAGCTTTGTTCTCACATTGTGGTTGACAAAGTCCAGCTGCTCAGCAATCTTACCAGTCTACAAAATAATATTAAATTTAATATTATACAAAATTAAATAATAAATTTTATTATTATACTACTAGCTGCCCGTCCCGGCTTCACCCGGGTACGATTGGCTAAAGAAGACAAATAGTAAGGATCCCTAATTTTTTAGAGTTCCGTACCTAAATGGTAAAAACGCGATTACTAAGACTCCACTGTCCGTCTGTCTATCTCCAGGCTGTATCTCATAAACAGTCAGAAAGCTGAAATTTTCACAGATGATGTATTTCTGTTGCCGCTATAACAACAAATACTAAAACAGAATAAAATTAATTATTAAGGGGGGGCTCCCAAACAACAAACCTGATATTTTAGCCGTTTTCGCTCTATATTAATAATGGTAACAGGTAGATGCTTGAAATTTTCACAGAATATTAAGTTGTGTATTCACTTCAATAATAAATAATAAAATTAAAATAAAATAAGTATTTAAGAGGCGCTCCCATACAGTACGGAACCCTCCGTGCGCGAGGCCGACTCGTACTTGGCCGATTATTATAATATTGGTAGAGATTGAAACTAACGTGGTTTCCGCACATTTTGATATTTTGTGTACTACAATACTGTAACAGCTTTTTTGATAGTCCACTACAGGACGTAGGTCTACCAGTGGGCCAGGGGGAGTGGATATGGCCCAATCACCCTTCGTGGGTAACCTACGTGTTGCAGTGGACTATTAACAGTAGCGCTGATCGACTTCACGCTTTATTAACAGGGGTTTCAATTAGGTTTAAGAATAAAATAAAATTTGAATAAGAATTATGTCAAATTCAAGTTAAAATTCAAATTAAATTTTATAAAGGTATGGAATACGAAATTAAAAGACGTAGGCCAACTGGTTCAATACAAGGTAAAATTAAGACAGCCCTTTTACAGCTTTAAAAGATAATTCGAAATAGGGTCATTGTGCTCGGCAGTATAAACAACTTTTACTGCGGATTTAACATTGACTTCGTATTTAAGGACCTGCTGTTTCTTTTATTCGTTTTTACACAAGTAAAAAAATATAATAATAAACGTCGAGTAATTATATTAATACAGAGCCACAGTCAAGTGTAGTTAAATAAAACAGTTTGAAAATACATACTCGAACGTCATCTTCATCGGCTTTCTCCAAGCGTTCCCTGAAATCTGCATCACTCTCCAACGCTTGCACCACTTCTTTCAAGTACCTGTGGTATTCCATGTATTCCTCCTGTTGAACAACATAAACAATAAGTTTACTACTAGTTCTCCGAACAGTAGACCTCGCGACGCATCTCATTAATTGAATCTTCATAAGCCTTGACCGATTTGCCAAACAATCTTGCCAATTTTTTTCGAAATCGGGAGCAAATTTCCCCCTTTTATTTGAGGGATAGGGGCATACGGGATAGCACTTTTCAACCGACTTCAAAAAAAGAGTTTCACATTCTTGTTTATGTATTGTAAGTATGTTAAGCGATTACTCTACCATTTATGAAACGATTTTGATGATTGGTTTTTTGTTTGGTAGATCATACTTCAGAGGTGGTCCCAATTAAGTTTTACTGAAATCTGTTGAGTGGATTTTGAAATATCCTACTAATATTATAAACGCGAAAGTTTGTAAGTATGGATGGATTGATGGATATTTGTTACTCTTTCACATAAAAACTACTGTTTGGATTTTAATAAAACTTTACAATGATATAGATTATACATCAGAATAACACATAGGCTACAATTTATAAAGATATTGTGTGAATTGTCTAAAATATGACAATAAGTGTCAAGTAAGTAGGAAAAAATCTACCAACTGCGAGCTATTCTGGCGTGCGCTGCCAAAACAACTAGTTACACATATATGTGATTTATGATGGAAATCGGTATGAAGGTAGCTTAGACCTTGGATTAATACATATGCTACTTTTTATCTGGGGCTAACACGGGTAACACCACGGGGCGCAGCTAGTCAACAATAATCTAAAAATGGCACACATCGATTAGGGCAAAAATAAATTATCTTTACAACATTAGAGCGTAAAATCTTATCTTCTTACCAAATCATCCTTCACGTCACTGTCCTCTTCCTTGGACTTGTCTGGAGAAACAGGAGGAGCATAGGAACAGTGAAGTATGACTCCAAGCACAAACAGATGTATGATGAGCTTCATTTTCAAACCTCTGAAACAAATGCAATTTGTTAGGGTTCCGTTCCCAAAGATTAAAAACGGGACACTATTACTAAGATTCCGATGTCTGTCTCTCCGTCTGTCACCAGGCTGTATCTCATGAACCGTGATAGCTAGACAGCTGAAATTTTTACAGATGATGTATTGCGATTGTCGCTATAACAATAAATACTAAAAAAAAGTGCAAGTGGAGTCCCTCCGCGCGGAAGAAGTGAAACTTCGATGTAACAGTGCTTTCATACCCCCCCATGGTATCGTCAAACGTTTAACGCAACCTTGTTGGAAGTCGCATTGGAAGTTTCACTTCAAAAACAGAATAAAATAAATGTTTAAACGAATTAAAATATATTATATAATTACATTTATATGAGTAACCCATACAACAAACGTGATTTTTTGGGAGTTTTTTGCTCGCTTTTCATAACGGCAAGAGGAATGGGGCTAAGGGGGCTCCAACACGGTACGGAACCCTTCGTGCGCGAGTTAAAGTAATATAATGTTCTTTCTCATATTAATACAATAAATTAAAACTATTAACAACGTTTAAAAAAAGCTCAAAGCTGTATTTATATCAGGGAGTAGTCCTTTTGGCACCAAAAAACATCATATCATAATAATTAATATGTGAAAACTTGTGCTTTTGTTTCCGAAAAATATACAAATATAATGCGGCCTCGATTTATGTAATTATTGACCATATAGATCAATTTGGTAGATTAATGATCAAGCTTCATATTATGTGTATTCTTTCTTGCTTTATAATGTACTAGCGACCCGGGTGTATTATACATTTAACCTTCCTCTTGAATCACTCTATCTATTTAAAAAAACGCATAATAATCCGTTGCATAGTTTTAAAGATATAAGCATACATAGGGACAGACAGACAGGGAAGTAACTTTTATTATACTATGAGTGAAAAGGAGCTTGGTTTTAAAAAGTTTACAGAATGTTTTTAATTTAAACAGTCTGAGGAATTTAGGAACTTAAAATGTGCAATTTCTTAAAAAACCCCAGCTAAGAAGATTAGATTCTATAAATACTGATAAATGCTAATTACAAACTTTATCTGATATGAGTAGTTTATCATGAAATGCTGTTTTAATTAATCTTAATTAAGGCTTTCCGAATATTAGTCATGGTTAGCTAGTTAATGGTTCATCATCATCCTCCACAGCTTTCTCTATGAGTAAAGGCCTCTCTCTTACAATTTGTATTGGTCATGTGCTAATCATGTCCAGGTTTGACCTGCGATTTAGTTAATGGTTACTAGAATCAAATGGTGAAATAAAACATCAAAACTATGTCTGAGACATCTTCATGTTTATGTAGGTGTAACATCTTCCAACATTGTATATCTCGCGTGATCAAAATGCTGGTGTTTATTTGGCTCAACGCTGCATTGCCATTCAGCGTGGCAATGCAGCCAGCATGCTGGGCATCCTACCAACTGGCAGTGGGCTTGACCATGTGGATTATCTTTTGACCTTCAAAGGTCTGTGGATGATCTAATGCTTTTTATGTAGTAGTAGTGTAGTTTTGTTGTAATTAATAACGGCACTTTAACCCAATAAAAAAAAAAGTTTTATTATGGTTGAATAAATAAAGGGTGAGTAAATTAATGTTGGGATTATGTTCTAATATATATTTTCAGCTCATTTTACATCACACGCCAAGAAGTTTGATTCAGCCCACACCAAATACAATGCCTTTGATTTTAATGAGTGCAAGCAAGAGGAAGCAAACTATCAAATATGAATTAACAAGTTATACAAAGGCATTCTTACAACTGCATTTTTTGAAATGTTACTTACACAGTTGTTTCATTATTGACAAAGGCTGATAATATGTCCAATGACGTCAACATATGGATATGGTAAATTAAATTTTAACTAATTTTAATCTGAATCTCAACATTCTGTAAATTAATTTTGACACCTATAATCTCATGTCTCTATCTTATTTTCAACTATAAGACATCCGTTTCTAACATACTTCTTCAATAAGACTAGTTGGATGTGGCTTGCATAGCACAATCCTGTGGTCTTAATGAGGTTGTCTTTACAGTGTAAATGTAAACCCTCTATAGCGAGTTCCTACTCGTGGATATGGTGGGTGGAACCATTACTGGGTCTACGGGTAATTTTGACTACCGTGGACCTGGGTTTACTTCCGACTTTATCTATAGAAAATGAAAACCATAATTACAAAGTACCACCATATTACAAAAAGAGAGAAGGAGTAGAGAGTGGTCGTCATTTTACAAAATTATTTACATATGTGCAAATTATGAATATGTATTGGTATGACATATTTTTTTCCGCAGATGCTACTTTTATTAAATTAATTTGCTATACATGGAAAATAACATAAATATAATGAAAAGGAAGAAAAGTATTGTTTTGCTGTTCAAAAATCATCAGTATTAAAAGCATACAGTTTATAAAACAAATACACATAAATATACAAACAGACACTAGCGTCTTTCACAGCTTAAACATTGAATTTCATCAGCTTAATGCAAGACTAGCAAATTGATCTGAAATGCTATGACCCAACATGAATTATACAATTATTATTATGGGTCGAATCAAACTTTTTGGTGGCTGTGATGATAGCTACAAGCTGCGGGTAACCGAATCTAAACTGAAGTCACATAACAGCTTCGCGAGGATTAGGTTTTCGTGTAGCTAATTTCAGGTCGCCAAGATGTTTAATTTAGCCTATAGCACCTGTAAACTGAGTAGTGTAAAAGCATAAAGTTACTAGCGAATTTCTGCAGCTATCGGAGTCGATACCGCGCCTTCATAGCACAAATCAAGGTTGGGTCCATTGACTTTAGTCTACATTTGAGTCCCAATGACTTTTGTCTCGCTTTTACTTCAGTAGAAAGAGAGAGACGAAACTGAAGCAAGCTAATATAGACGCGCTAACGATTCTAGGGACCCTGATCCTGTTATACCTGTATTGACCTTAAGCAACAAAGGATTCACAAAATCATCATCTGAGTAATTTATTAGTTCAAACTCTTTAAACATACATAACCATTTTTTTATGGGCACAAATAAGTAGGCATTCAGGTAGGTACAACAAATAATTGAATATGTAAATACTTACCATTTCACTTGCTGATACCTACTTCGGCAAGAAATAAACTCAAAATCATCTGTAAATAGAATAAATACGTAACTTACCCAGAGTTATATCAACACAACAACAATCGCTTGAAACAGAAATTACTGTAAAGAGTTAAAATATTGAAAATGTTCGGTTTTCCCAATAGATCTGAATTCTGAACGAGACTTGAGTAAGGTTTGAGAAAATTATTTGTACATTTTTTGTTTGATTGATTTGTTTGACGTGTCCTTTTTTTTTTTTAAATAATTTATTCATGACCATGGATACAGAGTCCTTCAGTCGAAGTCTTAAATAATAAAAAATTTACAAACAAAAGAGAAATAAAAAAATTAAACTTAACTAAATCTTTTCAACAGTATTTAAAATATACTTATAAATAGGTTTGTAAAAAACTTCACTTTTTAGTAAATCTTCAATACGGCGGGGAACACTAATTGAGTTACGAGCTGTTATGTCACTAATGTCACTGGCTAAAATTAATCGTTGTAAATGGAATTGGGGACATTGAAAAATTATATGGTTTATATCAGCATGCGGTCGGGAACAATACGTACAGTTATCTTCTGGGACTATATTAATTTTGTGTAAATGAGCTGGAACCAAGCAATGTCCAAATCTCAGGCGATTTATAACTGTTATAAACTTTCTGCCACAATATTCAAATTTGTTGTACCAAGGAGTAGTGGGTAAGTCTTTCTGTATTTCTGCATACCACCTTCCCTTATATTCTGTTGTAACGTGCCAATATTCTTTCCAAATTCTGAGTAAATCCTTATTAATTGCACAATAGTAATCTGTGAAAGGTACTTTTAATATATCTGTGTGATCTAGATCATGCTCTTGCCGAGTAGCCAAATCTACTGTTTCATTGCCATGGATGCCACAATGTGAAGGAACCCATACCAATTCTACATGTTTTGATTTACTAATCATTTCTATAAGTTCTCTAATACTATATATAATATAATTTAACTTATATGAGAAATTACTGTTGTTCAAAACAGACAGAACACTTTTAGAATCACTTACTATTAGTATATTTACATTTTTTACAGAGTTATTCACAAATGTTAAAGCGGTTAAAATTGCATACGCTTCTGCAGTAAACACACTGCAATTATTATCTAACTTTATACAGTGGGTTTTATTCATTTGTGGATCATAATATGCGGCTTTAACCCCTTCATCACTTTTAGAACCATCTGTATATAAAATATAAAAGTCTGGTTTATTCTCTATAAATTCTAGAAAATCAAATTTGTTATTTATTACATCTAAATGACAATCTATACTTAAGCAATTAATCAAGGCATTATATGGACATTTATATGTTGGCCAGATATCATGAGAACAAATGTTTTTACTGATATTTTTTAAAAATGACATTATTGTTGTGATTTCAGGCAAAACTCCCGAAACAAGAGATGTGGCTGATAAGCTAGATGTTTGAACTGATTGTGATATCTGTGGATGACATAAAACATTATTCAGCACTATAACATTATTGGAAGTCAACTCTTTCAAACAGAATCTATCAGCCAAAAGTAAACGTCTCAGGATTAATGGAGGTATACAGTTTTCAATTTCCATAGAATTAATAGGAGTGGAACGCATAGCTCCGCTAATAATTCTTAAAGCCATATTTTGTATTACATCGAGTTTTCGTAATAAGGTGCTACTTGCATTCATATAAGCTAAACTACTATAATCAAAATGACTTCTTACTATACTTTTATACAGCATGATCAAGGTTTTAGGATCAGAGCCCCAAAAAGTACCAGCTAAACATCTTAAAACATTAATACTTTTCATTGCATTGCTGCAGATATACTTATTATGCTCTTCAAATTTTAACTTGTTATCTATTATTACTCCTAAAAATTTATGTTGATTACTTACAGGAATGATTTCATTATTGTATTTAATTTTAACAAAAGATTGTGCAAAAGGATCTTTACTAAAAACAATAACAGAACTTTTATCAGAACTAATATCTAATTTTAATACATTGTTGTAATAATGGTGTAGCTGCAGCAGTGCAGAATTCAAGTGATTTACAGCCATATTTAAATTTTGACTTTCAGAGTATAAAAGTAAGTCATCGGCAAATTGTAAAATTTTAACATGTGATGTGTTAACATACTTTAAAATTTGAGATGTATATAGAATATACAAGAGAGAAGATAAGATAGCTCCTTGCATAGTTCCTTTACTGACGGATTTTGGTCCATGTAGCTTATTATTAAATTTAACATACAAGGTTCTGTTATTCAGAAAATTAAATATCCATTTCAATAATTTTGTTGGCAGACCTAACTCATTCAAAACTAGAAGAAGGCTCTTAATGTTGACATTATCGAAAGCACCTTTTACATCAAGAAAGACGCAGATCACATTAGAGTGGCTGAGCTTTGCTTTTTTTAATGTTGAGATTAATGATACAAAACTTTCAGAGCAACTTTTACCCTTTCTGAATCCAAATTGTGTGTTAGGTATTTTAGAGTTGGTTTCAACAAAATAATCTAAACGTAATTTTAACATGTTTTCAAAAAGTTTACCCAGACAGGATGACAAAGATATGGGTCTGTACGATGACGGATTATTTGCAGGCTTATTAGGTTTTAAAATTGGTATTACACATTGAGTCTTCCAAGATTCAGGAATAACTGATGCATTCCAAAGTCTGTTATAAATTGCCAATAAAATGTTCAGAGCATTTGAATGTAAATTTTTAATAAGTTTATATGGAATGTTATCCATACCTGGTGTAGTATCTCTACGACTATCTAAAGAAATGCGAAGCTCATTCAGTGTATAAGGCTCATTTAAGAAGGAAACGCTATTGTCAGACCTGTCTAAAATATTTAAAGTGGTAAAATCGGTTGATGTTGAATCTGCTAATTTTTCTAGAAAACTTGGTACCCATTCGTCATTTAGAGTTTTGTTACTACAATTACTGTTAATCCTTTTAAATTTTTTAACATAATTCCATATTCTAGTAACTGGTGTCATTCTGTTGAAAGAAGTACACAATTCATGCCATGATTTTCCCCGTTCCTCAATTAATATCTTTTTCTTTTTAGCATCAAGACGCTTGTAATTAATAAAATTGGAAATTGTTGGAGAGTGATGATATGTCTTAAGAGCTTCTTTCGACTTTTGAACTGCATCCTCACATAGTGTGTTCCACCATGGAGCTGGTTTTCTCAGAATTTTTGGAGTGTGATTAGATTTCTGCTTAGGAATACATTCATCTCTGATTTGATACAAGATATTTATAAAACTATTGTATAATTCATCTAGATCTGTATTTTCCAAATCTAATTGCGAAAAGCAGGTTTCAGATAAAGTTTTAAATTTAGACCAGTCTGATTTGTTGTACAAATATTTTTCTTCTACAGGACGAACATCATACACCGATGGCTTCACATTTACATCCAGTAGAGTCGGAAAATGATAACTACCCATTGCATCATCATGGACTTGCCATTCACAGAGAGGAGCTAACGAGCAACTTACTAAGGCTAAATCAATTGCTGAAGAATTCTTGTTTGGATATTTAATTGTAGTATGATTACCATCATTTAAAACACACAAGTCAAACTCATCTATGAGATTGTACAACGAATTACCTCTACTATTATTTTTTAGACAACCAAATAAAATGTGATGGGCATTGAAATCTCCCATTATGAGACATGGCTTAGGAGTTTCAGTGAATACTTTTTTTAATTTATTAGTATTAAATTTAGTAAATTCGCTGTTTGGGGGACAATAAATACACAACACATGTAATTTACCTAATGATGTATCAAGTGCAATGCAAAAGTTCTGAATTGATTCGTAATGTGAGGTATGAACAACTTCATATTTAAAATTTTGTTTAATTAATATAGCTACCCCATTATGTTCGTTTACAGACAGTTTGTGAATCAAATTATAGGATGGAAAATTTGGAATTTTACTGTTTTTCTTAAGCCACGTGTCATTTAGTAAACATATATCTACATTTTGTTCAGTTAAAAACTTTAACAATAGCGTTTTTTTACTATGTAAACTTTGAATATTGAATTGTGCTATACGAATATATGTGTCCATATAATTAAATTAAATTAAATTTGACAACAAAATTTCTTTAATTCTTTTATTTGTAATGGGTTCATTCTTGCTATTTGCAAGGGCAACAACGGACTTCACAAGGGCATTTATAATTACATCGTTATCAACAATTTCTTTGGCATTGAGATCTTGGAAGGTTTTTTGTCTCGGCTTTGGTGTTAGAGCTGGGAAGGATGTTCTATCAGAGATTTGTGGCAGACTTACCGCATTGGCATAAGACATTTTTTGTTGTTGTTTAATTTTCTTCTCTTCTATTTTTTTCTGCTTAACAGGGCAGTCTTTCGACACGGCAAGGTGAGGGCCAGAACAATTGACACACATTATTTCTTCCACATCACATTCCTTGTAGGAATGCCGTCCTGCACAGGATGAACACATCTGCTCTGCTCTGCAGTTCTTAGCTGAGTGGTTGAATCGGAGGCAACGGTAGCATTGCATGAGTGGTGGAAAGTATTTATGAACCTGGTATCTGAATAGCTTGATGTATACATACTGAGGTAATGTGGTGGCTGCAAAAGTGACAGCCACTGTTCCAAGAGGAGTCAAATTTCCGTCTACTTTTCGCATAAAGCGTTTGATTGAGACAACATCAGCATCACAAGTAATATTTTTGTAAATTTCTTCATTAGACATTGTCAGCGGAATATGCCTGATGACTCCTATAACTTCAGTCATGTAAGCAGGAATGAAAGCTTTCAGCTTATATCTGTTCAGGAAGCTATCCATCTTTAAAAAATTGTTAGCTGGAGCTGGCTTTTTGAAAGTGACGCCAACCTTATAAGCATTTATTCGGTGGACACCTACAATGCCTTTAACATTTTCAATGAAAAGATTTGTCAATATTATGGGGTTTTTTTTACCAACCTTTTCTTCTTCTGTGGATTCAACGTAAACCACGCAGTCCCCACTGTGATTTTCGGGGAATAGCCTCTTGTAGAGGGGCTTCTGAAATACTTTGTAGCCATCATTGTTCGTTGAGGATTTTGCAAGTTTTCTCTTCTTTCTCTCTGCTGTAATGACGGGGTCCTCCCCGTCACTAGCAACGCTCATGACGTTATTGTTGCGCCGCAACACCCAACACAAATCTCAGAGAATTGCAAAATTAAAATTTATGAATAATTGAATATTAAAAACGCCCGCTTCTTTCGACTTCCCGCCAAAAAGTCCTGACGTGTCCTTTTGAATCAGTGTTACCATTAGCAAATTTATTTGGAAGGGTTTGTCAAAAATATAACTTACATACGTGATTTTTAAATATCGAAGCTTCCAAACAACTACTGCCTGTGGCTATAGTATCGGATTGCAGCAGCTGCTGCGTAAAGCTGGAAACAAACTATCGGATGCGGCTGACGGACGCGGCTGACGGTCGCGACTTAGCAGTGTGCACAGTCTTAAAACATCCGGTGCGCCAGATCTCTCTCGGACGTCCGAAGTCCGAACGCTCAAGGTCTCCGTATATACAGTACTCTTTGGCTCAAGGTCAGCCCAAGGTGACGTCCGCGACTGATGTACGATAGTTTGCATCACAAACCAAAGAGATAATGTTTGCACGGCTCAGTGGACATTCATTATCTAGATTCCTATCAATCGCGGCTGTCAGTCCCGTCCGTCAGCCGCGTCCGATAGCAAAGAATATATAATAAATCTACCCGATAGTATGTTTCCAGCTGCTGATGCTTGCAATCAATGATGTTTTATAGTTCAATGCTTGCAATGGTGCAACCAAACTTTTATTTTTTAAACTTGCAACATTTTGTATCCTATTGCTCTTTTAGGCGGGAAACTAATATTTTTTGGTTTTTTAACTAACTTCATTGATTTAAAATATCTACATACACAGATAACTGTAAAAAGGTAATTAACTCTGTGCCTACATACTTCTATTAATTTTCATTCTTCTGAGGATTTATAACACCAAGGGAAAGTAATGAACAAATGATACTTGAGCTGCGGAGAGGACTCAGAGGGCCATAGATTACTATTACAAAAGCTCGGAGTGTCTGCGTGATCGAATCAGGGATAGAGAGATCTGTCACACACAGCTTAAGTGTACCTACATCCACAGAACAGAACAGAAGCACATAATATTACTCGTATTATTATAATTCATTCTCTCTCTTCTGTGTGCACAACTCTCGGATGAGTTTGAGGGCCATTTGTATTATAATTATGTTACTCCACTATGAAATGAAACGAATGTTTGATCTAAATACAACAACTTTATTTCAAATTGATGCTTAATTTTAACTTTATAAATTACCCTCTATAGCTTTATGTAACAAAGAAATTTATGATAAAAGACTATCAACACCCATCACCGTAATTATTAATTATTTTAAACTTAAACAAATGAGATACTTATCTGTCATTAGAATTTAGAGACATGATAAGTTGAGATAAAATAATAAAAAGTAAAAAAAATAACAAAGTATTCTGCTGAGGCGGCAGGAATATAGTGTTACTTAGCAAAAGTGTAGACTTTCGAAATAACCAATTATACAATACTTGTCATTATGTACAAATTTACTATGGGACCAACCCCCTTAAATCGCGAAACCAAATCAGCTGTTCTATACCAAGTCCGGGATTTCAGAAATGTTATAGAAATTACTTAAATATATGACGAGATATTATGTATTCATGAAAAGTATTGTAATACCTACTGAAACTACGTAACTCACCATTATGACCAACTTTCGCTATGGGACCAAGCCTGCATAATCTGCGGTCCCACACAAAAAGTTCATATAGACTGCCGACAAAGTGTATGGAACAGCAGATTTTTTTTCGCATTATAAAAGTACCATAATGATGTACTATAGGCCAAAGTAGTAGTGTAGTGTAGTTTTAGCTACTACACCTTTCATAGGCTAAAATATATCTCTGAAAGTCTGCACTTTGCAAAGCAATTACAACTACAAAAATATTGAGACAAATAAATCAGTCTATCTCTCCCGTGACATTTCTATTAATAGTAGAAAGACAATGACCAAGACAATCTAGAATAGTTTTTGATTATACAAGGTTATCTACTTGTCCTGTAACTCGAAAGGGGGTGATTAAGACTTGGATTTGGAGAAAAATGAATTAGCTGTTCCATACAAAATTAAAATTCAGAATCGACAAAATGTATGAAACACATAATTTTGTTTCTGAATTCCGGGTTGACATCATAACAAAAAATTGTTCATAATGATGGTCTGAATCACCTCTTTTCGGTTTAATACTCCATTTTGGATAACATTGTAGATATGCGATATCACAATGAGACTATTTAAGACCAGATTTCTAAAACATGCTCAATGGTGATATCCAGGTATCTTTTAAGAAAGGATATTACACTGGACGCTACAAACAAAGCAGTATAAATTACAGAAGACAGTATTAGACTGCGTTTCCACCAGACATGTGCGAGGATGCGTAGCGAGTGATGTATTTATTATGAACCAATGGAATTGCTTCGTTTAAACCAAACTTCTTGGCAGCTGTACGAGGGTAGGTATAGGCCGAACAAAGATCCTGGCGTCTGCGATGTTAGCAACAAGGTGGGGGTCACCCAATCCTCTCGGAGACGTCAAATAAGCTTCAGTCGGGATTAGGTTATCCGCAGCTTGTAGCTAACATCGCAGACGCCAGGATCTTTGATTCGGCCTATACCTACCCTCGTTCCGCTAAGCCGTTTCCACAGTAGCGAACCTTTACCTTTACAAACACATTCGCTACGCATCCTTTTTTTCTTAAACTAAAACATAAATGTTGAATGTGAAACTTATACAGGGTTACGTCGGCTTACCCTGTACTAAGCCAAAAGGGGGTATTAATACCGTCATTATGAGCAAGTTTTGCTATGGAGCCAACCGAAAATTCGAGTTTACTATGGAGCCAAACGAAAATTTGATTAAAAAATCATTTCATACAAAATTTTAACTCGGAATGGACAAAATGTATGAATCTGCTGATTTTCGGCCTTATAGTAAAAGTTTGTTGGTAATAATGGTCCAATTCGCCTCGTTTCAGCTTAGTACACGAGTTCTGGATAACCCTGTAGTGAAATGTATTTATAAAGGTACAACGTAATTCAATCAGTACCTAGTAGTTAAAAAAAAAACTACTTGTAGGACTAATTAGGTAGGTTAAGTATCTAATATTTGTTCCCAGTTGATTCAATGGAAGGACTTAATGCTAAAAACTATTTCTATAGAAGTCCTAGGTCATTTTCAGCGGTGACAAAAGGTGTAGTTTTGCAGATTGAAGGAACTTTTAGTGACAAATATGTTTATCAAAATGAACAACTTTTACTTTGGTAACTGCAAAATCGTGAACACCTTTCGATAGGCAAGCTATCATAGGCCTATTTATATGTAAATAACATTTCATAAAAAGTATGTCCCATCTGGTTATCAGATGGGTGAAGGTCGTTCTTCCGCGTCTCTCCCCCTATTTTCGGAAGTCGGTAAAAATGTATGGAGTAGCTGATAGTTTTTCCGTGATTACGCAGTTGGTCCCATAGTAAAAGTTGTTCAATATGATGAGCATATACAACCTCTGAAAGTCCTTAAACTTTGCAAAGAAACACCCAGTATATCGTCCCGATGACTCTTTCCACTCCAATAAACAATTACCTAACTATAACATAATTATAACAATTTTATAAAAAAAACTTATTCGACATTGAGATCTGACCAAATTCTTAAACACCGATATAAAAAACCAAATGTTTTAACAGATGGCGTTATGAATGATTTTAATTTGAATGTGAATGTATTTGTATGTTTTGTTTGCATCATCTTAGAAATGCATTTAAGCAGCTAAACAATATCTTATAGGCTGATTCAAACTTATTGGCGGCTGTGAAATTAGCTAAAAGCTACGCGAAACACTATCCTCGCGCAGCTGTTTAGTGAGCTTCAGTCAAGATAGGGTTATCAGCAGCTTGTAGCTAACATCACACCCGCCAAGATGTTTGACTGGGCCTATACTTAGTAAATCTATATCATATCCTAACATCGAACATGTATATTTTATTGTACAAATAAATGTACTGTGGTTGACTTACTGGAATACAATTGTTTAACATACATTTAGTAACACATATTATGATCGCTTAGCTTTCCTACTTATAATTGAAATGTTTATTACTGAATAGATGGCAAAAGTTTTGACAGAATTTGTAATAGATTTACAGTTGGCTTTTTGATTCTTATCTACCTATGTTGACAACAATAAAAGCACATTCAGATACTATGAAGAAAGCAACTATAAATACATACACAAGGTAAGCTGTCACCTAGTTATTAAAAGTTCTTTTACGCTAGGTGGCTAGCCTTGGTGTCAGAGTTTTTAAGCCACATGAAGGTCTCTGACATGGCTGAAAAGTTAAAGCAACTGGGACCTACAATTTAATGTGTCATCTGAGCTAATTTAATATGTCATCTGAGCTAGAGCTATGCACAAAGAGAACACATCAAATTAAATAAGCTGTGCAGATAATTACAACATGATGTAGTATCAAGTTCAAAATGCTTATCAAAATAAAAATGTGCCATTATCCGGGAGCAACGAATTATTGAAATAGAACATTTTGAATTGAACAACAGAACATATTAGAACATTTGGAATTGCACAACAGAACATGTTTAGAACATTTTGAATTTAACAACAGAACATATCAGAACATTTGGAATTGCACAACAGCTACATATTAGAACATTTGGAATTGCACAGCAGAACATATTAGAACATTTGGAATTGCACAGCAGAACATATTAGAACATTTGGAATTGCACAACAGAACATTTTGAATTAAACATTGAAAAACCATTGTATGTACAGTGTAACTGTAAACTTTTTATGGCTGAGTCCAAGGAACCCAGCATTTATGATTATGGTTATCATAAAAAGTGAATAAATGTAACCTTGGCTTAAGGACCAACCAAATTTAAAATATACTTTTTTACTTATAGTAGTGAGTCAATCTATTGAGTAACATTTTTTAAAGTTTACACTGATGTGATTTTCAATTGCATCAACTATATTAAGATATGGAATACAATTCATGTTACTATAATTAGGTATATCTTTTTCTAAGGGTATACTTAATTATCTAGTTTGTTGTTCACTTCTCAGTAATACAACTATAAATAGACACCAATTAAATAGGTTGGTGAATACATCTTCATTGTAAAGAAATATAAAATGTAAATAGACATAGAAACTTTTCAAAAACTTAAAATATATCGAATAATACTAAGTACATAAAAGATCAACAATTTTAACAAATTATATGTCTTCAGAATTTAGCAGAGTTATCATTCCCTGATATTCCATTTCTTTATACATGATATCTTGATTTAAGGTATGAAGTATTTCCTTGAATCGTTGTCGTAGAGCTTGGTTGTCCATTCCGTCAATTTCGTTTTGTGTCCGTTGTTTGCGCTGCTTAAGCTCTTGGAGATCTATGCGGGCCTGTTCAATTCTTTGTGACATATTTTCTCTGGAGTCTCTGGAATTGTCATCTTCAGATGATTGAGCTGTATTTTTGGCTGCCACACTTTGAGCATTGGACTGGCGGTCATCAATCATGCTGGTGCTAGATCCTTGCGGTGGTTCATCAAACATCATGGAACTGAACTCCAAGGACAAATTATCTCCTTTAGAAAGGTTAACTAAATCTTGCATAGGTCCGGCATCAAAACTGCTGTCATGCCCAGATAACCTATTACCTTCCAAGTTTGCACTGGCATTATCTTCCAAATCGCTATCGCTGACAGCTCCACCAAATATATCTACTACTTTGCTGGTTGATGCCGCTTTACCTGGACCTTTTCCCTTCTCACGTCGTACACCTCTTTCCTTTTTGAATTTTTTCTCCTTCTCCTTGGCCTTTGTGACAGACGAGGTTTCAATTTTAGGAGACTGTTCTTCTTCTATAATCTCCCAAGTAACACTATCAGCCTCGTTGTCAGCTCTTAGCAGCTTTTTCACTTCTTTCTCTATTTCTGGGGCTTCAGCATATTTTTTCTTCAGCGTTTTACGAAAACGTCTTTTGCGTACATTTTTAGTTGGAGGAGTGATTCCATGGGGATACAGAAACTTTTTATCCACCTTGTTGTGGTCTTTCTTTTTTGTTTTGGCTACGGAATCATCTTCTGCAGAGGGTTGGTCTGGCTCTTCTTTGCATATCATCATTTGAGATATATCTGCTGTCTTGTAGAAGCTTTTGTTATCAATCGTTTTCAGAGATTCGACAATGGTGGGCAAATCCACGATCTTAGCGTGCATCACCCAGTGATCAAGTTTCACTTCTCCGTGTCTCATATCATTTTCAATTTGTATAGCCAATCGATTTTTCAATGTTTCTGCATCTGTCTTCAGTATATTTTTCAGATGTTTTGCAGGCTCTTCTGGGAGTCTCAATATAAATTGCGACTCTATCTCCGCCGGATAATCCGGGTCTCGTTTGTCTTTATTCATGATTTATGCACTGGTAAAAATGTGAAATATCACTGTAAAATTTCTGTTCTACAGAATTCTATGAGAAAACAAATTAAAAAATTACAAATTCTAATCGCAAATAACAACAATGCGAAAAAATCGGCGACAAGCAAGCAGTGTGACCAATCTAAAAATCAAAATCTTGCCAGCTATGCATAAAATAAATTCTATCCACTATGCCTAACTTTTTAAACTTCTCTTACACAGCTGCGAGCAAGGTACTTAGGATTTGGCAGACAGGATGCGTTCTGCGGTCACCGGTCAGGGCAAACTGAACGCAGCCTGCATTATGTGTGAAAAGAGGTGTCAGTCTCCGTATATTTTGTATAGAATGCGTTCTGAGTGTCCGGTCACACGGATGGAACGCATAGTCAGGCGGCGGGCGACGGTCGGCGGGCAGCGATCAGTGCATTGATCACGCAGTGCTTCCACTTTTTGGAATTTTATCCTATTTTAGGGTGAAAGTGCGTGTTTCATGTACTACTTAGGGCGATTGATATTGAAAAAAGTATTTAGGGGTTCTAGGGTAAAATTACTCCATGTCACACGATTTAGAGATTTTTAGGGTAAAGTGTAATAAATAAAAATAAAAAAAAACCGGTGGCGTGACCTAGGTTTACAAAGTCAGTGGGCGTGACATTTGATGTTTTGAAATTGACATATAGATTAAAAATTAACTTGTTTTTATTTATTCAGTCATTTTCGCTTTGCAGTCTAATGGCATTTGCCAACTGTACTGGAATCATAGTCAAGATCAAGATCATTGTTGTCAATCGGACACAATTTATGATGATTTTCTTAAAATATTACTTAAGTACTTAATATTATTAATACGTAGTATCTCTTAGTTTGTGTCCTGGGCACACCAGTTTTTTTTAATTCTTTAATTTTAGCAGATTATGGGATTCATGTGAAAAAATCATGTAATAATGCAAGTAAAAAAAAAGACGTGTGGCACTCGGGAACTGCCGCGGTAAAGCTATTGCATAATTTTACAATACGTCTAATCGCACACAACGCCGTGTCAAAGACTGCCGAACTGAAACGACGTTAGACGATGCACGGCCTTCAAGCCACACCTCCTTGCCCGTCGGAGTGGGGAGCGTGAGGTTTTTTCGTTACGGAATTTCTGGATTCGGTCCCCGCGCTCAAGGCCCGCGATAGAAGCTATGCAATAGCTTAATAACGACCGAAGCTTATTATTGTTGCTTAAACGAAAAAATAGTGAACTGTTTTACCATTTTTCATATTATTTATTTATCACATTAAAAAAAATGAAGGGCTGAAAAAATGTTTTATTATAATGTTCGAAATCGTGCCCGAACAACCGTTCACGATTCGCGGAGTCTAAATTCTAAGTAAATATACAAAACTTGTACCTGGACGGCAGTCAAATTCCCAAACCGTCGTGGAGTACCCAAAGTGCACCCTGGGTTTTCTGATGCTCGTGGATGCTGATGGTTCCAAAACACCCCCCGCACGTTCACGATTCACAACACAAAAACTATTATTCACCAAATAGTTCTACGAAAACTCGTCGCGGCGAGACAAAATAAAATAAAATAACTCATATATTTCTAACGTCTTTAAATGTATACAATTATTTTTATTACAAAGGAAACTTCCTTAAATAATGTCATAAAATTTTGTTGAATTATGAAAAATGTTACCGTGATTCAAATTAAATAATAAATACACTATTGAAGTCATTAGTAAAGGTGATATTTTTGACCTTTTTTTACAGCAAGTATATATTACAGCAGCATGTATTATTTTATTGGTAATTTGTGCTCCATCTAGCTCTTTTTACCTTCTGCAATAGCCCCAATTACTAAAACTAAGGTGGCAGCAATGCCGTGTAGAAGGCCTTTGATTCCTTTATGGTGTTGGCAACACTCCATCAAAACCATTTAGCCATAGTAAATTCTAATCTGTAGCAGGGTTGCCACCTTGGTGGTTTTTCACCAGAACTGGTGCTTTTTCAGGGCTACTGGTATTTTTTCGTTATTTAGCGTTTTAATTTTTTTTGGCAGTTTTTGGTGGATTTTAAATATGGGATCTAGCAATTCATTTTTAAGGGAAATCTCCAACCATTTAGGAATTCCATACTGTTGTATGCTTTGGATTTGAACGGGGATTCCCCGTCTCTAGTCAATAGTCAGTGACGTCATTGCATCTATTGGCAAAAATACTAAATACCTATTCGTACAAAAAATACCAACAAGAACCTACAACATCTTCAGCATCGACGTCGGCGTCATCGACAGTAACGTCAGACTTCAGAGTCTATGTATGAATGATGATGAAGTCATAGAATTAGTTAGATTTGATGATCTTGAATTTTAACTTATTTCAAATTCAACTTGTTACATACATTTTTTGATCTTGATTACTGGATAACAAATTAAATTACTCTTGTAGTTTCATTTCACTGTCTAATTAAGTATCTAGTTAAGTAAATGGGTATATCTAATCTAATGTTAATTGGTACATAGTAAGCAGCTGACCCATTTTTTTAGAAACCATATTATTATGTCGTTGGTTTTCTATTTCAAATTAGGTTTTTATAAGTCTGAGATACAAAAAAATATTTGGTGGAATTTGGTGCTTTTTTTTTAGTTCAAGTTTCTGATATCTGGCGACTTTTTACTTTGTATCTAGCGCCTTTGGTCATGAATAAATTATTTAAAAAAAATATATGTATATCTAGCGCCTTAAAAAAATCCAAGGTGGCAACGCTGATCTGCAGTGAAAACCATAACGTAAGACAAGGCGGTATGGCCTTAAAGGCTTTAGCCTGCCCAAAATGGGCCAAAAAAAAAAAAAAAAAAATGAAAACCATAAACATAATCAAGTAAATTCTTATCACTTCATGCAGCTTAGATTATTGAATAGTAAATTACAAGATTGTAACATTTTTTGCTTTTTACATGCCGATAAATGTCGTGTTAATTGTGAATTGTGTGTCTGTAGGGAAAAATTTCCCGGGCATTGTCGCTTTAATACGAGGCATCATCGTGGTCCGGTCAGATATGGACGAGAAGCAGAAAAAGCTGGGTGGAGGTTCCTCGCATGAGCAAGTCCCTTGGAGGCTGATGCCGCATATATATCATACCGTAATCGTAGGCACAGTAAAAGCATCGCTCGCCGACGAAGTGTGTAAAGACGTAGATTTGATTCGCCGGCAGCACGAGTGTCTCGTAAGAATACTTCGGGAATTAAACCTCCGCGTGATAGAGGTCACTCTCCAGGGCTCGTATCATGCATATTTGCTGCTGGAGCATATTGCCATCTCCTGCAATGGTATCGTTTTTTTACCCAAACCAAGAACTGTGGCTGATCAGAATAATGTTAGTATCTTCTTTCTCTGTGTTCTGAGTTTGAATGGATCTTCTATAAAAACCTACTTATTATGTTATAAGCTATGTGCTCATGTGTATAGGCCGAATCAAACTTGGAGGCTGTGATGTTAGCTACAAGCTGCTGATAACCCACTTCATGCAGCTGTTAACCTCTCTAGTCGGAATGCATATAGATCTATACGCATGATACCATGGTAAACTCGGGAAGAGTATAGAACTTTACTATAGATCTATATGTGCTCCCTACCAACTTAGAAAGGTCCTTGAATTGTGTTCCATCTGTTGGTGGATAGTTTGTATAGGAACAACAGAGAAGAATATACACTCTTTATTTTGGTGTATAACAGTTGTTTTTTGTTTCCGTTTCTTAGTATGACCATCTTGAAAGTCGGCAGTTGTGTTGAAGTGAAGGGCGCATGTATTCTTATGATATTATTATAGTTTTTTTTCATTTGAACAACAAAAACTTATGTAAGTAAGAGTTTATAAATATATCAAAGATATTGAATGAATATTCGTAATTTTTCTAAATATCTGCAAAGACGGTGCAAGAACTGCCAATATGCGCGCGAGCTGACCAGTGTCGAAGTTGACAGGAGGTAATTAGTCTAAAGGTTAAGTGAGCTTTAGTCAGGATTGGATTATCCACAGGTTGTAGCCAACATCATAGCTACCAAGGAATTTGAGTTTGCCTGTAATAAAAATAAAAATATTATGATTTTACTATAAATTGCCCAACCAAATTATTTTAAGCTAGCAAACTCATGTGTGTTAAAATCTAGTTGCAAATATTTCACAAAACCACATGTTTTTAGGGTTCCGTACCTCAAAAGGAAAAAACGGAACCCTTATAGGATCACTTTGTTGTTCGTCTGTCCGTCCGTCCGTCTGTCAAGACCCTTTTTCTCAGGAACGCGTGGAGGTATGAAGCTGAAATTTATATCAATTACTCAGGTCTACTGTCCCTTGAAGCTGTGAAAAATCAAACTTCTAAGCCAACGCAATCAAAAGATACAGCCGTTTATGCCGCAAATTTTCGACACTTGCAAGGGAATCAAAACCTACAGGGTGCTTCCCGTGAACTCAGAATCTTGAAATTTGGTACGAAGCAACGTCTTATAGCATAGATAAAGGAAAAATTACGAAAACCATAAATTTTTAGTTACATCACATAATATATTTTTTTTTGAATAATTTTAACCTTACTACCCATTTCCTCATAAACGCGTAGAGGTATTAAATTGAAATTCATACCAATTACTCAGGTCTATAATACCTTTAAGCTGTAACAAAATCAAACTTCTATGTCAACGCAATCAAAAGAAACAGCAATTTAAGCTGCATAATTTGAAACTCGCAAGTACTCGCAAGGGAATCAAAACCTAAAGGGTACTTCCAGTCGACCTAGAATCTTGAAATTTGGCATAAAGCAACGTTTTATAGCACACATAAAGGAAAAATTCCGAAAACCTTAAATTTTTAGTTACATTACAAAATATATATTTTTTAATAAATATAAACTTATTACTTTTTTTGAAGAACTTTGAACTTAGAACTTTGTAAACCTTGCAGGTTTGTACGGAACCCTCGGTGCGCGAGTCCGACTCGCACTTGGCCGGTTTTTTAGGTAAACTGTCACATTTCAGAATTTTTAACCAGTATAGTAATGAAACTACAACTCATAATCAATAAATTGGGGACAGAAAGTAACTACACCTACTTTCATGGCTTAACAGTTTGATGATTACACTCAACAAATATCTACCTTTAGCTTTTTAATTACATTAACATTGAAAGTTAATAACTTTATAGGGATGTCATGTTTTACTTGAACAATTGAGCAGAGACTAGACCTAGTGCTGTTAATTTATCATAATTGAGCTGGCTGGCTAACTAGGTTGAATTGGTTAATTGAGTTGACCTTACTACTAATTTTCACACTATATGTTTTGCTACTATACAGTACGGTTGCTAATCTGGCACATCCAATTATCTGGCACCCTCTGCTGGCACTTTACTATAAGCCGAATCAAACCAATCGTGACTGAAGCTCACTTAACAGCGGCGCGAGGATTAGGTTCTCCGCAGCTTCTAGCTAACATCACAACAAGATGTTTGATTTGGACTATACTAACGATATGTTTTCCTGGTATCAATATCCATCTTAAAGCGGTCTTAATGCAGCGGAGAATGATGTCACTAGAACATTGTAAACAAAGTGTAGTTTCCTAGAGAATGGAAATTGACACTGTAAAGTGAGAGAGAACTGTATAATGCCAGTGATATTACGCCGCTATATGACGGTGCCGCTATCCCAATAAACCAGATATTTACGCCCTCTTTACACTTTCGCTCCAGCTTTAGTACTTAAATAACACATTAATGTCTAGTTTAGTCATTTTTGTCTCCTGACTAAAAACAGGAGTGCTTTAAGAAGCACACAGTCTGTGTGTAAATAGGTTTCTGTGGCTTTGTTTCAATACTATCCGAGTCATAAGTTGCTTGCGATAAGCATAAAGCCAATTATTAAGTATTGCAAAATGCTGTGTCAAAATGAACTAGCTGTGTCCTTTGCGAAGTTATCCATATTTTTATTATTGTATACTAGAGTTTGCCTGCGGCTTCGCTCGCGTTTGTTTTTTGTTTTTATGTTATCCCACAGGAACCTTTTATTTATTCAGGATTAAAAGTATTCTATGCTACTTTCCAACCTTTGAACTATATACCTACATGCCGAAAATCATGTCTATCCGTTGCTGCGTGAAAAAGTAACAAACAAACATATTCACATTTATAATATTACAGTGGAGTCATTTTAATAGGCCACATTTGACAGTTCATGTATGCAAAGAAAAATATACCTTACACTAAAGGAATAAAACTCCAAGCCGTCTTCGAGAACAATTATCGGTCGTCGTCAATATTGTTTTCATGAGTTTTATTCCTTTAGTGTAAGGTATATTTTTCTTTGCATACATGAAATGTCAAAAGTGACCTATTATCTTGTCCCTACTTTAGTAGGGATCACTTGCAACCTGCAAAGTTATCTTCCCTCTTTCACGGGCAGAAGGAGCCGAGCACACTACAATGATTGAAGATTGATGAAATGAAGTCTTAAGCAATTTTGCATAGAGGCAAATCAAACTGTTTGGCCGCTGTGATGTTAGCTACCAGCTGCTTCTGACTGAAGGTCACTTAAAAAGCTGCGCGAGGATTGGGTTATCCGCAGTTTGTAGCTAACATCACATCATTGCCACCTAGAAGTTTATATGGCCTATACCTCTCTGCGCCGCACAACCCGCATATTGTCGAATGTAAGCGTTTGATGTTGCTGGCACTGTTTGGCTCCTTTGGCGCGTTTGGGTGAGCGTTTACTATAGTAATATGTGTTTGGGTTTTTTTTAGTACAAAGTTATAGCTGGCGTACATACTCAGACCAAATAAAAAAATCAAGACGGAACGTCGTGAACAGACAAGTGAGGCCGGTTTTTAATACACGTGTAAGTGTGTCGGTGTTGCACCGTCATAGTTTGATTGACGAGCCAAGGCATAGTTTCTTTGTACGTGTAAATGTGTGTGTTGTGTCTGTACACGGCGAGGCATAGTTTTGCCGGTTTCACTTGTTTGTTCACAACATTCTGACTTGATTTTTTTATTTGGTCTGAGCTGGCGTATGAACTTTTAAAGTGTGGAGCCTACATAAACATAGCTTTTAAATGATTTAAACATTTGGACACTTTCATATGTATTTCGTGAACAAAATTGCATGTCATTTGATATAATGATAGTTATTCTATACCACTAGATTGCAATTTCGAAGATATTAAGAAATAAGATGTATTGGGCTCCCATAGAAAGTAGGGATGAAATTTTTTTCGATTGTACCCCCCATTGAAAAATATCATAATACAGGGTTTTTAAAATCAAAGTAAGGTATAATTAATTTAGTTTTGTTCCAGACACTAATAAATAATAAGTAGGATAGATACATCACCCAAGTTAACTCCCTGTATTTTTAGACATTACAAACTTTCTTTACTTTCAGCTCACCAGAGTTTAAATTGAATGTTTTTCTAGTTATCGTATACCTAATGGCATAATAGAAATGAGACTCATAATATCATTATAATTCTTTTATAATTATTTATATTTATTTATCTTATACAGCCTCCTCTTAACAACTTGTGTACTTTATTTTCAGGCCAAAATACTTAAAAATGTTCTGAAGACCGAGTGCTCCCAAGTGATTGTGGAGCAGTGCAACCCAGAGGCAAAAGTGTGCGGCTCTGACGTTCTGTTTACAGGTATTTATTTATTTGCTTATAGAAAAATAACATTACAGTTATAACAATTGCGTTACTTATCTTATCGTTACTTATAATCTAAGCAATATAGGAATTCAAATATCTATAAATTCTAATAATCTAAACAATGTATAAAACTTATGAAATAGTCTAGTCAATATAAGAACTTTGGTCTAAGCTATGTAGGAACACAAATATAATCTAAGCAATATAGGAAATCAAATACGGAAATTCTAATAGTCTACACAATATAGGAATCAAATATAAATTCTAATAATCTAAACAATATGTAAGCTCTACGTAATATAGGAAACACAATTATTGGAATTCCAACAACACAAAAAATTTATAAACCTAAAACATATTTTATATGCAGTCTAAGAACACAATTTTTGAAGGCGTAAATTCTAATAATTTAAGTTTTTTTAAATAGTAAAAGTTAAAGTAAAAATTTGCGCAATATGCATTGATGTTTTAGCACAGATTTTCACTAAATACAGGCGAGTTTTTCATGAATGTGGTGTATTTGTCAGCAAAGATATCGACTTGAGGTTGCGATGATACAAGTGCATTGAGGTGGCGTTGTGCGCGGCACACGGGAGATTGTTCACGTGCGACGGTGCGCGGCGGCTCGGGCGCGAACAGTGGCACGCGCCCGGTGCGGAAACGGACTCGATTTTCGGGCACCGATAGTCGACTCGCTTCGCACAGTAATTCAGGACAGTCTAGGATGCCGTTCAGTATTCTATAGGTTGTTAGAAGTAGATCATGTGTGCGGCGAGTCTCTAGAGAATTGAATCCCAGTGCTCCCGTCAGGAACTTGGATGGATATAAGAATGGGTAGTACCCGTAGATTTTTTTGTAAAGAGAACGCAGGAAACGTTTTTGTACTTTTTCTAGCATGAGAATGTATGAATTTTCATGAGGGCTCCAGACTGCTGAACTTGTTTCGATCTTTGACCTAACCAATGCTGTATTCAATAGTTTCATAGCGTTTGGGTTTGTGAATTCACGGCAATTTCTCGTTACAAATCCCAATCGCTTAAAACTTTCTGTCACTAGCTTTTGAACATGATCGTGAAAAGTTAACTTGTGATATCTATCTACTCAGCCTGTTCTACCCACTGCTGAGCATAGGCCTCCCTTCTATTATTTCCGGTCATGTGCTAGCCTCAGCCATTGCCCCCCGACATAGTTGATGCCATCTGACCATCGGGCTGGTGGTCTGCCTCTCAAGTTTTCGTCCTTCTCTTAAAGGTATACTTGTTACCAATCACGACAGCACGCAGACTTCACTTTTTGTATAAGTTGTAACACTGCGCACCACATCCTCTGCAACAGAGTTGTCTACAATTGGAACAGGTTGCCTAAGGATGTAATCTCAGCAAGGACTATAAACACATTCAAGAACAGACTGGACCTTTGGATAAAGAAGGAAAAAAATCCTTGACCGATAAATACTAATTTTATTCGACTCTGCTTGATATAGGTATCCATCCATCAGTATACACTGCTCGCCTATAAATAAATAAATGAATCTATATGCATAAATGTGTGTACAACTGATGGTTCCGCCAGACAGAAAAGCTTGTAGGCTACTCATAAATGTTACACACTTACTCACCTACATAAATATTTATAATACGTTTACAAATATTATATTTACTACATTAATATTAGGTTGGGGAAAAAGTCTTTTCGCATTATAGTATGTATGAACTTGTAATAAAATCTCTTTGGCTAAACTATTTGTATCTGGCTGGTTTTGATATCATTGAAAGTTTAAATTTTAAAGAACATAATTCCAAATTCAAATTAGGAAAATATGTGATTTACATTTGTTTTTCGTACAGTCAGGATGAGTGAATCTAATGAAGAAATTCGATACCGATTATCTTACCGATTGTTACCGATTATTACCGATATCGATTTTTGCTACAAAAAGGTAAAAACGCAACGCAAGCCGCAAAAAAAATTGCGATGTTTATGGACCTAGTGTAGTGTATTTGAGAGTAACACAAATTTGGTTTAAGCGTTTTCAATCCGGAAATTTTGATGTCAAAGACGCACGTCGCAATGGTTGCCCTATTACGGATAAAATGGATGCCATTTTTGAAAAAATGGAGCAAGAATGGCATATCAGTAGTTACGATGTAGTTGAAAAACTGGGAATTGACCACAAAACAGTTTTGGCGCATTTGAAAAAAACTAGGTACACAAAAAACCTCGATATTTGGGTACCTCACGAGCTCACTGAAAGAAACCTAATGAACCGTGTACTCATTTGTGATTCTTTATTACGGCGTAATGAAACCGAACCATTTTTGAAGAAGCTGATAACTGGTGATGAAAAGTGGATCACGTACGACAAGAACGTGGTCAAAGGCCGGTCAGGCTTCACAGACTTGTTGCGAAACCCGGGTTAACTCGCAACAAATTGATGCTGTGTGTATGGTGGGATTGGAAGGGCATTATTCATTATGAGCTGTTACCACCAGGCAGGACCATCGATTCTGAACTCTACTGCGAACAACTGATGAGATTAAAGCAAGAAGTTGAGAGAAAACGGCCGGAATTTATCAACAGAAGGGGTGTGGTTTTTCATCATGATAACGCTAGACCTCACACATCTTTAGCCACTCAGCAAAAATTACGAGAGTTTGGCTGGGAGGTGTTAATGCATCCGCCGTACAGTCCTGGCCTTGCACCTTCAGATTTCCACCTGTTTTGGTCTCTTCAGAATACTTTAGGTAGTGTCAGGTTAACATCACGAGAGGACTGCCAAAACCACTTGTCGCGGTATTTTGATCAGAAGTCCCAAAATTTTAATAGCAATGGGATCATGTCCCTACCTACAAGATGGCAAAAAGCTATCGAACAAAATGGTACCTACATAGTTTAGTTAAATGTAAATAAACAATATTAAAAAATGTTTTGAATTTTTTAAAAAATGCGAAGAAACTTTTTCCCCAACTTATTATAAATATTAAATACATAACACAAGATATTTATTCATATTATATATTATTTTATTAATTGATTCCGAACGATATTTATTTCATACTTTTTATAAGGATTCGGAATCATTGAAAACGCGCGCAGCGCTCGCCATCTACCTATTGACTTTGCAAGCGGCCACAGCATGCCGCGTAGTTACTACGGCAGCCCGGCGCTAGACCGGCTAGGTGCGAGCAAGCCGCGCCGACCTTCACGCGCCCTCTTCCGGCAGTCGAGAAACGTCCGCACTGTATTGCGATCGCGTGCCGCCCGACTTACTGTACGCGCGCGAGTTGAATGCAGAGCTTAGGAATGCGAATGCCTCCCCCCGCTATCCGCACGCCCAACCCGCCCAGGCGCGTGAGGTGGGGCGTGCGGATAGCGGGGGGAGATGCTCCCGCTCTTTACCTCAGACCCCGACTGCATTCAACTCGCGCGCTATCAATACCTACGAGTATGTATTTGTTTACTACTGAACTAAATTGTCACTCGTCTACTCCTTCGATTATTTATAATAAATGTATGGTGTGTTATGACTGTGCGGAAACAATAAATACGTGATATTCGTATAGTGCAATTGTTATTCGACGACGCAACCTACCGCCGACGCACCCCACATATCTTCAAGCTAAGGTAATAATTGGCCAAGTACAAGTCGCACTCGTGCATGAAGGGTTCCGTACTGTATGGGAGCCCCCCTTAAATATTTATTTTATTTTAATTTATTATTGAATTGAATACATACCTATACATCTAAATATTCTGTGAATATTCTGTGATATTTTAAGCGTCTACCTGATACCATTATTAATATCGAGCGAAAAACAGCTAAAACTTCAGGTTTGTTGTATAGTAGCCCCCCTAAAATATTAATTTTATTCTGTTTTTAGTATTTGTTGTTATAGCGGCAGCAGAAATACATCATCTATTCTGTGAAAATTTCAGCTTTCTAGCTATACCGGTTCATGAGATACAGCTTGGAGACAGACGGACAGCGGAGTCTTAGTAATAGGGTCCCGTTTTTACCCTTTGGGTACGGGACCCTAAAAAGGAACCGATGCACAAATGAAACTAAAAGAAAACATGCAGTATAGCAGACCACATTTACCTCTTACAACCTGTACCATCACAAACCAACACTGCAAGCAAACCACATTCTCTGCAACAGTCTACAATTGGAACAGGTTGCCAGAGGATGTAATCTCAGCAAGAACTATCAACACGCTGAAACTGGACTGAACAGACTGGACCTTTGGATAAAGATGGAAAAATATTCCTTGACAAATAAATACTAATTATAATTGTTCGACGCTGCTTGATATATGCATATTAGTATAAGCTGCTCACCTATAAACAAATAATTAGATAAACTAAAAACATAAGGGATAGATTATTTCATACAATCTTTAAATTACAGCAAAACTTTGTGAATGGAAGATGAAAGAGCAAGAAAATTTTAATTACTCAAGATGAGGTGAAATGTTTTAACTAGCGTTTCTTAATTTCAATCTATCTTTATTTTCAGGAGCTGAAGTGATTGTGGGTCTGTCTGATACTACCAACGAAGCAGGGGCCAGTGAACTGGCTGAAGCATTTTCTGATTTTCCAGTCACCGCCTTCAAGGTGATTATTTTGTATTATATCTTCAACTGAAGCCATATGGCTTGGTGAAAAAAACGCTCGCCTTACAAGCTCGCTCTCAGCTTTTTTTAAAATTTATTTTTGAAATAATACAACAAATTAATTAAGTGCCGTAAAATTACAGTAAGTTTGTCACGGCACTGTTATTCCCACGCACGCTGACTGTTACAAAGTGCGTGAACTAAAAATAGTAAATAAACTAACAATTAGAATTTGAATACCTATTGACAATATGCAAATAATAACAGATTAAAAAAGTTAAATTAGCATGCATCGATTCATCATATTTTCCTATCAGCCAAGTGAAGTTGCGCATAAGTCACTAGGACTCGGGCGCTGCTCACGACAAAGCCGGTTCCAGTAAGCCGGCTCGACGCGGCAGCGACGACGTAAACATCATAGATACAGTAGAACTCCAATTATCCGAACTCCGACTATCCGAATCGCCGATTATCCGAATCACTTTCAGAAAAAAAATTGTCCAAAAAAAGTCTAAGTGCGCTATTATTCTCCCCCCCGCGAAGCCAGTGTTTGCGCGTTCGCTCACTATTGTCCTTCCTTCCGCGAAGTCAGTGTAGGCACAACACGTGGTATGAGTCCCCACTCCAGTTCCGGCGCATTGCAGTCACGGCGCACCAGTCATTGTAAAAAAACTCCGATTATCCGAATATTTGATTATCCGAATGGGTCCCGGTCCCCATTAATTCGGATAATTGGAGTTCTACTGTACCTAACTTTGTTTGACTAGGTGTTTGTTAGCGATCACCGAAAATAAGCAACGTTTGGCACGATCAGTCTTCGGATGGGTGGTATTTCTGACTCGGCTCAGCTCGGATGACACGTGAAATTGTAGATGCTGTTTTTTTAACCGTTTGGCCATATCCGACGGCTTCAGGCGGCTTTGAAAAAATATGTCACCAGGGCTACCCACTCGGCCTATACCAGCTTACAAGCGTAGCGTAGCGTTTAGCTGCGATTCTAGAAAATCCTACTAATATTATAAACGTGAAAGTTTGTAAGTATGGATGGATGGATGGATGTTTGTTACTCTTTCACGCAAAACCTACTGAACGGATTGAGATGAAACTTTGCAATTATATAGCTTATATATCAGAATAACACATAGGCTATAAATTATAATGATATTGCGTAAAATTTCCATAGTTTAATAATAAGTGTTAAGTAAGTAGGAATAATTCTGCCATCTGCGAGCTTTTCTCGCGTGCGCTACAAGAAATGTCAAAAAAGAACTGTCGAATCGAACAAATGTTAAATCGAATTATGTTTTTATTTTTTTATTTTCCACCTCCTTTATTAAGGATGGTAAGGTAGGGCCTCGAAATATCATGCGGGCGAAGCCGCGTGCAAAATCTAGTAATTAATAATTGCAGTGTCTACAGAAATCGAAAAGATACATTCACTTGCTGTTTTCAACCTGAGGTCGTTTGTATAAAGAAAAATCGAATAGCTAAAATTAAAGTGTTGTAAGAAAGTCGAGTCTTGGAGTCTTATTTAATAAATTTTGAAGCTATTTTTGAAGAATCGTGTCTTATAAATAATACTTAGAGCTCAAGTCCTTCCGAATTAGGAGACTTTTGTAAAAAAAACTTGTGTCCTGCCAAAAAGAACTCAAAACTGAGTCTTCTTAAAAGAACTTACGCAGGACCGTATTGAACTGTCTTGTGTGGCCCCTGGGCACACAAGAAGACTCAGGGGAGACAAGTTCTCTAAATCCATAGCTGTAGTCTGAAGTAAATAAAATAGCAATTATGTGTGTTTATTATTTTATTTAAACCTTTTAACTCGTATTTTGATTCAGCAAGTCGTCAGTCTTCAGGTGGATTCGTTGAATTCGGTTATTTGCGTTTAGTGCAATTAAATTGTTACTAATGTTTATTGTGCGATTTATTTTCAATCAGATTAGTAAATAAATATGGTAACGCGATATAAAATCATCCAGTATTACCTATAATAATACACCAACTCAAGTTCATGACTCAGTCTAGAGCAAAGAACTTAAAAGACTTGTAAGGACTCAAAAAACTCAAAGGACTCACGTGACTAATGTCTTGAAAATCTACTCAAGTCTCGAAATGAAGACTAAAAGACTTGATTCTTTAACAACACTAGCTAAAATGATTTACTCGCTGTTTCCAGATAAAAGTCAATATATGAAGTAAATAATTATGAGTACTGTAGTAAGTTAATCAAAGATCTACTATATTTCAGATGCCCCACGGAGCTGAGCATATAAAGAATTATGTGACTGTGGCTGGCGACATGACCCTGGCAGTTGGCCCGAGCGACCTAGCTAAAGATATAATTGACAAGATCAAAAGACGAGTTTCTCGATACTATGAAATCATAGAAGTGGCTGAAAATGAGGCTGCTAACTGTTTATTCGTCAATCAAACCCTGATCCACCAGGCGATCGAAGAAATTCCTGAATCGTTTAAGGTAGGTTATAATATAAATATGGTAATAAATAGCGTTTTGTTAATTTTGATAATATTCATGATGACTGTGTAAAAAATCAATAATAAATATTAAATATAAATATTAGGGGACATCTTACACACGGTCTCTGACCCCAAACTAAGCAAAGCTTGTGATATGGCTGCCAGAGACTGATATACTACATATACTTATTTTTAAATACATACTTGTATAGATAGTAACTAAATAACACCCAGACACAGAGCAAACACTTATGTTCATCACATAAATATTTGCCATGTGTGGGGATCGAACCCACGCCTCTTTGACCCAGAAGCTAGGGTCACTAACCACTGAGCCACCGAGGCAGTCAGTAATGTCGAGGCAGTCAGTAATGTCGAGGCAGTCATAATGTAATTAGTCCGTGAGTTAGATGATCAAAAAATATTGGACACGTATTTTTTATTTTGCCAATTAAACAACAAATGACAAAGATAAACCTTGTCAAAGTTTGGGAGTGGAGGCCGTGACGTCACCTCTTTTAAAGAAGTCTATACATTTGTATGGCACTTGTGACGTCACACGGAATTAGAACGGGCTATATCTTCATAAAGTTTAATTTACAAACGAACAAATACTTGTTTAATATTTTTTGATAGTCTATCTGACGGACTAATTATATTTTTTTAGTCATCGTGCCTATTGTAGGCAAACATTAGTTTGATAAAGTTCCTTCAGTCTTTGCTGCACTTTAATGCAATGATTTTGTCAATATAACTAGTGTCTGGTATTACGGCTTATTTGATAAAGACGGCAGATATCACATCATGTCGTTGCACTTGCACTGGACTTCTTGTTCTTCTTTCTATCCTAAGTCGAGGTAGAGTGCTGACAGTGTTACGCCATTCTCCTCTGTCCTGGGCTTTGCGCTTCACTTCACTCCAAGTCAGTCCGATGCTTTTGGCCTCAGCTGTGTTGGGCCTCAGTGCCTCAAGTCGAAAGTTTTCGACCAGTGTGTGTTGCCAGTGATGACTTATGGCACAGAAACGTGGTCTCTCACTATGGGCCTTATTGGTAAGCTCCAAGTAGCCCAACGAGCTATGGAGAGGGCTATGCTCGGAGTCTCTCTGCGAGATCGAATCAGAAATGAGGAGATCCGTAGAAGAACCAAAGTTACCGACATAGCCCAACTGATTGGCAAGTTGAAATGGCAATGGGCAGGGCACATAGCGCGGAGGACTGATGACCGATGGGGTCGAAAAGTTCTCGAGTGGAGACCACGTACCGGCAAGCGCAGCGTAGGACGTCCACCCACAAGGTGGACGGATGACCTCATTAAGACCGCAGGATCGCGCTGGATGCAAGCCGCTTCCAACCGGTCTTATTGGAGATCCATAGGGGAGGCCTATGTCCAGCAGTGGACTTCTTATGGCTGATGGATGGATGGTGTTGGGACGACGAATTGTCTGCTTTGAGCGACCAGGTTTGCGTCGCACTCGGTAATAGTGAAATTAATTCTGTTGTTTGTAAATTGTAACATTTGCTTTGTTAACCTTTTAACTGCCACTCCTCAATTTACTATACACGTCGTTGCTTCCGGAAATGCTGATCAATTATAGGTGATAAAATCCACGGTAATGCACTAAGTAAATGAAATAAAATAGCAGAAAGAATTTAAACTGGATCGCCCAAATGTTTAAAAATACTAAACTGAAAATTCTAGTATAAATACAGCACAGCATAGTGCCATGCGAAACGAACCCGTGTTAATACTCAAGTCTTTAAAAAGATCGCCAAATGCGGTCGAAACTAGAGGTAGATATTACTCAGGAACACACGAGTAACACATGTGCTGTATTTTAATTAGAATATGCGAAAACCACATCAGTTTCCGTAACTAAACAGAAATTTCTAAAATTTTCAGATTTTCATCGATAAATCGCGGCACACGAGACGTTCCATCTGCTTTTCGGAGTTTACGAAACTACGCGCTGGCCTCACGTCTGTTTGTATTCTTACGAAGAAGGTTATCTAAGATTCCAGCCTATTATACTGTTATTAAAATAATTCGTAACTTTGGTGGCGCAGTAACGAACAAAGAAATCGTGTCAAACTTCATGGCGGCTTTAAAGTGCGCTGCTTTTCACTGCGCAGAACTACACCCCTCACCCACGCTTACATATAAATTTACTGCTGCACAGCGACTCGCCCCATGTTGCGAGCCGCCGTTAAGTTTTAATCGTAAATATTACACGAATACATAATCTGTTTTAATGCAGTGTGTAATAATTTAACATGGCAATTACAATGTACTAAGGACTTATAAACAAAAGTAGGTAAATACAAAGCCAAAAGACGAGACCTACAGTTTTCTACAACATTAACATATAGTACTCTACGTCATTCGTCGCTGCGCTAGCAAAGTTATCAGATATAATAGACGTTACTTCTTTCATGTCGCTCTTTTTCAGATATAGTGACAGAGATAAACAACGTCTATTAATCTAAATAGACATAGCAAAATGTATCTTCCTCCCGCATTTATAAAGTGCTTTCAAGCCAAAACTATGTCATGCCTCAATTATGAAGGTTAACTGCCAATTTGTGAACATAATTGAATCTCAGAATGCATATACACGTTTGCCAATGTTGTGCATGTACTGAATCTCATATTATTTAATAGGTGATAAGTTTGATTTGTCTATTTTGTGTTAGAAGTTTATGAATATAATAGCATTGTTTTACATGGCCTGATTGTGTAATCGTCGTAGCAATGCTGGCGCGGATAGTTGAAAAAGCGTATCTAAAATAGATCCGAATTGAATTTTTGTCAGTGTATATATTATTATATACGAGTATGTAGCGAGACTCCTGAGAAACAGTAGCATAATATACTATTTTAATGGCTATTCATTCATGTTCTGAGACAGGGTTAATAAGAAAGTTGTGTACTAAGCCGAAACAAGGCGGTTGAAACCATCATTATTTAAACATTTTTTTTATGGTGCCAACCCAGAACTAGAGATTAATAATCAGCTGTGTCATACAAAAATTAATGAAACTACTGATTTGTTTTCCGAATTCTGGGATGGCCCAGTAGTACGAGTAAAAGTAGTTCATATTAGTTGTCCGAATCGGCTTGACACACACTTTCTGAATACCTTTTAATGTAATTTCATTCATAAAAATCATGTTATATGCGCATTTTCAACGATCTAATTTTCAGCACTGATTTCACATTCAGTTTCACATGCGACAATGTGAAAATCATTGTCTCAATGCTTACATAAAAAGGCCGCCAATGTTCAGTGAATTCATTTAAAATTATGCTTTATTATTTTGATTCGTATTTAATTTTGCACGGTATTATATTAAAATCATGTGTTCATTTTGACCAGGTGTCGGTTTTATCAGATTATTTTATGGTGTGTATTTGTGTATTATACTGTAGTAGAATTTATATTATTGGGCTTAGTCGCGTGACATATTCTAGGACAGCATTGTACTCATCATTTTGCCCTACTTTTACTTGTGGAACCAACTTCGGAACCGCAGAAATTGGCAATTCCAAACATTTTGTCGAGTGTCGGTGAGTTTTTGTACTGTACTTTTGTGCTCAATTGCTTCAAGATTTCAGTTATAAAGTCATAATGATGAGACGCAATGATGTGCAAATAATTATGTTATTATTAATATATTGGAAAAGGTTGTGTTTAATTTTTTTGGGTATCGGGATCCAAATTTCGTGCCTGCGTCTAAGCCGTTTAATATAAAACCGCTATTACGGCTTTTTTACGGCTGAGCTGTTTGTGTTTTTGCCTGCATCATGGCAGGCCAAACTGAATATTTGTGCTCAGTTTGGCCTTTACGTGTATTATTATACATTGTATCGCGGCTCGGCTGTTTTATTAGCAATGTATGTAGCTTGTATGTGCCAGCCAATAAAAGCTTAGAGCTTTGCGTGTACGTAATGACAATAAGATTCCAATTTGTAATGTTCACTGCCCGTACTAACGAGACTATTGGTGTAATGTTGATTGATTCGTGTTATAATTTGCTTCACATAACACCTAGTGCTTAATTAAACCTGGCGGTTTAAAAGCGCCGGGTTTTTAAAAATATTCCGTGTTTCATCAGTCACTATCTGCCACGTTTATAGTATTTTTCTTTGTTGCTGTTCCACTCGTAATACAATGTTTTTCTCGTGATTCTAATTTCTTAAATGATGGCTTTCGCCTATAACTTTTTTCGTTGCGTTGTACGTGAAAAGATTCAAAAGGTGAGCTTACTCTTGGCAAAAGCTGTGAAGTTGTAGAGTGGCTTATCTAGGACAACCGGCCATTGGGTATATGTTCATACTAAATCAAGAACATGAATATGGTTGTGTAGCAAAATTGTGCTAACATTTATCGTGAAAGCTCGAAAACTGCCTGTTTTTTGGTGTCACTGCCATGTGCCTATTGAAATCATTCCTTGAAATATCGTGTTTGCTTATTGGCACCAAGTCTACCTCAGCGAAATTCATTCCCAAATCCAAAGACTGATTCAATTGTAAACTGCATAGAACATTCCAGTAGTAATCATAGCTTGCATAAATATTACTGTTTAACGTTTGGTTAGAGTGCGAAATACGATTTTTTTTAAGATTTTTCCATTTTCAGCTGAACTACTTCATCACGAGTTTTTGAAAAGTAGTATTGTGACCATGAATAGATAGTAAAGATGAGTACATGAGTTCATTAATCATTGATGCAGTTTTGTACATAGACTGACCATTATTATGTTTTTGACGTGATAATGTCTAAAAAGTCGATGAGCGCCGGCTGTAAGCACGAAAAAATGTGCAAGCGAGAGCGCGAAACAAGCGATAGAGAAGCACGTCGCACGATCGGCCTAAGCGGTCGGCTTGTTTCGGTTGTTAATTCCATAATGTTTTCTTATGACTTTATCACGTAAAATGATCGCCCATAAACCGACTCCACGGATACTTATGACGTTATCACGTGACGCACACTTATTACGTTATAGCGAAAAATTAATTATCTTTTCGTAAACTCATGAGTAGTTCAGCTGTAAATGGCAAATAATAAAAAAAACCAAGTAATTTCGCGCGCTGACTTAAACGTTTGTTTGCACCCTAAAGTTTTTACACCCACCAAATTCCAACCAACTCAGAAAAATCACGTTGAAGATATAAAATTACCAAAGGTGAATTTAATTATTTCAAAAATTCACATTCAAAATATATAATAACCAAATGTGAATTGAATTATTAAAAAGCAAACGTGGTTTATCTTTAGATTATACATGCCTACAAATTTAAAGATACAAAAACGAATATAATGTTTTATACTATTTTTATAATTTTTCGTTTCGGTTAAAATACCTTAATGTATTGTAATTATCTTGTATTAATATACTTATCTACTCACTGACTTTAACACATTGTTTTCTCAAATGATTGAAGAATCTCATATTGTTATGATTACTAACTTTTAATCGCACAATTCTGCCTTTTATTGCAGTTAATGTCAAAACCCAATCGTATCAGATTGATAAACACGATTCCATAAAATATTTAGCTAAAGGTTTCGTAATTTGGTAACAATATTCCTCGACTTTCACACACTCATGAAAAAATTAGCTGCTGGAACAGCGGTATGGTCCGTGTATTTTGCCATGGTTTACGATTGGATTTTGACGTTTTGCGTAGTCAGGTTATTTTCCATGCCACAATGATTGATGATTTTTATTATTATAATTATGATTCCTGAATTGCATTCCCTTTTAGCGCGTAAGATAAGTATTAATTTTGTTGTGTTTTGCAACTTTACAATTTTACGTTTTGTTTTTTTTAATGCGTGTTCACAATAATTTATTACACTGCACATCACAATAAATTGATTAAGGTATCTATTCACGGGTCTTTTTATATTTTCGGGAAAAAATACCTAGACTCGATACGTATTATATGGGACTAGAACAATCTAATTATGATTTGTGTATCCTATTCTTACAAAAGATGTAATATAATTAATACAGAATACGCATTATTATGGAGTACATCATTATGAACAACTTTTGTAACGCTCATAGCGTAGTTTGACTAGACGTTCGTTAGCGATCATCGAAGTTAAGCAACGTTCAGCACAGTCAGTCTTCGGATGGATAACCGTGGGCGGCATTTACAACTGAGCGCTACCGTAGCTCGGATGACACGTTTGTAGGCCCCGGTTGTTTTAACCGTTTAACCATGTCAGAGGCCTTAAGGTTGCTCAAAAACTCTGATACTAGGGCTAGCCACCCGGCCTATACTTACTTGCTTTTTTAACAAGTTTTAATACGGGACCAACCCTGGCATTGCAAGAAAGTCGCCTGTTTCAGACATTTTATCGAAATTCGGTGAAAATACTTTTTGTTTGAAGTAACTGATTTTTTTGCAATTTCTGGGTTAGTCTCATAGTAGCAGTTCGTCATAATGATGTATCGGTTGTGTTGTTTCAGTGTTTCTACGTCTTTTAGAAATATGTTGCATAAAGCAGTTCCATTCGCGCTATTATGCTCTTCTATATACGTGCGAGTGAGATAGCATGTATTTTGTAGCCTAAAAATTAAATTCTCGGCTCGTGTATAGAAGCCTTTAAATGGGTATTTTAAAATGTATAAGTACAAGTATTCCCGATTAGCTTAAGTGAATTGTTATGTTATTTTCTAATTATTTATTAATAGCTACTATACATACCTATATATTTTGTGTATCTTTCCATAATTTTATTTTTCTTTTATAAGAAAGAATTGTAACTGAATATAAAATTTGGGTTATACAATTTGACGAACTTAATACAGGCAGCAAGCTACTTTAACCATTATAAAAGGGTTAGTTAGAAAGGGAGTTGGTACTACTATGGTTTAACCGAAAGGGGGAAATTTTACACCGTCATTATGAATCAATTTTAACATGGGGCCCACCGAAAATAATAAAAAGTCCTTTGAATTATATAATTTTGCTTATTCAGACTTTCAATTTTGATTGAGATATGTATTTTTCAAAAATTTGGTATTGATCCCATATTTAAAGTTGTTCATAACCACGGTGGTCTGAATTCGTCCAATCCGGCTTAGTACACCACCCTGTAGTTTCAATAAAAACAATCTTATGCATTCCATATATTTTTGATATTTTTCACAATGCTGATTGGAGTTTTTTAATAAATATGTAACATAAGTTCCTCTCTGACTTATGATGACGATTTTACATTTACTTTGAATTCCATTAAAAACGAAAATCTTCTGGTTTGTTGGACCGTTTGCTTAGTATAGGGCGAATCATACAACTTGGCGGCTGTGATGATAGCTACAAGCTGCTGATAACCCAATCCTCGAGCAGTTGTTAAGTGAGCTTCACTCAGGATCGGGTTATCCGCAGCTTGTAGCTAACATCATACCCGCCAAGGTGTTTGATTCGACCTAAAGATATACGTGCGAACCAATCCCTGCTTTCGTTCTGAATTTAAACCAAGCAAGCCCATTGGTGACCTCAGAAGAGATTCATATTTTGAAGTAGGGCCACTTATTGTGTGAAATATGTTTTGAGTTCGTTCCTGACTTATTGTTTTCTGTAGCCACTGTGTATAATGTAATAAAAAATGTATAATCGAATGTTTTTAAGTTATAAGTATTATTATTGTACACAAACTGCTATCATGTAATGAAACGCACAAAATCATGATAACGCAATACATATACGAGCCTTGTTAATATGTAATCTTGTGTAAAATATTATATTTAAAATTTATGAAACATGTAACGGCAGTGCTTATAATTTTATTCAACTGCTATGTTAATACATCAAAGAGTGAACACAAAATACTCAAGTACCGTTAGCACAAAAACTGTCTTGTAACATGTTTTTATTTATAAAAATGAAAAGTGGTTGTTAGTCTCGCTAAAACCCGAGAACGGCTGAACCGATTTGGCTAATTTTGGTCTTGAAATATTTATGAAAGTTAAGGCAAGGTATAAACCGTGAGAAAATTTTAACAATTGCTAGAAAAATAATATTAATTTAGTTTTCCCATACAAAATGTTCCTGCATGTAAAAATTGTCATTGACAGTTGACAGGTGGTGAGATGAAGTTCAGCTCAGCTAGTATTTTGATAACGTAATCAGGGCGTGTCATTCAGCAGTTTTAGTTTTGGGCTCAATCAAACATCTGTGCAGCTGTGATATTACCTACATGCTGCGCGAATCTTGATCCCCGCGCAGCTATTGCGAGCTTTAGCCAGGATTGGGTTTTGCGCAGCTTATGGCTAACATCACAGCGGCCAAGAAGTTTGATTTTAAGATCTAATGTCCTTATTACTAGGAGCATTAAGTCATTTTAGCTCTCGTCCTACGTCCTGCAATGGACTATTAAAAAGGCTGGTACAGTACAGACCTCGTACCAGTACCAGTATGACGCTGTCTCTGCTTATGAACATTGAACACATTTATTCGAAAGGAAAATTAATAAAATGTAGATGTAGAAAAAACGGACCATCATCAACATCTGAGCGCGATTTTAAGACAAATTTACAAACATTTAATGACGGTATTTGTGGTAGCGGTCGTTGTATAATAAGTATTTTCGTATTCATATGTGTACAAGGTGCTGCTTTGCTATGTGCATACATCTACAGAGGTGTACTTATCATGAACAATTTATCAATGTTTACGATAACATAATGGATTTACTACACTGTAATTGAATATGCCACTGGTGCCAATAGCGGCTTATAAAAACTTTATTAATTAACCCACTTCCTTAATTCCTTTTCATTCGGACCACTTTTTTGATTCCTTTTCACCTTTCCAAGGATAACATCCTTTTAGGCCTCCTCTTTTCTTATAATTATTTGTTATATTTTTCTGATAATGTTATCCATAGTCTCATTATTAAGCTGCTTGTACCAAACCGCTAAGACCGGGGTGACACTGCTAAAACAGATTAATTTTTTTTCTTACAATGTCCATAAGCTGTTTGCACCAAACCGCCGAGACCTGGTGGAGCTGCTAAAAACAGCAGAAGTTTTTAGCAGTGCCATCAGGATGGAGTTTGGTGTTGACAAGTGGTCATACATGTCCAAAGGGGAAGAGTAGTAGATTGTACGAATGTATACCTTTCCAAGAGTATCCATTTAGAAATCAAACCTTTTTTCATAATTATTTTTCTAATCACTTTTTTTGTCGTCACTTTTTGTCTCATAATTTAAGGAGTACTGTTCAAAATTTAATTTTTTTTATCATTATTTTACCTTTGCCTAGCAGTGGGAAAAGTTAAGAAAAACCATATCGTTTTTGGTGTTACAATTTTATTTCTTCCATTTTTACACCTTTCCAATCGTATACTTTTTAAGCATCTCTTTGTTATGTTTTTTTTTTTGTCTTTTTACTTTTGTCTTATAATTTGAATAGTTTTGTTTATGATTTCATAAATTTTTTTATCTTTATTTTACCTTTGCCTAGCAGTGGGAAAGGTTAGGAAAATTATATCGTTTTAATTGTATTATAATATTTAATTTTTTTCTCGGTATTTTTTTTAAGAATTTTAATATTTGAATTTTATATTTTTACATTCATTCATTATTTTACCTTTGCTCAGCAGTGGGAAACGTTTGGAAATAGTAGATTGTATCATAAGGGAGCAAAATAATATTTTTACGGCGAGGGCGCTTTTTTGAATCCAGAGCGAAGTGAGGGATTCTAGAGTTTAGTAGAATCCTGAACGTAGCGAGGGATTCAAAGTACGACGCTCGAGCCAAAAATATATTTTGCGCCCGAGTGGTACACTCTACTTTTCATCACCCTTACTGTACCAACCCCACCTGAGTAGCTGGGATGAGAGGCTTTGAAATCACAAAATTTTACTTGTAATTTTATTTTTTGTCATATGTTTTACCCTTTTCTTAGCCCTATTTTTGTCATTATAATTGCGTTTATTATTTAACTATATAATTATTTCTCAGTATTTTTTTTTGAATTTTAGATTCCGTAAATTTTTTCTAATATTTTTATATTCATTCATTATTTTACCTTTGCTCAGCAGTGGGAAACGTTTGGAAATAGTAGATTGTATCATAAGGGAGCAAAATAATATTTTTACGGGGAGGGCGCTTTTTTGAATCCAGAGCGAAGTGAGGGATTCTAGAGTTTAGTAGAATCCTGAACATAGCGAGAGATTCAAAGTACGTCGCCCGAGCCAAAAATATATTTTGCGCCCGAGTGGTACACTCTACTTTTCATCACCCTCTATGAGAAAATAAAAGGCGCCTCATATTTTATTGTTTTATTATTTTTTAATAAAACATAAAGTAACAACCAAATTGAAATTAAATGGTATCTCAAAATAAAACAACTGAAAACTTAAATTTACATTTTTTTCATTCATTTTCGTGGCGTTGAACACTAACATAACAAATATTTCCAAATTCAAAAAGTGCGCGGCAAAGAAATTCCGGCACACTTATAATGAGGATTAAAAACTCATTACTGCCCGCTAAAAGTTCCTTAGAAAACACCTCTTTTTGGGTGCACTTAAAGGCGAACCAAGTCGTACTTTTCGAATAGATGTGATGAAAAAATCTCATCGTTTTCTTATAATTTTATATTTTTTAATTTTTATATTCTATGTTAATTTTTTCTGAGTACTATTTTATTCAAACACTTCTCGGAGTATCATTTTAGGTTTTTTAAATTATTTTTTTTATATATTTTATAAGTTATATTTTTTATAAAAAAAAAAATAATATTGCAGAGGCGTCGTCTTCCTTTTGTTTTATTATGCGATCCTTACACCTTATCCCCGTTTTTAACCAACTACAAAAAAGAGGAGGTTCTCAATTCGACAGTATGTTTAATTTTGATTTGTGTGTGTTATAAATGCGATCAAGGCACTAATAATGTTTCAATATGATCACCTTAGGTTTAAGTTTTTATAATGTACCTATTTATAGAAATACTAGCTTTTACCCGCGGCTTCGCCCGCGTTGTATTTTGATTTTGGCTTATGTTTATGTCGGCTGCGAAACCTAACCTAACTGACAAATATCAAAATACCTTAGAGGAATGCTTTTGTTGGTTAAGTTACGGTTGGAGTGTATATACAACCCCCCCGTGTATTCCCGCCTTGTCGTGGGGGAGGTCTGAGGCAGCTGAAAAGGCGGCGCTCGAAGTCTCCCTCTTCTTTGGGTCTTTTCCCCCAAGGAAGCTTAGAGGCTGGCACTCGAGTTTCAGCCGCTTTTAACTAAAGCAGCTGAGAGGATGGCCGGTAGGTTGCATGCCTTATGAGGAGTGTCGCAACTTAGGCGGGCTGCAGTGCCGGTCTTGCGACGCTGCATCCGAAGATATTTTTTTTATTATATCGCGAAATATCCCTGACATGATCAGGGGTCTTAATTACAAATGAATAAAAACCATACCTACATTTCAATGTTTTTGGCTGTTTGCAGTTATAATAAACATTACAATGGTACAGCATAGTTTATACCTACTTGTTCCTAATTAAGTATTGCTTTTTTACAAATATTTGTGCAAAAATTCGATAAAATTGTTTCTAAGGTTTTTTCGTGTTAGATTAATTCCAATTTTTTGTTCTAAATCAAATCTCTGCTTTCCATAAACTGGGCATTCCAAGATTATGTGCAGTGGAGTCTCCTCTTTTGTGGGTTCACAGATGCACGATGGGCTTTCCCTCAACTTAAATCGATGTAAGTATTGGGAAAACTCACCATGCCCCGTCAGCACTTGAGTTATGATTCCCACTGGTGCTATTTCTCTTACGATCTTGTATGCCGCCCTTGCATCCGGAAAATATGTTTTGGTTACCGCCGCTGTGTGTCCATCCTGATACAGCCGGTTCCACTCGTCAAGAGAGTCCTTTCGGATTTCTCGCTTGACGAATGAAACGGGGCAGTTATCCTAAATAGGTCTGCACTTCGAGTGCAGTGCTGCTTCCTTTGCTAGCTGGTCCGCTCTCTCATTTCCCTCCATCCCCGCGTGCGCTTTAATCCAATAAAGTTTCACTATTTTATTTTGTGCGTGTAGTAACTTTATGTTAGCTTTGAATTTACTGCTAAGGGATGGAGGGAAGATACGCCAACTACCGTTTCCAGTGCAGACCTGGAGTCACAAAAGATTTTTGCGATTTCGGTAGCCTCAAGAAGTGCCAATAACTCGACCTGTTACACAGAGCACCAATCGGCCAATTTCAGCTTGCGGGACTGATCTCAGCGGCATCATCCCAAATGGATAATGCCGCCCCAACTTTCCCTTTAATTTTACTGCCGTCTGTAAATATGTTAATTTCTCGGTTAAGATTTTGCTCTAGTGCTGCTCCGTCTGCCAGGCATATGAACTCCAGCTCCTCCTGCTGCGCTGGGTGTGGCTTCTTTTCTGTCTCTCTATCTCCAGTTACTTGCTGGGAATAACCTTTCTTAGTTTCATAAAGCAAGGCTGCTTCTTGGACTCTGATATGACAGCCGAGGATAAGGGGCCGCGGTGGGATATATGGAACTGGTGGTGTGGGTGCCGCCACCTACCCTACCTTCCGCTAGGCCGTCAACGTGTTGGCAGACGCAGTGGGGCTGCAGGGGAAGAGAGGTGTCGGTATCGCGATTGCCGTTCTCACTGCCCTCTGCAGTTGAAGAGGCAGGCGCTGGGCTACTATGACTGACCCACTGTACTGGGACCAGGGCGTTGGAATGCTGTCTGACGTTCAGTACTGGTTAGTCCCGAGTGGTGGATGACGATGTGTCTTGTGCTCCGAAACACTCCGTCACTATGGCGAGAGCGCAAGCTCCGTTATGGAGCCCGAGTCTGGGCTAGTGCTGTTGAGTGCCGCGAAGGAGTGCGAAATATGTGGGAACGTCCTAAACTTGCCATGACAGGTTATTTCTGGCGCTTAGACGGCTGCTACCGCAGCCCACTCACTTAGTTTTTATCCTATCCTACGGGAACTGTTAAAGTTTTTGCGATAAAAAGTGGCCTATGTCACTTTTCGTCTTTCAAACTATATTCATGCAATATGCCAAGGCAAGTTGCTCCGTTGCTGAGAAAAATTTATCGTTAAGTCCTACGGGAACCACAATTTTTTCGGGATGGAAAGTATCCCATGTCACTTTCCGTCTTCCAAACTATGCCCACTCCAAATATCAAGTCGATCCGTTGCTCCATTGCTGAGAAACAGTTATTGTCCTATCCCATGGGAATCACGAATTTTCTCGAGATATAAAAAGTATCCTATTATCACTTTCTGTCTATTAAACCATAGGTATCCATACCAAAAATCAGGTCTATCTTTTGCTCCGTTGCTGCGTCAAAGAGGAACAAACCAACAAACTTTTCGGATTGATAATATTAAAGTATGATGATTCTGTACCATAAAGGTAGAATAAAAAAACATGTTGAACCTCTAATGATAGAATATTTAAAAATATTTTTAATGTCAGACAAAATGACGGCCTGGTATTAAACGTCATAGTAACATGTAGCATGCAGAGGGAAAATAACATTTTATCCAATTTTAATGTCAGTTGTCATTTTCAATTTTCAATCCATACTTTATTTCCTCTTCAAGGGGATATAATGGTAGAAAAACAATTTGTCGCCTTGCCACGCTACTTGTGATTTATAAAAGTCTGCAGACAATGTCACCTGTCATCTAATTACGTTTGGCTTTGACGTTTCGTTAGTCCATATTAGCGTCATATAGGAATTAATCACTTAGCGTCTTTGTGATAGTGGCGACAGTTTCGCTTTCGAGGGTTTTTGTCCTGTCCTACAGGAACTATGAAATTTTTCGGGATAAAAAGTATCCTAAAGCTCCTTCCGCCTTTTATACTATATCCATGCCAAAAATCAAGTCAATCCGTTGCTCCGTTGGCGCGTGATAGAGTAACAAACCAACAAACTTTTCGGATTTATAATATTAGTAAGGATTGAAAAGTAACCTGAAGTTTTCAATAAATATTTGTAAAATAGTAATATATCAGTAATTTTGTAATGACGTTTCAAAGGACATGTGATAATATCAATGGAAAACATTATTTGAATTGAATTGAATACTTACCTCTGTAAATCTGCCGTCCGATTTCTAAAAAACGGCTAACGGCCGGTCCCAATAACCAATCTCAATCTGTTTTCACCGATCTCCGATCTAAATTTTAATCCGTTTATTACAAAAACTGTTTCAATAACCAAACCACAGTTGCTATTGCAATCCAAAGATGCGATCAATCCGTTGGAGGGCGCCAATCCATTTCTGACACTTTTTAGATCGCCCTCTGTTCGAAAACAACTATTGTTGGGTTTCAATATCTGATCTCTTGACTTTGACAAATCTGTTGACGTCTATCTGTAATCTATTTTTATGATCCCACGATTTCGGTCGATTACAAACAATCTTTCGAACTAATAGTACAAAAAGACATTTATAAAAGCATAATTTAAATTAGAAGGTTTAAAATATAGATAGAACAATGGCAGAAACTTTACTGTCTAGTGATAGTGACAGTGATTTGGAAGTATTGGAGCAGCTCTCGGATTGGGATATTGAGGATACTGAAGATGACGAAGATCCATCAGAACCACGAAGAATATATTGCCGCATCAACCATACTCAGAGTCTAACTGATGCAGAATTTACATTCCGATTTCGGCTCAACAAAGCTGCAGTGGAATTGCTTTTATCGGAAATAATGCCACATTTAAAAGTAACCTCAAAGCGGTATGTACCTTGGTACTATTTATGTTCAAAATGTAAACAACTATATATAACAACAATCAATGTAACTGGGATTATTGTTGATCATCTCCTAATTATTTACAGAAATAATGGAGTTGCACCACTTCATCAGTTACTCCTAGCACTGCGATTTTATGCATTGGGTACAATGCTCATTTCTGTAGGGGATTTTGTGGGAGTTTCAAAATCGACTGCCAGCAGAATAGTTCAGGACATATCTGAAGCCATAGCCATGCTTTACAATAAATATATTGTAATGCACTTAAATAGCGTGGACAAGTTCTTCCACTACAGTCAGTTTCCATGTGTGCTTGGTGCAATTGACTGCACTCACATACGCATACAATCTCCAAGTAAGTCTTAAGTCTTATAATCAAATCTTTTTGTAATAATAGCAGCTAAGCTTATTGAACTTACATTATTTAATTATTTTCTAGATCATACAATTGGTGAAGAGTTTAGAAACCGAAAAGGCTACTTTTCATTAAATGTTCAAGCCGTTTGTGATGCTGATTTGAAGCTGATGAATGTTGTAGCTCGGTGGCCTGGTTCTGCACATGATGCTACTATATTTAATAATTCTGTTTTAAGAGGTATTGTATAAATTGTTTTAATTTTAGCACTTTGTGATTGTGTACTGTTAAATTACTTTGTGGTGTTATAAAACCATTTTTTTACAGCTCGGTGTGAGGCTGGGAGTTTTGGAAACCGCTGGTTGCTTGCTGACAGTGCCTATCCCAATAGACCCTATATGTTAACACCAGTTTTAAATCCAAGCAATAGGAATGAACAGAAATACAATGATGCACATATTGCCACAAGGAACCTTATTGAAAGGTAAGTAAGCAGTACCTAAGCAGAAGAATTAAAAACAACCTATTACAATGTTATTATTCTCTATCTAGCTCTCAACATGCACATTCTAAGAACTTTTATTTATAATCACCAGTGGTATTAACCATCTGCCAAGAGACTTGCACAACTCTTTACTAGGATAATAAGAAATACGTACTTCACTACATCTTTTAAATGATCACACTAATGTTACAAATGTGAAAGTATGTGCGTATGTTTGTCCCAGTCAACTCCGTGAGGGCTGAATGAATGGATTTAAATTTTGGATAAATAATTTCTAATTCTAATTTGAAGTAGGGGCGATAAGTCCTGCACTGACGTCCCGCATGGGGTGTTATGTGCATAATATTTTGTGGATAAATAACAAATAGTCTACTTTTTTCCTGAAAAAATTTGCATTTCTTCAAAGATATACATCCTTTGGTATAGCGGGTGAAACCGCAGGATGTTTGTTGCTAGTGAACTATAGTTATGACATTTCTTAACAAGGATTCTTTTTTTACAGAACTTTTGGTGTTTGGAAGCGACGTTTCCCTGTCATTTCTTTAACTATGCGCTTATCACTTTCAAATATTCAGAAAGTTGTAATAGCTACAGCAGTTTTGCACAACATCTGTAGAATTCACAATTTACAAGAAACCCCTGTGGAGGTACAGATACCGTTGCAAGCAACAACTAACGTGTACAGTGATGATTTACAAGATTCTCACACTTTGGGAGCGCAGGATATCAGAGATAGGACTGAACTCATAGAAGGGTATTTTTCAACACTGTAAATTTTTCTTACACTCTAGGATATATTGTTTATTACAGGCTATTGGAAGCCAATGTATTGTGTTATATGTCAAGATAAATAAATGTTTATATTGTATTTTTGTTTTTCTATTTATTTATGATGAAAAATTTATGTATAAGATAAGAGTAGTTTGTTGATTCCTAAAGTTATTATTTTACTACATATAATTTAAATTTCCCTTGAGATGCACACTACTACCATATCAAGTTTTATTATGATTTACTAACTTACTAACTTAACAAAAAATATAACTAACTAAAGTTACTTCGGCATTAATCATATTATTGTGTACCTAGTAACATTGGTGTGCATTGAACTAAAGTAAAACTGTAGGGAATAAAAATAGGTCATTTAAAATATATATACCTATATATATGCCCATATCTACATAGATTAGGTATGGAAATTATCAACAAAGAAATTTACCAAAAGCTAAATATTTATTGCCATAGGAATAACTACTTATTACAAACTAAAATATGTTATACTAGAAAGAAACAAAATTACATTACAATTAAAATAAGTACAATTACATGCAAAACAAATTAATAATATTACCTAATTAATCTTTGTGTTGAAGTTTTTCTAGTTCTAATTTTAATTTCTTATTTTCTAACAATATATTTTCGAACTTAGCTTCTAAAAATTTTCCCTTAATATTATAATAATCTGCTATTGCCTGGTTCCTAGCAGCTCGGTTCTCGTCGGACTTGGGTTTTCTTTTGAAACCTGTAAGATAAATAAATGTTAAAATGAGCAATCACTACATAGTATAAAACAAAGTCGCTTTCCGCTGTCTGTCTGTCCCTATGTATGCTTATATTGTTAAAACTATGCAATTGATTTTGATATGGTTTTTTTAAATAGATAGTGATTCAAGAGGAAGGTTTATATATGTATAATACACCTGTGCGAAGCTGGGGCGGATCGCTAGTTATTATATAAATAAATAAATATTACTATATGTGAGGGGACGTCGTACACATGGTGAACCGAAACTAAGAAAAGCTTATCATATGTTTGCCAGAGACTCATATACTACATTATGTATACATATTTTTAAATGCATACTTAGAAAATTACCAATAACAACCAGACACAGAGCGAACACTTATGTGTATCACATAAATGCTTGCCCCGGGTGGGAATCAAACCCACGCCTTTTTGACCCCGTAGTCAGGGTCACTGACCACTGAACCACTGAGGCAGTCATATAACTGACTAGCTGATGCATACCTGGTAACTCCTCCTAAACCATGCAACACATTTTGATGTGATTTTCACCATCAGTTAGATATTTTTTCATGGAAGATTTATTTACATATATTTTTTTTTAAATTCACCAGCGCAAAGTGTAGTGTAGCCAGTGGGTACAGTCACCAGTATTATACAAAGCAAAAATATTATCAACAACAATTCAATAAACTTAGAATTAAAATTTACCACTAGCTCTAGGAGTCAGGACAAAGTTTTTGGGTTTAGGTGGTGTCAAGCAAGCTCCTGCGTCTGTCACAATAAACTCTTCCACCACCTCAGCACCAATGGATGTTTGCACCTTCTCCAAAGCCGAGATGCCTTCCAAGCCTGTGTTACTTTCGTCACCACCACCACCACTAACGCTATTGGCAAGTTCTGGCACCATTTCTGCGTCACCACCATAAGCTACGGTGTAACCGTCTACTGTACTGCCTAATAGAGCAGCCACTCTGTCCAACACATCATCAGGAGGGATGTAAGAAGGACCACCACCACCAGTCTAAAAACAAAGAATTTCAATTAGAATTTGTACTGCTATGAGATATAGTTTATCTTCCTTAACTAAGGGTATGTAACTTTGCCAAATCAAAGAAATAATCTTTTAAAAAGAAAATTATGCTAATTGAAGAGAAAGGGAATAACTGTGAGATAAAATTTTGTCTACAACTAACCTTGATGTTGTTCATACGTATTTGTGCATTGCGTTTACGGGAATTCTTTTTGAGATTTTCCCATTTTAAACGCAATTGCTTTGGAGTCCGGTAGGAAGTGGTCACCACAGCATTGAACTGGTCTGCTATGCGTTTCCATTCCTCTATTTTCATTGTATTTGTGGTTGCATTCGTCATTTTATTGTAAATTATTTTGCTGCTTTCAATAAATGATAGCAGCATTTTCGTCTCTTCTTTGGTCAGAGGCTTGCCCGAAACCTAGAAACAAAAACAGGTGGAAAAAGTTAATATTATGTACATAGCAAATGCATTTTTTAAAAAACGGATGTCGGTGTTTGTAACGTGTAATGAGCTCCTAAACCATTCATCCGATTGAGCTGGAACTTTACATTTACTAGGCCGAAGGCCGAGCGCCACTACTACGAGTATGGAGCCCCACAGCTGCGAGATCGAAGGACGAGCCCCACAAATAGGCTAGCATCATCTAATGTATTTAGGCGCGAAAGTTTTGCGGCGAAACAAAGCGTCTTCACAGCGGGAGTTCGTGCAGTTATATTTATCAATTATTAACAAAAACGCATAGGTATAGGTACTGAGATAAAAGATACAATATAACACTTATCGTCGCACTTTCCATGGTAAATAGAATTAAGTCTAATGTATTAAGACACGAAAGTTTCGCGGCAAAACAAAGCGTCTTCACAGCGGGAGTTCGTGCAGTTATATTCAACGATTATTTAAGAAAAACGCATAGGTACTGAGATAAAAGACACAATATAACACTTACCGTCGCACATTCCATGGTAAATAGAATTAAATTAAGTAGTATGTTAAAATTGTTAAAAGATTTCGTTTCACTAATTTCACTTCACCAACTTTCGCAACAGAGATCAATCTGACAGTATGAGAGTGAGACTGACACTGACATATGGTTCGTTCATTTACGATTACGTTCCGTTCACAACAAATGGGGATTGGGGGTGTGAGGATATGATTTTAATTTGTTATTTGATATTTTGTTAAACTACGTGTTTCACTATGTCTTAAATATAAAGTTCGTGATAAATTGATACCTGACTATGACATATAAACCCAGAAGTGTGCATATTTTCTGAATTCCTTAATAGGTTTATAACGAATTCGCAATGAAGTCTGCTTAAACTGGAACGTACGGGAGGGAACTTCTAAATACAGATCGATCTGCAATCCATTATGAAAATCGATCGATGTTTGCCAATCGTTGATATTGGGACGTAGATTGGAGATCGATCGGGAGATCGCAGCCGATCTCGGATCAGACCGATCTCTCGATTGAGGATTCGATATTGGGACCGGCCGTAAGTGATTTTACCAAATTTTGAGATATTGACAAAAAGGTGGGAAATGATATTTCTAGAAATTGGCAAGACGTATCGTTATTTTTTCTTTACCATTGTTTTCCTTTTATTATTTCCTTTTTTTGCATGAGTACTGAAGGCTTCTAGGTATTGGTGTTGCATAGAAATTGCATTTTTTGTATTTTAGTCGGGTTATCCCAATCGAATCTGTGTACATTTGCTCCACTAAAAAACGGTTGGCTGAAGTGCAACTGTTTTATAGAGTTGTAACACGCTGTAACTGTGTGATGATTTGAATGGAAGCTACAGTTATAAAAAAATGCCAACCTAAATAACAGTTACGTCACTTAACCGCCTTTTTATGTTGTAAATACTACACTATTTAAAATGCATTCCATTATCAATAAATGTTTAATGTTTTTAACGGCTTATTTAAATACACTTTAAATTAAGATTTGTCATTATGTCTAAACTTAAACACAGTTTTGGAGAAATAATTTTCGAAAACTGTTTTCTAGTGTAGTAAATATTAGTCCCGATCATATTATTATAATTTCACATCAGCGGCAATGTGAACTTTTTTTTGCTTTTTACTAGCAGCATCCTGCGTTTGGGCCAAATGGTGATCATGATGATGATGAATCTTGGCATGTGTGTCATCCATCTATCAATCAGCCATATGACGTCTACTGCTGGACATATGCCTTCTATGTGGATCTCTAATAAGACCAATCGGAAGCGGCTTGCATTCATGTTCTGTGCCATAAGTCATCTTTGGCAACACGCGCTGGTCGAAAACTTTCGACATGAAGCACTGAAGTATGTCGGACGAGAAGACGTTACGCAATTTTCCGGACGCTGCCCAACCGAGTTAGATTTGGCGATTGACCTCTTTCTTTAATTTGGACCTAAATTGACTACTTATGTATTATAGGGGTAGATAGACGTACGAATCAATGACTTCAAGAACCGAGTTCTTAGCTAAACCTTGGGTGGGTGCAACATGGGAATTATGAATTACACAATACGACCTTCATCTTGTCTGTGTTCGTTTTAAGACCCACCTGTTTAGGGAGCTGATTGAGGCCTTCGAGCATCATGTTTGAGTTCTTCCATCGATTTTGCTATGACTACGATATCGATGGCAAACCGGAGATGAGTGATGTATTCAGCAATGATATTGATGCCAAATCATTTCTATTCTAGAAACTTGAAGGCGTTTTCCAAAGTAGCAATAAAAAGTTTCGGAGATATTACGTCTCCCCGTCTTACACTTCTTTTTAAAGGGATAGCCTTGGAACTCTGTTCGTGTACTTGGACTGACATCGATATACCGATAGCTAATGCGGCATCGCTGAAGAGACTCAAGCACAGCCTAAGTCTCGACCGAATCAATGGCTTTCTCATAGTCCACAAACGCAAAGCAAAGTGGCAAGTTATACTCTTCGGTCTTCTGTATAACTTGCCACAGGGTATGAATATAGTCTACGGTGCTATAGCCTTTGCGAAACCCGGCTTGTTCAGAAGCTTGGAAGTCATCAAGCCTGCTCTCGATGACGAATACTCGAAGTCATCGAGACGGAAATTGAAATGACCCTTGAAAACTACGTATAAACATGGCTCAGAAGTAAAATAGGTTTGTAATTCTTCAATGAGGCGTTATGACTTTTTTTTGAAGAACAGCATCACCACGCTTCTTTTCCTTGCTTCTAGCGTTATGCCCAAGGAATGCATGCGTCAAGGAAGACGGTTAAAAAGCTTCTGAAAGACTTTTAGTACCAGTGTTCCATCCGCTTTCAGAAGCTCTTATGTGGTACCGTCTTCACCCAACGTCTTGTTGTTCATAAGCTGAATCAAGATTATTCTAATCTCGCACAAGCTGATGTCCGGAATGTCTTCGGTGAAGTTCCAGGTCAACTTGACTCTTAGATTTTTGGCTGCGCAGGCTTAGAGACTGAAGCGTATAGCTGTCCATAGAAACTTCTGATCGTACGTAGGGTATAATCAACCTTTATTTCGCATTTCAAATCTTATTCTGTTCAGCCGTTCCAGAGTGAAAAGAACAATCATACTTTCGCATGCATTATACAAACTTTCGCATTTAGGGTAATAATGAAACATTTAAATGTATTTTTACATGACATTTTTAGAGGACTAGAATAATTGGTACTTATCGGCATTCTGTACTAATGGCAGAAAATTCTGCGACCAAGCGCGGTGGTGGCAACTGTGTGAAGAGTTGGGTGCGTTATTAGTCCGTGCAATGCAATGTTTTTTGCTAACTTCACGCTTATAGATAGATAGATAATTCTTTATTAGTTTAACCACAATTACAATCCAAAAATACACGAAAAATAAAAACATTACAAAGTTATACTAAATGGCGGCCTTATCGCTTCAAGCGATTTCTTCCAGGCAACCAAGCTTATAAGCTTACACAATAAATTACAGGCGCCATTGTTATTATTGGTGTGGTGTCGTGGTTAACAATATAGTGAAATCATTGTCTTAATAAAATATAGGCAATATACCTCATCGAATAAAAATTCCTTACTTCGATCCCGCGTCCATTTTGGCGGTTACACACGCCATTTTTCCTCTCGCGGCATCCTGGCAACGAATGACGGGTACGTAATCGGGCCGGGCAGTTGCTCGGGCACCTTCGCACTTAAACGCTTTATAGCGTGGAAATGTCACCTAACCGTTTTCTAATATTGTTTCTACCGGCCTGCATTAGGAGCCACTCGCAGCTGAAGAACAGTCACCGTCTTTTAGAATTGTAAATTATAAATGTTCAGAATGGTTTATCAACAATTATTCGGTTATGTAGAGTTAGCTGTTTTATAGAATAGTTGAGGTAATAAAACCGCTTTTAAGCATTGCAGGTATTACACAGGACTGGGTTACTACAAATTACTACAAAACGTGTTAAGTCGGGTAACGGTGAAATAGTAACGCAAAGATACTTAGACGTTTTCTAAAATTGCAATCCAGAATAAATGTAAAGCTTCAAACCACATGTATGCGCACTTAATAGCATTTTAGTGTTGTAAAATGCGAAAACTGTGTTTAAGAATTGTAAAATAGCAAAAAGTACGTAGTTAACTGTGCACGTGGTGTCCGTAACTCAGCAACTAATAAAAAGAAAAAAATAAGACCCAGACTAGAAAAAAGAGGAAAAAATTCTGATTTTAGTAGTGTATAAAAGTCAAAATCGCAAAAATGTCACTTAGCGGTCTTTAAGCAATCGGACGGCAGAAATGTGTGCACTCAAAAAAGTGTTTTCCACCTTGTACAGGTCGCGGCACATAAGTCTAGCGCTGAGCGAAGTCTGGAGGGGATGGTTGCGCAAGAGTTTAGTATGGCGGTCAACATGCGCAGCCATCCCCTCCACAGTACCCTCAGCGCTAGACTTACGTGCCGCTTCATGTTATAACTAAAAAAAAACAAATATTTCATGTAATGATTGTGTAATACATAATATACTTAATGTTGTAAAAAATATTTTTTTTTTATTTTCTCACCATCAGACCATCATTATGAACAACTTTTACTTTGGGGCTAACCCAGAATTCGAGAAAGAAAATGGGTCAGTAATCAGATAACCCTGTATATTGCTTCTTCGTCGTATCGATGATCCTAGACATTAACCGCCAAAAGATTTAAACACTAGCGCTCGTAGCGTAGTTTGACTAGGTGATTGTCAGCGATCACCGAAATTAAGCAACGTTCCGCACGGTCAGTACTTGGATGGGTGACCGCGTGTGGCATTTTCCAACTGAGCGCTACCGTGGCTCGGATGACACGTTAAATTGTAGGCCCCGGTTGTTTCAACCGTTTAGCCATGACAGAGGCCTTCAGGCGGCCTAAAAAAAAAACTCTGACACCAGGGCTATCCACCCGGCCTATACGAACTTACTTTTTTTTTTTTTTAACACTGTTTAGCCAAGCAATTTGTACTGTTTACCGTTTTACCACAAAAGTTTTACGCACGCTTTAGACAATGTTTAACAGTAAAAATTGCACGGTTAGACAGTGTTTAAAGCGTGTTTACATCTTTTGTGGTAAGACGGTAAATATTTAAATAGTTTTCTTCAAGGATTACGTAGACCGTCGTCAAATACTTGATTCGTCAATTTCTAAACGTGTCATAAGCTTAGTTTGCCATTTTCGTAATTCGTCAAATCCTTTATTGATCAAATCCTGCGCAAGTCAAAAGCTTAATCTATCATTTCCGCGATTCGTCAAGTCAGTTATTGGTCAAAACTTAAATTCGCCAATTACGTGGTTTACCTAGTCCTTGTAAAATCGAATACCAAAGTGCTTCATCTTCAATAACCCGTTTGAGTATGTTTGTTACCCATAATACTATAAGTATTACCATGGGTAGAATTTTCATCCCGCAGTAGTATCAAGCAGTATTAGAAGTACTACTGGAAAAAAATCTCGTAGTACCTACCTATAAATAATATTGCAGAATCACATTTTCAGAGTATTTAGACCCATTTTGCCCGTAATCGATCTTGGCATCAAAGAAAACCAAGTTAAATTAAATTTGCGGCGGCCAATTCGGCAAAGCAGCACAAGCGGCGCAAATACCTATGCTAACCTCGGCACATAGAAAAAGCTTACTGTCCGAAACTCGGCAGAACAAAAATCAGGATTACAGGCAAAGAAAGAAGGATGCAGCGAATGGACCTGTCGTTTTTTTTTTGCAAGTAGGTATAAAACAAAACATCTTTTCTATAAATGATATGTACCTACTTCAAAAATATAGTGATTTTTGATTTTTGAAGTACATAACACAGTCAAACATAGTCAAGTATATACAGGGCGTTCAATAATAATAATTACAAAAGTAAGAGAGGGCGAGATGTGCAAGTACGTAGACAGAGAAACCCTGTCTACGTGCAAGTATTAAAGTGTGAACAGGTCGAAACTAATATCTTTTGTCTATATCTGCTATACGTTTTTTGCCTGACTACTACGCACCGCACGGCCTAGGCGTAATAGTCAGACAACATTTCGCGCCAAAAACTACTGTTGAATTTTTGATGAGATGCTTAAGTAAATCAACACAATTATGAACTATTATCTATTTTCTATCACTTCTATTAGTGTTTTGCAGGTTTTTACTATTATTAATTTCTAGAGTATTAATATGATAAAATCATAACAACGTATGTATAGCTATCTAAGTATGTATAGCACATCTTTTTTCTCACACCCTATACGCAATCGAGGATTCTAGACATACTTATCTATGGTATGACATAGAGCTGTTGAGGCTCCATCCGAACTCATTGATTACGTCAAACTTCAGCCGAAAGAGTGAAAAACTACCGGCGTGCCCGTCAGGCCGCGCGCGATCTGTCGAGTCGAGGCGCGGGCAACTGTTTACAAACGCGAGCCGCGACGAGCCGCGACCGGACCTATGTGCGCCCTTCTTAGACAACTAGTACAATACAGATGACCGCTCGCCCGCTCTACCGCTCGTACCGCCTCTGTTTGCGGACCGCTTTACACGGCATTTAAAACATTGACCAAATTAATGTTATGGTCTTAAGGTATACTGGTGATGTGACAGAAAGTTATACTACGCTCTATTTTAAAGTAAAATAATATCTCCGAAGCTAGTAAAAATTGCAGTTATTGTGCAGATATTTTACAGTGGTAATACATACTTGGCGACATCGGTTTTCATTGATTTATAGATTTCCTTTCTAATCTAGTTCTGTGTACGCCCCTGTGCAAGAATATGTAGTAACTTAATAACTTTTATCAAAAGCCTCTACACAATAATTCAACGCCAAAATTATCCTAAGAGAAAATTGGAGAAAAGAAATAAGAAAAATTGAAATTTGTCAAAGTCAATCTGTCAAAATATTTCAGAATTTTGCTTTCCCGCGTAAAATAACCGCACCATACGGAGTATCTATAGCTCGGAGGTCCGAGATCTATAGTATAGTCACAGAAGAGAGAATCTAGTTCTGCCACAGAGCTATTACAACTCTGTGAGTTCTGCTGTTCTGTGAGTATAGTAGTCTGTGAGTGAACCGCACCGAGTTTTGGCGCGAACGCGAAAATATCATGTCGCCTCGTATTATTTTGTTAAACTTGTGTTTTTATCAGTGAAAACTAGTGAAAATTTGTGGCATTTCGTTGATTATGAGCTGATTTACGTGCATGAGTGTAGGCAAGTGATATAATGTGACATATCCATGTAGTTCCGTGTTGTTACCAATACTCCATATACGCCTCTAATAAAATCTCCACTGCTTAAACTGCTTTATTGAGGTATGATTTGGACTTGATTGCGACTTTGTTGGACTGTGACGTGACTATTTTGATGAAATATCTAAAAATATTAAAACTAAATACTTGACACTGGCAAACGCACAATAATGCGACGCCAAAACATAAAAGTAGAAGATGAATAACCGCTCCGGCTATTATCAAAAACAAGTTTTCTGAGACACAAACATACCCTCAGAATAATGAAAAACCACAAATCAAGAAATTCAAGGATTGAATCAACTTCTCTGAAAAACCTGAAACAAACTAAGTTTAACATAGGTAATTATGTCTTCAAGGGATGAGAAAAACTTCTTTCAGGCTCTCAATGCCATGAAGGAAAACTATATTTGCGGTGTTTGCAAAGAATTATGCCACAATCCTGTTACTCTCAGTGAATGTTTTCATATCATTTGTGCTGAACATTTCGAGGGCTTAAAAACATGCCCTAACTGTAATATAAGTCTAAGCGGTTGCACAATATTCAGTGACGAAAACGGGCAGATCGCATCTTGCATAGAATCAGCTAAAGAACTCGAGAAAATATTTGCAGGTTATGAAACAAAATCAACTACAAACAAATCGGCATCGTTTTCTTCTGCCAGTGCTTCTACGACAAAATCTGCTCAGAAAAAAGGCTTGGAAAAAAAGAATAGCAAAGGCGAAACAAAACTGCACATCGCGTGTAGACTTGGTATGTTAGATAAAGTAACAGAGTTGCTAGAGCAAGGCGCTAATACAAATACAAAAGACAATGCAGGCTGGACTCCATTGCACGAGGCAGTTCAAAACGGACGGAACGCCTTGGTTAGGCTGCTACTAGAATATAACACATTTATAGATGTCCCGGGTCAGCACAATGAGACTCCTCTACATGAGGCGGTACGACACAATCACAAAAATATTGTAAAGTTGTTAGTGAAGTATGGGGCTGACATGAATGCTCGCAACTGTAAAGGGGAGACTCCGTTTCAGCAAGCTTCATCGGATATGAAAAATGTTTTACTAGCTGCTTCGGATAATATCAAACAAACCCAGAGTGTGAACATCACTCATATGTCAGAGTTGTATTCCGAACTCGAATCTGAAGATATCCGAGTGTTTTGTGTATCAAAATTCCGTACTGTCTTCAACAAGTTGAAAACACTGGCGAAAAGTCACAGCAACTTGCACATCGAGGTGAAGTTTACGAAGGAAGTAACCCATTTAATAGTAGACGCGGAAGATAATGGCGTTTGTCAAGCCAGCGTAGACATATTACAGGGAGTTGTAAACTCCATATGGATTCTGACATCAGATTGGGTGATGAAATCAAACAAAGACAAATTAGAACTGTTCCAGAGTTATGAAGTGACTGGCATCGGTACTACAACGTCCCAGGGAGCTAAAAACTCAAGATACAACAAATACATGCAACTACCAGGCATCTTCGACGGCTGTCACTTTTACTTCCACAATTTCGTAGAAAAATACGAGATCTCGGAGAAAGAGGTCATTACAAAAGCAATCATGACAAAGTTAGTCTCTGATGCAGGCGGAGTGTGTCTTAGAAGAGCTCCGAACCCAGAATCGATCCCAGAAGTGGAGATGTTAAGCCCCTATCATGCTAAAAAGGAGGGGAGACTCATAAACTGCTCACATTACATAATTTTCAAGGATATGTATGAGCCGATGTATAACATGCAGCATCTGAAAGCTTTGCCGATCGGTTGGCTCATTGATTGCATTGAGAAGTATGAGCTGTGTGAGCCGTGGTGAAATAAAGACAGTACACAGCAAAGGGTGCAATAGAAATATAGAAAAAAACTGGTAACAGTATTCATGCAAATATTACAATGATCATAACAAAACAGCTTTGACTAAAATTTTCTTTAAAATTAATTTAAATGCTGCCTTGATAGATAAATACTCATTTATTATTTGCCCCTGCTTGATATGAGCATATCAGCATATTATCATACTGCTTGCCAAAAAATTCAGGGTTATCTGCTTGCCCTATGCTAAGCCAAAAGGGGATTAAATACGTAAATATATAACCTCAAACTAAATAGTATTAAAGTTAGTTGTAAAGTCAATTGTAAAAGCAAAGGTTCAAATGTTAGTAGTTTACTCCAGGTTTGGTTGATTTAAATCATTTTGATTATTTTTTTTTAATCATTTGCTTAAATCATTTTCATTTAAATCATGATATAAATCGTTGATTTAAATCAATGATTTTTTTGTTAAAATCTGTGATTTCAATCAAACTTGTTTTTTTTTCATAAAACTTCATTGATAATTGCTTTACAAAATATTGATTGCCTATAACTATATCATAGACTAACCACCTCAAGCCTATATCAAACAAAGAATAAAATAAAGATCTCTAAATTTTTTTGACATGAAACAATAATCATGTACTTAATTGGGACCTTAGGAAATTTACCAATATTATAAATCGGAAATGCTAATCTTTCTGGGCATAAATGGGTTAAAAGATATTAGACACGTATTTTTCCTTTTGTTAATGAAACAATAAATGACAAAAATAAACCTTGTCAAAGTTTGGGAGTGGGGGCTCGTGACGTCACTAGTGCTACATAGTCTATACATTACAATAAAACTAGTGACGTCACGCGGAACTTTGAACGGGCTGTATCTTCATCGATTTTCGTTTTATTGACAAACAAAAAAATACGTGTCTACTATTTTTGATAATCTATCTGATGGACTAATTATTTTTTAGTCGTCAAGCCTATTGAGGGATTAGGTACGTCATTTAAATTCTTTCGTGATTCAGTCTAGCATTTATTACAACAATCATTTCTTAAAGTATGTATATTAAGAAGAACAAAAGCATTATTGCCACACATGAGAACTTGTACAAAAATATTATTACTAAGTATATGTATAATAAAAAATATCATCACAAATTTTATTATTGAATTGATACGAAGTGCTGTTTTGCAAAGTGCAGATTTTCAGGTGTAGCTCATCGTTACAAGCAACTAAATTCATATTGACTGCGTGGGTAGCCCTGGTATCAGAGTTTTTAAGTTGCCTGAGGGCCTCTGACATAGCTAAACGGTTATAACAACCACGGTAGCGCTCAGTTGTAAATGCCACCAGCGGTCACCCATTGCTTAACTTCGATGACCACTAACGAACACCTAGTCAAACTACGCTATGAGCGCTATATATATGAACAACTTTTAATACGGGAACGGGACTAACAGCAAAATCGTGAAAAAGTTAGATGAAACAGCTGATTTGTCGTAGTCACAGTTGGTCTCGTAGTAAACTTTATTCATATAATATACCTTTGAAAATACCTGCACTTTTGCAAAATTAAATGTACTCCTATTGTCATATATGTAAATATAAAGGAAATAAATTGTCTTATAGTTTACTTTTGGATTATTGATTCATATATATGTATGTACAACAAGAGACTATTAAAGACTGATACGATATTAATACTAGTTCAATATAAATTTTGATTTGTACTGTAATATTAGCATAATATATAGTATTTTTTAAAGATTCTTTCACATGTTTTATGGAAAATTCAGTGAATAAACATAAGAACAGTTTACCGAACCGTTAGTTCTAAGTAGTCATTACAAAAATGTATAAAGCTAACTTGTATTTATCTTTTTTTTTTAATAAGTAATATTTATTATAACATTGTATTCTAGTTTATATCACGGTAAGCTAGCGCTATACAAATAAACTAGTCTAAGTACAAGGCAATAAGTGTATTTTTTTATAATAATACTTGAGACTGTGGTACCTGTAACATACTATACAAATAAACTGCAGTCTAAGTACAAGGCCATAAGTGTATTTTTATATAATATTTGTTACTGTGGTACTTGTAATATACTATACAAATAAACTGCAGTCTAAGTACAAGGCCATAAGTGTATTTTTATATGTATAATATTTGTAACTGTGGTACTTGTAACATACTATACAAATAAACTGCAGTCTAAATACAAGGCCATAAGTGTATTTTTATATGTATAATATTTGTTACTGTGGTACTTGTAATATACTATACAAATAAACTGCAGTCTAAGTACAAGGCCATAAGTGTATTTTATTTTTATATAATATTTGTTACCGTGGTACTTGTAATATACTATACAAATAAACTGCAGTCTAAGTACAAGGCCATAAGTGTATTTTTATATAATATTTGTTACTGTGGTACTTGTAATATACTATACAAATAAACTGCAGTCTAAGTACAAGGCAATAAGTGTATTTTTATATATTTGTTACTGTGGTACTTGTAATATACTATACAAATAACCTGCAGTCTAAGTATAAGGCAATAAGTGTATTTATATATAATATTTGTTTTTTGGTACCTGTAACATATTATACAAATAAACTGCAGTCTAAGTACAAAGCAATAAGTGTATATTTATATAATATTTGTTACTGTGGTATTTGTAATATACTATACAAATAAACTGCAGTCTAAGTACATTACATAATACTTGTACTGTTGTACCTATAATATACTATACAAATAAACTTCAGTCACATACAAGGTAATAGTGTATTTTTTTATAATATTTGTTACTGTGGTACTTATAATATCTATACAAATAAACTGCAGTCTAAATACAAGACAATACGTGTATTTTTATATAATACTTCTTACCTGTAATATACTATGAACTAATATGGAATAGTAAATTCGTAGTTGAAATTTATTTACGAGGCACTTTTTAATGGGCTAGGGAGCTCTTGAGGGTTTATATTATATCTTAAATGGAATTTTAGCCGACTTCCAAAAATAAGGTTCTCAATGCCACTTTTTTTTTTTTTATATGTACGTTACGCGATTACTCCGCCAATTCTGAACTGATTTCAGAGGTGGTCTCATTTAAACTATGGAAACCGGCTGAGTCATTTAATAAAAGTAAACAATGTGAAAACTTGTACTACTTTGATGATACATTGATCCGTTCGAACTATTTGAATTCTGTACTTACACGATTGAATTTTGATGATAATGCCATTTATGGCAAAAAGAAAAAAAAAGTTGGTATTTCTATAGCACAAAACGTCTGCATATTCTTACGAATAAATAAATAATACTCAAGAACTCTAATTCAGAATTCTTTTTTTCGAAAATATATTTTCGTTTCTTTTACGAATAATAAAATTGAATCGAATTATTATACTGTATCAGTAGATACTCGTCAGAGAGTTCCCTGGCCAATTAAAAACTCATCCATCCATCCATCGTCCACATGACGTCCACTGCTGGACATAGGCCTCCCCGATGGAGGATCTCCAATAAGACCGGTTGGAAGCGACTTGCATCCAGAGTGATCCTGCTTATTGAGATCATCTGTCCACCTCGTAGGTGGACAGATGATCCTACTGATACTGACAGATGATGATGGTGGTCCTACGCTGTGCTTAAACTATTTTAGTACGTTTAAGCAAGGTTTCAAGAATTTACATTTTAAAACTTTGTTTAACATACACATTATAGTTCGGCCGTTCAGAGAATGCGTTCCTGACACGTCATCTTGAAAAAATGTTTTTGGCTGATATCTCGGAAATTATGTACTTAAGGGCAAAAAACATTAAGATCATTATTGTAGAAAATAAAATTTCGCATCTTTTGTTTCCATTAAACTTATTGGTAAAACTTACCGTTGACGGTTTATGGACCATATAATGTTTATGGGCCATACATCGTAAACGGTAAGTTTTACAAAAAAAGTTTACTGGCAACAAAAGATGCGAAATTTTATTTTCTACAATAATGATCTTAATGTTTTTTGCCTTTAAGTACATAGTTTCCGAGATGTCGGCCAAAAACATTTTTTCAAAATGACTTGTCAGGAACGCATTCTCTGAACGGCCGAACTATAGGCCCAATTATGAAGGCGCCATCGTAAGTTTAATAGCAACGTAAAAAGTGTTCTCTCTATCGAATGCCTAAAGTGAAAAAGAAACAGAAATAGTCTAGTTAGCTATTGTAATTACGATGACCTATTACGCAGACTATCCGACGTTTAAGTCTTGCACTTAAAATATCATAAATTCGTCACTTGGGTCATAATATAATACTGATGATAAGTATATAATTATCATTCGAGCTTTGAAGATTATTTTATTTCTATAAATGTAACATTTACTGATTTTATTACATATGTTGTTAATTAAATGCGGTGCAGCTCTCGTCAAAAAAACCTCGCGCCATACAGCCGGCATAACTCATTACAAAATATAAAAAAATAGTAATTAACTTTTTCTTAATAATAACAAATTAAAAAAAAAAACCTACCTGTATAGGTAAAATTAACATTAAGTAATATTACAGATCAGTTTGGTATCTCTTTGGTTCTATGAAATATAGGCACTGACATTTAATCTAAATATGTTCTATTATTACAATTATTCAATTCTGTTTTACCTCTTACTAAACTATTTTGATACTAAGAATTCTAAATTGATTTGCGACTTTCGTTATCAAATCAATAAAGAGATTGACAATAATGTTGTCATACAAGGTTATATCAGAATACCAGAACAGGTTTACTAAGTCGAACGGTGGTGATCATTATAAACAACTTTTAATATGGAGCTAACTTGGAATTTGAGAAAAAATCAGCTGTTTCATACATTTTATCGATTCCGAGTAGCAATTTTGTACAGAACAGCTGTTTTTTTTTTATCGAATTCCGGGTTGGCACCACACTCAAAGATGTTCGTAATGATGGTTTAAATTACCCCCAATCAGATTATCGTAGAGTAAGCGAGATAACCTTGTAGAGTAGCACAGAATCAACGTTCTAGTTGACTTTAGTTTGATTTTAGGCACTTGTCTCACCACCGACGTGGAACGAGAAGCGAGCAAAGCTAGTAAAGACTTGCCGAACAGCGAAAAAGGAGCGTGCCATTTCTATATTTGTCTCACTAGGCTATAAGGGAGTGAAAGAGTGCGGACGTGTATCTCAGTTCCGCACTAGTAGAGAAATGACAGCCGGTTTGCTTCTCGGTGTGCGTTACAGGCTCGATTCAGTTAACCATAGTCGAAGAAACTAAAGCTGGCCACACACGATGCTGTAATCGCATCAGTTCATCGAATCAGTCCAGCGGGGGCCTGATTCAGTTAACCATTGACGATAGGCACTGCGATGGTTTGCTTGTTTTGAACCAACTCGATGGTCAAGTTAATTATGACCAAAGTTTAGTTTAACTATTTCTCATAAAATATTTAAATTAGGCGACTTATGGAACAAACAAAATTGCGCTCCTACCTACTCCTACTCTTTTTCTCTGAATCGAAATATATCGATCAAAGAAAAAGATGATGGGAAACAAAAATGTAGAAATAAGTAAATTTCTCCAGTTTAATATTGAAATTATTGTAGTTTCAGTTAACCATATACCTATCGTCAATGGTTAACTGTATCGGGCCCCCGCTGGACTGATTCGAAGAACTGATGCGTTCATCGAATCGTCTGTGGCCGGCATAATAAGTATCATAAACGTTCCAGCTCAGTATTGCCTCATGATTTTTGTGACGGCTTTCAAGCGGCGGAGAAACGAGAGGTTTTACATGAAAAACCAGCTCAGGGGCCAGATTCTCTACCCACAACTCGTAACGTAACGTGTTAAGTTTCTTTTCTTTTTAATTTCAATATCGTTTAAAAACTGTTTTTTAAAAGCGTTAAAACGAATTACAGTTCGAATTTAAGTTTTCTTAAAATTTATATCACTATCACACAAATTTGATAAAAAAAAAACTTAACATGGCGCTTAGCGAAACGCACACGTTTTCATACAGAATCACCCTGATTTACTGACATTGGTTAACTGAATCGCCCTCCTGATCGTCAAGCGAGCAACGCGGTTTCATCTTTTATATTTCTTGTCACTACGACAAAAAGTAGAAAGTAGTTGTCACCGGCAGCGTGAACGGTCAGCGTAGTCAGAATCTATAGTTTCTGTTCATATCTCGAGCGAAAAAATAGCTTATGGCTCGCTTGATCGCTGGCGGTGAGACAATTGCCTTTTGTTTAAGAATTATAGTAAACATCCCGTCACTCTATCATATACTTGTAGCACCATACTATGTATAACTATACATATACATAAAGGCACAATAAGGCCGAATAGAGCAGGGGTGTTTCAGTTACTAGAAATTGCAAGTTTTGTGGAAAATTTTAATACAAAACGTATACAGGGTTACTCATGATTCACCCACAACCTTTTAGAGCGGCTTAGGTAGGTCAAAATTAACAACTTTTACTATAGAACCATCTCACTACCTTAATTATGTATATTGAAGTAATTTCATCCAAATTATAGATCGGATTTTTTTTCTCGATTTTGTGAAACTAAAATTAATGGCATTTGCTGTGGTCTTTCTTATGAAGGCAGCTCTAAAACCGCAAAAAGAAAACTGTTTCACACATTTTGACAACAATTCAGTAAACATTTTGTGTGAAACAGATAATCTTTTTGCGATTACAGAGTGTTAGTCGTCTATCTTTAGTATGCCATTAAAAAAGTGAAAGGTCCAAGACAAATAACTGTAGTCAAAGGTTGTGTATAATTTACGATTAACCCAGTATAACACGTAAAAGATACTAAAGTAAATAAGATTGAGAGATAAGCATTATAAAACTAGATATTATCCTAATCTTAAGTAATTTAGGCATTTAGTTTTGAAGTGTTCGTGAAGTCTAAGACAGTCCTCTTCTCATTGATATTCCTTACTTTTCTAATATTGCCGCATCTTCCAAATACCTTATATTTTGTGCCTACAGCCACGGTAATGATATCTTCAGTATTCCGACTTCATACAAACGTTCGGAACGCGAATCATACCTACGCGCCTCGAGCGTAGTATGTTCAGAAGCATACCAGTCAGTCGCGGCGCGGCCCACAAACTAAGGGATCCGTAGTGACGAATGAACGTGTGGGTTTGCAACTAATAAGTACGCGATTTACGTAGGGAAAATGTAAAATTATACCATATACCTACATAATGCTTCCATTTTCATTCACAAAGAATTTATTTTCTGTAAATGTAAATATAATAATTTTGCATCATTATACCTAGGTATAGGTAGGTACAATAGGATAGTGTAATAAATTTAATATACAAAACTAGAAAAGAACTCAAGTAGGCAATGAGTAAGTAGTATGAAATTAAAATATTGAAGGCGGGCCAGCCCTACGGCGTGGTTCGCTCTTTGAGGCCACGTGACGTCGTAGGTATATATCTCAAGGACAGCACCGAGTCACACTACTGTAGTTATCATTACCGGGCTACAGCTGACACTCCATTCTTAATTTTTATAATTATTTTTCCTTTTAACCTTAAAGGTACCTATTCAGATACAGGGCTATTCAGGTAGGGTGTAGTAAGCCGAAAGGTGATTCATACCATTATTTGATTATGAAAAACTTTAAGGGGAATCAGAGATAAAATCCAGCTACTCCATATATTTTGTCGAATTCGAGTCGCGAATATACAGGGTTATTTCTAATGAATTAGCATCCTTTTAGGAGCTTATTCTGTAAATCAAAAATAACAACTTTTGGTTTACTACTTTTTATAATTCTCAAAGAAAAAGTTGTTGTTCCATAGAAAAAAATATCGTTCACCCTCGACAAAGTGTATGGGAACAGCTGATTTATTTTGAGTTTTGGCAAAAGCCGCAGAACAAAAGTTGATGGTTTTGATGTACAGAATAAGCCCCTAAAAGTATTATGCTTATTGATTAGAAATAACCCTGTATACGGGACAGCTGATTTTATTTTGTCGAATTCCAGGTTGACCCCACAGCAAAACTTGTTCATTACGGTGGTCAGAATCACCCCTTTCATTTAAGTACACCGTTTCTGGAAAACCCTTTGCAAGCGATATTCCGCCCGGTATTTTATTTGATGTTTCGTCGTTATGGCGAAACTTTATACAGAACAAAGAGATTATCACATTTCCATTGGAATAACGCTCAGCTCAATTTTTGAAACAATTTAAAATGACTTTGAGAATCGCATGCTATCCCGTTTGCACAAACATAGATTTCCAATGCTCGCTCCTGTTCTAAAGCTCTGATCTCTTAGGATAGCGGTGCCGTCATATTATAATATGTGGAATATAAGAGAACTTAGAGGTTCAATAAACAATTATTTGTCTTTACGGTATCTATTACCGCTCTGTAAGAAACCGCGCCATTTTGTTTGCATAGACAACGGTTCTAGTAGGTCGGTAGACATTACTCACCGTTATACTACGGCTGCTATATGACGGACACCGCTATTCTAGCAAAACAGAGCTTTACTCGATGATCGGAACATTCAAACACAAAAACGTTTATTGGTCCGATGGGTTAAAACAGCAGCGAGCATTGATAATATACATCGATAGCATAATTGGAGACCCCAGACGATAAAAGTGATATGGAAAAGAAAAAAAATCACTTTTTTTTGATTCATCATAATTTAAAATTAAATTTTTGTAACATATCATCTTCATCGACTACAGCGTCTACAGGATAGCATTGCCTTCATCCATGTTTCAATAATTGTGCTTCAAGTCTTTATAGGCCTTCGATCCACATTATAGCAATCTAGGACATTCACAAAACTCTAAAAATCACTAAAATTGTTAATTAGTGAGTGATTGATATCTGGGCGAACCCTATTAACGCCTTGTCGTCGAACTGCTCTCGCGGGCCAGTTGGGTTCTGAAAGGAACAAATAAAGACAATTACTGACAACTTTTAGGCTGATTTTAGTCTCACGCCGACAGCACGCGCACCGTCGGCGCCGATGGCCGAGATATATGAACTACTAGAAAGCGTTTTTGAACGACGCGTAGCTATCAGCGCGCACGGTGGTCGGCGGTGACAATCGCACGAGAGCCTCTGCTTTCAACGAGCGTTGTAGTGTCGAGCGGACCGTACGTCATCAGCGTCTACAGTCATGGTAAATAGCGAAGTGGATACAGGTTATGGATATAACAAGACAGTCTCCTGCAACGGCTCTCTGTTCAATCAATGGTTGAACATAAGAGTCTTCGGCGTCGCCGGTTTTTATGTTTTTGGGATAGGTAGTACAAAGCAGCAAAAAATAATACACTCCGCATTTTTGTCGTCGTCTGTACAGTAAGACTGTCAGTTCGACACTGAAACAAGCCACACTGAGCATCAGCGCTGATGAACTACGCGCTGCGCTATGAGCGCCGACGGTGAGCGTGAGACTAAAAAACGAAAGAAATATTCTTTATTTTTTTAAATATGCCCTTTTTCTTGCCTGATGCATAAAATATGCCTGATTTCATGAAAACAAAAAAGTTTGAACATCATGTCTTGTATGTGCATAAACGTCAAAAATTAGGTTTTTAGGTTGACTCGTCTCAGACTGCGCTTAGGTTAATTAAATTATACCTATGTTTACTACAGATTCGTACAATCAAATGTCTGTGTGATTGAAGGAGGAAGGTAGAGAACTGTACATTGTACAATAGATTTATTAAAGCACCTATGTATCTACACATCATTAAGAATTAAAAAAAGCCAAACGCAATAAGATTCCTACCGAAGCTAACGAAAGAGCTGATATCGGCTGAACCGATTTTGATGGAACATATCTAAGAACACTCCCGACTAATTAACCTTTCAAACAAAATATCAACAAAATCGAAATCTGTTCATCCGTTCGGCAGCTACGATATGCTAAAAACACACACAAACACACACACATGAGAGAGAGACAGAGAGAGGTCAAACCTATAACATTTTTCAACATTAACATAACGTTTTTCGTTTTGTTAGAAAAATACATGACTTTTTGATTTTACTTACCAAATGGAATGTTATAGTCTTAGGCGGGTTTTCGGACATGGTCTGCGACTCTAGAAGTTTCTCCAGATTGACTGAAATGGCGACTGAGTCCCGTGGATCGACCAGCCCGGCGCCTAACAGCTCGGCCGCGATGCCTTCAGGCGTGTCCTTACCCACGATAAACTCGAAACGTATGTCGTTCAGTTCGTTGTGCTTATTCCTAAAAAAAAAATATCAATTATTTATTATGTATTCCTGTTTGCCGTGGGATGCCGGCAGAGTAGAATAGCACCCTCCTTTTGTACCGCTGTCGTAGAAGCCGACCGAGGTACTACGGAACCGACAGATGGCGGTATATCCATCCAAAACAGCGTAGCTCAAGTGCAACAGGGTGGGGATGGGCAGCAGCATCCCCGTCGCGAGAGCTACGCACTGCGAATGCCAACAGCCTGCTCAGCGCGGCAATTACGGTCAAAAACCTCCTTAATGATACGTAAAAATAAGGCCAGGCCCCCAGTCCCCGGCAGCTCCGCTATTGCTGGCTCTGGCAGTGGTCATGGTAACGGCGGAGCACGTGGTGCTAATAATCGTCGGAAGAGATCCGGCTGCCACCCCACCCGACAACTGGCCCTGGCAACATACGAGTATAACATGCGCACCACGAGGACTGACGAGAAGATTGCTGAACTGGAAAAAGAGTTGAGTATGATATTATGAGGTTGTCTGAAGTCCGTAGAGAGGGCGAGGACACGATAACCCTGAAATCCAGCAACCTGCTTTATTACCGGGAAGGTAGCCAACGGTCTCAAGGTGGTGTCAGCTTTCTCGTGCACAGGTCTCTCATTAACAACATCATTACCATAAAAGTGTGTCGAGCAGGGTTGTATACCTAATACTCAGAATATCCAAACGATATTCGTTGAAGGTCATTCAGGTATACGCACCGACCTCGTCACACCCAGATGATGAAGTGGAGGCTATGTATGAGGACGTAAGTCGAGCCATGAGGTACATACGTCTAAAACCCTCTTCACGGTTGTTATGGGAGATTTCAACGCAAAGTTGGGCAAACAGAGCGATGATGAGTTGAGAGTGGGGCAATTTGGATATGGGAAACGGAACCCTAAGGGCCACAGGCTGGCAGACTTTCTGGAAAAAGAGGGGCTCTTCATGATGAACTCTTTCTTCCAGATACCACCTCATATGAAATGGACCTGGATAAGCCACGACGGTACCACGAGAAATGAGATAGATTTCATCATGACTAGCGAGAAACGGATATTCAACTATGTCTCCGTGATCCACAGGGTAAAAACCGACAGTGATCACAGAATCTTGCGAGGCAAACTGAATATTAACGTTAAACTCGAAAGGTCCCGTCTGATGAAGTCTACGCTCCGACCTACTCATGCCCATTTACAAAACCCCGAGAACTTTCAGCTCGAGCTCTTAAATCGATTTGCTTGCCTAGAGAACTTTGCGTCGGTAGATGAGATCAATAACGGGCTCGTAGAAACTGTCCAAATGGTGGGTTCTATGTTCTTTAGACCCCGCCGTTCAGATAGACCTCAGAAATTCTCTGATCATACTCTAAATCTCATGGCCGAACGACGCTTACTAAGACTGCAGTCTTCCAATGATGCAAAGTCATACAGGCGGCTCAATAGACAAAGAAGGATGTCGACAGCTCATACATACGAATACCTGTTGTGTACGAATACACTCAGTTTCTCCCAAGCTCATTTATAAAAATGTTATCTTCACCAGAGTAATTTATGACGCTTCTAAAACTGTTCTGATATGTACAAGTTTGTTTAAAATGAAGTTAAAATAAGATAAACCGAAAACAATTTTCAAGCTATAGGTACCTACTTTGATTTATAGAATTATAGACCATAGCAGTGCTGCCAACTCCTTTTGGCAAAAATTCGCTATCAGCACGTCAAAAACGCGCCAGAAGCGCTAAATGGTAACTACGACGACTGGTACTACGAAAAAATGAATGATAATGAATTTCGGTATTCATCCACTTCATTAGCAATAGTATAAGAACCACAACTTGCTGCTATTCGAACTTCGGCCGCAGCCTGCGGATGCAGGTCGCGATTGCAGGTAACACACATCTGAAATGCAGTCACTGCCTGCTTCCGCAGTCGATAGTGATTCCGAGGTTGGCTACACGTGCTGCGACAGGCAGCACGTCGGACTTGTCTAAACAGGTGAACAACACTCGCAGCTGAGGCTCGGTAGCACGTGCTGCCGGAGCCGCAATCGGAATCTTTTTTGCAGAAATTCATACTACTACATAGATAACCAGAGCCCTTACTCGTAGTCCAGGCTTTGCGAAGTTTACTCAAACTTTCGCGTTCGCGTGTGGCTCCATAGATTTTGGTTAGTTCTTTCTCGTTTCTGCTAGGGGCGCTGTACAAAAATGTATAGGGCCATACCGAAACAGCTGTAGTTTCAATTTACGTGTAAACCTGGATTAACCCCTCAGTTGTGCAGCCACAGCCGGCTTCGCGCAGCTGCTGCAAGTGCTGTTTGTAGCTGTAGCCTGCTGCCGAGATTCGAATAGCACCTTTAAGGATTATTACGAGCAATATCAAAATAATCAGGAATATCTCGGATAATTTCAACTGCAGCTTTTTGTTAGTAGTAAAGTGAGTGAAACCTAAAAATATAAGTATTCTTTCTTTTTGATAATCTTTTAGTATACAAAAATGTATGTTTCTATAAAATATGTAAAAAGACACCTCAGTTCGTAAAATTACTAGTTGAAACACTTAAAACGAGTTAAGGAAGGAGCATGTACCAACTGTTGAAAAAGAAAATAATTATATCAACCCCTCCAAAAAGTTGCTAAGTCGGAATATCGAAAACGAAATCTGGCAATACTGAATACATCATCTGATCGACTGAATTTGACATTTCCTTTTTTTTTGACAGCAACAGTAATAAAATAGTGATTTTTTTAAATAATGTGCCCATTTTTGGACAGGCTAAAGCCTTTAAGCTCATACCGCCACTTCTTATGTATATAATCTATAATGTTAAAACAATAAAAAATCATTGTAATTTTTCTGGTGGTCTAATATTAATTTTAATTAGTGATATGAAAACAGCAAAAAATCACTAAATTTTTGAAGCACATATCATTATTATATATGATGTTTTGTTTTCTACCTACTTGCAAAAAAAAAACGACAGGTCCATTCGCTGCATCCTTCTTTTGAAATCGGTCCGGTGCGACATTCGTCTCTTTAATACTATAAAATTTAAAGAGACAATAGAGCGGAACAAAGGCTCCAAAGTGTTCGCAAAGCATTTGTCTATTGGGCAAAGCCAGTTGACAAAGCTGAAGAGAGAAGATGGTAGTGTAGCGTCGACCAAGGCAGAGGTATTAGAGGAGATCGAAAGGTTCTACGGACAGTTATACGCCTCGGTATCAAAGCCTGTAAACAGCGCGGCCAAAGACCTAAGAGCCAAGCTGACCCGACACTTCACCGAAGATATCCCGGACAATCAGCCTGTACGAGATTAGAATGGCCCTGAACCAACTCAAGAACAACAAGGCGCCGGGTGACGACGGAATCACATCACAGCTTCTGAAAGCGGGTGGAACACCGGTACTGGAAGTCCTTCAGAAGCTTTTTAACACCGTCGTCCACGAGGGCATAACGCCAGAAGCGTGGAGCAGAAGCGTGGTGGTGTTGTTCTTCAAGGGTCATTACGAATCGTCCCGAACACAGGCTTGATGACTTCTAGCCTGCCGAACAAGCTGGTTTTCGAAAAGGCTTTAGCACCATAGACCACATACATACTCTGCGGCAGGTTATACAGAAGACCGAGGAGTATAACCTGCCACTTTGCTTGGCGTTTGTGGACTATGAGAAATCCTTTGATTCGGTCGAGACATGGGCTGCGCTTGAGTCTCTCCAACGATGCCGTATTGACTATCGGTACATTGAAGTGTTGAAGTGTTTGTATAATAACGCCACTATGTCGGTCCGAGTACAGGAAGAGAGCTCCAAGGCAATCCCTTTGAAAAGAGGCGTAAGACAGGGAGACGTAATTTCTCCGAAACTGTTTACTGCCACTTTGGAGAACGCCTTCAAGCTCCTGAAACGGAAAGGATTCGGCATCAACATTAATGGCGAATACATCACCTTCGGTTTGCCGACGATATCGTAGTCATGGCAAAGTCGATGGAGGAACTCAGCACGATGCTTGAAGGCCTCAATCGAGTTTCTCAACAGGTGAGTCTTAAGATTAACACGGACAAGACAAAGGTCATGTGTAAATCCCATGTTGTACCCGCCCCTATTTCTGTTGGGAACTCGGTTCTTAAAGTCGTTGACTCGTTCGTAGCTCTAAGTAGCCCAACGAGCCATGGAAAGGGCTATGCTCGGAGTTTCTCAGCGAGATCGAATCAGAAATGAGGAGATCCGTAGAAGAACCAAAGTTACCGACATAGCCCAGCGGATTGGTAGGTTGAAGTGGCAATGGGCAGGGCACATAGAGCGGAGGACTGATGATCGATGGGGTCGAAAAGTTCTCGAGTGGCGACCACGTACCGGCAAGCGCAACCCACAAGGTGGACAGATGACCTCATTAAGACCGCAGGATCGCGCTGGATACAAGCCGCTACCAACCGGTCTTATTGGAGATCTTTAGGGGAAGCCTATGTTCAGCACTGGACGTCCTATGGCTGAAACGACGATGTATTCCTGTTTTACAGGGCTATTCCTACTCAATTAGCATCCTTTTAGGGACTTATTTTGTACATCAAAACTAAAAACTTTTGTTCTGCTACCTTTCTCAAAACACAAAAAAAACAGCTGTTCCATAAATTTTGTCGCGGGTGAACGATATTTTTGGAAAATCATCAGATCAGATGGAACATCAATTATTTTTTTCAATATTGCCAAAGGAAAAACTTTTTTAGGCGGTGTTTCAGCGATCTGCAGTCAGGTCAAATTGTTCGCAGCCCGCATTATGTATGAACAACATTTATCGGTCAGGACAATCGGTCAGCTGTTCGGGCAAGGAAATCGGTCAGCAAACCAAGCGATGCGGGCAGGACAAATTTTAATGTTAAGAGCGTCAATCTGACCGTGACCGTTGCCTTGCCCACCCCGCTGCTCGCTTATCTGCTCGGAAGCGCCTTTACGTTCCTTCCGCGTGATCGCACGGTCAGATCGCATATCTATACAAAATATATATAGGTAGAGACCAATAACTACATAATGCGGGCTGCGTTCAATTTGCCCTGACTGTCGACCGCAGAACCTGGATTGCAAATTCTGTAATCACCTTTTTTTGCTTAGTACCAGGCTAAGCAGATAACCCTGTATAAACTTAGCTAAAGGATAATATTATTAGGGTCTCACCGTAACCGCAGCACTAGATTGATTTCAGTCTTCAACGGCAGCGTTTTAGGCCCTGTCTCAACCGCCACTGGTGCCATTGGAACTATCGTCGCTGGAGATTCCTGCTTTCCTTTACTTTCTATTGGAGCCTTTGTTTCGGTATTTATTTTGCCTTCACCGCTCACTTCTGCTTTCGACGGCTTAGTATCTTTCAATTTCTCAGGTTTGTGGTTTTCCTGAAAAAATCGGGGTTTTGTTTGTAATTAGTGGGATCAAAACTATTTCTATTACCGTTTTTCGCATTTGAAATGATGTAAATGATTAAGAGAGATTATCTTCTCGAGCTTCATTTAGATACCGAGTATAAATTGTAGCACAACAAATTATAGCCTACACATGATTATTAAACAGTTTTGCAATCATTTACAATTTTATCGCTCAGAATTTAAAAATGTAAGTTTTATGTTAAGAGCTGGCGATTTATATGAGTTGTATAAGCTAGCGCTACCCAGAATTCAAACTATCGACATTTCAAAGGCCCTATTCTTTCTACAAGCTAGTAAATAGAAGGAACTACCTAATTAATCTATAACACCATGTATATATACTCTATTTTAGTGGAATAACTATTTCATTTAACTTTTACTCTTGTCACTCTATGTATAAGAAGTTTAAGCTCCATTTCTTTTGAATTTTGGCACATAATTGGCAATAAAACAAAGTGGCTCTGCTGAAAATCGGTAATGTTGGTGTTGTATTTGAACATATACATTTAATACTATTCTTTATATTGTATTAGAGTTTGAAATAATAGCTCTTCATTTTCAATAGCACTGGATTCGGCCCTGAGTAGTTCATTGAGGTGTCTAGACTTAGTCTCGTTTTCGTCGGACGACTCGGCCGCCCCGACGCGGTCACATCTTCGACGCCCCCCCACCGACTAGTTGAATGAATTATGGTGGGTACCTCTTCATGTTCGCTAGCTGGATTCCGCCCTAAGTAGTTCGTTGAGGGGCCTAGACTCCGCCACCGACGCGGTCTCGGCTTCGTCGTCCCACACCCACTAGTTGAATGGATTGAAAAACTCCTATCTCTTCATTTTGCCTAGCGCTGGATTCGGCCTTGATTATTTCATTGAGGGGCATAGACTCGGCCACCGACGCGGTCTCGTCCTCTTCGCCCCACATACACTAGTTGAATTGAAATAACACCTACTACTTCATTTTTCGCTCGCTAGCGCTGGATACGGTCCTGAGTAGTTCGTTGAGGGGCATAGCCACGGCCTCGTCCTCGTGGGACGAATCGGACGCGGACTCGTCTTTCGTCGCCCCACACCCACTATTTGAATGAATCGAAATAACTCCTACTTCTTTATTTTGTCTAGCGCTGGATTTGGCCTTGAGTAGTTCGTTGAGGGGCCTAGACTCGGCTTCGTCCTGGTCTAAAGACTAGGCCGCCAACGCCGTCTCGTCCTTTCCGCCCCACACTCATTAGTTGAATATAAATAATACCTACTTCTTCGTTTTCACTACCACTGGATTCTGCCCTGAGTAGTTCATTGAGGGGCCTAGGCTCGGCCTCGTCCTCGTCGGACGACTCGGCCGCCGACGCGGCATCGTCCTCATCGCCCCACACCCACTCGCCGGCCACGGTGCGGTGCAGCCGGCCCGACGCGCCCGGCTGACGCTTGCTCGCCTGACGATCAAAATATAAATTACTTGACGTATAAAACTAATAGGGATGTTTACTAGGTTTAAAAATCATTATTACAATTAGTCCATAAGGTAGATTTAAAAAAAATATTGGACACATATTTTTTCTTTTGTCAATAACACAATCAGTGACAAAGATAAATCTTGTTAAAGTTTGAGAGTGGGGGCTCGTGACGGCACTAGCCGGTACATTTGATGCCGGTCAATGACGTCACGCGGAACTTTAACGGGCTATAGCTTCATAATGTTTGACCGACAAACCAAACCAGAGGAGGTACTCAATTCGACGCGTATATATATACATTTTTTTGTGTAAATATATATATTTTTTATGTTTAACCACGCATAACTTTTTTCGTAGTAGTCCGATTACAATAATTATTTTTTTACTGGAAAGAGTATACTTAGTATACTTCGAAATTGGTCCCATTAATTTTTTATAGAAATCGGCTGAGCCATTTTTGATAAATCAACAATAATGTGAAAAATGTAACATTGATCCGTGCGAAATATTCGCGAAATCTGTACACGGGTGAAGTCGGTCATGCTATTTTTTGCGAAAAATAATTATTTTTATTTGTTTAATTGACAATAGAAAAATTACGTGTCTAATATTTTTTGACAATCTATTTGACGAACTAATTATATTTTTTAGTTAACTAGCCTATTTGGGCACTTATACCGAAGTTCTACAACACGGCCTGAAGAAGAACACACCCAGAAGCTGGCTCACAGCCAGAAGAAGAGCCTGGAAGGGGACCCTGAACTCGCTGTTGGTTGGAAATGGGGCTCCAACCATCCACTCAAACGTGCCCGGGGAGGACGACAATACTGAGCTCTACGTTGTTATAAGCTATAATAGAGGGCTAATCCAGAACTGTTGTATTAAGCCGAAAGGAGGTAATTGAGATCATCTTTATGAACACCCTTTAATTGTGGGGCCTTTCGGGAAAAAAACAGTATTGATACATATTATCGATTCCGAGTTGCAATTTTGTATGAAAGAGCAGATTTTTTTTCTCTGTTTCCGGATTGGCTCCATTGTAAAAGTTGTTCATAATGATGGTCAATCACCCTCTTTCGGCTTAGAACACGACAAGCAGATTTGCATTTATAATTTTTCTCATAACTCGCAGAACGGATGACCGATGGTGCTGTTAAGTTCTCGAATGGAGCTTCAGCTTCGCACCGGCAAGCGCAGCGAAGGACGTCAACTTACTAAGTGTAAGTGGCACTTACTAGGTGGACCGACCATATTATACGTACTGTCGGCGCGCGAGTTGAATGCAGAGCTTAGGAATGCGAATGTCTCCCCCCGCTATCCGCACGCCCAACCCGCCCAGGCGCGTGAGGTGGGGCGTGCGGGTAGCGGGGGGAGATGCTCCCGCTCTTTACCTCAGACCCCGACTGCATTCAACTCGCGCGCTGTCTGTAGACTACGTACGCGTTAGACGTAGGCCGCTGTCAACCGGACTTATTGGAAATCCATAGAGGAGGTCTATGTCCAGCAGTGGACGTCCTATGGCTGAAAAAGATGTTGATGATGTTGACGATCCTCATTTTTTTAAGGAATTACCTTGTGAACTCTGGCCTCCATACTGGGTCCGATAGCAACCAATGTCTGAGTGAGGTACTTTTTATCTTTTGCTTTTCTGAAGAACGGGTGTTTTAACAACTCTGTGGCGGTCGGTCGCTTTGTGGGATCTTTTTGCAAGCAGTCTGTGACCATTTTCCTAAAAGTCTTCCCGTAAGCTTTGTACTGGTCTTTTTCATCAGCACCTGTAAGATAAAAGACACATCCCATACATTTTTGTGATCAGATTGCCGTCCAGTGGCAACAGCATTTAGGATTCTAGTAGTTTTTTATTTTTCCGTGGATAAGGGTGGGGATAATCTACGAGTATGTATTTTTGAACCACTGTTCAAATGTCATATTGACGTGTCTGCAATATTGAGGACAAGCTGCAAGGCGGGGCTTATTTTTCTTTAACGATTTAGTAAACAGATGATCTGCTTATTATTAAATCATCATCAATTCTTTTCTAATTGTTGTGGGCAGAGCCTTGCCTTGAGAATCTTGCCTTCAGCTTAGCATGGCTAAGGTACGAATTGTCTTTCCGCCAATTTATTCTTTCGGAGTGGCAATAAAATATGAACTGACATTTAAAGTGGGGAAAATAGTTTTTCTTCCCCCCATTTCGGAAAGAATATTTTTGCTCTTCGATATCTGAGTGCAAAAGAAATTTTTATCCGCTAGAGGATAGAGTTAAATTTAATTTAGAACATCATGTGCACTAAGTTTGTGAATTAAAAACATCATTCAACCTATTTAATTCTACCTCCATGGTGCCGAATTTATCATACAACCTTTTTAATCTGTTAAACACTCAGACTCAGGACCTTCTTGGTATCCTTTTTTTTTCATTTTCTTAGCGCGCATCATTTTCTTTTCACGTCATATTGTTAAAACCATACGTTAATAAACAAGAAACTTAAAAAGAGGTGAAGAGGCTAAAATGAGTGATTCTAGCGAATAGGAAGTTTATGTGACGCCAACAGAATTGACAACAGATTTGAAACAGTACGATATTTAGACGACTTTAGTCATTTCCTCGCTGAGATGGGATGAAAAGTTACGTGTTGCACTCGAGTGCAAAGATTTTTCACCTTGTGCTCTTTTGATTATCTCCCTAACGCTCAGGATTCTTATTTTAGAATCCTTCGCTTCCTCAGACATCAAAATTAAGCACACGGTTAAAAAGAAACTTTGCACTCTTGTATAACAAATAACTATTCTCTCTTTGCCATGCTAGGGCTACTGATCACTTACTTTATACCTTGATCCCCTCCTATTTATTAAATCCATAAGCTTGTTATAATATCGGTAAGTTCAAACCTGTCTCAAGGCTGGGAGGGTCATTTTGCAGAGTAAGCATCAACACTTTCATCGGTGGATATTTGTGGTAGGGCGCCGTGCCGGTCGCCATTTCTATAGCGGTGATACCGAACGACCAGATGTCAGCTTTGAAATCGTAGCCATGGTCCTGTGAACAACATGATTTTATTACTCTGAGTTGCTAATTCAAATAGTTTAGAAAACTACAAGTGTGCAAGCACAAGTCGTACACAACAAATAGCTGAAAACCATTTCTTTTTGCTCCCTATATATCACTTTCTGATTGTTAATTCACTAGTTTGTTAAAGCTTACTTAATGTAGTTGTAAAGGTTATCTTAAAATATTCTAAAAGTGTCGGTATTACCAATAATAATACCCAATCATACTATAGGCCGCGCCACACAAGTTGGCGGATGTGAAGTTAGCTACAAGCTGCGCAATAGCCAATCAACGTGCGGCTTTATGCGAGCTGCAGTCAGGATTGGATATTGCGCAGCTTGTAGCTAACTTCACATCCACCGACTTGTGTGGCGAGTAATGTTAATAATAGCTTTTTGTGCGTGTTAGCCAAACTGAAAGTACAACATGCAATTGATGTAAAGAAAAATACGGAATTCAGTTGCCATGGAGGATAAACGAATGTAGGCAACTATTTGATTACGAAGGGGAAACATTCGTCGTAGGCAACCAGTTACGAACATTGGTTGCGTACGCGACCGAAAGCTGATAATTAGGCTAACAGCATATTGAATCGCCACCGTTAGCCTTAGGATGACCACTTCTGGAAATAGGCCTCCCTATGTACTCGTATCTCCAATAAGACCGGTCGGAAGCGGCTTGCATCTAACGCGATCCTGCGGTTTGATGACGTCATCTTTCCACCTCATAGGTGGACATCCTAAAAGAGAATGGCCTCAAAATGACATCGCCTTTCCCTCCACGCACAATGCGTCATTGTTCTCACTTTGCGTAATAAATTCTTTGATCCCTTTGCTACCCAATGGAGTAATTTACTTTCGCATTAAAATTATAGATATGCAGCTGCAACACCAAATAGTATCCCCCGATTTTGTTATCATTAGATTTTTTGACTTGCCTCTCAATATGGGAGCAATTTTACAGATGTATTCAGGGTTAAAATCGCACCTGTTCCATGACTTCCGGCGCCATCCAGCAAGGCGTACCTACGAAGGTATGCCTGACTTTCTGCCGCGATAAATCTCGACCAGTGGCCAGCCACGCCGACACGCCAAAATCAGCTATCTGCACCGTGCCGTCTTCGCCTAGCAAAATGTTGCCTGCTTTTATATCCCTGAAAAAGACAAGTAAGCATATTCATATTTATTCATTTAGTTTACATTTACAATGTTATAGTATTTTTATATCCCTAAAAAGACATGTAGGCACATTCATATTTATTCATTTAGTTTAAATTTACATTGTGATAGTATTCAAAAAATCTGGGGCTCCTGTGGCAAACTATAGTCGCGCGTTAACAGCGCTGGGTGACGACTCATCCGCCAGCGATGTATCAATCCGACTTGAACCCTTTTCACCTAGCGAAATTATTACGATAGCTACTAAGCGCATTGCCCCAAAAAAAGTTCCGACCTTTACGGCTTGTTAGCCGATCTTATAAAATCGGGTATAGTGCCTTTAGCACCTGTTCTAAGTAGACTTTTTAACTTATGTATGCGTAAAGGCGTGTACCCATCAGCTCTTAAAAAAGTAAAAATTAGCCCCCTCTACAAGGGCAAAGGGAAAAAGTCTGATCTTAAGTAGTACCGTCCGATCTCTCTTGTTCCAGTTATTAGCAAGGTGTTTGAAGTAGGGCTTAATAGAAGGGTTTTAAACTATGCGCTCTAAAGAGACATCCTATCTGATAGGCAATAAAAATTGGAAAGGTACCTATTTTAGATTAAATTTAAGAAGCAATGCTAGGAAAAACCAACTGGTGACTCCTTCTCATAAGCTGGCGAAATCGGAGAGGTCTGTATATATTGGTGGGCCCGCTATATACAACCGAATACCCGTAGAAGTTCGGGATTCACCTTCCGCTGGGTCGTTTAGGAATACATTAAAATGTTGGCTACATGAGCAACTATTTTATGACGTAAATGACTTTTTAAAATTACCTGAATTGTATTAAGATTTAGTGACTAATTTGGAAATTGTCAAGTTTATCAATTTTTATTTCGTGCTATATTGTATAGTGCCCTAATGTAATGTTTACTTTTTGACTTGTAACAAATGGTGTTATGAGTAAATGACTATAAGACTATATTTTTATATCCCTAAAAAACATGTAGGCATATTCATATTTATGTAGAAATGATGAGTGAATCGGAACGCAATGTGAAAAGGACGGATGAATGAGCGTACTAGAAGAGAGTGAAAGAGAAAGTACGATAGCGATATTTTATTTAGAATTTTACACTTTTTTGTTTAGTTTCCACAATGTGATAATACGTGGTAAAATTTAAGTAAAAGGAAAAATCGTGGCCCCGTCAGGCACTGTTAAGCTAAATACCTAATATCTTCACCTAGTAAAACGGTGCCTGCTTTTACATCCCTGAAAAAGACATTTAGGCATATTCATATTTATTTATTTAAATTCCACAATGCAAAATATGTGGTAAGACTTAGGCAATAAGAACAATTATGGATATACGAGTACGTCAGCGGGGTTGAGGAATAGGGTCTGGAGCAGGTTGAAGCTAAATTCACAAACGGCGGTTTCAGACTAGAGTATTATACGCGCGTACAAGCCCGTTTTTGGAAGCGCATGTAGGCGCGTATAGGCGCGCATTTTGGCACACGCGCAACTCGTACGAGCGTTGACGCGCTTTTAAGCTTATTTTAGCTCGTATACTGACACATCACTACCGGTACGAGTGAACACACCGAAATATGCACGTCGCGCGCGTTTAAGCGCGTATGCCGAAAGGACCGCTTACACGCAGAAAATAAGCTAATCTGAAACCGGTCTAAATGATAACTATTACCCGTGTCATATAAATAAAACCAAGATGGCGCCATCTACGCATCTTTAGCATTTTCGATGACTTCGACAACAGTCGCTACGCAGTAAAATAATCTACGTTTCAAACACCTAAAAATCAACTTTCGGACATATTTTAGTTATGTAGCACGAGTAATAGAAACACAACAACAGAGAGAGCGCACAGCATGATAGATAGTAATATAATTCTTAGCAGAATTGAAATTGAATTCGCCTTTCGGACTCATTGCGCTGAGCAACCCACATTACAATATCGTTCCCAAAAGAATATACAACTATCGACACATTATGTATAAATACGACGGTAAACCAAAAATGTGAAAGACCAAGCATGTTTCTTCGCTAAAAAGCTTAGAGTAAAGATGGCACAGTAAGAGAGAGAGAGATAGGCCTACACACAGCAGTGGAATTAAGAAGGCTGTGGATGATGAATGATAATGAAAAAGTTTTCTTTATTATACCGCGCACAGCTGTCATTTGCACATTATACCGCGCACAGCTGTCATAGGCACATTATACCGCGCACAACTGTCATTTGCACATTTCTTTATTTATTTATTTATGCACACATTATACCGCGCACAGCTGTCATAGGCACATTATACCGCGCACAACTGTAATTTGCACATTTCTTTCTTTATTTATTTATTTATTTATGCACACATTATACCGCGCACAGCTGTCATAGGCACATTATACCGCGCACAGCTGTCATAGGCACATTATACCGCGCACAACTGTCATTTGCACATTTCTTTATTTATTTATTTATGCACACATTATACCGCGCACAGCTGTCATAGGCACATTATACCGCGCACAACTGTAATTTGCACATTTCTTTATTTATTTATTTATGCACACATTATACCGCGCACAGCTGTCATAGGCACATTATACCGCGCACAACTGTCATTTGCACATTTCTTTATTTATTTATTTATGCACACATTATACCGCGCACAGCTGTCATAGGCACATTATACCGCGCACAACTGTAATTTGCACATTTCTTTATTTATTTATTTATGCACACATTATACCGCGCACAGCTGTCATAGGCACATTATACCGCGCACAACTGTAATTTGCACATTTCTTTATTTATTTATTTATGCACACATTATACCGCGCACAGCTGTCATAGGCACATTATACCGCGCACAGCTGTCATAGGCACATTATACCGCGCACAACTGTAATTTGCACATTTCTTTCTTTATTTATTTATTTATTTATGCACACATTATACCGCGCACAGCTGTCATAGGCACATTATACCGCGCACAGCTGTCATAGGCACATTATACCGCGCACAACTGTCATTTGCACATTTCTCTATTTATTTATTTATGCACACATTATACCGCGCTCAGCTGTCATAGGCACATTATACCGCGCACAGCTGTCATAGGCACATTATACCGCGCACAACTGTAATTTGCACATTTCTTTATTTATTTATTTATGCACACATTATACCGCGCTCAGCTGTCATAGGCACATTATACCGCGCACAACTGTCATTTGCACATTTCTTTCTTTATTTATTTATTTATTTATGCACACATTATACCGCGCACAGCTGTCATTTGCACATTATACCGCGCACAGCTGTCATAGACACTTGCCATCAGGAATTTATCTTTAATTTATATAATATAAAATTAAACTTAAAACATTGTTTATTAATAATGCATTTTACAAGCTAGATGACTTTATGAAAATTGGACTGACTGAATCTTCATTTGAATTTTAGTATTTTTTCTTAATTATTATTATGGACTATTTAATTTATACATTTTGACATATTTCTGATTGTATAAATTAATTTTTTTACATTATTTATTTTCTTGAATTGTTTGATTATGGATTGAATTATTATTTTGAGTTTAATGTATTTAGAATATTAAGTTGGATTTTTTCCTAATATAACGCAACATTGTTATAAGGTTAATAAATAATCTGAATCTATTTTATTTTATGGGTAGTTTGCTTCGAGCAAATATCTCAAGCTACGTAGTGGGCAGGCTTTTTAGTTAGTCGTCAGGCGATTGCAAGCCGACTACAACGCCGCGCGATGCCAAAGTATTCGGTTACTAGCACTAATTAGGTGACATAACGTCGAGATTCGAGAAAACAAGTCATTGTGAATTATTTAAAATAAATATCTAACTCGGCATGTAGATATTTGCTCGAAGGTAGTTTATCATTTTATTGAATGTGTTTATACGTAAACGAAAATTACAGTATTACTACACATTTTTGTACAGCGCCCGTGGCAGAAACGAGAAAGAACTAACAAAAATGTATGGAGCCAAAAGAAAACGACAATAGTTTTCATTTACCTTACACACTCATATTAATTAAGGCCTCTGTATGTTTACCTGTGAATTTGTCCATTACTGTGGAAGTATTCTAATCCCTTGAGCACCTCTTTCAGCACAGTGGCAATGGTTGCTTCATCAAACACGCCATGTTTACAGTTCGTAACTTTCATCTTATGCTTAATAACATCTAGAAGACTGCCGCCTGCAAAATAGATAAACTCTTCATTGTACTCACCAAAACTGAAAACTTAGGAATTAGATGCAGCTTCGGGCGCCCGCTCTGGACTTCGGCGCGGCGGGCGCCCGAAGCTGCATCTAGCGGCGCTAGAACAATTTACACACGCCGCACACACGCGCGCTGCGCACCCGCCGAGCGTGTACAAACCCGTCGCATGCGTCCGCGCCAGAGAGCGCTGCTCCAACTAATCATTAAGAGCAGGCATCGGGCCGAGAAACACAAAAACGAGTACTTTTGAATGCGCAATGTGAGGGGACGAATGTTTTTGATTCAAATTTAAAAAATATCATAGATAAGGAAACATCTTGAAAAAATTTATGAACCAGACAAAAATTTGAAAAGTAACCGTCTTTATTAAAAAAAAAAACTTACAAATGTCTTACCAAAAAAAGTTTAATAATTCGAATGCTAAAAATTATCAGCGACAAAATACCATTATTTTTTACGAATAAAATAGCCTGATCATTTTTCTATTTTATAGACCGAGAAGTTTTGTTTTTTAATGTGTACTTTATGAGTAGTTAATTAAAAACTCACTGCCGCTCGCCGCTCTGGCGCGATTCTGTCGAGCGAGATCGCGTAAAATTTGTCCGAGTGAAGGGGCGCGGTACTCAATTTTTGAAACATTATAGTTTATCAATGCGTCACCTTAAATACAGACACGAGAGGCGGTCCCCGTCTCGTGCGCACGCCCACACCTAGCGAAAGCCCTAAAAGTGGAACTTATTAACAATTATTTTAAACAAAGGCACCACTGACTTCTTCCGTATACAGAATTCGAATACCTAGTTTACGCGAATCGATGTGACATCCTTGTACATTATTATTATTGTTAATTTATCAAAAACAGCTCAGCAGATTTCGGTAAAATTTAAATGGTACAACTTCGAGAGTATACCCTTTCGAAACAATTTTTTTTTTATATCGGTTCACAGATAAATCTATCAATACACAAAAAACAATACATACTTAGAACTCCTCCTTTTTGGAAGTCGGTAATAACTAGGAGAACCAGTGTGACCAGAAATAGTATTTTAATACTTTTTCAGCATATTTTAGTAACTTTTCGAACATCAGTATTTTTGTAGGTATATTTGCAGAGGTCTGTATTTTAAAGTATACGAGTATTTTGGAAAAATGTGTTGTATAAAAGTATTTTTGAGTATATTTGGATATTTAAAAGGGTACACTGGCGCCTCAAGGATTTGCGATTTACGAGAAAGTTTTTGTGGAAAATAGTGAAATATACTGAAAAGTATACTTTTAGAGGTACTTCGGTATTTTTCTGAAATTGAATCTGTTCACACTGAGGAGAACTACTAGTGGGCCTACAAATTTAGCTCATTTATTTTCTAGCGTTACTTGAATCATTTGCTGGTCCGAACAGAATACCCACGCTAGTTGTGCACATTGAGAACCTTGGAACTATTTTGTAACATTACCTTATGGGGTACGGTATAGTGGGCAGAAACATTTAATAATATCTGATTGTACAAGATTGTAGCCGTGGTGGTCTAGAGGTAGTGACACCTGCCTTAAAATCAACTCGTGGGTTCAAATCCCAGTCCTGTACCAGAATGACTTCTTTGGAATTTGTGTACGGCATTTCACACCGCTGGCTTTTCGGTGCAGGAAAACATCGTGAGGCAACCTGCATATGTCAGTAGAAGAAATTCGATGGCGTATGTGAATCCACCAACCCGCACTGGGCCAGCGTGATGGATATGGCCCAATCACCTTTCGTGGGTATTAAAAAAATAAAAAAAGTGGACTATTAAAAAAAAGGCTGGTACATTACAGTACAGATTGTACAAAAGATGTAATCCTTACCTTGAAGCAGCTTTAGCACCAGCCACAGTTCATCAGAAACAACGAAACTTGTGTAATATGTCACTACATTTTCGTGGTTACAACTCGACATGGCCTGGAAAACATTAGATATGGACTTTGAACTTACAGTAAACATAAAAATAATAAAATGCACGAAGAAAATCGAATATAAGAACTATATTATTTGAGCTATGCATGAACTGGGTACATATCTACTAGGCACAATTTTGATGGCTTTTTGACAGCTCTAAATATAAGTTTTAAGTCTTAGATTAATATTATTAGTGGTCTCGCTGCGCCTGACTAGATAGAGCCGACATATTTTATTTCGTACGTAAGACTACCATAAGTCTTAAATACTATATAGGTTGTCCACCCAGCCGGATTAGTATGCGCGCCACGAATTATTTCGTTCGTAGTAGCAGAACGAGACAGCGTTATGGCAAAGTATATAACTGTCACTTTTTCACACGTCGAAATGAGTTCTTTTCGTCGCTTTTCATGGTCGCATGCTTTATAGTCTGGACAACTTAAGTATTAAAGAAAGAAATAAGAGTAATGTTTTATAAGGTCATATATTAGTGAAATAGTGAATAAAGGCTAATTTTATTTATATTTATTTAAGTTCGTTTAGGCCGGGTAACCCTGTTGTCAGAGTTTTTAATCCGCCTGAGAGCCTCTGACATGGCTAAACAGATAATACAATCGGGGCTTACAATTTAAGGTGCCATTTGAGCCAGAGTTCTCAGTTGTAAATGTCACCCATGGTCACTAATTCAAAGACTGACCATGCCACATGTTGCTTAATTGGTAAAGAACCAGGAAAGAAACCTGAGTAACAGTAATACAGGTTCAAATTTTGCAGTCAAGATCACTACATAGTATAAAACAAAGTCGCTTCCCGCTGTCTGTCACCATGAATGCTTATATCTTGATAACTACACAATGGATTTTGATGTGGTTTTTTTAATAGATAGAGTGATTCAATAGGAAGGTTTATATGCATAATATACCTATGCGAAGCCGGGACGGGTCGCTAGTAAATTATAAAACTGTTTATGGTAAAAAAAACTCTTTGAGATAAACTTAGCATGGGAAGCACGTAGTTTCAATTGACCTGAATTTCTTTCAGCAGTTCGTCCATAGCAGTGTTCCATTTTTCCAGATTGATTCTCTTTATGGCACATTTCTCTTCTCTTGGTATGCAGTATGCACTAAATACAACCGCTGTGGCCCCAACACCTGCAAAAATAAACAAATAAAAATCATTATAATTTAAATTTGGTTAAAAAAAAACAAAAAAATCATCAATGTAACAAGTAGTTGGTATAATAATATATTGGCCATACTATGGATAGTACCAAGAGTAAGGAACAATGATAGTAACAATACCATCGATAATATTGATACCATCGAAACATAAACTTTACTATAAATATAAATAAATATTAGAGGACATCTTACACATGGTCTATGACCCCAAAATAAGCAAAGATTGTGCTATGGCTACCAGAGACTGATATACTACATAATTATACATATTTTAATTACATACTTATGTAGATAGTACCTAAATAACACCCAGACACAGAGCAAACACTTATGTTCATCACATGAGTTAAACATATTTCTATGTAGCCCATTTTTACCACCTGTCTAAAAGAACAGAGTAACCAGACCATTACTTTTTTAGGTTGCTTCCGCGTGGAGTTTTAGTGGAAAATTACCAATGAAATATGATACAAGCAAATGTAAGTGTTGTAAATATTTGCAATTTCAGCATATTAGTCATGAGTTTATTTATATGTTATAGCGTGGTTTCTACGTGTTGCGATAAGTTCTCGATACAATATTCTGCCATATAAAGCCGTTACCATCGTACTTTTCATTGATACGTTGTACTAACAGAGAATATTTTCAAAAACTAGATTTTAGGTTTGAGTAAATTGTCTGTAACTTAATACGTTTGATAATTAACCAAGAACTTGACACAAACATTAAAGTTGGTTCTTTTGAGAAAAAGATATAAAGTTAAGTATACAACATACCGATAACGTCAATTAAATTATAATCATTTTCGCTATTTGGCCACGGGACGAAGTTGTTTGCACTAGCCGCCATCGCCATTTTGCGGTTCAAACTAAATGTCAGATTGTCAATGTCAAAATGTTTTGCTAATGACTATTTTTTTATCTAATGTTATGAACCATGGAAACCACAGAGCTATTACAATTTACAACAAGAGAGATTGCGCTGTTGTCCCTTGCAATGGACAACATCAGTTTTTTTACTATCTATTTTTATTGGTTTAATTCACAGGTTTAATTGATAGATTACTTAAGCTATGGCTACATCTGCGCGCGAAGCTTCGCCGGAAGCTTCGCGCGATGTACATCGTCGTCGGGCGCAGACGAAGTTTCTGGCCACACCTGCAGCGAAGATTGGCGCGCTAAACATCGCGCGATGTTTTCTTGCCAGAGTGAAGTAGATTGACTACTATCATGGTAGATTTTCGATGTAAATTTGGTAGTGTGGTAGATTTATAGTACTTTTTGGAAAACCAGTAGAATTCATAAATATTATATTATAACCAACCCGCCTCTTCTCCCCTATCTAGGATTACGATAAAAAGGTGGAATAGCAATAGGCAGGGCACATAGTACGGTGGACGTTGACCGACTTGGTGGACGTATGATATATTAGCAGTAGGATGTCCACTGCTGGACATGGGCCTCCCCTATGGATTTTCAAAAATCCTGGTTGGATACAGCTTGCATCCATCGGCTTTTATCAATGGTTCAACGAGCCGGTGGACGTCCTACGCTGCGTTTGCCGGTAGGTACGTGGTTTCCATTTGAGAACTTTACAAACATCAAAACATATAATCTAAAAAAAATATCATCATCATAAAAACTGATATAAGTACTTAATTCTTCTATTCAATATCTCGTTTGATATTCCATTATAAGTAGGTAACGTATAGTTTTTTAACCGACTTCCAAAAAGGAGGAGGTTCTATGTGAACTGTGAACTGAATCAAAAAATATCCTTTTTAGTTCGCAAGGGTATACTCCCGAGGTGGTCCCCCTCTCCCCCACTTCCCCCCTCACTCAAAATCACCGACGACAAAAACATTCATATAGGTATAGATTTAAGAACCTTTGTACAAGTTTCGTCACTGCGTCGAGATTCGTTAAAAAAATGCGACCTATATAGGTACCTAGAGGAAAATCAATATCCGTGCATACGAAAGCAAAATCATCGATTTAATATCCCTATTAATTCGACGATTTTGCTTTCGATTTGGTCTCCTGACTATTCTCACTTCGTTAGCTCGGTCAAGAGAATATCCTAGTGACGAAGAAATTGAGAAATAGGTATTTGGACTAAACAATTGCCGTCCCGAGATGCGCCCAAGCTGAGCTTCAGTGTGTGTGTGATGCGCTCGAACTGTCCCCCCCACCCGCGCCTCACGGAACCAGCGCGAGCGTGGCCGACCGAAATTTGATTTTGAATTGTAGCAAAATATGATATCACGTAGAGTGCGCACAAGATAACTCTGCGCGCGAGTCGTGGCGCCACGTACGTTATTTCACTAGCATTCCGTATTCCCTGGCAGCATAAAATTTGTTCCTCATTTTGGCCGTACGTAGAGCTATCTTACGCGTATTCTACGTATAATCTGGTTTCCTAGTAGGTATGGCGGAAAGCAAACAAAAATAATCCTGCCAATGATTACTTATTTTTCTGCCATTAGGAAGCTACATTATTTGTGACATAGTATTTATTTTGTTTCAAATTATTTCATTATTGTTGTACAAAAACATAATATGTACCCAACTAACATCATAATTATACAATTGATCTTGAACCCAAAGCAGGGATTAAAAGTAGCAATTTCGCTATTTGATTTCTGTATGCGTTGCAGTTTACATTATATATTTTGACTGAAATTACTTCTTTCTAATTTTAAGTTAATTATTTTTAATTTAAATGTCTAACATAGTTCTTCTACAAACTAAAATAAATATGGACTCGCGCTTGAAAGGGTTCGTACCGTATGGGAGCCAATTTTGTATTTAAATTATTTGTTTTTTAAATTGAAATATTATATTACTAAATACTCTGAGAATATGTCAAGCGTCTACCTGTTGTCATTATTAATAATTATCGTGCAAAAACTCACATCTGTTTGAATGAATGTAATGTAATGAATTGTAATGAATAAGTATAGTAGGTATTTTATTCTATTTTTTGACCGATGAAACGGAAATGAAAAAAAAAAAAATAGGTACGCAATTCGACGCGTACCTATTTTTTTTTTTATTGGAAAGGGTATACGTCGAAGTTGGTCCTATTTAAATTTTCTTAAAATCGGCTGAGCCATATTTGATAAATCAACAATAATGTGAAAAATGCTACTTCGATCCGCGCGAATTCTGTACATAGTTGAAGTCGATATTTATTTCATTCTATTTTTAGTTAGTATTTGTTGTTATAATGGAAACGGAAATACATCATCTGTGCAAATTTTAACTGTTTAGCTATTACGATTCATGAGATACTCGTAGGTACAGCCTAGTGACCAACAGACAGACGGACAGAGGAGTCTTAGTAAGTAATTTGGTCTCGTTATATTACTGTATACCTACCTGCACATCTAAAACTTCTTGCCTTTTATATGGTACCTACAATATTTTCATTCTGCTATTTCCATATTTCTGTTAGTTCCATAGTATAAAAATAATAGAGGATTCAATAAAACAGATGCGAGGTTTACTGTTTAGAGAACGGCTTGTCATACCTTGGTAATACTTTAAACACGTTTAAAAAAACTAAAACAGTTAGCAAATTAAAGCAGCAGTGGGTAGGACACACACCATAGTAGGTAATACAAGATAGAACATCTACAAAGTAGGTAGACCTTCTTGCGGCGGCATCATGTGTCGGGTCGTTCTCCTCCCTCAAATATGGTCGAGGAGAATGATGGCTGGCTCATGTGTCACACTCGTGATCGGGTGCTGCATGCGGGTCGCCAGTCTGCTCGTGGCATTCACGCAGTGCATTGACTAACTTAGGCTATTTCAAGTACCTACTACTAACTCTCTTTGATAGTATAATCTAATAATTGTAAATTTTAGTTACAAGTTACAAATGGCACAGACCCTGGAGTCTGCGGTTAGAAAATTTAACTAAAAAAAAAAAAAAGTAGGTAGATATGAACTGATTAAAGCATTTAAAGCACTTCTAATTAAACTTTTCAGCTCTCTTCAAACTCAGTGGATTGGCAAGTTAAAATGACAGAGGGCAAGGCACATAGTTCAATGAACGGATGGCCAATGGGGCTGTTTTCTCGAATGAATCTCACGCATAATCCGCGCCACACAAGTCGGCGGATGGAAAGTTAGGCGCAGAACGCTGCGCAAAAGGCAAAATATAGGTATGCGCGGGGGCCAGAGAGAACAATGCACAGTTCTAGCCCAAATTCTATGACTCTAAAAATACTAAATTGCCAAATAATTTAAAATATAGTTTCGAAAGAGAAAACTTTTTCATAAAACAACTAAAAATTATCCTATTATCGAAATGATATTATAAGTACATTAGACGAACTTTTTAACGATAATCTAGAAAACGTAATAATAAATCGTTCCAATACAAATAATAAAATTGCCATACCCTTATAGGGTCATATGTATAACTTTACAAAACATAATAACTAAAAACCGTATGTAAATTTCATATGTTGCAACATAGAATAATGGCGTTATTATTCTATGTGTTGCAATATATGAATTGAGTTTGAGATACAAGACGCCGGGGCACACCCGCCCGCCAACCTCATGCCTCCCGCGTGCACGCCTGTGCTTACCACTACGCCACGCGGCGTCGACATTGTGCACACATGCGCAATAATTAGCGAATTACGGCGAAGTGTCATCTGCGGCTAACATCTCATCCGCCGACTTGTGTGGCGCTACCTATACTGGCAAGCGCATTTTAGAACTTATTTATTTTATTAGATCTAGATTGATTTATTTTGTTGTGTTTAAAATGTGACTGATTATGTGTTTTTTAATTATTTAATGTTGAATCTTTGATACTTGAATAATTTAATAGAACGTTTTTCGCTTAGGTAGGTTGACTAAGGATAATTTATACGTTACAGTTATTACACGATTTTAGAGAGCACGTGATTTTCCTGATTAGAACCATTATTTCGCTTTAGGCGCAGAATTCTAATAATGGCACATAGTTCTAAGAAAGCTCAATTTTAAGAATGCCCAATTCTATGAATGCCCAATTCTCACAAAGGCCAGGTCTAACAATACTCAATTCTCAAAACGGCAAAATAATTAATAATAAGGTAATTTTTAAAAATTAAAATCTGTGTTTTCTATTTGAAATTATTTTGCCATCCAGCTGTTCCATACACTTTGTCCATTATCAACGGACTTTTTCTAAGGTATAGTTGATATTTCTCGCGGATTCGGCTCTGGTCGGTCCCATAGTAAAAGTTATGATGTACTTAACTCGCCAAAGGAGGTTGTTTTAGTTACCTGTAAGCTCCTATATGTATTTAATATGTGTGATTTTTTTAGAAAATTTCCAAATCAAAATTATGTTGCCATTTTGAGAATTGGGCCTTCATAGAATTATGCTTTCGTAGAATTGAGCATTCCCTTCTTGGATTACTTGGGCACTATGCGAATTGGTTATTCTGCGCCTAACTCATTTAGATGTCTGCGGATACAACACGATATTCTGTATAATCGCTGCAACATGTCGCAGCAACTAAACGCCCATATTCCATACATAAAATCTTTTCTTCAAAAGTAACAAACATACAACGGTCAAATCATAAGATTGGAAAAAATAACTAATATTTTGAATTATCATCGATATCGATGGACATCACTAGAGCATCGACAAAAATATCGACTATTACTACATCCCTAGTGCTTGTGTACGTACTTGTGTAGGTTTGAGCACTTTGAACCTCCCTTACCTCGACCCTGCCCCCGCATCGTGCTATAGGGACAATTGCAGCTCAGAGCGATTTACCTACAAAAAACTTGGCGAGACAACGTTTCGTATTACGCTGTTTTCTTCTTCAAAAACTATTTCAATCAAGTATTTTTTTAAGTCAAAATTTTAAAAAAATATGTGTTCATGATTCTGTCATTTTATATTTTGTTAGATATTATTTAGTCTCTTCTGGTAGGTCTCTAAAGACGTCGGTAATAATGGTGATTTTTTTGTGATTTTGAAGGGTCATATTTTTCCTGCTAATTAATTTATCAAGAAAAAGAAAAGACAGGGTAGTCGAAACAGCAAAATTTAATTTTATGACAAAAAATTGAAGCCCTATAAGTATTTTCAAGGAAGAAAACAGCGTAATACATTAATATGGAAAATAACAGACCAACCAGGCTCTGAGAAAATCAGCTACTCAATACAAAAATTATTTTTCATAAATAATGGCAAAACCGCCTTCCATCGTGTACAAAATTCGAATATTTCGCTCGAATTGTTTACATTACACAAAAAAATACATACACAAAAACATAGAACCTCCTCCTTTTTGGAAGTCGGTTAAAAAGGTGGGTACCTACTCTCGACATGTAGCTACTTATGCCTATAAAAAAACTCTCCCTTAATCTTAGTATCTATTTCTGTATTTATTTCTATGGCGGTAAGGTTCAAAATAGGGCTTCCACTTCATACTCTTCTACTTGAAGCATATTATTACGAGTATATTGAACATTAAACCACTGATATAATTAATCTACTCATTATTTCGTTGGATATTCCATTATATAAAACGTATAGCTTTTTGACCGACTTCCGAAAAGGAGGTTCTATGTTCGTCGAAATCGGCTAAGCCGTTTTTGAAAAATCAACAATAATTAACGTGATATGAAGGTTAAATCCGTCCCGTCGTGGCACAGAATAGGTTTAAGTTAGTCAGTTTTTTGTCAAAGCTAATAGTTTCCTCAAAACAACTATCTAAAGATGAAAAAGATGCAATGTATGGCGTACATGGGCGTATATGAGGGGGGGTCCGAGGGGTCCGGAAATTAATGGAACTAATATTGACAGACAAGGCACGACTGCGGTGTCGGATCTGCGGGACTTTTTCAGTGAGTTATATTCTAATAAGATTCTAATCAGTTCGCTGAGGACGGAACTTAGGTGCTTACTCCCTCACACCTGTCAAAATTAGTGCAGCAACTAAAGTTATGTAAGGGAGGCATAACATACTTCATATTATGTACGTACATATAATAAGTACGTTTCTACTTTAATTTTCTTTTAAAAACCTCACAGCTCTTTTTTGGACAGTCGGATAAAAATTTTGGACCCCCCCCCGTTGCAAGAGCTATATACATATACGTCCGTGATGGCGTACCTAAGCTAAGTAAACGTCTAATTTGTATGGCGGCCATGTGTTTTTAATTGTTCCAAAAAGTACCAAGGTAGTACTCAATCTTTTCCGAAGAAAGTACATCTCTAAACCCCATCGTTTTTGAGATCTCTTAGGGGTCCAGGTTAAAGAATTGACCTTCCGAGATTTTGTCATTATTTCTCCCGATTATTTTTTTATCTCCATACAAACCTACAATCAGTTTTTTCCTACCTCTTACAACTATCTAAATGAGTGAGTAATAAAATGTATAACATCTATTCCTGTATTTATTTCTATGACGGTAAGGTTCAAAATAGCGCTTGAAATATCAACCATAATTTACGTATAGCTATATTTATGTCTATATAGTGATCCGTCTTGTCGAGGCACAGAATAGGTTTAAGTTACTACTAAAGCGCGTCGCGTATTTTTTATTGGGTTGTATTTTTAATATTGCCATATCTTTTAAACTACGCGTTGGATTGATTTGTTGTGAAAAACAATTTTGTTCTCCTTGAAATGACAAAGCTAATAAAAGGATTCAATTGGATAAGTATTAATACTGTGTTTGTCAAAACAGTTTTGAAAATTACCTACAATTTCGCGTTCACTTTAAAGTGACCAAAGTTGATATACTGCAAAAACCTGAAGAGATAGATATATGCTGTCGCGAACTATTATGTAGACCTAATAAAGCCGGTTATTTTTGAAGTACATCATTTTCATGTAGGACTTACTATGTAGTCAGCGCACGCGCTTAAAAAGTCTCAAAATTTCATTTTTTGCCGACTTTTTTTACAATTTTCAATATTTTACGCTGTAAACGTAACATAACTGAAATAAAATAAAACTAATGTGTTTGAGTGGTAAAGTACAATTCTAATGATGAAAGAATCAAAGTTGTAGAAAATCTAATTTCGAACAACTTTTGGTCCCATAACTTCTGCTGTAAAATTGAAATAACACAAGTTATTGAAGAAATGAAATGGTACCACCAACTATTTAAAAAAAATATCGATCCTACAAAAAGTTGATGGGAATCAAAGTTGTAGAAAATCTAATTTCAAACAACTTTTGTTCCCATAACTTCTGCTGTAAAATTGAAATAACATAAGTTATTGAAGAAATGAAATGGTACCACGAACTATTTAAAAAAATATCGATCCTACGAAAAGTTGATGGGAATCAAAGTTGTAGAAAATCTAATTTCAAACAACTTTTGTTCCCATAACTTCTGCTGTAAAATTGAAATAACACAAGTTATTGAAGAAATGAAATGGTACCACCAACTATTAAAAAAAATATCGATCCTACAAAAAGTTGATGGGAATCAAAGTTGTAGAAAATCTAATTTCGAACAACTTTTGGTCCCATAACTTCTGCTGTAAAATTGAAATAACAAAAGTTATTGAAGAAATGAAATGGTATCACCAACTATTTAAAAAAAATATCGATCCTACAAAAAGTTGATGAGAATCAAAGTTGTAGAAAATCTAATTTCAAACAACTTTTGGTCCCGTAACTTCTGCTGTAAAATTGAAATAACACAAGTTATTGAAGAAATGAAATGGTACCACCAACTTTTAAAAAAAAATATCGATCATACAAAAAGTTGATGGGAATCAAAGTTGTAGAAAATCTAATTTCGAACAACTTTTGGTCCCATAACTTCTGCTGTAAAATTGAAATAACAAAAGTTATTGAAGAAATGAAATGGTACCACCAACTATTAAAAAAAATATCGATCATACAAAAAGTTGATGGGAATCAAAGTTGTAGAAAATCTAATTTCAAACAACTTTTAGTCCCATAACTACTGCTGTAAAATTGAAATAACAAGTTATTGAAGAAATGAAATGGTACCACCACCTATTTAAAAAAATATCGATCCTACAAAAAGTTGATGGGAATCAAAGTTGTAGAAAATCTAATTTCAAACAACTTTTGTTCCCATAACTTCTGCTGTAAAATTGAAATAACACAAGTTATTGAAGAAATGAAATGGTACCACCAACTATTAAAAAAATATCGATCCTACAAAAAGTTGATGGGAATCAAAGTTGTAGAAAATCTAATTTCAAACAACTTCGATTCCGATGATTTCTCATGAAAAATTGAAGTAACAAGTTATTGAAGAAATAAAATGAAACCACCAACTATTTAAAAAAAATATCGATCCTACAAAAAGTTGATGGGAATCAAAGTTGTAGAAAATCTAATTTCAAACAACTTTTGTTCCCATAACTTCTGCTGTAAAATTGATATAACACAAGTTATTGAAGAAATGAAATGGTACCACCAACTATTTTAAAAAATATCGATCCTACGAAAAGTTGATGGGAATCAAAGTTGTAGAAAATCTAATTTCAAACAACTTTTGTTCCCATAACTTCTGCTGTAAAATTGAAATAACACAAGTTATTGAAGAAATGAAATGGTACCACCAACTATTAAAAAAAAATATCGATCCTACAAAAAGTTGATGGGAATCAAAGTTGTAGAAAATCTAATTTCGAACAACTTTTGGTCCCATAACTTCTGCTGTAAAATTGAAATAACAAAAGTTATTGAAGAAATGAAATGGTATCACCAACTATTTAAAAAAAATATCGATCCTACAAAAAGTTGATGGGAATCAAAGTTGTAGAAAATCTAATTTCGAACAACTTTTGTTCCCATAACTTCTGCTGTAAAATTGATATAACACAAGTTATTGAAGAAATGAAATGGTACCACCAACTATTAAAAAAAATATCGATCATACAAAAAGTTGATGGGAATCAAAGTTGTAGAAAATCTAATTTCAAACAACTTTTAGTCCCATAACTACTGCTGTAAAATTGAAATAACACAAGTTATTGAAGAAATGAAATGGTACCACCAACTATTTTAAAAAATATCGATCCTACAAAAAGTTTATGGGAATCAAAGTTGTAGAAAATCTAATTTCAAACAACTTTTGTGCCCATAACTTCTGCTGTAAAATTGAAATAACACAAGTTATTGAAGAAATGAAATGGTACCACCAACTATTTAAAAAAAATATCGATCCTACAAAAAGCTGACGGGAATCAAAGTTGTAGAAAATCTAATTTCAAACAACTTTTGTTCCCATAACTTCTGCTGTAAAATTGAAATAACACAAGTTATTGAAGAAATGAAATGGTACCACCAACTATTTAAAAAAATATCGATCCTACAAAAAGTTGATGTGAAACAAAGTTGTAGAAAATCTAATTTCAAACAACTTTTGTTCCCATAACTTCTGCGGAGCAATTCTGTCAACCGATCTCGTTACTAAGGTGACACGTTCTTGAACCTGTCTCGTTTTTCTGACAGTTTGGAGCGGTCGGAACTGTCAGAAAAACGAGAGAGGCTCGAGAACGTATCACTTCTGTAAAGAGATCGGCTAACAGCATTGCCCCGCTGCTGTAAAATTTGATTAACACAAGTTATTGAAGAAATGAAATGGTACCACCAACTATTTAAAAAAAATATCGATCCTACAAAAAGTTGATGGGAATCAAAGTTGTAGAAAATCTAATTTCAAACAATTTTTGCTCCCATAACTTCTGCTGTAAAATTGAAATATCAAGTTATTGAAGAAATGAAATGGTACCACCAACTGTTTAAAAAAGTATCGATCCTACAAAAAGTTGATGGGAATCAAAGTTGTAGAAAATCTAATTTCGAACAACTTTTGGTCCCATAACTTCTGCTGTAAAATTGAAATAACACAAGTTATTGAAGAAATGAAATGGTACCACAAACTATTTAAAAAAAATATCGATCCTACAAAAAGTTGATAGGAATCAAAGTTGTAGAAAATCAAATTTTAAACAACTTTTGTTCCCATAACTTCTGCTGTAAAATTGAAATAACACAAGTTATTGAAGAAATGAAATGGTACCACCAACTATTTAAAAAAAATATCGATCCTACAAAAAGGTGATAGGAATCAAAGTTGTAGAAAATCTAATTTCAAACAACTTTTGGTCCCATAACTTCTGCTGTAAAATTGAAATATCAAGTTATTGAAGAAATGAAATGGTACCACCTACTATTTAAAAAAGTATCGATCCTACAAAAAGTTGATGGGAATCAAAGTTGTAGAAAATCTAATTTCAAACAACTTTTGTTCCCATAACTTCTGCTGTAAAATTGAAATAACACAAGTTATTGAAGAAATGAAATGGTACCTATCTATCTATCTATCTATCTCATTCACGCATCACACTATTTCTCTCTTTCACTCTTACATGTCATTACGTACATCCGGCACTGTTTCACAATTCGTTCATGCTTATCGTGCGTTCCAACATTCATGCTAAAGTCATTCTCCACAGAGCTATTCATTCTCGCTGATTATTATAACGGTGGGGATTTCCCACAAGCATAGACGTTGTTGCCAGTCTACAAAATATCATTCAAAGAAAAAGAATTTCCCGTCCTCGCCACAAAATAAGTAATGAAAAATTCCGTGCTCCTTTTAATTGGTACGAGTACGAATTTGTAGTTGCGATAAAAATATATTAAATAATTGCTATAAATATAAAATATTTGCGATAAATGGTTCAAATATTTACTAAATATTTTTATTATTTATTGTTAAACATTACCGCCCCCCTAAAAATTGAAAATCTATAGAAGAGGCCCATGTCCAGCAGTGGATGTTCTATTGCTGATAAAATGATGACGATATTTTGGATTCGTTTTTTATTTCAGATTTCATGTGTTGATCTTAGTTGATTTATGATTTTCGTTTGTTTGTAAAGTTCTCTAACGGAGACCACGTACCAGCACGCGCAGCGTAGGACATCCACCGACCGATTAATCCAAGCCGTTTCCGACCGGGCTTATTGAAATTCCATCGGGGAGGCCCATGTCCAGCAGTGGACGTCTTACCGCAGATAATAATGATGATGATGATATTTTTTCACAACTTCCTCAATGTGGGTAATTGGGTTTAAAATTAAAAGGCTTAGCTAATAGCATAATAATTGCAGTAAATGTTAACTAATTAATTTCAAAACCAAGATGGCCGCCACAGAATAGTAAATTACATGATGTTTTTTCATATCTCCCTCAATATGGGATCAAAAGAAAGAGCTTGACTGGTAGAATAAGATCGACTATGACAAATTCCAAGTCAAGTCAAGGTCGATCTTGGTATCAAGATCAGTCAAGCTGGATGCTTAGTCAAGATAAATCATGGTCGATGATTTTGGAGTCAAGGTCGATGATCCCGGAGTCAAGGTCGATGGTCTCAGAGTCAAGGTCGATGATCTCGGAGTGAAGGTCGATGATCTCGGAGTGAAGGTCGATGATCTCGGAGTCAAAGTCGATGGTCTCGGAGTCAAGGTCGATGACTTTGGTGTCAAGGTCGATGACCTTAGTGCCAAGGTTAGTCAGTCAGTCGAATTAGAGAACTCTGGGTGCGCGCAGAGGTTTTCCAATTCATATATTTCTACATCCCAGATTGCTCCAGATCGCACCTTTGGTATCCTCTGACCCAAGAATAGAATTGCATCAGTGCTGATGCGATTCTATTCTCGAGTTGAGAAGTAGTTCTGTCATTTGCAGTGCAGAGTTACATGCAGTACAATATTTGCGAGTATGAACCAAATCGGTCGAGATTATAAGCTAATGAAGTTTTAAGTTAAAAAAATGTGCCGCGCAGTCTACTGTTTGGAGAACTACTAGTTTTAGATTTTATATTGTGTTAATCTTAGTTAATTTATCATTCTCGTTTGTTCATGCTAACATTCCATTGTCTTACACCTAAGGGTTTTTAGCGCTAAGTCCTCCTTTAGTACAAATGGTGTGCAATAAAATGGTAAATAAATAAACAAATGTTGTTGGCAACACTGGACTCTGCGCGACAGGGAAGCCCAAGTGTAGCCACCCAAGCGAATGTTGTCGCGACAAGCCGAAGCTTCGCGCGATGCTTCGCGTTGGCGCGAAGTACCCGGCCACATTATCGTCCGCAGACGAAGATTCGCCGTAGGGCGATAATGTAGCCACGCCATTACAAAATATTGGACACTTTTTTTTTTATTTTGTACACTTTTTTTTTTCAAATCATAGGCTTTATAATTATTGTTCGTACCATAGCCAGACGAATATAAAAAAAGTTTACACCGTAAATCGACATTGACATGTATCAAATGTCTTTGTCAACATCAACCTATATTGTACGGCACGTATTTGATGACACGATATTGAAACATAGTAATATTGTTCTGTGTATTGAAAGCACGGCCGGTATTTCGTATCCCATGCCACCGTCATTTATTAAGAAATTCGAGTAAATTTTTCACTGTTTTTAATAAATTTCTAGCGTCTTGATATGCGTATAACGTAGGCAGAGAAAACAATAGACTGCGGGACGCGGTAATCTCTTTCGCTCAAAGAAAGAAACAGTATAATAGGAGATAGTCATGAAAGAAAAAGATAACGCTACACTATTTCTGTTCCGTAGTGCCGTGTCCAGTATTTTCGAGGTCAAGCGAGGTCAAGATAAGCAAAGGTCTTCCTGATTGATTGATATTCTACAAATTTTTTACACGTAGTTATAGCTATATATGATATTTTATCTCATGTTGGACACGCTAACCAGCATTCTATAGATTCAATTTTCTAATACCTATATAATTATTTTTAATATTGATGAGATAGGTGACTTCCTTATTATCAGGCTGTACAATTCATGTCGTACAATACTGGCCGGACATCTGTACTGTACTGTATCAGCCTTTTTAATAGTCCACTGCAGGACGTAGGCCTACCCACGAAGGGTGATTGGGCCATATCCACCACGCTGGCCCAGTGCGGGTTGGTGGATTCACATACGCCATCGAATTTCTTCTACGGACATATGCAGGTTGCCTCACGATGTTTTCCTTCACCGAAAAGCCAGTGGTGTGAAATTCCGTACATAAATTCCAAAGAACTCATTGGTACGGGACTGGGATTGAACCCACGACCTCACGATTGTAAGGCGGGCGTCACTACCTCTAGACCACCACGGCTCCACCACGGCCGGACATCACCTCGAGCAAATAATGTACAGCCCGTATTTTGCAACCCAATGATGTACAGCATGATAAAACGTGACCTAAAGAAAAGTACACAAAACACATTATTGTGTCGTGAAACACGGATCCTACATTATTTGAACGGGGCGATAATGTCTGGCCAATAGTGAACGGCATAGTAAAATCTACATCGCACTTATTGGCTGAAATATATATTTTGCTGCTATTAGTCGGTTTGTCTGTGATTTGTCAGTTCCCTATGCTCCGTTTGAATTAGATAACTAGACAGATAAAATATTAGACTAGAATAAAGTGGCCGATTGTTTGTTTTCACTTCGCCGGCTGTTGCCGCGGCATGCACGCTTTACTCGCTCGGCTCGCGCATTGTTATCACTGTTCAAATATACCTACATAAACATCTACAGGGTCTTTCTCTAAATTATTATAATTAAATAAATTATTATTATTTCTTTATCATAATAAAGTATCTAGTAGGTATATTGGACTAGCTAAGGTATCTAATGACTGACACGGTCGCCCACCTCCAACTTCAAACGATTTAGTACTCTGATGCTGATAGGATTTTTTTTATTTTTATTTTGTTTTACAATTTATTTCAGACAAAGTCCATAAAACAGAATTCAATACACTTAAATTAATCAAACATCGATAAAAAATCGGAATACATTGGATAAAAATAGTTTAAATCGTAAAAATATCAAATTACATACTTACACAAAACAATAAATAATAAAGTTAATTTAGAATGTCAATATTATACAGTCAGAACAGAATATTAAAGTTATAAAATCATAAACAATATTGAATATTAAATAGACAAATTCATTAAAAGAGAATCTTAAATGTCATCTTAATCTATATCGCGGCAAAGAGAATGTAATAGTATCGCGGCTTGACACCTGAAAACTCGGTATGCTGCTTGATCCAATGGTTCATTATTGGACAATCTATGTCCATCCTCCAAGCGAACAGTTGAAGGTAACTGTTGGAGCTGCCGCGGACGCGACGCATCAGGGACGCCACCCGCTTCCTCAAGATAGCGGCGAAGCCGTCTATATGCGCGTCCGCGACATCCAGCAAATCCAGTCTGGTAAATAGCTAGGTAGGTACTCATAACTAAAAAGTACAAATATAAAAAAAAAAATTAAAAATCAAAAAACCCGACTGCTCAACATGTGAACAGAACTACAAAAAAACTGAAAAGAAAAAAACAAGCACTTGGACAATGGAACATATCAACTGAGCAGTAGGGATCCATTATTCGATTGGAAGATCCATACCCACTTCTATCACTATGGGCCATATGAGTACCACGTACGTAGCCCAACGAGCTATGGAGAGGGCTAAGCTCGGAGTCTCTCTGCTAGGTCGAATCAGGAATGAGGAGATCCGTAGAAGAACCAAAGCTACTGACATAGTTCAGCGGATTGGCAAGTGGAAATGGCAGTGAGCAGGGCACATAGCACTGGGGGCTGATGACCGATGGGGCGAAAAGTTCTCAAGTGGGAACCACGTACCGGCAAGCGCAGCGTAGGACCCACAGGGTCGATGGAGGATCTCAATTAGACCGCAGGACCGCGTTGGATCATGCAAACCGCTACGAACCGGTCTTATTGGAGATATTTAGGGAGGCCTATGACTAACAGGAGACGACCTATGGCTGAAACGACGACGGCGACTTCTGAGGTGATTCCAGGCGTGGATCCAAGGGGTGTCATGGGGGCAATGACCACTGGGCCCATGTCGGTCATTCTGCTCACTTCTTTTTCTTTGCTTAAAATAGGCTGTGGGATGAAAAATACATCGAAAAATTTTCGCGCTCGCTACGCTCGCGTTAGTGAATTGTTTGATAGTTTCCGTTGCTCACATCTGATGTGTCTTTCAAATCTAACTTTCACTTACAAAACATCGAAAAAAATTTGAACTCACTGCTCTAGCACTCAACAAGCGCGGATCCAACGCGCAGCGGTTGGGGTCATAATATTCTAACTTGACACAGTACATAAAAAATTAAGTAGGTAATAAAGGTCGAGGTACTTTTATCATATCTATTTTCAAATTACTAAAAAAACAGAAATAAAACGAATAACTATGTATGCTTTAGCTACACACGCGCATAATATGAGTACACAGTCTGTTTATAACTATCCTCAAATTACTGAATAAAATCGAAAACAAATTCGCATACCTTATAGTTATGAAATATTCTTCTTCGCTCGTAAGTCGTATCTATCTTGGAGTTACTGAAAAAATCTTGTATTCATGTAATAGCATTATACTGGGCTACTTTTCTACAATACCTTTAGAAATTTTTGAAATATCCGAAAAAAATTCGCGCTCGCTAGGCTCTCGCATAATATTAATAGGGGAGTTATTTACTCGTGCCTATTTTGAATTTTCTGTAAAAAGCTACGGGGTTCGAACATTTTTTTATGGAAGCTGGCATATCCACCCGCCGCCATCATGTTTTTTTATAAGTTTCCGCGCACAATGAAAGTAGTATATTTATGGGTAGAGGACACTTATACACAATAAATATTTCGTACTATGGTAGTGTCACATTCTCGAGATATTCGGATGTAAAGATCGCTGTACGATAACTTTGCGATTTTTACACAAAATATCTCGAGAACGTGACATTTTAGAGTACCATAGTACTGAACATCTATTGTTTGCATAAGTGTCTCTTACCCATATATACCTACTACTATAATCGTGCGCGGAAACTTTGAAAAAAAAATCAGAATGGCGGCTAGTGGATATGCCACAAATGTTCTTTTCGATCGCTACGCTCGCGCGATATCGAATAAGTTTGGTTTCTTTTCCTCATTTAGTAGGATCTCAAATCAAAAAGATTTATTGAAAAAAAACGTAAAGAAATGCTCGTATACTGTTTTAAACAGTATTTTACTGTTTTTCACTAAATTATACTTTTTACTGTTGAACAAATATAAAGTACCTATGCAAAATACTGTTTTCAGCATCAAAATGCCAACATATTCTTAGATAATTAAGTGTTATATGTACTTAGACGCTCACACAAATTTGTTTTTATTTTGTCAAGAGGGCGCTCACCGCTTGTTAGCTGTTTGTTATTGAAGTCTTCGGTCACATTAGATCATTTTGAGAAAATTATATATAATTTAAATTTGTATCTCAAGACTCAATATTGGTATGGATGATTTACATTCAGAATAAATTAACACATTTCAAAGAAGGTAATTTTTGAAAAAATATCAGAAGACAAAGATTTTCTTGTAAATTAGTACTGGCCAAAAGTGGAGCCATTAAATAATTTATTACTTAACACTTTAGAAGAGTGTAAAACATATCTAAACTACAACTAAATACTCTCTTTTCGGTGAAAAAAAAAAAAAAAAACATCGGGACCACCAATGAAATTGCAGAAAAATCAGCTGTTTCATACAAAACATTAATTGGCTTTCTACATACTATACAGGGTTATACCTAATCAATTAGCATCCTTTTAGGGGCTTATTCTGTACATCAAAACTAACAACTTTTGTCAAAACTTAAAAAAATAGCTGCCCTATACATTTTGTAGCGGGTGAACGATATTTTTATATGGAACAACAATTTTTTTTTGTGGTTGACAAAACTCGCACAACAAAAGTTGTTAGTTTTGATGTACAGAATACGCCCCTAAAAGGATGCTAATTGATTAGAAATAACCCTGTATAGTAAGTAGAAAGCCAATGAATGTGTTGTATGAAACATCTGATTCTTCTGCAACTTCATTGGTGGTCCCGATGTTTTTTTTTTCACCGAAAAGCCAGTGGTGTAAAATTCCATACAAAAATTTCAAAGAACTCATTGGTATGGAACCGAGATTTGAACGCACGACCACAGGATTGTTAGGCACCCGCCTTAACCACGAGACTACCAAGCGTGGTACTCAAACTAGGCGGTGGCCACGGCCTAGTTGCTTAGTTTGAGTATAATTTCCATTTATATTTATAAAATTAATTAGCAAAACAAAAAGTAGACTGGTTTGGTTGATAGAGGAACACTTCCGTAAATCTTTTTCACCTTCAAAAGATTTTAGCAAATTGCGGATTGGACTTTATGAACCTCACAATTTCTATCAAAGAGATGAATCGGAAGGAAAACAACGGTTTATAAATAAATCTTTTATTTTAATAATGGAAGTTGAAGAATCAAAATTAACACCGGTTAAGCGTAAGTCATTTACAAAGATTTAGGATTTTGTACCTATTATTTTCAATTTTTCAATTTATCTCTCTACTAAAAAGAGGTCTAGCTTAGGTCTGTATAATAATTAAAAAAAAATAGGAGCTAGATACTAAGTATTTACCTTTTCCCGAGACTAGGGGTTTCAGACAGCAGTAGACAGCATTCTACTTATCTATACATATAAATAAAATTGGAGTGTCTGTTTGTAATATTGAAATAGCCGTTTTTTAATACATGTATGTATATGAATATATATATATATATATATATATAAATACGATTATACATACATTACGATACATACAACAAAATAACATTTTTTGCAATTTTTGTCTGTCTGTTTGTCCAGCTAATCTCTGAAATGGCTGGACCGATTTTGAAGGGACTTTTATTGGCAGGTAGCTGACGTAATAAGGAGTAACTTAGGTTACATTTATTTTAACACCAGAGAGACGAGACGTCGGGGCACACCCGCCCGCCAACCTCATGCCTCCCGCGCGCTCCCTACGCCCGTGCTCAACGCTACGCCACGCGGCGTCGGCAATGTGCGCACATGCACCATGTCACAGATCAGGGAACAAGGGAGATGTGGTAAGTAGGCGGGGCCCTTCGGGCAACTTGAAGCCCATTTTAGTCCCGTCCACTATCATTCGAGTCTCACGTCTCGGGTGGCAAGACGTACGAGTAGTTCGGTAATTTTCTCAAAATGCCTAGTTGTTCAGTAGTTGTTTGCAAAAAATCTAGTAGTAAAGTGAATTATACCAAAGGTGGAATCTCATTTCACTTGTAAGAAACCTAATACTTATTTATTATTTAGTAAATTCGGCAAAATAAAATATCTGCACAAGCTAAGGAATAATCCCGACCAAGAACGCACTCGGGCTCCTATTTTAGTGTTAGTGAACATTAAGTATTGTATCATTGCTTGTGTAGTATGAGGCACGCCATGAATATGCTGTTCTTACGCCGCAATGGATACGCATTCCAGCGATACCTTTTTGAACCCAATTTTTTCATGGTGCGGCCGCTGGTAGAGTCCGTAGAGTAGAGATGAGCTGCCGATGTTATGATTGTCGATATTTTTCGTTGCGTAGTCCATCATTGTTTAGTCAGTTACAAGTAATAATCAAATTAATGATTTTTTAACTATCCAAAAGATCCCAAAATAAAAGAAAAGGTGATAAATGCCGCAGGAGGAGAGATAAGACTTCATTGAGAGACAAGACAGACTTCATCAAGATTTAATTTAATTAAGGACTTTTAATGAATGAAAGTGTTACGTCCAGCTTTAAATTCCCACGATTCTTAACGGGACCAACGAATTATGGAACTTAAAATGATCAATAAAATCCGTTAGTTAGGGACTGTTTAGTGTTAAGTTATTCGCAGTATTCGCACAACAATAGAGCAATATAAGATAAAAAAGAGCGCCAGATGGGTCCGCTGCTCAAACCTGGAAGAACATCTATAAAAGAGATCTAGGTAATTACAACTGTTTTGGGCATTTAACTTGATCCCTAGTAAAATTAAACAGTATTATTTTATTGTTTTATAAAAAACTGTACTACGCTGTAGTACAGTTAAGAATTTCATAGCATAGCTTAATTAGTTTAAAAATTACTCTGCACCATTGCATATAAATAAATTTTATCGAATTTTATCTATCGACTATTACTTTTCATCTCTACTTTGTCAAAGTGTTTGTATTTTGAATGCATAGCTGCACGTCAAAGCCACATCCCTGCTTTTGTTTGTAGGCAATTAAAGGGCTAATTTGTGTTGCAGCAAGTTTTTAGTGTGCGTTACAATTGGAAACATGTGTGCTATGCTTACAGTTTTTGTTTTTGTGTTAGTGAAGTGGGTGGGGTAAGGGTCCCAGCCCCTTGGATGCACCGGGTTTCGATCTGTAAAAAGCCCATGCCAAATCTCCCTTGATCTGTGCACCATGTCATCCGCCGACTTGTGTGGCGCTTAGTATAAGAGCTACAAGCAGCGTAAGTGAACCCCGATCCTCGCGAATGATATTTTATGGCCTAGATATTTTATGTGAGCTTCAGTCAGGATTGGGTTTACCGCAGCAGCTCACAGCCGCCAAGGAGTGTGATTTGGCAACAGCTGTTCGGCAACAGCTTTGTCTCGTCGATCCAAAAATATAAGATAAGATAACTTTATTGATATTAATGGAACCTAATATGTGTTACAAAAAATATTGCATAATATATACTCGTCCGGTTTAACATTTTTGTTTTTTCACATTTTACTAATATTATTATTTATACTAGATACACAAATGCAGTGTCATTTAAAAAAAACATCACATAATAATATTGAATTCAAAAACAATAAATTCACTACATAGTATAGCAAAACCGCTTTTTGAAGTGAAACTTCTGATGCGACTTCCAACAAGGTTAAACGTTTAACGCTACCATGGAGGGGGTATGAAAGCACTGTTGCGTCGAAGTTTCACTTCTTCCGCGCGGAAGTAGTCCACTTCAAGTTTTTTTTTGTGTGTCTATCTGTGTATCCGTTTATATCTTCCGAACTAGACAACAGATTGCAATGCGGTTTTCATTGTTTTAGAATATTTCTTCTGGAAGGTTTATAGCCATAATTTTTGTAACCAGGCGAAGCCAGAACGGGCAGCTAGTCACTACATAGTATAAAACAAAGTCGCTTCCCGCTGTCTGTCCCCATGTAAGTATGCTTATTTTGATGCAGTTTTTTTAATAGAGTGTTTCAAGAGGAAGGTTTATATGTATTATACAAAGAAGCCGGGGCGGGTCGCTAGTAATTTATAAGAATCTCGGCGGAACCCCAAAAATAAATTAACAACATTGTAATTTTGTTAATGAAGTGGGGTATTAGACACAGGCTGACATTCAATACAGTTATTGCCCGGAATAATCACGACGAGCACGATAAGGCTTAATCAGGCTGTTAAAACTGGCGACTAATATAGAAAATTGAAAAAACTGCTCGTAGAATAGTATGGACACGACCACAGAAGAGAGAAAGAAATCTGCTGTTCTGTGGACATGAGCATGGTTTTTAACTGACTTCCAAATAGGAGGAGGTTCTATGTTCGTGTGTATGTATATTTTTTGTATGTTCATCGATAATTTTGCCAATTGTGAACCAAATCGAAAAACCCTTTTTAGTTCGAAAGGGTATACTCCTGAGGTGATCCCATTTAAATTTTACAGAAATCGCCTGAGCCGTTTTTGAAAAAACCAACAATAATGTAAGCAATTCGAGAGAAATGTCCGAATTTTGTACACGATGAACATCGATAATTTCGGCAATTGGGAACCGAATCGAAAAATTCTTTTTAGTTTGAAAGGGTATACTCCCACGGTGGTCCCATTTAAATTTTACATAAAACGGCTGAGCCGATCTCTGTAAAATCAACAATAATGTAATCAATTCTAGCGAAATATTCGAATTTTGTACACGATTGAATAATAATAATAATAAGTCGTGGTGGTCTAGTGGTAGTGACTCCAGCCTTACAATCGTGAGGTCGTGGGTTCAAATCCCGGTCCCGTACCAATGAGTTCTTTGAAATTTCTCTGGCTTTTGGGTGAAGGAAAACATCGTGAGGCAACTTGCATACGTCCGTCGAAGTAATTCGATGACGTATGTGAATCCTCCAACCCTCACTGAGCCAGCGTGGTGGATTTGGCCCAATCATCCTTCGTGGGTAGGCCTACGTCCTGCAGTGGACTATTAAAAAAAGGCTGGTACGGTACAGTACATATAAGTGGTGCAAGAGAAGGGGTGTGTGCTGGGTGTAGCCAACACAAGTCAGACAAGACAAGAAGTATGATTCGGCATATTGAGTATCGAGGGGCACATCCACACTATTGTCTTCATAGAGATTACCGTGAACATTTTTATTAAAACACTTTGACGATTGTTTCGGATAAAGATAAATTCTCCTGTATAAAAAGGGGATAGTGACGAAAATAATTCACAAAACGTCGAGCAATTCGAACGGACAGTGTTCAATTACACAGGAATCCACCATGTCCGTAAAAAAAGTTCTAGCAATTGTAAAGGTAAGCTTTCTCATATTTTGTTCAAAGGGACACATCGTTTGTGGGACACATCGACTTGAATTTTTACCGACTTCCGAAAAGTTCCTCTATATTTTTTTGTTTAAGTATTTTCATGGACATTTTCGCCGATTGTGAACCGACTTAAATTTTTATTTTATTTTGGAAGATTCGAAAAATGTTAGTAATTTTTTAAAAATATTTTATCGAAGTGATCCCATTTAAATTTTATCGATATTGGCTGAGCTGTTTTTAATAGGTAAATCAACAATAATGTACATTGATGTCAGATCAATTCGTGCAAACTATTCGGTAGTACTACTAGTAGAACTCGGAAGAAGTCGGTAGTTCCATATTTTGCGAGAAATAATTTATGATTTTTTTAATGATGGCCGTACCAATTGTATAATTTGTTCTTAATGATAGTCTGAATCGCTTCCTTAAACCTTAGTAGGTACACCATCTAAAATTATATTGTAACCATAATTTGGCATTTGGCTCTATAAAAGATATTTTTGTCATACGTCTGTGCTTCTAAGTAATTATGTGTACATGGTATTTCTTGCCGTTTTGGAAAAAATATTAAGCAGACGCACTGTGTCAATGTTTTTTGGCAAAACCCCAAAATAGATACATAACATTTCTTAGATATTTAATTTTTCTAAGAGTGAACGAAGCAATAAAGATTTAAATTAGGTAACTAACGGTAGAAGTTTAACTGTTTTATATTAAAATAAGTGTTTTCTAGAAACAATTTTACCTAGCTAAATTGCGGTTTTATTACTCACAATATAATATATGCTGCCAAACAAAATTAATTCACCGTGGAAATAGATTAAAGTTTTCTAGTACCTATCTACTTAATAATTTTGTTAGAGAACAAAATTATATTTATTTTATTTTATTTATTATTTATTTTACCTCTCTTACCTCCTCATCTCTTACACTGAATCTTCATAAGCCTAAATCAACTATCTCGACTCGCTCTTGACCGATTTGGTTGATACTCGCAAATCTTGGTAGGATTTAGATACTAAGCAAACTTGCCAAATTCAAAATTTCCGCCCGTTTTAACCGACTTCCAAAAAGGAGGAGGTTCTATGTTCGTGTGTATGTATTTTTTTTAGTATGTTCATCGATAATTTCGCCAATTGTGAACCGAATCGAAAAATTCTTTTTTTAGTTCGAAAGGGCAATGCTCCCGAGGTGGTCCCATTTAAATTTTACAGAAATCAGTTGAGCCGTTTTTGAAAAAACCAACAATAATATAAACAAATCGAGTGAAATATCAGAATTTTGTATACGATGAACATCGATAATACACCAACTGTGACCTAATCGAAAAATTATTTTTTAATTCGAAAAAGTATACTCCTAAGGTGGTCCCATTTAAATTTTACAGAAATCAGCTGAGCCGTTTTTGATAAATCAACAATAGTGTAAACAATTCGAGCGAAATTTTCGAATTTTGTACACGATGGAAGGCGGTTTTGCCATTTTTTGCGAAAAATAATTATCGAGGAAAAGGAAACTAACCCCCAGTAAAAAGTCATCGACGACAAAAACCCATTAATATAAAAGAACTTGTGTACCAATACATAAAGATTCGTTCAAAAATGCGAATCAACATCCGAACAGACGAAAGCAAAATCGTTGAGTTGAAGCAAAGACCTTAGCTTCGCTTCGGTCAATAATATTTGGCTGGCATAATAGGGCTCACTGGTAATAGATACGTGGTGGCCAACTGAAAGAATGCTCTCCTTACAAGCGTGGGTTCAACCCGGACCTCTACTTATGATTTCTCTATAATGTATGTAAAGATTTCCACACCGTTAGATTTTTGATGAAGGAAAACATTGCAAAAAGTCTTGCATGCGTCCTTAAAAAGAATTCGACTGCGTAAGGTGACTTTGACGATCCGTGCTGTCGTATTTTGAATGAATCACACTCGTACATTGGTACGGGACTGGGATTGAACCCACGACCTCACGATTGTAAGGCGGGCGTCACTACCTCTAGACCACCACGACTCTCACGGAATTTATGTACGGAATTTCACACCACTGGCTTTTCGGTGAAGGAAAACATCGTGAGGCAACCTGCATATGTCCGTAGAAGAAATTCGATGGCGTATGTGAATCCACCAACCCGCACTGGGCCAGCGTGGTGGATATGGCCCAATCACCCTTCGTGGGTAGGCCTACGTCCTGCAGTGGACTATTAAAAAAAGGCTGATACAGTACAGTACACTCGTACATTGCTTCAGTTTGAAGTAGGGCTACATAAGTCATCATCTTCAGCTTATTTCGGCCCACTGCAGGGCATAAGCTTCTCATGCCAATTATCCCTGTCCTGTACTAGTCTCATTCAGCTAGCAGCTCTTTTCGACTTGTGAAAAAGTGACAGATATAAACTTTGCTATAGCTCTGTCTCGTTCTGACACGTCGAAAGAAATATTTCGTGGTGCGCATCTAGCCCGGTAGGTGTTGCCGCAAAACTTTTGGATGTAATCACGCCACCGTTGTATGGGTCTACCGGAACTGCGTTTCCCGTCACGGGTCCACCACTCAGTCAGAGACCTGCTCCATCTGCTGCCACCACGTCTAGCTAAGTGTCCTGCCCATCGCCTCTTGAGATTGATTATTCGGGATCCGATATCTGCCACGTTAATCCTCCTAAGTCCTTAATCGACCTTAGCCCTCTTAACAAAAGCAGATACTTACATATTATTTATTCGCAACTTACCAAAGACGGTTATTACTAGTATTGAATTACAGGTCATACATGATAAGTAAATAAATTACAAACAGGCTTGTAATTAATGATTACTTTAAAAAATCACAACTGTGATGACGCCTTTTATTTTGTTGCTTTAGTGTTATGTAAAGTGTTTTTGTTTTTTTAATCCTTTTTTTAGTGCCACTAAATACCTAAAAGTATGCACAAAAAAAAACGCCAAGTGCATGTTAGACTCGAGTTGTGAGGATTCCGAAAACATTTTTTACAAAGCGTTCATAAAATAACATTATTTGCATTAAACGCAACCAAAGCCCAAAAATATTTACTATTCAACTGCAGAAAATGGGCTATTAAGTATGGCGATTGCTACGCCATCGTTTTTTTCTATGTACGTACCTATGCAGGTTTCCTCACAATGTTTTCCTTCACAGAAAACTCTGAACTCTATGAAATGTGGTAATTCATGGGTCTTATAGTAAATAATCATCTGAGAAATAACAAAAAGTTGAGCCAAATAAATCGATAACGGCCAAATCCAATTTGTTGGCGAGTGTGATGTTGTTAGCTTGTTAGCTACAAGATGCGCAAAACCCAATACTGAGAGAAGCTCACCAAGGTCGGGTTTCGCACAGCCTGTAGTCAACTTCACGCGGACTAAGAAATTTGACTCAGCCTGTACTTATCTTATTTTGTTTCCAGGCGTTATGCATATCAATATGCCTGGCCTCATCCTCGTCCTCAGAGGACGTGTCCCGAGACTTCATAGACCACGTGCTCAGGATACGAGACCCAGAGAAGGTCCTCAACTCAGTCCTGGGGAGGCTGGAGCGCAACCGGCAGCAGGGGCTGATCAGGCCCAGTAACGAGGACTCGAACTGCGACGAACCTTCTGAGGTACTGTAATAGCGGTTGAAGAATGGGCATCGGCTTTCGGAACGAGATAAGCGGCTGATTAGAGTTTGCACGGCAATGTCAATTTTTAACTGACTTCCAAAAAGGAGGTTAAAAATTAACAATTATTCTGTATATTTTATTAACCAACTTCCAAAAAGGAGGAGATTCTATGTTCGTCTGTATGTTTTTTTGTGTGTGTCATCGATAATTTCGCCAATTGTAAACTGAATCAAAAAATATTTTTAATTTTGAAAAGGTATAGGTATACTCCCGAGGTGGTCCCGTTTAAATTTTGATCGGAGAATCGTTTTTGAAAAATCTACAATAATGTAAACAATTCGAAATTTGTACAAGATGGAAGACGGTTTGGCCATTTTTTGCGAAAAATTAATTAACATATTATTTGTATGTTGTATGTTACGCGATAAATCCGCCAATTATAAACCGATTTTAATGATTCTTTTTTTGTTAGGTATCTTGAGAAGTGGTTCAATTTAAATTTTAACGAAATCGGCTAAATTCTTTTTGAAAACTCGACAATAATACGAAAATTACTTCGTCGATGATACATCGGTCCATGCAAACTATTGTCTACACGGTTGAAGTCGATTATGCCATTTTTGGCGAAAAATAATTATTTTGTAATAATTTAATACCTACGATTTACACGATGTCACCATACATTTTTCAATAATCATTAATTCATACATTATTAATTTAGTGTAAGTTGTTATGCTTGCCTGGATGAGATTGCTGTATAAGGCCGCCATTTGTTGCACTAGTTTTACGTTGCTTATTTTCCTTTCTGTGTATTTTACTGTATTCTGTGTTAACAATAAAGTGTTAATTCATTCATTCATTCGTTCATGCTTCCTCACTCTCAATATCCTTACATTCAATGCTCTTACTCTTAATGCCCTCACTCTGAGTCGCTCTCCGTAGGCCTGCCTATGTTCAAAGGCCGGTACAGTAATATCAAACTTTATACCTATTTTTTCCTCAGATCCTACCAGAATATACGGAATCTCTGCAAGCATCGCGAGAGAGGGACCTCAGGCAGCTTGGGCCACAGGTCAGTATAACTACCTATATACTAATCATCATCACCTCTTCAGCTATGGAACATCTTCTGCTTCCAACAATAAACCAGAAATAAATGAATTTTATTAATAAAAAAATCAGAGTAAGAGTTTGGAGAGAACATCACAGACTTACGTTCAAACTCTGTACAAGGTTATCTGCATGCGAAATACTCCACAGCAACTATACATATGCAGGGTTATTTCTAATCAATAGGCATACTTTTCGTGGCTTTTCGACTTTTGTCAAAACAAAAAAAAAAAACAGCTGTTCCATACATTTTGTCGTGGGTGAACGATTATTTTTTCATGTGCAGAATAAGCCCCTAAAAGGATGCTAATTGATTAGAAATAACCCGGTATAGTCTCCGAGACCAGAATCGTGGTTTAGTTCTTTTTATAGCGTTGCATATCTGTTGATTTTTTGTAGTCGGGTTTTTATGTTATCTCATGTAATTTTATGCGTGGCTGTACCATAAGAAATACGTAATACTGATGCGGGAAATTGTTCTCTATCAACGTGGTCCGAAGCGATCTCTTCCTTCATCGTTCTCGGCGTTTCGCTTCGCGGGGCGAATAGGGGACTTCAAAAAGAGTCATGGGCGATTCGCCCCACGGTCAGAACCGCTTGTGGGGCGAAACGCCGCTATACCCTGTATAACGCCAGTCTCATTATGATAGCTTAATGAAACTGGCTTTATACAGGGTTATCTGCTTACCTTGTACTGAGCTGAAGGGTGTTTAAGACCATAGAAAAGTTCGTAATGATGATCTGAATCACCTTTTCTTTAGCTCAGTACGCAGGTTCCAGATAACCCTACTTAAGATATTTCGGTGGGAGCCATACTAAATAATACATTAAGCCCGATTACAGAGGCGCCACCGTAATTATATTAGCTAAATAGCATAGTTCTGTTTCTTTTTCACTTTAGGCATTCGATAGAGATAACGCTTTTTACGTTGCTATTTAGTTTACGCTGGCGCCTCTGTAATCGGGCTTATTGATTTATTATGTATAGGTATTATAAATTAGCTTTTTATGACTCTTTATCGTGCATCAAAAAAATAAGATATTTATCAGCACAAAACATAATATTCATCTTGTTATTGATTAATGGTGTAGCCTGGCGTTTTCTTTAATGTAATCAGCATAAAATGAAACATTTATCTCGTTATGCATTTTTTATTAGTAATACGTGATGTTTGGCCAGACCAGGCTAGCCAGACAAAAAAATAATAAAAAATATCATTGACCCACCTACCACTATGTACCTCTTACTTTTGTTATGTATACATATATCTCCTAGAGGTACATGCATGTACAAGAATTTTGTAGCTTTTTTATTCGTTAAAATTAAACGTTTGACTGTACTTAATTTTATATTAGGTATTTATATATATTTTATTAGTTCTACAGCAAAATGCCGACAATTTATGTGTCACATATTGATTATCTACACCAAAATACAATACTAGGTACTTACTTCTGCTAAAACTACGTACTTAAATTACCTACTACTTCATGAAAAGCAATTGGATCTTCCACAGACCCTTGAATGTCTAAAGATAATTGACCTAGCGTAAGCGCGGTCTCAGATTGTATTGGGTCGAGCCGGCGGTTACGATTGTATGTTTGTATGTATATTTGTTCAACGGTAAATCAAGTACCGCTCAACAGATCTCCATGAAATTTAGCATGCACGTAGTTTATATTTATAGAAATTTTTAGTTCGAATATGAGCATTTTCTGTTATGAGGATGCGAAGATACGAGAGGCGTGGTAAAAAGAGGCAAAACGGCGCCACTTTCTACGGGATTTGCGGATGACGTAATATCACTGCACGCTCGAGTATTTTGTTTATAAATAAAAGAATAACCATAATATTTCTTAAAAAATACCATGTCGATGATAATATACAAATTTCAAAAGAAACTTTTGGAAAAACATACATTTATAAGACCAATTTTCATTGCTCTTTGCAGCATTACCCCATCTGCCATTTAGAAAGGAAGATCAGAAAACTGAACACCAACGAGTATGAATATCAGCCGGCTTATTATGAAGAGGTTCGCTGCACCATGAGTTCCAACGAAGACATCGGAGTTACAAATGAGGTATCTATCTATGCTTCTATTTCAATAAATAGGCTTTAAAAAATATGATCGTATAAGTTTTTGGCAGTTTTTAGGGTTCCGTACCCAAAGGGAAAACTAGACCCTATTAGTAAGACTTTGATGTCCGTCTGACCGTCTGTCCGTCTGTTCGTCAGTCCGTCCGTCCGTCCGTCCGTCCGTCCGTCTGTCCGTCTGTCTGTCTGTCTATCTGTCACCGGGCTGTATCTCATGAACCATGATAGCTAGGCAGCTGAAATTTTCACAAATGATGTATTTTGTTTGCCGCTATAACAACAAATACTAAAAACAAAATAAATTAAATATTTAAGGGGGCTCCCATACAACAAACCTGAATTTTTAGACGTTTTTCGCTCTATATTAATAATGGTACCAGGTAGATGCTTGAAATTTTCACAGAATATTTAGTTTTATATTCCCTTCAATTTTAGATAATAAAATTATAATAAAATAAATGTTTAAGGGGCTCCCATACAGTACGGAACCCTCCGTGCGCGAGTCCGACTCGTACTTGGCCGATTATTAATTTTACTGTGGCAAAATTAATAATCTTCTGATGTTGAAAAAAATTGAAGACGGCCCAGTTTTTATACATTTCCATATAATATATTTAGAAAAGGAGTACCTATACCTAATGGCGAAAGAGTGTGATTCAGACCATCATTATCTACTTATCAACCATTTTTACTATGCGGCCAACCTGGTATCCGAGAAAAAGTCAGCTGTTCCATAGGTATCGATTCTGAGTTGTAATTTTGTGCGGGCCAGCTGATTTATTTTTACTTGAATTCTGGGTTTACCCCACACAAAAAGTTTTTTTTATTTTTTTTATTCCATATAGGTTTGCGTTTGACTACATACTGCCTGATGTTGAGCAGATATGCGGTCTAGGATGTAGCACGCTTACCTAGAAGATACCAATTTACTCGGGATTTGAAGACACCCACGTCGTACTTTAGCGGGAAGACAGACCCAGGCAAAGCGTTCCACATTCTGGCTGTTCGTATGAGGAATGAGGACTCGAAACGCTTGGTTCTAACGCGCGGAATGTCCACCATAAAAGGGTGGCGCTTTGGTCGCGTCTGTCTAGCCGTACGATAGAAGAAAGGGGCAAGTTGTTCTTTATGATCATGATATCCTTTTGCTTGGTATAGGCTGAACGGCTGTGAAATTAGCTAAGGATCTACAAGACAAGCTGCCCAGTCAGGGTTACATCCACAGCTTGTATAGGCCGCGCCACACAAGTTGGCGGACGTAAAGTTAGCTACAAGCTGCGCAATATCCAATCTTGACTGAAGCTCACGTAAAGCCGCACGTTGATTGGCTATTGCGCAGCTTGTAGCTAACTTGACATCCGCCAACTTATGTGGTACGGCCTATAGCTAACATAAGCACCGCCAAAAAGTTTAATTCGGCCTATAGGTACAAACTTTTTGTATAACCCTGTAATTATAAATAGGAATTTTATGAGCTAATTATTTTTTCAGATTTGTTCGAGTCTCGGGTTCTCGTGCGTTCAGTGGAATAAAACTATCCATTTAACGAGAAGACGATATTCCAGGTAATCAAACAGTTTCTGTAGTCGGTGACCGCGAGTGTAATTACAACTGAGTGCTACCGTAGCTCGGGTGGCTCGTTAAATAGGCATGACGACTGGGTAAAAGAAATATTATTATGTAAGTATGTATGTATAATTAATTCGTCAGTTATATTACAAAAACATATTGGACACGTTTTTAGATTTTGTCAAAAAACAAAAAATTAAATCCTACTAATATTAAAATATTGACTTGTATTTCATATTCAACAATAAAAATACATCAAATCTTAAATCTAAAATAAATAAATAACTTTTTACAAGGTGTAGGTATTAAATTTACATTATAAATAAAAAACTGCTTTTAGGTCGCTGTCCGCTGGCAAAGTACCCAAGAGACTGGTGACATTACCCCGTTGGATAGCAAGGCTAAGTCTTTGACCGAGGTAAGCACCAGCTCTTGGGTCATTTGCTCTTTCTATCAATTTTTTTGATAAATCTTTATACAAGCGCCAGGCGCTAGGACCCCACGGACCTAAAGTTTCAACTCCAAAAGGCAAAAACATGTATCCATCGCCGAGCGATTCATATTTCTGCCTTTTGTGGTTTTCGGCCGTTACCGCCGCCGCGCCTGCCGATTTAGAGGTGTAAGGTATGTGAGATGCTGCCAACGTATCGACGCAGGTAGCATCCCACACAAGCGGTCTGCCACGACTCCATGGAACTAACGTCATACCGTCGGGTCTCTTACCATCATCACGTGCAATACCGTTCGGCTCCAATATGGCCGGCACGTTGACAGTAGCAAGAGCCCTGCGGATGACGTCGTTCAAGGAGGCGTGGCGAGACTGTCGACCAGCGCTTCGGCGACAAGAAAGCCCGTGGTGACCTAGTCGGTCCACAGATGCACCGCAGTGGCATATGTGGGGCTCGTTTGTATGAGATCCAATTCTGAGGCTGATAGAGAGAGCAAAAGTATTGTTTTCAAGTAGGGTACCAATATTGGCTGAAGGTAGCGCCTGAAGCCAAAACCCCGACTCTCGCTTTGCAGATGCTAAAAGACGCGCTTGATCTTTAGGGGAGGTTAAATTATTAAGTAGATCGTTTTGAGCGATTTTAATTAACGGCTCGTCCCAAAGCCTCTGCAAACTAGGCTTTTTCGGTAAGTTTTCACCTGGACACATTGTGGACCATGCATTTGTAGCTTCAGTAAGTGAATCAGTTTCTACATTCCCCAGAGATTTCTCAATGATTTTTGAGAAAAGTGCTCTTGTGCTATATACAGATGATAAAAAAGCAGGCAAAGAAATTTTGGTAATTTTCCGGATACCAAGGCCACCATGCTGAATGGGCAGCGAAGCCTGACACCAAGAACTATCTGATATTGGACTATTTAGTATGTTGACTAATATTATAAACGCGAAAGTTTGTATGTATGGATGTTTGTTACTCATTCACGCGAAAACTACTGAACGGATAGAGATGAAACTTTGCAATAATAAAGCTCATACATAATATATCGGAATAACACATGGGCTAAAAATTTATGAAGATGTTGCGTGAAACGAAGTTCGCCGGGTCAGTAAGTGAGTGAGTCATTGAATCAGTCAATGAAACCCCGGATTTTAAACGTTAATATATCATTAGCTGTTAGACCAAAATTAATGAAATTTCGTACTTTAGACAAGCTAACAAACTTTAATAAATATGCAAAATTTCATATATTTAGAATAATGAGTGGTGGTGGTAGATGGCTCAAAATGGTTTCATACATATTACACACGGCTGCTGCGTCGTCAGTTCCTTTTTTAGGGTTCCGTACCCAAAGAGTAAAAACGGGACCCTATTACTAAGACTCCTCTGTCCGTCTGACTGTCACCAGGCTGTATCTCATGAACCGTTATAGCTAGAAAGCTGAAATTTTCACAGATGATATATTTCTATTGCCGCTACAACAACAAATAGAATAAAAATAATATTTAAGAGTGGCTCCTATACAACAAACCTGAATTTTTAGACGTTTTTTGCTCGATATTAATAATGGTAACCGGTAGATGCTTGAAATATTCACAGAACATTTAGCTGTATGTTCACTTCAATGACATGTAATTAAATTAAAATAAAATAAATAAATATGGTAGCCTCCCATCGAGTACGGAACCCTTCGTGCGCGAGTCCGACTCGTACTTGGCCGATTATCTTTGTCTTGGCTGCGGGCACGCTGCGCGTTTCTAGATCTAAAGAGCTTTACGAGTATAAGTACAGTTGGTTAACTAAATGTTTAAACTATTTTTCACTTGTTTTCCTTGGTGCAGTTGGGTGGTACAGTTGACCGGACCACGTTTAAACAAAATTAACAGTCGTACAGTTAGCCGGACTAGGCTTTGTTTTCTATTAACCGTGGTACAGTTAACTGGACCACAGCTCTCGAGCCTTATAAGGAGAACACATCATTGAAAAGATTTTCGTATTTTGTATTTTGTACTTGCTCAAAAAAAAAAACTTAACACTTTCAATCCACGAAATTACAAAAAAAAAACCATCAATTACTAGCGAAGCTGTTTCAAGGCATGGCCCAATGCACTCAATAAAAAATCGGTCGTCTAAGGTGCTAAATTCCTTTGTCGTTTTTTTTTTGTGCTCCTGACGTAGCTTTTGAACGGTACGTTCTAATAAACCTAAACGCCGCATTAGAATCTTTTTTGTCGAACGGTTTTTTGTCACTACGACTAGGTTCCCGAGCAGGTGGCGTCTATGATTATTTTTATTTTGTCGCTACGACAAAGTAGTTTGTCACTACGCTATAGGAGGTAGTCACCATGACAGAGTTTCTTAACGGTAAAATGTGAGCTTGAACGCTGGTTCACAAGCAGCTTTGACATAGTGACAGAGTCTTTTTTTACAAAGTTATTTTCATATTTGACATGTACGTGGCGTCAAGTTTTATTTCGTTTTAGATGATATGACAAACTAGGTTAGTTGACATGACAAAATTCGCTAACGGTAAAATGTGAGCTTGAACGCTGGTTCACTAGCAAATTTAACAAAATCACAGAATATTTTTTTCAACAATATTGTCATTTTTTAATTTGTACGTAGCGTCAAATTTTATTTTAGCTCATTTTCTACAACATATGAAGGTAGTTACGACGACATAATTCACTAACGGTAGAATATGAGCTTATACGCTGGTTCACAAGCAACTTGAACAAAATGACAGAATAGTTTTTACAACTGAACGTGGCGTCAAGTTTTATTTTGATTTAGTAACTACGACTTAGCCGGTAAGCCTCTACGACAAAATCAGCTAACGGGATGGCGTCGAAATTTATTATAATTCAGTAACTATAAGTACGACATAATAATTTTAGTGTATGGGCTATTATTGACAAAAATGTATGTCATTTAAATGCTGATAAATGTAACAACAACTTATTTTCTCTCTAAAATTTACATAATCTTGACGGTTACCTAGCTATTGGCAATTAGCATATAACAATCTATGCATATTTCAATATTCTCAACTGTTAGTGTAGCGTTTACCGTACCTACGCGCCGGGGCGAGAAACTAAGGATTCTGTATGGAGCACCTACAAAGTATTCGTTATTCTGTGATTTAACAGAAGCCTTTAAAAAATAAGTCGGTATGGTCATACCATAGCTTAAATGTACCTATAGAAACTTGAAAAAGTTCTAGAAGCATAAGCAATGCTTAAATACCTATGGATAATTAGAAAATATTTTCACTAAGGCCTTTGTGCTTCTGTCAACGCTCCGAAGTGAATACGTCATTGGCCCTTAAAAAATGCCGTCGCCAGAGGCCGCTTGTGTTTTGCAATGTTGCCATTATGGCCAACTTCCTCTCTTTCTAAGGAGAAATGACGACTTGATTAAACAAAATCGATTGGATCCTGAATTAATACTATGATACTTGTTAACTTAAAATTACACGATCATAAGTAAACAATTTTTTGCAGTAAAGTGATTGTAAATAAAAGTAAATTTATTGTTTTGTTGTAATGTATTTTACTAGTAGTTCGCCACGAATCTGACATAAATATAGTTTTGAAAGTGTTTTTCATTGTATACTTTAGTATACTATTGCAATTACATAACTTACTTAAATTTTTCATCGTAAGCTTTGGAATTAAAAGGGGACAGGACGTTACCTTTTTTGCAGTTTGTTGCATTTCTAACTAAGAAAAGTATACATTTAAATAAAATAAAAAAAAAAACAGTGATAATCATAGGTATTTCATGGTTTACATTAACTTGTTTTTATCCAAAAAAATTATGTAACCCTAAACCTTTAACCCCAATCTACTGCCATAGCAAAATCTACGACAATTTGCAAAGATCGCCTTTGCAAAGTGCCAAAGTCAAAAATTTTAAAAATAAAATGCGCAATCTCAGACATGGGAATCATTGGTTGGTTTTATGACAGATACTTTAGCTTAAGACTTTAACCGCTAGTATCAAGTTATTTGTACTGAATTTCGAAAGTTCCTTCTCGCTGCCGTTAATAAATAATACTAAAACATAGACTTTTGACTATTGTTGTTCCAACCGAAGAAATAATCGCTAAAATAAAAGATAAAAAAATACTAACTGAATAAAAATTAAAATTGATTATGTATGTAGAGACTATCAGAAATGTATTTGGGTAAATAAGGTAAATTTTTGTTGTTGATTTTTGTGATTTTTTTGGTTAATTATAATGATAATAAAAATTAAAAATAAACATGTTTTATTTTATTTATTTGCTACGGCAGCCGAAGATAGCTTTTCTTTACAAACACGGCAATTTCCCTTACCAAACACGGCAGTCAAAAATTAGTCGTTGGCAACACTGGCTCTGCCAATCAATCTGCCATTTTTCTCCGGTCCGGCCGCGGCGCAAACGCAACTGTGTTGTAAGGCGATTTCGACAGTTTTTGTTTGTGCTAGATCAATTCAGTGTGTCTCTGTGTGTGTCTGTCTATCTGTTTTTATATCTAAATAATCATTAAAATAAGACCAAGAATCTTATAATAGGAGGATAGACAATAGCTATACAATAGAGCGTGTATCGTAATGGACTAGTATAAACTTACGTTTTCGGCAAAAAAAAAAAATGCTATGCACAGCGCCAGATACACACTTTTGTATGGCCATTGTCAATCCTCTCTTCATATGATCCTTGATAAGACTAAGGGGCTCGAAGATTTTTCTATGGAAGCTGGCATATCCGCCCGCTATTTTTTTAAGTTTTCGCGCACGATGAAAATGGTATACTACTTTCAACATGTAATTTTTAAAAGTTGTTTATAATGATTAGTACTTTGAGCCCCTTTCAGCTTAGCATAGCCATTACGTATAATCCTGTATAAGTAAGACCAATTACTCTATCTTTCGTTAATTTGTATTTGTAATAAAACTATCTTAATCGATTTGCTGATTTTAATTTCTTTTCTAGTTTTGACATTCCACAAAGTTACCATGACGATGACATCCTGGGATTTTCAGATGCGAAGCCACATACTCCTCTATGAAGCTGTCCAAATCCAAGTCGAGAGGGTTATCGTAGGTGCCATCGTCTAAGGAGACTGGGTGTTGCTGCCTCTACGTACACTGGGTGTTGTCACTGCGGCAGTGTAAGTTCTTCCAACGTCTACAGTGTGCCGTCACTGTGACAGTGTTTTGCTTGGCATAGGGACAGCAAAACACTGTCACAGGGACAATACACCGTAGACGTAGGGACAGCATACATTGTCACACGACAACGCCCAGTAGGCATAGGGACAGCAAAACACTGTCACAGGGACAATACACCGTAGACGTAGGGACAGCATACATTGTCAAAGCGACAACGCCCAGTAGGCATAGGGACAGTAAAACACTGTCACAGGGACAACACACCGTAGACGTAGGGATAGCATAAATTGTCACAGCGTCAACATCCAGTGGACGTAAGGACAGTTAAACACTGTCACAGTGACAACACGTCGTAGACGTTGGAACAGCATACACTGTCGCTGTGATAATACCCAGAAGATGAAGGGACATCATACAGTAGACAAACTAACAATATTCTTTAAATATGGGGACAAAGTTGTATTGTCCAAAATGACACTGCCTTGACGTGAGACAGCATACTCTGTCACAGTGACAACGCAACGTTGACAAATAAACAATTTACCATTGAACAAGGTGACATTTTATATTATAAAAGTAACAGTGCCTTAACGTTGGGTCAAAGCAAAGTGGTCAAAATGACAACATGCCAAAAACGTAGTGTGAAAGTACCTTTGTAATAGCGACTTATCATAGGGACAGTTAGCGTTGTCATATCTACAATGTTTGTGATAGTTTCAAACCTCAAAGGGGGCTAATACGGGGCAACAAAAAATGTGTATAAGTTCCTTTGTCATTGATATTTTCAAGCGTCTAAATTTGTGCAGTCGCTGTGTTCAGTTTCCTTAGTAATCTCCCATTTGATAAGGGATTTTTGTCACCGCGTCTAGAAATTTTTTAGAGTGTGTGATTTCTCTGTTCATGAGTTGTAACTGAACCTGTCTTATGGCATCATCTCTCATTATGTGCTCTAGTTGATGTTTCCGAGATATTTTTTTTATTTGGAATTTTACAACTCTTATTTGCATTTCTTTGTCAATAACATGTAAAGAGTTTAGTAGTCGCAATATATAAACTGAATTCTTATTTAGTGTGCGATTTAACTTCGAATTCCACCCCTCGACTGTATTATTGGTCCGGTGGCGTTCACTAAACACACTAATAAATTCGCATAATTTACCACATATCCAGTACTTTTCAAAGTAATTAAAGAATTTATCCATATCGGACAGGGCTTCTCCTTTAATATATTGCCATGCCTCGGTTATGGTCTCCTTCGGCAAAAGTGGTAAAGCAGCACACAAGGACATAATTCGCCTCTCCACTCTCATTTTAGTGTGTCCTAGACTCTTGGCCTTTCGCCATACACATCGTGACCAATGGTAATAGCACCCGATCACTACTACTTTCGGGAATATTCTTCTAACTGAGTTTATGGCAGCTACTTCGTAGTCACAATGCAATTTTGAGGGATTCCATTTTGCTATTGTTTTAATCAAATAAAATATTACTTATATCATAACTAGTTTCTTTTTTATCGCACATTAACACATATAGTAGGGGAATTACATTTGTAGTTTCGGCCGAACTACCAATATCACCGTGAATAGTGAATAACTGTGTAAATGGTGGAGAACAGCTTTTGTAAGTTGCGTCAAAAAAAAATCTTTTATCTTAGGAATTAATTTTTTGGCTTCTTTTGAGCAAAATATTATAATTCTGTTTTCTTCTTCACAATAATCAGCTAATATAAAATCTCCGAACTGAAATTACTTTTCAAGGAGGTGAGATAAGAGATCCCATTTAAGAGTATTAATACTGTTTTCCGTGGTCCAGTTAACTGTACCACGGTTAATAGAAAACAAAGCCTAGTCCGGCTAACTGTACGACTGTTAATTTTGTTTAAACGTGGTCCGGTCAACTGTACTACCCAACTGCACCAAGGAAAACAAGTGCTATTTTTTACATCACTTTTTTTAATCAGAATTCTAATTACATAACTTAAGAAACATTTTCATTCTAACTAAAATAAAATATTACACAAAATAAAATACCTAACTTTAATAATTATTTACAAAAACATTTAGGGTCAGACCGGGTAATTATGAAACTGTAAAAAAAGCGGGGAAAAAAAAGACTTTAAAAAAAATCGTATAAAAACATCATATTATAAATCATAAATGATTGTAAAAGAAACCCTAATATTTACTTGATAAGATCGCATATTTTTTTTAATCTTAACCATCACTTTTAGAAAGTTATCATGCTAAATAAATCTGCCTAAAAAATTTAGCGCGAAAACTTTACGTCGGCGTCGGCAAACTTTTGAAACGGTTCGTCGCGCGTTAACCGCCCGAGCGCATCTCTGCCCCCCCGCGCAGCGGCATGGACCTTCGGTGCGCGGGGTGGTCTGCCTTGTCAGTCTCACTGTCGCTAGCGCACGGGAAGGAGGCGTCGCCTATTGGGAAAAAATGAGACGCACATTCGGGAATATATAATACAACCAAAGGGGTAAAAGTGAGACAGGAATTTTAACAAAATAAACACAATGCCGCGTAATTACGTCCCGAAACAAAAAAAGTACGACGAAAAAGACTTAGAATTGACTTAGTATTTAAAATTTAGAGAAGATACAAAAGAAAAAGAAGATTAAAGAACCACGAAACACGAGGACGAAACTTAACATGAAACAAAAACAAAAACCTACACCGGTGCGTTCGGACAGTGAAACAGACATGGAAGAGGAAATCCATTACGACGACGAAAGTGATTTGGAAAACGTCAGTTTGTCAGCAGTAATCGAGGCCGAACTTGATGATGAATTTATTGAATTGCAAGAAGAAAACAACGCAAGCGAGCCATGTGAATCACAAACACCACAGGTTCACGATGTAATAGTAGAGACTGATAACAACAATGTATCAGCAGATGATAGTCATATGAATACCTCTGTTAAAGTAATGGTGGATGAAGAGTACGGGATTGGTGATTTCATCCTTGTGGCCCATACAACAAAAACGAATGCAAAGCAATATTATATAGCTAAAATTGAAGGATCTGAGGACAATGACAACTTACAGTTATTTATTTAAAAAGAAAAAAGAAGATTTTCTTCGTTTATCCTGATATTCACATTGTGTATTCTATACACAAAAGCGAAATCGTAATGAAGCTTCCGAACCCAAAGCAAAAACATAAAAGAGATGCTTTTAATTTTTGAAATAGATTTAAAAAAAATATCGCATTAATTAGTTAAAATAGATACCTACAAATGTCAATTTCGTGACTTGTATAATTGATATGATTGCATAATACTATTTATTATGTCTCATATTTTACCCAATTTTGATTTTTTGACTTGTCTTTTAGATTTATGGCGTTTAACTTATTCTTAATTTATGAATACGATCTCAATAAATGAGTAAAATATATGTTACTGTGCTTTTGAGCTAACTGCTCGTTGACCAAATAATAATTTGTTATAAACATTAGTAATTAAGCGAAGCATTATTAGTATCTTGATTGGTAATTTTTTTCAAAGAAAAATAAAGACATTTTTTTGATTGTAAAAACTATCTTGTATCATTTTTAACCCTCTCTATCTTATAATAAAGCGCGCAACGGAATAACGCGTAAACCATAGCAAATACACGTAGTATTATTTTTGGACTACGATGATTCATATTTACCCCATACCAGCGGAAAAAAATGAGACACACATTTTAGACAATAAGCATTGAATTTTGAATCTTTATTAGGTAATGCATTATAATGCAGAATAGGCAATATGTCAGCCGACATTTCGACGTATTCAACATTCATAATAAACGTTTTTATGATGCTGAAAAAGCAAAAGTTATCGAAATCGTCTCAGGATTACCCCGCCTGACCCTAACTAAATTGGTTAATTTGGAAAAAGCAATTGCAAAGATAAAACTACTATTATACCATTACAAATGGATGTGGGGTACGTGACGTCACTATAGATTATGGTATAAAGTCTAAATAGACTTTTAAACTGAAAAATCCGCGTAACGTCACGCTTAGTTGCCGCAGAACTTTAACGGGTCATATCGTTTTTTGTTTAATTGACAAAAGAAAAATACGTGTCTAATATGTTTATTAATATAACTAACGGACTCAATACATTTAACCGACTTTTAAAAAGGAGGTGGTTCTATGTACGTGTGTGTTTTTTTTTAAAACCAACAATAATGTAAGCAATTCGAGCGAAATATCCGAATTTTGTATAAGATGAACATCGATAATTTCGCCAATTGTGAACCGAATCAAAAAAATCTTTTTTAGTTTGAAATAATATACTCCCAAGGTAGTCCCATTTAAATTTTTGCAGAAATCGGCTGAGCCGTTTTTGATAAATCAACAATAATGTAAACAATTCGAGCGAAATATTCGAATTTTGTACACGATGGAAGGCGGTTTTGCCATTTTTTTACGAAATTATAATTATTTTTAGTCATGTCAGAGGCCTTCAAAACTGGCACTAAGGCCTTAGTCCAGGTTTTGCGTAGTTTACTTAGTTTTTCGCGTTCGCATGTGGCTATACATTTTGGTTAGTTCTACCTCGTTTCCGCCAGGGGCGCTATATAAAAATTATAGAGAAACGAAAACAGCTGTAGTTTCAATTTACTTGTAAACCTGGACTAACCCCTCATTAGTGAAACTGATGTTTTGATTCCGTGTCCGAATTTTGCAGTCGAGTTTATTTGTTATTGACCGACGAAACGGAGGAGGTACTCGTACCTGCTCAATTCAAAGCGTATAAATATTTTTCTATGTATAACCACGCAAAACTTTTAACGTAGTGGTCCGATTTCTAAATTCTTTTTTGATTGGAGTATACTTCGAAATTGGTCCCATTTAAATTTTATCGAAAAATTCTGAGCTATTTTTGATTAATCAACAATAATGTGAAAAATGCAACATCGATCCGCACGAAATATTCGCGAATTCTGTGCACGGTTGAAGTCGGTCATGCCGTTTTTTGCAAAAAATAATTATTTATATAAATGTATTAGTGTACCGTTACTAAGTGCATTAAAAGCGCGCCGTCACAGTTTATAAAGATATTATTTTGTGAGAGAATAGTTTTATATTTCGTACCTAAAAAACGTACAGCATAGATTAGTTGAACTCGTTATTTACAACCACTGTTGATAAAGCTAATTTGCACAACATCATCATCATCAGCCTTTGGTAACCCACTGCTGGAAATAGGCCTCTCTTTGTTTATGCCATTCACCTCTGCCCCTTGCCAATTGCACCCATTGCAATTTGCACATACGTGTATGACATACAATTATGGCACAAGTAGCATTAGAAGTTTCACTTCAAAAAGAACAGCTAGCTCATAATAATTATTTAAACCTTGGTAATATTTAATATCTAATAATAGTTAGATACTTATTATATGTACATATGGGTTCAAGAGCTATGACGCTACAGACAGGCACACACAAGTTCTCTAATGTACCGGCCTTAATAGTTCACAGCTGAGCATAGGCCTATCTACGAAGGGTTATTGGTGGAATAACATACCCCATCTAGTTTCTTGTACGGAGGTATTCGGGTTGTCTCACTATTATGTAGTAGAAGTAAATCAGTCACTGGCATCCATATCACAAGCTTTGCTTAGGTTGGGGTCAGAGGCCGTGTGTAATATTTAATATTTATTATCTTGTATTCTCGTATAACATTTTAAGCAAATAAGTAATTGTTTTTCTTAAATAATTGCATTACCTAATTCAACCATTGCAATTTGTACATAAATATATAAATTCGAATAGTTCACTCGAATCGATGTATCTATGCTATTTTTAGATTATTATTAATTTTTCAAAACCAATTTCGATAACCTTTATATGAAGCAGATTTCGGGGTATATACTTTCTAGTAAAAAAATAAATATTGAAATCGGACTACTCTGTTCGTTATATTAGTTACTAGATTTTGCCCGCGGCTTCGCTCGCATCATATTTCGAGGCCCTACCTTACCACCCTTAATAAACGAGGTGGAAAATAAAATAACAAAAAAAAAAACGATTTGACAGTTCTTTTTTGACATTTCTTGGAGCGCACGCTAGAATAGCTCGCAGATGGCAGAATTTTTCCTACTTACTTAACACTTATTGTTATAATATGGAAAATTTACGCAGTATCATTATAATTTATAGCCTATGTGTTATTCTGATGTATAAGCAATTAAGCACAGTTTCATCTCAATCCGTTCAGTAGTTTTTGCGTGAAAGAGTAACAAACATCCATACATCCTTACAAACTTTCACGTTTATAATATTAGTAGGATGCACTTTCAAACATAAAAATATAAATACGCGTCGTCTTGATAACTACCTCCGTTTGGTCGATTAAAAAAAGAAAATCAGGTCGAGCATCGACCTTTTTTACTTATTTGAACTTTATTATTTACTAGCTTTTGCCCGCGGTTCCGCCCACGTGGTATTTTGACTTTTGTGCTATTCCACAGGAATCTTTAATTTTTTCGGGATGAAAAGTATGTCACTTTCCGGCCTGTGAATTACTGTACCCACGCCGAAAATCAAGTCAATCCGTTGCTCCATTGCTGCGTGAAAGAGGAACAAACCAACAAACTTTTCGGATTGATAATATTACTGTGATATGATTTGGCTGGTATACATTTCGTTAGATAGGTAATAATTATGTTCTTCCTTTCGCTCTCCACATATGATATTATTACAAACACTAAATCACCTCGATAAGTGGGTCTAGACTAGACTGTAAAGTAGGTATTGATAGGTTCGAATGGAAAAAAAATGATAAAGCAAATTACAGTCAACAGCTACGTTGCAGACCATTCTAATTTTACTTTCCCCGGTAGCAAAACACTTCATCATTATATAATTATCACGATGATTTATAATCTTCAATTATTTAAACTTAAGACTAACTAATAAGCTTAAGGTCGATTCACACATATCAGTCAATTTACCGGCACAGTTCAGTATCAGTGGTACAGTGTTGCGAATAGTTGCGATTCACACATATCAGTATGCTGAGTGTGAGTTTTGTCGTAAACATGACGCGTTCTACGGCGAGCGTGTAAGCATGTAATTTGTTTGAAGGCAGTACAGTTCAAAAACGCGCCGCTAGTGGCGCTGTACATATCTTCGTACAAATTACATGCTTACGCGCTCGCCGTAGAGCGGGTCATGTTTACGACAAAACTCACACTCAGCATACAGTACTCAGTCAGTGAATACGTGCCCGTCGTCAGGTGTCGTGATTGTTGCTATGGGTTTGTTCAATACTACGGAGATAGCAATGATAGCTATTGTTCTAGCCTCAGCCTCAAGTAGAAAAGAGAAAATGAGTGCAAGCAAGGCAAGAGAGACAGAAGGAGAATTTATGACACTGACAAATTTATAATTATACAAAGAATCATTCCACAAATTTTATTTTGACGGCATTGACACGTAGAGCATGTCTCGTCACGGACACTGACAAGTGCGGAAATGCGTTCGTAGAGAATGTATGAAAGAATATTTTTTACTGTGCCGGTACGGTGCCGGAACTGTGACGGAGCGGTGGCTTGACTGATATGTGTGAATCGGTCTTTAAGTGGGCACACCTTTCAGCGGTTTTGAACTCCAGGCCAAAAATGGGGGGTGTTATTTGTAATGGGGGACGTTTATGTCTGAGTAGTTGTGTGTACCTGTACCAGTATATGACATCAGAATAAAAAACCCTATGGTGGCCTTTTTCTTAAAATTTAGAAAATGTTAAATATCTCGAAAACTGTGGCAATTTCACTGAACACAGATTTTGTGTATTTGGTTAGTAGTGACCCCCCGCCCGCCAGTGATGTATTATCCACACTTTACTGAACATCCTGTAGATACTAGTGGAACTGTCTTTGAACTTTGAATAAGTATATTTAGTTAAAATACAGTTACCCATAGAACATATTTTTTCGGTGTCCGAAACTTTCTGAGTGCCCCACATAGATGCGAGAGAAAGGAGTTGATGTTGAGATGACATGATAGAGTGAAGTGGCGAAAAGTAACTTGCTGTACCGACTGTACCGACCCCACCTCGTGGGATAAGAGCAAGATGATGATGATGACCACTATTCCCAACTCATTTAACTGATATTATTATAGCGACTGCTGGGAGACGCGAACCATGGTGATTCCAGCTGGCTGCGAGTGCATGTGGCCCGTGCACAGGCTTGGCGACATGAAACTTCATCTGTAACACTTCTGGAAGATCATCTACAGCTTCCCATGGCGAACAGCTTTTGCTTCTTGGTCTCCTCCGCTGGCTCTTTACCAACGCCTATTGACGTGCTAGTTTTTATATTATATAAGATAAGGATTAAGAAATAACTATCCCCATCAGTACCTTAGTATGTTTGTAAAGTTTTTTTACGCGCTCGGAAGTTAGCATTACAATTCTGTAGGGAAATAAACTGCTAACTCGATGCCAACAGGTAGCGCGATACCTAAACATTGAAAGAAAGAAAGCACAAATGTCCTAAGGGAGCTAATTTTGAAGGCATGATCTCTGCAAGATGGCGTAGAAAACGCAAAGAAACTGCTATGTAATCAACGTTGAACTTGACACTGTGACACAAGTGACACTTGAACTACTGATCAATTGTCACATTAGCGTCGCAGCAATGTGTGCGAAAAAATTCAAAGGCATTCAAGCCGGAGCTAATATTTAGGTTGATTTTGAACCTTATGTCAAATGCCATAATGCTCCTCTCAATTCTAAGACCCGGTCCACTCCATAGTACCTACGATCATGGCCGTATATAGCAATCCCATACAATGTGTCAAAAATGGACAAGCTAGGGGTAAGGGGTACCTGTTATTTAATAAAGATTCGATCATCTTTATATGTGGTAAGTAGTTTTAAGTGCGCTTTCCACATAATTAAATAAGAATAGTCATAATGGCAGGATGCCTACGCACCAAGATTCGGATGCTTCATTGTACCTACTCAGCCTGTACAATTTAGAAGGTAAGCAAACGCATCGCCACAATCTCATGGCCGATCTTTCAAAATTAATTTCAATTTTGGGCTGTGAGACTTTTTACTGTTTTTTTTATTATTTAAGGAAAAACAGTTTTATTGTAACTGTTCTCTCAACCTTCACTGAACTAAATATTCCTTTTGTGTTCAAAGACTGTAATGCGTTGCCCAATTGTGTGATTTCACTGAAAAAATTGTGAACACAGTTTGATTCCCATTATATTTTATAAAATTTGCATTAAGTAGGTAGCTATACCTACTTGTGAACTTAATTTAATTTTGGGTCATGGGGCTAGTGATTTCTTAAGCCGTAATATTGTAATAACGTGGCTGTATTATTTTGTAGTTATTATCTAAGTATTGTTATTGAAAGCAAAAAAATGTTACTGCGCAAGATGGCTTACCGGGGTGACTACAATTTCATTAGAAATACTGTGATGTAGTTTTACTCGTCACATTTATCAACCTTCAATATGGGACCAACTCCAGAATTGCGAAAAAAGCATATAATCGGCTCGGATCGGCTAAGTAAGTTCGTATAGGCCGAGTGGCTAGCCCTGGTGTCAGAGTATTTAGGTCGCCTGAAGGCCTCTGACATGGCTAAACGGTTAAAAGACATTACCGTGACATCTGAGCCACGGTACCGCTCAGCTGGAAAATGCCACCCGCGACCACCCATCCATATACTGACCGTGCGGACCGTTGCTTAATTTCGGATCGGCTTTTGCATACATTACGTCGGAAGAAAACTATAATTTTGTTTGAAACCGATTTTTTTTTGAGTCCGAGGTAGGCCCCATAGTAAAATATAGTTGTAAAAATGAGTACGACTAACAAGGTCAAACAAGTTATTTCAATGTTGGTTCCATAATAAAAGTTGATCAAAATGTCGAGTACCTACGTAATATCTTAAACATTGTCTAGAAGAAATTCACCCTGACACCATCTTTCTTAAGCAGTTGGGTAAAAAAGGTATACGACACTACCTTGTCATTAGTGTAAAATATAATATGTAATTTAGACATGACTTGTAATGTGTAAATGGTTTAAGGGTTAGAATAAATGTAATCTAATATATACTCGTACCTACCTATTACGTGCTCGTATTGCCTGAACATATGGTGGACACCTTTTAAGAAAATAAAAACATTTTTGCCAAATACATACATGCTTTTAAAAAACTTACTGTAAAGGACACGTCCAAAAAATATATGGAGGCTGGTATAATAATAATTAAAAAATCTTATTCTGTGTCCCAAATCCCTATGTTTGTCAATAAATACCTATTAAATTTGTTAAATTGCCACTAAGACATTTTAATAAGTATTGTACCCTATACACAATAATAACCAGCGCGGGTGAAACCGTGGGGCGCAGCTAGTTAATTTTGTATTTCTTTGGACAAATAAATAAATTTGAGTTTTGATTATTTCTGGTAACTCTGATTAAGCAATCTTGAAATAGTTAAAATAAAAGCATAATATTTATCAATTAGACCCAATATTTCATGATTTTTTTGAAAAATTGCTCTAACTGGATGCACCCACTTTTTATGAATTCTATAATTTTAGCAAAATCTATATTAATAAAAGGCTTCGGCGTGAGTGACTGACTGACAGATGGTCTACAGCCCAAACCGCTTAACCTGTTTACTTGAAACTTGAAACATAGACGTGTTGTACAACGTAATGGCGCACTGAAAACGGATTTTTGGAAATTCGTTCTCTAAAGGGGTAAATTGCATGAAACTTTTTATTCCCTGGGCCGTTTTTCTATCAGGTAGTAAAATTTGGAAAATAGGTTATTTCTGACCTCGCGGTCTCTTGGGTCGGGGCCCCCTCGGGTCGGGGACCCGTGGCATTTTTCCAGCCCTGCCACCCTATAGTTACGCCACTGCAGGTTGCCTCACAATGTTTTCCTTCACCGAAAAGCCAGTGGTGTGAAATTCCGTACATAAGTTCTAAAGAAACTCATTGGTAGAGGATCGGCATTTGAACCCACGACCTCACGATTGCAAGGCGGGTGTAACTGCCACTAGACCACCAAGCGAACCCGTGGTGTCGTATAGAGTATAAAAATTTAAGTAATATCGAGGTACAACCCTCTTAATAATAATTATTACAGATACTTTAAGTTTAACGGGCAACTGCACCTATGTAATTACATAATTCTGTAAATTTACATAACAATAATCATATTATGTAAATTTTAACTGTCAGTTTCAAATAAAATTAGTCAACGTAATATCTTAGTTTGACCTTGTATTAATTTGTATTTCGTTAACTTATGTACCAAATTGCTATGGAGACAAAATTATTTACTCTTGATACATTATTATTTATCGCAGCTATCTTTATGTAACTTAGATTCAGATGATTGCACCTAAAAAATATCAGTATCATTATCAGCCGTAGGGCCTCCACTGTTAGACATAGGTCTCCCCAATAGGTTCCTAAATGAGCTGCACGACCTTATCCTACCATCCCCTTTTTACTTCAGGACAAGTAGGAAGACGCCACATTACCACCCCTACACTGTCGATTTTCCTTCGATATGTACGAAGCGGTTTGACTCAACTTTTTTGATTCGTACCGTCAGGGAAGGAAACAATCTTCCTGCTTTCCTGTTTCCTAAGTGATATAGGTATTCTAAAGCTTTCAAGGTCAGATTGAATAGGTATCTTCTAGTTCTAGGCGTGCTTCATCTTCGACCACAACGTCGCTTACCATTAAGCGAAATGGTAGTCAAGCGCGGACTTATTCGCGATAAAAAAAGAAAATAATCTGCCAAGTACGAGTCGGACTCGCGCACGAAGGGTTCCGTACTGTATTGGATATTTATTTTATTTTAATTTAATTATTTACTACTAAAGAAAGCATGCAGTTAAATATTATGTGAATAATTCAAGCATCTACATACCTGTTACCTTTATTGATATCGAGCCAAAAACGGCAAAAAATTTAGATTTGTTGTATGAGAGCCCCCCTTAAATATTATTTTTAATGTATGTTTATTATTTGCTGTTATAGCGGCAACAAAAAGACGTCATTTTTGAAAATTTCAGCTTTCTAGCCATAGCGGTTCTTGAGATACAGCCTGAAAACAGAAAGACAGACGGACAGCGGAGTCTTAGTGATAGGGTCCGTTTTTACCCTTTGGGTACGGAACCCTAAAAAATTACGTTACGTAGCAGCTTGTTCCAGTACGTTCCTGCGGTTCTAAGTGAGATTATGTATGAAAACGTGCGCGTAAAACGCTCTATCGTGCTATTTGTTTTTAAGAAATTATTTATTATTCAAATGACATACTTAATTTCGGTTTATATTTCATTTATCGTAATTTTACTTAAAATAACATTTCTCCAAATTAAATTTACGGAAATTAAAAAAAACCTACTTGAAGCATTTACGTTACATTTTATCGATAGAGAATAAGGCCTCTGCTAGTTTAGACATCGAAAGAAACTCTTTTCGACGTGTGAAAAAGTGACAGATATATACTTTACCACAACTCTGTCTCGTTCTGACATGTCGAAAGAATTATTTCGTGGTGCGTTTACTAGCCCGGCTGCTCATATTGTGGGTGGACGTCCTAAAAGAAATTGTGACCGTCCGTTCGTCGCTTTGTGTAAAGCCATAATTATACCATCTCTATTTGGATGCAAGCCTCTTCCAAACCGTCATATTGAAATGTTAATGATGAAGGCAGATGGTAATAATTTCTAACAAATACTCTGGTGGGTGATTCTGTATGAAAACAAGCACGTAACGCGCTCTAATATGTTATTAAGAAATTCGTGTGAAAAATATTAATTTTTCAAAAACCATAACATAAACTCGGTTTATAATTTATTTCAAAGTTATTTTCTATTTATCAAACGTTTCTCCAAACGAGATTTACGGAAATAAAAAAAAATACCTACAGAGTTACGTTACGTTTTGTCGATAGAGAATCAGGCTCCTGTTCCCAAATTTCGTGTGGGGTGGTCAACCAACCGTCTAGTAACTTCATCTAATAATAAAGTGTATTTTTTTCTCCAGTGTGACATGTAAGCCTAGCAACGTTATCTGAGCGTCTGGTGGACGCGACGCGTGACCAAAATGCTGGTGTTTATTTGGCTCAACGCATAAGCATTGCCATTCAGCGTGGCAATGCAGCCAGCACGCTGGGCACGCTGCCAACTGGCAGTGGGCTTGAACATTTGGATTATCTTTAGACCTTCAAGGATCTGAGTATGATCCAATGTTTTTTATGTAGTAGTAGTGTAGGTAGTTTTAGCATATAAAGTAGTATTGTATTTTGTTGTAGTTAATAAAGATAAAAAAAAATACTAATATGTATTACAAACTCGAAAATGAGTTTGTTGGTTTGTTTGTTACGCTTTCACGCATCAACAGAGCAACATATCGTCTTGATTTTTGGCATCGATAAATAGGTCGGTTCAAAGGTCGGAGAGTGTCATAGGCTACTATGATTTTTGGAAAGGGGCAGCCACGGGCAAATATAAAAACATTTTTCTTTTTAAAAAAAGCCTTGATTGATCGTCACCTCAAATTGTTGACAACTCTAAAGAAGGCGTTTGTTTGTAGAAGAGCTCATGGAATTTAGTAAATTAATTAAACTAAAATCTACCTACTACTAAAAAAATACATGCAGACTCCACTAAAACCGAGCGGAGCGAAAATTAGCATAGCTAGGTAGAGCACGCCGGTACGCCTAGGTAGAGGTAAGCCGTGGTGGTCTAGAGGTAGTGACGCCCGCCTTACAATCGTGAGGTCGTGGGTTCAATCCCAGTCCCGTACCAATGAGTTCTTTGGAATTTATGGACGGAATTTCACACCACTGGCTTTTCGGTGAAGGAAAACATCGTGAGGCAACCTGCATATATGTCCGTAGAAGAAATTCGATGGCGTATGTGAATCCACCAACCCGCACTGGGCCAGCGTGGTGGATATGGCCCAATCACCCTTCGTGGGTAGGCCTACGTCCTGCAGTGGACTATTAAAAAGGCTGATACAGTACAGTACAGTACAGGTAGAGCACGTGTAGTAAGGTCTACTATGCACCCTTTGCTGAAATTCCATATTTGTTTAGCATAGAGAAAACAAATCTCCGTTTCGCTTTCATGTTTGTTTCGGTTTGCTTACCATCCATCAGCGGTAAGACGTCCACTACTGGACATAGGCCTCCTGTATAGATTTTCAATAAGGCCGGTTGGAAGCTACCTGCATCCAGCGCGATCCTGCGATCTTAATTATTGTGTTTTGCTTCTAGCTAAAGAGATGTTAACATTTGGGCAATGGACTATCGTACCACAACAGCGGGGCAATTCTGTTAGCCGATCTCTTTACGAAAGTGATACGTTCTTGAACCTCTTTCGTTTTTCTGACAATTCCGATAGCTCAAAACTGTCAGAAAAACGAGACAAGTTCAAGAACGTGTCACCTTAGTAACGAAATCGGTTGTCAGAATTGGGGGGCTGGTCTCTTCGCCCAGCTTCGCTCCGCGCCACTTTGTTAATATTCTTTTTAGCAAGCTTACTAAAAACTTGTTTCAATTCACTGCAAGAAATAAAAGAGTTTTTATTTCTTTACAATTAAGTAATCACTTCAATTACATAAGTACCTATATAGTCAATGGAAAGACGCTGGCGAATTCGAAATAATAAAATGAAGGTGTTTTACACATGTCGTACATAAGAACGTAGAACGTAAACATCCAAGGAAGGTTTAAAAAAAGCAAGCGTGGAGGCTGTGTCGGTGACGGAGACAGTCAGTCAGCCGCGAGAGGCGCTCTTGGTTGGTCGCTACCATCCGTCAAACTTTCAAGTTGAGCTACGTAAGACGCACGCAGCGAGAGCAAAGTAAGTCGTCTATAATCGATTTATTTATGTAACACTTTCCTTACAAGGTACCACTTATGAGCGATTGACACAAAAAATTACGCCTTCAAAATATGATTAGCTACAAAAACAGTATTCAAACGTATTATTGAGATCGGCTTTAATGGATTTACTTAGAAAGAAATCACCTACTCTTTCGTGTTTTTTGTAGAAGCGTAGAAAATGCCATTGAAATGAGTCTAGGTTTTAAAATGTCTAACAATTTTTATTTACGAAAAAATTCTAACATTGCTTACCTAATTATATTCTTTTCGAAGATTCACAATAAATATAATAATGAATAATAATTATATTAAATACTATAATAACAATGCATCTGCTTTAAACGATTAATTATGAATTATTTAACTTTAGATATTAAAATATGATCAGGAATTTGCCTATATTTATTCTTTTAATTTTGGGTTACAAAATACCTGATTGTTTTCTTTTTGTGTGTTTTATATTTATGAAATGGTCTATGAGTGTTTTTCTGATCGAATTATGAAAATTTGTGAATATTATGATTAGGGTCCATGGTTCTGTAGAGCTGTTGTAAATTTACTTTAATAGATTTTCTTCATAACTAACCGTCTTACCACAAAAGTTATACGCACGCTTTAGACAATGTTTAACAGTACAAATTACACGGTTAAACAGTGTTTAAAGCGTGTGTTAATCTTTTGTGGTAAGGCGGTAGGAGTGTATAATATACCTAACTGACCTTCTTATTAAGATATTCGACCATTCGTGCGTTGTAAATATAATTTATGTGCCCACTTTTTTATGCCCTCTTACATTAGTTTGCATAAACAAACAAGACTTTAGAAGTAGGCTGTATTGCATTAATGTTATTTCTACATACTTACGAATTTTTATAGAAGTTATTCATATGGTTAGGCCATTGATCTCTATGCCAAAGGCTGTTATTTAAACGACTCAGGATATTTTTTTCTTTAACCGTTTTTAATCGGGGTTATGGAAAAATATGGGTGTTTTTGCAATGTAACGGTAAAGTTTGTCGTAAAAACGCAATTTCAAACTGATTTTAACATTTTAGCAAGATAAAAATAGTTTCTCTTCATTTGTGTAATGTTTAAACGACTTCCAAAAAGGAGGAGATTCTATATTTGTTTGTATGTATTTTATTTTTGTGTATGCTCATCGATATTTTTTGAGCTTTACCGTGGCTTGGATGACACGTTAAATTGTAGGCCCCGGTTGTTTTAACTGTTTAGCCATGTCAGAGGCCTTCAGGCGGCCTAAAAACTCTGATACCAGAGCTAGCCACCGGCCTATACGAACTTACTTACTTTATCGATATTTTAGCCAATTCTGAACATATTAAAAAAAAATTTTTTTAGTTCAAAGGATATACTTACACCGGAGATGGTTCCAGTAAAATTTTATCGCAATTTGTTAAGCCGTTTTTGAAAAATCTACTTTAATGTAAAAAAAATTAGTTACCTATCTGACATAAAGTTCTCAACTAGAATTCGAAACCAAACCAAGTTCATTCACTTGCACCCAAAAAAAAACTTTTGAATCATTTTATACGGTTCAGTAAACAAAGCTCTCGGTAAAAGCCATTAGAGTACAATAGATAGTAAATTATATTTTCCTGTCTCCAGATTAGCTTTTGATATGTTTTTGATTGGTTTAGGTAACAAGGCGTTTTCCAGTGTTATATCACGCTGCCTGCGATTTTGTCACCTTTGCCAGTTATTCAACTATACCCAGTAGTGTGCAAACATTACTGCGTTCCACGTTGAAGAGCAATATTTCCATAGAATATTTTATTCAAAAATAAAGGAAAAAAAAAACTAATATTTTTTGATTAGCTTTAGCTCGCGCCTTCGACAGCGTCATACGAGTATTTTGATTATTTTTCTATCCCATAGGACACTGATTATTCAAAAATTGGCCAAGAACGTGTTGGACTCGCGCATGAAAGGTTCCGTACCGTATGAGAGCCCCTCGGCAAAAAAATCACGTTTGTTGAGTGGGAGCCCTCCTTAAATATTTATATTATTCGGTTTTTAGTACTTGTTGTTTTAGCGGCAATTGAAATACATTATCTGTGAAAATTTCAACTCTCTAGCTATTACGGTTCATGAGATACAGCCTGGTTATAGACAGACAGACGGACAGCGGAGTCTTAGTAATAGGGTCCCGTTCTTACTCTTTGGGTACGGAACACTAAAAAGTTCTTTTTAACTTATTTCGATGAAGTTTAAATGTCACCACCAGTGAAACACAATCTAATAAACAAAAAAACATCAAAATCGGTTCATAATTAGCATAAAATATACGTATACAAAAAACATCTAGTCAAATTGATAACCTCCTTGTTAGAAGTCGGTTAAAAATAACTTTTATGATTAAAAAGTTAGTAGGTGTACGCTGGGTGGCTAGCCCTGGTGTCAGGTTTTTAGGCCGCCTGAAGGCCTCTGACATGGCTAAACGGTTAAAACAACTGGGACCCACAATTTAACGTGTAATACGAGCCACGGTAGCGCTCGAATTCACCGAAATTAAACAACGATCCGCACGGTCAGTATTCGGATGGGTGACCGCGGGTCGCATTTTCCAACTTTTATAATGACATGTTATGACATCCCTTTCGTACTAACATAGATTTTCAATGTACCTGCATGTACTTGGTCGTTGAAGTTTGCATACGTCCTAGCGAGCTATCGATTCGAAAATTAAGCCCCTGGTATTTAAATATAACAATAATTAAAAAATTAGTTTAGAGAAAAGTTATCCAATAAAAAAAACTAAGTAGGCAAGTAACTAGCTTCCTTTTTTATTGCTTAATTTTTCCGGTAAATTTTACGGTACAAGGCGTGAAGATGAATTTCAGAGAAAAATTGGAAATTATTTTTATGTACCTACCTAATAAAATGAGCCCACTGATAATACTTTTTAGTTAAAATTTTCATAAGTAAATATGGATAAGCCTCATTCATTTATTATTTACGAGTTATTAGTATTGACGTCAGTAAGTACGTGTTTTTTAAAATTTGAATTAACAACTAAGGTTTTTTTTTGTATACCTGTTACTTTAAAATGTTATCAGTTATGTGTTTGTATATGTATTCAGGGTGTTTCAAAATTATTAATTATTATGGCCAACCCAAGAAATGGTGAAAAGAAAAAAGGTGTTTTATACATAACTAGCGACCCGCCCCGGCTTCGCACAGGTGTATTATACATATAAACCTTCCTCTTGAATCACTCTATCCATTAAAAAAAACCGCATCAAAATCCGTTGCGTAGTTTTAAAGATTTAAGCATACAGACAAACAAACAGACAAAAATAGCGACTTTATTTTATACTATGTAAGGAAGTAGTAGATAAACGAGTAATAATGTAATGGCAAGAATCATCCCGTATCCTACGAACATAAGCTAATTGTTTTATTTACAGGGCAAGTGCCTTTATTGACTACCACTAAATACAAGATATACATAATCTAAAACTACATTAACTACTACTACTACATAACAAGCAATTGGATCTAATTGTTTATTATCATGTTCATAATTATTATTAATACATTTCTTAATAAGTAGGTAGAGTTCATAAGTAGAGAAGAGATTGTAACGAAATAAACCATAAGATTTGGGTATTAGTTTTCTTAATTTATAAGACTTAAGATAAGTGAGCTTCAGACAGGATTGGGTTATCTGCAGGTTGTAGCTAACTTCACATCCACCAAGAAGTTAAATTCTGCCTGTACTAGTTGTTCTAATAATCGGCCAAGTACGAGTCGGACTCGCGCACGTAGGGTTCGGTACTGTATGGGAGCCCCCCTTAAATATTTATTTTATTTTATTATTTAAGTGAATATACAACTAAATAATCTGTGAAAATTTCAAGCATCTACCTGTTATCATTATATACATCAAGCGAAAAATGGCTAAAAATCTGGTTTGTTGGATGGGAGCCCCCCTTATTTATTTATTTTACTAGTTTTTAGTATTTGTTGTTATAGAGGCAACAGAAATACATAATCAGTGAAAAAAAACAGCATTCTAGCTATAACGGTTCATGAGATACAGCCTGGTGACAGACAGACGGACAGACAGACAGCGGAGTCTTAGTAATAGGGTCCCGTTTTTACCCTTTGGGTACGGAACCCTAAAGATGGCAGTTCCTCCTCCCCGCCTCCCCTTACCCCCATAGCTAATACACAGGCAAAACAAATGTCAAAAAATAGATCATATATTTTCGACATAATGCACTATACTCGTATTACTTAGTTACATACTGCGTGAAAAAAAACAGACACAGGAGAGTACCAACCAATAATAGCGTTTTTATAACATTAGTAGAGACTTGTCCTTTACAACTATTATTCAAAACCTTAGTGAGTATTAATGAGTAATTTTAAGGCGCGGTCTCACTGACGTTACCATCTTTTGCACACTCTTGAACATTGAACTAATACTCTCATTGCTCTTGTACTCAACACCAATAATTATCTCGGCTGAGACGGACGTATGGTGCCGAAACGTGGACGCTCACCAAGGAAACCATACACAAAATGCGAGTCGCACAACGAGCCAAGGAGCGTGCAATGCTAGGCATCACGTTACGTGACCGAATTCGGAATACGGAGATCCGCAGGAGCATTAAGATGGCCGATATCGGATCCCGTATAATCAATCTCAAGTGGCGTTGGGCAGGACATTTGGCTAGACATGATGATGGCAGGTGGAGCAGGTCTCTGACTGAATGGTGGCCCCGTGACGGCAAGCACAGTCCCGGTAGACCCATACAACGGTGGCGTGATGACATCCAAAAGTTTTGCGTCATCACCTGGATGAGACTGGCACAGGACAGGGATTATTGGCGTAAAGGGGAGGAGGCTTATGCCCTGCAGTGGGCCGAAATAAGCTGATGATGATGATGAGACGGGCTGCCTGAAACTCACCTACCGTTGGACTTTCTACAAACATTTTAACAAAAGAGATAATGCAAAAATATTTTGAGTTTAGGCCATCACCTTGTACAGTATTTATTTATTTGCTTTATTTGTTTTGGAAAATGATCTTCTTATTATTTTCTTTATTAACAGTCTCCATTTAGAGGAATTCCATATTTACGATCTTATTGTCGTTAGACATTGCTCGTAAAATAATTATGGCAGCGTGAAGGCAGCCTTGAACAAAAATCCAATTAGAAAAAACGAAATTCCATAACAATTAAGCATTAAATACCGTTGTTTTTCTGTGAATTTGTTTACCATATTTCAACGCTTTTTTGGGCTACTGTACAAAGTCAGGACCGACTTTGCAAGATCTTCTTTTAACACGTCTTCCGGTGGAACCGCGCCTTAAAAGGCAACGATAGTTTAAAAATTATCGTCGTCGAAACAATTGAAACTTAAAAGACATGTAGACATGAAAGTCACGTCAATGTCAATCTACCGAAAAGACGTCTTAACGTCGTGTATGTGTTAATTATGTAATAGGTCGCGATGTTAAACATGTATTTTAATAGTCCACTGCAGAACGTAGGCCTACCCACGAAGGGTGGTTGGGCCATATCCACCACGCTGGGCCAGTGCGGGTTGGTGGATTCACATACGCCATCGAATTTCTTCTACGGACGTATGCAGGTTGCCTCGCTGTGTTTTTCTTCACCGAAAAGCCAGTGGTGTGAAATTCCGTACATAAATTCCAAAGAACTCATTGGTACGGGACCCGGATTTGAACCTCACGATTGTCACTAACTCTAGACCATCACGGTGATGTCAAACGTAAAGCCTAGTTCCTACAATTTTAAATCGTTAAAGATTCTGTGTTCAGGGTTGGATTTAGGGAAGGGCATCCGGGACGACAACCCTGCGTGCCTCCTCAATAGAGGGGCCCCACAATAGAGACTCCAAAAAAAAAAACTTTCAGATTCCGTCGAGTAAAAACTAGTAAATTTTGACAATAACCATTAATCTTAAATAGTTCACTCCAATCAGACAATTAGTAAATTATCAACATTCCAAATCGTCCCGATAAGTACGTAGAATTTACTTTACATCTTGAGGGAGTACTCCTTTATTGTGGCCATGGGGCTGGTACTTTTTTTTTTAATATTAGGGGACATCTTACACACGGTCTCTGACACCAAACTAAGCAAAACTTGTCATATGGCTGCCAGAGACTGATATACTACATATACATATTTTTTAAATGCATACTTATATAGATAATATCTAAATTAACACCCAGACACAGAGCAAACACCTACATCACATAAATTCTTGCCCTGGGTGGGAATCGAACCCACGCCTCTTTGATCCAGGAGTCAGGGTCACTAACGTCAGTCTTTGGTGCTCCGAAGCCTCCAGGGGGTTTATTTTTAATTTTTGGATGTCTCGGAAGTATACGGAACTTGTATGGAGACGGCTAACACGTATACGGAACTTGAAAATCCATATAATTGGTCAAAGTTCCGTATATACGGTATACGTCCGAGCCGTTCGAAAGTCATAAATAATGCCCCAGACCTCTAAATCCGGTCGGTATTGTGATAATAGTAATACAAATTATCAATTCGAAATCGACCAAACGAATCAAACAGCTATTTTTAGGATTCCGTACCCAAAGGGTAAAAACGGGACCCTATTACTAAGACTCCGCTGTCCGTCTGTCTGTCTGTCTACAGGCATTATCTCATAAACTGTAATAGCTAAAAACAGAATAAAGTTAATAATTTAGGGGGGCTCCCATACAACAAACCTGAAATTTTAACCGTTTTTCGCTCGATATTAATAATGGTAACAGGTAGATGCTTGAAATATTCACAGAATGTTTAGTTGTATATTCACTTCAATAGTAAATAATAAAATTAAAATGAAATAAATATTTAAGGGGGGCTCCCATACAGTATGGAACCCTCCGTGCGCTAGTCCGACTCGTACTTGGCCGATTATTTATTTTTCATATACCGGGTTGGCACACAGTAAACGTATAATGATGATCTGAATCACCTCCTTTCAGCATAGTACGCCAGTTCTGGATAACCCTGTAGGTATATCCGATAGGATAGTGATGTTTGATATTCAAACCCAGAATAACAGATAACATATCTCAATTTCTTAGTTGGTTGCCGTAACAACTTAACAGCTAACCGTCTTACCACAATAGTTTTACGCACGCTTTAGACAATGTTTAACAGTACAAATTACACGGTTAAACAATGTTTTAATATTTTGTTGTAAAGCGGTATATGTTTCTACTTTTCGCTAAATTGACGTTGATGTGACTTATGTGCAATACCCATAAACATAAAAATGTGTACGTGCAATGCGAACGTCGTCAGTGCTTCTGCGAATGTATTTCCTTTTCTTTTCTTTTCTTTTGTATTTTGTTATATATTCTTATGTGTAAATTGTAAGATGAACAAAAAAGGTAGGTATTTACTGTAATGCCCCTCCGCCCGTTTTCTTAATCAATTAGAAGTTAAAAAAAATACAGGCTAAATCAAACTTTATGGCGGCTGTGATCTTAGCTATAATCTGCGCATATCCCCTCTCTTGCCCTACCACTCGCCCCGTGGTCACAGCCGCCAAGATGTTTGGTTCGGCCTGTAACAAGGTGTTGCTTTTTGAAACCGCAGGGAGTTTCAAATCTGTAAATACTTAATAAACTCATCATTATGAAGAATTTTTACTATAGAAGCAAAACTGGAAAAGAAAAATCAGCTGTTCCATACAAGAAGTTAATTGACTCTTTAGATAAAATGTTTAAAACAGCTGATTTCTTTTTTGACCTCCGATGCAAAAACAACTAGTTGTTATAAGTTTCACGTGTATGTCTGTATGTGTGTATGTGTCTTTGGGTGTGTGTGTGTGTGTGTGTGTGTGTGTGTGTGTGTTTGTGTGTTCCATCGTAGATCCAGAACAGATAAAGGAAAATTGATTTAGTTTTTTTCATTTGAAAGGTGAATTAGTTGGGATTGTTCTTAACTATGTTTCATCAAAATCGTTTTCGTTTAACTATGTTTTTTGGCTACGTTAGGAATCGTATTGCGTTGGGGGCTATCAATATTTTAATTTAAACTTATCGCGATTACTATACGTCTCAACAGTCCTTGCCATTTGTAAAGCGATGCCCTGTATAAGCTAACATAGTTATGTAGGTATCTGCGAAGAAAGTACATAACTGAGTAGTATATAATTTTTTTTTTGTTATCATCACCAATTAATTATAGATCTAACACTCTTCAGCCCGGTACCGAATGGTCTTTGAACACCCATTTTGTTTCGAAATGAATTGGTACCGTTACTCAACCGATTAAGGTGTAGTGTGATAATTATAGACTAAGTTAAAAATAATTCTGAAAAAGTAGACGAGTGCGTTGTGTGCTACAACTTTTAGAAATTTAACTTTGGAGATAAGACTACATCACAAATATATTTTTTCGCCCACTAAATCCTACTAATATTATAAACGCGAAAGTTTGTGAGCATGAATGAATGTTTGTTACTCTATTTGTACTCGTTTCAATTTTGTACACGTTAATTATGTATTTTCTTGATTGAATGACGATACCTTTTGTTGGCGGTACTATGTATTATTATACAGATTTTGTATTTTTAATTGGTTATAGTATTAAGCTCGATATGTCAATAAAATGATTCTGATTCTCTTTCACGCAAAAACTACGAAACGGATTTAGATGAAACTTTGCAATTTTAATGATTATACATCAGAATAACACATAGGCTATAATTTATTAAGATATTGCGTGGAACGAAGATCGTCGGGTCAGCTAGTAAATACATAATATATAGATGTATAGACAGGATAAGAAAATTTGATAACATTTTGTATTTTTTAACCGACTTCCAAAGAGGAGGAGGTTCTATGTTCGTATGTATGAATCTTTTTTTTGTGTATGGTCATCAATAATTTTGCCAATTGTGAACCGAATCGAAAAATTCTTTTTTAGTTCGAAAGGGTATACTCCCGAGGTGGTTCGATTTAAATTTTACAGAAATCGGCAGAGCCGTTTTTGATAAATCAACAATAATGTAAACAATTCGAGCGAAATATCAGAATTTTGTACAAGATGAACATCGATAATTTCGCCAATTGCGAACCGAATCGAAAAATTATTTTTTAGTTCGAAAGGGTATGCTCCCAAGGTTCCATTTAAATTTTACAGAAATCGGCTGAACCGGTTTTGATAAATCAACAAAAATGTAAAGAATTCGAGCAAAATATTCAAATTTTGTACACGATGGAAGGTGCTTTTACCATTTTTGCGAAAAATAATTACTACAGTAGATGTTTCATAAGTACCTATACTGTTCATCGACATGGCATTTTTTCTTACATTTCATATCAATGCTTCTGCTCAAGTTATCCTTAGTAATGTTATAAGCATCTTCTACTTGGGGCCAACCTGGAATTCGAGAAACAAATCAGCTGTTTCAGAATACATTTTGTTGGTAGAGTTGCAATTTTGTAAGGAACGGTCACGGTCACTTTAAGTAAAAGTACGAGTATCTATCCATTTTTTTAGACGCAGTACCTGTAATAGCCTTTTTAATAGTCCACTGCAGGACATAGACCTCCCACGAAGGTTGATTGACCCAGTGCGGGTTGGTGGATTCACATATGTCATCGAATTTCTTCTGCAGTCGTACGCAGGTTACCTCACGACGTCTTCCTTCACCGAAAAGCCAGTAGTGTGACATTCCGTACTTACGCTCCAAAGAAATAGTTGGTACGGGACGGGGATTTGAACTTACGAGCTCATGATTGTAAGGCGGGTGTCACTACCACTGGACCACCACGGCCTAGACTCAGTGCTGTCACGTTACTAGAATTATCTGTACATTGCAACCATTTGTACATTTCTAACGGTACCTGACTATTCAAAAGACGGTCGACCAGTCTAGGCTGTGTACGAGACATTTTTTGTTTGTATTTTTTTGTGAAATCTTCAAACGGTGCTAAAGATACCGAGCTAAATTCCTAAAACTAATACATACAAATGGGTGTGTTGGTATGTGTTTGGTGCTTACATTGTTGAAGTAGGTTTAGTGTTGTTTTTCCTAGGTTTGATTTATCGGTTTGACGGAATGTTAATAAAAATTATCATACAAAATGTTCGTCAACGCGCGGCAAAATGTATGGAGAAGCGTTTGTTTTTTGCGAATTTTTAAAGTCGTAGTACAGCAGTTGTTTGTCTAGATGTACTAGACCCGCCCTTAAAAGTTTTTGCGTTTAATACCATGACGCTGTAGGTATAGCCCTTGGTATATACCAAGTATAATTATACTTACGGAGACGACGACTGTGATATTCTAAAATGTTATTGTACTCATCAACAACATTTTCGACACAGAAAACTTCGGTAATAAAAAATCAGCCAATTACGAGTCGGACTCGTGCACGATAGGTTCCCTACCGCCCTTAATAATTTATTTTAATTATTTATTTATTTTTGCAATTACATCACAACTTAATATTCTGTGAATATTTCAAACATTATCCTGTCGCCGTTATTAATATCGAAACAAAAAATCACGTTTCTTGTGTGGCAGCATATTTATTTTGTTATAATTTAATAATTTTTTTTTGAAGTGAATATTTAACTAAATTTTAAAAACTTAAACGATTATAGTTACTTAAAAATGAGTATTCTAGTCAAAAGCAATTTATTATTTAGACCTTCAAATATCAGAGATTTTGTAATCTTGAATCCAAAACACACAATCGATAAGCAAGTTTCCCATTATCTTGTAACATTCCGTGGAAAATTCTATGGAACCATGGAAAAGTTTCGTAAAAGCTATTAATAACCTACATGGTGTAAGCCGACCAATTTATCCGTGCAGTTAACTGGGAGACCCACCACAGCATTTCTCTGACAAAACAGCTGAGATGTTGTCGAAAATTTTCGAGTAAGCATTTGGTCGGCTCGAAAGTTAAGTTGGCAAACCGAATTCTTTGGAGACCCACGGTTATAAATTCGTGAGTAAATCATTTCATTCGGCTTGGCCAACAGCTTCTTATGTTACTAATAGTTGATTTACATAATTTCTCAATATTGTTACGGTGAAAACATGCGTAGGTACCAGTTGGTTCACGCTGTCTATGGTGAGAATACTTTGGGTGGGAAATGGAAACGCACCGTTTATCCCCCGTGGCTCTACTGCTTGTCTCAAATAGTAGTGCTAAAGGAAATTACTCTCTCCCGTGGCACGCCCAATTTTCTATAGCTGCTTAGTCTATACAGTCTAATTACCCGTAAACTTGGTCATTACCTACGCGTCGCACTACTGAATTTAGAAATACGAACTTCTTTTGTAACGGGTTACAAACGCGGCCGAAAGGGAATTAACGATTCGTATCTTTATACCTATTTAAAATATAATCGGCCAATTACGAGTCGGACTCGCGCACGGAGGGTTCCGTACTGTATGGGAGCCCCCCTTAAATATTTATTTTATTTTAATTTTATTATTTATTATTGGAGATAAAATTAAATATTCTGTGAGAATTTCAAGCATCTATCTGGTACCATTATTAATATAGAGCGAAAAACGTCTAAAAATTCAGGTTTGTTGTATGGGAGCCCCCCTCAAATATTTATTTTATTTTTAGTAATTGTTGTTATAGCGGCAGCGGTTATCATGGTTTATGAGATACAGCCCGGTGACAGACAGACGGACAGACGGACATCGAAGTCTTAGTAATAGGGTCCCGTTTTTCCCTTTGGGTACGGAACCCTAAAAAAACGTATACGCAAACAGAGACAAAAGATATTAGTTTCGTCCTGTTCACACTTTAATACTTGCGCATCTCGCCCTCTCTTACTTTTGTAATTATTATTATTTAGTGCCCCGTCTAGATAATACTTAGACTATGGCTAAAATGTAACTCCTACTCGGCCTACGAGTAGCGTAGGCCCAATGATTTTATTTATACGCCCACTGCTGTGATGTTAGCTACAAGCTGCGGGTAACCCAATCCTCGCGCAGCTGTTAAGAGAGCTTCGGTCAAGATTGGATTATCCGCAGCTTGTAGCTCACATCACGGCCGCCACAAATATTGATTCGGCCTACAACATAAGTTATAGGATGTTGAAAATAGCCTTGTTGTTAAACAAGTGCGGCTGTTTGCTCGTCTCTTAGAACAGATAATAATCTATGTAATTAGCTACTGTTACAAAGTAATATAAGTACATGACTCTATCGCCACCGCACCTAAAGCCTAAGATGATTAGGCCCTTTGCACACTAGGCTACGCAAATCTTCAATACTCGACTATTTTAATTTCCAAGCGACTACCGCCATATAAATCTAATGAGGTTCGTACACTAGTCGTGTCGCCAGTCGCGCGCTACCGGTCGGATGAGATCGCTAGGTACTAGGTACGAGTACATAAGCTGGAGCGATTTCCAAGAGTAATGTTGGTTGGTGAAACAGTATTCTGGCCTATCCCTTATCGGAAGAGGCCAGAATGCTGTTAAAATAGCAAAATTATGTTTAAATAGAAGTAATAAGTGGATAATGTTATGATAGTATTATTTTTTAAGAAAGACTAATAAGGGTGGTAAATTTAATCCATTTCTAGGATGACATCCTTGAAATGGATGTCGATTTCGACATTCACGAGAAGTCCGCCAGTCCAAATGGACGTGTGGACGTATCGTGAATGGGACCCATTACGATTCAATGTTGAGTGTATACGGACCGTGCGCTACTCGATACTATAACGTAGTATGTTTACAACATTAGTAACTTGTGTGCAAAGGGTCTTACTCTGATAGGAATCCTGTCAACTAAACTTGGCCCACTCCGGAGCGGTTCAAATCCCCACGACCCCGCGGCGTATTTCTGCAGCGGAAAATTTCCATCGGCGTGAGGAAGCCGCTACTTAGTACCATTAGTACGGCCTTTTACTCGTGGTACAGCTATCTTAATTTTGTTTTAATGGGTTTTATAGTTTGTTTTATTGACCGAAGCGAGGTCTATGTGCTTCCGACTTCTGTCGGAAGTTACGAGTATTTTTGTCTACAGGTCGCATTTTTCAACGAATCTTAATATACAAATTTCATATAAGTATTAATAGTTTTAAAGTTTATATATTTTCATCCCATCTATTCGAAAAGGACGACTTGGTTCGCCTTTAAGTACACCCAAAGGTGGTGTTTTCTATAAGAAACTCTGATAGCGAGCAGTAAAGTGGAGTGTATCACTCGGGCGCAAAATATATTTTTTGCTCGGGTACTTTGAATTACTACTCCCTCCACTTCGCTCTGGATTCAAAAAAGCGCCCTCGCCGTAATTTTTTTTCTCCCTAGTATACAATCTACTATTTTTGTCCTCGGCGATTCTTGATTGGGGGTGTATTTCCTTCAAAAAAGGGGTAAATTTGCTGTTGCACTATTTATGAGCCGATTTTATAAATATTTAGCAGGATCATTTAGTATCTAAATCCTCTTATTTGTGAGTTTGAAAAAAGTCAAGTCAAACAGGTCAAAAACAAGTCGAGATATATGCCCATGAAGATTCAGTTAGAGATGTGTCGCGAGGTCTACTGTTCGGAGAACTACTAGTGTTATAATATTATAATACCTATGCATTGCCATTCAGCGTGGTAACGGTGCCAAAATACTTAACAGATTACCAACTATCAAATTAAAAATGTACAAAGTGTTTTTTTGTGTTCAATAACGATAAATTGTTCGTGCAATACCTATAGAATTTGACGTAGTATTTTTGCAGCGGAACATTTATAAAGCGCAAATGTCTACCTAATTAATAAAGCTAATTTTTTGCTTAAACTAAATGAAGGTCTCAAAGTCGAATGGTACCTACCTATTGACTTGACCAAAAAAAGAGCATTAAAGGTGATGTTAGCTCATTTTATTGAAAACCATTTTTTGTGATCACTTGATCGCAAAAACGTGTCATCATTAAATGTGCATTTACGAATATACATATAAGTAGCGTCTTAGAAAAATGATATCTATAAATAAATAAATAATAAAATAAAATATCTTTATTTCAGGCATTATAATGACCCATATGCTGATTTAAATTTGACAAACCATATAAAATAATTGGCTAAGTGCGAGTCGGACTCGCGCACGAGGGGTTCCGTACCGTATGGGAGCCCCATTCCTCTTGCGATTATTAATAGCGAGCAAAAAAACTCCTAAAAATCACGTTTGTTGTTTGTTTGTATCACCTAAATATACATCATTTTCATCAATTTTCATCGACATCTATATATACTTAATTTTTTTTTTTTTTTTAGCTCAAGTGTTTGATTTTTATTTTTTAATTTGTTTAGGTTTGTACATATAGCATAGTAGTTGTAATATGTATATAGTTAAGTTTATGAAATGTTTTATAAGTTTTGCCTGAAATAAATGATTGTATCACCTTAAATATTTATTTAATTCTATTTTTAGTATTTGTTGTTATAGCGGCAACGGAAATACATTATCTGTGAAAATTTCAGTTGCTTAGCTATCATGGTTCATGAGATATAGTCCGGTGACAGACAGACAGACAAACGGACATCGAAGTCTTAGTAATAGGGTCCCGTTTTTACCCTTTGGGTACGGAACCCTAAAAATGATATCTGTAAATAAATAAATATTAAAATAAAATATCTTTATTTCAGGCATTACAATGACCCATAAATTTGACAAAACATAAAAAAAGTGATAAATAAAATATCACAGACACGTTTGGTTCGCACTCTGGTAGTCTATGAGTAGAGTACCTAACGAAATTTTAAGAAACACAAAGTAGTTGATGCTTTCCTCGCCGACTTAGACTACGGAGACCAATTTTTAGTTACTAATGAGTGTTGATAATGTTTGTAATGTTTTAGTTACTAATGAATTTAGTTACCATGTTAGGACATGGCCGTTATACCGAATTCAATCAGTAAAGGCCGACATATCAGTCAAGATACTATTCCGTCACAGTTCCGGCACAGTACCGGCACCGTATAGTCACAGTGAAAAATATTATTTTATACATTTTCAGTGGTCAGTGTCCGTGTCAGTGCCGACACCGGCAATCATGTCTCCACAGATATCTGTAAATGAACTGTCTCACTGAGACTGACAAGTGGAGATGCGTCCATAGAAAATATGTTCATAATTATTTTTCACAAAAAATGGCAAAACCGCCTTCCATCGTGTACAAAACTCGAATATTTCGCTCAAATTGTTTACATTATTCTTGATTTATCAAGAACGGCTCAGCCGATTTCTGTAAAATTTAAATGGGACCACCTCGGGAGTATATCCTTTTGAACTAAAAAATAATTTTTCGACTCGGTTCACAATTGGCGAAATTATCGATGATCATACACAAAAAAAATACAAACACACGAACATAGAACCTCCTCCTTTTTGGAAGTTAAAAATACTCGTATTTTTCACTGTGACGGTACGGTGCCGATATGCGCCGGAACTGTGACGGAACTCGGAAACGGAATCGGTCTTAAACGTCCTAGGACAGTGCTAAATGTGAAGACTTTGTTTACGCAGAGAGTTAGAAGGCTGTTTGTTTTACATGTAGTTAGGTTCTTAAGGAATAATTGATATTGGACTGTGTCTCATCCAGGCCCGGTCTAATATAAATCATCACAATATCTATTGGAAACCCCATACAGAGTGTAAATCTATACGACATAAAACCCGATTACAGAGGCGCCATCGTAATTGTTTTAGTTAAATAGCATAGTTCTGTTTCTTTTTCACTTTAGGCATTCGATAGAGAGAACGCTTTTTACGTTGCTATTAAATTTATGCTGGCGTCTCTGTAATCGGGCTTATAGAGTTATCCTATAATATCACCGTATTTATCATTATGACTAACTTTTAATATGAAACCAAACCCTAAATCGAAAAAAGAAATTCTAAAGAAAAAGTTCATCGGCTTGCGACAAAATTATGGAAGAAGACTATGGAGCTTTTCCGAATATGCGGGGGTCGTTCCTGTAAGTTCTACTAGTAGAACAATATTTCGCTTTCAGGGCTCACAAAGTCGGGTGTTTGGTCCAATAGTAAAAGTTGGTTATAATGATGAGTACAATGATGTTCTAGAATATATCTGTTGTCTAGATTTACACCCATTATAATATAATATAACCCGGACACGGCTCAGGGGCTCTATTTTTGACCGACGAACCAAACCGGACGAGGTACTCAATTCGAAGCGAATTTTTTTTTATGTGTACGTATAACTTTTTTCGAAGTAGTCCGATTTCAATAATTCTTTTTTTATTGAAAAGAGTACACTTTGAAATTGGTCCTATTTAAATTTTATCGAAATTGGCTTAGGCGTTTTTGATAAATCAACAATAATATGAAAAACGCTACATCGATCCGTGCGAAATATTCGCGAATTCTGTACACGGGTGAAGTCGGTCATTCTATTTTTACGAAAAAATAATTATTCAAAATCGAACACCTAGGAATGTACACGGAACTTTGACAGATTGTATGGAGAATTTCTATTTCTATCTTGTTTATTTAAGTTTCGAATACTTCATATAAGTACCGTAAACGACCAAGCCATGCGATGTGTAAAAATAGGGCCTCAGGTACCGAGATGAAAGGCTTAAAATGATGATGATACTAAGTACTATGTTTTTATATAAAGTTGTTAGTATGTAATTAGAAAAGTATGACTAAGTAGCTACATATTACCACAGTAAATACAATTACTGTGATATTACTCTACTTTTTAGCCAAACCTGTAGGTAATAGACCAACTACCAGTATTTCTAGTACCTACTTATAAACATAGTTTTTTAGGTTGTTTAAAAGTTGTGTCACCTTACAAGAAGCCATTATGCAAACATCTATCTCAGTTTTATTACGTCACTATTCATATAAACATAATTTATGCAAAAATGCATGTGACAACAAAAAATATTTTTACGAATGAATAAATTAATAATAAATTAAATGGTCTAGTAATAATTCGTTTGCCATAAATAAATAAATAAATATTAGGAGACATCTTACACACGGTCTCAGACCCCAAACTAAACAAAGCTTATAATTATGGCTGCCACGCAGAGACTAACATAGGTACTACATATACATATTACGCATATTTTTAAATACATATTTATATAGATAATACCTAAATACCACCCAGACACAGAGCAAACACCTATATTCACCAAATAAATACTTGCCCTGGGTGGGAATCGAACCCACGCCTCTTTATTTCCGTTGTCAGGGTCACTTACCACTGAACCACCGAGGCTATGAATATGATTAGGTATGTACTTATATACTTTTTTAGGGTAAAAGCGGGACCATATTACTAAGACTCCGATGTCCGTCTGTCCATCTATCCGTCTGTCTGTCTGTCACCAGGCTGTATCTCATGAACCGTGATAGCTAGACAGCTGAAATTTTAACAGATGATGTATTTCTGGTTGCCGCTATAACAACTAAAAACAGAATAAAATTAATATTTAAGGGGGGCTCCCATACAACAAACGTGATTTGTAGGAGATTTTTTTGTTCGCTATTATTAATGGCAAAAGAAATGGGGCTCGGGGGGCTCCAACACGGTACGGAACCCTTCGTGCGCAAGTCCGACTCGTACTTGGCTGATTTTATTATAGTAGTATCTATTCAAAGATTGCCCCTGGCGTTTTGTCATCAACTTGTCTTTTTTTGTTTTGAACGTTTTGCATTGTAGACGATTTTACATTTGGGAGGTTTTATCAGGAAGTCATTCTTCCGCCGAAGACATTAGGCCCGATTCCAGAGTCACCACGTTAAAATTCTCTAAAGTTAGTGACTGCTTAAATTAAAGTTAATTAGTCAGAAACTGCTATTATAAAGGCACCACTTAGTTAAAAATTGAACGATGGCTAACTCTGTTTAGGTTCATCTAAAGGAAGTTCACAGATAAAAAAATGTACTTAAAAATAAAATGTAATGCCGTCTACACACCATCAAGTGACCGGCTTGACAGCGATTTAGTTCAATTTTTTAATATTATCTGTGGCTTCGTCGATTTAAAAATTAAGAAAGAGGTAGTCAGTGTTACAAGTTAATTACCACTTCCACATATTATTGCTTAAATAATTTTTATAATAGTATTTCGGGCTTCATAAATAAAAACATTTAAGCAAGTGACCTGGGGCTCTATTTTGAACTTCGAACGACTTCAACGTATACGGAACTTTCATAGATTTTATGAAGAATCCGTAGTAAAGTTCATTCTCCCTCCATACAAGCTCCCTACACGTCTGAACCGTACGAAAGTCAAAAGGGATGCCCCAGGGGCATGATTTTTAAGTTTCGTACACGACCGTATATGGAACTTGTATGAAAATGGCTAGGACGAATACGCAACATTACGGATTCTCCATACAATCTGTCAAAGTTCTGATGCGTTCGAAATTAAAAAATCGTGCCCCCGGGGCATTGTTTTTGACTTTCGTATTGGCTCGGCCGTATACGGAATTTGTATGAAGACAGCAAGGACGTAAACGTAACTTTACGGATTCTTTACACAATCTGTCGAAGTGCCGTAAGCGTAGGTACAAACCGTTCAAAGTTCAGAAATAGAGTCCCAGAAACATTATTTTTGACGTATGTAAGTATTAAACTTGTATGAAGACGGCTAGGTCATATACGCAACTTTGCGGATCTTTCGTACTATCTGTCAAAGTTAATACGTATACGTTTGAAAATCAGAAAAAGAGCCACAGACCACAGAACGCATTCAGTGCAAGTGCACAAATATGCAGCGCAAATGGTTCTTTTAGTAGAACAACTATCCGTCAATAGGATTTTAGTTTTGAGTAAAGTTTAGAGTTAATGTTGTTGTTAATCATAAGCGTATAAAATGCATACATTAATTTTAAAAAAATATTCATTTCCGCGATATAAAACTTTACCAAGATCGTTTGTATAACGTATTTCATCACATTAAAAACAAAACAACAACGTAAGACACCGGGACGAAAGTAAAGCCGGGGTTTTTTTAATTCATATTGTGGCAACACTCCCACCATTATTATATTTTACAAAACAAAATTGTTTGGTTTTTATTTCGTTTTGCTTTGCTAGGTACTTAGCTTTTAAGGTAAATAATAGTCCCAGCCAGTAAAACATAATTATAAAGGATCCAAAGGCGTTATCACACACAATAGGTATTGCTGCGGCGGACAAGAAATATGCATAAACGAATTGATCGTAATAAGATAACAAGGCTTTTTGAGCAGTTAATAAGCTAAACAGGCTGTAAATAGGTAGGTATTCGCTAATTACAGGAAAATACAGACTTCTATTGTCATCTTGTTTCCAGGAAAATAAACTTTTCTCAAAACTAAAAAAAGTTGTAAGTACCTATATAAATGTTGTTTTTATTTTCAGATCAGCAGCGGCTAAAACGTCTGCAGGTGGTCTACAGCACTTTCCAAGCTTACTACTAAAGATTACTACATTGAAAACACCAATGACGGTACTAAGACAAACCATGAGAAGTGAGCTTCAGTCAGGATCGGGCTATCTGCAGTTTGTAGCTAACATCACAGCTGACAAGATGTATGATTCGGTCTGTAAAATATTTATGTTCTAAATTAGCTACAAGCTGCACAAAACTCAAACCTTACGCAGCTGTTATGTGAGATTGTCAGGATTGGGTTTTGCACAGCTCGTAGCTAACTTCAAAGCAGCTAAAAAGTTAGATATAGCCTATAAAAGTCCTTAAACATTGTATTAATAGACCGAGACATACAACTAGGTAGCTATTATGTTCGGCTGGTACACTTATCCTAACCTAACCTAACCCAACCCTAAGCGCAGATGTGAAGTGAGCTTCAGTCAGGATCGGGCTATCCGCAGTTTGTAGCTAACATCACAGCCGACAAGTTGTATGATTCGGTCTGTAAATTGATTTAGCCTATAAAAGTCCTTAAATATTGTATAAATAGACCGAGACACACCACTAGGTAGCTGTTATGTTCGGCTGGTACACTAATCCCTACCAAGCTATGTTAGATAAGAGTTGTGGATAACCAAAATCCTCACACAGATGCTATGTGAGCTTCAGTAAGGATTGGGAGCCTGTAGCTAACATCACTGCCGCCAAGTTGTATGATTCTACTTAAGTGATGCTATAGTTTACATTTTAAGTTTTCTTACATAAATATATTATACATGATTAGTCATTACTACTATTTTTAACACATGTTCTAAATTATTAATTGTAAATAAGTGTTTTGTTACATTCTACTTATTGATATAAATATTGTAACCTGACTTGTACATAAATAAGACACAAAATAAATGAATTTGGTGTTCTTGTGATCTTTTATTGGACTGTTATTTGTTAAGCTGAAGCTTACCTACTGAATACTAATATATTTTTAGTAATTAACTACCTTTATCAAGTGATAGGTAAAATAAAGCTGATGGGTAATAAAAAGTGATTGATATTAAAAACTGCCTGGTAATTGAATGACTGTATCGAATAATTATTTTTGTATTGAATTAAATCTTTTCTTATTTCTTTCTGTAGTTTTGCTTTGCCCTGCCAAGGAAAATACAAACCACAATACAATCAATAGTCTATCATTTATTTAGCCGATATAACAATCTGTATCTTCCTCATCTTGTTATGGCTCCTGGTTGAGGTCTTGACACGATGATCAATTTAGGATGATGATTACATATTAGGGCCATTACTATACATCGAACTGGTTCACAACTTCATAGTCTTGTTTCTAAAGTTGGTCATCGAGAGGTATCTGGAAATTAATTTAATCGATAAAAATGTGTATAACTACTACATAATTATTTGAAACGTAGAGTCAGTAACAAAAATACCAAAATGTACAAAACCTGATAGCGTTCTCTACATATATGTAGAACAAACAAGCAACCAGAACATGGGTACTGAATAACAACTTATAAAATGTAAGCAATAAATAATTATCAAATTACAACTATTACCCTAGTGCAGTAATATTTCACTATTCTCATTGGTATAGGTCGAATCAAACTTGTTAGCGACTGTGAATGTAGCTGCGAGCTGTGTGAACGCAGTCCTCATGCTGCTTGTAGGCTGACTGAAGTCAGGATTGGGTTTTGCGCTCCTTGTAGCATATTTCACAGCGGCCAAGAAGTTTGAGATCCGCCCATAATGCCGGGTCCTATGTATGTTTTAGCAAATAGGGTTTTAAGTTTGTTTAAAGCACAATTCTACTGTCATAGGCAAGCTCACATAAGAATTATTAATGACATAGGCCTCCGCTAGAGATATCTAATAAGACTATATGGAAGCGGCTTACATTTAGTACAATCATGCAGTCTTGATAACATCTGTACACTTTGACATCCTACTTTGCACTTGCCGATTGTTGTGATCTTCATTTGAGAACTTGACTCTGTCAGTTGCCCAACTATGGGCCCTGCCGAGCCGACAGCTAATTCAACTTGTCAATCCGCAGAGCTATATTAATTACTTTGCTTCTTCTATGCATATCCTCATTTCTAATTGGATGTAATGGATAGCTTATTATAATTAGATAGCTACTATCAATACATTCCATCCATCCATCAGACATATGACGTCCACTGCTGGACATAGGTCTCCCCTATGGATCTCCAATAAGATCGGTTGGAACTGTTGGAAGCGGCTTGCATCTAGTGTGATCCTACGGATTAATAAATTGCATGGACAGAAATGTAACTAGGTAAATTACTTACCTAGTTAAATTTCTGTGTGTACAAATGTACTTCTTATCTTTGCTTTCCACAAAATGGTAATCCTTTCTTTGTTTCAACAAAAATGTGGTCGGTATGATGAGGTGGATTAATTTGACTCGTTAAGTCCAGCTGTTTCATTCTAGTTCTATTCTAGTAAGACAGTTTCGTCAACATTTTTGTCATCGCGAATTCACATGAAATATAACTAAAATCAATATTTATAGGAACACCATCAGCTATGTTAAATGTAACTAAATACATTTAATTGGAGAAAAACACAGCATTTCTTCTTTATAACTTACTTTTGAGCTTAATTATTTTTAACCACCATCTAATTCGGTACTGGTTAAAAACATAACCTCAATTCATTAAAATTCTTAAAGATGACGTCAGACAGCTCTAAAAGTGTGTCTCCAGAATACCAAATTCGCCTAAATCTCTAAATGTAGTTAGATTTAGTTGGTTTTCATTCATTCGATTTAAAATTTGAATGTGACAGTGACAGTGACATTTCTAAATGGTGACTCCGTAATACGATTAGGATTTTTAGCAAATTTGAGGCCTTTAGGTCGGTTAGCTAGTTAGATGGTACCGCTATAATTGGCCCTATTGTGGCAATAGACGTTTTAATTTTAATACGTTGAATTTCCATATATGTGATTTTCCCATATAGTCTGATAGTTCTAATACGGAGAGCTTTTTTGTACCAGTTTTTTTTAGTGGATTAAAACGTGAGTGTCAAGTTTTGACGATTGGCCTATGCTTAGCAGTGGGCTAATAAAGACTGATACGATGTTGGCCCATGTTTGATAAGTAGTTCTTATATATAGCTATTGCTCTTATCAAACACGCAACCTTTTAACGGTGGTTCTAGCAAGAACAATAAGACAACTATGTATATAGAAATACTAGCTGATCGTCCCGGCTTCGCCCGGGTACGATTGACTAAAGAAGTCAAATAGTAAGGATCCCGAATGTTTTAAAAATGTTATACATATTGCCTATGTTCACCGGGGATAGCGTGAAGAGCTTTCAAGCTTTCCAACAGTGAAATAATTTTTCAAATCGGTTCAGTAGTTTCGGAACCTATTCGATGCAAACACACAATCAAATCTTTCCTCTTTATAATATTAGTATAGCAGTACCTCATACTTTATTGGGTTCACTACACTTAATTACAGGATATTTTATAATACTGGATAATTTATTCATACTAAAGCTAATGTGTATAATAAAATACGCTGTACACCACACTGTACGCCATATTTTATACAGCAAAAAATATTAACTCTACCTAGTATATACATTCTCGAATCAGCAATGTTTGTTAAAAAATATCCTAATCATTTTACCATCTCCGAAAATCCTCGTCAAAAAAGCAAAATAATTGCACCAGAGCCGAAACTAGAGCTTGTAAGGTGAAGCTCTGAATATATGTTGATAAATATTTTTAATAAACTACCTGAATATCTACGAAAGGAAACGAACCACCGAAAATTCTATAAAAATCTTAAAGAAATACTTATTAAAATATGTTACTACCGTATAGAAGATTACTTGAAAGACAAAAATGTTTCTGACTCGCGGAAGTAAGCAGACGATGAGTGTTATAGTTATAAGTCTCATAAGTTCCTATTTGCTTCATAGTTTCTATGAGTTTCTCATTGTATTATAATTATACTTGCGACGCCCTTACAGGGTTGAATATGTACCTAGTGCTAAGTAAGCAAATTTTTACATATTCATAAAAATGCAAGGTTTGAAATAAAGAATAAAGAATAAAATATATTAGATAATAAAATCAAACATAAGTTAGTACCTACCCAGACAATAAAAATTGAATTTATACTTGCTATTTTAGCGCTTCGCAATAAAAACTCTTTTTAAATATTAAACCCTGAAATTGCAAAAAAGGCAGTTGTTTCATAAAAAAGTAAGTAAGGTCGAAAGATGGCTAGCCCTGGTGTCAGAGTTGTTAGACCTCTGAAGGCCTCTGACATGGCTAAGCGGTTAAAACAACCGGGACTTACAATTTAACGTGTCATCCGAGCCACGGTAGCGCTCAGTTGGAATATGCCACCCGCGGTTACCCATCCATACTGTTTCATACACTTTATCGAAATTAAATGAAAGCTTATAAAATCGTTTGATTCTAAAATATAATAATGTGCTGCTATTAAGCTGACTTTGAAACCGGTAATAATATAATATACGAAAAAGAACTTTCGTGGGATACAAAGAGAATTTAAACAGGTGCCATTTATTTCACAAAGCAGAACATAAAGATTCCTAGTGAAAATTTTAATTATTACTTCACATACTTAACCTACAGTATAAAAAATCGGAAAACAGCCATTCTTTCTTACATCGATGCCCTTTATAGATAAAGCAAGATATGAATACTGGATGCTCGATAAAATAATAGACGAAATTATAGTGTTATTGCGTTCTTTACATGCATAAGAGAGCAGGAGGCAAATAGTTTAAAACCATTTCGAAACTCAAGGCTGAACTAATAGGTGTTGGGCATTTTTATCTAGTTGCTTCACCTCCGAATCGCGGGTAACTCGAGTAGGTTGTGTAGAATGCGTGCCGAACTTTATCGCCGCTCTAAGCGTACGGCTCAGGGGCCTTATTGTGTAAGCGCTCTGACGTTCGGCTTAACTTTTCCTCCCGCTCGCTCTCGGGGCGTGAGTAACTGGCGCGAGCAGGAGAAAAAGCGAAGCTGAAAGTCAGAGCGCTTACACAATAATGGTACAAAAGCCAACAAACCACGCGCGAGAAGCTGCTAATAAAAACTCGTTCAATAATAACACATTTATATATTTTGAGATTACGAACACTTGAATCAAAAGAACAGAATCAAAATAAGAGTTCTTTCTTTCTATTATTTGCATTTCTTTATAATTATCATTGTTATAAAGGAAGACTTTTAACCAAATTCTGCCTGACAATATGCAGCTTCAAATGTAGCACATTTATATACTTACTTAAACGGATAAAAATGAAATATTAGATATTATTCGATGAACTTATAAAAAAACGTAATATGCCTGGATAATTGTATACCAAGAAATTATATTTTACCAATCATTACAACACAATAGTTTTACTATCGTTATGGTCCAATAAAGTTACAGCATCATGAGAGAGCCCCAACTTAAAATTAATATAAATATGACATGACTGCTAATATTAGTTGGTGGATGCGATTGAAAATAAAATAATTATTTAATTTTCTCCAAAAATGGCATAGCCAATTTCAACCGTGTACAGAATTCGAATAGTTCGAACGTACTCGTATCGATGTATCATCGATGTAGTAATTTTCACATAAATCATGTTGTTTTTTCAAAAACGACTAAGCAGATTTCGAAAAATTTAAAATAGACTACCTTTGAAATATGATCTATCAATCAAAATAAAAACATCAAAATCGGTTCAGTTCAAGTAACAGCGTAACATAAATAAAATAAAATAGCCTTTATTAGTCCTTTATAATAATTATATACATTACATTTTTATATGGATTACATAATTTAAAAAGTAACATGATGATGAAAAATAATAATAAAAATTGATTCAAAATTAAACTTATATATTTTAGGGCACCCAAATTTTGGTGAAGGCCTCCTTCATGTCTCGCCATACAATTCGGTCTTGCACTAGATGGGTCAGCAGCGTAACATACACACAAAAAAAAACATACAGTCAAATTGAGAACCTCCTTTTTTAAGTCGGTTAAAAATGGAATAAATGGATTTACACACACTACGATTATAACTATGGGGATTACGAAGCGGCCATACCGTTTGGCGCAAACTCTAACTGACTCTGCACCGTTACACCACAAGACAAGGCCAATTGGACTGGTTGAACCATAGTTACAAACGCGTTATTTTGCTGTTTGTGGTCTATATTGTGGTCTTCACGATCACTGGAGTTGCGTGGATCACAACAAAAGCGACAGCTTGCTGTAAGCCGTGGTGGTCTAGTGGTACTTACACCCGCCTTACAATCGTGAGGTCGTGGGTTCAAATCCAGGTCCCGTCCCAATGAGTTCTTTGGAATTTATGTACGGGATTACATATCACTGGCTTTACGGTGAAGGAAAACATCGTGAGGCAACCTGCATACGTCCGTAGAAGAAATTCGATGGCATATGTGAATCCACCAACACGCACTGGGCCGGCGTGGTGGATATGGCCCAATCACCCTTCGTGGGTGGGCCTACGTCCTGCAGTGGACCATTGAAAAGGCTGGTATAGTACAGTACATTACATTTCACCGACACGATTCACCACGCACGGTTTTATAAGGCGATTGCGGGAGATTTCGTTGTTTCGTTGCATAAATAGATGCATTTGTATTGTTTTACCATAATTAACATTCGCAAAAAATGGCAAAACCGCCTTCCATCGTGAACAAAATCCGAAAATTTCGCTCGAATTGCTTACATTACTTTTGATTGTTCAAAAACGGCTCAGCCGATTTCTGTAAAATTTAAATGGGACTACCTCGGGAGTATACCATTTCGAACTAAGAAATAAATTTTCGATTCGGTTCAAAATTGGCGAAATTATCGATGAACACACAAAAAAATACGTACAGACAACCTCCCTTTTTGGAAGTCGGTAAAAATAGTACAACAGTTTTTTAAAACTAACAAAACTACACCATGCCATATTAAATTGATGAATTTATATGGTTGCAACTTGTAGAGAAACTAACCTTTTTGTTAGCTTCTCTACATTCAGACTCTTTCAACGATAACACTGCCAACTTACAATTCTAATTGTGAAATTATTCAAATTTTTGAAATGTTTATCATTGACAGGATCAGCGATCCTTGTTTTGTAAAATTGGGCAGTCTTGAGTTGGAGGTGATCTGGAAGACACCATTTTTTTTTCTGTAAAAATGTATAATATAGATAGGGAATAGTGACGGTGTGAATTTGAGGTTGCGTGGTCGAGTCCTGTTAAAGACATGAGCGTCGAGTAACAGTCAGGGTGAGAGGCTCCGGTCCCTTTGACTTTGATTACAGGTGGATCTCTTGTTTTGGGGCCACTGACCCCTACCCTGGAGCACTGGGCTGGCGCTCACTTCGAACCCTGTCGGCCAGTTTGGGCCGGCGCCTGTCGGCCGGTTTGGGCCGGCGCCTCCACCTCAGTCGACAGATGTCTTCACGCTAGCGCTCACCTAGCGCTACCTGGCTGGCGCCACACTATCGGCGGGTCCAGCTCAGGCTCTAGAAAATCCTCGGCCAGCCTCCAGCGTGGTTCTACGAGTGCTACCCTCTCCCTTTTGGCTAACTTTCCAAGGACACCTTCAAAATTCTCTCTCCCTCTCTCCGTTTCTTGAAGATTTAATTGACTATAAGTGCAGTGCGTGTTAGTGTAAATAAATGTGTAAATACTAAGGTTAGTCTTCTGTTTTAATCTCCTCTCTCCGAACCGTTAGGAATCCTATCCACTAGGTAGGACTCTTAGGTTGGTTAGGTTTCCCTGAAGTCTCTTAACCTGTGGTGCGGCAACCGGCTTCCCCGCTTGCCACATTACGGGTTCTCTAATCTTTTTTTTTAACTTGTGGTGCTGCAAACGGCTTCCCCGTTTGCAACATTACAGTTTGGCGCCCGACCTTTTTACTTATCCACCCCTGACTACTTATATTTTCTTATTTTACTGTTACTTGTTTTCTTTCTTTTCCTAAATTCTAAACCGATACTTCCACAAGTATCCACCCATCGCTTACACCTTAGTTATTTTTGGATTCTCTTTTGGTTATCATACTCCGATTCTCCATACATTACTCTATACTTGACTTTACAGTACACAGGCTACATAAATACCGCACCCCTACATACAGTCACTTACTACCTGGTTACCTCTGTAACCTACACCCATTCTTCGCTTGACGGTGTTAAAACCTAACGGTCACCTTCAAGTTGGGGTTTGGGAGACTATACGGCGAGCTGGAGGAGAGTATCCTCTCAGTGTACGTCACATACAGTTTGTAAGTTACCTAACTTACAGCTGAACACTCTTCGTAGTACATAGTAGTACATATCAACACTTGGCCTAGTATATAAATTATATTCTAGTACTACCTGGTATTACGTGTATATTATTCCGCGAGTCTCTCTCTGCTCTCATACGTCTTCAGTCATTACTATTCCCTTGACTCTACAGTACATTTAAACAACACAATACCGCACCCTCTCATACAAGCACTACTACCCGATTACCACTGTAATCGACATCCATTCTTCACTTGGAGGTGTTAAAACCTATCGGTCACCTACAAGTTGGGGTTTGGAAGACTATACGACGAGCTGGAGGAGAATATCCTCTCAGTGTACGTTACACGCAGGTTGTAAGTTGTCTTGGCTTACAGCTGAAGTATTCCTACATTCACAATACGTTTCAAGGTACTAGGTGTGATTTTTTACCTTATTTTTGTTGAAAGAGATTTGCTCATGTGAATTTTATGCTCATGTTCTCACTAACCCTAATTTATTAATATTTCAGATGTGTAAGTTCTATTGAATATTAGTTAATTTACCTAATACTATTTTTTAGCTAATATTTCTTTCTTATCTTTGGTAATACGTCGTATCTTATTATTTTTAATCTAATACCTATTAGATTTACAAAAAATGGCTAAAAACATCGTTTATTCTCATTTAAACAAACTTGAACTTGAATATGAGATCTCAATTCGTCATGAAACACCTTCAGGGAGTGTTTCCTCTCTCAAGGAGCAATTGGAGAGACTTTCTGTACTGAAACCAGCTGAAGTCATTTCCAAGTCGGTTTTCTCAGCGTCAGTTGACTTAGATCAAGTGTCAAAGACTTTGAAGTATATCAAGGATAAAGTTTCAATGTTAGTCTTCTCCGAATAGGTTGCTAACTAAGAAGGTTGAGTCATTTTTGAATCATACTCATTTTCGTCTTGATCGTATTAACGTTTCAACGATTTCGGAAGAATCCTTAAAGCAAAACTACAAAGTTTTAAGGAGCGATTTTTTTTCAATTAAGAAAAGATTCGATGCAGTTCTTAGCAACTTCGAGCATCTACCGAGTATTGATAATACTCAAGACAATGACGATTCTCCCTCTGGATCAGTTTCGGTTTCGCCCCGAACTGAACATAGAGATCATCAACATGAGTTACTATTCTCAAAGGCTGATTCTGTTCCACATATACCTACAATACAGGAAAGCACTTCGAATTCTACACAATCTATACTTCTACCACAAGAAGTGTTGCTTAACTTAGTCAATGCTTTAACAAAGAATACTCAAGTCTCTCATTCTAATGTCATGGTTGATTTTAAAAGTTTGACATATGATGGAAAATCATGCCCTCGCTCTTTCTTGCAAAAGATGGAAGAGTTCCGTCGATCTAAAAGCATTTCTGATGAAAGTATTGTCAAACATGCTTTTGAAATCTTTAAAGGTGATGCTTTACATTGGCTTAGGTTTCAAATATCTCAAAATGACTCATTGTCTTGGGATGAAATCAAAAGTTTGTTGATTAGAGACTTTGGTGAATTTGACTTCGATTATAAACTCTTGGAAGCGATTCGTAAGCGAACTCAAGGAAAAGACGAGTCAATAGCCGTTTTTGTTTCGATAATATCGGGTATGTTTTCCCGCCTACAAACACAGTTACCAGATGCAGAAAAGTTACAGATTATTATGCGTAACATTCGACCTTGTTATTCGATTTTTGTAGCTTTGAAGGAAGTAAAAACTCTTAACGAGCTGATTAATGTTTGTCAATTGTATGACAATTGTATGGATAAGAATTCTAGTTTTCATGAACCTCTCCATAATGATGCTTCCTGGGCAAAGGATTTTAACTATCGTCCCTCAACTTCTGGATTTTCTAAAAATGTTTTGAAAGCAAGTGAAGTCGTTAAGGAATCTCACCCCTTAAACTCGCAACCGCAGACGATTCCTACGCCTCATTTCTATAATTTCTGCCAACGTTGTAGAGTCACAGGCCATTCCTTAAAAACTTGTACTAAACCAAGGACTTTGGTTTGTTTCAAATGTGGTCTACAAGGTGTTAAGGTAACAGACTGTCCTAAGTGCTCCGTTACTTTAAATCAAAAAAACTAAATAATGACTTGAATGATGATTCTAAATCTTACAGCGATTCTAATGATTGGCAGCAATGGTTGAATACGGTTCGAAATTTTATGTTTTGTTATAAGACAACTGCTGTGTCTTATGACAAAGAAAAATATTTTAATAGACCTTTTATTAATGTATCTATTAATGAACAATCTTTTTCGGGTTTATTAGATAGTGGGAGTTGTATTACTATTTTAGGTAACAATTCTCATAAGGATATCTTAAAGTTAGGTTTCAAGTTATACAAATCATCATTTCAAGTCATGGTTGCTAATAAACAAAAATCAACGTCATTGGGTTACTTTCATCTCCCGATCAAATTTAATAATCGGATAAAATTTATTAAAGCTTTCGTCTTCCCTGATATTTACCCTTCCTTAATTCTTGGTTGGGATTTTTGGGAAAAGTTTGACTTAACGCCTAAAATACTTTCTCTTGAAGTTAACTCTGAACATAAGGAGCTTGTGTCTTGTTCTATTGAAAATAAGGTTACTTCGTTTAACCATCTATCTAATAATCAAAGTGAAATAGCTAAGGCTATGATTGAACGTTTTAAATCGATTTCTTTTGAAGAAAAGGGTCATTTGGGTCGTACTAATCTGATATCACACCGGATTGATACGGGTGATGCTTTACCTATCAAACAAAGGTGTTATCGACTTTCTCCGGAAAAACAAAAAGCTCTTATTGTTGAAGTCGATAAAATGCTTGACTTAAAAGTTATTGAATCATGCGAAAGCCCTTGGCTATCTCCAGTTCTTATTACTCCAAAAAAGAATGGAGAATGGCGTTTTTGTGTTGATAGCAGGAAATTGAATGCAGTCACTCGAAAAGATGCTTATAGTCTTCCCTTTATTTCGGAAATACTAGATAACCTCAAAAATGCTAAATATCTATCAAGTATTGATATTGCTAAAGCTTTTTGGGAAATTCCGCTGCATCCTGACGATAGAGATAAGACTGGTTTCTACGTCCCTGGTCGTGGAATGTATAGATTTACAGTTATGCCTTTTGGTTTAACTAACGCTCCAGCTACTCAACAAAGGTTGATGGATACCTTATTTACTCCAGAGTTTGATAATAAGGTATTTTGCTATTTGGACGACATAATAGTAATAAGCGATTCTTTTGATGAGCATATATCTCTTCTACTTAAAGTTCACCAAAAGCTTTCTTATGCTGGATTAACCATCAACTTTGAAAAGAGCAAATTTTTTCGTAAAGAGCTTAAATATCTGGGTTATGTCGTGGATGAGCTAGGTCTTCGTGCTGATCCCGAAAAGATAGAAGCTATCATCGCTTACCCTGTTCCTACTTCTAAGAAAGAAGTAAGACAATTCTTGGGTACTTGTAGTTGGTTCCGACGTTTCATACCCAATTTTAGTTCTATTGCTTCGCCTCTTTGTAAACTAACGTCATCAGGCAAGATTGTTTCTAAAAAGTTTATCTGGAACGATGATGCTGATGCTGCTTTCAATAAGCTAAAGGAGCATTTGATTTCTACGCCTATTTTAGCATGTCCTGATTTTGACCTACCCTTCTCTGTTCACTGTGATGCGTCCAGTTTTGGTATCGGAGCTATGTTAAGCCAAATAAAAGACGACAAAGAAGTGGTTATAGCGTATATGAGCAGAACTTTAAATAAGCATGAGCAAAACTATTCAACAACTGAACGTGAAACACTAGCAGTTATTAGCGCTCTTGAACATTGGCGTTGTTATCTTGACAACGGTAAACCTTTTACTATTTATACTGATCACGCAGCTTTGAAGTGGTTTCAAAATTTGTCTAATCCTTCTGGGAGACTAGCGCGTTGGACTATTCGCTTATCTTGTTTTAACTTCATTCTGAAACATAAAAAGGGTAAAGAAAATGTTGTCCCTGATCTTCTTTCACGTTGTAAAATACCTAACGTTGCAGGCATTGGTTTTACCGAACCAATAGCTGCAAATGTTGATAATCAATTAAATTATTTTAATAGGTTGTTTGCCAATTGTCATGATAACCCCGATGCTTATCCAAATTACAAAATTGTCGATGGCAAATTATACCGTCACTTTGACACACCTAATTACTTTAACGAAGATTTTGCGTGGAAAGAAGTTCCTCCTCCACCAGAGAGGAATGAAATAATTAAGTCTTGTCATGGGCTATCCGATAACAGCCCTCATATTGGGATATTTAAAACTTATAAAAAACTTTGCTTGAGATTTTATTGGTCCGGTATGTTTAAGGACGTGGCCAATATGTGCTCGACTTGTGAAACTTGTCTCTCTTATAAATATTCGAATCATTCGCCTTATGGTCCTATGGGCAAACCTAAAATTTGCTCAAGGCCGTGGCAGAATATTTCTTTAGACCTCATGGGTCCATTCCCAATGTCAAGACAACGTAACCAACATATCTTAGTGGTCACGTGTTCTTTTTCTAAATATTGTCTCATATTCCCGATTAAGCGAGCTACTGCCCCTAATATCATTCGTGAATTAGAAAATCATGTATTTTTAGTACATGGTGTACCACAAACTATAATTATGGATAACGGTTCTCAGCTACAATCTAATGAGTTTCGAAATTTTCTTAACAGTTATAAAATACCTTTCGTCTTTTATTCACCTAGATATTGTCCTCAAGTCAACCCAACAGAACGTTATAATAGAACTATTATAACGGCTTTAGCTCAGTTAGTGGGTGATGATCATAGATCATGGGACAATCATTTGAAAAAGATTCAAATGGCTTTAAATAGTGCAGTAAATGTCACGACCGGTTTTACTCCAGCGTATCTTGTATTTGGCCGTGAAACAATTCCTTGCGGGTCATACTATACTTCCTGTTCTAATCTTGACAGCGTCATCTTCGCTCCTCGAGACATTTATGCCCATAATTTAGGGTTACTTTCCACAATCTTCGATAAAGTACAAGTTGCTATTCATACAGCTCACTCTAGAAACGCTACAAATTACAATCTTAGACGGGATTTCAAAGAATTTAATGTCGGGGATATAGTTTGGCGGAAAAATTATGTACAAAGTAATGCTGGTGCATATTTCAGCGCAAAACTTGCGCCGAAGTACATAAAATGTAAAATAGTTGAAAAATTGTCTTCTTTGGTCTTTGTCTTGGAGGACCCTAACGGTTCGAGAGGTAGATGGCATGTTAAAGATATTAAATGCTAACTTGTATTATATTATTGTATTATATATATTATAATGATTTTTTTTAACTAGTGCTGATCTATGTTTTTGTTTTTCTTAAGAAGGTTGTAAATAGTTTTCGTTTTGTTTGGTGTATAATGAGTACTTGTAATGTTCTGATTAAGTATTCGTGTAATTCTTTTTTACGTACAAAAATGTACCTGTTAATGCTTCACAAAGAATCTAAACCCTTTGGCTTATTTTTTGTAATACCCTTGTTTTTTTTTTTTTTTTATTTTGAATAATAAAAGGCTTGCACAATTGTTAAGTTACCAATAAAGCCTATATTGTGCTTTTATCTTTTGATATTTCAAATTGCACACGTTGCAATTTAAATATTAACTTCATTTGAATAGAAAATTACTTTTTCTCTTCATATCTCTGAAGAGTTTTAAGGCTTACTTAGGCCACTTGTAAATATTATTGATTATGTAAATATTTTTCATCTTGACTTTTATCGGGTTTTCGAAAAGGTGCGGGTTACGACACCTAACTCTAAAAAAATAAGCCTTCGTTATAATGAAATGATAATTCCTTGTGGAGTATGGTCATCATGGATTGTGAACCATAACCCCAACTTATGATTGAGTATGCGTGCGAGGGAGTATGGAAGATGTGTGTGAATCTGTCTGAATGGTCAAGGTCTTATTCTCAACCTGCAAAATTTTCAATGAGTGAAAATTTTTCTGGGGTTTTGGGGGAAATGTAGAGAAACTAACCTTTTTGTTAGCTTCTCTACATTCAGACTCTTTCAACGATAACACTGCCAACTTACAATTCTAATTGTGAAATTATTCAAATTTTTGAAATGTTTATCATTGACAGGATCAGCGATCCTTGTTTTGTAAAATTGGGCAGTCTTGAGTTGGAGGTGATCTGGAAGACACCATTTTTTTTTCTGTAAAAATGTATAATATAGATAGGGAATAGTGACGGTGTGAATTTGAGGTTGCGTGGTCGAGTCCTGTTAAAGACATGAGCGTCGAGTAACAGTCAGGGTGAGAGGCTCCGGTCCCTTTGACTTTGATTACAGGTGGATCTCTTGTTTTGGGGCCACTGACCCCTACCCTGGAGCACTGGGCTGGCGCTCACTTCGAACCCTGTCGGCCAGTTTGGGCCGGCGCCTGTCGGCCGGTTTGGGCCGGCGCCTCCACCTCAGTCGACAGATGTCTTCACGCTAGCGCTCACCTAGCGCTACCTGGCTGGCGCCACACTATCGGCGGGTCCAGCTCAGGCTCTAGAAAATCCTCGGCCAGCCTCCAGCGTGGTTCTACGAGTGCTACCCTCTCCCTTTTGGCTAACTTTCCAAGGACACCTTCAAAATTCTCTCTCCCTCTCTCCGTTTCTTGAAGATTTAATTGACTATAAGTGCAGTGCGTGTTAGTGTAAATAAATGTGTAAATACTAAGGTTAGTCTTCTGTTTTAATCTCCTCTCTCCGAACCGTTAGGAATCCTATCCACTAGGTAGGACTCTTAGGTTGGTTAGGTTTCCCTGAAGTCTCTTAACCTGTGGTGCGGCAACCGGCTTCCCCGCTTGCCACATTACGGGTTCTCTAATCTTTTTTTTTAACTTGTGGTGCTGCAAACGGCTTCCCCGTTTGCAACATTACAAACTATGAAATATAGAGATGTTTTTAGATTTTTTTGTACTACTACCTATTACAACAAACTGGGACAAAAATAGATACATGAATTAAAACACTTCTCGTATCCCACACATTAATATTTTTTTTCTCAATGATCAATTAATAAATATCGTCAAAAAGTGATTTTGATCGAACGTTATTTTGGGGATTTCTCTGTGACAGCGGTTGCTCTCGGTCGATTGTCTAATGGTCTAGTTTTTTACCATTCACAACTGAACAATTCATCGTGACTTAACGAAAACTGATCCTTAACTATGGAATGGATTATAGTATTAACAAGCTAGGTACAATTTAATTTATGAAAGTAGCCAGGTTTTTGCACATTAGCAATGCCGGCGAGTACGCGCGATATTAGTTCATCATCGCCAATAAGCAACAACGTCTATAGAAGTACGAGATTTCCGTGCCCTCATTGCCATTATTTCTATAGAAGTAATTCATTGCATAAACTAAGTATAATAAAATATCATTACGATACATAAAACATTTGTTTCTTGTGGGTGGAAATGACTGAAGCCTAGTTTTTTTTTTATTTTTCCAGGCAAAATAGGCTTTTTTGTTTTAAAATGGATTAAAACAAAAACACTTCAAATATTTACGTGTCCATACGCCAACAACTTCATATCCAGTCTTCTTCTTCTTCTTCGTGTCGATGGTTCTAAGGTGATAGATCTAGATGGTGATGATCTATCTATATAAGCTTTGCCCAGTGGTTATAGCGACTGCTACTCCAGGAGGGGTGGCTTCCACTAGGTTGCTCATAGTGTGCAGGTATTTGGGCACTGAGGACAGGGCAAATAGGTGTTGCATTGTCTGCACAGCTCCACAGTCGCACTCCACTGAGGTTACGTCAGAGCCATTTGGCCTTCATTACAATCCTGTACATTTATTTTGTTTGGATCCATGCAAAAGTTGGGTAGGTCCCATTTGTTCTATGGAACATGACGTAATAGAACAATTTGAGAAAATATTGTCCCTATTTGTACTATAGAACAGTTTGTAATTTTTGTCTCAAATTGTTCCATAGAACAAACTAAGTACATAGGTATATAAACTTCTTGAAGTTGATATGTAAACTGGCCACTCGAGAATGATTTGCTACCACTTGTCTTAGTGACATTTTTGATTAGATGGTTACTCCCTAACAAAAATTATAATGCCGTAACGCACCATAACGGATTTTGAGAGAGCTGCAGTCGCAGGGTTCTCACTTATTTATTGTTGATTGTTTACAATGATTGGATTGGATCTTTGTTTATCGTAATGGATATAAACGTAAATTTTGATAGTTTGAATTTTCTGCAACGGGGTCGTGGAAAAGTTTTACAGCATGGTGATAAAGAATATTACCTACAGACAAATTATACTAGAGGAATGTCATTATGGCGATGTATAAATTATCGGAAACTGAAATGTGTCGGAAGTATGAAGATTTCTATGGTGAGTTAATTATGTAAATAATATTTTTTTTCAATTTTCAGCTTTAAAAAGCTTTTTTATAAAATTTATATTTATTATATTTTTAGACGGAGAAATTAATAATGAAAAATAAACCACATCACATAAATTGTGTGAAAGACGAAACAAAAGAAATTACAAAAAACGTGATAGCAACGTGTGTCGAAGAAGCGGGTCTAGGGCAAGATACTGTGCCGAATGTGTACAAAAAAGTGGTGTCAACATTTCACGACAAAGGTATACATTTTATACAAAATATACCTTCATATAAACAAGTCAAATCTACGATTTATCGTAAAAGGAATGAACACTTTCAAGTTCCTTTGCTGTCTTGTAATGATGCATGTGTGTTAGAAATTCCCACTCAGTATACCGATATGCTACTTGCCGATTTTAACGATGAAGACAACCGCATTTTGCTGTTTTGTTCAAAAGAAGCCAGACGAATAATACCAAATATTAAAATAATACTACTTGATGGCACTTTCGAAGTTTGTCCTGCACCATTTACAGAACTTTACACCATGCATGGGGATTTAGGGAGTTCTGATGAGTTGACTAATATAATTCCACTCGTATATGTTCTGATTACCAAAAAAACAAAAGAAATGTATGTGCGTATGCTAGAATTGATAAAATCTACTATTCCGGGATTTTCACCGACAGAAATTATAACAGATTTTGAGAGGGCTGCAATCGCTGCTGTTCAGGAAGTTTTCCCAAATGCAAATTACCATGGCTGTTACTTTCATTTTACGCGAGCTTTACGACGAAAGGCGAAAAAACTGCATTTATCAAATGATATATTCTTGCAAAGAATTGTGTCACTTTGTACAGTATTGCCGTTTTTACCTCTATCTGAGCTAGACAATGGTTGGGTATATATAAAAGCGGAAGTGGCTTCTATTTCAAACGATAACTTACTAAAATTTGTAAAATACATGGAATCGTTCTGGTTAAAAAATGATTTTCGTAAGTCTTGGTGCTGTTTTGGAATTAAACATAGGACCACTAACAGTGTGGAGAGTTGGCATCACAATTTTGTGGGCCATTTTAAAAGAACTCCGCCATCGTTTATAATATTTTTGACAAAAATGGCTGAGGATGCAATTTTCAATAAAATTAAAGCAATAAAAGTGTTAAATAAACCTAAATCGTTAACTAAACGCGAAAAAAAAAACATTAACAGGGACAGGTACATATTAGAAAACCAGCTACAGTTAACTGTTGGAGAAATTAGCGTAGAAATGTTTTTGAACAAAACTATTTACTTGTCGACTCATTAAAGAGCACACTGGCCGGTTTTCCAAAGAGACCGACTCGATCTTTTTTGTATAAACTATCTTTCACGAGTAAATCAAAATTGACACAACATAGTATTTTGTCTTTAAAGCCCGAAAATATCAATACTTGTTTTGAACAAAATTAAAAGAAACTAATGAACAGGCTTGAAGTAATCCGTAAATTGTTCTCTAAACAACCTAAGACTTTATATGAAATGGCTTTGACAAGTTTGTTTAAGTACATGAAATCAAATATTGATTGTTGTCTCAATAACCCGGCGTCAATATTTGAAAATATTGAAAATATGTACATTATGTTAAAACAGTTGCAGTTACCAAAAACCATCTTGATAGATCTATTTTTTTACTATCTGCAAGATTACAGAGTAATTATGAGTGAAGAGGGTATGTCATCCACGGGCCGTTGCCAGGACTGCCTACATCTTCGGTACCCGATGCATAATGACTATGAACCCATCAAAATTTATGATTTATATTGTAAAATTTGTGCTGGAGAACTCTTTCTACAAAATAAGTATTTTTCGGAGACTATTTAATATAAGAACGTTTTAGTTAAAAGAAGGAATGGTTTTAGTTAGTTTTTATCGCGGACTGTTTAATATAAGAATATATTAGCGGTAAGAAAACTTGTTTTTAGTTTGTAAGTAGTTAAAGAAATAAGTATTGTTAAAGTGCTGTTTTGTTTTTATTTTGCAAAATAAAAATATTATTTAGGTAGCGAGTAGTTTCTTTTTTTATAGTGAACTGTACCTGGTATTAACGTCAGTGTTTAATGTCATTCACGTCTTATACATCATGGAAGGTTTTGGGAAAAACTGATTCTCATTTTGTTCTATGACATGAAACTCGGGTGAGAAGGTAGTATGTAGTTCTATGGAAAAAATAGGGACGAAAATGTTTCATTTTGTACTATGACGTCATGTTCCATAGAACAAATGGGACCTACCCCAAAAGTTAATACATTCTATGATTGTCAATAAATTCTGGCCAGTAAATAGTTACTTACATAATACATTTTAAAATTAATTATTATACGATACATAAATCATTTGTTTCTTGTGAGTGGAAATGACTGAAGTCTTATTTTTTTAATTACCCAAGCAAAATAGGCTTTTTTGTGTTTTAAAATGGATAAAAACAAAAATACTTCAAATATTTACGTGCCCCATACGCCAACAACTTCATATATCCAGTGATGTGACGCAAAAATTGCATTCATAACAATCCTGTATATTTATTTTTTTGGGTTCCATGCAAAAGTTCACAAATTCTATGATTGTCAATAAATTTCGGCCAGTAAATAGGAACATAATACATTTGAAAATTAATTTACGTACGTACCCACGTTCTCTCAACTTTTCTCGTACGTGTAGTATTTCTCGTCGACACCCATTATACAAGGTTATTTGCTTACCTTGTAGGTACTGGGGAGGTGATTAAAACCATCATACAAGGAGGTGGTTAAAACCATCATTTTAAACAACTTTTAATAAAGGGCCAACTTAAAATTCGAGAAAAAAAATAATCGGCCAATTGCCATTCGAACTCGTGCATGAAGGTTTCCGTACCATATGGGAGCCCTCCTTAATTATTTATTTTCAAAGTGAAAATACAACTGGATATTCTGTGAATATTTTAAGCATCTACTTGTTACCGTTATTAATATAGAGCGATGAACGGTTAAAATTAGGTTTGTTGTATGGGAGCCCCCCTTAAATATTTATTTTATTCTGTTTTTAGTATTTGTTGTTATAGCGGCAACAAAAATACATCAACTGTGAAAATTTCAACTTTCTAGGTATCATGGTTCATGAGATACAGCCTGATGACAAAACGGAAGGACAGCGGAGTTTTGATAATAGGGTCCTGTTTTTACCATTTGTGGACAAAACCCTAAAAACAATTGTTCCATACAACATTGCAAATCGGAATCGACAAAATATATGATACAGCAACAGATTTTTCTCGAATTCCGGGTTGATTTCATATTAATAGTTGTTTATAACTTTATAATGATGGTCTAAATCACCTCCTTTCGGCTTAGTACACCAGCTCTGGATAACCCTGCTCTTAGGTACCTACGCTTTCAGTACAGACTTCACCAAGGCTGATCTAGACAAAGACATAAAGCCTAATCCAATGGATTTGTATCACATTTGCTTGGCAAGGAATTAAATTAATTAATGTTGCTTGTCAAGGCTGTGTTCTGTTCTGCGCTAAGCATGGAATTTCTGCAATGAGCTTACGGACTACAAGGTTCTGCTCAGATGCGCTCTGTTGACTCTAGGACTAAAAATAGAATAATTGTGTTCTACTTACACTTAATAGGTAATTATTATACACTTTATCACAATTATGTCACTTATAACAATTAAGTGGTTCTAGTAACTTGATTGTAAGTAATTCTCTGTCACCTTACCTGACCTGTAATTGTAATATGCGAGGTAAATCTTAGGTACATCAGCGGATACCTAGGAAGAATCTAACTTCTTTGCGGCTGTGATGTTAGCTACAAGCTGCGCAAAAAGCAATCCTGACTAAAGCTCGCGAGGATTGAGATTCTCGTACCTTAGATAAATAGCTAACTTCACAGCCTATAATTTTAATTGTTTATGCTATTGTCGCTAAATTCTGTCCCGCTCGCGCAATTTTAGATTATTGAAGATTTAATTATTATTCGAAAAAAAATGGCAAATCCGCCTTCCATCATGAACATAATTATTTTTCGCAAAAAATGGCAATACCGCCTTCCATCATGAACATAATTATTTTTCGCAAAAAATTGCAATACCGCCTTCCATCACGAACAAAATTCGAATATTTCGCTCAAATTGTTTACATTATTGTTGATTTGTCAAAAACGGCTCAGCCGATTTCTGTAAAATTTAAAAAGGTATTGGGAGTATCGAACTAAAAAATATTTTGTAGATTCGGTTCACAATTGGCGAAATTATTGATGAACAAATCGATTAAAAAAATAAGCTACATGTTGATTTGCATTAAAAAAGGGGTTAAATAATTTATTAAGGTCCACTTTTATTTAATATTTTTATAATGATATACTGTAGTGGTTGTAGTTATCATAACAATAAATTTTAGGTCCAGTGTTTTATAAAAGTTACTATTATTTATTCTGTGAAAATTTCAAGCATCTACCTTTTACCATCCTTACTAATATTATAAATCCGAAAAGTTTGTTGGTTTGTTGGTTTGTTACTCCATCACGCACCAACGGAGCAACGGATTGACTTGATTTTTGGCATGGACATAGCTTAAAAAGCGGAAGGAGCTTTAGGATACTTTTTATCCCGAAAAATTGCATAGTTCCTGTAGGACAGGACAAAAACCATCGAAAGCGTAACTGTCGCCACTATCACAAAGACGCTAAGTGATTAATTCCTCTATGACGCTAATATGGACTAACGAAACGTCACAGCCAAACGTAATTGGATGACAGGTGACATTGTCTGCAGACTTTTATAAATCACAAGTAGCATGGCAAGGGGACAAATTGTTTTTCCACCATTATATCCCCTTGAAGAGGAAATAAAGTATGGATTGAAAATGACAACTGACATTAAAATTGGATAAAATGTTATTTTACCTCTGCATGCTACATGTTACTAAGACGTTTAATACCAGGCCGTCATTTTGTCTGACATTTAAAATATTTTTAAATCTTCTATCATTAGAGGTTTAACATGTTTCTTTATTCTACCTTTATGGTATACATCATACTTTAATATTATCAATCCGAAAAGTTTGTTGGTTTGTTCCTCTTTGACGCAGCAACGGAGCAAAAGATTGACCTGATTTTTGGTATGGATACCTTTGGTTTAAAAGACAAAGTGATAATAGGATACTTTTTTATCTCGAGAAAATTCGTGATTCCCATGGGATAGGACAATAACTGTTTCTCAGCAATGGAGCAACGGATTGACTTGATATTTGGGGTGGGTATAGTTTGGAAGACGGAAAGTGACATAGGATACTTTCCATCGCGAAAAAATTGTGGTTCCCGTAGGACTTAACAATATTTTTTTCTCAGCAACGGAGCAACTTGCCTTGGCTTATTGCATGAATATAGTTTGAAAGACGAAAAGTGACATAATAGGCCACTTTTTATCGCAAAAACTTTAACAGTTCCCGTAGGATAAGATAAAAACTAAGTGAGCGGGCTGCGGTAGCAGCCGTCTAAGCGCCAGAAATAACCTGTCATGGCAAGTTTAGGACGTTCCTACATTTTTCGCACTCCTTCGCGGCACTCAACAGAGCTAGCCCAGACTCGGGCTCCATAACGGAGCTTGCGCTCTCGCCATAATGACGGAGTGTTTCGGAGCACAAGACACATCGTCATCCACCACTCTGGACTAACCAGTACTGAACGTCAGACAGCATTCCAACGCCCTGGTCCCAGTGCAGCGGGTCAGTCATAGTAGCCCAGCGCCTGCCTCTTCAACTGCAGAGGGCAGTGAGAACGGCCATCGCGATACCGACACCTCTCTTCCCCTGCAGCCCCACTGCGTCTGCCAACACGTTGACGGCCTAGCGGAAGGTAGGGTAGGTGGCGGCACCCACACCACCAGTTCCATATATCCCTCCGCGGCCCCTAATCCGCGGCTGTCATATCAGAGTCCAGGAAGCAGCCTTGCTTTATGAAACTGAGAAGGGTTATTCCCAGCAAGTAACTGGAGATAGAGAGACAGAAAAGAAGCCACACCCAGCGCAGCAGGAGGAGCTGGAGTCCATATGCCTGGCAGACGGAGCAGCACTAGAGCAAAATCTTAACCGAGAAATTAACATATTTACAGACGGCAGCAAAGTTAAAGGGAAAGTTGGGGCGGCATTATCCATTTGGGATGATGCCACTGAGATCAGTACCCGCAAGCTGAAATTCGCCGATTGGTGCTCCGTGTACCAGGCCGAGTTATTGACACTTCTTGAGGCTACCGAAAAAGCAAAAATCTTTTGTGACTCCAGGTCTGCACTGGAAACGGTAGTTGGCGTATCTTCCCTCCATCCCTTAGCAGTAAATTCAAAGCTAACATAAAGTTGCTACACGCACAAAATAAAATAGTGAAACTTTATTGGATTAAAGCACACGCGGGGATGGAGGGAAATGAGAGAGCGGACCAGCTAGCAAAGGAAGCAGCACTGCACTCGAAGTGCAGACCTATTTACGATAACTGTCCCGTTTCATTCGTCAAGCGAGAAATCCGAAAGGACTCTCTTGACGAGAGGAACCGGCGTTATCAGGATGGCCACACAGCGGCGGCAACCAAAACATATTTTCCGGATGCAAGGGCGGCATACAAGATCGTAAGAGAAATAGCACCAGTGGGAATCATAACTCAAGTGCTGACGGGGCATGGTGGGTTTTCCCAATACTTACATCGATTTAAGTTGAGGGAAAGCCCATCGTGCATCTGTGAACCCACAAAAGAGGAGACTCATGTGCAGTGGCACATAATCTTGGAATGCCCAGTTTATGGAAAGCAGAGATTTTATTTAGAACAAAAAATTGGAATTAATCTAACACGTAAAAACCTTAGAAACAAATTTATCGATTTTTGCACAAATATTTGTAAAAAAGCAATAATTAGGAACAAGTAGGTATAAACTTTGCTGTACCATTGTAATGTTTATTATAACTGCAAACAGCCAAAAACATTGAAATATAGGTATAGTTTTTATTCATTTGTAATTAAGACCCCTGACCCTTGCATATACACTCCAACCTTGCATTCCTTTAAGGTATTTTGATATTTGTCGGTTAGGTTATTAGGTTTCGCAGCCGACATAAACATAAGCCAAAATCAAAATATAACGCGGGCGAAGCCGCGGGTAAAAGCTAGTTATTAATATAGAGCGAAAAACGGCTAAAAACATCAGGTTTGTTGTATGGGAGACCTTAATTTTTAATTTTATTCTGTTTTTAGTATTTGTTGTTATAGCGAAAATTTTAGCTTTCTGGCTATAACGGTTCATGAGATACAGCCTGGAGACGGACAGACAGACAGACAGACGGACAGCGGAGTCTCAGTAATAGGGTCCCGTTTTTACCCTTTGGGTACGGAACCCTAAAAATCAATGAAATCATCAATTCAACCTTCCAAATGTGCGAGTGAGTTGACAACTGTGGCCGGTCAAAGGCAATTGCATCTGTTTGGTGCATTTATCGGCATTACATAACCAGACACCTCATTGTTTGATTCTGCTCAAAAAGCTTGTGAATTATGCAATAAAAATTGAAGCCTGATGAATCATCTCTTGCATGAATCGAATATTCAAGTTGTTTTACCTCGAAAACCGGTGACACGGTGGCTTGGTTTACCATGCATCATCATAAATATTTATAGTAAATATTTTATTGTAATGACATTTCAATTTAAGTACTTTTTTAATTTTTAATTAGTTATGTCATAGAAATAATTCTTTTTGACAAGCCCCTTTTTTTTTGGCTTTTTCCCTATACAGCTGAAAACATTTTATTAATTCGATTTTCAATTTGATTATTTATTTTTAATTAATATATTTTATAATGTGAGTGATTCACTGATATTGTTTAGTAACGAAGCCCCTATACAGCGGATTAAAAATACAAATATTACTTTGAAAACATTGTTATCTACTTTGTTTAGGTATGACTTGACAGTACAGCTGATCGACGCGACGTTTTCAGTGCAGTAGACAATTTGCGGGTAGATTATATTTGTCGCTTTCTGACGGAGACACAAAATAGGTTTTTGAGCATGGTTTTTTTTAATTATTAATTTTATTTGATGTTATTAATTGCAATGTTTTGTTTTATTATGATATCATGTTGGACGAGTCCATGAATAGGAACATCGATGTGAGTAGTTAATTATTTGTCATCGGTGTAACTATTATGACAATAAATTATTTCATTTCATTTCATGTTTATGTCAGGATATTTTTCAGAGGCACTCTGGAGACTACTTAGATTAGTCTTACCACAAAAGATTTTCGAACGCTTTAAACTATGTTTAACACTACAAATTTTACGGTTAAACAGTGTTTAAAGCGTGTTTATATCTTTTGTGGTAAGGTGGTGATAGTTTATTATAGGATTTTTAGGATAGGGCTTTTTTAAATCATCTTACAAAATGAATATGAAAACCCCGTTAAAATTCGTTGCATTATTAATTAGTACCTACAAAAAACGCAAATGGTGACAATTTTACTAAAATTTTATACACTTTGTAGTTAAATAAGTATAATGAAATGTTATAAAAAACATTGGTAAAATAAGCTGATTTTGGTTTCATTGGGGAGACTCGCAATTCGTGCCGTGTTTTACACAATTTTACCTTATCGAACATTTTATATGCATTGTAATTAAATAAGTAAAATAAAATACAATAAAAATTAAATATTGGTAATAATTAAGCTAATTCAGACTCCATGGGGAAAGGACTCACGATTCGTACTTCATTTTACATAAAAATACTTTATTGAGTAAGAAAAATAAAATGCAATAAAAAAATTGATATGATAAGCTGATTTAGACTCCATTGGGGACCTCATTGTACATAATTACCTATACTTTATTTTAAAGCTGCAAATTCGCCATGAAATAACCAATGTTGTCCTTTTTAGGGTTCCGTACCCAAGGGGAAAAACGGGACCCTATTACTAAGACTTCGATGTCCGTCTGTCCGTCTGTCTGTCTGTCTGTCTGTCACCGGGCTGTATCTCATGAACCATGATAGCTAGGCAGCTGAAATTGTCACAGATGATGTATTTCTGTTGCCGCTATAACAACAAATACTAAAAAGAAAATAAAACAAATATTCAAGGGGGGCTCCCATACAACAAACCTGATTTTTAGACGTTTTTCGCTCTATATTAATAATGGTAACAGGTAGATGCTTGAAAATTTCACAGATTATTTAGTTTCATTTTCACTTTAATAATAAATAATAAAAGTAAAATAAAATAACTATTTAAGGGAGGCTCCCATACAGCACGGAACCCTCCGTGCACGAGTCCGACTCGTACTTGGCCGATTATTATATCTACGAGTTACAAAGTCTTTATATGGATTTTTTTTCCATTCTATTAAATGAATACCTACTAATGTGCTCGACTTGTTTGGGTGCACTGCCGTGCACCCAGATGTAGCCTACCAGGTTGCAACATTTTTGTAACGTATGTTGGAACCTTAGGTGGCCTCTGATGTAGACAAGTAAATGGCTTTTCGCGATGCAATAATAGGGATGTTTACTGGGTATACAAATCATTATTATAGTTAGTCCGTTACATTTTTAAAAATTATTGAATACGTATTTTATCTTTTGTCAATCCAACAATAAGAGACAAAGATAAACCTTGTCAAAGTTTGAGAGTGGGGGCTCGTGACGGCACAAGCCGGTACATTTGATAGCGGTTAGTGACGTCACGCGGAACTTTAACGGGCTATATCTTCATCAATTTTTGCTAAATTGACAAAAGAAAAAATACGTATCTAATATTTTTTACAATCTGTTTGACGGACTAATTATATTTTTTTTAGTTATTCAACACATTTCAGACTGCGATTGCTTATTAATTTGACGCTATACTGTAATTATTATTGATGTTTTACGTACACTACGTTAACTTTTTATGGGAAAAGACTTCACCAGAGCGGAGTGGAAATGTGCGAGGCAGAGAGCTATACATATACCGCTAGTATAGCATTCCTACACAAAGAAATACTTACTACATTTTCTTTACGAGAAACATAACAAAAACTCTACTCCAAACCAAATCAAATATAATTTAATAGACATTAAGATTGATACCTACTATACATTTCGATCTTCTCACAAACTGTTTTGTATCTCGCTATGACATATTTTATGCAGTTTGCGTAGCGTTGTAGATCGAGATATCTTTAAAAAAAATGCCATATTTTCTTAGCGAAGAACACAACGCACCTCTCGCGTCAGGTCATAACAGTGTTTTGAAGCTATATTTTATCTAAAAAATATATAATCAGTGGCGTAACAGGACCACAACATATCAAGTGAGCCAAATACCTACCTACACATGTTTTGCGAGGCTCCGTGGTGGGCTTTTTTTATACGCAAATAAATCCGCGTTTGACCACCTACTCGCCTGATGGTAAGCGACGTTGTAGTCGAAGATGAAGCACGCAGACCTAGAAGATACCTATTCACTCTGACCTTGAAAAGCTTAATTTTTTTGCTGTTTATTCCAGAATATGAAAAAGCTATGTTATAATGCATAAAGGGAATGAATTGTTTCATTTGACGTCTCCTGCACCTAGCTACGCCGCTGGCTGCAATACCTTCTTCGAAAAAAATAAACAAACCACGTACTTATTATAGTCTTCACGATTTCCGTCATCTCGAGCATCGAGCAAAGTAAGTAAGTTCGTATAGGCCGGGTGGCTAGCCCTGGTGTCAGAGTTTTTAGGCCGCCTGAAGGCCTCTGACTTGGCTAAACGGTTAAAACAACCGGGACCTACAATTTAACGTGTCATCCGAGCCACGGTAGCGCTCAGTTGGAAAATGCCACCCGCGGTCACCCATCCAAATACTGACCGTGCGGAACGTTGCTTAATTTCGGTGATCGCTGACAAACACCTAGTCAAACTACGCTACGAGCGCTAGCAAAGATCTCAAGTTGCGCACGCAGCGTGTGAACCTGACTCGCCAATAACTGAGCTACTATGGCAGATACAATGTAGTCAAATTGGTACTTAGCAACGTTGAGTAATTTTATATGGTTACTGCCGTACTTCTGCTGAGGTTTTCGACCTGTAGTATAGTCTCTGGGTGCTAGGTTATTAGCATTTCATGTGAAATGTATTAGGTACTTGATTTATCCGCGGTTTCCCAAAGCACAGTACTTTATTTATTCCGGAATTAAACGTAGCTTATAGTGTCATAAGCTACGTTTAATTCCGCACCTTTCAACTCTACCCGTGCCAAAAATCGATTCAAGCATTATTGAAGCATCAATTCAAGAATAGCTAAAGCTAGAGCCACTTTTGCTCAACTTCGCCCCGTATGGCAAGCACGGAAACTGACCAGACGAATAAAGTTAAAGATTTTCCCGTCCAACATAAAAACGTCCTGCTCTACGGGTCCGAGACGTGGAAAGTGACAAAAGACCTCATGCTGAAGCTCCGTCTTCGCCAAATACTACGACGGAGTTTCTGGCCTAACTAAATCTCTAACATAGATCTACATCGTAGATGCCACGAATGTACAATCGAAGACCAGGTAAAACGAAGTAAATGGAACTGGATTGGTCACGCGCTCCGTAGGACTACAGACCACATTCCGAAACAAGCTTTGGACTGGAACCCGCAAGGCAAGAGGATACCGGGCCGACCAAAACACACCTGGTGGCGTTCTATCATGGCGGACATCCGGAAAATTGGCAAAACATGGCCGGAGGTGAATCGTGAAGCTAGACTATAGTAAAATAATAGTAGCAGTTAGGTATCTACTAATATAAAACGTATGGGTTACACCAGTGCTTTACTTTAATTGTAATTATTTTTCGTAAAAAAAATGGCAAAACCGCCTTCCATCGTGTACAAAATTCGAATATTTCGCTCGTATTGTTTACATTATTGTAAATTTTTCAAAAACGGCTCAGCCGATTTCTGTAAAATTTAAACGAAACTGCCTCGGGAATATACCCTTTCAAACTAATAAAGAGTTTTTCGATTCGGTTCACAATTGGCGAAATTATCGATAAACATTCACAAAAAAAACATATACACGAACTTAGAACCTCCTCCTTTTTGGAAATCGGTTGAAAATGTGCAAAAACCACGCTAGTTTCCATTATCAAGCGTGGAGCTCAAGACAGGCTGCGATGGAGAGTCTCTGTGGAATGTGGACGCCCTCTGCCCACCCTGGTGACCTAGGAATTTAAGTCAATATGTTGCTCTTGACGTGACGTGAAAGAGTAAAATACAAACCAACAAACACACTATGGGATTTATAATAATAGTAAGGATGGTATATCTATTTGTCGACCTTTCTGACGTAGTTGGCAGTAGGTACTTAAGGGGCACCGACCATAAAAAGCCTAATAAGAATCAAGGTGGAAAAAAAAACGTTTTTGTAAACTGAAAAAAAATATGAATTATTCTTTAGCATATCTCTCATTGGCAAAGTTAATCTGATACGAACAACTAATAACCTCGATCGAAAAAAAAGCCAAAGTCACCTTGTCTTGTTTTTTTGAAGAGTTTAAAAAAGTAGTATTTTTTAAATTATGTTAAAAATTATGTAAAAAAGCAGTATATGCCTAAAGTATAAGAGTTAAAAAGTTAACTCGATAATGTTATATGAATTTGTTAATTTCACCATAATATGAAGATGAGCTCCCCTCGTCCCCTCGCTGCTTCACTATGTTCCCGGAGCTCGATAAGTACCTACCTAAATAAAGTAAATGAAACGTCTCTTAACTTACCGCCTTACCACAAAAGATTTAAACACGCTTCAAACACCGTTTAACCGATAAATTTGTACAGTTAATCATTGTCTAAAGCGTGCGTAAAACTTTTATAGTAAGACGGTTAATGTTTAGATCCAAGTAGGTTATCCAATAGGTTTCCATGTTTCAGTTGCACTTTGACGTATGACTGTATCCATGCACTTTAACAATATAAATATTTACTGACATAAGTGTTTCTTTTAAGGGACATTGGTTAAGATAACGTAGAAAAGGAAACTAAACAAATTTGTCGAAGATGTTATCTCTATTTGCCAGACTGATTCTCTTTTGAGGAAAAACGGTACTCTAAGAATCTCCAAGGCTGATATATCTACATACATGTGGTGGCTTTGCAAAGCTCAGGGATTTAAAGAAGAGTATAAATTATGAATTGAGCATTAAAATCAACTTTTAGTACCTATGAAACCAACCTGAAATCGCGAAATGATATTACTGTGGGGAATAGCAGTTTGCACAAAATACCTAGCTTATATTATTATTACTAGCTGATCCGGCAAACGTTCTTTTGCCACATCAAAAAAATCTGTAGAGTACCTTTTTCACATAAGGGTGGGTGGGTTTTTTAGTAAACCTGTTTTTTTTTAAACTAACACGAAATAGCTTAAGTGAACATCAGATTCTGTTGTTTTACGATAATAATTGTAATAATATAAATACAAGTCTTAAAAGCTCCATTTACTTTCTAACTTACTTATTGAAGCCGTGGTGGTCTTGTGGTAATAACACCCGCCTTACAATCGTGAGGTCGTGGGTTCAAATCCCTTGGAATTTATGTACGGAATATCACACCACATTGTGAAGGAAAACATCGTGAGGCAACCTGCAAACGTCCAAAGAAGAAATTCGATGGCGTATGTGAATCCACTTACCCGCACTGGGCCAGCGTGGTGGATATGGCCCAATCACCCTTCTAGGGTAGGGTAGGCCTACGTCGTGCAGTGGACAATTAAAAAGCTGGTAATGTACAGTACAGTACTTATTTAGAAAATATCAACAGTTTTAGTCAAGAAACCGGATAAACACGATTTGACCCCGTAGACTCAGAGACCTTCTTTTGGCCCTGTCTATTAAAATTGCTGCATTAGTAATTCTGTGCGTGCCCTAGATCCAAGCAACCATATAGCTGATATCTGAAGTCTAACGAATCAAAGTATTTTCATCTTGTTAGGGTTCCGTAGTAAAGGAGGAACCCTTATAACTTTGTTGTGTCTGTCCGTCAGTCCGTCCGTCCGTTCGTCCTAATGTTACAAAGCAACTTATACATTTATGAACCAAATTGCATGAATCTTGATATTATGTAAAATGTCAAAATTTTGTATTTGAGGGGTAGCTCCCATACATGTAAAGTGGGGTTGAAAAATTATAGTTCGTGTTATAGTTCTGAGCTTATAGACTCTTATCTTTTATATATTTATAATCTTACAATTGAAGCTCAAAGGTCACTGACCTCTCAAACACATTTCACTACTTACCTTATATGTTTTTTAGCAGTCAATCATCTAATGACATAATTAATATTGGTTTTTATCATTACCATAATCATCGTCACCATCTACGGAAGCCTGTCATATGCGTGTCTCGACACGCACTTGACAACTTATTTTTAAAACTCTATCAGAGCGTCTAGACGTAGAACAAAAGTTGTTAGTTTTGATGTACAGAATAAGCCCCTAAAAGGATGCTAATTGATTAGAAATAACCCTGTATAGTAGAAAGTAAACAGAAACATTTTAAATTGATATTAAAATTACTATGGCGCCTTTAAATTGGACCTAGGTAGAACCATGGACATGGTATTTCAACCGCGTTTTAATTACCTTAATTTATTTCATGTACTCGCTGTATTGTACCAGCTAAGTTACCAGAATAGTTCATTGAAAGGCTTGTTTCGAAATATTCTTTAAAATGCGTATAAGAACGATATTTTTAACCGACTTCCAAAAAAGAAGAAAGTTCTATGACGGTCTGGGTGTATTTTTTTTGTGTATGCTCGTCGATAATTTCGCCAATTGTGAATCGAATCAAAAAACTCTATTTTAGTTCGGAAGGGTATAATTCTGAAGTAGTCCCATTTCAATTTTACAGAAATCGGCTGAGCTGTTTTTGAAGATTCAACGCTAATGTAAACAATTCGAGCGAAATATTCAAATTTTGAAGATGGAAGGCGATTTGCCATTTTTTTTTCATTTCGTTCACGTTAAAAAGTCCTAACTAAACATAAATATCGTCATCAACGTCTGAGCAAATACGAATTCGCAAGTTATGTGACCACATTTCTCGAATCGGATGATAGAAAAGAAGTCAAGGCCATGTGGAGAGAAAGAGTAGTTTAGAACCAGCGTTCTCCTTATTACGTAGTCATTTAGAATAATCGAGATATTCTGATCATAGAATCTGTCATCGACGCAATGTAGGTCACTTTGTCAATGCTCTTTTTCAAATCTTAATTAGATCGAACGACGCTCAGAATAATATTAGTCATATTTATTACTAGCGACCCGCCCCGGCTTTGCACGGGTGTATTGTACATATAAACCTTCCTCTTGAATTACTCTATCTATTAAAAGAAACCGTATCAAAATCCTATGAGTACTTAAAAGATAAAAGCATACATGGGAAAGACAGCGGGAAGCGACTTTGTTTTGTACTATGTAGTGACAAGTTTTTATTTAGTTTCACCTTTCCCGTTGTCTGTCTGTCGGTCTGTAATCAAATCTAGTAAGTTAAATTTGATCCACTTCCCGGTTACCGATTGAGTTGAAATTTTGCATACATGAGTAAATCGCGTGACAATGCAATATTATGATGACATGGTGCTAAACTGATGATGATGCTAATATGCTATGACTAAAATATGTGTATGCGGTAAAGCCTAGGGAATGGAAAACACATGTCGAGAATAGGCCCATGTCCAGCAGTGGACCCCCTAAGGCAGATGGATGGAAAAATGGAAAAACTAAACTAAAAACTAACCGTCTCTCCAAAAAATTTTTACACACGCTTTAGGCAATGTTTAACCGTACAAATTGCACCGGTAAACAGTGTTTAAAGCGTGTTTAAAAATCTTTTAGCACCAGTAAAATCCATTACCATTGCAAAAAGAAACTATTCATTTAAAAAAAATCATTCATAGCAGGGAATGAACGATATTACCTACCTATTTATAGGTAATTATTTATTTATTTTATTTTAGTATAATTATGTACGTAATAGTTGTTCAATTACAATAAAAATTACTGCTTGTCTGTTGTACGAGTATACATAAATGCATAAAAGTTATCTATCTCTCCAAGCACCGACAAATCCTCCAAACGCGACAAATCCAAGGAATTAGCTTGTATACAACATCCTTGTGGCCATCATAATAGTAACTCTAGTACGTTATAATGTAACCTTTGTATCAAGCTATGTAGAGCATAATTTCCCGCTTTAATATAATACTACATACCTACATATACATATTATACGTGTCTCTGCCCAGGGCCGGATTAACCCAATCGTAGCCACTAGGCAATGTCATTTTCGGGGCCCACAGAATATGCGTATGGGCCCTTTCTTTTAACCATTTCTTTATATATTTTTTCTGTTACCAAAGTCGAATCGATCAAATTGATCGACTTTGGTATCCTGTACATACAAAAGTTTTCGATGGAAATTGAGACGTTTTTTTCTTGGTGCGTGCACTGGACCCCTAATCGATGCAGAGCTCCTAGGCAGTTGCCTAATACAGCCTTAAGCTGTCTACCACGTTGCGCAGTGTGCTTCGGGTTTTAGAAGGTCTATGACTTCATAGATCTAATGTTAAGGAACGTCACTTATCTGATACCATGGATCAACAGTGATATAAAGAGGGGTCTCATATTTATATACAGTCAAACCTGGATAAGAGAGAGTTGAAGGGACCGCCATCTAATTCTCGCTTATAGAGGTTTTTCACTTATCCAGGTTTCTCACTTATCCAGTTTCAGAAGAGGCTTCTCTCTCTTATAGAGGATTAAAAAATACGTATAATTTATACGTTGGTCCATTGGTTTGAATGTATCTACCTATACATACGTGAAGAATGATAAATATGTTTATAAATAGTATATAGGTACTAATTGTTCGGGATGTGTTGATTAGAATTGAACATAGATGATTGACTAATTCATTATAAAAGGCCCATTTAGAAATTGGGAAAATCAAAAATATTTTTGATAATTCCATGTCCTTTAGAGCACTGAGACCGTATGGGGTCTTTGGATTTCATTATTTTATAAAAGTTGGATTCTACTAAACCAAATTCATTGCGCACTCTATTTTAAGATTTTCCCCTTTTGTACACATTCAATCTTAACGATTTATTTGTTTATTCCTAAAGATTGATTTATTAACACCGAACCTTTCTCTTCAATTGAAACTTGTCAACTGTAGTTAGTTTGACCAATAAGATAGTGTAAACGCACGTGTGGCTCTTTCAAAAGAATGTGATACAAAAATAATGTTAGGTAGATAAATGAAAAACACAAAAAAATAATTTTGAATAGAACACTATTTCAACAAACGGGATAGTATAGACGCACGTGTGGCCATTCCAAAAAAAGTCGATACAAAAACAATGTTACTTATTTCCACGAAATACAAAAAAAAGTTTGAATAGAACACGATCTGAAATCAACGGTAGTTAGTTCCAAGAAATTTAAGAATGGTTCATAAAGTGCAGATGTTTTATTACCCTTAACTCTCACTTATAGAGGTTTAGACAAGTAGTACTCTCAGTTATAGAGGTCCATGAGGGAAAAACGACTCTCTCTTATAGAGGTTTTGGTCTCTCACTTATAGAGGTATTTGAGGGGTAAAATGACGGGACCTGGCAATTTCTCTCACTTATAGAGGTTTCTCACTTATCCAGTTCTCAGTTAGCCAGGTTTGACTGTAGTTGAAAATCTATTAGTGGTTTTTCGCGAAAAAGCGACGGCGTTGCATAGAAGTATCGGCAGTTTTTTTGCTTTCATTCCAAATTGATGCGTAGAAGCCACAAAACATATTCATGTTGTAAATCATTTAAAATATTATTATAATTCTGACATTAAAGTCACCGTTACTACCCTTCAAATGTCTTTTTCATAACATCTATTCGAAAAGGACGACTTGATTCGCCTTTAAGTGCGCCCAAAGGTGTTGTTTTCAATAAGAAACTTTTTACGGGCAGTAATGAGCGAAGTGAATAGAAAGAGTAGAATATCTCGCTCTCTGGAATCAAAAAAGCGCCCTCGCCGTAAACATTTTATTTTGCTCCCATATGATACAATCTACTTTTGTATTAAGTGCGTCCACCATCTAATCGACTTGGCATTTTTAGGGTTCCGTACCCAAAGGGTAAAAACGGGACCCTATTACTAAAACTTCGATGTCCGTCTGTCCGTCTGTCCGTCGGTCCGTCTGTCCGTCTGACCGTCTGTCCGTCTGCCTGTCTGTCTGTCACCGGGCTGTAGGTACCTCATGAAACATGATAGCTAGGCAGCTGAAATTTTCACAGATGATTTATTTCTATTGCTGCTATAACAACAAATACTAAAAACAGTTCAAACGTGATTTTTAGGAGTTTTTTGCTCGCTATTTATAACAGCAAGAGGAATGGGGTTCCCGTACGGTATTAGGAACCCTTCGTGCGCGAGTCCGACTAGCACCTGACCGATTATTTCTGTATTAAAATTGATTTCGCCTACCAAATAATAATAAAGCTCCACCATCATCAATACATAATATTAATAAAGATGCCTTAAACTTACGGATAAGGCCGCTAGTGGTTCATTAAATTTAAGCTTTAATACGTAAATACTTATCCGGAGTTTATTTGTCGAAATATAATATTTTCAAGCGTTCATAGCTATAATAGCATACTTAGGCCCGATTATGAAGGCGCCATCTTAAATTTAATAGCAACGTAAAAGGTGCTGTCTTTATCGAATGTCTAAAGTGAAAAAGAAACATAACTATTCTAAATTGCTAATATAACTAGGACGGCGCCTTCCTAATTGGGCCTTCTCTTTAGTAATTACATGGTTGGTACAAGAAATTCGAACTTTGAACAAAAAAGTCTATTCACCTCGCCTACTAAGTGCGATGTAGTCTTTAAATTACTTTATATCTAAAGAATACAATTTTAGCATGTCATAGTAGTTTAAAATAATCGGCCAAGTACGAGTCGGACTCGCGCACGGAGGGTTCCGTACTGTATGGGAGCCCCCCTTCAACATTTATTTTATTTTAATTTTATTATTTATTATTGAAGTGAATATAAAAACTAAATATTTTGTTAAAATTTCAAGTATCTACCTGTTACCATTATTAATATAGAGCGAAAAACGTCTAAAAAATCAGGTTTGTTGTATGGGAGGCCCCCTTTAATATTTATTTTATTTTCTTTTTAGTATTTGTTGTTATAGCGGCAACAGAAATTCATCATCTTTGAAAATTTCAGCTGCCTAGCTATCATGGTTCATGAGATACAGCCCTGTGACAGACAGACAGACGAACAGACGGACATCGAAGTCATAGTAATAGGGTCCCGTTTTTCCCTTTGGGTACGGAACCCTAAAAAATGTAGTCCTGTTGTTTTAACCGTTTCAGTATTAGTTTCGTTGAAGTATTCATGCGAAACTGGTTGAAAACTCATAACACTCGGAGTAGAAAATCTTCTTTTACAACACAAAAGCTTAAGTGCAAGTTTAAAAAATTTTAAAGTTAAAAACTTATTGGACCCTTATTAAAAGTCAGACCATTCATTGAAATATTTTTTATCTCACTTATAAATGAAATAAATAATTTACAAGTCTTATTAAAAAAGAAGCCAATTTTTGATAATTCAAAGCAACAATTGGTCACATATTATTTTCACAACAAGATTCATTCAATAAAACCCAAAAAAACAAAGTTGATTAAAAAATAATTTCCTACTTATACGCGTAGGTACGTCTTGAATCGAAAATGAATGAGATCTTTTTCAAATTTTTTAGCGTGCTAAAAAGCTATTATCCGTTCTTTGTTAAGTCGGGGCTAAGTTCTTTATAAATATTTGGTCGTTTACAAAAGAAGGTCAAAACATTAAAAATGGCCAAAACCGTGAAGGAGATCGATCTGTTACGTAAACAACATGATGACGAGCGCGGACGCAAAACAACGCAACCCAGTCGTCTTTTATATATTGCCAACCAGATTGCAGATTGGATGCAAGCCGCTACCACCCGGTCTTATTGGAGATCTTTAGGGGAGGCCTATGTTCAGCAGTGGACGTCCTATGGCTGAAAGGAAGGAAGGAAGGAACCAGATTGATTTTTAACATGATGTAATATCTCCGAAACTGTTTACTGCTTCTCTGGAGAACGCCTTTAAGCTCCTGGAATGGTCAGGGTTCGGCATCAACATCAATGGCGAATATATCACTCACCTTCGGTTTGCCGACGATATCGTGGTCATGGCAAAGTCGATGGAAGAACTCAGCACGATGCTCGAAGGCCTAAATCGAGAATCTCAACAGGTGGGTCTTAAAATGAACATGGACGGTCATGTGTAATTCCCATGTTGTACCCACCCCTATTTCAGTTGGTAACTCGGTTCTTGAAGTCGTTGACTCGTACGTCTACCTAGGACAAGTAGTCCAGTTAGGTAGGTCTGATTTCAAGAAAGAGGCCAATCGCCGAAAGCAAGGCGTCTGGGCAGCGTTCGGAAAATTGCGTAACGTCTTCTCGTCCGGCATACCTCAGTACCTTAACTCGAAAGTTTTCGACCAGTGTGTGTTGTGAGTGATGACTTATGGCACAGAAACGTGGTCTCTCACTATGGGCCTTATTAATAAGCTCTAAGTAGCTCACTGAGCTATGGAGAGGGCTATGCTCGGAGTCTCTCTGCGAGATCGAATCACCAATGCAGAGATACGTAGAAGAACCAAAGTTACCGACATAGCCCAGCGGATTGGCAAGTTGAAATGGCAATGGGCAGGGCACATAGCTCGGAGGACTGATGACCGATGGGGTCGAAAAGTTCTCGAGTGGAGACCACGTACCGGCACGTAGGACGACCACCCACAAGGTGGACGGACGACCTCATTAAGACCGCAGGATCGCGCTGGATGCAAGCCGCTACCAACCGGTCTTATTGGAGATCTTTAGGAGAGGCCATGTTCAGCAGTGGACGTCTTATGGCTGAAACGATATTCACTTCAATAAAAAATTATAAAATTCTTATAAAATAAATCTTTAAGGGGGGCTCCTATACAGTAAGGAAACCGTAAAAAAATCCGTGCGCGAGTCCGACTCGTACTTGGCCGATTATTTCAATGATGTTTAATGGCATTTCTCTTCAAAGTGGTCTACATTAACTTCAGAAGGTTGTATCAAAATAAAGCAAGTTCATTGAACAGTTGATGCCGCCCATTCGCTCGTGCAGCCACGTGCGTCGGCGTTTGCGCAACGCGAACGGTTGATAGCACCGCGCCCTTCGTAACGCAACACGACATTAGTCTCACTTATAGTACTCTAATGCTGCAATTAAAAGCTCAAAATGGAATGATATTGTAATCCACTTAAAATTCAGCCTTTTTAGGGTTCCGTACCCAAAGGGAAAAACGGGACCCTATTACTAAGACTTCGATGTCCGTCTGTCCGTCTGTCTGTCACCGGGCTGTATCTCATGAACCATGATAGCTAGGCAGCTGAAATTCACAGATGATGTATTTCTGTTGCCGCTATAACAACAAATACTAAAAAGATAATAAAATAAATATTTAAGGGGGGCTCCCATACAACAAACCTGAATTTTTAGACGTTTTTCGCTCTATATTAATAACTAGACGACCCGCCCCGGCTTCGCACAGGTGTATTATACATATAAACCTTCCTCTTGAATCACTCTATCCATTAAAAAAAACCGCATCAAAATCCGTTGCGTAGTTTTAAAGATTTAAGCATACAGACAAACAAACAGACAAAAACGGCGACTTTATTTTATACTATGTAAGGACTTTGTAAGGATGGTAACAGGTAGATGCTTATAATTTTCACAGAACATTTAGTTTTATATTCACTTCAATAATAAATAATAAAATTGAAATAAAATAAATATTTAAGGGGGGCTCCCATACAGCACGGAACCCTCCGTGCGCGAGTCCGACTCGTACTTGGCCGATTATTTAATTCCACCAAATACAATACTTTACACTTAGAGGGCTATTACAAAAGACTAGTGGCACGTGATCAGTTTTAAAGCCGCCAAAGTTTTGGTATAAATCTCATACCTTCTTACTAAACTAAGGGAAGTGAAGGACAGAGGGAGTCGTCCAAACTCCGAATAAAATCAAGCCTCTCAAAGTCGGCGAATGCGATATTGATCTTTTTTTACTAGTGTAAAAAGGATCAATATCGTTATGTGCGAATCGAATCAAAAATTCTTTATTGTCAGACACATAGACATACCTACATAGTACAGATTACAATTAAAAGTTAGGCTGTAAATCTAAAACAAAAAAAAAGTGCTACTTGTTTATAATGATTTATCACAGAAATGTTATTTCCGTGTGAAAAATCACACTAACTTGTGTAGGTATTTACGAGTAAATCCAAGGTTCACATAGTTAAGGTTACAAACTTCAACTAAGTACTATCTATACAAAATCAACTTATGGAAACTACCGATTTTCTTTGTAAGCACCTACGAATATTAGCTAAGAACTGTTCGGCCGTTCAAAGAATGCGTTCCTGACAAGTCATCTTGAAAAAATGTTTTTGGCTGATATCTCGGAAACTATGTATTTAAGGGCAAAAAACATTAGGATAATTATTGTAGAAAATAAAATTTCGCATCTTATGTTCCCAGTAAACTTTTTTGTAAAACTTACCGTTTACGATTTATGGCCCATTTAATGAAATTTCATTAAATGGACCTTAAAACATTTCTTAAACGATTTCTGCAAAATTTAAATAGGTCTACTTCTGAAGTGTAATCATCCAAACAAAAAAAATTCAAGTGGAGTCCCTCCGCGCGAAACAAGTGAAACTTCGACGCAACAGTGCTTTCATACCTTGTTGGAAGTCGCATTAGAAGTTTCACTTCAAAAACATACCTACGTAGAAAAAAAAACTGTCGAATTGAATACCTCCTTGTTCGAAGTCGGATAATAATGTACTAACGAGATTATGTAAAGAGTTTCTAAGTCCAAGAATTTAAATAATAGTGTATATGTACGTAATAATATGGCCAAAATTCTACATTAGACAATCTATTAGTAAGGTTGCATTAATTCATTAATCACATTAATAAAGCACCGTATCGTTGGCACATCAACTGGTTTTAAAAGTAGAGTTAATAAAACCAATTTATCCTAAGCTAGCTTTTGCCCGCGGCTACGCCCGCGTGATGTATTGATTTTTGTGCTATCCCATAGGTACCTTTTATTTTTCCGCCATAAAAAGTATACTTATGCCACGTTTTAGCCCATTTTTGAACTAAATTCATGCCAAAAGTCAAGTCCATTGCTCCTTTGCTGCGTGAAAGAGTAACAAACCAACAATCACACTTCCGGATTTATAACATTAGTAAGGATAAATCAGAATCAGAAAGCAGTCACTGTACAGTGACTAAGTTCTTTCTGATTTGCAGTTACATATATAGTACTCATACGTTGTTTGACTAGGTGTTTAGGTTCAGCACGGTCAGTATAGACTGACTGTGCCCATACAAAGAGATGGGTGGCCGCAGATCGCATTTCGAACAGAGTGTCGAGTGGGAGTTTTGCAAATCAAATCGAATTACTTTTTCGTTGCGTTGACCGAGCGCGCCGAGCACACACGCGAGCACATTGACACACACTTGACTAAGCCAAATCCTCACAGAGGATTACGCGCTTGTGTTCGATCGTTTTGGTGCTCGTTATATTACCGTAAATTTATTTACGGAAAACTTTCCGTACGTGACACAAGATGGTGCTGTGCCATTTCCATAGAAATCATATCAAACGTTAACGCGATCGAGCCGGTTTCAAACATTGTTAAAATCTTCCACTTGGCCCTCTTGAGCGCTACAGTAGCTCAGAAAACACATTAAATTGTAGCTTCTGGTAGCTCTAACTTTTAGTCACCATCGCAGCCTAGTTCTTCTGTTCTGTGATCGCAGCAGCCTAGCCCACTCTGCCTATATACACTTTTTGTACCTGATCAAAGTTTTCAAAAAATCCCTCATTAAACAAAACTTGACGCTAATTGAAAAGTATTCACATACTTGTCCTGTAAGAAGGCCATTGCATTCATCATTAAAAATAATTTAATTATGACCTCTACCTCTTTGGTTAATGCAATTAAATGTCATCATGAAAAAAACTGTTTACCTACCCACTCTCGGGGTTCGTAACCTTTCCGTACATAAATACGTACAATATAACTTATGTAAATTATTGATTTGGATTTTGATGTAAAAGTAATGAGTTATAACTAGTGGCGGATTCATGCATAGGCTGAGTAGGCTAAAGCCTAGAGCGGCCAATTTTCGGGGGCGGCAAACTTGTGACCAAAATAAAATAAGCTCAGGAATATGGCCGACAACTATTTCTTGTGCATTCTTTAACTAAATCGTAGATATCTTGCGGGGCGAAACCACGAAAGAGCCTAAAAAACATCTAGGAACTGTCATAAAGTTGTAGTAGTCTTGTTTACTAAAAAAATATAATTAGTCCGTCAAATAGATTATCGAAAAATAGTAGACACAACATATTTTTTCTTTTGTCAATTTAACAAACATTGATGAAGATATAGCCCGTTAAAGTTCCGCGTGACGTCACTAACCTACTACAAATGTACTGGTACCGGCTAGTGACGTCACGAGCCCCCACTCTCTGACAAGATTTATCTTTGTCATTAATTGTTTGATTGACAAAAGAAAAAATACGTTTCCAATATTTTTTTAAATCTAACTACTAAATGTAGTTTTAAGTAAGTACTGTATTTTATAGTAGCTAATACATAAGGGCATTTATTTACCCTATTAAAATATCATATGACTCAGTTATTGTGTTAAGCTGTCTCTTCTGTGGTGTTAAGTATTATTTGATAAACATCTGGAACTATTATCAAACTATAGATGAACTAGCATATGCCCGCGGCTTCGCCCGCGCTTACTTTATAGCCTACTAGATTTTGCCCACGGCTTCGCCCTCATGATACTTCGAGGCTCTACACCTTATCACCTTTAATAAAGGAGGTGGAAAATATAAAAACAAAAAAATTCGATTTGACATTTGTTTTATTTGACAGTTCTTTTTTGACATTTCTAGAATAGAATAGAATAGAATAGAATAGCTAGAATAGCGCACGCTAGAATAGCTCGCAGATGGCAGAATTTTTCCTACTTACTTAACACTTATTGTTAAAATATGGAAAATTTACGCAATATCATTATAATTTGTAGCCTATGTGTTATTCTGATGTATAAGCTATATAATTGCAAAGTTTCATCTCAATCCGTTCAGTAGTTTTTGCGTGAAAGAGTAACAAACATCCATGCATCCATCCATCCATCCATCCTTACAAACTTTCACGTTTATAATATTATTAGTAGGATGACACTCACAGATAATGTGGCTATCTATTAAAAGAATGATCGAAATCGGTAGAGTAGATCCAGAGATTACCCCCTATAACCTCACAAACTTTACTTCTTTACTATATTAGTATAGATTACATCTCCGATAACAAAATCCAAATCCAAATCCAGACGGGCTGTTACTAGCTTCGTAATACTGACAAATCTGTCTAGATTTAACGGCTTTTCAACCGGCCACACTTATTGATTCATGTGCAGGAAATAAATAACTATTGCTGACGTTATCACCATAGAGACCCCCTACCCCCATACCATCAAAAATAAGCAAAGGATTGGCCCCTCCACCCCCTTTTAGTGCTTACGTCATACTTGAATAGCCCCATAGGCATTGAATTTCTAAACCGTATTATGCATTTATCAATCACTAGCGACCCGCCCCGGCTTCGCACAGGTGTATTATACATATAAATCTACCTTTTCAATCACTCTATCTATTAAAAAAAACTGCATCATAACCGTTTCGTAGTTTTAAAGATATACGCATACATGACAGACAGACAGCGGAAAGCACGTAATACGTATGTAATAGTAAAATCTATTAATTGTGATTTATTTTTTTAACAGAAAAATGGATGAAATACTATTTTTAGTTTTTTTTAGCTATTTTGGTGACAGAGTTAAGATATAAAGTACTTACGCAAGAGATTTATTCGAAAAAAACTGCAAAACACGTGTAACTTGATAATAAAAATATATTTCATATAGTTATTAGTAAAAATACACATGTTTTTCATAATAAAAAACATGTGTTAAAATAACACAACCTTTTTCTTTTGCTCAGTTCAGGGTCACCAACCACTGGGCCTCTGAGGCGGTATTTGTGAAATTACGAGAACCAGATGAAAAATTGTAGTATAAAATCCCCTTAACAAGTGCCAATCAAAATGCCTTTCTACTCTACGGTTTCGGGAATTGCCGTAGCGAGCATTGACCACAAAAATTGCAAGTCACAGTTTGCAGTTTTGGGGCGCAGCTTCAAATACAAGTTAGGTATAAATTAGTCTTGAAAGCGAGACAGTTGACTTGAACTTCGATTAATTTTAGAAACAAACTGTAAACAATTCTATTATGTTAATTCAGAGAAACTGGGGGCTCCTATGTTTTATACTCGTATAAACACTCAATATTAAGTTAATTTATTTTCAAAAATACACAATACCTACATAGCATATACAAGGATATTCCTAATGAATTAGTATTCTTTTAGAGGCTTATTCTGTACATAAAACTCAAAACTAACAACTTTTGTTCAACGACTCATGTCAAATCTCAAAAAAAAAGGTTGTTGTTCAATAGAAAAATATCGTTCACCCTTGACAAAATGTATGGAACAGCTGACTTTTTTTGAGTCTTGACAAAAGTGGCAAAACAGTAGTTGTTAGTTTTGATGTACAGAATAAGCCCCTAAAAGGAAGCTATTTGAATAAGAATAACCCTGTATTTCTACGCGATCTTTCCGCCAATTATTAAATCGACTGTGTTGCTTTTTTTGTTTGGTAGATCATAGGTTGTTCCGAGATGGTTCCATTTAAATTTTATGGAAATCGGTAAAGCGGTTTTTCAAAAAACATACAGCAATTCAACATAATACTCGAATTATGTACGTAGACTAGCGGACCCGCTGCAGCGCCATCTGCCGGGCTATTTTGTGAATCTAAGCCATCCGGGGCGCCATCCAAACGCATACAAAAAAATTCATTCAAATCGGTCCAGCCAGGAGGAGTTCAGTGACATACACAAGTACAGTAAAATTATATATTATTATTTAGATTGAAATGTTTGAAGTTGGCTGTGCCATTTTTGGCGAAAAATGTATTAATTTATAATCGCTCAATTTCACCAGTTGTTGATAAACTATAAAATAAGGCCACTGACCACGCTCCGTGTCAAAGTTTAAGGCCTTCTTGTCGAGACGGTGCAAACTAGTGCGTCACCGAGGTGTGTGAATTTTTATGCTAATTTTATACAATTTACAAAATACCCTGTCACACAGTATGTAGGAATATGTATGTATATTTATGTCACTTAACCTTACCCACGGTTAGGTAATGAAACCCTGTATATGGTCTGTTGTAACTTGCTTGAGGCGCAGAACGAAATAATTATATGAGTAGTTTGAGGGTTAATCGAATAATAAAGTTCGTATATGTCGTGTGGCTAGCCCTGGTGTCAGAGTTTTTAAGCCGCCTGAAGGCCTCTGACATGGCTATGCGGTTAAAATAAGGACCTACAATTCAACGTGTCATCCGAGCCACAGTAGCGCTGAGTTGTAAATGCCATTGGCGGTCACCCATCCGAAGACTGACCGTGCTGAACGTTGCTTAACTTCGATGATCGCTAACCTTTCGCTAACGAATACCTAGTCAAACTACGCAAAGCGCTACGGGTTATGGATTTTGGAATGCAGTCTCGAGATTACGAGTCATTATCAACTGGAACGTCTACTGTAGCCCATAGTCCTCCCTAATATTATCGTAAGCGCAACCAGCATTACGCCGAGTTGGGACCGGTTTTGTTGACAAGGATATTAGGTGTAATACTGTTGTTGTAACTGTTGTGTGTAATATTGTTTTTTTTTGTGTTTTATGATTTGTTTTCTTGTTTATGTATTGCACCTCTTAGTTTTGTTGCAAATAAATTTCTGTATTCTGTATAATAGGTTTCCGATAGACCAGTTGTAAGCAGCATGTATTCAACGCTAAAACAAATGGCTCTAATCAGAATAAATGTGTCCACCTAATGGGTTTTGTTTTTATTCTATGACTAACAAAGCGTAGAATGAATTAAATTAAAATTACACACAAATTAACTACTTACGACCTAATCAAATAGTTATTTTTCGCAAAAAAATCGCAGCACCGACTTCCACCAAGTACAGAATTCGAATAATTTGCACTAATCGATGAGACATCCATGTACATTTTTTTTTTATTTATCAAAAGTGGCTCAGCCGATTTCGATAAAATTTTAATGGGACTACCTCGGAAGTATAGGTACTCTTTTGAATTAAAAAAAAAATTTTACATCGGTTCACAATTGGCGAAAATATCGATGAACATACCCTAAAAAAACATACAGACGAACATAGTACCTCCTTATTTTTGGAAGTCGTTAAAAACTCAAGCGTGCCTTTCTTGGGTCGAAAGTGCCTCAACACTTACTTATAGGGTGATAGTTTTTGAGCATTTTTTTTGTTATTTTCAGACCATAAACATGGAGTCAAAACCGTCCGTCAGAGAATTCTACTCCGGGAGGTCCATCCTGGTGACTGGAGGCACTGGGTTCATGGGCAAAGTGCTGATAGAGAAGCTGCTGTACTGCGTGCCTGATATCGGGAACATTTACATCCTGATGAGACCTAAGAGGGGGAAGTCGGTTACCCAACGGTTTGAGGATATGCAGCGTCTACCTGTGAGTATGACGTCTTTTACTTCTTTACTATGGCACATATGTTTACGCAAAAACTTGGTTGAAAAGTAGTTTACACAAACTATAAGCTTTTCTGGAAAAAAAGACGTATGAGCGTGCAATATTTCTTACTCTAGCGCTTTACACTAAAAACATAACATTAAAGGGCTTAAAAGAGTTTTCTCCAGGAACGTTGAATTTTTACTAAAAATGTACCTAAAATTCCCTCGATGTTCTACAGAAAACGCAAAAACTGGTTGATTCACAGCCCTCTTAACCAGTGATGCAAAAACGACGGGGTGTTATAAATGAAAGCGTTCTTAGATATATTTCATTAAAATCGGTTCAGCTGTTGCTCTTTTGTTACTTGCGGTAGGAATCTAAGGAGTTGGCGGTTTAAAAAAAAAACGACATCAATTACAACCTAATATCGTACACCGCTGGGCATATACTTTTCGTCTTCCACGCCACGCTTATTGGTCCTCTGTAAATCAAGCTAGATATGCGATTCTCGTGATACCGTTGACCCAACGATATTTTGAACCTCGCTCGCTTCGATTTCCATAGTGTAGGTGTCCTGTCAGTGATTTAGTTTTATTTATACATTTTATTTTCAGTTATTCGACCGCATAAGAAACGAGAGACCTAGCGCGCTGAAAAAACTCAGAGTCCTACAAGGAGACGTCCTGTTTGAAGACTTCGGTCTGTCAAATCTGGAAATTGAGAACTTGGCTAAAGAGATAACTGTGCTGTTCCACTTCGCCGCTACATTGCGTCTGGAAGCTCCCTTGAGGGACAATGTGAACATGAACACGTCTGGAACATTGAGGACCATCAAGGTGGCGAAGAGATTCAAGGATCTGGCTGTTTTTGTTCATCTGTCGACAGCCTTTTGCTACCCGGATTATGAGGTTTTGGAGGAAAAGGTTGGTATGGATAAAGTAAAAAAAAACTAAAAATATTCGACATCAGTAATTTTATAATTCGAAGATGCATTTAATTTTGCAGTTACGGTTTATCACAGACTACTATAGATACTACGTATCAGACAGGAATCTATGAACAACCAATAGCGGACTGGTAATTTTGAGTTTGACATTTATTTACTTTTTAAAACATGGCGACCGAAATGGCGACAGTATTTTTTTTTTGGCTTCATAAATATTTATTAATTCCTGTAATGCATAATATTCAATTCTCCAATTAAAATATTATTATTATTTTACCATTTTTAAAACCTATGTACCTATAGGAAGTTAATAAATAAGACTAAATATTGTGCTACTTCATGTTTATTCATCATTCACTTCAATTTCTAAGGACATTTTTAGGTTAACTTTCGTAAGATAAAGTTTTTACAGTTTTGCACAGTTATTATTGATATTAGACACCCACTTGAGTCCTATTTAACTATTTCAGAATACGTTGTATCCTAATTATGCTTCGCCTGCAGTTGTAGTTCGGCATACGACACAATATTTTACAGGATGCAAAAATACACTTAAAGACCAATGTATGAACACCAACGCATAAGACACTGAATGTGTGGTTTTGTAATAGTTCAGTGGAGACGATAAGCACGAACACTTTACATAACTAACACAATAACTTTAATAAAACATTAAAAAAGACAAAAACTGCTGAAAATTTTAACGGAAAAGATTGATTGACTTTGACATTTTGCAACTCGAGCAGCCTTGAATGGGCATAGAGAATGTAATTGGGAAAGTCAAAATGGAAATTACCATTTGTCTATGGTGGAAAATAAGGGCAATTTTTTTTCTTTTAACATTCCAGCCCATGCGGTTTCTTGAGAATCAGTTTATTTTTTGTTTGATAATTTTGAATCTATCAGCTGCTCTATGAAAATATTCCATGGAGTATCCATGGAACTCACATTGGTTGATATGATATTGAGTTTATTAGCTTAGCTTAGTACCAAAGTGGTTATGAATGTTATACACATCTTTCGCTACATAAGTAGTTAAAATCTCAAAGCACTCTTAAATATTTGCTGTCTTACCACAAATGTTTTACTCACGCCTTAGACTATATTTATCAGTACAAATTGCTCAGTTAAACAGTGTTTAAGGCGTGTTTAAATCTTTTGTAGTAATGCGGTTTGTTTTTAGGGTTCCGTACCCAAAAGGTAAAAACGGGACTCTATTATTAAGACTTCGCTGTCCGTCTGTCTGTCACCAGGCTGTATCTCATGAACCTTGATAGCTAGACAGTTGAAATTTTTATTTCAGATTCACTTGCCTCCGGTGAAACCCGAGAACGTGATGAAGCTGATCGAATGGCTGAACGACAAGCAGCTAGAGCTTCTGACTCCGTCGCTCCTCGGTCCTCACCCTAACTGCTACACCTTCTCCAAGCGTCTGGCGGAAAATGTGGTGGAACAGGCCTATCCTGACCTGCCTATTGTGATCGCTCGTCCGAGCATCGGTAAGCAACATCGTTTTATTTTTATTATTTTACCAAAGATTCGATCCATTTTTATAAAACTATCTGTCAATTGATTCAAAGTTTATAAGGTAGAGTTTGCTGTTATAGATTTACTAGCGACCCGCCACGGCTTCACACAGGTGTATTATACATATAAACCTTCCTCTTGAAACACTCTATCTAACAAAGAAAACCGCATCAAAATCTGTTCCGTGGTTTTAAAGATATAGCATACATGGGGACAGACAGCGGCGACTTTGTTTTATACTCGTACTACTCGTATGTAGTGATTCTACTTACGCATCCCTCGTGGAGTAGCTGTAGCGAAGCACTGGAAAAAGGTCTTATGAATTTATATAATTGGACCGAGCGAAGCAAGGTCTCAGTGTCTACTGAAACAAATCGGCACTTGTACGTATTTTTGTATGTTTGTTCGATGATAACTCGAGTACCGCTTCACCGAACTTCATGTACTATGGTACGAGTAATTTTCCAATCATGTAGTTTATGTATGTATCAGGGCCAGATAAAAAAACGATAGCTTTCTTGCTTCTAATAACTTTAGAACTAAAGTCTTGATATAGATTAATTGACAGCAATAAAACAAATATATTCCGCCTTACCACAAAAGATTTAAACACGCTTTAAACACTGTTTAACTGTGTAATTTGTACTGTAAAATTTTGTCTAAAGCGTGCGTAAAACTTTTGTGTACCCTTTGCATCATCTTTAAACGATTCCCCATTTTTGAGATAAGTATACATTTTTTGACGGTTTTTTGGCTCTACTGTAAAGGTTTGGCTACTTATATAGCAGTTTTGTGTATAGTTCAATAATTACATTTAACGTATGTACGTGATGTTCTAGTGTGCCCAGCGTACAAAGAGCCAGTTCCAGGATGGGTGGACAGCTTGAACGGGCCCGTGGGGGTGATGCTGGGCGCAGGCAAGGGTGTGATCCGCACCATGTTGTGTGACGGCAGCCTTTACGCCCAGGTCATACCCGTGGACACCGCTATCAACGCTATCGTTACTATTGGAATGATCGAAGGCACAAAGAAAGAGAAGTGCGTATATTTACTTACTTTTTACAAGCTTTTATTTAACTTACTATGCATGTAGGTAGATACTTATATATGTATGTATGTAAGTTCGGGTGGAATCTTGCAAGTTAAATTTGAACAACTTACCGTTTTCTGATTGTGCTGAAATTTTGCACGCATATGTATATCGCGTGACAATGCAATAATATGAATGGAGCTGATCTGATGATGGAGTCGGAAAGTTGCCATAGGAACTCCTGTACTAAACAAGATAGACCAGTCGTGTTTGGGCTCGTTTTACTTATCTTGGCTAGCACTCTGCTGCTACATGATAATTCTAGGATCTCAAAAGCTTGCATTTTGAAAAAGTTATATTTTTACAATAATTTATTACATTTTAACCGACTTTAAAAAGGTTCTCAATAAATCTGTAATCTGTATGTTTTTTTCATCTTTATCTTTTTTGTGTAAAAGTATGTTACGCGATTACTCAGGCAAATATGAACCGATTTTAATGATTCTTTTTTTGTTTGATGGATCATACTTTAGAGGTCCCATCTAAATTTTATCAAAATCGGCCAAGTCGTTTTTGAACTAATAACAATAATGTGGAAATTACTTTATCGATGGCATTTTCCTTTTTCATTGATCCTTGAAAACTATTCGAATTCTGTACACTGTAGAAGTCAGTTATATCACTCATGGCGTACCTAGTTCAGCTGTTTGTCAGCGATCACCGAAGAAGCAACGTTCAGCCGTGGCCGTGGGTGGCATTTCTACCGCTGCCGTGTAGTGCTACCGTGTCTCGGGTGACACGTTGGGTTGTACTAGTAATACAATGTACTATTATGACTTCAAAATGTGTTAATTATTAGGTACCGAACAATTAAGTATCAATTAAATGAATACAAAGAGTTTCTCAGACGTCAATTGTTGGATTGGTCGACAGACAACAATGATATAAGAAAAGTAGCTACTTTCACAATAGCTAAAATTTGAATAGACGCGAAGTGTAAAATAATCACGCATTCACATAATTATTTTGGAATCCGTGTTTTCCGTTATTCTGTTTGATAGCCTCTCCTAAAAGTGATATTTTTATTTATTAATCAATATGAAGTTCACCGGATCAGCTAGTACCTACTTTACTTTAATAATAGGTAGTTATTTATTAGTAGTTAAGTAAAGTTGCTTCAAGCTACAGAGCCGTGAACCTGTTGTATAATTCCTGCCAGGTCAACACTTTATAACCATTTTAATTATGTAAACAATAACAATGAATGAATGAATGGATTCAAGGCTTCATTTTAATGCATTTAAATGCAAACTGTGTGTGAAGAAATAATCGCTTAGCTTTGGCTTTTGTAGATTTATAGCGTCACACTTTTGAGTGTAACTAAGTACGTAAGATACCTCCTTTTTTAGGGTTCCGTGATTTAAAAGGACAAAAACGGAAGAACTTCTTGTCCAAAAATATTGTAAATTTAAAACTCCCAAATGAGCGAAAAAGTGAACAAAGCAGTAACAAACAAACCAACAAACATACTTTCGGAATTATAACCTTAGTAAGGATTGAAGTTGTTACGTTATTGTCACGAAATAATTAGAGATGAGTCCGCGTGCTATTACTCCAATCTTGAAAAAGATCGCCAAATGCGGTCGAAACTTAGAACTTGTATCAACTTAGTTAAGCGTGAGTAACACCTGTGTTAAATTTAATTAAAATGTGTAGTAATTATTTTTTGCAAAAAATAGCACGTCCTACACTACATCATTCGTGTACATAATTCGCGAATATTTCGCACGGATCGATGTAGCATTTTTCACATTAATGTTGATTTATCAAAAAACGGCTCAACCGATTTCGATAAAATTTAAATGGAACCAATTCCAAAGTATATTCTTTCCAAGAAAAAAAGAATTATTGAAATCGGACTACTTACTACGTAAAAAGTTATTCGTGGTTGTTGCACATAAAAATATATACAGGATTATTTCTAATCAATTAGCATAATCCTTTTAAAAAACTCAAAAAAATATCAACTGTTCTTTTTGTCGAGGGTGAACGATATTTTTCTATGGAAAATCATTTATTTTTATTTTAACAAAAGTCGTAGAACAAAAGTTGTTAGTTTTGATGTACAGAATAAGCCCCTAAGAGGATGCTAATTGATTAGATATAACCCTGTATATATTTTTTTTTTTTTTTTTATTCTGAATAGGTTTGCGTTTGACCACATACTGCCTGTTGTTAAGCAGATATGCGGTCTAGGTTGTAGCACGCTTACCTAGAAGATACCTATTTACTCGGGATTTGAAGACGCCTACATTGTACTTTAGCGGGAAGACAGACCCAGGCAAAGCGTTCCACATACGCGTCGAATTGAGTACCTCCCCCGTTTCGTCGGTCAAAAAACCACGCTAGTTTCTATAATCAAGAAATAATTACTTAATTTCAGATCTGAAGTGATTCCGGTGTACAACGTGAACATAGGTCACCAGAAGCCGACCACCTGGGGCGATGTGCTCAACGTAGCCAAGGAGTATGGGCGCAAGTATCCGCTGGCCTGGCCCCTGTGGTACCCCAACGGAGATATTACCACCAACCACACGCTGCACGAATTGAGGCGCATCTTTTACCACATGATCCCAGCTTACTGCATCGACTTACTGCTGTTCTTGTTGGGGCAGAAGAAATTGTACGTACCTACCCTACATACTTACTCGTCGTTATTTCACCATACCAAAGCGATGGTCTGCTTGAATTCGACGATTTTGTTTTCGTCTGTCCGGATTTTAATTTTCGTCTCCACCTAGCTTAACATACGACCACGAAAAGAGTTTTGTCGACGTGTGAAAAAGTAACAGAAATTTGCCTCACCATAACTCTGTCTCATTCTGACACATCGAAAGAATTATTTCGTGGTGCGTGTACTAGTTCGGCAGGTCGAATTTTTCAACGAAACTCGACGAAACTTAGTAAGTAGGTATAGTCCGCGTCACACAAGTTGGCGGATGAGAAGTTAGCCGCAGGTGACACTTCGCTGTAATTCATCGGCACAATGCCGACGTAAGTGGCGTAGTGGTAAGCACTGGCGTAGAGAGCGCGCGGGGGGAATGAGGTTAGCGGGCGGGTGTGCCCCGGCGCAAGTGTCTCTGGCTCCCGCGCATACCAATATTTTGCCTTTTGCGCAGCGTTTTGCGCATAACTTCCCATCCGCTGACTTGTGTAGCGCGGACTATAGTAGGTACACCGGTTTAGAATAGTGTTGTCGTTGGTAATTTTTTATTGGGGGCATTTCCCTTCAAAAAAGACATATGCTTAAGCGCTATTTTTGAACCAATTTTGATAATATTTGGAGTGATTGTTTAGTATCTAAATTCTGACAAGATTTGCGAGTATGAACGAAATCGGTCAAAAGCGGGTCGAGATATAGGATTTTAAAGATTCAGTGCGAGAGGTCTACTGTTCTGAGAACTATTGTAAATTAATGTTCTTATTACAGCATGGTGCGTATCCAAGACCGAATTAGTCAAGGCTTGGAAGTGCTCCAGTACTTCACCATGCGCCCTTGGAAGTTCCCTTGCCCCAACTTTGACAGCATCCAAGACAAGCTAAACCCTGAAGAGCAGGAAATCTTCAGAACGGACCTCGCCAAAGTCGATCGGGACAAATACATGGAGTCCTGCGTCGAAGGAGGAAGAGTTTTCTGCCTGAAAGAAGACCCAACGAAACTCACTGTGAACCGGTCCTACCATAACTTGTAAGTATTTTTACCACTGTCTGGTATGCGGTATTAATTTTGTTGATTTGTTTTATAGATACAAGTTGACCCGGTGAACTTCGTCTCACCATCTGTCAACTGTCAATGACATCTTTTACATGCAGAAACATTTTACATGCAAGGAAAAAAAGGAACATTACACTACAGAACTTTCGACTGGGTGAAACGATTTTGATGATCCTTTTTTTTATTTAAAAGCTGGTGCTTCCCATATGGTTTCCGTTGAAATTTATCGAAATTGGACGAGTCCTTTTTGATAAATCAACAATAATGTGAAATTACTAGGTACCTACATTAAACCGTGCGAACTATTCGAATTCTGTACAAGGTTGAAGTCGGTTATGCTATTTATTGCGAGGATAATTATCTAATATCGATATTTTTGATATGTTTCAGTCTCTACGTCCTGGACTGGGTGGTGAAGATTCTCTTCTGGCTGTACCTTCTATCCTACTTGGCCACGTGGTTCGAACCAGTGCGCGACGTCCTAGCATTGGGAGAACCGGTAGTCAAATACTTGCCTTTTGTTGGACCTGCCGTCTTCAAAAACCAGTAATAGGGTAGATGACTGAAAAAATAATTAAAAACCTTAGCGATGTCCAAGTGTAGGTACCATTCTCAAGCATGCATCGTATGAATTTCTTCTGCAATCTCGGTGTTTTGTGACTAATAAAATTCAAGGTGTTGTTTTGCAAAATTCAGGGATTTTCAGAGATGTACCAATCATTATGGACAACTTTACTCTGAGTCCAATCCGAAACCAGCGTCATTAGCTACTGTTCCGTACATTTTGTCTTGTCGAGAGTCAATGTACTAGTTGTGTGAAACAGCTGAATTTTTAGCGATTTCGAGGTTGGCCTCATGGTGAAAATTGTTCATCTTTTTAAACTAAAGTCGTTCCTGCACTTTGAAAGGCAACACTGGACAAGGACTGTAACTTAGGTTCCCTACAGAAAGCGGCACAAAAGTCTAGCGCTGAGCGAAGTGTGGACGGGATGGCTGCGCATGGGTCTAGTAAAGCGGTCACCATGCACAGCTATCCCCTCCACACTAACCAACCTCAGCGCTACACTTACGTGCCGCCACCTGTAAATGATGTCCTGTAGAAGGAGGATTGAGTGTTATCCGGCTGCGCCACACGTTGATCCGGTTGCGTTCAACCTATTAAGTACGAATTTATCATACAAGTTAGCTACAAGCTGCGCAATATCCTGACTAAGGCTCACATAAAGCTGGGCGTTGATTGGGTATTGCGCAGTTTGTAGCTAACTTCACATCCGCTGACTTGTATGAATGAAACCTACCTCTTAATATTTCAATAATCTTTTTTTTTTTTTTTTTTATTCTGAATAGGTTTGCGTTTGACCACATACTGCCTGTTGTTAAGCAGATATGCGGTCTAGGTTGTAGCACGCTTACCTAGAAGATACCTATTTACTCGGGATTTGAAGACGCCCACATTGTACTTTAGCGGGAAGACAGACCCAGGCAAAGCGTTCCACATTCTGGCTGTTCGTATGAGGAATGAGGATTCGAAACGCTTGGTTCTAATGCGCGGAATGTCCACCATAAAAGGGTGGCGCTTTGGTCGCGTCTGTCTAGCCGTACGATAGCAGAAAGGGGCAGGTGGGACCAGATTGTGCAACTCCTGGGCGCACTCTCCGAAGTGGATCCGGTAAAAGGCCGATAAACACGCTACCTTACGTCGATGCTCGAGACTTTGCAGCTGCGACATAGTCAGAGTGTCGTTGTCGATCAGCCTCTTGGCTCGCCTCTCAATCGACTCCAGAGCCTCCAGTTGATATTTGGCGGAGCCATCCCAAAGGTGAGAGCAGTATTCCATGCACGACCTGACTTGAGCTTTATACAGACTAAGCAGTTGCTCAGGTGTGAAATACCGTCTCACCTTAGAGAGAACACCAAGTTTTTTGGAAGCTAATTGGGCCTTTGACTCTATGTAAGAGCCAAAGTTAAGAGTCGATGAGAGTGAAACGCCTAATAGTTCCAAGCTGTCAGTTACCGGAACGGAGACACCACGGAAAGCGGGAGACAATTGGAAGGGTCTCTTTTTAGCCGAAAACAGACAGGCTTGAGTCTTCGTGGCATTAAACTTGACCAGGTTAGCATCACCCCAGTCAGAAACCGCCTCCAGACTCAAGTTGAGCCGCTCGACCAAAGCCTCTCTGTGAGACTCGATCTGTGGCCCGCTGGTTCTCGCATCGGATGTGTAGCTCTCCACGACTGTACTGTCGTCTGCGTACCCAAAGATTCCGGGCTTTAGCAGATCGTTGATATGCAGTAGGAAGAGGGTCGCAGAGAGCACTGACCCCTGAGGAACCCCGGCATTGATAGCCATATGATCTGACGAGCAGCCATCTACGACCACTCGTATCGACCGATTCCTCAAGAAATCTGATATCCATGCGCAGAAATCAGCAGGCAGGCCGTAAGATGGAAGCTTGCCAATTAGGCTCTCATGCCAGACCCTGTCAAAAGCTTTGGAGATGTCCAAGGAGACAGCCAGCGCCTCCCCGTGCTTTTCGATGACCTCACTCCAGATGTGTGTGGCGTACGCCAGAAGGTCCCCAGTAGACCGGTTTCGGCGAAAGCCGTACTGATGGTCACTGAGTAGGTCATTCGCTTCCAGGTACGCCAGGAGCCTGTTGTTAAGGACACGTTCCATACTCTTGCAAAGTATGGACGTGATCGAAATCGGTCTGTAATTGGCAGGGTCGGCACGGCTACCTTTTTTGGATACAGGCTGCACGTTAGCAAGCTTCCAAGATTTGGGCACTTGACCTGTCTTCAGAGATAGGCGAAAGAGGCGAGTCAGCACAGGCGACAACTCAGGCGCACAAGTCCTCAATACAATGGCCGGAATACCATCAGGGCCACTGGCCTTGTTCACATCAAGACTGCGGAGAACCTTGAGAACCTCCTTTTGCCGGATATGTATATCACTCATTACAGAGCCACAATTTGGCAAAGTTGGAGGTCTCGCACTACCGGGGTCCAGACGCGAAGACTCAGCAAATTGAGATGCAAATAAATTTGCTTTCTCAACCGCGGTATGGGCCAGCGAACCATTGGGTTTCAGCAACGGAGGCAGTGAGGGGCGGCAGAAGTTCGCTTCAACCGATTTAGCTAGGGACCAGAATGCCTTACTACCCGCAGGGTAAGAAGCAAGCTTATTGCCTATTCGACTAATGTGATCAAAGCGAGCCCTCCGCATAACCTTTTTACAGGACTTAGCAGCCCTATTGTATGCCTTCTTCCTCAGACGAATGTCCCTCGACTTACGGTTTCGAGCATCGGCCCAAGCCAGGTATGCCTGATGCTTTTGCGCTTCGGCGCGTCCACATTCAGGTCCAAACCAGGGCCGAGCTTTGCTGGACAGAGGCACGTCCGAAAATGGGATGAAGTATTCCATGGCGGTACGAAGCACATCTGTCACGGCATCCGCGCACGTAGAAGGATCATCGGAAGAGAAGCAAACAGACTGCCAAGGGTAAGATGCAAAGAAACACCGCATCTCATCCCAATCCGCTAACTTGTACCGCCACACTCGCCGTGACCCTTTGGGGCTGGGGTCTGATGGGGAGTAGACGGATACAGATTTCACCAGACAGTGGTCAGATGAACCTAACGGTGAGGAAATCGCCACTGAATAACGGTCTGGATCGGTGGTTAGCAGAAGGTCCAAGCAGTAGGCTGTGTGCGAGTCAACGTCAGGTACCCGTGTGGCGCCTTGAACCAGCTGGGTAAGATCTAGTGTCAAGGCAAGCTTGCGCGTCTCAAGCCCAGCATGGTTAGTGTCTAGGTATGGGTGTAGCCACTCCTTGTGGTGGCCATTAAAGTCCCCCAGGATCACTAATTGGGCTGAAGGGTAGCTGAGTTGAGCAGCATCCGCCGCCTCACTGAGGTATTCAGTGAGTCTGGTTGTCTCCTGGTCCCCGCTATGTGATCGGTATACACAAGCGTAGATAATTTTCTCTAGGCCAGTGTCCGCCAAAGCCCAGAGCACTGAGAAAGAAGGGTCTTCAAACCTACGAAGGCGCAGAAAGCAAATGTCATCCCGGGCGTACACGCATACACCCGCACGTGGTTTGAAACGGTGCTCCAGGGAATACCCTGGGTAGGAAAGATACGACACGTCGGATGGACCAGCAATCCGCGTCTCCGTGAGAAACAATAGGTGGGGTCGATCTGTCTCAAGATGATGATGGACAGGTGTGAGATTGGAGTGCAGGCCCCGAATATTGCACAGGTGCACTTTAAGTGAGAGGGAGTGCTGCCGCTGTGTACACGTTCTTTTGCTTCTACTGTTTCTCATGGTTATTTGCGGAGTAAAGTAGGTAGAAAGTCGGTAGTGGAACGAGACGTCACTCTGCAGATCCAGTGGTACAACGCACAAACCACACACATCTATGGTAGACTAGCCTGGAGACCGCGGGGACGCCCGAGCCCCCCCAAGGATGTCCATCGGGCCCTCTCGTCCGGTCGCCAACCGGCACGATGGCGCATCCCTGGGATTTTTCGACAGATGGCGGGGCAGCCTTTCATGAGTGGCTAGCTCACTACTTGGGCCCCCTACTATCTGCGGTCGGCCAGCGACAAACCGTGCCTCGGATCCCGCTGCCCTCCACGACTAGTCGGCCGATGCGGCAATCGATGCGTGCACCGTAATCGATCCACCAGAGGACGCTACTGTTCCGACCCGACTTTCAGATTGGCGTCACCAGACTTCGCGCCGGAACACGAGCTCAAGAGAGTCGTTTGGCGGCGCGGCTTAGTCTTCCTGTTGTCATTATTAATACTCGTATCGAGCAAAAAAGCACTTTACTTTTATAACAACCAATACTAAAAATAGAAAAAAATAAATATTTAAGAGGGGCTCCCTTTAATATTTTTATCTATTTTTAGTATTGGTTGTTATAACGGCAACAGAAACACGTCATCTGTGAAAATTTCAACGATCTAGCTATTGCGGTTCATGAGATACAGCCTGGTGACAGACAGACGGACAGACGGACAGCGGAGTCTTAGTAATACGTTTTTACCCTTTGGGTGCGGAACCCTAAAAATTACGGTGGTTTTAATATTTGTAATTAACCAATTAACCTTTTTTTTCAATCGATATAATAGGTATGCGATGCTTACGGAGTTATCATAAAATATGCTATTTGCCTAAAAATTTAATCAGTTATTAGAGCTAATTAAAAATATTTTTATCAGGCTTTATCTTCATAATTGTATGTTTAATTGATAATAAAATAATTACATACTTACGTGTCCTAAAACAAAATTATGACAAAATTTCATGTAAATCTGTAAAGCTATATTTTACTGTTAGTACCTAAATAAATAAATTGAATTGAATGACGCCGATGTACGGCCAATTAAGAGTAGAAGATTTAAGACTAAAGTACAATGTAGGTGTCTTTAAATCCCGAGTAAATAGGTATCTTCTAGGTAAGCGTGTTACATCCTAGACCGCATATCTATACGAAAAAAAAAATACCAATTTAGACTATGAAGAAGCAGATATAGAGAGGTGATGGCATTAGGGCATGCAAAAACCGGGTGGTTTTGGAAAACCGGTTTTTTCGGTTTTTTATTTAAAAAACCGGGGAAATCGAGTTTTTCGGGTTTTTCGGTTTTTTTCTAGTAAATTAATGAAAATACTAGTAAATAAAACAGTTTGTTTGTTAATGAGCCTGTACTGCCTCATTGTTGGGCAAAGGTCTCCTCTCGAGATTTCCAGTTTAGTCGGTCTTGTGCTGATGCCGCCAATTTGGATTAAATGTATTCAGTTCATCGCACTATCTAATAGAGGGTCTGCCACGAGGCCGCATCGAGTTGGGACTCCATTTGGTGGTGATTTTAGCCCAGAGGTCTTCTGGCATTCGACTGATTTACCCGGCCCACTGCCACTTCAGTTTAGCGGCTGTGAAAGCTACATCTTTGATTTGAGTTCTGGAACGCAGTTCGGTGTTTACTCGCAGTACCTACTCGGTCTATTAGCCGGTCACCGAGAATACTGCGCTCCATCGCTCTTTGGCAAACCTTGAGCTTGGACTTTTGGACCTTAGTTAATGACCATGTTTGTACACCATAAGTCAAAATGTGATCGGAAGGCGTTTCTTCATATGTTCTTTCATGGCCCAACAGCCCTTCCAGGCGTTCTCTGTTCTTCTTGGTCTTGTCTCGCCTGGAAGGTGACTATTTGGCCAAGATAGATGTAATCGTGAACGTATATGTCTTCGCCATCGACAGTTACCCGATGTTTGATGACATTGGTCATCACTTTGGTCTTTAATTAACATGTTCCGTATCCGCAATCGAACTTCAAGGCTTGCAGTGGTTAGGTTTTGTAGCATTGATTATAGCTCTCTGACTGAGGAAGAGATACTAGCTGACGATATTGTCTGCAAAATGACGGTTAGTTAACCATTTTTCACCAACATTAACACGCCATCCTTCCCAGCTTGTCGCCAGCTTTCTGAAAACTTCTTCGAGGACGCCCGTGAATATTTTCGGGGACAGTGGGTCTCCCTGTTTAACACATTTCTCTAATGCAAATGCTGGACCAGAAGATTGTAATTTTACTGCAGCAGTACTTTGAGAATGGGTGAGGCGGAAAAGATTAACGTGATTGATGCTATCAAATGCTTTTTGACCGACGAAACGGAGGAGGTACTCAATTCGACACGTATGTTCTATAATCTGGTTGATTGCGTGGAGATGGTCTGTAGTTTTAATAGCCCGCGACAAAAACCAGCTTGTTCGGGTGGTTGTTCCATGTCTAGTCTTCCTGATATGCGATGTTCTATGATTTTGATGAAATAATGGTCAATATTTATATTTCTTTTGTTTTTTAATTTCAACAATCGAGCTTACTTTTATGTATAATTTACAAATATTAGACAAACGAGCAATATATACCACGCGTAGTTTTACTACGTAGCTTAGCAGAGACTGCCGGACTAATGTAACGAAACAAAATGGCGGTGGTCGATAGCGTTTCGGTGAAGATGAGACAAAACGCGTCCCATTACGCTTATAACGCTACAGCGCAGCGCTCTGCTAATTTCACGATACTCGCTATGTAAAGGCAGAGAGAGAGTGAGAACTTTCGCACTTGAATTTCATCCTTAGCACGTATACATACGAAAAAATTACGTCTAATGTACCTACATTAGACGTAATTTTTAAATGGAAAAAAAGTATCTTAGTTCGCTTGGCTTATTATTTCTCTGTAGATTAGAGCAACTAGATGACAATAATGTATTTTATTGCGAAGGAGAAAGTTAATATGCGAATTTAAAAAAATTGTAGAAAACACCGATAAACCCGAAAAAACCGGTTTTATAACTAGAAAAAACCGAGTTTCTAATGCGGTCGGTTATTCGGTTTTTTCGGTTTTCGGTTAACCGGTTTGCATGCCCTAGATGGCATTGTGATATTCTTACTTGTAAAATAATTCCGTATTATGTGTGCGATGTGTAAGGGTACTTCCTGTACCTACAAACAATGTATAATAAGTATAAGTAATATTGTATTACGAGTATTAACCGAAAACAAATCATCTTCAAGTTTTGGTACCAACTGTATCCATGGGTGATGCAGTTTGCACAAATAACTAATATAGGCCAAATTACTTTATCGTGTCTATAAACACGAGGGTCATTGCGCACTACTTAGCTATTTCGTTATGTCAGGGCTGCGCGAGAAGTTGCGCGAGTTGTATGTTCATTTCAATAATAAATAATAAAATTAAAATAAAATAAATATTGAAGGGGGGCTCCCATACAGTACGGAACCCTTAGTGCGAGAGTCCGACTCGTACTTGGCCGATTATTTTTGTAACTTGTGACTTTCATCAGCTCTCTACATACTGGGTACATATCTGAAATACACTAGTCTAAGTATAATAATCTAGATTTATAATTATGTACCTATTATGGTGCTTCATTGGGTGATGTGCAAAATTGCAAATAAATATGGTGTTAGATATTATTATTAATCATCTAATTCTGTAGGCCTTGCACAGTTTACCTACCTATGTTATCGCCACGTATAGGTATACCTACCTATTCGATAGCAAAATAGGTACCTATCTAGGCAACTAATGGTGATTATTAACCCAATTAAATTTCAGATCAACCAATTATTATTGTTCATTTTGCTGTCGAATAGGTAGGTAGGTACATTACTTTTTAGAGAGATATCGTGCTGGGACCAATGATTTGCTGTTCTGTGCACTATTGTGAAAATCTTTCGCCTCGTCTCGTATTCTATAGGTATCTATAGCATAGGTATGGAGAACATAAATTCGAATTTCAAATTAGCCAATGTTTCAATAACGACGAAGTTTACGGAGAACGTAAAATAAAGGCTCTGGGTACCTAGGTACTTACTTGGTGGTCTTTAATACCTATCCCTACTTATACGAGGATGTCTGCCGATATTTATGCGCTTGTTCTACATAATGATGTAAACGCCTGCACAAATTAACTGTGCTGCGACAACCAGCGACAACTGACTGAGCACTGAGCAGTGAGCAACACAAAAGTTTCGATAGGTCTGTAGGTAATCTAGTGCATAGAATAGGCGTTGTTATTCTATGACCTAGTGGTAATTCAACAAATTTTTCGAATTATATGTTTTTCCCTCAGAATAAGGAAAAACAGGTTTTTCCTGATGACAGGAGAGAAACAAAAAATCTAAAACTATCATTTCCTTCTTGCTTTCTGATTCAAGTCTAATTCGGAATATCGAAAAACAATCTTACGAATTTCTTGACGCCACAGAGCTAGTTAACTCTGTGCTTGACGCGTACTTTCCAGTATTATACAAAGTACTCTGTGACCACTCCCGGCTCACTCGCCTATAAAAAAAACTCGCCGTAAGGCGAACTGTAACGACTAGATTTTCCTTCAGAATGAATGTACAATAAGTATGATATTCCGAGGTTCATTCGTCAAAGCTGTGACGTCATAGGCATGAAGTTTTAGGTAAAGGTGGAGAGTGCACTCCTATTACCTATTTGAGTCAAATACCTACATATTGCTATCTCACTCTTCTGTGGTCAGAACTATCTTTCTAATAGGGTAACCCTACATTGTTGTCTAAATTTAGGATGCACAGATATTAATCACAATGTTGAGTAAACCATTATATGAAAATACACAATTGGTAAATGAACAATACAAAGTAAACTTAAGGACCTTGTTCTATAGGGCATCGCAGGTATACAAAAACGAATTCTTCAATAAATGTGTAAGAATGCAATCTTGCAAGTCAATAAATGTGTACAACTAGCTACGCTCTGGATATATATGCTTTATGATGAAATACTGCGCCTGTTATTGATGGCATATGTAATTCGACAGCGCGCAGCAGAGCCTTAGTAATAGGGTACCGTTTTTACCCTTTGGGTACGGAACCCTAAAAAGGTAATCAAAAACAATGTAATTCAAATTATAATAGTTTATTAACAAACACACATAATTTACAATTATTTACAAAAAAAAAAAACAAATCATTCGTATAAATCATAGTTCATATAAATCATACATTCATATAAATCATAGTTAGGGGTTGGATGAAATTGATAAACTCAAAACTTTGAAATTAAATTTACCCATTTTCGGGAATTAAAGGTATTAGGAATGCACTCTCCACCTTTACCTAAAACTTCGTGGTCATAGGTCACCCGCCGTGCATCACGAATTGTGAGACAGTGACGGATGGACGTAATGACATGTAAGAATGAAAGAGAGAAATAGTGTGATGCGTGAATGAGATAGTAATAGCAAAGAATATATAATAATACTACGTATAGAACGGCCACTCGTTACCCCCCACCCGTTTGAGTCTTCCTCACTTCCACCCCGCGCTACGTACCGCATCGTGTACTCTGCGCGCGGGCTGCACTGGCCGGTGGATTTTCTAATAAAAACTAACTAGACTGTGACAATAGGGAACACTTGTACTGTGTATGGTTGAATATCAATGATACGTAACAAAACAAGAAATTTTAATGTTTCCCTAAGGATAAATAATAGGAACTTATTTTACATTATTTGGTAACTTCCTCTTGATATTATCTTACAAAAGAAGTAGATCGGTTACGTTTTGTTAAAATTCTTCCAAATTAAGTAATTGTTATACTTTTTTAAGCACTAGATTAATTTTCATTTTTGCAAATTAAGTACGCAACTGTCTCACTCACGCGGCATGTCGTCACGTTGTGGTGATCGCTGACAGCCATAGACGTTCCGCACACGAATGCGCGTGTAGCGATCGTGCGTATGTGTGTTGTCTGTGAGTAAGTACTGTGTAGGTGTGCGTAAGACAGCAGATTTTGTATGAAAAATCGCGGAGTGTCCGGGCTGTGGTAATAGTAAGTAATATAGGCTGCGCAAAAGAAAAAAATCTCCCTCGCCATCCGCCATTTTTTCTCTTGTTGTTTTACGGAAAATATTAATAAACAATAGTTTTACGCCATGAAAACTTCGAAAAGCCATGTATATCGCCATCCTCGATTAATCTTCTTCCTGTGTGTGTATGTCTAGTGTCTTCAGTCACTTACTTCAAGATAATTCAACGTGTTTCGAGATGACCGGCTCATCTACATAAATTGGATGAAAAATCATCAATGCAGTGTGTATTTTTTTTTACATCTAGGAAATAATAAAGTGCAGTGCAAAATAGTGGTGAATTTCGTTTCATTTTCGCCTGTAGTCTTTTCAGTTTCTCAAAATATTAAGTAGAAATACAAATATATAGAAACCTGTACTTATAGATAGATTTATAACTATAAGTACCTATACATAGCTATACCTTTTGATATCACAGAATAAGTAATAGTATGTATGGCATTGTTGGCCGAGGGGTGAAGTATGCGGCGGGCGAGGTTCTATTGTCACACCACAGATAACGTTACGGCCTAAAAAAATCTTCGGCAGTCGGTCGTCTGATACGTAGTATCCTTTAGTTTGTGTCTGTGACGCGTACTCCGCGTACTTGAATGCGCGCAAGAAAAATCTGCGCGCGGCCCAATTCGTGAACTAATTCAGTGCTGCCATTGTTGCCAAGCAGTCAATCAGCGAACAAATCGTATGCGACGACATCACTTGCGCGAGTAGTTATTTTGCTCAGGCTCTAGAATGACTGATTATGACTGTCAAATGAGGTGTCAACAGTCAACACAGTGTAAATGTCATTTTAGCTTAGTGTTGCCAAAACTTAATTTAAGTAACCCAGAAAGTTTATTTTATTTCCTCATCTAGTTGTTTGTTATTAGCACTGAATTTCTTTTAAATCAGAGGGGTTAGTACAGGTTTACACGTAAATTGAAACTACAGCTGTTTCCATATGGCTCTATACTTTTTTGTATAGCGCCCCTGGCGGAAACGAGGAAGAACTATCCAAAATGTATGGAGCCACACGCAAACGGGAAAGTTTAAGTAAACTACGCAAAACCTGGACTAAGGGCTCAGGTCGTGAATTACTGTGCTGAACTCTTTGTACAGCGCACCTGGCGGACACGAGGAAGAACTATCCAAAATGTATGGAGCCACACGCAAAACGTAAAGTTTAAGTAAACTACGCAAAACCTGGACTAAGGGCTTAGGTCGTGAATTACTGCGCTGAACTCATATTACTTTCAAGTGCTAATATTCAAACTAGAATACGCGTGTTCAGATACAGTTACGAAACAATACATTGTGTAAAAAATCATACATTTCTCTGTACGGCGCTTTAGATTTATCTGTAGACTTTACAACCTAGTCGAAAAAATGTTATTGATGATCAATGAAGGTTACAGTGAGAAAAATTAAGATGGTAAGTATAAATCTATTCTGTGAATTTCTATTGATATTATCCCTAGGTATTTTAAAATATTAAGTTACCGGTGAAATCGTTAACTACGTGACAACGTCTTATAAATCGATGAACGTCGGCTGCATGCACGAAAAAGCATGTCTCATTGTCACGTTCCGTCTGAACCGAGCGCTCAAACGCGGACACGGAAAAAATCGGTCTACACTTTGGGCCTGTAACGCATAATAATATGACGTTATCGCGTAAAATTATCTTCTGTAAATTGACTTTAGACAACCAAATATAAAAAAAAATGTTTTTTATTGCTTACAAAATGATTGTCTTGCTCATTTTATCTATTTGTAATAATTGTTTTAAAGGCTATTAATTTTGTGTTATTTAAATTGCTTGTACTCGTATTTGACGTATTTATGTTTTTACTATTATTAAATCATTAAATTACTGTCGTTTTGAAACCCACACTGTACGCATAAAACAGTGTTGCAGAACAAAACTTTTTTATGCGTACTGTGTGGGAGTCAAAAGGTCAGTTTAATGATTAAATAATAGTAAGAAAACATAAAAATGTCAGATACAATCATTTAAAAAAAACACAAAATAAATAGCCATTAATTTTGTTATTATTGTGGCTTGGGTTATGTTATGTACATGCTTATTGTTACGTTTGTTTTGGATTGTTAAAGTTACAATAAGTAGTTTTGTCAGTTTTTCAATTTCCTAAAATAAGAAATAATAGAAATATAGTAAGTATATGATATTTTTGGGTGGCTGTAACAAACTTAGCGTTGGAAAATGTACATTATCATATAACTAACTATGTTTATCAAAATTAAATAGTTCTTGAGGAATGTGAGTGTTATTTCAAGCTACGGTGGTTTGTTTAGAATAAAATATTTTCTAAATTCTGGAACTGTTGTTTTATTGTATTACACAAGTGAATTATTTATTTTACCTATTCAATATATTTGTTTTTTAATTTTTTTTACCTGTGTTTTATATATACTTAACTAGTAGTTCTCCGAAAATTAAATCTCACATCGGTTTTAACTGAATCTCTATAAGCCTATATCTCGACTACAAAAAGTTGATGGACATCAAAGTTGTAGGAAATCAAATTTCAACAAGTTTGGTTACGACATTATCTCATATTTTTTTTTAATAACATAAGTACTGAAGAATCAAAATGCCACCACTACCGATCTTAAAAAAAAAATCGATCCTACAAAAAGTTGATAGGAATTGAAATTGTAGGAAATCAAATTTCAAACAACTTTGGTTAAAATAATTTCTCATAAACAATTGAAATAACAAGTTATTTTGAAACAAAATGACACTCCTATCCTATTCGAAAACTGTTGATCCCACAAAAAGTTGATGGGAATCAAAGTTGTTGGAAATTTAATTTCAAACAACTTTGGTTCCGATAATATCTCATGAGAAATTGAATTAACACAATTTATTTAAGAAACAAAAAGCTACCCCTAAATCTTATTCGAAAAATATCGATTCCACATAAAGTTGATCGAAAACCAAAATGTAGGAAATCAAATCTCAAACAATTTTGGCTCTGACTGTTTCTCGTGTAAAATTGAAATTACGCGAGTTACTGAAGATTCAGGTAATCGTCGAGGCGAACCAAGCAAGCGAACTATCGCAGTACGTACCGGCAATGGTAAACTACATTAGGCCCCCACTGATCTGATCAACTGATGCAATAATCGCAACGTGTGTGCCTAGCTTCAGGAAGTGGTTCAAATGTGGAACCACCAATTCCCACCTTTTAATTAACTGAATAAGCTTCCAGTTGGAGTGATGCGAAAAACTGATCAGTTCATCGCATCGTGTATGCCCACCTTTATTATTGTATGTATCGAATTGTATCGATCTAAAGGATCGAAAGTCATTGTAGAGACACAAAATATCGGGTGGATCGTAATCGTAGCACTGATATGCTCTTATTATGTATCGTAGCAACAAAAGTGTTTTCATTACCATACTCTGACGCTGCCATAGAGTGTCAGTGCCATGATTGTGATTAAAATTAGGGAATGAAATTTTTTGAGCTTGGACATTATAGATTTTCGAAAAAACTTATCTTTAAAAAAAGTCACTCTACTAGTCATTAATTAAACGTTTTGAGGGGAATATACGACATTAATATCACCCTTTGATCAATGATTCGAGTTTCGAGTCAATTGGAGCATTTTTTTCATAGTATCAGTCGTCGTTGGTACCATTTAGCGCGTTTTGGCGCGTTTTTGACGTGCTGATAGCGCGTTTTTGCCAAAAGGAGTTGGCAACACCGACACATTTCTGAAGTGAAGTCTAGACACGGTGCTGTGGTACGAAAATTATTATTTTCATACAGTTTGACCATTTCGCTATCAATTAAAATGTAATGATAACCACGCTTCAACAAAAATACCCATATTTTCCAGTGAAGAGTGAGTGAACTTGAGTTTACCTACCTAAACGTGATAAAACCTAACTGTAGGTATGTTGAAGATCGTGGTAGTATCGTAGATATTTATTTTATTCAGCATCCGTGTCATCACCGGCTGTACAATGACGAGCCCGAGCCAGGCAGAAACCGAGAACAGGGCGCAGTTTCTCAGGAAAGTGTTCAGCGCCTTATTTTACGCAGTGTCGTCATTTATGATAACAGTCGTAAATAAAACTGTGCTGACGACGTACGCGTTTCCCTCGTACCAAGTTTTGGGGATCGGTCAGATGGTGGCCACGCTGGTGGTGCTGTGGGTCGGGCGGCGCGCGCAGTTGGTGCAGTTCCCTCCGCTGGACGGCGGCGTGGCGCGCCGCATCTGGCCGCTGCCGGTCATCTACCTCGGCAACATGGCTACCGGTCTCGGCGGCACTAAGGAACTCAGTCTGCCCATGTTCACCGCCCTGCGACGCTTCAGCATTTTCATGACCATGGTCCTAGAAAACATAGTTCTCGGCGTCCAAGCATCCTGGCCGGTGCAAGCCAGTGTCCTCGCCATGGTCGGAGGCGCCATAATCGCCGCCGCAGACGACGTCACCTTCTCCATGACTGGCTATGTCCTAGTCCTGCTCAATGATGCTTTCACCGCTGCCAACGGAGTCTATATGAAGAAGAAATTAGATTCAAAGGAGCTCGGCAAGTATGGATTGATGTTTTATAATTCCCTGTTTATGATAGTACCGGCTGTGGTCATAGCCTGGGGTACTGGTGATTTAGATAAATCAGCTGCATATGAGCACTGGAATGACACATTATTTCTGCTTCAGTTCTTCATGTCCTGTGTAATGGGCTTTGTGCTATCATATAGTGTTATGTTGTGCACGCAGTACAATAGTGCGCTGACGACCACAATCATAGGATGTTTGAAGAACATTCTCGTGACATATTTGGGGATGGTCATCGGCGGAGATTATATTTTCTCATTGTTGAACTTTGTAGGGTTAAACATCAGTGTGTTAGGCAGCTTGGTGTACACATACGTCACATTCAAGCGTAAGCCCATGCCTGCGTATGTGCTTGTCAACAATGCTAAAGTGGACACAGTATAGCAGTCGCTTGAATTCTATAGGAAGCACAAAAGACCATTTTTACCACTGCAAATCTATGACATTGTTTGAATTGTGCTGCATTTGCCAAAGATTAGACAGTGACTGTGTGAACAAAAAGTGAGTGTATAAATGCCATAGAACAAAACATGTTTTCGAAAACATTAATTTTTTAGTGAAAACATTAAAATACAAGTGTTAAGTATGTTAAAATGTGAACAGAGTATTTGTTCAGCTGCAACAAGGCTATGTAAATAGGCAAGGTATGAGCTAGAAACTCTAGAATAATTGTTACAATAATCATGTACCATTAACCATGTTTTAATTTGAAATTTGATGGTGCTAAAACTTGAGCACTAATTAAACCATTATGTAACAAAGTTCCCATCGGTGACATATTGAAGGTTCTCTCTTTAGATTTCATTATTGCAAATATCATCATATTATGAATCAATGAGCTGTATTGATATAATTCTATGCCTATGACCAAGACCTTGACATGTAAGTATAGATTAAAACCACTTGATATTCTTTTATTGTAAAACTTTTAATTCCAGATAGTTTTAGCCCTGTCAAGCTTAGTAAAATATAACTATGTACTTATTTATAAAGTTTGTATCTTCAAAACTAAAGGAAACAGTGTCATATCTAAATTTTTTGACCTGTTATGAATATCTAAAACTTGTCCGATACTGGGGGTTCTTTAAACAACAAACACTTTCTAGGTTATCATAATATAACTTGCATTTGCAGAGAAAACATTTGAAAGTTTGTTTCCTCTTGCTCACACTTATTAATTTATGTATTTATGCAAGCTAGAGGACAAAAACATTTAAAAAATTCTTTAATGATTTAAAATGATGCTGTTCCAGACATTTTATCAAAAGTCAATGCAATGAAACTGTTGATCAGCATGCAAAACATTTTGCACAGTTTTTGTTGATCCCATAGTAAAAGTTATCATTAGAAACCGGATTATATGCAACATAAAAATCTTTTTATAAGCATGCAAATATGCACGAAAATAGGCAGAATGTGCAACCCAAAATAAGAAAAAAATTAAGATTTTGTTTTATTCAAAACAACCAAATGTATACATTTAGTAAATTATTACTTCCTTGATAGGCGATAGTAAGTACAGTAAAAACACGTCACATTCAAATTATTTAATACAATCAAGTATTATTCCAATTCTTCAATGGTCAAATAGTGTCCTCGATCATACAAAATATTTTTATTTGGTCGGATTCGCAATATTATCACTTTTTTTGTATTTCGAAACGAAATTAGTGCACTGCGCCTGGAAAAATATTGTAAATGTACCAAAAATATGTATCAAAACTATATCTTAGATAAAAAATGCTATAACCACTGAGGAGTACTTCCACTCTGCCCCACTAAAGCGCCCCACTGGTGGGGCAGATTCCACTCCTTCATTTTTTCGAGTGGAAACTGCCCCACTCGTCTCATCTTGGTGGGGCAGATTCCACTCACTTTTTAGACCAGTGGAATCTGCCCCACCAGGGGTGTCGCGAGATTTTAAATTAAATTGGTAGTGCCATAAAGTGTGAAATTTGACTGCAAAATTGTAATCATTATAACGCCCCACCAAAAGAACAGATAAGTGAAGACATTGAATGAAAAATATTAAGAAGATTGTAAATAAAAAGCACAATTATCTGAAGTAAAAAATTACGGATTGTATGTAGTTATAGTATTTATATCGCATTTTTTTTCTTATACTTTAAGTCATCGTAAAGTGTAACAAAATTCAAAGAGTTACTTTTTATGATAAACATTTCAAAATTCGTCGCGGATGCAGGATTAGAACCTTGCGTCTTCGGATCACTAGCCCGACGCTCTGGACCACTGAGCTAACCCGCTATACTGATTCCGCGACGAATTTTGTGAAGAGTTTATCATTTTAACCAACTTACAGCTATAACTACATACAATCCGTATTTTTTTACTTCAAATAACTGTGCTTTTAGTTTACAATCTTCTTAATATTTTGCATTCAATGTCTTCACTTATCTTTTCTTTTGGTGGGGCGTTATAATGATTTAATAATTGCATTCAAATTTCACACTTCATGGCACTACCAATTTTATTTAAAATCGCGCGACACCCCTGGTGGGGCAGATTCCACTGGTCTAAAAAGTGGGTGAAATCTGCCCCACCAAGATGAGACGAGTGGGGCATATTCCACTCCAAAAAATTAAGAAGTGGAATCTGCCCCACCAGTGGGGCGCTTTGGTGGGGCAGAGTGGAAGTACTCCCACTGAGGTTGGCTTAAATATGCAAATGCATATAATCCGGTCTCTAGTTATCATAATGATGAGTACAATGACATCCTCGAATATCTCTATTGTGTAGAAAATTACCCGCTATTACTGTTTCATGCCTGACTCAAAATTTAGTCCTGGTCATATTTACAAAATGAGCCAACAGACATTAAAAATTCCATAGGCAAAACTATACTTCAGTAGTAAAATACTAAGAAAAAATAATATTATGCATATGCAAAATTATCGCATGTCATTTGAGACTCAGTGTAAGAAATTATTTATATTAGGGCTCGTTCACATGGAAAGTCCGTTTTACAGGTCCGTTTAAACGCATATGCTGTTAGCGTATGTAGTTGTATGAGCGAGTTCACACAGAATACAGTATTCCTGATCCAGTAAGAAATACCGATCCGTTTTACAGTACTTGCCAACTTGTGTGACCTATACCTAAAAATACACCCCGAAAATAAAAAAAAACAATGCTTGTATTTTAATAGTATAATGATGATCTATCTGTTGGGGATCTAATGAAAAGAACAAACATTATTTGGCTATGAACTGCAGAACTGATTGGTGCTTAGTTTGTATTTTCTGTATATTATTTAAAGAAAGCTTAAGGCCCTACAGATGATTTAACGCGCCATGCCGAGAAAAAATACGCTATAACTAGGTACGCATTGATCTACATAGAGCAAAGGCCTATTCCATAATATAAAACCTAGTAAAAACTGACAACTGGATTGCCATATAGGAAATGGACTGGAATGCCCTATACCCGTCGTTGTTTCCTTACAATTATAATCCGGGAGAAGGGATAAAAGCAATAAAATATATATATATATGTGGTTAATCAGTTTCTGGCAGACATATCACAAGCTTTGCTTAGTTTGGGGTCAGATACCGTGTCTTAAATAAATATTTTATTAAGCATTTGCAAATCAATGTATCTCTTTCAAGAAATCTCGATGCCATGCCCGCTTTTACCGTGTTATACCTTCAATATCTATAATTATGGTATAGGGAATACAGTTCCTTAGATTCCCGGCATTATAAGGATGTGAGGGTGGGTTTTAGAATAATGCAAGAGAGCAGAAATGCTCTAAGGTAGAAAATTTGTTAGACATGTTCACAGCAAGATGGCGTCGAAAATGCATGCAACAAGTGACATTCCAACTACTGATCAAATGTCAGTGACGTCTCAGCAATATGGCGGACAAATTTCAAACACGTTTCAAACCATGCAAGGTGGAGCTTGAATTTTTAACCTTAATCGAAAAGTAATAATGCCATCTCATTCTAACACCTGGTCTACTCTATACTATAGTCTGAATCAAACTTCTTGGCGGATGTGATGTTAGCTACAGGCTGCGGAAAACCCATCCTGACTGAAGCTCACTTAACAGCTGCGCGAGGAGGTTGATTCTGATTATACGTTCGTGGGCTCGGTTCGTTACCAGACTGGGCTAACTATAGCTCGCCAAATTATGTGTGCCCTAATTCCCTACTTCCTCAGTTTGCCTCCATCCTGAACAAATAGCATGAGCGGTTTAGCTTTTTCATTTAGGCCGTTCTCGTATGATGGCAATGGCAAAGTAACGTTGACGCAACATAGGTACGAGTACATTAGGATTAAAATAATTTTATCAAAGATTTTTTTCTTTTATGGGAGCCCTCAACGTAGCAATTACAGACGTAGCTAAGGTGGACAAGGGTAATCAGTGCCCACCACTTTTTTTTAAATTTTAGTGACATCTTGCACTCTGTGACTGACCTCAAACTAAGCAAAGCTTGTGATATGGCTGCCTGAGACTGATATACTACATACTAACAATACATATTTTTAAATACATACCTATATGTACACATAATTACATCCAGGTACAGAGCAAACACTTATGTTCATCACGAAAATGCTTGCCCTGGGTGGCAATCGAACCCACGTCTCTTTGGCACAGGAATCAGGGTTTCTAACCACTGAGCCACTGAGGCAGTCATTTCTTATCATACCAAATAAACTGCATAATTATAATGTATTCTACTCGTATTGTGACATGTTAGCCTACCAGTTGAAGTTGAGTTGCTAACCAAACTATTAGTAGATAGGTACGTGGTTCTTAGGTACGGAATTATATGGTTAACTTTGATATATGTTTTCTACAATTAACTCCAATGTCCAGTTTATATACGTAATACCTCGTAAACGGGTTAATAAATGTGAGGTTACGACTATAAGCATCTTTGTCTAAAGTAAAGGTATTTGCTCTAATGTGGTCATTGCCTTATTGTTTCTAATATTTATCGTGTCAATGCATTTTTATTGAATGGATAATTCCACTAATAACTACTTCTAATGTTAATTTATAATTAAAAATGTTTGTCATTGAAATAATAACAATGTTATAAATAACTTTACTTTTAATCAACATTTTGTCAACGGAACTTGTAATACAAAGTTCCGAAAAAAAATATCAGCTTAGCGCGTCTTCTGTGTTGGAATTGGCAATCAATAGAACTAAAAAAAAATGTATCTACCTATATCTAAATTCAAATGGGTTACTACCTCGATATACTCGTATTACTATATGTCGTATGTGTGTATACTATACTAGAATGTTCTCTATTAATTATTTAAAAGTATTTTTTCCTTATTTTCTTTATTAAACAAGTAATTTTAAATTATTTCCTACCATTCTGTTTTGTTCCTACAAAGTTCCTATTAATTGTGGGCGTTTCAAAATTTCTTATAATGAGCTGAAATGTGCAAGAGTTTTTTATGAGATTTTGTAAGTAAGTACGAGTAATGCACTAATATTATTTAACATGATTGTGATAAGATTTTATATATAAATAATCAAGGGCTTAAAATAATTAAGGCTAATTGCACTGCAATAAAATACATTGCACTGCAAATACGCTAGTGTATTCAGCATAGCCAAAAGATAAAAAATGGTGTATCTCGCCAATCAGACATTTTAAGTAATTATCCGGACTAACAACCTAACTACCGCTACTGTTGCATTAACCGTTTAGCCAAGTCAGATACCTTAAGGTGGCTTAAAAACTCTGACACCTGGCCTATTCGAACTTAGAGAGAAATTAGATGTCAGTGAAAGTCAATCTAAATCAGAGCGCGCAGCAAAAATTCAATTACAAGTCTCGCCACATGAATAATATCTATAGTCTTTTTCGGTCGCAATTGAAGAGAGCACATTCTACAAGATTTAACTAAATGGATGTATGGACCTATGTAAGTTCGGGTGGAATCTTGCAAGTTAAATTTGAACAACTTCCCGGTTTCCGATTGAGCTGAAGTTTTTCACGCATAGTATATCGCGTGACAATGCAATAATATGGTACCATGGAGCTGATCTGATAATGAAGTCGAAAGGTGGACATAGGAACTCTTGTACTAAACAAGGTAGAGTCGTCGTGTTTGGGCTCGTTTTATTTGTCGTGGCTAGCACTCTTCTACATGGTTAGCAGTTTGTTCCAGGATCTCAAAAGCTTTTTTTTTAAAAGGTATATTTTTATAGTAATTTATTATTTGTTGTATGATTCACTGCGCTGTTGCGATTGCAAACGTTCTCGACAGTTCACTTTGTGCTACAGATGTGCAGAATATACGCCAGCACGGCTACCATACGCACCATAATAATTTTATCAACTTGCCAAAACGACAAAGTTATATTGAAGTAGGTATATATCTGTAAAATTTTTGTATCTGCTATAATATTTTAGGCGTTTTTTTAATCGCGAGTAAGTCCGCGTTTAACCACCAACTCTCCTGATACCCGCACGCACGCAGGCCTAGAAGATACCTATTCACTCTGATCTTCAAAAGCTTTATATTATATCTCTTAGGAAACAGGAAAGCAAGAAGACTGTTCCATTCCCTGGCGGTACGAATCAGAAATGATGAGTCAATCCGCTTCGTACGTATCGAAGAAAAATCGACAGTGTAGGGGTGGTAATGTGACGTCCTCCTACTTGTCCTGTAGTAAAGAGGGGATGGTAGGATAAGGTCGTGTACCTCAGATGCACACTCTCCGAAATGAATCCTATAGAAAATGGACAGACTCGCAACCCTACAGCGATGCTCCAGGCATGTTTGTAACCACACTATATTTCATAAAATAGGTCTCATCTGGTTATCAGATGAGTGATGGTCTTTCTTCCACATCTCTCTCCTATAAACAAACGCCTTTTACCATTACAACATTGTCAGTTAAAAGTCAAGGTGTCATACATTACGAGTGTGTTGTCTGTTGTATAAATTTTACCATTTTATCGCGATGATAACAGATAATACAAGCGTTGTTCCGGTAAACATCAAACGCAATTATCTATTTCCTGTATTAATTGTACCTATTATGATGCAAAGGTTAGTTAAAAATTGCCGTTCTTTGCTAAAAAATTTTTAATGTCCCGTTTTTACCCTTTGGGTACGGAACCCTAAAAAAACATTGAATGTGAGGACAGACATTGAATTCAAGTGGCGTCATAGCATTAACTTCATACAAACATTAATTTAGGCAATCGCGTAAATCACGCGAAATTGCACAATAATTCCTATCAACGGCGAATCTTTATAAATTCATTCTACTACTTCAACTGCTTCAAATTGGTTTTGAAACCAATTCCCCATAGATGTGTTTTGTATGTTTATTACGCGAATATTCCGCCAATTATGATCGCCAATCGATTTTGATGAATATTTTTTGTTTGGTAGATTTTACTTCAAAGATTTTACTTCAAACGGGGCCCGTTTAAATTTTAACGAAATCGGCTGAATTGTTTTTGAAAAAATCAACATTCATGTCAAAATTACTACGTCGATGATACATTGATTCGTGCGAACTACTAGAATTATGTAGATACACTGATTACACGGTTGAAGTGAGTTATGCCATTTTTAGCGAAAATGATTATTATGCATCTTTATTGAGTTCAAATACGAGTACATCCGTATTTGAATGTTGACCGTATTCTAATGATTGTACCGATCCTCATCATGCTGTCGATATACTCTTAGATAGTTTCACCTTACCTTTGTTGAACCTACACTATTGGATAGAAAATAATTATTAACATAATTATAAATTAGGTATTTTTTTCTCAAATAACTAACTTTTCATAACTCTTGCAAATAGGGTCTATAGGCGCGTTCCGTAAAATGTTAGTTGTGGCTATATTTAAGTTTATCAGATAGTGTTTGAAGTAATAAACGTGGCCCATATAGTTAAATTGCTTCATTATCTTCATGATAATTAACTGTAACCACACAATTCATTGATAAAACCTGCTGTTAGGCCTGCTGAAAATTGACTCTTGGAAAGAGTCGATTACATATTATATATTACGTTGAATGAAATTTATTTTAAACTTTCTCCAAGCCATTGTTTCTTTATCCCCTGGAAGAGACTAGTCTTCGCAACACAGAGAATCCTACAGCGATGACTAAAGTATTAAATAAGTAGTATTTCAAAATCTATGTCAAAATTATAAAATCAATCAATTAAGTTCAATATTACTCAATATCTTTAAATTGTTATATTATGTCACTTTTGTAGACTAAAATACTATGTTCAGCATATTATTATTAGTTAAAAATAAATTATGATTTATTTATTTATTTATATTCAGTAATATGATTTATTTATTATATAAATGATTGAGTATGAGTTATTTATATCATAATTAATACTAGACGACCCGGCTTCGCACAGGTGTATTATACATATAAACCTTCCTCTTGAATCACTCTATCCATTAAAAAAAACCGCATCAAAATTCGTTGCGTAGTTTTAAAGATTTAAGCATTCAGACAAACAGACAAAAATAGCGACTTTATTTTATACTATGTAAGGATTTATTATCTTTTCACCTCAAAGTTCGAGCAGTCGGATCACAGTAAACGGATTTGATTAAAGTAATTTTACTCGTACATACAGAAAAATACCTATCAGTATGCGTGAACATAAAAAGGACCCTGAAACTAACAAAACCTAATTGTAATAAAAAATAATTACAGTACAAATTAAACCTTATCGTCTAATTAGAAATGCATAAGAACTTGCATCTCAATAAATTTTATCAAAATAATCAGAAAGGTTTGCGTTAATATATTTTAGACATTGAGTATTGAAATCTTTTGGATAGCATCTCGTTTCAAGCTTTGACGTTGAAGACAATAAGAAGTCGCTAAAATGTTGCTGAACGCTTTGTTTTACGTCGGATGCCTAGTAATAAATACATGGACAAACAAGACCATGCTAGTGGAATACGAAGTACCATCTCCTCAATTTCTCACGCTGATTCGAATATGTGCAATGATTGTACTGCTGGGGATCGTGCGGCGGTTACGGATCATTCATTTTGCATCTCTAGACTGGAGTATAGTGCGGATCATGTTGCCTCTATCACTCATCTACCTGGGTCTAATGGTCACAGGATTAATACACAAGATCTTGCCAACTAGGTCTATCCAAGCACTCTCACGACGCCTCATAACCGTCATGACAATGGTCTTGGAAGATAAAGTCGTTGGAACTCAAACACCGCGCTTAGTTCAATACAGCATTATGATAATGACGGTAGGAGCATTAATTTCCACAGCAAAAGACCTATCTCTCATCGGGTTCGAAACTTATATTCTGTACTTGATTAACATTATATTATCAGCAGCCAATGGAGTGTATTTGAAGAATATACTAGATTCTGAAGACGTCAGCGTTTGGGGGTTGTTATATTACGATGCTAATTTTATGCTTATGCCCGATTTTGTTATAACCTGGGTTTCGGGTGACTTGGAAACATTTCTCTACTTCAATTTTAGGGATTTGTGGTTTTGGTGCTATTTACTAATATACTGCATTGTGGAGATCGCCCTAACATGCAGCATGATGACTTTGACTCAGGCTGATAGAGCACTCACCGTGACGGTTATTAAAAATCTTTGGGGTATTTTTACAACTTATTTTGTTATGGTGTCTTCGGGAAAAGTTCCGATGTCTTCTAATGTAATTTTAGGGTTGAACATCAGTGTTGTTGGCGGTATAACGTATATTTATGCTCGAATTGTTTCCTTACGCAGAGGCATAAGTGCGAAACACAACAAGAAAAAAATTGCACTACATAGTTTAGTTTAGTATCCTTCAATATGCAGTTACTTAAATTATACGTATCCATCTATACCATGCATATTATTTTTATCTGATGCCAGTTACTTTAAGTATAATTATTACAATTTACTAACATCGTCTTATAAACAGCTGAGATATAAAGTGCACGACGATGGCACCTTGAACATTTCCTTCATATCGTACATTTGGGTAAAGCGTTTGTACTTAGATACTAGCATGACGCCATCCTCGGTTAAAAGTCAAGGTAAATATTATCACTGTTGGTGTTTTATCTATCTAAACAATTAATTTGTCTAATATTTCAATCGTGATAACTAAATTTCCGGAAATATTTTGACAAGCTTATGCACATTTGAGAATCAAAATTATATTTGCTTAAGTAATCCGCTATTATTATGGCTTCTAAAATTGAACAATTCAATAGAAAGCTAAGTGCTTCGTTGTAATCGGGCTGTTTATTTTTCAATTACAAAACGTTATCTCAATAAATCTTGCCTTACCTACTACTTTTTACTTCATTAATTTACCGAATGAAGTAGAGTTCAGCATTTAATTATTTAAAAGCCACGTTATCTTTCTTCTTCGCCGTTTTCAAGTGCGCGCCCAATTAAACTCTACTGTGAGTTCGATTTTAAATAAAAGTATCACTGGCTATAGCTATGCCATCTCAAATTGATTCGGGGTCGGCATTATACGCCAAGAAGCTATTCACTGCTATATTGTTCATCGGGTCCACCATCCAACTGGTGTTTGTGTCCCATTCTATAATGACTCTACGTTACGTTTATCCGCCATACCAAACGTTTGGACTGAGCCAACTATTAATATTAGCCGTTGTCCTGTGGATCGGTCGGTGTTTCAACTTAGTGCAGTTACCAGGACTGAACAGAAGAGTAGCAAGCCGAATTGCCCCTCTGCTACTTCTCAACTGCGGCTGTGTAGCGACCTCCCTCGAATATCACTATGTCACGGGCATTTCAATCTTCAATATTACGTATCGCCTGGTTCTATTGACCACTGTTACCATGGTCTTAGAACGCGTTATTCTTGATATTGAAATGAGCACTTCAGTAAAGTTTACCATAGCAACAATGGTGGCGGGAGCTATCATCAGTGGACCAGACGACAACGTCTCGGTTGCTGGCCACTTTGTTATTCTTCTCAATTACATATTTTCGGCTGCAACCAGAGTTTATTTCAAGATGATATTAGATTCTCGAGAGCTTGGAGTTAGTGGTCTCATATATTACAGTACAATAATTATGCTGATACCGCCGTTGGTAATAGCCTACAGTTTAGATATGTTGTTTTATGATTTTTCGATATATTGGGGCAACTTACAATTTTGGTGCAGCCTTTTGCTAACGTCTGTAATGGGTGCAATCTTAACTTGGAGTGCGATTATGTGCATACAGTACAATGGAGCTCTCACCACCACAATCATAGGAAGTCTGACAAATACATTTATTACAGTTATAACGTATATTGAATCTGAGAAAGATGATGATGCACCAAGTAAGTTTTCGTGGCAGCACTGTTTGGGAAGCGGCATCGTTCTTCTTGGAAGTTTTGTGTACCTTGTTATCATATTCAAACCTAATTCTTACTCTGATGTTGTGTTGATGAACCAAGATGAAGACGCCGTGTAGCAAATAAACATTTTTAACAATGATGAAAGACTAATTGTATTTTGTTTCATCATAGTATACCTATGGCTATTCAGGCATAGTTGACCCCCAACGTGATTACATAACTGTCTACGTGTTATTTTTTATTTTACTACCTACGCCCTCCAAATAAGGAACAACCATTTTCAAAGAAGTTACTTTCGACTAATTGTAGTAGCGTACATAACCAAAGACTAGGTTCTAAATTCGAAGATTAAGAAGCTTTCAAAGGGACACCAAGTTGTTCTTCTGGCTACGCTGAACACACATTAGGAAAATAATGTCGTGCACTTTCACTCTTATAAAATGGACAGTTTCGTTTCAGAAACATACATTCAATGAATTTTTAGAAAAAGTTGAATATGTGCACATGCACACGCACAATAATTTCCTTGTTTTTAATTTAGAGTATTCGAGTCGAGAGCAAGTAAAACAAAATAGAGTGAGACGCCCGAATTTGAACAATGTTAATGAATTGATTATATTATTTATTTAACCTTATCACTGAAGCAATCTCTTTATCTATCCTATTAAATTAAGTATTAGGTAATAGGAAGCGGTGCGTTTGATATTCTACACAAGATACTAGTATCTACGTATATTGGTAATGCTAGCGCAAGTATATTGTCGGTCACGTTATTGATTTTTATACAAGGTTTATATAAAAAATAGTTAATGTACTTTATACTAGTGTAAAAAATACCTACTCAGATCCTTTTTAAGAGTATTAGTTGAAGTGCTTAAGACAATTCGAGATTATAATTTAAACTCTAAATGATTTGTATTATTAACTTATAGAAACACAAGAAAAACATAACACGTATTGAACCGCTGACAAAATAATCCTAGAACGTCGACATAAAACAGTGACGTCACTTTAATTTTTTCCAGTAGGTGCGTCGACGTTTTATACGTGCCATGTCAACGTATGTACCTACCTAAGTACTACGTTCTGATTAATTTGCAAGCACTAAAATTCGCCTAGAGCTATCTTTTTCTTGCGTTTCAGTGGATGAAATAGCTTTACCGTTTAGCGTCATTGGAACAAAGACGAAAATCGAGTGTTAGAGAAAGGTACGACACGTTTGCCCATGTCTTATTCTTATGCACATACTGTACATCCACCACGTAAGCATGTACATATATTATATCTCTCATGGCATTCCTAATAGTCTGAAACCTTTCAATTGTTGAATACCTACATATTTTTAGCGCTTTGTTCGCTTTTCATTATAGATACCTATTAGATATGTTATCGATTTTATGCAGAGGAAAATGTGTGTACAACAAATTTTAATGTATTAATATAAAACTTTATACATAATGATTATTATAATTCAATGTTAATAAAGATACAAAGATAATACAAGCAATATATTTACATATTTTAAATTAATGCAATAATAGAACAGATTTTATCAATATGCGTATAAGAAACTTTTTGTGAACGTTTAAAAGGCAATTTTTTGCTTAAATAAAATAGAGGCATAGTTGCGTTCTGTGTTTGATCTATTAATTAAAGTCTTTATGATTTGGTTACTTTTTAATACTTTGGTAAGGAAACCTAAAGTTTAGTTTTATTTTACCAATGTCTCATCACGACATATTGGTAGAATTTAACGAAAAATATAAAGCAATAGGCATCATAAATGTAATAAATTAATATTTTGTGTATTAATTAGGTAGATATAACTTAATAGGGTCCATTGTTTTACTAACATTTGAACTAGACTCAATGTAAAGGCACTGGAACTGTCTCCGTCCTTTTCTAGCTTAGTGAAGAAGAAAAGGATGCAGATAGTTTTAGCCATATATGAAATTATTTGTGCGTAAATAATTATTTTAGGTAATGCTTAAATAAGTATTATCTTAAGGTCAGAACCCATAGTAATGTACGTGGAGGAGGTCGCGAAGCGAGACTGTTTTTTTTAAATAGTATAATTTGTAAATAAAATAAATGTAATCGGCTGTTGTAACAAAAAAAGAATTATTGTGTACAAGTTGCGTTCCCATTCTGACGACTTTCTCGCGTTCCCACTTCTGTGGGTCCTGCCCTTTATAAATGGTATACATTTGTTACCAAAATTGTCAGTTGATTGTAAGACATTATTTTCTTTGACAGCCAAAGAATTCTGATCGTCTAATAAGAATACCGACTTGTAGTAAAAATAAAGAGTACGATAAAATATTATTATTTATAACACCTATACTGCCGTTTTAGGAAGAAAAATCGTACCATAATTTTATGTCTATTTGGCACTTGCAAAGAAATACTAAAGTTTTTTCTTAATTTAATAAAGTCACGTACATATATATTTCTTCCCATGACGGCATTACATAGTGTACATAGTATTATAATTAAAAAAATATTATAATGTAAAAAAATCGCAGATAAATAGTGTTATTACATACTTACATGCAATTTTATAATGAAGATGATTGAAATATAATTTTAACACCTCAGTTTTTGAAGATCCGTTTTGTCGACTAAAAAAATATTGATGATTGGTTCAAGATCAATCGCATGTGATAGACAATTTTTATTTGCATTTGTATTTGAAAAAAAATGAACTGTAACAAATTACAAAATATTAATTCAAAAGATGATAGAACAAGTGAGTCGATTGCAGGATGAAAAAAGCTTGTCAATACTTATTCCTTAAGAAGCGATTTTTTTTAAAAAAGGAATTTTATCTAATCATTCGTTCCATTGCATTAGTACACGTGGACTTGTTTATTTACATGTGCCTAGGGTAAATGTACACATTTAAGTACATTTTTCATTAACTGTTATAAAAACCTCATGTTAATTTCTGCTCCCGTATCCTGGAATCGATGTCTTATTGTATATCACTTTCGATGGGAAACCTAATATGGAGGCTGAAATAAAATTTTTTTAGAAAAAAATACGTTAAGAGTGTTATTGGCATTCAATGTGTTAACTCACGTCACGCCGACTGTACGTGTATGCGTGACACGTACAGTTGGCATGTATGATACACAAATTATCGGGAAAGGTTTTTAGCATAAAAATAAATGTTATATAAGTAAATTACTAAACAATATTGCAATCAAAATAATAAGTTTTTTCTATTTTCTATTTTATAGTTTCTATTTTCTTCTAAAAATGGTTCCCGGTGATTTTATATTTTCCAAACTTTACGAAAGTAGGTGGCCAAACTCTACCTCCTAAAGCCGCGTTGGCACGATCAAAGTCAGCTCGGACCGAATAAACGATTCCTCCTCGGACCGAACTCATTTAGTTGCAAGGCAACCCTTAATCGTTGTCCAAGTGCGCTCAGTTTATGGGTAGCGAGCGACAGTACTTGCGTCCGAGCAGACATTCGAGTCAACTCGGTCAGAGCTAACTCGGATCGTATCAACGCACCTACAACTAAAAAGCGCTCGTGATGCTGCCAGCAGAATACTGTGACAAATTATGTGGTCATTTATGTGATGATCAGGCTGTGCTCTACATATTTTGGCTATATTTAAATTTAGAAAAAATAAATTACATCAATTTAGTGTCTATGTATAAATTATGTGAATGTTGGCGTAATTTTTATTTATGATGACTGTACGATGTATTTTTATATCTTTTTGTTGTATACGGACCTTGTTTAACCCATTCACTGCCTTTCTGAAAAGTAACGATATTACCCAGATGCCGCCATATTGTACTATATTTAAAATCCAAACGCCTAGGGGCGGTCTCGGCGTGAAAGTTAAAAAAAAACGGGCTCGGCGCTGAATGGGTTAAGCCGTATTTTCACAGTACGAGTTGGCTAGGACCGAGTGCACTCAGGTGGCGACTCGTTTTGTGTAAACAAGAGCGCAAGCGGATTCCGATTAATCCGATTATGTGTTTACACAATACGAGTAGTGTCCGAGTCGCCATTTCAGAGCACTGGGTCCAATCTAACTGTGAAAACCCGGCTTTAAGCTTGGAATACACAAGGCTAGTATTATAGCTTATATACAAAAGATTTCCTTATAAAACTGTATAGTTTCAAGGCAAAGTTGTGTCTTAGAATGCGCGCAAGATAAGTCTAGGAGCCGCTAAAATCGAGTACTAACTCAATGCTGCTAGAGCAGTTAATGTCGAGCGAACAAATCGTATGTGGCGCCACCACTTGAGCGCGTGTTCTACTGGTAAACGAAACTTGATCTATTTACTCGAATTGCATGTACCTATATTTGGCAAAGAAAACAAACTAGCCTTGTGTGTTTGCGACTTTGAGCCTAGTGTCGCTAAAATGTAGGTATATTCAGTGTATTTCATGTATATAGTTGTTTTTGTAAAAGCATTTATTTAGCATTATGCATACTTAATAATTTTATCCACATTAGTGATGCCATACTATTACGCGTAATTCGTTTTATACTTACTGGATAAATAAATGGTAATAGAAATGTGTAATATTTGTTTATTATTTTACCTCATCCCTTAATGTGTATTCGTCGTCGTTTCAGCCATTTCACGCCCACTGCTGGACATAGCCTCCCTTATAGATCTCCAATAGGACCGGTTGAAAGCGGCCTGCATCCAGCGGTCTTGATGAGGTGGTCTCCACTCGAGAAGTTTTCCACCCCATCGATTATGTATTTAATCGCAAAAACAAAATAGGTACATACTTTCATAAAGCCATTTTGAGGAAATACTTCAAGTTTATCTAACCCGTTAGGTAAATTAGGAAATTGCTTATACAGGGTTACTGGTAACTCTACGCGCAATCTCTAAAAGGCGTATTAAGTACAAGATAAATAACCTTTACTACGTTTGCATTTAGTTGAAAATTTATAAAAAAAAATTGTATAGCATAGATGTTTTTTGATTTCTCGAAATCAACCTTTAATTAAAAAACAGCTGTTCCACCTAGTCACCTAGAAGTGGTTTATACAACTACTAAATAATACAACTACTAAAGTTTAAAGGCTTAAGTACTTGATTTTCTACCTATCTACAGGGTTATCCAGAACTGGCGTACTAAACCGAAAGGAGGTAATTCAGACCATCATTATAAACCACTTTTACTATGGGACGAAGCCGGAATACGAGAAAATACTATTTGTTCATTCCGAGTTGCAATTTTATATAGAACACACGATTTTTTTACGAATTCTGGATTGGCCCCATAGTAAAAGTTGTTCATAATGATCATCACCCCCTTTCGGCTTAGTACAGGGGAAGCAGATAACCCTGATTAAGACTAGTCTCCGAGACCAAGAGTCGTGTGAACATTTTAATGATAGACGGACCTAATTTGTTGGCAGGGGCACTGCTACGAAATAAAGCACCAATTAAATATCAATAGTTTATTATATAAATTATAGCCAAGCTTACATTTCCATTGTTGTTATCTAAATTGATTTGTTTTAAAGGTTTAATTAACTGCCTAATGTTATACTATATCTGTATATGACGCGGAGGCACGAGGCTAAAATATAATCAAGTCTGTCAACAAACAAGACTGCTAGCGCCTCCGCGGACTCTATGTATAAAAAAAATCTTATTAAATAAAATCTAACATCACTATGTTTACATTATTTAGGCTATGATTGGTGTTACTACAGTTTAATATGACATGTTGAAAATTTTCTGTACAATGAGCTTGAAAACAATATGGAAGTGTTGGAGTAGTCAACACGCGAGCAACACAAACGGAACAAAATATGGCTGCTGGAGACCGCAATGAAACTTGAAATCACGTCAAGCCTTTAAATTCAAGACTGTATTTCGATTTTTTAAGTTGGAATTAAGGCCTGTTTTCACTTCGATTAGTGATTAGTGTAAGAGGTAGGTCATTATTAGTAAACACGCTTACACCGATTGATTAGTGCGAGTGTATAGTAACCTGCATAGTGAAGTGATTAAAAGAAGGTTCTATTTTTTGCGAGTAGACTGCGAGAAGCCACGTCCCGCGCGCTCTCCCTTCCCCCACTCGCAGCGTGCCGGCCACTAAACATGTCTGGACAGTACCAGTTACTAAACAGAATAAGGATGATGACTAAAAAAATATGATTAGTCCTTCAGATAGATTATTACAAAATATTAGACACCTACCCGCCTTACCACAAAAGATTTAAACAAGCTTTTTAAACACTGTTAACCGTGCAATTTGTACTGTTAAACATTCTCTAAAGCGTGTGTAAAACTTTTGTGGTAAGACGGATATTTTTTCTTTTGTCATTTAAACAACAACTGATAAAGATATAGCCCGTCAAAGTTCCGCGTGGCATCACGACTGTCATACAAATGAATAGACTTTCGTGAAAGACGTGACGTCACGACCCCCACTCCCAAACTTTGACTTATCTTTACCATTTGTTGTTTTATTGACAAAAGAAAAAATACGTGTCCAATATTTTTGATAATCTAACTAACGGACTAATTATATTAATGATTTATTTTACCCAGTCATCATGCTTATTGGACACTACTCGCATTACACACTGTACTATCAGCCGCGACTACTAATCAAAGTGTAAACAGGCCTTTAGTACTTATGTAGTTGCGTCTCCATATTAGGGTTATCAAGCTCATTGGATCAATATGACTTGCTGACATTCCATTTGGGCTATAATCGGTGATCTGATAATTCAATATGACATTCAGGCCATTATTGGTGTTAGTTACTACAGTTCAATATGACACGTTGACATTTTATTTCGACTTTAACTGGTGTTAAGTGTACTAAGTTCAACTAACAGATTGTTGTAAGTTATACCTAAGTCTCTGCGTAAGCTTTAAACTAAGTACAAATATTTATGATTAGGTATATGGGATACAAAAATCGGTATATCACATGCTTTGAGTTGGTTCTTATCGCTTCGATGTATCGTTTGCGGCAGTTAATTAATTAATGTCCTTCGTAACGTTTGATTAATTATTCTAACTCGTATTTCGTAAAAAATCATATTCGTTGAATGATTATTTGGGAACGATTTGATACTGGAACGATACGTTGAGTATGTAGTATTCTAGGAGCTTATAAGGCGCACGATATCCATTGATTGTTACTTCACAGCCATCACAAAAACAGGTGCAACGATACATGTTGCGAAAATATTCAAAAAAAACATAGGGTTACAACTCCGGGAGTGCTGGCAGAAGTGAAAACTTGAACATTAACGTTATGCATTTTTTAATGTTTCGGTATAAATTATTTCGCACGAATTGCTTTATTTATCAGTATAAACGTTCTATCATTTATGTGGTAAATACAATATCACACACGTATACTTGCGCAAGCGCGCTGCGCCGCTTAAACAAAACAGCAGGAGCATTATCGCCGCGCGGTAGAAAGGGGGATATTACGCCGCGCTGTCGTTCTACTCTCCCTGATCTTTTCGATCATTTACGCGTGTCCTAGTAGTGTAGGCGATTTTAACATTTTTACCTATCTCAAAAAGTGCACAACGCCGCTTAAGAAGTTTTCACTTCAAAAAACTAAAAACAGCAAAAGGACTACATATATTAGATATAGTATTGGTAATGGAACTCATCGTTTTTTAATTTCTCTCCCAACTTGCAAGACTGTAGCTTATTTTTTGCCACGAACCGCAAAAAGGTGGTCATCGACCTCCCATCTTCCTCGATTTTGCGAGTTGAACAGACCCTACCCCTTCCATTTTAATGGTAATTTATTCAAAGTCATTCATTATTATTGCTTCAACTAAGTGCTAAGGTTCCTTGCATATTTTTAAACCGTACAGAGAAAAATCGCAATTCAAAAGATAAATACAACTCCATTAATAGCAACATAATTATGACACATTCATCTAACATTCTACGAATATATTAAATTGTAGGATTAACATGACTGCGCAGAGTTATGTAGATATACACATTTACATAACTCTGCGCACGACTAAAATCAGAAACTAATTCAATGCTGCCAGGGAATCAAAATGCTAACAACATAACGTACGTGGCGCCACTACTCGAGCGCAAAGTTTCTTGCGCGCACTCTATGACTAATGTTATCTAAAAACTTTAATAATGTTCCGCGATAAACCAATTATTTTAACAATAATTTATTTTTTCAGCATCAATCGTTGCACGAGGTTTTTATCTACATTTTAACAACCTGGGCGATATTGTTTTTATTTGATCAAGGCACCATAGTTAAAATTTATCCGCTTCGCAAGCAAATGTCGGAAAACATGCATTTAATGGAGAATTTACGTTTTATGAATTTCACTTTTCAGAAAAACTATTAAGATTGACATTGTTATCCATTTGTTTGAATAGTGTTTAACCGAATATATTTCTGTTAGAATTGCATCTTTGCAAATCTTAGCTTTCTGTTATATTTGCAAATGGGATTCGTAACAAAGACTCAATAAGCGGCCGGAGTTGATCGTAAACTGAAAGTGTAGTAGTTTCTGTTGCTTCATACATTGTTGTACAGCGCCCCTAGCGGAAACGAGGAAGAACTAACAAACATGTATGGAGCCACACGGACACGATAATAGTATCCGTTTACTATGCAAAGTATTCCAAGGCCTGGGAAGCAGCAGAGGGCGTCGCATCCTGAAGGAAGACCTTGAAATTGTCTTAAAAAACATAGAATGAAAACGACTTAAAAAGGAAGTCCAACCAAACAATCTCAAAAAACCGTAAAGTGGAGTCCCCTCCGCGCGGGAGAAGTGAAACTTCGACGCAACAGTGCTTTCATAACCCCTCCATGGTAGCGTTAAACGTTTAACGCAACCTTGTTAGATTACATTACAAGATTCACTTCATAAATCTCGTAACAGGCAATTTGAAAATAGAGAAAGAGCGCTATGGAGGGTCACTCGGTGGGGTATATCTTAATAGCAGGCATACACCTATTATATAAATGGAGACCTCACATGAAGCTACTATCTAAGGACGTTTACTACTAAAATGGAGTACCTATCTATATCAGCCACGTGAACTCCTCAGTAACCAAAGTTGGTAACCGTAGCAGAATAATCTCGAGTTTATTTTTATTGCTCGCAATATCTTTTTTCCCGATCGCAATACGCCCATGAAGCGATAAGAACCAATATCTTTCAATAAAACATTTCTATGGTATTACTAAAACGAATCTAGTCTAGGCCAAGTATATTGCTTTTGTAGTTATCATTAGGAGGGTAATTATAAAATATCCGTATAAAATGTATTACTTCGATTTTACAACACCAATGGTGGATTAGCGATGAGTAGGAAAAAAAACTACATCACTATTCCACCTTAGAATACTCCACGTTTGAAAAAGATCTATTATTCTGAACTTACGACAATAACAGAAATATTGGACATAAACTTTAAATTTATATTTATACATGAAGATCATATTTGTCCAACGCGTATCTCTTATTCGAATACATAAATATACATACTTTTATTTATTCTAACTAATATTTTAAAATAAAAGTATAATTAAATGTTTTTTTTTAATTAACGAATTACCAAGACTGAGACCAAACTATCTTTTGTCAGTGCGGTCTATAAGCTTTTATTTTTAAATACACACTTCAGAATATTAGGTGCATGGAAATGAAGGTTTTTAGTAGAGAATTTGTAATATACTGAGTACAAAGAACATACCGACCGACACTGATAGAACGGACTCTTACCATATGAAATCATAATGAATTTAGAAATATTTCAGTCACAATTACTTAATTTTTTATGACCTTGTACTCAGAGATAGAGAATTAATCTTTTTAAATTTAGATATAGAATTAATCTTCCTAAGTTCTATTTTATGATGGCATCTTAACCAAAAATTACAACCTCGTGAGTCCATGTTCACCAAAACTTCAAGATGAAAAAATAATGCAGGCTGTACACTCTCCCAATTACACCTCGGGGACTATGTATTTCAGACAATTTAGGAAGCCGCACATCGAAACCGATTCCAAAATTGATGCATTTTTTGTGAATTTAATGTACTGTACTGTACTGTACATAGAACATGGTCAAATTTTAAGGCGCGTAATTTTAGTAGCATTTTAAAATATTGCTGTTTCTTTTTCACTATATGCATTTAAAAGAGAGAAAAATGTTTTAAATAGCTATTAAATTTACGAAAGCGCCTTTAAGAATGGCCACAATGTCAGGATCTTGCCGAGGGTGTACTTTCGGCTATACATAAAGGTACGGGTTTTGGTAATATCGAGATTTTTTTTACGTTTTTCTTGTAAATTCTGTTCACAAAAATCTGAAGAGTTCATAAAAATATTTTAGAACCCAGACATGAACAATAACCCAAGATAGACCGTTAAATAATAAAAATATCATCAAACTCGCAATGAACATGGACCCTAATTTCTAAATACATAATAATTATGATTCTGCATTAATAATTATCATAACTTTCGACACAAATCGTAATTACAATTTAAAATAACAATCACAGTAAATAATTAACAGAAAGAACATAATTTTGTTAATTAAATAAATAATCCTTACAGATGTCGCATTATTTTAGATAAAATTATATTCAATAAACACACTACATAAAATAAAATTAAACATGCAGTGTGATACTCTAGGAAGCGTAGGTACATAGCTGCCAAAAGGGAAAAGCACTTTTCAGTCAACCTAAGCAGAGTTCACTAACGCTTGTTTAAGTTAACGTGTGATTAATGTATTTAACTAACGGTTTTTGCTTGCTTAACAGCAAAATTTCGTTAAATAGCTGTTTAAGATTTAACCAACGGTTCATAAATTAAACATCTGTTGGTGAACTAAGGTCTAAACCCCGAGTTTAATCGTTGTTTAAATACAGTAATCAAGTTAATCAAGCGTTGGTGAACTTGGGTCTAAATCTCTCCACTGGGCTAACCCTTTTCTGACAGCTCATATTACTCAAATTTATACTAAACTAGCTGCCCGCCCCGGCTTCGCCCGGATACGATTATCATGAATTATAGCTATAAACCTTATCGGTGAAACACTCCAAAAGAGCGGTCTACAGGATCTAAAATAGAGCTGTCAGAAATCGGTAAGCACGGTGAACAATTTTGCAATTTAAATTGGTCGCACAGTAAAAAATTACCATTCAATTAATAGCGAGTTTATTTCATGAAAAATATGAAACATCTTTACGGGAAGAAATAGGGCCCTCTAAGTAAGAGGACCACATTTTAAATTCGGTTAATTTATAACCATTCATATTTAGTTAATTTAAACAGATTTTCTTTTATTTTATACTTTTTAATTAAGAAATGTATTGTAAGTTTAGCGAAATACCTACAACTATCTTCAAGTAAATATCTCGAATAAATACAGTGAAAAATGACCAAATTTCGATTTTTCTGACAGAAAATTTCCAGAAATACAAAAATCTTATAAATCTAATAAATTAATCTTTAATTAGCGTGAATCTAATAATTACCCAAATCACCCAAAATAATGAATTTAAATATGTATTTTATTAATTCAAACAATTTTAAATAGTTTACAGAATACAAGCAGACGCAATGAAAACTTACATTTATTTTTATTAAATCGATATAAATACAATTTAATTGTTATACACGAAAGCTTTGTATATGTAGCAAAGGTTTTACACATTCTATCATTCGATGTTGTATGTATATACATAGTTTCATTGTATTCCGTTGTAGTTAATAAAGGCGATTTCCCGAGAAAAAATACTAGTATTATAAATTCAAATAAGTACAGATATATTTAAGACAATAAAATAGGCAATACAAAATCTGTATTCCCAAAAACAGATAACAACTAGTAGAACAGTAAAATTGTACTTATTTCAATTAATTTTGGCATCTAAATTCAGAACGTAAATACAAGTTATGGAAGACTTACGAATTATTCTAGTTTAACAATTGTGTTATAAACAAATAGATTTCGTTTGCGTTTGCTTGTGTTCAGCCCTTCAGACTTATACATAATCAGGATAAATAGATACATAATATCAAATTATAAAATACGCTCAGCAATTATATTATGCACATCAACAAATATATTCAAGCTGCACCGAGTCAAACTGTTATGGAACTAAACGAAAACCTCTTTTTACCGACTCCCAAAAAGGAGGCACTATGTTAGTCTGTATGTATTTACTTATGCGTATTCATCGATATTTTCGCTAATTGTGAATCGATTTAAAAAATTCTAGAGAAGCTAGAACTTTTGAAATCGGTATTACTATTATGTGATAAGCGCGACCGGCGCAACGTCGGCGTCTACGTAGTAGGCGTTCAAGCTTAAGAAAACTGATTTATATTTACGCCATCTAGCGGATATCCAAAGTACTACATGATTACCATACCCTTCTAACTGCACCAACAGCTTTGTTCACCATTTTGGCAGTGGGCCACCATCAAAGAGTACCAAGATAATATGAATGGATACCAGTGTCGAAACACGCTTTTGACAACCTATTTCGTATTTTATTTTTATATACTACGGGACTAATCGCGCATTTAAAATATGAGATAATGTAGATTCACTAAATAACCCGACATTTCAAACGAGTTGAATCGATCGTGGTCATAATGAGGTACTTATTTATTAATCTCAAATTTTAAGTGCGCGATTAGTCCCGTAGTAACTATACAAATAATGTATTCAAATCGCGAAATTCTGCAAATTACCATTTCATACAATAATAGATAGTTTTTTTTTCGTTTTAATAATATAAAATAATAACTAATAGGTATCCTATGTTTTTAACTAACAAAATTGTAATTATTTGTTATTTAACTGTTCACCATGCTGTGTACTGTGTGTGTGTGTGCTTTTGGACCACAGAATCGGTCAAAAATTGTAAAAAAATTATATAATGTATTTTCTGTAGTCTGTTATGAGTGCCTAATAAATAAAATAAAATAAAAATTTATAAGTTCTACACACCAAAGCTTTCATCAGCCGCCGACGTGTTACCTCTGGCGTCATATTTTTGAAGCGATAGAAATTACTTTTAGAATAGCATACTATGCTATCCAACTTAAGCCGATTACTGACTAACGAAATGTCACTTGCAAGGAAAGAATTTGCCGTCCACCATATCATCTCAATGTATAATGCTGACAGGCAGGCAAAATAATAATAGGATTCCTAGTGTGGATGCCTTGCGCGCACGAGCCGTGCACACTACGCGCACGAACAGGGGACCTATTTTTGAACTTCGCACGGCTTGGTCATATACGGAACTTGTATCGAGCACTTGCAACTTCCATAGACAATATAGAGTGTTTTCATACAATGTGTCAAAGTTCCGTTTACGTTCCGAAGCATAAGTTCAAAATTAGGTCCCCAGGGGATCATTTTTTTAACTTCGCACGGTTTGGTCGTATACGGAACATGCATAGAGTACTCGCAACTTCCATAGACAACATAGAGATTCTCCATTCAATCTGTCAAAGTTACTTATACGTTTCTACGCGTTCGAAGTTCTAAAAACGATACCGAGAGCATTTCAACACTTCGCAATCCGCCATTTGTCGGTTTTTTCGCCGAACACAAAGGGGCGAGCTGTGTGGACGTGTTGTGTATTTGTCTTTGATCAAGAATAGTGTATTCTTGCTCAAAGGTATTTGTACTGCCGCGTGCATGTTGGAAACGCGAGTACGAGTATCTACATGGTTCGTGCGCGCGCCCAAACTTATGAAATGCTCCTTCCATGTTACACTACACGTTACGTTACAGCAGTCTGTACCCGGCTTTAGGGGTGATTCATATTAGAACGGGGTGCGAACGGGACGGGGCACGGCCGACGCACATCCATACATTTTGTGTAGTGTCCGGGCCTCGTGACGCCTGTTCCGTACACCGTCCGTGCCCGGTCCGGTCATAGAATGCTATTCTAAATTATTTCTACCGTAAAAATAAGCTTCGCCTTGGCAATTTATATTTAAATAAGATGTCGGCATCGGCATAATTATACAAGGTGTTTGCTTTGCAAAAAGCACAACTTACAAAGGTATACAGGATCTTAGGTATAAAACGCAAAACCTTTTAAGGGCGGGTCTAGTACATCTAAAAAGACCACTTTTGTTCTAGGACTTTTCGAAAATAACGAAGATATAAATCTGCTTTTTCATACAAAAAGTTCGTCAACGCGCGGCAACATGTTTGGTGAAGCGTTTTTTTTTTTTTGCGAATTTTCAAAAGTTTAGTACAAAAGTTCTTTGTCTAGATGTACTAGACCCGCCCTTGAAAGGTTTTGCGTTTAATACCTATATGTATACCATAATAATTAAGAACAACATTTACTACAAGACCGAAACCATAAATCGAGAAGTCAGCTGTTTCAAACATTTTATCAAAAGCAATGAACTTTTTGAATGAAATAGCATTTTTTGCGATATCCGACTTGGGTCCTTAATTGAAGTTGTTCACAATGATGAGCACACATATCTGTATAAGTTAGCGCAATTTGCAAGCTATAGGCCAAATCAAACTTTTTGGCGGCTGTGACGTTAGCTACAAGCTGCAGATAGCCCAACCCCCGCGCAGCTATTAACCATCTTAATGACTTTTTCATTTCCATAGGCGACGATCTGTCGAAAAATAGTCCACCTGACTGATACAAAGCTATGAACTTTCTTGAGGCAAAAGTCGATGAACAACCAGAAATAAATTTTCCTGTGATAACACCGCAAGAGTTAATTAAAATGGCACAGCAAAAATCAACAATTCTGTAACAAAAGATGTGTATGATATATCAGGGAATTTTCTTTTTCAAAAATTGTTTTACTTGGCTGACCATATCACGTACTTGATTAATTACATCCTGAAACCAAATGTTTATCCGAAGATACTAAAAAAATCCTAAAAGAAGATACTAAATAGAAGCCGTGGTGGTCTAGTGGTAATGACACTCGCCTTACAATCGTGAGGTGGTGGGTTCAAATCCCGGTCCCGTACCAATGAATTCCTTGGAATTTATGTACGGAATTTCACACCTTTTCGGTGAAGGAAAACATCGTGAGGCAACCTGCATACGTCCGTAGATGAAATTCGATAGCGTATGTGCATCCACCAACCCGCACTGGACCAGCGTGGTGGATAATAGCCCAATTACCCTTCGTGGGTAGGCCTACGTCCTGCAGTGGACTATCAAAAAGGCTGGTACAGTACAGTACTAAAAAAATCACATGACACCACTATATAAAGGTAAAGGTGATACAACTTCAGTTAACAACTACAGACCAATTGCAATCGTCCCAACAATGTCTAAAATAATCGAATCTATAATATCAAGTAGCCTAATGAACCATATGTATGAACATAATATCTTATCAGAATGCCAACATGCGTATCGGAATGGTAGATCTACTATATCAGCAACACTCAAAGTTATAGAAGCAGTCATGAAAGGCTTAGAAAGCAAAAATAAAGTAGCGGCATTATTCATAGACCTCTCTAAAGCTTTTGATTCTGTCAATCATGAACTCTTCCTCAAGAAGATTAAAGTCTATGGAGTCAGAGAAGAGAAACAAACATTGATAGAATCATGTCTGAGATAGAGAACAAACAGTGGAGAATAAAATAGACCATACAACGTATAGATCTAGTACAAAAATAACCAACATAGGCATTCCCCAAGGATCTTCTCTAGGGAACGTACTATTTATCATGTTAATAAATGACATCGCAAACATTGACATATGTAGAAGGAGAAATTGTGCTATATGTATTGTATTAACAGTTGACACAATTGATGAACTTCAAGTAAAAATATACGATGCCATGCATAAACTGAGTGAATGGTTTGAAATAAATGGACTAAAACTTAATACCGAAAAAACTAGCATTATGTTCTTCAATGCAGTGTCATCTGACCAAGATCCTGTGCCAGTTAAAATGCAAGATGCAACGATTTGTAACTCTTCAAATATTGTAAGACTGTTAGGATTTGAAATTGACCCAAGTTTAAAGTGGAAGCAACACATGACTGACATGACTTGTCGAAAGGAATATACGCACTGAAACAACTTAAAGTAATTACAACACGACATAATTTAAATCAGATATAGTATGCGTATATTCACTCCATTATGTCGTATGGTATCATTTTATGGGGTAATTCAACTGATTATGAGAGGGTATTAAAGATGCAAAAGCGTGCAATAAGAGTACTAGTTGGTGGAAAATTTAACGAAACTTGCAGAGGACATTTTAAAGAGTTAGGTATACTAATTTCAGTATCCTTATGTATTTTAGAGATCCTTAAATATATTAAGAAACATATTCACGAATGCAAAATAAAGACAGTTAAGAGCAAGCGGACTATAAGGAATAATAGATTACTACTTGATGTAACAATTCCACGACTGAAGGTGGCCGAAAAATTTCCTATGAGAATGGGTCGATTGTTATTTAATAAGCTTCCAGAGTACGTAAAGATTATTACGAATGAAAATTAATGTAACAACGCCGTCCAGGTGTTTCTGTCAGACAGGACTATTTACACAATTAAAGAGTACTTTAACAATGACTATAGTGAAATAAAGTTGACCACATAAATTTTATTATTTATGATATTAGTAGCCCCTTTACAGCTAAAATGTTTTAACATTATTTTTGCATGATGAATTTAGATAATGTAACCGATTTATTGTTAAATTTACTGTTTATATTTCTATTATTTATTTTGTCATTTTTGTGACGAGATATTGACTGATGCTCAACACTGACTATTAATTTAAGAAGTGGTTGTAACTCGACATACTAATAAATTATTTCATTTCATAATAAGTGAGCTTCAGTCAGGATTGGGTTATCCGCAGCTTGTAGCTAACATCACACCCGCCAAGAAGTTTGATTCGGGCTATACACATTGTATCATGCTGGTTGTCTCGGCGGCAACTTCAGTATGTAGACAGCTTTTACAATTGCAAACATTCAATATGTTACATTCGCAAACATATTTGTTGATGTGCATAGGCATAATCGCTGAGCATATATTATAAAATTATTTTTATAAAATGCGCAGAGCCAATATAAAATGACACATACAGTGAGCACTTGAATTAAATTGAAATAAAACTTACATGTGTATAGGGCTTTTATCACACTAGGCGGAAAATCCAACACGGAAAATCTTCATTTAAATTCTAAAATACATTGAATTCATTCTTCTGATGACTATGAAAAATGGTGAAGCATTGGTATGAAAATAAATTATTTAGACAAAAATCATAATAACCAATTTGTATCTAAATCTGTATTTACGGGCTAAATCTAATTACTATGCGACCAATTGATTCGATTCAATTAATTCGTTTCATAAAATAAAATTAAATATGAAATAAATAAAATATTTGAGCCACTGCAGAGATCTGATTACAAATAAAAATCATAATATGCGCACAGCGTTCCCATTAGTATAAAAAATCGAAATTAAAAAAAATATTACCCACCAAAATCAGTCCTTTGAAAATATAGAAATGCATTCAATTAAAAATAAGTCGAAATAAGCAAAGCACTTAACTAATATTGGCAATATGTGGTCACTATGTACTAAAGTGTTTGCAATATTACACAAGGATCAACCACCTAAATCTGGTAGTGAACAAAATTAAAATTTACAAATTGTTTGGTAGCTTAATTAATAATGCCCAGCAGACTGATTACGATAGCTGTCAATTGCAATCGCTATGCCACCGTTCCGCTCACAGTTTTTTTTTAGTTTTACGGTAAATAAATGCAAATATGACTTTTCAAGAAGATTGTTATGTTTTTAAGGATCAAAGCACTCAAAATTGAGTCTATATGTCAAATGGTGCAAGAAAAACAGCTAACATAATCAGATTGCAATTTCTATATTATAAATTGTTCCATTTTGAATACCAATACTCATGAAAAAAATAGAAAAAACCTAAAAAGTTGAAGTATTGATGAGCCAAAAAGACCTATTATTACATTAAGAAACCGGACAAAGTCAGTCGATGTAGTCCTACCAATTAATAAAATTGTACCAAAAAAATTGTTGTATTTTTCAAATTACACTATTATAACTAATATATGCAACAAACAAAGCTTACATAATTAATTCTGAGATATACAAATTGGAATCAAATATTACAGACAACATTGAAAATAAAAAGAATCTATGTCTGTCCAACACTGCAGTGCTGCCCCCTATCTGAGTATATCTTTTTCTTCACATGCTATCTCATTCGCACATTTCCGCATTTCTATTGTACTAACGCAGTTAAAGGTAAAAATAAAATGAGCTAGTTAGATTTTTGTAAAAACTAATAAAATTATCTTTTCAAACTTTAATCATGAAATACATATATAGAAATCAGTGAAATCAAGTTTTACGTTTATTCAATTTACCTATACTAAAAAAATCAATGATTCTTATTTTGTTGTTTACATTTTAATCTATTTTCCATTACTTTTGAAAATGCAAAAACATACAAAAAAGACAGTTCTGTGAGAAAGCAGTCTTATATTTTAAATTTTATTTTAAACATTTAAATGTGACTAAATATATTATTTACCATATTTCATACTTCTTACATAATTGTTTAAAAAAAATAAAAATCAATATTTAGCAATTTTACAATTATTGCAATTTATTTATTGCTTACAGTAAGTTTAACCGTGAAATTTGTACTGTTAAACGTTGTCTAAAGCGTGCGTAAAACTTTTGTGGTAACACGGTATTTTGTGTTAACTCCTGTCAAATACGAGTCGATCTTAATATGTAGATTTAAGAGTTGACAGGAAATTACTCATGTTTGTTTTAGTCATTACGACTTTAGTTTCGCATTCGCGTATATCGGCAGTCGATACAATAGTCGTAATACCTAAAAAAACGTGAGCAATACCCCGTTATCTATCTATCTATACCATCTATACCAATATTATAAAGAGGAAAGATTTGATTGTTTGTTTGTTTGCATTGAATAGGCTCCGAAACTACTGAACCGATTTGAAATATTATTTCACTGTTGGGAAGCTACACAATCCCGGGGTGTCATAGGCTATATTATATTTAAAAAAAAATTAGGGAGGCTGCTAGTATGTTATAAGAATGAATCGCTATTTTCCTCGGTCACGGCATCACGCCTGAACGGCTGGACTGAATTCGCAATTTTTTTTTATTTTTATCGAAAGAAAAAATTAAAAAATTTACCTGAAAAATAATAAAAAACATTCTTTTTACCCATACAAAATGTCCCTACATGTAAAAGTTGCCGTATCTGGTCGTTGGTAGCGCTTGACGCCATCGAAAGTGTGACAGATGATTTGATACAAGTCACCGGCTAAGCTAGTATAAAATCAAATGTGCGCAAAACCACATTAGTTTCCATAATACAATATTTGAGTTGATTTAGTCACAAATGAATAAATGAAAAACAGTTTACTTCAGAAGGAGGCATCACTTCGTTTACATTTTTTGCATTTAATTGAAATACTTCCCTACCTTGAAAAATGGCATTAAAGAGCACTACCAAACAAAGTCACATTTTAAAATAATACCTATTTTATTACATACATTCAGCCTTTATATACATGCGATTTAAAATGGATAAAAACAGCTGCAACATGATAACCATATTTGTGGCATTACCTTAGATTAATTAAGTACTTATTTTTTCATCACATTAAAGTTACTAATGAAAGAAATGAGTATTAAACACATACTGCCTCACTCAGATTTGTCAGATAATGTATATTGGAAATACACTTTAGCTATATAGTAGCTACCAACTAAGTTAAATGAAGTAGTAAAAATAATCAGTCACAAAGACAAAGACGACCGTTTTGAATTCAAATATAATAGTCAACATAATAAAGCTGCCAAAACCAATTGATTGTGAATCCAGGCGTAGGTTATACAGAGCTGCCCGGAACAGATTTACTGAGTCAAAAAAGGTAAAGTACTCATAATTCTGAACATTTACAGTTTTTATTTTTATTTTTTCCAAAATACCTAGTTTTTGAAATACAGAGCGCTGAAAATGTGTAAAAAATCTGCTTGCATAGAAAATTCTCCATAGATGTTATTTAAGGTCTAGGTCAGACAAAATTCAAATTTTATTTAAACTCTTAATCTCAAATAATTACTACTAATCAGCACAAGTCTTTAGCATAATATTTTAAATACATAAAAAGACACAACTTTTGCATAGTATATATGTAAGTTTAACTTTGACAAATCTGAGTATGGCAGATACTTACCCTTACAAACATTAAAACAAATTATAAAAGGTATCTAAATCTGTCTCACATTTTATATACTCCCAAACTATTAATGGCAAATTAGCTAGCTACGGATTAGTTAATTTTCTAATATGTTAATAGAAAATGCTACATAATCTGCATTCATGAGCAGAATTGACTGTTGTCTTGGTATTCTAATATCTTGTACTATTTACTATACTTAATTTACAAAATCATAATTTGAAAGCATCACATTAATACCATTATCTATTGTATAAGAAAATTCTGAACACTTTTATTTCTGGAATTGAGTGCAATGATGGATGATAATGATTAAAATGCTGGTGTATGATCATGGCTAGCATTAACTAAAAATAGTTACCTACAATTACTTACCATTTATCACCATATGTTTCTGTTATCTAATAAACTTCTTTCATGTTGACCTTGATGTCAATAGAAAATACTTGGATTTGGATTACTTAAGTAAGTAATAGCTATAATATGCTTCGTTGTATAGTATCTATAAGACGGTCGTGTTTATAAAGCTTTGTGATGCTATGGATGAACATGTTCACAGATAGGCCGGTTTTCATAAACTTTGTGTTAATTTTAAAAAGGTATTTTTTTAAATTTTACAACATAAAATATTAATATAAACGGCACATTATTAGATACCTATTTTCTTACATATGAAATTCTCTTAACAACCTATGTCTAAAACTATGGCAGTTCTTTTAAAAAAATATACAAAATGCATCCTTTTCATTACTTATTCAGCTACCGAATACTGAGCTGCACTGGAGATTGTTTCCATGCGAAATCTAGGTCCACTCATTAGCACTACACAGCACAACACTCACACTAGGAAGCCGTAGGGGCCGTTGCCGCGGATCTGCGCGCGCATGCCTTGCACACTGTTCATGATCTTCTTCTGGTGGCCCACGAGCGTGACTCCGAGCGAGGCCAGCTGGTGCACCGTCAGGTCCACCACAGCGTCCATGTCGTTGATGCCGGCCGCGCGGAACTTCTCCACGTAACGCGACATCTTGATACATTCCAGCCACTCCTCCACTGAGGTGAACTGAATCATATCTGGCGTATCTCCCGCGAGCGGGTCCGCGGACCTATTCGGCGCAATCTTACGCAGCGTCTCCGGACAACGAATCAACTTATCCAGAGTTTTAACGATGCTCGCGAACGTCGGTCTATGCGTGCGCTCTTTCTGCCAGCAATCGAGCATGAGCTGATACACCGCTTCGGGACACTCCATTGGTGCCGGCAGGCGGTAACCCTTCTCGATGGACTTGATAACGTCCTGGTTGCTCCAGTTCCAATACGGTCTCTCCCCGAAGCTCATCACCTCCCAGCACACGATACCCATCGACCAGACGTCACTTGCGGAAGTGAACTTCCTGAAAGCGATCGCTTCGGGCGCCGTCCATCGCACTGGGATCTTACCCCCGCGAGTTGTGTAGGCGCCGTCCGCCGTGGACTCTATCTCGCGCGAAAGGCCGAAGTCGGCAATTTTACACACGAGCTGCGAATTGACGAGCACATTGCGAGCGGCGAGGTCGCGGTGAATATAGTTCATCTCGGATAAATACTGCATACCAGTAGCGATGCCGCGGAGCATGCCGACCAACTGCAGTACTCGGAATTTTCCATCATTTGCTCTAAGGAATGTGTCGAGTGATCCATTTTCCATAAATTCTGTGATTATCATTATTGGATTGCATTTTGTAACAACCCCTTGTAGGAAAATCACGTTGGGGTGTTCAAACTGACCCATAATTGAAGCTTCGGCCAGGAAATCGCGACGCGCACGGTCTGTCGATCCCGCTTTGAGGGTCTTGATTGCGACATCGATCTCTTGGCCGCAGCTGGTCGGCAGTTTCAACTTGCCGCGGCAAACATTGCCGAATTCTCCGCCACCGATTATGGCCTCTATGGTGATACAAGAAGCGTCGATTTCCCGGGCAAACTCTCTGATTGCTTGGTTGGGGTCTTCATATGTGTGAGGGTCTATGTACGAACGGGAGCCAGTGCCCGCAAAAAGTGGAGTCGTGGCATTGCTGCTGGTTTTGGTGGGTCTCTCAGGTCCAGTGTACACCTCGCCGTTACGATAGTTGAGGGCGTTGCAGTCGCTGGGCTGCTTCTTATCGCATTCATCATCAGCGCGCGCACGAAGAACTAAAACAGTCGCGATTATGGCCACCACTGACAGCACCACTAATGCTACCATGACTCCAGCTACTAGTCTAACTTGTGCACCTTCTTCTTCACCAACAAATGTAGTTTCGAGAACAGAACCAGTTCTTGCATAAACTATCCCACTGAACTCTCCCCAACCCCGCTTCATCTTAGCTCTTACTCTTATGCCATATTCAGTGTCTCTTTTCAATCCGGTTAATGTAATGTGTGGTTCTTTAGTGATTTTTAGTGTAATATTTGCCATTCTATCTATATTATCCTTAGGAAAACATTTCACTTCATAGCTTTCTATGGTGTCATCAGGGTCAGTTGAGTCTATTGGGGGTGGGTTCCAAGAAATAGATAATTTGTCACTTTCAGCATTTAAAACTTTGAGTTTGGTCACCACACTGACAACTGTAGCTTCAGTGATAGCTGTGATTTCTTTATTTCGAGCAGGTTCCTTGGTCAATGCGCTTACACCATTCTCAGCAAACACTTGAAATTTATACTCTGTGACGGGGTCTAACCCAGTGACTGTTACTCTAGTTGAATTAAGCCCAGAAGCGGCAGGTCTGTATTCTACACTGGGACCGCAGTTGGAACATAGCACTCTATATGTAATGTCATTACGTCCCCCAGTCTGATGCGGTGGCTGCCAAGCCAATGATATCGAGAACTGATCAGCAAATGTCACAGTTAAGTTATCAGGTGCAGAAGGTGGCTGTGTACAAGGCAAGTTTTTGGGATCTTTAGCAGCTCTGAAGAATCCAGGAACACATTTACACTCAGCTGCTGCAAAGGCCTTCGATTCTGAAAAATCTGGGCACGGGATGCAAGGTTCATCACCAGTATGAGACTTGAACTTACCTGGAGAGCATTCATTACAAACCTGGTTCTCATGGTCGGGTTCAAACCCAGCTCGGCACTTGCATGATCCTCTAGGCAGAGTCCACTTGCCATCACCTTTGCACATGTACACAGGAGGCTCTCCAGGAGTTTTCTCAGCATTTTCTACACATGTCCCATTCGCTTCTTCAATGACTGTCACTTCACGACCTGTAGGTGTCGCTGGGAATCTTGCAAAATTTACCGTTGCCTCTGGACATGTGATGTAGTACACCTTCACTGCCAGTATAGATATGCAAGCTCCTTGATCTCTAAATGCAAAATAAACACCTCTTTTGGTCACAGCTATACTTTTGACCTCTGTGTTGATATCTACATCAGAATTAGTGTTGAATCTGCCCTCACCAGCAGCAATGCGACCAACCAGTTTGTAGCTTTCGGGCTCCCACGGCGGTTGTTCGCGCGTAGCGACGTCGAACTCATAGTACAACAAGCTGAATGTTTCTTTGCAACTTAGAGCATTACCTGGAAACAGTGAGCAATCCCTGATGGTGAACTTGATTTCTATGTATATGCGGTTGGCGTTCCGGCGCTCGATGAAAGGCGTCCAGAGCCAGTTGTTGACGTTATGGTGCGCGACGTCACATACGACGTAGGAACGCCAGTTGATCTGTTTCTCGAAGTTCGTGTAGGACTCCTCGAGCCAGCCGGGCGTGCTCGCTTGCGCGCCGTACGGGAAGCGCGTCCAGCCAAGGGTCGCCTCCGTGGTCGTGTCCAGGAGCAGCACTTGCTCGCCGCGCACGCCCAGCGCAGCCGCTGCCACCAACCACATCCACCAAATCATCGTCTCCGCATAATCACTCGTCACGACACCGCTCACGCCTTTCTTACTTAGTCACTCGATATCAAGACGACACGACGCGATACCGCTACATAGTGTGGCGAAAGTTCGGGTTCGACACTTCAACAGATAAAGGACGGTCCAGTCATTTCTGTTTTCGTTGTATTGCGTGAAGGCGAATGGAATGCGGGCGATAACAGAGATATTTGACCGTCGAACGATAGTCCGTGCTAATGATTATAATCTAGAGTGCAAATTTTACACAAATAACACTAATCCGCGTGAAGATTCCACATTTTTATTTTCTATTGATTCCGTGCTACACAGATGAAATTCTCTTGACATGGACGCGGAGCAAATTATAATGTTGCCACCTAACATTTTAACAAATGTTATATTTCCTGGCAACTGGCAATTTATTTGTATAAGGTTTTTTCTGGCGTCGCATACATTGTGCATTTGCTAATGTATGCGACGCCAGAACACAGATATTACTTGAGAGCTTGTTGAGAGAGGTGTACTTATTATAATAAATAATACTTTGAATCCTAAGCTCCTGTCAGTTATATAAATAGCCAGCTGTCCCACGTTCAATGATATCCGTGGTGACTTACATACGTGGCTTTTTTTTTTTGTCACCTCGAGTGGAATGCCTAACTAGTTTAATGTTCCTACCTTGATAGACATACCTACCTACTTTAACTGCCTCGGTGGCCCAGTGTTTTAATGACCCTGAATGATGGATCAAATAGTTGTAGGTCCGATTACCAATGCTTGCTCTGTCTGAATTTAAAAACTATTTAGGTAGGTACCTAAATAGATAAAATACCTAAATTCATAATCGATGTATTTAGAAATATGTAGTATTATAAATCTTCTTTGGTCTAATTCGGTATAAGTATCAGTCTCTGGCAGCCATAAGCATAATACCATAGGTATATTCCTTTGCTTAGTTTGGAGTTAGACAGAGGCTGTGTGTAAGACATTCTCATTTATTTTTAATACCATTTTATATAACCATAATTACTTACCATGAGAAAATAAGAAACTAAAGACCAAATCAGACATTAATATACACCTCTAAGAAATAAAATAAAGTAACACAGGAGGTATGTACAAAATAATAATTATATTTATTCAAGAAATAATATTTTGATTGTAGGTTTAATCAACACAATTTACAACACAACAATTATAACAATTATCTTTCTTCACAATGTTAATTTCACCATGTAACCTAATATGTATATGAATTTTCTAACAAGACCAGGGCACAATTATGTACATTAAAAAAATAATATTTATTATTATAGAACAGTGGTTCCCAAAGTTGCCTGGGCGATAACCCATCTAATACAAGTTTACAAAATTGGGACCCACCTCTAGAAAATTCAACCATTACCAATATGGTAGTGGTATCAATAATGGGACTTTTCAAATAGTAGACATGTTTTGCAATCAAAACATCATATATGTATTCATATCATCTCATCATATTCAAAGCGGTAACTTTTAACCGCAGTGATTTTGATATGTCCAACTTATGTTGGTATTTAGACAGTTGGTGTGTCATTCTGCAGGTCATTCCACTTAATGTTTGCTGGACCCATAGTTGGAGAAGCCCTGTTAGAGATTATAATTACCATCCCCATAATGCCTAAGGTAAAGTCAGGAATGCGCATACATATTATAATTGCCATTCATTTCTTTCTAAGGCATCACATAGATCTTGAATGTTTTTGAACATATAATTTGGAAGTGGTGCTGTTTGATCTGAAGGCTTTGCCACCAGCAGAGCATGCCATCCCGCTGCTCTGGCACCTTCATAATCTTTTTTTAGATCGTCACCAATGTGAAGACATTCTGACGGCCTTATTGATGCTTTGCAAGTTTTAAGAGCATAATCAAATATCTTCTTATCAGGCTTACTATATCCCACTTCATATGAGGTTACTACAAAATCAAATTTATTGTACAAATTAATATTACGTAGTATGTCATTCAGACGTGGATCAAAATTTGAAATGACACCAAGAATAATATTCTTCTCTTTTAATAGAGCCAGAAGTTTATGGCTACCATCGGCTATGGTCCAGCAATTTGTAGTTTTAAACTCATTAATTAGCTTATCAGCTATGATGTTGATGTTGGCAGTCGCTGGCAACTGGCCATGGAATGTCAGTTTGACGAGCTCTTTCCACCAGTTCTCCCATGTTACATCACTTTTACCAAAATTAGGATGTCTCTGTTCCATTACCTTGAAACTGTCTTTCATTTGGTTTTTTAATACCTCTGTCCTAACTGTATATCCATAATCTTTGGCTATTATGCTGTAATACTGCCATGGAGGTACTTTAAATGTAAGGAATGTGTTTGTTGCATCAAATGTAATCAGCTTTATTCCCTGCATCTTTTAAGGTCGTGTGCATCTAACGAAGCTCTTGAAGATTCCTACCACCTTTTCAACTGGTATTTACTGGGCATTGCTTAAAATACCTGAAAACAGAAGGCAAGAGAGAGCGTTAGTTGGTCGGAAACCAACAAAATCTTGGAGGTAATGTGACAATTGATTCGAACTTGAACACTATTAATTGATACTTTTTTAGGGTTCTCTTAGATAAATCTATTGCAATTATTGCCAAAAAATTAAAGAAATTTCCATTTCGTATTTTCGTCTTCCTGTTTTTTTTTTTTTTTTTTTTTTTTTTATTTCTGTCAATCCAAATGGAAACTATGTCGGAATTTACTTTGTGCTTTAGGCGTCTCATTGACAGCTACAGCTTGCGGATCAGATCAATGAACAACAGAAGAGAGAGAAGAAAAGGATTCACATGTTTAGCGACAGCGGTTTTCATTGGAAATTGTATAGATCTCCTTTCTAATCTAGTTGTGCTGTTCTGTGATAGGTGATAGCAATCATTTTCGCTATCTACACTTTCACATGGTCGTGATCGGAAATAATCCAAAAAAAAACAAAAATCTGTGTTACCAAGCAAGGGTGTACCAAGCAGGCGCTGCGTACATAAGTCGCGAGCGAACATAAATGTTTTATAAACACCCAGTTTGGTTTTCAGTGGCAGCTTGGAGGTGAGGATCGGACTTAGGAGAGCACGGGCTGCTTTAGCTTGGTTGATGGCATGATTTGTTTGCGGGCACATTCTCAATGACCAGTCGATGTAGATGCCCAGGGTCCAATTTTATAAAGCTACAAGTTATAATTCTACAGGCAAATTGACATTAATGACGCAGTCTCGACCAATCACGAATGCGGAATCCGTCAATGTTGCCAGTAGTTTACCTGTAGCCTGTAACTTGTAGTTTTATAAAATAGGGCCCAGATATTTGACCTTTGGTTGCCACTCTACTTCTTGACCTCTGAGTTTCAATGGTGGGGGCAGATTTCTTTGGCCAGTGACCAGCAGTGCGGCCGTTTTTTTTTACAGCCATACGCCATTTATCTAGCCACTCTGGAAGCAGGTACAGCACTCGCTGCACTTTGAGTGCTGCTTCGTTTGCGTATCTTGAAGAGGCAATGTAAGCACTGTCGTCTGCGTACAAGGCAAGCATGACGTCTTCTTCTCCTTGTTGGAGGTGATCCTTTCCTAAAGTTGGAATACCTATCGTCCGTATAGAGGCCATATAAAGCAGGTGACCAACAGCTTCCCTGTGGTACTCCATCAGATATAGGTCGTTTGGTGGAGCTGTCCTTTTCCACTGATACGAAGAAATTCCTGTCGTGCAGGAAGGATGTCACTATTTTGACATAAGCCGAGGGTGCTGGTGTTATGATCATCTTGTACAGCAGTCCTTCGTGCCAGACCCTATCAAATGCTTTCTCAACGTCCAAAAATACACAAACTGAGCGGTGACCTTTGTTTTGTTCTTCAGTAAGGTGATGGATTACTCTGGTGAGCTGTAGTGTAGTGGAATGCCTAGTGCGAAACCCGTATTGTTCCTTTCGCGGTTGTATGAATGGCGATAGCCTCCGCAATACCAGTCGTTCAAATAGCTTTGCCACATGGGGGAGCAGCGTAATAGGGCGTTAGCTGGTCATCAAATACGTGACATGCAACATTGACGTTGACAAAGTTGAAATTTGACACAAGTGCCAAGATGTCAATGTCGATTTACGTGTAAACTTTTTTTATATTCGTCTGACTATGGTATGTACAGCTATAAAGCCTATGATTCATAATAAAAATAATTTTAAAAATAAATAATATGCTAATAAAAAACTAAAAAAATATGTGACTAATATTTTTTAGTTATCTATCAATTAAACCAATAAAAATAGATTTTAAAACAATGAAATGTTGTCCATTTTCTGTAAGTACACTCCACCTTGCTGCCAATGGCATGGACGCTGTCAATTTCAGTGTCAACTGTCAAATCAAATAAAATTAAAAACAAAATTAAATGTTGTGGAATGTGGTGTCTTGTATTTCCAAATTAAATAATTAACTTTATTATAATTTGTAAATACCAAAAATATCCTACGGTCTTCATCAATTCCTTATTGTCCAGTACAATGGCGTACATCAAAGGAGGTAAAGTTAGAAGTCTTGTGTTTTATTCCTAGTTTAGCATTTAGTTTGGCATGATGAAATCATAGTCTGAACACCACGTCAGTGTATTGCTTTAGTTATGAACCAGCTTATATTTATATATGTTTAACGAGTTTTCTTATCAGTACAATAAGTGATACGTATGCTTTGAATATCCTGTTCAGCCAATTTTCATATACAATTTGATTTGCTTGTGTCAAGCACTATTTATTTGCTTACTTTTCTACAACTAAACTTTAAGTTTAGTTATGTTATGACCTTGTGTCTTTTGTATTATTTTTAATTATTGTGTGCTGCAATGGCTTTGCAATGCCACAGCCCACAGTTGACACATGCCCACAGATGTTTCTGTCTAATAAATGTGTAGTAACATTACATTAGGGAAACATACTTGTACCAATAAGTGATCTAGGTATTTTTCTCTTCAAACACCACACTACTCTGTAATTTTTGTGCTTTTTTCAGATTATGCAACCAGTTGTCAAATATTTTTTGTTTATATCCCTAATGAGTCATAAGCTTGGTAGGTCAATTTCGCTATTATGTACTTTGTTCGCCAAAACCACTAATAGGTGTTTAATTTATCAAATCATTATGAGATCGAACACTGAAGTCCTTCAACTTTGGTAATCTCTAGGTGATAAGCCTAATGAAACTTTTCAACCCGTCTTTGGTCGTTGTCGTTTTTCTCATTTCAATCAGTATAATTATATTTTGCAAAAAATGGCAATACTGACTTCCATTGTGTACAAAAAATCCAATAGTTTACTCAAATTGATGTGTACAATTTTTACATTATTTTTGATTCTTCAAGAACAGCTTCTAAATTTAAATGGGACCAGCTCGAGAGTATACCCTTTCGAAGTAAAAAATAATTTTTAGCACCCAAAGGGTAAAAACGGGACTATGACTAAGACTACTCTGTCCGTCCGTCTGTCTATCTGTCACCAGGCTGTATCTCATGAACTGTAATAGCTATATCATTGAAATTTTCACAAATCATGTATTTTGTTGTCGGTACAACAACAAATACTAGAAATGGAAAAAATATATTTAAGAGGGCTTCCATATGGTAAGTACAGAACCCTTTATGCGCGAGTCCGACTCGCACTTGGACATATTTTTGATTCTGTTTGCAATTGACGAAAATATCAATGAACATATACAAAAAAATACATACATATGAACATAGACCTCCTCCTTTTAAGTCGGTTAAAAATTGAAAACTTAATATAGTAATAAGCCCGATTACAGAGGCGCCATCGTAATTATATTACCTAAATAGCATAGTTCACTTTAGGCATTCGATAGAGAGAATGTTTTTTACATTGCTATTAAATTTATGCTGGCGTCTCTGTAATCGGGCTTAATATATTCCTATGACACCTATGATTTTAATTTCATCTTGACTGTCGCAAAGTATGCTTGAGTAAGAGGTCATTTACGAATCAAGTATTTGACAAACATAAGTTCGCATTAGTCGAAACCTACATGGTGTACAAATTGGTATAAAATGGGTTACATAGTACATTTCCTAATATCTAATCTTATATCAATTACAGACGGAACTGTTGTGCAGCAAGATCCCAGCATATTTGCATGGTTTTGGGGAATCCTCAATTTCGTGTACCTACTGTAAGTATACCCATAGCAATTTAGATCTGGCTTACTATCCTACCGCTTAATTAGTGCCCCTTTGTCCCCAACCGCCTGTCTACCCCTGCGCCCCTGTACCGCGCAGGCGAGTACTAAGTTAAGCGGTAGGATTATTACTATTAAATTATCTCTTAGCTACATGTATAAAAATGAATCCCTATTTCCTTGGTTATGGCCGTTATGGGATTACGCATGAAGGCCGGACTGATAATATTTGGCTAGTTCTTTTTTTGTTGTATTTGTTTTTGTCAGGAATAAGTTCTTATGAAAGAAAAAATAAGAAAATTCTGTGGAAAATAATAGAAACATCAATTTAATTTCCCCATGCCAAATCTTCCTACAGATAAAAGTTGTTGTATCTGGCCATCGGTGACGATAAACACTATCGAAATTAAAATCGATCGAATTAGTGAGATGAAGGTGATATGAATTTCACAGGGTCAGCTAGTCGTTTTATACTCGTACCCTTCTGGTGCTGTTGGTAGTAATTCAACCTTGGATGCTGGTGGTCCCAAGCTCAATTACCGTCCGGGCAGATATACCAGTACCAGCCTTTTTTAACAGTCCACAGCAGGACATATAACCATGAAGACTGAATGAGTCATATTCACCATGCATGCGGGTTGGTGGATTCACGTGAACCATCAAATTCCTTCTACAGACATATGCAGGTTGCCTCACTATGTTTTCCTTCACCGAAAAGCTAGTGGTGTGAAATTCTGTACATAAGTTGTAAAGAAAGTCATCATTACATGACCAGGTTTTTAACCCACGACGGGTTTTGTGTGTTATCTAATAACCATTTATTTTTCCAGGATAAAAAGAAACCTATATCACTCTCCAGCACTATGACCTTTGAGCTATATAGATGCCAAAAAATCAATTCTATCCGTTTCACTGACACTGCATGATAGAGTAAACAAACCAACGAAAATACTTTCGGATTTATATTATTACTAGCTTTTGCTCGCGGTTTTACCTGCTTGATATTTTATGTGCCATTCCCTGTGAATCTTTTATATTATTGCAGTAAAAAGTAGCTAATTTCACTTTCCGACTTTTTAACCATATCCATGCCAAAAATTTAGTTTGGTCGTGGTGGTCTAGTAACCCGAGGTGGTCTAGAAGCCGTGGTGGTCTAGTGGAAATGACACCCGCCTTACAATCGTGAGGTCGTGGGTTGAAATCCTGGTCCCGTACAAATGAATTCCTAGGAATTTATGTACGGAATTTCACACCACTGGCTTTTCGGTGAAGGAAAACATCGTGAGGCAACCTGCATATGTCCGTAGAAGGAATTCGATGTCGTGTGTGAATCCACCAACTCGCACTGGGCCAGCGTGGTGGATATGGCCCAATCACCCTTCGTGGGTAGGCCTACGTCCTGGACTATTGCAAAGGCTGGTACAAACATACTTTCGGAATTACAAAGTTTTTATAGTAAAGATAAGGGCTTACTTAAATAGGAAATATTGCTCTGTTCCAGGTTCCAAACATTGATCAACCCTAATTTCAACAAGCATGGTGACAAATATGTAAGAGACTTCAGGCCTCCAGGCAGCGGGTTAGTATTTACTGAATTGATTACCTTGGTATTGTAGGTGGCTCCTGGACACAGCAGCTAGCATAGCAAAGAGATGAAACCATTTTGTCCACTTTTAATGTCAATTGTGAATGAAAATTCATAAAGACAATTTGTCCCTTTGCCATGCTAGAGGTGCAGGTGTACTAAGCCGAAAGGAGGTAATTCAGACCATCTTTATGAACAACTTTTTAACAACTTCAACAATGGGGGCAAGCCGTAATTCGAAAAAATATTATCATCTGTTTTGTACATTCTGTCTTTTCTGTGTTACAATTTTGTATGGAACAGGTGATTTTTTTCTCGACTTACGGGTTGCCCAATAGTAAAGTTGTTCATAATTATGAACTTAATCACCCCTTTTGGATTAGAACAGGGTGAACAGATAAACTTATAGATATTCAATTATGTACCTAGGTCAAATCAAAATTATCAATAAATTATTAAATAAATTATCAATAAAATGATCAGCACAAGAAATTTAAAAATTATAGAGATTTTTGGCATTTACAGATAAACTATTATCTTAAGTATACGAAAACTCATTTAGCAACTACGAATAGGAAGTGTCTACGAGGTACATACACCTAAAAATCAAATTAGTGGTCAGTTCAATCAGTTGATACATGAAAGTGCATAAACTAATTTTCACCTAGTTTTAAACACTTGACCACTATTTTGGTTTTTAGGTTTGTGTACCTCGTTAACAAAATCTATCCATGGCCTAAATCAGTTTTCGTAAACCTAAGATAAATAGTTTGTCTGTAAATGTAAAAAACCTAAAAATCCTAATCCTTAAGAGCGTCTCCTAGTGACGAAGAAATTGAGAAATAGGTATTTGGACCAAACTATTGCCGTCGCGATGCGCCCAAACCAGGGAGCTTCAATGTGTGTGTGATGCAATTGTATTTGTGTGCGTACTGCGCACGAACTGTTCCCGCACCCCGCCCGCGCCTCAAAGAACCAGCGTGGCTGACCGATACTTTATTTTGAATTGTAGCAAAATATGATATAACGTAGAGTGCGCACAAGATAACTCTGCGCGCGAGTCGTGGCGCCACGTACGTTATATCACTAGCATTCTGAATTTCCTGGCAGCATAGAATTTGTTCCTGATTTAGGCCGTACGTAGAGCTATCTTACGCGTATCCTACGTATAATCTGGTTTTCTAGTAGGTATGGCAGAAAGCAAACAATAATAATCCTGCCAATGATTATTTATTTTTCTGCCAGTAGGAAGCTACATTATTTGTGATATAGGTTATTTTTTCTTTATAGGCTTATTTATTTTCTTTCAAATTATTTTATTATTGTTTGACAAAAACATAATATGTACCCAACTAACATCATATCATATACATTGATCTTGAACCCAAAGCAGGGAGTAAAAGTAGCAATTTGGCTATTTAATTTCTGTAGGCGTTGCAGTTTACATTATATATCTTGACTGAAATTACTTCTTTCTAATTTTAAGTTAATTATTTTTTATGGAAATATCTTACATAGTTCTTCTATAGACTAAAATAAATATGGACTCGCGCTTGAAAGGGTTCGTAACGTATGGTAGCCAATTATGTATTTCAATTCAATCATTTGTTTTTTTAAATTGAAATATTATATTACTAAATACTCTGAGAATATTTCAAGCGTCTACCTGTTGTGATTATTAATAATTATCGCACAAAAACTCACATCTGTTGTATGGTATGAATAAATATTTATTTTATTCTATTTTTTGACCGATGAAACGGAGGAGGTACGCAATTCGACGCGTATATTTTTTTTTATTGGAAAGGGTATACGTCAAAGTTCCATTTAAATTTTATTGAAATCGGCTGAACCATTTTTCATAAATCAACAATAATGTGAAAATGCTACATCGATCCGCGCGAATTTTGTACACATATGAAGTCGATATTTATTTCATTCTATTTTTAGTAAGTATTTGTTGTTATAATGGAAACAGAAAAACATCATCTGTGCAAATTTTAACTGTTTAGCTGTTACGGTTCATGAGATAGGTACAGCCTAGTGACCAACAGACAGACGGACAGAGGAGTCTTAGTAATAGGGTTTCGTTATATTACTGTATACCTGCACATCTAAAACTTCTTGCCTTTTAAATGGTACCATATTTTCATTCCGCTATTAGTCCCATAGTACAAAAAATAATAGAGGATTCAATAAAACAGATGCGAGGTTAGTAAACCTCGCATCTGTTTTATTGAATTAAACAGTAGTTTAGAGAACTGCTTGTCACACATTGGTTCTACTTTGAACACATTAAAAAAAATTTAAACAATTAGCAAATTAAAGCAGCAGTGGGTAGGAAACACACCATAGTAGGTAATACAGGATAGAACATCTACAAAGTAGGTAGATACGAAGTGATTAAAGCATTTAAAGCACTTCTGATTGAACTTTTCAGCTCTCTCCAAACTCAGTGGATTGGCAAGTTAAAATGACAGAGGGCAAGGCACATAGTTCAATGAACGGATAGCCAATGGGGCTGTTTTCTCTCGAATGAATCTCACGTATAATCCGCGCCACACAAGTCGGCGGATGGAAAGTTAGGCGCAGAACGCTACGCAAAAGGCAAAATATAGGTATGCGCGGGAGCCAGAAAGGGGCACACCCGACCGCCAAACTCATGCCTCCCGCGCGAACCCTGCGCTCGTGAACTCCACTAGGCCACGCGGCGATGTCATGGTGCACATAATGCACAATAATTAGCGCATCACAGCGAAATGTGCCTCGCATCTGTTTAATTGAATTGAGAATTCAATTAAACAGATCAGATGCTAGGCTCACTGTTTGGAGAATTGCTTGTCATACTTTGGTTCTGCTTTAAATACTTACGTTTAAAAATAGTTAAAACAATTAGCAAAATAAAGCAGCAGTGGGTAGGGCACACATCATAGAAATACAGGACAGAATATTCACAAAATAGGTAGAGAGTAGAGACAACCCAACTAGCAAGGGAATCTTATAACAAAATATAATAGGTAAAATTGGACTAAAAAAGCTCTTTTAAAGGCTTTTTTGTAGACTTTTATGCCTTTTATGCTAATAACAATCTTGCACAAGCATTTATACTCTCAAGAGCATACTTACTAATATAATTAGCTTGTAGTTTACTATTCAAGTATTTCATAGGATAGTTACAAGACACATAGTTTTATAAGTGCCTTGACGAAGTCTCTACAGTCCTACGAAAATTACAGTCTTATAGTGGCACTGTGCAAGATTTCCAAAATTTATAATATACTTGTCTGAGATCATTAGAAATATGCAGCAATTTAGTTTTATAATCACATTGTGTAAGATTCTCAGATTTTATAACATACTTAGCTGAGATCATTACAAGTTAGAAGCGATGTGGTCTTTATAAATACACTTATAAGATATGTTAAAACATGGCGGTGCGCTGATCTTATCTAAGAGTAAATGTACTTATAACAGTCTTATAAATGTCATGATGCAGAGCAATTTTCGAAACATGGCGACTGAATGATTAAAAACAATAATTAAGTGGTTGGTCATATTTTTAAACTAGACTTAATGATCAATTTTCGCAAGCGCGATAAAAAATCAGCCCAAACATGTTACACTTTTACAGTAAAAATAGATTTGCCACATGTTCATTGTATTCTAACTGAATTATAGCTGAGTTTATTTCATTTACATAAATTTTAAAGATAATAACTAAAGTTACTTATGTAACATAAACACTGCACACAAATTAACAAAAAAAAAGAACTGGCCAAAATAAAAATGTGTTACAAATAACTAAAAATTAGACTACTTAAGTACGGCATTTAAAGGAGTTTTAGTGCTTCTAAATATTGGTGCAAGACAGTAATGAAACTTATTAACATTCTGCTAGATCATTACGGGAGCGTAAAAAGAACTTGTACTCCAATAAGTGCGCCCAATTCCAGGGTTACAGTATACTACAAAAGTGTTATTAGAGCATTGAAATGTGGTCTTGAAGACGGTTATTAGATCTATTTTGCTACTTGGGAAACTGATTGAAACACTTCTAAGTATTTGAACTTTTCAGCAAAACTCAGTGGATTGGCAAGTTAAAATGACAGAGGGCAAGGCACATAGTTCAATGGACGGATAGCCGATGAGGCTGTTTTCTCGAATGGATCTCACCTACAATCCGCGCCACACAAGTCGGCGGATGAAAAGTTAGGCAAATGCTGTGCAAAAGGCAAAATATAGGTATGCGCAGAGGCCAGAGAGAACCATGCTCAGTTCTAGCCCAAATTCTATGGCTATAAAAATATTTAATAAATTGCCAAATCATTTAAAAGATATCGAAAGAGAAAACTGTTTCACAAAACAATTAAAATTTATCCTATTATCGAAATACATAAGACGATTTTTTTAACGATAATCTAGAAAACGTAATTATAAATCGTTCCAATACAAATAATAAAATTGTCATACCCTTATAGGGTCATATGTATAACTATACAAAACATGTTAACTAAGAACCGCATGTAAATTTCATATGTTGCAATAAATGAATTGAGTTTGAGAGACAAGACGCCGAGGCACACCCGCCCGCCAACCTCATGCCTCCCGCGTGCACGCCTGTGCTTACCACTACGCCACGCGGCGTCAGCATTGTGCACACATGGGCAATAATTAGCGAATTACGGCGAAGTGTCATCTGCGGCTAACATCTCATCCGCCGACTTGTGTGGCGCTACCTATACTGGCAAGCGCAGCATAGAACTTATTTATTTTATTAGATCTAGATTTATTTATTTTGTTGTGTTTGTAATGTGACTGATTATGTGTTTTTTAATTATTTAATGTTGAGTCTTTGATACTTGAATAATTTAATAGAACGTTTTTCGCTTAGGTAGGTGGACTAAGGATAATTAAATATTTAAATATTTATACGTTAGGTACAGTTATTACACGATTTTAGAGAGCACGTGATTTTCCTGATTAGAACCATTATTTCGCTTTAGGCGCAGAATTCTAATAATGGCACATAGTTCTGAGAAAGCTCAATTTTAAGAATGCCCAATTCTATGAATGCCCAATTCTCAAAATGGCAAAATAATTAATAATAAGGTGATTTTTGAAAATGAAAATGTGTGTATTCTATTTGAAATTATTTTGCCATATTGAGAATTGAGCATTATGTGCTTTACTTAAAGCACCACCTCTTTAGGGCAAAGTTAATAGGTTTAAAAAGAACAACTTTTACTATGGGAGCAACTAACTCCGGATTGGCGATAAAAACCAGCTGTTCTATACACTTTGTCCATTATCAACGGACTTTTTCTATGGTATAGTTGATATTTCTCGCGGATTCGGCTCTGGTCGGTCCCATAGTAAAAGTTATGATGTACTTAACTCCACAAAGGAGGTTGTTTTAGGTACCGGTGAGCCCTTATATGTATTCAAAATGTGTGTTTTTTTTTTAGATAATTCATCAAAATTATGTTGGCATTTTTAGAATTGGGCCTTCATAGAATTATGCTTTCGTACGATTGAGCATTCCCGGATTACTTGGGCATTATGCGAATTGGTTATTCTGCGCCTAACTCATTTAGATGTCTGCGGATACAACACGTTATTCTGTATAATCGCTGCAATATGTTGCAGCAACTAAACGCCTATATTCCATACATAAAATCTTTTCTTCATAAGTAACAAACATGCAACGGTCAAATCACAAGATTGGAAAAAATAACTAATATTTTTTAATAAACATCGATATCGATGGACATCACTAGAGCATCGACAAAAATATCGACTATTACTACATCCCTAGTGCTTGTGTACGTATAGGATTGAACCTCCCTTACCTCGACCCTACCCCCGCATCGTGCGATAGGGACAATTGCAGCTCAGAGCGATTTATACCTACAAAAAACTTGGCGAGACAACGTTTCGTATTACGCTGTTTTCTTCTTCAAAAACTATTTCAATCAAGTATTTTTTTATGTCAAAATTTAAAAAAAATATGTGTTCATGATTCTGTCATTTTATATTTTGTTAGATATTATTTAGTCTCTTCTGGTAGGTTTCTAAAGACGTCGGTAATAATGGTGAATTTTTTTGTGATTTTGAAGGGTCATATTTTGCCTGATAATTAATTTATCAAGAAAAAGAAAAGACAGAGTAGTCTAAACAGCTACATTTAATTTTATGACAAAGAATTGAAGCTCTATAAGTATTTTCAAGGAAGAAAACAGCGTAATACGTTTGTATGGAAAATTACAGATCACCCGGGCTCTTAATGGCGTCTGTGAAACTGACGTGGTTTTGGCACATTTTGCACATTGTTTTTTTTTTCTAAACAAATTGAGAAAGATCGCCGTGTGTGATCGTAACTATAGTCGTGTGTTATTACTAATTTACAGAGTTTCGAACATTTGAACACAAAACCAAATAACTCCGTTATTAATAATTATTACATAATATAACACATCATTATTTTTAATAAAAGTGTTATATTATTATATACCGGGGTAATTTTTTATTTTTTATATATATACACACCTTTTTAAACGGAGTTGTTTGCTTTTGTATATTATCCTACTAATTTTATAAACGCGAAAGTTTGTAAGGATGGAAGGATGTATGGATGTTTGTTACTCTTTCACGCAAAAACTACTGAACGGATTGCGATGAAACTTTGCAATAATATAGCTCATATATCAGAATAACACATAGGCTATAAATTATAATGATATTGCGTAAATTTTCAATAATATAACGATAAGTGTTAAGTAAGTAGGAGAAATTCTGCTATCTGCGAGCTATTCTAGAGTGCGCTTCAAGAAATGTCAAAAAAAAACAACTGTCGAATAGAACAACCATCAAATCGTTTTTGTTTTTTTTTTATTTTCCACCTGCTTTATCATGGGTGGTAAGGTAGGGCCTCGGACTCTTTTAAAAGACGGAAAGTGACATAGTCTACATTTTATCCGGGATAAATAAAGGGCTCCCATGGGATAGCACAAAAATCAAAATATCATGCGGGCAAAGCCGCGGGTAAAAACTAGTACATAATATAAATAATATAACATATCATTATTTTTCGCAACAAATGGCAAAACCGCCTTCCATCGTGTACAAAATTCGAATATTTCGCACTAGGTCGCTCAATAAATCAGTTATCTCAAACAAAACCGTTTAAAAATGATTTTTTATGTTGCAGGCCTCCGAAGCCGCCGTCAAGAAAGTTCGGGGGCTTCGGTCCGTCGGGCTCCGGGCCCGCCCCGCCCCCAATGGGGGGCTGCGGATGCGGCGGATAAGGCACCCCAAATATCTACGTACATTTTATAGGCCGAATCAAACAACTTGGCGGCTGAGATGTTAGCTACAAGCTGTTAGCCAATTCTGGGTCAGCTGTTAAGGGAGCTTCAGTAAAGATTAGGCTATCCGCAGCTTGTTGCTAACGTCACAGCCGCCAAGTTGTGTGATTTCACCTGTACACACCTATCATTATTTGAGGAAGGATTTAGTTTAAGTACCTACTTTCAAATACAATACCTATTTTTTAATAATTATACTCGGTTATTCAGAAGTGATGTACTAAGCCAAAAAACAGGGATTCATATTTTTAGATTTTTTTCAGAAATTTTGTTATGTTACAAAAATAAAAAAATGTTTACACACTATAAAAGAAATAAGAACTTAACACTACACTAATATACTAACAAAACATTATTTTATTTCTGCGACAAGTCGGCTCCATCTCAGCATAATGCCGGCTGCGAACAACCGGCGCTGATATATATGATATCATCATGAACAACTTTTACTCAGACGCTATATAACCCGGAATTCGAGGAATTCGACACAATGTAAGTAAAAGTTAGGCACAATGATGGTCTGAATCACCTCCTTCCGGCTTAGTACTCCAGTTCTAGATAACCCTGTGTAGGGTGGGCAAAATTGAAGCTATTTTTACAACGCAGTAAAATGAAAAATACATTTTATTTTCAATTATATTGCCTCACATTCCCATTATGTATGGAACACGATTTCATTCATATAGCTCCTTTGGTTAGTTATGCTTAGCGCATTGTGTCAACCCAATTTTTCACAAAATTTACAGCTTTATAAAAAACTTTAATTTGATAACTTATTAAACTTAAACTAAAAAAAATTACTTTATCATTAAATTTTCCCTATATAAGTAAGAAGTGACTGCGATCACTTACACTATCATAATCTTCATGTGTCTGCATTTATAAAATAACCTTGAAATTATTTGCTTTTTTTCTGTGCCCAAGTAATGAAATATGTCATTTATTCTATAGTATAGGCCTTTAAATCACTGCACTTTGCAAATTTACGCCTTATTACTTATTCCTAAACAGCCTTATTAATAAACACAGAGATACTTGCGATTTGTTAGTAGTTAGTCCATGTTATGTCGTTTTCTTTGACAATTTTAATTCGTTGGTAAAAAATAAAACACAGTAAAAACAAAATATGGAAAAATACATCATGAGAAAAACACACCATGGAAAAACACAACACGGACTAACTACTCCGATTACCGACGCGGTTTTTTTATTATTAAGGAGGAAATATATTAGCGACCTAACCAATGGCATAAGACGAATGACTACTCTCTCGTCTAAAAATAAACAATGTAAAAAATCTATGCAAAGTTATAGTAATTATATTATATTATAGTTTTAATATAATTTGTGGTAATACAGAAACCCAAAAATGTAGCATACACATTTTGTTTTAGTACTATAGTTCGGCCGTTCAGAGAATGCGTTTCTGACTCGTCATCTTGAAAAAATGTTTTTGGCCGATATCTCGGAAACTATGTACTTAAGGGCAAAAAACATTAAGATCATTACGATTTACGATTTATGGCCCTACCTACCTACTATACCTAGTTCGGCCGTTCAGAGAATGCGTTCCTGACACGTCATCTTGAAAAAAATGTTTTTGGCCGATATCTCGGAAACTATGTACTTAAAGGCAAAAAACATTAAGATCATTATTGTAGAAAATAAAATTTCGCAATTTTTGTTTCCAGTAAACTTTTTTGTAAAACTTACCGTTTACGATTTATGGACCATTTAATGTTTTAAGGTCCATTTAATGAAATTTAATGTTTTAAGGTCCATTTAATGAAATTTCATTAAATGGACCTTAAAACATTAAATGGTCCATAAATCGTAAACGGTAAGTTTTACAAAAAAGTTTGCTGGAAACAAAAGATGCGAAATTTTATTTTCTACAATAATGATCTTAATGTTTTTTGCCTTTAAGTACATAGTGTCCGAGATATCGGCCAAAAACATTTTTTCAAGATGACGTGTCAGGAACGCATTCTCTGAACGGCCGGACTATATTGTACCTTACTGTACTTTTATACTGGACGCGCACCGATACGTATATAAGGAGAAAAATCGCTTTGGAAACAAAGCATTTAACTTTTATTTGAACATGATATATTCTGATTATTAATCGACTTCCAAAAAAGGCATGTAATATGTTACCCGATTCCAATTGACATAATCATTCGATGCGTATACCTAGTTAGGTATATATATATTTTAACCATTTTTAATTAAATCCCTATAATGTTTTATTCCATTTTTCGCGTTTAAGTTTAATCTCATAATACTAATAAATAATCTAATAATAATATGTATGTATGCATAATATGCACACATACATACATATCTACCATCATATTATCATATTATGGTATATGTATATCATAGTTATGTACATAATATACTAGTACCTAATATTAAAGTTATAGGCCTAATCAAAGGTAATAACATTTGAACACGAGGCAAATCATAGTGCAGTAACAATTTATTCATACAATAACTTAACAGATGTCATAAAGATTGGTTCGGCCTATAAACCAGCTTTATTTTAATAATGTATATATTCAAGTTGGCGTATTATAGTAATGATTTATGAATGTATTTTCTTCTTTTAATAAATATGTAAGTTAACCAGTAATATTTGTTTAATTTCCTAATATTTTAATTTTGCGTGTAATCAAGTTTTAAGTAAATGTGTATAATATTAGAAAAAGAAATGTTTCAATGAAGATAATGGCTATAGTGTCGAGGAATACATTAGGTACAAAAATGTTTGCCTGTTAATATTTACTTACATTTCCTGATATTTAACATTTTTCGTTATTGTTAAATGCGACTTGCATTAATGTTATTAGTTTTTGTCCGCAGCTTCGCCGGGGTGATATTTCGATTTTGTGCTATCCCATAGAACCTTTTATTTTTTTTCGGGATAAATACAGCTTATGTCACTTTCTGTCTTTTAAGCTATGTCCATTGTCCATGCCAAAAATCCGGCTGGTACACTAATCCCTACCAAGCTATCCCCCCTGGTAGGGATAAGTCCACTTTATGTAGATTTAGTTCTACCAGTAGCGATAGGTGCACTGACCATTTGTGTAGTGCACTTATCCCTACCGAGCTATCTCTGGTAGGGATGGGTGCACTGCCCACTGCCCATTTCTACTATTCATATTATATGCTACTAGATTTTACCCGCGGCTGCGCCCGCGTTATAAGTACTTTGATTTTGGATTTTGCTTATATGGGTAATTCTGTATAGGTTTGCTTTTGACCACATACTGCCTGATGTTGAGCAGATAAGCGATCTAGGTTGTAGCACGCTTACCTAGAACATACCTATTTACTCGGGATTTGAAGACGCCCACGTTGTACTTTTTTAAACCTAAGCATGTCCATTGGTAACCTCGAAAGTGACTCGTATTTTGAATCACATACAGGGTTATCTGTTCCCCTGTACCAAGCCCTATACAAAGAGGTGAATAAGATTATCATAATGAACAACGTTTACTACGGTGTCAACCCGGAATCGAGATAACAAAATCAGCTGTTCCGTACAAAATACTAATACAACTCGGAATCAACAAAATGTATGAAACTGCAGACTTTTCATTCTCGAATTCTGGGTTGGTCCCATATTAGTAAACTTTATTCATAACGACGCTCTGTATCACCTTTCAAGGTTTAGTTTTAAGTAGAACCACTTATTGTGTGTCATTTATTCTGAGTTGAGTTCCTATTATTTACTCGTTGAATGATACCACAGAACTGATACTCAGTAGCGGCGCTAGGGTAGGGCGCGGTTGGGCGACCGCCCAGGGGCGCGAGACATAAAGGGGCGCTGCGGGCGCATGCGGCGCCCCTTTATGTCTCGCGCGTCAACATTTCGCGTGGAACCAAGGTTAAAATAAAATTTGACTGAAAAAAACCGGAAAATTTTCGCGCTCGCTTCGCTCGCGCTCTATCAAACTAAACTGGTTTTGCTTACTAGCCCCTGTTCCAGACTTAGAATTTGATCTTTAAGCAAATGTCGCCGAACATTTTCCCGTTATTTTTTTTATAGTCAAATTTTAGTCGTTTAAGTCGTGCGTTCCACGCGCGAAAGGTCGCCGCAGGCGCCCTTTGATGTCTCGCGCTCTACTCTAATGCCGATACTGTGACTATGTTAAAAAAATCCTGCCTATATACCTAGAATGATTAATTATTTTAAACGTTGACAACCTACTTCGGATACCTATTCTAACAAAATGTCGCACTCGCTGCTCTTGCGCTTAGTCATATTTATCATGTATTTTTCACTGTTTTGTTTGCGCACTCTTAATATTGAATTAAATAAAATATAAGCTCTACTGAAGGATAAAATCGAAAAATTTCGCGCTCGCTGCGCTTGAGCTTTGAAGCACCATAGTGAGTGATCCTTTGCTCACACCACTATGGATATACCTATTGTATTAAAATATCAGCTCTATTGGGAGACAAAATCTAAAAATTTCACGCTCGCTGCACTCGTGTTTAGTGAATAAGTATAATCGTAGTTTGATCAAAGGACTGTCGAACCACTATAGTTTTACTACTTGTTATTTGGGTTTAACTTTCAGTTAGGGGCGCCGTATAAATCTCGCCCAGGGCGCTGGTAGAGCTATAACCGGCACTGCTGATACTAATAGTTATTTGCTATACAAGTGCAAGTACAAGTTGCTACTTAACCGCGTGCTGAATTTTGATGACCGAGCAAGCGAAGGATTCTAAAATTTAAGTTAGCGAGGGAATCAAAAGAGCACAAGGTGAAAAATCTTTGCACTCGAGTCTAACTTTTCATCCTACCTCAGCGAGGAAATGACTAAAGTCGTCTACATATCGTACTGTTTCAAATACATACTTATCGCGTAACTATTGAGGGAGAACGCTCATTTGCGCACTATTAACAGTTTCAGACAATTCTGTAGGCATCAAAGAAACTTCCTCTTCGCTAGATACACTTATTTTAGATTTTTGACTTTTTTTCAAGTTTCTTGGTTTATAACAATATGACGTGAAAAGAAAATGGCGCGCGCAAAGCTAATTAAAAAAAAGTACCAACACCAAGAAGGTTCCGAGTCTGAGTTCTTAACAAATTAAAAAAGGTTGTACACCATGGAGGTAGAAGTAAATAGGTTTAATGATGTTCTGAATTCACAAACTTAGTGCACATGTTCTAAATTCAATTTTACTTTATCATCTAGCGCAGGGGTCGGCAAGTATTTTTAGGTGGGGTCCGAATACTGTGAGAAAATTTTAACGAGGTCCAGAAAAAAACAACTGATAATAATTAAGTGCTATTTATTTATTGTTTTTGCTTAAAATATAATTCAGATTAAGTAAAACACAAGAAGATTTATGTGCGAAATTACACCGACGGTCTTGAGCCAGTTTTCTATACTTCGGTTATCGAGAGGAACAGCAAATACGAAGTGTGTCTTCTAGGTGGGCGTCCGTTAACCTCGAACGATATTTGTTTTTTAAAAAATTCATCTTCGAGAAAGATGTTTCACATATGTATGTCGAGCCAAACATAGTAGCTAAATTGATAGCTAGTTTTTTAATTTGTATATATTTTTTTGGTACATGTTTGGCCCATAATTCTTCAGTGGATACCGTTTTATATATTTGCAAAGATACATCTTCTTGGAAATAAATTATCTCCATTTGAAGTGATGCTTTTGACAGATTAAACAACTTGGCAGCCACATCTGTCCATTCTGCCGCTGGATCAACTTCAAATGGCGATTTAAGAAACGGAGTTGGCTTGCCCACCTCTGCAAAGTCTTGGAATCTTGTAGCAAATTCGTTCCTAAGATCGGCCAGAAATTTCACAAACACTTCAATGTCTTCTTCAGAGGTCTCCTTTTTGTATTCAAGAATTGTCGGAAAATGAATAAATTCTTGTCTTGCAATATCTTTTACAAAGCTTGCGACGAAAGGCAGACACGCTTTGTATCAGGTCACATATTAACTTTCCATTTCCTTGTAACTCTGTGTTGAGCGCATTTAAATATTTCAAAATGTCTTTTAGGAAAGCCACAACCAGCATATTACGCTCGTTTGTTATGAACTCAAAGTGCTTTCTGGCTCCCTGCGCATCTGAGTTTTGCAAGAAAGAGGTTACTTGTTCTTTTATTAGCCAGAAACGTTCAATATCTTGACCTTTACTTAGCCAACGAACATTGTTGTGTTGCAGTAAGTCAGAATACGCTGAATCACATTCAGAAAGAAACTCCTTGAAATGTCGGTGTTGAAGAGCAGAATGAGATCTAATAAAATTAATCAACTTGACCAAGCCGTCCATCACTTCTTTTCACAGATCAGGTTCCTTGTTCCCTGATCTGTGCTTCTTTTAATGTAGCACTAAGTTTTCCACAAAGGGCTGCCTGGTGAATTATGCACTGATACGATATTAGACCTGAATTTTTATCCCTGATTCTCTTTACTACAACCCTTTTCTTTGCCAATCATTGCTGGGGCCCCGTCAGTTGAAAGCGACACCATTTTATCATAACTAATGTTAGATTTAGTAATCCATTCATCAATGACCTTGAATAAATCTTCTCCTCGAGTGTTACCTTTCAAATTGTGTGAATTTACCTATTGCAATAACTGTACAACACATTATAATATTTGGCGGTCCTAGGTTCGGCCTTTCGCGGTCCGCAAACGGACCGCGGTCCGCCTGTTGCCGACCGTTGATCTAGCGGTTAAAAACGGCTTTTGCATTCAGATATCGAAGCGCAAAAATACTCTATCCGAGATGGGGGGATGGGGATAAATAAAACAGATAGATCTTCATATTTCCATTTATTCATCCACACAAAAATTAGGACGGTAACATTAATAGGTATCTATTAGTATTTATATTTCTCTCTGTCTGGTCTTGAACCAAATCAATAACGTTTTAAATAAAATTATCACAATCGTGTTTGCATAACATTGTCTACTACAGTTTACAGAATATTAATTCTGTTCATATTACAATGAATCAATAATACCTATAATTATGTAGGTACTAACCAAGTGCTTTGCATTGAATCTAACACAGGATTTAAAGCCAATTATAATATTGAATATTATCTGCTTGTCCTGTTAGGCTGTGGCTCACGCAATTTCTCAGATTAAATTAATATTATGTACATATTTCTGAATACTTATTAACAAATGTATTTGTCTACAATTCCATGCTTTGTATATTTTTATATTGAAAATAATAATTCAATTTATCAAAGTTATAAACATTTTTAAAAGCTTTTAATAATATGATGATGTAAATAACTATAGAAGAAAAATAAGTACCTAATAACAATAGTAATTAAAATAATATACAATTACCTATATAAAATATTTCTTTCTTCAAAACATTTTTACAACTACGTGCTATGAGGAAGAAATGCAACATACCTAAAATTTTTAGCTAAATTTACTTTTGTATAAAGATGCTTTGTTGGTATCTCCATTTTAGAATATTTTATTTTGACAAAGTAAACTGAACAAACAAGAAAAAATAAATCAAAATATCTAAACGAACGAAACTTGTTTCAAAAATATTATGAATGAGAAATGATGATTTTTGTAAAATGCTCATGTGCTCAATCTTTCTATAGTGCGAATGAGATAGCTATACGACATAACTGGAATACTAGAGGTCAAATCAAAGTTAATGGCGTTTGTGAAGGTTTTTTTTTTGTTTTTTTTTTATTTAGTTTGCTACAAGCTGCGCCGAACCCCTCAACCCCGCTGACCTATTTGCTACATCGCAATCACAACGACTAAATTAAGCCAACCAATCGTATTATACAAAATATAAACACGTGACAGCACACCCTTGAACACGAGATTAGCTACGAAATCACATCTTGTAGAAAAAAACTAATTTAGTATGCCGTGCACAATATTTTTAGGATAGGTCATGTTTTTACGGCGGTCAGTAGCTTATTTATAGTATTTTTAGAAATAAAAGCGCTTAGCATTGATCATGGATTTGGGTACTTTAAGACTTTACTTTATTAAGACTAGTTATAGATGTAAAGGTTAGTGCTATTGCTGTCTTCTATATGAGTATAGGGTTGTCTTCTTGCCCATTTTTGTGTTTTTTTTTGCTAGAAATGACTTCTCTTCTTAGTCTTGGCGTAAAAATGATAATTTTCTGTTAGAAAGAAAGATTGCAATCGAACTAAGTAGACACTCGTATAGTTCAGCGAAATTACACAAAATGGTCCTATCTTTTATTATTAATTTACTACCGACTACCGACCAAACTCTAGTAAGTCACTTGAGAGTCTATTGTAGTATCTACGCGTATGTGATGATTTTATAAATATTAATACAGTTTGCGCGAATAAATAATGAACATCGACATATGGATTGAGTTACACGTTATTGGTTTGTCCAATGTTGGTTCGTTAGACAGAGAACGTTCTACAAACGACGAAAATATCTTTCCAAAGGCCAACGTCCATTATTTTATTCGCTTTACTGAAAGTGTATTATAAATTAATTTTATGTCTACATTAGACCTCATTATCTAGTTCTGTGAAGCGTAAAGGCAAGACTGCGACGGGCTCGGATGCATTTGGCTTGTTTATGTAAATACTCCAGGATCTCTTGTTCAGGTCGAAGATACCTGGAAAATTAACGGTGTTATGAAACATCTTATGTAATTTAATCTTGTTAGGTAAGTTTTTTTTTTATCAAAGCTGGGTCACACACACACGATCATTCGAACTGATATATATTCCTATTTGGCTAGAGCCCACCGTTAATCGGATTGTGAGTAACATGGTCGGTTCACGATAAGCAACGTTACTGACGTCCCGACATTGTCCAAATCAAATAGGTACCTACATATTTGATCCGGATGTAAAGCCCGATTACAGAGACGCCATCGTAATTATATTAGCTACCTAATTAGCATAGTTCTGTTTCTTTTTCACTTAAGGCATTCGATAGAGAGAACGCTTTTTACGTTGCTATTAAATTTACGCTGGCGCCTCTGTAATCGGGCTTATTGCCAGTTTACAGTTTTAATAGTCAAGAAGGTTCGTGGTTGAGATTTGAGAATAGACATGATGTCTGGGTAAAAAACATTATTATAATAACGTGAGTTATATTATCAAAAAATATTGCACACGTATTTTTTCTTTTGTCAATAAAACAATAAATAGCAAAGATAAACCTTGTCAAAGTTTGGGAGTGGGGGTCGTGACGTCACCTCTCTCACGAAAGTCTATACATTTGTATGACACTCGTGACGTCACGCGGAACTATAACGGGTCAAAGTTTTGTTGAAATGCAAAGAAAAAATACGTGTCTAATATTTTTTAATAATCTATCTGATGGACTAATTATATTTGTTTAGTCATCATGCATATTGCCTCAAGTGACAAAAGTGTTATCCTTCTGTGGTCTCTGTGATGTACACAATGGGAAGCACTTACCAGCAGCAATAGTATTGATGACAGCGTCCTTCTTCTCCTGGAAGACCTGGAATACGTCAGCTGAAGTGTCGGACAGGATGTCCTTGACTTCCTGCCTGGTTTTCGGGACGGAGTGGGCCTTGATAGTGCTCAGGCGCACCACACTGCTGTCCACTAGGGGACCCACCACTTCTTTTATCTTTAGACGTTGGTACCTAAAAATTGAATTGATCGAATTATGCAACGTATTGTCTGCTTGCTCTGTACTAAACCGAAATGGGCAAGCAAGACCATCATTATGAACAACTTTTACTGTGGGGCAAACTGTAGGTACTCGTATAAATGTACCTACCTACCTATAGATCGGCTGATTTTTTTCTCGAATTCTGTGTTGGCCCCATAGTAAAAGTTGTTCATAATTATGGTCTAAACCACCTCCTTTCGGCTTAGTTCAAAACTGGATAACCCTGTATTTAATTGGTAAAACATCGGGACGGAAACAGAAGCTGTGGGGTTGTGGGAAACTCGCCTCGTAAGACGTGGGTTCGAATGGGGTTCCGTACTAATGACTTCTTAAGAATTTATATTATACCGACTTATACACCACTGGCTTATCCGCTGAAAGGAAAAATATGAAGCTATCTTCATAAGTCCACAGAAGAAATTCAATAGTTTTAAATGTGAATCCACCAATTTAGACTGGGCCAGCGTCAGAGTCATGGCCCAATCGCTCTTTATGGGTAGGCCTGTGGTCAGCAGTGAACTATTAAAAAGACCAGAGAGAAGACCGAGCCAAAACCCCGTTGCTACATAGTGGGCAGGGTTTTTAGTTAGTCGTAAGGCGATTGCAAGCCGACTACAACGCCGCGCGATGCCAAAGTGCTCGGTTTCAAGCACTAATTAGGTGACATAAGGTCGATATTCGAGAAAACGGATTATTGTGAATCGTTTAATGGAAATATCTAACCTGTCACTTAGGGACTGTGGCTCTGTATATATTTGTTCGAAGTAGTACAGTACATAAATAAAGATAGGTAGTAACTTACAGATTGCAATGCACCAGAACTTCTTTGTCGTACTTCTGAATGTTAACCTGCGAGCGGTCGGCCTTGTGGTCAGGAGCGACCTCAATGTTGTACATCTGGCGGTTTCCCCAAGCGTCTGACCAGACCATGTTCACTGAGAAGCCGTTGCCAGTTCCCAGACCTTCGTCGCTGAGGATCCTCTCAGCGTCAGCGAAGTTCCTGGCAGTGAGCAGCTTCCGCGTGATGAACGTTCTCGCTGGAGACAAAGTAACAATGAGATATCAGAATTATTTCAGAAAATGTTTTTCACATGATTTTCTAAAACTACTCTTTTAAGATACAATTTCAATGGGACTTCTAAATTACACCTCTGAAGTATGATCTACCCAACAAAAAAACATCCAAATCGGTTCACAATAACTTGTAGTTGCCCTGGATGACCAAATATATACCTAATTACCAGTTAAATTATTTATTGTCAAAAATATTAGACACGTGCCTTTTTTGTTTTAATGGCGTGGCCACATTATCGCCCTACGGCGAAGTTATCGTCCCTGGGGGCTCATTCATCTAATTCAAACGTAGTAATTGGTTGTTCACGATTTGAACTACTACCTGAAGCTGGGCACACACGCTGCGATGATCGCATCTATTCATCAGATCAGTCCAGCGAGGTCCTAATATAGTTGCATTGCCAGTAGGTAGTTATTGAGGAATCAAAATGACACCCCTATTTTATTCGAAAAATATTGAATTAACAAAAAAATTATTGGTATCAAAGTTGTAGAAAATCAAATTTTAAACAACTTTTGTTTCGATAACTTTGCTGAAAAATTGAAATAACACAAGTTATTGAAGAAATGAAATGGTACAACCAACTATTTAAAAAAAATATCGATCCTACAAAAAGATGATGGGAACAAAAGTTGTTTAAAATTTGATTTTCTACAACTTTGATTCCCATCAACTTTTTGCAGGATCGATATTTTTTTTAAATAGTTGGTTGTACCATTTTGTTTCTTCAATAACTTGTGTTATTTCCATTTTTCAGCAGAAGTTATGGGAACAAAAGTTGTTTAAAATTTGATTTTCTATAACTTTGATTCCCATCAACTTTTTGTAGGATCGATATTTTTTTAAAATAGTTGGTTGTACCATTTCATTTCTTCAATAACTTGTATTATTTCAATTGTACAGCAGAAGTTATGGGAACAAAAGTTGTTTAAAATTTGATTTTCTACAACTTTGATTCCCATCAACTTTTTGAAGGATCGATATTTTTTTTTAAATAGTTGGTTGTACCATTTTGTTTCTTCAATAACTTGTGTTATTTCAATTTTTCAGCAGAAGTTATAGGAACAAAAGTTGTTTGAAATTTGATTTTCTACAACTTTAGTTCCCATTAACTTTTTGTAGGATCGATATTTTTTTCAAATAGCCGGTTGTGCCATTTCATTTCTTCAATAACTTGTGTTATTTCAATTTTCCAGCAGAAGTTATGGGAACAAAAGTTGTTTGAAATTTGATTTTCTACAACTTTAGTTCCCATTAACTTTTTGTAGGATCGATATTTTTTTCAAATAGCCGGTTGTGCCATTTCATTTCTTCAATAACTTGTGTTATTTCAATTTTCCAGCAGAAGTTATGGGAACAAAAAATGGTAAAAATTTGATTTTCTACAACTTTAGTTCCCATTAACTTTTTGTAGGATCGATATTTTTTTCAAATAGCCGGTTGTGCCATTTCATTTCTTCAATAACTTGTGTTATTTCAATTTTTCAGCAGAAGTTATAGGAACAAAAGTTGTTTAAAATTTGATTTTCTACAACTTTGATGCCAATAATTTTTTTGTTAAATCAATATTTTTCGATTAAAATAGGGGTGTCATTTTGATTCCTCAATAACTACCTACCGGCAATGTAACTATATTAGGACCTCGCTGGACTGATCTGATGAATAGATGCGATCATCGCAGCGTATGTGCCCAGCTTCAGGTAGTAGTTCAAATCGTGAACAACCAATTACTACCGTTTGAATTAGATGAATGAGCCCCAGTGACGATAACTTCGCCGTAGGGCGAATGTGTGGCCGGTCCATAAAAAAATGATGAAATTAAACAAACAATGATGAAGATATACCGCGTAACATCACGGCTAGACTACAAAAGTATACCTACTATGTAGAATGCTGACAGAGAAGTGACGTCACGAGTCTCACTGCCGCAGCTTGTAATTTTTTAAAGAGATTTATCTTTGTCATTTATTGTTTGATTGACAAAAGAAAAAATATGTGTCCAATATTTTTTGATAATCTGTGTAACTAACGGACTAATAAAATTATGATAATGTTTTTTTTATCTAGTGATCTATACCTCTATACCCATACGACCCATCTAGTCTATACCCATGCGCGTATGCGGAGTAATCGCGTAACACACAAAAAAAACAGTCGAATTATGGACCTCTTTTTTGAAGTCGGCTAAAAATAGTTACCGCATGTGATGGTGGTGCTTTCCTCATTGTGTGAGCAAAATGCATAGCTATAGGGTATAGGCATCGACTTGGCATTTTTTATTTATTTCACATTCAGGCCAAATCAAAAAACTTGCAGTGGCAGTGTCATCGCTTGATATTACACAAGATAAACCACAGAAAAACAGAACTAAGGAGAAACCCAGGGAGAAAGCTGTACTAAATAATAATAAAGCAGCATGTGTGAAAAAAGAAAGACAGTTTTATAACTTTTTCTTTCATCATACTTGTTAGAATTTCATTACATATTATTTTGGTAGGTAGGCAATTTTGGTCGCCGACCTCTATTGTGTTTATTGTAACCGGTTCTACGAAATCTTGCATAGTTAATTTAATTCCTAAATTGGTCGTAGGAAAGCTTAATTCGTCTGATGACTAGAGAAAGTAGTTTTACCTACGTTTATATGCAAATCAAAAATATTGTTTATCTAATATCTTTTAATAAAATTACCATTCTTTTTTTGATATTTTGGGTTTATGTCTTGATTATTTTGGATGATTTTGGCCGGTTGAAAAACTGCTATGTGACATTTAGAGATTCATAGGTATTAAACGCAAAAACTTTTAAGGGCAGGTCTAGTACATCTAGACAAACAACTTTTGTTCTAGGACTTAAAAAAACCGCTTTTTCATACAAAAAGTTCGTCAACGAGCGGCAAAATTAAGCGATTTTTTTTGCGAATTTTCAAAACTCGTAGTACAAGACTTGTTTGTCTAGATGACCTAGATGTACTAGACCCGCCTTTAAAAGTTTTGCGCATAATACCTATGACCCTGTATATACTGCCTCTGTGGCTAAAATCTATTTGTTTAGTAACCGCAGTAGCTGAAAGCGAATAATATCTAATTGCTACTTTGCAAGCTCACGACTGATCTCTGACAGTCGATATATAGGTAGGTACGAGTAGCAAGTGAATTTATTACCTATTGACCATTTGGCATGAATTCCTCAGTACCTACGCACTTATATTTAAATATAAATATGTACGTACTAGTTTGGTGGTGTGATTTCACGTGGTAGTTAGCCAATAGCCATTTATCCAAGTTTTAAACTCTCTGTATAGTACTTTAATATATTGAGAAGTGTTTGTTAGTTAGTTACGAGTAGATCGATGGACACGTCCGGAGAATAGACATGATTACTAAAAAAATATAACAAGTCCGTCAGGTAGATTATCAAAATATACATATTAAACGTGTTTTTTTTTAAATTACAAATACGTCCAAAGTTACCCATAAATATTAGGAGATCTGCTAGTTTTTTTAATGGGCAAAAGTGCCTTTATTAACTACAATAAGATACAATACTACATTATATGCTAAAACTACCCACACTAGGTACTACTACATAAAAAGCATTTGCTAGTTGAAGTGCTAGTAACGTAGCCAGTAGTTTGTAGAATAGAGACTGCGTACCAAAAGCAGCATAGGACAAGGTGCTATGACCTAATCAAGACCAAAGGAACACGCAGGATGCAAGCCGATTCTAACGGGTCTTATTGAAAATCCATAGAAGAGATACGAGTAAATCCATCGTCTATGCCCAGCAGTGGACGTAAGGGCTGATAATGATGGTGATGAAATAACTTGTTCATCATTATTTGCGGTATAACATGTCTTTTTCCAATGCAAATAAATCTACGTTTGACTGACTGAAGGCCAGGCAGTGACATTGATAAATAGAAGATGAGAGGAAGGCCTTTTCTCAACATTGGCACGTGACAATTGTATTTAATATGCTTAGCATTAGAAGTCCACGAAGTCTATAGTGCAGATTTTTTGTACAACTAATGGGAAAATTTCAAGGCCTTTAGCAACCAACATAATTATTTATGTATGTATATTGTATGTATTAGATGCTAAAAAGCTATGATGTCTAGGTCTAGTGGTAGCGACACCCGCCTTACAACGGTGAGGACGTAAGTTCAAATTCAAATTTCGGTCCCGTACCAATGAATTCTTTGGAATCTTATGTACGGTATTTCACACCACTGGCTTTTCGAAGAAGGGAAAACAGCGTGAGGCAACATGCATACGCCTGTAGAATAAATTCGATGGGGTATGCGAATCCACCAACCTGCACTGGACCAGCGTGGTGGATATGGTCCAATTACCCTTCGTAGATAGGTCTACGTCGTGCAGTGGACTATTAACAAGACTGGTACAGTATACACTGCTTACATACGAGTATACTGTTTTTTTTAGTTTTGATGAAATTCGCAGAACAAAAGTTGTTAATTTTCATGTACAGAATAAGCCTACATTATTGTTGATTTATCAAAAAAGGCTCAGCCGATTTCTGTAAAATTGAAATGGGTCTATCTACCCTTTCAAACTAAAAAAGATTTTTTCGATTCAGTTCACAATTGGCGAAATTATCGATGTTCATCGTGTACAAAATTCGGATATTTCGCTCGAATTGCTTACATTATTGATGGTTTTTTCAAAAACGGCTCAGCCGATTTCTGTAAAATTTAAATTTGACCACCTCGCAAGTATACCCTTTTGAAGTAAAAAAGAATTTTTCGATTCGGTTTCACAATTGGCGTAATTATCGATGAACATACACAAAAAAATACATACATAGGAACGTAGAACCTCCTCCTTTTTGGAAGTCGGTTAAAAAGTTATTATGTCTTAACTTCATAGTAAAAGTTATGTACAATTATGGCTTTAATCACCCCCTTCTGGTTTAGTACAGAGTAAACAGACAACCCTGTATTGTCTTGAGTGACAAACGAACAGACAACACAATCGTTCTGTAGTCTGTACTAAGATAAATGTTGGAGGTCACGCATGCCGCGAGTTCCATAAGGCAACAATTCCGGTTTAGTTTCGCTAATAGGTTTGCCATAAATAACAAAATCATGGCATTGCCCGTTGTTTGTTAAATGATCGGAATGATAAGCCACGAAACCAGCCAGTCTTAGCAAAATTATACTAAACTTGCATATTTTAATTTGTCATATGTTGTCTTTTTAGGGTTCCATACCCAAAGGGTAAAAACGGGACCCTGCTATTTCCTTGTCCGTTTGTCTATGTGTCACCAGGCTATAAAGCATGCGATCACGAAAAGCGACGAAAAGAACTCATTTCGACGTGTGAAAAAGTGACAGTTATATACACTGCCATAACGCTGTCTCGTTCTGATACTACGAACGAAATAATTCGTGGCGCGCATACTAGCCCGGCAGGCTTTATCTCATGAACTGTGATAGCTAAAAATATTCACAGATGGTGTATCTCTGTTGTGGCTATGACAAGGAATGCTAAAAATAGAACAAAATAAATATTTAAGGGCTCCGATACAGTAAACGTGATTTTTTTACCGTTTTTGTTCGATATTAATAGCGGCAAAAGGAAGACAGTTGAATTATTGACAGAATATTTAGTTGTATTTTCCCTTCAATAATCCTACTAATATTATAAATGCGAAAGTTTTTGAGTATGTATGTTGATGTTTGTTACTCTTTCACGCTAAAACTACGGAACATATTTAGATGAAACTTTGCAATAATAGTGCCTATACATCAGAATAACACATAAACTATAATTTAATAAGACATTCAGTGAAACGCAGTTCGCTGGGTCAGCTAGTAACTAATAAATTATAAGGGGGGCTCCCATACGGTAGGTACGGAACCTTTCCTGCACTTGGCCGTTTTTTCATTCATGACATAATTTATTAGCATATAAGATTAAGTTACTGATAGCATAGTGGCTTATCTAGTCTAAAAATATTGCTGTTTCTATTAGGACTTACGGCCAAGTACTAACTTAGGCGTCTTACACACACGTTCTTTAGCGTACCAGCCTAAAAGTCCATTGTTAGACATAGACCCACTGTATGTTAGATGTACTTTTAACGCTTTCGAGTTTCTTCTTTCGTTTTCCTTCACCGAGAAGCCTTTGATATGAAAATCCACACACCAATTTAGTTTGGATTTTTTTACTAAAGAACTCGGGATTTGAACCTATGACCTGAGCCTTCTTCTACTATGTTTTACAATGATGAATAGAATGATGTTCTAAAATAAGTCCGTTGCTTAGAAAAAATATCATTAGTTGAAGATGCTTATCAGTTCTAAAGTTAGGTTAGGAGGTCTTAGGCACAGTAATGATATCTAACAGTAATTCCGTCTTCATACAAACGGTCGGAACGCAAATTAAACCTACGCGCTTCGGAGCGGGGTATGCTCTTGGTATGCTAGTCAGCCGCGGCGCGCCGTAGTGATTAACAAACGTGTGGGTTTGAAACTGCGTACTAGTAAGCGTGCGATGGTTCCTCATTTTTCTACGGAACCATAAAAACATCAAGAACGCAAAATTATGTAAATTTTTTGAATACTTACTTTTTAATTTATAACGAATTTCTTTTTGTAATAAATATAATAACTTTACATCATAATAAGTACAATATGATTCAAAACTAGAAATACACTCAAGTAGGTAAAGAGTAAGTAGATGAAATTAAAGAACTGACGGGCTGCCCCTAGCGCGTGATACGTTACGCGTGACCACGTGGCGCTGTAGCTTTATATTTCACGGACAGGGCCAAGTCACAACACTATTAGATATCATTATTGTGTCTTGGGGCTGACAAGTTCTATGATAATGTATAGGCAAATCATACAAATTGAATGTTAGTTACTAGCTGCGGATAACTCAAGTGACCTTCAGTCAAAATTGGACAATCCCCAGCATGTACCTAACATTACAGCCTCCAAGTTGTAGATAGATTCAATAGAAAATGAAACTTACGAGTATTCCCAAACTTCAAAGCATGTGGGCTAAGTGTGTTGATGGAGTAGACCAGTCCGTTTTCATTGTGCTGCATGGTGTAGCCTGGCATGTGACCCGCGTAGCACAGGGAAGAAAATCGCTCTTCTGTCGCCTATTAATAAAGTATACTTTAGCTAGTCGAAATATTTTATTTGGTATTTATATTATGCTACAGTTAAAACTCGTTTTTAGATACGCGTTATCCATAGTTAGAACTAGTCATTACTAATTGTTACATCTGGAGTATACTAATGCTCAAAATTGAACATCTATACCAATATTATAAAGAGGAAAGATTTGATTGTTTGTTTGCATTGAAGAGGCTCTGAAACTACTGAACCGATTCGAAAAAAACTTTCACTGTTGGGAAGCTACACTATCCCTGGGTGACCTAGGCTATATATATTTTTTTTAAATTAGGGATTCTTACCCGGGCGAGCCCGGGGCTGGCAGCTAGTCAGTAGATAAAACTAGTTCTGGCGCTGCGAGACTCAGTGCAGAGTTTCTGGCTCCCAGCTCTCTCAGATACCCACGACATGAATCCGACACGGATCATTTAGGTTTTAACTGAGCGGATTCGGAAAAACGCATTATAACAAAGGCAAAAATAATAATCAGTTCTAACTAGGGAAAACGCGTTCTATCTAAAATGAGTTATAACTGTAACCTTATTCTGTAGCTCAGATATAATCAATAGAAAATATCTCAATGTGTGAAGACAGTAATCTTATTCCTTACCCCATATTGTCTGTCTTCTGGTGTCGGTGTGATGTGTGCAGATAGGATATAGAAGTGGTTCAAGGTCTCGCTAAAAGCGTCTTCAGTATGTCCCAAGATTGACTGAAAATGGTGAAATACATAATTAGCAAAAAGGATTTACAATATTTTTTTTTACTTAAAAGTTATAAGAAGAAAATAAAATATGGTCGAGGAGAATGATGGCTGGCTCATGTGTCACACTCGTGATCGGGTGCTGCTTGCGGGTCGCCGGTCTGCTCGTGGCATTCACGCAGTGCATTGACTAACTTAGGCTATTTCAAGTACCTACTAACACTCTTTGTATAGTATAACCAAATAATTGTAAATGTTAGTTAACAAAGGGCACAGACCCTGGAGACTGTAGTTAATAAATTTTAATTTAAAAAAAAAAAGAAGAAAATAAGCTCCATAATGGATCAAAATTACTTATTCGGAGGATCAAACCCATTAATTATTGATCAAAGCCAATAGCAAAGTTTGGTAACAAATTTTATACTCGTATCAGGCTAAGCTGCACTGTAAACTAACACACGTGATAAGCTTAGTATAATCATAGACGAACCATTTATAGTACTATATATCGTCGTTGGTATAGTCGACAAGAACCATCATTGTTTGAGCTACCTTTTAAAATTTATAAAACAGGTGCTTTTTCCCATGTTTCAGTTGTAATTTCCATACTTAAGTTGTTTGTAATAAAGACAGTAACCAGGAACTCAAGACGTAGGCACGTACTCGAGAGTCTTTAGGTGATTAAATTTTATCACGCAATTAATTATTATGATAATTGAATTGTTTCACTTCATACCTATGAACAAAGTTGCAAAGAATGCGAGTGTTTCACTTAAGTATTTAACGTTCATAGCGTATGAAATCGTTTGAGGCGTTAGCGACAAAAGAAGTTATAGGCCGAATCATACAAGTTGGCGGATGATTGGCGGTTATCTACAAGCTGTGCAATATCCAATCAACGCCCAGCTTTATGTGAGCTTCAGTCAGGGTTGGATAATGCGCATCTTGTAGCTAACTTCACATCCACCGACTTTTATGATTCGGCCTATACCTATGCAATGTTCGGGAGCCTTCGGATGGGTAACCGCGGGTAGAATTTTCAATTGAGTAAAATTGCTTGTATAAAACGTTCTGTCTGTCCCCTTGTAGGTGGACGTCCTACATTGCGCTTACCGGTATGTAGTCGCCACAAGTTCTTTCGACTCCATCGGTCACCCGTCTTCACTCCTCCGTGCCATGTGCTCTCTGTCATTTCAACTTTCCAATCCGCTGATCCAGACCGCAAGATCACGCTGGATGCAAGCCGTTTTCGACCAGCCTTACTGGAGATCCATGAGGGAGGCTTATGTCCAGCAGTGGACTTCCTATGGCTGATGGATAGCTGGATGACATCCACTGGCCAACTTTTGCTAACTCACCAGCCCTTTTAATAGTCCACTGCAAGACGTAGACCTAACCACGAAGGGTGATTGGGCCACATCCATCACGCTGGCCGAATGAGGGTTGGTGGATTCACATATGCCATCGAATTCCGATGTAGGATACGTATGCAGGTTGCTTCACGATGTTTTCCTTCACCAAAAAGCCAATGGCGTCAAATTCCGTACATAAGTTGGAAAGGAACTCATTGGTACGGGACCGGGATTTGAACATCGCGGGTTCAAGTAACACTCGCCTATCAAGAATGATAGGCGAGTGTTACTACCATTAAATCACCATGGCTTAGTGGCTTAGGCTTGATTAAGTTAGTTGAGTTAAATGCCTTACATATTCAGAGTTCATAACTCCGATCGAGGTGCAGCCTCCCGTGTCATTCCTCGGCACGTGATTGTCATTCACGTTGCCAATAAGGTCATCGAGTTGCAGCAGGAACAACTGCAACAGAAAGTTCACTGTTAATGAAGGAAGCTGAATAGCCTGAATCTGTATTACGGCATGTGCAAATCAAAATAAGAGCATCACTTCAGCGACCCCTGACTTCCCAAAGCCAGCAGAACAGCTCCCAAGAAGCAGCGATCTCCCGGACCCAAGTGGGCAGCTGCAGAATAAACCTAGCCAAGTGGGGATTTTCGGATGCTGACAGTGTACAATGTGATTGCGGTGCCCCTGAGCAGAATATGATCACCTGCTTTCGTGCCCACAGAGTCTGAGCCACTTTACGATGGAAAATCTATACAAAGCTACACCCTGCGGGATCCCAGTGGCCAAATATTGGGAGAAAATAATTTAACCATTTTGAACTATTGATACCACGAAGAAGAAGATGAAATACCTGTTGAAAAGGCACGTTAGCACCATCAGCGGTTCCTTGAATCTCCTTCACGTAGTAGGGGTACTTTTTCTTCATATTGGCCAGGGTTTTCTCATACACCGCTCTGCCGGCTTCTGTTTTGTACTCCCGTTCGAAGTCGCGCAAGTTCTTGTACGTCGCGATGAAGTTTTTGATCGGAGATGCGAAGTAACGACCCTACAAAAGCCAAGAGTTTGAGAAATTACCACAAAATAATTATGTTTAACTAAATAATCATAATCATTTATTTCATAAATACTATTTACACGTCATGTCAGGTTAATCAATTAATAATGAGATCAAAATAGTGCAAAATAATAGCAAGAATAATAATAATAAATATTTGGGGACATCATACACACGGTCACTGACCCCAAACTAAGCAAAGCTTGTGATATGGCTGCCAGAGACTGATGTACTGTAGGGACTGATGTATAAATATTTTTAAATACACACTTATATAGATAGTAACTAAATAACACCCAGACACAGAGCAAATACCTATGTTCATCACATAAATATTTGCCCTGGGTGGGGATCGAACCCACGCCTCTTTGACCCAGAAGTTAGGGTCACTAACCACTGAGCCACCGAGGCAGTCAAATAATGTCAAATAATAAGCCCCATAAATTAAAAAGTTTAAAAAACCCCCGACACAAAAACCTACCTAAAAAAAGTACGAAATTCCATCCCCACTTTAACCCACCATAACTCTTAAATGGCTCAATCGATTTTTATAAAACATAGCTAAGAACACTCTCGATTAAGTCTCCTTTCATCCAAAAAAAACTAAACTGAAATCGGTTCAGTGGTTCGGGCGCTATGATGCCACAGACAGACAGACAGAAACACAGACAAACAGACACGTCAAACTTATAAAAAGCAAAAGAGGGGTGCTTTTGCGTCGGGGGTTAAAAATAATAATAGATTAGCTTACAAATTAATACGAGTAATTATAAGAAAAATACACAACACTTATATAGCAAAACCGACATTAACCGTGTACACAATTCGAATTTGCCTGCGGCTTCGCCCGCGAGGTTTTTGACTTTTGTGCTATCCCACAGAAACCTTTTATTTTTTCGGGATTTTTAGCCTATGTCACTTTCCGGCCTTTGAGCAATATCCATGCCAAAAATCAAGTGAATCCGTTGCTCCGTTGCGGCGTGAAAGATGAACCAACGAAAAATCTTTTCGGATTTATAATATTAAGTATGTCTCAAAAACTGCTCTGCCGATTTCGATAAAATTTAAAAGTGATCTGAAATATTTCACAATTGGCGAGAATATTGATAAACATACCCAAAAAATTACATACAGTAAACATAGAACCTCCTTCTGTTTAGAAGTCAGTTAAAATAAAAGATGTTTGTAGTTATAGAGTCCGTTTGACTCTCGCCTGGATTTTTTTACAATTTCTTTAAAAATCATTCAAAATGCCAAGTCGATGTTGATGCCAAGTCGATGTTGGTAGCAACATCGAATTAGCATTTTTGATGACTACCAAGCAGCGGTGTGCAAGGATTTGTTTCGGTTGGAATGTCAATGTTTCTAGCTTTTCAATGCAGTAAGAGCTTTAGCACGGTAAAATATATTATTACAGTGGCTTTAGCACCACTGTATTTCGGAGTGCCAAGTTCAGTGCTGTACTGAGCATGTTTTTGAAGTTATTCTAGTAATTAAAGTATTAGTTCAAAATTCTGGTTGGCACCGACCCTTTTATGAACATTCAAGTGATGCTTAATTACACACGAGTGTATTTAGTAAATCGACAGCAACCAAAGCCAACAATATTTTGGTCTAAAATAAGTAGCAAACGTACTCAAAAATATTACTTTTTGCGATGTAATTTTACATTTATAAGATAAAATAAATAATACTTACCACGTCAAAGCCAACTTCATAGTGAGATCCTTGGACGTAAAGAACTGGTACAGTTTTGCGCCTGCCAATGTATGCCTTGTCGGTAACCACACCACCTGTAACAAGAATCGTCACTTTAAATTATAAAGAATCTTTTAAGCCAAGCTTTTTATACTCAGAAAGCATAACGCATACTCATAAAAACATAATCTAATTTTAATAAGGTATAAGATAAGTTAACTGGAATATTTTTGAGTACACCAAAAGGCAACGATTGTCGGGGGTGTCAATAACAATTTATTCAACCCTCAACAATCCATATGATACGTAGTATCACATAGTACCTAGTGTATGAATTTGCCATTGCACTTATCATTCTGTGCATGCATTGCATTGCAATTCCAAGTTCCAATTTTTGCCGGAATTCTGGGTTGGTTTTAAAGTAAAATTTGTTGATATAGACTGTCTTAATCATCCCTTTTCGGCCTAGTACAGGGTAAGCAGATGGTCCTGTATGTATATTCAGAGCTCCTAGTTAAAAGGTGACGCCAATCACCAATACGCAGATCTAATGTATTACATAAATCTTAAAAAAAGTGCGTGCCTTCGATTAAAATCCGCGCCGTGTATTTTGGATGAGAAATGGCAATGAGCAGTTTTGTACGGCCTGTTGGTGTCATTTGTTTATTTAACCGACGAAAAAACCATAATTTTTTTTTGGTAAAAGTATACATACCTACCCTGAAATTGGTCCCATAAAATTTTCATTGAAACTAGTTGTTTATTGAAAAATCAACGATAATCTAAAAAATGACATTTAAACATAATAAATCGATAAGAGCGAACTATTCAAATTTTCTGGTAGAATGCAACGCTTAAAGTAGGTTGTACTAATTTTTACGAAAAAAAAAAATACCTGGACGTTTTACATATATTACTCTATGGACCTTATTTTACGAGTATAAGCTACAAGTAGCACAACGAGCTATGGAGAGGGCTATGCTCGGAGTCTCTCTGCGAGATCGAATCAGGCATGAGGAGATAAGTTGAAGAACCAAAGTTACCGACATAGTCTAGCGGATTGGCAAGTTTAAGTGGCAATGGGCACATAGCGCGGAGGACTTATATAATATTTTTTGACAGGTTTAATTTTTTTCTTTCTTCAGATGATGCAAAATTTACTCATGGCAAATTACCTATATTTACCAGTTTGCGTGTATTACTACATTATTAATTTATAGCACAACATTTTAAAAATAGCTAGAGAGTGACCGAACCTAGCTCCGTATAAAAAGTAAGAAAACATTTAAATTCGCTTTTTTGAAAATTACGCCTATACGATATAAAAAAATCTATGTATTACCAAATTTCATTAAAACCGATAGAGCCCTTACCGAGATCTGAATTTTGTATAAATAAACAAATAATTGCTCGTTTTATGGTTTTTTAAAATTTTGGAACTAGTTCCTATGAAAAAAAATCATTATTACAATGTTCAATAAAAGTGTAGGTAAGATTAAACATTTTGAAAATTCCCACTACGTAGGTATCATATTTTTTTTAATTGTAACAAAAACTTTATCAAAATCTGTTTATTTGTTTGGGAACTCCGACGCCAAAGCCCTATTGACAATCACAACAAACATATTTTTAGGTCGTGGGCTAAATATATACGTAAGGAATTCTCAGAAGATATCATTTTAAAGCTATGTATTCACTGAGCAACGATTGTTTATAAACTCTGTTTCAGAAACAAAATCTACGTGTTTCTGAAACATAAAAAATTGTTTCAGAGACCGTTATTTTGTTTATGTAAACACTACTAGTCGTACCACAATTTTTTTACGCACGCTTTAGACAATGTTTAAAAGTACAAATTGCACGGTTAAACAGTATTTAAAGCGGTTAAAATCTTTTGTGGTAAGACGATATGTGTTTATCGTTATGTTCCGCTTGCGACGGGAAACACGGAACAAATCAGTTCCTAGAAACATCTACGAATCTACGCGATGTTTCAGAAACTGTGTATCCGAAAAATTGTTGCTCAGTGAATACATGGCTTAATAATATCCTCAGAACAACATAACAGAATAACAACAGAAGTTATCTTATCGAACTATTGGAATCGAACTGCTTTGTTTTTAGATAAAAATAAAATACGTTTATTTCTTTTTTTTTAATGTGTCAAAAGAGACATTGCAAAAACATATAATATACAGAAAACGGTATAAATATTTGCTTTGTTTGTTGTGACTTCTCTACTGTGTTTCTCAATTTTTTTCTGTAATGACAGTGACTACAGTTTAGGTAGCAAAACATTTTCTGATCGTATTATAATGACATGGTTCAAAAAATATGGCGGTCACAAAATCAAAAGGAAACTTAGATTTTTTTAAATTAAATTTCACAAAGGAAGATGGACTTAGTAAAAAGTTAGTACACACTAAGTGAAAGAAAGAAGAAGTGAGTGAAAAATATTATTAAAATAAATGCGGTCGAAAGTATAGTAGAACGTCTATTTTCTTATAAAATGTGTATAAACCATGTTCCATAATCAAATTTAGAAAATATTTTTTGTACAAAGTAAATAAGTATTGAGAGCCGATTTCTTGCAGGCCATTTATTTACCTTAATGTTACTTTTATTTTGAAGCATGATACAATCTACAAAGTTTTGGGTATACTTTTTTTGTCGTGACATCTGTCATTTGTTTTTGTTTTCCACAGTTAACAATGCTTCCACTAGCTATTACTTTGTTTATTTTAGTGTACTCTTTTAATAAATATGTAGCTCCATAATGTGCGCGTATAACACTCATTTCCTTCATCGACACAACTTTATTTTAATTTTTATACCAATGGAAGTAACATTCGTAGCTGGCGTTTAGATGCTAATTTATGGGATAACATTTTTTCGGTAGAGTCTAATAAAAAGTGCAGTCCTGGAAACGAGTGTTAAATAATAGGAAGAATAAACTATAATTGTCGTTTCTTCGTTTTCAGAAGCTCCACATGCGATAATAAGTATTATTACATTAATTGATGCATTAAGTTTATGATTTAAATAACATATACGTACTCGTATCATATAGCACATTGACATTTCCATCAAAACAAACAATCGCATGAAAATATTTAAACTTAATTTTCGTTTATTTAATATTTAAATAAGGTACTTTCGCTTTAAAAAAACAATCGCGATCTTTGACACAGATAACAAAAACAATCTTACCGTTCAACTCCCTCATGTCAGAAATTACGTTACACAGACGCGGATTCCAAATTTAAAAAGCTCTGCTCCACCACGATTGGTTGTCACAGCGGCTGCGCGGTTGGCACTGCGCGTTGTCACAACGTCTAGTATCTAATATAGCATCACAGCTGGCAGGCATCCGGCAACCACGATCAAGGATATTAAGCCTTGCGTAGACATGAATCTGTTAATTTTAATTATTCATTTTTGCGTTTGTTTCGGATACATCTCACGTGAGTCGTTTTCTCACGAGCGGCGACCGTTTTGGAGTCATCATTGAGTCGCTTACAATTTTTTGTCCGTATTTCCTATATTATTTTGGTAGGTGTATTGCTTCGTCATAGTCAAATATGACGCAGGCTGAGCTAAGCATTTATATGTTGAGTATAGCATGTCCGTTGTTGCCGCAATGAATATTAGCTGATTTATAAATTACATTTATTTACAATGTCAGCATGAAAATACACAGGATTATCTGCAGAATTACTTATGTTGTTTATACAGATGACGTAATGTAGAAAAATTATTTCCTACCGACCAGTGCAAGACGACTTTCTTGAATATTTCATCCGAACTTTTGGGATAACTTTTTTAGAAGTTCCATTCTCTGCTAGACTCAACGACTTAGCATTTCTTTGTTGGCTAGTCATACAAAAGGTTTTTTTTTTATCATGAATAAATCCGCGCTTGACCACCAACTTGCCTGATGGTATGCGACGTTGCGGTCGAAGATGAAGCACGCAGACCTAGAAGATACCTATTCACTCTGATCTTGAAAAGTTTTAGAGTATATCTCTTAGGAAACAGGAAAGCAGAAAGATTGGTCCCTGGCGGTACGAATAAGAAATGTTGAGTCTAACCGCTTCGTACGTATCGAAGGTAAATCGACAGTATAGGGGTGGTAATGTGGCGTCTTTCTACTTGTCCTGTAGTAAAAAGGGGATGGTAGGATAAGGTCGTGTAGCTCAGATTCCTCAGATCTAATTCCAGTACATTCCGCAAATTGGATTTTAAAGCCGCCTGAAGACATGTGATTTGGCTAAACTAGCTGGTTAGAGCAGCCGGAACCTAAAATCTAACGTGTGATCCGAGCCACGGTGGCGCTCAGTTGTAAATGCTACCGGCGGTCGCCCATCCGAAGACTGACCGTGCCAAACGTTGCTTAACTTTGCTGATCTCTGACAAAAATCTAATCAAACTACGCTATGAGCTAAACCGTGACCACTTTTTTAAAATCTATTTTCAATTTCTAATATTATAACCAAGCACCTGTTCAGGGTATTTGCTTGTTTCAGAAAAAATATTAAACCGGTGTTGCTCAAGGCACGTTCCGCAAATACCCTGATGTTTTACTTTTTATTTATATTCAATAATAATAACCAACTTGCTTATTTAGTCTATAAACCAATAACAAAGATTGAGAGGTGCCTTGAAACAGTATTTTTTTTAGATTTATGATGTTTTCTAATAGTATTTTAATATATAGTAAAGTCAAACGTAATATTTTTAAATATAAATTACATTACTTAGACTTTTGTATTTTGTCATGCATAGTTCAGGCCATGAAGAGTGAAACAAGGTTTTCATCAGTTATTTTCTGGAATTAATTATTTTTCAAGTATACTTTTTTCCACTTTTGAAATGATCATCACGTAGAATTCTTAAAACATCAATATTAGTGTGGCATCACTTTAAATAACCTGTTTCATTAATCGCATTATTTCAGCTGTTCTTTTTTTAAAAAAAAAAAACTATTTTATCAGTCATAGTAAATAATTCAGTAACTCAACGTAGTTTGTCCAGGTGTTCCTTAGCGATCACCGAAGTTAAGCATCGTTCAGCGCGGTCAGAATGCAGATGGGTGACCGCGGATGGAATTTACATCTGAGCGCTATCGTGGCCGTATGAAAAGTTAAGTTGTGGGTCCCGGCTGTTATAACTATTTTACTGACTCCCAAAAAGGAGGAGGTATGAACTATATTCGTCTGTATATTTTTTTTTGTGTATGTTCATCGATATGTTCGCCAACTGTGAACCGATTCGTGAGGTTATGACGATGTTTATTCAAATTATTTAGTCATTATTCAAATTGCTGAGTTTTATTTTCTCGCAGGAGGTGTGAATAGTAGAGTATGAACCACTAGAATAAAGCCTGGCTTCGTAGTGGTCTACTTGAACCCCTCGCTTCACTCAACACACTAAAAACTCTACCGAGCGAAAAACACCCTTGCTACGCTTGGGAGTTAACTCTAGAGTCTTTCCCTCTGTACCTAATAGTCCACTGCAGGACGTAGGTCTACCCACGAAGGGTGATTAGGCCATATCCACCACGCTGCCCCAATGCGGGTTGGTGGATTCACATACGCCATCGTATTTCTCCTACGGAAATATGCAGGTTGCCTCACGATGTTTTCCTTCACCGAAAAGACAGTGGTGTGAAATTCCGTACATAAGTTCCAAGGAATTCAGTGGTACGGGACCGGGATTTGAACCCACGACCTCACGGTTATAAGGCGGGTGTCATTACCACTAGACCACCACGGCTTCTTCGGAGTCTTTCCTTCACTTAGGGTTTAATATGTCGCCCGAGACACAAGGCACGAGTTCGTTCTCTAGGTGAATACTTACTCGTAGCTTACTATATATATTCAGCAATGTGTTCTGTACGTTCATGCTAGTTCCCCATTTAATTCCCTTCCGTAAATCGTTAGTATCAAATAGTAAAGTAATATTACGGCTTTAATACAACAGAAAATAGAATATACCCGCGATATCTAATTGCAGTTCTATTTGTATCACGAATGATAATTATTTTCACGCAAAAAATCGAGAGACTGGTTTTAAACGCCAGTTAGGAACTCTACTCGCAGTGAAGGTAGAGCAAGTTACTAAAGCAAAATACGTTCAATCAGATTTTGTATACAATCTACATACTAAATGGCTAATAATCAGGTTACAAAGCAATAGTCTAGATTTAGTGAAAAATTATAAAGCACAGTCCATACACTCAGGGGTCTTTTTTATAAGCGACGTAGGACATAACATGCTTGTCCTAGTTCCAAGCAGTAGAACAAATTGCTTGGAATCAATACAAGATTCCAAGAAGATGCTTGATAAAAAATATTCGTGTCATCACAAATGTCACAATTTTAGCAGGTAAGGAGTTAAACAGATGATTAGTTTTTGTAATCCGTATTCCTGGATTAATTTCTATGAATTTTGAAACTTGCAAAAATGTTAAAAGCTGATTTTGATTATTCTGAAAATATGCAAATCCTTAAGCTTGCTTGTATAAGCTGTGTTTTGATTTTTAATTTTAATGGTATATAGATAATGTATTTTTATGACATGTGTTTAGGCCTTCAGCCGGCATAAAAAGTCAGACAGAAGACTTACTAACCTACTAAATTTTCTGGTGTTTCCAAATCTTGATATGCACTACGAGTACTTTTGTTTGTTGTAACTACAAGGTAACGAAAGTGAAGCGTTGGTTATCCGGCAGCAAGATGGGTCGACGATATAGTGCATAGGTACTGTGAATATCGCGGGTCGAACCTGGGGCCTTATTGTGTAAGCTCTATGACGTTCGGCTTCGCTTTTTCTCCTGCTCGCACCAGTTACTCACGCCACGAGAGCGAGCGGGGGGAAAAGCGAAGCCGAACACCAGAGCGCTTACACAAAAAGGCCCCTGTATACGATTGGCACAGGACCGAGAAAAATGGCACCGTACGAGAGTGGCGATGTTCCTTCACTTAGGGTTTAATATGTCGCCCGAGACACAAGGCACGAGTTCGTTCTCTAGGTGAATACTTAGCTTATTATAAATATTCAGCAATGTGTTCTGTACGTTCATGCTAGTTCCCCATTTAATTCCCTTTCGTAAATCTACGTGAGTCTACGTGGGATAAAGAAGGCTGCGGATGATGATGATAAACTACGAGCGGGTATTATATAACTACGGGCGTGCATGATACCGCTACGCAAGTGCGAAAGAGATAGCAAGGTATCTCGATCATCAATTGCGAAGTCGATGTAACTCGATAAATCCTACTAATATTATAAACGCGAAAGTTTGGGAGTATGTATGGATGTTTGTTACTCTTACACGCAATAATTACTTTTCGCAAAAATGGCATGACCGACTTCAACCGTGTACAGAATTCGCGAATATTTCGCACGGATCGATGTAGCATTTTTCACATTATTGTTGATTTATCAAAAATGGCTCAACAGATTTCGATAAAATTTAAACGGGACCAATTTCAAAGTAAATTCTTTCCAATAAAAAGAGTTATCAAAATCGGACCACTATGTAAAAAGTTGCGTGATTGTATAAAAAAAATATACGCGTCGTAGTACCTCCTCCGTTTCATCGGGCAAAAACTACTGAACGGATTGAGATTAAACTTTGAAATTCTACAGCTTATATATCAGAATAACACATCCTTCTTATGTAATACAAGCCTTGTTTTTATTTACGACGTTTGCCCACAACCGCTTAGGTATTTACAACCGAGAAAATAATTTAAATAAAACCCTGAAACCCATCTCAAAGAATATCAATTCAATCCCACGATATAATTTTCCCTTTGTAGTACCTATAATGAGATGGGATTTTAATAAGTTCTTTGAAAGAACGGGAATTATAGAAATGTCGAGAAAGGATTGTCATATCATGATGGATCTCTTTGCAAGCGATGTAGGTATAAAACTTAAAAGAAATAATTTAAGCTGAAAGGCCAATTCATACCTATCAGTGAAGCCACAGTTCCGACACTGTTTCGACACAGTACCGGCAGAGTGAAAAATATTCGTTCATACATTCTTTATGAAAGCATCTCCACTTTTCAGTGTGTAATACCAACTCGGAATCAACAAAATGTATGGAACAGCTGATTTTATTTCTCTAACTCGAGAAAATCTCTATTTAATATTGCGTTGCACATCTCGGCATAGTAAAGCATAAAAGCATAATTGAGGTATTTCAGTATAATATTTAACAAATACGTTACCCACGCGTGATTTCTATGACGTGCTTTGGGAGCGAGATCGTGTGCTAGGTACTATCTTTTACCCTGATGCCGGGGCACTAGAATACGGCATCGGTATCCCCTGCCTGTAGCTAGAGCCTACTAAAAGGGGACCCCTGGGTCGGAGTTGGGGCTCTGGTCATCCACTGAAACAGCCCACGAGGCCTGAGGCACGAGGCTGAGGACGACAGCGTGTGTGGCAACGCTGTCGTGGAGGACCGCACGATCCTGGTCCTTGGTACCAGGCGAGTAGTCACACAAAGTGCTGGGAGGAACGGTGCGTTCATTTCGGAGATCCCAAGAAGGCACAAAGGCTGGCCACCGAGGGGGTTTTAGTGGGTACAATCCCACATAACCCGTCTGCACCTCATAGCAATCGAGCATCTTGCGAAGATTTCCCCCTCGTAAAAAAAGGTACTCTAATCTTGAAAAAATACGCCAAATGCGGTCAAAACTTGTAAACTTAGAATTTTTTTTTTACTACAGCTACATTTTTTTACAGGGCAAGTCCCTTTTTTAACAACTAATTGGCATTTTTCTTTGTTTTAAATATGATTAGTCGAAACTATAGTAGGTAATGTCAGCCACACAAAAAAAAAAAACGCGTGAATAACACCTATGTTATATTCTAATTAAAATGTAAAAAACACGCTTGTTTGCATAATCATAACTGAAATAGTCTGTGCGCCTAAATATTCACAAGTTCCTTGCCTATTAAATTACCATGAAGGAATTATAATTGTAATTAATTTTATATGGATATTATGGAGTACATACTTGAAAAGCAACACCGGTATCTGTTATTTCATCTCCCCTGATTTATTACCGAGAGAATGTGTACCAAAACTTAACCTTAAGTACAGTTTAGACTACAAACTTGTAGACATTGCATGAATGAAATAAAATCTTTTTATTTTTTTTTATTTTAACGAAAAAATTTCGCCCCAGCCCAGACTTGTATCCTGACACGTATCGGGGTCATATATTATCACTGGCACTAAAAAACGATCCGCCCTATGTATAGTCGCGTACAGTGCGATTCAAACTCCTTGGCGGTTGTGAAGTTAGCTACAAGCTGCGGTAAGCCCAATACTCGCGCAGTTGATAAGTGAGCTTTAGTTAGGATTGGGTTTTGCACAGCTTGTAGCTAACATCACGCAGCGGCCAAGAAGTTTGGTTCGGCTTATATCTGACTTATACACAGGTGTAAGTATGTATGTTCGTATAGACCGAGTGGCTAGCCCTGGTGTCAGAGCTGAATGGTGTCGTAGTTATGGGACTATACGTAGCATATTTGAAATCTTCGTAGGTAATTTTGAAAAAAGAAAAATCTTATTTTCTCGCCTTTTTACAAGCATTTATTTAACTTGCAATGGATGTATGTAAGTTCGGGTGGAATCTTGCAAGTTTTTGACCAACTTCCCGGTTTCCGATTGAGCTGAAATTTTACACGCATATGGTACCATGGAGCTGATCTGATGATGGATTCGGAAGGTGGCCTAGATTCCTAGAGCTGGTAACTTGGAAATGGCTGCATTAATTTTAATGAAACATAGCTAAAACACTCCGCTCTAAATCACCTTTCAATGAAAAAAGAAAATCAAAATCGGTTCATGCGCTTGAAAGATTTGATGACACATACAAGACACTTCAAAATTATAACACCACGTCGTTTTTGCGACATACCTACCTACTAAAATAACAAAGCTTTAATGTCGAGCAATTAAATATCACGTCTTGAATATTTAAGACGTACTTCTGTAAAAAAAAAATACTTGTTTGACGTGATAATGTCTTATAAATCGATGAACGCCGGCTGCACGTACAAAAAAGTGTCACGTTCCGCCTGAGCCGAGCATGCAAGCAAGAGCGCAGAACAAGCGATAGAGGCACGAGCGGCCTAAGCGTTCGGGTTCTTGTTTTCTTTTTTCAGTTGTTGATTCAACAATGTTTTCTTATGACGTTACCACGTAAAAATTATCGTCCGCAAACCGACTTTACAGACAACTAAATTGTTTTAGTTACGCAGTTTTACGCAGGACGTGTTGAAAAATACACACCCACACACACAAAAGGAATCCTATAGGATTATCCAGGCTTCGCAGGCATTTGATCTAAACTTCTATAACAGAAATTAAGGCAGGATTCATGTACCAAGGTTAAAAACACCCTTAAAGTCAGGAGGTTGTTTCCAGAACTCCCCTGCCCCGAGGCTAAGTACGAAATAGAATGGGGTATCATCAAAGGGCGGGCTTTGTAAATGAGGCAGTTGTAGGACTTTCTCTGTGTCGGACGTGTGAATCAAATGTTGTCCATGCTCTTAAGAGGATTCTGAATCGACCAGTGTTTTCGCGTTTTCTGTAGAACATCGAGAAAATTCGCGCTACATTTTTGATAAAATTTACGTTTCGCGTGAAAATCCTTTTCACCTTAAATTGTAACTAAATATTATGTTTTTGTTGTCAATCGCTTGAGTATGAAATATTGTGGAAATATATTGCACGCTCGTACGTCTTATTTTTTCAGATTTTTTTTAGGTTCAGTATACTTTTCAGCCAAAGTTTTAAAAATAATATAACATTAAGATCATTTTTAAAAAAGGAGACGTACGTATAAACCTAGCTTTTGAAGTGAAATTGGATTAAATAAAAAATAAAACACTCACATTTTATAATATTTAGAGGTAGATAACAGCTTTTTGTTTTTGTGTGGGCAAAATGGTACCTCACACTCGTCTTAAGTAGGTACCACATAGTAGATATTAACTAATCTGTGTCATAAAGGTATTAGAAGGCATTTAAGACTAAAGTATAAGTAGATTTCTAACATAAAATTATAATGATAATAAAAATCTCGTGTCACAGTGTTTGTTCAGTCAATTGAATTTGAATATGTTACATTAGGAGTTGCATTTGTCAGAGGATGCAGTATTATTTTTTGACCGACGAAACGGAGGAGGTACCTACTCAATTCGACGCAGTTTTTTTAAAAATTTTTTATGTATAACCACACATAACTTTTTACGTAGTGGTCAGATTTCGATAATTCTTTTTTAAATTATAATATATTTAATAAATTTTATCGAAATTGGCTGAGGTATTTTTGCTAAATTAACTATGATGTGAAAAATTCGCGATTCGAATATGCGAATTCTGTGCACGGCTGAAGTCGGTCATGCCATTTTTTTGCGAAAAATAATTATTAGATATCAGTAGTGGTTAGTGTAAAGTTGGATCCAAGCTTGTGGGGTTGCAGCACTCGTCCTATGACCACCACCTTGAAAAAGGCGATATTATGATTTTTACAAACTACAGATTTCACAAAAAGGTTAGGGAAACATTTATCTTGCAAATAAAATTCTACGCAACTTTCGTCAAGTAACTTTTAGTCAATATTTACTTTAAAACTGTCGCTAAGGCTAGCTATCTGCATTACCTGCTTTGAATCATTAGAAAAGCTGAACGTATGTCTAAATGGTCACGAGAACGATGTAAGGGCTGGAGCGAGCTTTTAAAATCTGCGCTTTTGCGAATGGAAGAGCATGCATGTCAATTCTAACAATTCAACAAATAGGGTTCTAGTTCTCCACTTACAAGGTTTATACAGCGTCGTAGGGTCACTTTACGGGCGTAAATATACAACCCTACCCAATACTTAGTTATCAGCTTGCTCTGTTCTAAGCCAAAAGGGGCAATTCACACCGTCGACTTTTACTATAGAGACAACCGGCATTAAAAAATCTGATGTTCGATACAAAAATCAACTCGAAATCGACCAAATGTATGAAACAGCAGACTTCTTTTTCTGGAATTCCGAGTGAGCCCTATAGTAAAAGTTGTTCATAATGGTGGTCTGAATCACCTCCTTTTGGTTTAGTTTATCAGTTCTGGATAACTCACGTTCCTGTAAAAATAATTGTACTATACAAAAACAAAACATTAGTAGCTATAAGACGTTGGAAATATGTACCTAAACTCTTACTCGTAATTCTTCCAAATAAATCCAATGGAAAACTCTTGCACAAATTAGACGTACAAGAGAATGATATACTCGTACATAACTACGTAATTAGATGAGCAGAAAACGGGTTTTGAATGCTACTTTGGCTTTTTAGGCATTTGTCCTAGGTCATTTATCTCTAAAAATGAATTATTAATGCGTCTTCACAATTTACATCATTTTACATAACAAGTTAACATAATAAAAAATAATACGACGTTGCACGCCCTTGAGTATTTTATTACAGAAGATCATCTATTGATTTTGGGTGCAATAATGTCTAACTAGACACCGTAGTATGACGTACGTACTGAAACATAAAAATAAAAATCGGCCAAGTGCGAGTCGGACTCGCGTACGAAGGGTTCCATACTGTATGGGAGCTCCATTCCTCTTGCCGTTATTAATAACGAGCAAAAAACTCCTAAAAATCACGTTTGTTTTATGAGATACAGCCCGGTGAAAGACAGAGAGACGGACATCGAAGTCTTAGTATTAGGGTATTAGGGTCTTTGGGTACAAAACCCTAAAAATGCCAAGTCAGGTTACTGATACGTTGCTACCATCGACTTAGCATATCAAGTTAACGCGTATATTTTTTCTATCACGCATAGCTTTTTACAGAGTAGTCCGATTTTGATAATTATTTTTTATTGTAAAGGGTACACCCCTCATATAAGTTTTATCGAAATTGATTAGTTGATCATTGAACAATCAACAATATCTAAAAATGGCATTCATCGATTCAAGCGACCTACTTAACTATTTTTTTTACGAATAGGAAATCTTCCTAACATGTCCGACCGCTTTGGGGTGCAGTCGGGTTATGTGGGATTGTACCAACTAATACCCCCTCAGTGGCCAGCCTTTGTGCCTTCTTGGGAGCTCCGGGATCTCCAAATGGAACGCACCGGTGCGCGGTGCTCCCGGCACTTTGTGTGTCTACTCGCCTCGTAGTAGAACCAGGCTTGTACGGTCCTGTACGACGACGTTGCCACGCACGCTGTGGTCCTCCTCGGGCTCGCTTGAGTGGATGGCCAGAGCCCCAACTCTGACCAGCCTAGAGGACAGCGAACTACTTAACAAATAATTAAAATGACTAGTTTGATTAATGTTGAACTAAAACATACGTCAATAAAGGCCTGTTTACACTTTGATTATTGATTAGCAGGTGAGTAGTGCAAGTGTTGCGTGATTATTTCTTTGTTGCTGTATTTCCTGTGTTTTGTTTTCGTCAATAAAATATTGTTTATTGTCTATTGATTAAACGTAACGTAATTACGTAACGTTAACACGCGTTGACACCGATTGATTAGTGCGAGTGTGTAAATGTCTACTAATTACTTACCATTTGCACTAATCAATAATCAAAGTAAGTAAGATATGAAATAAAGAAAAGATTCATAAAAACTATAAGCACATATGCTTATAAGTATTAATACATAATTGGTAGCGAATACGAGTATGCTACGAATAAAAAGAGTATTGTTTCTCCTAAGCTAAAATTGCACATAGATTTGATGGATTTATACTCGTACCTACGAGTACCTACTTGCCATAATGAAAGAGGGTTTTTCTTAATTTCATCTGAATTATCCGATTTATAGATGTGACAAAATACCCCGTAACTGTTTTTCCCATCAATACATCAATATTTAAAACAAACTAAAATGCCAAGTTGATGATTTTTCCATTAAGTACAATAGTTATCAAAATACTTGGTTAGGTATTCTGAACTTTTCGGTGTAGGTACTAAGTAACAAGACACGAGATACGAGTTATTAGATGCTCAATTTATGTAGGTATAGAAGACATGAACGTACTCCAAAGTGGACTGGCTCTAAGCATGACATGAGATGGTACAATGAAAGGAGTAGTTTTCTTGTAGGTACTCGTAGGCATGATAGAACCTGAAACGCACTTCTACTTACATTAGAGAAGATGTGATCAAATGCCAATCTATCCTTTATGAAATAAAGGCTGAAAATCTATTATGAATTTGCTGCGCTCTGTAACGTCTGCCTTATTGCAAAACTAACTTATATGACATTTCAATGGTACATTAAACGTCATTAACTCGAAATTAACCGACTTCCAAATAGGAGAAGGATCTATGTTCGTGTGTATGTATTTTTTTTTTGTGTATGTTCATCGATAATTTCGCCAATTGTGAACCGAATCAAAAATACTTTTTTAGTTCAAAAGGGTATACTCCCGAAGTGGTCCCATTTAAGTTTTACACAAATCGGCTGTGCCGTTTCTGAAAAACCAACCATAATGTTAGCAATTCGAGCGAAATATCCGAATTTTGCACACGATGAACATCGATAATTTCGCCAATTGTGAACAGAATCGAAAAATTATTTTTTAGTTCAAAGTGGTATACTCCTGAGGTGGTCCCATTTAAATTTTACAGAAATCAGCTGAGCCGTTTTTGATAAATCAACAATAATGTAAGCAATTCGAGCAAAATATTCGAATTTTGTACACGATAGAAGGCGGTTTTGCCATTTTTTGCGAAAAATAATTATTTTATTTATTTTGTTGAATATAAAGTCATTTCTACGACGGCATTTTGCTCGAAATCTTGCTTACGGTTTACTTGACCTTATCGCGTCTCCCCTTACCTACCTCCATGATATAAGGCCGCAACCAAGGCAAGACGAATGGTCAACATTATCCTTCAAAAGGTCTTCGTTATCATTAACAAATTATTCCATACGCCTCACACCGGAAAGTACATAACGTAATGATTAAACTGTGCTAACGTCATTAATAATACCTAATGTGTTATAAAAGCAAGGCCTATTAGAAGAACCATGACATTTTTGAAAAATAAATACAAAATGTTGTTTGTTTTGATTTTAAATTTTGAAAACCGTTTAATATTATTGGTCATAATTAAATATGTCTAGCATCATTGCATCGGCTGTTGCACTGTTTGTCGATTTGTTTCTTTATTTTTTTTTGTATTCCGATTTTGCTAAACTTAAAAAAAAATCATAGAAATATAAAAATTCGATAGTTTTAAATATACAAATGTGATGAGTATTTAGTATCAAAATTAATTTTTAGCATCGCATGCAATTCCGATTATGTACTCGTAAAATCGATGTATTTTTGTTTCAAAAGTGCGAACTGTTGCATTTTTAAGTGGCGATCTAGGTATTAATGTTTGCAAAAGCTAGTTATGATTTAAATTAAAATTATGTTGCATCAGCATTGACGCAAATGACCCCCTACCTTATAAATGAGATTCGAGTAGAATCTTTTGGTGCAGCAATCTATAGCTTTCAGTGATATATTTATAATTATTTTTTGCAAAAAAAATAGCATGTCCGACTTCAACCGTGTACAGAATTCGCAATATTTCGCTCGGATCGATGTAACATTTTTTAGATTATTGTTGATTTATCGAAAATGGCACAGCACAATGGCACACATAGTGGGACAAAACTTTAAATTACTCGAAAACTTGGGAATTTGAGGTTTTATTGTGCAAATTTTTAAGAGTACCTAATATGCAAGACGAGACATCTACAGCTGCGCTGTTCTGAATACTTAGCTGAATAGTCATAAAACCAGGTGGCAAGATAGAAAGACAAAAAACGGACATTGAAAAACGTGCAAAAAATGTACCTATCTTTGCGATGTTAGAGCGAAAATAAAGATTATTCAAAATTCAAGAAATTGGTGAGAGTTTGTGCATAACCTTAATAATATGTGCTTAAGAAAACTGCTAAGTGTAAAACAAAGAAAAACTGTAGTGCAAGAAAATCGTAAACCAATTAGAAGTAGGTAAAGTTAAAAAAAAATAGTAGCCCCAACAATATGATGATGTACAGTATTGTATAGGCTATTAGGACCGGATCGCCGTCAGCCAGCATTAATAAAAAAATAATGTTGGACCGACCACGTCGCATACGTTCAGATTGGGAGTTGGTTCAACCTAAATCTGAATGTGTACGAGGGCTACATATGACCGTCTGTGCTCAGTTTATGACTTCAACATGAACATCCATGTTGATCGTCTACAATATTGTCAAAATGTATATTTATATTTTGGTTGATTAGTTTTGAAAAAAATACTTGACGGAAAGTGTTCCTAGCTAAAATGTATGACTTTGTTTTTAAATGTTTAATTTTAGCATGTTTATTTATTTGCTTAATTTTCTAGCTAGTTTTTAATTTGATATTTGCATTAGGACTCATCTGGCTTATAAAATGTCTATTAGGGTAGAATTTTGAACGAAGCTTGCATTTTAAAAATCAATGCCTATTTAAATGATTGTTTTTAATATGGTAATTATATTGATTAAAAGTCAATTTTAGGCGCTGTGATTCATACTACTTTAGGATTTCATAAAGATTATAGTCGTTTTAGTTATTCTTGATTAATTCATTTTTTATTTGATATTTTGGAGTAAAATATCATATTCGATACGTTACTTGAAAATGAAAATAAATTAATTACGCCATAGTGCCAGCGTGTACCCTTTTAGTCGAGAAAACGAGACAAAAACTGTTAAACATCCTCGCTTTAAAAATATGTTGTCTTGTTTTGGTGCTCAATTTTTGCAACGATAGAAATTTTAAAAATATTTTTTTAATTTTCGTTGTAACAGCATTCGGTATGTAAACCCGATCAGATGCAGGTTCAAATCCTGCGGATGCGACAAGTTTTTGAAATATTGATAAAAAAAATCTTAATGACTATAATTATAAATAGTTATGACTTTTAGAATCGCATTCTATGGTATACCATCCGCACTAACTTAGATTTTCAATGCTCGCTCTCATTCGGTGTGTTGCTTGACTTTTTCGACCTGTACATACTTCATAGACAAGCGTTTTTTAACTTTATCCAGTTCGTGGACCCCTAAAAAATTAAGTACAGTTTCAAGGACCCCCTTTACTATTAGTTCTCTGAACAGTAGACCTCGCATCTGACTAACTGAATCTTCATAATTCTAAATTATAAGCCTACATCTCGCTCTTGGCCGATTTCGTTCATACTCACAAATCTTAAGTAGATCGCGAGATCTTGTGTAGAGCTTGCTGGCATTTATTTACTAATTCAAATGATCACCGAAAAGTCGGCGGACCCCTATAAATATACTCGCGGACCCCCACGGGTCCGCGGACCACATCTTAGGAAACACTGTTCTAGAGAGATTTTCTCCAATCTGACATCACTATTTCAGTATTTACTTATAGAAAAAGGCTTAACACAGTCTAACATCTGTTAAAAATATGTTTTATATATGTCACGCGATCACTCTCCTGTTATAAACCAATATTGATGAATCTTTCTTTGTATATTTCAGAGGATGTTTTGTTTAGATTTTATCAAAATTAGCTTAGCCGTTTGTGAAAAATCAACAATCATATAAAAATGACTACGTTGATGATACATCGTTTCGTGCGAACTATTCACGGTAGAAGTTGGTTATGCCATTTTATCTACGCGGTAGAAGTTGGTTATGCAATTTTTGGCGAAAAACAATTACCGGCACGTCTTCGTAAGACAACTGTTTAAATTCACATGCTGTGGCTTAATCACTTATGCCCATCTCATATAATAGTTTAAAATTCATAGCTGGCATAGCTATGAATTTTAAATCAAACTTACGCATGTCCACCACATTTTCACGCGTAGATTTTTATTTACTCAAGTCCTTGAATATTGATTTATTGATAGGTTTTTTTGAGTAGGCAGGTTGGTACTTATCATAAATATTTTATTGATTAAGGTCTTATTAAAATACGATTCTTATTAGGTACATTTAAGGTGTAAATATTTCCAGATAATCCGCATTTAACGTAGGTATTATAGAAAATAAAAGCAGGGCTAAAATGTATCATTGTTACAAATTCTGATAAAGCAAACAAGGCAGCAGCATTCAGTCATATAACATTTCCCCTTCAATACGGCGGTTTCATTCACTGAATATCACCACAGGTTAGAGCGGTGAAACACTTGTAGCTAAATCTGACGTATCTAACTATAACTTGAACGTGAACGCATCGAAAACGTGAAACCACAAATGACGGCAATTATGTAGTCATCGTGAGTGCTACAGGGCATAAGATGAAAGCGTTTAAAGGCCGCGACTCCACCAAAGTCGACGACGGCTAAAAAAGACGCGACGAGCGGAGAGATGTTTTTTAAACAACCAATAGAATTGTGTTATTGACACATCTCCTCTCCGCTCAGCTTCAGTGGAGATCGCTGTGCGGAGATGTGTAATATTTGTATGGCGCGATGGAAGCGGAGATGTGAGCTGTGCGCGGACGACGCGTAGTGGAAACGAGAGATGTGAGCGGCGTGCAGTGAGCGATGTGTCACCCTCCCCCCTCTCGCTCGCCAGCAACCCGCAAAATGCGTACTGAGCACTCAACGCCTCGCAACTGACCTGAAAAACATCTCTTCTCGCACAGCACATAGCACACCGCACACATCTCCACTTTGGTGGAGTACCCCGAGCTGAAAAACATCTCTTCTCACACAGCACACCGCACACATCTCTGCTTTGGTGGACTCCCGGCCAAAGGGTACTTGAATGATATTTTATTTTTTATTGATGTTGATTTTTTATCAAACTTTAACTAACATTAATATCAAAATGTTAGCTAAGTAGGCTGTTCATTTTTAGGGTTCCGTACCCAGAGGGTAAAAACGGGACTCTATTGCTGAGACTCCGCGGTCCGTCTGTCCGTCTGTCTGTCTGTCCGTCTCCAGGCTGTATCTCATGAACCGTTATAGCTAGAAAGCTGAAATTTTCACAGATAATGTATTTCTGTTGCCGCTATAACAACAAATAATAAAATAATAATAATATTTAAGGGGGCCTCCCATGTAAAAAATCTAAATTTTTAGCCGTTTTTCGCTCGATATCAAAAATGGTAACAGGTAGATGCTTGAAATATTCACAAAATATTTAGCTGCTAGCCTACTTTAATAATAAATAATCAAATTAAAATATAATAAATATTCAAGGGGGCTCCCATACAGTACGGAACCCTTCATGCGCGAGTCCGAGTTGAACTTGGCAGATTTAAAAAAAATATTTTATGCTTATAATACAAGGATATACATAAATGGTGTACTAACCGTTGATTCGGTGATTTCGGGGTGATTCGTTTTAAACGTTTCAGGAACTGTATTGGGACCACTCCAATATTCAGGAAAATCAGCTGTTACAATTTTTTTTTTATTCAGATCATGCGACATCTGAGTTGAAACTATTTACTTCATAGTGTCTTCCACATTAGGTTAATGCAAATAAAAAAAATTTACCAGAGTGCTGGCATCTACTTGGCTAAAAACTTGTATTGCAATTCACCGTCACCATTCTGGTGACGTTATCCTCGGCTACGGGGCTTTTAAATTAGTTTTATATTTATTTCAGTGTTAATTTTAGTGTTTCAGAATAGGTTTTTATTTAAGTAGTTAGGTTAATTTGATTTAATTGAGTTCATGAAATATTTTTTAAATTTTATTGAAGTATAAATAAAGTAGGTAATAGTAAATCACCTGGCTATAAAGCATGCGACCACGAAAAGCGAAGAAAATAACTCATTTCGACGTGTGAAAAAGTGACAGTTATATACTTTGCCATAACGCTGTATTGTTCTGACATTACGAACGGAATAATTCGTGGCGCGCATACCTACTAGACTGGCTGGACGCAAACCCGAGTAGGTACTTATCAGTTGCATGATCTAATCTTGCCATGGATAGTTGGATGTTATAACATTTCAGTGAGATTCGGAGAGTGTCATAGGCTACTTTTAATCCAGAAAAGGAAAGTCATGAAGATCCTATAGAAAGCCGCGGCTATAACAGGTAATAAATAAACAATCAGAAATGGTATTTCGTGATCGCTTACATTTTGCATCGACGCCAAGAACAAAATCACTCTATCACTGGTCGAGTGCGCGACCTTGTGCGCGGTCTAGGCCAGATTAGCTACTCGCACGTACAGTCAGCTAAAGTTGTAACTACACCATTCTTATTCTTATCGATGTGGGCGCAATAAGTTCTGCACTGAAGTTCCAGATGGGGTGTTTTGTGCATTTCCCCCTCCAGCGTCTACCCGAGCCAGCACAGCTTAAAATAACGGAGCGTGGCTCTGGGTCGCTGGCATAACTGCTCCAGTGCAGTGACTTGGATGGTTTATGAAATAGCTATGAGGATGTCGATGCTGATGACAAATCAATAGCGTCGTGCAACCCGCAAATGATCCTAATTTCTTCTGTGACTTTGCAACGCCACAGAACATGCTCTACCGTTTCGTAACTAGTTTCTGCCTTAGAATCTCCACTGTTGGACATAAGTTCTCATATAGAACAGTAATAAAAACGGTTGAAAGCGACTTACATCCAGCGCTATGCTGCGGTATTAAACAGGTCATTCATTCACCTTGTGGGTACACGTCTTTGTCGGTACATGTTCTCAAATTGAGACCTTTTCGAACCCATCGGTGATTAGATCTCTGTGATATTTGACTTCCCCACTGCGAGAGAAACTAAAGGCTAAACCGAACTTTGCAATAATTTATTTTTAAATCTAGCTATTAGTAAGCTATATACCTTTTTAAGCTATCTAATGGCGACTCTTTCTGTACTTGACTACGTCCTAAAGTAGGCATATACGAAGAGTACGAACCTGTTTCGTTTGCATATTTTTTGTTATAATTTTTATAAGATCTTATAAAGTGATGTTCCATTGTGCGTATCGTGAGAAATGCGTCTTTTGTTAAATAATACGGCAATTCAAAAGTGGTTTACGATTCGTATTTTTTTCTACAAACAAATATTTAGCTTATGCTCATACTCTTTTTGAGCTTTTTAACCGACAAAAAAAAACGGTAAAAGTTTTCAAGTCAAGGCGTATTTCTTTTCATGTAGATATGTTCATTGAGCACGCATAGCTATTTAAAGAGTAGTCCAATTTAGATTATTCTTTTTTTTATTGGAAGGGGTCTACCCCGAATATGGTCCTATATAAATTGTATCGAAGTTGTTTTTGAAAAGTCAACAATAGTGAAAAATGGTATGTGTGCATCTTTTCGAATCAACTATTCGAATTTTGTACGAGGATGGCTATGATTGAAGTAGGATGTGCTATTTTTGGCCACACTTAATTATTGTGGCTAAAAATAGATTAAAACTCTTTATCTGCTTTATTAGCACATAGTTACTTAAGAGTAAGAGTAGTTAGTTCGTGTTTTGTCTTTTTAAAATTACACCTACAGGACAAAACACGGGTTAACTACTCGGAACTAACTCTAACGGATATATAGGTTCTTGTTTCTTTCCGTGACATAATATACTCGCAACTTAATCATTCACAACAAAATCACGTGAATGAACAGATGCCTAAGCATCCACGTGTTACTCAATTTGTTTACATCACACTAGGTTAAATTATGATCTGTAATTATTTTGCGCAAAAAATAGCACAACCGACTTCATCCTTTGCAAACTACGTACAAAATTCAAATAGTTCACTAAGAACGATGTACTCGTATGCCATTTTTTATTACAAGCTTTTATTTAACTTGCAATGGATGTAAGTTCGGGTGGAATCTTGCAAGTTAAATTTGACCAACTTCCTAGTTCAACGACGCTCGCTAAGACTGCAGTCTTCCGATGATGCAAAGTCATACAGGCGGCTCAATAGACAAATTTCAAAATCAGTGCGGTGCGACATTCGTCTCTTTAATACCAAACATATTAAGGAGACGATAGAGCGGAACAAAGGCTCCAAAGTGTTCGCAAGGCATTTGTCTATTGGGCAAAGCCAGCTGACAAAGCTGAAGAGAGAAGATGGCAGTACAGCGTCGACCAAGGCAGAGGTATTGGAGGAGATCGAAAAGTTCTACGGACAGCTATACGCCTCGGTAGCAAAGCCTGTAAACAGCGCGGCTAAAGACCCAAGAGCCAAGCTGACCCGACACTTCACCGAAGACATCCCGGACATCAGCCTGTACGAGATTAGAATGGCCCTGAACCAACTTAAGAACAACAAGGCGCCGGGTGACGACGGAATCACTTCAGAGCTTCTGAAAGCGGGTGGTAAACCGGTACTTAAAGTCCTTCAGAAGCTTTTCAACACCGTCGTCCTCGAGGGCATAACGCCAGAAGCATGGAACAGAAGCGTGGTGGTGCTATTCTTTAAAAAAGGTGACAACACCTTATTGAAGAATTACAGACCCATCTCGCTTCTGAGCCATGTTTATAAGTTGTTTTCAAGAGTCATTACGAATCGTCTCGAACGCAGGCTTGATGACTTCCAGCCTTCCGAACAAGCCGGATTCCGAAAAGGCTTTAGTACCATGGACCACATACATACGCTGCGGCAGGTTATACAGAAGACTGAGGTGTATAACCAGCCACTTTGCTTAGCGTTTGTGGACTATGAGAAAGCCTTTGATTCGGTCGAGACATGGGCTGTGCTTGAGTCTCTTCAACGATGCCGTATTGACTATCGGTATATCGAAGTGTTGAAGTGTTTGTATAATAACGCCACTATGTCGGTCCGAGTACAGGAAGAGAGTTCCAAGGCGATCCCTTTGAAGAGAGGCGTAAGACAGGGAGATGTTAAATCTCCGAAACTGTTTACTGCTACTCTGGAGAACGCCTTTAAGCTCCTGGAATGGAAAGGATTCGGCATCAACATCAATGGCGAATACCTCACTCACCTTCGGTTTGCCGACGATATCGTAGTCATGGCAAAGTCGATGGAGGAACTCAGTATGATGCTCGAAGGCCTCAATCGAGTATCTCAACAGGTGGGTCTTAAAATGAACATGGACAAGACAAAGGTCATGTGTAATTCCCATGTTGTACCCACCCCCATTTCAGTTGGGAACTCGGTTCTTGAAGTCGTTGACTCGTACGTCTACCTAGGACAAGTAGTCCAGTTAGGTAGGTCCGACTTCAAGAAAGAGGCCAATCGCCGAATCCAACTCGGCTGGGCAGCGTTCGGAAAATTGCGTCTTCTCGTCCGACATACCTCAGTGCCTCAAGTCGAAAGTTTTCGACCAGTGTGTGTTGCCAGTGATGACTTACGGCACAGAAACGTGGTCTCTCACTATGGGCCTTATTAGTAAGCTTCAAGTAGCCCAACGAGCCATGGAGAGGGCTATGCTCGGAGTTTCTCTACGCGATCGAATCAGAAATGAGGAGATCCGTAGAAGAACCAAGGTTACCGACATAGCCCAGCGGATTGGCAGGTTGAAGTGGCAATGGGCAGGGCACATAGCGCGGAGGACTGATGACCGATGGGGTCGAAAAGTCCTCGAGTGGAGACCACGTACCGGCAAGCGCAGCGTAGGACGTCCACCCACAAGGTGGACGGACGACCTCATTAAGACCGCAGGTTCGCGCTGGATGCAAGCCGCTACCACCCGGTCTTATTGGAGATCTTTAGGGGAGGCCTATGTTCAGCAGTGGACGTCCTATGGCTGAAAGGAAGGAAGGAAGGAACTTCCTAGTTCCCAATGGAGCTGAAATTTGCATTCAAAAAGTGTCTTCGTTGATTCGCCCCGCGGACCGAACAGCTTGCGGGGCGAAACCACGAAAGAGCCAATTTTGCACGCAAATCGAGTGACAATGCAATAATATGGAACCATGGAGCTGATCGGATGAAGTCGGAAAGTGGCCATAAGAACTCATCTACAAAACAAGACAGACCCGTCGTGTTTGGGCTCGTTTTACATGTCTTGGCTAGCACTCTGCGGCTACATGATATCCAGGATCTCAAAAGCTTGTATTTAAAAAGTTGTATTTTTAAAATCACTTATCAGATTATTGTTTATTTTTCAATAACAATTAACCAATTCCAATAAAATTTGGAACCGATTTGGAAAACATATTCTTTTTAATATTATTTTTTTGATCAAAATCGGTTTACCTACTCTGTAAAAAGTTACCTAAGCGCTTTTATACATAAAAAAATATTTACGCGTCGACTTGATAACCTCCTTCGTTTCGTCGGGTAAAAAATATTCTTACAGCTTACAATGACTGCGCTTCAAACCCCGTCATTCATATCTTTTGACTAGAAACTGACAATGTTTTTTTTAGCAAAAAAAGAAAACCATTGATTTCCACCGTGTTTAGAATTCTAAAAGTTTGCACGAATCGTTGTGACATCCTTGTACATTATTGTTGATTTATCAAAAACGGCTTAACTGATTTCGATACAATTTAAATGGAACCATCTCGGGAGTATTAAGCTTTGAAACAAAAAATAAATTTAACACGGTTCACAATTGGCGTGAATATTGATGAACATAGGTACATTAAAAAGACAACGGGTTGCACTCCGGGAGTGCCGGCAGAAGTGAAAACTTGCTCCCTCTGTCTTAGGAATTATCAAACAGGTAACGTGTCCTGACGCTAGTTTAACATAATTTACCCATCCCAAAAAGCGCACAACTTCGCTGAAAAACACGAACATAGTACCTCCTCCTTTTTGGAAGTCGGTAAAAATAAATTCTGTAGCGCTTCAATGTGAGTACACTACCTTGTACGAGTAAATTGATAAATAGGAAGCAGACATGGGTGTAGGTCAGTTCAAAACAACATTTTTAGAGACACATTATAAGAAATCTGCATAGATACCTAATTAAAACTTACGTTGCACCGACTACAAGGCCAATTTATGCACCAATATTTTATTGACATATAGCCCCCCTTATTACCTAAGCGTGGTGGTGTTAGACTTTGCATTTTATCCTGCTTGCACTGATTACTTGTGCCTGGAACGGGACAGAACGCGAATTTCAACACTTGAAATTCAACACAAGGGCTCGGGAGCCTTAATGTGTGAGCGCTTTGACGTTCGGCTTCGCTTTCACTCCCGCTCACTCTCGTGGCTTGAGTAATTGGCGCGAGCAGGAGAAAAGCGAAGCCAATGGTCAGAGCACTTACACAATAAGGCCCCAGGGTCTGCCTATTTCAAGCCTGGCTCTTGCCAGGCGAGTAGGCACACAAAGTGCTGGGAGCAGCGGTGCGTTTTCCTAAGAAGACACAAAGGCTGGCCACCGAGGGGGTTTTAGTGGGTACAATCCACTGACCTCTATATATTGTATATATAGAGGTCAGTGGTACAATCCCACATAACCCTACTGCACCCCAATGCAGTTAGGGCATCTTCAGAAGATTTCCCCCTCGTAAAAAAAAGGATCTGCTTATTTAATGCACATACAAAAAATATTGGTTAGGTACAGATTGTTTGATCGAAAACTAGAGGCTCTTCCACCTCTAACTCTGAATAAATTCAAACAAATTTTATTAGCAAGGGGGTAACGCTGACGAGATACAAATAATATAGGGGTTCCGGATGCGAATATGATTTCTAAAAGCCCTACTAGAAAGTCCGATAAGGTTGGAGCTACACAATCGGTGTCAACGTCCTACCACTTTCGAATTGTGAGTTTTGGACCAAGTGGGGTATTTCCTTCAATAATTATTTTTCGCTAAAAATTGCATAACCGACTTCAATCGTGTACAGAATCCGAATATTTCGCTCGGAGCGATGTAGTAATTATCACATTATTATTGATTTATCAACAAATGGCTCAGACGATTTAGATATAATTTAAACGGGACTACTTGTGAAGTATGATCATCGACTTGGCATTTTTTCTGTTTTAAGTATGATCTACTAAACAAAAAAGAACTATTGAAATCGAACTACATACTCTGTAAATAGCTATGCTTGGTGAAAAAAATATACGCTTCGACTTGATAACCTCCTCCGTTTCGCCGGTTAAAAGGAGTGAAATTTGCTGTACTGTTATAGGCCCCATTCACCATCAGTCCAAATGAATGACATCCAAATGAATGTAGCTAATGTTGCCAATTTAGTGTATTTAAATTTAGACTTCATTTTTTACAGAAACATTGTTTGAAGATATAGGTAGCCAGAAATACTATGTACATAAAGATAAATCCACAGATGATTTAGTTTGAAAGTAATCAGACAAGTTGCTAAACTATTTTTGATGCTAAAGTACTCGCTATACTAATTAAAAGTCGCCATTTCTAACGACGAAGTCGCAAATGACGAAGTCATCTATTTGGACTGATGGTGAATGGGGCCCATACTCGTACTCGTATCGCTGTTGTCAGCCGATTTTGATGATATTTGTCAAAATCGTCCATTTGAAATCTTCCAAGGTTTTTATCCTGGCAGGTTTAAAGCTTTAAATGTAGACGGGTGAAGCTGGGTTAGACATTAACCGTCTTACCACAAAAGTTTTATGCACGCTTTAGACAATGTTTAACAGTACGAATTGCACCGTTAAACAGTGTTTAAAGCGTGTTTTAATATTTTCTGGTATGGCGGTTAGGTAGTTTCTAATGTTTCTAATATACAATGACTAATATGTGTGCATCAAACTTTTGTCATTGTTCAATATTAGACTAGGATTCATAGAATATATTCTAATCTTATTTGAATAGCAATGGTAATATAATGTTGTACAATCTAGGTGAAGCATTTTATAAGAAACCAGGTCCGCTTTAAGGCCGATGCACACATATTAGTCAAGGCACCGTTCCGTCGTAGTACCGGCAACGTACCGGTACCGGTAGTGAAACATATTCTTTCATACATTCTCTATAACGTATCTCCACTTGTCAGAGTCCGTGACGGGGCAGTGGTCTCTGTGTCAGTGTCGTCACCGGCAATCAGGGACGTATTCGTTCGCAACTATATTTTTTGATGGATCACGGACACCGTGACATCAAACACAAAATGGAGGACGAGCTATTAATTGAATTAATTCGTAATAATTATTTTTCGCAAAAAAAATGCAACACTTATTTCCACCGTGTACAGAATTCGAATACGAGTAATTTTCACAAATCGATGTGACATCCATGTACATTTTTGTTAATTTATCAAAAACACCTCTGCCGATTTTGATAAAATTTAAATGGGACCATTTCGGAAGTATACTCTTTTGAATTGAAAAAATTTTTTTTAAATCGGTTCTCAATTGGCATTAAATCGGTTCACAATTGAAAATATCGATGAACACACACAAAAAAATACATACAGACGAACATAATTACCTCCTCCTTTTTCGAAGTCGGTAAAAAAGGTTATGATTTATCTCAAGAAAGTATATGGACTCAAAATATAAAACCAATTCGTCGATTAAAATTGGCGCACAAATATTACCAACCAATAATTCTTTGCCAAGAGCGGCTAGAGCAATAGCTATCTTTGCTAGCTCCATAGTATTGAACGGAGCCATAGCAACAATCACGATACCTGACAACGGCGGACACGTTTTCAGTGACTAAGTAACGACATACTCGTATGTGAATTGCCACATTGTATCACTGATACCGGACCGTGACGGTACGGTGCAGGTATTGCCCCGGAACTGTGACGGAACGGTGGCTTGACTGATATGTGTGAATCTACCTTTAGGACCTAAATCATCATGGATCTAGGGCGCATTCGATTAGAAGTTGTAGGTGGTATTGGCCCACTTATACGAGTGTATTTCTAGGCGATGGTATTATTATTTTTCTTCTTCATCTTACACTCGTGTCAGAGTAGTCGTGGTTGCGTGGATGGTTCGAGGAGGATCCTTGCCGTTGTCATCTCTTCCCAGGGCTGCCGCACGTCTCGCGATGTTCCTCCACCTGTACCAATCAGTAGCACCACGAGCACACTGCACCACGGCAGACTGTGTTGCTTTTTTAATTAGGTCGGTCCAGCGAGTTGGTGACCGACCTGTACTTCGCTTGCCTTCCACTTGGGCCTGCACTACTTGTCTCTCCATCGAGTTCTCATTCCTGGAGATATGCCGAAAGAACTCCAGTATTCGGAACTACACAATCGACGATAACCTATCTTGTATGTAAAGTTTATTGAGAATGGAACTGTTAGTGCGAAACGTTGTCCATGGTATTTTCAACAGCCGTCTCCAACACCACATCTCCAGCGCATCGATTTTTCGGTGATCCTAAAGCTTCAGTGACCACGTTCTAGCTCCGTAAAGAAAGATCGCAAAGACGAGGCACTTCAAAAGGCGAACTTTTTTTCGGTTCGTTAATTTTCTAGAATCGTATAACCAAATACTACGGGACTAACTCTGAAATCACGAAAAAATCTGTTGATCCGTACAACAATCTCACTGAATTACGACAAAATGTCTGGATCGGCACCTATTTTTGTTTCCAGAGTCGGTTTCATTTTAAAAATTGTTCATTTATGTTCTACGAATTACTTTAGTGCCCTACCCATTGCCATTTGACTTGCTAATCTGCTGGGATGTGTCAGTAACTTTGGTTCGTCTACGAACCTCCTCATTACTGATTCGATCTATCTCGTAGAGACACCGAGCATAGCTCTCTCCATAGCACTTGGAACAGCAGATAGGAATGCGTGGCTCGGATGTCACGTTTAATTGTAAGTCCCGATTTTTTTAAGCGTTTTAAGTATCGACTTGGCATATTCCATATTGATGGTTTTAAACCATGTCATAGGCGGCTTAAGAACTCTGACACCAGGACTATACAGACTTAAGTAGGTTTAAAGAATTTAAGTAAGTACTTAATAAGCCACACGTTTGGAAATAAGTACATCTCGTATTATTTGCTTCGTGTCAAATAATATTTGTAATGGTTTTCCTTTATAATTTGATGCTCGTTATATCTCTACACTATTGCGAGCACCATAATGTTTCCTGTGTGCTATTTTGAATGAAGTGCAGTTTTTTGCTCATCAAGGTGTAATAAAAGCATTTTATTGCTCACTTAATGAGTTTCCTTAAATACACCTCGTTAAACAAGCTGTGTTTCGACGGTTTATAGTATTTTTGACTCACGCTAATAAGATGTTATATGATTTTAAACGTATTTTCTGCCTAATTTTTGCCAATTTTTAATAGGTTTTATAACTACAACAAAATACAATCAATCTACAGCTACTACTACTTTTAAAAACAATTAGACAATCCAAAAGGTCTAGAGATAAGTAATACTCGTAGCCATAAATATAGAATGTGCTTGCCTGAGGCAATGTCTGCCTCAGTGGCCCAGTGGTTAGTGACCCTGACTCCTGGGTCAAAGAGGCGTGGGTTCGATTCCCACCCAGGGCAAGCAAATTTGTGATGAACGAAGGTGTTTGTTCTTTGTCTAGATGTTATTATCTACAAATATAAGTATGACTTTTGAATTATGTTTGGCCACCATATTGGGTCAATTTTCCTGTGTAAGATGTTCCCTAATATTTATTTATATTTTTATTTAATGTAAACAAGAAAAAAAAAAACCCAGTCGATGGCTCCAGCCCGCTGCTAGTTGGCAGCGTGGCCAGCAAGCTGGCAGCATGACCATTATGCTGTTTAAATCTACCTCTATTTATAGTCATTTTCATTTATAAAAAAAAGTAAGTAAGTTCGTATAGGCCGGGTGGCTAACCCTGGTGTCAGAGTTTTTAGGCCGCCTGAAGGCCATTAAAACAACCGGGACCTACAATTTAACGTGTCATCCGAGCCACGGTAGCACTCAGTTGGAAAATGCCACCCGCGGTCACCCATCCAAATAGTAACCGTTTTTATTTATAACTTTCCGACACAGTGGTTTTATTATCGTATATTTTTTGATCCGATGGGTGTTAACCAGAGTTCTAATAGCTATCGAGCTCTAAAGGGCTCTACTGTTTGATGTTAGTTTGAAATTAGTAGTCCGTTTTAACAAAACTTAATTAATTAGGTACCTAGATACAATCAGTGCATTTTTGGAAAACAGTAACGTCTTAGTACTGTTTTCCAAAAATGCACTGATATTTACTAGCATAAAACAGATATTCAAACCAAAATCAAAATACCGAGGACTCGTAATAACCTCAAAAGCAAAATTATGTATGAATAGTTAAATAGATTTACTATTTCCTAATTCGCTTTTAAAAATTCTTAAAATGTTGCTCAAGGCTGATATTTTGAGTTTATATTTATTTTTTTGGCGTTACGTGTTTATCGTGAAAAAATAAAACGCCTCAAAAAGGCTATAAATTAAAGGGTTCCAAATAAAAATTCGTAATGTTCAGTCTAACGATCGATCGCGTTTTTTGCTTATTATTTTTCAACTCATCATCACTATTTTCAGCCTTTGATAACCCACTGCTGAGCATAGACCTTCCTACATGGGCATTATTCTACTAGGTAGGTACTACTACTTATTGTCTTATTTTTTGGTGAACTACTCTTTGCGTTTCTTCTATTCAGTTTTAATCAATTGCTTAAGAAAGAGGGCGATATTTTTGAAGTGTAAATTAATCGTTAAATAAAAAAAAATACATACAAACTAAATAATAAATAAAGGAAGTAATAAGGCAACATACTTTTATAAGGAACTTATTCATGCTATTATATGAGAAGGCTTTAAAACAGTAGGTCAAATATGTGATTTCATATTTTAGTGTCGATGTCAGGTTTCCACCATACATTCCCTATTCCCATGTATATCTATGTTATTATTGTAGTAGCAGGTAGGTATTTTTGTATCCGTTTTTTTCATACACGGATCTCATGAGTTTCCATAAATGGGTACAAAATATCCATATTAAGTACAAAATGTGTAATGGGCAGGCTGTTCGAACTTTTAAATTTTATGTAACATCATTTTGTACACAGCTAAGCAATAAAGTTTTTTCTATTCTATTCTATTCTGTACGGAACCACATGATCTTAACTCGCAGCCAGTTGATTATCGCCTATTTTAGATAATTGAGGCCAAAGTTGTCATGTCTTTAAAATTATAGAGGAAACTAATTTTATTTATGTGTACGGAACCAGTTTACTCCAAAAACTGAAAGTTTGTTTGTTCGTAAAATTTATTGTTACAGAGTTAAACGTTTTGTGGCTCATATTTCTAGTTTTTATAGAGCACTTGCGACCCACCCCGGCTTCGCACGGACGCAATGTGCGTTTGTATTGTAAGCCCAAAAAAACATATTTATTTATTACATCACATTAGAAACCTCTAAAATTATCAGAGTTCCTCTACTATTTTATGCATGTATTATACATATAAACCTTTCTCTTGAATTACTCTATGTATTGAAAAATAGAACATCAAAATCCGTTGCGTAGTTTTAAAGATCTACGCATATATATGAAATATGAACAGACAGCGACTTTGTTGTATACTATGTAAAGTGACTACAAAAATACTGTAGGTATTTTATCTAAACTGGGTTGATCGGACTAAATGAGGTCGTTATACTCATCATAATATTTTAATGCAATAGTACAATCTATTCCAAAATAAATAAAATAATAAACAATTTCTATGCAAACGAAAATTGCCTTACTCCTATCAAGGTCATCAATAAAGGTTATGCAGGAGAGTCAAATCCAAAATGACTTTATATAGAGCTGAAAATTCTGAATCAACAAAAATATTTCTAACGTCAATTCATAACTTCTGGTAAATGTTGCAACGAATGCTCGGGTATTTTCATAAATACTTCGAATTTGGACCTAAATAGGCAGCTATAGGAACTTGGTGAGGTAGAGACAAGGGCTACGGATCTGCTGAGGGGGCATCTACTTACACGAGTACCACTGCTGAAATAGCCTAAAAAAATTAACCCACTCCATGTACACGTATATAAACATTGTATATCCTTATTGTAAACATTCAAACAGAAGACGCGGTCCAAAATGTATACAATACTTAAAATAATTATTTAAAAAAATAGTAAAACGGCCGAATATTTCGCAAGAACTGTTGACATTATTATTGATTTATCAAAAACGGCTCAGACGATTTCTGTAAAATTTTAATGGAATCATCTCGGGAGTATACCATTTCGAACTAAAAAAGAATTTTTCGATTCGGTTCACAATTGGCGAAATTATCGATGTTCATTGTGTACAAAATACGGATATTTCGCTCGAATTGCTTACATTATTGTTGGTTTTTCAAAAACGGCTTAGCCGATTTCTGAAAAATTAAAATGGGACCACCTCGGGAGTATACCCTCTCGAACTAAAAAGAAGTTTTCGATTCGGTATGTGTACCGAATCAAAAACTTCTTTTTCATCGATAATTGTGCAAATTGTGATTTGCGCAATTATCGATGAACATGCACAAAAAGATACATACAGACGAACATGCAACCTCCTCCTTTTTGGATGTCGGTTAAAAACAGAACAAATTGCAAATATTTTTGCATGTGCAAATTGTACATTTTTGAGAACAGATGATACCAATACAATTTAAAATTTAGGTTTACTGTTCGGAGTACTACTTGTGTATAATCTTCTCTAATAATTATGGTGAAGACAGTGATTGGTTTTTGTTACTTGTTTATGAAATTGGATTATGATTAGTCGTCTCATAAGATTAAATTCGACCCCGTTCCCAGCGATTGTTCTTACAATGATAAATCGTTGCGTGATTCTGATCAGTGCTTAAACTGACCAATAATTATTATGAGTAGTACTTATTACTTGAAAAATAGAGCAGAATATATAATTCCATTCAATTACTATTAAGTGATGAGAACGTGGAGCCGGGGTGGTCTAGTGGTAGTAATACTCGCCCTACAATCGTGAGGTCCAGATCCTGTACTAATCAATATTTTTGAAGCTTATGTACGGAATTCCACACCACTGGCTTTTCGATGGCGCATGTGAATCCACCAACCCGCACTGGGACAGCGTGGTGGATATGACCCAATGACCCTTTGTGGGTACGTCCTGCAGTGGACTAATAAAAAAGGCTGGTACAGTTCAGTACAGTACAGTGTAGTACGACTCCGGCATAAACATCAATCAATCATAATTGACTGGCTCGGTGGCTCAGTGGTTGGTGACCCTGACTTCTGGATCAAAGAGCCGTGGGTTCGATCCCCACCCAGGGCAAGCATTTGTGTGATGAACATAGGTGCTTGATCTGTGTCTGGGTGTTATTTAGGTACTATCTACATATATAAGTATGTATGTGTATTTAAAATATGTATATGTACTCGTAGTATATCAGTCTCTGGCAGCCATATCACAAGCTTTGCTTAGTTAGGGGTCAGAGATCGTGTGTAAGATGTCCTCTAATATTTATTATTTATTAATATTTATTTTTATTAAAAAAATATTTAAACGTATTGATTTAACCACATCGGCCTCTGAGATTGGTGTGTAATTTCGTACATTAATTCCAAAAAACTCGTCGCGACCGGGATTTGAACCCACGACCTCACGATTGAGAGGCGAAGATCTGGCCTGAGACTTCTTGTTGCTCCGAATTTGCTAGATCATAAAAAAAAAATTGTCCGTCAGATAGATTATCAAATAATATCGGACACATATTTTCTGTCATTTAAACAAACATTTATGACGATATAGCCTGTTAAAGTTCCGCGTAACGTCACTACTACGAGAAAAGTAAGTATAGCACTTTTCTCGTAGAAGTAACGTCATGAGTAACCACTCCCGAACTTTGCCAAGGTTTATCTTTGTCATTTATTGTTTGATTGGCAAAAAGAAATACGTGTCCAAAATTTTTTGAAAATCTAACAAAAGGACTAATTATAATGAATAGCTCACCAAAATACCAGCGATGAGTATTGGGTCCTCCCAGCACTCAACATTTACATAGCTGAGATTAGTCCTCTTCGACGCTTTTTGTTTTTCGTTATTTTATAAGATTTTTGTACCTACCTATTATGTTTATGTCGAATAAAGATATTTATACTACACCTGCTCGGAAAGTACCTTGATACGAGTACTTTATCAAATTTACGGTAGAAAGTACGTCATTGCATATCGAACAAATATGCGGGGAGAAAACGCATCTGAGCGGGAGAGAAAAGTGTATGAAAATCCATTTCTTACGTGGTTTTTCTTTTTTAATTTTGGGTAAGACTATGCGCTGGTAACCTAAATATCAAAAGCCAAAAAGTTTTTACAGTGAGTTTTTATCTCCAAGTTCGCAAAATGACACTGGCCACTAGCTGTGTGTTGGATGGTGTCAAACAATTTGAAAAAAGAACATGTGAAAATTACAGACGCCATTGGCGCCATTTTCAAGTGTTACATTAAGCTTCACTAACTGCAACAATTACAATATAAATTTCAATTAGTAAAGATTTAGTTTTTTATTTTCCTCGTAGGTGTATATAAAGCACTATGTATCACTCGAGAGAAAGTGCGATTCCCGATCTCGGGTGTTTTAAAGCCCTCAGCTACGGCTCGGGCTTCAAACGACACCCTCGACGGTAATCGGTCACTTTCTCCTCTCGGTGAACAATGTACTATTTATTTCATTAATGTTTTTTACCCAGTTATTATGCCTATTTTTGAAGTTTTTCTACCTTCGTAATTTTGAAGTACGTTGTACAAAATTCACGTTATTCTAAAACAATTTTTCACAATTCTACGTTAGCCTCATCTAAATACTTGAACACTTATTAAGCTAATAACAGGATAATTATCATGATAATTATGAAACTTAAGACATTCTAAGCAAAACAATGTGTAAACCAATGCCCATATAAACAAGGTTAAACCTTGAACATTATCTTTTTGTGGTTAAAACACCAGTATTTTACTTGATCACGCCCCTGTGAAAAACCCACTATCTTAAAACAATAGTAGAGGGCGATGAGATTGTTTGTTTTGAAATAAATCAATAAATACCTGTTTATTTTGCAAGGGCAAGAAAGAGATCCATGAAAAACTTCAAGCAAATATCTGTAGAGTCACAATCATGCATAAAAAGTGTCCGAGCCAAAACATTGCCCAAGCTACGTAGTGGGCAGGCTTTTTATTTAGTCGTAAGCCGATTGCAACGCCGATGCCAAAGTGCTCGGTTTCAAGCACTAATTAGGTAACATAACGTCGAGATCTGAGAAAACGGGTCACTGTGAATTATTTAATGTAAATATCTAAGTCGGTATGTATGATGGCGCTCGGTTATTTTTTTACTACTTTCACTTAGGGACAGTGGCTCTGTAGATATTTGCTCGAAGATGAAAAAGGAAAACTAAAGCAGGAAAAACGTGAAAGTAAAGTGTATTGGAGACTTTTTCTAATTAGGAAGCAATTTTTGTTTATTTTTAGACTTCCGTGGTACAAGGACTTCGTATTTATTCTATATACGATTATACATCGATACTATCGAGAGTGGCATTTACAAATGATTACTATCGGTCGTAGCACTCGTAGCCCAGGTGGCATGTTATGATAGTGTTTGGTTCAGTTATAACGATTTTTGTTTTGCTATATGTATATTTCTATTTTTTTAAATATATTTTTTATATTGGGGACATCTTACACACGGTCTCTGACACCAAACTAAGCAAAGCTTGTCATATGGCTGCCAGAGACTGATATACTACATTTACGTATTTTAAATAAATACTTATATAGATAGTACCTAAATAACACCCAGACATAGAGCAAACACCCATGTTCAATACATAAATGTTTGCCCTGGGTGGGGATCGAACCCACGCCTCTTTGATCCAGAAGTCAGGGTCACTAACCACTGAGCCACCGAGGTAGTCAAATTGAATAGGATGGAGGCAATATACGAGTACATTGTATAGGATTGCTTAAATTACATCTCTACTTAAAAATAATTTCCTCACATAACATTTTTTTTCTCTCTAACCTAACCTAATCTTAAGCTAACCATAGCCGAACCATGATACAGTTCGATTAATAACTAATTTTGTATGTGATTTTATTTAAATAAGTACATATAATATAAATATTTTGGGGACATCTTACACACGGCCTCTGACCCCAAACTAAGCATAGCTTGTGATATGGCTGCCAGAGACTGATTTACTACATATACTTATTTTTAAATACATAATTATATAAATAGTAACTAAATAACACCCAGACACAGAGCAAACACTTATGTTCATCACATAAATATTTGCACTGGGTGGGGATCGAACCCACGCCTCTCTGACCCAGAAGTTAGGATCACTAACCACTGAGCCACCGAGGCAGTCATTGATTCACCGATTTGGTTTGTTGAATGGTACCCTTAACTCATTTGCCTACGACAGAGCGGAAATACACTAAATATCAATTCAAAACAAGGGTTTGAAGATAAAATTCCGCAAAGTAACGCCTGTTTCAATAAACTATGTTGAAATCTGTCAAAAAGCCTTTGAAATGGAGATCAATGTTACACATATAACATACTGTAGTATTACTGTGGAACATTGGCTACAAAGGGCGATTGGGCCATATCCACCTAGCCGGCCCAGTACGAGTTAGTGGATTCACATACGCTAACGAGTTTCCTCTAGAAACGTATTTACGTAGTCACAACGTTTTCATTCACCGAAAAGCCACAGATACTTAAGTTAATCCTTACATGAATTACTGGAAACTGATCGGTACGAGACCGCGTGTGAACCCACGCGAGACACTTATAAAAACAACTTTGGCCACTACGAGTAAAACACCACGCCTTTTTAGGGTTCCTTACCCAAAGGGTAAAAACGGGAACCTATTACCAAGACTTCGATGTCCGTCTGTCCGTCTGTCTGTCTGTCACCGGGCTGTATCTCATGAACCGTGATAGCTAGGCAGCTGAAATTTTCAGATGGTGTATTTCTGTTGCCGCTATAACAACAAATACTAAAACTTGAATAAAATAAATATTTAAGGGGGGCTCACATACAACAAACGTGATTTTTAGGAGTTTTTTGCTCACTATTAATAACGGCAAGAGGAATGGAAGGAAGGGTTCCGTACCGTATGGGAGCCATACGGTACGGAACCCTTCGTGCGCGAGTCTGGCTCGCACTTGAACGATTTTTTATATTTCAATAGTTATTATTGAAATCTTTAGAAATCATTGGAAGTGAAGATAATTGCCTTCCCACCTGTACCATTTTCTATTGTCATTTCCCAGTAAGTGTGAGAAAAGGTTGCAAAATCAATTTTCTGTGCGGGCCATTTGATCAATTTTCTATACATATATCGGATCAAATATACTTTATTATTTTATTTTTTTACATTGTCAACGCAAAAATATGTTTAGCAGTTTATATCTCTTAGAAGGGAGGAAATAGATTGAAGTGATTTATAGGGTTCCATACCCAACGGGTAAAAACTGGACCCTATTACTAAGACTCCGCTGCCCGTCTGTCCCTCTGTCTGTCTGTCTCCAGGCTGTATCTCATAAACCGACAAAAACAAAAAATAGAATAAAAAATAATATTTAAGGGGGGCTCCTTTACAACAAACCTGATTTTTAGCCGTTTTTCGCTCGATAAAATAATGGTAACAGGTAGATGCTTGACATATTTACAGAATATTTAACTGCATGCTTAATTTAATTATAAATAATTAAGTAAAAATAAAATAAATATTTAAGAGGGTGTCCCATACAGTACGGAACCCTTAGTGCGCGAGTCCGACTCGTACCTGGCAGATTATTGTATAGAAACTGACGCAACATTTTTTGATTTAATTCTACTAAGTACTTAGTTTCTGTACTTTCCTAGTGCGTTCTCTATTACCACTATTAATTAAATACCACTAATACATACTTATAATCATTTTTGTATTGTTAGAATAATAAAGTATTTTAAATAGGTAACTATAGCGCTCATAGCGTAGTTTGACTAGGTCTTCCTTAGCGATCATCAAAGTTAAACAACGTTCAGCACGGTTAGTCTTCGTACACGGGTAGTTTTTAGTAATAGTACACACTGAGCGCTACCGTGGCTCGGATGATACGTTCAATTGTAGGTCCCGGTTGTTTTAACCGCTTAGCGATGTCAGAGGCCTTCAGGCGGCTTAATAACTCTGACACCAGGGTTAGCCACCCGGCCTATAAGAACTTACTTTTTAAAAAATAATTTTATAACCTAAACGAAACTCCAAATATATTTTAAATTTCAATCACTATTTTCACAGTAATTAATAAACCGCTCTTGGTAGTCAACTCAAAATAATTGGCGGGCCGCTTTTTGATCTGCGGGTCTGCGGTTGGCAACCACAGCCTGGCTACTAGTTTACACAGAGAATAATTGTGTAGTTATTCTTGTTTACAAAGTAGCTTCACGTGCTAAATCATGAGGTTATGAATGGTATTAAAATAAGTACCTTTTATACTTCACTAAAGTGGAGCGGGGCAGAGATCTGCCCGGCATATAAATTTTAGGTGTTTAAGACTGGTATTTAACCATAGAAAATTAATAAGGTATATCATGCCAGTGCGTATTGCAACAGGAAATTCAATAACAATTTTACGCACAAAATGACACCACTGACTTCCACCGTGTACAGAATTCGAATGGTTTACATCATAGTTTACATTATTGTAGATTTATCAAAAATGGCTCAGCCGATTTCGACGAAATTTTAAATAAGACCACCTCGGGAGTATATCCTTTCGAAATAAAAAGAGAATATAACTAAGACTCAAGACACGTCAAGTGAAGTACTCGTAAATAATAAATAGTGAAATAGGCTTTGAGAGAACAGTAGAAATGCAAAGGAAGCTCTAAATTATAATTAAAATTCGTGTCATGGGTAAGTAATAGCATCCTTAAATCTGGAAGTGCTTTTTGGTCTTTTTTTTCCTGAAATACGTGTTTTATTATTTCTAACATGTAGTCTTTACATCAATTTTTAGACTTATAGCATGAAAATTTGTGGAAGTCTCATACAAGCTTTCATCCCCTATTATATAGGGTTGGGGGGTAAAAGTTCAAAGTTTTAGATTTTTTCCTTTGTACATGCCTGATAGTCTACATTGATGCCAAATATCAAGTTTCTAGGTCATCTGGAAGTGGGCTTGGTTTTTGATCTTTATGTCAGTGAGTCAGTGAATCAGTGAGTCAGTGAGTGAATCAGTCAATGAAACCCCGGTTTTTAAACGTTAATATTTCATTAACCGTCAAAGCAAAGTTAATGAAATTTCGTATTGTAGATAAGCTAAAGAACTTTAATAAATATGCTAAATTTCATATATATAGGTTAAATAGTTTTTGAGTTATGAAGGGGTCAAAAGTGTCTCGTAATGGTTCGTGTAATATTACTCACGTCGCATCGCCAGTTCCTTTTTCTTAGAGACTTGTCGCGTCGCCAGTTCCTTTTTCTTAGAGACTTGTCGCGTCGCCAGTTCCTTTTTCTTAGAGACTTGGCTGGACACGCTTCCGCGTGTCTAGATAACAATTCTAAATGTTCCTGTTTCTTTTTTCTATAAGTATTTGAAAGAAAGAACAATATTTAAAATTGCTAATAAATTTACGTAAATCTGGCCACAGTGTAGAGGTAAGTATACATACATCTTTGCATAAATGTGCATGCAGAAGTAAAATGCATCTAAATATACCTCTTCCGGAAAGCAAGAAGTTACTTGCTCGATGATTGACAGAAACAATAAATTAGTTTTAGGTAAATTATTTTAAATCCATTTAAATTGGATGATTGATAGTTCCGTATTCAGTTGTGAAGCATATTTTATACGCATAATGGGTTTATTTTTGTCCCTGATTTTATTTGAATTTTATGTTCAGTAACAGTTGCTTAAAAATTGGAGGGTCTTATGTCATTTAAATTCCACCTCGCCAGGGCAATTGGTATTTTGGAAAAAAACACTATTTTTTTAAAATAAATAGATCAAAAAGTAAGTTTCTTTACAAAACTATTTTTTCTTATAATTACAAAGTTCTATCTACTACATCAAAAATTGACTCGAACGGGCGTGTGACGTGACTTTCTCGTTTATGTATAAAACAGGCATACTATGAATTACCAAAAATATACACAAATGTTTAATATTGATAATTTTGTAAATAGTTGAAACACGATTTTTGTTATTACAATAATTAAATATCATTGTGAAATAACCTGCTGAATCTTAACCATGTATATAACAGTTTAAAAATGTATAAGCTACATTTATCACCTATTTTGTCACCTGCAATCAATAAATCCAGAAACCATAATTAACATGTCAATTAATAGGTACTAGTCATTTATTAGAATAACATCGCAATTTTCTAATTTATGTTCGCAATTCTTCTTCGCTAGATAGATAAATAATAACATAAGTCTAAGTAAAAGTATAAGTATTAGGGGACATCTTACACACGGACTCTGACCCCAAACTAAGCAAAGCTTACTATGGCTGCACATTACTTAAACATATTATTGAATACATACTTATATAGATAATATCTAAATAACACCCAGACACAGAGCAAACACCTATGTTCATCACATAAATGTTTGCCCTGGGTGGGGATCGAACCCACGCCCCTTTGACCTAGCAATAAGGGTCACTAACCACTGAGCCACCGAGGCAGTCCAAGAAAAAGTAATTATAAACTCTTTATCATGTGACTTAAACTATTGAGAAAACTGGTGGTGCAATCCAAAGAATTCTAATGAATCTTTAGATAATGGAGCGCTGTAACAATGTGAATCAATAATATGTTGTATCATATTAATTAACCTTTAACAACATGTTTTAAGTCCACGTGTGTACTGAAACATGTTATATAACAATGTTTTACTACTTGTTACTGTTATGTTATAAAATCTGTACGCACCTTAATACTACGAAAGGGTAATATGAGGCAATGCTCATTTAATAAAATAAATAATTTAAAAAAAAATTAGCATATCGTTAGCTCAATTTTTGAAATGTTAGAAAATAACTTTAAAAATCGCATTATATGCTATCCAATCCGCATTAAGTATACTGAAATAGAAATCCACATTACGTAGGTATATGTCTTTAAAAATAATAGTTTGCATTGCTGCGAGGTTTTTGGATTCACAAATATGTAATACTTAGAGTCAAATGAAGTCACTGAAATTTATTTATAACTATACTATGAGGCTATCAACGATATCAAGAATTATTAACAAACCAGTTGGGTTGGTCAAACTTGACCAAAACTATTATTCTAAAACTTTGTGAGCTGCTAATCGGACCATAATATAAAGATTAATTTATAAAAAGTGGTGACTAAATTATGCGACTGGAGAAAAAAATTACAAGTTTTAGTACTAGTTTTTTTTAAGTATTCAAAAGATATCAAGTTATTCTAGTCACCTTTCTATGTCTGTTTACTATTCTCTGATACATAATTAATTATTATAATTATTGATAGCGCAGAAGCCGCATGAGATGATGAGACCATGCCCACTAGACCGTTCCGCCACTGACCACGGCACCACGGTAATGAGATATCATTACCGTGTTCGTCAGTGGCAAAATATTCGGTCTCGATGATTTATTGTTGACGTACGTTGTTGTGAGCATAGTAGAACGTATCGGGTCGTTTTCCGTGGTTTATACATTTCTAGTAGTCATCGTATAGTAAGCAGACACCTTTAACCTCCTGAGACCTAGATTTTTTCGGGTTTCGAAGTGCTTAACTCCCCTTGTACATTTTTTTGTACATATTAAATAGCTGCTGTCAGGCCCAGGTGATAAAATTGCTTTATATTTTGTACATTAAATTGTACATAGGGCTTGAGCTCTATTGAACAAAGAGCATCTAAACATTTAGTGCAAAAATATGCACAGTGGGCGTTTATCACTGTGCAATGTTGTCTAAGTTGGGGCCTGAATTGTTAATTTTATTATGTACCTAAATCATTTTGTACTGAGGGTCTTAGGAGGTTAAATATACCTTTAAAACTCAAATCAAATAATTGTACATTTTAGTAAACAAAGGGCACAGAAACTGGAGTCTGTGTTTAGTAATTTTCCAATAAAAAAAATACCTTTAAATGTATAGCAATACGTTGTGTAGCTATTTATATAGTCTATTATAGTTACTAGATACAAGAAGTGGCCTTGAGGTCGACGATTGTCTTAAGACCGATTTACACATATCAGTGAAGCCACAGTTCCGACTCCGTTCCGGCACACTATCCACCGTCATAGTGAAAATTATTATTTCATACATTGTCTATGAATCGATCCCCACTCATCAGTGGTGACAGTGCCGACACCGGCAATACAAGAGAGGATTCGAGGACAAGAAAGGAACATTGAAACTGTGCCGGTATGGTGTTTACACAGTTCCGGCACAGTATGTATCACGCACCGCGCAAATAATAGTTTGTTTATAAATTTCTTTATCAAATTTTCAGCTAACTTCGGTAAACGTATTTGTAAATTTTGTTGCAGTTAGCCAAGGGACACTATTATTACCAGTACAATATTATTTACAAGTATATTAGTACAATAGCGTTTCGTTGGCTTACAATTAACACCAATCGAGCGCTTTTGTATAATTGTATGATTATTTGAAGTAGTATATCACGATTCACGGTCGCCCGTGAAATAATTATATGTTTACTAATAAGTGTTTCTTTGCCTTTCCTGGAATTATGCTACGAGTAATGCGTGCTGTGCCGGAACTGTGTCGGAACTGTATCAGAACTGTAGATTAACTGTTACGTGTGCACTGGCCTTTAGAAGAAAAATAAATAATTAAATAGACATCCTAGACACAGATTAAAAACACGTGTTATTAGTTGCATGGCGACGTAAGAGGTTTAATTGGTCCTTTTGAGAGGCTCCTTTTATTTCCTTAGCATTTTAGGGTACCGTTAATTAATTTAATATAAAAACAAATCGTTTGGCTTTGTTTGGGAATATGATTAATATTTATAGCACGTTAATACATAAAAATGTGTATAAATAGAGATATAAAAAAAACTAAGAAAATAAGAGAAATTTTTAACTACCCATTTTTTTCGGTTTAAACAACGACTATATGAATTCCGTAGAATGTGATTGAATTAAAATTTCAAAAAGCTTTAGCATGTTTGTTCTCCAAATTTGCTATAAATACCGATACATGATATAAATAGGTACATAGATCTAAAGATACCCCTTATCTGGCGCTTGAGGCACTTATAGGTATCAACTAAACTATGCAAATAGCATGTTTACAATTGTAAAAGTGAGTTGTAGAGCTCTGTGTGTAACAATCGTGTAATTATTTATTGCAAAGGTAACTTCTGCAATAAATATTTCGATTTTATAATGTGATTTTCTATAGTTGTTGTGCGAAGTGGGAAATCTGTTTCCTGATTATTAAGATGACATACCTAGCCCATCCCGTGAGTTTTGTGTACATATTATTTTTATAATACATGTTTAGTAAGAGTTTTTTTTACTAAGCACTAGCGAAAATAGAGAAGAACTAACAGAAATATATATTACTAGCGACCTGCCCCGGCTTCGCACAGGTGTACTAGACACATAAACCGTCCTCTTGAATCACTCTATCTATTAAAAAAAAAACCGCATCAAAATCCGTTGCGTAGTTTTAAAGATTTAAGCATACATAGGGATATAGGGACAGAGAAAGCGACTTTGTTTTATACTATGTGGTGATAGTGATGCCGACAGTTGTAGATAGGTATATAACAGAATGATAGATTTCCATTTTGATGTATTTAAAGCTGCGGAACCAACTGCGTCAAAGTTTTCAATCTTGGCTATTTCTCATTAATTCATTTCGCAATATTATTTTAAGGCCAATGACCCGCGACGTTGCATGAAATATCGCACATTTTATTTAGAAAATAAAATCATTCGCCTCAGCAAAAATAGAAGAAAGTATTAAGTCTTTTTCTTGAAATGAATTAACACATTTTAAATTTTTTTTTCATCAATTTATTTTATTGTTTTTTGTCAACTTTAAATAAAGTTATTACCTATCAACGCTTGGGTTTGATAAGTGGGTATTATTTCCTCGAACTTGAAAACGGCTTATCGAAAAATAATATTTGTGAAAATAATAATATGTACACATGTTATCTATAATGTCACTTAAGAAGAGTTTGAGGTGACCACTGTTTTCGCGTTTTCTGTAGAACATCAAAAGAATTATTATCAGTATATTTTTGATAACATTTACTTTCCGGGAGACAACTCTTTACACCCCTAAGTTGTAACAAAACGTTATGTTTTGGTGTCAATCGCTTGAGTAAAAAATATTGCACGTCCGTACGTCAAATTTTTTTCAGGAAAGATTTGGTTCTGTTTACTTTTCAGCCAAATTTTTGCGTAAAATTAACCCATTTTTAAAATTTTTACCTTTTATTTAAAAAAATGTAAATACTAAGACGTATTAACCTAGCTATTGAAGTGCTGATTACATTGAAAAATCACTCATTTCGGCTAGAAGACGATCTCTTTGTTAATAATGGTTTTATCTTAGTATTAATTTTATTGTCTATTATTCTTTTTTTAAAGTGTCGTATTAGACAGTAACCGTCTTACCACAATAGTTTTACACACGCTTTAGACAATGTTTAACAGTACAAATTACATGGTTAAACAGAGTTTAAAGCGTTTTTAAAACGTTTGTGGTAAGGCGTTAAATATCTAAACCATTAAGGTAATATGGTAAATTTCTAAAATAATAGACAAGTACCTCAACTTGAATTATGTAAAGACATAATTTATGTAAAATTTTGTAAAGATTAAAATTGTAAAATTTTGTATTGTTTTATATCGTTATGCTAACTAAGGAAACACCGTGCGCTGTGACAAGGCCAGTCTTATTGAAAATAAAACCTTGTACGAAAAACAAAACAAGACATACCCATGATGTACAACAATGCCGCTCCGATTCTCCAATCCATTTGCAGTTCTTGTTCAACCGATTTCAAAGGGGAGGTTCTGAATTCGATTATATGTTTTTTTTTAGTTTATATTTCCGCGTGGCGGATGAGTAGTACACTCGCGCGTTCTTCCGTAAATGCCTCAACGTAGGCTTGTGCGGGCCAATTTTATTGTCGTAGAGAAAATGTTACAGTCGCTTCTGCCGTGTTCGTATTGTGAGACTCATGTCACTAGTACTAGTTACGTCTTGTGACGTTACTTGCTTATTAAGGCTGCATGATTCGTTTTGTAATTTCAGTATTTTCTCTCGCTCTTTGAGGGTTAAGTTTTTTCCTGGCATATACGAGTACAATACTAATCTGTTCCCTCGATTTGATAAATGAGGTTTCGTTGAAAGCATCTTGTTAGTCCAGGTATTTATGACTACATAATTATGTGACGCTACGAATCAAACATACTATCTTTGCGTCAAATAGATCCTTATAAAGGACATCAAGTTTAGAAGTACATAATATGTTTCTTCACCTGATGAGTTGGGCAGCAAAAGTACCTAAATGGTTTAAAATAAATTAAAAATGTGGTCGCAGTCGTGTAGTTAGGAGTTATGCATATTCAAAAATTATAGTAAATATTTAAGTTATATAATTTATAATATGTTGAAATTAATTAACATCACAGGTTTTTTTTGGACAACAAAGATAAAATGTAAACGCCTTATTTGTAACTATTGATTTATCTTTATGTTGTTAAAATAATATCTACTATTAAGTACATTTAAATAATTGCAATATTTAAATTACATGTATAATTTAATTATGACGCTAAATGCCAACATAATAATACCTATTAATTTAACAAATTGGGCCTAGACTAATAGCACAGTTTAGTTGGTATTATGTCAAGTAGTTAGTTATTTAGTTATTTTGAAGGCTTAATAGAGCTGTCTATATTACATTCTTTCACTAATATTTTGCCGTTGGTTTCACATGAGATGATGAATTTATGTATTGATAGCGCACGAGTTGAATGCAGTCGGGGTCTGAGGTAAAGAGCGGGAGCATCTCCCCCCGCTATCCGCACGCCCCACCTCACGCGCCTGGGCGGGTTGGGCGTGCGGATAGCGGGGGGAGACATTCGTATTCCTAAGCTCTGCATTCAACTCGCGCGCTAACAGTAGGTAATAACGTAGGGGTGTCGTAGAGGTAGAAAATGGTTCTGGGACCCAGTAAGAGTCTTTTTGCAAGAGGGAACATTTTATGCTAATGCAAAAGAAATAATATAGCAAAGGAATAAAAAGATCATTTAACTAGTGAATATGTTTTTTTTTAAAGTATAATATAATGATTATCCGAAATGTTAGCAACTATGCCTACTATAAGAGATACTTACCTAGCTAGTAATCATTCAAAAAAATCAAAATCAAAAATTATTTATTGTCACAGGATACAAATTATGCAATGGTTACAGAGCCACTATTCCCCAAACTGGGTACATTAAAGCACCCGTATCTTGGGGCCTAGGCATTCTCGTTATTGAATAGGTATAAGAAATAATAGGTATAAGAATTCAAACGTTTCGTGAGCATGTAATGACGTACTTGAATATTAAGAGGATTCTATATCAACCAGTGTTTTCGCGTTTTCTGTACAACATCGAGAAAATGTACGGTACATTTTTGATAAAATGTACGTTCCGGGAGAAAACTCTTTGCACCCCTTAAATTGTAACAAAATGCTATGTTTTTGGTGTCAATCACTTCAGGAAGAAAAAATCTGATTACATGAAAAAAACACTTAAACCGGATAGATAACAGCTTATTGTTTTTGTATGGACAAGTTGGCGCCTCACAATTGCCTTAATAGGCCTTTAATTTTCATTTAGTTTGAGACTACGACTCTTACTTAAAAAATTCTGGGTTAGGCCTAACTAGTCTTTATTCATACGGACAAACAAATTGAAACATTTGCAAAGACATTTACACTAATTTTCTATTCCATTAGTGATAATTGTTGGCCGCGTTTCGTGTGGTCTTTGACCTGCTTTGTAATTAGGGGCCCGACATCGTATGTGCCGGTGGAAGCCATGACAGTTATCCTCGGTCAAGTAAAAACGTTTTATGTTTTTATAGTATTCTAGTCTCGATTTAGGGTTCCGTACCCGAAGGGTAAAAACGGGACCCCTATTACTAAGACTCCGATATCCGTCTGTCTGTCTGTCACCAGGCTGTATCTTATGAACCGTGATAGCTAGACCAATGAAGTTTCACGGATGATGTATTTCTATTGCCGCCATAACAACAAATACTAAAAATAGAATAAAATTAATATTTAGGGGGGCTCCCATGCAACAAACGTGATTTTTAGGAGTTTTTTTGCTCGCTACTAATAAAGGCAAGAGGAATGGGGCTCAGGGGGCTCCAACACGGTACAGAATCCTTCGTGCGGGAGTCCGACTCGCACTTGGCCGATTTTTATATTTCCATGTTATTGTCAGTCATACCTGCCTGGATTCTTTTCCTTATAGCCACTTCCTAATTTTGTCTTATAAGTCATATTGTCACAGTCATAGGCAGCCCAAGTCCAAGACAAACACACAGAAAAGCCAGGTCCAATTCATGCCTCAGTAAAGCAATGGAGCCGTTACTAGAACCGTCTATGGAGTTTTGGTAGTGACGCGAAAAGACACAGTTCACCGTATGATATCACTTGTCCACACTTGTGCACGTAATTCAGCTCATGATAAATGAATTAAAATCTCTTTGTTACCGAATCAACATTACATTATATTTGCCGCTTTCACATTTCAAAACATTGACTTAAAATTATAGTAAGCCCGAAATAGAAAACATTGATGTTTAATAATTAAAATCCGGAAGCTATGATGGTCTATTGGTAGTGACACCCGGCTTACAATCGTGAGGTCGATGGTTCAAATCCTGGACCTGCACCTAGAAGTTCGTCGGAGTTTATGGACGAATTTCACACCACTGACACCAAAAGGTGAAAGAAAATCTAGGCAACCGTCCCTAGTGTCCAAACGCGTGTGAATTCACCCTTCGTGAGTAGGCCTATGTCCTGCTGTAGACTACGAAAAAAAAGGTTTCTATAGTTCATTTCTGTACCTACTTAATTAGTTAAAGCAAATCAAATCAAAATTCACGAAGTGTCTCAGTACGAACACGAGCAAAGTTTAGTTTAGTTTTTATCCTATCAACCGGTTATATGTTTGTTAATTATTTTATTTTTCGGGGCCCCATAGTCATAGTAATTTATTCATAAAATCAATTTAAATGTCCAGCTTAATAATACAAACAATATTGTAATAACAATGTAGTAACCAAAAAAACAATTCCAATATGATTATTAAAAACATTGATTAAATTCAATTTACATAATTATTTAAAAACATTTAAAATTTTCACAATAAACTCACTGAGTTTGGCTTATACTAGTACTTCATAAAATTCTTCATAACTATATAAAGCTAGCATAATATAGTAAAAGTATTTTTTGCCATCAGTTTCATCAAATAGGTAAAGTATTATATCGATACTAGCAGACTCGGAAAATTTGTTGTTTTACAATACAAATAAAAAATTCTTAACAACTGAAGTATGGAAGTTAGTCTACAACTGTCTCAGACCTCCCAAATATATAAAAATCTACAAAATGCCAAGTTGTTTAGGAGGATTTCTATAATAAACACTGTGATAGTCACAGAGATACCAGAGGGAAAATGTGGTCGATCGAGGAAAGAAAGAAAGAGATATGAGTTAGAAAGAGACATGATATATATCCAGAATCGGTGGCTAGTTGCCGTGTTTTTCTTTCAGTAGTGTCAAATTCCAATTAATATTTGACAGTTTTGACAGCTCTGGGCAAAATTTTCCACACATTTTTGTGGTTGAATTGCCTCAAGCGACTACAGCGCTTTCTCTCTAGTTGTACGAGTAATAGCTCTGCGGTGATAGTAGATGGTACTCAGATGTTTACATTGTGTTTCATTATTATTTTTTAAATTTGAAGTGCTATTGTTTATTGCAATCTTGGAAATAAATATTAAGTTACTTTTCTTATTATGCTGTTTATAAATAGGGGGAAAATTGCGGTGGGCCTATTTACTAACTTATTTCTACTGTTTCCATAATATATTTGGCAAGATCGCTTAGTATCTCACTCCTAACAAGTTTTGCTGTATGAACCAAATGAAGATCAAGTAAAAGACATTTGTCGCGAGGTTTACTGCTCGGAGAACTTCTCGTATTATACAAGGTTATTTCTAATCAATTAGCGTCCTTTTAGGGGCTTATTCTGTCCATCACTTTTCTTCACTTCACATCACATTCTGTCACAACTTTTGTTTTGCGACTTTTGTCAAAACTCAAAATAAAAATTGTTGTTCTATAGAAAAATATCGTTCTCCTGCGACAAAATGTATGGAACAGCTGTTTTTTTTTTGAGTTCTGACAAAAGTCGCAGAACAAAAGTTGTTAGTTTTGATGTACAGAATAAGCCCCTAAAAGGATGCTTATTGATTAGAAATAACCCTGTATAGATGTTAATACCTAAAAAGTACCTACCTTTCTACTCCGGTAATTTTGTACAATTAGGTCTTTTACTTCATGTCTATGTACCTATCTGAATAGTTAATTTTTGGTTTAGGTAAGAAGTAGTAAAATAGAATCTCTATTTTTTGATGTTTATGTCAGGTATTTATGAATAAATAAATTATCTTATCTTATAATTAGTCCTTTACTTTCTTATTAGCACGTTTTGGACATGAATTTTTTTGCTTGTCATTTAAACAATAAGTAATGTAGATAAAGTGGGTCAAAGTTCGGGATATATGCTTGTGACGTTAAAAATGTTGCTAGGCGTCGTCAAGTGGAACTTTAACGGGCTATAATTTTTTGTTTAATTTGCAATAGAAAAAATACGTGTCAAATATTTTTTGATAGTGTATCTGACGAACTTGTTATATTTTACCATCTACCCTATTATGTGACGTGGTGGTGAATGGTATTGAAGTTACTATCTTTCAGGTTTTTCCACATGTACCTAATTAAAAAGGTTGAAGTAATAAAAACAAAATAATGTCCGTACTCGTACAATACTGAGGCGCAATTTCCCGATTAAATAGGCTTAGGTAAAAGTAATAAAAGCAATGCGAGTACATTTAATAGTAAGTAGAGTGTGTCATGGACAAAAAATGAGTAGTTTTTAGGGTTCCGTGCCCTGTGGGTAAAAATCGGGTGCTGCTTGCAGGTCGCCGGTCTGCTCGTGGCATTCACGCAATGCACCGACTTAATAACTTAGGCTAAGATTGAACTATGTTATAATACTCTTTGTGCAGTAAAATCAAAAAATTGTGTTTAGTTAACAAAGGGAACAGACCCTGGAGTCTGTGGTTACTACATTTTAGAATAAAAAAAAAGGGTAAAAACGGTACCCTATTACTAAGACCCCGTTGTTCGTCTGTCTGTGTCACCAGGCTGTATCTCATGAACCGTGATAGCTAGTTTGTACAGAAAATGTATTTCTGTTGCCGCTATAACAACAAATACTACAAAACAGATAAAAACTGATATTGTAAATAAGGTGGGCTCCCGTACAGCAAACCTGATCTTTTTGCCGTTTTTCGCTCGATATTAATAACAGGCAACCTGTAAACGATTGAAATGTTCACAGAATATTTAGTTGTAGAGTCACATAAAAATACATAATAAAGTTAAAATTAAATGTATTCAGGAGTGGTCGCAAGCGGTACAGAGCCCTACTAGCGCAAGTCCAACTCGCACTCGGCCGATTTTTTGAAAACTCCTGACTTTGTTGGTAGACGATCTGAAGAGTCATCAGAGCCCTAGTTCTCTATTGAAGGTAACGTGCTAAATTATGTTTTATTTCTCAACAACGAAATATGGGATGCACGCAGCAAGTATAGACTACCGAACTACGAGTAACAACTCTGTTCCCAGCTCCGAACATCTTCGCTCTGCTCCGTTTTGGTCGAACCTAGTCCTTCCACCACGATGTAATTATGTATTTATTTGAAATAAGTAGGTACCTATTAATATAATAGAACGTAACACTACGATCATGCACCATTCCTTTGATATGGTTATATCCTTACACTAGTACTACCGATATGCAAATACTAAGAATGTTGCAGCGACAAAAAAGAGGGCCTTTCGATTAGAATCATTCCTAAAACCTATAAGATACCTTCATAGTATTTCGAGAAGTCTTCATAACAGGGGTTTTCCCATCTATTGGTCCTCTCCTTAGTAAAATACTAAGTGGGTAGGATATAGATCACAGGTTCTCAACCATTTAGGCACACTTTTTAGAAACCTATTCAAAAAAATAAAGATTTTTTGGAACCACTGCTATTTTATTTGATAAGGTACACTTTTGTTTTATTGTCCATGAACCACACGTGTTTACTAATGTATTTCTTTAAAGTGTTGATATAAAACATAGTTTTGTTTTCCATGTATCTCGAAACTAGTATATCAATCAGTTACCATGTTATTAGCGTGTTTTTGTCAGTTTCAGACTATAAAGAACTCAAAAAAAAAAAATGGAACAACATTTTTTTTTTGTTTTGACAAAAGTTGTTAGTTTTGATGTACAGACTAAGCCCCTGAAAGGATGCTAATTGATTAGGAGTAACCCTGTATATTTTTCTCGTTTTTACTGCCAGCTTTTAGGATACATAAAAAGTAACGTATAATACTCTCTTATTTTTAAACTCTATTAATGCAAAAAATCAAGTTAATACGTATGTCCGTTGTTAAATGAAAGAATTACATACAAACCAATAAATCAACATATACACTTTCGAATTTATAAGAAACTAGCGACCCGTCCCGGCTTCGTACAGGTGTATTATACACATTAACCTTCATCTTAAATCACTTTATCTATTTAAAAAAAACGCATCAAAATCCCTTGCGTTGTTTTAAAGATATAAGCATACATAGCAACAGACAGACAGGGCAGCGACTTTGTTTTATACTATGTAATGATGGTGAAGAACATAAATGTCCAAAGGTTCTCTTTGCCAAAGTCACACAGGCCTAATTTGTATCTGGGTCTATTACTATAAAAGTCGCAAATACTCAAAAGGGACGTCAATGCTCACGTTGAGAATCTCTGAGGTAGAACTATCAATTGCATAAAGAGAACGGCATCATTTCTTAGTAATTGTATGAGATGGTTATCAAATTTCTAAATATAAAATCTATCGTTAGGAGGAAAATCCGGGATTTAAAATTTACAACATTTACCTTTACATAAACGATTAAAGAGTTTCCGGAACTTTGTAAATTAGTAATTTATTGTTATTGACACCAGAAATACAAATTACTATTAAATACAACATATTATTATGTTGAAAGTTACTAAATAAGTTGTAATTATACAAAATCCAGAATCAAACATAATTACATAATAGCTTATGGGTCTGGTTGGTACCTGTTCTAGTAATTAAACTGTGCTACTAGGCTACCAGCGCCCTCGGTGTACAGGACTACTATTTATAATGCGTAGCAATCTTTATCGCAAATTCAACATAATTTGCACGAAAGAAAAAAAACTACCATGTAATAGAACTTCTAGTATTTTGAATTTAGTGAAAATGACAATATTAAATTTAGGATACAATCAAATTTATTAATTTAAGTAACCGCAAGACACATATTCTTTAAGGTCGTGTACTCGTATGTGTTGAAGAATTTGTTGCGAAAAAACGTAGGCTACAAGGACCAACATTCACGTTTCAACAGAAGTACCTTAGAGGCGTTTGCGCACTAACGTAGGCACCATACCATAACTGTAATAGGAACGTTTGGGCAAAACATATTCTTTGTATAGAATAGTATAAGATTATGCCTACTGGAACGTTCCGTCACCGACCAGAGACGTCGCGTGCCATTTAATGATACCATTACAACACTACACTTATCAAATATGGCCGAATGACGCAGTGCTGGGAACGTAAAAGTATTAATGAATGAAACAAGTATTATATTTTAAAAAAAGCTTTAACTGGACAAGTACTAGCCAAGACGAATCAAATGTGCCGAAACTCGATAGGGTTGCGTCGTTTCATTACAGAGTTCCTATGACCACCTTCCAGCTCCATCATCAGACCCTGGTTACCGTTGAAAGACAAACTACTCGCCAAGACCATTCAAATAAACCCAAACTCGTTTGTGTCGTTTCATTGCTAAGTTCCTTTGGCCACTTTCCATCTCCATCTTTAGGTCAGCACCATGTCATCATAATATTGCATTGTCACGCGATTTACACATGTATGCAAAATTTCAGCTCAATCGGTAACCGGGAAGTGGATCAAATTTAATTTGCAATATTTGATTACAGACAGACAGACAACGGGACAGGTGAAACTAAATAAAAGCTTGTTTTTACAAGCTTTTACTGCAATAGAGCCGTACTCGTATTCACGTACAAATTGACACATAGCCGTGTCGCATGACACAGCCACCCTCTATTTTCCATGTTAAGGCCGCTGCATACGTGACGGGTTTTTTACGGACGGGACAGAACGGGAAATTTTAGAAATATCGTTTCATATAAAATGTACATGGAGCGCATATTTCACGGAGACACGAACGGGACGGGAACGTGGCACTGACGGGACGGGAAAAATATCGTCGCCAACGATGTTTAGCACGTCCCGCGCCGCGCGTGCCCCGTCCCGTCCGTGTTTCCGCTACGTATGCACAGTCACTCCGTTCGTTCTGGAGAGAAAAGTAGTGTTGGACGTTTGTAACTACTTCGTCATCTAGAGCAATAGCAACTAAATCCAATTTTTGAAATAAATAATCCATCTTTTCTTCTTCACAACACAACACAACACACAACACAAGTACAGTACAGTAAGAATAAGGGTGCTATTTATTGACTAAGTATTTTTCAATTATTTTATACCATTTTTTATAAATAAATCATATTTGTAATTTTAACATATTAATTAAATATTTTTTTCAGGTTTACTACATTTCTTAAATAGATTACTAATCACTATTTTTGTTACAGGTTTAATTATTTTTTATTAATTTAAACGGATTAATTAAAAATTTTGTTTCAGGTTCATTCATATTTTGTAAACATACCTAAGCCTAACTTTTCTAACCTGACCTAACCATAGTCGAACCCTGATACAGTTTGATGATTAATTACTAATTTTGTTTGTGATTTAATTTGAATTTTGAATAGTACCCTTAACTTATATGACTACGACAGAGCGGAAATACACTAAACATTTATTCAAAACAAGAATTTGAAGATGAACTTCCGCAAAGTAACGCCTGATTCAATAAACTATCTTCACAACAGTTAGATCCAAATCACTGTTTCGGTCCGTATGCATTAAAAACACGTTCCCGTCTCGAACGAGGCAGTCACGTCCCGTTCCCGTTCAGGCCCCGTCCGAGGTATTATCTCGTTACGTATGCAGCGGCCTTTATTCGGCTCTAGTCCGTGGCGCGATTTCCGGTTTTTGCCAATAGTGATTTCACCTCCCTTGTTAGAGGCCTTCAGGCGGTCTAAAAACTCTGACACCAGGGCTAGCCACCCGGCCTATACAAACTTACTTACTTACCTCCCTTGGGCCTTACTTAAATTAGAACCGCTAGCCCACTATGACATATGCGTAAATCGTCACGAGAGCGACTAAGAGCAAGAGCGAGTATTAAAAGTCTATGTTGGTGCAAACGGGATGCCTAGCATGAGGTCCTACAGGTCATTTTCTAACTTGAGCTTCTATACGACATAACTTAAGTCCTCTCTTTGCTCCCACCTAATGTATAGAATGCCTTGGTATTGTTTACGGTACCTTTATCGCTTATATCTAAAAATAAATTATCGAATAACCCGGGTGGCTAGACCTGGTGTCAGTTTTTAAGCCACCTGAGGGCTTCTGACATGGTTAAACGGTTAAGACAAACAGTTTCCACAATCTAATTTAATTTTACATGTCGTTCGAGCCACGACCGCGGGCAGAAAATAAATTAGTAAATTACGGCTGTGGTCACCCATCCAAATACTGACCGTGCCAAACGTTCCTTGCTAAAATCTAGTAAAACAACGCTACGAACGCTACATATAGGTACATGAATAATTATTTTTCGCAAAAATGGCAATGGCCCTTCCATCGTGTACAAAATTCGGATATTTCGCTCGAATTGCTTACATTATTGTTGGTTTTTTCAAAAACAGCTCAGCCGATTTCTGTAAAATTTAAATGGCATCACATCGGGAGTATACTCTTTCGACCTAAAAAAGAAATTTACGATTCGATTCACAATTGGTGAAATTATCGATGAACATACACAAAAAAATACATACACACGAACATAGAAGCTTGGTTGAAAATATACGAAAAACGTTTACGGTGACGTTTGTGACCGTAGCGAAATACTTGTCTGTGCTTGTTTGTGATGTAAAACCATTAGTTTTATGAAATTTCAGATCTAATATTCCTAAGGTAAGGTTTCCTATAAATAAACAGCCGTGGTCATGCAGGTATTATCATGCCATCAGTGAAGGCTTCTGATAACATCCTACGAAGGTTGTACGCCGAGAGTTCGTGACAGAGAATACTTTGTATCACATATACAACTGTGCTCTATGGGCTGCTGACATACACTATTCATGTAAATTTTACAAGCAATTGGAGAGTAGGTATTATTTTTGTTACAGTTTTAACGAAAGGTTAATTTTGAGGATGGAAACAAATGCAATTACATCTCATACTTATTATCGGTCCAACTAATTTGGCTATACGAATTTCATCATCATCATTTTCAGCCTATAGTCGCCCACTGTTGAGCATAGGCCTCTCTTCTTGTACGCCATTCACCTCGATTTTGTGCTAATCTCATCCAGGTTGGACCCGTGAATCTTACAAAGTCGTCGACCCAACGAGCTGGCGGACGCCCCACGCTTTGTTTGCAGTTACGCGGCCACCATTCTGTTAAGGTTATACGAATTTACACGTTCTTAAATGTAGTAGCCCAACGAGCTGTGGAGAGGGCTATGCTTGGAGTCTATCGAATCAGAAATGAGGAGACCCGTAGAAGAACCAAAGTAACCAATAAAGCATAGCGGATTGGCATTTTAAAATCGCAGTGGGCAGGGCACATAGCACGGAGTATTGACATGAAGACCACAGGAAGAATGTTTCCATTATTTTTAAATACATAATTAATATACGTATTTTTTAATTTCTTAATTTCTAAGTATTATACAACATAAATATAAAAAAATATAAATCATAAAAACTAGAGTGCCGCCGGCAACGGGGCAGGGCCCAAGCTACCGGTGGTTGGGGCTACAGAGAGAGGAACCTCCTGACAAAGCGCGCCGTGTCAAAGACGACTGCCTTCTGCATCTGACCCTTGATAACCGTCTAGCGAAAGCATATTAAGATGGTGGTCGAAACTCTTCGCTATTAAGTTGTTTACTGAAATGACTATCGGGACAATTACTATCGTCTAGTCCCCATCCTACATGGCGGTAACTTCGTGAGCAAGCCAAGGTATTTGCCGAGCTTGTCCGTCTCGGTCTTCACAAGGTTCTGGTCATGTGAGATGGGAACGTTGACGAGCACTGCCTGGTGCTGGGACTGGTCGACCATCACGATATCAGGCCTATTTGCGACAATAGTCCTGTCCGTGATGATAGAGCGGTCCCAGTAGAGCAACGCACGACCATTTCCGAGAACTGGCGCCGATGCGTACTTATAGTACACACCGATTATTTGTGGCACACACAGATTATATTGTAGTATCTACTAGTCTTAGTTAATAAAACTGTGACAAAAGTTATAAACCTATCCAACAGTTATGAAATGCAGATTTTAGATAGGTATTCCAAGGCTTCCATGGCTTTCCAAGGTTGCTCATAAAACATTCTAAACCGAGGTAGTACTAAAAGTTCTAGGTATTTTATTCTGACCTTTTTACCTTGACCAAGGGCGTGCTATAGATTTTTAAACTACATGTATGCGTTGGTTTTATACCATAAGTAGAGCCTCATTGCATTTATTGATTGAATGTTTATTTAGACGAAAAACATATTTTATGACTCATAATTATGACCAACTTATACCATGGAACTAACCAGAAATTAGAGGGAACACAATCGGACAAAAATCCATTATTTACACAAAATATATTTTTAGAGCAGATTTTTTTTCGAATTCTTGGTTGGCTCCGAATTAAAAGTTATTCATAATTATGGTCTGAATCACCCCCTTTCGGTATACTGCACTTTTTCTGAATAGCTCTGTATATGAAACAGTACTGGTTTGCTAACCTACTTTACAATGTTATGCAAATACTAGGTACATATTTACCTTGGAGACTACTCAAAGAGATATCTCGTAAGATATTTGCATTTCCAACAATCAACATTTCGTTTGAATTTTCTTTCAAGTGCATTTTCATAAATTAAATCATTTAGGACACGTTATAATATTAATTTACATCGTTTTTTTTAAACGGCGGACATATTCTAGGAAAAGGAACAACGCCAAAATCGAAAAAAGGCAGCTGTTCCTTTCATTTCGTCGAAAGGACCAAATATTTTATGGTTATTTCAAAAATCAATTTAGGGACATTTGATTTTAATCATAATGTATGTTGAGTAACGGTTTTCGTTCACTGAACTACCCCGTTTTATATTTGCGCTAAGACGAAAGGCAAGTTTGAATATTTAAAAATATTTTCACATAATAGTTTGTACTCAATATAAGTAATCTAAATATTAATATATTCAGCCATCACAAAGAGAATACACACATACGCACTTACACAAACACATACAGTCTTTCGCGTTTATTTAGTGGTGTGGATATCGCAGTGGCGCAATCAATAAAAACTATCGTATCAATATACCTTCAAACAACAAAATAATAGGGTCAGTACGAGTATCACAGTCAACGTAAAACTCGTTATTTGTTACAAATTTGAAGAAGCACAATATAAATAACTTTTTTTACACATAATACATTTGGCTGCCTCACCTGGTGGAAAACTAAGTTGTAGGTATGTAGATCTAAAATATACCTATTCAATCTTGGCTGAAAGATCTTCAGAAAAAAACGACTTACCATGACAAATCACTTGTAACCAATATTCAAATATGGCATTTTAATAACAAAATATTTTACTAGCAATAGAGTGAAAATAGCTCACCTGCCGCTGCCATTTTCAGTCAGTTTCAGCGTCCAACTACGTTCTAGACCAGAACACTATTGCCGCCTCCTTAACTTGGAAACCTAACAAATGCTGTAATTAGGTTAGACGTATTATCTCCATTTATAACCCAACAAATTTATGTCTACGGTCATTTTACTGATATCCGAACGAAACTGAATCTTATACAGTCAAGATACGGTCACTGATAACAGCGGACACGCAAAGCTAGATAGATAGTGCTGATGTCTATTTTATTGGTTGGTTAATAGTTTCAAATTAGGCTCGGATTTCGGTAAAGCCCTATTTATGAGGGGGTTTCTTGAATGATCTACACCTAGGACTTATTTAAAAAATATGGGCGTTTGTATCTTTCCTTAATGAGCTGTCAATCTTTTGGATTAAAAATTATAACCACTTAAGAGAATCGTGAATCGACCAGTGCTTTCCAGTGTTTTCACCTCAGAAGAATGACAAGTAGCTAATAGAAGCATTGCTAAATTTTACTCAAATAAAAACTACGTTACAGCTGTCTTATTCATATCTGGTTATACATCATACGCGAGAGTGAGTGGAACAAAATTCTATGGTTTTCTGTAGAACATCGAGAAAGTTCTCGGTACATTTTTGATTAAATTTACGTTCCGGGAGAAAACTCTTTTCACCTCTTAAATTGTCACGTTTATTTTTGTTGTCAATCGCTTGAGTAAGAAATATTCCTTCTATAATCTAAGGAAACATTACACGCTTGTACGTCTTATTTTTTTCAGGATAGTTTTTAGTTTACGTATACTTTTCAGTTTTCAGCCAAGTTTTAGCGTAAAAATATGATTTTTTAACTTCAGGAACGAGTTTCATTTCTAGTAGTTTGCAACCCCATCTGTATATTCTCTTTGTTTAACTCATTGCTTTGGATACTCTATGAAAACAGTGAAAACACACAATTCTCTATGAAAACATTTTATCGTCAAAGATTTTGCGTCAAGTTTGCGTCAAAGATAATGTGTGATTTCATTTTAATTATTTATTTGTATTAAATAATTACATTCTCTAGCGTTCTACATTACGTTTGCTATAAAAATATAGTATCTATTTTTCGCTTAAAAAATAAGATTTTTTATGAATTATGATAAAGGTAAACTTTAGGAATATTATTATTTAGCTAATGTGTTCGAATGTAAGTGCTCTATAATTTTTATTATAAGTGTACTCGCTCGCTGATTACATGTAGCAGTACGTACCTGATGTGTTTTATTTTACAGGAGCTGCATATAACAGGTTGGGCTCTAGATAAGCGTAGTTGCGATAGGCGATAGTTTGATAGTTGATAGTCAGTTTCAAGATTCAGTCACACCATTGCTCGCTGCATTATTGATAGTATTTTTTGTTATAAAAATCATGCAATAATTTTGAATCTTGGCGATACTATCGATGGTATCGAACAATGGTATGGATTGAATTCTCCTCTCGAGAACTTTTCGACCTCATTGAACATCAGTACTCCGAGCTATGTGCCCTGCCAACTTCCGCGTCAACTTGGTAATCCGCTGAGCTATGTCGGTAACTTTGGTTCTTCTACGGATCTCCTCATTCCTAATTCTAGCATAGCCTAGCATAGCCCTCTCCATAGCTTGTTAGGCTACTTGGAGCTTACTAATACATAGTGAGAGACCACGTTTCTGAGCCATAAGTTATTACTGCTAATACATACTGTATACATAAAACTTTCAACTTGAGGCACTGAGGTATGTTGGAAGAGAAGACGTTACGCAATTTTTTGAACGCTGCCCAGCCGAGGTGGGTTCGGCGACCGACCTTTCTTTCTTGAAGTTGGACCTACCTTACTGTCCTAGATAGACGTACGAGTCAACAACTTCAAGAGCCGAGTTCTCAACAAAGATTGGTGTGGGTAATATGAGAATTACACATGACTTTCGTCTTATCTATGTTCATCTTAAGAACCACCTGTTAAGAGACCCCTGTTGACGAGTACCTCCGTCGACTTTGCCATGACTACGATATAGTCGGCAAACCGAAGGTGAGTGATGTATCCGCCATTGATATTAATTGGATCGCCTTGGAGCACTATTCCTGTACTTGTACTAACATTTTGGACGGACATATACCCTGAAGGGTAGCAGTGGCCAAATTTTTGACCATTTTTGAACTATTGACACAGCGAAGAAGAAAAATAAAATTGGTATAGACAATCGTATAGGCCCAATAAATTTTTTGGCAGCTGTTATGTTAGCTACAAGCTGAGCACAACTTAATTCTCGCGCAGTTTTTGTGTGAGTGTCAGTCAGCATTGCGTTTTGCGTAGCTTGAAGCTAACTTCACAGCTAGTGGGTGATTCTGTATGAAAACAAGCGCGTAACGCGCTCTAACGTGCTCTTTGGTATTAAGAAATTCGTGTGATTAATATTTGTTTTTCAAATAACATAACTTACGGTTAATAATTCATTGAAACGTAATTTTACATTTATCAAACACTAGCGACCCGCCCCGGCTTTGCACAGGTGTATTATACATACAAACCTTCCTCTTAAATTACTCTAATTAGATTTTGATGCGGTTTCTTTTAATAGATATATTAAAAGAAACCGCATCAAAATCCGTTGGACAGCGGGAAGCGACTTTGTTTTATACTATGTAATGATAATGATTTCTGCAAACAAAATTCATGGAAATAAAAAATATGCTTACCGCGTTACGTTACGTTTTGTTGATAAAGAATTAGACCACTGCTAAGAAATTGATTCGGTCTAAACCGGTAGCCCATACGCGTAGCTTTTGCTACGATATTGCTACGTTTATGGGAAGTATTCGTAGCGGATTCCAAAATCGTAGCAAACGGTACGCGCAAGGGTTACTGCTACGACAAGTCATGTATACCATACCAATGACCTTGTGTATTTTGAGTGTTCTTTTTGACATGACGGATATTTTATAGGATATCGTCATTGTTATAATTAACTTTTACTTTGAGAGTAACTCAAGGCAAGGTAAGCGGAGCGTTGGTCGTCCGGCTGCAAGATGGGTCGACGATATAGCCGAAATCGCGGGTCGAACCTGGACACGATTGGCACAGGACCGAGGCACAGACGAGACAGGCTTATATCCAGCAGTGGGATAAAGAACTGTGGATGATGATGTGAGTAACTTGATAATCATAAAGAGAAGGTGTTAAAAAGTTACCAGTATCGATACTTCATCGCTTCTTGGTTCGTTTTGTACCGGTTCTTTACACATGTGGAAATAATATCTTCGTCGAATAAATACTTCCTGGTGGGAACATAATATAACTACACTTGTGACACAAATGATTACTAAAATATTTGGAATAGACAATTTTAAACTAGGGCAATTCAAGTTGGTCTAGCCTATAGGTAATTACTTTAGTTCAATATCTTTGTGATTCTGACATCTCGTAAAAGATAAAAGGCAAGTTATTAATATTTATAAGTTCTAATTAAAACATAAATTTGTAATAACTGTTGGTACGATTTCAATATAAAAGTTCGCAACGAAATATATGTTTTGGAGAAAGAATGTTAACATCTTTTTGAATAATACAAGTGTTGCTCAAGGTGTACAGAATGGCTAATTTAATAGTATTGCAGCTATCAAATGGGGGTGTAAGATAAGGAACAAAATTTGTACTAGATCTACTAGAGACAATATAGGTAACCATCATAAAAGGTCACAACGCTTTCAGAGGCTTGAAAGCTCTCACACCAGGTACGCGCCTGGCGTCGCCTGTCGCCTGTGGCCTGTGGCCTGTCGCCTATGCGTACTTACTATGTTATTATCATAAAGTTGTTTGCCCACTTTTGCACATATATCCTGTCATCATCATAATCATTATCAGCTGGAGGAAGTCCACTGCTGGACATAGGCCACCTCTATGGATTTCCAATAAGCCCGGTCGGCAGCGGCTTGAATCTAGCGAGTTCCTGCGGTCTAAATTGTATCGTCGGTCCAACTAGTCGGTGGACGTCCTACGCTGAGCTTGCCGATGCGTGGTCTCCATTCGAGAACTTTGCTGCCCTATCGGTTATCAGTTCTCAGAACTATGTGCCCTGCCCACTGCCATTTTTACTTACTAATCCGCTGGGCTATGTCGGTAACTTTGGTTCGCCTGTGAATCTCTTCATTCCTGATTCAATCTCGCAGCGAGACTCCAATACCATGTATACTTCATTAAGTGGTGGCATATTGCCAAGTGACACCTTTTATTTACGAGTATATGTTAAACTAAAATAAAATAACGTACATAAACAAAAAAGAAAAGAAAAATAATACTAAAACTTAAACTAAAAAACACAAAATAATATAAAACCTAGTCTAAAAGTCCCTCGGCATAGGGTAACGTGGCAGAGTGCTGGCAGCAAACTCAATTTCAGCACTCTGGTCCCGAGTCACCTCTACCAAACGCCTGGCTTTGTATAAAATATGAGCATCCAGCCTCCATGGACCTAACGTCTCAACTCCGAACGGCACAAAATGGATCATACATCCTTTCCAAGGAAATACTACAAAAACAATGTTAATCGTAGTATTTAGGTTGTTGATAAATAAACAATATAAGTATTGTTCTTATTCCAGTCTGCCAAGCCACTCTCCCGGCAGCGTACCACACCACGTGCGGCTCTGAAACCGGTATCTCTGGACCAGACCAACAGCTCTCCTGAAATTGATCAAGCATCCAAGAAACGAGAGAGTAGACGAGATCTGGGGACTGGCAGGACTATTCCTTTGGAAGGAATCTTCGCTTCAGAAACTAATTTGGTACCTACACTATGCACTTCATTTTCTTTCTTTTGAATGTATACCCCGTCGTTTTTCAATCGACTTCCAAGCAGTAAGGGGTTCTCTGTTCGTCTGTATGTATTTTTTGTAAATGTTCATCGATATTTTCGTCAATTAAGTATGAACAGATTTTTTTTCACGTCGGTGCTTGGCGGTTATTGATTATTTCCCTCAATAATTATTTTTCGCAAATAATACCTAAACCACCTTCCATCGTCTACAAAATTCGAATATTTTGCTCGAATTATTTACATTATTGTTGATTTTTCAAAAACGGCTCAGCTGATTTCTTTAAAATTTTAATTGGACCACCTCGGGAGTAAGTATACCCTTTCGAACTAAAAAAAAAAGATTTAAACTAACCTATCTCTATAGTACAGTCGCAATCTTTAAAATGTTACTACTCAACAAAGGGCACAGACCCTGGAGTATGTGGGTCAAAAATTTAAACATATAAAAAAAACATAGACCCTCCTCCTTTTTGGAAGTCGGTTAAAAAAGGAAAATTGCCGTCGCGCTATTTATCAGCCGATTTCGATGTAACTCGTATTTGGCGAGATGTTTAAGTACTTACCTCAATCCTGACAAGATTTGAGAATATAAACCAAATCTGCTTAGAGCAAGTCGAGATATAGGCCTATGAAGATTCATTTAAAGAGTTGTGCCGCGAGGTAATAGCAAGAGATATACATCACTTTGTCCCATTTTAAAATACGAAATTTAAAATGTGTTAGAAAAAGATGCACTTACACCCGAACTTACGTAATTTCGAAGGGTTTCACAAACTAGCATTGAGCTATCTCGGGTGTCCAAATTCAAAAAGGTAAAAAGTAGGAAGGTAAAATGATTAGAGATTTTAGCCTTCTTAATACTGGAACTAGAAAGTTCACACTTCCGAAAAAGACAAAAGACCAAGAACCAAAGAAGGATGCAGAGATTCGACCTGTCAAAACATTATTTTTTTTTTTGCAATCATGGAACAAAACATCTTTTCTAATAATGAAATGTGCTTCAAAAATATAGTGATTTTTTGCTGTTTTCATATCACTAGTTAAAATTAAAATTAGGCCACCACAAAAATTACAATGATTTTTTAATGTTTTACCATCTAAATCCCCTACCAATGCTTGTGTGGCCAAATATTTTAAAACTTCATTAAAAACGAACTTGTACATATCAGAGTAGTTTTAAAAGCGTCGTAAATTTACTCTGACGAACATAACATTTGGGAGAAAATGACTGTTTTCGTATACAATAGGTATTCGTATGAATGAGATGCCGACATCCTTCTTTTAACTATTTTGACGTTCCAACTGGTGATTTTGACGTATGTGACATTGCGTAATTTTTTTGTTCCACTCACTCTCGCGTATGCTGCAACCAGATATGAATAAGATAGCTGTAACGTAATTTTCATTTGAGTTACATTTAGCAATACTATTATTAATTGTCATTCTTCTAAGGTTCGGAAGATGAAAAGTTACCTACTTTGGATAGCTTAGTATGTAGTCGATTAGTGGATGGCGTACCTATATGTACCAAATTTTATATTAGATGTTCAAACCTGTGATCGAAGGTGTCGTCTGATAACTGTAACCAGTTATTTCCTCAAGTTGAGATCTCCTTAACAACCTACTAGTTTCTTTTATCACTTGTCCTTTTTATGACCATCAACAAAGTGTTATAGTACTGTATTCATTAACGTTACTCAATTGACGACAATCGACGATGCGGGAGGAAGGTCTAATAATTTTATATCTGTAACATGTATCATAACCATACTGTTTGATATAAACACTACCACTAATCTAATCATTTTGCATAATATGTGTGGATATTGAAATAACGTATTGATGCAATTAAGCTTTTAAGACATTAAACCCATTATTTACTTGAGTGGTTTACAAGTGGACCTATTTAAATTTTATCGAAATTAGCTGAGACATTTCTGAAAAATCCACGTAATGTAAAAAAACCGGCCAAGTGCGAGTCGGACTCGCGCACGAAGGGTTCCGTACCGTATGGGAGTCCCATTACTCTTGCAGTTATTAATAGCGAGCAAAAAACTCCTAAAAATTACCTTTGTTGTATGGGAGCCCCCCTTAAGTACTTATTTTATTCTGTTTTTAGTATTTGTTGTTATAGCGGTTACAGAAATACATCATCTGTGAAAATTTCAGCTGCCTAGCTAACGTGGTTCATGAGAAACAGCCCGGTGACACACAGACAGACGGACAGACAGACAGACGGACAAGAAGTCTTAGTAATATGGTCCCGTTTTTACTCTTTGGGTACGGAACCCTAAAAATGACTAAAGCCTCTGACACCAGGTCTTCCCGACCTTTTTTTTAGCCCAGGGAAAAGTCCTTTATGAATACCACCCCACGCCAGGGAAAGCAGGGTGGTTATGTGGGAATCCCACTTGAGGCGATGTACCCACTAAAAACCCGCACACTTCCGCTACAAGGCTTCTCGACCTACGAACTTACTTAGTAATTAAGACAGAGTTGTCACTTTTCACTTTCAGTCTGCAAGAAGTTCCCACAATGCAAGACCTGATGAGCCAGTACGTTTAGAGAAAATCCTTTCACCTGGTGACCAGTACGAATCAGGCCACTTCGGGGACATGAAGCCTATTAGCCCAAACAAACAGGACTGTAGGGCAAATTTTAAAGGATATATTCAAAAAGACTCTGCAAGAAATAGAAACATGGCTGCGTATGATCAAACGCCAAAATATAATTGCAAAAAAGCAGGACTGTGTAAGTAATGTTTTGTTTATTATGATCTCACCTTTTACATCATACGAGTAATTATACATATGTATTATTGTTTTTAGAAACTGTTAGACTTATCCAGTTGAAAAGAAAAATAGTGAAATGGAGATTTTTTTAAATCAGCCCAGTAATTTAAGACCCTAATCTATGAAAGACGAAAAAGTGAACAGATATCTTACCTGTAATATACAGACAGACAGAAAAGACGGTGTAATCTTTTTAAAAGAAAAACTACAGATTTTTAGGAAACTACAGAAACAGATTTGTATATGAAGAAGATTTTTAAAGTGTTAAATTGTTTATTTAAGTAGTATTTTTAGACTAGTTTAGATGATTTACTTTTAAGTAAACTTAATATTTTACATTATTAATCGTCATCATCATCTTCCTGCCCTTATCCCAAGGTAGGTAATTCTAGGTGGGGTCGGCACAGCGCGTTTCCTTTCGCCACCTCACTCTATCATACGCCATCTTACCATCAACTCCATTCATCTTGCATGTCGTCTTTCACACAATTCATCCACACTTTTTTGGTTTTCCCCTCCCACTTTTACCGCTTATATTGAGAGTTATTTTTGTAACATGACTATCCTCCCTGCCTATTACATATATGCCCATATACAGATAGTTTACATCATTAATATTAACCAATTAAATGTGCTTGTCGGATTTTATTTCAAATGATTAGTACTTCAAAATTAATTTTAAAGACTCATAAATGCAGTGTGCATGGGTAGGTATTAACTATTTCTTAAAAATTACAATAAAATTTATGAAACAAATTATGATTCAAGGATGATATTCAAAAGCTGCATAAAGCGGCATAGAACTGAAACTTTTAGGTTTATATCCTGTATATTTTTAGATTCCCCATCAAGCCACGATAGCGATGACCCACTATCTCGTCAAATTCGCGAAATCCACAACGATACGCGTAAGAGCGCTCGGAAAATACGGGACTCTAGGGCCAGACTGCTTGAAATACAGAAGGTAATGTGTGAATAAATAACCTACTATTTAATACTATTACTACCTATAAAGTAATGTAAGTTAAGCTGGAAGCTACCCTCGGTGTCTGAGTTAAAAGCCGCCAGAAAGCCTGACATGGCTAATAAACCGACTTCCAAAAGGAGCAGGTTCTATGTTTGTCTGTATTTTTTTTGTGTTTGTTTATCGATATTTTCGTCAGTTGTGAACCGAAGCAAAGAAAAAACATAGTTCAAAAGGGTGTACCCCCGAGGTGAAACTCCCGTAACGGGAGTACCCGATTTTGAAAAATCAACAAATATTGTACGAGTAATTGTCCTCACAAATGAACCACAGCCAAAGAAAAACGAAAATCACAACCATAAAAGGTAAAGCTATTCGAAATTCTCATGATTTAGAGGACTCTATATGTTGCTTTCAGAAAAATACTATAACAGAAGCAGATGTGAAAGAACTTGGAGAAAGAAGCGACCTTCTACTTCGAGAGATGGAAAGGTTCAACAAGCTCACTAAAAACATGCAGAAGCTTGTTGGGGCTGAGGCATTGTCTTACACGAAGAGACCCAAGGAGGTTCTGCGAAAGGAATATGTACCAGGTTCTACATACGGTGAGATCAAAACCAGTATTAGGGTTCCGTACCCAAAGGGAAAAACGGGACCCTATTACTAAGACTTCGATGTCCGTCTGTCCGTCTGTCTGTCTGTCTGTCACCGGGCTAAATCTCATGAAACATGATAGCTAGGTAGCTGAATTTTTTACAGATGATGTATTTCTGATGCCTCTATAACAACAAATGGGTTCTAAAAAGAAAATAAAATAAATAGTTAAGGGGGGCTCCCATACAACAAACCTGATTTTTTAGACGTTTTTCGCTCTATATTAATAATGGTAACAGATAGATGCTTGAAATTTTCACGGAATATTTAGTTTTATATTCACTTCAATAATCTATACCAATATAATAAAGAGGAAAGATTTGATTTTTTGTTTGTTTGCATTGAATAGGCTCCGAAACTATTGAAACGATTTGAAAAATACTTTCACTGTTGGGAAGCTACATAATCCCCGGGTGTCATAGGCTACATTATATTAAAAAAAATAGAGAGGCTGCTAGTAAATTATAAAATTAAAATAATATAAATATTTAAGGGGGGATCCCATACAGTACGGAACCCTCCGTGCGCGAGTCCGACTCGTACTTACCGATTATCTTTAAGTTAGTGGATTCGGAATGCCCTCTCTCTTTCATTGTTTTCTGACAACTACAATTTGGATATCTTCAAGTCAAGAGTATATGTATCTTTTAGGTCTACACACTCCCTATATTTGGCTACAACTTCGCTTTCCATCAGGCAAATTGGTAGCTATATGTAGTCATATTTTACATTGATATAACACACAAATGTTAACAACCCAGACTACATTATCGGCTATAACATCGCTTCCTATAAGGCAAGTTGGTGGCCAAACGTACCCCTATTTTATAATGTAAAGAAAATACAAGTTCATATTTAATCTGTACACCAACAGAGCCGCCTGTGCACCACGAGATGAAAATGAACCACCCGACCGTGGTTCTCGCTGCCGGGAGACAACCCCCCGAGCTAGTCATATCCGACCAGCCCACCAGGAGCAAATCCGTACGTCATCAGTCAAAATGTTCCGGATAATATCGTGCTAAACAAGGACAAACATTCAAAATCAGTCTTCAAATTAAAAAAAAAAAAAATCAACATATGTACATCTAAAAATTAGAATCGTCTCCGTGGGTTAGGTAAGGGAAGCTTGCTCTACAAACTATTCTTCATTAATTTACATTAAAAATCCGATGAAATACATTAAAAAAAAAGAAATCGAATGCCCATCTAGAATATAATTAGTAATCGAATAAAATTCATACCAAAACATTTGAACAAAATATAAAAGTAGTAGATATTCGAGTAGGTAGTCGAATTAGTAAACGTAATAAACAACTTGTGCCAAGCATGACCCGATTTTAAGTACCACGGAGGGTTTTTTACTTTAACACAGTACTAACAGAAAACCAATACTTTTTATACCCAATTACTGTAACTCATTATAAGTACATGTACCTACAATTGTACTTGTCAAAATAGTAGGTAAATAAACAGGTTTGAATAAAGTTGAGTTTTCTTTTGAAGGAGATCGACCTGACGAGAAAGTTGAGCGAGAGTTACGATATGCAGGAGAAGTTGGTGGCTGATAACGCTGACTTGGAGGTCAAGAGGTGATTTTTTTACACATTTTTAAGCGTCAATTAGTAAATTATAGTCTGAATCACACTTGATAGAGTCTGTAAACACGAGGTGAGTGGTTCAGTACACAATACTCAATCATTTATTAAAGATAAAGATTCATTTATTTGCCAAACATGAGTACACTATTATAGGTCTTATTTACGTGAGGGTTTGCAAAAAGTGCATATTGCAACATAATTATATAATATTCACATGCTGTTCTTTAACATGTTTTGTAGAGGTATAGTTATACATAATTCATTAAAAAAATCATCTTATAGGGTTTGTAATAGCATTTGGATAGTAAGATAATTGTTGGTTGTTTATGGATTAGTTTTCTTTTTCGGTATCTTTATTATTTGGCAATTGTTTGAATATTTTTATAGCCATAGAATTTGGGCTAGAACTGTCTGTGCATTGCTAAGTTATACTTCGGTTCTACGAATTTATGTCTGTATAGCGATCTGATTTCGTGCGTTTTATCAGACGCTTGGTTCCGTAGTAGCAATATATTTATATTTCAGCGACGCAAGGAGAGGGGATTAGCGCAGCTTGTAGCTAACTTCATAGATGCCATTAAGTTTGATTCGGCCAATAAATGAGGTATATAGGGAAGGGTAAAGTATAGACCCCTATAGTAAATAAGTCGAATAAGGGTAGGCAGAAATGATGATTTAGGTAATGAGAAGGGGGTGCAGGGGTAAGCGGAAACTGATCTAGTTTCACGTGGATGAGAGAAAAGAGGACGGCGAGAGGTCAAGGTCAGAGTGAATAGGAATTTTCTAAGTCTGCGTGCTTCATCTTCGACCACAACGTCGCTTACCATCAGGCAAGTTGGTGGTCAAGCGCGAACTTATACGCGTTTAAAAAAGGTCTCCGAAATCCACAATTTAGCGTGTCATTCGAGCCACGACAGCACTCAGTTGCAAATACTACCCGCGGCTACTCATCTGATTAATCATTCCGCGAGAAATAAGGTCTTGGGTAAAACGCATCTCACGATATTTCATCAGGGTGAGGGACCTGGAAGAAAAAGTAAAAAAAAACATCACGCAATTAGTGAACGTCCCTTTACCCTCAATTTCACGGAAATTTCCATTTATTTTACCTCGATCATATTTTTCTAATTCTTTTACTTGGAATTGATAGGCGAAAAAACCATCGACTCGAAAAAATATTATTTTGTGTGTGAATCTAGAGCACTCTAGAGGCCCAGACTCTAACAAAACAGGTCTGTGCGGAGTGGAGCGGAGATGCGTATGTAGTCTGTGACCTAACAGTTTAAGTACCATAAATTGTTTATTTAACAAAAGTTGTTAGTTTTCATGTACAGAATAAGCCCCTAAAAAGATGCTAATTGATTAGAAATAACCCTGTATATACGATAAGATGTAGTGATACACCAATTCGAGCGAAATATTGAACTGTTCGAATTTTGTTCGTAGATTACAATGACTGAAGTCGGTAGTCCTATTTTTGACGTGAAATAATGGCATGATAATTTCAATAGTCCTAAAAACCGTCACCAGTTAGCGCTGCTGTAAATGTAGACCTGTAGAATACATATTGAAAGAGTAATTGGTTTGGGTAAAACATACAAAATCCTCAAAGGAACTCTTAGTTCTAATTTAGTTCCTTTAGCTAGCAGAATTATATTTGTTTGTTGTATGCTTGTCTTCGTGAAAATATAATGGAAGAAAAATAATGTATCAGTAAATAAAATTGCCAACAATCTTCGTTTTAATATTTATTTAATCAGTAATAATTAACTTACTAGATTATCATAGTTACATACTACATTATAATAAAACAAATTATGAAAAACCTACCAGCCTTCATAAACTACTATAAAGAATAAAATTTGCTCGATAAAAGCAGTTTTCGTTAGTATTTGACACAACTAAAGCTCTCAAAAAAATTTCTTTCATCATATTAAAACCTTTTCGATGAACTGCTGCATACATGGTCATGCCTTCCTGCTCTTTATAAACTTGAAGAAAGTACTGATTTATATGAATTATATCAATTTGTGGCACTACAGTCGACTCCTGCACGCTGCCAAACGATTCAACAGGGGGCCATGCTATGCCCTCAATCTCATTTTCCTCTTGGATGTTATCAATTTTCGTAAAGTTATTATTTCGATCATATGCCGCCAATCTGAAAATATAATTTATAGAGGTAAATACATTAAATAATATGAAACTTTACAACGAGAATTGTAAATTCAAAATGCAAATACATTGTATTTAGATTAGTAGTGAGCTAGGGATTGTTGTTGTTGCCAAATAGGTACGTACCTTGCGATTAGTGCTTCCTTCTTGCCAACGCATTTCGCATTTCTATTCTTGAGTTCATTTTTAACTCATTTACAGTCCAGCTACCGTATTTATCAACCATTTTCAATTTTTTAAGTGCTATTTTAATTACTTCTCACAAAATCCTCCTACAACACGTTTGAATATACCACGTTTGACAGATTTGACAGGTCTCCATCTACAACAGCGCCACCAAGCGGGAGAAATCGCGAGATTTCTCGCCATTATTTTATTTCACTGTTTGAAACCTATTCATGTTTTAACCTGTGTATTAGAGCCTATTCTGTGGTTTTAACCCAGAAACAAATCTTTTTATTGATTTATACATTACATAATCTCATTAGAAAAGTTTTTTATTTATTTTTGACATAAAGAGTTCGAAAATAGATCGTCAACTCGCCATGGAATCCATTTACGACATCTGTCACTGTCAAAACCGCGACCATCCAAACAAAATAAAAATAATGGTTTATTAAATCGCAACGTTTTGAAATCTGCAAAAATGGTTACACACAGGTACGTTTTCAGATATATATTGTACAAAGAGTTGATGACGAAAGATCAGAACTTGGAGACTTGTCGAGCGCAGGTGAAACGACTTCAAGGGGAACTGAAGATGATGAGCAAAGAGAACAGCCTCCTTCAAGAGAAGTTGAGTAGAAATAATCCACAGGTATGGAGATGGGTTTGGTTTTGGTTTTGATTTCGTAATTTTATCATCATCCACGTCCACAGACTTCTTTATCCCACAGCTGGGTATAGGCCTCTCTCTTACTGTGCATCTAGTTCGATCCTGTGCCAATCGTGTCCAAGTTTGACCCGCGATTTAGACTATATCGTCGACCTATCTTGCAGCCAGACGACCAATGTAATTACAATCTTCTAGCAAACTGACGAATCTCCTGATGGTAATAGGTCACCGTTCCTTTACTTTAATATAACAAAAACCTATTTGGATTGCAATAGTTATTGCTATTTTTCCAGCAACATCTCCATAAGTTCTAATTATTCTAAAACTTTGATCAGTCTTATTCAAGCGTTTACGCAGTGGATATCTGGACTAAGATCGTATGTAAGTTCGTAAAGGCTAGCTTTGGTTTCGGAGTTTCTAAGTCGCCCGAAGGCCTAAGGTGGGGAAAGATAATTGTTATTTGAAATGATAAATATTTCCTACAAATTATTTATATTTCTTTACAATTATTGTTCAGAGATGAATTCCCATTCAAGTCTGATCAACTGTTATTGTATTTGTTACGAGTACGTATTGTACCTATTTATGATCATGAACTTTTTGGCAACTTAGAATTCAAGGGACCAAACATTTTAACTGCAAGACACTTTTTTTAATTCCGTATAGGTTTGCGTTTGACTACATACTGCCTGATGTTGAGCAGATATTATTATGCGGTCTAGGGTGTAGCACGCTTACCTAGAAGATACCCATTTACTCGGGATTTGAAGACACCCACGTCGTACTTTAGCGGGAAGACAGACCCAGACAAAGCGTTCCAAATTCTGGCTGTTCGTATCAGGAATGAGGATTCGAAACGCTTGGTTCTAACGCGTAGATGAGATTGTAGAGTTCTTTGCAATTTCAGTTGCAAGTATTACCCAATGATTTTTTATTCATATTAAGAGTACAAAAATGAGCCTGTAGATAAAATCAATGATATAATTAAATTGCCTCTAATTTGAAAATTTATTTTGCAACAGGGAGATGCAGCTTCGTTGAACGATGCTCAAAACGCAACACAAACAATACATTCCGAAACACAAGACCAGGTCAGTTTCTAATTATTATTTAAAATTTATTGTGTAATTTGTATGAAAGTAGAAGAAGAAAAAAAGAACGAAAAAGTTAATCAGTGAAGAACACAACAGGTATACAGCATTTGAATTAACTCTGGATCCTAAATGGTCACTGAATGGTCCGATTGCGGAAATTGTATTGCTTTTTGTCATTAATAAGTACTATACGCTAACGATCTTTCATACGTATGAAAAATAAATGCAATGTTACGTATGAATCGTAGTTGCCCCAAATTAGTGGCTATTGCACAACTACGTTACGATGTAAAGTCCAGTCTTTATGTAGGTGTTTCTTTACAAATGCAAGTGAACCTAAAAGGCTAAATTTTGATTATTACGTGGAGGGAGTCATCGTCGTTGAACACACGTAAGTGCGTCGTACACGTGGACTCGTAAAATACGTGCTGTTCAACAGCGTGTCTATTATAGTATAGCCCCATCTGAACAGGCTCGGTCAAATCCAACTTCTTGGCGACTGTGATGTTAGCTATACAAGCTACGAAAATAATCAGCCAAGTGCGAGTCGAACTCGCGCACGAAGGGTTCCGTACTGTACGGGAAATATTAAATATTTATTTTATTTTGATTTCATATATAATTATCGTGGTAAACTTAATATTCTGTGAATATTTCAAGCGTCTACCTGTTACCGTTATTAATTTCGAGCGAAAAACGGCTAAAAATTCAGATTTGTTGTTTAGGAGCCCTCCTCACATATTAATTTTGTTTTGTTTTTAGTTATAGCGGCAACAGAAATACAGCATCTGTGAAAATTTCAACTTTCTAGCTATCACGGTTCATGAGTTACAACCTGGTGACAGACAGACAGACAGATAGACGGACAGCGCAGTCTTAGTAACAGGGTCCCGTTTTTACCTTTTGAGTACGGAACCCTAAAAACCAATCCTCGCGCAGCAGTTAAGTGAGCGTCAGTCAGGATTGGGGTTTGCGCAGCCTGTGGCCAACACAGCCGGCAAGAAACTTGATTCGGGCTATAGTAAATGTCAAGCGCGGATTTAGAAAATTTACATGCTAATTTCATAACGTTGCACGCGTACGAAACAAATAGATTATTTATCAAGATGACGTTATTAAATAACCTTAATATATTTTATCATTGAAGTACTAGTTATTTTAATTTATTTTATAAATAATCGGCCAAGTGCGAGTCAGACTCTCGCACGAAGGGTATCGTATGGGAGCCCCATTCCTCTTGCCGTTATTAATAGCGAGCAAAAAAACTCTTAATTAAAAAAAACTCTTAATTAGTCTATTGGGCAAAGCCAATTGTCAAAGCTGAAGAGAGAAGATGGAAGTATAGCGTCGACCAAGGCAGAGGTATTGGAGGAGATCGAAAGGTTCTATGGACAGCTATACGCTTCGGTCGCTAAGCCTGTTAGCAGCGCGGCCAAAGATCCAAGAGCCAAGCTGACCCGACACTTCACCGAAGATATCCCGGACATCAGCCTGTACGAGATTAGAATGGCCCTGAATCAGCTTAAGAACAACAAGGCGCCGGGTGATGACGGTATCACATCAGAGCTTCTGAGAGCGGGTGGAACACCGGTACTAAAAGTCCTCCAGAAGCTTTTCAACACCGTCGTCCTCGAGGGCATCACGCCAGAAGCATGGAACAGAAGCGTGGTCGTGTTGTTTTTCAAGAAAGGTGACAACACCTAATTGAAGAACTACAGACCCATCTCGCTTCTGAGCCATGTTTATAAGCTGTTTTCAAGGGTCATTACGAACCGTCTCGAGCGCAGGCTTGATGACTTCCAGCCTTCCGAACAAGCCGGTTTCCGAAAGGACTTTAGCACCATGGACCACATTCATACGCTGCGGCAGGTTATACAGAAGACCGAAGAGTATAACTTGCCTCTTTGCTTAGCGTTTGTGGACTATGAGAAAGCCTTTGATTCGCTCGAGACTTGGGCTGTGCTCGAGTCTCTCCAACGATGCCGTATTGACTATCGGTACATCGAAGTGTTGAAGTGCTTGTATAATAATGCCACTATGTCGGTCCGAGTACAGGAAGAGAGCTCCAATGCGATCCCTTTAAAAAGAGGCGTAAGACAGGGAGACGTAATTTCTCCGAAACTGTTTACGGCTACTTTGGAGAACGCCTTCAAGCTCCTGGAATGGAAAGGATTCGGCATCAATGGCAATGGCGAATACCTTACTCACCTTCGGTTTGCCGACGATATAGTAGTCATGGCAAAATCGATGGAAGAGCTCAGCACGATGCTCGAAAGCCTCAATCGGGTTTCTCAACAGGTGGGTCTTAAGATGAACATGGACAAGACGAAAGTCATGTGTAATTCCCATGTTGTACCCACCCCGATCTCTGTTGGGAACTCGGTTCTTGAAGTCGTTGACTCGTACGTCTACCTAGGACAAGTAGTCCAGTTAGGTAGGTCCGACTTCAAGAAAGAGGCCAATCGCCGAATCCAACTCGGCTGGGCAGCGTTCGGAAAATTGCGTAACGTCTTCTCGTCCGACATACCTCAGTGCCTCAAGTCGAAAGTTTTCGACCAGTGTGTGTTGCCATTGATGACTTATGGCACAGAAACGTGGTCTCTCACTATGGGCCTTATTAGTAAGCTCCAAGTAGCCCAACGAGCTATGGAGAGGGCTATGCTCGGAGTCTCTCTGCGAGATCGAATCAGAAATGAGGAGATCCGTAGAAGAACCAAAGTTACCGACATAGCCCAACGGATTGGCAAGTTGAAATGGCAATGGGCAGGGCACATAGCGCGGAGGACTGATGACCGATGGGGTCGGAAAGTTCTCGAGTGGAGACCACGTATCGGCAAGCGCAGCGTAGGACGTCTACCCACAAGGTGGACGGATGACCTCATTAAGACCGCAGGATCACGCTGGATGCAAGCCGCTTCCAACCGGTCTTATTGGAGATTGGGAGGCCTATGTCCAGCAGTAGACTTCTTATGGCTGATGGATGGATGGATGAAAAAACTCATAAAAATCACGTTTGTTGTATGGGAGCCCCCTTAAATATTTGTTTTATTTTGTTTTTAGTATTTGTTGTTATAGCGGCAACAGAAATGCATCATCTGTAAAAATTTCAGCTGCCTAGCTATCATGGTTCATGAGATACAGCCCGGTGACAGACATACAGATGGACAGACGGACATCGAAGTCTTAGTAATAGGGTCCCGTTTTTACCCATTGGGTACGGAACCCTAAAAACGATAATTTAATGTCTGATAGTGGCGTTAGCTTAACATTCTTTTAAAAACAAATGAAGCCGTCAAGCCTCGTTCACAAAAGATATTATGTTTACAACTTTTTATTTTTCCTCCTTTCCAGGACACAAAGCACTTTGACGCCACAAAAGCCAAGGATCTCGTTGAGAAGCTCGCAAACTACAAGAGTTCTACGTTTGAAATAGTGAGCAAGCTTTATCAGTATTTTTAAGTGGGAGCGAGTGGCTTTTAGAAGCAGGAAACAAGTTTTAACTTTAACTCGATAAAGATAAGTAGAGCTATGTATGTGGGTGACGGGCGCTTCGAATGGAACCTTTGAGAATCTTTACGCAAGCAGTTTTTGCGGATATGCAGGATATTACTATAAAATGTTTACTTCATCCATCCATCAGTCACAGGACGTCCCGTGCTGGATATAGGCCTCCCCTATGGATCTCTTATAAGACCAGTTTGTAGCGGCTTGTATCCAGCGCAACCCTGCGGTGTTCATGAGGTCATCTGTCCAACATGTGAGAGGACGCTCTACGCTGCGCTTGCCAATACGTAAAACACACAAAAATACAAGATTTAGGCCCTTCGCACACGAGACGTAGGCGTAATCTTATCGTTACGACGCAACGCGTACGAGACCAGTTATAGTGTTCCACACACGAATCGACGCGTAGGCGTATCATTTCGTAAGAGCTCAGTTGAAATCATGGCTTAATATTGACGTTTTATAAAATCAGTCTATTTTAGACGATATTTCTGCCTAAGTTTTATCTGTTACATTTCTCCATGAATATTTACTCAATAAATGATAATACCTGTATGGACAAGGGAACGATTCAACTATTTTCACGAATTCAATCACTATATCACACATTGAAATTTGAAGTCGTAAGAATTTACAAAACTTAAAAATCAGTCCATTTTTTAAAGAAATTATCAACAGTTACTTTCTTACGCCTGTTTTTTTACGCCAGTACTGTGATGGTACAACCTCAGTCGTGCTAGGCGTGATCGTCTTTTCTTAATTTATGTATGTGTGTATCGACAAGGTTTCTAATAGCCTCAGGAGTCTTGACGTGGTGGAGAGTATGAGTATTGCGCATCAACAAACTCGCGAATTTTGTGCATAATTACATCAGTACATTGGACCGAATGAACTGGAGGAATCACCTAGCCATTCTACCTAGGCTTACTTTGTTTATGACAGTTCCCTTGGCTCTTAAGGAGTTTAACCAAACGCTGACCTTTATGTAGGACTGTATGACTTTGTTCTAATTTGATGCTAGTGCGTTATTCATTTAAGTACAGGTCTGTCATAGTAAGTGCTAGGAGCGTGGTTTGGTGCAGTTGACTCCAGTGTGGACCATTTGTGTCCACCCGTCAGAAACCAGACCGGATCGGCCGTCGTGAGGGAATTCCTAAGGCTGGACTTACAGCTCGATTTACATCGATTATAGGGGGGCAACCGTCCGTTATTTACCCTAACGCTGCGAAGCGTATATAATTATTTCTGATTTCGTCGACAACGCTCTCAATAGCGTTCTTCCCCCGGGGTAGGTACCATTTGTTATATTCAATTTCGAACAGAATTGTATGATTAGTTTGGCCAAACTAAGAAGCAATGGATCGGTTGGAGAGGACATTTGTGTTAACGAAGCCCAGGCCTGCCGCTTCCCGCCACGGTCATGTACTGATTCTATCAATAAAGTTAGTAATTGAAATTACTAAACTGTTGTTTCTTAACTTGCTGCACACATACTCATCGCGCCAACACTACAAGCCCTTAAGCACCTACATGTATATATGTATACATATCCTACACCCTAAGCGTCCCTATGTACTTAGTGCTGATTGTTTATACTTAACCACTTACGTTGTATACTCTCGAAGATCCCATGTCCAGGCTGCACTCGGATTCTGCTTTCTATATCTAATAAACTATCTAAATTCGGATCGAATGATAATAAGAGTTTCTCTACATGCGCTAACCTCTTATCTACTCATTAGTATTTAAAGTTAAAGCTAGTGATAACTAATGGTGATCATCTATCTATGTTTACTTAAGGTCGAACTTCGTGTTAGGATTAATTTCATGAATCAAATTTCCTGTCCTCCAAATGTATTTACTGATATGTTCGATTATCTATTATCAGGTATCGAGTGAATAAGTTACATAGAGATCAGCAGAGACGACATGCCTAAACTCCTATATTTAATTCTATTGGAATCCAATGTAACTAGACAAAGTCACTTAGGCCGTCTGGCATCTGTTATCTCTGTTGCTCCCTTGTTAATTAGGCAAAGGTCTTAAAACTAAATGAATGAAACCAAGCACTTAGTAGATCAAATCATTTAATTTTGTGATCTACATAAAATCTTCATGACGAATAATACATATAACCTCTTCGGTAGAATTGGGTCGATTTTATTGTATTAAATTTTTAATCGACCAGCATTTTCAGTTGCTACGGCATCAAATTCATGAGGAAAACGAAATGCCCGAAATAAAAAACCTCATAGCCGGCCTACAATGGACTTAAATTACTTAAGACTAGAACATAATACATATTTATACATTTTATAATCCAAATATAATTCCACGCTTTAGTATAGGTAAACTCTTCTATCCTCCGTAGATTAATGAAGCCTTTCAGCCTCCCCATTACGTACAAAAGTGTTCATAAGTCGCTATAGTTTATATACTAAGCGGGAACACAAACTTATATTCACGTTCGTATTACATATTAGTACATCATCTCATTACCATTTTATGGCCCGGAGTTAAATTTCAGTGCAGATACAATTCACACGTTGTCCAGGTAAAATATTAGCATGGCTATGGCACATCTCTATTTTCAGTTGTAAAAAAGCTAAAGTGGAGTCCTTTGCTTATATACGACAATAAATCAATAAACGGGATTCGAACCCATTGTTATTTCCAACCATATTTTCACATACAAATCTTAAGCTAAATTCACGGAATTGTCGAGTCCACTATCTTTATACAGTGAAGATTAATAAAACAGGATTCGAACCTGTTTGAGGTACGACGTACATTTGCGTATCTATATCGCTATACCTTAGTGAATATAGGCACTATCCCTTTGTTCTAAGACCCACATCGATAAAATAATTTGTATTTATGGTATCAATTCACTGCGATCACTTGACATACTCCCCATAAGATCGTTAATAAGATATTGTGAATGACCTTTCGAATACAACGAAATTTACACAATTTCGTGAGATAATATCTTTGATATCTGTGTAATGAAAATATTTAGGACAGTTAGAGTACATTACCAATCTCCCGCAGCGTTACCCCATTCTAACACCATCACTGACTTTATATTAACAACATATTCTAACTCACTGACTCTATTTAAAATTAACTGAGCTTGCAAAGCCCGTAAAACTTAATTAGAACTCCTGAAGAGTTGCGCGGCTGCTCGACGAGTGATGTCCTGTCATCTTTTCAAGATATCAGGTCGGGTCGCAGCACCAAAGGCCCCGCCCCATCTGAAACTCAAACAACCACGAAAGTATGTCTTCATTGGTGAATCCCTAATACAAAAAAACCAGGACTCGCCCCCGTCATACCAGGAAATGGTCAACTATGGTTCTTTCCATATTTTTTTGTTTAAAATTTATGGTTTCCAGCATGCCTCTCAGCATGCGGATGAACTTTGAAGATTTACGAGGATTCTAAATTCCCTATTCCCTTTGTTTATCTCGAGAGCGTTTTTAAGAACTTAGTTTTCGTTTCGTCACGTGAAAGTAATTTAAGTTGATTCATGTTTTGTTTTATGACTTTACTGCACTTGGTCAATTTATCTTTATTTTATGAATAGAGACCCTTTTTTTCTTACAGTTTTTATTTTAAGATACATATTTCAACTGTCGCCTTTATACGACTGTGGGAACAAAAAAATCTAGCATGCGATGACCATCTCACACGCCCCCAAATAGATTTTGAAAATTCGATGTCTAACCAATTAATCCGGCAATCGTGGTTTTTCAAATCTATTTCATCGTTATCTATCCAACCGATGTAATCTGCCGATAGTTTTCCGTAAAGTTTCATTTATTTTCCCTTCTAATTATTTTTCGGACGTAATCAGCGGCAATCGGCGTCACCTATCATTTTCTTATTTACCTCCCGTGAGTCTAATACGAGTCACATTGACCCATTCCGTTTCTCAGTATAAGTAAATGGACTACAAGACGGTGTCGCTTCCTGTTTTATAACGCCCAATCTATCTAGCTCGTCTAATTTCTCCTTCACTCGTTCCCTATTTCCTATGAGTATCGGATAGCGTCGTTTTACAAACGGGTTTTCATCTATTAGTTTTGTAACGTGCACGTATTTATCTGTCAACCCTAACTTGTTGGTAACACCTAAGAATGTTTTTCTAATACAGGCAATAACAGGCTCTTTCGTTCATCGTCTAGATCGATATTATGTAATTTTCCTTTCCAATTGAGTTTGAAGTTTTATTTAATGTTTCGAATTGGAATGGTTTGCCCGTAGTGTATAAGTATTTAAAGTAAAAGTACTTGTTGCGCCCCCTAACCTTTCGATCTCACAATCTGAATTTATCCTAACGCTTGTTTTAACTCCCGAATGTTCTATTGACAATGTTCTTTCACTACCACAATCTACCACACCTCTCACTCGTCCTAGCTAATCATAAAATCCTAACATTAATGAGTTATGTAGTCTACACATAATTTGTACAGGTGCTTCAACTACTGTACAACCTAGCCTGAGTTCTATCAACACCATCCGATTTATACTCTCACTCCCCGAACAAAATGTTCCTTGCACTACAACTGAGTAAGCGATCTCAGGTGAACTTCCCCTTTCCTCTCGAATAGAGTTATAAAATTCCATAGTGATACCGCTAGTCTGGCTTCCAGTAAAAATAATCGCATTCATCCGTTCGCCATACATCCATATACATACACTCACTTCTGGAAACCTAGGCAATGAGTAATCATCATTCATCTCATCTCTCTTGCCTCCGTACGCCCCCGAGTTCCGTCGCCCCCAACATCACACATATCTAGACTATCTGGACCCGCTTGTGTGGGGGACATCAGTTTTTTTGGTTGTCCTCTCCTACAAGCTTTGTCGGAGTAGTCGCCTCCGTTCCCTTGACGAAAGTTATGGCTGGCCTTCTTGTGCTAGGTCTATCTCTCCCTTCCGTATGTGGCGCTGACTTATTATAATTCGATCTATAACCCGCACGACCTCGCTGATAGCATCTACCCCTGAATAAACTACGATTATTACTCCACGCCCTTGCTGTCACAGTAGCTGTAACCGGTCACCTAACGTGCCTAACTTGTCGATTATTCCTATTGGAGTTATTTATATTAATGACCTGGTGTCTTATAACAATATTCTGTTCTAATCCCCTAAGGAAGTTTGCGCCATTTATAATTATTGGTTCTTCTGTCTTTATAACCCATAACTGTTGTATAGCTACAGAATAATGTCGCATAATTGGATTTATGAGGTCCCTCTCGCTGAAGGCAATAGTCAACGACTGCATTGACTCTACTTTTTGGGCAAAGTGTTCGGACATGGTTAGGCCCGATTCACTGGAATATACACCCCTGATTAATTTACTTGTACCTCATCGACTCTTGAATTTGTTCGGTCCAGTAGAGCCTAAAATCAGCTTCAAAATCGGCAAAAGTACCCCAATCTTTCGAATATAATTCCATAACCTGGCGTACATGACCCGTGACACACTCCAAAGCTATATCGACCCCTCTATCATGCGCGTTTAGTGCTTTAATGTATTTCTTTAGTCTTTTTAAGAATGTGATCGGGTTAACCTGTGATTTCCCGTCAAAAATAGGCTTGCTCACTGTAGGTTGGACTACATAAACATTCTGAACAGTCGAAGATGCCGTGCTAGCTTCCTCGGTCGAAAAGCTAGTAATTTCTTGTGTTCTAGTGCCGCCTCTAACCTCACCCGTCCCTTTGTTCATCTCGCGCGTTAAATCGCTGGTTACCCCACCGTCAGTACTGCCCGAACCTAGTAACTCTAATTTATCATGAAATTCATTCATTCTTTGTAATAACAACTCAAGGGTCGTGCTTTCCCTAGTCCTACTACGTTCCCTTGACCCACTTGCATTCATCTCCTTATTTAAACCGCGTTTCCTCAACGTCCGTCTACCTCTAGTCTACCTTCCGCCATTATTGTTAATAACTGTCTTTACAACTACCGTGAAAGAAACTATAACAATAGCGCTCCTAACCACGACATAAAAGCCCTTATCCAATTTTTATGATACTGCTCAACGCGTTATAAAATAGTACCGTTTTGACAATATTACTTTACAATGTTTTATTTTTCCCATCCGAGATAAACAAAAGGTTATGACTTACAAGAATTCTTTAGTTAAAATATACTTGTGTGCAAATTAAAGTGAAAGTGATACGTTGACTGTTATGCTCTAATTTTTTCTCGATATGTATCCTGTCAAATATAAATTTATATGAATACCGGATGCAACACAACACAATACACAATTTGTAAAAACAGTAAAACACAAATGTATAATTCATGCACAGAAATATAGTTCATGCACAATAAACTGGAAGTCTTCTCTCTCTCCTTTGGTATCCCTGAAACATTCACTCGATACACGTGATTTCTACGTTGTGTTTATAATTTCAGTTCTAATTCCAATCGTATTGTATCAGAATACGTATTTGAAATCCTGGTCCTCGGCACCATTTTCTGTGATGGTACAACCTCAGTCGTGCTAGGCGTGATCGTCTTTTCTTAATTTATGTATGTGTGTATCGACAAGGTTTCTAATAGCCTCAGGAGTCTTGACGTGGTGGAGAGTATGAGTATTGCGCATCAACAAACTCGCGAATTTTGTGCATAATTACATCAGTACATTGGACCGAATGAACTGGAGGAATCACCTAGCCATTCTACCTAGGCTTACTTTGTTTATGACAGTTCCCTTGGCTCTTAAGGAGTTTAACCAAACGCTGACCTTTATGTAGGACTGTATGACTTTGTTCTAATTTGATGCTAGTGCGTTATTCATTTAAGTACAGGTCTGTCATAGTAAGTGCTAGGAGCGTGGTTTGGTGCAGTTGACTCCAGTGTGGACCATTTGTGTCCACCCGTCAGAAACCAGACCGGATCGGCCGTCGTGAGGGAATTCCTAAGGCTGGACTTACAGCTCGATTTACATCGATTATAGGGGGGCAACCGTCCGTTATTTACCCTAACGCTGCGAAGCGTATATAATTATTTCTGATTTCGTCGACAACGCTCTCAATAGCGTTCTTCCCCCGGGGTAGGTACCATTTGTTATATTCAATTTCGAACAGAATTGTATGATTAGTTTGGCCAAACTAAGAAGCAATGGATCGGTTGGAGAGGACATTTGTGTTAACGAAGCCCAGGCCTGCCGCTTCCCGCCACGGTCATGTACTGATTCTATCAATAAAGTTAGTAATTGAAATTACTAAACTGTTGTTTCTTAACTTGCTGCACACATACTCATCGCGCCAACACTACAAGCCCTTAAGCACCTACATGTATATATGTATACATATCCTACACCCTAAGCGTCCCTATGTACTTAGTGCTGATTGTTTATACTTAACCACTTACGTTGTATACTCTCGAAGATCCCATGTCCAGGCTGCACTCGGATTCTGCTTTCTATATCTAATAAACTATCTAAATTCGGATCGAATGATAATAAGAGTTTCTCTACATGCGCTAACCTCTTATCTACTCATTAGTATTTAAAGTTAAAGCTAGTGATAACTAATGGTGATCATCTATCTATGTTTACTTAAGGTCGAACTTCGTGTTAGGATTAATTTCATGAATCAAATTTCCTGTCCTCCAAATGTATTTACTGATATGTTCGATTATCTATTATCAGGTATCGAGTGAATAAGTTACATAGAGATCAGCAGAGACGACATGCCTAAACTCCTATATTTAATTCTATTGGAATCCAATGTAACTAGACAAAGTCACTTAGGCCGTCTGGCATCTGTTATCTCTGTTGCTCCCTTGTTAATTAGGCAAAGGTCTTAAAACTAAATGAATGAAACCAAGCACTTAGTAGATCAAATCATTTAATTTTGTGATCTACATAAAATCTTCATGACGAATAATACATATAACCTCTTCGGTAGAATTGGGTCGATTTTATTGTATTAAATTTTTAATCGACCAGCATTTTCAGTTGCTACGGCATCAAATTCATGAGGAAAACGAAATGCCCGAAATAAAAAACCTCATAGCCGGCCTACAATGGACTTAAATTACTTAAGACTAGAACATAATACATATTTATACATTTTATAATCCAAATATAATTCCACGCTTTAGTATAGGTAAACTCTTCTATCCTCCGTAGATTAATGAAGCCTTTCAGCCTCCCCATTACGTACAAAAGTGTTCATAAGTCGCTATAGTTTATATACTAAGCGGGAACACAAACTTATATTCACGTTCGTATTACATATTAGTACATCATCTCATTACCATTTTATGGCCCGGAGTTAAATTTCAGTGCAGATACAATTCACACGTTGTCCAGGTAAAATATTAGCATGGCTATGGCACATCTCTATTTTCAGTTGTAAAAAAGCTAAAGTGGAGTCCTTTGCTTATATACGACAATAAATCAATAAACGGGATTCGAACCCATTGTTATTTCCAACCATATTTTCACATACAAATCTTAAGCTAAATTCACGGAATTGTCGAGTCCACTATCTTTATACAGTGAAGATTAATAAAACAGGATTCGAACCTGTTTGAGGTACGACGTACATTTGCGTATCTATATCGCTATACCTTAGTGAATATAGGCACTATCCCTTTGTTCTAAGACCCACATCGATAAAATAATTTGTATTTATGGTATCAATTCACTGCGATCACTTGACATACTCCCCATAAGATCGTTAATAAGATATTGTGAATGACCTTTCGAATACAACGAAATTTACACAATTTCGTGAGATAATATCTTTGATATCTGTGTAATGAAAATATTTAGGACAGTTAGAGTACATTACCAATCTCCCGCAGCGTTACCCCATTCTAACACCATCACTGACTTTATATTAACAACATATTCTAACTCACTGACTCTATTTAAAATTAACTGAGCTTGCAAAGCCCGTAAAACTTAATTAGAACTCCTGAAGAGTTGCGCGGCTGCTCGACGAGTGATGTCCTGTCATCTTTTCAAGATATCAGGTCGGGTCGCAGCACCAAAGGCCCCGCCCCATCTGAAACTCAAACAACCACGAAAGTATGTCTTCATTGGTGAATCCCTAATACAAAAAAACCAGGACTCGCCCCCGTCATACCAGGAAATGGTCAACTATGGTTCTTTCCATATTTTTTTGTTTAAAATTTATGGTTTCCAGCATGCCTCTCAGCATGCGGATGAACTTTGAAGATTTACGAGGATTCTAAATTCCCTATTCCTTTTGTTTATCTCGAGAGCGTTTTTAAGAACTTAGTTTTCGTTTCGTCACGTGAAAGTAATTTAAGTTGATTCATGTTTTGTTTTATGACTTTACTGCACTTGGTCAATTTATCTTTATTTTATGAATAGAGACCCTTTTTTTCTTACAGTTTTTATTTTAAGATACATATTTCAACTGTCGCCTTTATACGACTGTGGGAACAAAAAAATCTAGCATGCGATGACCATCTCAGTACGTTACGCCTGTCGTAATGACTACGAGTATAAATATCTCCTACTAAACGCTGTAGCACTGCTCCGTGTGCTGACTAGTGCGCGCTCGTATTGCTCTCGTTCTACGCACGTATTACGATACGCTTATGACACGACGCCGTGTGCGAAGGGGGTAAAAAATAACGAAGAAGATTAAACCTGATCCCTTACTATGAGCTTTATTAATAATAAGCCTGTAGCCCAACGATCTATGAAGAGGGATACGCTCCGAGCCGTATCCGTGGAAGGACCAAAGTTACCGACATAGACCAGCTGATTGGCAAGTGGAAATGGCGATCGGCAGGGCACGATAACCGATTGGGTTGAAAAGTTCTTGAGTGGAGACCATGTAACGACCAGCAAGTGAAGCGTAGAACGTTTACCCATAAGGTGAACTGATGACATCTTTAAAAACGAAGGATCTCGCTGGAAGCAAGTCACTTTCAACTGGTTTTATTGGTGTTCTATAGGGTAGGTACGAGTATTTGTCCAACAGTGGATGTACGCTTGGCGGACGTGGCTGATGGACGGTTGGGTGGAGGGATGTAGCTCAAGTATAAAGATGGTAAAACACTTCTGGACAGTAATTAATTACGTTGTAAATATTGTTTTTTAACAGACTTAAAAAAATGTGTAGGTACATACGTATTTTTTTATGTATGTTCATCGGTTTTTTGTCAATTGTGAACCGATTTAAAAATATATTTTTTGTTCGATAGATCTCGCTTCTGAGGAGCTCCCATTAAATTTTATTGAAATAGGTTGAGTTGTTTTAAAAATCAACAATAATGTGAAAATTACTTCATCGATGAAACATCGATCTGTGCGAATTATTAGAATTCTGTAATTGAAGTCGATTGTGCCTTTTAAGGCAAAAATAAATATTAGATTGAAAATACAATCGAGTTTATTTACATTACGCTTGGTGGTGGAATCGGCTCCTATATCGGCCTAGAGGTCTCTCCAAAAGAATCCCACTAAATACGGCCACGGGTGTTGTTGGTCCCTTGGGATTAATTCACATCGAGATGGTAACGCCCGCCGACACTTATTTTACGTAAAAAATATGAGATGAAGATCCTGCATACTTTGGAAAATTGGTCAACGCTTACTTTTAAGGCTACGCGCATCAATACTTTCTTTTTAGTCAAAAGAAACTTTAATCAATAAGTCGGTTAATTATTCAACTCAATTAAAGTTGAGTAATTAACTGACTTCAAAAAGGAGGTTTTCAATTTGTCTGTATGTTTTCATGTTATGATTACTCCGCCAACTATGCATCGATTCTGACGATTCTTTTTTTGTTTGGTAAAACATACTTCAAAGGTGGTACCAATTAAATTTTATCGATATCGGCTGTTTTTGAATAATGAACAACAATCATTAAATGTAATTATTTGAATTCTGTACACGGTTTAAGTCGGTTGTGCCATTACCGAAAAATAATTACCTATTAGATTTAAAACACAATCGACTTTTTACTCTTGGCGGTCGAATAACTCTCCCATATTGACCTAGCGGACTTTATAAAAGAATCCTACCTACTAAATACGACGCGGGTGTTTGGTCTCTTGGGATTAATTCACATCGAGATGGTAACGCCCACCGCCACTTATCTTACGGAAGATTTATGGGCTAAAGATCCTGCGTGCAGTGGAAAAACGGACGACCGCTTAATTTTATCGTCAATTTCGCTTTACTGAAAATAATCTGAAATTAATTATTGCTGATTAATTATAAATGCGATTAGGAATAGTTTAGCATAGTGGAAATGGCCTAGTCGCTCTTTGATTGTTAGCTTACGTTCAATAGTATGCTATTTATAAGATAATTTGATAATTTGATGTCCTGATCTTGTAGACGCTTTTCCTCAAAGTTGGTGACAGCCTTATAGACAGAGTTGTACCACTCTTGCCTCTGTAGCACCAGCTCTTCCCAACCTTCGCACGAGATGTAAAGTGAGAAAAGATGGCGCTTTAGGTCATCTTTATAGCGTAGGTATTTACCACCAGCTGTTCGCTTCCCCTCCTTCAGCTGCAAGTAGAAGACAGCTTTAGGCAGCCTAGAGTCACTCATACGTACAAGATGACCGCACCATTTCAATAAGACCCGTCCAAAGCCTTCCTATACCTACACATATAACATTAGTGGCCAGTTGCACTGTGCGCCTTGCAACGTCTTTCTACAGGTCTTTCTAAAACATATTCGGTTTTGCGAGCCAATTCTAGCCAGGGGTCGCCAATGACGAACACGTCGAGGAGGACGATATAAAAGCTAATTTAAGTACAAACACTTGGATTTGTAACAAGAAACTTAATTTCATGTGCCCACTTGAAAGTAGGTTTTATCAGCCTGAAAAACAAAGATTAATTTGTTGCGATGTTTCAAGGAGAAGCAACTGGGTGAATTGGAATTCGAAGTCCGTCACATCAAAGCCGAGATGACAGATCCAGGAAAAACCGCGTGCCGCGGAGGCGGCGGTCAGAACACATGCTTTCAACAACCGGTTAGTCTATACCTCAACTAGTAATTCAATAAATGTAGAGGCTGAATCAATCTTGTTGGCGGCTGGGAAGTTAGTTATAAGCTGCGCTCATCCTTACTTTTCGTGCAGCTGACATAACGATTTTGCATTTTTCACTCGCCTTGTGTTCAAAGCCACCAAGACATATCGCCCATAAGTCTTCGAGCAAATATCTATAAAGTCACAATCGTATAAAAAAGTGTCCGAATCAAAACATTGCCCAAGCTACGTAATGGGCAGGCTTTTTAGTTAGCCGTAAGGCGATTGCAAGCCGACTACAACGCTACGCGATGCCAAAGTACTCGGTTACGGGTACAAGCACTAATTAGGTGACATAACGTCGAGATTCGAGGAAACGGGTCATTGTGAATTATTTAATCTAAATATCTAAGTCGGTATGTGTGACGGCGTTCGGACATTTTTTTACTACTTTCACTTAGGGACTGCGGCTCTACTCGTATAGATATTTACTCGAAGCTTAGTTAGTTTATTAGCTTACTTAGCTTGTTTAGTCTGATGAGTACCACTGCCGGGTAAAGGCTTTTGCCAAACTGATTTTTCAGTGCTGTGGTATGCAAGTATCTGTCAAAGGCGTCACATTACCACGCCATATCTTTCGTAGTCGACCTAGTGGCTGCACCGTAACAAAAAGAAAAAGGTTAAATCGTGGCCGAAACAGACTAAAGAAATAGTATATTTAATGATCCAGCGTTAGCGACATGATTGCGGCCCCAAACAATTGTAAACATAGAGCTGCATCAATCAGAATGCGTTAAAAAAAAACAAATATGGAAATCTATACGAAACCTACTGAATTTTAACCCAAAAGTTCCTCAAAGCAAGGCTCTATGTTATTATGTTTTCCTTTTCAAAGTGCTTTATACTAGCCCCCCTGATGATATGATTATTTAGATATAACAACCCAAATAATCATCTCAACTAAAGCAAGGCCCAATAATATTGATCAACTTCTCCTGTATTAAACTAAGTGTTTTTGCATCTTTTATTCGGCTCCTGAAGGACAGATATAAGTCAATGGTTAACTAGTGCAGGAGCCTGTGGTTAAATTATTCAGAATATTGTAAAGCTATGCCCAAATAAACAATGTTACTTTTAAAGAGTTACTTTTTATGATAAACATTTCAAAAATTCGTCGCGTCGTCCGCGACGAATTTTTGAAATGTTTATCATAAAAAGTAACTCTTTGAGATAAACCTAGTGTGGGATGCACTATAAAATTAAAAATCATTTCAATGTTACTTTTATTTGTTTCTATTTCATTATCGACTTTAATATGGGTTATGGCTATGGTCTAGGCATCAATCTCGAATAAAAAAATCTACATAATACTAGTCCAAGTCTCTATTTCGCGCTCTAGCATATAAACCAAAAGAACCTTTGTTCTCAAAAGAACAAATTGTCAAAAGGACAGATTCCAGGAAGAAATCGCTTAAAGCGATAAGGTCGCCAGTTAGAAACTTATAAATTGTATTGTTTTGTTCCTGTAATTTGTTTTTTTTTATGTAATGTGGTTGTCTAATAAAGTGTTCCTGTTAGTTTGATTCTTAAAAAGTTTGAGTCTCAAAAACCCCGGAAATGATTCAGGTAAACACAGGAATCAGAAACGTTTATTGCAACACTATGTACTATGTTACAAATAAATCTAATAGTTCCAATTGTGGACCCATAACGAGCGTGCAATATCATAAGATGTTGTATCTTAACTAGAAATAAGTAGGCACTTAGGTATCAATTACACGAATGAAATACAATGTCAAATGTAACAAATAAAGTTCAAATTATTAAAAATATGAAAAATGTCAAAAATGAGTATAATCATTTCACAGTAACAATTTAAAAAATTTTTTATAGCTAATTAGTGACTTCGAATTAGCTATCATCACCAATTCATCCCATTGTAGTAAAGGCATGCTACTACCATTTTACAAATGAAATTTTGAAAATCTCAAAATTCCTTCCCAGAAAGGAAGTAATACTGTTGAACATAGTTGCCCGCAGTGATTATTATTGTGCTGGGAAGACAAGATCAGATCAAATGATGATGTTCACAAATATCTGGGTTGCTTTGCCAGCAAAGCCTTGCTGTATTGAGTATGCGTGCTTCATCTTCGACCACAACGTCGCTTACCATCAGGCGAGTTGGTGATCAAGCGCGGAATTATGCGCGTTAAAAAAAGATTGAGATGCGCATAATACAAATATGAGTAAGAAATTTTTTTTTGCTTAAATGTACATACTTCTGTTTATTTTTAAGTCTGTCCTTTTGAGAACAAAGGCAAAAAGCACACATTAACTTTATAGCCATACTTATTACTACAACGAATATATTCCAGCTATTGTAAAGTATATGGCCAAATTACCATGAAATAGTTTAATTGAAGCTCGTCTTTAATATACTTGGTTTGTGCGCGTACTGTAAACAGCTTAGTAAGCTAGCACTGGGCCCTTTTACCCGCATATTGTCAATGCGTCAAAGGAAGCTCCTTTATGTCTTTGTCAAGCTTGATGAACTGTTTGTACCTACTGGCTCCGGTATCAATAGTACTCAGGAATACCCCTTTGTGAGTGTCAGATAGCCGAATGAGTACACACAGTATACTACCCAATGCAGTATGACGTCAGCACAAAGCTTATCGTTTCAATCGAAGCTTATTGCTTGCGATCTATTCTTAGCTAGGACGTACCTAATAACTTTTGAAATCGAGAAAATAATACTAGAATTTGTCTACAAACATGTGCACTGTTAATCTTTGTATATTCTAGAAACATCTTCTATTAATTATATTCTAGACTTATATGCTAAATAATTTATTCCCCATGTTACAGTTTTTATGTTTCGTTTCAGCCGTGCGGTCCTCCTGTACCTCCGTTGAGTAGAGCAGTAAGTGACTACATATTTAATCTGTTTTCTAAAAATAAAACCAAAAACGTCCCTGAATCAAAGATTACGCAGGCATCTGTAGAACATTTTTGTTGAAGTATGAGACAAAGACAAAATAATAACTTTTTTAAAAGTATACCTACCTACCCTAGGATCAAAATAGTAAATTTCTTTTTCTATTCTTCATTGGCAGATCATAAATAAAACAGCGAACTAGAAAACTTGCATCGGGGCAAGTACAAGTACCTACATGGTAGATCAACAGAGAAAACTAGTCTATTTCATAAAGCTCAAACAGCCATTGTTAGACATAAAACCCATTACAATGGATATGTCGAACTGATGAACACTAAACAACTCTTCATTACAGAATACTTTTATTTACTAAAAGTAGTCTATTTTATATGATTCAAATATTTATTGGAAAAACAAACCTTTGTTAGATATGAAACCCATGAACAATGAACATTGGACATGTCGAACTAATGGACGCTAAACAACCCTTCATCACAAAATACTTAAGTACCTTTCACTTTTATACCTTAATTCAGTGTTTCCCAAATGGTGGATTGCGACTGGGTCACCGAAATCGGAAATCGGGTCGCATCAACTCTGTTAACTGCGCTAAGAGTCGCCACTGTTGAGTGGCAAGATGGTCCGTGCACGGCTAGCATACGCATCATGAAATCATTTAATCGATGTGTCAAAATGTAACTAACTGATAAAATACATTGAATTAACCTATGCTGGAAATTAGTAGTAGGTACTTAATTAGTTAGGCGTAGAATATGGTTTGAGTTGTAAAAACAGACAGCTGGGAGTGACCAAACTCTATCTATCAAACAAGATGTAGTGAATGCAGGAAAGATGCGGTGAAACGCAAGCCAATTATGAATAAAAAAAGATAAACCTACACACGAAATTTTGAGTTATAAAGTTGTCTCGGTAAGAGCATACATATCTAATAGGCCCAATTATGAAGGCGCCATCGTAATTATAATAGCTTATTATTGTATTTCTGTTTGTTTTTCACTAGGCATTCGATTGATATAACTCTTTAGGCATTCGATTGTTATAACTCTTACGTTGCTATTAAATTTACGATGGCGCCATAATTGGGCGCAATATCTATGTTTTTTATTATTTATGCAGTAGGTCACGAAGGGACAGAATAAAAAATGTTTGAGAAACTTTGCACAGCACACAACACCTAATATCATAATGTGTTATTCAGTGCTAATATTTCCATTTTCCATGTCTTAGTCACATCTTACCTGTCACTTAAGCCCAAGTGTCAAGGATGACAAGAGGATAGGTTATAGAGAAAATACAAAGGAAATATAAGACTCTATTGTTGATGATAATGGGTTGAGTGCAGGGCTTATGGCTAGACGCTATTCGTATTATTAGAGCTTCATCTTACGACCGTCTTTGTTCTGGCTGTCAAGTACTTTTATTACTAAGTAGCTTTGGTTTAACTTGTACCTAATATTTGTATGTACTTATGTTCGGGTCATGTCATTCTGTTGAATTGTAAAGCTTGAGATAAAATTCTGCGTATGGGCTGTATCAAATTTCTGGGCGTCTGTGGAATTAACAAAAGCTGCGTAGATATCCTCTCCTCGCGCAGCTGAGTACGAAATTGCTAATGCGTAATGACTCGCCTCGTGTTCACAGACACCACAAAAGATTTAAACACACTTTAAACATGTTTAACCGTGCAACTTGTATTGTTAAACATTGTATAAAGCTTGCGTAAAACTTTTGTGGTAAGACGACAAGAAGTTTCATTCGGCTTATTCACGTTTAGTTTAAGGTGCGCTTACACGAGGGCAATAATTGCTCGGTGACACGAATGGATCGATCTGGAGCAATTAATAGAGCAATTTCAATAAATTGCGGCAATTATTTCGGCGATATTGCTTCTAATTGCTCCAGATATTTTATATCGCAGAAACGAATTGACGAATATCCAATGGGCTTGGAAATTCTTAGCAATTTTTGTATATATCTCATTCGCACTTGTTTGTTTTGCGGCTTGCCGTCTTGCTTCCGCGGGGAGAGCTAGAGGTCGGGTGGAAGTAGTATAGCGCGATTTGGCCTCTTTGCCAAAAACGATCGCACCCAGATACGCCTTTTCCTTTTCTCTCTTTTTTGTTTTTGATTAATAATAAAAAAAGCGCTACAAGCCGCCGCAGCAAGAACAATATCTTCCATAGCGAGCGAATACTGAAATGCTCGTGTAGGACAGTATTGCCTAGTTGATGAAGTTGCGCCATATCGCTCAATATTGTTACGAGATGGGGTTCTTGGATAATCAGTTAAAACGCCGATTGTTCACTTTGCACTTTATTGCACAAAATCACAGTACACACGACACAACTGGTTCGCACAAACACGTCACACTGGCACTGAAATTCACACAACTATTCACTTCACAATAACTGGTACCGCACTTGAACACGAGATGTTTTCACTCCGGTATAAAACGCGATAACTGCCACGAACGAAAACCATCGCCCTATTTATATCGGAATAAGGTTTCTCTAGAAATCTGTAGAATGTTCGGTGCCATTATGACTGACAAAGTAAACAAGTGTAAAGTTCGAGAATCTCTATTGTTCTCAATTATTACGAAAACACCAAAAAAATCTCACAACAGACGCGACACAAAGACCGGTGCCACCTGAGTCATAAAACCATAAATCTCGCGATTAGGTGTAAACAACCCGCCGCCCGTAATTACCGCGCGCGGCGCGGCCTACTGCATAACAATATTGTATTGCGCAGTATTGATGCTTGTTGCCGTTGCCGTAAATTGCTTGATGTAGTCGTGATGTCATAGTTGACGAGTATTGACTGGAATTGAGCAATTTTAGTGTAGGTGCACCTTTAGATGGCATCTCAGCGACATGATCGGTGATAGTCCGGCCATCGCTAATATGGGTAATGGTCCAACTATCTTTTCAACTCATGTTTGCCAGTATGGCAATAGGCACCATAATGAGACACAGGATGGAATTAGTCTGATTTATTATTTAACAGTAACAACTTATATACTAGATGACTATCAAGAACGTTCCATATCTTGGTCATGCCTAATCTATATCACGAACCTACAATCCATTATCTTACTTATAATTATCTATCGAACTGCAACAGTACTCCCCCCTTTGAAAAAAAACAATATTACAAACTTGCATAAAAAAATAATAAATAATGATTACAAGAATAGTAACAAAACAAAAATCATCAAAAGAACCTATTAGCCAAACTCTGTTGCAGTTAAAGCTTACAGATTGCCTACGTTAGTCAAAACCGAATCGAACCACTGGCCTAGAAACCCTTCCAGATCTCGTGACGTACGTGCTGCGCTCGTGTTTGCTTTTTTCCGTAGTCGGCACGTTCACAGATTCATCATTGATAACGAACGCAGGCTTTAATCTGTCGATTGAAATAATATTATCTTTACCGTTGACCTTAATAATGAATGTCTTATCCATCTTCCCTATAACTGGATATGGCCCTTCATAAGGCGGCGTCAAACTTTTCCTAATCCTGTCACATCGAATAAATACATGTGTACACTCCTTAAGCTCAGGATGCACAAATATGGTCTGGTTGTGTTTCTGACGTTTTGGCACTGACGTCATATGCGCAATATTTTTTCGTATATTTTCAATGAAGTCCTCGTATGTCGTAAATTGCTGCGATGAACCAAAAAAATCTCCAGGCAGTTTAATCGGTGTGCCATATACCATCTCTGCCGCACTAAATCCTGTGTCTTCGCGTAAGCAATTTCGTAAACCAAGTAAGACTGAAGGAATCTCTCCCAACCAATTAGCGCCACAATTTCTCGCCATGAGCGCTGCCTTTAAGGTCCTGTGAAATCGCTCTACCATCCCGTTGGATTGTGGGTGATAAGGTGTCGTCCTAATTCTATGTGCTCCTAAAAATTTCGTGAGTGCCTCAAAAATTCTTGATTCAAATTGCATCCCTTGATCTGACGTCACTCGTGAAGGCGTCCCAAATCTTACTATCCATCCTTCATACAACGTGCGCGCCACCGTCTCAGCCGTGATATCACCCACAGGAAACACCTCAGGCCATGAAGTACATCGGTCTATGATGGTGATTAAGTATCGCTTTCCCTGACACACTGGTAAAGATCCGACTATGTCAACATGAATATGATCAAAACGCTGCGCAGGCATGAAATTCCCGATTGGTGATATAGTATGGCGCTGTACTTTTGATTTCTGACAATCTATGCACAACTTACACCAGTTATTAATATCTTTATTCATACCTGACCATATATATCTCTGCGTTACCAACTTTCTAGTCGCCCGCTTCCCAGGGTGACTCAGCCCATGAATCGCATCGTAAACTTGCTTTCGAAATTTTTCCGGTAAATAAGGACGATATTTTCCTGTAGACGTGTCACAGGCAATGCGCCACGTAGAACCAGGATACCGAATATTTTCAAATTTTAAACTCTTGTTGCCCCGTAACCGTATTAATTCTTGATCGTTATTCTGGCTTCTCGCTAAATCAGCATAATCAATTGGTGAAGGCATGTCTATCTGCTCCAAGCGTGATAATGCATCCGCGACAATGTTATCCTGACCGCTAATATGTTGAATATCGGTACTGTACTGCGAAATATAATCTAACTGCCGTATCCGCCTAGGTGTATCGTTTGCCAAAGGCTTCTTAGAAAATGCATAAGTCAAAGGCCGATGATCCGTAAAGATTGTAAACTCCCTTCCTTCGATTAACCTCTGAAAATGTTTGACTGCCATATATATGCCGAGTAACTCTCTATCGAATGTTGAATATCTTTGTTGCGTTTCACTCAACTTTTTTGAAAAGAATCCCAATGGTTCCCAATTGCGTCCAGACTTTTGCTGAAGTACCGCTCCCACACATGTAGAACTTGCGTCAGTCATAAGAGCCAACGAGGCCCTTTGTGAAGGATGTGTTATCAACACTGCGTTCATAATGCTTTCCTTGCATTTTTCAAAAGCTTTCTCTGCCTCCACAGACCAAGAAATAGGAGAGTTGTCATTTTTCTTCGAGTCGTGTAGGTAAGCATGTAAAACGCCTTGATATTGCGCGGCCTGCGGAAGATTACTTCTATAAAAATTAATCATTCCCAAAAATCTTCTTAATTCCTTGATTGTCTTCGGTTTGGGAAAATCCAATATTGCCTTGCTTTTCTCTTCAGTAGGGCGTATTCCTTGGCTCGTTATATGATAACCTAAGAAATCTATTTCGCTCTTCAGAAATTCACATTTTTCCAGATTAATATTTATCCCGTTTTCATGGAAGCGTTTGAAAACTATTTCCAATTGCCGGTAACCGTCCTCTTCACTTTCTGCCGCCAGTAAACAATCATCAACGTAAACGAAAACAAAGTCTAAATCTCTAAATATAGAATCCATAAATCGTTGAAATGTTTGAGCTGCGTTGCGTAACCCAAAAGGCATCCTTGGAAACTCAAATAATCCAAAAGGAGTAATAATAGCAGTTTTCTCAACGTCTTTGACGGGAATGCAGTGATAAGCCTTCCGAATATCAATTTTTGTGAAAATCTTTTTATTTTCCAATACGTATGTGAAATCAATTAATCTTGGTAGCGGGTATTTGTCAGGTATAGTTGCCTTATTGAGCATTCGATAGTCTCCACACGGTCGCCACTCACCATTCTTTTTCTTCACCATATGTAAAGGACTAGCCCACGGACTGTCCGAAGGGCGACAAATGCCGAGCTCCATCATCGTAGAAAACTCCTTCTTAGCTATATGATATTTATCAGGAGGCAATGGCCTCGCTCGCGCCGATACCGGTGGTCCCGTAGTAATAATATGATGCTCAACCTTGTGTTTTGGAGCAGCGCGAAGAGAAGTAGATTTTGTAATGTCCTCATATTTCTCCAATAATTGTTTTACGCGTAGATTCATTTCCATATATATAGTACGAATTGTCTGCTGCGTCGAGTTGCACAAAGATGCGGGCATTGTCAGCTCCGTCACTCTGTCAATAATTTTCCGACCAGCTATATCAACTAACAATTTAAAGTGTTCTAAAAAGTCTGCTCCAATAATTGGTTGCTTAACATCGGCGATAACAAAGGTCCATTTAAAACATCTTCGTAGTCCCAAGTTCAGAGTAAGAGTTTTCTCACCATACGTATTAATTTTTGTACCATTAGCAGCGTATAGTGTATATTTTCCATCTGGCGTACAATGCCTCTGCTTACATACAACTGAAATATTTGCTCCCGTATCAATCAAAAACCTCATACCACTTTTACGGTCGGTAATAGTGAGGCGGTTTGACGGGTGAATAGCACAGAGTCCTGCCTTGGCCGGCACTTCAATTAGTTTTGCTGTACCAGAGTACCGTCTCGAATCACACGGCTTAATACATTTCTTAGCTTCCTTCGAAAATCTATCACGATAGAAATAAAACCGCTTCCTTTCCGTACTGCATGATCTTGACCTCGGCAAAAAATGATGACGACTGTTGTTATGCTGAATGCTGCGTTGAAATTCTCTCCGATCGTGCTGAATTGCACATAGTTCCGAGCGCATTTCTGCTAACTGTGCCAAAACACGTACGGTATTATCTGCGTTTTCAATATTTTTGCTCGCTGCTGATACCTTAGTAACCTTGGTATTATATAAAATTTTGTCAGCGATTTGACCCATCTTCTCGAGCTCGATATCCTCCGTGACTGCAAGCACGGTAGTGACTGATGATGGTAGCAGTCTTAGCCACAAAAATTTAATAATTTCGTCACAAACTCTCCCTCCGCCGAGGTCCTTCATCCTGCGTAAAAGTCGGGATGGTGTCTCATCACCAAGATCCATCTCAAAGAACAATTTTTGGAATCGATGTTTCTCGGTTTTTTCATAACAATAGATTAGCCGGTCCTTAATTGCTTGATATTTTCCCATCGGTGGAGGAGAGATAAGGAGATCACTAATTTTCTGTATCTCCTCCTTTGATAGCCTGGCGATTACCGCATTATATATGAATTCGTCGTCTTGCCTCTTTGTCGCCAAAATTGCCTCCAACTGCGCGAACCACAAGCGAGGATGGTCTCTCCAGAGCTCGGGAATGCTGGACAATCTTGCTACCTCGTCCAGAGCTGTCCCATGACTGCAGCCCGATTTTCCCGGTGAGGAAGTCATGGTTTATAATTTCCTTAACTCGTCACATTTCACTTCACGACACTCGGGGTCACCACTTTGCCAGTATGGCAATAGGCACCATAATGAGACACAGGATGGAATTAGTCTGATTTATTATTTAACAGTAACAACTTATATACTAGATGACTATCAAGAACGTTCCATATCTTGGTCATGCCTAATCTATATCACGAACCTACAATCCATTATCTTACTTATAATTATCTATCGAACTGCAACACATGGTATAATAATATAACTCTAGACTAAGTTTTCAACTATAAGATGAACCCACTGAACCTTATTAAAGTTCCGTAATCAAATTAACGAAAAAAAAATCAATTGGATTTCTATTCCGCACCGATAGATCAAATTAGATCAAATAAGGGGATACAGCGGTCATGAGGCGGTTCCACGACGTATGTACCTGCCCACTGCCATTTCAACTTACAAATCTGCTGGGCTATGTTGGTAATTTGGATCGTCTCGAAATTTCCTCTCTCCATAGTGCTTGAGCCTACTTATAAGACCTACAGTGATTTTTTATTTAAACCTATACCACAGTAGGTATGAAGAAAACCTTTACCCACTCTTGGGTAAAGGTTTTCTTCATTTCTTTCCATGAAGCGCGATCCAAAGCAACTTCTTGAAAATTATTACTTCCACAAAATGAGTAGAATATCAACATCAAATTATTATCATATCTAAACGTACTGATATAAAAAAGCTACGAATTCTCTGCCTCTAAACTGTCTAAAAATAACTACCTATCGTCGAAAATGGTCGAGATTTCTCTGCCGTGATTTACGAAAACAGTACGAAACTGATGAAATTAAATTAACGGTACAATAAACTAGACAGAAATCTGATATTATTTTGAAAGTAGAAAATGTTTTAAAATACGATGTTTTGTTTATTTCTAGAAGGATCGTATTTACAAATAATGATGTAAACATACTTTGCTATCACAATAATCGGCCAAGTACGAGTCGGACTCGCGCACGGAGGGTTCCGTACTGTATGGGAGCCCCCCTTAAATATTTATTATTTATTGTTAAAGTAAGCATGCAGTTAAATATTCCGTGAATATTTCAAGCATCTACCTGTTACCATTATTGATATGGAACGAAAAACAGCAAAAAATTTAGATTTGTTGTACGGGAGCTCCCTTTAAATACAATTTTTTTTCTATTTTTAGTATTTGTTGTTATAGCAGCAACAGAAATACATCATCTGTGAAAATTTCAGCTTTCTAGCTATAGCGGTTCATGAGAAACAGTCTGGAGACAGACATACGGACAGACGGACAGACGTACAGACCGACAGCGGAGTCTTAGTAATGGGGTCCCGTTTTTACCCTTTGGGTACGGAACCCTAAATCGAGTATTTTCCGATTCTGAAAAGTAATACATGTTAGGGATTGATTCCCTTGTCTGTTTATATTTTCAATATTTTAAGATGCCCATAAATGCAATCACTCTAAGCATTTTCTACATAGAAGGAACTAGCATGATACGAGGTGTAACATTCTGTTCGGCAGCTAGAGCCACTGTGCACTATTGTGTACTAGTGGCTTTTACAGGAAAATGAAACGGTAGAGCAAGTACTGTTGTATTAGCAAACCCAGACAATATTTTTTTTTTATTTCGTATAGTTTGCGTTTGACTGCATTGTAACGTTACGGAGGTCCCCCGGCTAGCTCTACCTACGACCTCCGCACATACAGTACCTTTCTGGGAGAGAGAGTGGGACTGGGTAGCTGTAATAAAAATTATGTTGATTTAGTGATACATTTAATACGATATATAAAACACTAGTGCTGCTGAGGAAAAGCTCTTCTGCCTGCCGAAGAGGGTAATGAAAATTGTCGATAGAGGGAAATGAGAACGTATACTTTGTCCTGGGTTTGTTCTTACTACTCCCAATCCAGGGGACAGTTGCAAACTGTACTTGGGCCACCAACTTGCGAGTGGGCCTGTATTTGGGCCACCAACTGGTGAGACTTCAACAACACTGTCTCAAATAATATTAGGTTTTCACCGTGATATAATATTGTGGGTTTCCACCTTTCAACCAAACCTCAGAACCTTTCTCTCCCGAAGCTCCAGTTCAAGTCCTCGTTTTCCCATCTTTTTTTCGTTCCCTGTCAGTTCAATCAATTATTTGAATTCTGTTTTCTTTTTCTTCTTGGCAATGAAAAGTAGGTCCATTAAAAATAATAACGAATAGGTTGGATGAGTCATGAAAAATGAATGAAGATGATATGTAACACTACAACATACTACCTGATGTTAAGCAGATGTGCGGTCAAGCGTGCGGTATAGCAATACCTATTTACTTGTGATTTGAAGACACCCACGTTGAACTTTAGCGGGAAGACAGACCCAGTCAAAGCGTTCCACATTCTGGTTGTTCGTATAAGAAATGTGAATTCCAAACGCTCGCACGGAATGTCCACCATAGAAGTTAGGCGCTTTGGTCGCTTCTGTCTAGCCGTACGATAGAAAAACGGGGCAGGTGGGACCAGAATAACCTAGAAAGGCTAACGGATTGCATAACGCTTCCGCATTATCATCAGCGTCGTAATCCACATCGCCATATCGTACACCATCCCAGCAACTGAAGAAGTTGGACCAGCGTTACAGAACAACGCTCTGTTGTTTCATAGAGCTGGCTCATTTGGACGCTTGAAAGAGAAATGCACATAACACCACATGCGGGATGTCAGAGCAAGACCTATAGCGCCCATACCATTACAAAATTAAAAATACGTGATAAATCTATAATTAATTTAGTTTCATGTGAAATATACATAAGGTACACACTATACAAATTAAGTTAGTTAACTAGAGGTCTTCATCTCAGGATGATGAGATGAACAGATTGTTGATGGTGTTTTTATTTTCACAGTGTGGTGTATGCCCTCCATGTCCCGCACCGTGCAACCCGAATGCTCCTCCAGTGAGTTTCTTAATTTTTTTACCATTGAATGAGTAGTACAAGTAGTGGTGTTCTAGTGGTAGTGACACCCGCCTTACAATTGTGAGGTCGTCGGTTCAAATCCCGTCCCGTACCAATGAGTTCTTTGGGATTTATTTACGGAATTGAACACCACACATGCAACCTGCATACGTTCTTAGAAGAAGTTCGATGGCGTATGATATCTACCAAACCGCACTGGGCCAGCGTGATGGATATGGCCCAATCACCCTACGTTCGTAGGCCTACATCCTGCAGCGAACTATTAAAAAGGCTGGTACAGTACAGTACAAAAACAAGCAATGCCACGTGATTGTTCACTTCGTCATCAACATATCAATTATGAGACAAACACTGCTATAGAAACGGGCCGCCCCTATGGATTGCCAATATGACTTATTGGAGGTGGTTTGCTTCTGCGGTATTGATTAGGGCGTATGTCCATCTGATAGGTGGAAATCCTACGCTTCGTTTGCCAGTACGTGATCTCCATTTGAGTAAATAACTTGTAGCTCCATAAGTTCCCTGCAGTATAAATCCAACGTGCTTGTGCCCGCGGCATTGCCCGCGTCATGTGTTGATTTTAGTGCTATCCCATAGGTACCTTTTATTTTTCTATTTTTTTTCGGGATAAAAAATCATGGCACTGTGTCATTTTTTGTCTTTCAAACTAAGTCCATTTCAAAAATCAAGTCAATCCGTTTCTCTTTTGCTGCGTCAAAGAGGAACAAACCAACAAACCGACAAATACTCTTTTGGATTTATAATGTTAGTAAGGATGCTCCGTTGTCTCGTAGCAGGCCTCTACGAGACGAGTGCTACAAATTTAACAGCTTTCGTGGGTGATTCTATATGAAAAAAAGCACGTAACACGCTCTAATGTTCTCATTGTTTTTATGAAATTCCTGAAAAGAATATTTATTTTTCAAATAATATAACTTAAGCTCGGTTTAAAATTTATTTTAACGTAATTTTGCATTTATCAAACATTACTTCAATCGAAGTTGACGGAATTAAAAAAAATACTTACCTTACGTTACGTTATTTTTTTTTTCGATAAGAATCAGGCCCCAGAAAGCGGCAGAATAGTACAGTTGAAAGTTCACAATAAACGTAAAAATTAAGGAGAAGATAGATGCATCACCGAATACCTGTTACTTAGAATGTAAACTTCCTTATAACAAAGCTTTAAGGAGAAGAAATGTTTTGATGGCTGTCTATACCATTTTTGCTGCTTTGAGAGATGCACTTAGTAAGTAAGGCTCGTAAATCGTAGGACGATTTCTATTATTATTTATTCAGCGACTTGTTTTGTTGATAGACCCCAGCCGAGAAAGAAGTAGCAAAACTTACCCTCCAACTGCGACAAACTGAAGAAAGCTTCAAGACTAAAGTCGCAGAAGTAAGTAACATCTTTTAATTATAGCCTAGCTTGTTCTTTGTAAGTTAAGAAGGGTGGCTAGCACTGTTATTTAATTTTTAAATTGCCTTAAGGCCCATGACATGCCGTAACGGTTATAATAACCGTGACCCACAGTACAAGGTGTCGTCAAAGCCATGGCGTCGCTCAGTTGCTAATGCCACCCGCGGTCACTAATGCAAAGACCGTGGCGAACGTTGTTTAACTTTGGTGATAACTAAAAAACACCTAGTCAAACTATACTGTGAGCGCTAATTTAATAAGCAGTAAGTTTTAAAAGTCGTGCCGTCTTATCACAAAAGTTTTACGCACGCTTTAGATGTTTAACAGTACAAATTTAACGGTTAAACAATGTCTAAAGCGTGTTTAAATCTTTTGTGGTAAGGCGGTGAATGTCTTAATTATTTTGTCAACTACGCACTTGATCACTTAAAAATTGGGGGTTTTATGACCAAATAATATTAACTATTTAGCCCCGTATACATCGTGAAAAACTGTGTCTATACATTTTGTCAAGAGTCTGATTAATTTTTAGTGTAAAACTACTAATTTTGTTTCGCAATGTCAGCATTGGTTAAAAGTTGGTCATAATGAGGACAATGATATCCTATATTATATGTCAGTCGTGTAAAGAAAAGCCCGATACAGCAATTAACGTGAATTTAAAGCCCCATAAATTAGGCAGCTGATTAAAATGCGGTAAATTGTTCCCCCATTAATGTCTAACAAATCTCTAGTTGAGAAAAACCTGCGTTATCTATTTTAGAAACGGTTGAAATATAGTACAACGCCCCTATATTGTGCATAAGCCATGAACTTGCGGATATTGTAGGTAAGGCTACAAACAAATTACGCAAAAGGTGTTACTACGCATATATAGAATTAAAACTAAAGTAATAGAATCCGCTCTAAAATAGCAAGAGATATACCTACATCACTTCGTCCCGTTTTAGGTATAATTTATTTAAAATGTGCGAAATCCACGCTAGTTTCCATAATCAAAACGTAGGTATAGGCCGCGCCACACAAGTTGACGGAAATGAATCCATGTCATAGGCCTTCAGGCGGCTTAAAAACTCTGACACCAGGACTAACTACCCGGCTTATACGAATTTACTTATACGCGCTAACAATATACCACCTCTTATACTTAATCCACCTGTCCGGTGTTGGCTGGTTCCTGATGAATTACATTACTCGAGTCGAGGATTACACTCTCATTTTGAATTCAAAATGCGCGGATTTGCCTCATTCCACTGAAATTACAATTCCAGTGCAGCATAGAGATCAATAGAGACGCTTTCTATCTGGCGCACCAGACACTTACCTATAATATATGTAGCAAATACGCTAACAGGTCTCATTCTGCAATGTACGTACTCGTAGGTGTACATAATCAGAATGCAGTGTAGTGTGACCGCAGATAAATCGGTGATATTTGATACAACTAGCTTTTGCCCGCGGCTCTGCTCGTGTTATGTTCCCATAGGAACCTTTCATTTTTCCGTAATAAAAAGTAACCTAATACTAAAAATCTAGTCTATCCGATGCTCTGTTGCTGCGTGAAAGAGTAACAAACCAATACACATACTTTCAGATTTATAATATTAAGGAAGGATTTGATGTACCTACAGTGGTAACCCCATTAGATTTATCTCAAAAAGTTTAGCATAAGCAATTAAAAAATAGTCTCGACCGAAGCGACGCGATAAGTCAATTATACGAATGTAGGTCCAAATCCTACGGTCACGAAAATAAATTGAATTGTTTTATACTTAAGTAATTTGTTGTGCATTGCAAGTAATAATTATATGATTTGTTTATTAACGTGGATTTTAATTAAAAAAGTGTGCGAAATTAATTCTCCGCAAGATCAAGTTAACTTGCCCCATCTCATGAGCTCTGTCCAGTGCAGCTATTGGAATTGAAAATGGTTATTTTTAAGTAAGTTTAAAAGGATCTCGACGGTGGAAAAAAAGGTTTTCTTTTTTGCCTTACGGATTGAAAGCGTGTTATTTTGTTTTTAATTATAATAATTTCTTATTGGAGGAAAGAAGTCAAGTTTTTGGGTAGCTTTCTGCCATACCGTAAGTGTATTTTTGTCTGTGGCATTATATCTCCCAAAGGAATTGGCCTATTTTTATGTGTTTTTTTAAAGCTGCCAATCAAATGATCGAGACGACTCTTCGCTATTTATTTCAATAAAGTCTGTGATCAAAAATATTTTTTTTCAATTATAAGATAAAACTTTTCTTTGGCAAACCAAGCTCTGGCAACCCACGCTGTAGAGAGACGTGTCTTTATTGTTTGCTTAAAAATATGCAATCAACATCAGCTAAACTGATCAGTTGTCACGTAACGTTGATACTGTCTGCACCAACCAAATTTGGTTAGACTCATAGCTACAATGATAGATGAAATATCTCCTTCGTCTGGAAATACGTACATATTTTGTTTTTCATCAATGTTTTCGTGGCAGGCGCATAATTTTAGTTCGGCAATGTTTCCCCAAGTATGGCAATATAATATGATGAAATATTGCTGTAAAAGCCGTGGTATAGTGGTATTAACACTCGTCTTACAATCTTAAGGTCGTGAGCTCAACACTCAAAATCGTAGTAATGAGTTTCTTTGGAACATATGTACGGAATTGTACACCACTGCCTTTTCGAATTTCGGTAAAGGAAAATAACAATAAAGGCAATCTGCATACGTACGTGGAAGGGATTCTTGAATGGTGTATGTGAATTCATCAAACTCCGCAGGACCAGCGTGGTGTATATGTCCCGCCTGTAGGCCTACGTCCTGCTGTGGACTATCAAAAAAGGCTTCCCAGCCTTAGAAATAATGCTAAAAATTGTGATTTCAACTTATTCTGTGCAGTGTGCAATGCTACGTGCAGAGTTGTTAAAGAAGAAGGAAGAGCTGGAAAAGGAAAAATGTCTACACAAAGAAGTTCAAGCCCGATTACGAGAACTGGAGATGAGGTTCGAAGGTCAGTAGAATATTAACGAAAAATATTAGCTATTACAATACAATACCTAAAATGCAAGAACGCTTTATTGACACCAACAAAAAGGTAACAAGTAACAGAAGAAACAATGTCAGAAAAGGCACAAAAGGCAGTCTTATCGCTGAAAGCGATTTCTTCCAGACAACCCCCTTTGACTAGTAATAGTTGTTTATAGAATATAATAGTTGTTATTTAGCGTAGAACAATTTCTTTTTTCCAATTTCAGGTTTCGTCCCATTGTGAAAATTGCATTCAAGTGAAGTATTCATAAAGATGGAGTATATATCCCTCTGAAAGTACCTAAATTTTGCACGGCAACAAAATAACAACAAACAACAACACTTTGTTAGATAACAACATTACATAAAAAACAAATTAAAGGGACAAAACAATACAATTTATAGGTTTCTAACTGGCGGCCTTTTTGCTTTAAGCGATTTCTTTCAGGCAACTAAACAAATTGTTTACTATAGATAGCAATGATCGATTTTTTAGTGAGCCATCGAAAAATTATTAGTAGGTAATAGGATTAGCTTCATGTCAGGCATAGAGCGTCCATTGCTGGACATAGGTAAGCCTTCGCTATGGGTCTTCAATAAAACCGATTTTGAGCGGGTTGCATCCTACGCTGCGCTTCCTAGCACATGATCTTCACTCGAGTACTTTTTGATTCCATCAATCATCAGTCCACCTTTAATGTGTGCCCTTCCCACTACCATTTCAACTTGCTAATCCACTGGGCTATCCGTTACTTTGGTTCTTCTACGAATATTTTCATTTAGATTTCGAAATCACTTGAAAAACTAAAAGTTCATGATTTGGACAAAATTTATGGGACAATAGACTTATACAGCTTTTTATTGTGACAAAAATACAGAACAAAACACGTAACATTCAGTACAACACTCTGAAGTAGGAAAAATTCCCCAAATTACAGCTTGGTATTGTGACAAAAATACAGAACAAAACACGTAACATTCTGTACAACACTCTGAAGTAGGAAACAAATGGAATTCCCCAAATTACGAAAAAAACCTGCATACTCGTATCTAACCAACACAACATGGAGGATTAGTGTTGTTACTACCACACTACACTTATCGATTTCACCGTACCTATCGATACAACTATCGACACCAAATGAATATAGGTATGCTGAATCAAATTTAAGGGCAAAATTTTAGTTTCAAAAATAGGAGCAATAGTTTTTTGCTCCTGGTTTCGGAGTTAGTCACACTGTAAAAGTTGATCATAATGACACTAATGACAACCCTGGTATTTAGTTTCAATATTACAGAGCTTGTGTAACTAACAACACGGTGTAACTAAAGGTGTAACTAATTTTAAATATGCTAACCTCGGTAGTGGTTACATATTTGAACCATTTGGAGTTCAGACATTGGGTCCGTGGGGGCCGGGAGCTCATATCATTTTCAAGTCTTAGTCATCGAGTCACTCAGAAAGGCTATGGTCGAACGGCTCAACTTGAGTCTGGAGGCGGTATCTGACTGGGGTGCTGCTAACCTGGTCAAGTTTAATGCTACGAAAACTCAAAGCTGTTTGTTTTCGGCCAAAAAGAGGCCCTTCCAATTGTCTCCTGCTTTCTGTGGTGTATCCGTTCCGGTAACTGACAGCTGGGAACTATTAGGCGTTACGCTATCATCGACTCTCAACTTTGGCTCTTATATAGAGTCAAAAGGGCAATTAGCCTCAAAAAAACTTGGTGTTCTCTCTAAGGTGAGACGGTATTTCACACCTGAGCAACTGCTTAGTCTTTATAAAGCGCAAGTCAGGTCTTGCATGGAATACTGCTCTCACCTTTGGGATGGCTCTGCCAAATACCAGCTGGAGTCCATTGAAAGGCGAGCCAGGAGGCTGATAGGCAACGAAACTTTGACTGAGTCGAAGCTGCAGAGTCTCGAGCATCGACGTTGCGTAGCGTGTTTATCAGCCTTCTATCGGATACACTTCGGTGAGTGCGCCCAGGAGTTGCACAATCTGGTCCCACCTGCCCCTTTCTTCTATCGTACGGCTAGACAGACGCGACCAAAGCGCCACCCTTTTATGGTGGACATCCCACGCATTAGAACCAAGCGTTTCGAGTCCACATTCCTCATACGAACTGCCAGAATGTGGAACGCTTTGCCTGGGTCTGTCTTCCCGCTAGAGTACAATGTAGGTGTCCTCAAATCCCGAGTAAATAGGTATCTTCTAGGTAAGCGTGTTACATCCTAGACCGCATATCTGCTTAACATCAGGTAGTGTGTAGTCAAACGCAAACCTATTCGAAAAAAAAAATGCAGCCAGCATGCTGGGCACGCTGCCAACTGGCAGTGGGCTTGAGCATTTGGATTATCTTTAGATCTTCAAAGGTCTGAGGATGATCCAATGCTTTTTATGTAATAGTAGTGTAGTTTTGTTGTAGTTAATAAAGGCACTTTTGCCCTTTAATAAACACGATGTAAACTTCTGAATGCTCATTTTGCATAGCAACTACCTCTATATTTCACTGTTGAACAATTTGTTCGCATGACGCCGAACACTATAAAAATTCTTACGTTTTTCTAGGAATTTCTAACTACAATAAGGTATATTTTCGTTTGATTCAGGTTTAACCGCCCACACAAACATGATGCTCGGCACAAAAGAGCAGGCGTTCGAGCAGGAAGTTAACGTCCGGACTCTGAAGCAATGCTACAGAGAGGCTAAAGAGGAAATTGAAGAACTCAGGCTTCTTATGAAAGAGCAGAATGACCAGCTTCAGGATTATAGAGTCAAGGTCCGTTATTTTTATTTATAGGCCAACGGAATACACAATTAAATTAAACTTAAATGTGACTGAGGGAGAAAACTGGTGCTGGGCGCGGTAATGCGGCGTTTTAAGCTCCTTTGCACCGGATTCTGTCGTGGATGTGTTATATGTATGATTTCAATTTTAAGCTTAACTGTAACGTGCATTTACTAATTACTTTATAGTAAATGGTTCATACAAGTCATGATTTAAATAAATATATTCTAGTGATCAACACCTATATCCACATTATAGGTAGGTATATAATATAGTTTTTTTCTAAGTCCCGAAGCAAAAATGTTTCTAATTAAAATGTGTTTGTCGTTTGACTACATCTTGCCTGAAACCTGATTCCACAACGACACGTTAACGTAACGTGACGTTTTGAGAATTTCTGTTTATTTCCGCGAATTTTGTTTCGAGATAATGTTTTTTCAATGTAAAACAACATGCTTCTCGTGACGTCAGCAAGTTGCTTAACTTCGATGATTGCTAACGAACACCTAGTCGTAACTACGAGGGTCACGTGACACTAAGATGTCCACTTCTACCCTATGCAGAGAATTTAATTATAAGAATATTTTCTGTTCAGTACCTCCAAGCACAACAATTGGTCGAAGAGCAACGTCGCCAGATGGACCTCATGGATATGGACAACACCCGAATCAGTGAACAGATCAACCTGGAAATTCAAAAAGTGAAGGTAACAAAACAATGATAGTAATTAAGATAAGATATTTTTTAATTGCAAAAACTTACACTAGGTACACAATTTTAAGTAGCTCTGCCTTTTGCGTTAGTTTAAAACTGTGTTGCAAAAGGCAGTGTCTTCCAGATGGGTCAAGTGCAAGTAGGTACAAACAAACTAAGAAGTCGCTTAACAATACAAAAATGAGCTAGTGTGTGTGTGTGTGTGTGTGCGTGCGTGTGCGTGTGTGCGCACGCGCACATAGTGTGAATTCACTACGATAATTAATATCACTACATAGTATAAAACAAAGTCGCTTCCATGTCTGTCTGACCCTATGTATGCTTATATCTTTAAAACTACGCAACTGATTTTGATGGGGTTTTTTTTTAATTAAAGTGATTCAAGAGGAAGGTTTATATGTATAATACACCTGTGCAAAGCCGGGGCGGATCGCTAGTTCTTAATATATCTCTTCACATTCGACGTGTTGAAAGTTTATTAAAGTAAAATATTATGTAGATTAGATTGAAAGTTGATCAAAAACATTTAAAGGTAATGAGAATGCGATCCCTTTTTTTAACTGACTTCAAAAAAAGCAGGTTCTCAATTCGGCAGTTTCTTTTTGTATGTATACGTGATTACTCCGCCAATTAAGAACCGATTTTGATGATTATTTTTTTATTTGGTAGGTAGTAGGTACGAAAGAGGTGGTTCCATTTAAATGTTATCAAAATCGGTTGAGTGGTTTTCGAAAAATCAACAATAATCTAAAAATGTCGTTGATTCGTTTCTAACGATCGATTTTTGGCGAAAATTATGATAAATATTGTGGCGTCATATCGGAATTGATTTTCCTGAGTTGCGTTTTTCATCGAACGGCTACGAATTCGTCAGAGACATACTCCACCTGCCATTTCCACAAAACTAAGATGATCCTACTATCCTACTAATATTATAAACGTGAAAGTTTGTAAGGATGGATGGATGTGTGTTACTCTTTCACGCAAAAACTACTGAACGGATTGAGATGAAACTTTGCAATAATATAGCTTATAATAATATATCAGCATAACACGTAGACACATAAATTATAATGATAATGCGTAAATTTTCCATAATATAACGATACTCCTAAGTGTTAAGAAGTAGGAAAAAATCTGCTATCTGCAAGCTATTCTAGAGTGCGCTTCAAGAAATGTAAAAAAAAAACACATGTACAATCGAACAACAGTCAAATCGTTTTATTTTATTTTCCACCTCCTTTATTAAGGGTGGTAAGTTACGGCCTCGGGTTCGAAAGACGGAAAGTGACATAGTCTTCTTTTTATCCCGGATAAATAAAGGGTTCCCATGGGATAGCACAAAAATCAAAATATCATGCGGGCAAAGCCGCGGGTAAAAACTAGTTATAAATAATCATAACACAATCTTGTCATATTTAAGATTTTTAAATACGACCAATGTCATCACTCCAATTACGATAACAAAGAAAAATTTAAATACCACAGTGAAATACATAATTTCTTAGAAACGAACGTTATTCTGGTTTCTTTACCAGTTTCTTGGAAAATACTTAAATAGCTACAGAGTGAAGCTATAAAAGTGTACTCAAGTAAAAAGGTTGAATTGAATTCATAATAACTAAGTTTAGGCCGAGACGATTTCTCAATTCGCTTGTTTCGCAAATAGGTCCTAAAATTAGGAAATGCTCTGACATTTCTTCTTGGTTTAATCATTACGTACTTTTTACATAGTAGTCCGATTTTGATAATTATTTTTTCATTGGAAAGAGTATACTTCTAAATTTGTCCCATTTTAATTCTATCGAAATCGGCTGAGCCATTTTTGATAAATCAACAATAGCGTGAATAATGCTACATGGATCCGTGCGAATTATTCGCGAATTCTGTACACGGTTGAAGTCGGTCATGCTATTTTTTGCGAAAAATAATTATAAATTAACGAAGCGATTGCGATCGGCAGTTTAAATTGTATTAGTAGGTAGCTACGCCTGAACAGGCAAATATTAGCATAGTACTTTGAATCGAAACGAATTATGTACCTTGTTTGTGCCCGAAAGATATGAATAAAAAAGATTATGATGCGTGAAAATATCCTATTGTAGTTTGAGCCATACGAGCTACGGTAGCACTCAGTTGTAAATGCCATCCGCGGTCAGTGGTCAGCCATCTAAAGACTGGCCCTGTCACACGTTGTTTAACTTTGGTGCAAAGAGTAAGTCCTTGCGTATATTCGTATACGTCGGGCTGGCTCTACTGTCAGAGTTTATAAGGCACCGAAGGCCTCTGACATGGCATAACGGTTAAAGCAATCGCTTGTGCTCGCTTTGTATCTGATCCCATATTGGTTTTTTCAGATAAAGTTCCAAGAGAAGCTGCAGGAACTGGCTCCCATTCCGGATCTTCTGAAGGCGACTCAGGTGCGTCTGAAGGACGCCCAGCAGTCGCAAGCCATCGCTGAGCATAACGCTGAGCAACTTGCAAGGGAACTCAACTGTGCTAGGGAGAAGGTAAGAGACATAGAATGGCAAAGAAATAAATTGTATTTCCGCTAATTTATCGCCTCGTAGTGGAAATAAAGTATGAATTGACATTGAAAACTGACACCAAAATATAAAAGAAGAAGAATAAAAATCTTACTGCCGGTGAACTGTCCTCAGGTGCACCAGCTTCTGCATAACAGCCTCAAGCAGCCCGTTGAGAAGGCACCGGAGCGCAACGCCGATGAAAAGGCAATGGCTCTTCTGCAGCAGCGAATCGCTCAGATCACCGAAACCAACCAAGGACTCAAGAATGAAATCGAGAGGCTTAAGTGAGTTGGCTGCTTTACTTTATTATTAGTTCTCCAGATAGTTCTGTTAGCCTTTTATGGCAAATTCTAGTGATCTGTTCACAAAATATTTGTACCTATAATGTAAAAATACTTTCGTTTAAAATAAGAGAGTATCGTGCGTAGACGCGAACATAGTGAGACGGCGAGGGAACGATACGGCTTCGTATGATGAAATTAACAATACGTAACAATTCACATAAAATAATCATGTCAACTTTTTAACTGTTTCATGTGATTTGCCAATACTTTAGCTACAACTTAATACAATAAAAATATATTTAAAAATACTATTGATAAAAACTCGTCAAGAAATAAGATCTTTTTGCAAAACAGAGGTGACTTTGGTTTTTTTTTCGATCGAGCGAAGTTATTCCTTGTACTACTTGGTTTGCCAATTGAAGATACGCTCTAGAATAATGTATATTTTTTCTAATAAAAAATGGTTTTTGTTACTAAAATCTTGATTATGGTTGGACATTTTATACACGACCGCCTCTTAGTTCAATTCAAGAATTTTGCAACCCCAGTGGCTCCTTTCTTTTCTTTTAAATATTCTCTTCTATCGTGATCACTGATAATATTTATATTTTAGTACATCAGTTTAACCGCGATTTTTCGCCTTCATAGTCGAAAAGTTAAGTCTAAAGTTAATATATTCACTGGTCTATTTGATAATTCAACACATCCAAATTGTTATTTGGATGTGTTGAATTATAATTTCAATCACCACAAAGTCCGTGGTGATGTACATTCAATATCTAATCAGCAAAATCATCCATGTTGCAGTGTTGTTTAACAAAAAGTAACCGTGGCATGGATGGACTGTTTTACTAACCAAAAATAATTGGCTAAGTGCGAGTTGGACTTGCGCACATAGGGTTCCGTACCCTATGTGAACCCCCTTAGCCCCATATCAAGCGTCTACCTTTTGCTATTATTAATTTGGAGCAATAAACTGCAAAAAAATTACGTTTGTTGTATGGGAGCCCCCTTTAAATATTTATTTTATTCTCTTTTTAATATTTGTTGTTATAGCGGCAACAGAAATCAAACGAGTACATCATCTGTGAAAATTTCAGCTACCTAGCTATCACGGTTCATGAAATACAGCCTGGTGACAGACAGACGAACAGACGGACGGACAGCGTAGTCTTAATAATAGGGTCCCGTTTTTACCCTTTGGGTACGAAACCCTTAAAATATCCCAATTCCTAGGGGCAACGTGATCCGCATGGAAGAGGCAGTGTTGGCGAATGAGAAGCGTCTCCAGGAGAAAATGCACGAGTGCGCACAACTCGGTGGCGAGCTCGACCGCGCACGGGACGAGGCTGCGCGCGCGTTGCAGCGTGCCCACGACCGCACCGAGACTATACGCAAGTATGTACTTGACAATAATCAGCCAAGAGTGAGTCGGACTCGCGCACGAAGGGTTCCGTACCGTATGGGAGCCCCGTTCCTCTTGAGTCTTGCCGTTATTAATAGCGAGCAAAAAACTCCTCACAATCACGTATGTTGTTTATGTGCCAGACTGCAAGCCCCTCTTAAATATTAGTTTTATTCTGTTTTTAGTATTTGTTGTTATAGCGGCAATGGAAGTAGGTAGGTACATCATCTGTGAAAATTTCAACTCTCTATCAATTACGGTTCATATGATACACCTGCACTGGTAGCACGGCAAAGGGAGAAAACCATTTTATCCACTTTTAATGTCAGTTGTCATTGTCAATCCATACTATATTTCCTCTTAGAGGGGATATAATAGTGGAAAGACAATTTGTACCTTTGCCATGCTACCCGTGCAGGAGGAGGAGACGGACAGACAGATGGATAGACAGACGGACCTTTGGGTACGGAACCCTAAAAATGATGTTCAGCAAGAAAAGGTTATCTTTCTATTGGATTTTCTCTTTCTTTCTTCCTGACTATAAATTTGCTTTGCGAGATTGAATTTGGTATGAGGAGATCCGTAGAAGAATCGAAGTTACCGATATAGCCAAGTGGATTGGCAAGTTGAAAGGGCTGTGAGCAGCGCATATAGAGCGAAGAAGGAGTGATGATCGATGGGGTCGAAAAGTTCTCGAGTGGAGACCCCGTACCGCAAACGCAGTTTAGGGCGTCTACCCACAAGGTGGACGGATGACCTCATTAAGATTGCAAGATCGTGCTGGATGAGAGCCGCTTCCAACCGGTCTTGATGGAGATATATAGGGGATCTTATGTCCAGCAGTGGACATCCTATGGCTGAATCGACGACGACGATAAATCCCACTGGAGGTGGAGTCGGCTTTACTTCTTTCTCCATTTCGCTCTGACCTTGACATCGTTTTCGGGAACATTACACTCTCGGGTCTCTTTCAGCACTATATCCTCCCAAGGTAGAAGGGCCGGGTCTTGGATCTTTTGGGGATGAATAGGATGAAATGGATGCATGTAGCACCAAGTATATACTCAAGCAAGGGTCATGTCAGGATACTTTCATCAAATTAATTTCACTATATTTATTTAACTTATTTAGCGATGTAGATATTATATTTTATTTCTGTGTTCTTACAATATGTTGTTCTCTTGAGATTTATTCTTTTGTACCAGATGTATGCAGACTACTGTAGCCGAGCTCGAAAGGCAACTGGCAGCTTCCAGGGCGCAAGTAAGGACGGCCGAGAAGGAGCGCGAAGAGGTAACTATAAAACTAGACTTTACGCGCGTGATTTTTTGGTTTTCGTGCCATTCCATAGGAAAATTTTATTTTTTACCGACTTCAAAAAAGGAGGTTCTCAATTTGACTATATGTTAATTTATTGTATGCATATGTTACGCGATTACTCCGCCAATTATTATTTATGAACTGATTTGGAGTATTTTTTGTTCGTTTGGTAGATCATGCTTCTGAGGTTGTTCCATTTAAATTTAATCGAAATCAGCGTAAGTCACTTTTGAAAAATCAACAATGTGAAAATACTACGTCGATCAAACATCATTCCGTGCGAACTATTCGAATTCTGTCAACAAATATCTAAGGTAGTCACAATCGTGCAAAAAAGTTTCAGAGCCAAAACCCTGCCCAAGCTACGTAGTGGGCAGGCTTTTTAGTTAGACGTAAGCCGATTGGAAGCCGACTACAACTAAGGTAGTCACAATCGTGCAAAAAAGTTTCAGAGCCAAAACCCTGCCCAAGCTACGTAGTGGGCAGGCTTTTTAGTTAGACGTAAGCCGATTGGAAGCCGACTACAACGCCGCGCGATGCCAAAGTGCTCGGTTACATGAACTAATTAGGTGACATAACGTCGAGGTTCGAGAAAACGGGTCATTGTGAAAAGTCGGTATGTACGACGGCGCTCTGCCATGTTTTTATACTTTCACTTAGGGAATGTGGCTCTGTAGATATTTGCTCGAAGAATTCTGTACACTGTTGAATTCGGTTATGTCACTTTTGGTGAAAAAATAATTATTTCTGTATAAAAGTAGGTTATGATACCTACTCTTTGATCTTTAAAGTATATCCATGCAAAATCAAATCGACTTGTCTCTCTGTTACTGCGTGAAAGAGTAACAAAAAGGTCAACAGATTTATAACATCATCTGCACGGGTAGCATGGCAAAGGGACAAATTGTCTTTCCGCCATTATATCCCCTCGAAGCGGAAATAAAGTATGGATTGACAATGACAACTGACATTAAAAGTGGATAAAAATTGTTTGTTCCCTTTGCCATGCTACCCGTGCAGGTATTGCAAAGAATGAATCGAGGAATTACGAAGCCTCGTCAGTTTGTTCTACTCTAGGATATAGTATTAGGGAAATTAGAAGCATTCTTGCTAAGCCCATGTTCAGCAAACTCATTAGCTACAATATTGTTGGCTTTTTTTTAGATTCAAGCTCGTATGCAATGCCAGATCAAGCGTTTGAACGAGAACTTCGAGCAGGCTTCACTGCGCATCCTCGGCTTGCAGACCCAGGTCCAAACCCTCAGGAGAACTGCCTCCAGCACCGGGGAGGGTGACGGTGGCGACGATGAGGGTGAATGCGTTTGCAAGACCTTCTTCGAGAATCCTTGATAGGGCCTGCCGGTATTTAGCTTTAAAGATTCGCGGGCTGCCATTAATAACCTTTTGAACCCAGAAGTAACCTATGCTTTACCAGCACTTCAGCGAGCTTAGCATACGCACCACGGCATAATTTCTGTCGATGTGTAAAAAAAAGTAACACATATACTTCACCATAATTCTGTCTCGTTTTGACACTTCGACAAAATTATCGTGGAGCGTATGCTAGCTTGGCTGGATGCCAAGTATGTCTACTAAGTCGAAAAAAAAACCGCCCTCTTGTGAGAAATGGGAAAAAAAAGTTGTGTTGTGGCGGTCAATGGGTTAAAAATCTTGTCAGTATTAATTAGCGTAAAATTTTGATATACTGGTGTTGAAGATTTTAAAAGTTCTGAATTTAGAAAAGTAGTCGTTTTTTAAGACCTGACAGATCATGGTATATTTTATAAAGAAAGGGGTTTAGGATAATATAATTGTTGAGAGTTGAATCAGGATAAATAATAATTCTGTAATAAATTTAGATACAAAAGCTGTAATAGGCCCTCATCGCATAAATCCTTATTTCATATTATTTTTTGAAAACAAAAGTTTTTTTTTGGTTGAGATTTAAGTAGAAACACATCGAATTTTGGCAATTATTTATACAATACCTACTACCTTAGGTACGAGTAAATTGTTACGTGACGGGACAGAAAACTAGTGAGCGTGAAGGTTCGAATCAAGCCGTGACAATGATTTGAATTATTTTTCACAAAAAATAATTTTCTTTTTGTTTTTAAGTAAATCAACTAGGTGTTGTTTTATGCTATGTACCAACTATGTATCTAATAATAATAAAGTCACTTAATGCGCCAGAAAGTCTGAGGTTTAGGTATAATCAAAAGCGTAGATTCAAAGTTACTTCGATTACTCAAGAGAAATCAGTGAAATCCATTTTAGGGAACGTGACGAATTGTAACGGAAGTTTTCTGTATTCTCATTGATTTATGATTTTCAGGGCGTCGGTATAACTACCAATTTTGTTTGTTGAAAAGTTAGTCTCGATGATATTACAAGTAAAACAAAAAATATCCATAATTTGTTTGTAATGTATAGGCTGAATCAAACTTGACTCAAGCAAAATCCTAACCTGGGTTTGGCGCAGCTTGTACCTAATTTCACAACCGAAAAGAAATTTGCTTCGGCTTATAAACTAATATTGTTTTTTTAGAATAACTTTTTTTTTTTAATTTTGCTTTTAAGCACATATTGCAGCAGTGGTGAGTTTTTGATACGTCAGGTCTTAAAGGCTCCTATCGCGTGGTAATTTTATGATTTGTATATTTTCGATTTTTTACACTGGCAGTGTGAGTGCTAGGTGTTTGAGAGTAGTCCATAGTATTTTACGAGATTTTTAGGTAGCGTTATTTTCATACCAGTGAAATATTCATTATACGGTTTTGATAGAAAGTTCATTATTGAATAAAAAAGTAGGAGATATACTTGTTTTTAATTTGTTTTCTACACGATAGGTAGAAGCCTTAGCCATCGCTATGAAAACAGTGCGATGTGGTCAGTGTGATTTGAAGTGCTCGCGCTCTTTTTCTTAAGCTCTGCTTAGGTTCTAGCAACGCCATTGACCGCTGTTTTAAAGTTGCTATATGACGGTACCGTTATCCTGGGAGATGCCATATGCGGTCTCGTTTGTTGCCCGTGGTCTTACCAGATATACTACTAGTAGGACCACGGGCAAAAACTATTAAGACTACGGGCAAAAATTTCGTGCCCGTGGTACTACTAATATTGCTGTGACATATTAATAATGGGGATTATTGGAATATATTGGAATATGACAAGAATTTGTCACTATTGGGACAAAAACACGATAACTAGCCACTGATTCGTTAGGTCTAAAGATCGCGCAGACGGGCCGCTGATCACATGCACGGGTGGCAGCCGCGCGCTACCCCAATGCAGGGCAAACGTGTGCGCGTTTAAAAAAAAAAAAATGTATGAAATAGCGTTTCTACTGCTGGCTTCTTTTACTGGCCACCAGTGGCTGTGGTTGGTGCCCCGTCTGCCGTGCTCTTAAGGTCGCCTAAGAGAAACTACACATTATATCAGAATTTTTAGAAGAACATTTATTAGAGAAACGCTACATCTACATTTTTGTGACAGCCTGACAACTCATTCGGTTATTCTTTTTCTAGTCTTCTTTACTAGGAACCAACGATTTATCCGCTACATCAGGTTCTGTCGCCACTTTGTGTATGTTTCCGGCAGCAGCTAGGCAGGACCGTAAAGCCTCTTGTGCTAAGTGCGTTTCGCGGTGCGGCGGACGCGCGACTTCGTAGAAAATGTCTATAGCATCGCACAGCGTGCTGATGGCCTCTTTTGGCTCCTCGGATTCCATTAGCTTGGCACCTTTCTGGAAAATAGTAATATTTTTCATTAAAAAAGCTGTTTAGAGATGAATATCGCCTGTTTTTTCAGAGTTTTGATCAAGTTTCCGAGAGGTAAAGTACGAGAAATATATCTCTGTAGAAATTTTCCCACAACTTAATTGTACTTGTGATTTTCTAATAAATTCGTCTGTTTCAACATAATTGCCTATAGTTATAATTCGGTGCTTAGTTAAAACCGAACGAATGCAATTGAAACGTTTCAGCAGTTCGATCAACCGGACTAATAACTGAACTACTGCTAGAGGTACGTAGCTACTAGAGCATACTTGAGCTACCAGAGCATATTTGCTCATACTGGCACAGTATGAGTTAACTCAGACCGAGTGCATTCAGATAGCTGTTCTTAGTGAGTGATGGTGTTAAATGAATAAATACTTTAAGACATCTTACACACGGCCTTTAACCCCAAACTAAGCAAAACTTGTATTGTTTTGTGTCAATACATAATCAGCATCCAAGTGCACTTGGAATACGTGTTAACACAATAGGTACGGGTAGCCATCTGAGTGAACTCGTTTCAAACCAACTCTTACTGTGAAAACGCGGCTATTTACCTAATGGTTTAATAATGACTTGGTAATATTTACAACGTGTAGCAGTAAGCTTGAAAAATACTTAAACCACGCATGCGCAGACATATTTCAAACTTACCCCAAAAGGTCTAACAATCCTCTGCACGTTAGTCTACTAGTTAAAGTAAGTTAAAGTATTGCGGATCCAGAAGAACCGCAATTTAACTACATATCATAGCATAGGTGTCTTCAATTTATCTCGAGTAAATAGTTATCTTCTAGGTAAGCGTGCTACGCTCTAGACCGCATATCTGCTTAACATCAGGCAGTAGATATGTAGTCAAACGTAAACTTATATGAATTAAAAACTGTTTTTTTCCTTTGACGTAATAATATGGGGATAAACAAAATACGATATGGTATGATATCTTATACATCGATTTGATATGCCGGCTGCACGAAAAAGTGTCACGTTCCGCCTGAGCCGAGCGTGCAAGCGAGAGCGCGGATTAAGCGATTGAGAGGCGCGATTAGCCTAAGCGTTTGGCTTGTTTCAGTTGTTGATTCAACAATGTTTGTATCATAATCACCTGATACTCTGCCACACATCTGTCAACAGTCTGCACGTTGATCTTGACGAGTTCGGGATCGATGTTAACGGAACATTTCGTGCAGCGACTCGGTATGCGAGCAGCGTTGGCACGGAACTTCCAAGCGCAGGATATGTTGGGACATCTGTTCGAAAAATATAGGTATGTTAACGGTATGAACTTTAAAATCAGGCAAATATTTTTTTGGATCAAAGATTATAATAACCAAGCTACCTGTATTATTATTCAATTGTAGTATTGTTACGTACCTGAGGATATATCTATTCCTATAGATCTGTCCTAAGGTACGTAAGATAACTAATAATCTACCAATCTTTGACACAAGCAGGACAGCACTCAAAGTGTGGCCAATGCCCCTGGAATCCATTATTCCAGGAGAATATAAATATTATAGCACAGGATACAAATAATAGAATAATTTGTATATTATAATTCACGCAGTTCTTTAATTGTATTTTTGTTAGATACCCAAGATAAACGGCCAGTTAACTATATTGGCAGGACATTGGAACCTGGACCAATAACGGCAGGCCAGCGACCGCTGGCGGTCTTTTACACCTCGTGTATCGATGTGGGGCCAGTAGTTCTCGGTTGCCACATGGTACGTAAGATAGATCTGTCCTTTCTGCATCTGATTGAGAGATAGCCAGTCTTCACGCAAACGGGGCACTGTCTCCTGAATCAGTAAATGCTGGCCAGCGAACCCTGGTGGTCTTTTGTTCCTCTTATCGAAGTGGGGCCAGTACTTATCCACGAGAGAGTGAATACTAAAGTCATTATTATCTTCGACTGTATTTTTGTAACACACTTAAGGTATACCTGTCCTTCTTGTATCTGCTTTAGGGTCGGCCAGACTTCCATACTAGCAGGGCACTGAAACTTGAACCAGTATAAGCAGGCCAGCTAGCGCTGGTGGTCTTTTGCGGCTCGCATCCCAATGTGTGGCCAGTAGTTCTTGGTTACCAGTACCACTTATGCACCAGAGAGTGAATACTGAAGTCACATTTTCTTTTGCATTTTTGTAACATACCTAAGGTAGACCTGTCCTTCTTGCATCTGCTTGAGAGTCGGCCAGTCTTCCATACAAGCCGGGCACTGGCACCTAAACCAGTATCGGCAGGCCAGTGAACGTTGGCGGTCTTTTGCGCCTCGCACCCCGAAGTGGGGACCGTAGTTCTCGGATACGACTTCCCCAGGGGAAAGGGGACGCGTTGCGGCAAACACTATGTTTCGACCGTCAAAATACCTGAAATAGTAGGTTTGCAAAGCATTTTATTGTCAACAAGCTTTGAACATATTAAACTTCAAAAGTAAATTAATACCAAGAATTTTTTACCCCATAAATATTTATGACTTCTAGACAAGCATCGAATAATATAATTAATTAGAATGTTATTAGAATTAGAATAATATGACTATTATTTGAGTATAGTCAAAGGCTTAGATTAAGTATTCTATCTATGTATCTATCTATTAGCCGTAGGACGTACAATGCTGAACATAGGCCTCCCCCATGAATTTCCAATAGGGCCGGTTGGAAGCGGCCTGCATCCAGTGCGTTCCTGCGATTTTATCATATCGTCACCTAGTCGGTGGATGTCCTACGCTGCGCTTGCTGGTCCGTGGTCTCCATGCGAGAACTTTACGGCCCCATCGGCCATCCGTTCTTCGAACTATGTGTCCTTCCCATTGCCACTTTAATTTGGTATGTCGGAAACTTTGTTTCGTCTAAGGATCTCCTCATTTCAGATTCGATCCCGCAGAGAGACACCGAGCATAGCCCTCTCCATAGCTCGTTGGGCTATCTTGAGCTTATTCATTAGGCCCACATTAAAAGACCACGTTTTAGTTCCATATGTCATCACTGGCAATACACAACTATCGAAAACTTTCGTCTTGAGGCACTGAGGTATATCGGATGAAAGATTAATTATTGGTCTCGCTTTATTTTTTACAATCAGTACAGTCAGTCAGTACAGTCTCAATATCTTTTGCACCACAGTGCATAGTTTTCGAGATTTTTTTAAGATGGCGCTTGAAGCTCTACCTGGACCTGTCCGGATTGTGTGTTTTTATGCTCAGTAAGTTACCCAATACCTTTTGAATGTTTTTTTTTCGGAAATTTAGTGTCATGTTGACCAAAACATACGAGTATTTTTTCCTAGGGTTAAGTTTCTAGTATGTAATATTTATCTGCTATCTGTACCTGGAGACCGCTGGGTAGCACTCGTGGTTGAAGAGCGCACCGACAGGGTAAATGCCCACCGCGACGTAGACTGGCTTGGAACCGCTGAACATGTGCTGCCCTCTTACGGTCTCATACACCTCGTGGGCGTTGAACTGGAGCAGTTGCAGATTTCGTACTAGCAGCTCACTTATGGAAACTTGAACTGGAAATTATAATGAGAATTAGTTGTCAAGTGCGTGTCGAGACGGGCGTATGATAGGCTTCCGTAGATGGTGACGACGATTATGATGATGATGATGATAAAAATCAAATTTTACAGTGTCATTTGATGGTTGCCTACTAGAAAAACGTAGTTGAGTATGCAATATGTTTTTAAGGTCAATTTTTTCTTTATAACCCAAAAATTTATGATGCTCAAAATAATAGGGCATGTGGAATGTGCGGTGGGGTTTAAAAAAGGTTCTTTATCCCCACTACATGTATGGGAGCAATTCCTTAAATACACAGTTATGATTTTTTTAAGTATTTAAAATAGATATCTATGTCTACACTATTATACCTAAGATAAACTTTTATGCAATTTGGTTGATAAATGTGGAAGTTATAAGGCATACGGGACAGACGAACAGACAACGAAGTTATTAGGGTTTCTCGTTTTACTACGGAACCCTAAAAAGGACAATTAATTTTAGGCATATTGTCCATCCACTGCTGTGATGTTACGATAGTGAAAATCTATCGATAACATCGTCATATTATCGTGACTTTAAAAATCAGTTATACCATCCATATTGCTATCGATATTTGACGATACTATCGATAATATCGATTTTTGAAAAAAAATACTTAATACTATTGCCAAACGTCAATAGTATCGATAGTATCGCCAATATTCAAAATTATTGCATGGTTTTTAATAAATCGCCTATCGCAACAACGCTAAACCAATGCATCAATTTCAAAACAGCATTTTTAGGGTTCCGTACCCAAAGGGAAAAACGGGACCCTATTACTAAGACTTCGATGTCCGTCTGTCCGTCTGTCTGTCACCGGGCTGTACTTCATGAACCATGATAGCTAGGCAGCTGAAATTATCACAGATGATGTATTTCTGTTGCCGCTATAACAACAAATACTAAAAAGAGAATAAAATAAAAATTTAAGGGGGGCTCCCATACAACAAACCTGAGTTTTTAGTCGATTTTCGCCCTATATTAATAATGGTAACAGGTGGATGCTTGAAATTTTCACAGAATATTTAGTTTTATATTCACTTCAATAATAAATATAATTTAACTAAAATAAAATAAACATTTCAGGGGGGCTCCCACACAGTACGGAACCCTCAGTGCGCGAGTCCGACTCGTACTTGGCCGATTATTTTAATCTCTTACGTAGGACGTCTTATGGCTGATGGATGGATGGATTGATTTTTTTAATTTGCAGGGCTATAATTTTATAGCACAGTAAAAAATAAGTACCTATAAGTTTTTGCATTTACTTTCAAAGTTTGGTGAAAATTACCTTGTGCATCAATTATATTTTTGTATTTGTTATCAGGAACATACAAACCTTTCTCCACGTTTTCTTTTTCACACTTTCTGAAAAATCCAGCTTTCTTCAAGCACTCAGTCAAGAACATAGCCATCACAATCCTTTTCAAGTAATCATCCCCTTTTCTCTTATCCCAATGAGTACATAAAGAGTATATTTGGACCGCTTTCAATTCTAATACTTCTTCAAAACTCATTTTGTCTTGAGCATTAGCTTCTACTTCTTCCTCCCTCAAATTTTTCTCCGCAAAGTTTTTGAGGCTTTTTTTAGAACGATTTAGTCTTTCTTTTCTGCTTTTCATTTTGGATTTCTTTGCCACTCCTTCGACGTCGTTCAGTACGGTACCCTCTACGGTTTTGATTCTGTTCGATAGATGTTTAGAATGTATTGATAAGCTTGTGTCTAGGCCGGCTTGAGTTACCATTCGTAGAGCGATGTGACTTAGGATAGACATGCCTGATCCTAAAAATACATAACAATATATTAATTAGTAAATACAAAATTATAATCATTACATTGTAGAAAAAAATACATCCTTGAAGATTAAATTTCTTGATAAGAGCGGCAATTTCAAATGCATATTTCTAGATTGTTCTTGTGATTTTTATATTTGTATTATACGAGTATTAAGTTAGAAGCTATAGCAACAATTTGATAGGTTCTGCTCGGTACAGGCATGTCAGTTACTTTTAAAACTTTAATGTAGTCATAGATTGAAAATATGGTAACAATCAAAATTATTGAAGTGAAACTTCTAATGCAACTTCCAACAAGGTTTTAAATGTTTAACGGTACCATGGAGGGGGTATGATAGCAATGTTGTGTCGAAGTTTCACTTCTTTCGCGCGGAGGGACTCCACTTGCATTTTTCCATTCAACAAGCTTATTGACAAATAAACATGTTATCATACATTATTTATCCCAACAACCAAACAGATTACCAAGTGACCTTGATTACTTACCTATGAAGAGATCCAGAAACGGGCATTCGTAAGAGTGGTACGTAGAGACTGCTACATCCCGGCATTTAATGCTGCAGAAAGCAACGCCCGAGCACTTAGGACACCAGATCGGTGCTGATTCTTCGCAATCCACCAACCTATAGGTAATTATATAAGATTATAAGTTATACCAGAAAGTATGAGATCCATTGCAAAATGTTTTTTGACGAAATACTGAGCAATTACTCAAATTAATCAAGCTATAAGGTTTTGAGAAGGCGCTTGTTTAATTTTTCTGTGATATTTTAAGCAGGCGCTGTTACTATTTTCAATGAGATGTGCTAAGCGAGCATTACTTCAAACGTACAGGGTTATATATTAGAAAGAATGGTGATAGTCCTTAGTTGTGCGAAAGCAGTTGGTTCAAAAGGAACTCCTCGTCACAAATGCGCCTCAATAATTAATTATTATCAACTTAGGTAAGCATAAGAACTATACTCGCAAATCGTATTATTTCCTTATGTAGTGTTTACAGGGAATGTTAAAAGGTTAATTTCTTAAACAACAAATTAGTCTAGTTTCAATTTTTTATCTTTCACGATTTCAGCACGTGATTCTTACATAATGAGACTTAGCGCGCAACGAAACCACTACTGATGCGACTCCATCGAAATGTCGGGATAATGAGGTATTTATTTGTCTCTTATTTTCGTTTCGCCATAGGTCCCGTAATCTTCTAATGTGTATAAAAATCTCGTGTCACATTGTTTCTTATCAAAATCATCCCAAACAGATCCACCAATTTTTTTGGATATTTGGTAGCTCTGAGCATAGATCGTGATTTTTCGTTTCAATTTTTTTATATATATAAATATAATAAAAAATGTCAAAAAGTCAAGGCCCTCTCCAGTTTTCTTTTTTATACAGCATAAAGGTATAACATATTTTGCATGCTAGTAATTCTGTCTAGTTACATTACATTGTTTGGGTGATGTTTTTGAAAGTTGTCAAAAGCGTGTTGAGACATACCTTCTGAAGCAATTCAGGCAATGGGAGCCGTAGTAGTCGGAGAGGAGACAAGCGGCGTAAGGACTGTCCACGAGCACCACATCGCCTGTTCTTATTGGTGAATCAGCCACGGCGAATCTACCCTGGGAGTAATTTATTATACAGGGTCATAGATATTAGACGCAAAATCTTTAAAGGGCGGGTCTAGTACATCTAGACAAGCAACTTTTGTACTAGGACTTTTGGAAAATCAGGAAGAAAAACCGTTTAAAAAAACAACTTTTTCATACAAAAAGTTCGTCAACGCGCGGCAAAATGAATGGAAAAGCAAGTTTTTTTCGAATTTTCAAAAGTCGTAGGTAGTACAAAAGTTTCTAGACCCGCCCTTAAAAGGTTTTGCGTTTAATACCCATTACCCTGTATACTAGGTTTCTTGCGAAAAATCTGATTAATGTCCAAAACAAATTGGGCTTGTAAATATGAAGATATAATATAAGACGTGACGTAACGCCGTGCTACATTTTTTTTATTACTACAGCGTGACGTCACGAGCTCCCATTCTCGAACTTTGGCTAGCTTTATCTTTGCTATTTTTTTGAGAAAATAAAAAATACGTGTCCAGTATTTTTTTGTCTGACGGACTAGTTATATTAACATTTATTTTACGCAGTCGTTATGCGTATTGTCCGTTGTGGGTTGGCTTATGATCAGCAATAGACTTTTAGAAAACTGTTGTAATACTTACCATAGTTTCTTCCTCGCAAATTTTAAGCAGCTTGGATAAGGATGGCATATTTTGCTTAGCCCCACCAGTTAGCGATACTCCTGGGGAAAATAGTGAGAATAGTAGGTATAATTAGCTATTTTTTACCAAAACCTAATCCCACTAAAACAATCGACTTTGTATGTATGTTGAGCTCAAGCCACTCCTAACCAAATAGAAATGAAATGATGATGAAAGGAATAAACAAAATGAAATAAAAAACGAGAAGAAACTTAAGCGTCCCACATACAGGTACGGTCTGCGAATGCAGCCTGGTCATCAAACAATCACAGATCACGATTTAAATTGACTATGAAAAGCCTTTTTTTCAATTTTACCACGCGGTTTTTTTTTCCTGTTGGACAAATCAGTTAGACTGTCGAGTTTAACAATCAGGAGGGACCCAAAATTTCAGCCACTGATAGGTCTAACACTAGCTCGCAGGCGTAGGCCGAGCTGCATACGGGATGCTTTATTCAAAGTAGAAGCGCCGTAAGAGTAGAGGAACGATTTAAATTAAAATATAACACAGGTAGGTAGGTCATTCACGCTTCATTTAGTAGACAGTCATGCTAACATAGTTTAAATGACTCTCTACGAAACAAAGTGTGAGTAATATCCATGCAGCCAGAATTATTTTCATAGGGGTGCATCCTGGGAGAGAGTGTCCGAGCGCAGAGCTCTGGCATGACCAAGAGTACCTTGCCGTTCTCTGAACTAGTAATCCAACGAACCTAGGGGGTGCGTTTGGGTTCGGACTTCTGGACTTGAGTCAAAGACCAAGTCTGTGCATAATAAGTTAGGACGGGAAGAATGCACATGTCCATTATTTTTCTTTTCAGTGAAATTGGATGGTCGCCCTTCATTAATTCTTTCATGGCCCAATAGCGAAAAATAATTAAAACTTAAAATGTGCAAAAGCCACGTTTGTTTCCATAATCAAATTAGATGAACGATAATAACCTATTTTGTCTGGTGGATGCTTAGGTTTGACGCTATAGTCCAATGATGCGACGTCTTGGTTTAACTGCGCCTTCGCCTCTTCGTTGTTTCCTAGCAGCCTCCCTGCGAGTTCGTATGATACTTTTGCTTTTGTTGGTTCACCAGCATCTGAAATAAATATTTTACACGTAAGTGATTATTTTTAGGGTTCCGTACCCAAATGGTAAACACGGGACCCTATTCCTAAGACTCCGCTGTCCGTCTGTCTGTCTGTCCGTCTCCAGGCTGTACTCATGACCCGTTAAAGCTAGAAAGCTGAAATTTTCACACATGATGTATTTCTGTTGCCGCTATAACAACAAATACTTTGCAAAGCATACAAACAGTGGTTTGGTGGCAAGAAAATTAAGATTTCGTTGCATTTTCAAAACTTTCTGTACTTATAGTCTGAGATCTCACCGCAAGAACATCCTGCTCATAGCGTACACGGTTTGAAAGTGTTTGAAATCTAATAATGTTTAATTAATTTATAGGAAAATGTATCCTTCATTTGTTTTCTATATAAAAGTACTAGCTTTTACCCGCGGCTTCGCCCGCGTTGTATTTTGATTTTGGCTTATGTTTATGTCGGCTGCGAAACCTAACCTAACTGACAAATATCAAAATACCTTAGAGGAATGCTTTTGTTGGTTAAGTTACGGTTGGAGTGTATATACAATCCCCCCGTGTATTCCCGCCTTGTCGTGGGGGAGGTCTGAGGCAGCTGAAAAGGCGGCGCTCGAAGTCTCCCTCTTCTTTGGGTCTTTTCCCCCAAGGAAGCTTAGAGGCTGGCACTCGAGTTTCAGCCGCTTTTAACTAAAGCAGCTGAGAGGATGGCCGGTAGGTTGCATGCCTTATGAGGAGTGTCGCAACTTAGGCGGGCTGCAGTGCCGCTCTTGCGACGCTGCATCCGAGGATTTTTTTTTATTATATCGCGAAATATCCCTGACATGATCAGGGGTCTTAATTACAAATGAATAAAAACTAAGTATACCTATATTTCAATGTTTTTGGCTGTTTGCAGTTATAATAAACATTACAATGGTACAGCAAAGTTTATACCTACTTGTTCCTAATTAAGTATTGCTTTTTTACTAATATTTGTGCAAAAATTCGATAAAATTGTTTCTAAGGTTTTTTCGTGTTAGATTAATTACAATTTTTTGTTCTAAATCAAATCTCTGCTTTCCATAAACTGGGCATTCCAAGATTATGTGCAGTGGAGTCTCCTCTTTTGTGGGTTCACAGATGCACGATGGGCTTTCCCTCAACTTAAATCGATGTAAGTATTGGGAAAACTCACCATGCCCCGTCAGCACTTGAGTTATGATTCCCACTGGTGCTATTTCTCTTACGATCTTGTATGCCGCCCTTGCATCCGGAAAATATGTTTTGGTTACCGCCGCTGTGTGTCCATCCTGATACAGCCGGTTCCACTCGTCAAGAGAGTCCTTTCGGATTTCTCGCTTGACGAATGAAACGGGGCAGTTATCCTAAATAGGTCTGCACTTCGAGTGCAGTGCTGCTTCCTTTGCTAGCTGGTCCGCTCTCTCATTTCCCTCCATCCCCGCGTGCGCTTTAATCCAATAAAGTTTCACTATTTTATTTTGTGCGTGTAGTAACTTTATGTTAGCTTTGAATTTACTGCTAAGGGATGGAGGGAAGATACGCCAACTACCGTTTCCAGTGCAGACCTGGAGTCACAAAAGATTTTTGCTTTTTCGGTAGCCTCAAGAAGTGCCAATAACTCGACCTGTTACACAGAGCACCAATCGGCCAATTTCAGCTTGCGGGACTGATCTCAGCGGCATCATCCCAAATGGATAATGCCGCCCCAACTTTCCCTTTAATTTTACTGCCGTCTGTAAATATGTTAATTTCTCGGTTAAGATTTTGCTCTAGTGCTGCTCCGTCTGCCAGGCATATGAACTCCAGCTCCTCCTGCTGCGCTGGGTGTGGCTTCTTTTCTGTCTCTCTATCTCCAGTTACTTGCTGGGAATAACCTTTCTTAGTTTCATAAAGCAAGGCTGCTTCTTGGACTCTGATGTGACAGCCGAGGATAAGGGGCCGCGGTGCGCGGTGCGCGGTGCGCGGCTACCTTCCGCTAGGCCGTCAACGTGTTGGCAGACGCAGTGGGGCTGCAGGGGAAGAGAGGTGTCGGTATCGCGATTGCCGTTCTCACTGCCCTCTGCAGTTGAAGAGGCAGGCGCTGGGCTACTATGACTGACCCACTGCACTGGGACCAGGGCGTTGGAATGCTGTCTGACGTTCAGTACTGGTTAGTCCCGAGTGGTGGATGACGATGTGTCTTGTGCTCCGAAACACTCCGTCACTATGGCGAGAGCGCAAGCTCCGTTATGGAGCCCGAGTCTGGGCTAGTGCTGTTGAGTGCCGCGAAGGAGTGCGAAATATGTGGGAACGTCCTAAACTTGCCATGACAGGTTATTTCTGGCGCTTAGACGGCTGCTACCGCAGCCCACTCACTTAGTTTTTATCCTATCCTACGGGAACTGTTAAAGTTTTTGCGATAAAAAGTGGCCTATGTCACTTTTCGTCTTTCAAACTATATTCATGCAATATGCCAAGGCAAGTTGCTCCGTTGCTGAGAAAAATTTATCGTTAAGTCCTACGGGAACCACAATTTTTTCGGGATGGAAAGTATCCCATGTCACTTTCCGTCTTCCAAACTATGCCCACCCCAAATATCAAGTCGATCCGTTGCTCCTTTGCTGAGAAACAGTTATTGTCCTATCCCATGGGAATCACGAATTTTCTCGAGATATAAAAAGTATCCTATTATCACTTTCTGTCTATTAAACCATAGGTATCCATACCAAAAATCAGGTCAATCTTTTGCTCCGTTGCTGCGTCAAAGAGGAACAAACCAACAAACTTTTCGGATTGAAAATATTAAAGTATGATGATTCTGTACCATAAAGGTAGAATAAAAAAACATGTTGAACCTCTAATGATAGAACATTTAAAAATATTTTTAATGTCAGACAAAATGACGGCCTGGTATTAAACGTCATAGTAACATGTAGCATGCAGAGGGAAAATAACATTTTATCCAATTTTAATGTCAGTTGTCATTTTCAATCCATACTTTATTTCCTCTTCAAGGGGATATAATGGTAGAAAAACAATTTGTCGCCTTGCCACGCTACTTGTGATTTATAAAAGTCTGCAGACAATGTCACCTGTCATCTAATTACGTTTGGCTGTGACGTTTCGTTAGTCCATATTAGCGTCATATAGGAATTAATCACTTAGCGTCTTTGTGATAGTGGCGACAGTTTCGCTTTCGAGGGTTTTTGTCCTGTCCTACAGGAATTATGAAATTTTTCGGGATAAAAAGTATCCTAAAGCTCCTTCCGCCTTTTATACTATATCCATGCCAAAAATCAAGTCAATCCGATGCTCCGTTGGCGCGTGATAGAGTAACAAACCAACAAACCAACAAACTTTTCGGATTTATAATATTAGTAAGGATTGAATAGGAGAACATAAATATGATCTTAAGCTGGGATCTCGGGATTATTCTCAATAACTTTGCTTTGCTTGCTTAAAATAAAGTATAATTTGCTATTAATTATACTACAAGTAATTATTTCCAAACTTATTGATAATTTGTCTATTTTAAGACATATAGAGGTAAATAATAATAATAAGAAATAACTGAATATGAGATAATACAATATTTAGACGGATTTTCTGATTTACAAGCCAGTTGATAATGTTTATATCACAAATTGGATTAGTGTTAGCTTCGATTAAGAAAAGCAAGACGTACCTTTATAGCAGTGGCCCATTCTCCAGTAGTACTGCGCGCGCATTTTGGCTGGCAGCCTCTCTTTTAAAGCTAACTTCAGGTCTTCCAGAGCTGCTATGGGCAGCTTAGCCCGGAGGAGAACTTCTGAGCGCATCCATAGAGACAATGCGAGAGATACTCCGCCTTCTATCACCTCATCTTCGCCTGCATGACAAAATTAAATGTTAGTGCTTAAGAGGATCGTGGATTCTGCACAACACCGAGACAATTTTCGCTACATTTTTAGGGTTCCGTACCCAAAGGATATAAACGGGACCCTATTACTAAGACTTCGATGTCCGTCTGTCTGTTTGTCTGTCACCAGGCTGTATCTCATGAACCATGATAGCTAGGCAGCTTTTCACAGATGATGTATTTCTGTTGCCGCTATAACAACAAACTAAAAACAGAATAAAATAAATATTTAAGGGGGCTCCCGTGCAACAAACGTAATTTTTAAGGAGTTTTTTGCTCGCTATTAATAACGGCTAGAGGAATGGGGCTCCCATACGGTACGGAACCCTTCGTGCGCGAGTCCGACTCGCACTTGGCCGATTTTTGATTAAATTTACGTTTCGGAAGAAAACTTTTTCCACGATTTAAATTGTAACAAAACTTTATATTTTAGTGTATGAAATATTGCATGCTCGTACGTCTTATGTTTTTCAGTTTGTAGCGACTAGCTTCGCTACATTCGCTACAAGATGGCGCTAGCTAAGCTATTACTCTTCCACCCGCCAATCATAGGGCGTATCGCCGCGCCTCAGCCAATCAGAAGGTGAAGTCTGCATCGCGCAAACCAAATTTACAGCGACGGTCGAACCATATCAAGACTAATATACTATCGGATAGCTATCCCCGGCCACAACACCTCGCCCGGTGGAGTATTCCTTTGTGAGATGTTATCCTATCATCATCATCTTGTATTGTTCACCTACGAGCGTCAAAATGTATGGAACAGTTGATTTTTTTTGAGTTTTACCAAAAGGCGCAGAACAAAAGTAGTTAGTTTTGATGTACAAAATAAGCCCCTAAAAGGATGGTTATTGATTAGAAATTACCCTGTACATTATGCAAGGGCCACACATTGGCTATGTTAGCTAGAAATTGTAGTCTTGGTTCCAACACTCCAATGAGTAAATCAGTCTTGGACTGATATTGGAAGCAAACCGTACAATATGATTGGCTATTCAATTAGTAGCCAAGCTTGGAGTCAAGTCATCGTCAAATGTGTGGCTTGGCATTATCTCCTGCCTTATTTTGTGCTACAAAACCTCAACAGCTATGTGTGTGTATTCCTTCCTGTTTCGAACAAAATGTTTGTTAACGTTATTGACTGTTCTGAACACGATAGATGAAGCTCTGTTTTGGCTTCAACTTCCGAATAACTTTGACTTATAACTTCCTCGAAGTTATACAATAAAATGTTCTTCACGGGGAAAATTAATCTGAATATTTAATTTCTATAATCAAAGTCAGAAACATTTTGCGGGTAGTCGAAAACACACGCGTAGGTAAAAAACGAGCAATATAGAAGTTCCTATGAAATTCTCCAATTGGGAGGAAGTCAAACAAATGCTTTTGTGAAACTTTTGCCTACGACCTTGTTTTTGTTGGTCACCGTAATTTGATTAAGTTTTTAATTAAGCTTTTCGTTTCATTTCGTTACTGTGAAACTGTTATTTTTTTAACAATGTGGGTGTAACCAATCGCGGTTTTAGTTAGCGATGCTTAGAATAGCTTCTTGATGTAGAAACATTCCGAATGTCGACTATCTTAACGATAAGTTAGTTGGCATAGGCCGGGTGGCTTGCCGTGGGGTCAGAGTTTTACGGTAAACGTTTAAAACAACCGAGGCCTACCATTTAATGGTCACCCGACCCACGGTAGGACTCAGTTGTAAATGCCTCCCGCGGTCACCCATCCGAAGACGGTCCGTGGTGAACGTTGCTTAATTTCGATGATCGCTATTGAAAACCTAGTTAAACTAAATATAAGATGATTAATAACGATTCCTCACTATTACTAGTGCTACTTGTCCTTAAAATAACATTTAAAGATAGGTAATTAAGTAGCTATTTTAATTTCATTTACCGGTCATAGGCGATCTTAGAACAGCTTGACTAGCTAGAGCCAAAGCCTTCGTGAGGTCTCCTTCCTGTAGGGACTTTTGAGCGGCAACTCGCCGATCTATCGACACACGGGTACTCTTGCCGCGGCTCAAGGGCTGGATCCTGGAGAACACCTCGGTTAAGGCACTCATCATCTGGAAATAAGGTTTATTTTAGTGTTTTTAAGGTACCGTACCCAAAGGGTAAAAACGGGACCCTAATACTAAAACTCCGCTGTCGGTCTGTCTGTCAGTCTGTCACCAGGCTATATCGAACCGTCATATCTAGAACGTTGAAATTTTCATATATGACGTATTTTTGTTGCCGTTATCACAGCAAATACTAAAAAATAAATATTTAAGGGCTCCCATACAATAAACCTGAATTTTTAGCCGTTTTACGCTCGTTATTAATAATGGTGACAGGTAGACGCTTGACAAATTCACAAAATATTAAGTTGCAGTACATTCCCTTCCAAAACAAATAATTAAATTAAAATAGGAGGGGCTTTCATATGGCACGGAACCCTTTGTGCGCGAGTCCGACTTGTACTTGGCCGATTATTTTTTAACCTATGCTGTATTCTTGGGCAAAAGCTTCTCCATTTCCTTCCATGATCCCGCGCAACTTCTTGGCAAGCCCTATCGAATGAGTCAAGATCGTCACGCCAGCGTTTATGGGGCCTTCCAAAAATCCAAAATTCCAAAATAACCAAACTAAAGTGGGACTATGCAGGACATGTGGCGGGGAAGCACCCTGATCGACGGGCCACGATGACGGGACGTGATGACTGGCCCGTCGATCAGGGTGCTTTCCCGCCACATGTCCCGCCCAGTCCCACTTTAGTTTGGTTATTTTAGTGTAACAATTATAAAATTTAATAATAATAAAATAACGTTTTGGAAGTGAAATTTTCTTTAGCGGCGTTGTGCACTTTTGGGATGGGTAAACAATGTTAAATTCGGGTCAGGACACGAGACCTTATCGAAAATTCGTAAGGCGGCGCAGGGCGCTTGCGTTAGTGTGCGGGTGTGATATTGATGTTAAAGTTTTCACTGCTGGCAGTCCCGGAGTGCAACTCGTTGTTTTTTTAAGTCTTATCGTCTTTTAAATCGAAGAACGCCGGGTGCACCCACGAAAAAGTTCTTAGTTGACGTTTATATGGAAGCTGGGGACATCTTACAAATGTCATTCTTTTACTGCGGGATTAATCACGCATTTATAATTCTTTATAAATATATAAATACCTCATTATCCCGACATATCCGTTAAAAATAAAATATTACATGCAATCTCTGACCCCAAACCAAGCAAAACTCATATTGTACTCGTTTTTTTTTTAAATACCTGTTAAAATGAGATGTGTGTGTACAGCACAGACAGAAGAGAATTCCTTTCGAAATAACTTAGAAAAGCTTTCAATTGCTTGAATAAAAGAAAACAGCAATGCATTTCTTAGTGCAACCGGATCGTCATTATTTTTAATGGCTTTTATTATAGATCTAAAGATGCAGATAGAATGTTGTACGGAAATATTATGAAGCAAATTGGGGATTATTAAAAGAGGTATGTCAAAAGCGCACTTCGAAAATTTTCACATCTTATTACTACATGGATTAAGAAATCTACCAAAGTGGGTGGGCAAATGGGGATTTGGTTTGGTACGTTTTCACCACTCATAAACTGGCACCTTGTTGTGTTTGGTCTTGTTGTGTTTAGAATATTTAGTGTAAATTAGATGTAAATTGGGTTTATATTTGAATGAAATTTAATGGGTTTTAAGAATGTAGATAATTATTTAGGCATAACTACTACCTACCAATGTTTTTGGACGATTTCAAGTGCATTTAAAATGTCCACGAAATAAAGAGCTTTGACTTTGACTTTGAAATGAATTGTGATTTTAACGTTGGTAATTTATAACCATGTGAGTAATTAGTTCCTTTTTAAGTGTAAACTGTATTGTAGATTGTTTTTGACCATTCAAAAGTGTGTCTGTGACACCCATTTGTCGAAATAAATAAACTGAAACTGAATCCAAGCAACTGTCACGACGAACATGCCTCACGCATTTTCAGAATCCATTTTGTTTGCTTTTTTTACGATGTGCAATAATATGCACTTTACGATTTTTTTCGCCTTTGTGTCAGTAGTACCGTTGATTTGTTTTGATGGTACAAGTGACACAACTTTGTATTCTTGTTTCCGTGACATAGAGATTTTCTTCCTAGAACATCTGCTTATTTTGAATCATCGCAGAAAAATATAAAATAATGTCTTTACGTTTTGCGCAAGTAATAAAATAATGTCTTTACGTTTGCGTTTCACTACATACTGCCTGATGTTAAGTAGATATATACGGTGTAGGGTGCAATTTATCTAGAAGATACCTATTTACCTACTTAAGATTTGAAGACACTTATGTTGCACTTTAGTGGAAAGACAAACTCAGGTTAAAACTAGGTTCTAAAGTTTCTAGAGAAAGCACGCCAGCGGCCACCCCAAGCTGTGGCCATGGATAGGACCCATTGTAAAGGTTGCTCATACTAATAATGATACTACCTCTGAAATTACTTTTTACAAAGCAACACTTTGTATGAGTAATAAATTACTAACATCATTTTATTGACCGACGAACCAGACCGGAGGAGGTATTCAATTCGACGCGTACCTACATATATTTATTTTTTCTATGTATAACCACGCATAACTTTTTTCGTAGTAGTCCGATTTTAATAATTATTTTTTTATTGGAAAGTGTATACTTCAAAATTGGTTCCATTAAAATTTTATTGAAATCGGCTGAGCCATTTTTGATAATACAACAATAATGTGAAAAATGTAACATCGATCCGTGCGAAATATTCGCGAATTCTGTACACGGGTGAAGTGGGTCATGCTATTTTTTGCGAGAAATAATTACTTTGAAAAACAGTTCTAAGAACGTCAAATGGTCGTTCTCTTAGGTTCCGAGCAGACGGGCAACCGACAGCCACTGGTGGCCAGCGACAAGCAGTTGAAACGATTTTTCATACATTTTCAAAACGCTGCGCATATGTGTGGTTGATGGCGGCCACTCGCTACAGTAGTGTAGGCGATACGAACAGATGAAGCGGAAGCGCGCGGCTGCCACGGCTTTGGCAAGGTAATAGTATCTAACATTATTCCGTCTTCATACAAACGGTCGGAACGCGAATCATACCTACTATTACCTACACGCTTCGGAGTTCGGTATACACTCGGTATCTACACCAATAGTCGCAGGTGGCCGTAGTGACAAACGAATGTGTGGGTTTGTGATCAGTAAACGTGCGATTTACCTACCAGGCAGTGCGCGTTACGCGCGTGTTACGTACTGCGTGGCCACGTGGGACTGTAGTTATTTATTTTAAGGACAGAGCTGAGTCACAATACTGTATAGATACCGTGGCTGTGGTCAGTGGCTCGTCTGCGCTGTGCCTTAGCTATGGATGTTCATTAAAAAGAGGAGCGAAATAAAAGTGAGTGCACTGGCGTGATGGTCCTCAGAGAACAGGCTAAGTGCGAGTCTAGCACAGCGAGTGTTGTTTGAATTGTGCTGTATATAAACGGTATTTTGTGTTGGAAATTAAAATGGTTTTCAAGCATTTTGTTAATTACCTACGAGCAGGGTTTTCACTTGCATTGGGAAATTTTATTTGATTATATTGTTTGTGAAAATTTTTGTAATGCAGCGTTGCTCTTACGTAGGTAAATAAATACTTAGTGTTTATATTATGCCCCTGAAGAAAATAGGTATATTAAAAGTTTAAGGTTTTATAGGTACGTTTAGTTCCTAGTAATAATAGCGTGTGAATTTCTCGTAACTTCTAATTATATCAGTAATGTTTTAGATAAATACACAGGTTTTGTACCTGCCATGTTCCGTTTCAAAGTGATGGAGTAGGTACCTAGATCAAAAATATAAAACAAATTAAAAGTAACAGTCTTTTCTATGTTGTTTAGCCAAATAAAAGGATGTAAGAAACCTTTAGCCACTGTCGATACTATTTTTTTTCGTTTAAGTTTCAAAGTAAAAAAGAGTTTACGATATTTAAAATTCGAATCATTTTTAAGCCACTATTAGACACATCATGGCTAAATAGTCAAAACAACTACACCTTAACGAGTCACCTATAATGATTTAGTGCTGTTGGCCTCTGAGGCCTCTACAGCTTATCGGGCATGGGAGAACTCAATCATGAGAACCTACCTCCTCATTTTCCATAACAAATGTGACCTTCTTCCCCTCCTCCACGTCTTCCAGCCTCCGCAGCCAATCTGCCGTTGCCATGGAGACGGCCTCGTCTGCCAGGCTGGTGAAAAACCCTTTCGAGTCCGAACATAGTGTGATGTCACTGCACGTGGCTGCGAACCTCGGGTCCACTTCTTCATATACCCGCGACATTGTCTGGAAAGTCATAGAACAGAATCAATAATAGTAGTACAGAAGATCAATCCAAGACATTAGTGTCTTCGACTAGTGTTATCTAGACACTAGATAACTCACTGAGTTGTATTTGTAAACTGTATTTCTGGTTAATCATGTTCAATTTGAAATGCTGATTACAAATGATAAATTACCTACTTGATCTATACTTTAATCGTTTTCCGATGAAAACGGCAGAGAAAAACAAAGCTTTGTATTAAACGAGAGCGTGGAGAGCGCGGATATTTTTCGATATTTTTTTCGCTTGTAGAAATCCGATGCTGCTCACATCCGCTCTTAAATTAATGTGTTTTAGTAAACACGCATTTTTAAGACATTTTTAGGGTTCCGTACCCGAAGGGTAAAAACGGGACCCTATTACTAAGACTCCGCTGTCCGTCCGTCTGTCCGTCTGTCTGTCTGTCAGTCACCAGGCTGTATCTCATGAACCGTGATAGCTAGCCAGCTGAAATTTTCACAGATGATATATTTCTGTTGCCGCTATAGGTAACAACAAATAATATAAAAAGAATTGATAAAACTATGAAAAGAATTTGACTGCCTCGGTGGCTCAGTGGTTAGTGAACCTGACTTCTGGATCACAGAGACGTGGGTTCGATCCCCACCAAGGGCAAGCATTTATGTGATGAACATTGGTGTTTGCTCTGTGTCTGGGTGCTATTTAGGTATCCTTACATGGTATAAAATAAAGTCGCTATTTTTGTCTGTTTGTTTGTCTGTATGCTTAAATCTTTAAAACTACGCAACGGATTTTGATGCGTTTTTTTTTAATGAATAGAGTGATTCAAGAGGAAGGTTTATATGTATAATACACCTGTGCGAAGCCGGGGCGGGTCGTCCAGTTATCTATATAAGTATGTATTTAAAATATGTACATGTAGTTTATCAGTCTCTGGCAGCCATATCACAAGCTATGCTTAGTTTGGGGTCAAAGACCGTGTGTAAGATGTCCCCTAGTATTTATTTATTTATTTATAATTTAACTAAATAAATATTTTAGGGGGGCTCCCATACAACAAACGTAATTATTTGCGCAGCTCATAGCTAACTTCACAGGCGCCATTAAATTTAATTCATCTTCACAAGGCTTACGAGTACGTATATCTCGACTCGCTCCTGACCGATTTAGTTTATACTCGTAAATCTGGTTTTGAGTACTAAGCAATCTTGCCAAATAATACAGAAATCTGATTATGGAAACTGTCGTGGTATTTGTGGACATTTTAATTAAATTATGGCACAGATGTTGTCTCGCATAGCACTCAAGTTCTATGCGAGACGACCACGCGTGCTAGTACTCCAACCTTAACAAAGATTGCCAAATGCAATCGAGACTATAATAGCAGTTATCTACTAAAATAAAACGTAACACCTGTGCTATACTTTAATTAAAATACAGATATCAGCTGGTAAATTGTGCGAAAGAAATCTCCTCCCTTTTTGAGTGAAATAAAATTAACGACGACAAAACAACTTTTTATATAGAACCTGTGTACAATTTTTTTGGCAAGATTCGTTGAATGGACCTGGAATGAAAAAGCAACATCTGTCTAAAACGGAGACCTTAGCTTACGTTCTATCAATAAGTAATTTTGAAATTATTACCTTAGCTTTTGGTGATAAAAATATGATAGGGGAAACTACATTTATTAAGACTGGGGAAGAAATTCATTGATGTATGTGAATCTACCAACTCGCAACTGGGCCAGGAGATCAGTATAAGCATAGGATATCCATACCACATATATTAAGAGCAATTATAAGTACTACTTACACAAAAAAAAAAAATCGAAATTATTTTTTTTGTCTTTCTTATGTTCTGGCCCTCCCCTACGCACCTAAAACAAGTCATTTGAATAAAAAATTGAATAACAAAAATTGTTCGAAAAACTTTATTTTCTCTGTTTCTCCTATTAAGTAGATACCTGCGGCGACTACATTCTACTAAAAAAAACGTAAAAATTATTTTTTGACATATAAAAGCACAATTACATATCAGCATTAACAAGATTAAGCAAAATTAAAAAAATTGAAAAAACCCACGACGGTAAAAATCTCATCGAAAAAGAATAAAAGACAAAAAATTTTATTATTTGGGAACATGCATTAAGCTACCACGTACACATTGCTGAAAACAGAATTGTAATCGGACATTTCGTTTTGATTATATTGCAACATTGTTTTGCACTAATATTGTGGCGCCCCCTAGTGAGTTACAGCCATGACTCCTGTCTAAGAACATGAACTCATCAAACAAAACCCGTTATTGAAAACCGCATCAAAATCGGACCATTAGTTTAGAAGATAGGTGGGAACATTACTTTGCACAAACGCACACACATCTCTCACCCTAAACGCATACCTCCGTTCCGTCGTGGGTAAAAAGGTTCAAAAATGTTGTATAAGAGCTAAATACTAAACTGAATGAAGTTAATCTTAATTTTACCTACTACTACAAGTATGGGGATGTTATAGAAGCACAATTTACTGGTCAAAATGTCTAAATATCATATTTTTAACATTCCCAAATTAAAATCATAAACACTACAAAATTAGAATAGTAGGTAGTAGGTAAATATTTTGAAACGTAAATTAATGTTTAGGGTTCCGTACCCAAAGGGTAAAAACGGGACCCTATTACTAAGACTTCGCTGTCCGTCTGTCACCAAGCTGTATCTCATGAACCGTTATAGCTAGAGAGCTGAAATTTCACTGATGACGTGTTTCTGTTGCCGCTATAACAACAAATACTAAAAACAGAACAAAATTAATATTTAAGGGGGGCTCCTATACAACAAACCAGAATTTTTAAGCGTTTTTCGCTCGATAGTAATAATGGTAACAGGTAGATGCTTGAAATATTCACAGAATTTTAAGTTGTATACACAATTAAATATTTAAATAAAATAAATATTTAGGGGGTCTCCCATACAGTACGGAACCCTGCGTGCGCGAGTCCTACTCGTACTTAGCCGATTTTAAACATGGCTCATACTGAAAGAAAAATAGTGTGTTGGTTATTTAAGTTTCGGTTTATTTAAGGTTAGAAGAACCCTAACCGAGAACGTGGCTGAGCTCTAACTCCTAACTAGGTTGCCCTTTATTTAGGATATTAGTCCCTTCCTGCCTGCGCTTAAGCTTATCTAAATTTTTGTAGGGTCACGCTGTCACGCATGACATGGTACTTATAAACTTACTAGCTTTTACCCGCGGCTTCGCCCGCGTTATATTTTGATTTTGGCTTATGTTTATGTCGGCTGCGAAACCTAATAACCTAACCGACAAATATCAAAATACCTTAAAGGAATGCAAGGTTGGAGTGTATATGCAAGGGTCAGGGGTCTTAATTACAAATGAATAAAAACTATACCTATATTTCAATGTTTTTGGCTGTTTGCAGTTATAATAAACATTACAATGGTACAGCAAAGTTTATACCTACTTGTTCCTAATTATTGCTTTTTTACAAATATTTGTGCAAAAATCGATAAATTTGTTTCTAAGGTTTTTACGTGTTAGATTAATTCCAATTTTTGTTCTAAATAAAATCTCCGCTTTCCATAAACTGGGCATTCCAAGATTATGTGCCACTGCACATGAGTCTCCTCTTTTGTAGGTTCACAGATGCACGATGGGCTTTCCCTCAACTTAAATCGATGTAAGTATTGGGAAAACCCACCATGCCCCGTCAGCACTTGAGTTATGATTCCCACTGGTGCTATTTCTCTTACGATCTTGTATGCCGCCCTTGCATCCGGAAAATATGTTTTGGTTGCCGCCGCTGTGTGGCCATCCTGATAACGCCGGTTCCACTCGTCAAGAGAGTCCTTTCGGATTTCTCGCTTGACGAATGAAACGGGGCAGTTATCGTAAATAGGTCTGCACTTCGAGTGCAGTGCTGCTTCCTTTGCTAGCTGGTCCGCTCTCTCATTTCCCTCCATCCCCGCGTGTGCTTTAATCCAATAAAGTTTCACTATTTTATTTTGTGCGTGTAGCAACTTTATGTTCGCTTTGAATTTACTGCTAAGGGATGGAGGGAAGATACGCCAACTACCGTTTCCAGTGCAGACCTGGAGTCACAAAAGATTTTTGCTTTTTCGGTAGCCTCAAGAAGTGTCAATAACTCGGCCTGGTACACGGAGCACCAATCGGCCAATTTCAGCTTGCGGGTACTGATCTCAGTGGCATCATCCCAAATGGATAATGCCGCCCCAACTTTCCCTTTAACTTTGCTGCCGTCTGTAAATATGGTAATTTCTCGGTTAAGATTTTGCTCTAGTGCTGCTCCGTCTGCCAGGCATATGAACTCCAGCTCCTCCTGCTGCGCTGGGTGTGGCTTCTTTTCTGTCTCTCTATCTCCAGTTACTTGCTGGGAATAACCCGTCTCAGTTTCATAAAGCAAGGCTGCTTCCTGGACTCTGATATGACAGCCGCGGATTAGGGGCCGCGGAGGGATATATGGAACTGGTGGTGTGGGTGCCGCCACCTACCCTACCTTCCGCTAGGCCGTCAACGTGTTGGCAGACGCAGTGGGGCTGCAGGGGAAGAGAGGTGTCGGTATCGCGATGGCCGTTCTCACTGCCCTCTGCAGTTGAAGAGGCAGGCGCTGGGCTACTATGACTGACCCGCTGCACTGGGACCAGGGCGTTGGAATGCTGTCTGACGTTCAGTACTGGTTAGTCCAGAGTGGTGGATGACGATGTGTCTTGTGCTCCGAAACACTCCGTCATTATGGCGAGAGCGCAAGCTCCGTTATGGAGCCCGAGTCTGGGCTAGCTCTGTTGAGTGCCTCGAAGGAGTGCGAAAAATGTAGGAACGTCCTAAACTTGCCATGACAGGTTATTTCTGGCGCTTAGACGGCTGCTACCGCAGCCCGCTCACTTAGTTTTTATCCTATCCTACGGGAACTGTTAAAGTTTTTGCGATAAAAAGTGGCCTATTATGTCACTTTTCGTCTTTCAAACTATATTCATGCAATAAGCCAAGGCAAGTTGCTCCGTTGCTGAGAAAAATTTATTGTTAAGTCCTACGGGAACCACAATTTTTTCGCGATGGAAAGTATCCTATGTCACTTTCCGTCTTCCAAACTATACCCACCCCAAATATCAAGTCAATCCGTTGCTCCATTGCTGAGAAACAGTTATTGTCCTATCCCATGGGAATCACGAATTTTCTCGAGATAAAAAAGTATCCTATTATCACTTTGTCTTTTAAACCAAAGGTATCCATACCAAAAATCAGGTCAATCTTTTGCTCCGTTGCTGCGTCAAAGAGGAACAAACCAACAAACTTTTCGGATTGATAATATTAAAGTATGATGTATACCATAAAGGTAGAATAAAGAAACATGTTAAACCTCTAATGATAGAAGATTTAAAAATATTTTAAATGTCAGACAAAATGACGGCCTGGTATTAAACGTCATAGTAACATGTAGCATGCAGAGGTAAAATAACATTTTATCCAATTTTAATGTCAGTTGTCATTTTTAATCCATACTTTATTTCCTCTTCAAGGGGATATAATGGTGGAAAAACAATTTGTCCCCTTGCCATGCTACTTGTGATTTATAAAAGTCTGCAGACAATGTCACCTGTCATCCAATTACGTTTGGCTGTGACGTTTCGTTAGTCCATATTAGCGTCATAGAGGAATTAATCACTTAGCGTCTTTGTGATAGTGGCGACAGTTTCGCTTTCGATGGTTTTTGTCCTGTCCTACAGGAACTACGCAATTTTTCGGGATAAAAAGTATCCTAAAGCTCCTTCCGCCTTTTAAACTATATCCATGCCAAAAATCAAGTCAATCCGTTGCTCCGTTGGTGCGTGATGGAGTAACAAACCAACAAACCAACAAACTTTTCGGATTTATAATATTAGTAAGGATTTATTCTTAGGTACTTACCTACAGTAAAATTATCATGCGATATTTTCAAACTTTCTGGTTCACTATTATTTAGCTAATTAAAATCACAAAGTTTTTATGTTATTTTTATCATTGCACTATCACATCACTTCGATGACATTTTATATGTAAAAAATATAGATAAATATTATATAGGATACATAAAAACGGTTGATAAATAAATAATAAACACCATTAATAGGGAAAAATACTACGTTATAATGTAAATAGACACGAGAAAGATTCTCAGGTCTACCCTCTATTATGTACTTGATTTTAATGCACGCAAAACAGGTTATGCCACGGATCTACGAGTATATGTCTGAGCGCATCTAGAAGAGACAACCAAATTATAATAGCAGTGTTTTTTTTTTTAAGTTGTAAGTACGTATGAACCCAATATGGTTATTTCCCATAACTGAAGGAGATTTCTTACTTATTTATCTTAGTACATTATACGTACATATAAGTCACATAATTAATTATAAAACTTATTTATGCAAATTGAGTATATTTTGTATAGTCCCGTAATTGATTTACTGGTTAGCCATTTATTTATTATTATTTTTTTATCTCATTATATTTTGTTTCGCTGTAATCTTTTTAAGGTAGCCAGTTCAGTACCTCATGCTTTAGCTTGTGTCGGGTCATTTTAAATATTTCTAGCTCCTAATTTTGTTGTACAGGAAAGGTGCTAGAAACATCCATTGATGGCGTGCAAAGGTAGTACGGTTATGTGGAGTGCTACAAAGTTACAAACTTACTGAATGTAATGTTCGACTACTGTTGAAAACTCAGCTGTTTTTGGCGAAATTGTGTACAATATTACAATAATTTAAATACTCTCTAGTTTTTTGTGTTTATTTGGTAGATTTGAATAAATGCTATCTTCTAAATATCCATAATACTTATGAATGTATTGTACTGATTTTCACAAGCACAATTTTCAAACAATTTGTTTGCGTCATCACTGAAAAATATAAACTTTTCCAGTTAACTTTTTAAATTAGGAATTGAAAAGAATTTTCAATTGAAAGCCACTTATTAATTGCCATACTAAGATCAGTAACTCTAATCGTGTAATTAATACCGTCTATTTTTAAGCAAACTCAGAACAATTGGTGTATTTATATTACGTACCAGGAAGCGGCGACGAGCCGCTATCTTCAAAGCACTAACACTTTAAAAATCAATCACACATCCATAACAACCTATATTCGATTACCTTTCCAAAATTTTCAATTCTGAAAATCGAACACTAGCAAATGTTACCTGAATAATCAATTATTTACTGAACTACAAACGTGTGGATAGTCAAGATGCGTCTGCGTCGCTCGCTTCTAAATTTAAAGCATTCAATGGCTGACATTCGCCATGTTCTATTTTCAAAATAAAGTGGACTGCGGCGCCCTCTGCTGGACCGCTCGGTTAATGTTAATGATTTATAAAAGTGCTGTTATAATTTCCTGCTTAGTTAATAGCAGTTGTTCCTATTTTAAGATAATGGCATAAACTGTTTATGAAGATACTAGATAACAAAACAATGTACTTAGCTTCTGAGAATTTGCGGGCACTTACGAGTACCTAAACGTGCACATTTAGGTAAGAGAAAAGAGAGCGATATTTTCGGGTGTTAATCATTTATAGGCATTTCATATGCTAAAATTTGAGGCTTAATGGCTTGCCTGCAGCTTAGTTGTAAGTTGTTGACATGGAAGTATATTAGGAAAACGGAGGAAGTTAGAATCAAGTAGGTACGTATAGTCCAGCAGCCCTCTCCTGTGATCTTAAAGTGATTAATAACAGGCTGAATTTTTGTGGGCAGGTTAAGTTCGACGAGATGCCCAAATTAATCTTATAAAAAATCTCGATTGAGGTAGCTAAAGTACTGCGCAGGTATTAAAACCACGGACCAGCAAGTGCAGCGTAGGACGTCCATCGACTAGGTGGACTGGCGATATAATAAAGGTCCCAGGAACGCGCTGGATGCAGGCCGCTTCCAACCGGCCTTATTAGAAATCCATGGGGAAGGCCTATGTCCAGCAGTGGACATCCTACGGCTGCGGCTGATGGATGGATGTACCTATCGATTTCCTTCTACGGACATATGGGGTTTGCCTTACGATGTTTTCCTTCACCGAAAAGCCAGTGATGTGAAATTCTGTACATTAAGTTCCAAAGAAACTCATTGGTACGGGACCGGGATTTGAACCCACCACCACAGGATTGTAAGGCGTGTGTTACTACCACTAGACCATCTATATACCTCTGCTATTAGTGGGCCGATGACGATGGAAGTAGGTAGACAAACTATTGGTAAGCATAGTGCAGGTCTTCACGTGGATCGAAGATCTGGTCGAGACCACCGGAACAAGTTGGATGCAAGCGCTTCTATCTATTCCATCACAGATCTTAGGGTTAACAAGTTGAAAATGCCTTAGAAGATGGCCAATGTTTTGCTAAGTTTTCGAGTAAAGACATCTCGAGATAAAAAACAAGTGCAGAGTACCTGGGCCGTCAACTAACTTACGTAGGTAGAATGTAGATGGACTGTGGATCCCAAATATTTTAACCGTTTAAAAACTCTAAAACCAGGGTTTTATGGATTATGTAGCCACGCGACCCATACCATCTTTCTTTTACGTAAATAGTCGAAATGTTCAAGACTTTAGACTATCGTACCACCGTGACACCCACGATTCAGGTAAGTAGCTTGCAATCGGTCCTATTGGTTCGTCGGTATATAGGTTTTTCATTACAATAGGTACATTCCAAGACAACAACACTCTAATGAGAATCAAAAAAAAATCATAATATTTGATGGAATGATCGCGTAACATACCTATATACAAAACGAAACACAAAGTCGAATTGAGAACTTAATTTTTTTTGTGGATGCATGGATGGAAACGCTGAAGCAAACCGCTTCAAATGGTTTAATTCGGTGTTATTCAAGATCTTTTAAGGGAAACCAATGTTATGCAGTGGGCGTTCTATGACTAAAATGTTTGCTTATTTGCCACTGTAATATGAAAACGCGCTAAAATAAGTGTGTTCATGTGGGTGACTTATACATACATTACGTGGTAGGCACAATACATTTTATAAAATCTGTCTTCTTTAGCCAATCACACCCGAACGAAGCCAGGACGGGCAGCTATAGTATCTCAATAATTTAAATAACTGTCTAATACCTATTGTTGTTATTGTTGCAAAATTATATTAAAGTAAAAACGTTACGGTTGCAATATCAGCAACACTAACTTATTCTAGTGGCATAATTGATGTTCATTTAATAAAGATGTTTCAGTGAACAAAACTGAAGAGATTATGTATTTATTCTCAATTTTCTTGGAAAGAAGTCTGCATAAAATTATACGTTCGTAGCGAGGCGAGGGTAAATTTTTAATAGACGAGTGGATAGCGCCTGAAGTTGTCTAGTACCTAACTGTTAATACGAGTACTCGGAGATTTTCCATTATAATTTGTGCAGGAGAATACTCGTATAAAGACAATAATGGTGCATAGCACAGCGTGCTCGTTATTTATTTTCAATTTGCTTTCGAAGCACTATTCTTATTCTATGTGGGAGCGATAAGTTGTGCACTGACGTCCCGCAAGGGGTGTTATGTGTATGTTTATACGAGTACAAAGTTGTGTCGCTTGTGCCATCAATGGAACAAGTCAATGATGCTACTGATATTAAGGCGACATTGTGTATGTACTATGTTAGAATTATACTATGTCTATGTATAGTCATTTTAAAATAAGATAAGCTTAGTAAGTAATTTTTAACCGACTTCCAAAAAGGAGAAGGTTCTATGTTCGTTTGTATGTTTTTTTTGTTTGTGTATGTTCAACAATAATTTCGCCAATAGTGAACCGAACCAAAAATTCTTTTTTAGTTCGAAAGGGTATACTACCGAGGTTGCTACATTTAAATTTTACGGAAATCGGCTGAGCCATTTTCGAAAAATCATGTAAACATCCATCCATCCATAGGACGTCCACTGCTGGACATAGGCCTCCCCTATGGATCTCCAATAAGACCGGTTGGTAGCGGCTTGCATCCAGCCTGATCCTGCGGTCTTAATGAGGTCATCCGTCTACCTTGTGGGTGGACGTCCTACGCTGCGCTTGCCGGTACGTGGTCTTCACTCGAGAACTTTCTGACCCCATCGGTCATCAGTCCTCTGCGCTATGTGCCCTGCCCATTGCCATTTTAACTTGCCAATCCGCTGGGCTATGTCGGTTACTTTGGTTCTTCTAAGAATCTCCTCATTCCTGATTCGATCTCGTAGAGAGACTCCGAGCATAGCCCTCTCCATAGCTCGTTGGGCTACATGGAGCTTATTAATAAGGTCCATATTAAGAGACCACGTTTCAGTGCCATAAGTCATCGCTGGCAACACACTGATCGAATACTTGCGACTTGAGGTAATTGTAATTGTAAATGATGTAAACAATTCCAGCGAAATTTTCGAATTTTGTTCACGATGGAAAGCGGTTTTGCCATTGTTTGCAAATTTACTTAACTAATATTATTATATTTATTATGCCCTACTAGGCAGGATATAATTATACTTAGCTTTGAATGCTATGTATATTATGCAAATAAACAAATTCAATTCAATTCCCTCTCTAGCGTCTACCCTAGCCAGCCCAGCTCCTTAAAATAACGGGGACTGGCTCTGGATCGCCGTTGGAATAACTGCTCCAGTGACTCGGATGGTTTATGAGATTGCTTTGAGGATGTAGATGCTGATGACAAAGCAGTAGCGTCATGCAACCTGTCTCTAAGCACTAATGATGAGAAAGATAGCTATGCGTTTATTATATCCTAGTAATTTAGCAAATTCACTACTACGGACAGTGACTTAATATTTTTTTGCCTTTATTACTGACAACACACTGTCATTTAAACTGAGTTAAATCAATAGGGCTTTTACTGATCAGTGATCAGTAAGTTAAATAATTTGCCTTAAAATATTTTTAGAGGTTGTATTCTTCCTACTTAAGTCATGGGTGATGGCACAGATACGTGGTCTCTCACTATGGGCCTTATTAGTAGCTTCAAGTAGCCCAACGAGCCATGGAGAGGGCTACGCTCGGAGTTTCTCGGCGAGATCGAATCAGAAATGAGGAGATCCGTAGAAGAACCAAGGTTACCGACATAGCCCAGCAGATTGGCAGGTTGAAGTGGCAATGGGCAGGGCACTTAGCACGGAGAACTGATGACCGATGGGGTCGAAAAGTCCTCGAGTGGAGACCACGTACCGGCAAGCGCAGCGTAGGACTTCCACCCACAAGGACGGACGACCTCATTAAGACCGCAGGATCGCGCTGGATGCTAGCCGCTACCGACCGGTATTATTGGAGATCTTTAGGGGAGGCCTATGTCCAGCAGTGGACGTCCTATGGCTGAAAGGAAAGAAGGAAGGAAGTCATGAGTAGACAAATAAAGCTCTTCCTCCACTTGGATCCAAAGCTCGGCTCCACATGTGGATCCATGGATACTTCTTTTTCCTTTTTCCATCTGTGAATTTAACCATCACGAAAATTGAAGTAGTCATCGTGGCCAAAAACTGCCTGGAATCACAGCCCGGACACTCCGCGATTTTTCATACAAAATCTGCTGTCTTACGCACACCTACACAGTACTTACTCACAGACAACACACTTACGCACGGTCGCTACACGCGCATTTGTGTGCGGAACGTCTATGGCTGTCAGCGATCACCACAACGTGACGACATGCCGCGTGAGTGAGACAGTTGCGTACTTAATTTGCAAAAATGAATATTAATCTAGTGCTTAAAAAAGTATAACAATTACTTAATTTGGAAGCATTTTAACAAAAAGTAACCGATCTACTTCTTTTGTAAGATAATATCAAGAGGAAGTTACCAAATATTGTAAAATAAGTTCCTATTATTTATCCTTAGGGAAACATTAAAATTTCTTGTTTTGTTACGTATCATTGATATTCAACCATACACAATACAAGTGTTCCCTATTGTCACAGTCTAGGTAGTTTTTATTAGAAAATCCACCGGCCAGTGCAGCCCGCGCGCAGAGTACACGATGCGGTACGTAGCGCGGGGTGGAAGTGAGGAAGACTCAAACGGGTGGGGGGTAACGAGTGGCCGTTCTATACGTAGTATTATTATATATTCTTTGCTGGAATGCATCAATGAATAATTATTATTGGTCTCGCTGTCAAGCGAAGCGAGACCGATTATTAATTTAAGGTATCATCAGTATCAACACCATACCTTTTACAACAAGCTAATTTGGGATTTTTCTCCAGCTGAGTCCGTAACATCCGTTTTCAGGGTAAGTCGAGTAGGTACAATTATATCCTAACTCATAATATATCTCTTCTGTCAAGAGTAGGTACAATAAAATCTCATAAACACATATCGACCCACATAAAATAGGCAAGGCTCTGATCACTTGTCGACAAAATAACAAAACTTTCGCTGTTTCCGTTTGAATTTTTTTTACGTCAATTACGACATTAAATTTAAATAATAAAAGAGTGTAGGCAATTCATCCATAAGTGTGGGTATGATGCATGTATGATCTAAAACAACATAATATATCAATAAAATCTAACAAAATTTAATTTGTCATAGAGATTACATTATGTAAGTAAGTTCGTATAGGTCCCTGATGAAAGTTTTTAAGCTAAACGGTTAAAACAACCGGAACCTACAATTTAACGCATCATCCGAGCCACGGTAGCACTCGGTTGTAAATGCGTCCCGCGGTCACCCATCCGAGGACAAACCGAGCCGAACGTTGCTCCGGTGATCGCCGATAAACACCTAGTTAAACTGCACTATAATAGCGCTGCTACTTTGCTATGAGCGCTATTATATATTACTAGCTTTTACCCGCGGCTTCGCCCGCGTTATATTTTGATTTTGGCTTATGTTTATGTCGGCTGCGAAACCTAATAACCTAACCGACAAATATCAAAATACCTTAAAGGAATGCAAGGTTGGAGTGTATATGCAAGGGTCAGGGGTCTTAATTACAAATGAATAAAAACTATACCTATATTTCAATGTTTTTGGCTGTTTGCAGTTATAATAAACATTACAATGGTACAGCAAAGTTTATACCTACTTGTTCCTAATTATTGCTTTTTTACAAATATTTGTGCAAAAATCGATAAATTTGTTTCTAAGGTTTTTACGTGTTAGATTAATTCCAATTTTTGTTCTAAATAAAATCTCCGCTTTCCATAAACTGGGCATTCCAAGATTATGTGCCACTGCACATGAGTCTCCTCTTTTGTAGGTTCACAGATGCACGATGGGCTTTCCCTCAACTTAAATCGATGTAAGTATTGGGAAAACCCACCATGCCCCGTCAGCACTTGAGTTATGATTCCCACTGGTGCTATTTCTCTTACGATCTTGTATGCCGCCCTTGCATCCGGAAAATATGTTTTGGTTGCCGCCGCTGTGTGGCCATCCTGATAACGCCGGTTCCACTCGTCAAGAGAGTCCTTTCGGATTTCTCGCTTGACGAATGAAACGGGGCAGTTATCGTAAATAGGTCTGCACTTCGAGTGCAGTGCTGCTTCCTTTGCTAGCTGGTCCGCTCTCTCATTTCCCTCCATCCCCGCGTGTGCTTTAATCCAATAAAGTTTCACTATTTTATTTTGTGCGTGTAGCAACTTTATGTTCGCTTTGAATTTACTGCTAAGGGATGGAGGGAAGATACGCCAACTACCGTTTCCAGTGCAGACCTGGAGTCACAAAAGATTTTTGCTTTTTCGGTAGCCTCAAGAAGTGTCAATAACTCGGCCTGGTACACGGAGCACCAATCGGCCAATTTCAGCTTGCGGGTACTGATCTCAGTGGCATCATCCCAAATGGATAATGCCGCCCCAACTTTCCCTTTAACTTTGCTGCCGTCTGTAAATATGGTAATTTCTCGGTTAAGATTTTGCTCTAGTGCTGCTCCGTCTGCCAGGCATATGAACTCCAGCTCCTCCTGCTGCGCTGGGTGTGGCTTCTTTTCTGTCTCTCTATCTCCAGTTACTTGCTGGGAATAACCCTTCTCAGTTTCATAAAGCAAGGCTGCTTCCTGGACTCTGATATGACAGCCGCGGATTAGGGGCCGCGGAGGGATATATGGAACTGGTGGTGTGGGTGCCGCCACCTACCCTACCTTCCGCTAGGCCGTCAACGTGTTGGCAGACGCAGTGGGGCTGCAGGGGAAGAGAGGTGTCGGTATCGCGATGGCCGTTCTCACTGCCCTCTGCAGTTGAAGAGGCAGGCGCTGGGCTACTATGACTGACCCGCTGCACTGGGACCAGGGCGTTGGAATGCTGTCTGACGTTCAGTACTGGTTAGTCCAGAGTGGTGGATGACGATGTGTCTTGTGCTCCGAAACACTCCGTCATTATGGCGAGAGCGCAAGCTCCGTTATGGAGCCCGAGTCTGGGCTAGCTCTGTTGAGTGCCTCGAAGGAGTGCGAAAAATGTAGGAACGTCCTAAACTTGCCATGACAGGTTATTTCTGGCGCTTAGACGGCTGCTACCGCAGCCCGCTCACTTAGTTTTTATCCTATCCTACGGGAACTGTTAAAGTTTTTGCGATAAAAAGTGGCCTATTATGTCACTTTTCGTCTTTCAAACTATATTCATGCAATAAGCCAAGGCAAGTTGCTCCGTTGCTGAGAAAAATTTATTGTTAAGTCCTACGGGAACCACAATTTTTTCGCGATGGAAAGTATCCTATGTCACTTTCCGTCTTCCAAACTATACCCACCCCAAATATCAAGTCAATCCGTTGCTCCATTGCTGAGAAACAGTTATTGTCCTATCCCATGGGAATCACGAATTTTCTCGAGATAAAAAAGTATCCTATTATCACTTTGTCTTTTAAACCAAAGGTATCCATACCAAAAATCAGGTCAATCTTTTGCTCCGTTGCTGCGTCAAAGAGGAACAAACCAACAAACTTTTCGGATTGATAATATTAAAGTATGATGTATACCATAAAGGTAGAATAAAGAAACATGTTAAACCTCTAATGATAGAAGATTTAAAAATATTTTAAATGTCAGACAAAATGACGGCCTGGTATTAAACGTCATAGTAACATGTAGCATGCAGAGGTAAAATAACATTTTATCCAATTTTAATGTCAGTTGTCATTTTTAATCCATACTTTATTTCCTCTTCAAGGGGATATAATGGTGGAAAAACAATTTGTCCCCTTGCCATGCTACTTGTGATTTATAAAAGTCTGCAGACAATGTCACCTGTCATCCAATTACGTTTGGCTGTGACGTTTCGTTAGTCCATATTAGCGTCATAGAGGAATTAATCACTTAGCGTCTTTGTGATAGTGGCGACAGTTTCGCTTTCGATGGTTTTTGTCCTGTCCTACAGGAACTACGCAATTTTTCGGGATAAAAAGTATCCTAAAGCTCCTTCCGCCTTTTAAACTATATCCATGCCAAAAATCAAGTCAATCCGTTGCTCCGTTGGTGCGTGATGGAGTAACAAACCAACAAACCAACAAACTTTTCGGATTTATAATATTAGTAAGGATAGGTATTGAGCAATGCTTTCCAAAGTTGTCTGGACTACGACCTATTTAAACAAGTTTACAAACCCGAGACCCACTTCGAGGAAATTTACCCGTTACCAATATGAATAAAAGACTATTCTACTACCTACATCAAAAAAAGTTATTTTAATGGAAAGAATAAAATTGTAATCTATGTTTTACCGTTACAGTTTTGACATCAACGTCAATTCGATTTACTTTTATACGCAGCTGATAAGTCAATTTTATTTCGGCATTTAGTTTTAATTTGACTGCCTCGGTGGCTCAGTGGTTAGTGACCATGACTCCTGGGTCAAAGAGGCGTGGGTTCGATTCCAACCCAAACCAAAATAATTTTGTGATGAACATAGGTATTTGCTCTGTGTCTGGGTGTTATTTAGGTATTATATATAACTATGTATTTAAAAATATGTATGTGTAGTTTATCAGTCTCTGGCAGCTATATCACAAGCTTAGCTTACTTTGGGGTCAGAGACTGTGTGTAAGATGTTCCTTAACATTAAAAAAAATGGGAAAAAATTTGGTGGCCCACATTTTTTTTTCTGGTGACTCACCAGTGGGTCGCCCATAGTTTAGGAAACCCTGGTATAGAGAATAGAGAATCACACACAGTAGGACATGTTGAGAGCTCGAGAGCTCAACGTACGGTGGTTCATAGAAGAAAATTAGCACCTTCAGGTACTCAAGGAAACCTTGCGTGATACACAATGACTGTAATTGTGACGTAATTGCTATACCTATTTTTACTTACGACACTTTCTTGACTTTGTATTTGCTTTAGAAAAAATATGGATCTGTGATAATGATGCTGTATTAGATTTAGTCCTCGTTGTGACTGAAAAGTTTATTTTTTATTTAATATTGTGATTAATGTGATGATATTATTAATAATGAGTCATTTTAATTTCATTGCCATGTTTTTATTTATGAGTGTAAAAGTAGGTACACGTATTTATTAGTTAGTGGTTATTTTTATCCGACCTCCAAAATGGAGGAGGTTCTATGTTCGTCTGTATGTATTTTTTGTGAGTATGTTCATCGATATTTTAGGCAATTGCGAATCACTTATTTAAAAAAAAAACACTTTTTAAAGAAATAAAAATATAGTTTAAATGAATAGAGAATAAGATGATTTTTGCAAAAAAATTGCTTCGAAGTGTGATGCCAGGCTGTAGGTGGCGGCCCACGTTGCAGCAATATAGCGATAGCAATAGGTAGAAATATTCTCAGAGTATTCTGTCTATTCCATACTAGTGTGTGTCTGAAAAGAGCACACCCGCTTTGTTATCGATTTAATACAACATTCAAGAGGGTACTTCTAGCGTAATTGAGTAGTTGTAGTGACTTTTAGTATCGTTCCTGTGAAGAGTTTTATTTAAATTTATAAATAGATCATAATAAAGTTTTTAATAAAGTCGGGAGAACTACCTCAGCTCATGTTAATTCATTTTTAATGTCGCCAACGGCGAATGCTCGGAACAATAGCTAACAGCTTTAGTTATTGTTCTGAGAGGTCGAAAGAAAGAATTGAGACTGCTCAACTAGCAAAAAGTTTTGCTCAATTTGAGTTTTCTCACCGCAAACTCAGTTTTGTTAAACGTGAACGCAGCGAGTGCAATTTTTTTATGTTGTTCCAAAATAAATTGATTTTGATTTGATAAGACCAAGTAAATATATGAATGTACTCCGTGCTAAATAACTAACTAAAAACTAAGCGAACGCATTTAAAAAAATGTAATATTATAATACAATACAGTAGAACCTCGCTTAACCGGACTAATTTGTGTCGGTGAACATTCGGTTAATCGAAAATCCGGATAATCGTATTAATGAAACAAACGCTTTTTGTAACTACGCTACCTCACGTTATCTTACGCCCATTTTCTGCCTTTTTAAATGAATCAATAACACTTTTTTATATTTCAGCGAAAACACTCCTCGCTTACGCCTCAAAATTTATAAGTTTGGGATCTGCAATGATGCGCAGCAGAGTAGGTACAGTTATCAACTAAAACAAACAATTCGCGAAGAGCAGAGAAAGAGCGGGGCGCGAGCAGTTTACGAAACTTCGGACATTTCCGTCTGTGTATTAATTCAACACAAATAATAAATTTTGATGTTCGCGGGTAGTGCTCCGGATAATAGCGAATCCGTATAACTGAGGGCCGGATAGTCAAGGTTTCACTGTAAATCTTTATTATCACTCTTAAAATAACAATATACAGTCCGACAGAATAAAAGACTGCCTTATCGCCTACAGTGATTTCTTACAGGCAACCTAAGTTCAGTAGATTTAGATAAAAATGTTGCGATCAGTTTTGTACAATAATATAGACAAATACATAGATAGATGCAGATATTTCAAGATCAAAATTAGCCACATCGCTTCAGCCGTTTTCGAGTTTTAGCGAGACCAACAACCACGATAATTTTTTTTTTATACAAGAAGTTATAGGTAGGTTTTAAATTTTGTGGATTTGCGTATATATTAGGTAGTGTAGAATAAATCATACGTTCGTATAGGCCAGGTAGCCCTGGAGTCAGAGTTTTTAAGTCTTAAGGCCTCTGACATGGCAAAACGGTTAAAACAACCGGGGCCTTTAATTTAACGTGTCATTCGACCCACATTCGACGACATTGTAAATGCTACCCGCGGTCACCCATACGAACACTGACCGTGCTGAACGTTGCTTATAGGCCGAATCATACAAGTCGGCGGATGTGAAAATAACTACAAGTTGCGCGAAATCCATTCAACGCGCAGCTTTTTGTGAGCTTCAGTCAGGATTGGATATTGCGCAGCTTGTAGCTAACTTCACATCCGCCGACTTGTATGAAGCGGCCTATAACTTTGATGATCGCTAACGGACACCTAGTCAAACAATGATGATAGGATAGATTTTAATAACTGGAAGTAAGAAATTTAAGTTGAAGTGAACGGGAGGATCGTAAAGCAGTCCGTTTCGAGTGGCTTTGAAGAAACGTAAAACGCTCCTTCAGATGTAGTGAAGTGGAAAGGTAGAAGAGGATTTTATACAAGAATAGTTCTCCGAACTGAAGACTTGACGACACTTCTCTTTAACTTAATCTTCATAAGCCTATCTCGATTCGCTCTCGACCGATTTTTTTGATACTCGAAAAACTTGGTAGGCGCAGAAGGCGTTATTATTTTATTTTCTTAATATTTTGATACTGAACGATCTTGCCAAACATTCATAAAATATTTATGAAGGAGACAGAAGATAATATCGCCGACAACAAAAAAAAAACATTAATAATTATACAGGGCTATTTCTAAGCAATTAGCAGCTTTTTGGGGGCTTATTCTGTACATCAAAACTAACAACTTTTGTTCTACAACTTTTGTCAAACAGCTGTTCCATACATTTGTCGCGGGTGAACGATATTTTTCTATGGAACAACAAATAATTTTTTTTAGTTTTAACAAAAGCTGCAGAACAAAATTTGTTAGTTCTGATGTACAGAATAAGCCCCTAAGAGGAAGCTACGAGTAATTGATTAGGAATAAACCTGTAATTAGAACCTGTGTCCCTAGTTTCGTCGAGATGCGTTGAAAAATGCGACCTGTAGAAATCACCACACGGACATACGAAAGCAAAATCGTGGAGTTGAACCAGCGAGTGCTTTGCTACGGCCAAAAAAGGCCAGGAGATGTGAGTTGCGACGAAGACGGATTAGTAATAACTTGAGCTTTTGACTAAATTCAGACACGTGATCTTATTTGCGTACCTTATCCAAATATTATGAACCGGATACAGACACTCTATGTAGACGTTCAAGCTGGTCAAGATTTTGGTAGATTACATTTTTCTACTTTTTAGGTGTGAGGATGAAATTGATAATGCTCTTATAAGTTTTTGCTATTTTTTTACTGACTCATATTTAAAAATACAGGGTGGAGAGCAGACACGGACATTAATTTGTTCCACAAGAAGCAACTAGTAATCAGTAATCATAAAAGTAATAAGAAAAATAAATAAACTTAAAATTGAAAAAAAAAAAAACATAATTTACAAACCAATTTAACAGTAAATTGAGCATATAATTAGGCATCATACTGTCTAAAGCCCCCACTGACCATGGACTTCAACTCGACTCCGAATGGATGACATCCAAACGGCCTGTGGCCAATGTTACTAATTTATTGTAGTTAAAAGTTAGTTTATTGTGGTTAAGTCTTCATTTCATGTTTTACACAATCATTGTTTAGAGAAAATTATAAAACAAAGCTTACTTAGCAAGTAATTTAGGTATCTCAAGTTGCCAAACTATTTTTGATGCTCAATCGCTCTAAATGTGTTTGTTAAAACAAAGAAAAGTGGCCATTTCTAACGACAAAGTCGCAAACTCTTAAAATCGAAATGAATCATCCATTCAAAGCGATGGTCAGTGGGGGCCTTAAGGATCAGTCATGCTATTTTAACATTAAGATGTCGAGCGTCGAGAGCTAACAACGACTCTCTACATGTCTGTACTCTGTTTAAATAAAGGTTGCTCCAAAATGTTGTTTTAGTAAATTGTACCTAACTGTTATATTGGCTTTAATTGTTAAATTCAAAAAATGTCGTAGGCTTTAAAATAGGAGGTAAAATATGAGATTTTATTTGATGTCGACGTCAGCTCTCCACCCTGTATAGCCTACAATTTTTCGTGTCGATAGAACCAACAAATAATTACACAATAATGTTATAACCTGAGATACAGCTAAGCGTGACTACGTGTTAAAACTATGTGAACTACAATCTACATACAATTTTGGAGAGTGATAATTGATTCTTGTACAATGAGAATAACATACCGTACATCTCGGGAATTCCAAATTTGAATGAAGAGACAAATATATAGGTAGGTACATTCTTTACTTTGTGTTCCTCTCTCTCTTTCTTTCAAACACATGCTTAAAAATATCCATAATATCTACTACAATAATCAATAGAGTTATTTTAAGGGCTCCGTACCCAAAGGTAAAAACGGGACCCTATTACTAAGACACCGCCGTCCGTCTGCCCGTCTGTCTGTCACCAGGCTTGTCTCTTGAACGGCGATAGCAAGAACGTTGAAATTTTCAAAGATGACGTATTTCTGTTGCCGCTATAACAACAAATACTAAAAACAGAAAAAACGGCAGCATAAAGATACTTGAAATATTAACAGAATACTAAGTTGTATATTTCTTTTAAAAATAAATTATACTAAAATATATTAAAGGGGGCTTCGATACGGTACGGAACCCTTCCTGCGCGAGTCCGACTCGAACTTAGCCGAATATTTTTAAAAATAAAAGGAAGAGGAAAGGGGCTTCTGCTGGTAAACTAGAGAATCCCAAATTACACTATGGAACTTTACTGAGTAAATGCTTGGTTGTGTTTCAACCTATTTTAAACGATTTTGTTTTCGGAAATGAAACAATGAAAACTGCTAGTCCCTTTCCAATTCTAAAAGAATGATCCGGCTACATTTTTGGTTCCCTATCCATATTAATAAAACCATCCAAACTGCCAGCACCGGAGCGGATTTGGCTCGACCTTTACCAAACATTAATACTCTAGCACCCAGAGAAGCCTTAGAGATTTCACCGAAATAGACACCTGTTTAACAACAGGTGGTTTATTGATTAACACGGCGTTAACCGCAAGCATTGATAAGTCAAGTGCTCACCAGACAAGCGTCATTTTAGCGTAGTGATGACGCCGCTGTTATCAGCGGCTATCACCCTAGGAGCCTCAGTCTCGCGCTAGATGCCGCTACGCGCGCCCGTCGCCGCCGTACGCGCACGTTCTCTCGACTCGCGACCCCTCGATTCCGCGCTTCAGTGGCTCTTCTATACGTAAGTACACAAGCACCATTCCCTGCACCAAACATCGCAACTATCTACTCCGCGAGATTAGCAAGGATTTGTGTACTGATTATTTTTATTGTTTAACGATTCCGATATAATGATATTAAACCGTGAATTTCTTTCGTGAGTCATGGAAATATATCAAGGTTAACTCATCCCAGTGTAAATTTGTCTCGTTAATGCAAGATTGGATAACGTTATCGCTCATAAGCGAAGCCTGCGCCTGATTTCGTCACAGCGCGGAGGGCAAACATTGTGTGTGAATAAAATTGTCAGTGAACGCGTGAAACCTCTGATTTTTCGATATTTATCTTCTATTAGCCTTGGTTTGTGATTTACTCGAAGGTGTAAGTTTGTTCGTAATTCTTCGATCTCATAATTTTTTAGTGGTGTGATAGTGTAAAGTGAGTGATGAGTGACAAACATTCTGATCACCTGATTGCGCGCGTCACGCTCGCCCATAACATCATAACAGATCAGTGTTACATTTCAACTACAGCTGATCGTAATTATGCGTTGCACTGCCCTCGTTTTCTGAGATAGGTACCTACTCATTTTCAATATCTTGAACCCAGCAATTTTGCTGGATACGCTTCTGTTTATTTCCAATCACTAAGGAATTTGCGAGCTATTGCTTAGAATGACTGTTTTGATATGATTTCTTTTTTGAACTTGCTTGGTAAGTGCCGTTGCGGACTAAGATAAAACAGCCTTTGAAAATGTTTTACACATTTTATCACACTCTATAAAGAGTTCTGATTTTTTCTCTATTTCTTTAACATTACATATCTACAATACTCAGGTATAGTTAATATATTACTTTGTATAAAGACGTATTCTTTAATTTTTACTAAGCATAGCTGTGTCTAATTTTACAAATATAGATATAAAACGTCGAAGGGTAGAAAAAAAGGAAAATATTCCATAATTAGTTAATTTATTGGAGTACGATTAATAAATGAAGCGCTTAAAATCAGTGAAGCACTATGTAGTTACATAAAAGTAAGCCGGTGAAACCTTGAAAACGAACTGTAAACACTTATTCCGAGTTCCTGAGACAATTTTTAGCTTAATGGCCTTACAGCCGTGCTCTCTTGCTACAGCTATCTCATTCGTACATTTAAAAACAAAACTAGTTTTATTGACCGAGGTGCGTAGCGAGTGAAGGGTCTACGCATCGGGTGGCATTTTTTCAGCTGTTCGGAATTTGGTTCGGGTGTTACGTTTTCTATACAGGTCACATTATTGAACGAATCTTGACGAAACTTGTTATTCTATGTTTTTTAGTTTTTTTTTTGTCGTTGGCGATTTTTGATGCGAGGGGCATTTCTCTCAAAAAATGGGTAGATATTTTTGTAGCGCTATTTATCAATTTATTTTGATAATATTTGGCAGAATCGTTAAATCTCCAAGTCCTACCAAGATTTGTGAGTATGAAATGGGTCAGAAGCGAGTCGAAATATTATAGACTTTCACAGATTCAGTAAAGGAGATGTACCGCGACACTGAACCTTAGGACTACTACAATCAATAAAATATTTTATCTACACTAATGTTGTAACATTCTACTTATGTTTCCAATACTTGACTTATAATGACTACTGTTATAGCGCAGACAACAAAACACTCAATTTAAGCAATTTGACATGATGTTATAAGATCCACATCGATATCGTAAAATCTCATTATAACATCAATAAAACGCGACCAATTAACCTGGCGAGCCTTATGTCAAAATCCTCATACAAGTTGTATAAAATTTTAATATTAGGCTGGCTTTTGAAAACAGTTGGGTTATACGTGAAAACTTCGTCGAAACTACTAAACTTACATACACAAAACTATTTGGTAAGATCTTGTGCCAATGAAATAAAAAAAGAACAGCGCGCGCTCGCTCCTGATTGACAATGCGCGCGCAGCTGCGCTCTCTTTGGTTAGATTTTAATGGCGCCAAGTTCACTGTGACAATACACGTACGCGTGAATTTAATGTTTCGCAATATGTTTTTATTTTTTATTTTTATTTTTATTAGTGAAGATAAAGTAGTGTATGCAACTGCATATAACACGGGTATTAAAACACTCGTTACTATTAAACTCACACTCGTGTTTTAATACCCTTCATTATATGACAGTTGCATAAACTACTATTAAGTGAGACATAAGAAAACTAATTTTTATGTTTGTTATTAAGTGCCAGCCTAAAACATGTAGAGATGATCCAAACATGCGAAGTAGCCCGATGATGTGCATAGTGTAGAGTCCGTAGTATTATTTATTAATGGTAGTGCAAATCACTTCACTTCACTTAGTATAAAACAAAGTTGCTTCCCGCTGTCTGTCCCCATGTTTGTTTATATCTTTAAAACTACACAACGGATTTTGATGTGGTTTTTTTAATAGATAGAGTGATTCAAGAAGGTTTACACGTATAATACACCTGTGTGAAACCCGGGCAGGTCGCTAGTAAATTATAAAATTATTAACACTAATATTTTCTCGTCTTCATGCTCCATGTCCTTCAAAACGTATCTTCATCATTATTGCGTACGTGACGTATTTCAGGACCTAATATACCTAATAATTAATTATTATTTTATATCCTCAAATAACACATACATATGTACGTCAACAGGAAAAAATAAATGCAATTAAATATTTTTGTGCGAGTTAATGGATTATAGAGACCGCGATGGGTTAAACACAATCAAAAGCTAATGTAATAAAGATATATCTAACTCATACTCGCAAAAAGGAAAATTATGATTAATTAAATTATTACAATTACCTAAATATCATTAAGCATGCACGATGAGTAAGTTATGTTAACAAAGCAATAAATATTATATTTTACCTGTTAAGGAACTCCTCTACCATAAGTTTAAATTTAAATTTATTTGTGTATCATCTCGACACTATGGTTTTGGAACGTTAATAAAATTGCTCTCAATTCCAATGTAGGTATGTTTTTAGGGTTCCGTACCCAAAGGGTAAAAACGGGACCCTATTACTAAGACTCCGCTGTCCGTCTGTCTGTCTGTCTCCAGGCGATATTTCATGAACCGTGATAGCTAGAAAGCTGAAATTTTCACAGATGATGTATTTCTGTTGCCGATATAACAACAAACACTACAAATAGAATCAAAATAAAATTTAAGGGCCGTTTTTCGCTCGATATCAATAATGGTAACAGGTAGATTTAGCTGCATGCCTACTTTAATAATAAATAGTAAAATTAAAAAAAAAAAATATTTAAGGGGTACAGTACGGAACCCTTCATGCGCGAGTTGACTCGTACTTGGCAGATTTTTTTACACGATTACTCCGCCAGGTATGGATCGATTTTGGTGATTCTTTTATACTTAATAGACCGAATTTAAGAAGTAATCCCGCTCAAATGTTATCTTAAAGCGGCTGAGTCGTTTTTTTAAAGAAAACTAAAATAATTTAAAAATGGTACATCGATGATTCCGATACATGCACATTGTTCGAATTTCGTACACAGTTAAGTCGGTTGTGCCAATTTTTTTCGAAAAAAAATATGGTAAATCCATTCGACAACCTAGTATCAGGTCATCATCTAAATGATTTTTCTACCGAGTGAGCGAAGCATCACTTCTTCATAATTATTGTCAAAACATTTTGACCGACTCCAAAAGAGGAGATTCTCAATTAGACAATTTTTTTTCTCAAAATGTTATCGCGTTCTGTAGCCAAATCCCGCCAACCTTCCCGGAAAGTGTCAAGATCGTCACGCCAGCATCTTTTAGGCCTTCCTTGCTTTCGGGATTTGGGTACAGAATGCGATAAATGGAAGAAAGTGGGGGAGACTTTTGCCCAGAAGTGGGACAGCATAGGTTGAGAAAATTATTTCGCCAATTATGAATCGATTCAGATGACTTTTTTTGGTAGAGTATACTTATATATAGATTACTAGCGACCCGCCCCGGCTTCGCACAGGTGTATTATACATATAAACCTTCCTCTTGAATCACTCTATCCATTAAAAAAACCGCATCAAAATCCGTTGCGTAGTTTTAAAGATTTAAGCATCAAACAAACAGACAAATAGCGACTTTATTTTATACTATGTAGTGATAGTGATACACACGTACTTTAGTTAGAAGTACGTACATTTTACCGAAATAGGTTGAGCGGTTTTTATGTAATCATTATTTAGTCTAAAAGTAGTACACATCTTTTCTAATGTTGTATGTAGAGCGGACTCGGTTGTGCCATTTTTGGCGATGAATTAATTTATGACACGAAATATTTTTAATTTAGAAAAAATAAATTAATCCTTCATCTGAAAGGATGTATTTTGATTTGATGATTACTTTCTTAGAAAGAAATTTGCTATAGCGTTATTTATAAGCTCATTTTGATATTATTTAGCAAGATTATTTAATTTCTAAGTTGTAACAAAATTTGAGAATATTAACTAAATTGGTTTAGAGCGTTGTGTTCTAGGCTTATGTAGATTTTGTTAAAGGGATACGAATATGCCGTGAAATTGTACCTTATGATCAATTGCTAGATATACATGCACAATTTGCCTGTGCAATAAATAGATATCTTTTTCGTGAATAGATTATTGTGATAATACCTACTACATATTTATAGCCGCGAGGTCTATTGTTCGCAGAACTACATATTTAGGTACTTAAAGTCTTAATCTTAAGTAAGTTCGTATATACCGGGTAAGCCATCTAAAGGTATCTGACCTTGTTAAACGGTTATAACAAGACCAACAATATAACGTGTCGACCAAGCCACGTAAGACCCAGTTGAAAATGCCACCCGCGGTTACCCATCCGAAGAGTGGCCGTGCCGAACGTTTGTGTTTGTCTTTAAAAGCAAAATTCACATTATAGTTTTTGTGCCATGTTGCATATCAGTTTATTACTTAACACTTTGTGAACTTGCTGGCTATGATATCTGATAACTGTTTTTGCTGTTATGCAATTATTATGGGATTAAATTACCTAACAGATGCTTTAGTAAATTATGAAAACAACTCAGTAAATATTAAGAGGATCGTGAATCCACCAGTGTGTTTGCGTTTTCTGTAGAGCATCGATAAATTTTCGGTACATTTTTGATAAAATTTACGTTCCAGGAGAAAACTCTTTTCACCCCGTAAATTGTAACAAATTGTTTTTTTTTATGTCAACCGTTTGAGTAAAAAATATTGCACGCTCACTTTTTGCTTATATCAGATTTTATTTTTATTTTACGTAGACTTTTCAGCCACAGTTTTGCATAAAAATATGACTATTTAGTGGTTTATAACTCTAAGCTGATTTAAAAAAACTGTAAAAGCTAAGACGTAAAATCCTGGCGATAGAAGTGATGATTACATGAAAAAAAAAACATTTAAATCAGATGTTATATAGATAACAGCTAATTGTTTTTGTTATGGCAAGTTGGCCTCACGCTGGTTTTAACAAATTATTATTGATTGTGATAATTCGTTTGTTTGTATTAATACTACTGAATCACCTTTAGGCACTCCTTACTTACTCCGTAATTACATAAATATATCTAACCTCTGAAAGCCTCTGCTTGTTGTTATATAACAGTTCCGTTAAATCTACTCGTAGATAACCGATACCCTATTTATTTTATAATTACTCATATATACTTCTATACTAATAATATAAAGAGGTAAAGTTTGTGAGTTTGTGAAATTGTAGGGGGTAATCTCTGGATCTACTGAACCGATTTTGAAAATTCTTTTACCAATAGCAAGCTATATTCTTTGCGAGTGTCATAGGCTATAAATTAACTCGAAAAACACATAAGTGGTAGTCACAACATTTACAAAATCTGTTTTCTTTAGCCAATCGCACCCGGGCGAAGCCGGGACGGGCAGCTAGTCTATAATATTATCATATCTTTGCCCATCAACAGTTATAATAGGTAGTCGGGTTGGTATTTCCCATTAGCTTAGTGATCTAAAATTATTAAATTTTTTAAAGTTCCCCTATAAGAAATCCCCATAGAAGAATTGTATGTCACATGCTGTATTTTGCACTAAGGCATTGTGTATGTATAACAATACTTGCAAACTATAATGCAAATGTATCTGTTATTGACAAAATTGCCGGTACCTACAGCATAAAATAGCAGATCGTGGGCTTTCCGATGAAAGAAAACATCGTAAGGCAACCTGCGTACATCCGTAGAAGGGATTCGATGGCGTTTGTGAATCCACCAACCCGTACTGGACCAGCGTGGTGGATATGGCCCAATCACAGATCAGGGAACAACTGATCTGTGGGCCCAATCACCTTTCGTGGATAGGCCTGTTTCCTGATGTGGACTAATAAATAATCAGCCAAGAGCGAGTCGGCCTCGCGCATGAAGGTTTCCGTACCGTATTGAAGCCCCCTTAGTATATTTTATTTTAATTTAATTACCTACCTATATATTTTTGAAGCGTGAAAGTTAAACTTTATATTCTGTGAATATTTCAAACCTGTCACCGGAATTAATATCGAGCAAAAAACGGCAAAAAAAATCAGGTTTGTTGTGTGGCGGGCTCCCATACATTTTATTTATATTTTTAATATTTGTTGTTATAGCGGCAACAGAAATACGTTGTCTGTGAAAATTTTAATGTTCTAGCTATCACGGTTCATGAGATACAAGCCTTATGACTGACAGATAGACGGACAGCGGAGTCCTAGTAGGTAATAGAGTCCTGTTTTTATCCTTTGGATACGAAACCCTAAAAAGGCTGGTATATGTACTGGCATTAAATACCTAGGTATTTCTAACGATTATTTGGCTCAAGCATTTCTATTCAGCGTGGCATTGCTGCCAGCATGCTGGGTACTCTGCCAACTGGCAGTGGGCTTGAGAAACTAGATTATCTTTACTTTCAAGGGTAAAGGAGTGATCCATTATCCAGCTTTTATTAACCGACGAAAAAACAGAGGTGGTTGTTTCGGCGTTGCGTATTTTTTATATGATTACGTTAATAAAATTGTTTTTTTTTAAAGGAAAGGGTATACTTATAGGTTGGTTCCATATACATTTTATCTAAAATTGTTCGAGTATAACCCGGACCTACACATTAACGCGTCATTTGAGGCAGGGTAGTGCTCAGTTGGAACTGCCACCCTCGGTCACCCATCCGAAGTCTGATCGTGCTGAACATTGAACAAAGCAGGTGGCAGGCAGAAACGCGACTAGTTTCTGTTTCATTACAGCCAAGATCAATCCGATCAACTCGAGGTCGACTAAGTTTTTCAAGACCATCAACGCTATAGTTCCAACCCGGCTATGATGAGATGTTTGCGTTATGCCGCGTACACACTAGCAATAATTATACTTTATTGAACATTTTACTGCACTATTTTTTTTCATTAACTGTACTGTACCGGCCTTGTATAAGCATCTCCTCGCGGAGTGGCAGTGGCGAAGCGTTGGGAAAAGGCCTTGTAAACAGACATTTGGATCATCGATACAACGAAGAAGAACCGGCCTTTTTCATAGTTCACTGCAAGACGTAGGTCTACCCACGAAGGGTGATTGGGCCATATCCACCACGCTGGCCCAGTGCGGGATGATTGATTTACATAGGTACGCCATCGAATTTCTTCTACGCACATATTCAGGTTTTTTGACGATGTTTTCCTTGCTTGGTGACGGAAAAGCCAGTGGTGTGAAATTCTGTACATAATTTCCAAAGAATTCATTGGTACGGGATTCATTGCTGTTTGTTGTATGTCTGCATACTTAATTTCACGCCATCCTGCAATGTTCTAACTGTAGGTAGCTTTATTGGTTTGCAATTATGTGTACTGTTAAATATGATTATCCTTTGAAGTTCTCGTCATGCGGTGGATTGATGACGAACGCAAAACGCATGTTCCTTAGTTGACGTTATGCTCACCAAAGGAAATTTCCTGAGCAATGACGCTATGGCCACCATATACCAATACCACTGGCTTTTCGGTAAAATATTGAAAAAGGTACCGCAAGCCAATAATCTGATATAAAAAGATTTTAAAATAGGTAAAATGATAGTTCATCCGATGAAAATAGTGTACTGTTCTCATTTGGTCCAAATCAAGCGGAGGTTGGATTTAAATGTCCACAATATCGTCAATAGGCAAATTCTTCTCCGGGAGCACAGAATGAGGATATTTATACAGCATTTTTATGTGAAAGTGACAAAGTCCATTTTGCCTTCATGGGTGGTTCATTTTTCCTTCACCATGACTGCAAAACGGACTTATGAAAGGTATTAGAAATCATTTAAATGAAAATATCATTTGTGTATAACTTTACGAAAAATGTGATTTGTACGTTAAATAGAAAAATAATGCTGATTATTTTAAATTTTCAAGTAATTTAATAACATTATTACTTTTGTTTCTATATCTGTTTATGATTAAGTGGTCCGTTTTGCCGTCCGTCCCCTATTGCTATAATTTATTCTTCAGACTTTTTAAAAGTATTTATTTCCGATAAACGTTACTTTTACAACACAAATTAAGAGACGTTCAGTGACGTGAAAATCAGCTGTTTCAATACAAAAAGTTCGTTGACTCTGAACAAAATTTGCAGCAGCTGATGCTATCGCGATCGCGGCCGAAGGCATGTTGACAACGTTTTACCAGCGCTGTAATGAGCGTTCGGTTGTCAAACGTGTACGCACCATTACAAGGGTATCACAGGTACTGGTTACATAATAGTTACTAGGTATTGTCATAGATCGAGTAATAGTTTCTAATCGCCACGGATTCCACGATAGTTGCCGCAAATTGTCGCAGACAAAGATATATACAAAGAGGCCTTCTTTAACTCCTTGCGCAAGTCTTTTATATGAATGAAAAACGCATAGGTAGGTATTACCAACCGTAAAATATATATATGTTTAGGGAACGTAAACTACAGAATGCGGTATTGTGTGAGATAATATTATATTGTTTAAGCTTATTTGTTTGCATTAATACTGATTTCGGAAAAGAGCTTTAACGGTTTTGATCTTTAACTAACTCAATGTGCTAAAATGACTTGTAAATGCGGTATTTTTTTGAAAACGCTGAGTTACTTTCTAGTGTAATTGTTGTGGTCAGTGATTAATAAAATTGTGTACTTATTGATTTTATGTGCAGTTGCACAGTGATATCTAGCAGAGGAATAGTGAGGTCGATCCAGATCATCTGAAAAAAATGCATAAATTTAATATGGCATTGTGCGAAGTTGTGGCTACAGGCATATGAAAAATTACATCACATAATCACGACATCCCTTCTTGATAAACAAAAAGCTTCGTGTGTTTCGCTACTACATCAAGTTATATCATATCACGCGAGATCTATGTTGTGGAGTATTAGTCAGAGATTGTGTAGTAGTTACTATGTAAATTGTTATAGATTGTTTAGCCATTGTTTTGTACCGAGGTGGCTTCATTCAGAGATAATTAACTGCTTTGTATAACCTGTAGTGACACTTAAACACCTTATTACACTCTTTGACGATTCAGCTGAGTCGTAAGGCCTTAGTCACGTTCACAGCTAGGTTGCTTTTATACTATTGTTGGTGTATTATCATTTCATCTATTGATTTCGATACCAAAGAACTTAAATAATGTTAAAATAACTACCTATATTAGGTAGTTATTGGATGGGTCAGTATTTGGATGGGTGACCGCGGGTGGCATTTTTCAACTGAGCGCTACCGTGGCTCGGATGACACGTTAAATTGTAGGTCCCGGTTGTTTTAACCGTTTAGCCAAGTCAGAGGCCTTCAGGCGGTCTAAAAACTCTGACACCAGGGCTAGCCACCCGGCCTATAAGAACTTACTTACTTACTACCTATATTAAAAGTCTTAGATATAACCCGACTGCGAAAAATTAACAGACACTTAAGCAACGCACTTGTACCTCAATATTAATTATTTTTTTATTGTTAACTCTTTAATGAAACGAATTCATTGTTAACTCTTTAATGAAACGAATTCACAGGCTTTTCCTGGTCCTTTATTAGGCATCAGGAGCCTAAGCCAACATTGAGAGGCTTAATTTATTAATTACTAGCTGACCCGGTAAACTTCATCTCACCAAATGTCAAACGTCGATAATAACTTTTACATGCAGGAGCATTTTGTATGGGAAAATTTAATGAAAGTTTTTAGTATTTTACTCGCACTGATAAAAATTTTCTTACCGTTTAAACCTTACCTTAACTTTTACAAATATTTAAAGACCAAAATTACCCAATCCCTTCAGCGTTTATAAATAAATAAAGTAATATTATTATTGTTTATTATTAAACTATCCCCGCTGGCAGTGGGCTTTCATATTAAGGTTTTCATCGTCATCTACAATATATTCTTTTCAGGTTTTTTTTAAAATAATTATACAGAAATACAGAAAAAATTATTCGGGACAAAACAATTAGCTACACAGAAACAAAACACGGAAACAACTAAAAATAGAACAATTCACAAACCAAGTATAGTACCCAATGCTTTGCCACGAAACTGATCCCAACTCACCATAATTTGTTTTGCTTTGTAAATGTAGTAGGTATAGTACTCGTAGTTGCAATGTATGGCTACTGACTGTTTTACATAATGTGTTAACTATTTTTGATAATAATTTTTAATCATATATGAAAATAGAATAACACGTGTGAAAACACAGCTGACTAATAAAACTGGGTTCCCTTCAGGAAGTAACCGTAAATTAATATTAATTTGAGAATTTGTAGTTTGAAATTATATGGAACTATCGCTTTGGTATAGAAGGTAAAGGAAATGTGTATCCAACAAAAACATTTTCATGTAAAATGGGGCCAAGACGAGATATGTCTATCAAGGTAAAGGTGGGCATACACGATGCGATGATTTGATCAAATTTTCGCTTCATGCCAACTGGGAGGTCATTCAGTTAATTCTTGTTTAATATTAGGCACGACGTGGTCAAACATAAACTTAGTAAAAAAATCATACCAAAATGTTCGTTCCTTTGGAAGGTATACGGGTACTACAGATTGAGATGTGATACATAGAATAATTATTATATTTCGCCAAAAATAGCACAGCCTACTTCAAACATTACAATCTACGTATATACGAAATTGGAATAGTTTGCTCGCATCGACGTATGCCATTTTCAGATTATTCTTGGTTTTTAAAAGCTAACTAACCACTTTCGATAAAATTGATATGAGACTAATTTTAGATTACCATTTCGAATAAAAAAATAATTATAAAAATCGGACTACTCTGTAAAAAGTTTTACATAGTCACACACTAAATATGTTCTCATCAACTTTATGTCCTCCTCCGATTCGTCAGATATAAAAGAAGAGTGTTATCCTTGTGTTAAAGCTATGTTTTCATCGTTGGTTAATAAATCAATAGATCTTGGTACTTACAGTGAAAGCGGTCAAGTCCACCCCAAGTATTACCCTTCTTTGGGTATTTTCTACACTATTTCGCATTATCTACCAAAATACGACCTTAAGAGCGTTTTCACATTATCCAATCCGATAAAGGTGTCGGACGCCGACCCGATAACGGGGTAAGTAAAATGTATGAATTATGTAGGTACTTGTCTTTCTTATTGTCGGGCCCGATATCGGATGTCGGAGCGTACTTATTCCATACATTTCACTTACACCGTTTTCGGATCCGCGCCCGACTCCGTTATCGGATCGGATAATGTGAAAACGCTCTAATACGGATCGGCGGCCGTATTTTGTACTCGTTTTGACTTTCGGTTTCGCTTTCTTCCTGCTCGCACTCGTTGAGCGAGTAACTGGCGCGAGCAGGAAAAAACGCGAAGTCAACGTCAGAAGGCTTACACAATACGGCCCCGGGTGGTAACAATATTGATAAACAAATCGGATCTGATTTTCTATATCCATTTTATCCACAAAGTTGGGAATATGCATGGATGTGAGAAAGAAAAGGATACACCCTAGGGATGATTATCTGAATCCTGTTACGTAAAATGGCGCCGGAACCGCTCACAGCGCATAGACATGACTAATACTACTAAGTATGTTTATATTTCTCTAGACTCTAGATTATTTTAGAATATAATTTTACTCATCATGTTCAACTTTCACACAGACAGACAGACTAAATCCGAAATTAAGAACATAATTAGTTATCGACTACAAAGTTAGATAACTTTAACAAAATGTAACTAGTTCCCGGCACACAGAATGCTCACCATGACCTTCCTCAATCTGTTTTGATTTTATCGCCCTTGTCGAGTATAAAACCATACAGTCCTACTATTGAAACTGTATTTATATACCTATCTACATATATATTGTGAAAATTATAAATTCCTTTGAAAGACTTTCAAAAATAGAACAAATTTTTGGATATGAAATTCTCTACAAACCTTTTTTGGCCTCGCAGATTCTGATAAAGTAGCTGAAACGATGTTTAAGGGACTATTTTTGAACCGATAGTTCACTAGGCCGTATGCGTAAGTGGTTTTGAGAATGAATAAAAACAGGGCATTGAAAATTTATCTTAGAACGAAAGGGAAGCATAGCGTGCGTTATAAATAATTTTCGTCATTTATAATGTCTCAAAAAGCTTCAGGTCCGTCCCACATCCAAAACTAGACCACTTAAAACGTGGCTTAAAAAGTACAATACACTTTCAAGATCTATTTTTGTTACACATTTCGGTTAGAGATGATCTATGTCATTGATCTTTTTTGGAGAATTGAACTCGCTGATAACAATCTGTTTTGTACGCTGTCTATTCAAAATGAAGTCAACGTACCTACTTATCAGTCAGGAACGAGGAACATGTTTCATGTTGGGGTAGTCAAAGGTGTATTAACATTCAGAGCGAGAGTAGCGATACTGTACTGTACTGGTCTGGCATAGGTCTTATACGGTACCAACATTGCTGAACGTTTCTATGTTCAGAATCAAAGGAGAATGTTATGTATATGGTATCCACTTGGCTGGCTCAATCCGTGCTAGAGGATTCACAGAGACTATTCAGCTTCTTCTGCGGACGTATGTATGCATGCAGGTTGTCTCAGATGTTATTCATCACCAAAAAGCCAGTGATGTGTAAATCCGTACATGGATTCCAAAGAACTTAGTGGTACAGTACAGGACCAGGTTTGAACTGATGCGTTTTTATCGCAAATAAGTGTGTGCTTGAGCACCAACTCGCCTGATGGTAAGTGACGTTGTGATTGAAGTTTGAAGCACGCAGACTTAGAAGACACTACTTATTCACTTTGAAAAACTTTATATTATCGATATCTCTCAGGAATCAGGCCAGCAGGCAGACTGTTCCATTCCCTGTCGGTACGATTCAGAAATTTTGAGTAAAACCACTTTGTACGAATCAAAGAGAAGTGTAGGGGTGGTAGTGAGTCGTTTTTTTACTTGTTCTGTATTAACAAGGGATGGTAGGATGTCGCGTACCTCTGACGCACAGAATTCGAAAGGATTCCTTCAGAAAATCGACAAGACTTGCAATGCAACCTTACGGCGGTGCATCTCCTACCAGCTGAATAGCACGCCGGTCAACCGATTCCAAGTCCTTGAGCTGAAACTTAGCCAAACCATCTCAAAGATAGCAGCAGCTTTCCACAGACCACCAAGTTTTCTGAGATGTTCTACAGAGACAAAACGTTCTTATTTGGTCTAACGTATAATTAAACCATAGTAAGCAAGCCGATTCAGTGCGATAACTCTTCCAGTGTGCATAGTACAGTAGAAAATATATTTCTAGCCAACTCTAGCTAACAACATATTCGAGGATATCAATGTGCTCATCATTATATATAAGCAGCTTTTGCAATAAGCATAGTTTTATACTTTGGATGGCACGTGAATTATGGGCCCCGAGCGTCCATGTTGGATGCTCAAATAAATTGACAATATTAGCCACCCTCTGGCCTATTCGAATAAAATGAAGTTGAATATCCAAAAACATTGAAAACCTGCGAAAGAGCCACGCGTCTTAATGGCCTTTGTGAAGGCCTTTTTCCATTTAAAATCCAGTCGTGGCGTCTAAACTTAGCACCGATAATGAGCGGGCTCGAAATATTTAAGTGCTACTCTGCTTATCATATCTTTGTCTCTCCCCACTGATTTACATCACGCCGGCACCTTCTATTTACTTACCGACGTAAAACCGACGTAACAGAAACAGGTTTCCATGCCATTCTCGTTCTTACTAGATATTGTTAAGTCACAGTTTTTTGGTTAGATCGGTGGTGGTTAGGTCATTTTCGGGCAGGAAGGTCACGGTCGCAGAGGTCGGTCGCTTCCGAATCCAGTGTCGATTTGTTTCAAGTTTGCCTCTTGACATGCAAGATGGTAGGTACGGTGGAAGGTTGAATTGAATCAGGTGAGTTTTTGGGACAGTTTTAGGTGTAAAAAAGATAATGACAGATTTAGAACACTAAGACTCATATTATACTCCATATTGAATAATGGATTGACATTGTTGAAATTATAAAATACAAATGAAACTGATGTTGATAGACGTCGTAGAGGGGTGTCAGACTACAAAAAAAAAAAAACATATGATGTGTTTTTCATCATTCAATCATTTTTTTAGTTATCCACTTATGGGGAGATCCACCGTCTTACCACTAAAGTTATACGCACGCTTTAGACATTGTTTAACAGTACAAATTGCACGGCTAAACAGTGTTTAAAGCGTGTTTTAATCTTATGTGGTAAATCGGCCAATGTCTGAATTTAAAACTGATCTGTTATCATCATCATATAGTCTCTATCTATATGATAGGCTCTTCTAGTTACTACCTCTTCTCATAGATGTTATTTTTATATTCAGTAAGAAATTAGAGAGATTTCTTATTACATATTTATTTTGCAATAATTTGACAGTCATGGTACAAATATTCGTTCTCAATCTAATTCAAGAAATTTCTATCTAATTGCCTTCCCTATAAAGAAAACTAGCTGTCCCGGCGAGTTGGTGGTCAAATGCGGACTTAGTTGCGTTAAAAAAACTATATTTTGGCACTTTTATTACCTGCACGGCTGGCACGGCAAAGGGAGTAGACCATTTTATCCACTTTTAATGTCAGTTGTCATTGTCAATCCATACTTTATTTCCTTTTCGAGGGGATATAATGGTGGAAATACTATTTGTCCCTTTGCCGTGCTACCCGCGCTGGGGGTATATGTATAGTATACTTACTAAACTTTACTGACCCTTACTAAATACAAAATACATATACAAAATACTAACGGATTTTGATGCGTTTTTTTTAATAGATCGAGTGATTCAAGAGGATGGTTTATATGTGTAATACACCTGTGCGAAGCCAGGGCAGTTCGCTAGTATTTCATAAAAATAGGTTACTCTATTTAAGCACACTTCGATAACAAACACTGTGACACGAGAGTTTTATTGACCGAAGAAAATAAAGGGAGGGAAGCGTCTCAGTTTTGACGTTTCGTTAGGCCGGAATTTTATTTTCATCTACAGGAGGCATTTTTCAACAAATCTTGATACCAACACAGGTTCCATGTTTAATCTTAATCGCATTTTTTGTCCGACGAACTGAACCGGAGGAGGTACTCAATTCAACGCGTATGTTTATGTATAACTTTTTTCATAGTAGTCTGATTTCAATAATTCTTTATTCTTTATTGGAAATAGTATACTTTGAAATTGGTCCCATTAAAATTTTATTGAAATCAGCTGAGCCATTTTGATAAATCAACAATAATGTGAAAAATGCTACATCGATCCGTGCGAAATATTCGCGAATTTTGTACACGGGTGAAGTCGGTCATGCTATTTTTTGCAAAAAATAATTATTGTCATTTGCGATTTTTGATAAGAGGGGGGTAGTTAAAATAGAGGCAATTTGCTGTTACGCAAAGTATCAACAGATTTTGATTTTATTTTGGAGGTACCTACTAGCGACCCGCCCCGGCTTCGCACGGGTGCAATGCTGATACTAAATATACTACAGAATGTCTTTAAATACTATCATGTAATTTCGAATATATATATTTTTTTATTTATCGTACTTATAAATACAGATTACGTTTTTTAAAGGATTTAAAATGGTTATTGTGGGTTTTCCCTAAGAGGTAGACGTATGCCATTGCGAACTTTTGTGTAGACTTTTTTTATGTGTACAATACTGTAGGATATTATTTTGAGCTATCTCGTAGGATTCAGCCAGCGTTTGCAAAGTAAGCCCAAAAATAAAATTATTACATCACATTAGAAAACTTGAAAAATATCAGAGTTCCTCTACCTACTATATTATGCATGTATTAAACATATAAACCTTCTTCTTGAATTACTTTGTGTATTACAAAAAGAACATCAAAATTTGTTGCGTAGTTTTAAAATCTAAGCATAAATAGGGACAGACAGAGGGAAGCGACTTTGTTTATACTATGTAGTGAAGGGCCTTTTAATATCCAAAATTGTAATCCTAGCAAGATTTGGGAGTTTAAATCCAATCGATCTAGTTTACAGAACTAGACCGTAAAAAGTCAGTTGGTCCGTAAAAAATGCCACACACGAAAACAAATTATGCGTTCGCACGTTCAATTATACTTAACAACATCTACAAATATACCTATATTATCTGTCTGCGCCGAGGCTAGACACATAATCAAGATGGATGTAATATTTATGTGCACCTGACAATAAATCTAGACACACATTTTTAATAGTTTAGGTATTCATTCGAGATTAGCAAAAACTCCATAATTTGCAAATGCTAAGACGCAAGCCTTGAAACTGTATTTCTTTTCTACGATTTTTCCTTCTTCCTCAATCGAATAAATATGAACATTATAATGAAAATTTCTTGATAGAACATAGAACTATTCTTCTTTAATATTTGAAGTATTTTTTTTTTATTCTTCTGAAATATTTGAGTTATATTTGTGACTATATTTTATTCAATATCGCGGGTCGAACCTAGGCACGATTTGCAAGCACTAGGCAGATGTCACTATAAGAGAGAGGCCTATACCTAGCAGTGGGATAAAAAAGGTTGCGGATGATTATGATGATGATGGTATCCTTACATCGTATAAAACAAAGTCGCTATTTTCGTTTGTTTGTTTGTCTGTATGCTTAAATCTTTAAAACTACGCAACGGATTTTGATGCGGTTATTTTTAATGGATAGAGTGATTCAAGAGGAAGGTTTATATGTATAATACACCTGTGCGAAGCCGGGGTCTAGTTATTTGATATAATGAAAATGATGTTAGCGATTTCATACATTTTGTTGGTTCTGAGTTACAATTTTGTGTAGTTAGTACTTATTTTTTTTGTGTATTGCGTTTTTGAATTTCGCATTGACCCCATAGAAAAAGATGTTCATAATGATGATTTGAATTTTTAACTGTCTTTCAAAAATCGGGAGGTTCTATGTTCGTCGGTATTTTTTATGTGTATGTTCATCGATAAATACGCCAACTGTGAACGTAATTCAAAATGGTATCCAGTCAGGACTTTCTTTATAGGTACAGGGTTATTTCTAATTAATTAGCATCCTTTTAGGGAATTATTCTGTGCATCAAAATAAACAACTTTAGTTCTGCGACTTTTGTCAAATGTAAAAAAAAAAATTGGTTGTTCCATAGAAAATTCACCCACGACAAAATGTATGGAACAACTGATTTTTTTTTCGAGTTCTCACAAAAGTCGCAGAACTAAAGTTGTTAGTTTTGATGTACAGAATAAGCCCCTAAAAGGATGCTAATTGATTAGAAATAACCCTGTATAGGGAAGGCAATTAGATGGAAAGTACCGAAGACAATGAATATTGAACACACTACTTTGTACTGTCACCTCAAATCCTACTAATATTATAAACGTATGTATGGATGTTTGTTCCTCTTTCACGCAAAAACTACTGAGCGGATTGAGATGACACTTTGCAATAGTAATGCTTATACATCAGACTAACACATAGGCCATAATTTATAAAGATATTGAGTGAAACGAAGTTCGCCGAGACAGGTTTTACATATATTCCCGAGTAAATAGGTATCTTCTAGGTAGGCGTGCTACAACCTAGACCGCTTATCTGCTTAACAACAGGCAGTATGTGGTCAAACGCAAACCTATTCAGAATATTTAAAAGTTAAGCAACGTAGTCATTCGATGTCACAGCGGGTGGCATTTACAACTGAGCACTACCGTGGCTCGGAATACACGTTAGCTTGTAGGTTCCGCTTGTTTTAACCGTATAGCCATGTCAGAAGCCTTCAGGCTTCAAAGACATCAGGCCTATACGAACTTACTAATTACTTCATCCATCAGCCATAAGAAGTCCACTGCTGGACATAGGCCTCCCCTATGGATCTCCAATAAGACCGGTTGGAAGCGGCTTGCATCCAGCGCGATCCTGCGGTCTTAATGAGGTCATCCGTCCACCTTGTAGGTGGACGTCCTACGCTGCGCTTGCCGGTACTGATAACTTAGTGGGTAATAATACTAATGCTATCAATTTTTCCGCCGTAAAAAGCCGTGGTGGTCTAGTGGTAATGACGTCGGCCTGACAATCGTGAGGTCGTAGGCTCAAATCCCGGTCCCGTACCAATGAGTTCTTAGTAATTTATGTACGGAATTTCACACCACTGGCATTTCGGTGAAGGAAAACATCGTCGTCTGCAAACGTCCGTAGAAGAAATTCGATGGCTTATGTGAATCCACCAATCCGCGCTGGGCCAGCTTGGTGAATATGGCCCAATCACCCTTCGTGGGTCTACGTCCTGCAGTGGACAATTGAAAGGCTGGTACAGTACAGTACCTATCCATTTTTCTGTTGATAGAAAACTTAGTTTAGCCCAGTGATATGGCATTGACCGAATGACTATTGTACGTTCTATGGCTTCCAACCTTCACAAGCCGATAAAAAAGTAATCCACACCGACATCACCGAACACGATTATCAAGTTCATATTAATTTATAAACCGGCTACTTGTTCGTAGCTAAAATTATGTGCATTTGCGAAACCGAAATCAATAGCAAAAAATAACCATTACTAAAATCCAATTACAACTCTAGTGTTGTGATTAGTTATTCATAAGTTTTAGTATTATATTTTGTTGAATCTCTTTGTGAGATACTAAAACTGTATCTATTAACTATTTACGATGTGTTCTTACCATATTCATAATAAATAACATCACTATCACTAGGTACATAGTATAAAACAAAGTCGCTTCCCGTTGTCTATCCCTATGTATGTTTATATCTTTAAAACTACGCAACGGATTTAACACCTGTGCGAAGCCGGGGCGGGTCGCTAGTTATGTATATTATTTATAAAGACTTGAAATACCGACAAGTAAGTGTTTGTTTCAACCACACGTTAATTTTCTCTTCCACAATATATCTGAAATTGCTCATCATTCATCATCATCATTCTTAATTCCACTGCTGGATATATGCCTCTCTATTGCTATGCCGTCGGTTCTTTGCTAATCGTGTCCAGCTAGTCCAGCATGCCACCACAAAAAGCCACGAAATGAAATCTTTTTGATGTGTGAAAAAGTGACAGATATATACTTTGCCATATCGCTGTCTCGTTCTGACACGTTGAAAGATTACTTCGGGCGCATCTTAGCCCTGTAGGTTCGACTCGCGGTACTGACGATATCGTCGACCCACCTTGCTGCCGGACGACCGTCGCTCCGCTGAATGTATCTAGGCCACCACTATGTTACCGCCTTCCTCCATCTATTGTCACTTTGTCTTGCTACGTGTCCAGCCCCTCGTTCTGCCTAATTCCATTTAAAATTCGCTTTAACCACGGTAATAATATCTAATATATCTTAGAAACCATTACCGTGCTATTACGGGTATGACGTCCCGGGCTTTCGTCATTCGTCAGATCGCTGTATTGCGAATCCTATCTTGGTGTTTAATGGCGAGTGAGGATCTCTCCATGGCTCCGAGATATATGCCCTGCCTACTCCCATTTCAACTTACCAATCCGTTGATCTATGTCGGTAACTCAGGTCATTCTAGGGAGCTCTTCATTCCTGATTTTATCGCGCACCAATCACTTTAAACAAATATTTTCGGGTTTCTATTTGAATAAAGCGAGAAGCAAAGTGTCAAATAATATAAAGCTTTTTTAGCTAAATAATTATTTTTGCAAAAAATGGCAAAACCGCCTTCCATCGTGTACAAAATTCAAATATTTCGCAAGAATTGTTTACATTATTGTAGAGTTTTCAAAAACGGCTCAGCCGATTTCTGTAAAATTAAGTGAAACCCCCTCGGGAGTATTTATACCCTTTTGAACCAAAAAAGAATTTTTCGATTCGGTTCACAATTTGCGAAACTATCGATGAACATAAAAAAAAAAACAAACAAACTGACGAATATAGAACCTCCTTCTTTTTGGAAGTCGGTTAAAAAGACGAGTGGGTTGCGTAATTGGTTTTTGTGAATTGTAATCCATAAAATTAATAATTCCCATTGAAGAGAAAAATTTGTGAATACAGCTGTAATAACTTTATTATTAATTCATATAAATAATCGGCCCAGTACGAGTCCGACTCGCGCACGGAGGGTTCCGTACTGTATAGGAGCCCTCAATAAATATTAATTTTATTTTTATTATTAAAGTGAATATACAACTTAATATTCTGTGAATATTTCAAGCATCTACCTGTTACCATTATTAATACAGGCGAAAAACGGCAAACAATCATGTTTGTTGTATGGGAACCCCCCTTAATTCTTAATTTTATTCTGTTTTTAGTATTTGTTGTTATAGCGGCAACAGAAATACATCATCTATTCTGTGTAAATTTCAGCTTTCTAGCTATAACGGTTCATGAGATACAGCCTGGAGATGGACAGACAGACAGACGGAGAGTGGAGTTTTGGTAATAGGGTCCCGTTTTTACCCTATGGGTACGGAACCCTAAAAAAGAAGTTTTGCTTCTAGAATTTTACAAGTCTAAAAAGTTTTAAAGAAAAATTGTTTGTCCATGAATCAGTTTAACGTAAAAGCATAGTATACAGCAGGGGTCGGCAAGTATTTTAAGGTGGGGTCCGAATACTGTGAGAAAATTTTAACGAGGTCCAGAAAAAAACAACTGATAACAATTAAGTGCTATTTATTTATTGTTTTTGCTTAAAATATAATTCAGATTAAGTAAAACACAAGAAGATTAATGTGCGAAATTACACCGACGGTCTTGAGCCAGTTTTCTATACTTCGGTTCGCGAGAGGAACAGCAAATACGAATAACTGTAGAATTGCAATAACTGTACAACACATTATAATATTTGGCGGTCCTAGGTTCGGCCTTTCGCGGTCCGCAAACGGACCGCGGTCCGCCTGTTGCCGACCGTTGGTATACAGGCTAAAATATTTTAAAATATTTGTGTGTAATACAGTCAGCAAGCTAGTTATTATCCATCATGCTAGACAGGCGGATATACCAGAGAGCCGATCAGTTTAGGGCTGTCTCTGCTTAATAAAACACTAGTAGCTCTCCGAACAGTATACGTCGCGACACATCTCTATAACTGAATCTTCGTAAGCCTATATCTCATCTGTTAATAGGTATATAGAACCTGCGTACCAAGTTTGTTTCTAATTATTTTTCGCAAAAAATGTTTCGCACAGAACGATGCAGCATTTTTCACATTATTGTTGATTTATCAAAAATGGCTCTGTCGATTTTAATAAAATTTTAATGGGACCAATTTCGAAGTATACTCTTTCCAATACAAAAAAATATTGAAATCCGATTTCGGTAAAATTTTAATATGATGTGTCGATAGGTAGATGTTGATAGGTGTCGGACTTGCGCACGAAAGGCTCCGTCTATCTATCACCGTTCATGAGATACAGCCTGGTAACAGACAGACGGATAGACGGACCGAGGGACAGACGGACAGCGGAGTCTTAGAAATAGGGTCCCGTTTTTACCGTTTTGGTATGGAACCTAAAAATGAGCTGTTCCATACAAATTTGCAACTCAGAATCATGACTTCCCATCCAAAGACTAACCGTGTCGAACGTTGCTAGACTTCGGTGATCACTAACAAAAGCCTAGTCAAACCACGCTTTGAGCGGTACCTAAAATAAATGCAAAGAATATTATGCATCTCAATAGTGGCAACCCTAACCGGGTATATTTATTATGCTCCGTCCGAAAGCAATCTTTGCAGTTATTGTTTACTTCAAACAGTTTTAAACGCGAAAAGCGCGTGTAAATTATCTAAGCTTTAATGTTATAAAAAGTACCTATATTCATGAGTTATTGTACATATCATACTCATAATCATCATCATTTAGTAGTTTCTTAATAATTACACCATTAAGGTGTTATAGGCTTAGACTATAGTAAATAGCCATACATATTGAAGTATATAACTAGATAGGGCGCTAAATAATAATAAGTATAAAAGTAAGCGAGATGTGCAATTCTGAAAGTGTGAACAGGACGAAACTAATATCTTTTGTCTCTTTTTGCGTAGGCGTTTTTTTTGTCTGACTACGACGCACGGCCTAGACCTGTTTGTCAAGCATGCGACCACGAAACGGCACGAAAAGAACTCATTTCGATGTGTGAAAAAGTGACAGATATATACTTTGCCATAACGCTGTCTCGTTCTGACACTACAAACGAAATAATTCGTGGCGCGCATACTAGCCCGGGGCTTTAGTCGGACAAATTTTTCGCGCCAAAAACTGTTGTTGATTTTTTGATGAGATGCTTAAGTAAATCAACATATTTATGAACTATTATCTATTTTCTGTCACTTCTATTAGGATTATGCAGGTTTTTGTGTTTAGAGTCTAAATATGATAAAAATATCATAACAACGTGTATAAAGCCATCTAAGTATGTATACTCGTAGCACATCTGGTTAGGGTTCCGTATCCAAAGGGGAAAACGGGACCCTATTACTAAGACTTCGATGTCCGTCTGTCTGTCTGTCTGTCACCGGGCTGTATCTTATGAACCATGATAGCTAGGCAGCTGAAATTTTCACAGATGATGTAATTTCTGTTGCCGCTATAACAACAAATGAGAATTAAATAAATATTTAAGGGGGGCTCCCATACAACAAACCTGAATTTTTAGACGTTTTTCGCTCTAAATTAATAATGGTAACAGGTAGATGCTTGAAATTTTCACAGAATATTTAGTTTTATATTCACTTCAATATTAAATAATAAAATTAAAATAAAATAAATATTTAAGTGGGGCTCCCATACAGTACGGAACCCTCCGTGCGCGAGTCTGACTCGTACTTGGCCGATTATTTCTCACGCCCTATACGCTAGTAACTTCTCCAGCTATCCTCGCTCCACGTACCCATAGTATAATCTATAAATAATAGTTCTCCGAACAGTAGACCTCGCGACACATCTCTTAAACTGAATCTTCATAAGCCTGTATCACAACTCGCTCTTGACCGATATGGTTCATCCTCGCAAATCTTGTTAGGATTTAGACACAGGTCAGGGAACAAGGGTATTAGGGTACTTACAAGTGAAATAAGATTCATTCTTTGGTATAATTCATTTTACTACTAGATTTTTTGCAAACAACTACTGAACAACTAGGCATTCAGGGAATATAACCGAACTACTCGTACGTCTTGCCACCCGAGACGTGAGACTCGAATGATAGTGGACGGGACTAAAATGGGCTTCAAGTTCAAGCTGCCCGAAGGGCCCCGCCTACTTACCATATCTCCCTTGTTCCCTGATCTGTGGATTTAGATATGTACCAAACAATTTTGCTAATACTATCCTATATATAATATATAAATAAATAGCTAGGCAGCAAAATTTCTCCCTGTTTTGAGGTAAATATCCCACCCCATCAAAAACCATCGACAACAAAAAAAACATTAATAAATAAAATATAGTATGTAACAAGTTTCGGCCAAGTGCGAATTGGACTCGTGCACGAAGGGTTCCGTACCATATGGACGCCCCTCTTAATATTTAAAATTTTAATTTAATATTTATATTTGAAGGGAATAATTATAATTATATTGCGAAAAACGGCGAAACATTCAGATTTATTGAAAGGGAGCCCCTTAAATATTCTTTACTGTTTTTAGTTTTTGTTTTTATAGCATCAACAAAATACACCATCTGTGAAAGTTTCAACATTCTAGCTATCACGGTTCCCGATATACAGCCTGGTGACAGACAAATAGACAGACGGACGGCCACGTATTAAAAGTCGTTCATAATGATAGTTTTAATCATTCCCTTTCGCCTTAGTACAGGCAAAGAAGATATAATTATAATAAGTACAGGGCAAGCAGATAACCCTGTACGAGTATAGCTTTTTCTTATTTTCCCCGAGGCACTCCTAGTTTTTCAAGTTCGTCTTTAATAAAAAAATCTAATGTTTTAATTAGTAGTAACTCAAGTTTAGTCTCGCTAGAAAATGTCAAAGTAATGCTTAAAGAGTCGTCAAAGACAGCAAAAAGGTAAACTGGAAGAGTTGAGGTCGTCGCTCATTGTAACAACTCAGCACCACGCCAACCAACATTTCAGGTCAAAGTATTATACAGGCAGTACATATTATATCCTTACTAATATGTATTATGAATCCAAAAGTTTGTTTGGTAGAATATTGGTTTGTTTCTCTTTCACGCAGTAACGGAGCAATGGATTGACTTGATTTATGGCATAAACATAGTTTGGAAGATGAAAAGTGGCATAGGTTACTTTTTATCCCAGAAAAATAGAATGTTTCCATGACATAGCACAAAAATTAAAATACCACGCGGGCGAAGCCGGAGACAAAGGCTGGTACATAATTTATTAACAACTAATTTTCATTCATTAAGTAATTTGACCTAATAAGAAAGAAACTTTAGGCTAAAGTATAAACGAACTCTACTTTGTAAAATACCTCACAAATAATAAGTAAATTGATGTTGGCAAATGGCAGCCCGTAGGGTTGTATTTAATTCAATAAAAGAAAAATGTTAATTTATTGATTTTTCTAATTATTACTTTCATTTTCTTTGAGCAATTAGTTTTAGGACGTCAAAATACAAGCCAACAACGAGACGTAATTAGCACTTGAATGCAATCAGCAAGGAATAAAAGTGAATGACATAAACAAGGGAAAACTTATGCCTATCAGTGGGTTGTAACGGGCTACTGATGAGAATTATGAACTAGTTTTCCTCAAGATTATAGCTGTATACAACAAAATCTTGGACATATAATATTATAGTCTCACACTCATTATAGTCTCTCACTATGGGCCTTATTGGTAAGCTCCAAGTAGCCCAACGAGCTATGGAGAGGGCTATGCTCGGAGTCTCTCTGCGAGATCGAATCAGAAATGAGGAGATCCGTAGAAGAACCAAAGTTACCGACATAGCCCAGCGGATTGGCAAGTTGAAATGGCAATGGGCAGGCCACATAGCGCGGAGGACTGATGACCGATGGGGTCGAAAAGTTCTCGAGTGGAGACCACGTACCGGCAAGCGCAGCGTAGGACGTCCACCCACAAGGTGGACGGATGACCTCATTAAGACCGCAGGATCGCGCTGGATGCAAGCCGCTTCCAACCGGTCTTATTGGAGATCCATAGGGGAGGCCTATGTCCAGCAGTGGACTTCTTATGGCTGATGGATGGATGAATATTATAGTCACAAATAGTTGAATAGCCAAATATGTAGCTATTAGTGAAATTTGAGACTCACTTTTACACAAGAGCCAGACAAATGAGAATATAATTCCACAAAAACTTTTTCATGTAAAACTAGCTGACCCGACAGACTTCGTCCTGTCAAAAAGATTTGTAATGTGGCAGTTTTTGTGCCTACGTATTTTAAAAAATTCTCCTGAACAGAACCGTCACCCTGGTGATAGGGCGTTGTGAATAAAAAATAATTAAATAAAACATATACAAAAGTAAGTAATCGCTTTATTGTTAATCATGTGAATCATAATTATTATTATTATCATTGTAGTGCTTTGTGGTATACGATGTTTTTTGTTTGATTACCTGGCGCATAGATAAACAAATTTGATGGTTTTCCAACACGGGAACAGGCAACATACAATTGACCATGTGAGAAACATGGGTTTTCTAGATTAATACCACAAACACTTAATGATTGCCCCTGGGACTTGTTTATAGTCATAGCAAAAGCAAGCCGCACTGGAAACTGTAGTCGTTTAAACTCAAATGGCACATCAGTCGGAATCATTGGGATGCGCGGTATGAGAACATCTTCTCCTTTATACTTTCCTTTGAGTATAGTTGCTTCTATCACATTGTTTAGTAATTTTTTTATCGCTAACCGTGTACCGTTGCAAAGACGCGGTTGGTTGATATTTCGCAACATTATAACCACCGATCCAACCTTTAATTGAAGATTGTGAGGTGGCAATCCTGGCAAATCCAGCGAGTTTAAAAATTCCGGTGGATAGTTGACTACATCATCTTGATTAGTAGCCGAATCAACTGATTTATATATCCTCAATTCGCCTGTAATTTGTTCTTGAATTTTGAAATTTAATTCATTTACATCTATGTTTTTTGCAGCCAGTATAGCTCGTTCGCTCAACCAATCATGGTTTCTGTAATTTTGAGAAACATCTGGAAACACCTTCTGAATAAGTTCATCTTTTGATCGAGTTAACTGACAAAAACTTTGAGGAAAGTTAATGCAGCCAGTCAACATGTCTATAGGAAATTTGCCATTACCAATGTCAATGAGTTGTTTAGAGAATATGTTTCCAGATTGGTCATTTTGCAACTCGACACGCATATTCTTGCTTAAATGAAGTACTTTGACATGTTTCCACAAATTGGAGGACGTTAGGAACACACCTACATTGCTTAGACAACAGTGAGTGCTTGTCATTTAATATGAACTTTATACCATAGCAATAAAGCTCAAATTGACTACGTTTTAGTTAGAAATCATTTGTATGGGAAAAAGAAAAGGGCTATTTTTAGGGTTTTTTCCAGCAATAATTCTAATTTTTCTCGCCGTAAAAACCATCCTTGAACTTCAACGAACATTTTAAAAAAAGATTTGGCCAAATTGGTCCAGGCGTTGTTGAGTTATGCGCTTACCAACACATTTTGCGATTCATTTTTATATTATAGATGTAGCCAAGACGAGACTACAGTTCACACTATTAAAAAAAAAACAGATCTTATGTAGAGCCAAGCTTCTAACTCTACACGCCTTAACTCTACAAGTCCTCACTTCACATATTTCATAATTCTACGTTAGACTACTCAAAAATTATTAAAAATTAAAAAACTAAACTTCACAATATTAACACGTTTGGATCAAACAGCAATTCGATTCGGTGTTTAGTTAATACAACGCGCCATGATCCGTAGTTTTTCATAGCAAAATAATGATTAACTGAAATATAAGACTCATTCGTTAGAAGACTTAAGGCGAGAAGATGAGGTTAGTTTCAATCATTTATTTAAGCCGACATTTCAGCCAGTGCAGACCCAGTGTTTTATCTTCGACCAAAACTAGAGTTGCAACAATTTGAATTAGGAAAATCTTACATTTTCTCACAAAAGATAGTCACAAAATAGTATAAAACATTTTAAATATTAGTAGTTCTCCAAACAGTAGACTTTGCAACTGTTTAATTGAATTATATCTGAGTTTTCTATGCCTTTTCAGCCGATATCTTTCTTTTGACGAAGAAAAGCACGGTCATGTATGGAATTCTCAGTATTTTGAACTTACTTCCTAAAATGAGAGTTGTTGTATTACTTATTAACTAAGACTAATATTATTATTTCACAATGACAAACACGACAAGTCTATTTTGTTTAGTACGGGAGTTCCTTTAGCCATCTTCCGAATCTATCATCAGATCAGCTCCATGGTACCAAATTATTGCACAGTCACGCGATATACATAATTATGCGCGCAATATTTCAGCTGAATCGGAAACCGGGAAGTTGGTCAAATTTAACTTGCAATATTCCACCCGAACTTACATAAATACATCCATTGCAAGTTAAATAAAAGCTTGTAAAAGAAGAATAAAAAACTTAAATTGAAAATTTAAAAAACCCCCAACACACTTTAACCCACCATAACTCTTAAACGGCTCAATCGATTTTTATAAAACATAGCTAAGAACACTCTCGACTAAGTCCTTTCATCAAAAAAAAAAAAAAAAAACTGAAATCGGTTCAGTGGTTCGGGCGCTATGATGCCACAGACAGACAGACAGACACACAGACAGACAAACAGACACGTCAAACTTATAACACCCCTCTTTTGCGTCGGGGGTTAAAAAGTAGCGAGTGTGTCGTAGGCAGACTTCAAAAGATCCAGACAGAATAATGCCATGAATTATTTGCGCGAATTAATTTAACTAGCGAGGTATCCAGTAGGAGGCGATTATAGAATGAACTTCTGAGAGTGACTTTATAAAGATGTTGAACCTTTATATTTTAACGACGCCGTGGAGGTTCCTACGCATTTTTAGTCTCGGTATTTTTCTTTTAAGTTGTAATGGACGTGTGTGTCGGAATTTTTGTGTTTTCAATCGATTTCAGGAGAATTTCTATTTGATTGTAATTTTGGTACAAAAATATGAAAAATGCCTTTAAAAGTTTTAGTTTGTTACTTTTTTCTGGTTTAGATTTTGTTGGCAAAATGATTAGAAATTACTTACTCTATAATTTACATTTTCCAATATGAATAAGAAACCTTAAAAAAATCATTTTAGATTTTGGTGGTTTTGTGAAAACGAATCCATCCAATTTAACACGTAACGTTTGCAAATATTTCTATTTCCGTCACCATGTTTACCTACATTGTAGTAAAATATCTATTGGGTCTGCAGCTTAAATGCATAACCTTATTATTTTTGAATTCCTTACCTTGTTCTATTCGAGATTTACTAGACGGCACTCGCACCTGTGTTACTGGTCTAAGAGCCGCTGAACATCTTCTTTCACCGATGTGATAACCAGATGAGACATATTCCTTATTAATTATTATTAATGTGCAAACCTGCCTTTGACTGTTTGCCTATGCCAATATTTACTAAATAAAAAAAATGGTATTTTATGAACGGTTTTTTAAAGCCTGTATTTATAACTTTGTAACTAAATTATTATCATGCTTATGATACCAAATTTGACTGGTTATCAGATCGGTATCGTACTTATATTCGAACATGCTTGCCAGGCACCATGAACAAAAATAAGTAAGCAAACCTATCAAGGCATATGTCGCTAAAAACTACCTACATTTTAAACTGATAAACAAAGATTTTATTTTGGTGTCCAAGCCTTCGAGCAAATATCTATAGTCACAATCGTGCAAAAAAAAATGTCCGAGCCAAAACTCTGCCCAAGCTACGTAGTAAACAGGCTGTTTAGTTAGTCGAAAGGCGATTGCAAGCCGACTACAACGCCGCGCGATGTCAAAATGCTTGGTTTCAAGCACTAATTAGGTGACATGACGTCGAGATTAGAGAAAACGGGTCATTGTGAATCATTTAATGTAAATATCTAAGTCGGTATGTATGACGGTGCTCGGACATTTTTTTACTACTTTCACATAGGGACTATGGCTCTGTAGATATTTGCTCGAAGGTCGAAGCCTTTCAAGATACACTACTATATAACTGGAAACGGTTGAATATCTCTGGTAAAGAGTCCCACTTCAATTGCAAAACGAATTTATTTTTCCCTTGCGATAGTTTCTTTGTTCAGGTCTGTTTTGCATAGGAATTGAAAACTGCGGTCTTCTTAGACTGCACAGGAATTCTAAAAGGATGTTTTTGCAATTTAAGGATCAAATTTATGGTTTTTACCCCATACTCAAGGAGGAGGCTGTTATTATAAATACAGACGTCAAACTTATGTATATCAGGGTCTACAGAACTATAATTTAGAAATAAAAACATATTTCACGTGAAAAAAAAACAACTTAATTTGCGGCACGTAACAGTGCAAAAGTGTTTTCGTGGAGAATCAGCCAGTATCTGTATTATTAGAGGCATTTGTTTGTCGGTATGGTCATAAGTTCCCAAAAGAAACGGTACTGATAAATTACAACAAGAATCAGTAGTTATTGCACACAAGAGTTTCAAAGCGCTACCACGGCTCGTATGACATGTAATGGTTATTCTGCAGCGTTTTTCAGAGAGGGTATATTGTACTAAGCCAAATGGGCTTGATTATTGTGAACAACCCCGTGGGTTCTCGCCTTGTCGTGGCAAGGGGGCTTAGTAGCCGTGCCATTTGGAGCTGTTACGGTAAAGCTAAGAGGGATCTGAGGTGGAGCCGCTGCTGCGGGTTTTGTCTCCCAAGCCCCTGTTGAAACTGACGGCAGGTTGGGTGTCTTATGGGCGGTGCACTGCAACATTGGCTGAGTGCAGTGTTGTACGGGCGGCACTGCAGCTAAGGGTTGGAAGCCGCAGCTGGAGAAGATTACTGGTCGGTCGTTACCACTTTCCCTACCTTCCGCGGCGTTGACGGGAACGTCACCATTCGATGGCAGAAGCAGTGGGGCTAAAGGGGAAAAGGAGTTTCGGTATGGCGACACGCTGCTCTACCTATCCTCTGCTGCCGAAGTGGTGGGCGCGGGGCTACTTTAATTGACCCGTTGAACTGGGACCAGGACATTTCGGATGCGGGTCAGGCCATAGATTTTGCTACAAATAGCGCAGTAGTAGTGCAAAATATTTTACTATGTGGCGCACAATTACGCACAGCAGTAATGCAAAATTGTTAGGTTGAGGATGCACTGTACTGAACAGCCTTTTCAATAATTATGAAAACAGTAAGTGCAAGACGTAGGCCTACCCACGAAAGGCAATTGGACCATATCCATCACGCTGACCCAGTGCAAGTTGGTGGATTCACATAGTCCATCAAATTTCTTCTACGGACATAAATTCAGGTTTCCTCACGATGTTCTCCTTCACCTAAAAGCCAGTAGCGTGATGAATCTGTACATAAATTCCAGAGAACTCATTGACACAGGACCCGGATTTGAACCCACGACCTAACGATTCTAAGGCAGGTATCACTATGGTTAGACCACGATGGTGCATGAAAGGTCATATTACGTTTCTTTTTGGTATTTTAGTTTTACGGTAGTAACACGGGTATTTATTATTGCTGTTCTAACAACTTTCAACTACAGTAGTAACAACTGTAATTCATTTACTATTCTTACTACTGGTAGCAAGATTGGTAGTAACACTGGTAATAAACCAGTAGGTCAAGGTCGTGCTGCCCCGCGCCGCCCTACGATTCGTACAGGCTTGTTTACCAACATTTCTAATTTTTGCGATGCGCGTAGTAAGGTACGCACCTTCAAGAGGTAAAGGTCGTATTAATATTTATTATTGTATGAAAGTATAATCTTGTTGTTTGTGATCTTAGCTACCTAGTACTGCGAAGTTGCTAGTGTTTTTCCGGTGACCCTATATCATAACATAACTCGATAAATAAGCTGCTTTATTACGTCCCACCTCAATATTGAAAGATCACACAAGACTTACCGAATCGTTTAGAAAAACCATCATAGATTTCAATCAAAAACTTTACTTGAAAATAAATTCACCCTGCAAAACATTACTTTGACTTCGAACGGACTTGACATCGAACTGACAAACATACGAGAATGACTGTTATGGGCTTTTAGACTACTACATATTACATTATTTTGATTTAACCACTAAGTAAACTTAATTCTCGCTTTGCTCTAAAACGACAAAACGATCAGACAATGGTTGCGCGATATAAAAAGCTTAATTATTTTCCAAAGTTTCTCAGAGATGTGCGTATTTTGATATTGTTTAAGCAACACGCAAGGATATTGCAACCGTAGATACATAGGTAAATAACTATTATAACGTGCCATTTGTTGAAGAAAAATATCCTTAACTTTTCCAGTTTATGCATTTATCCCATTATCTTTATTGGCCGCGATAGATTAACCAGTCCTTACGACACACGATGCTGATGCATTGAGCAACAAATTAAGAGTAAAGATTTTTTTTTTTTATAAAAACATAACTTTTTAAGTACAAGCTTTTGAGATCCTGGATATCATTAAACAGAAGAGTACTAGCCAAGACAAGTAAAAAGAGCCAAAACACGACGGGTCTATCTTGTTAACACAGGAGTTCCTATGGCCACCCTCCGTCTCCGTCATCAGAGCAGCTCTATGGTACCATATTATTGCATTGTCACGCGATATACATATGCGCGCTCATATACATTTCAGCTCAATCGAAACCCGGGAAGTTGGTCAAATTTATCTTGCAAGATTTCACCCGAACTTACTCGTACATAGGTACGAGTACATACATCCATTGCAAGTTAATAAAAGCTTGTAAAAGGCGGAGAGTTAGATGACCTAAAAAGTGCCAAAATCTACGGCCTGACCTATAAAGGTGCTGTCCGACGTCTAATTGCTAGTTTGGTCCCGAGTGGAGGATGACGACGTATCTGGTGTTCCGATACATCGTCACCAGAGCGGAGTGGAGCGCAAGCTTCGAAGTAGAGCCTGACTGGAGCTGGCGCTGTCGGAGCCGTAGATGAGTGCAAAAGCGTTCCTGTAGCTCCGACACTTAGCGCAGTGGAGAAATACTCCAGGGTTTTTAGTGGGTCACACCGACTAGTCGGCGGAAATGCCACACAACCACCCACACACCCCCGATATATCCATGAAGTATTTGTCTCAAAAAAAGTTCCTTTTGGTCCGGAGAAAATACTAGGATACAACTGCTGGTATTATGAACAACTTTTACTGTAAGCCAACACTTTTTCTATAATTTAATAACAAAAACCTATGTCATAAACATTTTAAACCAGAATTGAGAAAACATTTAATGTTTTTTTTTTCTATGACGGATGTTTTTCTCGATTTCCGGGTTCAACGCAGAGTAAACTCAATGTTGTGCAAATGATGGCCTTAATTGTCCTCTTACATCTTAGTACACTTTTTCTGGTCTACTTTAAACCAGTCAGGCTTTGGGGGCGGTTTTAAAACTGACACCAGGGATACCACTGTTGCTATTGAAATGCATCGTTGATCGTTCTCAGTTTGATGTGAAGAAGATTTACCAATTGGAACCAATGAATCTTATTGATTAATTAATTTCTTAAAAAACATATTACTTATAAGAAACATTTTACTATAATTTTATGAAAATCACAGCGACGGCAATGGAGCTGTGGATTATGTGGTATAATATCTACCATAGTGGTATAGGTAAATCCTGAAAATTATATTTAAGTAAACATGTTTAAAATAAGTCAATGGAAAATAACGTACATACATGTTTATTAAATATTTACTCCAGGCAATGTCAACACAGATCCAGACAAAACATTCCATATTTATAGTTGAAGACAACAACAAAGCTTTCGAATTACAAATTGAATATCAAGGGGCGTTTTGAATTGCAAGTGGGCGGGTTGGGTCGCAGACGCATACGATTTTCCCCGCACGTGCGTCAATAGTTCATAATGTTTTGCAGTTCTATTTTTAAATGTTATCGAATCCTTTTTGAAATTCGAATGGGCTTTCAGGAGGGGGCAGAGGGACTATGTCCAGGGCGCGCACGCGCGAAGCAACAGATTGGTGGAGCAAGTGCTTGGTCCCTACCCATCTCCCGCGTCCCCGCCATTCGCGCCGCGGCCGCTTCGCTTGGCAGTCGCATCCGGGATCGCTCCCAACTTGAATAGTGAGAATTCCGCGCGGGTTTCGAAACTATTCGCCCCTCTTCGGTGTTAGGTGAGTTGATTTTTACGAAATGTTTTAACTGTGTCTGTTTTTTTAATTGGTTTCGCGTGTGTTTTGCTTTTTGTGTTTTTAGTTGTTATGTTTTAAGTATTGCGATGTGTTTTTTTTTTAATTAAGTGGTTAATTATTATTTGCGAAATGCCGACTATTAGTTTGGGAAGATTAAAAATATTTTTTGTTTAGCAACATTGATTTAAAAATATCAAAGTTTGTCAAGAAATTATTAAAATAATATCATTTTATTTTTTTAAGACATATAAATAATATTAGAGAAAGTTAATTTTTACAAAAAAAATTAAGTACTTACGTCTGACTTTTTAATTTGTTTTACGTAAGTTTATGCATTTGTGTTTTTAATTTAATTGATAAATTGTTCTTTGCGATATGCCAATTATTGGGTTGGGAAGATTTAAAATATTTTTCATAAAGCAATATTGTTTTAAAGTTATTAAATTGTTTTTGTTGTTATTCTTATGTCAAGCAATTGAAAAAAAAAATATTTTATTTTTTTAAGACATTGACTTTGGGTATAGTTGATTTTTACAAAATGTTTTAAGTGCGTCTGAGTATTTAATATGTTTGGCGTGTGTTTATGCTTTCATATGTGTTTTCAGTTGTTACGTTTTTAAGTATTGTGGTGTGTTATAATAATTAAATGATTGAATGTTCTCTGCGATATGATAACTATTGGTTAGGGAGAATTTAAAAATATTTTTTGTAAAGCAATATTGTTTTAAAACATAATTTATGTCAAGCAATTAATAAAAATATCATTTTTTTTTGTATATACTTTGATATCAAATATACAATAACAACAGATTATACACAAATAAACCTAACCTAACCTACCAAAAAGGCTGCATGCGATTCTCCAACGAAATTGCATATTAACGTTAACATAGAAATAAATTGGACCATCATGGGAAAAATAAACTCTATTTACTTATCAGTAAATAAAAAACTTATTTGAGATAAATATAATTTTAATTTGAACAAGTTAACACAAGCAAAACCATTTGAAGCGTTTGATTTATTAAATCCACTTTTTATATTCAAAAACTGGTTGGAATCAAAATAAAAAAAATACTTTGCAGTTGTAATAATATATTATTTTCGATATAAATAGGCATTTGTTTTGTATAACCTTAAGCTGTTTAATTTTTTACATTTAAATTGCGCGAGATTTCGATAATAAATAGTCGAGCGCTATATTCTTCCGTATATAGATAGATAATTCAATATGTCTAAATCATTGGCAATTGAAACAAAGCAAGTTAAGTAAATTCAAATTTAGACAAACAACAAAAGATTTTTCTATTTATAAATTACATAATACATCAACAATATTTCTGTCTCCTATCACAATTACCTACAGGATGAAATTGAAATCATTAATTGTTAAAATAATGAATTGCTTACAAATAATTACATAAAATATTCTTTAGTGTTCCCACTTATGGACTCCTCCAATAAAAAATGTGAAATAAATATACGAGAAGAGCAAAATTCAAAAATCAAATGAGTCTTCCCAATGTAATTAATAATTTGCCATACCCTTAAAGGGTCATATGTATTTGACATTATTAAAACATGTAATCTAAGAACCGCATGTAAAAATTACATACTTATGTTGCAATAAATAATTGAATTATATTGAAAACCACATAAAACAACATATGTCCCAAAACCCAACACCATCATCTCATGACCACGAATCTCAATTTTATTGTTATTTCATAACACTCTGACGTTCCTGAAATTTAAGTAAATTGCTTAAAATAAGATGTTTTCCAAAATATTTGTTTACCTACGTCTTATCTTACCTACATTTGATCTATGCCTAAAACTTTTGTATTATTGTTTAGCTATCCACCAAAATACTGGTATTGTCATATTATGTTTTTTTAGGTACTTACAATTCCATCAAATTAAGGAAACAAAAGATGCTAAATTTTATTATCTACAATAATGATCTTAATGTTTTTTGCCCTTAAGTACATAGTTTCCAAGATATCGCCCAAAAACATTTTTTCAAGATGACGTCTCAGGAACGCATTCTCTGAACGGCCGAACTATAGTTGTTAGTTGCAGTTGGTAGCTCAGTTCCAAAAGACCCCTTAATTTTAATCTAACAAAACAAACTGTATACCTACATATTAAATTACTTCAAAATTGATAAAATTGTGTGTTGTTATGATTTTAATTGCTTTTCTCTATTTTCAATAGACAAGTGCCCTAATTATCTATAACAAGATCTAACTAGCTACATAGTTTCTTTTTAATACTGATATAAGAAATTGAAGAATACAAAATCGGATAGTAAGCTTTTTATCGATAAAAACTAATGAGGTTCAAGAAGACATAAGATAATTAAATTATTTCTTCTAACATAAGTTCTATTTTTCTAGAAAAATATATTTGAGAAGGTTTATAGAGAAATACCATTATTAAATGTAGAGTCATAAGCTTCGCTGTACATGAGATCCGAAAACTTTTTCACAGTGCGTGTGAACCTATGAACTTAATGAAAATTACCTTAACCTTTTTGACGTGCTTAGAAATTACAGAATCAAACCAAGTTACTTATAATGACATCAAATATAAACACGTGAATTGGCTGTTATATAACAGACAAATCGAGCAATAAACACACAAAATAAATAATTATTTTTCGCATAAAGTGACACAACCGATTTCAATCGTGAACAAAATTCGAATAACTCGCTCGAATCGATGCATACATTTTACGTTATTCATTATTGATTTTTCAAAAACGGCCCTTTTTATGTTTCCGTATTCGAAGGGTAAAAACGGGATACTGTTACTAAAACTCCGCTGTCCGTCCGTCTGTCCGTGTGTCTGTCACCAGGTTGGCTATCTCATGAACCGAGTTTTTTTATCGCAAATACGTCCGCGCTTGACCACCAACTCACCTGATGGTAAGCGAGCTAGAACGTTGAAATTTTCACAGATGACGTATTTCTGTTGCTGCTATAACAACCAATAATAAAAAAAAACAGAAAAAAAAATATTTAAGGGCTCCCATAGAACAAACTTGAAATTTTAGCCGTTTTCCGCTCGATGTTAATAACGGTGCCAGGCAGATGCTTGTAAAATTTAGTTACATAATACTTTTGAAAAAAAAAAAAGACATAAGTATTTTTGGGGAGCTCCCATACAAGAAAAGCGTTATTTTACTTATATTAGTAACGACAACAGGAAGATGCTTGAAATATTCACAGAATATAAAGTTGTATAATTCCATTCAAAAATAAACAATTTAAATTAAAATAAAACATATTAAGGGGAGCTTCTATACGGTACGGTACCCTTCGTGCTCGAGTCCGACTTGCACTTAGCTGATTATTTATAACACTTGAATGGGGCCTCTTAGAGAGTAAACCCTTTCGCGCTATAAAGAAATTTTAATAATAATATAAATATATTGCCTAAAAGCAATATTTTTAGGCAGTTAACTAAATTTTTTCTATGTATTGATACTAAACGTAAGATGTGACCTCTACTTACTAGTAGTTTTCCAATTAATAGGCCTCGCACCTGTTGAACTGCATCTTCGTTAGCCTATATCTCAACTCGCTCTTGACCAATTTCGATCAGATGTGGCGAGCCTTCGGGGTCTCCAGCGCTACATACCTTCCCAGACCGCGCGCGCCCTTTTTTCAAATAGAGAATGCGATCTTCTTTTGTTGGAAACACATACTTGCAAATGTTATCGAAATAGGTTGATAAACAGCGCAACATCAAATATCCGCTCCTTTTGATGTTTCCTCTATGCCCATAACCATAGATTTTGCGAGATAGGACATGTGTCTTTATCTAGTGGGAAACTAATATCCCACAAAATTAACCGGTACTAAAGTAAATGTAAGCAATGTTTGCACAGTTATTTTATGAACAGTCACTGAGTGATGAAGAGTTGTCTCTTCACTATCACTACATAGTATATAAAGTAAAGTCGCTTCCCGCTGTCCATATATACATATGGACAGTATATCTTTAAAACTATGTATCGGATTTTGATGCGGTTTTTTTCAATAGATAGAGTAATTTAAGAGGAAAGTTTTTTGTGTTTAATACACCTGTGCGAAGTCGGAGCGGGTCGTTAGTTAATTTATAAATGCGTAAGCACATTCCCTCATTATGTAATGTTTGTTTAATACGCATTCATTTTGCGATATATGATTTTTTGCTACATATAAATATTTCGAACGTCAGGTAAAGAGTAATACATATATACTCTCCATATTAGTGTGATGTTTGCTCTATGATTATAGCAGTAGATCCAATTACTCTTCTGAACTTTTTTAATTTTCCTTATTGGACTTGCTTAGATTGATTCAGAAATCTGTCATTTTGTCACAAAATTATTTTATGATGTACTGTAAGTGTATTACACGCCTTTGATGGATTTTTTCGATCTCTTTTTATGCATTATAGATTTGACATCCCTAAACTTGGTCTATGATTGTAGTACTCTTGAGGAGAAGATAAGTTATGATTCACTTCTGAATAAGGACTTTGTTAGACTATTGTGCCATATTACTGGGGGTTATATCATTTTAAGCAAAGTGCCAATTGCAAAACCAATCAAAAATATTTTTTAGTTCAAAAGGTTATATACTCTCGTGGTGGTCCCATGTAAAATTTACAGAAATCGGAAAAGACGTTTTTGAAAAATCAACAATAGTGTAAACAATTCGAGCGTGAAATTCGAATTTTGTACACGATGGAGTGCGGTTTTGCCACTATTTGCGAAAAATACTTATTTCAAGTATGTATTCATACAACGCAAGCCAAGCCGCTGGCTTTCATCATTTTATGCTATGACTGAAATAACGCGAGAGGGCTAACAAACCATGGGCTATATTCATTTAAATTCAAAGGGAAAATTACGTTATCTGTTATCTATAATATAAAAATGAATCGCAAAATGTGTTGGTAAGCGCATAACTCAACAACGCCTGGACCAATTTGGCCAAATCTTTTTTTAAAATGTTCGTTGAAGTTCAAGGATGGTTTTTACGGCGAGAAAAATTAGAATTATTGCTGGAAAAAACCCTAAAAATAGCCCTTTTCTTTTTCCCATACAAATGATTTCTAACTAAAACGTAGTCAATTTGAGCTTTATTGCTATGGTATAAAGTTCATATTAAATGACAAGCACTCACTGTTGTCTAAGCAATGTAGGTGTGTTCCTAACGTCAAAGATCATATCTATCAAAACAATGTGCCTGTGTGCGTTGGAGCACAGAATACATAGTTGGAGGAGTTTAATGTCGCGTTCCGAAACTCGCGTTTCTTTTGTATTAGTTTCGGCACGCGAGATAAAATGCATCAGTTTCCACGTCATTACATCAGTCAAACAAAAATCGCGTTACCAAAAGTGTTTTATTATTTTTAATATACAAATTTTAAATAAATAAAAGAATTCGTACGGCTTAAAAGGATTTGACTTCAAGTCATATCAAATTTAAAAAAAAAAAAAAAAACTAAAATTGCCATTAAATATGCAAAGCAATGAAACTCCAACCTGCAACGTTTCGAAGAACTCTGCAATGGCAAAGGTTTTGCAGCAATGTAAATTGATTGTTTGGGATGAATGCACGATGGCACATAAAAAATCTTTGGAGGCTTTAGACAGAACCTTAAAAGATCTACGGAGCAATAATAACCGATTTGGTGGTGCAATGATTTTATTAGCAGGAGATTTTCGTCAAACATTGCCAGTGATTCCACGATCAACGCCAGCTGATGAACTCAATGCATGTCTAAAGTCCTCCAATTTGTGGAAACATGTCAAAGTACTTCATTTAAGCAAGAATATGCGTGTCGAGTTGCAAAATGACCAATCTGGAAACATATTCTCTAAACAACTCATTGACATTGGTAATGGCAAATTTCCTATAGACATGTTGACTGGCTGCATTAACTTTCCTCAAAGTTTTTGTCAGTTAACTCGATCAAAAGATGAACTTATTCAGAAGGTGTTTCCAGATGTTTCTCAAAATTACAGAAACCATGATTGGTTGAGCGAACGAGCTATACTGGCTGCAAAAAACATAGATGTAAATGAATTAAATTTCAAAATTCAAGAACAAATTACAGGCGAATTGAGGATATATAAATCAGTTGATTCGGCTACTAATCAAGATGATGTAGTCAACTATCCACCGGAATTTTTAAACTCGCTGGATTTGCCAGGATTGCCACCTCACAATCTTCAATTAAAGGTTGGATCGGTGGTTATAATGTTGCGAAATATCAACCAACCGCGTCTTTGCAACGGTACACGGTTAGCGATAAAAAAATTACTAAACAATGTGATAGAAGCAACTATACTCAAAGGAAAGTATAAAGGAGAAGATGTTCTCATACCGCGCATCCCAATGATTCCGACTGATGTGCCATTTGAGTTTAAACGACTACAGTTTCCAGTGCGGCTTGCTTTTGCTATGACTATAAACAAGTCCCAGGGGCAATCATTAAGTGTTTGTGGTATTAATCTAGAAAACCCATGTTTCTCACATGGTCAATTGTATGTTGCCTGTTCCCGTGTTGGAAAACCATCAGATTTGTTTATCTATGCGCCAGGTAATCAAACAAAAAACATCGTATACCACAAAGCACTACAATGATAATAATAATAATTATGATTCACATGATTAACAATAAAGCGATTACTTACTTTTGTATATGTTTTATTTAATTATTTTTTATTCACAACGCCCTATCACCAGGGTGACGGTTCTGTTCAGGAGAATTTTTTAAAATACGTAGGCACAAAAACTGCCACATTACAAATCTTTTTGACAGGACGAAGTCTGTCGGGTCAGCTAGTGTTTTGATAAATCTAAGTGAAGGATTAATTTACAATGCTATTTTTACTTTGGTATACCTATTTAATTGTAGTACGTGGAAAGTTGTTCCTTTAGTACACACGTTTTATGTTTGCTTCTGAGAAAAATTGCTTCTTTCAATTCTGCAATTGAAGTCGTCTTTAGGAGTTCTTTTTTACCTTTTCCAATAGAGGTGTTTTGTGATTGTGTATTTTATAAAGAACCTACGCAAGGTTTACGACGTAATGAATTGTACACGCGTCTGCTACTCGTAAGAGGCTTCATTTTTCGGATATTGTTGTGGAAAATACCTCTAATGATAAGAAGACATTTTTATGTGTTGGGTGACTGAATTTTAAGAAAATCTTAGAGATAGGTTTTCTTTGGGTGATATTTTGTGGGTTGAAAGCGAAGTAAAAATAATTGATTCTTATTACTGATTCTGAGTAGAATGTTATGTAACTGTCTTTTTGCCGAAATTCAAAATGAAAATAGTCTTCAAGTCTTTCAGCATTACGATAGACGTGACCATCATCATTTTTTGACTTGCTAATTTAGAAACTCATTACAACAAAATTAAAGCGATATTAGAAAGGTCAGTTCGGCCTATAAAATAATTAAAATCTAATAAAACTCTTGCAATATTATGAAGTACTCTTGTAATTAGTAGATAGCAGGTAGTAAGAACTTCAATATTTCCAATAAAGTCATCTATATTAAAAAAAAGCTTTGGCTTGAGAGACTGGCTGACAGATGTTCTCCAGACCAAACCACTGAATTTGGAATTTTTAAACTTGGAACTTAATAATTATGTTTATTTTACAACGTAATGGCGTACTGAGATGGTATTATTCGAAATTCGACTTCTAATGGGGTAATACGGGCCCTTTTAGATTGTATGAAACTTTTTGTTGCTTGATGGATCGATTGACATGAACTTAGCATAAGTATTCATCAAACAAAATAAAAAATAAGTTTGGTTCAACTTTTCATACTTTAGTCTCCTGGGGAGTCACATAAGGCCCCAAAGTTTGTTAAATGAAACATCGATTACATCCAACGAGCTGAACTGATATTAAGTTATACAATTTGGTATGGGAGAAGCTGATAATAATATGTATTAATCCAGGAGCTATAGTTGTCCTAAAAAATCTATACTGTTCCTTCGGGATAGCCAAACCAAAATTAATTAAAATGATTTTTGAAAAATGATACCATTTTGACAAAAGGAATCAATCGTATATCATCACATGATGAGGTGTAGGAAAAGACAATAACATAAATGACATAACATAGCTGTCCCGTTTTTTCTTTTTTAGGGTTCCGTACCCAAAGGGAAAAACGGGACCCTATTACTAAGACTTCGATGTCCGTCTGTCCGTCTGTCACCGGGCTGTATCTCATGAACCAAGCTAGGCAGCTGAAATTTTCACAGATGATGTATTTCGGTTGCGGCTATAACAACAAATACTAAAAATAAAATAAACATTTAAGGGGGGCTCCCATACAACAAACCTGAATTTTTAGACGTTTTTCGCTCTATATTAATAATGGTACCAGGTAGATGCTTGAAATTTTCACAGAACATTTAGTTTTATATTCCCTTCAATAGAAAGTAATAAAATTAAAATAATATTAATGTTTAAGGGGGGCTCCCATTCAGTACGGAACCCTCCGTGCGCGAGTCCGCAATGTTTACGAATAGGTATCTTATTTAAGATCCATGTTTTTGGAAATCTTTTAAGAAAAGAAAAGTTTTTTGGTTCGTTTAAGCATACTATCAAGATTACATGATATTAACGAAGTTGTCAAAGAATCTTGTAGTCATTATTTTGGTAGGTAAGTTATTTTACTTAGAATTGGCTAAGTCGCTAAGGGCAAAGCTCAGGTATGTTCACTAATACACGAAATAATAAACTAAGAAATAGTTTTTCGCACAGTAGACCTCTCATCTGTTTCTCTAAACCTTCATAAGCCTATCTTTATCTAGACTCTCTCTTGATTTCATTCACACTGGTAAATGTTGTTAGGATATAAATATTAAACAATGTTGCCAAATATTATTAAAATTGGTTAATGAACAGCGTTAAATACACTTTGGTGGGCGCATTAAGAGAAAAAACTCTCCAAAACCTAGCGACACCCACAGTTTATTTTTTCTAACATAGCAGTTTTTAAAAATAAAACAAAGTATTCGACAACTCATTGTGGTTTTTGTAGATAAATAAGAATTTGCTTGCGATGGTGAAATAATTGTCAGTAATTAAGCACAAATTGTTACCAATTAGTAAAGTTATTTTTTCAATATTCTACTTGAAGGTCGATTTTATTATTTATTAACAACCTAGTGCGATGTACATAATAACTGTGCATTATGAGTGTCGTCAATAGCAACTAAATATATGTTATAAATATATAGCACTGCTGTATTAAGGCTGTACTGTTCTATGTATAGCACGAGTTATTTTCATAATTGGTCGGGGTCATACACGTACATTTTTAAAAGAGTATTTGCGACATGTACTAATACACGTATGTGTCTCGCAGCTGTATTACATAGACATGGGCACCGTAATGATAATGATAATGATGATAATTTTATTGGTAATTGTACAATATTACACGTCAGATATAATTATAATAAAATAAAAATTGAAAAATAATACCTATTAAGTAGGAACGTAAATACAATTACATAATTACATACCCTTGAGGTGAACATTGTTATTAAAAAATGATGTAAAAAATTTACAATTTTATTCAATTTTTGGAATGAATTCCTTGACGCTATAGGGTGCCATGTCAGTAAGGAATGTTTTAAGCTTTCTTTTGAATATTGCAAGAGAAGCTGCGTTTTTTATAATATTTGGCAAGGCATTGAAAACCCTTACTCCAAATATTCGGGTGCACTTATGGGACTTAGCTAGCTTCAGGATGGCGTGAGTGGTTAAATTTCCTTCTCTCCTGCCATGCAGTGATATCTAATCATCACTAGTACACAGTACAAAACAAAGCCGCTTCCCTTTCTGTCTGTCCCTATGTATGCTTATATCTTTAAAACTACACAACGGATTTTATTGCGGTTTTTTCAATAGATAGAGTGATTCAAGAGGAGTATAATACACCTGTGCGAAGCCGGGGCGGGTCGCTAGTCATAAATATATCATTACCGTGGCATGGGTTTCTAATAGTTGTTAAGGAGATTTTGACTTCTTAATTTTACTGGGCCGCTAGACACGTAGGTATGTAGCAAATTTTCGAAACATACAATGAAGGATGTAATGATGTGAGCGCATAGAATGAGTGTTTTTTAGTATTCTGTATGTAATAATATTGCATACTAATAGGCGTTATGAGTAAATAGTTGTGATACCTACAAGGCAGAGGTTTTAGTTAAAACTTAGTAGTTTCGCACGGTCAGTCTTCAGATGGGTTGGCCGCGGGTATTTATAACTGATCACTACCGTGGTTTACACCACTGGCTTTTCGCTGAAGGAAAATATCGTGAGACACAAGCTACATACGTCATTAAAAAAACGATGGCGTATGTGAATCCACCAATTTGCACTGGGTTAGCATATTGGATATGGTCCAATTACTCTTCGTGGGTAATTAGACTAGATTGATAAAATGGTGTGTTTCCAATTCCGACAAGTGTGACTGTGGAGCAGTGCAGACAACGGAGCACCTATTGTCCTGCCCTCAGTATCCAAACACCTGCACATTCAGCGACCTTATGGAAGCCTCTCCATCTGGGGTGGCAGTCGCTAACCACTGGGCAAAGCTTGTTTAGATTTATATTACAAATTTTAGAAACATCGACACGAAGAAGAAGATACAATGGTTGGTACAGTACTACCGTGGTTGAGATACGTTTGGTCGGTTAGGTTGCAAGCCTTCAGGCGGTGTAAAAACCTAAACACCAGGTCCACTACCCGGCCTCTACGAAAGTGCTACAAAAAGCCCTGCGCATTCATTTGCCTACATTTTTTGCGATAGAGATATCGTAGCACAGTTCACATTCTGACTCAACTCCTTAACGCTTCGTCGGCTTCGAATGAAATGTAGTACCTATAGGGGATTATGCCCCGGTTTAACAACCGAGCGTTTTGTTCTGGAAAAACACAGAAGTTCTTTTGTTGGATTATGAATAACATCGTGAAACGTGACGGCTATAGTAAAAGCGTACAGGAAATGCATGGAAATCTAAATTTAGTAAGTTACTTGTCTGAATCTACAGAAATTAACAGATTTTAAAATTTAAACTATACCTTCTGCTAAATCTTTTGTCACTCTTGACTCACTTGGTAAAAATTGAGAACCACTTCTATCGTATCAGCTTTCAAACAATCTTGCCGTGGCGGGGATGGCATTTTAAACTGCAGATCTTGGTTGTTTTAACTATAACATACCAACAAGTAGGTATTGGTTAATTTCAGTGTTAAATTCCTTCATTGGACTTAAACTTTTTCTTTTTTGGGGTTTTTGAGTTCACCCGGGAATGTCATAACTATATGTTTAGTGGTACCCTAAAATATCACTATATCTCTTCTGCCACAAGACGTCCACGTCCATTGAACGCAAGCCCCCTACATCCTGAATCCTGCTCAAGTCATCGGTTCTACTTGTGGGTGACCGTCCTACGCTGTGCTTACGCGTGACAGGTATCTTAAATCCAATCCTCACGCAGCTGTTAAGTGAGCTTCACTCAGGATTGGATTTCGCACAGCTTGTAGCTATAATCACATCCGCAAAGAAGTTTGATGCTGCCTATACCGTCATGTTGTCCTGGTACTTTCCATACTATAACATTCCCGCCGTTTCAAGAAATAACGCATATATTTAATACTATGATATGATATTTCGAGGCCCAACCTTACCACCTTAATAAAGGAAGTGGAAAAAAAAAACAATCGATTTGACAGTTCTTTTTTGACATTTCTTGGAGCGCACGCTATAATAGCTCGCAGATGGCAGAAATTTTCCTACTTCCTTAACACTTATTGTTATAATATGGAAAATTTACGCAATATCATTATAATTTATAGCCTATTTGTTATTATGATATATAAGCTATCTAATTGCAAAGTTTCATCTCAATCCGTTCGGTAGTTTTTGCGTGAAAGAGTAACAAACATCCATCCATGCATCCTTACAAACTTTCACGTTTATAATATTAAGTGGGATTTATATCTTAGCAATAGTTACTAATAGTCACATTGTTGGTATCGCGAGGTACCTAAACCACTGAAATTTGATAAGCTTCACTAAACACCAAATGTATAGATCACACACTAACATTCCGAATTAATATCTAATTAATTCTATGCAGTAATTAAGAACAAATGAATTAATACAAAACTCTCTTTTAAGTGTAATTTGATACCCGTGCAAAATCAAAGCTTATAGGATTAGTTTAATGAATGAAACTTAAAAGAGACTAGGGCGCTTTGTTTTATAATGTAATTACAAGTATTTAATTAATAGGTATACTGAAATTATCTTATGGTACTAGCGCAATAGGACTGTAGTGATGGTCTTTGATTAAGCCGTGGTGGTCTAGTGGTAGCAACACCAGCCTAACAATCGTGAGGTCGAGGGTTCAAATCCCGGTCCCGTACCAATGAGTTCTTTGGAATGTCTGTACGGATATTCACACCACTGGCTTTTCGGTGAAGGAAAACATCGTGCCGAAACTTGCATATGTCCGTATAAGAAATTCGATGGCGTATGTGAATCCACCAACCCGCACTGGGCCTGCCTTATGGATGTGGCCCAATCACCATTCGTGGGAAGGCCTAACTCCTGCAGGCCTTTTGAAATTGCTGGTTTAGTACACTAAATGATCGTTTTGCTAAGCCCGCTTTGGGAAGTACCACTTATGTGTTAGTTATAACCGCCAACGTATCAATTCTTAAACAGCTCAGGGTCACGGATAGACTCTCGACCATCTGCCTTAGACGTGTCCTTGAGTATTTTGGCCATATAGCTAGGAAGGACGGAGACAACTTAGGAAAGCTAATGGTTACGGGGAAAGTCGACGGCAGGCGGTCACGAGGTCGGAGCCCGATGAGTTGGTCCGATCAGATCCGCACCACGCTGGACACGTCAGTTTACGAGGCGCTCCACGCCGCCGAGGATAGAGGTCGATGGCGCAGGATTGTTAAAGAGAAGCTTTTGGGAGGTGGTGGTCACGACCCTCAGACATGAGGAATTCGACTCAAGGAGGAGGAGAAGGATAACCGCCAAGCAGTGTGCAAATATTAGTACGATATAGATTGAAAAGCAATGTTTGTAGAAAAAATTGAAGAGATTGGCATCTTGGGACTTAGAGTATTTTTGTCTCTGAACGATTTACGCATTCCTGCGAGTAACTGAGTGTGTGTCCTGTTCTTGTAGACTGGGTGCCTAGCCCTAGTGTCAGTTTTTAAGCCGCTTTAAGGGCACCTGTGCCTTACAGACAGCACCGTTAAAAATAGTTGTCAACAATGTTTATATATGCTATAAGTTTTAAATTATAATTTAACTAGCGACCCGCCCCGGCTTTGCAAAGGTGTATTATACATAGGTATACCTAAACCTTTCTCTTGAATCACTATTCTGTTAAAAAAACGCATCAAAATCCGTTGCGTAGTTTTAAATCAATCATTGTAATATAATATGATATATTTATATTTATTAATTTCAACCGTCTCGTAACCGTTTCTTAATCACAAAATACTTTCCCCTTTGGCTTCTCACTCTTTATATTATTTTATTGTGTGATATTTAATAATGTAATAATACGATTTGAATAATATTTAATTTATTTTTTTGTAATTGAATGATTATTGTTATAATTCTGAATGACTCGATTTTATTATTGTAATTATGGAACTTAATTCTTCACATTATATTTTCATTTTAGGCTCTATAATGCTTATCGATTAATATACTTGGCGTAACAGGAAATAACCCATTCACTAAAGTTTGATTTTAGTTAAAATGTAAAATATCAAAATAAATTTAGGTATACATATATTTAATATTAAATTCAGAATATGTATTCAGTCAAAATCAATTATTCAAATCTTACCCATGTTATTATCTGAAACCTTAATCTAAAATAATGACTATCAACTAACAGTGAATATGTGAAATTCTTAGATGACTGGCTCTGTTCTGCATTATGAATCCTTTATGCATGTTCCGCAAACATCAGTCACTACCTACTTACTGATATGATTGTTCTGCTTACCCGCTTATATTACGGCAACTAGTGCCCACAAAAAAATATATGTTTGGAAGCAAGATTTTGTAAGATTTCTGCTTAGTCTGTATAAAGCTCAAGTCAGGTCGTGCATGGAATACTGCTCTCACCTTTGGGATGGCTCCGCCAAATATCAACTGGAGGCTCTGGAGTCGATTGAGAGGCGAGCCAAGAGGCTGATCGACAACGACACTCTGACTATGTCGCAGCTGCAAAGTCTCGAGCATCGACGTAAAGTAGCGTGTTTATCGGCCTTTTACCGGATCCACTTCGGAGAGTGCGCCCAGGAGTTGCACAATCTGGTCCCACCTGCCCCTTTCTTCTATCGTACGGCTAGACAGACGCGACCAAAGCGCCACCCTTTTATGGTGGACATTCCGCGCATTAGAACCAAGCGTTTCGAATCCTCATTCCTCATACGAACAGCCAGAATGTGGAACGCTTTGCCTGGGTCTGTCTTCCCGCTAAAGTACAATGTGGGCGTCTTCAAATCCCGAGTAAATAGGTATCTTCTAGGTAAGCGTGCTACAACCTAGACCGCATATCTGCTTAACAACAGGCAGTATGTGGTCAAACGCAAACCTATTCAGAATAAAAAAAAAAAAAAAAAAAAAAAATTTAGTAGATACTCACACCTCAGCACCATTGGATCTATTTTACTTGGTATCTCCCGGGCGCCCAAGATACAGGCTTAGCCTAATTTGGGGCCCACAGATATTATCTTATTACATCTCATTGTTCTGCATAAAAAAATATGTATATCTAGTAATGTTATAAAAAGTCAAATTTATTATCTATTTGTATTTTATGCATGCGTTTTTAGGGTTTTGTAATATAAATGAATTATGTAATTGTTCTTTTGGTAATAAATGATTTTATTATCATTATTAAATTATTAAATGTATAAAGGCATACATAGGGACAGACAAACAGGGAAGCGACTTTGTTTTATACTATTTAGTGAAGATCGAAAATCATTATAAGCAAGTATTAAGTGTGAAAACCGTGTGTAAAAGCTAGTGTCTAGTGATATATGAGTACGTATACGTAAATGACATTAAATAAATTGAAGAGAGAAACCCACAGAATGTTATTGAATATCGGCCATTGACTGCCTTACTAAGGGATTAAGAAATATCTACTACAAAGGGATTAGAATGTTTAGTTCAGATCAAGTATAATTTAATTAACCGTGGATTAAGAAAATAATGGCTTATTTATCGCATGGGTTGTGTGGTAAAACTGTGATTTGTTATTCTTAAAACTTGTAATTTTAATATGGTTCTTGTAGATATTAAGGGAATTATTGCGCAATGAAAAATCGAGTTAAATATCCTATACTATATCTAACTCGTTTTTTTCATTATCTCAATATTTCATGACGTCTTGTCGAGTTAAATTGGTCAAGTGGTGACACAGAGATATACCAGAGGGATAATGGGGTCGATCAAGAAAATGTTATCTAAGCCTGCCTCTTATTAATTATCTGATTTTAAACAAAACTTTACTTATGGATGTATGCGTTGAATGCGCAGGCTCTGGTTCAGATATGCTTACCAATTTGAAATATAGCCTGTAGGTACAAGTTGGCCCAAAGTCTGACACGTTTGATCCATTTCAGGATATTTGACAGGCTGATCTTTTTGGAATATTTTTATGAGTGAGTTTATGTCACGTAGCCGCACTGGCCTTTTGATATCTAAATATTGATTGAACTATGTTTTTTTAGAAAAAAACATAGAACCGTCTAAAATAACTAGTAGAGCAATAGTGTAGATGACTACATACGAGTAAATATTTTTCCCAAGTAATTGCATAACCGACTTCAACCGTGTACCAAATTAGAATAGTTCGCACGGATCAATGTAGTAATTTTCAAATTATTGTTGATTTATCAAAAATAGCTCATCCGATTTCCATAAAACGTGAAAAGAAATTTAATTGAAGTGGTTTACCGCAAAAAAGGATTATCGGAATTAGACCACTATGTAATAATTATGCGTGATTAAATATAAAAAAATATAGGCGTGAACTTGTAAATTTCCTTCGTTTCGTGTAATTATTAAAAAAATGATTAGTCCGTCAGCTGGACCATAAAAAATATATACAACACCTCTTTTTCTTTTCTTAATTGAACAGTGAATGAATTATGAGGAACTTTGCGTGACCTCACGTCTACAGCCACGTCTACACTATACTTTTTATTCAGTAGTGACGTCAAGAACCCCCACTCTTATCTTTCTTAATTGAATAATATTATAAAAGTAATTTAGCATAACACGATGTTCTAAAAATAATTGATGTAAATCATTATTTAGTTTAATAATGTAATCTGATCATATTTGCTGCTAAATATTTAATTATACAGAGATAGTACGACACCATTTCGCATAAGCAAACCAAACTAACTAGAGTCCTAGACATAAAATTAAATCTAGGCTTATAACTGGCGCAAAGCAATTTCTGTACCAGAAAAAATGCCTGCTTAAGTATTTAACTCGCAAAAAGGCCCTGTCTGTCTGTTACAAAATAATGAGCTGAAGTTCCAAAATTTTGACACAAAAGTGATGAAATGTTGATGGATTCAAGCTCTTTTGGAGGACACTTGACAGTGGAAAACGGATGTTATTAAATTGATAAATTGGATTAAAAAGGGGGACTGATGGACGTCCTTTGGTTCCCGAAGAATTTATTAATTCATTTCAGCTTTGAATGTCTCTATAGGCTAGGTGCTACAGATTACTCAAGTACCATCTTTATTGTATTATTATACTTCTGATTTAGTAGAATTCCTTAAACCAAATGATTGCCTTTGATTTAAATAATATTTAAAACTACACTGTACGTTTATCGGCAGTTTAATTAAGAAATTACTAGTTTTTTCCTGCAGCTTCAATTGCGTTATATTTTCATGTTTGGTTTTTCCGGGACATAAAGTAGCCTATGTCACTTTCCGATCTTTGAAAAATATTCATGCTAAAACTCAAGGCGATCAGTAACGTCGTTGCTGCGTGAAGGAGTAACATACCAACTTACTCTCTATCGGGTTTATATTTATTAGTAAGGAAAATTGTTGTTTCTGTGTGCCTATTGCGTCCCTAGGCAAATGCTTCCGTCTAATATTTCCAATTTTGGCGATATCCGTATCAAAAGCTCCTATCAAAAGTATCAAGTTCATGTTTTTCGACATATTTTTTTATTGCAATAGTAATTTGGGAAAAAATATTTTCTAGCAAACATCACCTCGTGATAGAAAATAAAAAATCGGCCAAGTGCGAGTTGGACTCGCACACGAAGGGTTCCGTTTGGTGTTGGAGCCTCCTTAGCTCCATTCCTCTTGCCGTTATTAATAGCGAACAATCCTATACATGACGTTTGTTGTATGGGAGCCTCCCTTGAATATATATTTTATTCTGTTATTAGTATTTGTTGTTATAGCGGCAACAAAAATAAAAGATCTGTTAAAATTTCAGCTATCTAGCTATCACGGTTCATGAGATACAGCCTGGAGACAGACAGATAGACGGACAGGCACACAGCGGAGTCTTAGTAATAGGGTCCCGTTATTACCCTTTGCGTGCGGAACCCTAAAAAACTATAGGAACAATTATTTTGTACGCGTATTTAAAAAAATGTAAAACTATGAAATTATTTTTGTCACGGCATGGACAAATACCTTTTTCTCAAAGGAATGGCAAAAACGTAGATGCAAACAACAGCAGGGATATAAAAATTTTATTCGAAAAATAGTAGTAGGTATTAGTATAGTGGTAGCATTATTTTATGTATGAAATATAAATGATCCAAGTATTTGCGAACTTTTTCTTAATTTATATGTTTACTAGACGACCCGCCCCGGCTTCGCACAGGTGTATTATACATATAAACCTTCCTCTTGAATCACTCTATCCATTAAAAAAAACCGCATCAAAATCCGTTGCGTAGTTTTAAAGATTTAAGCATACAGACAAACAAACAGACAAAACACAACAATTATATTATTATAACAATTATGTTTGTTTCAGTTATGTTGCAATTTTTACGTAATAACCAAAATTTCAAAAAAATTAAATACAATCAAAATGAATGAGATGACAGATAAAGATTAAGAGATAAATAAAGCAAAAGGTTGTCAAATACTTCGATAATCAGTAAGAAATGATTCAATAAATAATTTTAGTGATATATTTCAATATATTATATTATTTATTATCAACGCGTGACAAAAATGCTGGTGTTTTTTGGCTCAACGCATGAGCATTGCCATTCAGCGGGTACGCTGCCAACTGGTAGTGGGCTTGAGCATTTGTATTATCTTTAGAACTTCAAAGGTCTGTGGATGATCCAATACTTTTTATGTAGTAGTAGTGTAGTTTTGTTGTAGTTAATAAAAACACTTTTGACCGATAATACAAAGTACATTATTTGTAATCTGTATATCTGTGTCTGTAAATCTGTAAATGACATGGTAGTACTTTCGCATGGTTCTGGTAAAAATATGTGTCCGTGTCTCCCTGACTACTAATTGATGCCTCAATCCGCGAAACTTTTGAGCAAGGCGACCTTTTGCTCAGTAAATAATTATTTCTAGTTTCTCAGAAATCTTCATTAATACACCGGAAGCTCTATCAAAGACGCCATTTAATCGGACATCAAATAACTACCGTGTAATGCAAACATTTCAAAGATGCATTCATTATTAGAAACCTATTTACAATATATTTTCCTTGCAATTTATCATGTCATGTGATAGAATAAGAAATGAGAAGAATCGTAGAAGAACCAAAGCTACTTACATAGCCCAGCATATAGGCAAGTTGAAACGGCAGTAAGCAATAAGGCACGTAGGTAAATACTCGCCCCCCCAAAGTCCCCCCCGAGTGGGTTCCCGCCATGTCGTGGCGGGGGGGCTTAGTTGCCAGGTCTGCCTCAACCTGGTGAACCAAGAGGAACCCGACACCGACCCGAGGTGGGGCCGGCCTCTCCGGTTCTTGGGCCAAGACAAGCCCATGCGGAGGCTGGCCAGTAGGTCGGCTTGCCGACTGAGGTTGACTGCGGTGTCGCGCTTGTCGCGATGCCGCGGCCGAGCCCATCGAGGCGGGGGCGGCGGCGGATGGGATGGGCGGTGAAGACACCGCTGCCTATCTGCCAGCGGCCCTAACGGGTGCCGCCAACGTGTTGGCGCCACTTTAATTGACCCGTTGCATCGAGACCAGGGCTGTCGGATACGGGTGCTGTCCGACGCCCAGTGCTGGTTGGTCCCAGGTGGTGGGTGGCGATGTGCCTGGTGTTCGGCACATCGTCATTCTGGCGGGAGCATTTGCTCTGCGTGGTGGGGCCCGAGTTGGGCCAGCGCTGTCGGGTGCCGCGGAGGAGTGCGGAAGCGTGCCCGTAGCCCCGACACCAGGCGCAGTGGTGGAACACCCAGGGGTTTTGGTGGGTATACTGTCCAGTCGGCAGAACTCCCACATAACCACCCGCCTGCCCTCGAGGTGTGGTGGTATCTATAAAAGATTTCCCCTCATAAAAAAAAAGGTAAATACTCGTAGGAGTGATGAACAATGGAGTGGAAATATTTTTTCGATTGGAGACCACGTACCGACAAACGCAGTGTGTGATGTCTATCCACATGGTAGACAGATGACAGCAGGTTACACTGGGTGCAAGCCGCTACCGACCGGTCTAATTGGAGATCTCTAGACGAGGCCTACGTCCATCAGTGGACGACCTATGATTGATACGATGACAATGACTTGTAATATAAAATCTGTCTATCTTTTTTCTATGGGTCAAAAAGTAGGTACCTATATCATTAAGGTCCTACTAAGTGCAATAAAACTGTAGATACTAGCATAGACATTCTCCCGTACTTATTAACAAGTCATCTATCTATTTTGATGGATATAATTTTGATGAGAAACAATCACATTTTGATGTGCGATGAATGTATCTCGTATATTAGCGCCAAGTAAAGTCACTTAAAGTGCTTCTCTATTAACTAGATCAGCCTCTATTGAATATTATAAATAGCGGGTGCAAAATAAATTAGACGTTAGGTCGAGTGGAATAGCTTATGCTTGTCGCAGACAAGCAACTGGCCAACGCCATTTCAGCCATTCTTCTCACTGTCACCCTGATGCTGGCTTACTAACACGGTCATATACGGTCAAAAACCTTTTTAAATAGTAAAAACAAATAAAAAACAATTAACATGTCGTACCTTTGTGAGGAAGATAAACCAATGGCTGCAGCTGACGTGCCATAACGTAGCCACTTTTGAAGGTGCCACTTAATTGGATTCGGTATTTCGTAGGTACCGTTAAGGTGCTGTAGTACAAACACCGAGTGTACAGTAAATATATACAAAACATAAATAAAATAGAGGTAGAGTGCAAGTGGGAGTATTTTATGAAATTGTCGCCCTGCATCTATGACAGCTGTAGTCAATCTTTTTTTTTGCGTTGTGCGATATGAATTTGTCACAAAACAGTAGAGAACAAATGAATGAATGTTTAAAAATGTCTTGTACGTTTTTTTTACTAAACAACTTTACCAGAAAAGCTACACATACACCTGATTTTTACCGGCTTCCAAAAAGAAGAAGGTACTATGTTCGTCTGTATGTATTCATTTTTGTGTATGTTTATCGATAATTTCACCAAATGTGAATTGATTAATTTTTAGGTCAAAAGGGTATAGGGTAAGGGTATTTCATAGGATTTTGATAAATAAATAATCAATAATGTACAAGGATGTCACATCGATTCGTGTGAACAATTCAAATTCTGTACACGGTGGAAGTTGGTATTGCGATTTTTTGCGTAAAGTAATTATAAAAATAGTGCGTTATACTGGGACCAGTCTACCCGTGACCACGATCGATGCAACTCGGTCGAAACCTCGGTACGATGATAAGCGCGATTAGTCCCGTAGTATATAATAATAACGTGTTAAAATCGTGAAAGTTTAAAAACATCAAAGTAGTGCATGTCCTAGATAGGTCTGTGTTATTAAGAATTTGGCAAAAGCAACGAGGAATAATAAACCTTAGCGCCTCAACACTGGCTCATCGTCACACTCAGATATGATGATCTTATATCTCATGTAAAGCTACGATGCCGGTAACTAACACACACTCGCTTTCAACAAACGGCAGTACGTCACAACATCTGTGGTCGTGGCCAGTGGATCGTATGCGTTGGACCTTAGCACGTCTACCTTCTGACAAAGATTTCGGGCTTAATTTCCGTCTGAACAAACTTTGTAACGAGATAGCTCTACAAGTACGTTTCATGTCCCAGGTAAAGTTAGTTGTAGGTGGCTAGTCTGAATGGACTTGTGGTCTTTAAATGCTGTCTTTACGTAGTTGGGAATCATAAATAAAAAAGTAACTTATGTATTGTATAAATAAATACTATCTTCGAGATCGAATTAGAAATAAGGAGATCCGTAGAAGAACCAAAGTTACTGCCAGTTACCGCAAAGTTAATAATAACTTTTCGCCAAAAATGGCAAAATCGATGGAAGGCCATCGTGAACAAAATTCGAAAATTTCGCTCGAATTGTTTACATTATTCCAATTTCTGTAAAATTTAAACGGTACCAACTCGGGAGTATACCCTTTCGAACTAAAAAAAATATTTTTCGATTCGGTTTTCAGTTGGCGAAATTATGAACGATGAATGAACATGCACAAAAAATACATACTTACAGATGAACACAGAACCTCCTCAATTTTGGAAGTCGGTTAAAAACAATGGGGTGTTATAAGTTTGACGTGTCTGTGTCTCTGTCTGTGGCGTCGTATGCGACGACGCTCATCATCATGATCGAGAGCTATAGCTCTCGAGAGCTATAGCTCTCGATCGGCCGATTTTGATATTTTTGTTTGAAAGGTCAATTAGAAGGTAAAGTTCTTACATATCTTTCATCGAAATCGGTTTAGCCGTTTCAAAGTTATTTTATTAGCTGCGTTAAGAATCTTATTACCTTAGAGGTTTTTTTTCATTTTTATTTAATTAAGGTTGGCGGGATTTGGCTACATAGCCTGATAAATGGAAGAAAGTGTGGGAGATCTTTACACAAAAGTGGGACAGCATAGGTTGAGAAAAAAAACTTGTTCAGTCAGTTGTTTTCCGTCATTAACTGAGCAGTTTCAAAACACATTTTGCGAAGATCACAGCACGTAGTTTGTTTGTGTTAGTTCACTATCTAGATTATGTACACTGGCTTAATACGCCACCTGCATTTCTCAGAAAGCAATCACAAGTGCAAGCAATCAAGATCAGCAATCTCCTGATCGCTGGGTATCGGGTGGGGATAATCTTAAAGAAAATTCGAATCGTCACTGGATTCTGAATAAAATGTTTGACAAATTAAATTAATTTGATAGAGTACTTTTGCTAGTAGGGTAGGTGTGCCGGTTTTGGCTATCTTAGCGTCATTTTTGGCCGGTTAGGATTTTGATAATTTTTAGGGTTCCCTACCCAAAGGGTAAAAACGGGACCCTATTACTAAGAAACAAAAAATCTATTTTTATCTAAATTTTATCGTTTTACGCTCGATATATAACATGGTAACTGGTAGATGCTTGAAATGTTCACAAAATATTTAACTGCATGCCTTCTTTAATAATATATAATCAAATTAAAAAATATTAATAAAAAATATTATACATAAATATGAATATTCATGCGCGAGTCCGACTCGTACTTGGCAGGTTATTTTATTTGATACTAACACATAATTTACATTATGTATATTTATAAGCATAACAGCACCAAAAAACCATTCGGTTTGTCTCGATACCTTAATTGATATCATGATTGAGATTGTGTACCTAGACAATTTTAAAAATAAAATAATATTTTCGAACATTGACCTTCGCACACAATGATGTTACATTGTTTATAATCTAATTATTTATCGAATAATTTTGACGTGAAATGGCCAAAGCCCCCACAATGGCCAAGTCAGTACACTTACTATACTGCTCTCCTTACGAGGACTGAAATATTTGCAGTTAAATAAATAAAAAATACGTCACACAAATCGCTTCGTTACGTTCAACGTTATCTATTAGTTTCACTACGCAACCTAGCACAACAAACTAGCAGTGTCTCATTATACAGGTGATAAACAAGGACCTTCTCTTCAATTAAGATAGGTTGGTGTGTTACATAAAAATAAAATAAAATCATTCTTCTTCTTTGCGAGTCGATGAAGCGTGCTAAAAAATTATATACCGGCTTATATTGCGCTATTGAAGTGGCAAATTTTTGGTCAAAAGCCGGAATATAATAAAATCATTTATTTCAGGCTCATAGCAACAATATAAAATAATCGGCCAAGTACGAGTCGGACTCGCGCAAGGAGTGCTCCGTACTCTGGCGTCTTTACTCCGTAAAGACTGGCAGCCCCCCTTAAATATTTATTTTATTTCAATTTTATCATTTCCTATTGAAGTGAAAATACATCTAAATATTTTGTGAAAATTTCAAGTATCTACCTATTACCATTATTAATATAGAGCGAAAAACGGCAAAAAAATCAGGTTTGTTGTATGAGAGCACCCCGTAATTAATAATTTATTCTGTTTTTAGTATTTGTTGTTATAGCGGCATCAGAAATACATCATCTGTGAAAATTTCAGCTTTCTAGCTATAGCGGTTCATGAGATACATACATATTGGAGACAGACAGACGGTCAGCGGAGTCTTAGTAATAGGGTCCCGTTTTATGACACATCACAAGTCATGCAATCACATAATTAATACTATCAATAGCAACCAATGCCAGAAAAAAAATGATACACCGGAAGTAAAAACATGAACGCCACGCCTACTATATGAGCAGTGCCTCACAAATATTTTAGTCTAGGGTTAAATACTAGTCATATAGGCCGCTGGTTAACTCCCATTAGCGCTCATAGCGTAGTTTGACTAGGTGTTCGTTAGCGATCATCGGAGTTAAGCAACGTTCAGCACGGTCAGTTTTCGGATGGGTGACCGCGAGCGGTATTTACAACTGATCGCTATCGTGGCTCTGATGACATGTTAAATTGTATTCTCCGGCTGTTTTAACCGTTCAGCCATAATAGAAGCCTTAAAAACTCTGACTCCAGGGCTATACGAACTTACTTACTCCCATTAGGTATCATAAAACTCCAACGAGGCTCTGGCTTAACATTTAAAAGCCAAGGCAGGGAACAAATACGGTACAATCTATCACATTATATCTAGAAGACCTTCAAGTCACATCGGCCACTGCCCTTGACCTTAATATGGTTTTTGCTATGCAGCCGAATCCATGTGAGATGTCGGCCGATTTGAATTAAACTTTCTGCCCTGGAGATAAGGTCTGAAGTTCGAATTCTGGAAGTGTCGATACTAGACAGGTAATCTAATAATAGTGGTAACTTTGATCAAAGACTAAACTAAGCTGACCGTTTGTTAACTGTTCCGGATTGAAGATTTCGACTGAATCAAAATGGATTTTGGTCAAAGATTGCACGGCTAATGCACAATTATTACGAGTAGAAATACAAGAAAAAAAAAATTGTTAATAAAACACTCCCGTTAAAATTTAGTTTAGGTTTAAAGATCGCCTAATACATTCGACTACTTTTTAGGATTCCGTACGTAAATGATAAGAACGGGACCCTATTACTGAGACTCCGATGTCCGTCCCTCTGTCCGTCTGTCTGTCACCAGGCTGTATTTCATGAACGGTGATAGCTAGAACGTTGAAATTTTCACAAGCGACGTTTTTCTGTTGCCACTATAACAACAATTACTAAAAACAGAAAAAAACACATTTAATAGGGGCTCCCGTACAACAAACCTGAATTTTCAGCCGTTATTCGCTGGATGACAGGTACTTAGATGCTTGAAATATTCACAAAATAGTAAATCTCTTCAAAAATAAATAATTAAATTAAAATAAAATATTTAAAGGGGGGCTTCCATTCGGCAAGGAACCTTTGTGCGCGAGTCCGACTCGCACTTGGCCGATTGTTTATTTAGATAAACTACTACTTTCCCTAGGAATATTAGATTTCAACCAATATAAAATGGATTTTGGTCGAAGATTACAATAACAATACATAAAAACTAGAAAAAAAAATCTAAGTTAAAAAATACGCTTTTCCGTAAAAATTTTCAGTCCTTTTTGTTAATTGATACTCAAAAGTGAAAAATAGCCTAAAATATTTGATTACTTTTTTTATTCGGCTAGGTATATTAAATTTCGACCGAAATGAAATGGATTAGTCAAATTGTTTTAAATATTTTTTTATATTTCTTTTTAATTCAGACAATAAGTTTACTAAACATAAATTATTAAAGATAGCAAAGATAATGCACAAATATTTCCTAAAAGCATAAGCATTGCCATTCAGCGTGGCAATGCTGCCAGCATGCTGGGTACGCTGCCAACTGGCAGTGAGCTTGAGCATTTGGATTATCTTTAGACCTTCAAAGGTCTGAGGATGATACAATGCTTTTTGTGTAATAGTAGTGTAGTTTTGTTGTAGTTAATAAAGGCACTTTTGCCAGAATAAAAAAAAAATTCCTAAAATATTATTTTTGTTTATATTACTTTCCCAAGAAAAGGTAGTTTTCGGTTTTTTTTATATTAATTTATGCTCAAACGTTAAGATACCCTAACATTGAACATATTATAATTAATATCTGACGCGCTCGAGTATGTCCATGCAACAGTTTTTTTTACATAAGTATTAGAAAATTAATAGCTGTTTCCCCCACAAATGAAAAAGTATAAATTAAGTACATTTTTTTTTCATCTTTTTATTGACCGACGAACCGGAGGAGGTACTCAATTCGACGCGTATTTTTTTATATATATATATATATATATCTACGCATAACTTTTTTCATGGTAGTCCGATTTCAATAATTATTATTTAATTTGAAAGAGTATACTTCGAAATTGGTGTTATTCAAATTTTATCGAAATCGGCTGAGCCATTTTTGATAAATCAACAATAATGTGAAAAATGCTACATCAATCCGTGCGAAATATTCGCGAATTCTGTACACGAGTGAAGTCGGTCATGCTATTTTTTGCAAAAAATGATTACAACCTAAGTTTCGCAACTCAATAGGACTCTCTCTATGTAGTCTCTATGATGCTCGAGTAAAGCCCCATTTAGCATCGTGGGCTCCCCTACTATAATAAATTCGGCTACTTTTTTATTCGGATAAAGTACTTCCTCTAGGAATATTAAGATAGTTGATTAAGCCTCAGAACTGAAGTTGGATGGCGTAGGTAGTAGTGTCAGAATGATTGAGCACCGAGCAGCAAACAAACATATCCTTCAAACTTTTGTATTAATATCTATCCAGGGTGTTTGGTTAGACTAGAGGCGTGTTCGAGGATATTTTTATATATAAACTAACTGACCCGGTGAACTTCATCTCACCATCTGTCAATGGAACATTTTGTATGGGAAAATTAAATTCATGTTTTTATTACATTGCTCACAACATTTTTATATTTTCTCACCGTTTAAACCTTCTCTAAGCTTCCACAGATATTTCAAGACCTAAATTAGCCCAATCGATCTAACCGTTCTCAAGTTTTAGCGAGACTAACAACCACGATTCATTTTGGTATATATAGATATAGATAGATAGATAGATAGACTAGCTGACCCGGTGAACTTCATATCACCTTAGCGCCACCGGCGACCAAATACTGTAAACATTCACAGGTAGGAACATTTTGTATGGTAAAATTAATTTTAAGTTTTTATTATTTTTCACGCTACTTTTAAAAATTCCCTCATCGTTTAAACCTTCTCTTAGCTTCCACGGATATTTCAAAATCTAAATTAGCCACATCGGTCCCGCCGTTCTCGAGTTTTAGCAAGAAAAACAACCACGATTCATTTTTATAAATAAGAGATAGATAGATACAGCGTTTGAAAATTAGGACTATTTTTTAAGACGACTTAAAAAATGGATGTTCGCAATTAGGCTGTATGTTTTTTTGTATGTACGAGTATTTTACGCGATTACTTCATCAATTATAAACCGATTTTGATGAGTCTTTTTTTGCTAGATAGATCGTACTTTAAAGGTGGTCATTTAAATTTAATCGAAATCGGCCGAGTCGTTTTTGAATAATTAATGGCAAAATCGCCTTCCATCGTGTACAAAATTCGAATATTTCGCTCGAATTGTTTACATTATTTTTGATTTATCAAGAACGGCTCAGCCAATTTATGTAAAATTTAAATATAACTATCTCGAGATTATAACCTTTCGAACCAAAAAATAATTTTTCGATTCGATTCACAATTGGCGAATTTATCGATGTTCATCGTGTACAAAATTCGGATATTTCGCTCGAAATCTTACAATATTGTTGGTTCTTTTTCAAAAAGGGCTCAGCCGATTTCTGTAATATTTAAATGGGACTACCTCGGAAGTATAGCCTTTTGAACTAAAAAAGAATTTTTCGATTTGGTTCACAATTGGCGAAATTATCGATGAACATACACAAAAAAATATACATACACACGACCATAGAACCTCCTCTTTTTTGGAAGTAGGTTAAAAATCAACGTTAATGTGTAAATTACTACATCGATACTACATTATATTGATCCGCGCGATATATTCTGATTCCGTACATGGTTCAAGTCGGTTATGTCATATTTGGCGAAAAAAAAAACAATCAAATTTATTCATAAAATTAAAAAAGGACGTCATATTTTTTTAATATTGTATTATTTGATAATAATATCGCGAACTACGTTGAAATTACAAATAAAATTCCCGCCGAAATGTAACGTTCAGTTTGTGTGCAATCAGATGTATTTTTATTGGTTTTTAAGTAAAAGTAGTTTGTAAAGACAGACATTCAAACTATACCAATCGTATATATTATCTTTAATCCAAACATTATGTACCTATGAAGCAGAAGTACTGATATAGTCATTGACTGACCGAAGACAGTACATATCTCGCAAAAAAAAAATCTAGTTTTTCGGACGTGAAGACGATTGAATGTTGATAGGTACATAATAGTTGGGGGGTACTGAACTATAAAGACTCGTTTATCCAATATTAAGGTGTGTGTACACTACTGAATTATCTACCGGAAATGCTTATAACTAGTAGTTCTCCAAACAGTAGACCTCACAACACATCTCTTTAACTGAATCTTCATAAGCATGTATCTGGAATCGCTTTTGACCGATTTTGTTCATTCCCAGAAATCTTGTTAGGAAATAGATACTGATTGGTTAATATATAGTGTGAATGCAAATTCCTCCCCATTTTTGAGGGGAATTCCCCCAAAAACCCAATTAAAAATTACCGATGACAAAAAACACTAATATATAAAACCTGTGCGTTAGAACCAAGCGTTTCAAGTTCACATTCCTCATACAAACCACCAGAATGTTGAACACTTTGCCTGAGTCTGTCTTCCCGCTAAAGTACGATGTAGGTGTCTTGCCCGAGTAAATAAGTATTTTGTAGGTAAGCGTTACACTCTAGACCGCATTTCTGCTTAACATCAGGCAGTGTGTAATTAAACGCAAAACTATATGTACAAAATAATAAAAAGAAACCCGCCTACACAGCTATCCGTTGTAACCCTTGACTCGACAGCATAAATGCTATATTGGCTTAACGAGAAACAAACCAGTTGTGAGCGGAGAAAAACTGTATTTTATTATTTACTAAGCAAGTATGGAGTCTGCTTATGCTTATAACAAACGTTACAACGTACAAGTGTCCATACTAAAAAGAATAAATATGTATCTACCAAGTTACGTTACTAAGCATAAAAGTCTTGGCTACAAGGTAAAAGTAAGGTAGTACTTTTTCCTCAAACTATCGGACTTACAAGTATGTAGTGTGTTGTGTGGATCGTAGTTGTTTTAGGCAAAGACCTTTAGGCGGATTGAAAACTCTGGCACTAGGACCGCCCGGCAAACCTCACCTACAGTCCCTAGGCCATAGGAACTTACTACACAGTGATAGTTCAAAGCGACGGTTTTCTTAATAAGATACAACGCACCTTGGGCACCATGGCGTACGTTGGGCACACGTTTTTGATGATATAACAAGTATGAAAATTGTCAGAGGCGATGTGGCGATTGTGGTGTTTATAAGGCAAGCGCAGCGTAGGACATCCGCTAGCAAAGTAGACGGTGCCCATCAAGACCGCAGGATCGCGTTTGATGCGAGCTGCTTCCAACTGGTCTTATTGGAGATCTATAAGAGAGGCCTATGTCCAGCAGTGGACGTCTTTTGGCTGATACGACAAAGTCATAGATAAGATAAGATAAAGATAGGTGAGGTATTATTGGCGTTAAGCGTATTCAGTTGTGATTTTAAGCTGAGAGTTTAGTAAGAACATTAGCCTTGTTACATCTTCTAGGTAAACGTACTACTCGTGTACTACTCCCTAGACCGCATATCTGTTTGACGTCAGGCGGTTTGTAGTCAAAAGCAAACCTATATATAGACGAAAAAATTGATTGTCTGTTAAGTCGGTTAACGAACAATAATTTTACATGATAACGTGATACGCGTCCCAAGCCGAACGCTTAACGCCGATCGTGCCTATGTATCGCTTGATCCGCGGTCTCTCTTGCGCTCTCGGCTCAACGTGACAATGAGTTATGCTTTTTCGTGTGTGCAGCTGGCATTCATGGGTTTATAAGGCAAAAGCCTCAAGATCTGTAAACCCATTGTAACAAGTACCTAGACATCTTTTTTATACCGACGACAGCTCTGGCAAGTCGCAAATTACACAATTACGCAATTAGTCTGCCGGCAGTCTTACCGATGGTCATATAAAACCAGTACTTTATCGTTTAATTAAGTCTACTTTCTACAAATAAATCGTCTAATTCTAACAATAGGGATGAAAGAAAAATCTCAACAGTCTGAAACTCGATATTTGCTCTTAATCGGCCATCGGCAACTTGTTATCTCTGAGTAATTTAGAGGAAACTCTAGTCTCGTAACTTAATATGAGTATCCAGTCGTGCGTGAGCGGTTGCTATCGTTACCATTTGAAACGGGAGGGCATGATATGATAGGATACTGAGGACTAACACACTAACGCACTTGCACTCAGTGATTTCTCTGCACGCTGTTGAAGGTATGCCTCTGTGTATGTACCTATGATGTTTGTCTGTGTGCGCGTTTTCCCCTCAAGCTTTTTTCAAGAGGAGAAAATCTTCGCATTATACCCGGTTGTTTCGGGGTACACCCTCTCGGTGACCTGCTTTGTGCTGTCTCAGGAGCTCCGGGATCTTCATGGCCGTTGCCTTAAAAAAACTGTGTGTGTGTTGTGAGTCTCCTAACACTTTTCGTTTGACACACAGACAAATATGACAACGTAGTCACTCAGCGTTGTTGTCCTCCCCGAGCCTGTTTGAGTGGATGGCTAGCTCCCCGTCTCAATCTACCCGCGAGCCCAAATGCCCCGTTATAGTAGGCTCTTACTATAGGCAGGAAATACCTATGTCGTATTCTATAGCCCTGGCATCAGGGTCAATGTGTGTTCGTGCAGTAATATTATTTTTTAAGACTACATTTGGCCACTAACTTACCCGATTGAAATGAATGTTGCAACCGAAGATGGGGTATGTAGATCTAGAAAATATCTATTCTTCTCGAAGATTTCTCAAAAGCTTGTTAAAATGCTTTCTTCGTCTAATGACTGATGTTTTAATTTCATCACCATGATCAATGTGTCACATCTTATTTCGTATTTGCTTACGTTTGACTTAGGTTTATTGAATCTTACTCGTAGATGTACACAAACGCAATTTAATTTAGCGTAAAGTGTAATTTAATGTACCTCTACTTTTTGCTCCTTTTTAGGGTTCCGTACCCAAAGGGAAAAACGGGACCCTATTACTAAGACTTCCGTCTGTCCGTCTGTCCGTCTGTCTGTCTGTCTGTCTGTCTGTCATCGGGCTGTATCTCATGAAACATGATAGCTAGGCAGCTGAAATATTCACAGATGATGTATTTCAGTTGCCGCTATAACAACAAACACTAAAAACAAAATAAAATAAATATTTGAGGGGGGCTCCCATACCACAAACCTGAAATTTTAGACGTTTTTCGCTCTATATTAATAATGGTAACAGGTAGATGCTTGAAATTTTCACAGAATGCCTAGTTTTGTATTCACTTCAATAGTAAATAATAAAATAAAATAAATATTTAAGGGGGCTCCCATACAGTACGGAACCCTCCGTGCGCGAGTCCGACTCGTACTTGGCCGATTATTGTAGGACCTTTCCCGAAAAGATTTTTTCCTCTTCACTTTGCAAAGCAGCATCTCGTACAAATGCAATAACCGTGTTTACTAGTATTCTCGATATTTTCTGCAGCAAAATAAGAGTTCACCTAATTTGCTCCCGCCATTTGCGAATCGTCTCAAGCTTCCGGCCCATTTTCGAAAAAAGGTGTAGATTCCGCCACTTTAATTACTGGCGGGTAATTTAAAAACTTGAAAAGGCTTTCGCTGAAAACAGAGGGGAAATGGGGGTTTAACGTAAAGTCGTGTTTCTGTATCTCGGAAGTTATTACAAAGACTAAAGTTGAAGCAGTCAGCAGTATAGTAAAAAAATCTTTTGAGCTGTTCTAAAATATTCAGGGATGGTAAAATCTCCCCGAATATTTTGAAATTGTTTGGATAAATGTGATCAATTACCGATAAAATAAATCTACAGCTACTAATACACAAGAAAAAATTGGATTATTCACAGACGACAGAAAGTCTAATGAAGACTTTAGGAAGAAGATGTCGTTTGTTCCAAGTCCGTGTGAGCTATGTATATATTCACCACACAAAAATACATAAGCATTGTATCATTTATCTGGCTAGATAACGAACTTACTTACTAGATAACTGATAAAATACCTATCAGTTACCTGGTTCCCTTACATGCTCGGGCTAACTCGCTATGACGTGTCCACATATTGGTTTTTATTTCATTTTCTTTTTAAAGTCTAAAGAAGACCAAGAAAGAAAGAAGACTTTTTAAAGTCTAAAGAAGACCAAGCAAGAAAACCCAAATGCTCAAGTCCACTGCCAGTGTGCACCGTACCCAGCATGCTGACAGCATTACCTCGCTGAATGGCAATTATTATACGTTGAGCTAAATAATTACCAGTACCTATTTTAGTCACACTTCACGTCCACAAGACGCTCAGAAAAATTTTTGAAAGCAAGATTACTTCCTGATCTCCCCAGGCCTGATGTCTCGAAACTAAAAGGTTCAAATATGTACCTAACCAAACCAGTGTGCTTAGCATACAAGACCACGACACGAGTTTATCGTCGTGTGCAAAGGTGACAGATATATGCTTCATCATAACTCTGTCACGTTCTGACACGTCGATAGTATAATTTTATGGTCCTTATGCTAAGCCCGCAGGTTAGCTTTGCGCCGTTTGTGCTGTACCGGCAAATCGGTCGAACAATCGAGTAGTAAATTACGTTACGATTCCAATTAGGTATATGTTAAGAATCCTGTCTACCACAAATGTTATTGCTGTCTAAAGAAGAAAAAGCGGATCAATTAAATAGTCCTCTTTTAAAATAATTTTAAGGTTGGTGCGTTAATTTTCTCCTAAGGAATACAGAGGAACTTGTATTAGAATGAAAAAGTTCCAGAACCCCGTAGGCTTTAATTCGCCTTTTTTGATTATGTTTTACTTTGAAATAATTATTACGACCGTGAAACAATAAGCAAAGTGCGGCCGTAGTCTTTAAAAATATTTAAGATTTTTAGAAGAGATTATCTTGAATGAAATGAAATCGGCCAAGTGCGAGTCAGACTCGTGCACAGAGAGTTCCGTATCGTGTTGAAGCCCCCTTAGCCCCATTCCTCTTGCCATTATTAAAAGCAAACAATTAAAAACTCTTAAAATTAAAGTTTGTTGTATGGAAGCCCCCCTGAAATATTTATTTTATTCAGTTTTTAGTATTTGTTGTTATAGCGGCAACAGAAATACGTAATCTGTGAAAATTTCAACGTTCTAGCTATTACGGTTCATGAGATACAGCCTGGTGACAGACATACGGATAGCGAAGTCTTAGTAAAGTAGTGGTAGTAAAGCGAGGTCCCGTTTTTACCCTTTGGGCACGGGTCCCTAAAAACTAGGACCCTATCTATTTATAGAAGGTTACCGTAACCTATATAAAAACGTTCTAAGGGCAAGCGCAGCACATTAAGATGTTTAACATTTTCTATGGGACTGCCATACAACCCCAAGTTACCAACAGCGCTGTATTTTGTTTTCCTCTAAGAATATTTACGCAGTGAATTCACAGACTACGCTTTGCTAAGTTTTTTTTTGTTGAAGCTCGGCTTTATAATGTTTCATAAGTACAAAGTCCTTGAATGTATCCCACCTCTATTGACATCATATAAATTTATCAGTTAGAAATTAGCCAGTCAACGAGCTAAGAGAAAAAAGAGTAGGCGGTCATATCTTTTTTTTCTATGTGATTCGACATTTTGTAGCCCACACTTTCTCCAGAATATGTTTCTATTGTTTTCATATTTCTTTTGTAAATTCATCATTATTGTACTGCGAAAATAATGGGTTTAATAGTGACTAGGAGCGCTTGTTTACCTATGGAAGTGCGGAAATGACATTTCCGTAATGGATTAGTGCATGATGCTTGTTGATGATTTTTAGAGTTCCGTACCCAAAAGGTAAAAACGGGACCCTATTCTTCTTCTTCGTCGTGTCGATGATCCTCAACATTATATAATTCTCTCCTAGTACTCAGCTACACTCGTACCGCCGGGGGTAGCCTGGTAGAGGCTTTGTGCTGGAGTCCGACTCACCCTTGGCCGGTTTTTGTGTTAAAATAGTACTAGCGGCTATATTAATTCCACGCCCGTACGTACGTTAATTTATAGGTATTTCGTGTCTACGAGTACATACCATCAATATAGATAAAACAGAAAAAAAAGCCAAGTCGATGCTACATACCTACCTATGGTCAGGTCAGCCAAATTTTTGAGTATTCGCGATTATCCGTCACTGTCTGTCTCATTAGAAATATCACGTGAGAGAACGAGAGTGACCGAGATAATACCTAATGGCAGATCAACCGCGACATTGAATTGTGAACCCTATTTCGTATCACGTTCAGCAAAATTTTCGATTACAAACTTCGAATGCACGTCACGTCTGCCGTTTGTTTCACTTCCACGTCGCGAGCAACGTATTGTAGTTTCTCGTTTTGAAAATTCGATTTTGAATTTCTGTATCGTGTACGTGTTTCTAGCGCCAAAGAGTGAAAAAGGAATATATTGTTGAGACTTTTAAGGTTGAGACAGAATTCTTATTATATGACTCTTTTATGACGAACGCGCACCCCTCCGCGCCGGAAACGTCAAACCCTACGCCCGCATTAGACAGAAATTCAGGTCGTATTGGCGCGGAAACGGATGGAATATTGCGTATTTATAAGCATGACGACTGGGTTAAAAACATTATTGTAATTAGTGTTTAGTAAGATTTAAAAAAAAAATGGGGACGTATTTTTTCTAATGTCAATCAAACAATAAATGACAAATATAAACCTTGTCAAAGTTTGGGAGTGGGGGCTCGTAATCTTACGCGAAACTTTAACGAGCTTTATATAAATACAATTAAAAACAGCGTGTCTTATATTTTTTGATAATCTATATGACAGACTAAATTTTTTTTTTACCATCAGGCGAGTTACAGGTTAAGCGCGGTTATTCAGGTTCAAAAAAACTACGGCGCATTGAGCTTTTTAAACGGTTTTATTTGACGTCACTTGCCCGTTTTTTTGGGTCAAATCTAGTAAAATTTGATCCCCTTCCCCTGGACAGATTGACATGATATTTGATACACAGCTTTAGTTTCGATGACAATACAAGGTGGCCTTCGCCACAACATGACAGATTACATTTTTTTACACAACCACCTCAATATGGGTATCAAATAAAAGGGTTTTTCATGTAGAAAACATTAACACAGTTTTAAGTAACAAAAAAAATCTAAAAACAAAAATAAAATTGTTAAAAACTTTTTTAAGTAGGTATGATTAAATGTTTTTATCAGATTTTAAATTTTGAAATGTTTAAACTAAGAATATTGATTCGACCAGTGTTTTCGCGTTTTCTGTAGAACATCGAGAATATTCGCGGTACAGTTTTGATTAAATTTACGTTCCGGGAGAAAACTCTTTTCACCCCTTAAATTGTAACAAAATGTTATGTGTTTTTGGTGTCAATCGCTTAAGTAAAAAATAATGTACACTCGTACGTCTATTTTTTTCAGAATTTATTAAATTCTGAAAAAAATAGACGTACGAATGTGTTTATGATGACTTTTTTTATTCATGATTTATGTAATGTGTATTTTAAGCCAAAGTTATGCGCAAAACTTTAACTTTTTAGAGGATTAGCTTTTAGTTTTTTAGAGCTTTAAGGTCATTTAAAAAAGTGCAATACCTAAGACGTATAATCACAGCGGTTGAAGTGTTGATTACATAAAAAATCACTCAAATTGGTCACTCAATTGGAATTGATTTGTCTGATGAACATAGGTGTTTGCTCTGTGTCTGGGTGTTATTTAGGTACTATCTATATAAGTATGTATTTAAAATATGTTTATGTAGTAAATCAGTCTCTGGCAGCCATATCACAAGCTTTGCATAGTTTGGGGTCAGAGACCGTGTGTAAGATGTCCCCTAATATTTATTTATTTATTTAATATTTAGAGATCGAAAACAGCTTGTTGTTTTTGTATGGACAACTTGGCGCTTCACAATTTCTTAATATTTAGATGCACAATGTAATAAAAGAAATCGTTTAAGCAGAAGTTTTAAATACTTTCGTTCTCAAGCGGCAATCCATTATTCTACATACCCTCTGCAACTTTTGTAAATTTCCATAAATTCCAAACGTTACTGAAAGAAACCGTGGTCATAACAAGCTTTGTTACAATTTACGGAGCTTTTATCCTGTTCAAACACTTATTTAATTAGCTACCTTCATACCACGTATTCGAGTATACGAGAGGTGGAAGCGGGGGAAAAACGGTTGGGGTAGAAATGGGGGTCGGCACAGGGGGATCATAATTGAAGGAAATTTAGAACGATTGAGTTATACTCCCAGACTAGAATCTTGCGAGCTTATTAATTGGTGTCGTTCCCAGTGGAGCTTAAACTTTACACATGGTTTTATGTAACCAAGTTTCGACCATATTCTATTTGGGTAAGGTGCTGATTTGCCGCAGTAATTGCTGTGTATTTACACTGTTAATGTCAAGACTGTAATGGGTTCGAATCAACGTTTTAATCGTAAGGCTTAATCGAATCACCCCTGGGTCTATTCTTGTAAATACCTGATTACTTGTAGGATTGGAGGTATTATGTACACTCCGATGTTAAAGGTCTTTCACGCCTAATAATGTAGCATAAATGACTTGAAGCGAACAACAGCTCTACCTTGCTGTTGTTCAAGTTAATACGAAACAAAATATGACTTTTCATAAATTTGCATGGATTACAATCTATCATTACATTCAGACTCAAATAGTTTAAAATAGTCCCGTAATTTTACTATGAGGATCTTCAATTCATCTTCACTTCACTATCACTACATAATATAAAACAAAGTCGCTTCCCGCTGTCTGTCCCTATGTATGCTTATATCTTTAAAACTACGGAACGGATTTTGATGTGTTTTTTTAATAGGTAGAGTGATTAAAGAGGAAGGTTTCTACGTATAATACACCTGCGCGACGTTGGGGCAGGTCGCTAGTTATATATATCACAGAATCATCAAATTTCACACCAAAGTAAGTAAGTTCGTATAGACCGGGTGGCTAGCCCTAATATATAATTAAACGTTTTTTTCGATGAAATCTTTAAGCAAACGAAATGAAAAAGAGTCTCAGTTTTGACTTGACGATTATGCTTTCGTCTATCCGGGTGTTAATTCTTCTTAATGGGTCGCATTTTTCAACAAATCTTGTCGAAATTTTGTACATTCTATATATTTATGTTATTTTTTTGTCGTTGGCGATTTTTGAGTATGGGAAGTTTGACTGAAATTTCATCAAAAAGCGGGGAAACTAGCTGTCGCGCTATTTATGAGAACTATGTTTATGAAGATTCCGTGAAACAGATGCGAGGTCTACTGTTCAGCGAACTAATAGTTATTTGGATGAAAGAAGCATAAATTATCGACATTAAAGATCGGCTTTTATCGGACGTTGGGGGTGAAAAATCCACAGCATTAATAATAGATCAACCTGAATTTAAATAGCCCAGATTCTCTTTTAAAAATAAACATACGAGTAAAATTGATGGGTTGTGTTCATATTTCATTTAGGAAGTTAATATATTTAAGGATAGGGTATAAATTATTGGGTATACCTACAGATAGGGTAGATATTAATTGTTTTCATCGCTTATATTTATGAAAGGTACGGAATATAATTATTTTTTTGCAAAAAATAGCTTGACCGACTTCACCCGTGTATCTTAAAAGAATTCGCAAATATTTTGCACGGATCCATGTAGCTTTTTTCACATTATTGTTGATTTATCAAAAATGGCTCAGCATATTTCGATAAAATTTAAATGGGACCAATTCCGAAGTATATTCTTTCTAATGAAAAATAATTATTGAAATCGGACTACTATGAAATAAGTTATGCGTGGTTATACATAAAAAAAATATATATGCGTCGAATTGAGTATCTCCTCTGGTTGGTTCATCGGTCAAAATAAAAATAAATATGTTCATGTAGAGAACAAAAGAAAGAATGACAAATTCTAAATTGAGCATAACTTTTGTTGGAGTAATGTCGTGCTTATTTAAATCAAGTTTATATTTTGGTGTATTTATTGTACAAACAAAAAAAAGCAGCTTTTTTACCGTGCTAAAATCTCGGATTCAGATTATTTTTCTCTATTGGCAGTGTGGTCAACTCGCGCCAAATAATTAAAACTTAAGTCTGGTTTTCCCGGAAATACCGCCCCGCCGGTTCAGATAAATCGAGAATGAAAAGTTAAATGTGAATACCAAATTTCATCAAAATCGTTAGCCGCTTTCCGACTTTTGTGAAAAAAATATATAAACAACCAAATATGCAAAAATTGTTAGTTTCAAGGTGTAAGACTAGTAAAAAGCAATCAAGCTGAGCTCGGACCAAAACTAAAAAGAAAAAGGAAACTCGTGTTTATCGAAAATACCGAATAACCTTAGAATAAAAAAGCTCTATGGAAATACCAAATTTCATCAAACTTGTGAGAGCCGCTTACGGGATTCGAATTTTGTTCAAACAAATAAATATACAAAGTAAAGTATCCAATAAAATATACAAGAATTGCCCTTTTAAAAGTAGTAGACTAAGTTGTAGAAAGCAATTGAACTCTACTCGGAGCGAAAATTAAAGAATATATAAATTCCTATTTTGATTTTTCAAAAATTCTATTTATTGGGTGCATTTATACAATGCAATAAACTTAGAATAAATAGCTTTATCTAAAAATACCGCATTTCGCCGTTTTTGAGATCCGAATTACATCCCTAAATACATAAAAACCAGGGGACATTTAATGGCTGCCAGTGACAGATTCATACTACACAATTAGACATATTTTCAAATAAATAATTAAATAAGTAATAATAACATCCAGAGACAGAGCAAACATCTGCAAACCTGTTCATCACAATAATGCTTGGGAATCGAACCTAAATATATAAACATGCTCGTTTAAAGGCATAATAAGATAAGGCAAAAAGAGCTTATGAAAAACACCCCGTGAAGGGTGACTCGTAGCGCTCTACGTCGTCGCTCGTAGCCCCGTAGCAGTGAAAGTTGCCAAATTCGCGGCTTAACCTCCCGCTATGTCGTGACATACATTTCGCCGACGCACAGTAATTTCTTTAAAAACAAAATATGTCAACAAACGCTTCGTCAGCTGTAAAGAAACACGGTGATGTTTAGAATTCCTCGTTGGGTTGCGTTGCAAGAGATGACATGTTTAGATTACTTCCCCGTTGGCGGAACTGTTGGACCACGAGAAAACCATAATATATAATTATAGCCTTCTTGCGGTAATAGTTTGTTTTAGGACAGTTTTTTTTACTATTTATTTGGATAGATAGTTTTATTATACTCAAGGCAGTTTGAACATATCAATATTTATACTGGCCTTTCAATAGTTCACTGCTGAATATAGGCCTACCTACGGAGAGCGATTTGTACTACACTTTGCAATGCTTTATTTTACCGAAAAGCCAGTTTGTGAATCTACACATATGTAAATTCCAAAGAACTGACTGCTACGGTTCCATTTGTGTCAAACAAATTTATTTTAGGATGATATTGTAATATCTCTACGATCAACTCTTATTCTGGGATTTACGCTGAAATCGCAAAGAAAAACTGCATAATATATTTTGCTGAATTTCAGTTTCATTGAATTTAATTCTTGATGTTGGACCTACCCAACTGAACTTAGAACATACTTGTCTTCAGTTACTTGAGCGATTTATTATTATAGGGTACTGGTATTGAATAAATTAAAAGTGTTAAGATTAGTGAATTCTGCAATTAATTATGACTCGTAAAATGAAAAAATATTTAAAATTGGCTAATCAAGTTCAGAGATATAAGCTTGTAAAATTTTTGGTATGGATTAAGAGGGGATGTTTTGTCCCATTCCCACAAAGCTTAACATAGTATGGCGAATGTACTACACTTACGGGCCGTGACGTAATAGCCTGCTATAATGCGCTCTTTGTCTAGCAAGAAAATAAATATGCTAAAAACTTATTTGTTTCTAAGTTGATTTTGTTTTTATTTTCTTTAATAGGCTATGTTTACGGTTTGCTGTTACAAGAGGATATAAAAAAAAAATGTCTAATAGCCTATTTAGAGGTACGAGTAAACAACACACCGTATTAAGTAGTAATTAACTCTACATCGCCCTACAATGTACGACGACGTCCTACGTTTGTAAGATGATGATAAAAGGCACTATTTCAACAAAGTCCTAAAAGCTATAATTAAATAGTGGCTCAGTTCGCCACTTCTAAGTACGAATATATTGGTGAGGCGAACGAAGTAATAAAACAGACGATTTCCAATTAAGTGGGATTAGAGTTCCGCCATTCATTGCGGCTTGGAGCGGCACGTGAATGTTTTTCTTGATAAATTTCGGAAATTACGGAAAATAAAATTACTTGAGCGATTTATTATTATTTATGTTTTAGTTACAAGCAGTGCATGCCTTATTTTATTTCAAAATGAAGCGCTACAAATGATTAGTCAATACTTAGGGATTCTAATTTATAAATAAATTTACACAACGAGTAATTTCAAATCGTGTATCGTTTTAAATTGGGAGTTGTTCTGATCTGTTACTGTCTATACAACATCAGGCGAGTTTATACCTAATTAGCAAATAACATTAAAAAACTCTGTGACGTAGAAAAATGATAATTTAATTTGGCTATAGATGCGTTTAATCTGTTATTGTTTTGGCGAGAAGAATACAAGGCAAATGCCGGAACGTAATTCATTCAAGATTCATGCGCTGCCGCGACAATACGTATCTAGTAAAATTAATCATAAAAACCGCTGTTTTATTTAATTTCTATCGGTTTCGTTGATAGTTTATTGATATAACAAACACATTGTTTGGTTCCATAGTAAATGTTGATAATTATAATGGGAATAATGGTATTTCTGGCCATTGTAAATAAGAATACATTACTGATCAAACGTTTTTTAATGATTTCCTGGAAGATCTTACTTGTATTTCCCGCTCCGGAAAGCAGGTAAAATCGTCTGTAATCTTTAACCTTTTATTTTTTGGGTTCCGTACCCAAAGGGTAAAAACGGAACCCTATGACTAAGACTTCGATGTCCGTCTGTCCGTCTGTCTGTCTGTCCGTCTGTCTGTCTGTCACTGTGCTGTATCTCATGAACCATGTTAGCTAAGCAGCTGAAATTTTCCTAGATGATGTATTTCTGTTGCCGCTATAACAACAAATACTAAAAACAGAATCAAATAAACATTTAAGGGGGGCATACAAACAAATCTGATTTTTAGGAGTTTTTTGCTCGCCATTAATAACGGCAAGAGGAATGGGGCTCCCATACGGTACGGAACCCTTCGTGCGCGAGTCCGACTTGCATTTGGCCGATTTTTCTGACTTGGCTCCCCAGTGTAGATTTACCGTGAATGTAAATATAGGGTAATATTGTAGGCCATTGTCGCTACTATCTCTCGCATTTTGGCACCAGTGCGGGATCGATAGTTGGCGAGCGCAATGCGGGCCACATGCTTTATATGATACTGTATTTCCTGGGGCTCTATTTTCAACTTTGAACTTCTGTGAACGTAAACGAAACTTTACGAACGACTTTTTTTCTCGAAATTTATATAAAACTAGCTGACCCGGTGAACTTCATATCACATTCATCTGTTACACTAATTTTGATACGACCAACGACCAGATACAGCAACTTGTAGGTACATGTAGGAACATTTTGTATGAAAATTAAATTGATATTTTTTTGTTTGCCCGCGCAATTTTCTTGATATTTTCTTTCATAACCCCTTCGGTGGCGCGCGACTAGAATCTGGGCGAGAAAATTTTGTTAGAAAAAGGCACTGCGCCCAGGCGCCCAGAAACTGGGCACGCGCGTCGTCTTTTGTTTATATTCTATTAAGAGTTGACGGGATCGTGTCATCCCGCTTTAACATATACAGATAGGTAGCTAGAAAGACAAATATAGACATAGTAGGGCTAGTCCATTATAACTCTATAATAAATCGTGATTTTAGCAGGTCGCGGCGGAAATGCAAAAAATTGCGAGGGGCCGTGCCACTTCCTCATTTTCCGCTAGAAGGCGCTGTGCGCTTTAGGGGATAAGAACCTTCTCCTGACAAAAATAAACACAACAAAAAATAGTAAGCGAAATCGGTACAGCCGTACACGCATGACACCGTGACCAAAGAAATAGGGATTAATTTATATTACTTACATTCATTTTTTACATTTATATTTATTTATAGAGATTATCCATTTGACGCAGATCTTAAGTACTAGACATAGAATAACAAAAAAAACATAGAAAGTGAAAATCGTGAAATGGAACTTTAATAAATTAGGAAAATAACTAACAAAATAAATATGATATGGTTATCGAATTGTTACTGTCGAAGTTCCATTATACGTTCCTATAGCCGTTCGAAGTTGAAACATAGAGTCTCCGGGGCACAGAGCTAATACAACCAGAGAGATAGCGCTGTTGTCGCTTGAAGCAATTCTCAACCACAAAAATGTAAGAAAACTCTTGCCCAGAGCTATCCAAACTGTCAAAATATGAATTGGAATTTGAAACTATCGGCAGGAAAACACAGCAACAGCCACTGAATCAAGTTATTTTTATGTGTCTTTCTAACTCATGCTATATAGGTATATGCATATTGAATGCGTAGGTAGCTCAGTGGCTAGTGACCCTGACTTCTGGGTCAAAGAGGCGTGGGTTTGATCCCCACCCAGGGCAAACATTTGTGTGATGAACCACCTATGTTCATCACACAAATGTTTGCCCTGTGTCTGGGTGTTATTTAGGTACCATCTATATAAGTATGTATTTAAAATATGTTTACGTAGTATATCAGTCTCTGACAGCCATATCACCAGCTATGCTTAGTTTGGGGTCAGAGACCGTGTGTAAGATGTCCCCTAATATTTATTTATTGAAATAAATCAACTTTGCTTTATTTTTCTCGAAATTTATTTAAATCATGCTAACCCATGTGTATGTTATCCCCTAATATTTATTTATTTACTAGCTGCCCCGGTGAACTTCATCTCACCATCTGTCAACTGTCAAAGACAACTTTTACGTGTAGGAACATTTTGTATGGAAAAATAAAATTCATGTTTTTATAGTTTTTCTCTCTACTTTTATTTTCACATTTAAACCTTCCCTTAACTTCCACAAATATTTCAAGACTACAATTAGCCAAATCGGTTCAGCCGTTCTCGAGTTTTAGCGAGACTAACAACCACGATTATTTTTTTATATATAGATAGATTTATTTATTTTATGCATTCTCTTTCAGATTTTCTTGATCGACCATACCTCTATTATCCCGCTGGTTGTAATAGCTCTGTGGCAGGGCCCTATTTTTGAACTTCGAACCACTTGGAAGTACACGAAACATTGAAAGAGTGTATGGAGAATCTCTAGGTTTTTGTGTATGTTCATCGAAAATTTCGCTTATTTTGAACCCAATTGAAAAAAATATTTTTTTAGTTCAGAAGGGTGTTCGAATACTTACGAAGTGGTCCTAATTTGTTGTTTTTCTATAAAAGTTGTTCCGCTGTTCTATACAAATTGCAACTCGCCAGAAAAAAAAAAGTATGAAACAGCAGATTTTTATTCTCAAATTTCGGGTTGGCCCCATATTAAAAGATAATATTAGATGATATTTATTGTCATCAAGTAAATATCTTATTACGTAAGTAAATATAATAACGATTACTATAATGTACTCGTCAGTTAATACATTTGAGATAATACTAAATCTAGTAACTTTATAGAAATGTAGTGTATATATTCCCGTACATAAATTGTTCATAATGATTCATGATGGTCTATACCACCTCCTTTCAGCTTAACACGCCAGTTTTGGATAACCCTGTAAAGTGACAAGGAAAAATCCCGCAATCAATTTTCTGAGGAAGAGAAAGATATTTTTTTTGTAACGCTCACGATTCAAGGGAAACTCAAACTAATATATTATTTTTCGCAAAAAATGGTGACCGACTTCCACCGTGTACAGAATTCGAATAGTTTGCATGAGTCGATGGGAAACAGACGTACATTACTGTTGATTTTTCAAAAACGGATCAGCCGATTTTGATAAAATATTAACAAAACCCGATGTGAAATACATGGACATTGTTGTTGATTTCTCTAAAACTGATCAGTTGATTTCGAAATAATTAAAATGAAACCACCACAGGAGTATACCTTTACGAAAAAAATATATGTATTTTTAAGTAGGTTTTAAATTTGGCTAAAATGTGGACGAACATACACAATAAAGATACATACAAACGAAAATAGAACCTCCTTTTTTGAAGTCGGTTAAAATACCTCAATCCATATTCTGTGGATGAGAAGGAGCACATTTTTATAGCGCTCACGAGTCAAGGGAAATTCAAACTAATATATATGTGGGCGCTTGCCCGAAATCACCACAATATACAATATCTATCTATTACTTACAAAAGGTGCGGGTCCTAAACTAGGACGCATTACAAACATCAAAGCAATCTACAGTACAGTCACGTACAGAAATATCAGTCCCGAAAGCTTAAATAGGCAGCTTAAAAGGCAATACAATGTCTCGGGAAAACGACGCATGAAAATTTTGTGTGGATAACTTAATAAAATAATATTAGTAAGTATTAGGCTTCGAGCAAATATCTACACAGCCACATTCCATAAGTGAAAGTAGTAAAAAATGTCCGAGTGGCGTCATACATACACCGACTTAGATATTTATATTACGTAACGACGACAAGCACTAATTAGGTGACGTAATGTCACCTAATTAGTGCTTGTAACCGTACTTTGGCATCGCGCGGCGTTGTAGTCGGCTTGCAATCGCCTTACGACTAACTAAAAGCCTGCCCACTACGTAGCTTGGGCAGGGTATCCGTAGGGGTCCGTACTGTATGGGAGCCCCCCTTAAACATTTATTTTATTTTAATTTTATTATCAAAATATATACACAACTAAATATTCTGTGAAAATTTCAAGCATCTACCTGTTACCATTATTAATATAGAGCGAAAAACGGCAAAATAACAGGTTTTTTGTATGGTAGCCCCCCATTAATTTTATTCTGCTTTTAGTATTTGTTATTATAGCGTCAACAGAAATACATATCATTTGTGAAAATTTCAGTTTTTAGCTATAACGGTTCATGAGATACAGCCTAGAGACAGACGGACAGACGGACAGCGAAATCTTAGTAATAGGGTCCCGTTTTACGCTTTGATAAGATAAGATAAGATAATATTTATTGTCATTAAGTAAATCTCTTATTACATAATTAAATATAATAACAATTACTATAATGTACTCGTCAGTTAATACATTTGAGATAATACTTAATCTAGTATCTTTATAGAAATGTAGTGTATACTCGTATATTCCCGTGCATCATTTTGTATGCTCCTGTTTGGGTACGGGACCCTAAAAATAAGATTTGTTTTCGAGTCACCACGTAACGGCAAGCGCAGCGTAAGATACGAGGTGCATTAAGACCGCAGGATTGCGCCCCTATTGGAAATCTATAGGGAAAGGCTGTCCATCAGAGGATATACTATGGCTGAAACAAAACAACAATCTCTATCACTTTTGCTAATAACAGTACTCTCTCTGTGGTTAGTAAGCTAACTGATATACTTGAAAGCTAGAAACTGGAATACCTAGAAGCTCTATCTCACAGTAGCCGAGTGTACCAGTCCACGTGTGCCTGAACACACCGCCACCTGTCATAATGCAAGGTGATGAGGGATGACAGCGGGGGCAGGGGCAGAGCAGGGGGTGAGGGGCTACGGGTGGTGTTAAATTATGGTAAATGTCCTTTGAAAACAGCATTGTGCTTGGGCGGCTTTTTGCGGCTCAGGGGCATTATTTTTGACTTGCGTACGGCTATGAACGTATGCAGAACTTTGACAGTGACAATTCGATAACTATTCACCATACTTACTTTTTTTTGAAGTTAAAACTTCTTTAACGGCATTGTGCACTTTTTGATATGGGTAAAAATGTTAAACTCGCGTCAGAACAGGTGAGAATGGAAAATTCGTAAGATGGCGCAGGGCACTTGCCCGAGTGGGCGTGTGTGATTTTGTATCTCACCACATAAATGATAGTACTTTATGTGTTCAACTTTTCACTTCTACCGGAACTCCCGGAGTGCAACCCGTTTTTTTGAAGTGAAACTTCTAATGCGACTTCCAACAAGGTTGCGCTACCATGGAGGGGGTATACAAGCACTGTTGCGTCGAAATTTTACTTCTACCGCGCGGAGGGACTCCATTTGCATCTTTATTTTTAATTTACGTTCTATTTCATGATTTCCTCTTTTGCAGTTAACCTTTTATTTTTTAATAGCCGTGTCCAGTACTAAACTTCTGCGTGAAATGGATAATCCTTATCCTTACTATTATTATTATATTATTATATTATTATTTATTATTTATTATTAATATTATAAATTTAATATTATAAATGCGAAAGTAACTCTGTCTGTCTGTCTGTCTGTCGCGCTTTCACGCTAAAACTACTGAACCGATTTGAATGAAATTTGGTACACAGATAGTCTAGAGCCTGAGAAAGGACATAGGCTACTTTTTGATTCGAAATAATATTTTTAAAGGGTTGAAAAAGGGGGATGAAAACGCATTGGCTAGAATCTTAGAAGAAAAAACTTATTTTCTACCATGACAAGTGGTAATTTGCATCTTGACTTTCCAAATTACATTCTCTATGCCCAATGCCCATTCAAGGCTGCTCAAGTTGCAAATGTCAACGTCAATCAATCTTTTCCTGTAAAATTTAGAGAAGGTTACATGTATTTTTTCAGTTTAATTACGTAGTTTTCATTCTAATAGGTATGCCTACAAAACGCAAATCGAATCTAGCGCGTAGTTCTAGCGGAGCTCGCGTAAAGAAAATTGCTAGAAGCCAAGAGTCTGAAGAGCACACTTAAACGCGTTTGACATTAGATGCCGAGCGCCACGCAGCGCAAAGAACTGCTGAGACTCAAGAGCAAAACCAAGCGCGTCGAATTTTAGGTGCTGAGCGTCACGCAGCTCAGAGAGTTGCTGAGACTGAAGTTAAAAGTCAAGCGCGGCGACTTTTAGATGCTGCGCATCACGCAGCGCAAAGAACTGCTGAGACTCAAGAGCAAAAAACCAAGCGCGTCGAATTTTAGATGTTGAGCGTCACGCAGCTCAGAGAGCTGCTGAGACTTAAGGAGAAAGTCAAGCGCGGCGACTTTTAGATGCCGAGCATCACGCAGCGCAAAGAACTGCTGAGACTCAAGAGCAAAACCAAGCGCGTCGAATTTTAGATGCTAAGCGTTAGACGTTACGCAAAAAATTGCATAGTTCCTGTAGGACATGACGAAAACTATCGAAAGCAAAACTGTCGCCACTATCACAAGGACGCTAAGTGATTAATTCCTCTATGTATGGATTAACGAACTAAATGACGAAGTAACTAAATGACAGGTGACATTGTCTGCAGACTTTTATAAATCACAGGTAGCATGTCAAGGGGACAAATTGTTTTTCCACCATTATATCCCCTTGAAGAGGAAATAAAGCATGGATTGAAAATGACAACTGACATTAAAATTGGATAAAAAGTTTTTTTTCCCTCTGCATGTCTGCATGCCACATGTTACTATGACGTTTAATACCATGCCGTCATTTTGTCTGACATTAAAAATATTTTTAAATCTACTATCATTAGAGATTTAACATGTTTCTTTATTCTACCTTTATGGTACAGAATCATCATACCTACTTTAATATTATCAATCCGAAAAGTTTGTTGGTTTGTTCCTCTTTGACGCAGCAACAACGGAGCAAAAGATTGACTTGATTTTTGGTATGGATCTCTGTATTGGGAAGTCTGTGGTATGGATCCTTCCTTCCTTCCTTCCTTTCAGCCATAGGACGTCCACTGCTGAACATAGGCCTCCCCTAAAGATCTCCAATAAGACCGGGTGGTAGCGGCTTGCATCCAGCGCGATCCTGCGGTCTTAATGAGGTCGTCCGTCCACCTTGTGGGTGGACGTCCTACGCTGCGCTTGCCGGTACGTGGTCTCCACTCGAGGACTTTTCGACCCCATCGGTCATCAGTCCTCCGCGCTATGTGCCCTGCCCATTGCCACTTCAACCTGCCAATCCGCTGGGCTATGTCGGTAACCTTGGTTCTTCTACGGATCTCCTCATTTCTAATTCGATCGCGCAGAGAAACTCCGAGCATAGCCCTCTCCATGGCTCGTTGGGCTACTTGAAGCTTACTAATAAGGCCCATAGTGAGAGACCACGTTTCTGTGCCGTAAGTCATCACTGGCAACACACACTGGTCAAAAACTTTCGACTTGAGGCACTGAGGTATGTCGGACGAGAAGACGTTACGCAATTTTCCGAACGCTGCCCAGCCGAGTTGGATTCGGCGATTGGCCTCTTTCTTGAAGTCGGACCTACCTAACTGGACCACTTGTCCTAGGTAGACGTACGAGTCAACGACTTTAAGAACCGAGTTCCCAACTGAAATAGGGGTGGGTACAACATGGGAATTACACATGACCTTTGTCTTGTCCATGTTCATTTTAAGACCCACCTGTTGAGATACTCGATTGAGGCCTTCGAGCATCGTACTGAGTTCCTCCATCGACTTTGCCATGACTACGATATCGTCGGCAAACCGAAGGTGAGTGAGGTATTCGCCATTGATGTTGATGCCGAATCCTTTCCATTCCAGGAGCTTAAAGGCGTTCTCCAGAGTAGCAGTAAACAGTTTCGGAGATATAACATCTCCCTGTCTTACGCCTCTCTTCAAAGGGATCGCCTTGGAGCTCTCTTCCTGTACTCGGACCGACATAGTGGCGTTATTATACAAACACTTCAACACTTCGATATACCGATAGTCAATACGGCATCGTTGAAGAGACTCAAGCACAGCCCATGTCTCGACCGAATCAAAGGCTTTCTCATAGTCCACAAACGCTAAGCAGAGTGGCTGGTTATACTCCTCAGTTTTCTGTATAACCTGCCGCAGCGTATGTATGTGGTCCATGGTACTAAAGCCTTTTCGGAATCCGGCTTGTTCGGAAGGCTGGAAGTCATCAAGCCTGCGTTCGAGACGATTCGTAATGACTCTTGAAAACAACTTATAAACATGGCTCAGAAGCGAGATGGGTCTGTAATTCTTCAATAAGGTGTTGTCACCTTTTTTAAAGAATAGCACCACCACGCTTCTGTTCCATGCTTCTGGCGTTATGCCCTCGAGGACGACGGTGTTGAAAAGCTTCTGAAGGACTTTAAGTACCGGTTTACCACCCGCTTTCAGAAGCTCTGAAGTGATTCCGTCGTCACCCGGCGCCTTGTTGTTCTTAAGTTGGTTCAGGGCCATTCTAATCTCGTACAGGCTGATGTCCGGGATGTCTTCGGTGAAGTGTCGGGTCAGCTTGGCTCTTGGGTCTTTAGCCGCGCTGTTTACAGGCTTTGCTACCGAGGCGTATAGCTGTCCGTAGAACTTTTCGATCTCCTCCAATACCTCTGCCTTGGTCGACGCTGTACTGCCATCTTCTCTCTTCAGCTTTGTCAACTGGCTTTGCCCAATAGACAAATGCCTTGCGAACACTTTGGAGCCTTTGTTCCGTTCTATCGTCTCCTTAATATGTTTGGTATTAAAGAGACGAATGTCGCACCGCACTGATTTTGAAATTTGTCTATTGAGCCGCCTGTATGACTTTGCATCATCGGAAGACTGCAGTCTTAGCAAGCGTCGTTCGGCCATGAGATTTAAAGTATGATCGGAAAATTTCTGAGGTCTATCAGAACGGCGGGGTCTAAAGAACTTAGAACCCACCGTTTGGACAGTTTCTACGAGCCCGTTATGTATCTCGTCCACCGACGCAAAGTTCTCCAGGCAAGCAAAGCGATTTGAGAGCTCGAGCTGAAAGTTCTCGGGGTTTTGTATATGAGCATGAGTAGGTCGGAGCGTAGACTTCATCAGGCGGGACCTTTCGAGTTTAACGTTAATATTCAGTTTGCCTCGCACAATTCTGTGATCACTACCGGTTTTTATCCTGTGGATCACGGAGACATCGTTGAATATCCGTTTCTCGCTAGTCATGATAAAGTCTATCTCATTTCTCGTAGAACCATCGGGGCTCATCCAGGTCCATTTCCTGTGTGGTGGCTTCTGAAAGAAAGAGTTCATCATGAAGAGTCCCTCTTTCTCCAGAAAATCTGCCAGCCTCTGGCCCCTGGGGTTCCGTTGCCCATATCCAAATTGCCCCACTCTCAACTCATCATCGCTTTTTATGCCCAACTTTGCGCTGAAATCTCCCATAACAACCGTGAAGTGGGTCTTAGACGTATGTATGGCCCGACTTACGTCCTCATACATAGCCTCCACTTCATCATCTGGGTGTGACGAGGTCGGTGCGTATACCTGAATGACCTTCAACGAATATCGTTTAGATATTCTGAGTATTAGGTATACAACCCTGCTCGACACACTTTCAATGGTAATGATGTTGTTAACGAGAGACTTGTGAACGAGAAAGCCGACACCACCTTGGGACCGTTGGTCACCTTCCCGGTAGTAAAGTAGGTTGCCGGATTTCAGGGTTATCGTGTCCTCGCCCTCTCTACGGACTTCAGACAACCCCATAATATCCCATCGCAACCTACTCAACTCTTCTTCCAGTTCCGCAATCTTCTCGTCAGTCCTCATAGTGCGCACGTTATATGTTGCTAGGGCCAGTTGTCGGGTGGGGTGGCAGCCGGATCTCTTCCGGCGATTCTTAGCACCCCGTGCTCCGCCGTTACCATGGCCGCTGCCGGAGCCAGGAATAGCGGAGCTGCCGGGGACTGGGGGCCTGGTCTTATTTTTGTTAATCATTTTGGGGGGTTTTGCCCGTAATTGCCGCGCTGGGCAGGCGTGTTGGCAATCGCAGTGCGTAGCTCTCGCGACGGGGATGCTGCTGCCCATCCCCGCCCTGTTGCACTTGAGCTACGCTGTTTCGGATGGATATACCGCCATCTGTCGGTTCCGTAGTACCTCAGTCGGCTCTTACGACACCTGGTACAAGAGGGGGGTGCTATTCTACTCTGCCGGCACCCCACGGCAAACATAACCTACGTGGTATGGATACCTATGGTTTAAAAGACAGAAAGTGATAATAGGATACTTTTTTATCCCGAGAAAATTCGTGATTCCCATGGGATAGGACAATAACTGTTTCTCAGCAATGGAGCAACGGATTGACTTGATTTTTGGGGTGGGCATAGTTTGAAAGACGAAAAGTAACATAGGCCACTTTTTATCCCAAAAACTTTAACAGTTCCCGTAGGAAAGGATAAAAACTAAGCGACCGGGCCGCGGTAGCAGCCGTCTAAGCGCCAGAAATAACCTGTTATTTCAAGTTTAGGACGTTCCTACATTTTTCGCTCTCCTTCGCGGCACTCAACAGCGCTAGCCCAGACTCGGGTTCCACAACGGAGCTTGCGCTCCCGTCATACTGACGGAGTGTTTCGGAGCACAAGACACATCGTCATCCACCACTCGGGACTAACCAGTACTGAGCGTCGGACAGCATTCCAACGCCCTGGTCCCAGTGCAACGGGTCAGTCATAGTAGCCCAGCACCTGCCTCTTCAACTGCAGAGGGCAGTGAGAACGGCCATCGCGATACCGACACTTCTCTTCCCCTGCAGCCCCACTGCGTCTGCCAACAGGTTGACGGCCTAGCGGAAGGTAGGGTAGGTGGCGGCACCCACACAACCAGTTCCATCCCACCGCAGCCCCTAATCCTCGGCTGCAGCGTCGCAAAAGCGGCACTGCAGCCCGTCTCAGAAGCAACACTCCTCATAAGGCAGGCAACCTACCGGCCATACTCTCAGCTGCTTTAGTTAAAAGCGGCTGAACAACGAGTGCCGGCCTCTAAGCTGCCTTGGGGGAAAGACCCAAAGAAGAAGGAGACTTCGAGCGCCGCCTTTTCAGCTGCCTTAGACCTCCCCCGCCACGACAAGGCGGGAATAGACAGGAGGGTTGTATATACACTCCAACCGTAACTAAACCAACAAAAGCATTCCTCTAAGGTATTTTGATGTCTGTCGCTTAGGTTAGGTTCCGCAGCCGACATAAACATTAGCCAAAATCAAAATATAACGCGGGCGAAGCCGCGGGTAAAAGCTAGTTTTAAATAAATTTCAATATCGTAAGGGTATGACAAGTATTCGTCCGAGCCATTGAAAGTTCAAAACTAACACCCCTGGACTGGAAAGTCCGTATTAATGATGTATGTAATGTAATGATGTATGATGTATTAACGATGTTTTTTTGGAACTTGTATTTAGTTCGTAATCTATAATACGATAAGACAGTTCTAGTGATGGACATGGGCCTCTCATAGAGACCTTCAATGATATCGATTGGAAGAGGATTATATCCAGCGCAATCCTGTAGTTTTAAATAAATAAATAAATAAAATATTTGGGGACATCTTACACATAGTCTCTGACTCCAAACTATGCAAAGCTTAAACACATCTTTTTAAATACATACTTATATAGATAATATAAGTATGTATTTAAAAAAATGTGTTTAATACGTAAATAACACTCAGACACTGAGCAAACACCTATGTTAATCACATAAATGCTTGCCCTGGGTGGGAATCGAACCCACGCCTCTTTGACCCAGCAGTCAGGGTCACTAACCACTGAGCCACCGAGGCAGTCAGTCTTAGTTTGAGTGACGTCGTCAGTCTTTCTTATGGGTGGACGCCTACGTTGAATTTGCGGTTAAGTGGTTCACATAAAAATAAATCGAACTCATTGATCATCAGGCAACGCCCGCCTACTGTAATTTAGCCACCTTATCCATTGGGCTATATATGGTTACGCTTTCCAAGATCTAAATAAATTAAATTTTGTATCCAGCTTGTCTAACTGCCTTAAAAATTTTCAGCATAGTTGAAAATTCTGGAATTTTCACTGAAATTTCAACCGATTCGTAGAGGAACGTCGCAACAATGTAAATATTACGTAAAAATGTGCTCCCGCTTCCATTACCTCTGATAAATTAATAATTACATTTCCTGCTCTCAAGCGTAACATTTATATTGGAAATTTTCCTTCGACGATATTGATAAAACAAATTCATTATTACCGTTACGTAAGCATTGTGGCATTTAACTTGTAAGTTTCTTTTCGCTCATTGCGTGGCTAAGAAATGGTTGGTGACCGCGGGTGGCATTTAAAATCGTGGTTCGGATGACAAGTTAAATTTAGCTTCTCGGTTGTTTTAACCGTTTAGCAGGTCTTCAGCCCGGGTAGCACGGCAAAGGGAGAAAACCATTTTATCCGCCTTAAATGTCAGTTGTCATTGTCATTCCATACTTTATTTCCTCTTCGAGGGGATATAATGGTGGAAAGACAATTGGTCCCTTTGCCATGCTTCCCAGGCAGGAGGCTTAAAAACTTTGATACCATATCTCGAGCCGCCGGACTCTATACGAACTTATTGTTAATAGCATGCAGTTATATTAAAAGAAAACTATAAAGACAATCGTAAACGAAATCAATTACTTTACAAAACTTAATAAAATACAAATAGGCTTTGTTTCAACATAAACATTATGCACTGCAATGATATAAGCAATCAACAGGCTTCAAACTTGGCGAATTCTGTGAGGTCTTGTTGAATGGTTTATTGCCTAGTTATTATCAGAATTATATTAGATATATATTTTATAAATACCTAAATCAAAATAAATTATAATAATAAATAATAATAATAAATAATAAAAACTAAATAAAGGAATAACATAGTTGAAATCTTAGTTTTAATGTATTGTGGGTTTTATAATAATCTAGTTCACTGAAGCAAACGAAGTGAGAGATGTCTCCGATTTTAAAACGGTAGCGCTCAGAGAGATTAGTACTAGTTTACATGTAACTTGAAACTATAGCAGTATCCGTTTGGCTACAGCATCCCTGGCGAAAAAACGAGGAAGAACGAAAAACATGTATGAAGCCACAGGCAGATGAGCAAGTTTAAGTAAACTTTGCAAAACATGTACCTACTAAAGGCTCAGTTGTTAATGTATTTACGCTCTGGGGCCTGATTATCTATCAGCAAAACGTAACGTAACGCGTTTATTTTTTTTTTATTCTGCAAATTTCATTTGGAGAAATGTTTTTTAAATGTAAAATTAAGTTAAAATGAATTATAAACCGAATTTAAGTTCTGTTGGTTGAATTTTTTTATTAGTTTTTTATAATTATTAGTTATATTTTACACACTAATTTCTTAAAAAAAAAAAACGTTAAAGCGCATTACGTGCACGTTACCATACAGAATCACCCTGTTTTACAAATTTACTTTACCTCAGGGGGAAAAAAATGAGTTTTGAGATAAAAATCAAGCTTTATTCGTAGCTGTAGCAGGTTTAAAATATGTTATAAACAAGTTGCTCACTCCAGGACGGCGCGTCAGCACCACCCATGGGAAATGTTCGGGTCAAGGAATAATTAGAACAGAATAGAATAGAATAGAAAAATCTTTATTGCTTAGCTGTGTACAAAATGATGTTACATAAAATTTATAAGTTCAAACAGCCTGCCCATTTCGAGCGTACAATATTAATACACTTATTTTTACAAATAATCATAAGCTAGTGTTATATACTTAATAACATTTAAACAACTTTATAAATTGGGTAAACCGAAGGTAATTAATTTGTGGTTTTCAAAATATTCTTTTGTAGAATAGAAGACTTTTGAAATTAGCCAGGACTTTAGAGATTTTTTAAAGCTATTTCCTTCTAATACTTTTATATGTATAGGTAAACAGTTATAGATTTTAATAGCCATAGCATATGCGCTATTTGAGAACATGGCATTATTAAATTGAGGTATACAGATGTCATATTTGTGTTTTGATCTCTGGACTTCGGTACGATTCGACTTTAGGTCACTGAAAAAGACACTTTTATTATTTTTGACAAACATACAGGTCTCATAGATGTAGATACCAGTAAGGGTTAGAAAATTATTATCTTTAAATACATCACGAAGTGTATCGGTGTTATCTAATTTAAATATAATTCTAAGACATCTTTTCTGTATAATGAAAACTGAATTGGACTCTACTGAATTTCCCCAAAAAATAACTCCATATGTCAACTGAGGATAAACATAACCATAGTAGGCATTGGTAGCAATTTGTTTCGAGGCGATGCTGGATAATATACTGATAGCATAACAATACTGTGACAACTTATTATTTACTTTACTTACATGTGATTTCCAGTTCAAATGAGTATCAATATTAAATCAATATTATTCAGATTTACTCAGCTTAAGGGGATCGTGAATCGGCCAGTGTTTTCGCGGTTTCTGTAGATTGTAGAACATCGAGAAACATTTCGGTATATAATATTTGATAAAATTTACATGCCGGGAGAAAACTCTTTTCAATTCTTAGATTGTAAATAAATTTTATGTTTTTGGTGTAAGATGCTTGAGTAAGAAATATTGCACGTTTGTACGTCTTATTGTTTTCAGAAACGTTTTTAGTTTATGCATACATGTCAGCCAAAGATTTGCGTAAAATATGACTTTTTAGAGGTTTATAACTACAAGTATAAGGTCATTTTAAATACTGTAAAAACTAAGACGTCATTATAATCCTAGCAATTGAGTGTTGATTACATGAAAAAAAAAAACACTCAATTCGAATAACATTTAAAGGTAGATAACAGCTTATTGTTTTTGTATGGTTAAGTTGGCGCCTGGCGCCTCACGATTGCCTTAAGAGTAGAATCCGTGATGTTTGCAGTTTCCTTCCAAGCAGGTTTTGTTATACGGCTGGGGAACGCAAGGTTATGATTTTGTAATGGTGCATGTAGAGGGTTGTACCAGACGTTATAAGTATTATATTTATAATGACGTTTTGTACATAAATACTCGTAGTATCCGGGTGGTGCTTTGCAAAGTGCAATAGATTTTAGAGGTGTACCATATCTGTCATAGTACAGGGTTGCTGGTAATCAATAAGAGTCAATAAGAGTCCTTTTAAGGGCATATTCTGTACACCCAACATCAAAACAAACATCTTTTGTTCCACGTCCTCTAAAACTTCGTATTCATTTTTTTAGGGTTCCGTACCCAAAGCGTAAAAACGGGACCCTATTACTATGACTCCGCTGTCCATCTGTCCATCTTACTGTCACCAGGCTATATCTCATGAACGGTGATAGCTAGAACGTTGAAATTTTCACAGATGTTTCATTTCTGTTGCCGCTACGGCATGGTCTCATCTCGCTGGATAAAACCGCTTTCAACCGGTATTATTATGGATCTACCAATAAGGGAGACCTATGCCCAGCAGTGGACGTAATATGTCTGAAATTGAGTAAATAATCAGCTGTGTTATATTAAATTCCAACTTGAAACTAATGATAGCTATCAAAAACATAATACTCGCAATAAACTCGTACCAGTCGTACCTCGTTTAAAAAAAGGAACAATGAAAACGTATTCGTTAAAATATTTAATTGGCATTTATTTTTACAAACACAGTTCATTAGAGAGCTGACTCTAAAAATAGAAAAAAACTACGTACTTTGATATTAAAATGCTCTGAAATGAATAAACTAAAGAATTTCAATTTAGTGTGCTCACTTGGCTCAGTGGATGCATGATTGAAATCTGCATTCTAAACTTTATGTAACTTTATTGCATTTGAGTTCTGAGTTGGCTGTACAGAAAACCAGCCAAGCTAAGGTCATTAAACTTTGTAATACGCTTGTGATTATGCACATTTTAATCCCCGACAACAACAGATGGTCCAAGAGCCGCTAAAGACGGACTTTCCCCAATGTGATAACCAGATGAGACGTATTTTTTAGGGTTCCGTACCAAAGGGTAAAAACGGGCTCCTTTTTATTAAGGCTCCGCTGTCCGTCCGTCTGTCTGTCTGTCTGTCACCAGGCTGTATCCCATGAACCGTGATAGCTAGAACGTTGAAATTTTCACAGATGTTTTTTTTTTTTCTGTTGCCGCTACACACATACTAAAGAAAAAAATATTTAAGGGGGCTCCCATACAAAAAATCTGAATTTCTAACCGTTTTTAGCTCGATATTTACAACGGCGACACGTAGATACTTCAAACATTCACAGAATACTTAGTGATATTTTTCGATATTAATAACGGCAACAGGATGACACTTGAAATATTCACACAATATTAAAAGTGTGTTTTTCAAAAATAAATAATTAAATTAAAATATATTAAGGCGGCTTCTATATGATACGGAACCCTTCGTGCGCGAGTCTGACTCGCACTTGGCCGATAATTATGAATTACTATATATTTACAAACCCTGACCCTATGATAGCTTGCCTATGAAAAAGTGGTCATAGCTATTTTATTGAATAATAATATTTCATGAACGGTTTTTTGTAGGCAAGCCCATATTTTTTTTTTTGGCATGATAGTTATCATAGGCGTGTTTGTGTGTAAGTAACATTTTATGTAAAGTATATGTCTCATCATGAGTGGAGACCGTAGGCGAATACCAGACCACCAGGCCGCCCGCCACAACGATGGGTAGATGACGTGCGAAAACATGCAGGACAGAACTGGATCGCAAGGGTAGCGGAACGTGCAGCATGGCTTAAATTGGGAGAGGTCTATGTCCAAAAACGGATAGCGAAAGGCTAAAGAAGAAGATATGTCTCATCTGGTTATCAGATGAGTCATTATCTTTCTTCTACGTCTCTCTCCCTAGGAGGAAATGTCATTGGTATACCTAACGTCTTTAGGATTCCGTAGTGAAACGAGGAACCCTTATAACTTCTTTGTTTGTGAGTTATGACATCATAGCTCCAAAACAAATTGATTTTAAGCCTTTTTTTGTTTGAAAACTGAAGCAGGCAAACTAGTTTTTAACTACAATCTTTAATTTGTATCTTCCAACGCAGTGCCCCTAAACATTAGATATCTGTGGTCGAAAATCCTAGCCTGTCAACTATACAAAGGGTCCAATAATACGAGTATCTACAAGCAATGTAAGTCACTGAATCTAGCCAGTCCACTAATAGCTTTCAACATTCGGTTTTTGTCACTGTTTTCAGTTCGGACCGCATCTAAGCGGCGTGGCGCTGCGTACTATGCGACGCTGAAATAAATAAGAGTCAAAATATTCCTACAGTCATTTTGTATAGTGTTTTGGCCTTTACCACGCCAGACGAAAATTCTGTCGGAAACATGCTATACATTTTATTTTATACAATATGACGTCTTAAACGATGAGCAAGATTCCACATAATGTTCTTAATCTAGCAAATTGTAATAAAATAAATCAGCGTACCGTGACGTATACTCAGCGACAAAACCTCAGCGTAGCAAGGACTTTAAAACCATAGCGTGGGGCAAAAGTATAGGTCAAATAAAAATTATTAGCGGCTGTGATGTTAGCTACACGCTGCGGATAACCTAGTCTTCGAGCAGTTTGTTAAGCGAGTTTCATTCAGGGCTGGGCTATCAGTAGCTTGTAGCTGACATCACAGCCGCCAAATGTTTAATTCGGCCTATGAGTGTTTACAAGTATTGCACCACAGTTGCCTCTCAGAGAATATTTCAGTACACAGCGCGCCGTCGCGTCGCTCAAATGTGGTCCGACCTTTACACCGCTGTCGCTCTTGTCGCTCTACCGCAGCCGCAGGCAGGGAGCACACTACATTTGCTTAGAAGCGTGGTCTCCACTTCACAACTCGTGTACTCCTGTGGTTATTGGTTCTTTGGAAAATGTGGCTACGTTGCTACTTCAGTTTACTAGCCTTTTGAGCTATTTTGGTTACTTTAATTTTAATCTATGTTGGTACTTACTCTTTAAAACTATTCTGTTTTAAAGTTTGCAAAATAATCTCCCAGCCCCCACAAATCATAAATTACATACCTCTATTTATACAAACATCTAAATAAATTACCATATATAATTAACAGTACAGTAAATATCATAGATCTACTACAAATACAAGATCAATCAAAATCAGTAGCAACACGTACTTCAATATTTTATGGGAACAATCATCACGAGTGTAGGTACGTCTCTAAGCGCACTTATAAGATACTGGGTAATATTACAACATAGATAAGTAATCGATATAACTACTTATCTTGTTATTTACTGGATATAGTCAGCTGGATGACTTGTTCCTGTCCTAATGTAATGTAAATCGACTATATCATAAGCGACGGACATATGTATTTAGGATTAAAATAAACTTTTTGAATGTATTACAAAGAAACACGTGAATAGCTCCGTAAATAGTAAGAAATTGCTACATACAAGGTATAGACACATTATAATATAGGGCTGCTTGCCTTGTACTAAGCCTGTAAAAAGGGATGATTAGGACAATAATTATGAACAACTTTTACTATGGGGCCAACCCGTTCCATTCAAAATTGCAATTCAGAAAACAACTGTTTTTTTTTCTTCATTATGTTACTCATAATAACATAATGAATGACGGTCTAGCGAAAATAACATTTTATCCACTTTTAATTTCAGTTGTCATTGTCAATCCATACTTTATTTCCTCTTCGAGGAAAAAGACAATTTGTCCCTTTGCCATGTTACCCGTGCAGTATTGATAGCCCTGAATTTTTACCAAACTATAAGTTAAGTTATAATTTACTAAAAATATGTCTTTTCTAAAGTTTACTTTAGCTCAAAGAGGAAACAAAAATAAAAATACTTCAAAGTTGACTGAAATGTATTTGCAATTCTCACTATCGCCTTGGCGCGTAGATAGTAATCTTTACTAATATTATAAATCAGAAAGTTTGTTTATTTACATATTTTTTTATTTGGTTCCGTACTCAAAGGATTAAAACGGGACTCTATTTCTAAGACTCCGCTGTCCGCCTGTCTGTCATCAGGCTGTTTCTCATGAACGGTGATAGCTAGAACGTTGAAATTTTCACAAATTATGTATTTCTGGTGCCGCTATAACAACAAATACTAAAAATATATAATATAAAAAATAAGGGGGCTCCCATACAACGAACATGATTTCTTAGCCGTTTTTCGCTCAATATTAATCACGCAGGACAAGCCGTACGCAAAAGCTAGTGATAAGATAAAATCATACTCGTATCGCTAATAATCGATTATCTTGAATCAATCGATAGACATTTACAACTTGTAATCCTCGTGTTATCAGAAAACATCTGAAAATTAAGGTACATGATAACAGTGTGATAAGGCGGCAATGTTGAGAAGTGGCTTCAAGTACTTGCTTTGTGGTTCTGTGGAACTGAATAGAAAACTATTTACTATCGTAGTGAAAAGTACGTTCGTATAGGCTACGTGGCTAGCCCTGGTGTCAGAGTCTTTAGGCCGCCTGACGGCCTCTGACCTGACTAAACGGTTAAAACAACCAGGACCTACAATTTGACGTGCCATCCGAGTCACGGGAGCACTTAGTTGTAAATGCCATCTACGGTCACTCATCCGATGACTGACCGTACTGAATGTTGCTTAACTATTGTAGTGTAGAAATAATAATTTTTCGCAAGTAATGGCATATATTTTAAGGCTTAAAAACTCTGATACCAGGGCTAGCCACCCGGATCATACGAACTTACTTACTACTAAAGTACAGTTAGTTCTGATGCCGTCCTTTACTATCAGAAGCACAATACAGATAAAGCGGACTCTAAAATATTTATAAATCTGGTTTTTAACCGACTACAAAAATAGAGGTTCTCAATTCTGTTGTACGTTTTTTTTGGATGTAGGTACGTTACGCGCCAATTATGAATGATAATTATTTTGTTTGTTTGGTATAGCATAGCTCGTTGGGCTACTTGGAGCTTATTTACTAATTTACATGTGCGTCCTTCCTTTATGAAAAACTAAGATACATCGTAATACATATTTAATTTTGACAGAATTTTAGTGCGCGCTTAATGTTTCTTATTATTCTCATTTCATTAAAAGACGACAATAGACCTAATTATCCACCTACGCATAAGCTAAAAATTTGTCTCGCATAATTCTAATTTTATAATATTATTTCCAATTTATTTTTACAGCAGATTTATAGAAATTATCCTTTAATCCTTGCTTTAAGTTTGAAATTTGTAGTTATACGAAGAAGTATCGTTCTTGATGTCTTTATCCTGCTCGTCCACTGAAGGCTTACCACAATCTCTCCGAGCATTATTAGTCTTTTGTTTTCCCTCGTATATTTACAGTAGAGAGAATAAGAAAAATATTGTTTAAAAGCATTATAAATATTTTTCGAAGTTGTGATAGGATGCCAAATATATGTATTAAGATGTATTGAGAGCATTTTGTTCAAGCACTGTAATACAGTAGTGCTTATAGCGAGTAGGCGTATATCATCGATCACCAAAGCTAAGCAACGTTTGGCACGGTCTGTCTTCGGATGGGTGACCGCGGGTGGCATTTACAACTGAGCGCTGCCGTTGCTCTGATGGCACGTTAAATTGTAGGTCTCGGTTGTTTCAATCACTTAGCCATGTCAGAAGCCTTAAGGCGTCTTTAAAACTCTGACACCAAGACTTTAGCCACCCGGCGTATCTGAACTTGCTTATATACTTTACTTACTGTAATGCAGAAAAATATCTTTCTTAGTATTCATAACTTTCCTCATATTATAACATACAAGCATATTTTTTGAAACATACTTAGTGAGAAGTAAATAAAAACACATTTGACTTACTTTACCGAATATTTAGAGACTAGGGTTTACATTTACATAAGTACAAAACTTTCTTTCAAAGAAACTATGGATCTACCGTGGATCTATCGACTGGATCTATAGAGAAGGATCCAAAAATAGTACTGCAAAATCTTCACTATGCATAAAAATAAATAATATATTGAATATACGTTTGAATCCGTCATAGAAACAAACTAGATGCGAAAAATTGGCTTCGCAAAGACTCAAAACATCACAAAATCCACACAAATAATTTTGAAACCTTTAACACTTTCATAAATCACATTAAAAGAGCAAAAATCAAATCAATTCAGACAAAATCCTCATGTCACATTTATCCAGACCAAAACCTGCTTCGTTTTGGTCTTGTCGCATATGGCCTCAAGTTTTGAAACCTTTGAGCATAAATAAGCATTAAAATAAAGCCTCCACAGTCTACCGCCTTTTGGGCGTAACAAAATTATAAACTTGTTAAATAACAAAAAGTTCAAAGGTACCGAGACACTGTAGGCAGCGCCCATCTCACTTTTTACGCCGAGAACACACTATATGTAAAAGTTTTTAGGCGGAATTTTGCCAGGTACGCGGAAATTTATGCTGTCGTACTGTATTATTTTGTAAAATTTATGTTTCTAGATAACAGTATAAGCGCGTACAGATTAAGTAATAATATGAAAAGAAATGAAATATTTATTCCACTTAACAGAGTACATATACATTGTGTTATAGATTAAATTGTTCCTTCTAATTGCCTTTTACTAGCATGGGGAAAAAAGCACTTATAAAATATAGTTATAACAGAATTATTCCTAAAATTAATTGCAAATCAAGTCAAAGTAAGGTCAAATAATATAATTAACAAAATGAAATAAAATCAAAATATTAAGTCAAATTAAATAATAAAACATATTGAAATCAAACAAATTAATAAAAGTTATTGTTTACGCTATAATACTCGTAACAAAAAAAAAAAGTTAAATTAAAAGTTCGTTTAGGCTATTATGGTAACATTTTTCTATCAGCCATGTTTTAAGTTTACGGCGAAACATTCCATAAGGGAGTTCTTTCAATGATACAGGTAATCTATACTAATATTATAAAGAGGTAAAGTTTGTGAGTTTGTGAGGTTGTAGGGGGTAATCTCTGGATCTACTGAACCGATTTTGTAAATTCTTTTACCAATAGCAAGCCACATTATTTGCAAGTGTCATAGGCTATAAAGTAAGCACGGGCGAAGCCGCGGGCAAAGGCTAGTTGGTTATATACGGTGACACACATGGCATTACAGTTCGTTTGAAATAATTCCAATCTAGGTTATATAACATTTACACACATTAACATGATGAATAACAACATGACGTTTTATGACATTCAGTAACCACATCATTGAAACATGTTATGTTATATAATTACGCAACTTTAATTACGCAACTTTGCATGACTGCACAGAACAGGAAAAAAGTCTCTTCCATGCACGATTTACACTACAAATGGAACAATTTTAATAATATCATAACTACATATATATAAAATAACACGTATCACGTTCAAATGCATAAATCATGCGACACCCGATGAAAAGTAAATTTTATATAATTTTGAATGTTCATATTTGTTTACCTACATAATGTTGAATATGACTATCATGGTTAATCACTCTCAATGCACTAGATGTCGCTACAGTCGATGCCTCGACAAATACAACATTTAACGAACTAAACAAATTTTGCAACTGTGTATGAAAAAAGAAAGATTAAACTTCTGCAATTGCAGTATTTGCCAAAATGCGATTATGCCATGCGACTACCAGCTTTTGTCAAAATGCAATTATGTCAGCTACTGTGAGTGTTTCTCTACAACCATGCGACTTGAACTTTATGCTTTGCGATTTGTTTGTTAATTTTTTCTCATTCAATTAATAGGGTGATGATAAAACGAATGGCGTTTTATCATCACCCTATAAAATTTATTTGATGATAAAACGAATGGCGTTTTATCATCACCCTATTAATAGCACATTAATTATTTCTTACCTATAGTATCTATATGCATTGCTGAATTGTTTATATAGGTTTCTACTTGAGTATAATTTATGTAGGGATCATTATATGTATTTGAATCGTTCTTCCGAAGTTATTCATTACAGTAACTTTGCGACTTTGGGCACCAGCTAGAATGGCTTTTTTTGTAGTGATTGTTTTGTGACTTAGCGCTTTCTTTCATTGAATCAAAAAGAAAATGGAAGCAATTTCTAAATATTTTGTGTCAAAAAAATATTGGCAATACGTTTTTGTCTGCTTTGGGTCTTGGGCTTTCGGAGAAATTATCACTCCGTTCAAAAATCACCGACAATAGAAAAAAAAAAAAATATTTTAAGGAACCTGTGTACCAAGTTTCGTCGAGATTTGTTGAAAAATGAACATCCTGACAGACGAGAACAAAATCGTCAACTTAAAACAGAGACGGAGTCTAATTTTTTTTCGTGTTCAAATCTTTTTTCCACGTTATAGGTCGTGTGTTCTAAGCTTTACCTACCCTAGTAGGTACCCTTACTCGCTCCCCTCTCGAAGCGATGTTTGACAAATATAATTACTTCTATCGAGTTTGAAAATTTGATTATTATTTCTCTGCAAATTCAAATCGTTTTATTCACAAGTTCACGAGCATTGTGATTTAGAAATTAGTTGCTGTCCGCGGTTTTACCTTCTAGACAGTTTGACGTTTTAATTCCAGTTTAAAATCGTCATCATTACAAACTTTTATTTAACTTGCAATGGATGTACGAGTACCTAGATACATAGGTATGTATGTAAGTTCGGGTGGAATCTTGCAAGTTAAATTTGACCTACTTATCGATTTCCGATTCAGCTGAAACTTTGCATGCATATTTACTCGTATATCGCGTGACAATGCAATAATATGATACCATGGAGCTGATCTGGTGATGGAGTCGGAAGATGGCCATAGGAACTCCTATGGCCATCTAAACAAGATAGACTCGTCGTGTTTGGCCTCTTTTTACTTATCTTGGCTAGCACTCAGTAGAGTGCTAGCCTAGCTAAGCTAGAGAGACTAGCTAACCTAGCTAAGCTTGTGTATTTTAAAATCTTTAAATTGTTTTAATAATTTATTTTATGCTTTAATTAACCTTTTTTCTTCTACTTGAGTCAGCGTTTTGATCAATGGTGTCTTAAAAGTAGTTCTAGCTGTATGGAATGAGTTCATTAACAAGCTATGAATACTGTAGCATTGTTATCCTGCTACCGGATTTGCTAACTGTATCACACTGCTGTGTGCGTTAGCCCTGGTGTCAGAAGCCACCTGATGACCTCTGACATAGCTATATGGTTAAAACAACCCAGATCTACAATTTAACGTGTTATCCAAGTCACGTAGTGCTCAGTTGTAAATCCACCGCGGTCACCCATCTAATGGTTGACCGTGCCAAGCGTTGCTTTGTGTTAGCCATGCCACCGGAGATGCTAATTGTGTCGCACTATTTTGCACATTATTGAGTACAAATGTTGCTCTTGGTAGCGACGGACAAAACATGGGCAACTCAATTTTGGTTACTGTTGGAGTTTCGGCAAGGATCAACCACAGTACAGCAGAACTAGATCTCTCTTCTGTGATGTCAACACTCAACAATCGTAATCGCACTACCGATGAGCCGACCCCACCTAGTGGCATAAGGGCAAGAAGATGATTTCTTGTTATTATTTTGTAAAATAAACTTCCTCTTATTTTTCTTTAGAAGTAGCAAACAGACCGCTTTTCTGAAATTTTTACATTATAAAAAATGTATGAAAACGTATAACAGGATCAACTTTACGTTGTTAATTTAAGCAGAGAGTTATTGAAGATTTGAAGTTTTCTTTGATTTCCATTTGAGTTATTAATATCATGTTTTTCTTACTCCATCTTGGTCTAATATTATACGGAACGGCGGAGCTGTATAGAACTTATTTAAACAATGTGATTTTAACCTTTGTAGATGGGGAAACCTATTGAAAATATAATTTTACCCCGTTATTTCATACTTTACAAATTTATAGCTGAGCGCAGTCGTGGAAAAAGACCCCCCTCAATAGATTTTCAATAAGGTAAGGTCATTGGTCCACTTTGTGAGTGGACGTTGTACGCTGAATCGAGAACAACCGATTTTTTCGGTTTCGAGGTTGGGTCCATAGTAAGAACTGGTAATTATGAAGAGTAAATTGATAATTCGGTCGACTAGAGCAGGGTTTTTCAAACTATGGGTCACGACCCACTGATGGGTCGGGAGCGAATATTGAGTGGGTCATAACATTAAAACTAAATACCAAAATAAATTAGACTTATACAACTTACTACAGTTAGAAATAGCTTGAGTTAAGGTTGATGTAAAACTTTAAAATGTAATAACAAAATTATTTTTCGCAAAAAATAGCATGACCGACTTCACCCATGTATAGAATTCGCGGATGTTTCGCACGGATCGATGTTACATTTTTCACATTACTGTTAATTTATCAAAAATGGCTCAGCTGATTTCAATAAAATTTTAATGGGATCAATTTCGAAGTATACTCTTTCCAATAAAAAAAGAGTTATTGAAATCGGACTACTTGCTTCGAAAAAAGTTATGCGTGGTTATATACGTTATATATACGCGTCGAATCGAGTACCTCCTCCGGTTTGATTCGTCGGTCAAAAATTGATTAAATGTCAGCAGGTACTTAGTACCATTGATGGTACAGCTCACGTTGTATAAAGGTACGTCGCTAGTACCGTTATTTAGAAAACAATTTCATCTTACCCATTAAATTAACTTAATTGACCTTTTTACTTGAAAAGTATTTTATTTATATTGGTAACGGTTAAATGTTCTAGAAGTGAGTCACGGGTTAGCTTGTATTAGATGGGTCGTAGCCCAGACAACTTTGGGAATCACTGGTCTAGAGAGACACTTAATGTACTTACTATTGCAATTTAATGTAATAGCGCCAACTAATGTGATATGCCTAACTAATGCAAGCCAACCTGTGTACACATGTGTCATCAAGCCTATCAACATAATTGCAATTTAAGTGCTATAGCAATTGACACACATACTAAATAACATCGGAGAGATTTAAGAAAAATAGATTCAAGTATTTGAAATTAAAGGCCCCTGTGGGATTTCTATTAACTAGTTTTTTTATAAATTGAATTGCTGTAATTTGATTGTAATTATATTAAACAGTGTTACCAAATAAGTATTATTAAAATCGGTTGCTAGATAGCACTGGCAAATTTCCCCCCATTTCGAGGGAAATACCCTCCAATCAAATATATGTCCCTTGCAAATTTAATTTAATTTTTATCTCATAAAATTATTATGACAATGGACAAAACATGCGCCTCAACAATTACCTATAATAAGACCTGTATACTAATTTAAAATGTTGAACACCATTACAACCGTGTTTTTACAAATGGTCGGTAAATGATCTTCTATCGTGGATCAAAAATCACCGACTACAAAAAAAAAATATTTTAAACAGAAACTGTGTACCAAGTTTTGTCAAGACTCATTGAAAAATGCGACCTTTAGGACCAGAAGCAACATCCGGACAGACGAAGGCAAAATTGTCAAGTCATAATAATTTTTCACAAAAAATGGCAAAACCGCCTTCCATCGTGTAAAAAATTCGAATATTTCGCTCGAATTGTTTACATTATTCCTGATTTATCAAAAACGGCTCAGCCGATTTCTGTAAAATTTGAATCAAACTATCTCGGGAGTATAACCTTTTCAACTAAAAAAGAATTTTTCGATTCGGTATACAATAGGCGAAATTATCGATGTTCATCGTGTGCAAAATTCGGATATTTCACTCGGATTGCTAACATTATTGTTGATTTTTTCAAAAACGGCTCAGCCGATTTCGGTAAAATTTAAATGGGACCACCTCGGGAGTATATCCTTTGGAATTAAAAAAGATATTTTCGATTCGGTTCAGAATTGGCGAAATTATCGATGAACATACACAAAAAAAGATACATACAGACGAACATAGAACTTCCTCCTTTTTGGAAGTCGGTTAAAAAGATTTAAACATGCTTTAAACACTGTTTAGACTTGCAATTTGTACTTTTAAACATTGGGCGTGCGTAAAACTTTTATGGAAAGACGGTTATACTTCGGTAGCTCGGTCAGTATAAGTACTGAGGCGGCTTTTACTGTAGTAGCTAGCTATATTTTAACCGACTTCCAAAAAGGAGGAGGTTCAATGTTCGTGCGTATGTATTTTTTTGTGTATGTTTATCGATAATTTCGCCAATTGTTAACAGAATCGATTTTTTTTAGTTCGATATACTCCCGAGATGGTCCTACTTAAATTTAATTTAAATTTAAATTTTACAGAAATCGGATGAACCGTTTTTAAATATCAACAATAATGTAAAAAATTCGAGCGAAATGTTTGAATTTTGTACACGATGGAAGGCAGTTTTGCCATTTATTGCGAAAAATAATTCTTACAAATAAATTCTCACGATAATAAATTATTATATTGTTATCGCACTGATTCTCTTCTCTTTGATTTAAGTAACCGCCTTTGTGTAATGTTATACCACAACATTACACGCGATGATGACACGTGATAGACAAACATAATAAGAAACTGATAGTACCACATAATTGTCTTTTCCCATGGAATTAATATTGAATGCTTATCCTTACTAATAATATAAATCCGAAAACGTGTTTGTTAGTTTGTTACTCTCACAGCCATAGGAAAACAGATAAAGATTTTTTGCATAGATAGATATGGTATTTTTTAAAATTCTTAATAGGGCTACATTTGGCCACCAATTCGCCTGGTGGAAAGCAAAGTTGTAGCCGAAGATGGAGTATGTACTCGTAGACCTAAAAGATATCTATTCACTCTTGTCTTACACCATATTAAAATCGTTAGGAAACAATGACGGAGGCAGGGCATTTCAATCCCTAACGGTCTGCATTATAAAGGAAGAAGCGAATCGCTTAGTACGCGCAGGGGGTATGTTAACTATGTAAAGATGGTATTTCCGGAAGATCGAGAAATGACATAATATGGTACTTTTTGACCTACGAACCAAACCGGAGGAGGTACTCAATTCGACGCGTATATATATATTTTTTGGTGTGTAACCACGCACAACTTTTTTCATAGTAGTCCGATTTCAATAATTCTTTTTGTATTGAAAAGATTATACTTCGAAATTGGTCCCATTCAAATTTTATTAAAATCGGCTGAGCCATTTTTGATCAATCAACAATAATGTGAAAAATGAAACATCGATTCGTGCAAAATATTCGCGAATTCTGTACACGGGTGAAGTCGGTCATGCTATTTTTTGCGAAAAATAATTATTATCCCAGACAAATAACGTTCCTATGATACCGTAGGCACAAACACCAAAGGCTGCAGGCAAATCTAGTGTTACAATAAAAGAGATATAAATTAAAGGAAGTGGGAATTTGAACAATTCCCAGTCCGGGGCAATTCTGTCAACCAATCTCGTCACTAAGGTGACACCATAGAAAAATGACAAGTACGTAATTTTTATATGGGTGACACGTTCTTGAACCTGTTTCGTTTTTCTGACAGTTTTGAGCGGTCGGAACTGTCAGAAAAACGAGAGAGGTTTAAGAACGTATCACTTCAGTACAGAGATCGGCTGACAGAATTGCCCCGCTGATCTAACTTACAAGATTCGAATGGAAAATACAATGTCTCTTAAAGGCTCAATAATAAAAACCACATATCAGGTACATAATCATGAACAACTTTTACTATGGGACTGACTATGAAATAAAGAAATACGATAACAAAATTTGTGTTCAAACTGGAAGTGTATTTTTAAGCTATTGCATAGCTTCTATCGCGGGCCTTGAGCGCGGGGACCGAATCCAGAAATTCCGTAACGAAAAACCTCACGCTCCCCACTCCGACGGGCAAGGAGGTGTGGCTTGAAGGCCGTGCATCGTCTAACGTCGTTTCAGTTCGGCAGTCTTCGACACGGCGTTGTGTGCGATTAGACGTATTGTACGACTCTACGAAACTCGCACGAATCGAGACGAGCTGCTCCGAAATCGGACGAATACATAAGCAGAAATGCTATGCAATAGCTTTACCGCGGCAGTCCCCGAGTGCCACACGTCTTTTTTTTTGATCGAGTGATGCTATTCATTTTTTGTATCAGATTAACTTTGCCAATTGAAGATTAATACTCTAAAATACCTTTTTTTTTATTAAAAAGTATGTTTTTCTTAGAATAATCTTGATTCGGGTTAGACGTTTTATAGACGGCTGCCCTTATCACTATCACTACGTCATCACTACATAGTATAAAACAAAGTCGCTTCCGCTGTCCCCATTTCCCCATGTCCCAATGTAAGCTTTTATCTATAAAACTACACAACGGATTTTGATGCGGTTTTTTTTAATAGATAGAGTAATTCAAGAGGAAGGTTTATATGTATAATAAACCTGTCTGAAGCTGGCAGGTCGCTAGTAAAAATATATATGAGGAGACTTCTTCAAACTAAGCAAAGCTAGTGATATGGCTGCCAGAGACTGGTATACTGCTTGTACGAGTACATATGTTTAAATACGTGCAAATAAACAGAATACCTAACATCCAGAGACAGAGCAAACACATATGTTCACCACATAAATATTCGAATCGAACCCACGCCTCTTTAGCCCAGGAGTCAGGGTCACTAACCACTAGGCCACCAAGGCAGGCAATAGCTACCAACGATCAGCTAAAAGTGGCACCAAACTGTTATTTCATGTCTAGTTAACAATAAAACGTTTTATATTGAAACATAACACTGAACAAGTGCTCGTAAAACGTACATTAATATATAAAGGATCATGGCGCATGTCAACACGTTTACGACTAATCCGTATTCATTAATAAACGACGTCAATTACGTAATAAACCCCTGTGTTTAATCTTCATAATACAATATAAGTTGCAGATAAAACTATATAGGTATTCGACACAGGGTGTTTATTTAGAAGCCGCGCGACGTACAAACACTAAAAGTGATTGTAGATATCCAATTAATACATTTTTGGCTAAGTAAATCTTTTAGGCAGGAAGGCTAGCCCTAGCAAACATTAAAAGTTATTGCAGATACTCAATTAATAAATTTTTGACTCAGTAAGTAGGTGCAGGCAGGAAGGCTAGCCCTGAGGTGCGTTCGTGTCGGGCTCAATGGCGTATGCAAAATTAGCGGTAAATCGGTTTGGGAATTTCGCCCATTTCGCCAATAATGCAACTTTTGCTCACCACCCCAAAACGAACGCTTAACATCAAACTCTATACGTTAGAACGGTCATAAAGAACCTACTTCCGCAGATGGGTCAAAAGTGACAGTTTACGATGACATTTTTAGCTGTTTTTGAGGTAGCTGAACGGTGAATGAAAACAGTTAAGAACGCAACTGTTGCTCACACATTCCCAAAACGAGCGCTGAATATGATCGTTATTGGCGTTTTGAACTGTTAATTTTGCCATCAGTAGGCTACCCGAACGCACCTCTTCTGGTGTCAGGTTTCGACGGCGCCTGAATGCCTCTAATATGGCTAAACGTTAAAAACAACTCAGACCCACAAATTAACGTGTCATCCATCATTTTCTACATTACAACTGAGAGCCCCACGGCAGCGCTCAGTTGTAATGTAGGAAATGCGACCTGCGGTCACCCATCCAAAGACTGACCATGCTGAACCTGGCTTTACTTCGGTGACCGCTAAGAAATACCGAGTCAGGCCATGTCATGAGCGCCAAATTGACTGACACAGTCACAGAAGTGAATAATCACTTTACAAACCTTTGACTGAGGACTGACTTGGAAAGAACGTATATTTTTATTTATTTATTACGTATATTTTTTTTCTGAAAATCAAGTGTCGAAGTTGCATTTATCAAGTTTTAGACTCAGACTCTACTAAAGCGGAGCGGGGGTAGGCAGAGCGATACTGTAAGCTTGTTGCTAAAATGTTATTATATTTTGCGCAGCGAAACGAAATAAAAAGATAACTCCACTCTACTTTTTGCAAATAAGTATGGTGAGTGAACATTGCCGTTTCACTTCCTTTTGGTGGAGTCTAAGCCTTATGTGTGGATATGCATAATTTATGTAAAATGGCGGCTTTTAGGTACGTCACCCAAAATCCTTTGCCCTTTCAGAGAGGTACCTCAAGCACCTAACTCTCATACGAATCATTACATATGAAATTACTTTGGTTTGAAACGTGGACAAATACTTTCCTGAGAATTTTTGGAATATATTTGGCTGAGTCTAATGTTTACTTTGCTTCGTGAGTGCCCTTGAGCAGAGCTTTTTCTTTTATAATATTGGTATCACATGATTTATTAATTTGCCACTGTCAATTAATACAATTGTTTTAACCGCTTAGCAATGCCAGTGGCTTTGAAGAGGGTTAAAAACTCAATTACCAGGGTGGGCCTATATGAACTTACTTATATAATTATGATTTTCTTTATGATTATTTTCAATAATCGGCTAAGTGCGAGTTGGGCTCGAGCACCAAGGCTTCCGTACCGCATGGAATTATTTGAGGGCCCTTTATAATTTAAATATTTGTTTTTGAAATAACATACAACCTAATATTCTGTAATTATTTCAAGCATCTTTATGTTTCCGTTGTAAATGTCAAGCAAAAAAAAACTGTATTTTTTACGTTGAAACGTTTTTTCTTAGATTTTATTTTATTTTAATTATTTATGTTTAAAGTGCATTTTTAATTAAATAATTTGTTAATATGTCATGTATCTACCTATCGCCGTTATTAATTTCGAGCGAAAATAGGCTAAAAATGGTTGTATGGGAGCACCCTAAATATTTTTTTTTCTGTTTTTAGTATTTTTAGTAATACAGGAATATAAATACAGTATCTGTCAAAATTTCAACTGTCTAGCTATCACGGTTAATGAGATACAGTCTGGTGACAGACAGACGGACAGACGGACGGACAGCGTAGTCTTAGTAATAGGGTCCCGTTTTTACCCTCCGGGTATGGAAACCTAAAAAGGGTATTTCTTTTTGTCAATATAATTATATAGGATTAAGCAGTACCCTAAATCTCGCCTTGCCTTTTTTTATGTGTGTGTTGCACGATTAATCCACTAATTATGAAACGATTTTGATGATTATTTTTTTGACGATGCTTCAGAGGTATTCCCATTTAAACATAATTGAAACCGTATCTTCGTTTCTAAAAATTAACAATGATGTATGTCAAAATTACCATGATACATTGACCTGTGCGAACTATTCGAATTCAGTACACGGTTGAAGTCGGTTATGCCATTTTTAGCGAAAAATAATTATTAATTATTTTCTACGATTAATTTAAACTATATATTTGATGTGTTTTCTTGTCTGTGACAAGTACTTTACACTTGAATTGTGAATTTGACATGTTAAATTATTGTAGGTATATAAATGAATAAAGGTCTCGGTCCGCGGAGCGAAGACCAATCCTTCATCTATTTTTAAACGATTGCATTACAAGATACTCATCTACTTATGCCCTACTCACTGCTTCTCAACTTGCCACTACGCTGGGCTATATCGGTTACTATTGATCATTTACGCATCTCCTCATTTCTGATTCGATCTTACAGATAGACTCTGAGCATACACAACCATCTGATATGAGTAACAATCGATAATAATAAAAAAAACAATAATTGATTAGAATATTGGTGTATACCTATTACATTTTTTTCACTTTCATCTGGGTAGTAACCTTTTAAAGGTACCGTCGGTCGTACTGATACTTGCGTCGGGACATATTGACATCTGTCTAAGGGTTGATAAATCACACGTGTCAAAGATCATTTCACCTATGGCGATAAACTTAAGAAGAGCCACTTTTTCATTTTCCCCACAAATGCGAAAACCTCCGGTACAAACTTTTAGTTCCTGCATTTTCCCGTTTGCAGAAATTTCGTGTTCACACTTTACTCGTTGAATTAATAAAACTTGGCGAAAATTGTTCGTTTTTGACGGAAATTTGAGAATGTTGTTCTGTATTGTTTTACAAGATGTTGAGAACATAATACGGACCTAGACCATGACTCTGTACCGTATAGATTAGCCCACAGAATAATGAAAAGTAATAGAAACCTTGCTAAATCTTACTCAAATAAAAACTACGTTAATTCTGTTTTATTTATATCTGGTTGTACAGCATACGCGAAAGTGAGTGGAAAAAAACATCTGACGTCAAACGTTAAATTCACAAGTTGGAATGTCCTAATGGTTATAATTCGGTCAACTTTGTCTTTTGTGATATGATCGGAAATTTGAACACTCTTGTTACATCAGAAGGTTCAAATCTGTGATCATTTTACCTTCCTACGTAGTAGCGTTTTGAATTTGGACAGCAGAGATAGCGCAATGAGAGTTGATGATACCCTTCGAAATTACGAAAGTTCGAGTGTATGTGCATCTCTTTCTAACACATTTTAAAATTATTCATTTCGTTAAAATCTTATACTCGCATAAAATAAATTATATGATTCAACACATCATAAACTTTATTTCGATAAACTAATAATATGTTAAAAAAAATAATGAAAAAAAAAATAACCTCAAGACCTTTTCTATTCACGTGAATCTAACAATTTTAATAAGTTACCATCAAGTGTAAAATTGTACAATTAATAATTATGCAAGTGTTTGGAAGTCTATCCATCAAAATACAGGTGTTCTCACACCTATTTTGATGGCCATTATCACTACACTATATAAAATAAAGTCGCTTCCCGCTGTCTGTCCCCACGTATGCTTATATCTTTAAAACTACGCAATGGATTTTGATGCGGTTTTTTAAATAGATAGAGTGATTCAAGTGGAAGGTTTAAATTTATAATAGGTACCTACACCTGTGCGAAGCCGGGGCGGGTCGATAGTAATGTACTAAAAGCAATACCATTATTTTTCATTTTCATAGGTTGTGTGATTCAGCGCATCACAGGTACTTTACACAAACAAATATTTTCACATGTGACGTGTATTATATATTATTCAGTCATCCGATTTTCTTAAAATAAACATGCTCGTGATATCTGTGATGGTATTGGGAAAAACGCAATTTCCGGAATATTTCCTTACCTGTGTTTGAAATGAAATCTCAGCATGACAAAAACGATTCCAATATGAGGACGAATATTTTCTAAAATAAGGAGAATGGAGCATCAGTCTCCGCAAAATGCTATTTTTGTCCCAAGATATTGAAATTTTCGATTTAAGTTTGATTTTTCGGGGCTTTCAACCGACTACAGTAGTGGTTACAGCGTTGTTTGTCTAGGTCTGTCAGCGATCAACGTATAGGATGGAAAGTGGATGTATAAGATGGGACCGCGGGTGGCATTTACAACTGAGCGCTGTGGCTCGGAAAACACGTTAAATTGTAAGTCCAGGTTGTTTTAACAGTTAGCCATGTTAGAGGCCTTACGGCGGCTGAAAAAGTCTGACCTCAGGGCTGGCTACCCGGCCTATACGAACTTATCATATATACAGGGTTATTTCTGATCAATTAGCATCCTTTTAGGGGCTTATTAGGTACATCAAAACTAACAACTTTTGTTCTGCGACTTTTGCCAAAACTCAAAAAAAATTTTGTTGTTCAATGGAAAAATATCGTTCACCCGCGACAAAATGTATGGAATAGCTGATTTTTCTTTTGGGTTCTGACTAAAGTCGCAGAACAAAAGTTGTTAGTTTTTATATACAGAATAAGCCCCTAAAAGGATGCTAATTGATTAGAAATAATCCTGTGTATACTTCATAAAACTCTATTAATAATTTATCAACCATAACATGTGTAGATAATAGAACAGTTCGGTTTGATATTTATATTGATTTTACAGAAGAGATTGAAAAGAAAATAATTTCTTTGTGCCTATATACGAATCAAAATGAAGGTAGTTATTATTTACGATTTGTTTCACAGTAGATACTAGTTCTCACGAACCTATCAAGTGTTCGTGACACAAGGACGGCCATTTATAATTTATTGTTTTTCAGTGTTTCATTAGCTATTGCACTCATCATCATCATAACTAGTAGTTCTTCCGAACAGTAGACCTCGCGACACGTCTCTTTAACTGAATCTTAATACCCATAAATTTCAACTCGCTCTTTACTGATTTGGTCATACTCGCAAATCTTTTTAAAATTTAGATACTAAATAATAGTGCCAAATATGATTTGGCAATATTCGATCATAAATTGTGGTCGATATCGGCTGATAAAAAACACGACATCAAATTTCCCATCTTTTTCAGAGAAAAATCCCCTATTAAATATCGCCGACGACAAAAAAATCCAGTGCTTAGTAAATAAAATCTGTGTACGAAGTTTCGTCGAGATCCGTTTAAAAATGCGACCTGTTGACAATAAGCAAGCCTCCCCCTTCCTTCAAATATTTTTTTTTTAAATTTAATTAAGTATTTGTTTTTAAAGTGTATATTTAACTAAACATTCTGTAATTATTTCAAGAATCTACCTGTCACCGTTATTAATATCGACCCAAAACGGCTAAGAATTCCGATTTGTTGTATGGGAGTTTTTAGTATTTGTTGTTATAGCGGCAATAGAAATACATCTCTGAAAATTTCAAGTTTCTAGCTATCACCGTTCACGAGATACAGCGTGGTGACAGACAAACAGACAGACAGATGGACGGACAGCGGAGTCTTAGTAATAGGGTCCGTTTTTACCCTTTGGGTACGGAACCCTAAAAATCAACATCCGGACATTTTGAGATGAACGTTATAAGTGTTTACTCTGTGTCGATGTTATTATCTATAATCTTACCGCATAACTTAGTCCTCGCCTGCGCGGTACAGGGGCGCCGGGGGAGACGACAAAGGGGTCCTGAGACAGGTGCGGGCGGTGGGTCAGGACTGAATTAAGCGGTAAGATTATACATTCGTATGTAATTATAGAATATGTAGGTATATGTAGTATATCAGAATCTGACTCAAATCACAAGCTTTGCTTAATTTGGGGTCTGACACCCCAGGGTTACGAAAAATTATACATAATATTACATATTATATTATTAGACGACTGGCGGTTGAAAAGTATATAAGGCGGTGCAAGCGCGTCGATCCGGCAGTCTTTCTCGAACCTTTGCACGGAGCGGACCTCTTGTCAGTTTGCGTTCTAATAGATTGTTATTATGTTGAAGTCCTGAATGTCGGTATTTTTGATTATTGTGTTAAATCTTAAGTTTGTAATAATTAAATAAGTTTAGGTTATTACCACGTGTATTCTTTTTTTTAAGTAAACCTGCTTCTGATAGTTAATAATATTACATCTAGCTTTATTTACGAATTTAGGGAATCAAACCCACTCCTGTTTGGCCCAGGAGCCAGGATCACTAACCACTGGGCTACCGAGGCAGTCAAATTATCTGTGGCACTGTAACTATCATTAAAATTATTATTAAAATTCAATTAATATGTCTACGTCTTCCACTAAAATGAAGAAGCTATTTCCCAAAAACATACCAAACAAAACAGTACGATTTTGTGATCGTTATTTACTTATTTCGACATAAAGAAACTCAAACCTTTTCCGTTTCCTTTTAATCTATCCGAAGGCATGACGTTTGCAAATGGCGAAACATTTAATATCCAATTTGCGTTGAAAATACTCTTACATTTCACCCTTGGCCGTTTGCCGAAATAATTTGATTTAAAAGCGAACTGACAAAGGCCTGTTGAAGATTCGACTAATGCCTTTTGGGGAACGTGAGCTAATTGATGACTTTCTTGGATGAGATCGTACGGTGGTTGGCCCTGGTGCCAGAGTTTTAAAGCTTCGTACTAACCTCTGACACTCTGACAGCTTCATGGCTTATTCTATTCTACAATCATGGCTTTCAGTTTAACGTGTAATGGTAGCGTTAGCTTGTAAATGGTCGTGGTCACCCATCTGAAGATTAGCAGCATGTTTACTTAGCCCACTTTTAATGTCATATTTTGCAGTCATCAAAACTGACTTATCTTTTTGTTCCTCATGAAAAAATAATGAACAGATAGAAAATCTCAGAAGGACACGGACGTCATGATTTGTTGCTGCAAAAACAAACGTTTTGGTTTGTTTCACGTATACCAAAAACAGTTTGGTTTTTACCTGAAGCGTACTGACCCGTGAGGGAGCGGTTTTAGTAAACAAGGGAAGCAATGTTGGCGGCCTCAGAGAAATAGAGAGAGACCTACTCTTAAGCCGGTGCGTGGGACGTTAATAGGTAGAAAATGCTCATACTCGGTAAAATACTTGTTTACAAAACATAGTTACATAGCACAACGTGAAATGTAAGCGTATCTATATGAATATGTTTCCACAAAATCCTTATTCATATGCGATACTTACGCCAACGTAAGGCCCAATTATCGTAATTATAATAGCTAATTAGAATTCTGTTTCTTTTTCACTTTGGGCTGGGCATTCGATAGAGAACATACTTTTTACGTTGCTATTAAAATTAAGATGGTGCCTTCATAATTCATATTGTCGTTATGTGAGTATTAAATAGATCTGATGTAGGAATTATGTAATATACTCAACATCTTCAAATATTCGTAAGAGAGATATCCCGTCCTTAAAAACCTATTTCTTACACAGGTAATAATTTTAGAAATTAGCAATGACATACAGGCAATTTAAACGCGGTGCATGACATCACTGTGCAGCGCACATAGTAAGTACAGGAACTAATCTCTAATTATCATGACTTGGCATTTTTTTTGTTTTAAATTCTTTTTTTTACACACGGTCTCTGACTCCAAACTAAGCAAAGCTTGTGATATGGCTGCAAGAGACTGATATACTACATATACATACATATTTTTAAATACATACTTATATAATGTTGAGTTAAATACATACTTATATAACGTTAATGTTGAGTCTCTGATACTTGAATAAATGAATATTTAATTTAAATTTAATTTATATAGATAGTGCCTAAATAACAACCAGACACAGAGCAAACACCTATGTTCATCACACAAATTTTTGTCTTGGGTGGGGATTGAACCCACGCCTCTTTGATCCAGAAGTCAGGGCTAAACACTGAGCCACCGAGTCAGTCGAATTATTGTCATAACGACCTAAAAACGTCATCAAAATTGTAAAAAAAAAAAATTGCTCCGATCTCAATGTTATGCTTATGCCTTATTATTAACATTGTTTTAACCGCTTAGCCACCTTAGCTTAGCTTAGAGGTCTTCAGGTGGCCTAAAAATTCTGTCACCAAGGTTAGCCACCCGGCCTAAACGAACTTCCTTCCATTAACATTGTGCTTGTTGTGATAATAGGCTTGTTTACTAAAAAAATATAATAAGTCCGTCAAATAGATTATTCAAAAAATATTAGACACGTATTTTTTCTTTTGTTGATATAACAAAAATTGATGAAGATATAGCCCGTTAAAGTTCCGCGTGACGTCACTACCCGCTATCAAAATGTACTGGCTAGTGCCATCACGAGCCCCCACACTCAAACTTTGACAAGGTTTATCTTTGTCACTAATTGTTTGATTGACAAAAGAAAAATTACGTGCCAATATTTTTCAATATTCTAACTGACGGACTAATTATAAGAATGGTTTTAATACCCAGTAAACATTCCTATTGTGAGCGTAATTACTTCCCTAGATAGCGACGACATGTCTCATTTCAAGAGATCTGTGGTGTAGAAAAATACACGAGAACGGCAGCTTAATCCCTGTCACAAATTTTTGATATTTATTAAAATGTTATCGGAACACTGCCTCCGCGTTAATATTGTCGTAAACGGTTCCGTACAAATGAATACAATTTCTTAAATTTTCTAGCTGACCCGGTGAACTTCGTCACATCAACAGACATCTGTCAACCACTCAACTGTCAATGACAACTTTTACATGCAGGAACATTGGGTATGGGAAAATGAAATTAATGTTTTTATAATTTTTCTCGCAACTATCATAAATTTTCTCTCTGTTTAACCTTCCCATAACTTTCACAAATGTTTCAAGATCAAAATTAGCCAAATCGGTTCAGCCGTTATTGAGTTTTAGCGAGACTAACAACCACGATTAATTTTTATTTGTATAAATTTCCAGCGTATTACGTGATGGTATTGTTTTTGGGATTTTTACTTATCACTACATACTCGTAGTATAAAACAAAGTCGCTTCCCGCTGTCGGTCCCATGTATGTTTATATATTTAAAACTACGCAACGGATTTTGATACGGTTTTTTGAAATAGATAGAGTGATTCAAAAGGAAGGTTTAAATGTATAATACACCTGTGCGAAGCTGGAGCGGGTCACTAGTAACACAAATAATCTTAATTTTACTCAAATGCCGACATTTTTATACGCAATGTCTCTCAAGCCTATGATTTCTAAACCATCATGATTTACAAGTGGACTACTAAACCGCAGTAGCTACAATTCAGTACAGTACAAGTATACTACTAAACCGCAGTAGCTACAATTCAGTACAGTACAAGTGGACTACTAATCCGCAGTAGCTACAATTCAGTACAGTACAAGTGGACTACTAAACCGCAGTAGCTACAATTCAGTACAGTACAAGTGGACTACTAAACCGCAGTAGCTACAATTCAGTACAGTACAAGTGGACTACTAAACCGCAGTAGCTACAATTCAGTAGCTACAATTCATTAGATAGCAGTGGTTTTCTCCAAACTTTTAAATTTTTCATCTGGTAAAGTAAGTTTGTACCTATAGGCTGGATGGCTAGCCCTAACATGGCTAAACGGTTAAAACAACTGGGTCCCACAATTTAACGCGTCATCCGAGCCACGGTAGAGCTATATTGTTAATGCCACCCGCGGTCACCCTTCCGAAGTCTGACCGTGCCAAGCGTTGCTTAACTTCGATGTTCGCTGACAAACACATATGAGCGCTACAATCCATTTGTTAATTCTGTATGATAATAGCCCATCTTATATTACAATAACCCGTTGATTAATCCAATGTTATCCTTTGTTTCAGATTTTCCTTGTACAAAACTATAGTGACAGTGTGAACCTAAATTTTGTTTCTTCGACTATTGGTGTTCAGTGTATAAAGTGTACAGTGTAGTCTTAGTGTATAGTGTAGTGACGGTGTAGTTGCGATAAGGACGCGATGACTTGAGACGATTAGAGTGCGAGTGAGAGGGCGACATGTTCCCTATGAAGCGTTCATTCAGCTCTGAGGGGGGGGCCACTTCCAAGCGAGACTGGAAGATGCGACTCAGCCTACGGAGCAGAAGCGGGCACAGTGTTGTGAGTATCAATTCATTTAACAATAAGATGACTAAAAATATACAGGGTTATTTCAAATCAATAAGCATCCTTTTAGGGCCTTATTCTGTACATCAAAACTAACAACTTTAGTTCTGCAACTTTTGTCATATCTCAAAAAAAAAAATCAGCCGTTCCATACATTTTCATTTGTTGAATATTAGAAAAAGTGATTAGAAATAACCCTGTACGTATATACAGGGTGAATGGTTGGTCACTCACAGTAGGTACCTTCTCTAGGATGCAGCTGTGCTCGGCGTTATGAATAAATTTTACTATAGGTCTAACCCTGGAATCGTCAAAATAATCGGCCAAGTGCGAGTCAGACCCGCGCACGAAGGGTTCCGTTCCGTGTTGGAGTAATTATAAAAACAGTAAAAAAATAACAAAATTTTCAAACATAAAATAATAAACCTAAAAAAAAGTAATGGTTTTCTTAGGTATACGCGCTTTATAAGAAACTCTATCATGCGGTTTTGACATTAGATTGATCAAAATAGCTATTGATCTTTACTTCACCGAAGCGAAGCCGTGCAAAGTTGTACGCAAATAGCCGCTTAGTGGTTGCCTGAATGAGCATCCTATTTTTGGTCTAGATTATGTTTATCTTTGTTTTAGATAATAATAGAGCAGAATAGAAAATTGTACATATTTATGTCATCGCTGTTTAGCTACATTTTGTCAGTTATTGCTCCAAAATGATGTTTTAGAATATTATACATAACTAAATAACTTAATTTACTTTATTTAGTAATTTCATATTATGTCGAAAGTTTTAAACCAGAAAGCCAAATATGTGATTTCATTTAATGCCGATGTCAGCTCTCCACCCTGTAAATAATTTAATGGTGGCTGGCTGCATTGCCACGCAAAATGCCAATGCTTATGCGTTGAGCCAAATAAACACCAGCATTTTGGTCACAAAGATTGATTGGGCTATATGCAATTATACATCACGCTGGCCCAGTGCGGGTTGGTCAATAAAATAAACTGTGTAATATGGATGGTCTCAGGCACGGAAAACAACACGACTCGCTCTACTATTCCCGCTACAACGTACTACTCGTATCAACGTACGTCAACGATTAAGTCGTCAAGAATACTCGTCACTACATAGTTTAAAACAAATTCGCTTCCCGCTGTCTGTCCCAATGCATGCTTATATCTTTAAAACTACGCAACGGATTTTGATGCGGTTTTTTAATTAGATAGAGTGATTCAAGAGGAAGGTTTATATGTATACTACACCAGTGCGAAGCCGGGGCGGGTTGCTATTATTTTATATTTTGCAGGTGCAACAGCGCCCGCTCGGCACGCGACGGTATTATCGGTGACGGAACAATTTAGTGGGCATAATCATGGCACACACTCTACAAGTTTTCAATATTAAAATCTGATACTTCTCTGGTACATCCTCATGATAGGTTATAGTAAGCAAACACCTTTATCTAAGGCAGTCTCCCAAAATTACAACGCGGCAATAGAAGCGCTGATTATGATAAAAGTATTTTCCTGGAAAACATTCCATCCAACCTACGAGTAGGTACCCATAAACCCGATGATAGGTTGATATGACCAGACACGTCGGCTCACCTGGTGAATGGTAAACAATCTTCTATCTTGGTGCTGCTATTGTTGCACTCCCGTCGCGTTATGACTTGTGAAATTGAGAAGCCACGTCCTACGTGAAGTAAAGAGAGCAATCCGATGCTATAGAAATACAGATTTAATTTCATCGAAACGGATATATTATGCTATCAATACGAGTGTATCTGCGAAAACCAAATTTTTCAGGAGAGCCATTTAAACATTATTAAAACTTTGAATCGTCTTAACTTTTTTCTCAAATGGACTAGAGTAATGAAACTTTGTAAACTGTTAAATAATATATAATAATAGTATTTTATACATTCATCATTTTTGGTGTTGTCATACAATAAATGAAATAAATTTGTGTCAGAAGTAAAACTTTTATATACCACATACGTAGATTTCAAAAATGCATCAGATGTATAAGTGTGTATCTTGCAGATACACTGGTATACGTAGGAGCCGTCGAATTTAAACAAATCACCTCTATTTGCTTAACAGTATCAATTGAGGTTGTGCGAAGTATCAATAAATATCACCCTTTTGATTGTTTAAAAATATCTCCCCTCCATTTCGATTTGGTAAAGTCAAAGAAAATGAAAGAAACTTTCCGTGTTCAACCTTAAGTATATTTTCTGGGACTATTAGATAGTCTTATGCTTTAATGCTTCAAGTTAGGATTTAAACACTTAACTACAAAATGTAGAATATATTGGAAAGAACAGCTAATAATTATATTTTTTTACTGAGGAATGTATTTTCCTATACTTAACACGTTCTATCAGACCGACGTAGAAATACATTAAAAAGTGTGCTCCACATTTTTGCACAAGTAGGTCGTATTTCGTGCAGCAACGCGATTTATCGCTACTTACCATCCATCTGGGACAATATGCTCCTATCCTTGAAACTATAGTTAGAAATTATAGTTTCTTGAACGTCGATTGTTGTAGGTGTAATTATGATTGCTATGCCTTATGATTATGAGTAACCTTGACATTGACACGAGCAAAACTATACGATATTTTGATAATCTTGTTAAAAACAAGCCCCCCTGCGTGTGGAACATCGACTATTTTATTTTTTAAACGACTTCCAAATAGGAGGAGTTTCTATGTTCGTGTGTATGTATTTTTTTTTGTGTATGTTCAACGATAATTTCGCCAATTGTGAACCGAATCGAAAAATTCTTTTTTTAGTTCGAAAGGGTATACATCTGAGGTGGTCCCATTTAAGTTTTACAGAAATCGGCTGAGCCGTTTTTGAAAACACCAACAATAATGTAAGCAACTCGAGCGAAATATCCGAATTTCGTACACGACGAACATCGATAATTTCGCCAATTGTGAACCGAATCGAAAAATTATTTTATATTCCGAAAGGGTATCTTCTCACGGTGGTCCAATTTAAATTTTACAGAAATCGGCTGAGCCGTTTTTGATAAATCAACAATAATGTAAACGATTCGAGCGAAATATTCGAATTTTGGACACGAGGCGGTTTTTTCATTTTTGGCGAAAAATAATTATTATGCAATGTAACTATACAGTTTTTAAACGATGTATTAAATACTCATTAACATATTAAACAATCTTGATATAATGTAGAGTGACGGAGGACCGGATTATTTTTAAAAAGCGTCACGTCAGAATTGCTGACGTCATCTCCATCATCAGAGTCGTCGGTCACACTTGACGATGTACACTAATACCTCTCGTGATGAAGAGGTATTTCCGCACGCCCCTTAAGGAAAGAAGGGTGAAAATCCACCCTTAAACAGGGCCAGGTCCTAGGGGATCAGCGCTGCTGGAGCCGTGGACGAGTGCGAAAGCGTCCCCGCAGCTCCGGCACATGGGCGCTAGGCAGCAACATCCCGGGGTTTTAGTGGGTACACCGATCGGCGGGACTCCCACATAACCAGCCTGCTCCCCCGGCGGGGTGGTATCCATAAAGGATTTTCCCTGGGAAAAAAAAGGGGCCGGAATGAAGTGATGCTGAAGTGGCGAATATTTCGCTAGAATCGATGTATTCAACATAACTGTTGTAATATGTTCACATTAATGTTGATTTTGCAAAAACGACTCAGCCGATTTAAATAAAATTTAAATTGAACCAATTTGGGAGTGTAAAATTTCAAAATCAAAAAGGATTTTAAATCGGTTCACAATTAGCGAAAATATCGATGCATATACACAAAACAAACATAGAACTCTGTAAAAAGTAATGCGCTTGCATACAAAAATATAATTATTATGATTATACGCGTCGACTTGAGTACCTCCTCCGTAAGCTCAACTAAAATATAGAACCTATTTATTTCATATAGAAAAAAAATACCAGGGCCAATAAACACGCTGTTTAGGTCTCACGTTTTCTCCCAACATTAATTTCTCCGCAAAATAATTTCAAATAGAGCCAATCTAATTTATTGCCCTTAAGATTACAACTTCCCCAAAAATGGGTAAAATAGATCTTTCTCAAGATACATTCAGCAACATTTTTGAGGAGAGAATTTATTTCGTGTTAGATAAAAGTATCTCTGAATGGTTGTTAGTTTTAGTTTAAATGCTATCTCTTTCGAGATAGGAAGGTGAAAAGGAGATGGCGTGATTTGTTAGGTCCGGTTTCTACAATGTGGGACACAAAGGGTCGGTTTGACAATACAGATTCAGAAAATACAGATGTAAAACAATACCATGAAATACTTTTAAAAATACGATGTCAACGTTAGTTTATTTGTGTATTCATAGTAGATTCATTGTACATCAAATCAAAAGATTTAGTGTGATAAAAAATTAAGTTGCACCGAGCTGGAGAGAGTTGTAATCCCTAAATTCATTGCAGTATGGTTATATTTAGAATGTAATAAAATAGAAAACACTTTATTCTACACAAAAAGTAAATAAAACGAACAGCAGGTAACCCAAAAATTACTTTAGCTAGTGTAACAGAAGGCGGCCTTATCGCTGGAAGCGATCTCTTCCAGACATGCTAATTACTTGTTATTATTATTTGATTCCATATTCACTTTAGCGAAGAATAAAAATCTCCGCTCCAAATCACGCACGAGCACGACTGTATTTGTTGTTTCGTTCAAGCAAGGCATTTATGTAGTGGACTGACCATAAAGGTATAGTATATTATGACTTGAGTCATAGTCTTACCAAATTACATTAACTGAACATGTGAGAGGGCGTTAGTACCACAGCATTCATGATACTCCAGGACAACTTCACATACGCCATTGATTTTTTTCGACAGACGTATGCAGGTTACAATTCAATGATTTCCTGGACCAAAAAGTCTGCAATAGTCTAACTATCCGAAAATATAAAGTACAAATAAATTCCATTTAAATCATTTTCTATTTAGTCTACCATGTCTGGCTTAGCTAGGTCGCGTCCGCAACTAACTTTTGCAAAAAAAATTCGTTACCAATGAGGTGGCTTTCTAAGCTGTAAGAAAAAAAAACCCTATGCTTGGAAAAAAATAAACTAAAAAATAAAATCAGTTCCTTATAAAAGTATGATGCCTAATTAGGCATCATACTTTTATAAGGAACTGATTCATGCTATTTTGACATTAGACTAACCAAAATAATTATTCGAGCTATTTTGTCTAAATTAAATGTCAAAATAATTCGGAACGCTGCTGTTAAAATACAGGTTGCTCCAAAATGATATTTTAGAAAAAATGTTTATAACTAAGTTAATAACTTTAGTCATTAAATTCAAAATATGTCAAAGCTTTTAAACAGAAGGCCGACATAAATATGATTTCATTTATTATCGGCGTCACCTCTCCGGCCTGCATAATTATAGTGCTTCTATGTAGGTAACTAGTTGCACTCTTTCTTCAACACTGTCGACCTATATCTCACAAATATTGTACATGTGACAAAAAATGATTTCAAAAAACTCACATTCTTTTTAAAACCCCTATTTAACGATACCTATAAAGGGGTAAGGTTAAAAAAAGGTTATCCCCACTTTACGTGTATGGAAGCTAAAGCCCTTAAATAAACAATTTTGAAATTTTTAAGTATTTGAAATTAGGATTTATACAAAAACTATTATAAATTCATTAGCTATATTTCTTTCTGAAAAACAAAATAATTCAATTACTTACATGTGTTATTTTAATAAAACAACTAACACCTAATAAGACATATAATTATTAAAACCTAATGCAATAAAAAAAAACATTAAAATTCGTGCCAAGTCATTTGATATCTTTTGGTCTTGCTAGGTAGTTCAAAATTTCGGTCTTTTTTGTGTTAAAGACTAACCAAGGCCAAGTGTGGAGGCGAATCTATGAAATTCAGTCTTCTTGGAGTTGGGTCTTTAAATCTTTCCTAGTCTGCACAAACGGACACGGTCTGATTCGATCTGTTTGGTCAGCATTGCTCATGGGATCAAAGCGGATCACATTGTGACCTTTCATGGCAGGACTGAAGATTATTAACTAATTTGACTTGCCAATACGTTTCATGTATATTAAAATAGAGGTGAATTCGTAGAAATGTAATAAACTCTAAAGTAAGTTAAGTATATTATAATATTAATGTAATTATGTATATAATTATATTAGTACATAGGTCGAGTGGTTAGCCCAGTCGGGCTAGTTAAGAGCCACGAATTATTTCGTTCGTAGTGTCAGAACGAGACAGCGTTATGGCAAAGTATATAACTGTCACTTTTTTACACGTCGAAATGAGTTCTTTTCGTGGCTTTCCGTGGTCGCATGCTTTATAGCCTGGTGTAAGAGTTTTAAGCCGCCTGAAGGCCTTTTAATTCTACAACTAGCAGTTTCTCCAATAGTGGACTTCGCGACACATATCTTTAAACTGAATCTTCAAAAAATATAAAAAAATAAATAAAAAAAAAACACATTGACACGAAATTAATGAATTAACTAAATGTTAAAACCCTACATCTAGACTAGCTCTTGACTAATTTGGATTTTACCTACTCGCAAATCTTGTTAGGATTTAAGTATTGAACGATCTTGCTAAATAATACCAAAATCGGCTGATAAATAGCGTGACCGAAAATTTTTCGCGAATTATCACTAACTAGCTTTTACCCGCGGCTTCGCCCGCGTTGTATTTTGATTTTGGCTTATGTTTATGTCGGCTGCGAAACCTAACCTAACTGACAAATATCAAAATACCTTAGAGGAATGCTTTTGTTGGTTAAGTTACGGTTGGAGTGTATATACAATCCCCCCGTGTATTCCCGCCTTGTCGTGGGGGAGGTCTGAGGCAGCTGAAAAGGCGGCGCTCGAAGTCTCCCTCTTCTTTGGGTCTTTTCCCCCAAGGAAGCTTAGAGGCTGGCACTCGAGTTTCAGCCGCTTTTAACTAAAGCAGCTGAGAGGATGGCCGGTAGGTTGCATGCCTTATGAGGAGTGTCGCAACTTAGGCGGGCTGCAGTGCCGCTCTTGCGACGCTGCATCCGAGGATTTTTTTTTATTATATCGCGAAATATCCCTGACATGATCAGGGGTCTTAATTACAAATGAATAAAAACTAAGTATACCTATATTTCAATGTTTTTGGCTGTTTGCAGTTATAATAAACATTACAATGGTACAGCAAAGTTTATACCTACTTGTTCCTAATTAAGTATTGCTTTTTTACTAATATTTGTGCAAAAATTCGATAAAATTGTTTCTAAGGTTTTTTCGTGTTAGATTAATTACAATTTTTTGTTCTAAATCAAATCTCTGCTTTCCATAAACTGGGCATTCCAAGATTATGTGCAGTGGAGTCTCCTCTTTTGTGGGTTCACAGATGCACGATGGGCTTTCCCTCAACTTAAATCGATGTAAGTATTGGGAAAACTCACCATGCCCCGTCAGCACTTGAGTTATGATTCCCACTGGTGCTATTTCTCTTACGATCTTGTATGCCGCCCTTGCATCCGGAAAATATGTTTTGGTTACCGCCGCTGTGTGTCCATCCTGATACAGCCGGTTCCACTCGTCAAGAGAGTCCTTTCGGATTTCTCGCTTGACGAATGAAACGGGGCAGTTATCCTAAATAGGTCTGCACTTCGAGTGCAGTGCTGCTTCCTTTGCTAGCTGGTCCGCTCTCTCATTTCCCTCCATCCCCGCGTGCGCTTTAATCCAATAAAGTTTCACTATTTTATTTTGTGCGTGTAGTAACTTTATGTTAGCTTTGAATTTACTGCTAAGGGATGGAGGGAAGATACGCCAACTACCGTTTCCAGTGCAGACCTGGAGTCACAAAAGATTTTTGCTTTTTCGGTAGCCTCAAGAAGTGCCAATAACTCGACCTGTTACACAGAGCACCAATCGGCCAATTTCAGCTTGCGGGACTGATCTCAGCGGCATCATCCCAAATGGATAATGCCGCCCCAACTTTCCCTTTAATTTTACTGCCGTCTGTAAATATGTTAATTTCTCGGTTAAGATTTTGCTCTAGTGCTGCTCCGTCTGCCAGGCATATGAACTCCAGCTCCTCCTGCTGCGCTGGGTGTGGCTTCTTTTCTGTCTCTCTATCTCCAGTTACTTGCTGGGAATAACCTTTCTTAGTTTCATAAAGCAAGGCTGCTTCTTGGACTCTGATGTGACAGCCGAGGATAAGGGGCCGCGGTGCGCGGTGCGCGGTGCGCGGCTACCTTCCGCTAGGCCGTCAACGTGTTGGCAGACGCAGTGGGGCTGCAGGGGAAGAGAGGTGTCGGTATCGCGATTGCCGTTCTCACTGCCCTCTGCAGTTGAAGAGGCAGGCGCTGGGCTACTATGACTGACCCACTGCACTGGGACCAGGGCGTTGGAATGCTGTCTGACGTTCAGTACTGGTTAGTCCCGAGTGGTGGATGACGATGTGTCTTGTGCTCCGAAACACTCCGTCACTATGGCGAGAGCGCAAGCTCCGTTATGGAGCCCGAGTCTGGGCTAGTGCTGTTGAGTGCCGCGAAGGAGTGCGAAATATGTGGGAACGTCCTAAACTTGCCATGACAGGTTATTTCTGGCGCTTAGACGGCTGCTACCGCAGCCCACTCACTTAGTTTTTATCCTATCCTACGGGAACTGTTAAAGTTTTTGCGATAAAAAGTGGCCTATGTCACTTTTCGTCTTTCAAACTATATTCATGCAATATGCCAAGGCAAGTTGCTCCGTTGCTGAGAAAAATTTATCGTTAAGTCCTACGGGAACCACAATTTTTTCGGGATGGAAAGTATCCCATGTCACTTTCCGTCTTCCAAACTATGCCCACCCCAAATATCAAGTCGATCCGTTGCTCCTTTGCTGAGAAACAGTTATTGTCCTATCCCATGGGAATCACGAATTTTCTCGACATATAAAAAGTATCCTATTATCACTTTCTGTCTATTAAACCATAGGTATCCATACCAAAAATCAGGTCAATCTTTTGCTCCGTTGCTGCGTCAAAGAGGAACAAACCAACAAACTTTTCGGATTGAAAATATTAAAGTATGATGATTCTGTACCATAAAGGTAGAATAAAAAAACATGTTGAACCTCTAATGATAGAACATTTAAAAATATTTTTAATGTCAGACAAAATGACGGCCTGGTATTAAACGTCATAGTAACATGTAGCATGCAGAGGGAAAATAACATTTTATCCAATTTTAATGTCAGTTGTCATTTTCAATCCATACTTTATTTCCTCTTCAAGGGGATATAATGGTAGAAAAACAATTTGTCGCCTTGCCACGCTACTTGTGATTTATAAAAGTCTGCAGACAATGTCACCTGTCATCTAATTACGTTTGGCTGTGACGTTTCGTTAGTCCATATTAGCGTCATATAGGAATTAATCACTTAGCGTCTTTGTGATAGTGGCGACAGTTTCGCTTTCGAGGGTTTTTGTCCTGTCCTACAGGAATTATGAAATTTTTCGGGATAAAAAGTATCCTAAAGCTCCTTCCGCCTTTTATACTATATCCATGCCAAAAATCAAGTCAATCCGATGCTCCGTTGGCGCGTGATAGAGTAACAAACCAACAAACCAACAAACTTTTCGGATTTATAATATTAGTAAGGATAAAAGCAAAATAATACAATGCGGCGACGTGACTTTTCAGCGTTCCCGCCAAAACTCGTCGAATATGTCGGAAATGTCTAATGCAGCAGGCGTTTGACGGATAGTCATTTAGCGCAGACAGGTGCAAGAGATTGCATACTTTTTTAAAATTTTTGCATTTTGATCACGTTATTTTTATGTACCAGGGATTAATCGTACATAAAAATTGGTCACCTGTAAAGTCGGTTTACGGACAATAATAATTTTACTTGATAACGTCATATGCGTCACAGGCCGAACGCTTAGACCGATTGTGCCTCTCTATCGCTTGTTCCGCGCTCTCGCACTCACACTCTTAGTAGAACTAAAAGTAGAACTTACAGGAACGACCTCTCACTCAAGCGAACGTGAAAATGAGCTATTGCTTTTCGTGCGTGCGTTCGGCGTTCATCATTTATAAGACGTTATATAAATATACTGTCTTGCCACAATAGCTTTACGCACGCTTTAACAATGTTAAACAGTACAAATTTCACGGTTAAATAGTGTTTAAGGTGTTTTTATGTAATCTTTTGTGTTTAGGCGGCTAGTTTCTTAACCAATTTTACCCGTAAAAAAGGCCTCACTATCTTTCGAGTCATAATAATATGGTTGAAAAATATTTTCCTATCTAAACTGTTAATCGGTGTTAAAGAAAATAATAGCGAAATCGTTTTACTTTGTACTTACGTACCTGATTATTAACTTAAGTGTTCAAGTTCAAGCGAAGCCGTGGTGGTCTAGAGGTAGTGACGCCCGCCTTACAATCGTGAGGTCGTGGGTTCAATCCCAGTCCCGTACCAATGAGTTCTTTGGAATTTATGTACGGAATTTCACACCACTGGCTTTTCGGTGAAGGAAAACATCGTGAGGCAACCTGCATATGTCCGTAGAAGAAATTCGATGGCGTATGTGAATCCACCAACCCGCACTGGGCCAGCGTGGTGGATATGGCCCAATCACCCTTCGTGGGTAGGCCTACGTCCTGCAGTGGACTATTAAAAAGGCTGATACAGTACAGTACAGTACAGTACAGTACAGTTCAAGTTCATGGTCCAAGCTCTGTACATTTTACAATGTCCCTTTTTCAAGAGTTTTTCTCATTTTACCGACTTTTTCTCAGAACTTTTTTCACATAAAATGCTAATTCAAAACCGTCTCCTTACAAAATGGTTGAAAAACACTCAATTTAAATTTAAAATTACACCACCTTGTTATTGTATCTTTGCCTTTCAAAAGGGTCACTTTATATACGATTCCAATAAATTATTCAATCATTTGACGCGAGACAATATCTTTGAAGCTTTTAATATGCATGTACAAGTTGTAAAACGTAGAATATACAATATTTATACTGCATGTGTGCATCTAGACAGTATCAACTTTAACGATGTCATCATTAGGGTTCCGTACCCAAAGGGTAAAAGCGGGACCCTATTACAAAGACTCCGCTGTCTGTCCGTCTGTCTGACACCAGGCTGTATTTCATGAACGGTGATAGTTAGAACGTTGAAATTTTTACATATGGAGTATTTTTGTTGCTGCTATAACAACAAATACTAAAGAAGAGAAAAAAAATCGGCCATGTGCGAGTCGGATTCGCGCATGGTTCCGTACCGTATGTTAGCCCTTAAAACTTCGATCAAGCCTTAAAATATTTTATTTTAATTATTTATTTTTGAAAGGAATATAAAACTTAATATTCTGTGAATATTTAAAGCATCTTGCTCGATATTAATAACGGCAATAGGAAGATGTTTAAAATATTCACAGAATATTAAGTTGTATGTACCTACAAAAAAATATGTTAAATTAATATTAAATATGTTTAGAGGGGCTTCCACACGGTACGGAACCCTTCATGCGCGAGTCTGACTCGCACTTGGCCGATTATTTTATAAAGGAGCCCTTTCCACCACTGACCATTGGCATCCAGAAATTATAAATAATTATAGATAAGTAACTATTTTTCCCAAAAAAGGCACAACCTACATCAATCGTGTACAAAATCCGGATAGTGAACTCGAGTGAATGTATTTAATTTTAACATCATTGTTGATTTTTTTTAAACGCCAAAAAATATAAATTTAAATTTAAATAAGACTACCTTAGGAGTAGGTATATTACCTCTTTAACCCTTTTGAACTAAAATACGTTTTTTTAATCGGTTAATTTTTGGCGAAAATATCGATGAACATACACAAATTTAAAAAAAAAATACACACTGACGAAAGTAGAACCACCACCTTTTTTTATCCTCCGGTAGATATCAGGAGATACACGCAGTCTCTGACCCCAAACTACTCAAAGGTTGTGATATGGCTGCCAGAGACTGATTTACTACATTCTTACACATATTTTTAAATACATGTTTATACAGAAAGTAACAAAACAAACACTTTTGTTCTTCACAAAAAGGCTTGTCCTGGGTGGGGTCGAACCCACGGCTCCTTGGTCCAGTAGTTTAATAACCACTGGGCCACTGAGGCAGTCAATAATACATATCACAGAGTTTTCAGTTACACAAGTTTGTGATCTGTAAATATTTTAACTTATTATAGAGGTACTATTTATTCTAAAGGGTCGAGTATTATGCATACAGTTCAAAACGATTGGCGTCAATGCATTCTTATTAAAATGTATTGCCCTTTTTACAATGTTATGGAATGAATAATGTAAAAAATAAGTATTTACGCATTTTTTCCAAAAACTGGCATGTAATAACCAACGTTCGACAAACCCACGAGCAGCCAAATGATCATGAGACAAAAAAATACCGACCGGCTTCACCCGTGTAAAGAATTCGCGAATATTTCTCACGGATCGATGTTACATTTTACACATTACTGTTGATTTATCAAAAATGGCTCAACCGATTTCCAAAAAAATTGAATGGGACCGATCTCAAAGTATGTTCTTTGCAATAAAAAAATAATTATTGAAATCGAACTACTACGAAAAAAGTTATGCGGTGTTATACTAAAAATATATATATAAATATATACGCGTCGAATTGAGTACCTCCTTCGGTTTGGTTCGTCGGTCAAAAAATAAACGCCGCTGCTCTGGATTTTTGCGAAAACCGGTCCACCGACGAGCAAAGCAAGGGAGACGACCAAAATGCACGAGTTCACGAGTACACCTTTGTTCACTAGTCTATTGACGATAAGTAATTTTTTGTATAACAAGGTTTCATTTGGCAGAATTAAATTTAAATAAAAATAACAATTAAGTTCTATATTCCCTATAAAAATAAATAATTAAATTTAAATGAAAAATATCGAGGGGGGCTTCCAGAAGGCATGGGACCCTACGTGCGTGAGTCGGACTCGCACTTGGCCGATTTTTTCTTATTGCATTAATGATAACCGGTTACTAGTACTAATTGTGGGTTAATGTTAACGTCTACACTCCAGCCTATGTTATATCGGGCTCGGGAACAGTTCTAATAACTTTGGTGATATTGTTATTTTTACATTTGTTCTGTTTAATGGGTCTGTATCTTGGGATAAATGATTATGTTTTTTCAAAATAGATGATATTTCTGTTTAGAGCTATAATTTAGTACAAAATCACAAAACCGATCAAAAGGAACTTTCATAACAAACGTCAAATACGGCAACTTTCACAACAAAGCAAAATGGCCGTATAATCCTCAGACCTTCGCTCCATTTCAGTCAATTAATTATGTAATTCAACTCTTTTCAAAACCTATTTAACTAACTCAAATAGTTTTCACTTTGAAAGTAATCCTTGGTATAATTAAAACCAATTCTATGAGTTTTTAAAAGTATCAATCATAACATCATAGAAACTTTAAAATTCAATTTGGCATCTTAAGTTTATAATTATTTGTTGGCTTGAAGCTTTTCTAGTAGTTAAAAGTTAGATTCGTTGCACGATAAAAGTTAAATTATTATTTAGCGCTTTGATGTTTGCCACATACACTCGCAAAGAGAAATTTTCAATTTTAAGTTTATTTAATTGTTTATGAAGAATGAAAAGGTCTGTAGTTGAACCAAAGTTACTCACGTAGTTCAGCGAATTAGCAAGTTCAAATAGCAGTGGGCAGAAATACAATGTACCGGATTGACGGTTGGTGGGATCGTTACGTTCTAGAAAGGAGACCACGCAGACACGGTAATGATATCTAACAGTATTCCGTTTTCATACAAACGTTCGGAACGCGAATCATACATACCTACACGCCTCGGAGTTTGTTATGCTATATGGTTAGTCGCGGCGCGCCGTAGTGACGAACGAACGTGTGGATTTGTAACTAGTAAGCCTTCGTTTTATGTTTTGTTAAAAACATAAAAAAACCTACTGTGTATTCTCAATTTTGAATATGTATTGTGTATTTTTGAACGTTTCCTACAACGAATTTAATTTTTGTAATAAATATAATAATTTTACATTACAATAGATAGAAACTAGAAAGAAACTCAGCCGGCGGGCGGGCAGCCCTAACGCGGGATACGTCGGGACACTGGCGCTGTAGAGAAACTAAGCCGGCGGGCGGGCAGCCCTAACGCGGGATACGTCGGGACACGTGGCGCTGTAGCTGTATAATTCAAAGACATGGCCAAGTCATAATACTGTTAGATACCTTTACCGTGACGTAGGGCGGGTGTAGGACGTCAACTCACAACCACAGGTTGCAGGTTCACGCTGGATGCAAGCCGCTTCCAACCACACTTATTGGATATTCATAGGGAAGGGCTATATCCAGCTGGGGACGCCCTGCTGATGCTGATGGATGGATGGCTTATGAATTTTCAGTATTCTTTAAATTGTAGTATTTTACTAGACGTGTGTTTCCGAACTTACTAGAATAGTACCTAAGTTCGTATAGGCCGGACCCTACTAGACTAGCCCCGGTGTCAGAGTTTTTAAGCCGCCTGAAGGCCTCTGACAGCTAAGCGGTTAAAACAATCGGGGCCTACAATTTAAGCAAAGTTGTATATTATTATATCTTCTTTGGTTACAGTAAACACCTGTTGGTGTAATTTCAGTAATTTACCAACAAAACATTTCTAACTGTGTTTGTTTCACAATCATGTAGATCGATTCGGTTTAGCCCACGGTGGGTTGATTTACAGTCCAATTTTACTGTTACCACCGCCGGTCACCGCCGCCGTCATTCGCACCTAATTATACACTTTACGACTCAGAAAACAAGACCTAAATTCCTATGACTCCTGTTTTGTAAACAGACGGACGGAAAGCTAATTCCGAGCGCCCGTTTGATCTGGACTTGTGAACAAATGTTTTTATTTTGTCGTTCATTTATCGACATTGTGGTAGACAAATACTTGGACAAGATACTATTACAAACGGTTCTTTGATGTTTTATGGCGTTTTAAAAGGTTGAGACGGTAGCGCCAAACGTGAGTCGTTATTTTTTTGGAATCAATTCTTACAAAGAATTAATTACTATAGGTATGTTTAAATCGAATTAAGTATTGATCGGTGGGGTTGAAGGTTCTCGAGGAAAACACGTACCGACAAACACAGCGTGAGACGTCCACCTACAAGGTGTTCGGACAACTTTATCAAGACCACAGGATTGCGCTGGATGCAAGCCGCTTCCAACCAGTCTTATTGGAGATCCACAGGAGATACCAAATTAAGCACCATAATTCCATCCAATCACCAACTCTACAAGTCCTAACTTCACAAAGACCTTAGTCAATATAATTACGTGGCTTGGCTGTTTCGCTACCATCAAATGGGCGTAATGTGAAGATTTATTAAATGTTAATTGCTTCTCTGTTATAAATTACAAATAGTTCTTGTGGTAACGAAAAGGCCAAGCATAGCAAGCATATTTTGACTTATATGTAGAGTTTGTGAAGTTAGGGCATGTAGAATTAGAAGTTTGGTGATCTCTACATGAGATCTGATAACTTTTGACCGACGAACCAAACCGGAGGAGGTACTCAATTCGACGCGTATTTCTTTTTTATTGGAAAGAGTACACATTGAAATTGGTCCCATTAAAATTTTATTGAAATTGGCTGAGCCATTTTTGATAAATCAACAATAAACTGAAAAATGTTACATAGATCCGTGCGAAATATTCACGAATTCTGTACACGGGTGACGTCGTTCTTGCTATTTTTTGCAAAAATAATTTTTGATAGTGCGAGCTGTTTTCTAGTTTTTTTTTAACTCAATATGAATTTAGATGCTACGTTGTACGTTCGTTGCGTTCGTTTAGCACTATAATAACTCTATTTATAATAAACTGTGTAAAAATGGATTAAAGGTTCTCGTTTTTTTCGAAAATGAAAAAGTTATCAGAAAGTGCTGACAACGAGTTTTAACGGCTCCGGGGCATTCGGCTCTCGGTTGGGCGGGCGGCGACATCTTCCGGCGGAAGTTCCGCCCTGGGCATACTTGTGCCCCTTCGGCCAATGTCTATTGTATTTTAATGTCATCCATGTGTATAAACGAGAATCACTAGCGTATAGACGGGTTTTAAATTGATAACCACATTACAATACTAACGAATAACTATATACCTTATAACTAGTGGTTTTCCGAACAATCGACCTCTCCACACATCTCTTTAACTGAATATTCATAATCCGCTCTAGACTGATTTAGTTCGTACTCACAGATCTTAAGAAGATTTGGATACTTAATAATTAATCTTAGCAAATACTATTGAAAAGGGGGAAATTTTCCGAGGTTACATTTAACTTCGGGCCAAATCGTTACTCAATTATATATTATAGTCTGACCGTTTAACTGAGTCCTCGTACGTAAATTGCAACGGTTGAAGTTGGATGCCATTTTGGCAAAAAATAATTCCTACTATAGTCTGACCGTTTAACTGAGTCCTGAGACAGGTGCGGGCGGCAGGTCCCCACCACCCGCACCTGTCTCAGTCCCCTTTGTCGTCTACCCCCGCGCCCCTGTACCCGCGCAGGCGAGGACTCAGTTAAACGGTCAGACTATAGTAGGAATTATTTTTTGCCAAAATGGCATCCAACTTCAACCGTTGCAATTTACGTACAGAATTTGAATATTTTGCACGATTGATGTGTGGTATTTTTGACATTATTGTTTATTTCTAAACGACTCGGCCGATTTCGATAAAATTTCAGTGGCACCACATCTGAAGTATGACCTAACAAACAACAATTTTCTAAATCTTTTCATAATTGGCGGGGTAATCGCGTAACATATACACAAAAAAACATATAGTCTAATTAATAACCTCCTTTTTTGAAGTCGGTTAAATAGCATAAGTAGCAGATCTATTTCGTCACAAAATATAGCTTGTTAAATACAGATTTAAAACACATACATAAATTTAAACATTTAAACATTATTTTGTCGAAAAGCAGCACTTCGTTTCCTTTTGCACAACATTATGAAATAGCTTTTGTGAATAAAAAGATAAAGTGCTACTCTGACTTATCGCTAAAACCTTAGTAACTACTTCCCGGTATCAAAATAATCTTAAAAGGTAAAAACTTCAAAGAAATCTCTATTTGGTTCTATATATTACTATATTTATTACTAAAGATATATGACTAACGCTCTACGTCTGGAGAGAGCCATTTTCTTAAGGCCGATTCACACATGTCAGTCAAGCCACCGTTCCGTCACAGTACCGGCACCGTACCGGCACAGTGTAAAATATTTTTTCATACATTCTCTACGAACGCATCCTCACGTGTCAGTATCCGTGTCAGTGCTGCCAGCAATCACTGAGACTATCACGTTTAGCCATGTCAGAGGCCTTCAGGTGGCCTAAAAACTCTGACACCAGGGCTAGCCACCCGGCCTATACGAACTTACTTACTTACTGAGACTGACAAGAATTTATGAAATTATGCTGGTGTTTATTTGGCTCAACGCATAAGCATATTGCCATTTAGCGTGGCAATGCAGCCAGCATGCTGGGCACGCTACCAACTGGCAGTGGGCTTGAGCATTTGAATTATCTTTAGAACTTCAAGGGTCTGTGGATAATTCAATGCTTTTTGTGTAGTAGTAGTGTGGGTAGTTTTAGCATATAAATTAGTATTGTATTTAGTTGTAGATAATAAAGGCACTTTTGCTCATAAAGAAAAAATATGAAAGAATACTTTTCATTGTGCTAGTACGGTTTCGAAACGCTGGCTTGACTGATATGTGTGAATCGGCCTTAAATCGGTATTGACACTTACAAATGTAAGTCATCCATCCATCCATCAGCCATAAGAAGTCCACTGCTGGACATAGGCCTCCCCTATGGATCTCCAATAAGACCGGTTGGAAGCGGCTTGCATCCAGCGCGATCCTGCGGTCTTAATGAGGTCATCCGTCCACCTTGTGGGTGGACGTCCTACGCTGCGCTTGCCGGTACGTGGTCTCCACTCGAGAACTTTTCGACCCCGTCCTCCGCGCTATGTGCCCTGCCCATTGCCATTTCAACTTGCCAATCCGTTGGGCTATGTCGGTAACTTTGGTTCTTCTACGGATCTCCTCATTTCTGATTCGATCCCGCAGAGAGACTCCGAGCATAGCCCTCTCCATAGCTCGTTGGGCTACTTGGAGCTTACCAATAAGGCCCATAGTGAGAGACCACGTTTCTGTGCCATAAGTCATCACTGGCAACACACACTGGTCGAAAACTTTCGACTTGAGGCACTGAGGTATGTCGGACGAGAAGACGCTACGCAATTTTCCGAACGCTGCCCAGCCGAGTTGGATTCGGCGATTGGCCTCTTTCTTGAAGTCGGACCTACCTAACTGGACTACTTGTCCTAGGTAGACAAACAGATGTAAGTACAAATACGCAAACACGTCGACATGCATAGTTACGAAACATACATTACAGAATGCAGTGTTGTGTGAGCGTATTTGAATGAATGATTTGTTGAGCTCTGCGGGTCATATTTATGTATTACCGACCCGGCAAATGTGGTTTTGACATTTATCAAGATTTTTTCAGAGAGCTACCCTTATCAGGTATCGCATAGGGGCATAAAATAAGCCTACGACTCTAGGACCGTAGGAGTTAGATAACAAACACTGTGACACGATATTTTTATGTATTGCAAGATAGAAAATTGGTGTTAATCGTAGTATGTGTTATTTGAAGTGTTTGGTGCTTTTAGATCATGGCAAAACGTCTCTCCTCGTAAGATTTGTGGCCATATAGGAAAAGTCAAATAAGTGAATAGTTATTTACGGATTTCGGTAGAAATAGAGCGAGACGAACTTAAATCAGCGCAGAGAGTTAATGTAAAAGAATTAAAAGTAGCGACTCGGCTGCAACGTCGGGAAAAAAATCTACTTGCTTATTTATGTATCCCAAAATTTATGGCAAGGTAAGTCCGTACTCATCCTACTGATATTATAAACGCGAAAGTTTGTAAGTATGTATGAATTTTTGTTACTTTTTTACGAACAAACGGCTGAACCGATCAAGATGAATTTTAGTATAGAAGTAGCCTATACCTTCGATTATCACATAGCAACCTTGCATTTATACCTTTCTAAGCAAAAAAAAAAACAGTTTGCCGCTGCAGCCGTTTTGTTTCATACATTTATGTAAAGTTCTCAACAAAAACAAGGACAAACAAAATTGTATGCAGCCATACGAAAACGGTAATACTATTCGTTTACCGCACAAATTATTTGAACTGTTTAGTTATGTTAACCTAACAGAGTTCTTCAGATGGAGTATGGCTTAAATATAATTATTTTTCGCAAAAAATCGTAACATCGACTTTCACCGTGTACAAAATTCGAATAGTTTGCACGAATCGATGTGACATCCATGTACATTATTGATGATTTATCAAAATCAGCTCAGCCAATTTCAATAAAATTTAAATAGGACCACCTCATGAATATACCCTTACGAACTGTTTTATATCGGTTCTCTATCGATGTACATACACAAAAAAAATAAAAACAGACGAACAACGCACCTTCTCAATTTTGGAAGTCGGTAAAAATAGTTTTTTGGTGCCAAAGTTGACACCAGGGTATAAAATATGGTCGCAATGATAATGCTAATATTTCAAACACACGCTAGCAAGTGATCGTATGAAATTACACATTCATTTATTTATGGTATACATGGTCGGGTCCCTATGACGTATACTATAAGTTCATGAGCTATTTCTAGTAACTACTAAAAGAATTAGTAACTATAGAAGAATATTTTTGCAACAACTTTACCCACTTACTATTAAATAGCAAATAAAATGGTAAATTCCACTCCTAAATAGGTACGAGTACTTCTTGTTATTGCAAATGAAAAATATTACTGCAAGAAGATCTCTACCCACGCATAACCAATTAGCGAAGATAACAGTAGACAAATAAGCTTGTTTAACATCTGTAAGCAACTAAGTAGTCATAACAAATACCTACAAGATATCTTAAGAAATGTTTAGACTAAACATTTTCTCGAACAAATTCTACGATTAAATAATAGTTTTATTCGTAAGCAAAATAAGAAAAAATAAACAGATTTGCTTACAGAACTGAGTTTGTAAACAAAAAACTAATCCAGAAACATTATTGCAGTAAATCTTAAAGTTTATTCAGGTCAAATGTTAAAATTGTGAGCTAAAATATATTTACAATCATAAAACAAATAATGCTTTACAAAATTACTTTCTTACTAGCTTGAAACTACAGAATGACAAAATAGTCGGCCTAATACAAGTCGGTTTCCGGTTTCCGAAAGGGCTTTAGCACCATGGACCACATTCATACGCTGCGGCAGGTTATACAGAAGACCGAAGAGTATAACTTGCCTCTTTGCTTAGCGTTTGTGGACTATGAGAAAGCCTTTGATTCGGTCGAGACTTGGGCTGTGCTCGAGTCTCTCCAACGATGCCGTATTGACTATCGGTACATCGAAGTGTTGAAGTGCTTGTATAATAACGCCACTATGTCGGTCCGAGTACAAGAAGAGAGCTCCAAGGCGATCCCTTTAAAAAGAGGCGTAAGACAGGGAGACGTAATTTCTCCGAAACAGTTTACGGCTACTTTGGAGAACGCCTTCAAGCTCCTGGAATGGAAAGGATTCGGCATCAATGTCAATGGCGAATACCTCACTCACCTTCGGTTTGCCGACGATATAGTAGTCATGGCAAAATCGATGGAAGAGCTCAGCACGATGCTCGAAGGCCTCAATCGGGTTTCTCAACAGGTGGGTCTTAAGATGAACATGGACAAGACGAAAGTCATGTGTAATTCCCATGTTGTACCCACCCCGATCTCTGTTGGGAACTCGGTTCTTGAAGTCGTTGACTCGTACGTCTACCTAGGACAAGTAGTCCAGTTAGGTAGGTCCGACTTCAAGAAAGAGGCCAATCGCCGAATCCAACTCGGCTGGGCAGCGTTCGGAAAATTGCGTAGCGTCTTCTCGTCCGACATACCTCAGTGCCTCAAGTCGAAAGTTTTCGACCAGTGTGTGTTGCCAGTGATGACTTATGGCACAGAAACGTGGTCTCTCACTATGGGCCTTATTAGTAAGCTCCAAGTAGCCCAACGAGCTATGGAGAGGGCTATGCTCGGAGTCTCTCTGCGAGATCGAATCAGAAATGAGGAGATCCGTAGAAGAACCAAAGTTACCGACATAGCCCAACGGATTGGCAAGTTGAAATGGCAATGGGCAGGGCACATAGCGCGGAGGACTGATGACCGATGGGGTCGGAAAGTTCTCGAGTGGAGACCACGTATCGGCAAGCGCAGCGTAGGACGTCCACCCACAAGGTGGACGGATGACCTCATTAAGACCGCAGGATCACGCTGGATGCAAGCCGCTTCCAACCGGTCTTATTGGAGATCCATAGGGGAGGCCTATGTCCAGCAGTGGACTTCTTATGGCTGATGGATGGATGAATACAAGTTTAGTCGGACTCGCAGACAAGGGGTTCCGTACCAAATGGAATCCCCCCTAAATATATTTTATTTAGATTTAAATATTTATTTTTGAATATTCTGTGAATATTTCAAGCATATTCCTGTAATCAAAGTCATTATTGATATCAAGCGAAAAACGGCTAAAAATTAAGATTTGTTGGAAGCCCCCTTAATTTTTTTTTCTATTTTTAATATTTGTAGTTATAGCGGCAAAATACGTCGACTTTGAAAATTAAACATTGAACAAATTCAACGTTCTAGCTATCACCGTTCATGAGATACAGCCTGGTGACAGACAGACGGACAGCGCAATTTTAGTAATAGGGTGCCGTTTTTACAAAAAAAAAAAAACATATTTTTTTTTAATAGTTAGATTGGATCCTGCAATTGTTTTATCAGATGTATTAATCGTACAATCCTTACTCCTTACTAATATAATTAATCCCAAAGTGTGTTTGTCAATTTATTGGTTTGTTCCTTTATCCCGTAGGAATGGAGAAACAGATAGACTTGTTTTTTGGAAAGGACATAGCTTGAACAACGCGAAATGCAGTATGCTGCTTTTTATCTCGGAAATTAAAAGGTTCCCATGGAATAGCACCAAAATCAAAATATTACACAAGCGGAGCCGCGAGCAAAAAAAGCTAGTTCATAAAAAAGACATCAGCAGGCTTAGCATACGGACCATAAAATAATACTATCGACGTGTCAGAACGTGACAGAGTTATGATGAAGCATATATCTGTCACCCTTGCACCCGTCGATAAACTTTTGTCGTGGTCTTGTATGCTAAGCTAACTGGTCGCAAACTACTAATTTTCGATTTGTGTAAATTATATGAATTTGTCATTAACGTGAAGCGGCCACCTGTCCACCCATACATTGCTTCTCATTTCAGAACTTCTGAGGGTTATAAATTATTCATATCCCCAGGTAGAGGTTTCTAACTCAAGAAACACGGTTCGTTTGACTAATAGTCAGATATCCTTTAAATTACTCTCCCCGCTCATTTACATCCCACTTGTGTGTAGTGCTATTTTAGGTATACGCCGAATCAATGTTCTTGGCGGCTGTGACGTTAGCTACTAGTTGCGGAAAACCCAATCCTGACTGAAGCTTACTTGTAACCTTTTTTTGTAACCTTTTAACACAATTTTGTAACCTTGTACAAACGAAGGAAATTTTAGTAGATAAAATGGGAAAAAACTGAATATAAAAATTCTTTCTTTTTATCAAATTTATTGAAAAAAAATGTTACGAAAATATAAATATCCGTTTGATAGGGAGTGAAAAAATAACCCAACACAATAAGATCCCTAAACTCATTGATTGTATGATATAATTATACTTGTGATGCCCTTACAGGCTGAATGTGTAACTAGTGCTAAGTGAGCAAATGTCTACATGATTAAATTTACAAGGGTTGAAATAAAGAATAAATAAAACTAAGTACTCATAGTCACTACCCAAGTAGCAAAATAGATCTAATAACCGTCTTCAAGACTACATTTCAATGCTCTAATAACACTTTTGTAGTATACTGTAACCCTGGAATTGGGCGCACTTATTGGAGTACAAGTTCTTGTTACGCTCCTGTAATGATCTAGCAGAATGTTAATAAGTTTCATTACTGTCTTGCACCAATATTTAGAAGCACTAAAAATCCTTTAAATGCCGTACTTAAGTAGTCTATTTTTTAGTTATTTGTAACACATTTTTATTTTGGCCAGTTCTTTTTTTTTGTTAATTCGTGTGCAGTGTTTATGTTACATAAGTAATTTTAGTTATTAACTTTGAACTTTATGTAAATTAAATAAACTCAGCTATAATTCAGTTAGAATACAATGAACATGTGGCAAATCGATTTTTACTGTAAAAGTGTAACATGTTTGGGCTGATTTTTTGTCGCGCTTGCGGAAATTGATCATTAAGTCTAGTTTAAAAATATGACCGACCACTTAATTATTGTTTTTAATAATTCAGTCGCCATGTTTCGAAAATTGCTCTTCATCATGCCATTTATAAGACTGTTATAAGTACATTTACTCTTAGATAAGATCAGCGCACCGCCATGTTTTAACAAATCTTATAAGTGTATTTATAAAGACCACATCGCTTCAAACTTGTAATGATCTCAGCTAAGAATGTTATAAAATCTGAGAATCTTACACAATGTGATTATAAAACTAAATTGCTACATATTTCTAATGATATCAGACAAGTATATTATAAATTTTGGAAATCTTGCACAGTGCCACTATAAGACTGTAATTTTCGTAGGACTGTTGAGACTTCGTCAAGGCACTTATAAAACTATGTGTCATGTAACTATCCTATGAAATACTTTAATAGTAAACTACAAGCTAATTATATTAGTAAATATTCTCTTGAGAGTATAAATGCTTGTGCAAGGTTGTTAATAGCATAAAAGTCTACAAAAAAGCCTTTATAAGAGCTTTTTAGTCCAATTTTACCTATTGTATTTTGTTATAGGATTCCCTTGCTAGTTGGGTACTACGCAGTCTTCTTAATACAACATAACTTCTAAATACAGTATCTAAGTATTTCTAAGTTGTTCACCTTGAAAACTTTTGCATTATGCATGCAAATCAAAAGCTCAATTCAATGAACTGAAAAACACTGCCTGACTTAATCTAACACAATATGTAAGAGTCATAATTAATGTCTTCTAGAAATTTCTGACGGCTCTTTGACGGCGGAAAATTTTAATTTACAAAGTAAAATCAGTTCATTACGATCGATGGTCTGAATCACCCCTTCTGTATTAATATACGTGGTTTTTTCACACTTTGTAAATAATTTTAACAATTGTTGATAAAGTGTTGCTTTAGTAATTTTATTTTTCGCAAAAAAACCGGTCGGTTTTGCCATTTTCCATTTTCCATCGTGTAAACAATTTAAATATTTGGCTCAAATTGATATAGGCAGGTATTTTATTTTAGGTATGAGTAGAATATAATGACAACTCAATCTTACTAATATTATAAACGCAAAATTTTATGAGTATGTATGTATGTTTGTTACTCTTTTACGCAATAACTACTAAACGGATTGAAATGAAACTTTTCAATAAGGATGCTTATACATCAGAATATATTATTTATTAATTTATAATTATATCGCCTGTAATGAAGTTCGCCGGGTCAGCCAGTGTTTTATACGTTTGCATAAATACATTTTAGGGATTGATGTATACAATTTTCAAATTATTGTTGATTTGTCAAAAACGGCTCAGCTTATTTCGATGAAATTGAAATTTTACAACCTCGGGTGCTCGAAGCTCGGGACTAATACCCTTTCGAACTAAAAAATATTTTTTTGATTCGGTTTACAATTGGCGAAAAATAAGTAAGTTCGTATAGGCCAGGTGGCTAGCCCTGGTGTCAGAGTTATTAAGACACCTGAAAGCCTCTATCTTGGCTAAACTATTACAACCGGGGCCTACAATTGAACCGGACATCCGAGGCACGGTAGCGCTCAGTTGTAAATGCCACCCTCGGTCACCCATCCGACGACTGACATTGCCGAACGTTGCTTAACTTTTATGATCTCTGACAGACACCTAGTCAAACAACGCGTTTGATTACAGTTAAGACCTAGTCCTTATTCTGAGGTGAGGCCCTAATTCAGTAAATTCACCCATTCAGTGAAAACTCGAAAGTGGTTGAAAAATCAAATACAAGTTGAAAACTGGCAGAATTCATTGAATATTTACATTGTACCTGAAACGTACAGTGCAAGTCAAACAAAATCCTGTAAAAATAACTTCTAACTGTGCTCAAGCAATACAAAGTCCCTTATTAATATTAATGTGTTCTTAACTTAGGTACGATTGCGTGAGATGTTACGGCTAGCAGTAAAATGGTCTAACATATTTTTGGTCAGCCATTTAGTGGTCAACTGGTCAGCCAAAAAATTAAACACGTGTGTCTGTCTACGTGTCGAACTAATTAACCGACTTCCAAAAAGGAGGAGGTTCTATGTTTGTGTGTATGTATTTTTTGTGTATGTTCATCGGTAATTTCGCCAATTGTGAACAGAATCGAAAAAATCTTTTTTAATTTAAAAGGTTATAAGTTAAGTACTCACTAAGTGGTCACATTTAAATTTTAAAGAAATCGGTTGAGCCGTTTTTGAAAAAACCAACAATAATATGAGCAATTCCAGCGAAATATCCGAATTTTGTACACGATGAACATCGATAATTTCGCCAATTGTGAACCGAATCGAAAAATATTTTTTAGCTCGAAAGGGTATTCTGCCGAAATGGTTCCATTTAAATTTTACAGAAATCAGCTGAGCCGTTTTTGATAAATCAAGAATACTGTAAACAATTCCAGCGAAATATCCGAATTTTGTACACGATGAACATCGATAATTTCGCCAATTGTGAACCGAATCGAAAAATATTTTTTAGCTCGAAAGGGTATTCTGCCGAAATGGTTCCATTTAAATTTTACAGAAATCAGCTGAGCCGTTTTTGATAAATCAAGAATACTGTAATCAATTCGAGCGAAATATTCGAATTTTGTACACGATGGACGGTTTTGCAATTTTTTGTGAAAAAAAATATTTCGATAGATTTCAATAGAGTCTGATGGAAATTAAATTAGAAATAAATAAGATTAAATAAGAAATTAGAAAATATTTATTAGAATTATAATAGTCGCTGCGTTACCAACTGAGTCGTGCGACCATAAATCATTTATCGTAATCATAATCTATGTCTATCTTGCTCGCACTTGTGTGTCTTGTGGCCCTGAAAAGGTTAGGCCCACGACTCAGTTGGTAACGCGGCGACTATAGTAACCACACAACATGTTATTGCAACTTTTATAATGAGACCAACCATTTTTTTTTACCCAGGAAAATCTTTTTCGGTTAGCACGAGCTTGGGGAGACTGGTGGTTATGTGGGAGTCGGAAATCGTCAACAAAAATTTGCTTTTCCATCTATTTTCTCAAAACCTGATAAACTTTTTGTGTTATAATTATTTTTTGCAGAAAATGCCATGACCGACTTCAACCGTCTATAGAATTCGCGAATAGTTCGTTGTAACATCACATTATTGTTGATTTATCAAAAATGGCTCAGCTGATTTCAATAAAATTTTAATGGATCCAACTCCGAAGTATACTCTTTCCAATAAAAAGATAACTATCGGAATCAGACAACTATATAAAAAGTTATGCGTGGTTATACATGTAAAAAATATACGCATCGAATTGAGTACCACCTCCGTTTCGTCGGTCAAAAAAGGTGTTTTTTTACCGTTTTGCGGTTAATTCTAACAGTAAAAGTTGTTCATAATGTAGAAAATAAACAGGGTTTTCCAGAATTGATGTACTAAGCTGAAAGGACATGATGATTATTATTATAAACAATTTTTTCTATGCTAAAAATAAAAATAAACTAAAAAAAATCTGTTTCATACATAGGTATTGTAGATTTCTATTTAAAATTTTGTATGGAACAGCTGATTATTTCTTGATTTTTGGGTTGACTCCGTAGAAATGTTGATAATTGTAATCATTTTGGTCTTAATCACCAGTTTTAGCTTAAAAGGCCTTGTATAGATAACCCTGTATTCAATTTTTAGGGTTCTGTACCCAAAGGGAAAAACGGGACCCTATTACTAAGACTTCGATGTCCGTCTGTCTGTCTGTCTGTCACCGGGCTGTATCTCATGAACCATGATAGCTAGGCAGCTGAAATTTTCACAGATGATGTATTTCGGTTGCCGCTATAACAACAAATACTAAAAATAAAATAAAATAAATATTTAAGGGGGGCTCCCATACAACTAACCTGAATTTTTAGACGTTTTTCGCTCTATATTAATAATGGTACCAGGTAGATGCTTGAAATTTTCACAGAATATTTAGTTTTATAATAATTCGTTCAATAAAAAATAATAAAATAAAAATAAAATAAATATTTAAGGGGGGCTCCCATACAGTACGGAACCCTCCGTGCGCGAGTCCGACTCGTACTTGGCCGATTATTCCTTTTACTTTTTCAAAGAAACAATTTGTAAATTAAGTATTAGTTGCCCGCCCTGGCTTCGCCTGGTTACGGATGAGTTATGGCTATAAACCTTCCAGAAGAAATTTTCTAAGCTAGCTTTTGCCCGCGGCTTCGCCCGCATTATATTTCGAAGCCCTACCTTACCACTTTTATTAAAGGAGGTGGAAAATAAAAAATACTAAAAGTTCAATGTGACATTTGGTCGATTCGACAGTTCTTTTTTGACATTTCTTGGAGCGCACGCTAGAATAGCTCGCAGATGGCAGAATTTTTCTTCTTACTTAACACTTATTGTTATAATATGGAAAAATTACGCAATATCATTATAACTTATAGCCTATGTGTTATTTTGATATATATATACCAAAATACAGGCCTATCCGAGTTTGGAACCCACTGTAAAGTGTAAAACTCTTGTCTTTAATATACTTTACGGCATACATATCTTCCAACAGCAATTGTAAAAATTTTTTGGCCAAATAAATATATTATCTATTATCTATAACTGCAAAGTTTTATCTCAATCCGTTCAGTAGTTTTTGCGTGAAAGAGTAACAAACATCCATTCATCCATCCTTACAAACTTTAACGTTTATAATATTAGTAGGAAGTAGGTAAGTGAAAACCGCATTGTAATATGTTGTCTAGTTTGGGAGATATACTCGGATACATGGACAGACACACAAAAAATAGCGCTTTTGCTTTATACTATGTAGTGAACATAGTGAAAACCACATTGTAATATGTTCATCATCATCATCATTTCGTTTCAATGGTTTATTGAAACGCTCGTAGCGTAGTTTGACTAGGTGATTGTCAGCGATCACCGAAATTAAGCAACGATCCGCACGGTCAGTACTTAGATGGGTGACCGCAGGTGGCATTTTCCAACTGAGCGCTACCGTGGCTCGGATAACACGTTAAATTGTAGGCCCCGGTTGTTTTAACCGTCTAGCCATGTCAGAGGCCTTCAGGCGGCCTAAAAACTCTGACACCAGGGCTAGCCACCCGGCCTATACGAACTTACTAATGGTTTATTTGTGTAGTTTTTTGTATTATGTTGTCTAGTTTAGAAGATACAAATAAGCGGATACACAGACAAACAAAAAAAGAGTTCTTTTGCTTAAAACTACCTAGTGATAGTGATAGTAATTCGTATAGGCCGGGTGAGGGTGGCGAGACCTGGTATCAGAGTGCTTAAGCAGCCTGAAGGCCTCTGATACGGCTAAACGGCTAAAACAACATCTTTATATTGCATGGTTGTATTACCTAGAGAAAGTATTTTTAGCGAATCTTTTCAATAGTCTCTATTTCATAAAATTAGGTAGGTCCCGAATAAAATGCGTGAAAATATAAGCCGAGCTTGAAAGTATGCGGGTGTGGGAAGCGCGTGGGCGCAGAGGGTAGTCTAGCGTTATTAACAAAATCAGTAAACACAGGATTATTTGTGTGATTTCAAACATTTTTAACCGACATCATGAAAGGAGGTTCTCATGTTTTTTAAAACTTTCGTGACTTAAACACATCATTCTTATACAGGGTTATTTTTAATCAATTAGCATCCTTTTAGAGGCTTATTCTGTACGTCAAAACCAACAACTTTTGTTCTGCGACTTTTGTCAGAACTCAAAAAAAATCAGCTGTTCCATACATTTTGTCACGGGTGAACGATATTTTTCTATGGAAAAATTGTCAGTTTTGATGTACAGAATAAGCCCCTAAAAGGATGCTAAATGATTAGAAATAACCCTGTATACTACGAGACTAATCGCGCCCTAAAATCACGAGATAAATAAATACCTCCATATTCCGACGATTCGACCGAGTTGCATCGATCGTGGTCACGGGCAGACACTCGTGATTTTAGTGCGCGGTTAGTCCCGTAGTAAATAGGATTATTTTATGATTTTTTTATTCCGAATAGGTTTGCGTTTGACTACATACTGCCTGATGTTGAGCAGATCTACGGTCCAGGGTGTAGCACGCTTACCTATAAGACCTATTTACCTATTTACTCGGGATTTGGAGACACCCACGTTATACTTCAAAATTTGTTGTAGAATGTGAAAATAACTACATAGTACTCTATGTAGTTATTTTCACATTCTACATTGTGTACTCACAATGAATCATCCTTGAAAACTATTCCAATTCTGTTAATTATTATGATGATAAGCAAGTATTATATTAAGATATATTTTTTTAAAACAATATTTTACTGAATAAGTACTTGCCAAGACGAATCAAACGAGCCGAAACTCGATAGGGTTGCGTCGTTTCATTACAGAGTTCCTATGACCACCTTCCAGCTTCATCGTCAGACCCTGGTTACCATTGAAAGACAAACTACAGTGACCACTAAGATTTGATTACAGACCGACAGACAGACAATGGGACAGATGAAACTAAATAAAAGCTTGTAAAAATATAAATTATAGCAACACTAGTCTTAATCGCGGATCTTCCCGCAGGAATCATCAAGGGCTTTTTTATAAAAGGTTTAACCGGACAAGATTTTTGTAAGGAAAAATACACTCTCAACTGAAACAATAAATGCGTGTCGACTAGGTGGATTCTTCTGGTTCTTTGGTTTAAAATTGCCTAGTACGACATATTCTGAGACTTACCATGGTTCCACAAAAATCTTCATAAAAGTCAAGTCAAAGTTTGATGGAGTTCGTAACAAAAACTGTCACACGAGATTTTTATACATTATAGAATTACCTATGTGATGTAATATTTACCTAAGATAAATCTAATTTGAAAAATGTTCAATGTTCAGTCAAAGAAATGTGCCGCAAAGTCTACTGTTCAGCGAACTATTAGAAGATATCACACTACAGTCACTACAGCGTTTAGAATTGAAATCGCTCGCAAAGATTCTAAGTTTGCCTAATCGCTCTTGTATCCCACAAAGCGAAAGTTTGTCTAAGCTTTCACTAAACTTCTAGTTCCATTTCATCCACTGGCTTGATGTTTAACCCTTAGATTGCAGGGTGGAAAAAAGTCACGTAAGGTGTACAGTGGAGACCCAAGGACGCAGATAGTTCAAACTAAGAAAAAAACAATAATAACGTAGTGCAATGTAAAACTTTTCCATGAATCCTGTAATTTAACTATTTAGCAGTACTATTCATCAATCAAACACCACGATAGTGTAATGTCTATCCTAAAACTACTTTTCTCTATTTCAAAATGTTACATCTTTTGCTCAAAATGTCGACATAGCTAGTTCGAGCATAAAAAAATAGTGCAACCTTTTTGTAACTTCAGTTTTTGGTACGATACCTACCTTTACCAACCTTTGGTTTGTGTATTCAATACACAAACCAAATTTACATGTTTTTATTTATTAAATAACAATAACAATTTTTGTCACCTACAGTGTAGGGTTGAGTCCATGGGACGCACGAATTATTAGTATTTGCTTATGAACTAAACACACTCACGTCTGTCTACTGCGGCATTGGCCTAGCCCCGGGGGGAAGGTACTCAAACGCGTGACACCAAGTGCGTTAAAACAAAAGTTATGGAAAAAAGGTAAAGTTATTAAAACCATTTTCCGATGGAGTCCCTGGGACGCACCCTGCAAATTGATGGTTAAGTTAAATTTGCTCAGCAAACGGTCCGTTTATCGGCTTAATGTTATCAATATGAGAGAACAATCGATCTTTTAAGTCCAAGTTCCAAAGATAGCGAAGCGGTAGGCAGAGTACTATACGTCTCTCAAGGGATATCTGCTTGAACTGCACTACCCTGTAGTCGTATCCTCCTGAGACTCAGGGTTTTTTGAAGCTTTACATTCAATAGCAATAAATTAAAAGTAATAAATATAAATAAATAAATATTAGGGGACATCTTACACACGGTCTCTGACCCCAAACTAAACAGCTACAAATTGATTATTTTCCTTATTTAGGTGAAATATAATATTATCAAGTATCTGATTTAACCCTTTGTTAAACTACACTAAGAACAGCCAGAATGTGAAACGCTTTTCCTGAGTCTGTCTTCCTGCATGAGTACAAAGTGTCTTCAAATCCCGAATAAATAGGTCCATATCTTCTAGGTAAGCGTGTTACACTCTAAACCGCATATCTGCTTAACATCAGGCAGTGTGTAGTCAAACGAAAACCTATGCGAAATGAATAAAAGAAAATGAAATAAAAAGTAAACTTAAATATCTCGAAAAAACGAGACTTTTTTTCGGAAAAGTTACAATATCACCTGTGATACCTGGGGTATCAAGAGAGTACAGGCGGAAATAGCTAATTAGTCAATAATATTAGTTTATTTGCGATGCGATGCTCTGTATATTGTCTTTATATTAGTTTTACTGACTTTCGATAGTTTCGATATTTTTTTAAATCAATAACATTAGTTTAATTTCTATCAAAATAGGTATTTAAAAACTATTGATACTATCGATATGCTATGAATGCTATTTATGTTACTACGTCAACTATCGATATTATATCAATAGTTACATATAGATACTCGAATACCGATATGCAACACCTAGATTTTTATATATTCTTTGCCTAGAGCGTCCCCCCGCTTCGCACTGCCCCCGCTGTGCCGCGCGGTCGAAAATGATATAGTTACTCGTACCTACATAAACCTAACAATACCCACCCAGTGTCGGGTAAACCTAAGCGTGCATGGGTAAACGCCAAATACAGATTATTTTTCATTGAATTTTCGGGCTTTACCCAAAAAACTTAGGTAGTCCCAAGTAAATCCGGCTAGATTATGCTGGAAGAAGAAGTAAACTTAAGTCTAGCCGGGTTTACTTGGGAAATATACTCGTAGATTGCAATGATTGGAGTCAGTAGTACTACTCGAATTTTCGGCGAAAAATCTTCTCTCTGCTTTGGTAGAGTCTAGCCCTTATGCTCCTATGTTTGAAACATCCAAAAGCATATTTATTATTAACAAAACCAAACATTCCCATCAGAAAGTTTAGAGTAGCCTTGATTGCCTTAACGGGGAGCTTGTTGCCTTTTGTATCGCAAGGATTACCTGATTGAGTTTGATTCCAACTTTTAACCAACTTCCATAAAAAGAGGAGGTTCCACGTTCGTCTTTATGTATGTTTTTAACCAACTTCCAAGCAGGATGAGGTTTTATGCTCGTCTGTATTATCATCCGAGTATGTTAATCGAGATTTTCGCCAATTGTGAACCGATAAAAAACAATAAAAACAATTGTTTGATAGATCATAATACATACTTCAGAGGTGGTTTCAAAATGGCTGAACTATTTGTGATAAATCAACAATAATGTACAAGGATGTCACATCGATTCGCGCAAACTATTCGAATCCTGTACGAAGTCGGTGGTGCTGTTTTTGGCGTAAAATATTTGTATTATGTGTTAATTATCGCCTTGCGATAAATACAGGGTTATGCAGAACTGGTGCGCTAAGCCAAAAGGAAGTGATTTAAACCATCATTATGAACAAATTTTAGTATGAGGCTAACCCAAAAATCGAAAAAAATAATCAGCTGTTATACATTTTGTCGATTCAGATTAGCAATTTTGTACAGCTGTTTTTTTGGTATTTCGTATAGTGAAGGCCTCTTCACTAAACGACCAAATTGAATATACTAATTAACTGACTCTGAAAATATATTAAAAACTGACTAAGTGTACTAATGTACTAATTAATTGATCTAAATTACAAATTAAATTAAAATTATAAATTGTTGACTCCGATGTATATTCTAATAACGTATTAAATAATTATAATATTGACATTAAATATCAATTATTACATAACACCAATTAATCAAATGAAATGTTTTATAAGGTTTGAAGGAATTAATGGCTATTTTTTTTTAGTTATTTATTTTATTCATTTCGTTTAGTACGTACACAGGTTCTAAAAAAAATAAAGGTTCTTTTACAATTTTTTTTTTTCATCTGAGGCGGTTTTTGATAGGAGTTATAAAAAGAAAATTTCTCCCCAAAAACACGAGAAATTTTCTACTTATCAACTGATTTTGACAATATGTAGCCAGATTGTTTCATTTTAGGATTTAGACTTTTTCTAATAACTAAATCGGTTAATAACAAGTCGATATTGACTTTTTCTTGACCGATTACTTTCGATCGAAAACCCTTTTTATAAATAGGTACAGGTATATTGAAGACCTAAACAGGTAATGCGAGGTCTACTGTTCGGAGAACTTCTAGTACTACAATACAATTGCCGAAAAATGTAAATTACGTTCATCGTTGAAATAAAAACTTATTCGAATGTAATTTGAATCTTTCAACTCTTTATGAATCCAAGTTGTTCCATCAAGAAGTTCGTATTTCAATTTTCAGTCTACAATTTAATAAAATATGAATTGTTATCAAGTTTTTAATACTGAGCGTATTTCTAGACCACTGGCGTATTCTGGAATATCACTGTACTTGACTATTTCATTACGCACTTGTGCATTATTGTAATGTAAAACGCACGCCGCCACCGACTGCTGTCACTCTGTGGTCTCGTTTCTCCTACTTCACGCGGCGAGTGTGAGAGACATTACGGCACTTGTGCGGTAATGTAATGTAAAACGCACGATGCTTTGACTGATGCACGACTTTCACTCCGAGTCAGAGTGCTCCATTCCAGTGCATGTCTTCTAAGAGTTTTATTAATTTCCTCGCAAATATGTTATAAAACGTCGTATGACATACGTGCGCTTTGAAAATTACAGCCTCTGCTTCCTTACAGCCCTATAGGACTAGCAATATTGCCTCGGCTGTAATTTTCAACTTACCGCACTTATATCATAATGTACTATTATTTGTTGGCAATACTTTAAGTTGCAGCTGCGTTTGTCGTTATGACCTACATTTACTATGAGACCAAACAAGAAATTCCAAAAAAAACAAATATTCCATACAATAATTTTGAAATAATGAAAGAGCATTTTTTTCGCGATTTATAGTACTAATGAGCCAACACCGAAATCGCGTGGAAAAAAAAATCTCTTTCATTATTTCACATTTTTTGCATGGAATAATTGATATTTTGCACTTTCGGGTTTGGTCTCTTCGTAAAAGTTGGTCTTAATGACGTGCACAACTAAATCCTTAAGTCGTTGTCCTCGTTTTAGTCTAAGGACGTCCACAGGTGTACATAGATCTCCCTTATAGATCTTCAATAAGACGGGCTCGAAGTGGCTTGCATCCAGCTCGATTTCCTGCTGTTTTCAGTACATCCTAGAGTATTACAGTACTGCACTAGCCTTTTTAACAGTCCACTGCTGAACGTAGGTAACGCACGCTGGCCCAGTGCTGCTTGGTGGACTCACATACGCCATCGAATTTCTTCTACGGATGTACGCAGTATGCTTCCCGATTTTTTTATTCACTGACAGGCCAATAATGGTGTAAAATTCCCCACAAAAGTTCCAAAAAACTCACTCACATCACGGTTTTATTTTAGTACATTTAGCCATGTTAGATACCTTCAGGCGGCTTAAGAACTCTGACACCGGGGCCAGCCACTCGGCCTACACGAACTTTAGCTAACGTTCCTAAACTTGCATGGAAAGCTAACCATTCGACTTTTTGACGATGGATTGTATGTGTATATTTTGTCAGAATTTGAGTATATATAAATCAGTTTTATATTTTTTTAGGATAAAAGGGTTATAAATAAAATGTTACATAGAAAAAAAAAAAATCTTTCCTGTTACTTATATTTATTTAATCACAATTTTAATGCGACCAAAGTATTTTTCGGATCAGTGAAGCGCTTAAGCTTTTGTGACTAAATTTAGAAAGTTTAGTTTAAAAAAAAATTATAATTCATTAGCAATCCTTACATAGTCCTTACATAGTATAAAATAAAGTCGCTATTTTCGTTTGTTTGTTTGTTTGTTTGTTTGTCTGTATGCTTAAATCTTTAAAACTCCGCAACGGATTTTGATGCGGATTTTTTTAATGGATAGAGTGATTCAAGAGGAAGGTTTATATGTATAAAAATTCCCGAAATTACCACGGGAACGGGCACAACGCGGGTAAAACCGCGGGGCGCTGCTAGTATAAAATAAAGACTATTTTTGTCTGTTTGTCTGTATGCTCAAATCTTTAAAACTACGCAACGGATTTTGATGCCGTTTTTTTTTTAATGGATAGAGTGATTCAAGAGGCAGGTTTATATGTATAATACACCTGTGCAAAGCCGGGGCGGGTCGTCTAGTACTCTATAAATTTAGTAAGTTTATAGAGTATTGCTAATGAATTCGCCGTCACCCTGTATGATCGTCTTCTAGAGGTACACCATCAATCATGGTTTAGGCCGAATCAAGCTTCTTGGCAGCTGTGATGTTAGCTACAAGCTGCGGCAACCCAATTCTGACCGAAGCTCATTTAACAGCTGTGTGAAGATTGGGTTATCCGCAGTTTGTAGCTAACAGGCGTCAAGAAGTTTGACTCAGCCTATACTGGTAGAGTCTACCAAAATAGCGACTTGACAAAGTTTGTTCTGAAAACTTTGTTCAATGTCTAACAGGCATTTCTCTGAAGAGGCGGTTTGCGATTGGTCCGATCCGGGCCTGAATTATTTCGGTAAGGAAACAAAAGCAACTTCGTTTGTTGACTTTTATTTCAGAGTTTATAATTTCTTCAAAACAGTAGAAATGAGGGAAATTACTTTTTCTACACGCGCTTTTTGCAATGAACTCGAGTAAATTTATCACATCTTAAAGTTAAATTGTATGTCATATTTACGGTCGATAATTTTAGGTGATACCGTCATATGCGTCACAACCCCAACGCTTAAGCCAATCGTGCCTCTCTATCGCTTGTTTCGCGCTCTCGCTTGCACGCTCGGTTCAAACAGAACGTGACAATGATTCATTCTTTTTCGTGCGTGCAAACGGCGTACATCGATTTATAAGACACGTGAAAAGGTTCTCTTAAAAGTACCGCTTTTTAAGGATTTCTATCTTCCATCTATTAGCGGTAGGACGTCCATTACTGGACATAGGCCTCCCTTCAAATAATACCGTTTGAAACAGCTGATATTCAGCGTTTTCTTGCAGCCTTTATTACATCTATCTCGCAATATGTACAATACACACCTACTTCTATCTTACAACAAAGTATTTTATTTGTATAAATAGCTAATATGCAACAGAAGTTTTTACTACGTAGCTGATGTAACCTAAGGTCATGGTAATATGCAGAGTATTGCAGAGATATGCAATTGTAATCCATAAACCCATTGCAGAAATACATAAATAATAAATAGTTATGCTAAGCAAATAATATCGAATTTTACAATCTCAGCTCTACCATAGACTAACCTAGATAAGTAGACCAGCAATTCCACAGATATCTATAAATAAATTTATAATGCTGCTATCACTTGAGGTAATTCTCAGCCAGAAAAATGTATGGAAAATCTTCCAAGCTGCTGTCAAAACTGTCAAATAAGTATTGAGATTTGACGTTCCTTGTCTAAAAATCCGACAACAGCCACCGAATCGAGAATTAGCGCCACAGAGATACCAGTTGGCATGAGTTGGAAAGAGACATGAAAAATATCTCGATGCAGTGGCTAGTTGTCGTGTTTTGTCTCCATAGTGTCAAATTCTTGCCTAATTCCAAAACATATATTTGACAGTTGACAACTGGTGATAGTGATTGTCCATACATTTTTGCGGTTGAGAATTGCCTCAAGCGACAACAGCGCTATATCTCTAGTTGTAATAGCTCTGTGGTTAGCGCGATCGATTCGAACCAAAAATCAAGATGGCGTAGTGCGATTGTCGGTGACAGATAACGTAATAGAGCCGCCCCGGCCCGGATCCGGATCGGCAGAACTTGATAAGCTATTCCTTCAACTTCATGAGCTCCGATTGTTTTACTTATTGAAATGGCTAATGGGGATTTCTGGTTAAGATGGGAACTTATTGAGTTTCAAATATAAACTTCTAATAAACTCTGAGACAGTTTCAAACAAGTTAGAGCTGTTTCGAGTCTTTTTAAGGTGTCTCTTGATGTTGATATAATTGAGCAATGTGAACTTTCGTATTAATTTTATTGTACTTTTGTAATGCCTAATTTAACAGTACCTATTTATTGTATTGATAAATTTATTTAAAGAAAAAAACAATGAGTTGCACTCCGGGAGTGCCGGCAGAAGTGAAAACGTTTGTGTGTTTAAGTGTTTTGACTAAAGCAAATACAATATTACTACTTACAAAATTACGTACTTCTAAGTAGAAGAAGAAATTTCGTACTACGTGTTTCAAAGTTCTGTACCTACAACATGTATTAATAATTTTAAAAAATACCATATTATGCTTCTATTATGAGAAGACTAGCTGTTACCTACGGCTTTTTATGCGTGATTTTTTTGTGTTTTGCACCAGCCTCTTGGAATATTTTTATTTTTATTAGGATAAAAAATAGCCTGTGAAACTTTTTTGATTTTGAAATTGGGATATTTATCTTGTGTCTTGTAAATTGCTCCTCTCATTGCTCCACATTGAAAGCTCCACACAAACATTCGATGGTCTAGGCCACTTTGCTAAGTCACTACATAGACTTAAAACAAAGTCACTTCCCGCTGTTTGTTCCCATGTATGCTTATATCTTTAAAACTACGCAACGGATTTAATGTGGTTTTTTTAATAGATTGAGTGATTCAAGAGGAAGGTTTACATATTATTATTTAATACACCTCTGCAAAGCCGGAGCGGGTCGAGAGATGGATTTATTGATAACTAATCAATAAATCCATCTCTCATTTCTTATCAATCAAAGCGCGCTTAAATTATCTCATTATTTTTCCATTCGACTTGATTTTCACTAACAGCTATCTCTCGAGTATCTAATAAACATGTTTTTTCAATATCGCACACATACTCGTATACATTATTTATTATGTAGAAGATTGTACGACACCATAGAGCTCAAGAGATAATCTTTTCGGCGTGCGAGACACTGTTAAAATATTATTTGATGTGTGACAATAGAACATTTAATTACTGGTAGAAAACAAAACACAGGAGAAATTAAAAACTAAAACTAAACAATTAACTGCTCTAAGCTTTATTTTCAACAAGGACTTGGCATTTTTTGGCTTACATTTAATAGAGCTGATTTTCATCAAAGTTAGGGCCCCGCATCATTTTTATGGTTTTTTTACAGACTCCGAAATGTGAACCCATTTTAAAAAACTTTTTATTTTAACAGAGATAAGGTACTCCCGAGGTAGTCCCATTTAAATTTGATCGAAATCAGCTGAGCCGTTTTTGATAAATCAACAATAATGTACATGGATGTCACATCAATTTGTGGCAGTCGATGGTGACATTTTTCTGCGAAAAATAATAAAATTAAAAAAAAAATGCAAGTGGAGTCCCTCCGCGCAAAAGAAGTCAAACTTCGACGCAACAGTGCTTTCATACCCCCTCCATGGTAGGTTTTGCGCCAGATCGAAACGATATGTCCCATCCGCAAGATCTGTGTACGACACACATGCGACTAATTACGTTTGTACTTAGGCAAAATTAATTAAATCGCGTAGAGCCGCAGCTCTAGTGCCTTCGACTAAGAACGTTTCACACGAAGATACGTATTCATTTAACTATAGATATACAGGGTGGGGAGAGCTGACGCCGACATTAAATGATATCAGTTATTTGGCCTCCCGTTTTAAAGCCTTGAACATACTTTGAATATAATAAATAAAGTTTTTTTTTCACACCACCTGCTCGAAAATGACTCATTATATGTCTTAGAATCTCAACGTAAAACGAGTCATTATTATCGTAACATAATCTTAAGGGCTATGGCAAGTCTATAATGTTGTATGAAACTCCCTAGGGGTTAAAGTTATTTAAATTTGGAACGTCTAATTCGTATGAATATCTCTCAACTGAGAACATTTAAGGACATCGTAAAGAGGTTCCATTTTGCAAAATCAAATATAACCTCTTTACATTGTACGGCAACTGGCACTGAAAGAAGGTTCTACTCGACTTCACAGAATAAAACCTTTTTGGTGCCCGTATCAGTTCGATTTTAAAACAAAAAAAACCTCTTTGATATGCCCGTGCCCATGATAATTGAGCTGGCCACGGTCTTATTTTATTCATGTAGTATTTCCATTCTCTTTTTTATTATAAATTGTGTGCGATTCTATGAAAATTCGTAGGTACATTCTAATTTGTTTTAATTTATTGTGAAAAATACCGATTTGCCTAATGAGTACCTACACTTATAGTTAATATATGACGTAAGTATTGCTCATATTCTTGGGGTTATATTTTCTCGCAGGATGTCTGAAAAGTAGAGTATAGACCTCTAGAACCAAGTTTGTCTTCGTCTTAGACGACTTGAACTCGCTTCACTCAGACTCTAAATAATTATCTCGCTTCGCTAGGGAATTAACTTAAAACACCCTCGCTGCGCTCGGGAGTTAACTATAGAATCCTTCGCTACGCTCAGGGTCCAATTGTCGCCCGAGACATAAGACAGCACTTGGTTATCTTGGTACATAATCTACTATACAGAGTTTTCTAAATATGTCTGTATAATTATGTATCTGTTGGATTATTGAATGCTATGCGAGATTAGCCCGCGTGCTAGTACGAGTACATTAGTCTTGAAAAAGATCGCACAATGTGGTGGAAAAGGTCGAAACTATAGTAAAAATTCTATCTAAAGTAAAGTGTGAGTAACGCCTGTGTTATATTTTAATAAACTGATGATCGGAAGAGCTAATGTGGTCTTTGTTTCCAGGATGCGCTGCGCGGGCGCCGCTGCGCGTCGCTGCGGTCCGCTGCGAACGCCGCTCGGCCCAGCGACGACTCGGGCAGGAGCACCCCCTCCGCCGCCCCGCGCACCTCACCCTCCCCCGCGGACACCCCAGCGCCTAAGAAGTCCAACTGGGAGGTCATAGAACACTTTTCGTCGAGCCGGAGCCGGACTAGAAGTCCTACTGCCGTAAGTACAATACAGAGGGCTAAGTTGGAGTTTCTTGCTCGAACTCGATCGTGGTAACGTTTCGCGCATCCTCTAAAAAAGGGTCATATTCCAAAAAAACTAGTTTTGAGAAAAACGCGTTTTAATATTTTTTTAAAACTATTTGTGTTGTTACTAACGTATTGTTGTTGATTTACAACTTTTTGAAACGGAATCTGATGAAGAATTTACTAAGCTTGATTCCAAAGCGTTAAAAAAACGCACTCATAAAAGTAAATATGTATTTATTAGGAAAAAAAAGGAAAAAAATCCCATAATGTGACTGTTTTTCACATTACTTATCAAAACATTTGTAATAAAAAACGACTTACACGAGTTAAACAATAAAGTGAGATTAATGGTTACAAAATCACTAAATAATCAACAAAATCTGAGTATTTTTTAGAGGAACTCTTAAAATCACAAAAGCAATGAAAAAATTACATTACAATATTTTCAGTGCAACACTTAAATAATAATTATAGCTTAATTAGTTTTCCTAAAGTTGGGAATAAAAAACAGAATAGAAATTTGGAATGTGATTATTCTCTTATAAACTTAAGAGATGTTTCTTTTTATTCTCTTTTATTTTAGGGCGACATTTATATAATGTGGCCCTTTTTTGGATTGGCATGTGAATATTTTTTAAGTTATTTTTATAAAATGCAGTCGTAAAATGTAATACGACGGTTTTTCACTCGTGAATAGACCATAATGACAAAAGGACTTACCCAAAATACAGTAATAACACAGCTTATGACAATTTTTACGAGCACTAGCATACGTTCACTCGTCACATGCAGTGATGTGTCTCTGTGAAAAACTGCCACTTGCGCCATCTTTTGACCATTATTTACACTAATGATATGGCTGTTTTATTGATCGATAGAGAAAAAAAAACCGCATCAAACTGCATTTTTAGTTCAAAAGGTTTTTTTGTGTTATGACAGTTTTTCAGAGGATGTGCGGTTTGATGTGTATGTTCTATGGAAATGGCACAGCGCCATCTTGTGTCACGTACAGAAAACTGACTAGCTAAGTGTGATTATTTTTTACGGTAATGTAACGAGCGCCAAAACGATCCAACACAAGCGCGGCAACGTCAGTGATTGGCTAACTCAAGCGTGTGTGTCAATGTGCTCGCGTGTGTGCTCGGCGCGCTCGGTTAACGCGACGTAAAAGTTATTCGATTTGATTTGCAAAACTCCAACTTAGCCCTCAGTAGGGTTTCGTAAACTATCGGTCGAGTGAATATTGAGTGGGCCACTACATTAAAACGAAATACAGAAATAGATAAGACAAATCAAACTCACTGTGAGTTTAAGTTGATGTCAAAACTGTAATGGCAAAACATAACTAACAATCTCGCCCTTACCATTCATTTTTTTTATTTGTTAGTTTTAGAGTCTTTTATATAGGTAACGGTTTAATTTCTTAGAAGTGGGAACTTGTTTTAGATGGATCGTAGCCCAGACAACTTTGGGATCCACTGCAATACGGGATAGTTGTTAACTTACCCATGTTCTCTAAATTGTCTAATGCCAATGTACTTTTGTACTTTTTCTATGGAACAGATGATTTTTTTTCGTGTATTCAGGGTTGGTCCTTTGCTAAAAGTTGTTTTATTATTAATCGAATGTCTAGTCTTTAAACGGGTAACTGGAGGTCGCTAAAAGTTATAAATGAAATGTCTCTTGCCGAAGTTGGCGTAACTTTGTTGATATGTTCTAGCTCCCAGTTATATTACCGCAAAGCCTTAGACTAAACAGGGTTATTTCTAATCAATTAGCATTATTATGTGCTTATTCTGTGCATCAAAACTAACAAGTTGTTAGTTTTGTTCTGCGACTTTATCAAAACTTAAAAAATGTTTTGTTGTTCCATAGAAAAAATTTGTTCACCATGTTTTGACAAAAGTCGCATAAGAAAAGTTGTTAGTTTTAATGTACAGAATAAGCCCCTAAATGGATGCTATTCGATTAAAAATAACCCTGTATACTACATTCGACTACACTAGAAGATTGTGTTTGATTTGGCTCATGTTTAAAGAGCCCTATAATTTTGGAGGGTATGCCGTTTTTCCGCGACTAAAATAATAGTTTTTATTTACAAATAGATTAATACCTTTTAGTTACCAATTTCAAGATTTATTAACCAAAATAAAACTTGAAATATAACCAAGTTGCTGTGCAACGTCTTTGATAAAGTAATCACAGTAGTAAAAAAAATACCTGTGAAAATGATCACCTATTTGTTCATGTAATCTTTCCACACCTCATAAAATATTACATTATATCTAGTACAACTCGTTTCGGGAAATAATTAAAACAACATCACAAGCAGAACAGCCAAAACAATGTCATTACAAAATTTAACCATTTAAACGGGAAAATTAATTTTCGTTTTACATTCTTTTAGCCTGAAGTTTACAGAAAGTGGTTTTAAAATCCAATATTGTATAATGGCTCCATTTTCACAGTTTTAGTTTGGTAATGGAAGATCAATGCCACTACACCGCGTTTATTGGTAGTGAAAATTCATAGACATCTGTAGAGAGGTATTAGCCACTGACAGCCCACTTTGTCGTGGCTGTTTGCAGGAGAACGAAACTGTAGAACATGTTCTGTGGAATTGCAAGGCCACAGAAGACATTAGAATAGCTAACGAATTGCATGATGCTTCTGCACTGTCATCTAAATCGCCATCATCTCATTCACCATCTAAGCTACTGGAGCAGTTATGCCAGCGGCCCAGAGCCACGCTCCGTTACTTTAAGGAGCTGGGCTGGCTCGGGTAGACGCTGGAGGGGGAAATGCACAAAACACCCCATGCGGGACGTCAGTGCAGGACTTATCGCCCCTACTTCAAATTAGAATTAGAATTAGAGAGGTATTATTACTCGGCGCGCAAATGGCTTTAATGTAGCAAATACTCTACATTGCAAAATGCATGCTAACAAAATTTTTGTGATCGGTACGGCCAGAGAATCTTCGTTGTTTCGTCGTTCGTCGTCGATTCAGCAATTGGATGTCCAGTTCTGGACATAGGCTTCCCCTATAAATCTTCAATAAGAACGGTTAGAAGCGGCTTGCAATCAGCGCGAACCTGCGGTCTTGATGAGGTCATCCGTCTACCTTGTGGGTGGACGTCCTACGCTGCGCTTGCCGCTACATGGTCTCCACTTGAGAACTTTTCGACCTCGTCAATCATCAGTTCTCTGTGCTATGTTCCCTGCCCACTGCCATTTCAACTTGCCAATCCGCTAGGCTATGTCGGTAACTTTGGTTCCTCTACGAATGTCTTCATTTCTGATTCGATCTCGCAGAGAGACTCTGAGAATAGCCCTCTCCATAGCTCGTTGTGCTACTTGGAGCTCATCAATAAGGCCCATAGTGAGAGACCACGTTTCTGTGCCATGAGTCATCACTGAGATCACACACTGATCGAAAACTTTCGACTTGGGGCACTTAAGTATGTCGCATGAAAAGATATTACACAATTTTCCGAACGCTGCCCAGCCGAGTTGGATCCGACGATTGAACTTTTTCTTGAAATTGGACTTACTTTACCTAGCTGGACTTTGTGTCATACTCGAAGGTAGACATACGAGTCAACGACTTCAGGAACCGAGCTCTCAACATAATTATATTGGGGTAGGTACAACATGGGCATTACACATAATCTTCGTCTTGTCCATGTTCATTTTAAGACCCACCGGTTGAGAAACTCGATTGAGGCCTTCGAGCATCGTGCTGAGCTCGTCCATCGACATCGCCATGACCACAATATCGTCGGCAAAACTAAGGTGAGTGTATTCGCCATTGGTATTGATGCAGAATCCTTTCCATTCCAAGAGCTTGAAGGCGTTCTCTAAAGTGGCAGTAAACCGTTTCAGAGACATTACATCTCCCTGTCGTCTCTTTTTAAAGGGATCGCCCTAGAGCTATCTTCCCGTACTCGGACCGACAGTCCGACATATTGGCGTTATTTTACAAACACTTCAATTTTTCGACGTGCCAATAGTTAATACGGCATCGTTGCAGAGACACAAGCCCATGTCTGTCCACAAACGCTAAGCAAAGAGGCAGGATATACTCTTCGGTCTTCTGTATAATCTTCCGAAGCGTATGTATGTGGTCCATGGTGCTATAGCCTCTTCGGAAAACGGCTTGTTTAGGAGGCTGGGAGTCATCAAGCCTGCGCTCGAGACGATTCGTAATGATCCTTGAAAACAGCTTATATAAACAATAAACATGGTTTAGAGGCGAGATGGGCCTGTAGTTCTTCAATAGTTCTTGTCACCTTTCTTGAAGAACAACACCACTACGCTTATATTCTATAGAATATTTTTAAAACCATAATGCCAGATAAGGTAGAAAAAAGAGGAAATGGAAGACCATGGAGGGCAGTTTTAGATCAAATTAAGGAGTAGGTAGAAGTAATTTGTACTGAGATATGAAGACACTGGCCGAGGACCTTGAGACGTGGAAATTGCTCCACCGACAAGAGCCGAGCTCGTAAATTAATTATGAATGAATGAACGGCCAGGGAATAATTCAAAGCTTATCAAAGTCAGAGTGAATTAGTATTTACTAAGACTGCGTACTTTCTATAACTAAAATTAGCTAGATGTGACGTCACGCGGTACCTCAAATGGCTATATCTTCATCCTTTTGTTTATTTTAAAAATACCTGTTGAATTTTTTTTACTAAAAATTATAATAAACTTAGAAATTAAGAAATGAAATTAATGTGTGTATAATTATAATAACAAACTTTATTATCAGACAACAGATAAACATAAAGCAACTTCCTATTTAACTTAACTTCTACAAACATGAGAATCTATCTATAGGCATCAATTTCCTAGCATCAATAATGTCGTGCTATTGTTTTTACAGATACTAATTATTTTTTGCAAAAAATAGCATGACCAACTTTACCCGTGTACAGAATTCGAGATCGATGGATAGATGTAGAATTTTTCGCATGATTGTTGATATATCAAAAATGGCTCAGCCGATTTCAATAAAATTTTAAAGGGACTAATTTCAAAGTATTTATATTGAAATCGGGCTGCTACGAAAAAAGTTATGCGGTTTTATACGGTTATACATAAAAAAATATACGCGTCGAATTGAGTACCTCCTCATGTTCGGTTCGTAGGTCAAAAAATAGAACAAATTAAAACAAAACGAAACAAACTTACACTTACAACTAATATCTCTTAAATCTACTTTATCAAGACTGTGCGACATAATCAATACCATCACAGCATCACACTAATATGTATCAATAGCAAAAGTTGTGGCGGGTGGTACATAATAATTGTCGAAAACAACTGCAGGGCAATTCTGTTTACCGATCTCGTTGCTTAGGTGACGCGTTCTTGAGCTTCTCTCGTTTTTTTGACAGCTTTGAGCTATCAAAACTGTCAGAAAAGCGAGAGGGGTTCGGGAGCGTATCACTTCGGTGACGAGATCGGTTGACGGAATTGTCCCGCAGGAGTTTACAAAATTATCTCACTTGTTGATATTTATTGATCTATCAGACAGTTTTTAGGGTTCCGTACCCAAAGTGTAAAAACGGGACCCTATTACTAAGACTCCGCTGTCCGTCTGTCTGTCTGTCACCAGGCTGTATCTCATGAACCGTTATAGCTAGAAACTTTCACAGATGATGCATTTCTGTTGCCGCTATGGCAACAAATACTAAAATGCAATAAAAATAATATTTGATGGGGCTACCATACAACAAACCTGAACTTTTAGCCGTTTTTCGCTCGATATTAATAATGGTAACAGGTAGATGCTTGAAATATTCACAGAATATTAAGCTGCATGTCTACTTTAATAACAAATAATTAAATTATAAAATAAAACGATTTTGTTGACACCTGTATTACAAATCACTATTAAATATAACTTATGTTGAAAGCTACTAGTCGTAATTATACAATATCCAGAATCAAACATAGATTACACAAATAGCTTATGGGTCTGGTTGGTGCCTGTACTAGTAATTTAACTGTGCTACTGGCTACCAGCGCCCTCCGTATACAGGACTAACTACTAATTATAATGCGTAGCAATCTTCATCGCAAATTCAACAAATTTTAAACGAAATAATTGAAAAATTTGTTTAGAATTTAGTGACAATTACAATATTACAATAAAATAAAAATTTAAGGGGGGCCCCATACAGTACGGAACCCTTCGTGCGCGAGACCAACTCAAACTTTGCCGATTTTCATTATTCTGCTTCTTCATTGGGACATGCATGTCTCATCTACATAGCTCTGTGTGGGGGATCAATGCCACTACATTGCGTTTATTGCTGCGGAAAATGGCACTAGCCGCTCGAGCGCGGTTTGAAAATGTTACGAATAAAGGTCTAAAATAAAAGTTCGACCGCTGCTGTTGACCACGGTTTTAATAGTGCACATAGCGAAAAAGCTATTGGTTTTTATTTAATTTTATTGTTATAAAAAACAAACTTCTCAATTAACTTTGAAAAAAGTTAAAGCCGTTTATCTCTCAAAAACAGAGACGTACTACTAAGGAATTTGGCAAGAAACATTTACGTAGAGTAAAATAAAACGAAAACTGTGCATTTATAATTAAATCACAAAAAATTGGGCTTAATTACCAAAAAAATATAGGTACAAAATTCAAAGTGATTAAATCGTATCATGTGGGTATCATTATGTAGGAGCTTTATTAGCACACGCTGAAACCGGTTTTTAGTTATTTCTATAATAGGCATTATAATTATTAATATATATTATTTTTCAGTTTAGGTATTCGATAGAGAGAACACTTTTTACGTTGCTATTAAATTTACGATGGCGCCTACATTATTGTCTACCTACTTTTCGATGTATAACAAGAAAAGCGAAAAAAAAAATTTTTTTTCACCCTACTGCGCGGCGCAAAGGAGAGGTAATGTGTTTATCAGCCTATGTATGGATGTTCCTTTGAAGCACTATACAGACCAAACGCCTGGGCCGATTTCTATGATTCACACGTCAATTGATTCCTCTTGGTCCGGCAAGTGTCACTAAAGACATGACGTAGATCAAAATTCAATATTGCGACTACTGCACGCCATATTGTGAAAATGCTAAAACTGAAAACTAACAAACTATGTCAAATGGGGTATCGTTGAATAGGTATTTAAAAATCATTTGTAGCTTTCTCTTAACGTTTTTCATATTGACTGACCGTTTAGGATCTATATCAATTTAAAGTTTCGTAACAATCATTCTCACATATAGGTTTTTATATTTCTTATGACTGTGCGTGTGAATGTGGATGAACATATAATAAAGCATCTAGTAGGTATATTAGACCACCAATAGTAGTTTATGCAACTGTCATATAATGAAGGGTATTAAAACACGAGTGTGAGTTTATGAAACGAGCGCAGCGAGTTTCATAATAGTAACGAGTGTTTGCAGCTGCGCGCGCAGGGCCAATCAGGAGCGAGCGCGCGATGTTATAATGAGATTTTACGATATCGATGTGGATATTATAACGTCATGTGAAATTGCTTAAATGTTGTCTGCGCTATAACAGTAGTCATTATAAGTCAAGTATTGGAAACATAAGTAGAATGTTACAACATTAGTGTAGATATAAGTATACTATGTCTCACACGGTCGCCGACCTCTAACTTCAAACGACAGTCGGGATCCATTGAAATATTAAATTGGCTGTCAAATAATGGATCCCGACTGTTTAGTTGTTATGTTCCATTGTCCGAGTGCTTGTTTTTTTCTTTTCAGTTTTTTTTGTAGTTCTATTCACTTTTTGCGCAGTCGAGATTTTAAATTTTTAATTTTATTGCTGATTATACTATAGAGATTTCAACAACTTACTTCCCAATTTTGTGCAATTTCCAGAATTTATACGAAACCCTCGGTGTAAGAGCCTGACTCGTACATGTCCAGTTTTATTTTTCTAAGAAATGAAATAAATGCCATTAATTCAGTATGTAAAATTGAATATACTGTTATTGTTTTAGTTTGTATTGTCGAAGTAAATAACAATTTTATTCACCGGCTTAACCTTTGAACGAACAAAAGAACTGAAAACAGTCCGTACCCCATATTACTATGCAAGAGGCCTAAACAAATAGTAAAATTATTACTTCTTGCCGACTACCTTCGGCTTTATCTTCATGGGGTAAGGATTAAATTGGCCCCGATAACAAACATTGATTGAAAATTACTGTGTTATTCTTTCATTTCTTCTGAAAGGGCTTTTTGGCCTAGGGCGGGTTGTGTTTGGGCTACGAACGAGACACGTGGCTCATTTGGCTTTGTTCTGCTCTTTTTTTACTCCATATTTTTTATATTTAATTATGTATTCGAGTAATTATGTTAACTTAATAATACATGATCGTCCACCTACAATCATGGACGGATAATTTCATAAAGACCGCAGGATCGCGCTGGATGTGGTTTATTGAAGATCAACAGGCCTATGTCCAGCAGTGGACTTCCAATGGCTGATACAACGACGTAGCTTAAGTGTTATAGATAATAGATATAAAATGAGATTATTTGCTACTATCATTATCATGAGCTTCGGATTTCTGAACTTAAGCATCTAGCAATCTAGCTAGTGTCTCAGAAATTCAAAGTCAAAGTCAAATCATTTATTGCAACAAATGAAATTTACATGCGGTTCTTAATTAACATGTTTTGTATAGTTAAACATATGACCCTGATAAGGTTATGGCAATTTTATTATTTGTATGATTCGTATTGGAACGATTTATAGACGTTCTCTATTATTATTTACGTATTATTTACGTTTTCTAGATTATCGTTAAAAAAATCGTCTAATGTGTAATAACATTTGGATAATAGAATAATTTTTAGTTGTTTTATAAAACAGTTTTCAGAAGCTTAAGTGATAAAGTCAGAAAAGTCAGAAAAAGTGTATGGATGATGTATTATATGTTATAGGATAGCATTATAGTCATTAGGACCCACTTTCTTATGAAACCGACTCCGAAAATATTACAGAAATTCAGCTGCTCCATAGACAAAAATCGCTTATCTCGACTGAAAAACGTCGATGTACAATCGATGTTTCATTTATGTAGGTTAGTCCTACAGTTAACATTATTAATACTGCAAAGTATTAATAATGTTAACTGTAGGACTCGCTATTTGGTTAAATTTTATTGCCAGTTTATTTTATTTTCAGTTCAAAATTACCTAAAAATTTCAATTTTCTATAAAATCAAGCACAAAATATGAGTTGAAATAATAATGTTAACATTGAAAAGAGATATCATGCAATAAAACCTTCTGTTTCCATTTATCGTTCTATGAATTGGTAAAATTGAAAAATAATGAAAAATTGCGTTTGAAATAGCTTTTTTCGGCCCAGACAAACAATGAGTCAGGTAGATAGCCAGACTCCAGACATGTTTAGAAATGGTGATGCTACTTTTAAAATGCTTTCAAAATGCCTGTTGTTATTTTTCTGCGGAACCTTGGGATATATTGAGATAGTGCGTTAGTGGAACACGTCTTAATATTACTAATGTAAGTAAGATAGATAGAAAACCATAACTGTAGGTAGACATTTATATTGTGTTTTTATCTTAATTACTATTTCGGATTTCATTTGGAATTAATGTACCTATTAGACCGGCAGCCCTCTCCTATGATCTTAAAGTGATTAGTAACAGGCTGCTGAATCTTTGTGAGCAGGTTAAGTTAGACGAGAGGCCCAGATTAGTCTTATTAAAAATATCTCGATCAAGGTAGCTAAAGTACTGCGCAGGTATAAACATCTTCTAAGCGTAGGACTGGAAAAAAATACCACTAAATTTGTAGGACTATGTAGCCATTTGATTTTACAAACATTCACTAAGCTCCACACAAAAAATCAGCTTGTTATTAACAATTTTGATGATTCAAAATTACTTGTGAATCCTCGTTATTTGGAAACGTTCGGAGTGGAGGGGAGGACTCTCAAGCCATAGCATCCATTTTGTAGGACAATTGTTTTTCCGGGTTTATCGTCCAGTTACCTCGATATTAAAATAAAAATAAATATTGTAAATGTACAAATGTAACAATATCGACATCCCACTAAATCGACATATTTAATACCTGCGCAGTACTTTACCTACCTCGATCGAGATTTTTTTAAATATTAATTTGGGCATCTCGTCGATCTTAACCTGTCCGCGAAGATACAGCCTGTTATTTATCACTTAAAGATCACAGGAGAGGGTTGCTGGACTATATAATACACCCCAAGCGGGATGTCAGTGCAGGTTACATCACTGAATTAGAATAGAATTAGAATTAACCATTCGGAAAAAAACGTCACTTTTTATACAGATAGTCTAGACTCATCGCCTTGGAATTTTTACTGTTTTAAATGTCTAGACTAGATGATGGAAACATGTCAGTTGCGATCATATTATTTTGATGAACTTGTAAACTATATTTAGTTATAATATTACTTCGACTTTCACATGGGCATGTGATTTAACTTATCAGCTCTACCCTCTGCAACTATGTAAATTACTGGTTCACAAATTTTCCGACACAGAAATGGTTTTGTTCCGAACTGTAATTCCGGTTGCGTGCGTTTCCATATTTATTTACATACATATTTATTTTCAGTTTTATATTTTTGTTTCGTGATATATTCGTAATATCACGCTCTGAAGTATCTATCAAGTTATGTTTTGTAGTTTATTTTAAAGGATTTATTGAACGCCAGGAGCTGCAATTATTTCTGGGCACGCTGCCAACTGGCAGTGGGCTTGAGCATTTGGATTATCTTTAGACCTTCAAATTCTGCGGATGATCCAAGGCTTTTTATGTAGTAGTAATGTAGTTTTGTTGTAGTTAATAAAGGCACATTTGCCCGATAAAAAAAAATTGCAACTAAAGGAAAAACTACATTGAAACGTAAAATTATTTGGATATTATTGCTATAAAAAAAAGTGTAACAGTAGGCTTGACTTTGAGGTAATTTAAATGATTAATCTTTAGACCTTCAGCAGTGTCGGTTAATCCAATTACTTTAAAATATTCTTGTAAAATAGGTACTTGTAACTCATGTACAAGTAAAATATGTAGTTTATTTTATTTTATGTAGTAAACTAGCGACCCGTCCCGGCTTCGCGCATGTTTATTATACATATTGACTTTCCTCTTGAATCACTCTATCTATTAAAAAAACCGCATCAAAATCCGTTGTGTAGTTTTATAGATATAAGCATACATGGGGACAGCGGAAGCAACTTTGTTTTAAACTGTTATAGTAAATAAAAGTAAATAAATAAATGATAGGTATAAATATGTACTTGCTCTGTTTAAACAAGTATAGTAATTTAATCCTCGGACATTTTTTGAAAATTGTCTAAAATTTTTGATGCTAATAAAATCCGAGCTCGAGCGCAATCTCGCCTGATGGTAAGACGTAAGCGACGATGAGGTCGAATATAAAATAGGCAGACTTAGATGATACTTATTCACTCGAACCCTGAAAAAGAAAGGTTGACTTTTACCTGAACACGAATAAATGTATCTTAGTATACGAATTTTCGTTTCCCCGTTTTATTAATTAAGCTTGGTTATAGTTACCATTATTATTACTTTCGCAGCAAATGTACAAAAGATGTCTTTAAGAAATCCGTGTGCAATATTTAAAATATATTGTCCTCTTTATTTGGGCAATCAGAACTTCTATATCTATAGATGAGCCAGATCATTGCTGCGCTTCCTCTCTCTCATCCATGTAATTGAATCTTCAAAGTTTCTGACGTCAATCTTGGAATTTAATAAAATAAAAAACACTTCAGGTGAATTACCTACTGTCAATTACAGACACAGGATACTTTACACGAGATGATATTCTGATTTGATTAGATCTTTGATCTCTCTTATACTTATAATTTCTATTGAATTTTTTTTAGCGTAATTCATATTGTCCAAGAAATGTGTATTTTATGTAAAAAATGTTAACTAAGTGAGAGATAGTCTCAGTTTTCACTCGATAATTTTGCTTTCGTCGGTGCTGATGTTGATTCTCTTCCACAGGTTTACTGGTTTTTCAACAAATTTTGAAAAAACTTGGTATACTGGTTTTATAATTGTACTTTTTTTACCGATTTTTATTTGCAGTATTTCCCTCATCAAAGGAGACAGCGCTATTTCTAGACCGACTTTGGTTACATTTTCAAGATTGTTTTTTTTATTCCGTATAGGTTTGCGTTTGACTACAAACATATTGCCTGACTTTTAGCAGATATGCGGTCCAGAGTGTAGCACGCTTACCTAGAAGATACCTATTTACTCGGGATTTAATAAAATAAAAAACACTTCAGGTGATTAGTATCTAAATCCTGATAAGATTTAAGACTACAACGAAGTCGTTCACAAGCGATTTGTTCTTCAGGGTCTTCTGTTCTGAGAACTACTAGTTTACATCTTTCATAAATATTCCTATTCATAATAGGAGCAGATTTTCCAATTCTTAGACTGCGTAGGCTGAAGCCTAAAGAGGCAGATTTTAGAGGGGGCGAGTTTTTTTGCCCCATATTAGCTCAGTAATGTAGGCAAAAACTATCACTTATAAAATTTCAATTCAATCACAGTAGGTGTTATAAAAATTGTCTATGTAAGTACTGACATATAGATGCCCCAATTTTTACAATCACAGTAAATTATTCGTAACATCATTCTTCGTCATTATATAATTATAATAATTTTTATTATCATAATTATTTACAGAGTTGTTTCTCTACCTTATATCGCAGACATATTCTACGAAATCATTATATAACCAACAATGACCAACCACTTTGAGGTTTCATACATTTTATTGATTCTGAATTTCCATTTTGTGCTGGTGGTTCCATGACAAAAGTTTTCATTATGATGAGCATATTTCAATTTCTGTGCATATTGCTTAGCAACACCTTTTATAGGGCAGATGTCCAGCAGTGGAAGTCCTACGGTGACATAAGCCTTGTACACGCGCTTAGGGGCCATTGAAAAAAGTGTTAGGTACTTGTAAAATATACCAACGCTCTATTTTTGTTTCAAAATAACACATTATGGTTAGATTCTTTAAATAATACTTTAAATTTAATAAGAAACCGTGAGTTATAATTAAAGGCTTTTTTAACATCTTATCAGTATTTTCTCGTGGATCCAGGCAGTTGGATTTCTCTAATTTATGACACCAAAACAGGATGAAAGCCAAAATGCCTGTCAAAAACGGTGTGTCCTGAAAAAGATCCTTCATGATGGATAATTGCGAGAAAACCTAAAAAGGACACGTTTAACTTTTACGACATTGGTCCTTAGGCTTGGCGCAGACGGGCCACTGACCGCAGCCACCCACCGGTAGCCGCAGCTTGTGGCCGGTAGTCCCCACGTGTGCGTTTTAAGAAAATGTATGAAAATCGCGTGAACTGCTTGTCGGTGGCCACCGGTGGCTGTAGTCGGTGACTCGTATGCGCCAAGCTTAATACCGCCAAATAACTTCAACTTTAATAAAACTCAACGCCAAAGATGTAATAACGCTTGTCAATCAATTTATTTCAATCTCCTTCATATTGAGTTATAAATCGAAGATCGGTCGCGATTAAAAACCTTTTAACGAATTCATGAGTCTACTATAAACATTCTTAGAAGAAGAATAAGAGCTCTTAATACTGAACACGCCACCTTAAACCTAATGTAATATGTAAAGTAAAGATCAAAATTGAGTGGCGAAAGAAATCTAAACAGTTACCTACATTCGAAGACACGTTCTGCCTGTACATCTTGCTCACATCATTTATTTCGATATTTTGGATGATTATGACGCGTCTGAAAATGCTTTTAGTTAGAACAATTTTTATTAATGTGAGAGATGAGATGATAAAAAATTGGATTTTCGTTCAATAACAAAAAACATGTCTGGGTAGGAAACATCCAGTTTTTTAGGAATCTTTATAAGCCTGGATATCGGTATTGCCTGTATTCAGTCTAATACGATTTAGTTCATACTCGCATGTTTTATTAGGATTTAGATATTCAACGATCTTGCCAAATATTATAATATTTAAGTAAAAAAAAATATTTAAGACGGGCTCTCATACAAAAAAACGTGATTTTTAGGATTTTTGTTGCTTGCTATTAATAATGACAAGAGGAATGAGGCTAAACGGGCTCCAACGCCGCACGGAACACTTCGTGCGTGATTTTGACTCGCACTTGGCCGATTTTGATTAAAATAAATATCTCAACAATCAAAAATCACCGATGACAAAATAAAGGACCTGTGTACTAAGTTGAAGACCAAGTGCCAAAATGCTATCTGCAGAGGAGAATCAACATTCAGACATACGAAAGCAAAACCGTCAAGTTAAAACAGAGACCTTTCTGGCTTATTTAGCTCGGTCAATACTTAAGTAATACTAGCTATCATATGTTATGCAATCACTCCAACAAAGTATTAATGTTTGTCTACCGGTGCTAAGGCTCCGACTTAAGCGGTGACATCTATGGCAAATTTTGAACAACTTTACTACGGGGCCAACTCTGAAAACGAAAAAAAACTGTTGTTTCATACGATTTTTTACAGATTTTCGACAAAAAGTGTGGGAATGATTTATTTTCGTTTTCAGAGTTGACTCCACAGTAAAAGTTATTCCAAATTTGCCATAACTGTCAGCGCTAAAGGCTCCGAGACCGGTAGACAAACACATTGTATTTTAATTTGAAATATGTAAGCAATAGCAGCGGATGAAAAACAGGCCCTTAAATACGTTGGTCGAAATAGAACAGTGTAGGCAGAGGATGAATGAAGGAAATCGTTCTGCGTCATCCATTGATGTTCTGCAAGCTTGTGCTACGTCAAATTACGAGCTGTAACTGACGCCTCTTTCGTATAAAGCGATAGTGAAATACGAAATTCGAAAATTTCGCTCGAATTACATTATTGTTGATTTTTCAAAAACGGCTCAGCCTATTTCTATAAAATTAAAATAGGACCACTTCGGAAGCATATTCTTTCGAACCATAAACTGCCTCGGTGGTTCTTGACCCTGACTTCTGGATCAAAGAGGCGTGGGTTCTATTCCCACCCAGGGCAAGCATTTATGTGATGAACATAGATGTTTGCTCTGTGTCTGGGTGTTATTTAGGTACTATCTATATAAATATGTATTTAAAAATAAGTTTATGTAGTTTATCATTCTCTGGCAGCCATATCACAAGCTTTGCTTAGTTTGGGGTCAGAGAACGTGTGTAAGATGTCCCCTAATTTTTATTTATTTATAGCATCTCCTCCTGTTTGGAAGTCAGTTAATTATTAGTAGTTCTCCGTAGTGCGATATATGATTTTATCGCTTATAGCTTATATATATACACTTCAGCGATTACTAAAGTTAAACAACGTTTAGCACTGTCAATCTTCGGATGGGTGACCGCGGGTGGCATTTCAACTGAGTGCTACCATTGCTCGGACGACATGTTAAATTGTACGCCCCGGTTGTAGGTGTTAACCTTGTCAGAGGCTATCTAGCGGCTTAAAAACTCTGACACCCGGCCTATATGGACTTCCTTACTTAGATTGTAGATATCCGAATAGTTGACCTCGCATCTCTTTGACTAAATCATTATAACTTATCATAGATTCTCACTCTTGGCCGATTTTGTTCATACTCGTGAATCTTATTATATTTGCCATTTTGCCAAACATTATCAAAATAGGTTGATAAATTGCGCTCCAACAAATTTTCCCTCTTTTTGAGGGAAATGCATGATCCTGCGGTACTGATTAGGCCGTCTGTCTACCTCGCAGGGGACGTTCTACGCTGCGCATGCCGGTACGTGGTCTCCACTTGAAAACTATTCGACCCCACAGGTCATCGTCCTCCGTGCTGTGCCCTACCCATTGCCATTTCAACTTGCCAATCCGCTGGGCTATGTCGGTAATTTTGGTTGTTCTATGGATCTCCTAATTTTTTACGAAAAAACGACTAGTACAGGTAAAAGTATATACCTATGATACGATCTTGCAGAGATACTCTGAGCATAGCCCTTCTCATAGCTCGTTGAGATACTTGTGGCTATTAATAAGGCCCATAGTAAAAGACCACGTTTCAGTACCATACAACATCACGGCAAATACGAACTTATAATCTCAGGTTTATTCTAGAGGGTCTTTACCTTAAAATGTTTGAAATGGATTTTAAAATATTCTAACTGTAGTACCAGAGATGAAACCTAAGTGCTTTGTCGTGTTAACAGTAAAATGTAAGTACGGTCCCTTATCAGCATACGAAATCTACTTAATTAAACCAAGTCTAATACAATTATTTTTCGACTCTACCATCGCACTCTGTTATGTAAAGCAGTATCTAGTCTTCATACAAAGTTGAGTTATTTATTGCTGAGCTACTCACCTTGGACTTACGAAATTTGTTTTTGCGGCGATGACTAAGCTTATAAAAATTACTTTATTACTTAATTTGGTTTAGTGTCAATGAAATAAAAATCGTAAACTTATTCAAAAAGTCAATACAATAATGTCTAAAAAAAAAATTAGTCAAACAACCCGCCCCTGATTGTTCCCGGAGCAAAGGTCCCCAAAACACTGGCCGCATTACCCCGTTGAATAGCAATGGCCAATCTTTGCTTCAGGAAACAGCTGGAGCGGGGGTCACCACACTTTTCCGTTATCCGCTGGCCAATCTGTCGAATCAACACCTTGGCCTCGGTCCCCCAAGCGCCCAAAGTTTCAACAGCGATGGGCACAAAAAGATATTGTGCCTCCAAAGCCGCATATTTTTGACGCTTCCGACACGCAGCGTCCTCAGCAGCTGCCGCTGAGGAGTGGATGGAGCGACTCAGGTGACAGGCGACAACCATGCTGACGCATGTGGCATCCCACATCAGGCACTTGCCATTCTTCCACGGCACCAGAGTCAGCCCATCCGGCCTCTTGCCATCAGACCTACTGAGACCCGGTGGCTCCAGAACGCAAGGTATATTTGCCAATTATGTAATTTTCATAAAGATGATTTCATTTTTATGTAGACTCACTATTACATTGTTTTTTTCGTGTATGTAACATTTTAATACTTCAGTATAGATTGTCGCAAAATCAATTTAAAAAGTCTGTCTGTCTGTCACTAAGCTGTATATCATGAACCGTGATAACTAGAGAGCTGATATTTTCATATGGTGTATTTTTGTGTTGCTATAACAACAAATACTAAAAAATCGGCCAAGTGCGAATCGGACTTGCGCACGAAGTTTTTTGTTTGCGCAAGAAGGGTTCCGGATCGTATGGGAGCCCCATTCCTCTTGCCGTTATTAATAGCGAGCAAAAAACTCCTTAAAATCACGTTTTATTGAATGTGAGCCCCCCTTAAACATTTGTTTTATTTGTTGTTATAGCGGCAACAGTAATACATCATCTGAGAAAATTTCAGCTGCCTAGCTATCATGGTTCATAAGATACAGCCCGGTGACAGATGGACAGACGGTCATCGAAGTCTTAGTAATAGGGTCCCGTTTTTACCCTTTGGGTTCGGAACCCCAAAAACAGAATGAAATAAATAAAATAATAATAAAAAAATAAGTCACGTTATGTAATTTATTTGTTTATTCAAGGGTTTCGTTTCGTTTCATAGTTCACATAATTAATCATCGCCATTTTTTTAAGATGAAGCAATTGTATGGGGGATCTAAGCTCCTGAATGGATGAACTGAATCTAATTTAGTTTTTTTTAAAGTTAACCTTTCAAAATGTAAGTTTTCAAAAGTCTTTCTGGGCGTCTGGTGGACGCGACGCGTGACCAAAATGCTGGTGTTTATTTGGCTCAACGCATAAGCATTGCCATTCAGCGTGGCAATGCAGCCAGCATGCTGGGCACGCTGCCAACTGGCAGTGGGCTTGAGCATTTGGATTATCTTTAGACCTTCAAAGGTCTGAAGGTGATCCAATGCTTTTTGTGTAATAGTAGTGTAGTTTTGTTGTAGTTAATAAAGTCACTTTTGCCAGTTTAAAAAAAAAGTTATTCGATAGTTTTCTTAGATATATGTACTTCATCAATATCGGTTGAGCCATTTTAACTTAGGTAGAAATCTTATAGAGTTGGAAGTTTCATAAATTTCAAAGAAATCTTGCAAGAAATTCAATTCATTGCCATATACCGTAACTGACAAATGTGCGAGTAAGATAGTGGCCGGTTGATAAGCCATTAAATATATTAAGGGAAAAGATGAATCTTATCCGTTCCGCTAGTTAGTAAGTCCGAATAGACCGAGTTAGCCCTGGTGTCAGAGTTATTTTAAGCCGCCTGAAAGCCTGACATGGCTAAACGGTTAAAACAATCGAAGCCTACAATTTAACGTGTCATCTGAGCCATGGTAGCGATCTATTGTTAATGCCACCCGCGGTCACCCATCCGAAAACTGGCAGTGCTAAACGTTGCTTAACTTCGATGATCGCCAACCACCTAGTCAAACTAAGCTATTAGCGCTACATTTTAAAAGTACTTCATTCTTACTACATTCCGCTATTAGGTACTTATATCTCTTAAGAAATAGTCTACAAGCTACACTTTGCACAGTAATTATCATTCCCACCCCGTCACCTCCCACCCTTGGCCCCCACCCTCTTTATGTAATTTGTATAATTTATAGCGTCTTTGTTAATCTACACTAATATAGCAAAGAGGTTATTAAGTCGGCAATTTTGGTACTGTGCTATTTTAATAAGATCTAAAAAAATGTAAGACTAAAATATATCACCACTTAAGTTCCTCATAATTCCTCGAAATAGGTCCCATTAAAATTTTATTGAAATCGGCTGAACCATTTTTGAAAAATCGACAACAATGTGAAAACTGGAACGACGATCCGGCGAAATATTCGCGAATTATTTTTTCTTTGATAAATACGTTTTTTAAAGATATGCAACGTCCAATGACAAGGCGGATACTTAAGGATAAATTAATGCTATCCAAAATCTCAGGAACACGCTCGACGAAAGCCGCTTCTTTCCGGTCGTATTGGAAATCCATAGAAAAAGCCTGTGACCGGCTGTGGTCGCTCCGCTTCGCTGTAATAGAGTCTAAGTCTCGTTTTGCGCTCATTCGACTGTTTAAATAGTATTCACGTTGTAAAGAAATGAATCTCGATAAAAAGCTCAGCATAAAACAAACCAATTCACATGTATCGCAAATAAATTTGAATTTTCACAAAGCTGTTGTGTTATTTGTTTATTAAATCACTGACAATTTTGTTGATCGTTTATTTATCTTAGATCGAGAACGTGATCTGAATTGTAGAAGTTGCGGACAAGTTGCGAAAAGTTAGGGACTGTCCATTAATAATTTGCCGAATGATGTTACAATATACATGGTTACTTCTAAACAATTAGCATCCTTTTAGGGGCTTATGCTGTACATCAAAAGTAACAACTTTTGTTCAACAACACTTGGCAAATCTCAAAAAAGAGTTGTTGTTCCATAGAAAAAAATCGTTCACCCTCGAGAAAATGTATGGAACAGCTGATTTTTTTTTTGAGTTTTGACAAAGTCGCCGAACAAAAGTTGTTAGTTTTGATGTACAGAATAAGCCCCTAAAAGGATGCTAATTAAACAGATCCTGGAATCTGTAGGTCATTAATTTAAATATAAAAAAAATATACACAGGGTTATTCCTAATCAATTAGCATCCTTTAGGGGCTTATTTTGTACATCAAAACTAAGAACTTTTGTTATGCGACTTTTGCCAAACTAAAACTATTGTTGTTCAATAGAAAAATATCGTTCACATTCGTACATCATGCGACAAAATGTATAAAACAGCTGATTCATTTTTAGTTTTGACTAAAGTAGCAGAACGAAAGTCGTTAGTTTTGATGTACAAAATAAGCCCCCTAAAAGAATGCTAATTGATTGGGAATAACCCTGTATATTGTAACATCTTCGTGTACCAGAACAACAGTATTTATTCTGATTATGTGATCTGTGTCTCACAATTTTTCAACCTCTTTCCCTATTGTGATATTATATGATTTTTCCGAAATATTTTCCTCCTCTTTGTGATCATGATTAATGGATGATCTCATACTGAGAGCTTTACGGGTAGGCGAATTGAAATGGCAACGGATAGGGCAGTTATATGATGTTAAATTCAACAAATATTTTTTTAGGGTTCCGTACATCAAAAGGAAAAACGGAACCCTTAGGCCTTATAGGATCACTTTGTTGTCCGTCTGTCCGTCTATCCGTATGATAAGACCTTTTATCTCAAGAACGTGTAAAGTTAACGAGTAGAATTTTAAACCATATACGTATAGCTGCGGACTCTTGCAGTTGTGAAAAAAATATAGGTACTTCTAAGTTATCGTAAAAAAGTTAGATACGTTTATGTCATAAAACAACGCTTATTTCGACACTCATCAGGGAATCAAAATGTATAGGGTAAGTACTTCCCGTTGACCTAGATCTATAAAATTTGGCAAGAAGCATTGTCTTAGAGAACACGTATAGGGGTAAATCTGAAAACTGTACATTTTTAATTAAATAACAAAATAATAGGGCATCAATGCAAAAAAAAATCGCTCTTATTTCAAAGTTAATTGTATCATGTGGGGTATCATATATGAAAGATGTTTATTAGCACCTTACAGCATAGGTTAACAGTAATAACTTAGTTCCCAATTTAGTGCAATTTTCAAGATTTGTACGGAACCATCGGTGTGCGAGCCTGACTTGCACTTGTCCGTTTTTAGGGTTACGTACCCAAAGGGTAAAAACGGGACCCTATTACTAAGCCCCCGCCTGTCTGTCACCAGGCTGTAGGTATCTCATGAACCGTAATAGCTAGATAGTTGAAATTTTCACAGATGATGTACTTTGATTGCCGCTATAACAACAAATACTGAAAACATAATAATATAAATATTTAAGGGGGCTGCCATACAACAAACGTGAATTTTTTTGCCGAGGGGCTCCCATACGGTACGGAACCCTTCATGCGCGCGTCCACCTCGTATTTGGCCGAATTTCTGTTATTTTTTGTACTGCAAATATAGCGCGGACGCGTTTATTGACTTGATGGTATTTTCAACCGACGAATCGGAGGAGGTTCTCGAATCAACGCGTAGTTGTTGGTTTTAAAAAAATCAATAATAATCTGAAATTGGCATATTTATACGTAAATTCATGTGAATAGGCCTTGTTTGATTGACAAAAGAACAAAATACGTAAAATATACAAACAAAAATATTTTCTAAAATCCTTATTTTTGTATGATTATCGGACTACTCAAAACATTTTGCATATATGTTTTTTATAGTAATTTTAACGGGCAAAAGGAGGTACCTTTATCTGCATCTTTAGATCTTTATTAAAAGCCATTAAAAATAATGACCATCCAGTTGCTCTAAGCAAATGCATTGCTGCATTCTTTTATTCAAGCAATTGAAAGCTTTTCTAGGTTATTACGAAAGGATATGTAGAACGATCATTGATCGTTCTACAGAACTATCATTGATCGTTCTATAGGCAAACGCGTCATTTTGTTTGGAAAGACACCGTTCTAGTGACGTCATTTAAAGCTGTATTACGGCCGTTAAACATGGTTTTAAAATTTTGTAAAGCAGAACACGAATGCATGGAAAATCGTAGGAACCTCCTCCTTTTTGGAGGTCGGTTAAAAAGCTTCATTAAAGAGTTATACCTACATGTCGACCAAGTAGAAACAAATAAGTCGCGATACGAGCGCTAAGTGAAAATCTATACTCAATCAAGCGAACTTCCTGAACTGTGTTTAACAAAGGCTCCGGATTATCGAGCCGGGAGATATATCTTAATCAGCACTAACTATACAGGCTGTTCGCAAAGCTCTATTTATTCTAAGAAAAGTTTACGATTAAAAAACATTGGTTTTCTGTAAAGTTGGTTTACGGATATTCATTTTTGACCGACGAACAAAACCGGAGGAAACACTCAATTCGACGCGTATATAAATATATTTTTTTTATGCATAACTTTTTTTGTAGTAGTCCGATTTCAATTTTTTTTTTATTGGAAAGAGTATACTTCGAAATTGGTCCCATTAATTTTATTAAAATCGGCTGAGCCATTTTTGATAAATCAACAATAATGTGAATCATGTAACATTGATCCGTACCAAATATTCGCGAATTCTGTACACAGGTGAAGTCGTTCTTGCTATTTTTCGCGCAAAAATAATACGTGATAACGTCATAAGAAAAGATTGAAGAAGCCGAAAACTGAGGCCTTAGCCCGTGTTCTGCGCTCCGGTTTGAACGCTAGGCTCAGGCGGAAGGTAATACTTTTTCGTGCGTGCAGCTGGCGTTCATCGATTTGTAACACTTTGTCATGTCAAAAAGTTAGTATACTATTCTGGACGTTTGTATAATCTACGGACATAATTATAGTCATCATTTGACCAACTTTTACTAGCTGACCAACCTCGACTTGGAATGAATTTGCTCCATCCGCTCTGCTGCTCCCTGCAAAAAATATTCATGTCAAAAATTCTTGACTATCCACAAAATGTATGCATAATTTACTTAATTCAAAATTCAAAAACGTTTATTGCAGTTTGCATGTTACATCGGTGGTATAAATATATAATCATGGCTCAATACAAACTTGCCTGTTCAAGGCGTGCAACGTTACTGGCAGCTCTATTTATTATTAACAAATCGAATTTATGTCTAAAATAATATTTAAATTGATTACAATGTCAAGATTAGTTAGTCAATTACAATGTCAAGGATTAGTGTCAATATTATGTTAGTAGATTACATGAATAATGAATAATTGTATGATAAGATTACATTACATAGTCAGTACACATCAGTTTACAATATCTAGTTTTTGCATTTATGTGAGAGTGTAATAAAATCCATTACTTAAAACATTTGGCATTTGGCTAAGTCACTTCATTGAGTGCATTGTGGTTTGATTTAAAATTTTGAACATACCCAAAATTGACGTCAACATCACGTAAGTAAGTAAGTGGTGATGACGTCAAAAGTCTTTCTAAGCGTCTGGTGGACGGGATGCATGAACAAAATGCTGGCGTCTGTTTGGCTCAACGTATAAGCATTGCCATTCAGCGTGGCAATGCAGCCAGCATGCTGGGCACGCTGCCAACTGGCAGTGGGCTTGAGCATTTCGATTATCTTTAGACCTTCAAGGGTCTGTGGATTATCCAATTGCTTGTTATGTGGTAGTAGTTTATGTAGTTATAGATTATGTAGGTCTTGTTTTTAGTGGAAGTTTAGTAAGGCAAGTTCGTATAGGCCGGGTGGCTAGCTCTGGTGTTAGAGTTTTTAGGCCGCCTGAACCTAAAATTTAGCGTGTCATCCGTGCCACGGTAGTGATCAGTTGGAAAATGCCACCCGCGGTATTCCATCTAAATACTGGCCGCTTAAACACCGCGTTTCACTCTGCATTGAAGAACAGGGAGTGAAGCGGTAAAAAGGGTTAAAATAACTTTAAAATTACGAGTGCGCTCAGGAGTTGCACAATCTGGTCCCACCTGCCCCTTTCTTCTATCGTACGACTAGACAGACGCGATCAAAGCGCCACCCTTTTATGGTGGACATTCCGCGCGTTAGAACCAAGCGTTTCGAATCCTCATTCCTCATACGAACAGCCAGAATGTGGAACGCTTTGCCTGGGTCTGTCTTCCCGCTAAAGTACGACGTGGGTGTCTTCAAATCCCGAGTAAATGGGTATCTTCTAGGTAAGCGTGCTACATCCTAGACCGCATATCTGCTCAACATCAGGCAGTATGTAGTTAAACGCAAACCTATATTGAATAAAAAAAAGTAGTTTTGCCATTGCAGTATTTGAATACAAGACTCTTTCAGATTTGTTTCGAGAATGGATGATAGAGACCCACTACTATTGCTATAGGTACTACTCTTCCGTTTGACTCAAATCCTACTAATATTATAAACGTGAAAGTTTGTAAGTATGGATGGAAGGATATTTGTTACTCTTTCACGCACAAACGGCTGAACCGATTTGGATGAAATTCGGTAGATACATAGGTAGCTTAGACCTTGGATTAATGGTCATTTATATGGGCTACTTTTTATCTCGGGTTAACGCGGGTAACACCGCGGGGCGCAACTAGTCGGTAATAATTATTTCTTGGAAATTTAGAAGTATAGGGTTTTCGAACTAATAAAATAACTTTTAAAATCGGTTCACATATCAATGAACATACCTCCCTACAAAAAAATATACATACAAACGAATATAGGACCACATCTTTTTTAGAAGTCGGTTAAAAATTAAGCATGATCGTTTAGGACCGGACAAGGTTTACGTGACATCCTGTACATTAGCACACATGGGTAGATAATAAGGGTTGATATGTATTCACTAGCACGTCTTATGAAGCTCGCTCGTGTGAAAATTTAACGGCTTATATCGTTGGTTCATATCTTGAAATTGACTAGAACATAATAAAGGTTGAAAAAGCGAAGGCTTCTGTCATACTCACGTTTTCCCGTTATATGATTGATGCTAAAATTATGCGGTGAAAATGCTCCATGAAAGTGAACCTCACTAATGTAATTTTAAAGATATTTGACTATTACTAGTAGCTCTCCTAACAGTAGACCTCTCTTTGACTGCTTCTACATAAGCCCAAGGTTCGACTCGTTCTTGAATGATTTGGTTCATGTTGCCCTTCGAAGATAAACTTATCCAACAAAAACATTTTCATGTAAAATAAAGCCAAGACAAGATCACAGATCTAACTTTCAAAAAGTTGTCAGATCTCATGTTAAGGCAAGCTTCTAACTCTACACACCTTAACTCTACAAGTTCTTACTCCACAAACTCTAGCTTAGTCAAATGTGTCTATATAACAGGGTCCCATTTTTACCCTTTGGGTACGGAACCCTAAAAGCTAACAACTTATGTTCAACGACTTTTATCAAATCTCATCCATAGAAAAAATATCGTTCAACCTCGACAAAATGTATGGAACAGTGTTTTTTTTATAGTTTTGATGAAAGTCGTGGAACAAAAGTAGTTAGTTTCGATGTACGGAATGAACCCCTAAAAGGATGCTAATTGATTCCAAGTAGTCCTGTATACTAAGGAATTTTGGATTTATTTGTTGTCAGCGATTTTTGATTGGGTGGGATATTTATCTCAAAAAGAGGGGAAATTTGCTTTGCGCTATTTATAAGCCGATTTTAATAATATTTGGCAAACTGGCTTAGTATCTAATTTTTAACAAGATTTGCGGTGGAGATATCTATCTATATACCTATAAATTAAAATGAATCGTGGTAAAAATCTAGAACGTCTGAACCGATTTGGCTGATTTGGATCTTGAAATATTTGTGGATGTTAAGGGAAGGTTTAAGCAAAGAGAAAATTTATAAAAGTTGCGAGAAAAATAAACAACATTTATTTCATTTTCCTGCTCAAAATGTTCCTGCATGTAAAAGTTGTCATTGACAGTTGACAGATGGTGAGATGAAGTTCACCGGTTCAGCTAGTAGGTTTATAAAGATTCAGTTAAAGAGATAAGCCGCGAGGTCTTCAGTTTTGGGAACTATTAGCACATATAGTTTAAATTTTGATACAACGTCATCGGCATCTTCACCAAAACCGCGTAGTCTCAACCAAGTTATACTTTGACAGCTTAGACGCCAACTTAGTAGTTGCAACACTCAGCTAAGTGAATTTAGCTTAGTGAATGACTGCAAAAAATTGGATTAGACTATAACTATTTGACACACAGGATTAATAAGTATGTTCTAAGCCAAAAGGGGTACTATAGATCATTTTAAGAAACTTTTACAATGGCAGCAACCTGGGATTAGAGAAAATAAATCATCTGTTTCATGCAGTAGGTATGTCAATTCCGAGTTGCAATTTTGTATGGAACTGTGATTGGTTGATGACTAGGCCGCAGCCAAGCCGCAGCGGTCTAACAAGTTGACGGCACGAACTCATTTATCTTGGCGTAGCTATCTCAGGTGTCTTGTCTGAAGAAGACATAGATTTGGCGATAAACAGTAGATATAGAGCGTGCACACCCATTGTAATATTATTTCGTTTTTATTTGCTTAAAAAACTACACACACTACAAACACTGGTGTGATTACCTAGCAACGTTTGTCGTACGTTTTGAGTGACGAGCGACTTGTTTAACCTTAATAGTAAGAATTGGCCGAATTTAACTTCTTAGCCCCGTTTCACTAACGCTTGTTTAAGTTAAACGTGTGATTACTGTATTTAATCAACGGTATTTGCTTGCTGAACAGCAAAAGTTCTTTACGAAAGCTGTTTAAGATTTAACCAACGGTTGATAAATTAAACATCTGTTAGTGAACTAGTGTCTAAAACCTGAGGTTAATCGTTGTTTAAATACAGTAATCACACGTATAACTCAATCAAACGTTGGTTAACTTGGGACTTAGCGGCTGCGATGTTAGCTACAAGGTGCAGATAACCCAAAATCCTGCCGCTCACTTTACAGCTGCGGGAGGATTATTCGCAGCTTTTACCTAATATCACAGCCGCCAAAAAGTTTGCTTCGGCCTATTTTTGACACCTGACAGGCGTACATTGCGTGCGATCGGTCACCCATCCAAAGACTGACCTTCCCAACAGTTGCTTCCGCTAGCTAATGGGCCCCATTCACCACCAATCCAAATGGATGACATCCATTCGATGTTACAAGTTTGCGACTTCGCTTTAGCGTCAAAATTAGTTTAGCAACTTGTCTGATTACTTTTACCTTCAAACTAAATCATCTGTGGATTTATCTTTATATACTATAATTATATAGTATTATATAGTATTTCTGGCTACCTATAATTATGTTCAAACTATGTTTCTGTAAAAAATGAAGTCTAAATTTAAATACAATAAATTGTCAACATTAGCCACATTCATTTGGATGTTATCCATTTGGACTGATGGTGAATGTGGCCTATAAGAACCTACAAGCTCCGCTATGAACACAATATAGGTACGTGATACTAAATCAATTAATGTATAACTAGTTCTAACTAGTTACCGTAGCCGATCCGAGACGCCGTGTCAGTAGCAGCTAATGAGTTGCTTTGTTCTGGTGTGATTGGCATAGTTCCGACAGTCTTGGCAGTTATTTGCTGTCACGAGTGTTTGTCACACTAGCTTCGACTTGGGAGTATTATACCTATCATGGATTTATTTAGAAGATCCGTATCCGAAGATCCGATGTTAACTTATTTGTAACATACAATTAAATTCGGCACAAAATAAAATTAAATTTTATATTAATTTGATTATTTCTATTTGAAGTAAATATTTAACTTAAAATTATGTGTAAAATCCGGTCACCGTTATTAATATCGAGCGAAAAAGCGCAAAAAATTCAAGTGTTTTTTTCTGTTTTTACTAATTGTAGTTAAAGCGGCAACAGAAATACGTTGAAAATTTCAACGTCCTAGCTATCACCGTTCATGAGATACAGCCTGGTGGCAGACAGACGGACAGCGGACAACGGACAACGGACCCTATTACTGAGAAGTAATAGGGTCCCGTTTTTACCCTTTAGGTACGGAACCCTAAAAAAGTTGTTTTCAATTGAATTCGTCATACCCGAGCTTTTACTCGTAGATGCCATCTGAAACAGCGGCGGCCTGCGGCTGCGGCTGCGGCCTAAAGTTCGACCAATCACAACGGCTAAATTTTTAAATCGATACCCGTGTTTGGTTTATGAGTAGGACGCAGCCGCAGCCGCAGCTATCTGAGGGAAGCTTGAAATGCATCTAACGAGTTGTATTGTTTGATTGGCATAATTCCAGCTGTATTGGCAGCTTTCAAGACTACCAGCTTCTACCAGCTTTTGTGACTAGCTTCGACTTTGGAGTATGGATTTATATAGAAGCTCCGAATCCGAATATGTTTAGTTATTTGCAGCGGCAAATAACTAAACATATTGAGCCAAATAAACACCAGCATTTTGGTCACGCGTCGCGTCCACCTGACGCTCAGAAAGACTTTTGAAAATGATATGAGCTCCCGGCCCCCACGGACCCAATGTCTCAACTCCAAATGGCTCAAATATGTAACCACTACCGAGGTTTGTATATTTGCGCCGCTTGTGCTGCTCCGCCGAATTGGCCGCAGCTCCTGAGTCTCAGAAAGATGTGACGGTATGTTTGGGTCGGCACATTCGGTTTGGCAGGATTCGTCGAACGCCAAAGCGTACCCGAGACAATTTGACCGCGCGTTATTTTGTTCCTCTTGGACAATTGCCGTCATATTTAGTTATTTTAGTTTTACGGTAGTAAGAATACTATATGATAGCTGTAACTTTGGCATCTACCATATTTGACAGCTGTAACTTTGAATTCTATCACATTGACACGTGTGATGTGTTTGTTTGACAGCTGTCGCTTTGACACATGTCACGCAACTCTAGCATGACTGGTCGTGTTTTGTTACTTTTTGTTATTTTGGTTTTGCGGTAGTAACACGGGTATTTTTTATTGCTGTTTGAACAACATTCAAGTGCAGTAGTAAGAACTGTAATTCAGTTACCATTCTTACTACTGGTAAGATTGGTAGTAATACTGGTAATAAACCATCAGTTAGACTATTACCTAAGTTTGAAGGATGAACCCACAACTGCTACACTGGTTCGGCTTACGAGTAAATCGTTTTGTGCCGGCCGCCCGGCCTAGTAAATGCTGTTGCACATTCGGCATTTTCTGAACCGTATTATTCATCTACACATATACGATTTTACTGTTCGGCACGTTAGGCACGGCCGAAAATGTCTGTAGCAATTCTTATATTTTACTGTCTTTTGTCGGCAATGTATTTTAACCGACTTCCTAAAAGCAGGAGGTTCTATGTTCGCCTGTATGTATTTTTTTGTGTATGTTCATCGGTAATTCTGCCAATTGTGAACCGAATCGAAAAAAAACTTTTTAGTTCGAAAGGGTATACTGTCGAGGTTGTCCCGTTTAAATTTTACACAAATCGGCTGAGCCGTTTTTGAAAATCAACAATAATGTAAACAATTAGAGCAAAATATTCGAATTTTGTACACGATGTGAGGCGGTTTTGCTATTTTTGCGAAAAATTATTAAGGGTTAATTATTTGCTAATTTTGTAAAAAACCTGTTCTTACCTATACGGGGCTATTTGATTGCCCTGTACTCAGCCTAAAGTGGGTGATAAAGACCATCATTATGATCACCTTTTACTATGAGGCCTACCCGGAATATCTGGGGCCAACCCAGCTGTTCCATAAAAAATGCTACTCGGAATCGTCAAAATGTATGTAACAGCTAATATCAGTATCTAAATTTTGACTGTTTTTTTGTTACAGGTAGAGAATGAGGGAGGCGATAAGACCGCGTCTCCCGCTTTGCCACTATGCCCAGCAGGCCGTCCAGATGTAGAAGTTGAGCCCTTACTTAATGATGGTACGTATCTTCTTCTTTTATATAAAAAAGGCTTCGCCGAGTTACTGACTGACAGGCATACTACAACCCAAACCGCTAAAGCTACAAACTTGAAATTTGGAATGTAGGTAGTTAACTACCTACATTGTATGACGTAATAGAGCACTAAGGACAATTTTGATCTTTCGACCTCTAGCGGGGTAAAATGGTCCCGTTTAGTTGGTACGTAACTTTTTACTCTATAGGGTTCCTTTGGGACAGCCAGAATGAATCAAAAGTAAAGTAAAGTAAAGTAAAGCTTAGATAAAACGGGTAAATGAATTCTGATGGAATTTGGTACCAAGCTAGAAATTAATACAAATAATCACATAGGGTACCGTTATCCCGGAAAATGTGAGTGGATTCTGCGGAACATAATTTTTTGTTTAATTAAAAAAAGACTGTAAAATGTAATGTTTGAAAATAGCTCTCCATTTTAACAATGACATGGAGTGTGGACTTCCTGGAAAACTTACGCGGAGTCCATCAGGAGAAACATAATTAATTACTTATCTTCGTGACTGATTCTTGATACGACAATGATCATTCGTTTCAAATTAGATATAGAAGTAGGCAACAACATGGATTAGCATATTGTTATCCATTTGATATCGAAACACATTGACGATTCCCTCAGGAATGAATGAAAATGAACAAACTTTGTTTCACACATTGTGAAACACTGAATAGATTTCTATGTTATTTTGTATGAGATTTAACTACAGAAATAGCTAGAAAATGAGAAATTTACGTCTCGGAAAAAGTATACAGTTCCTTCAAAAATAAAATATAAATACTTTCGTAACAGTTAACTAAAATTATGTTTAAAACTAGCTGTCCTGGTGAAATTCATATCAGTTAGCGCTACCGGTGACCAAGGTAAGCGTGCTACACCCTAGACCGCAAATCTGCTCAACATCAGGCAGTATGTAGTCAAACGCAAACCTATACGAAATTAAATAAAAATACAGTAAACTCACACAGATAAGAACATTTTGTATTTGAAAATTAAATTAAATTTTAAATATTATTTTCTTGTAACTTTTTTAAATTTTTCGCCGTTTTAACCTTTCCTTAGCTTTCTCAGATATTTCAAGGTAATAATTTTTACTATGATGGACTCGGAAGGTGGCCATAGGAACTACTGTACTAAACCTGTAAGACAGACCCATCGTGTTTGGGATCGGTTTACTTGTCTTGGCTAGCACTCTGCTGCAACTGGATATCCAGGATTTCAAAAACTTTAATTTTTTTATAGTTATATTTTTATAATAAGAATTTAATTAAGGTGTGGTTCAAATCAAAATCATTACTTCGAGTTGTAACGAGAGCTACTTTGTTTATTATTAATAAACCATCCTCCTTACATTTTGAAGACGTGTTCTTTATTGAAAATCATTAAAACTTTTAAAAGTGAGAAAAAAGCGAACCCGAAAGTACATTTAGGATGTATATATCTACAACGAGAATTGCTCGTTTGAATCTATAAGAACAAACCTTAACCAATAAAATCAACAAATCGCACAATTTCCTCCTGTACCGTTTCCCAAGTAACTTGTTATCAGAATGTGCCTTCACAAGTTCCAAACTGAATGAGGTCTTGGTGGGGAGAACTCGAGAACTATCTCGAGGTTGAGATATCTTACTAGACAAATTCGGTGTACATGGGTGAACTTGCTAAAGTTTTCACTGAGCCTGTTCCAATGATTATGGAAGACGGAAAATTATCTGCTTTCCCGTTTAAGTTTAACAAGATTTTACCGACTTAAAAAATGAGGTTCTTAATTCATCTGTATGTTGTTTTTGTGTATAAGTTACGTGATTACTGAGATTACTCCGCAAATTATGAACCGATTTTTATGTTTTTTTGTATTGTAAATTGTACTTACTTCAGAGATAGTTTTATTTATATGGGAATCAGCTCAAATGTGTTTTGTTGAGCGAACTATTCGAATTTTGTACACGATTGAAGTCAGTTGTGCTTTGCTTGGCGAAAGCTAATAGTTATATCATCTGAAATACTTAATTTATTTTACAAAAATAAGTGTCCCAAATTTGTTGTTTAGTAATCACACTGATGAATAAACAACAAAACACTTTAAAACATCAGCTCACACAATTATTTTGTTGCCTACTGTATATTTTGTAAATAATAGTTTTGCCTTTTATAAATAGAACATAACTAGAACGAAATTCAATACCACATACCTAAGCTAAAACTATATACTTAAACTGCTACTTCACAAAATAACATGAGTACATACTCGTACCTACTTGGAACATAGGTATCAGTGTCTAGGCCGGGTAAAACGAGTTCTCGAGATATAAGGTCTTGACATACGGACAGACGGACAACAAAGTGATCCTATAAGGCTTTCGTATTTTTTTTAAGGTACAGAACCCTAAAAAAAGTCACTCATTGACCGCGTTGGCCGCACGGACACAGTTATTAGATTCGAATAGGTTTAAATCGGACGATTGAGAATCCTGAAAAAGGTGCATTACCTGTGACCACGCCAGGTACTGAAATAACATTTTTAAAACGCATAACAACACACGGCAGGCCAAATCGCGGGCTATACACATTTAAAGTAAGTACTAAGACAACGCGGGCCAAACCGCGAGCTATAATTATTTTAAGTAAGTACCTAATAAGACAACATGGGTGGGGCTACGCGGGTCATAATATTTTGAACCGCGAAATATTTTGACAAAACGCGGGCTGTTATCATATTAAGCAAGTACCTACTTAGACAATACGGGCGAAGTCGCAGGCATTAAGCTAGTCTTATACTCTCTGACTATGTTGCCTGTCTCTCTGTGAACGAACTACGAATATTATTATCTTAAATCTCATGTTATAGTCGAATTAAGGGCAATGTATCTAGCATTCCGGAACACAATGCTTGCTTCAAAACAACTAAGTCATGTTTGTTTACTACAAATTGCTGTTAGTGTTTATAACTATAGTGGCTAGTCTAGATCCTCTTCTATTTTACCCAGGTATTTGCTCTATGGTTACAGCATGCCTGGAAAGCCTAGAAATGGTGATTACGTGGGATATCGCGCCAATCCTAATCGGCGGAATGCCCACCAGAATGAACCTGGGGTCACGCATCTGCCCCACCTGCCAAGACAACGGACACGGGTCAACAATCCTCCGCGGCAGTAGTTAGTGACTACTGTGCCAAAGAGGTGAGAGTTTGCACCCATGGCAATTATTTTTGCCTGCTCTGTGTCTAGATGATTTTCATTATTAGGGTTCCGTACCCAAAGGGTAAAAACGGGACCCTATTACTAAGACTCCGCTGTCCGTCTGTCTGTCACTAGGCTTTATCTCATGAACGGTGATAGCTAGAACGTTGAAATTTTCACAGATGACGTATTTCTATTGCCGCTATAACAACAAATACTATAAACAGAATAAAATTAATATTTAAGGCGGGCTACCATACAACAAACATAATTTTATTGGCGTTTTTTGCTCCATATTAATGACGGCAACAGGTAAACGCTTGAATTGGGCCTAAGGGGGTTCCCATAGGGTACGGAACCCTTCGTCCGCGAGTCCAACTCGCACTTGGCCAATTATATTTGTATATTTCGTGTTAGTAAGCTTGTCGCTTCCAAACTGAAAAGCCTGGAACACAGGCGTTAAGTAGCGTGTTTCGCAATTTTCTAAAGGCTCCATTTCGGCGAGTGTGCGCTCGAACTCTGCAACCTGATTCCTTTATTATCTCCTCATTACAACAAAACAAGTCGGAAGTCGCAAAAATACCATCCCTACATAGTCTACCTCTTGCTCATACTAAGTGATTTGCTTCTTCCTTCATAATGCGGACCGCCAGGGATTAAAATGCCCTGCCTCCGTCATTTTTTCCTGACGATAACAATTTGGATATCTTCAAGTCAAGAGTGAATAGCTATCTTCTATTCTACTTAAAAAACATATATTAGTATGCATTTAAAACATATAAAATTGTGTATTAGTCTCTGGCATCTCTAAGTATGTTTAGTTTGGAGTCAGAGACCGTTTGTAAAAAGTTCCCAATGTATTTATTTCTACAGGTGGGCTCTGCAAAGAATCCGACTTCTCTAGGTCCTATTCCATTGCAACTAATAGTCTACGAAGAAGAAAAACAGTTCCATAGGCAACCAGATGCGTTCGTTGGTTGTGTCCGCGGCCGAAAGCTACAAAACAGTACAATAGGATTGTAGGGCGCTCTAAACTATTATCGCAATTCACACTCAACTAGTATACATTTGTCAAGTTCCGGCCCGGTTCGAATCGTGTTTACATTAGCTTAGGTAATTATGAGATGCTTTTAAGCCACCTGTTGCGTTTACTCGGTAAAGTAAATTTGTATAGACGGGGGCCGGCATTGGTGTCAGCAATTTTCGTCCAATCATAGAATGAATGAATAATTTTGAAGGGATTAAGAAAATGTCAGTACTCAGGCCAGCTCTGTATCCTATTCAATTCAAAATTTGGGGTTTGCCAAAAAATAATGGACCGCATCGAACCGCAACCGCATAGTGCGTTCGCAGCCTAAGAAGTTGGACAGAGTCCTTAATACAGCAACGTGTTCCATCACAGGTGTAGTTCATGTAAGCCAATACGCTGCTTATGTAAAGGGGGTTAGGTGGGTTCGTATGCATCTCGAGACATGGGCTTACATCATCAAACAGTGGATCTGACGAAGCTGGGAACCGCAAAAAAATGCTGTCGTGACATTCTGGACACTCTCCGGGAAGGTTGACAAAAGTAACTACGGAACGAAGAAATATTTGAGGCAGTGAAAGAGCCCTTTGCCCAGAAGTAAAAAAGCATTTATCAAGATAAGGCGTAAGACGTCCATCGACAAAGTAGACTGTAGATCTAATTAAAACTTCAGGAAAATGCTAAATGCAAGTCGTGCTCCGGTTTTATTAAAAATCGATAGGGGAGGCCTAAACTCAGCAGTGGATGTCATGTAGCTTATTATGATGTTGATCATGAGATATTCATACATTGTTAGAAATGAACTAAGTACTTACCTTCGGCGCTTCTCTCTTCGATCATTGACACCTGTCACCTTGAATTATATGTTGATTTGAAATCTATTTAGATAAAAAAGGTTCTTAAAGGGTCCGCGGAGTTTGATAGTTCGTGACAAACACAGAGGGCGTGTCTGAAAGGAATCCGTGGAGGGATCGAAAAGAAATGCGCGTGAATTGCACGCTTCATATGTTTTGTATTTAGAAGAATCGTGAAATAGTACGCTGACGCGAATTTAACATATTTTACCCATTCCGAAAAGTGCACAACGCCGCTAAAGAAGTATTCACTTTAAAAAAATTGAGACATGGATGATCAAAAGGCTGATTTAATAATATCACCACGAATAGATGCAAACAACATCAAAAAAAGATCAAACACCGAATAGGTACTTAGCAATATTAAGCAACAATATAAGACTGATGATAATGATAACCAAAAACTCGGTTTTATCCCATTAAGTGCAATACAATTTAATGCGTGGCAGAGTAATACCTTAAACCAGAGATTAAGTGAGATTAGTACTGACGAGGCCTTGCGTCAGTCTCGTTGTGTTGTGGCTTTTTCCACTTCATCAAGTGAAAAACCACGCTGCTAAACGCTTTCGACTTGAGATCAAGGTTTAAAGGAAAGTGTCGTTTTATTGCGTGTTGTGTTATGGTCTTCATTTCAGAGACGAAATAGCGTATAGACCAACCGCCTTACCACAAAATACTTAAACACTCTTTAAACACTGTTTAACTGTAAAATTTGCACTCCTAAACTTTGTCTAAAGCTTGCGTAAAACTTCGGAGGTAAGACGGTAAGTGTTTGACAGCGATCATCGAAGCATCGATTAAGCAACGTTCGGCACAGTCAGTCTTTGGATGGGTGACCGCGGGTGGCTTTTACAACTGAGGGCTGCCGTGGTTTCGATGACATGTTAAATTGTAGGTCCCGGCGATTTCTACACTATTCTCAAAAAAGGAAGAAATTTGCTGTGGCTCTATATTTACCATCGATATCGATAATATTTGACAAAATCCTTAAAAAAATTGCCAGTATCAAATCGGTCAAGAATGAGTCGAGATATGAAGATGATTCAGTTAAAGAGACGTACCGCCAAGTCTAGGTACCTACTGTTTGGAAAACTAATAGTAATAAGTATAATTATTTGTCGCAAAAAATGGATCCGCTTCCACCTTCGAATCGATGTTACATCCATGTATATTTTTGTTGATTTATCAAAAACGGTTCAGCCGATTTAGATAAAATTTGAATGAAACCACCTTGTGATTATACCCTTCTGAAATAGAACACACATTTTTTTTAAAATCAGTTCACAATTGGCGAAAATATCGATGAACATACAAAAAAAAATACAAGGCGAGTCCCTCCGCGCGGAAGAAGTGAAACTTCGACGCAACAGTGCTATCATACAGCACCCAAGGTAGCGTTAAACGTTAAACGCATCCTTGTTGGAAGTCGCATTAGAAGTTTCACTTCAACTCATCCTTTTTGGAAGTCGGATAAAAAATATATTCTAGAACATTAATTCGTAGTATAAAGGAACCGACTCCTGGAAGAACTTGTATATGCTTTTTTTTAACTGGCAAAAGTGCCTTTATTAACTACAACAAAACTACACTACTATTACACAAAAAGCATTGGATCATCCTCAGACCTTTGAAGGTCTAAAGATAATCCAAATGCTCAAGCCCACTGCCAGTTGGCAGCGTGCCCAGCATGCTGGCTGCATTGCCACGCTGAATGGCAATGCGTATGCGTTGAGCCAAATAAACACCAGCATTTTGGTCACGCGTCGCGTCCACCAGACGCCCAGAAAGACTTTTGAAAATGATATGAGCTCCCGGCCCCCACGGACCCAATGTCTCAACTCCAAATGGCTCAAATATGTAACCACTACCGAGGTTAGCATATTTGCGCCGCTTGTGCTGCTCCGCCGAATTGGCCGCAGCTCCAGCCCTACTCTGAGTCTCAGAAAGATGTGACGGTGCCAAAGTATCATATACACATTGTATATGCTTGTAGGTAGAACATGCACGTTCAACCTTCAGATTCGCAATATCACTAAGGCCCTGGCACCAGCAAAGTAAAGCATAGCTAAGATGCGCCGAGCGCTATAAGTAGTTTATAATCCCCTTGTAGAAAAGCTATATCTGTTTAGGGGAAAAGAAAATTATCGGCCAAGTACGAGTCGGACTCGCGCACGGAAGGTTCGTACTCTGAGAGGCCTCCCTAAATATTTATTTAATTTTAATTTTATTATTGAATTGTATATACAACTAAATATTCTGTAAAATTTCAAGCATCTACCTGTTACCATTATTAGTATAGAGCGAAAAACGGCTAAAAATTAAGGTTCGTTGTATGGGAGCCCCCCTTACTTATTAATTTTATTCTATTTTTAGTATTTGTTGTTACAGCGGCAACAGAAATACGTCATCTGTGAAAATTTCAGCTTTCCAGCTATTACGGTTCATGAGATACAGTCTGGAGACAGACAGACAGACAGCGGAGTCTTAGTAATAGGGTCCCGTTTTTACCCTTTAGGTACGGAACCCTAAAAACTACAGTTTTATTCAGCGGGATTTTAATTCTCGCTAAAAAAACCGCTTAAGAAACATCTAATAAAGAGCGTAGGTACGCGACGGATGCAACATGCTTCTAATGTGTGTTATTGGAAATGAATTGAAGAGGTCCATGTCCAACAGTGGTCATCTAATAGCTCAGGATAATGCTAATGATGAAGTAAGCATATCATTTATGCAGTGCAATTATGGATTATGGACTAATAGTGAACTTCTGTATTCTACAACACCTTTGTAACCTATTAACGCAAATAAATAAATGAATTATGATATATTGAGACGATATTTTTTTTATTTACCTCGACGACGGCAGGGCGTTATAAGTTTGACGTGTCTGTCTGTGTGTGAGTGTGTTTGTGTATATGATATCGTAGTTCCCACACGGATGAACCGATTTTGATTTTGATTTTGTTTTTTTTTTTTGTTTGAAAGGTGTTTTATAAAAATCGGTTCAGCCGTTTTGAAGTTATCAGCTCTTGTGTTGTGCTGTGCGGTAGGAGTATTATTGCGTCGGGTTTTTTTAATTTAAATTGACCAATGCAAACGATTTGAGATAGTAAATATTATGTGACTACAACCACGGTAATTAGATACCATGACTGTGTTACATTGCATCGCCTAGTTTCGTTTTTCTTTAGTTGAGTCTGGGCTTTAGTCATCGTGTTGCTGGACGACAAAACGTTTCTATTTACTTTGTTTCAATACTATCCCGCTTTGAAGCGTCCGTAAACATTCGCTTGAATAGCAATAAAGTTAGACTAAGTGGTGAGTAGTCTGCGCTAAGCGCCCAAAATACGTATACAGGGTTATTTCTAATCAATTAGCATCCTTTTAGGGGCTCATTCTGTGCATCAAAACTAACAACTTTTGTTCTGCGATTTTTGTCAGAACTCAAAAAAAACATCAGTTGTTCAAAATCATTTTGTCGCGGTTGAACGATATTTTTCTATGGAACAACCAAATTTTTTTTTGAGTTTTGACGAAAGTAGCAGAAATGTTGTTAGTTTTGATGTACAGAATAGGCCCCTAAAAGGATGCTAATTGATTAGAAATAACCCTGTATATCACTGACTTCAAAAACAGAGGTTCTCAATTTGACTGTTTGATAATAATTTGAAGTTTTATAAATCGATAAAAGCTGCTGCGCCAGCTGCACGCACGAAAAAGTGTCGCGTTTTGCCTGAGCCGAGCGTGCAAGCGAGAGCGCGGAACAAGCTATAGAGAGGCACGAGCCTGAGCGTTCGTTTTTTTCAGTTGTTGATTCAACAATGTTTTCTTTTGACGTTAACGCGTGAAATTATCGTTCGTAAACAGATTTTACAGACAAGCAATGTTTTTCGTGTGTATACGCGCTTTTTTGCCAATTATGAACCAGTTTTGATGATTTTTTTGGAAAGTAGATCATTTTAAACGATATATAACGGGACTCACTCACGTGTTCGTATAGTCATAGCACGACTATAGTTTCGGTCGCGTTCGGCGACCTTTCTCAAGTTGGCGAGTGCTAGCACGCGGAGCCGTCTCGCAATGCACTCCTACACTATAGTCACTATAATTGTGTTATGACTATACGAACACGTGAGTGAGTCCCGTTATATATCGTTTAAAATGTGTGAAAACCACGTAAAGGTGATGTTCTCAAACCTGGCCCATACCTGGCTCGCTTTTATCTTATAGACAAAAATATGACGAATCATGAAAAAATACTGAAAAAAATCCAAACGCTTTAGAAAAAAAGCAAAACATTTATCATTATCGTAGGCCTAGCAACCCACGATTTGAATTTTCCGCCATCTAAAGTGTACCTAGAGAATGAAAAAGTTAATATCAGCGTTGCCGCTTTGTGGGAAATCACCTGAATCACGGTGAATTTTAACTCGATTCGTAATTGAATTCAAACGCAGGGATTTTTATATTATTTTATCGATCATGAGGCATTATTATTTCGAAATGATAAAGGATCTTCATGCTAAATATGAGTGTCGCAGTATGATTTGATAAATAGTTTTGTCGCGAATATCTAAGGAATTTCGCGAAAACACGCATAATTGTTTTGAGATGAGCTACGATATTTTTCAATCTCAGTGATTGCGAAAATACAATGTAGGTCAAATCATCCTACTGCATGCATTATATTTGTTATTGGAGAATTTCGCCTCATTTTTCTGGGAACTAAGAAAATAGAAACTGGTAATATACTGTTTACGGTTTGCTATTGTTTTATCTCATTCGGCTTTAAATGTACGAATGCATTGTGATATCTTTGCCTTTGCGACAATTTCGGTTCTTATTATTTACGACATGGTTACGATAATGGACTTCGATGTATTACAAACCTGACAGATCTGACGATGACTTATTTGGACAACCGTGACATTTAAATCTGATTGACTCCTTTCTTACATCCATGATCCACAACATGGTGGATGACTTTAATCGCGGTTAATATGGCAATAACGCAAAGCAAAAAAAATGTTTGCTTTTTAATTGACTGTTCGATTAAAAAACACTATGCCTCATCGAATTAAGTTGATTTTTCTCCCTATTATAGTTTAGAGCCCGTCATTGAGCCAAAGTCCCATACAAAAAAGAACATGTCCTTTCCATAGTAAAGTAAGTAGATCATATTAAATTTCAGAAGTGGCCTCATAATTTTCTGTCTGAAGGGTCTGTAACTCGTAAAGGAATTTTTGTTTTACTGGGATATGTCTAGACGACAGACAAAGAAGATCTTGCAAAAAGGGCTCAAACTTTGTACACTCGCCTAAAAAAAGCTTTAAAATTTGGTAAACAAATTCACAGAAAAAACAACGGTGTTATATCCGGTAATATATCCGGATCTGGATTCAAAAAAGCGCTCTCGCCGTTAAAATATGATATTGCTCCCTTATGATACAATCTACTATTACGATGTGTGATTTACGATGCATGACGAGAAAAGTAAAAAAAAAAAAACGTTTTAACGAGGATTATGTTACAGTTACGCTTTGAGGTTTTAATAACTTAGTTCCCAATTTTGTGCAATTTCAATTTTCAAGGTTTGTACATCTGATCCCCCGGTGTGCGAGCCTGACTCGCACTTGTCCGTTTTTTTATTATCTAAATCGACATAATACTGAAATACATAATGCATACCTACATAAGTAACGGTCAATAACATAACATTCGTCATAGTTGGCCAAGTAAGTTCTTACAGCCTGGTAGCTAGCCCTAGTGTTGCAATTTTTAGGCTGCTAGAAGGCATCCAACTTATGAATTTGACATGTTTTTTGTGTCCCTTTCTTACTCATGCCATATTAAATCACTGCACCTCCTTCAGATTGCCTCGCTTGACCACATTATCCGTCTGGTAACTCTGTGTTCAGTATAAAGAATCGTCATAATCAAGTAAAATCGTAACGCAGTCTGAGAAAGTCTTATACCCAGATTTTATAACGCTTAACCCCCGGGAGTCACGCAATGGAATATTTCAGTATCTCATTTCCTTTGATGTAAACAGAACACGGAAAACGCGATATTAATAATTAATATGATTACGATTATTATGGTGTTATTTACGTGTGTAATTTTTATTTCCAGGTTACCAAAACCATAATATTTACATACATACAATAGTTTACAATTTATGTATAGTTTACTAACACCCGTAATTTGTATATTCAATATTTACATTAGTTACACATATTTCCTGTCACAAGGTCTCCTAGGCAATTTATTATTATTTTAGCCTGCGTTGTCCCACGGCTGGGCAAAGGCCTCCCTTCCCTCCTTCCAGACGTCGCGGTCTAATGCTGTGGTGGTCCAGTGCTTGTCGTGAGAGCTCAGTTCGTCACGCCACCTGCGTCTGGGTCGGCCCAAAGGTCTTTTGGATTTTGGGATCCAGTCGGTGGTGACCTTTGGCCAGCGGTCATCCATCATGCGACAGACGTGTCCCGCCAAATCCCATTTTAACTGTCCGGCTTTTGACAAACGTCGGTAATCTTGGTTTTTGAGCGCAGTGTAGTGTTTCTAACTCGGTCTGTTAATCTGACTCCTAATATACTTCGCTCCATTGCTCGTTGGCAAACCGCGAGCGCGGCCTTCTGATCTTTAGTCAAAGACCAAGTTTGGGCGCCGTATGTAAGAACGGGGAGAATGCACACATCCATCAGTTTGCGTTTTAGGCAAAGCGGTAATTCGCCTTTCATAAGATATTTCATGGCCCAGTAGCTCTTCCAGGTGTTTTCGATACGTCGAGCTACTTCTTTATCTTGTCGCGCTTGGAAGGGACTATTTGGCCATGGACGTATGCTATCTCCTCGCCCTCAACGAAGATAGATAGATAGAAAAACTCTTGAATGCACACCAAGAAATAAACAAAAAGAAGTAACAAAGATACATAAACAGTGTAACAATGGGCGGCCTTATCGCTGACAGCAATCTCTGCCAGGCAACCTTAGGATGGAGAGGACAGAAAGCGTATGAATAATGGACGGGGTGCGCATTAATTAAAAAAAAAAAAGATCATACATCATAAACATGCATACTAATAAAATTGATGTACTCGTAAATACTTAAAATGCCTAAAAATAAAGAAAACATTACATATGATGAATTACGAAGATGCGGTGTGCAGAGCGGTTGGTCATAATCTTGGTCTTTGACATATTCATTCTCAAGCCTGCCTCGAGGCTAGCTGTTGCTAGATCTTCTAGCAAGTCAAAGGCATGCATATTTAGGCAATGTCTCCGCAAATAATAACGGAGGGAAATGTTGGAATAAGAAGGCGGGTAAAAATTGTTTGTCTGTAAACTCGGATTACGGACGATAGTTTTACGTGACAACGTCATAAGAAATCATTGTTAAATCAACAATTGAAACAAGCCGAACGATTAAGCCGATCGTACACTCTCTCGCTTTCACGCTTGGCTGTGACACTTTTTCATGCATGCAGCCGGCGTTCATCGATTTATAAGATGTTATGATAAAAACCATTCCTGCTCTATCCGTGTTTCATTATTAATCTGTAGAGAAGATATACATCACAAATGTGTTCTAAGTTTTCACAATCAATTCTACGCCATTTTTTTCACATAATCAAGTTTATGAGTTCTAAGAATACGACGGTTTTCTTCTATAGTGTACCAGTTCTTATGAAAGGTGTCAAGGTCGTCGCGCCATCTCTTTCGGGGGGTTTCTAGTATAAAACTGTCAAATCTGGAACGTTCGGGGGAGGCCTTTGCCCAGCAGTGGGACACGACAGGGTAGCAACAAGAACAACAATACGCCGATTAAATGCTGAGGGGCCACAAATAAAAAAAAGTTAGTATTTTTTTACTGAATTCCGAATAAATATGGCAATTCTTTTATAGAAGAAAAAGACACTCACAATTTTAGATTATTTTTGGAAAGTGACCCTTTTGCATTTAATCAATCGAATAAGAATACGAACAGATAACAAATTCTAGTCAGAAAGGGGTTTAATTTTTACTACTTTAGTATGAAGCTATAAAAAAGTTACACAGAATGAGATATTGTGAATAAACTCGAAGGTCACTTAAGTTTTGAGAACCTACAAACTGTGATTAAAGCATAGAAGAGGAAGAACTGTTCTGTGGACTAAATAATTATTTTTCGCAAAAAATGGCATAATCGTCTTCAATCGTGTACGAAATACAAATATTTCGATTGAATCGATGTATAAAATTTTACATTATTGTTGATTTTTCAAATACGGCTGAGCCGATTTGATAAAATTTAAATGAGACTGCTGAGGGAGGGTGTAGACCATTTTGAACATAGTTTTTTCAAATAGATTTACAATTGGCGAAACATATACAATTTAAAACATACAGACGAACATAGAACCTCCTCCTATTTGAAAATCGGTTTAAAAGTATTTACTATATAATGTTTCTCATATCTAATTCGCTCTCGCAGTAATATTCCCAGCATAGTATTCACTGTACCTCTTTCGAGGAAACTGTTCTCTCTCGAGGAAAGCCTCGAATATTTTAACCTATTTCTAATAGCCTCACTTATCATAACCTCTTTTTGGCGTTGATTGAAAAAAGCCCTTATATAGTCGGCATCTTTTAATAATAAATATTCAATCACCTTTCGATCAAAACCCTAACAATTTTCCTCCTTTCCGTTATTGGTCACAAAACTTTTTCCGTGTAATTTCCAAGCATATTTTCTGTATAAGACTGAGTGGAAGCAGAACTTGATGTTTGGTAAAATGTAAACTATCGATGTCGATAAAAATGTTGTATTTTATCGACATCGATAATATACATTAGTTATTATTTAAAAACATGGAGTACTCGAAACAGTTAGTTTCACGATTCGAAATTTGTAGCATTTTCAAGTTAATCTTACCTCAAAAATGCACAATTTATACAAAACGCACACGTATTCTTCGTGAAATGTTTAATTTAACTAAATCTTCACAAGCCTGTACCTCGACCCAGTTTTGACTGATTTTTATTCAAACTCGCAAATTTTGTTCAAATTTGTTTGCAAACCATTTTGCCAAATAATATTAAAAATTGGATGATAGCTAGCTAGCCTAGACAACTAGCGCTCCTTGCCAAGATTCGATGAAACATGCGACGTGTGCGCGAGATGCAATTTGCAATCAACTTTTAATATGGTATCATACTCGTACATGAATCTGCTGTTTCATACATATTAATAGTTAAAGATTTTTTGTAACCATTATATGCTTGAGTATATAAAACGTGAAACGTGCTGTGCCGATTCCACCTAGTGGGATAAGGACAAGATGATGATATATGCTTAAGTATATTATTATTACACCTCTGTAGTCAGCAAACTTTGCAAAGGAAAACTTGTATAGAATTAACTGCACGGTCACCAAATGTCTCAGGTAGTTTATCGATAATACAGTGTGAAATATCGAGAACTATTATCACCTGACCCTTTATAAATTGGGTACCGTTGGCGTTGTCGGGAAACCGTATGAAAATGGAAGGGCCCGTGAGCGACACTTACAGAACGTAGAACAAATATCCATAGAAAGGACGTTTACATGCTCTCCGCGAGTTATGACTACGTGAACAATAGTTACAATTATTTTTCAGATAGTTTAGGGCTAGATTAGATTTGATTATGTTGTTTTTGTTTGTTATTGGACATTAAGTTGGGCATGTTATGTGACTGTAACTTTTTCATAATTATCAGTCTAGTGCATATGAGGTGTATATTATACCAGACCTTTTTCAACAAAATTTTGTTTTATTCTGTTCTCGTCTGTTCTGTATAGTGTAGAGAAGAGAAAAAGAAAATTTCGAAAATATAGCATAAATATTGTTATGAAATTATATACTTGTCACGGATTTTGGAGATTAATTTTTACAGACCTTTTATAAAACATCGTAGCATGATCTCTCCAAAGAGGCTTTTTATCACTTTATAAATAGTGAAATCATACACTCCTACAGTAGGTACTTACTGCAGTATTTAACGAGGATTTTTAATAACTTTTTAAAATTATTTCGCTCTGCGCATATATTAAACAAAAACCTAGATAAAACTCTCGTCAGTGCCAACATATTTTTTGAGCGCTTAGCCCGAAGGTATTGACATATCTGTATCTACCTTTATCCATGTTACAGGCCCACCCCACACACATATAAAACGTGCGGTCGCATAATATTCGACACTTTATCGTACCTAATATTGTTTTTCGCGTGTAAATCAAAACTCTTTGTGGCATTAAATTTAGGAGGTAGCATTTTTCGAAGACTTTTTTTCTGAGATAATAAAATATTTCAATAGCGCAGTTTGGTGATAACATTCTTTGCCAAAATCATTTGGGAGCTGTACTCTGTTGTTACATAACTTTTTGGTGTTATCGTGTTTTGGGCGATGCCTTTAAATAAAATTTTAGGGTGTTGTATTTTGGCGTTATCTTTGTGATAAACGTTCGAAGAGCTATGGGTAAAGTTGGCTTGGTCTGAAGAATATATAAAGAAGAATTCAGCTCGGTTGAGACTCGTCTGAATCAAAACATTTCATACTTCAAGGTAATACGCTCAAAGTATTCGCTTGAAAAATAAGCCCAAAGTACTGACACTGTGAAAGCCTTTCAGCTGGTTTCAAAGACCTTGTACGTTATAAGTGCAAGGTCTTTGGCTGGTTTAAATACTCTGACATCTGACTTATTTACGAGCTTGAAACTAAAGATTGACAGAAAAAATATCTCCAACTGTCCATACAAAACTACTCATCGTCATTTGTAATCGTAACATTTGACACAGGATATTCGGATATCCGAAATCCACATATTTCTGAAGTCGAAACCGATTTTACGTACTTACCTACTATGCTGGCGCAGCGACCCAAATTGTGTCTTGGCCTCCGACACTATTTGGCGCCACTCTTCTCTGTCTTGGACAAGTTCCTGCCAGACATAAAAACCGAGCTCGCGAAGATCTTTTCCTACTTCATCTTTTCATTTGTACTTGGGGCGCCCAACGTCGGCAGTCCAAAGTAAACCCTCACGATGCGAACATATCCCATTCTTTCCAACTGGCCGAGCTAGCGGAGCCTATTGGATTTATCTCACCAATAATATTGGGCTCCTGCACCAGCTCTTCTATTTCCTGGTTTTTGTGAATCCTCAAACTGCCGTCTTCGCTCGTAGATCCCAAAATTTTCCTGAGTAACCTTGCGTTCTGCCACTTACAGCTTATTTTCTTCCTGATGTTTAATAATTTCAACTTATTACAATATAAGTACAAATCTAAGCCATTTTGTTTCAATATTGAAAGTGATATAAAATATTCTTTTTAAATTAGATTTAAGTCTGAATTATCTAATGTGATTGTGACTACAACATACTGTAGGTACCTAAAAAACCTTGTTTTACTTTTAAAAGCCTGATTAAGAAGGGTACTCTGTACAAACGGCCATCTCTGAGGATTACGGCATTATCACATGACGTAAATCATGTAATTTGATTCATAATTTATGATGTCATATCACGGACGGTCGGACGCAACGATCTTATGAAAATATCTTGTTGTATCTACTGAACCCTAATAATATTCGTAGTTGTAGCTTTTTAGAGAGGATTTGAGGAGTTTCTGTTGTCATTTTTTGATGTTGCATTTTGGGTTTCAATTTATTGCGTTGGTATTTTCACTAACATTCTTTCCACTAAAGTACAAGTATCAAACGGAAACTTATATTTTATCTATCCTATTTTCGAATCGTTGCGTTTTCAAGCGGAATCGTTTTCGAACTAGCCCGATTGTTTCAAAATGGTGTCTTTCATTGTATCACAGTGTAAAAAAACTTAGAGAATCCCAACCATCCCGTTATTTTACGATCTCAACTTACCAATTGATATTTTTTTCATTCTTCTACAGAATACCAATACCTTCATACTAAGTGCTAAGTACTATTCTATTATCAATAAGTTTCCATTGCTGACATAGGCCTCCCAGTTTGAGTTACAAAAGAACTGGTTGAGTGAGGCTGGTATCCAATGCGTTCCTACCGTTTTTCGTTAAACAATAATATTATAATGAGTGAGGTATTTTCAAATTTAGAGTGAAAATGTATTTTCTAAGTCTGCGTACTTCATTTTTTAGGGTTCCGTACCCAAAGGGTAAAAACGAGACCCTATTACTAAGACTCCGCCGTCCGTCTGTACGTTTGTCCGTCTGTCTGTCACCGGGCTGTATCTCATGAAAGGTGATAGCTAGAACGTTGAAATTTTCACAGAAGATGGTGTCGCGCGTTACGCGAGTCGCAATATAAAAATAGGTAAGTCGAATTTCTATCTATTTTTCTGGTATGGCAATACTGGGCTGTATAGTGGAAACTCGATTCTTGCTATGGCAACCCTTATGTTTTTCACGGGCAGTCATAAGGCAGTCTAGAAGCGAACGCTGCGCGGGAAGGTTGTGGACTTCACCCTTGGCTGGGAGACAGGTAGAGGAACTTCACCCTTGGCTGGGAGACAGGTAGAGTGGCTGACTCCAACGCTGGCTCTGCGCCAGGATATCGCAGTGAGTAATTCAGTCCTGTACAATAATGTAAATGAAATAATAAGATAAATGTGGGTATTCCAATAGCAATGTGTCTAAGTAAATGAGCGCGGTATTGGCTCGTTAGAAACATAGCCGTTATCAACGGTTGGCTGGAGTGTGGCCTACGAGCACACTGGTCGATGTTGTTGGAGTATAAGGGCGGATCTAAAGGGGTGGCTGGAGGATCCCGTAGGGGCAAAGCCCCTATGTCCGGCTGGTGCCAAGGGGGCCTACTGACCTCGTCAGAATGGCCGGATAGCGTAACACCAGAGCACATAAATAATTGTGCACAGACTGGGCCTACTGACCTCGTCAGAATGGCCGGATAGCGTTACACCAGAGCACATAAATAATTGTGTTCAGACTGGGCCTACTGACCTCGTCAGAAAGGCTAGATAGCGTGGCACCAGGGCACATAAATAATTGTGTTCAGACCGGAGTCATCGACCAAGCCGGATAGCCAGGAGTGAACCCCATAAGGGTCACATAATCAAAACCCACGCAGGCAAAGCCGAAAGTAAATGCATATAAATATATTGGAATGCCCACATCGATCACACCACCTCCCTCATATTAACTAACATGCGAAGCTTTCTGAATAGATAATAATCTTTGTCCCCCTAACTCATATCCTAAGATTATTCTAATATAGCTATAAATAGATTGGTATGAAAGGGTGCGACAAAAATGGTGGAGATGCTGGGATCTGATTGAACGTATTAATCTCATTCCTAAGGCATCAGAAACATTTTACACATTCTTTGTAGATGAGGTCGTGATCCCAAATTATCATTGCAACAAAGCGGTAAAAAACGTCTTAGTACCGACTACCGACATTTTTCGAGTCGGAGAAAAAAATTATTTTTAATATTAAAGGATGGAACTAAAACTAACCACACTGAACCCTTTCGAACGTAATGATTGATTCCTCTATGCCTTTCGTTCGAAATTAGACAGTTTAGGAACATCAGGTACATAGACTACAAGATATGAGTTTTTATTTTTTTTCATGTGCATGAAACATCCTTTAAAGTACGATAAGCTATTTTAAAAGTGAGGGACACGAATTCCGGACTTAAATGAAGTATCTACTAGATCGGTTACATGAACAGAGCTAACTAAATTCTAAACAAAATTTTCAATTCTTTGGTTCGAATTTTGTTGAATTTGCGATGAAGATTGCTACGCATTATAGTTAGTAGTTAGTCCTGTATACGGAGGGCGCTGGTAGCCAGTAGCACAGTTTAATTACTTGTACAGGCACCAGCCAGACCCATAAGCTATTTGTGTAATCTATGTTTGTTACTGGATATTGTATAATTAAGACTAATATTTAGTAGATTTCAACATGAGTTATATTTAATAGTGAATTGTAATACTGGTGTCAATAAAATCATTTTATTTTTATAACTCGGTGGTTACATGCAAACACCATTAAGGGAGCGGAACTCATATAACCCGCCCAAATCAAAAAACATCTGAAAAGTATAATAAAGTTATAGTTTGTGACTACTACTTATTTGGTCGGATAATACCGCGAATAAGAATTAACTGTTTAGTCATATTTTGAGTGCTATATAACGTAATGAATATACCGTACGCCCTAGCTACGAATTTAAATACAATTCGAGGGAACTTTTAAGTAAAGAGAAATTCGTACATACAAAATATTAAAGGTTATGTTTTCAGAGTTTGGCTTAATACTTTCGCAGCCTAATTAATAATATAACACCATGTTTTATACGAGTATTTGCGTACAAAACTCAAATCGAACCGTTGTGATTAAATGAAAATCGTGCACTATTCACAAGAAATTAAATTTCTCGCAAATCACAACACGCGTGTTAGTCACATACGAAATCATGCTTTGTTTAAGTCTGGACGCATTTCTGAAAGTGAGAGCGAAGACGACCAGAACGATGGTTAGTCTTTTTAAAGGGCTAAGAGCGTCGGTAGAAGCCAAAATTACGATGACGGCAGCATCGGATCGCGCGGCCTCCGGACCTGACATATAAACCGTCCCACAAACTAAAACGTGCGTAAACGCATGCGGCCCTGACTTAGAATTGAGATTTATCTATGGTCATCTAATTTCCGGTTACATGTCAATTTGACATATCAGATTAAAAGATCAATCACTCTTCCCGCAACTTAACATACACCAACAGTTTTTGGGTCATCGACCCCACTTTATAACTCCCCCGCCAGTGACTTAATTTAAATAAAAGGGAAAACGAGACGAAAAGGTGAGAACCGAAATTCGCGATAAATCATCGCGGATGGAACGAGTTTTTTTTTTTGTGATTGAAGTGCAAAGGACAAAACTAACCGGAGAAATTTTCAGATAAGAATAACGTATCGCAGTCCAAGCAGTGCGATAGCGATACGGCATCGGGTTTTGGCGAAAAATACAATACCAGCACGTGGACGCGCCTCCACCCGGCAGCCGACACGTGGCAAAGGTGGTACCCCATACCAAATCCGGTGAGTTTTTGCACAAATTTCACTTAACGTAGTGATATTTAACGATGTAAAGGCGCTCATCTTGTCGTATTGCTTCTTCTAGTGCAAATTTTATCCGAAATCAAAAAGAATGGAAGAAATCCTTACGAATCGGCTCCGATTACGACAAGATAGGCTCTGTCAGTGTGTCGTTCTTATTAACGGGGAGATAGACGAAAATGGGTTATCTATCGAGCGAGCTACATCAGCTATGACCACTTTAAGGCAACTACTGCCTAAATTAGAGGAAGAAATCAAGTATTATACGGAAAAATCTTCGAACCCACTGCCGGCCGCCGTCAGCGAGGCTATGGAAGTTCAGCTTAAGGCGGAAGATTTACTAACGAGCTTGACCGAGGTCACGTCGGGAGCGACCCCAGTAGGAAATAGCGCGTACAATCCGGGCGCAGCAAAGCTCCCATAGTTAGAATTACCCAAGTATTCTGGCGACAGTCTGCGATGGAGTGAGTTCTGGGACCGATTTAGCACCAATATCCATGAGATGAACATGGCAGATGCTGATAAATTGGCCTACCTTGTAAGCTGCCTAGAAGCAGTAGCTTTAGAAACGGTAGCCGGCCTAACCATAACTCACCACAACTACGGAATAGCGTTGGATACCTTGATGAAACGTTTTCGGTTAATTAGAGCATTAGTACTATCTAAATTCCCTGAAAAGGTAGTACACGAATATCACCTGACACGCCTCGACTCTGAGAAAAATATACCAACGATCAGAAGATCTCTACAGAGGATCGTCTCTGCTATAGAAATCTCTCAGGACTTCATAACTGTCCCACAGGCAGAGGCTATCGGCTAATAGCGGCCTCCTCTTTCCTAATTTTTACAATATTGTGTGTGGCCGACTGCGTAACTTTGCAATGTCAATTTATTATTTGTAAAACTAATTTTGTTATAACAATTTAACTTTGTGATGATAATTTGCTTTTGATTTTAGTGATGACAATTTAATTTCAGTTTAGTAATGAGCCATTTTGAATGTATAATTTAGCATACCCTTAAAGGGTCAAATGTATTTGACATTAATATAACATGTTATCTAAGAACCGCATGTAAAAGAATTACATACTCGTATGTTGCAATAAATAAATGAAAACAAATGAAAGTTCTACGGCAGAGACACTACATAGTAGGACGGAAGAGAGGCGAGGTCCACAACAGGGACAGCCAGATGGGAAGGAATTTTTTTTTTAACCGAAAGAGGAAGTCTACGGATCATTCTGATGCTCCAACGACAAAGACTTTGTAAATTCTGCCCCACCAGAGTATAGGGGAAAGAAAATGGAAAGAGCCAAAAGTCTTGGACTATCTTGGGACATATGCAAGGATACTTTGGAGCTGAAGGTAGACGAGACCCACTTCACACCGAACCCTCCTATAGAAACAAAAGGAGATGTACTACGGGCACTAGCACGATTCTACGATCCATGTGGATTCTTTTGTGGATTGGTTCTGCCGATTAAATTGCTTTCCCAGCAGGTCTGTGAAGAAAAATACAAATGGGATGATAAATTACCTACAGAAATTCTGCAGTCACTGAAAGAAAACCTAGAGGATCGGAGGGCACTAACAGAAGTTCAAATTCCAAGGCGCCTTGCAGGCGTAATAGACCCAGATGTGCAGTACGAGCTGCATAGCTCTTCCGACGCTTCAGATAAATAAGCCCACGCTGCTGTTGTATACTTAAGGACAACAAGACAACAAAGATTATGTCGTACCTATAATGATTTTAATGCTACGTTGGATTACCTTGATATCTTTAATGATTCTCTCACCGCTATCAAAAATAAGATACTGAAGTCTCTACCTGAGACGTTTAATGTTTGATTTTCAATAACTTAACCTTTATTTTTTTTATATTTTGTGTTTCTAAATTGTGATAATGGTTTGCAATAACTAAATATGCCTAACCACTAAGTAGTTTTTTAAAAATGGTGATATACAACTATTAAAGGTGATCATATCAGATCTTTGTATACCTACCAATATAATAGCTTATAGTTTCAATATGTTTACTGTTGGCGTATCTATTTAAATAAAAATAAAAAGCCTTATCAGAACAAATGCCTCCTTTGTAAATGCCCAAGTCACGTTCAGCTCAAAACAAAGATAAAAACGATCTAAAATTACCACGGTTGGAACTATTGGGATTTCTAATAGCTAGTCACCTGCTAACATATGTAAAAATCAAACATAGATCTTCCAATCAAGAAGGAATCATTCGGGGTAGTCCTGGGGTGAATGAACTCTGATAAGCTCCTACCACCGTTCGTAGCAAATAGAGTGGAAGAAATTAAAAGAAACCACAGGCAGATGCAAATGCACTACATAAACACAAAAAATAATCCGGCTGAGTTCGCGACAAAACCCGGTCTATGGAAACAAAATCAAGAACTCTGGTTTGATGGGCCAGAATTTCTCAAACAAGCTGAAGCTAGTTTCCAGACGATAGGTATTACGATTCTCTTAGAACTCTTTTTTTTTTTTTTTTTCTTTTTTTTTCTTTCTGGTAGGAGGCTCTGGATCAGAATCCAGAGAATGACAACAATGACACCATCATTTTCCGGATGAACTGAATGGGAAAAATACTCATTTGTCAAGGAACCTAGATCTACTCGTATTCTTAGATGTGGATGGATTATTAAGATGCAGAGGACGTATGGCTAACGCCAAATGGAATTACGACAGAAGATATTCCATACTATTACCTAAAGATAGCGAACTGACACACAGCATCATAAAGATAACGCATGAGCAGAACTATCGCGTCAGTGCTACGCATGCACTAAATATAGGCAGAAAAAACATTCTGGATACCTCAAGGCAAAGGGCAGGCACAGAGTGATCTGGTTCAAATTGACATCCGATAATCGGAATAGGAGCAATTGGAAAGTAGTAACATAGTAGAGCCGGTCAACAGACCGGGCAACCAATGAAGAGTCGTTAAGGTCAGGACAGGAGACTGTCATTACATGGTCTATAAGATACTTGTATCCGCTAGAAAATGGACGCGGTATACAATCTTCAAGTTAATGAAACTAACCCCATAGAACATACTACACATGACAGAGCCTGCGCTATCACCTATTAGGACAGTCTCGGACAAACGGAATGTATTGATTTCGCTCGGCGGGGGAGAGAAAGAGGGGGGGGCCCGGCAACAGGGGAGAGTTAGGGAAAAGGCAGGCGAAACCGACAGCCGCAGGCGCGCCAGATGAGTACGGCGCAGAGGGGGTGGTCACCCACGAACAGCTAGAGGCGACGGCAGTGTAGCGTAACGCGAATCGCCATGTAAAATCGGAGCTGGTCGATCGCAAGCCGCGGTGTAAACCGTTGAGGACTACACCCAAGGAATGTATTTGGCAAAGCCATAGTTATGCGGGATCATTACTGCATCCCGCCGACTTACGATAAGCGAAGCAGAATATTAAATAAATGAATAAAATAAAATAAAAATAGCCTTTATTCACTAATATATACCTTACAAAACATGACTCTTAGTTCTATTTCTTAAATACTAGGTTGTCCAGCAAAATATTACTCAAAGGAATCTATTACCTTTTGTCACCCTAATTCAGTACATTATATCTAAGCGTGTATTACACGGGTACGGAAGGGACGACAGACAGAGTCACCAGACGATTCGGTCTTAGAGGAGCAAGTTAGCCCGAGCTCCAGCAGGCAACCGTAAGAGAGTACGAGACACGACTCTCGCTGGACAGACCAGAGATGCTGCCTGTAATAGACGAAACCAGCCAAGGGAGGAGAAAACACACGCGAGATATCTCTTTACAATACTCGAATAATGCAATCCCTTTCTGTGGGGAATGTCGCGCGTTACGCGAGTCGCAATATAAAAATAGGTAAGTCGAATTTCTATCTATTTTTCTGGTATGGCAATACTGGGCTGTATAGTGGAAACTCGATTCTTGCTATGGCAACCCTTATGTTTTTCACGGGCAGTCATAAGGCAGTCTAGAAGCGAACGCTGCGCGGGAAGGTTGTGGACTTCACCCTTGGCTGGGAGACAGGTAGAGGAACTTCACCCTTGGCTGGGAGACAGGTAGAGTGGCTGACTCCAACGCTGGCTCTGCGCCAGGATATCGCAGTGAGTAATTCAGTCCTGTACAATAATGTAAATGAAATAATAAGATAAATGTGGGTATTCCAATAGCAATGTGTCTAAGTAAATGAGCGCGGTATTGGCTCGTTAGAAACATAGCCGTTATCAACGGTTGGCTGGAGTGTGGCCTACGAGCACACTGGTCGATGTTGTTGGAGTATAAGGGCGGATCTAAAGGGGTGGCTGGAGGATCCCGTAGGGGCAAAGCCCCTATGTCCGGCTGGTGCCAAGGGGGCCTACTGACCTCGTCAGAATGGCCGGATAGCGTAACACCAGAGCACATAAATAATTGTGCACAGACTGGGCCTACTGACCTCGTCAGAATGGCCGGATAGCGTTACACCAGAGCACATAAATAATTGTGTTCAGACTGGGCCTACTGACCTCGTCAGAAAGGCTAGATAGCGTGGCACCAGGGCACATAAATAATTGTGTTCAGACCGGAGTCATCGACCAAGCCGGATAGCCAGGAGTGAACCCCATAAGGGTCACATAATCAAAACCCACGCAGGCAAAGCCGAAAGTAAATGCATATAAATATATTGGAATGCCCACATCGATCACACCACCTCCCTCATATTAACTAACATGCGAAGCTTTCTGAATAGATAATAATCTTTGTCCCCCTAACTCATATCCTAAGATTATTCTAATATAGCTATAAATAGATTGGTATGAAAGGGTGCGACAGATGGTGTATTTTGTTGCCGCTATAACAACAATTACTAAAAAAAGAAAAATATATTTTAGCCGTTTTTCTCTCAATATCAATAACGGTGACAGGTAAATGCTTGAAATATTCACAGAATATTCAAATAAATATTTACTTTAAAAATAAATACATAGTTGAATTAAAACAAAATAAACATTTAAGGGGGGCATTTACAAGAAACGTGATTTTTTTGCATTATATTAATGACGGCAACGGGAAGATGCTTGATATATTCACATAAAATAAATAGGTAGGTACTTAAATTAAAATAAAATATAAGAAGAGGGGCTTCCATACGGCGCGGAACCCTCCGTGCGCGAGTCCGACTCGTACCTGGCCGATTATTCACCACATTTTCCCTAACCATCAAGCGAGATAGTGGTCCACGAAATTCTTCGCAACTTCAGAGACACCGGAGAGAAATGTGGTAGATAGAGAAAACCTGAAGGAGATGCATTGAATTAATATGCCACGACTTAGAAAGAGATATTAAAAACATCTCAATTCGGTGGCCGTTGTCAGATAGTCTGTAGCGGAACGTCAAATTTTTGATCAAATTCCAATGCATATTTGACAGTTTTGACAGTTCGCGGCCAGATTTTCCATACATTGAGGTCCAAGATTGATGTGGTTAACATTTGTAAAAATGACAACAGCGTTATCCCGCTGGCACCTCTGTATTCGCAATGCTTCATTGACGTGTGACTGCAGCGTACCAGCTATTCTTTTATTTTTGTTCAGAATGGCACAGGAATAGATAACAGTTACTACTTCAGTAAGGGTCTAAAGTAAAGGAACGTAGTTGGACTACTGTATGAATTTACAGACAGCGATAGTACTAACAACCAAGTTTAAACAACAAGTAGCTCAATATCGGTATGTTTGCTCTCCGCAAACTGTGTTGCCAGTTCACCGTATAAATACACGCGTAATAATCATAGTTGTTTGTGATGTTTTAGGTTGGTTCAATTAATTGCTGGCAATTTAGATTGTTATCTATACTCCTCCGTTTATATCGCTCCGACAACATGTGCCGAATAACTTGTTTGATTTGAATATTTATAACTGGTATCACTGTAAAAATAAATGGAAGCAAGGCAAAGGGACTAATAAGTCTTTCCACCATTATATCCCCTCGAAGAGGAAATAAAGTATGGATTGACAATGACATCTGACATTAGGAGTGGATAAAATGGGTTTCTCCCCTTGCCGTGCTACCCGGGCAGGACGATAGATAATATGATGTGGTCAAACTTAAGCCACTTTATTAGGCTAAACTATGCAAATAGCTTTCAGAGGCTTTTGTTCTCATGCAAAGAGTTCATTGACATTTGACAATATTTTCGTAGCAAGTTATGAATATGGACCAAGCCTATCTATAGTCATATGGATTGGCAATAAAGTGCCTCGACCTCTCGTACCTACTGCTTGGCGGCAGAATATTTGATATTTCTGGTGGTATATACCTACCGGAACTTCTGTGAAATAAAATAACTAATCATCACTGCCAAAAAGGTTTGGTACCGCTGCTAGACCACTGAAATGTCAACGCAATTTATTGCCAATCCATACGTCACCGACTATAGCAGTAATTTTTGAAGTGAAACTTCTACGACTAGGTTGCGTTAAACGTTTAACGCTATCATGGAGGGGGTGTAAAAGCTGTTCCGTCGAAGTTTCACTTCTTCCGCGCGGAAGATTTCCACGTCCACGTCTTTTTTTTCACGATTTCACTATTCGCCTCATATTAAAATTTGATAAAACATAATAAAGCTGAAAATTCCTGCACATTGCAACAAAACATCTAACGTACATCCAAAGTTGAAACGCACTCAATTTAGCATCGATTTTTATCTTAGTGTCGTTTTACGGGAGACTTTATCAATTATATACAAGACTTATCAATCAGTTTAAGTAATCAAAAGATTTGTCAATTACTATCTTTAAAAATCATGCATTTGAAAACTTAATTTTCGCTGTATTTCATATTATTGCTATTCATAGTTGTTATTATATTGAGATATACCTGTTTCAAATAAGGAAAGTACAGTATTAACACTTTGTAGTGATCCAAAACTTCGCTCCGCTCCGCTCCGTCGCCGTTTGTATTGCACTAAGATTCTATAAAGCTTACTTCTTAAAATATAGACACAGCTCTCAATCCTTGGAAACGCGAGAGGAAAGCTGATTATAGCGTTTGAGATATAAAACTGGGCAAGTACAAGTACTTGGTTAGCATTTTCTTTGAAGAAATTCTCATAACTGGCGATTTTATATCGTTTCCAACTGAGTAACAGTGAGAAGCACCGTTAAGAGCAAATTTTCAATTTTATTATTATCAGGTGAAACAATCCAATATCTAAAATACTAGACATCAATCGTAGTTATTCATTGGTCCTGTTATAAGCTTTCCGCATCACTATGGAATGGAAATAATCGGCCAAGAACGAGTCGGACTCGCGCACGAAGGGTTCCGTACTGTTTAGGAGCCCCCTTAAATATTTATTTTATTTCAATTAAATTATTTATTATTAAAGTGAATACCTATACAACTAAATATTCTGTGAATATTTCAAGCATCTACCAGTTACCAATATTAATATAGAGCGAAAAACGGTTAAAATCAGGTTTGTTGTATGGGAGCCCCTCTTAATTATTAATTTTATTCTGTTTTTAGTATTTGTTGGCCGATTATTACCTAATCATCTTCTTTCTGCTTAGTACATGGAAAACAAATATCCATGAATATTAGAAGACCAGATGAAGATAATAATTGGCTCGGCGAAATATATCTACCCATACGAGTATAAAAGCTACTGGCGATGCCGACGCTTCAATTCGACACAAGTACCAATCGTTTGTTTCATATATTCAAAGTTATGTTAATGCCAAAGATTGAAAACTGTCTCCTCAAAATATCCATCGGCAGCGGAATAACTGAATAATTTTCCTCTGGGGTGCCACGAGACCCTACTTAGCACGCCCCTGTCGCCTTTCTACGGGTTACGTGGTAAATAAAACTTTTACGTCCCATTTCAGGGACGTGACTAGGATGTAGTTTCGGGGTACCTGCTGTTGTATAATGATGAATGATCGTTTTGTTGCAATAAAAGTTCACACACAAATAGTTCTCATGTAACTATAAAAATAATAGGCCAAGTACGAGTCGGACTCGCGCACGGAGGGTTCCGTACTGTAGGGGAGCCCCCCTTAAATATTTAATTTATTTCAATTTTATTATTTATTATTAAAATGAATATACAATTAATTATTCTGTGAAAATTTCAAACATCTACCTGTTTAATTATTAATATAGAGCGAAAAACAGCTAAAAAATCAGTTTTGTTGTATGGAAGCCCCCTTAATTATTAATTTTATTCTTTTTTTAGTTTGTTGTTATAGCGGCAACAGAAGTACATCGTCTGTAAAAATTGGAGCTTTCTAGCTATAACGGTTCATGAGATACAGCTTGGAGACAGACGGACAGCGGAGTATTAGTATTAGGGTCCCGTTGTTACCCTTTGGTTACGGAACCCTACAAACAGTTGTCTGTAAAGTTATTAAAGGACGATAATTTTACGTGAAAACGTCTTAAGCGTCACAATCCGAACGCTTGGGCCGATTTTGGTTCTCTATCGCTTGATCCGCGATCTCGCTTGCACGCTCGGCTCAAAGGGAACGTGACAATGAGTCATGCTTTTTCGTGCGTGCAGGTAGCGTTCATCGATTTATAAGTTATCAATTATCACGTCATGTTTGAGTTAGTGTACCTACTGACACTAAGTCCTTTATAGTTTAAAATTCATTACATCTTAATATAGAAGTTGTTTAATAATCGGCCAAGTACGAGTCGGACTCGCGCACGGAGGGTTCCGTACTGTATTGGAGCCCCCCTTAAATATTTATTTTATTTTAAGTTTGTTATTTATTATTAAATTGAATATATAACTAAATATTATATGAAAGTTTCAAGCACCTACCTGTTACCATTATTAATATAGAGCGAAATAAGTCTACAAATTCAGGTTTGTTGTAAGGGAGCCCCCCTTAAATATTTATTTTTTTCTCTTTTTAGTATTGTTGTTATAGCGGCAACAGAAATACATCATCTGTGAAAATTTCAGCTGCCTAGCTATCATGGTTCATGAGATACAGCCCGGTGACAGACAGACAGACAGACGGACATCGAAGTCTTAGTAATAGTGTCCCGTTTTTCTCTTTGGGTACGGAACCCTAAAAACGATGAGTTATATCTTTTTTATCCAACCTCAGCTCCATTAAACCCTTTCGCCTACATTTTTCATTGAACTTTATTTAATCCTTTGATATTAAATAAAGATAATATATGTTTAAATTTCATTTAGCCTAAGTATCGTAACAAACGAAAGAAAAATATGAAACTATTTAAAACCAACCTTTGTTTGTCTAACTTTTTGCGTACCGTTTTAGGTCATAAAGTGTTTATTAAACTTTTCTTGAAAGAGAGTTTAGTGCTGAGACAACTAATGGTGTAGTATTCATTTTTGCAATACCTACCTACGACATTAAACATCAAATGTTTCATTATATGCAATAATTAAAATCAGGAACGTTTTCAACAAAATTCAGCATTAAATGTGTTAATTATTAAGTCAATTTTAACCGTTATTTCAACAACGGCATAATTATGTGTCCACTGAAAAGTGAATAAATGAGGTTGCATATGCATTATTTTGTTCTGTTTGAAAAGTTAATTACTTCGGCATATTAGCTTTTACATTTGAATGAAACAGACATACATAAGTATATTTTTATATGCTGCCCAGGTCAGCGTTTTAATACTTTATTTATTTTCCTCTAAAAAAGTTAACACCTTTTTTTATAGCTCAATATTTAATTACGCTTATGTTTTGATCATGATAGATAGATAAACTCTTTATTGCACACCAAGAAATAAACAAAAAGAAGATACATAAACAGTGTAACAATGGGCGGCCTTATCGCTGACAGCGATCTCTGGCAGGCAACCTTAGGATGGAGAGGACAGAAAGCGTATAAGTAATGAACATGATTAATCAGAACAAATTAAAATGTTTAACGTGTCTTATTTTTTAAAAAGTTTTCTTTTGAATTTATTAACTATTACGCAACATCTTTAAAATGTGGTCTTTGAATCAAAACTAAGTAAATGTGGTCTTTGAATCAAAACTAAAACAATATATTTTTTTACGTAGTAATAATTTTTTACTAAGTAAAAAAAAATGTTTTCTGGAACAATATCTATTCTGGATTTTAGTCCATGGTTATTTTAAATTATTTGCCATTTGTCAAATTAGCCATGTCAGAGGCCTCCAGGCACAGAGCTAATACAACCCGAGAGATAGCGTTGTAGTCGCTTGAGGTAATTTACAACCACAAAAATGTAAAAAAAAAATTGCCCAGAGCTGTAAAAACTGTCAAATATGAATTGAAATACTCGTATGACACTATCGGGAGAAAAACACGCAGCAACAGCCACTGAATTGAGATATTTTTCATGTCTCTTTCTAACTCGCGTCATATTAAATCAATGCATCTTCTTCAGGTTTTCTGGATCGACCACTTTATCCCTCGCTGGTTGTAATAGCTATGTGCCTTCAAGCGGCTTAAAAACTCTCGCGCCATCTCTGGTCAGATTCTTGCAAGTCCAGCCTGTACGAACATAGGTACTTACTTCTTGTCAAAAACAATCTTAATTTTGGTTATGAACCCGGGAATAAAGTAGCCCCCAAAAAACTCCTAACTCCGTCTCCAAATTCTTTCACGACTTTAACATTTCTACACTTCTACGCCAAGTAACAGGTAGGGAGGGCTCGTTTACGTAATTTTATTTAAGGGTTCCGTAATAAAACCTCGTAGGAACTTGATTGTCGTAAACGTTATAGACCCCTACCGAAGCGATATGGGGTTCGGATCTCTTAAGGTGTCCATTCACGATCGCGCCGTTTGGGGCCGCACCAAATGATCAAAGTCAAATGGATTGACGCCAAAATTGTATCCTACTCACGACTATGCCATCCGCCAAATTTAAAGCCAGGAAAAATGACACAAGTTTTAAACGATATTAAGCACGCACGCGGAGCCGTCTCCCAGTGCATTGCGAGACGGCTCCGCGTGCTGGCACTCGCCAACTTGACAAAGGTCGCCGAACGCGACCGAAACTATAGTCGTGTTATGACTATACGAACACGTGAGTGAGTCCCGTTATATATCGTTTAAAATGTGTGAAAACCACATAAATTTCCATAGTAAAATGACACAAGTTAAATGGATTGACGTTATTCGTATCCTACTCACGGTCATTGATAAATAGCATTCAAGGGACGAATGATGCGATGGTATGCTGCAGTGTGCGTGCTCCAGACTCACGTACTCGTAGTGAGTTAATTATTGTGGCAACGTCAAACCACTGCTCGAAGTCAGCAGACAAAGTTACCAAATTATGAAGTACTAGCTGCGCCACGCGGTGTTACCCGCGTTAACCCGAGATAAAAAAGTAGTTTATGTGTTAATTCAAGGTCTAAGCTACCTTCATACCGAATTTCATTCAAACCAGTTCCGCCGTTTGTGCGTAAAAGAGTAACAAACTTTCGCGTTTGTATTAATTTTTTGTAATTTTACACTCACTATCAAATCGATGAGATGGCTTGACCGTGAATAGCCACCTTTAGATAACAATACAGAATGACGCCGTTAGCTTAGATGGTGTTGTAAAAGCGTATCTGATACTGTGAGCATAAGAGTCAGAGATACGAGTACAAAGTTCGAATAAAAACCAATACAAGATAAAATTACTGTTGGCGTACTGAGTTTTACCGTCGTATTCAGTACCGAAAGAATAAAAGTACCTACGAAAAAGGCTGCAATTGTTTCTACTGCAAACGTTGATTACTAACCGACTTCCAAAAAGGAGGAGGTTCTATGTTCGTGTGTATGTATTTTTTGTGTATGTTCATCGTTAATTTCGCCAATTGTGAACCGAATCGAAAAATATTTTTTAGTTCGAAAGGGTATACTCCCGAGGTGGTCCCATAAGTCCCATTTCAATTTTACAGAAATCAGCTGAGCCGTTTTTGATAATTCATTTAAAATGTAAACAATTTGAGCGAAATATTCGAATTTTGTACACGATGGAAGGTGGTTTTGACATTTTTTGCGAAAATTATTTTTTTATATTCAGCAATGTGATCAAATATTGTAGCAGTGAAGTTTTTGTAAAGGAAATTAATGCGAGAATAATTACATAATAACGTGGAGAAGTTATTCGATAGCGTATGTGGATCGGGCAATCTTCACATGGACCAACATGGTGGATTGGGCCCAATTGGCTTCTGATTGATCTGTGTTCATCAATGGAATGTGAACTAAAATCGTTCAGCACAAATTCATAGAGATTAGTATAACGGTGGCGATGCTAGATATCAGATTCTAGAACCATTATAAGTACGAGAAAATGAGTGAGTACAGTTAGAACATCTAGTTCTTTCTAGTAGTTAGTATCTAGTAAGTTCGTATGGTAGATGAGATGACTAGCTGTGATGTGAAAACATTAAGCCACCTGAAGGCCTTTGATCTGAATAAACAGTTAATAATTATTTTCACAAAAAATGGCGAAACCGACTTTCATCGTGTACAAAATTCGAATGGTTCGCTCGAATTCATGTAAGTATATAATTATTACATTATTGTTAATTTTTCGAAAACGGCTCAGCCAATTTAAATAAAAGTTAAATTGGACCTCGGGAGTATTTCGGACTAAAAAGATTTTTTTAATTCGGTTTAAAATTGGCAAAAATATCGATGAACATACACAAAAAAATACAGATGAACATGGAACCTCCTCTTATTTTGGAAGTCGGTTAAAAACCAGCTAAGCCACGTTAGTTATTACTCACTGTTATTAACCTGAAGACTGACCGTGCTATACGAGTATGTTGCTTAATTTCGGTGGACCATAACTAACACCTACGACCTACGTACTATGAGAACTATTAGCCAATGGGTACGAGTATATTTTGACTCCCGACGCAAAAACTTCGAGGTATTATAAATTTGACCTGTGTGTGTGTGTGTGTCTGTCTGTGGCATCGTAGCTCCCGTAAGGTTGGCCCGATTATGTTTTTTTTTTGGTTTGAAAGGTGAATTAGTCGGGAGTGCTCCTAATAAGAGCACTATCAAGAGCAAGAGCATAAATCTAAATATATGCTTTATTAAAATCCGTTCACCCATTTCAAAGTTATTAGCACTTTAGAATGTTATTACGTAGGAGTTTTTTTTTTCAATTTTAATTTAACCTTGTTAAAACTGATGTGACAGGGCTAGATATTTATGGTGGACTGGCTCCATGAGAGCCAGTCGGCAAAGCGTTACACAGTCACATTGTTTTGGGAACAACGTTGACAAATTGTCCTATTCAATTTCTCCAGTGAAAAGAGAGGGATTCAGGTAATAAATTCAGGCTTTTGTCCCGGAGCAGCCAAAAGATTGTCAGTGTTTTATGGGCTGTGAGTTACGCGGAATCATTGTTTTTTATTATTTCCACTGTAATTTTACTCTAAAAATAACGTGTAGCCGAAATGTGGGTAGGTAACTGTCCTCGGTCTTTTTTTGTTTGAAATACGACCTTCATTGAATTGTTAATTATATAACTGTAGTTTTCTGAATAGTAGATCTTGCTACACATCTCTTTAACTGAATCTTCAAAAGCCTATTACTTCGACTCGTTCTTGACCAATTTGATTCATAATCGAAAAATTAGGATTCAGATACTAAACGATCTTGCAAAATGTTATCGAAAGCGGCTGATAAATAGCGTGACAGAAAATTTCCCCCCATTTTAACCGACTTCCTAAAAAGAAGGCGGTTCTATGTTCGTCTGTTTTTTTTTTGTGTATGTTCATTGATAATTCCTCCAATTGTGAACCAAATCGAAAAATTATTTTTTAGTTCGAAGGGGTATAGGGGAGATGGTTTAAATGTTACAGAAATCGGCCGAGCCGTTTTTGAAGAATTATTTTATTTTAATTATTTATTAACTATAATGTAAATAATTCCAGCGATATACATATTCGAATTTTGTACACGATTGAAGGCAGTTTTGCATTTTTTGCTAAATATATTGTTTTGAGGGAAATACTCCTCAATTAAAAATCACAGACGACAAAAGAAATCCAATAAATATAAACTGTGTACCAAGTTTCGTCGAGATTCAGACAGCTGAAAGCAAAATTTTCGAGTTCGAGAGACCTTCGTTTCGGTTAAATATGTTTTGAAGTAAGCTTATTTATCGGAGGTGGACGCAAATGCTCTTAAACGTTGGACAGTCTACGTACGAAGGCAGAAATTAATATATTATTAATATTTGGCATTACAATCATATAATTTCGATTTTTGCTTAAAAGTAAGTAAGTTTTTAAATTACGGGACTCATCCAGCAATGAAAATATGTACTGTATAAATACCTCTTTTTCCCCCTTTTCCCGAGGTTTTGACCGAGTCGCATTGGTCACAGTCAAGGGCAGACTAAACATGCGACGTCGCTGGTACCTTTTACCAAATCAAACATTTTGGCGTCTGTGATGTTTGCTACAAGCTGCGTATGATCCAATCTTGAGGCTCGTTTAACAGCTTAAAGCTTTTAACTATCATCACAGCTGCCAAGATCTTTGATTCGATCTAAGAATAATGAAATGCTCAAATAGCAAAAGTATAAAAATAACATAGTGAGTAAGGTCTTGTACAATTATGCTACCCGGACAAACATTGCTTCTCAACCGAAATCTATAATCCACACGTGATATTTGGGACAGTGTTGATATAAGAAAGCTCTCGAAAACAGTACGCTGGTCTTCAGTATTAATGGACACATTCAATCAGGTATATCTTTGTCATAGTCATAGTAATTATTCATAAAACCAATTTACATGTGCAGCTTAAAAATACAAACAATATAGTCACCTAAATAACAAGATTCAATGTCGAAAATTGACAAAGTTGTGCACAACAGCAAGGAAATAACCATTCAGTTAGAAATCTTTTCACTGTTCAATTCTCTATGGTGGTATGGTCTATGGGTGCAGTTTTTAATTCATATATACTATATGGCCACGTGAACAGGCTTGGATTAGACACTATCCGTCTTACCACAAAAATTTTACGAATTCTTTAGACAATGTTTAATAGTACAAATTGCACGGTTAAACAGTGTTAAAAGCGTGTATAAATCGTTTGTGCTAAGGCGGTAAATTGTCAAAGTGAACCGATGTTGTCGATAAAAAATCGAATAAAATTATTGTTTTGAAAATAAAATTAATTACCTACTGCGTGATTTCTAAAATTTCGCAAATCCTTTAGTTACTGTATGCAAGACCAATGTAATTCAAACAACTAAGATTTTTTTATAAATACTCGTTAGATAAATTATTTAATCTAGTTCTTTAAGAAAATAAAATTGTAATTAAAACTTGTAAAATATTTTTATGAACTAATAACTTTTGTACTATAATATAGCATTTTTCAAACAGGAAAAACAATAAATAAAAGAACTACATGTTCAATCTACTAAAATACACTAAAAGCAAATGTATTATCAACAGACCGTTGAAGGTCTACAGATAATCCTAAAGCTCAAACCCTACCAGCGTACTAACAGTTTATCACGCTCCATTACAATGTTTATTATTGGTTCATAGATTTACAGATATAGCAGATCAGCACGTTTATTAACTAGTAGCTCTCCGGACAGTAAATCTCGAAACACATCTCTTTAACTGAATCTTCACAAGCCTCGACTCGCTCTTGACCGATTTGTTCATACTCGCGATTTAGATATTAAACAATCGCGCCAATTGTTATATAAATCTACTGATAAACACTAAATTTCCCCCCTTTTTGAGGGAAATAATCGTACCATATACAGGGTTATTCCTACTCAATTAGTATCCTTTTAGGGGCTTAGTCGGTACATCAAAACTAACAACTTTTGTTCTGCGACTTTTGTCAAAACTAAAAAAATAAACAGCTATATAATAAACAGAAGATTTAAAAAAACAATTTTTTTTGTTCAAAAAGTTATTGTATCCTCTCAATAAAACAATCCATTGAAATTTTATAGAAATCGGCTGAACCATCTTTGAAAAATCAACAATGCTAATGGAACAATTGTAAACGTCAATTTGAGGGAACTATTCCAATTTTGTACACGACTGAAGTTTTGTACACGACTGAAGTCAGTTGTACCATTTTTTGCGAAAAATAATCTATCTTACCTATCTTAACCTGGTTTAATCTAGCGCATATAAAATTTTATGTGTATGCGCCATAACGCGCAAACCAGAATATTTTAAAGATAATGAAAAAAAGAGTACCAAATATTCAAATTGGACCTTTTTAACCAATTTATCGGACCCAAACTGGATAAGGATTTCCTCATTTGCCATTTGTTCTGATTTCTCCTAAGTCGGTGATAGTCATTGCTAAAGCACGCATGCCCAGTGTGACCATACTGAAGTTAACGATTCTGCTAGACGCTCCCCTAATTTCTAGTAAACTTTGTAAGTATATGTATTTTTTGTAAGTAAATAAAATATGAGATGTAATGTAGTAGAACACTGTTTTTTTTTTTTGTAAAAAGAGTAAAAAGAGTGCCTGGGTCGTATCTACCACGCTGGCTAGGAGCGTGTTTTTTAGATATTATGTAATTCTGCTAATAAATAATTTGTATACAGCGTTATTTCTCATCCATTAGCATCCTTTCAGGGCCTTATTCTGTACATCAAAACTAACAACTTTTGTTCTACGACTTTTATTAATTCTCAAAAAAAAGTTGTTGTTCCATAAAAAAATGTCGTTCACCCTCGACAAAATGTATTGAACAATGGTATTTTTTTAACAAAAGTCGTAGAACAAAAGTTGTTAGTTTTGATGTACAGAAAAATCCCCTAAGAGGATGCTAATTGATTAGAAATAACCCTGTGTAATTATTTTTCGCAAAAAATAGCATGACCAACTTCACCCGTGTACAGAATTTACGAATATTTCGCACAGATCGATGTTACATTTTTCACATTGTTGTTGATTTATCAAAAATGGTTCAGCTGATTTCGATAAAATTTTAATGGAACCAATTTCAAAATATACTCTTTCCAATAAAAAAGAATTATTGAAATCGGACTACTATGACTACTACTAAATACGTTATGCTTGGTTATACATAAAAAAAATGTAATCCTCATTCGGCCAGAATAGCAGAATTCTGCCAAATTTGGCCAAACTGCGCATACTGGTCCCGACTCGCCAAATAAAATTAGTATCATGTCCTCAAAAGAAATACGTCGTTTAGGGGTAATAATGCGACGACAAAGTCTTTTGGAAGGGACGGTTCCTCCGTAAGGCTGCGTACTCAAGGGCGAATAAACACAAAGCTACCCGTACGACTTTTATTCATGTAAAAGTCGCAAGTTGAATGTTCTATTGTATTAAAATAGTAAACTTAAGAGATGTGGTTACACTTGTTGATACGTGTAGGTACATTAACTTAAATACTCATCCCGAATCAAGCTTCTTGGCGGCTGTGATGTTACTTGTAGCTATTCGTGGATGAAGTAAACATACTCGTATTAAAGATAAAGTTGGTTGATTGACCTATTGTTATGTACGAGTAGGACCTGTTGTAGTATGAATGCAAAATATTTAGTTAGATTTTATGTATAGCACTTTGCACGAAACTAAACTATTGTGTTAGGTACAACTTCTTCATTCCTGGGATAATTAGGACGTTTTCGAGGCAACGAAATGTAAATACATTTTTGCTATACATGCTAGACTTAGGCTCAGACTACAGCAAAGCGAGGCGGAACCCAACTGTGGCCGTATTGTGTACGCCTTCTGACGTTCATCTTCGCTTTTTCTCCTGCAAACGCTATTTACTCACACCACAAGAGCGAGTGAGAGGAAAACCAAAGACAAACGCCAGAACGCATAGCAAATACGGGAACTGGTCGTAGTTTTATAGACCAGAGCTTCAAGAACAAAGCGCAACCCTGCTTGGTTTTCAATAATATTTTTACATATAAGTAAGAATGGAATAATTCCTTTATTTGGCCACCAATAATTCGCTTGATGGAAAGCGATGATGTGGGCGTATGTCTATACTTAGAGAAGACGAACTATGTAGACACAACATCACCATTTTCAGCCTTTAATTGCCCACTGCTGAGCATAGCCCACTCTTGTACGCCATTCATCTAGGTCTTGTGCCAATCTCGTCCAGGTTGGACCCGCGACTCTTACGATGTCCTCGACTCAACGAGCTTAACACCCCACGCTTCGTTCGCAGTTACGCGGCCACCATTCTGTTAACGTTTTCCATCACTCTGTCTAGCAAGACATAAAAGATACTTATACACTCTTGCCTTAAATATATCCAGATTTCAGTTGTCAGAAGCCAGTAACATTAGCCCTAAGTCTGGCATTCCAGTCACTGGCGGTTCGCATTATGAAGAAGGATGCGACTCGTTTATAGCGCTGGGCTCAGCTCTGCTCCACTCCGTTTTAGTGCCTTAGTTTTAGTGGCATTTAATCAATCACCTTTTTTTTAGGTATGGAAAAGTAAAGGTGCTACAATTTTCACTTAGGCACATTTTATATACATTTATTTTTTGAACAACATCAGCACCTGTCAATTTTTTTTAAGATCTTAGTATGCCTTGCAGTAGACTGAAATAAGCTGTTGATGATGTTGATGAGGGTCAATTTTGATGTGGGTGATTTTGAATTTTATTTTTTAATTTCATTTAATGCGATTTCACGAAGATGCGACATTCGATTGTTGATTTTAATTTGTTGTAGCGCTGTTTATAAACATATTTTCGTTTTATTTGGCAAGATTGTTTACTAACTAAATCCTAGCAAGATTTGCGATTATGAACAAAATTGGTCAAGAGCGAGTCGAGGCTTATTTTATTCAGTTAAACAGATGCAAGGTCTACTGTTCGGAGAACTACTAGTCATAATTAGTTGTTAGCGTTACGATAGTTGTGATTGCAAGCAGAGTTTAGTGGAAAATATTGTGATGATAAGTCAAATCCCGATTTTCTGATCGTACAATGGCTCTTTCGTGGTTTCGCCCCGCAAGCTGTTCGGCCCGCGGGGCGAATTGACGAAGACTCTTTTTGAAGGCCCTCTTTCGCCCCGCATTGTTTGGAGCGGGGCGAAAAGGGGCATTCATTTTGGTAGGTAGGTATATATTTTCTAACTGCAAAATTCAAATGGTTGACTTCGATGCGTCGATAGTTGAAGCGTCAGAAGATTGACAAGTAATAGAAACCTTGCTAAATTTTACTCAAATAAAAACTACGTTACAGCTGTCTTATTCATATCTGGTTATACAGCATACGCGAGAGTGAGTGAAACAAAAAAAGCATTGTCTGTTGGCATACGTCAAAATCGAATGGATATCGGTGGAATGTCAAAATGGTTAAAATTTGGTTCCACTTTGTCTTTTGCGCTATGATCGGAAATTTGAACCCTCTAGTTCCAGCAGAAGCACGGTAATGATATCGGGCAGCCCTAGCGCGTGGTTTGCTCTGCGAGGCCACGTGACTCTATAGGCATATATCACAAGGACAGGGCCGAGTCACACCACTGTTAGATACCATTACCGTGGCAGAAGGTTCAAATCTCTGATCATTTCACCTTCCTACTTTTTACCTTTTTGAATTTTGACAGCCAAGATAGCTCAATGCTAGTTTGTAAAACCCTTCGAAATTACGTAAGTTCGGGTGTATGTGCATCTTTTTCTAACACCTTTTAAATTTCATATTTAAAGTGGGACAAAGTGATGCATATCTCTTGCTATTAAAACTAATTTCTCTTGCTATTTTAGTCAGGTTTTATTTCTTTGGTCCTTATTCTATGGTGGAAGCGTATCTTATCGAATCACGTGTCGGACATACACTTTTGTGCCATGTGAATACGCTATTACTAAACTCTATCGTCCGGCCGGTACTTCTGTACAACGTGAATCGAATAAGCTTATTACATAAGTAGCTAAAGACCTAATCTTTCGCAGACTTATTTTGCTGTTCACACTGGGTGGATTATTCATGGGAATGGTGTTTTCGCATGTAATCAATTTGAGCAATAGCTTAAAGGTAGCGCAGTTATACTAGGTGTGCGTTATTGATCATCGAAGTTAAGCAACGTTCAGCAAGGCCAGTCTTCGGATGGGTGACTGTGGGTGGCTTTTCAGTAGCGCTCACAGCGTAGTTAGATTAGGTATTCGTTAGTGACCATTAAAGTAAAACAACGTTCAGCTTGGTCAGTCCTTGGATGGGTAACTGCGGTCGGCATTTACAGCAGAGCGCTACCGTAGCTTAGATTGATATTCCTAAGTCAAAAATAAATAAAAATAACTTTAAAGTTGGCAACGGAAAAAATCCTATTATTAATGTTTAGGCTTATCAGCTTTTACGGGTTTTGTAGCACTCGTGGCATAGTTTGACTAGGCGTTCGTTAGCGATCATCGAAGTTAAGCAACGTTCAGCACGGTCAGTCTTCGAATGTGCGACAGCGGGTGGCATTTACAACTGAGTGCTACCGTGGCTCGGTGACACGTTAATATGCAGGTCCCGGTTGTTTAAAACGCTTAGCCATGTCAGAGGCCTTTTGGCAGCTTTAAGACTGATATCATAGCTAGCCACGCGGCCTATACAAACTTACTTACGGGCAAGAATAATCTGCCAAGTACGAGTCGGACTCGCGCACGGAGGGTTATGTACTGTATGGGAGCCCCCCCTCAAATTTTTATTTTATTTTAATTACACTATATATTATTGAAGTAAATATAAAACTAAATATTCTGTAAACATTTCAAGCATCTGCCTGTTACCATTATTAATAAAGAGTGAAAAACGTCTAAAAATTCAGGTTTGTTATATTTGGAAATAAAATAAAAAAAATATGTTTATATGGGAGCCCCCCTTAAATATTTATTTAATTCTCTTTTCAGTATTTTTTGTAATAGCGGCAACAGAAATAGATCATTTGTGAAAATTTCAGCTGCCTAGCTATCATGGTTCATGAGATACAGCCCGGTGACAGACAGACAGACAGACATCGAAGTCTTAGTAATAAGGTCCCATTTTTCCCTTTGGGTACGGAACCCTAAAAAGCGTTTTCCGCCATCGTTTGTTAATTAAAAAACTTACTAGAATCCTATATCCTGGTATTATCTCGTCGCAAAGGGTGTTATTTTAAGCTCCACGCGCGCGTTTCATGATTATAGCTCTCGAATAACACGGATGTGTTTAAAAACACCCCGTATGTAGGTCACTACAGTGCCTCACTTTTTGCGTGGTAGGCATTGATTTTGCGCTAACGTGAATCGATTGTTTTTTACCGACTTCAAAAGAAAATAAAGAGGTAAAATTTGTCTGTATTTTTTTTTGTGAACTTTAATCGATATTTTCGCCAATCGTGAAACGATTTAAAAAAAATCGATTATCTCCCGAAGTAGGAGGTCAATTTAATTTATCTAAATCGGCTGTCACAATTACTAACAAGTGTAATGTCACAGAGATACGAGTACGTACAAACTATCTTCTGATCACATCACATATTATTATGATGATTTCTGTTGCCGCTATAACAACAAATACTAAAAAGAGAATCAAATAAATATTTAAGGGGGGCTTCCATACCACAAACCTGAATTTTTAGACGTTTTTCGCTCTATATTAATAATGGTAGCAGGTAGATGCTTGAAATGTTCACCGAATATTTAGTTTTATATTCACTTTAGTAATGAATAATAAAATTAAAATAAAATAAATATTTGACGTGGGCTCCCATACAGTACGGAACCCTCCGTAAGCGAGTCCGACTAGTACTTGGCCGATTTTTAACGAAAATAACTAGGTACATTATATGTCTTGAAACGGTTTTAATGGCATCCGTTTTCATATAATTATAGTCACGTCATATATTAAGGCGTCGAAATAGGTATGGTTCAATTTTAAGTAAGTACTTGCTATTTAGTGATATCAGTAAAATGGATATGCTTCTGGGATTGCGCAGAAATCTTACTATTTTCAGATATTGCAAATTATATATCACATTTTGTAAATAGTATTTTATCTGTCTGAACAAGCTAATAAAATTGTTAAGTAAATATTTTAGAAAAATATGTGGAGTAGAAATTAAATAGTGGAAACACGCATTAGCTTTTTAACCTAAAAACCTACTTCAAAAAGTAAACTTTAGTTGAAATATGCTTTGGAAATAACGGAAATTAATTTCTGGGATTTTGGGTTTCAGCTAAGCATGTTATACTTATGTTGACTTTCCTTCTGCAATTATTTAAAAATAGGATGACCTATTCCGTCCCCTAATTACAATTCTAGGAATGGATATACAAATACGCAAATACACAGCGTAAGGTGGGTGTACTCTCACGAGGGCACTATGACTTTTAAGCCCACCACCGCTTCAATTGATGTCCTATAGAGACTTTTAGGGTTGAAATTAAGCTTATAATAAGATGTGTGTTGATTTTGATTTATTTATTTTTTCCTCTGTACTCAATTTTTTTCATACTTGACAGATGCAACCAAACGCGACCAAATAGTATTGTTTTCGTTAAAGTGTATGATAAATGTTAAATATGTAAAATATTAGATAAAAACCAACTAAATGTCTATACTGTTACCTAATATGTAGCATGAACTGTTTATATTTTATATGTTATATTCTGTAAGTACTTTGTAAACCCATATTATGCAATAAACAAATATGAATATGAAATTATTTATCGCAGCATTTGTATTGTTACACAAAGTTACTTAAAAAAGATGCACAAAATCAAAAGAAAAAATATTTTATTAGACCATCGAAATCTTGTTTTATCTTATATGATAATAAAAGTTATAATGAATAACAAAACATACCTATATTATAAAACAATATTGTGAGCAAATAATTACTTGTCCTCTACAAAATTGAAAGTCGAAATCAACAAAGTGATAATTATTCTCGGAAAGTTGGTTGACAATTATGGTTTAAATAGCTCCTTTTAGTACAGTAAACTCTATTTAACAGTACTCCCTGTCTCAATAACTATGTATAAATCAAACATTACTATTAACAACCTTCAAGGGTTGCGGATGATCCAATTGCGTTTTTGACCGACGAACCGAACCAAAGGAAGTACTCAATTCGACGCGTATATATTTGTATCTACACTAATGTTGTAACATTCTGCTTATGTTTCCAATACTTGACTTATAATGACTACTGTTATAGCGCAGACAACATTTAAGCAATTTCACATGATGTTATAATATCCACATCGATATCGTAAAATCTCATTATAACATCGCGCGCTCGCTCCTGATTGGCCCTGCGCGCGCAGCTGCGCTCTCATTGGTTAGATTTTAATGGCGCCAAGTTCACTGTGACAATACACGTACGCGTGAATTTAATGTTGAACTCACACTCATGTTTTAATACCCTTCATTATATGACAGTTGCATAAACTACTATTTATGCATAACCACGCATAACTTTTTTTATAGTAGTCGGATTTCAGTTATTCTTTTTTAATGGAAAGAGTATGCTTCGAAATTGGTCCCATTTAAATTTTATTTAAAAATTGGCTCAGTCATTTTTGATAAATCAACAATAATGTGAAAAATGCTACATCGATCCGTGCGAAATATTTGCGAATTCTGCAAAATAATTATACGTAGTAGTCGTGTATGTAGTTTTATCATGTAAGTAGTATTGTATTTTGTCGTAGTAAATAAAGGTACTTTTGCCTGTTAAAACCAAAACTTTAAATATCATTAAACTTTTTGGGTAAGATGGCTAAAGTTAGTTAAAGAAAATTATTACAAAACTACATCATACCCGCGGCTTTGCCCGCGTATAATTTTGGGCTTAGTGCTATTCAATACCCATAGAAACCTATCATTTTTCAAGGATATAACATAGCTTATGTCACTTTTCGAACTTTGAACTATCCATACTAAAAATCAAGTCGATCCGTTGATCTGTTGCTGCGTGAAAGAGTAACAAACCAACAAACACACTTTCGGATTTATAACATTAGTGAGGATAAACTAACAGGATGTGTCTATTTCGTTAATATCTTTTGTAGACTTATAAAAAGTAGTTAGCCACTTTGCATATCTTACGAAAATAGAGTTAACAAGAGAGTGTAGCTCTATACTGCTACGAAACCACCAAAGCTGCTACGCCGAGTTGTACTCGTAGCACTTGACGCGTAGCTCGTCTACGTTAGTTCCGAAATCGTACCACAACTTTTTTAGGCTATCTTAGTATCTGGGTGTTTAAGTAAGTACTGAATAAATAAACCGACTTGTGCTTACATTTGATCTCACTACTTTTTACTAAAGAATTGTTGCTCGAGTTGTTGTACTTTTGAAATGTCATGTTTTATTGGGATTTCTTTTTCTGATTGACGTGATAACGTCTTAAACATCAGTTAACGCTGGCTGCACGCACGAAAAAGCATGACTCACTGCCACGTTTCGCCTGAGCCGAGCGTACAAGCGAGAGCGTGAAACAAGCGATAGAGAGGCTCATTCGGCGTAAGCGTTCGGCTTGTGACGGATATGATGTTATCACGTTAAATTATCGTTCGTAAACCGACTTTACAGATAATCAATTTTTTATTCTTCTTTGTTGCCATAGAACGTTAACTGCTGCGCATATCTTACTTTTATTGGAGATATTCTATAGGTCTCTAATAAAACTAATTCAACAAAAACCTTATTACATCGTCAGTCCACCTAGTAGGTGGAAGTTTTACGCTGCGATTGCTGGTCCGTGGTCGACCGTGGTTCGAGAACTTTACTGAATATGCTCAGGATAGCCCAACGTGCTATGGAGAGGGCTATGCTCGGCGTCTCTCTGCGAGATCGAATCAGAAATGAGGAAATCCCTAGATAATGATAATGACGATAATGATTATTTTATTGGTAATTGTACAATATTACACGTCAGATATAATTATAATAAAATAAAAATTGAAAATAATATCTATTAAGTAGGAACGTAAATACAATAGACGAACCAAATTTACCGATATAGCCCAGCGAATTATCAAATTAAAGTGGCAGTGGGCAGGGCACATAGTTCGGAGAACGGATGGCCGATGGGGCAGTAAAGTTCTCGAATGGGGATTAAATACTGGCTTGCCTGCAGCGCCACGTTGCAGTCTTAATGAGGTATTCTGTCCACCTCGTAGGTGGATGTCCTATGTTACGCTTGCTGGTACGTTGAATCACGATAACTTTTCGACCTCATCGGACATCAGTCTTCTTTGCTATGTGATGCCCACTGCTGCCATTTCATCGTGTCTACTCGCTGGACTATGTTGGTAACTTCCAATCTTAATCTAAATGGGATGATAGTTATGTCCGACTATGTACGTTATATGGCTAAAAAAAGATGTACACAGGTATGTATTAGAACTATTGCTCACATTCAAAATTATATTGCAATAATAATAACTTACTCTGTACCAGCCTTTTCAATAGTCCACTACAGGACGTAGGTCTACACCACGTTGGCCGGGAATTTGCATACGCCATCAAATTTCTTCTACGGACGTATGCAGGTTGCCTCACGATGTTTTCCTTCACCGAAAAGTCATTGGTGTGAAATTTACACATAAATTCCAAAGAATTCATTGGTACTGGACCGGGATTGAAACCACGACCTTATGATTGTAGGCTTCTAACTTATATTAAATGATAACTTGAGCTATATTATGCTCTAGATCTTCAATCGTTTGAACGGTTGTTGTTTTTTTTTGTTCGCTGGTAGAGCCATATTATAAACGTGGGTGCGTGTGGGTATTCAATTCTGTAAAAGTTAGCGGAGCGGTTATTAACAAACTTTCTCTACTCAACATTTTTCCAATTTCAGTGCTGGTTCCGTAATAAAAGTTGTAGAACAGGTGATTCTTCTTTAGATTTGTTTTGCACATTGCCGTTGAAAGATCAATGGGACGAGGTATTTATGTACGAGTATATATGTACTTACTGTGCTTACCGTGTTTTAGTTAGTACTAGCGACCCGCCCCGGCTTAGCACAGGTGCTGCCAAATCGTACTGTCACTCCAGTACAGTACAGAAGCAACCACTTGCTACGCACTTTTGTTAGAGCTAGGTGAGTAGTTGTAAGAGTCACTGCCCACGAAGGCGTAGAATCAAAGACGCGTTAATTCATTTTGAACCTACTTAAAAACGGAGGAAGGTCTGAAGTCGCATATCTGCTCAACATCAGGCAATATTATCCTACTATGATTTTATGGAACTTATCGCGCAATAAAACTTGAGATATAATGTTTCTTAGATAATATGAAATCATAGTAGGATAATGTGCCCAAATAGCGAAAGTTTAAAAATTACATCAGACAGTAGGTAGTCAAACACAAACCTATACGGAATAAAAAGAAAAAGAAAAGTCGCGCGCATTTTTTTATGTATCTCGCATACAAAATGTTTTAAAGAAGGACTCCGATTTTTATTATTATTTAGTGAGTGGTTGACCAAAAAGGGACCTCAAGGGAAAATAATTGATTTCGAGTAAATCGCGTTTGAAATTTCGTGTAGAAACAAGTTTCGACTTGGCTCGGCTCACAAAAAAATCATAAAAAAAAAACTACGGCACCTAAAAATATACAGGTTAGAACAAAACAAAGCTAAAAGACCACAGATTAAAAAATTCAAAAAAAATAAATAACGGTTTCCAATCACTCCAGGTCCCTCTTTGGTCAACCACTCACATTTTTATTTAAAAAAAAGTAGGGAAGGAAGGGTATACTTAAGTTGGCGCCATATAAACTTTATCGAAATAGATCAGGTTGTATTTGAAAAATTAACAATAAATAATGTAAAATAGCATAATATATTGATTCAAGTGAATTATCTGAATTTTCTACGGGTTGCAATCGTTGAAGTTAAACTATTATGGCAAAAAATAAAAAAAATTAGATGCTTGGTTTAACCCTACGTGTAGCTTACATAGAAAACTATGAAAATAGTACAACATTATTCAACAGTCAAGCAGTACCTGGTTACCTAGCAATATATTAAACATGACAAAATTGCAATATTTTCAGCGACATTTCTAGATAACATGAGATTTAAAATCTTCATATTTCAGAGTGACAAGTGCAATGCTGCACCGCGTGGGGTTTTATAGACTTCCAAATTTGGGAAGGCTTAGACTGTCATTTAACATGCCTAAAGCTTAACATCAGCTGAAGGCATAACCTGTGTCTTCACTCAATTACAAAATAAACTCAACAATACCACTTATACATTTCATAAACTAACAAAGAAAAACCCGTGTATGTTGTACCTTGGCATTATTTACAGTACAATTTGTAAGTCAAATTTGAGCCCATCAAAAAACCAACGATCTGTGATTTCCGATTTCACGAAAATTCCAAAATGGAGTCGTATAATGAGATGCAAAAGTAAATAATTCGCTTCATCGGTAGATATTTCCCCGGGGTTTTGTTTCTGCCGTAATATCCTCAGGGAATGATTGTTATACATTTTCTTGTGTTTTTACTGCCATTGAATTAAGGGGGCGCCTAATGCCAAAATCAAGCGAAAGGTGTACTTTTAAAGACCTCGTGTAAAGGTAACGAACATAAACATCCATATTAAAAAAAATACTATAGAAAAGAAAAAAATCTAAAGTAGCAGAGTAATCGCGTAAAATTTTGGAAAATAAAATGGTTGCTTTAGAAAAAAATTAAAACTTCGCATCATTAAAAAAATACATTTTATTTCAAATGTTCGAAATTATCAGCGACAACACCACATTATTTTTGACAAATTACGTATCCAGGGTAATGTTCTAGCCGAGTAATCAATTAGTTTTTTTATTGCATGCTTAAATTTTGAACAAATAAATAAAATCCCACCTAAAAATATAAGCTGGAGCTCGAAGCCAACATCGTCATAAAATGTGTCATGCGATTTTCGACTCTAAACAAAGCCGCATAGATGATAGCGGGCGATGCAAGAAGCGCGGGTAAAATCTGATTTTTTCCTAGCATTAGGCGCAGCCTTAAGCTGTTTATCTACACTAATGTTGTAACATTCTACTTATGTTTCCAATACTTGACTTATAATGACTACTGTTATAGCGCAGATAACAAAACACTCAATTTAAGCAATTTGACATGATGTTATAATATCCACATCGATATCGTAAAATCTCATTATAACATCAATAAAACGCGACCAATTAACCTGGCGAGCCTCATGTCAAAATCCTCATACAAGTTGTATAAAATTTTGATATTAGGCTTGCTTTTGAAAACAGTTAGGTTATACGTGAAAACTTCGTCGAAACTACTAAACTTACATACACAAAACTCTTTGGTAAGACCTTGTGCCCATGAAATAAAAAAAGAACAGCGCGCGCTCGCTCCTGATTGACCCTGCGCGCGCAGCTGCGCTCTCTTTGGTTAGATTTTAATGGCGCCAAGTTCACTGTGACAATACACGTACGCGTGAATTTAATGTTTCGCAATATGTTTTTATTTTTATTTTTATTAGTGAAGATAAAGTAGTGTATGCAACTGCATATAACACGGGTATTAAAACACTCGTTACTATTATGAAACTCGCTGCGCTCGTTTCATAAACTCACACTCGTGTTTTAATACCCTTCATTATATGACAGTTGCATAAACTACTATTTGTTACCTGTAGTTCATTCATCACTATTCACAGCCTTCATTATTTCACTGCTGGATATAAGTTTCTCTCTTATTATGTTATCTGCTATGGTCTTGTACCAATCGTGTTCAGGTTTGACTCGCGATTCCAACAATATCGTCAACCCACCGCGACCAATATTTCGTTTACTTTACGTTAGCTTGTACATTACTTGCATAATAAGCTGTAGGCTCAGCGCAGAGGGGCCACTGACGACAGAAACCAATGGCCAGTGGCGCATACGTCTGGCTTGAGGTAGCCACTCGCTACATTAGTTCCCACGATACATACAAATGTACCGTACCGTACCGTACAAATGTACTTAGCGGTAATTTTTGTAACTAAAATAAATATGAGAAATAGAGATAGGCTACATAGGAAGTTGATTTATAACTTAATTTTTATTTTCAGGCGAAGCGGACCCCGAGGCGGGCGGGGTGGGCGCGGGCGGCGGGGAGATAGATGTGGAGGACGTGGAATCGGGATGTCTGACCATCTGTGAACAAACCTGCCCGCCGCCACTCCGGGAACTATGCCACAACAACCGGTTCAGGAATCTTCATGTGAGTATTCTTATACTATAAAAGGCCATAAACAGGGATGCCAAATTGAAGGAAAACCCTGCTGAAAATTTTAGGTTTAGCAGAATAAAGAATGAAAACCCCGCATGATTAATAGTGTAGTAACAAGATGCGCATAAAGCAGGCATGCGTGACGGATTATTATGTAGCTCGTAAAGGAGCCGATCAGAACGGTATTTAATTAAAACTAGTATACTCTGAATTAAACTTAATGGTGTTTGAAGTTAGCTACAAGCTGCGCACATCCCCACTCCTTGCGCCGATTTCATACCTATGAATGTATCGATACTATTGGTTTTGTTCAGCCTATACCTAGTATGTGCCCGCTCAATGACTCTCGATCTCAGAGAGCTTTTTTAGAGTAGGTACCTTTGTACTTTAGAAGAAGAAGAGATTGTACTGTGTTGTAAGAATTATTATTCTTGATCTGTTATCTGTAATATAGTAATTATTACCTAATATGTGCTTAACTCTAGAAACTCTATTTACAAGTTAGTCGTGAGACTTACTACAATAGTGAGACGACATTATTGCAGTCATTTAGTAGCTTAGGGATATCTTTGAATCTTGATTTCTAGATATAAGTTGTGTCAAAAAACAGATATTTTTCGGAACTCACACTCCTCTTTTATTAACATTTCAGCCTGCGTTGTCCCACTGCTGGGCAAAGGCCTGTTATTGCAACATGAAAATAATTGACAGCTAAAAGCCATGGGGAAATAATGGGGATCATCTGAGAAATGCATGGATTTTTCTATATTTAAATTAGTTCATGTTTTAGGCTCAGACTCCATCAAAACTAATGAGTGGTTTGGATCAAGTGGACCTGGGCAGATCTTTGTTAAGTTTGTTCCAGAAAATACTTCATGTACTCATCGAAGTAAAACAGAATTACTTCGCTCACGATGATGGTATCAAAATTTAAAAAATTAAATAACATTGGCATGGATTTTTCGAATGCTCATGAGTATAAGTAGGTAAGTTTTACAAAACGATTAAACGCATAAAAGATTACCGTGTTGAGGACACATTTTTTATCTCGTGGTGAGCGACAAAAGGGAAAGTCTGTCAAAATCTTCACCAGCACTAATGAAGAATAAATTTATGCAAACGGCAACATGCTCGTACCCTCATTCTTGGTAATGTTCGTAAAAAAGGAGAACATGCTCAAAATTAAATCCACACAAAGGCGGGAGAAGCGACGTCTTCGCAATTTTCCGGATTAAAAATAAACACAAAAAATATGGCAGATTTTCGCCTTATTTCTTTGATCTAAATATATGACATTTTACATTCGAGAAACAATGAAATGGGTTGTGCTTTTCCCTCAAAGATATATGATTGATAATATAATAATACACATATTCATTTATCTTCTTGATTTGAGTTTTTTACAACATTAAAACAAAACACATAAAATAATATAAAAGAACCTAAGCCTAGAGTGCTAAAGATGTATGATTGATAATGTAATAATTCATTTATTTTATTAAATTTAGTTTATTAGTATAAAAATACATAAAATAGTATAAAAAGAAACTTAAACCCAGAGTGCCGTCGGCAGCGGGACAGGGCCCAAGCTACCGAAGGTTGGGGCTACAGCGAGTGGAAGAGTCCTGACAATACGCGCCGTGTCCAAGACAGTTGCCTTCTGCATTTGACCTTTGCCCCAACCGTTTAGCGAGAGACTATTAAGATGGTGCTCGAGACTCCTTACCCGTTTACCGAGACGACTATCGGAACAATGATCATCAAGTCAACATCCCACATTGCTGTAACCTCTTGAGCCAATTCAAAGTACTTGCTGAGTTTGTCCGTCTCGGCTTTCACGAGGTTCTCGTCATGTGGGATGGTGATGTCGACGTGCACTGCCCGGCGCTGGGACCGGTCGAGCAATGGGTATAATTATAATTATTATACTTATTAACAGAATTAAAGAAAAAGTATGCAGCTGATTTATACATTTTCGCAAATTCTGGGTTGGCACCATAGTAAAAGTTGTTCGTAATGATTGTCTAAATTACCTCTGTTCGACATAGTACAGAATATCTATATGTATAATAAGCCAAAAAGGAGAAAAAACCTTGTATATTCGTTTCTATCCATGAATTTATTTGTATTTTGTAAACTAAATAACTGGAACCGAATGGGAAAAGGAAAACCTTGTATCTTCGTTGCTATCTATCCATTCATTTGGAAATTTCAAACCAAATAACTGTAACCGAACAGCTTATAACTGAAAACGCAGAACAAATTCAGTCAACACAATTGGATTGGTATTTTTTCAACGCTTTGTTTATGCCCAAAGTCTACTACAAATTGAGGAGTAATCTTTTTAGCTCCGTCGTAATGGGTAAGCCTATTTACATACTCGGCTCGCAAGATTCATAAAAACAGGGCGAACATTTGGCGAAATTCGTCTTTATCATGAAATATTCATGGAATCAAAAAGTTTATAGGAGCACGTGAGGTTTCGACGCGGAATTTCACCGCCCGCGGTTGTCGAAAGCCGCACCTTTCAGAATCACGTTTGTTTACCTTTTGGTAAGCATTTTGACTGCCGATTCATCATGTGCGTTTCGCTTTAATTTGGGCTTTTCAATATTTTTTTCGCCTATTTCTGACGACGGGAAAGTTTACGTATAAATTGAGTATTTTTGACCGACGAACCACCGGAGAAGGTACTCAATTCGACGCGTAAACATATATTTTACTCGTATGTATTACAACGCATAACTATTTTCATAGTAGTCCGATTTCAATAATTATTTTTTTATTCGAAAGAGTATACTTCGAAATTGGTCCCATTTAAATTTTATCGAAATAGGCAGAGCCATTTTTGATAAATCAACAATAATGTGAAAAATGCTACATCGATCTGTGCAAATCTCTAAAAAATGTGATCTGTGTGTGTAACACACACAAAAATAATTACTGCAAAAGTGCAGTGATGTGGATGTTCATTTATTTTCGAGTTGTTAGAAGTTATAAGTTGGTCTCACCCCTGGCATGGTAAAGGGATTCATAGTAAATTATGCTCCAAGAGAACGAACTCGAGTCTTGCGTCACGGCGACATTATAGGACCCCAAGCGTAGAGAAGATGTTTAAACTTTAGTCTTTAACTCCTGAAGGAAGCAAGGTTGTTACTTAGACTCCTGAGTGAAGCGAGGTAAAAAGAGGTTTTGTCCATTTGTCATGATATGGGTGCTGATAGTGATAATACCTACATTAAAATTTTATGAAGATAATAAACATAAAGCCCTATTACAGAGGCGCCATCGTAAATTTAATAGCAATGTAAAAGGGTTCTCTCTATCGAATGCCTAAAGTGAAAAAGAAACAGAACTATACTATTTAGCTAATATAATTACGATGGCGCCTCTGTAATCGGGCTTAGTAATTAATTAAAATTGTACCGGATGCGCAAACACATAAAATGTTTGGAACTTTAAATCAAAATGAACCAACCCCATTTCTCAGTGGCTAATTTTTTGGGCTGACTGCAAACTCTTATTAATCTTGATTTTCTAGATCAATGGTGCTTTGGGTGAAAATGATAGCTAGATAAACTTTTTGCCTTCCACACTGGCTATAAAACAAAAATAAATACTTATAGACATCAAAACTAGTGCGACATCTTCCAGTCTATATTTTGATATGATGGAGACGTTGTATGAGGCATACTCTGAGCAGTTTTCAAATTTTGTCTCGTGGAAAAATTATTCTTATATTTAATTCCACCTTATCTTCGGCTGTTACTTTATTCTGAATCTTTAATAGAAACAAGTAAGTCGAGTTATCTCGTTTATTACTGTCCTTGTCAGTGTCATAGCATTTCTAATGAGCTAAACAGTGACGATCGACGATATTCTCGAATGTTCAGTAATGGCCTACTTAGGCAGAAATGCAATTATATAAAGTTGGGGAAGTTTCAAGACTCCGAAAAACTTTTGGTTTCAATAAACACCGTGTTTTGTGCAAATTGGTTTAAGAAATGAAGCCGAGTTGTTTTGTAGTTTAATAGAGTTTAATTTGTTATTTAGTTTCTAAATGATTCGTTGTAATGTTTAATTTAATAACAGTTTTATTTGCTTATTGTGAATTATTATATTATCTGTGTCCCATAAGAATACCTAAGATCCAATGCTTTTTGTGTAATAGTAGTGTAATTTTGTTGTAGTTAATAAAGGCACTATTGCCCGATAAAAAAAAAAGGATACCTAATATAATACAATTTTGGTTTTCTAAATGCTCAATTGTTAAATAAAAGGATGCAAAAAATATACATATCTGTAAGATAGGCTTATACAAAGCGTTGCTATGTGAAGTACAGGAATTTCGAAGGCATGTATTACGTGCTCATTATACAAAATAAGATCATATTGTATTCTCGGAATAAAAGTGTGGAACATCTGACTTTTTTGCGATTTCAGGGTATAAAATAAAAAATATAGGTAAAAAGGTGTTTATAATGATGAATATTTATAATGAATGAAATGAGTTAAAATGTAATAAATATACCTAGCTACTCCGAAAGTCCTCGGCAACAGTATAAAACAGATAGATAGGTATACAGCTTTGGCCAAATATATATAGAACCTGACAAATACTAAACAAACCATCATATACCCTACATTTAAATTCCATACTTTGCCCTGTACCCTAAATTAAAAGGAAATAAAAAGAAATGTAACGAGCATGTATACGAGCAGATGTACCTATATACAATAAAAAAGAATTGTGCTATTGAAGAGCACCCTTTAAGCCTGTTTTAAGAAGCATGATTATTTTTTCCTCTGATAAGAAAACGTAATCCTTCATATTTTAATAGAAATACAGAAGCTGAATTTTTGAAGTCCTAGTAGGTATTTATTTTTCAATCAAAGAACTCACACTCTCACTAATTTTGTACCAAATTATTTCTTAAAAAATATACGTAGTTTATATTTTTGAAGAAATGTAAAAATAAAGCTGTAATGTTTAACAAACTACGATTATTATGTATTTGTAAAATATTGAAAATGTATTTTGTACATTAATTTTATTATTTATTAGTTGAAGTTTGGTGATATAAAACTTAAAAAACATTCAGTTAGCTTAAAATAAAATTGCATAATATTATTAAGAATATTTAGAGCGCGACGTTTCTCATAGGCCCAGGCTGCACCAAAGCGGGGCGCAGCAAAGTTATACAAAGCTGGGAAGTGTTATAAACCATGACTCTACTGCAGAAATTTCATAATCGTTTAGTGAAAAACAAATCCAATCCGCTCCGGCCACAATATGCAATAATTTGCAAAAATATCCAACAATTCATACTATTATAACATATTATAAAGTACCACAAAATAGATCTCATCATTTCGCAATAAGTACATAATTAATTAAAAAATAAATTTACAAAATTATTACAATTAAATTAATCAATCAAATAGCTGCAAATTTACGGACAATAATTTGACGTCATAACGTCTGAAAATATGTTTTAATTAATAATTGAAACAAGCCAAACGCTTAGTCTGATCGTGCCTCTCTATCGTTTGTTTTGAGGTCTCGCTTGCACGCGCGGCTCAGGCGGAACGAGATACTTTATCGTGTGGCGCTCACAGATTTATAAGTCGTTATCATGTCATAAATAAATAACATCCTTAACATAATAGGGTTAAGTTACAAAGTACAAAGATCTGCCCAGCTCCGCATATTTCTGGTACGCTCCGCTTCAGTAGAATTTTAGTTTTAGGGGTCTGCGATGGTGCCATTATGGTGCAATTTGGAATACCCTGCTTCATTTTATTCTTTGCGAACATTTTCCTTACCGCTTTCAGGTTAGATCAGTCAGTTAGGTCAGATTCACACCTGCCATTCAAGTCCGTGTTCTTGGAAATCCAAGGATTAAGATATTATCGTTCGATTTCGTCTGATATTTTTGAAATCTAATTTTGCTAGTAAGCAAGTCAATTATTATGGTCATGAAAGCCATCTCAACATATTATAATTAAATTGACTAAGCTGTACAGTTAGTGGAGTAAGGTCTTGTAGAGTTAAGGCGTGTAGAGTTAGAAGCTTGGCTCTAAAATAGATCTGACAGTTTTTGATAGTGCGAACTGTGGTTTCGTCTTCGCTACATTACACATAAAAAGGTTTTTGTTGGATTACAAATTACACGAGTCATACAGTCAATAGTCAAAGACCATTAAATGACGTCAAATTATGTTATTAGTTGATCAAGCCTCTTTATTACCTGTGTCTTAATTGATAGTGTCCATTAAAATAAAGTTTATATTAGTAAATATTATCGTCATGAAAAAATAACGTTGTAACATCACAATATTTATTCTCCTGGTTGTCTTTTGTGGTGGTAATTTATAATACCTGCGAGAGACTATACGTCTACATACTCGTAATGTTGTTTAGGCATGTCCGTAAAATTAGTCCTTGAATTTGAATCAAGCTTTACGATGATGACTCTTTAATAAATTTTACAAAAAGACATTACTTAATACTTTTATGGTTCCGTACTTATACATAAGAAACCCTCATAGAATCACTCTTGTCAGTCTGTTTGTCTATTTGTCTACCAGTATCGTTGACGTATCAAGTTATCAAGAAATTTGACAGAATTCTGGGTACGCATATTATGTACGAGTATATGATATGCAAATGCATATTTTTGAGGGGCGGGGATGCTCTTTCAAAAATATTTTTTCCATAAACCTTGCCAAGTTATTAAAAGTTACAGAAATGAAGGTCTCGTAGTACAAATAACAAGACGAATCTGAAACCAAAAAATTCTCAACAACATTAAAAAATATTACTACGAAAACAACACACATGCTTTATATTTTGGGTGTTTAAATTTTTCAGCGCTATATCAGCCCGGTAATTCTCATATTAGGCAGTGTATTAATCTATCAACCTACATTGAGCCAGCATAATAAATATGTCCCAGTCGCCGGTTCAGGGCAGGCATATGTTCAGCAGTGGACTATTAGTATAGTGTTCATCTACACACCTTAACTTTGTCTTCGTAACCTTGGCGTGGAATTTTAAATTTCACCCATGTTTTTTTTCTGAAAATTAATTACAGTGCGTCTGTCAAAATGTGTGCCACAACGTAAAAAGGTTTAATCCGCGAATTTGGAAACTCTATAGCTACATTACAGTAAGCAGTAAGCATCATCTACGGAACCCTCTCACGCGTGTCTTGAGGAACGTTCTTGACGAATTTTATTTCTCAAAATAAGTATTAGGCCGCGTTTAGATCGCTCTTAGTCAATGGACAAGGATTAAAACCGTCGTCATTAAAAGTTCTCAAACTTAAGCATTAACAAGCATTAAGTTTGTCTCCTCGATTTGGCTGAAAGATAACATCTAAAACTCTTAGAGAAAGGATGAATTTGTTCGGTTGAATAAATTGTTTGGATTTCATTTTGGAGTGCATTACATCAAAAGAAGCTGGGATTTTTTTCATTGTTGAAATTTTGACATTAACGTCTATATCTGTGCTACGTCGTATAGGCCGAAAAAACATCTTGGCGGATGTGAAATTAGCTACAAACTGCGGAAAATCCAGTCCTCGCGCAGCTGTTAAGTGAGCTTCAGTCAGAATTGGGTTATGTGCAGCTTGTAACTAACATCACATGTTTGATTAGATCTATGCCGCCATTTTTTGTAGCTCACTGCTGAACATACATAGACCTTACCACTAAAAGCAATTGCATCAAATTCACTTAGCTGAATGAAGATAGTGTACATACATTATCATATTATGTATTTCCACTAAAATTATAAACATCTTCTTAACTACATAGTATAAAACAAAGTCGCTTCCCGCTGTCTGTCCCCATGTATGCTTATATTTTTAAAACTACACGACGGATTTTGATGCGGTTTTTTTAATAGATAGAGTGATTCAAGACAAAGGTTTATATGTATAATACACCTGTCCGAAGCCGGGGTGAGTCGCTAGTAATAAATAAATAAATTACGCTTCACGTTGTTTGTCTGCGATTTACTTCTAAACTACTTTACCGATTTTAACCAAATTTGGCACACTATGTGCACTTTTATTCAACTTGAGAGATAGTTGCTTTATATCGCAATTTATAATCGCATTTGTTTATTATACTTTTAAAATTTGTCCGTACTTGGGCGAAGACGGGATGGGCTTCTAATATTTTTGTTAGCAGTAAAAAAGATCCAAACCACCTAGTGTATTTCGAAAATTCTTTCATTTATTGAAAGCGTCATTTTTAGGGTTCCGTAGTAAAACAAGGAACCCTTATAACTTCGTTGTGTCCGTCCGTCCGTCCACATTATAACTTCCACATTTATCAACCAAATTGCATGAAATTTGAAATTATGATAGTTTAAGTATAGATCTCAATTTTTTTACTTAAAAAAATCAAAACTGTATAAGGGGTAGCTCCCATACAAGTAAAGAGGAGATTATTTTTTAACCCTCCTCACGTAAGGTGTCGTTGAGTAGGGTTTCTAAAAGTAATGTAAGGTTTCTTAAACGATTTTTTTGTCCCATGTACCATTTGTGAGATGTAGGAATGTAGAAAAAAGAGTGTGTGTCCCCTTAATTTCTAAAGTATGCAAGATAGAATCCTAAAACTGTTTAAGTTTATAGACCATATTTAAAATTATCTTTGAAAATTATTTTAAGCACCCTGGGATCATAACTTTTTGAGTTATAAAAGAAATTTGTTTTTTTTTTAAATTTGTTCATAGCTCAAAAGGTCATTGACCTCAGAAACATATTTCTTAGCCAAATATGATTTTCTAGCAGTTCAACATCTAATGACATCATAATTTATTTTACAATTTATTTCAGACAAAGTCCATAAAACAGAATTCAATGCACTTAAATTAATTAAACATCGATTAAAAATCGGAATACATTGGATAAAAATAGTTTGAATCGAAAAAATATCAAATTACTTACACAAAACAATAAATAATAAAGTTAATTTAGAATGTCAATATTGTACAGTCAGAGCAGAATATTAAAGTTATAAAATCATAAACAATATTGAATATTAAATAGACAAATTCATAAAAGTTATTTTATCATGATCATTATCATCGTCACCATCTACGGAAGCTTATAATACGCGTAGACACGCACTTGACAATTTATTAGTACCTATACTGTTAATCTGCCAAGGTTTCATAAATAAAGTTATATAATATGAGTATGGACACATGACTTGAGCAGATTTTGCTATAATATACTGTCGAATATACATAGCTTGGCCGTGCTAGGAACTATGATTGTGCTAGTAATAATCATATCGTATGAAGCTCAGAAAACAACACGATAAACTTTAGTAAACCCACTACAACTAAACGTACCATCAACATACGTCAACTATAGGTATTCGAGAATATTTTGCAGGTACCGAAACTCTCCGTGTATAGCACGCGTCGGAGCTGGTCGGAGAGTTTCATACTTTTCAATACAAAACAAATTTATATGACACGTTTTTATTACGATCATGGTACGGTACGTCATAGTACGCAAACACCCAAGACACTTGCCGTCTAATCTAATACCTCAAAAGTTTTACGCAAACGTTAGACGATGTTTAACACTACTGATTGCAAGGTTAAACTGCGTGTTTAAATCTTTTGTGGTAAAGCAGTCAGCATCTTACCATTTTTAGGCGCTCATAGCGTAGTTTGACTAGATGTTCTTTAATGCAATCATCGTAGTTAATGCAATGTTCAGCACGGTCAGTCTTCGGATGGGCGACCCCGAGTGGCATTTACAACTGAGCGCTACCGTGGCTCCGATGGCACGTTACATTGTAGGCCCTAGTTGTTTGAACCGTTTCGCCAAATCAGAGGCCTTCAGGCGGCTTTAAAACTCTGACTCCAAAGCTACCACCATTTTTTCACTACTTACCATTTTTTTCAGTCTAAATATTGACGTTTCTGATAAAAATGTACGTTACTAAGTTTTTGTAAGGGAATTTTGGAACAACTTTTGTTGAAATTTGCTGGAAAGTTTCGGCATCATTGGGTAACATGGAAATTTAGCTTTTTTGTCTTGAGATTCTTTTACTGGCTGTTTAAAAATATCGATATCTTTTTTAGCTGAACCAATTTTGTTTTCAAGAGATGTTGTGTGTTGAATACATTATATAAAATTTTACACAAAAAAATGTTGATAAGTATTTTGGAATAAGCAAGATTCGAATTAATTTTACTCATGATTTAAATATAACTGGTCATTTTCCTAATTCAGCAAAAATATTTAATTACGCTATAGGCCTATACCCAGCAGTGGAATAAAGAAGGCTTGTGGATGATGTGATTTAATTACGCGTCATTATTTTATGTGACGTAAAAGGAAGATCATAGACCTATTTCATAAAGTTAGGAAAGCTGCCTGCATATGTCCATTTTTGAATTTTAATTGAAGAACATTATCACAACTACTTACAACCAAGCTTAGTACCTTGGCAGCAGCTTAGACACTACCCTTATTTGTTTCTCTCGCTCCATTTAATCTCTTTTCACATGTTTGTATCTCTTTCTTGACGAGACGCTCTTAACTGACCAAGTGGTTCTAAGTTTGAAATAAATTTTACAGCCAATAAGAAACCTTTCTGTTAACAATTACTCGTTATCAAGAACACCCACCCCCTCTCAGGCGGTGTAATCTAAAGATCTTTATTGTGCTTATTTCTGCCCCGTAATTGCTACTTTCTTTTGTGTCTTCTTCGGGTATTCTGTTACGTTTGAATTTGTCTCCGTCACTGTTGTTCGCATTTGAAATGGTTAAAGAGTGAAAGTGACTTATGTAATGTCGAAGTTTCTAGAGTTCCTTCCTAGTCAGTGGTTTGAGCGGCATTTACAGATAAAGTCGACGCTTAGTGGCCTTTTCGATGTTGAGAATTTTAGGTGAAGACAAAGATTGGCGGAAAATCCTATCGGTACTATTATATGAACATTTGTACATCAATTTGTTTGCAATGGCGTCTAGAGTGTTAGCTTTGGTTTTGAAGTTTACAGAAAAGATTTCAATATCATCCGACGCTTTATCCCGTTCAAGAATCGATTTTAATTGATCAACTTTTTAGACTGCGGATAAATATAAACGAGAAAATATGGGTTCAGTGAGAGTTAAAGTTAAAAAATACGTCTATAAGTGGTATATTATGCAGTGGAAAAATTAACCAAGATGATATATACTCGTAGGTACATCATTTGAAAGCTTGATTTACGGGCCTCCGAAATTCGCTGTGTGGAAGCATAGACCTACGCTTCGCTTTGGTCAATTATTTATTCGCCTGATCTTGACACTGACGTGTTTCTGTTGTGACGTGTCACCAGAGACGGATAAAATTAAAAAAGCTAGAAACTAGAATATTTATCCTATCGCGACACATCTCCTTGACAGAATCTTTAGAAGCCCATACTTGCGCTTTACTTAAATCCTAATTGAGGATTTAAGTATAGCGCAAATCAAAAATCGCCAAATCCAAAAAAAACCTTTTAATATATAGAAACTGTGTAAGTCGAATAAATCATCGTGTGGAAGCATAGACCTAAATTAAAACAGTTATAAATAAAAAGAACGTACGACAAAACGAAACGAAAGCTCAAGAGTGTTTTTCAACAACCAATTATTGCTGTATCGAGTTTGCTCGACAAATATTTGCTCCGGGAGAAAAGGGGCAGAACATTTTTCATTATGAACCACTCTCAGGAGACCTTAGCAAATAGCTACTTTTTTACAAGTCAATGCCACGTATGCCTCAGTTCCTTTTGTAAAATAAATAACGTGATACATGATTGTGGTAAAATAGGTTTGTGTGGGCCGTGCGGGTATCGCTGGTGTCAAATTTTTTAAGCTGCCTAAAGGCCTTTGACACGGCTGAACGGTTAAAACAATCGGTACCTATAATTTAACGTGTCATCCGATTCACGGTAGCGCTCAAATGCCAGTAGCGGTCACCCATCCGAAGGCAAACCGTGCGTGGCGTGGCTTAACTTCGACGATAGCTGACAATCACGCGCTTCTTCATGATTGTGATGAAATAAAGTGTAAATTAAGTGTCCTTCATTTGACACATTACTTAGATTTTTGCGCAATTTTCACAAGGAAACCCATAAATTAATCAATCTGTACTACTAGATGACTAGAATATATAATTAATGAAACCGTCATTTAGATCAACAAAATATTTTTTTTTTCTTAGTTTCCTCGGACTTGATCGGAGGCTTTGTTTATTTTAAAGTTTAAATTTTTAACCAGAATACAAATTTACATAATATATGTGATATGTAGTTAACTAATTTCGTATCGATTTTGACGCAGGTTTCCAAAAGACTAGGTATCCAAAAAACATAAATATTTCAAAAATTTCAAAAGACTTTCCAAACAACAAACATTTAAACTATTTCTTGTAAATATTTTTAACGGCAGTCGCACATACTTATGGCTCATTAGAGCCATACGTTGTGCTCCTGTTCTCTATACCTACAAAATATTACAGGTTCCTACCTACGAGTGGTTATCCGAACTGTATGAAAACTGAAAAAGATTTTTAATTCATAATTGCAAGCATGGCAGCGTTGTTGATAATAACAAGGACTTTCAGAAATGTGTACATTTCTATAAGTCCTTGTTATTCCGAACAACGCTACATTTTGAAACCTCATTTAAGACAATTATTTTCCATGTAGAATTAAGAAATACAGAAAATGTTATTCGGGACAAAACAATTAGGTGCGTACACAGAAACAAAACATGAAAACACCAAATGATAATTTAAGATACGTGTACTAAATACCTAAACTGAATACTGAAATACTAAAATAAATGCCTGGAATAAATCACTTTCAGTGATAAGCCGCCGGTTGCTTCACATGTTGTAGCATCTATATTTTTTGTTTTATGTTTGTGTGAATGTGAATCAATAGAGTATATTTATCTATCTATGTAAATATTTGCCACGAAACCGATCCCAACTCAGCATATTGCCAGTTGTATATAACCAACACTGATTTAGGATTATAGGACAAACCTGGGCGTCTCGTCTAACCGAGCTTGCTCACAAAGATTCAGCCTGTTATAAATCACTTACAAATCGGCCAATTACGAGTTGGACTCGCGCATGAAGGGTTCCGTACCGTATGAAAGCCCTTCGGCAAAAAAAAATACGTTTGTTGTATGGGAGCCACCTTAAATGTTTACATTATTCTGTTTTAGTTGTTATTTATTGTTATAGCGGCAATCGAAATACATCATCTGTGAAACCTTCAACTCTCTAGCTATTACGGTTCATGAGATACAGCCTCGTGACAGACAGACGGACAGACAGATGGACAGCGGAGACTTCGTAATAGGGTCCCGTTTTTACCCTTTGGGTACGGAACCCTAAAAACCACATGAGAGCCCTTTCATGTGGTTTCTTGCCAGACTATCAGGATGGTCATGTTGCGTTTAAATCGCATTCCAAGAGTGCAAATACTGTCTGTTATTTTATAGCTGTTTCCAATATGTAGCAGAATTTTTATCAACGTCTGTCCCAAAAACGGTCAATTAGATAGCTCTCGATTGTTCGTCCGGGAGCGGTAAGTCGATACGTGCTCACAACATTGGCTGTGTATCCATAAAGTAATAGTGAGGCGCCAACTTGGTCGTACAAAAACAATAAGCTGTTTTCTACCTCCAAATATTATCCGATTTGAGTGATTTTTTTGTTTCATGTAATCAAAGTTTCAATTGCTAGGATTATACGTCTTAGTTTTTACAGTTTTTTAAATGACTTCAAACTTATTAGCCTTTAAAAACTCATAATTTTTACGCAAAAACTTGTCTGAAAAGTGTACATAAACTAAAAACTTTTCTGGAAAAAAAGACGAAGTACGAGCATGCAAATATCTTACTCAAGTGATTGACACCAAAAACATAACATTTTGTTACAATTCATAGAGTGAAAAGAGTTTTCGGAACGTAAATTTTAAAAAATATACCGAAAATTATCTCGATGTTTTACAGAAAACGCTAAAACAGTGGTCGATTCACGAGATGTATAGAGATAGTATAGTGTACTTATTATAGTAAAAATCATCAAAATCGTTTTTTTTTTTTACCGAAGCGAAGCTAAGGTCTCTGTTTTAAGTCGACGATTTTTCTTTCGTCCGTCCGGATGTTAAATTTCGTCTACAGTATTTATAAATAAAATTCAATAATTATTTATCGCAAAAAATGGCAAAACCGCCTTCCATCGTGTACAAAATTCTAATATTTCGCTCGAATTGTTTACATTATAGTTGATTTATCAAAAACGGCTCAGCTGATTTCTGTCAAATTTGAATGGAACCACCTTGAGAGTATAACCTTTCGAAATAAAATAAAAAAAATGATTCGGTTCAGAATTGGCGAAATGATCGATGTTCATCGTGTACAAAATTCGCTCAAATTGATTATATTACTGGAGGTTTTTTCAAAAACGGCTTAGCCGATTTCTGTAAAATTTAAATGGCACCACTTCGGGAGTATACCCTTTCAAACTAAAAAAATTTTTTTTGATTCGGTTCACAATTGGCGAAATTATCGAAGAACATACACAAAAAAAAACCATACTCACGCACATAGAACCTCCTCTTTTTTAGAAGTCGGTCAAAAAGGGAGAAATTTGCTATAGCGCCATTTATCACCTAGTGTCGATAATATTTGGCAAGATTGTTTAGTATCTAAATTCTAACAAGATTTTCAAGGATGAATCAAATCAGTCAAGAGCGAGTCGAGAAGCTTAATATGAAGATTCAGTTAAAAATATGTGTCGCGAGGTTTACTGGTCGGAGAACTAATAGTCTTGTCACATTACTCAATTTTTATAACAATCAATCAATCATTTATTGCAAAATATGTAATATTTACATGTGGTTCTTAAGTATCATGTTTCAAGTAAAATAATACATATTAAGGTTATGGCAATTTTATTGCTTGTAATGGTACGGTTTATTATTGTGTTTTCTGAATTATCTTTAAAAACTTCGTCTAATGTTAATAGGGATTATTCCAGTCTGTCCCCCGAATCTGTCTCCTGGGGGACAGAATGGAAGAAAAAGCGTTTGGTTAGTTAAACGGTTTTCCTTTTCGATTTGTTTTAGATTATTCGGCAGTTTATTAAGTAAACTGTACTTTATTTTCATATATACTCGTATTTTCAAACATATTCTTCACTTGCAATGCCATCATATTTTCAAAGCTGCTCCACTCTACAGGTACGTTCATGAAGCGAAGACATGACATTTTTCATGTCATTTACATTCAGCTTTGTTCATCAGGAATCGAGCAGAAAAGTGGGCAAGGAAAAGGTAGTTAAATAGGTCACTCTGTTGTCATTGCTCATGTCGCCATTATCGCTGTTTACGAGTATTACTAGTTGTTCTGTGACACACATGGCGTTGTTTTACAAGTGAATTTTGTAAATTTTATGTCGCACTATTTATCAACCAATTTTGATAATATTTGACAAGATCTTTTAGTACATATGTGAAACCTATTAAGATATGCGGGTATGAACCAAATCGCTCAAAAGCGAGTCGAGAACGTGCTTATTGTGTCATCCAAGCCACAGTAGTGCTCAGTTGTAAATGCTACCCGCGATCACCCATCCGAAGACTGAGCGTGCCAAACGTTGCTTTTAACTTCGGTGATCACTGACTATCACTTCGTCAAACTACGCTATGAGCGCTCCTGTTATTTACAATTAAATAGTGCAATTTCAATTGAGCAACAGTCTACTGATCCCTGCAAGGTTGAAGACTAGAGACCTATGACTAGTCATACCCCACACTCCAAAGAGAACCTTTTTTTTTTTTTTTTTTTTTATTCTGAATAGGTTTGCGTTTGACCACATTGTGCCTGATGTTAAGCAGATATGCGGTCTAGGTTGTAGCACGCTTACCTAGAAGATACCTATTTACTCGGGATTTGAAGACGCCCACATTGTACTTTAGCGGGAAGACAGACCCAGGCAAAGCGTTCCACATTCTGGCTGTTCGTATGAGGAATGATGATTCGAAACGCTTGGTTCTAATGCGCGGTATGTCCACCATAAAAGGGTGGCGCTTTGGTCGCGTCTGTCTAGCCGTACGATAGAAGAAAGGGGCAGGTGGGACCAGATTGTGCAACTCCTGGGCGCACTCTCCGAAGTGGATCCGGTAAAAGGCCGATAAACACGCTACCTTACGTCGATGCTCGAGACTTTGCAGCTGCGACATAGTCAGAGTGTCGTTGTCGATCAGCCTCTTGGCTCGCCTCTCAATCGACTCCAGAGCCTCCAGTTGATATTTGGCGGAGCCATCCCAAAGGTGAGAGCAGTATTCCATGCACGATCTGACTTGAGCTTTATACAGACTAAGCAGTTGCTCAGGTGTGAAATACCGTCTCACCTTAGAGAGAACACCAAGTTTTTTGGAAGCTAATTGGGCCTTTGACTCTATGTAAGAGCCAAAGTTAAGAGTCGATGAGAGTGAAACGCCTAATAGTTCCAAGCTGTCAGTTACCGGAACGGAGACACCACGGAAAGCGGGAGACAATTGGAAGGGTCTCTTTTTGGCCGAAAACAGACAGGCTTGAGTCTTCGTGGCATTAAACTTGACCAGGTTAGCATCACCCCAGTCAGAAACCGCCTCCAGACTCAAGTTGAGCCGCTCGACCATAGCCTCTCTGTGAGACTCGATCTGTGGCCCGCTGGTTCTTGCATCGGATGTGTAGCTCTCCACGACTGTACTGTCGTCTGCGTACCCAAAGATTCCGGGCTTTAGCAGATCGTTGATATGCAGTAGGAAGAGGGTCGCAGAGAGCACAGACCCCTGAGGAACCCCGGCATTGATAGCCATATGATCTGACGAGCAGCCATCTACGACCACTCGTATCGACCGATTCCTCAAGAAATCTGATATCCATGCGCAGAAATCAGCAGGCAGGCCGTAAGATGGAAGCTTGCCAATTAGGCTCTCATGCCAGACCCTGTCAAAAGCTTTGGAGATGTCCAAGGAGACAGCCAGTGCCTCCCCGTGCTTTTCGATGACCTCAATCCAGATGTGTGTGGCGTACGCCAGAAGGTCCCCAGTAGACCGGTTTCGGCGAAAGCCGTACTGATGGTCACTGAGTAGGTCATTCGCTTCCAGGTACGCCAGGAGCCTGTTGTTAAGGACACGTTCCATACTCTTGCAAAGTATGGACGTGATCGAAATCGGTCTGTAATTGGCAGGGTCGGCACGGTTACCTTTTTTGGGTACAGGCTGCACGTTAGCAAGCTTCCAAGATTTGGGCACTTGACCTGTCTTCAGAGATAGGCGAAAGAGGCGAGTCAGCACAGGCGACAACTCAGGCGCACAAGTCCTCAATACAATGGCCGGAATACCATCAGGGCCACTGGCCTTGTTCACATCAAGACTGCGGAGAACCTTGAGAACCTCCTTTTGCCGGATATGTATATCACTCATTACAGAGCCACAATTTGGCAAGGTTGGAGGTCTCGCACTACCGGGGTCCAGACGCGAAGACTCAGCAAATTGAGATGCAAATAAATTTGCTTTCTCAACCGCGGTATGGGCCAGCGAACCATTGGGTTTCAGCAACGGAGGCAGTGAGGGGCGGCAGAAGTTCGCTTCAACCGATTTAGCTAGGGACCAGAATGCCTTACTACCCGCAGGGTAAGAAGCAAGCTTATTGCCTATTCGACTAATGTGATCAAAGCGAGCCCTCCGCATAACCTTTTTACAGGACTTAGCAGCCCTATTGTATGCCTTCTTCCTCAGACGAATGTCCCTCGACTTACGGTTTCGAGCATCGGCCCAAGCCAGGTATGCCTGATGCTTTTGCGCTTCGGCGCGTCCACATTCAGGTCCAAACCAGGGCCGAGCTTTGCTAGACAGAGGCACGTCCGAAAATGGGATGAAGTATTCCATGGCGGTACGAAGCACATCTGTCACGGCATCCGCGCACGTAGAAGGATCATCGGAAGAGAAGCAAACAGACTGCCAAGGGTAAGATGCAAAGAAACACCGCATCTCATCCCAAACCGCTAACTTGTACCGCCACACTCGCCGTGACCCTTTGGGGCTGGGGTCTGATGGGGAGTAGACGGATACAGATTTCACCAGACAGTGGTCAGATGAACCTAACGGTGAGGAAATCGCCACTGAATAACGGTCTGGATCGGTGGTTAGCAGAAGGTCCAAGCAGTAGGCTGTGTGCGTGTCAACGTCAGGTACCCGTGTGGCGCCTTGAACCAGCTGGGTAAGATCTAGTGTCAAGGCAAGCTTGCGCGTCTCAAGCCCAGCATGGTTAGTGTCTAGGTATGGGTGTAGCCACTCCTTGTGGTGGCCATTAAAGTCCCCCAGGATCACTAATTGGGCCGAAGGGTAGCTGAGTTGAGCAGCATCCGCCGCCTCACTGAGGTATTCAGTGAGTCTGGTTGTCTCCTGGTCCCCGCTATGTGATCGGTATACACAAGCGTAGATAATTTTCTCTAGGCCAGTGTCCGCCAAAGCCCAGAGCACTGAGAAAGAGGGGTCTTCAAACCTACGAAGGCGCAGAAAGCAAATGTCATCCCGGGCGTACACGCATACACCCGCACGTGGTTTGAAACGGTGCTCCAGGGAATACCCTGGGTAGGAAAGATACGACACGTCGGATGGACCAGCAATCTGCGTCTCCGTGAGAAACAATAGGTGGGGTCGATCTGTCTCAAGATGATGATGGACAGGTGTGAGATTGGAGTGCAGGCCCCGAATATTGCACAGGTGCACTTTGAGTGAGAGGGAGTGCTGCCGCTGTGTACACGTTCTTTTGCTTCTACTGTTTCTCATGGTTATTTGCGGAGTAAAGTAGGTAGAAAGTCGGTAGTGGAACGAGACGTCACTCTGCAGATCCAGTGGTACAACGCACAAACCACACACATCCATGGTAGACTAGCCTGGAGACCGCGGGGACGCCCGAGCCCCCCCAAGGATGTCCATCGGGCCCTCTCGTCCGGTCGCCAACCGGCACGATGGCGCATCCCTGGGATTTTTCGACAGATGGCGGGGCAGCCTTTCATGAGTGGCTAGCTCACTACTTGGGCCCCCTACTATCTGCGGTCGGCCAGCGACAAACCGTGCCTCGGATCCCGCTGCCCTCCACGACTAGTCGGCCGATGCGGCAATCGATGCGTGCACCGTATTCGATCCACCAGAGGACGCTACTGTTCCGACCCGACTTTCAGATTGGCGTCACCAGACTTCGCGCCGGAACACGAGCTCAAGAGAGTCGTTTGGCGGCGCGGCTTAGTCTGGTGGGTGGTCTCTCGCCGCGGCCATAGCCTACCACCAGTATGGTTGCTGCCTGGTTAGCACCACCCAGGACCACGTGTGGGGGACAAAAAATTAAGAGGGTTCCTACCCACGGACGAAGGCAGCTCGGTCCCAAAGGTCCGTCCCTAGGTCGTGATGACGTTTTAGGAGGCTAGATTTACTAAATTAGTTAGGGAAGCACAATTGCAAACACAGAAATTATCCATTACACACAGCATTTATTATACATTACCTTCAACATACACTAAATACAAATAAAAGTGCAAATGCGGTAGCAACTGTCGAAGTTTTCATATTACGTTGCGACATTTCCATATTACACGTGTACGAGTATTGTCTCGTTAAAATTAAATGCAGTTTGGATAATTTCGCGCGTCAATTGCACACTTGATAAATGTCAATTTCCCGCCAATTTAAGCGTTGTTTACCTGATTTAATGTCCGGTTTACATCATTCCAGTCCAGGGATCGAATCTAGCGCTGGATTGCATTTGGAATAATGTAAACCGGCATTCCAACAGGTTCTAATCCATTTCAGTGCATTCCAGTGCTGGTTCACATCGGTATTTTGAAATTATATCTAAATTCAATTTTCTTTTTTTTTAAAGATTTCTTTATTTTTCTCTATGTATAAGGAAAAGCCAGTGGCCCCTGAGACGCAGCCTTAGACTAGTTCAATCTATGGATCAAGCATTGCTGTATAATATTTTGTCAAAATATATGATTTGTTTGTTTCTTTCAGTCCTTAATTGATTCGATCGCTGTACTTGAACAATATGAACCAGCACTGGAATCCACTGGAGTGTCGGTTTTCATAATTCCAGTTGTAATTTAATGTTGGATTCGATTGCTGGACTGGAATAATGTAAACTATTCAAAAGGCTACAAACGAACTGGGTTAAGGCTAAAACTAATAAGTAGGGAAACCATGTTATACGAAGTGCTTCTACAAATTGATTGATTTTTAAATATCTTTATTGTCATAAAAGTATTACATAATTTGAAGACTCAGCGTTAATAGACTAAGTAACAATTTATCTTAATAATAATAATTCGTTTTGTAGGCTAAAGTCGCCTTTTAAAAGTTACATCATAATAATTATTGACAATTACTGATTAAATCTTAAGTAGGGGGTAGTTCGAGAAGGATACATTTCTAATCACGTATTACTTCGCTATTTCGTACGTTAACAACATAAATAATTTAACTAGAAGGATGGCTTAGCATGAAATCATTAATTTGTGGGAATTACAATAATTGTTAGGAACAACTATAATAAAATTAGTACATTTTTATGATACTGGGGGTACCACTTGTATACCTAGAAAGAAAAGCAACTAGGAAGTCGTTTCTAGCAGTTCGGCAAACATACATTTATTATTTTTGGGATGCCACTCATCCCAAAACTAAACAAATTCCTTAAAAAAAAAATATATAGTCATGTTTAATAGTGCGATTACATTGTACTACATGATCTAAAGTATTTTGCGTTCACGTTAAAATTGAATTTACATTGTTATAAGTAGGGTATAAGTAGGAAAATAATATTATGTACTTTCAGTATTTTGTTTCTGTAATAATATGTTAATGAACTCGATAATAATGTCACTTTGATGAGCTATAACAGGCACAAAGCTACAGGCATTTAAGCTGTTTATCCTTTGCCGATAAAAACATCGAGTCGGCTGCGCGTAAGCAGTACACGGCGGCTCGACCGTCATTCGAACAGTAGATAGTGATGGGGTAATCTAAACTTTTTATATTTGTCGATGTACGGGAGATGTTTACCTCTAGTTCGCCCGAGTGAGGAAACTAGTTTATTTGTATGTTCTGCGTTTAGGTTCGAATAAAAATGTTTAGTTAGTTTTAAGACGAATTCTTTCAAGGTAGGAAATTTAATTTTTTTGTGTAATTTGTGGAGATTCGTTCGGAAAGGGGTGTTGTAACATATTTTTAACGCTTTGTTTTGGACAACTTGTAATTTTATAAAGTTAGCGGGATACTTCTTCGAAATTTCATTCTTCGACTGATTCATCTGGCCAAAATTTTGTTTCACTTTCAGCTATGTCACACATGCTCATATGTAAAAAAGGTAACTAAAGAACATATATTTCAATGAGGGGCTTGTTTTTATAAAGTAGTTTTCAAGATATCTACGTTCAAATATTTTGGGCCCAGATGAATCAGAATTGATAACAGATTAATCAGAACTAAAAATGAAAAACTACGTAATTTGGCTGTGTATTATGGAAAAATATTTGTATATATAAAAACAAGAATCATAGCACGGAAAAAAATTGATGAATTAACAATATTTCTTTTTAGAACTCTAAAACAATATTAAATTAAATACTTAGTTAAAGGTATTGTACTTGAGAATTGATAAAGCAATTGGTACAATACCTATTATTTTCTGTTTATTTTTTTCCATGTACAACTCACGAATCCTGTTTTTTATACTTAATGACTTAGCTTATATATAATCTTCCATAATTAAAGAATCATTAGTGTAAGTATTTATTACACTATATTACACATAAATGGAATTTCTGACAGTAATCTTTCTTGGTAACTATCAAAGAAACATATGTTTCTTAGTACCGTTAACTATAAATAATGAAGTCACAGTTAAGTACCACAAGAAAAAATTCTTTAGCTTATTGCAAGGGCCCGAGCTACGAGTAGGTACCTACTTTCAATGTATTCCTCAAAACCTTTTTATTTTGACGAGATCTTGATTGTTGAAAAGAAGATGGAGTGATCATATCTTCACCAGTAGCGTGAGACTCTTTTGTAAGTTTATTTTTTTAAAGCTTTTTAAACACAAAAATACCCTCATCGTCAGATTCTGAGCAATCATCCACGGTTTTCTGATGAAGGATCAATAGGACATCTGTGGTGAGTTTTGGAGTAGTAATTTTTTCATCGATTGACGAAGTCTCAATCTAAAAGCTGTCGTCATCGATGTCTTGTTGGGGTGTATCCGAAGCTTTTCCAGTGTGAATTTTATGATTTATATGGTGTTTTGACCATATGAATCAGGCACAGATGAATCAGGATTTTGCCGTCATACATGCATAACTCATCATACATACTGTCTTCAGTATTGAAATTTTTCTACTTGAATCTATAACCCAAAAGCATTACACGAAATACAGATTGCAGTTGTAAAACAATAAACTACATTTTATAAAGTAGGCATTGTAATCATAATGCCACCTGAACTAAGCACAGATGAATCAGATATTTATCTTTGTAACACCGAGATCCAAGTGAACCAGCCGCATGTCCACCTTCTAGCTCGTTTGTTGCACGACTGGCTTCCCCCCGCGCGGGAAGTCAGACTCTCATCATCATCACCCGACCAAGCACGGACAAACGCAACATACGCCACATTAATCAGTATTATGTACCGGACACTTCTTATTTGCCTATTCATAAACATACTAAAGTAGCTATAACTGATACACATTTTTTTTGTAAAAGAACAATTCATTTCCTTTTGATATAATTATAATTCATAATGATTTACCAAAGGGAAAATGCGATATCGACCATTTTCTGTCGAAAAATGGCAAGCGGACGCGGCATATGAATCAGAAGAACAGACTTCAAATATTTTTAATTTATACTTAGACTGCAACTATTTGAAAAATATCACTTGTCCCAGTTAGAGTTAAAGCTAAACTATATAGAAAAAAAATTACACGCCGTTTTGTTAGTCGGTTTCAGAAATAAACCCATGGACGTCCAAAATTTTGTCTTCGAAGAAGTACCCAGCGTCATAAGTAGTATTCCACACTGGGGCGGTGTATGTGATACTGGGCCTAATTAAGGTGGTGTAGTTAGTTTTCGAACTTAGTTTTGTTTTTCTGTTGAAGATGGGTCCTAGCGCTCCCATTGCTTTCAATGATGTTGTTCTAGCATGCTCAGTGTGGCGTGAAAAATTGATTTTACTGTCTAGCACAACACCGAGGTATTTTGCACTAGTGCTCCACCATTCGATGTCGTGGTTGTTGATTTTTAACTGGTCTAATCTACGTGGCAATTTGCGGGATCTGGTAAATAATATTGATTCAGTTTTTGTTTCATTTAATTTTAGCTTCCAGGTATTAAATAAATCTTGTAGTTTCTCAATGGATAATTGCAATCTACTGATTATTAGATCAATATCTTTTGAGGACGTGAGCGAAGCAGTATCATCTGCAAAGCACGCCAACTACAAATTAAACGAATATTTTCTAGGATATAATTGTACCAATCACAACGGATAATGTTTACAACATTAACAACCCTTAATTTTCAAAAAATATCTGTTTCATAAAAAAGTTTAGATCTTTTTAAACTTTTTATGTAGGATAAAGTTTATAAACTTTATTCTTTTATTACGGGACTAATCCCGCCCGTGTGCCAGGTTACTAATTTTGTTACGTTGACAACAATGATCTGTCATTGCTAGTACAACTAAATCTGTTTGATACTTTGCAGACACCAATTCGGTTTTCATCAGTACTCGCGCCTACCAAGTATAGTCGGTACCTCAGCTGCTGATTAAAATCTTATTGTTAGTTCACCGTAACGTGACGACCGTTCTCTTTTTGCACATACTCGTACTCTAGAAGAATAATGTGCTCAAATTGTGAAAGTTTTTTGACGTATAAATAAATCGAAGAACGCCGGCTGTACGCACGAAAAAGTATGACTTATTATCACACTAGACGACACGCCCCGGCTTCGCACAGGTGTATTATACATATATGTATAATCATATAAACCTTCCTCTTGAATCACTCTATCCATTAAAAAAAACGCATCAAAATCCGTTGCGTAGTTTTAAAGATTTAAGCATACAGACAAACAGACAAAAATAGCGACTTTATTTTATACTATGTAAGGATTCCGCCTGAGCCAAGGGTCTGAGCCGAGCGTGCAAGCGAGAGCGCGGAAAAAGCGATAGAGAGGCCTGATCGGCGGCCTAAGCGTTCGGCTTGTGACGCATAATTATAACGTTATCACGTAAAATTATCGTCCAAAACCAACTTTAGACAGGCAATATTTTTTATTTCAAATTACATGAAAATGTAAAATTAGATTACTATTAAAGATTGATATTTTTTACAAAATATTTTCGGTAATAAACCCCTGAGCTAGAGAAAAATTTTGGGATGCGTTAAAATACGTATGCATCCCAAAGCTTTCATCTAGATAGATCAAATAATTGCTATGAGCTCAGTAGAAGGATCGAATTAACAATTTTAAAGATATCAGCCCAATGGCATATAATTTGAATATTATTAATATTAGCATATAATAGTAGTATTATTAATATTAGCATATGATAGTAGTTTTATTAATTATCTTCTTTGCCCATACAAAATAATATTATTCAGTAGTTATCAATCAAAATAAACTATAAACAGGTTAAAGCCATTTAAAGTAAATTATTTGTTACTAAAGTTTGAAACTAAGAAACGTCAAACAAAATTTAACTATTATTCAGTGGGAAATAGGACACAAATCACATTTTAGTTAAAACAAAGTTGTAGGATGTTTCTGAATAAGACTTTATTTATTTTGGCTAAATTGGACGTCCGCGTCGTCACTCTTGGGCCAGAGTTCACCAGAACTTTACTCGATTAAATATTTAACCGTCTGTTTTTGACTTCCACGAGTTCGGGCCATATTCACCGAATCTAACATGATGTTTTAATTGAATGAATGAATGAACACTTTATTGTTGACACTAAAATACAATACAGAAGAAATACACAGAAAGGAAAAAGAAGCGACTTAAAACTAGTGCAACAAAGGGCGGCCTTATTGCTTATTGCAATCTCTTCCAGGCAACCCTTAATTGACCCGTAATTGTTGTTTTGTTGTTTACGTTACATAACACGATATTTCAAGAAAGATATTATCAGTAGTGGGTTTAGAACTTATTCGTGTTCTGTGTCTTAATTTACTTACATACAGATAAGTAACTTTGTTTTATAACATGTCAAATGACTTATCATAACAACACGTTTTATGTCCACGTTAACCCTTAGTTTGCAGGGTGGAAAAAAACCACGTAAAGTGTTCGGTGGAGTCCCAGGGACGAGATAGTTCAAACTAAGAAAAAAACAATATTAAATACATAGTTTAGTATATTTTTTTTCATTAATCATTTAATTTAACTATTTAGCCGTAGTTTTCATCAATTAAACACAAAGAAATGGTAAAAAAAACTATATCAATTTCAAAAAACTTTTTGCTTGAAATATTGACATAGCCAGTTTGAGCATAAAAATCTTAGTAAAATATATGAAGAATTGTTATTTGTTAACTTATACCTCCCAACAAAATGCGAGAGAGAAGAGAAATCTTTAAAAAATAACAAAAAATATTCAGATAAGCCTACAAAAAAAATCGTGCAACTCTTTTATAACTTCTTTTTTTGATACATTACCTACATACTTTTTTGAAGACAAAAAATATATTGGTTTGCAGCATGACCTGTAATGATAGTTGAAGAAAGTTGTGGTGTGCGAAAACATTGCATCAAGTACTTTGAACTCATTGATACACACCTTATTATATCCGATGTCATCATTTTCTATAATTTTTATCAAATCAGTAACAAATAAGTTCACAGTTTTATCCAACACTTTTATTTCGCAAATATTGGGAGCCATTGCCACTATTCGAATTAATTAAAAAGTTAATACGTATTTACTTATTAAAAACAATAAAACAAATTGTCACATACAGTGTAGGGTAGAGTCCGAGGGACGCACGAATTATTAATATTTACTTATGCACTAAACGCACACACACGTCTGTCCACTCCCGCATCGGCCTAGCTGCGGGGGGAAGGTGCTCAAACGCGTTACACCATGTGTGCGTCAAAACAAAAGTAATGGCAAAAATAATTTTAACACACCCTGCAAATTAAGGGTTATTGAAACATGTTATATTACAATGTTTTACAACATATTCTGTTATGTAATCTGTACGCCCTTTTACATAAATTAAATTCACATGCTTAAAAAAGATGTCCTTTTCTCAGTGGAAAATATGAGCAATTATTTAAAACAACTTAGATCATAATTAAACAAAGTGTGACACATTTACAATTTAAAACACATTTATGTTAGTGTTATTATATAATATGATGAGTACCTATGTGTTTCTACTTAATTGTATAAATTTAAATATTTCGAGCCAAACTACTAAATGTTATTTACTAATTATGAATATTTAGTACTCAAAAACGGGTATTCCAGATACAGTGACTTAGTCTCTGAGCTGATAATAAAAATGTTTATTAACAATGACGTCACGCCCGTAAAAAGCCTAACAAACACTCACAAGGGTACGCGCCGAAATTTGAAAGCCGCAGACCTCCGAGACAGGCGAGAGTACGTTAATTGAATAACCGATATTTTACTTCAATTAACCGGTCTCGATTCGATATTGTGTGACTTTATACGGTACGTACGTAGACGAAGTTATGAAAACGGGTAGGTACACGCAACGTGGTTAAGCTTTTGTGAAAAAAATCGAGTTCGAGTGAATGTATTTTTTTATTCGTATGTATGTTAAGCGATTACCTACTCTGCCAATTATGGACCGATTTTGATGATTCTTCTTTGTTTGGTAGGTTATAACTTCAGATGTAGCCTCATTAAAATATTTACTGAACGGTTTTTGAAAGATAAAAATAGTATACATCGATTCGAGCAAACAATTAAAATTTTATGCACAATTGAAATTGGCAGTGCTATTTCTGGCGTAAATATAAAAATAATAATATAATTTTTAAAAAATAATTTATTTTGTTCCATAACTTGCTTTAGGCTACTTAAATGCACTGCACTCTGCACTAGGTCTCCGAAGAGCCTGTGTTGCAGGGTACAGTTGCCTTTAACAATTAAGTGTTGGATATTTTAAACCTACGTTTTATACACAAATATTTCAAATCAGATACCCAACAAAACACATCAAGTTGAAATTTGACAATTTACAACCCTTTTTGCCCTCTTCTACAGGCAAATCAACTAATCCGCAGTCTGTTTGTACAGCGCTAATTTGAAACAATTATATTCTGATGTTGGACCTTTTGGCGATGATTGGGAACAAAACATTTTCGGAACAGTTTTCAGAGCGAACGAAGTGAGAGTCTCCGTTTTAACTTGACCACGTGCTTTCGTCTGAGTTGATGTTACAGATAACTTACTGTATACTGTACTCTATCAGCCTTTATAATAGTCTACTGCAGGACGTAGGCCTACCCACGAAGGGTGATTGGGCCATATTCACCATGCTTGCCCAGTGCGGGTTGGTGGATTCACACACGCCATCGCATTTCTTCTACGGTCGTATGCAGGTTGCCTCATGATGTTTTCCTTCACCGAAAAGCCAATGGTGTTAAATTCCCTACATAAATTCCGAAGAACTCATTGGTACGGGACCGGGATTTGAACCCACGACTTCACGATTGTAAGGCGGGTGTCACTACCAATAGACCACCACGGCTACACATTTTTGTCGTCGGCGATTTTTGATTGAATTATTCCCTCAAAAAAGAGGGATACGTGCCGTCGCACTTTTTATCAGTCGATTTGTATTTTTATTGGATTATGCCCTCAAAAAAGAGGGATACTTGTTGTCGCACTATTTATCAGTCGATTTCTATTTTTATTGGATTATGCCCTCAAAAAAGAGGGATACTTGTTGTCGCACTATTTATCAGTCGATTTCTATTTTTATTGGATTATGCCCTCAAAAAAGAGGGATACTTGTTGTCGCACTATTTATCAGTCGATTTCTATTTTTATTGGATTATGCCCTCAAAAAAGAGGGATACTTGTTGTCGCACTATTTATCAGTCGATTTCTATTTTTATTGGATTATGCCCTCAAAAAAGAGGGATACTTGTTGTCGCACTATTTATCAGTCGATTTCTATTTTTATTGGATTATGCCCTCAAAAAAGAGGGATACTTGTTGTCGCACTATTTATCAGTCGATTTCTATTTTTATTGGATTATGCCCTCAAAAAAGAGGGACACTTGTTGTCGCACTATTTATCAGTCGATTTGTATTTTTATTGGATTATGCCCTCAAAAAAGAGGGACACTTGTTGTCGCACTATTTATCAGTCGATTTCTATTTTTATTGGATTATGCCCTCAAAAAAGAGGGATACTTGTTGTCGCACTATTTATCAGTCGATTTCTATTTTTATTGGATTATGCCCTCAAAAAAGAGGAACACTTGTTGTCGCACTATTTATCAGTCGATTTCTATTTTTATTGGGTTATGCCCTCAAAAAAGAGGGATACTTGTTGTCGCACTATTTATCAGTCGATTTCTATTTTTATTGGATTATGCCCTCAAAAAAGAGGAACACTTGTTGTCGCACTATTTATCAGTCGATTTCTATTTTTATTGGGTTATGCCCTCAAAAAAGAGGGATACTTGTTGTCGCACTATTTATCAGTCGATTTCTATTTTTATTGGATTATGCCCTCAAAAAAGAGGGACACTTGTTGTCGCACTATTTATCAGTCGATTTCTATTTTTATTGGATTATTCCCTCAAAAAAGAAGGATACTTGATGTCGCACTATTTACTCGCATCAGTCGATTTCTATTATATTTGGCAAGATCGTTTAGGTATTTTAGTCCTAACAAGATGTACTTGTATGAACGAAATCGGTTATGGGCGAGTCTGACAATATAGTAAAGTTCTTTCCTACATGGTAGAATTCGAATTTTGTTTCAATAATTATTTTTCACAAAAAATGGCAAAACCGCCTTCCATCGAGTACAAAATTCGAATATTTCTCTCGAATTGATTACATTATGGTTGATTAATCAAAAACAGCTAAGCCGATTTCTGTAAAATTTAATTGGAACTACCTTGGGAGTATACCCTTTTGAAATAAAAAAGAATTTTTCGATTCGGTTTACAATTGGCGAAATTATCGATGTTAATCGTGTTCAAAATTCGGACATTTCACTCGAATTGCTCACATAATTGTTGGTTTTTTCAAAAACGGCTCAGTCGATTTCTGTAAAATTTAAATGGAACTACCTCAGGAGTATAATACCCTTTTGAACCAAAAAGAATTTTTCGATTCGGTTCACAATGTGCGAAATTATCGATGAACATACACAAAAAAAATACATACACACGAACATAGAACCTCCTCCTTTTTGAAAGTCGGTTAAAAATAGCAATTTTTGAAACAAAATTCGATTTCCAAGCAAAAATCACAAAAACTCAAACAAAAGCTACAAAAATGAATTCATAATTTTATTTCAATAGCATTTTTATCATATTAAAAACATGAAATAATGTAAGAAATGGGTTTCGAACAATGCGGAAGGCAGTCGAGTCAAAGAGGCTGGCTTTGTTGGGAGCTTTTGTGTAAATCAATGAAAAATATCGGCTACATTCTAAAGCTTCCCATTCAAAGTCTGAAATTCACCTTGAATTGGAAGAATCGGCCTCCTGAACAAAGGTTTATAGAATTAATTAGGGCTTTTTTTTCAATAAAATATGTCATGTTGTTAGTATGTTTTATCCGATTTTAATGAAGGTTTCTTATGTTCCTATGGGCACACAGTTTCATCCCTGCATGTTGTTAACAACACCCTGTACATTAAAAAAACGGTTAATGTACAGGGTGTTGTTAACAACATGCAGGGATGAAACTGTGTGCCCATAATTACTTACCGTACTAATATTTAGCGCAACTGTGGCTCGGATGACACGTTAGATTGTAGGCCCTGATTGACCCTGATTGATGACTTCTGAAAATTGATCTGTATTTTAACTGTTTGTCGCTCGATATTAGCTACTACTTATTACTAGCTCGGTAGACACTTGCAAAATTCACAGAATATTTAACAACATATTCACTTTAGAAATAAATAATTAAAATAAAATAAATATTTATTGGGGGCTTTAAAACACCCGAGATCGGGAATCGCACTTTCTCTCGAGTGATACATAGTGCTTTATACTACACCTATGAGGAAAATAAAAAACGAAATCTTTGCTAATTGAAATTTATATTGAAATTGTTGCAGTTAGTGAAGCTTAATGTAAATGTAACACTTGAAAATGGCGCCAATGGCGTCTGCAATTTTCACATGTTCTTTTTTTCAAATTGTTTGACACCATCCAACACACAGCTAGTGGCCAGTGTCGTTTTGCGAACTTGGAGATAAAAACTCACTGTAAAAACTTTTTGGCTTTTGATATTTAGGTTACCAGCGCATAGTCTTACCCAAAATTAAAAAAGAAAAACCACGTAAGAAATGGATTTTCATACACTTTTCTCTCCCGCTCAGATGCGTTTTCTCCCCGCATATTTGTTCGATATGCAATGACGTATTTTCTACCTTAAATTTGATAAAGGATCAAGGTACTTTCCGAGCAGGTGTAGTATAAATAACACTGGCCCTGGTAACACACAACGTGCGCACGTTGAGGACTGACGAGAAGATTGCTGAGCTGGAAGAAGAGTTGAGTAGGTTGCGTTGGGATATTGTGGGGTTGTCTGAAGTCCGTAGAGAGGGGGAGGACACGATAACCTTAAAATCCGGCAACCTGCTTTACTACCGGGAAGGTGACCAACGGTCCCAAGGTGGTGTTGGCTTTCTCGTTCACAAGTCCCTCACCAGCAACATTATTACCATCGAAAGTGTGTCGAGCAGGGTGGTATACCTAATACTCAGAATATCCAAGAGGTATTCGCTGAAGGTCATTCAGGTATACGCACCGACATCGTCACACCCAGATGATGAAGTGGAGACTATGTATGAGGACGTAAGTCGGGCCATTCATATGTCTAAGACCCACTTCACTGTTGTTATGGGGGACTTCAACGCAAAGTTGGGCAGAAAAAACGACGATGAGCTGAGGGTGGGGCAATTTGGATATGGGCAACGGAACCCTAGGGGCCAGAGGCTGGCTGACTTTCTGGAGAGAGAGGAACTCTTTATGATGAACTCTTTCTTCCAGAAGCCGCCTCACAGGAAATGGACCTGGATGAGCCCTGATGGTTCCACGAAAAACGAGATAGACTTCATCATGACCACCGAGAGACGAATATTTAATGATGTCTCCGTGATCCACAGGGTGAAAACCGGCAGCGATCACAGAATTGTACGAGGCACATTAGATATTAATGTTAAGCTCGAAAGGTCCCTCCTGATGAAGTCCACGCTCCGACCTACTCGTGAACATATCCAAAACCCCTAGGACTTTCAGCTCGAGCTCTCGAATCGTTTTGCTTGCCTAGAGAACCTTGCGTCGGTGGACGAGATCAACAACGGGCTCGTAGAAACTGTCCAAACGGTGGGTGCTAAGTTCTTTAGACCCCACCGTTCAAATAAACCGCAGAAATTCTCCGATCACACTGTAAATCTCATGGCCGAACGACGCTCGCTAAGATTGCAGTCTTCCGATGATGCAAAGTCATATAGGCGTCTCAATAGACAAATTTCGAAATCCTTGCGGCACGACATCCGTCTTTTTAATACTAAACATATTAAAAAGACAATAGAGCGGAACAAAGGCTCCAAAGTGTTCAAGAGATTTGTCTATTGGACAAAGCCAATTGACAAAGCTGAAGAGAGAAGATGGAAGTTTAGCGTCGACCAAGGCAGAGGTATTAGAGGAGATCGAAAGGTTTTATGGACAGTTATACGCTTCGGTCGCTAAGCCTGTTAGCAGCGCGGCCAAAGATCCAAGAGCCAAGCTGACCCGACACTTCACCGAAGATATCCCAGACATCAGCCTGTACGAGATTAGAATGGCCCTGAATCAGCTTAAGAACAACAAGGCGCCGGGTGATGACGGTATCACATCAGAGCTCCTGAGAGCGGGTGGAACACCGGTACTAAAAGTCCTCCAGAAGCTTTTTAACACCGTCGTCCTCGAGGGCATTACGCCAGAAGCATGGAACAGAAGCGTGGTGGTGTTGTTTTTCAAGAAAGGTGACAACACCTTATTGAAGAACTACAGACCCATCTCGCTTCTGAGCCATGTCTATAAGCTGTTTTCAAGGGTCATTACGAATCGTCTCGAGCGCAGGCTTGATGACTTCCAGCCTTCCGAACAAGCCGGTTTCCGAAAGGGCTTTAGTACCATGGACCACATTCATACGCTACGGCAGGTTATACAGAAGACCGAAGAGTATAACTTGCCACTTTGCTTAGCGTTTGTGGACTATGAGAAAGCCTTTGATTCGGTCGAGACTTGGGCTGTGCTCGAGTCTCTCCAACGATGCCGTATTGACTATCGGTACATCGAAGTGTTGAAGTGCTTGTATAATAACGCCACTATGTCGGTCCGAGTACAGGAAGAGAGCTCCAAGGCGATTCCTTTAAAAAGAGGCGTAAGACAGGGAGACGTAATTTCTCCGAAACTGTTTACGGCTACTTTGGAGAACGCCTTCAAGCTCCTGGAATGGAAAGGATTCGGCATCAATGTCAATGGCGAATACCTCACTCACCTTCGGTTTGCCGACGATATAATAGTCATGGCAAAATCGATGGAAGAGCTCAGCACGATGCTCGAAGGCCTTAATCGGGTTTCTCAACAGGTGGGTCTTAAAATGAACATGGACAAGACGAAAGTTATGTGTAATTCCCATGTTGGACCCACCCCGATCTCTGTTGGGAACTCGGTTCTTGAAGTCGTTGACTCGTACGTCTACCTAGGACAAGTAGTCCAGTTAGGTAGGTCCGACTTCAAGAAAGAGGCCAATCGCCGAATCCAACTCGGCTGGGCAGCGTTCGGAAAATTGCGTAGCGTCTTCTCGTCCGACATACCTCAGTGCCTCAAGTCGAAAGTTTTCGACCAGTGTGTGTTGCCAGTGATGACTTATGGCACAGAAACGTGGTCTCTCACTATGGGCCTTATTGGTAAGCTCCAAGTAGCCCAACGAGCTATGGAGAGGGCTATGCTCGGAGTCTCTCTGCGAGATCGAATCAGAAATGAGGAGATCCGTAGAAGAACCAAAGTTACCGACATAGCCCAACGGATTGGCAAGTTGAAATGGCAATGGGCAGGCCACATAGCGCGGAGGACTGATGACCGATGGGGTCGAAAAGTTCTCGAGTGGAGACCACGTACCGGCAAGCGCAGCGTAGGACGTCCACCCACAAGGTGGACGGATGACCTCATTAAGACCGCGGGATCGCGCTGGATGCAAGCCGCTTCCAACCGGTCTTATTGGAGATCCATAGGGGAGGCCTATGTCCAGCAGTGGACTTCTTATGGCTGATGGATGGATGGATGTAGTATAAATTTCATTTACTTACCTACTCTTTACCTACTTGAATTTCTTTCTAATTTCTATCTATTGCGATGTAAAGTTGTAATATTTATTACAAAAAATAAATTCTTTGTTAATGAAAAAGAAAGCGTTCAATAAAAATACATAACTATTGTGTTAATTGAAGTTTTAAGATACCGTAGTAAAACGAAGAACCCTAAAAACGTTAATCGCACGCTTACTAATCACAAATCCACACATTCGTTCGTCACTACGGCGCGCCGCGGCTGACTAGCATACTAAGAGCATACCACACTCCGAGGCGCGTTGTTATGAATCGCGTTCCGACCGTTTGTATGATGTTTACTTAACTGATATATACCATTACCGTGGTTATAGTGGGCAGACTATAAAATTGAGGTGTAGTAGTGAGAGAAGCTCTGTAACCTGAAACTCACTTTTAGAGGTCTGTAATATACTCATCATTATGAAAAATGTGTATCATGGGACCAACCCTGAAGTCACGAAAAAGAAATTCACCTGGTTATCGTAATATACTCTGTGATTAAAGTTATACCTACCACATACAAGAAGAACGGTTATAATTGTTTCTGAATTGTACTCTCTTACCTTTTCTTCACATACACAGGATGTTTGAATGTGTGAAGATATTGTGATAAATCGTTAACTAAATTATTTAGTTCATAAACTAGAATTTGATGGATAAAAAGAATTAGAGGGAAGAGATAGATTTGAATTGAATAAAACTAGAATGGGTCAGCGTAGTTGATGTGTCACAATCGTCATTCGTAAGACAAACATTCAGCTGTACAGAAGCAACAAAAAATTCAAAATTCAAAATTAATTTATTTAAGGCATTTGTAGGTACCCATATTCACAACAATTAAATTATATTATATTATTTTTATATTATATTATACTATTTTATATTATATTACAACGTAAACCGCAACGTAAAAAAAATTGCTTTGTATAGACTGGCTATCTACCCTCTAGCATGGTAAAAGGGACAAATTGTCGTTTCGCCAATTTATCCCCTCGGAGGGGAACAAAGTATAAATTCACATTGATACGAGTAACTGACATCAAAAGTGGATAAAATAGTTTTATCCCTTTGCCATGCCAGTGGCGCTGGTGTAAGAATTTTAAGCCGCCTAAAGGACTCCGAATAAACGGCCAATAGCTAAATGATTACAGCAATCGAGGCGTGCAATGAAAAAAATCTTACGTAATAAACTCCTTAGCGAACACCCTGTACATTTTCGGAACGGATTCGTGCCCGGGGCTGGAAATGTATACGCCTCCTAATTAATGGCTCGTTGCCAGGCGTTGTATATAACGTAATTACATACATTTATAACCTCATTATTATCCTAATAATGTGAGATATAAAGTAGCGCGGTCCGCTTCTTGTGCCTTTGGATTGTGTTGTCAGTAATTTTTAGGGTTCCGTACACAAAGGGTAAAAACGGGACCCTATTACTAAGACTCCGCTGTCCGTCTGTCTGTCTGTCACCAGGCTGTATCTTATGAACCATTATAGCTAGAAAGCTGAAATTTTCACAGAGAATGTTTTTGCTGCTGTAACATTGCTGCTATTACAACAAATACTAAAAACAGAATAAAATCAATATTTTAAGGGTGGCTCCCATACAACAAACCTGATTTTTTAGCTGTTTTTCCTCGATATTTATAATAATGACAGGTAGATGCTTGAAATTTTCACAGAATATTTAGTTGTATATTTACTTCAATGATAAATAATCAAATAAGGAGCCCCCCTTAAATTATAGTTTTATTTTATAAACAATACGGAACCCTCCGTGTGCGAGTCCACTCGTACTTGGCCGATTATTTTTCTTAGAAATGAATCTATTTCAATTTTAATATTCGTTTTGATAACGCCTAAACTCTTTACGCGTCTTATTGGATAAAAGTTTTTGGCAGTAAGTGAAATATTTGTTTTCCATGTAAAAAAGTCCCTTATCACGTAGGGGTATTAAAATAGCCTTATATGCTAAGAATACACATGCCAGTAGCTGTCATACTAACTTGCGTGCCTGCTACATGTCCGTAGCATGCCGTAGCGCCTTTTCGTACGTGCTGATTTGCATTTAATGTGCAAGCTACGGGCATGCCAGTAGCAGGCATGCAAGTGTGCCAGCTACTTGCATATGCACAAAACAAATCAACAAATAGATTCGACTATTTTGGAAGAACTCTATAACATACCTATACACTATGACATTTTACATATTAGAAGATGTTTGATACACAATAAATAAATTACTTGCCTTAGAAGTTGCTGGAACAACAAAAAGTCTCCAAGCAAAACCGCGAGCCGTAGCTAATAACCAATAACAGCGCGTTTCCTTCGGAGCTGTAACTTAATAAGGATAAGTGGGGTTGATGAGGATCATTTACGACGCGTGTCGGATGGCGACAGGCTGACAAGCCGCTTGACATGTAGCTTGACAGTCGGCTTGAAGGTGCAGAATTTTTTTTTTTTTGGTGCCGTATTTGAGTGATAAAACTTATGCTTACATCACTTGCGATGAGTATCGTACAACCAACGTACATCACGTTGGCAACACGCTTGACAAGCAGCGCTGTGGAGCTGATTGCATAGGGAGCTTATTTATGTAAATATTTTAATAGGTTTAAGAAGTTATTAATTTAGTGTTATAATTTGGAGAACTATTATCATGCAACCAACTCCAAGTTTCGCAAACAAAAAACAGCATTTCTGTACAAAAACTTCATTGACACCACAAAATGTTTGGAAAACCTTTGTTTTTCCGAAACTTGGAATTAGTCCTTTATTAGAAGTTGAACATCATAACGAGTTTATTTACTTCTAAAAGTTCCTATCCACAAGTAAATTCCCTACTCTCTTTTTGTCCAAACAGGTGGAGATGCTCTACCAGCGATATTTCCTACGGATGAACCAGAACAACATGACTCACATGCTAGGGTTGCTAGTCGCCGTGGCCGGCTCGCTCATAGCTGTGCAGGGCCACTGTGTTTACATGGCTCAGCAGCTGATCAACGAGCAGACGATCGTCAATACCGCTGCTCTGCTCTCGGCCACCACAATGATACCTAACAGGTAAGTCTCTATAGAGTGGAGTCCAAGTAGCACGTCTATAGAGTGCCTTAATCATAGCCGTGCAAGACCACTGTGTGTACATGCCTCAGCAACTGATCAACGACCAGACCATCGTCAATACCGCTGCTCTGCTCTCGGCCACCAGATTGTTACCTTTTTTTTTTTTTGTCACAACACAAGTCGGAGACGTTAGATTGTTACCTAACATGTAAGTCTCTATAGAGTGGAGTCCTAGTAGCCCCGCTATAGAGTACCTCGCTCATAGCCGTGCAAGACCACTGCGTGTACATGCCTCAGCAACTGTTCAACGACCAGACCATCGTCAATACCGCTGCTCTGCTCTCGGCCGCCAGAATGATAAGTAACCGGTACGTTACCATACTTTTAATAGTAGATCCCGGTTGTTTTAACCGTTTTGCCATGTCTGAAACATTCAGGCGTCCTAAAAACTCTGACACCAAGGCTAGCCACCCGGTCTATAAGAACTTTTACTTTACTATACTAGCAATCGTCTGAACGTCCAATGATAGAGTCCAAGTAGCCCAATTATATTAGAGTGCCTTTGTCATAGCCGTGCAAGGCCACTGCGTGTACATAGCTCAGCAGCTGATCGATGACCAGATCAACATCAATACCACTGCCCTGCTCTCGGCCACCAGAATTTTACCTAACAGGTAAGTCACTATAACTACTATCAAGCGTCTGAATGTACACCGATGTAAGCTGCCTGAAGACCTCTGAAATGGATTAAAGGTTTAAACAACGGGGACCTACAATTTAACGTGTCATCCGAGCCCATGGTAGCACTCAGTTGTAAACACCACCCGCGTCACCCATCCGAAGACTGATCGTGCTGGAAGTTGCTTAACTTCGATGATGTCTAACGAACACCCAATCAAAATACGCAATGAGAGCAATGAAATAATACTTCTATCGCCTAGGGAAGCACTTTGTATAGCATTCTAATACAGTTTTTCTTTTTACAGAGATTTGAAACCGACGCTACAGGGCACGCTGTACAGAAACGTCAGCGCGTTTTTGAACAACCTGAATGAAACGGACGTAGCGCTGCTCATCTACGAGAAAGACCGCCTGGCGCACGTTCTCAACGTCTCCGTCATTGGCGTCTGCTGCTTGGTCTATTTATGTGAGTAACCTCTGTTCTCTTTTCAGTAGACTTCAAATAAGTTGTAGGTAGGTAATTATTATTTTCCAATAATGGCACAACCGACTGTACAGAATTCGAATGGTTCGCACGAATCGATGTGTCATCCATGTAGTATTTTTTAACCGACTTCCAAAAAAGAGGAGTTGAATGTTCATCATTGACAAATTCGCCAATGGCGAACCGCATCAAAAAAAAGCTTTTTTAGTTCTAAATGGTCCCTGGTGTACTCCCTAGGTTTTAAGGAAATCAGCTGAGCCGTTTTTGAAAAATCAACAATAATTCAATACAATTCGAGCGAAATATTCGAATTCTGTATACGATTGAAGGCGGTTTTGCCATTATTTGAGAAAATAATTATTTCCATGTTACATTTATTTATTATTTCAATTGTTCACTAGCGATCCGCCCCGGCTTCAAAATCCGTGGCGTAGTTTTAAGGACATAAGCATACAAACATAGGGGCAGACAGCGGGAAGCGACTTCGTTTTATACTATGTAGTGATAGTGAATATTCAAAAACGACTTAGCTGATTTCTATAAAATTTAAATGGAGCCAATCTCTGAAATATCTACTAAACCAAAAAAAGAATTATTTAAAATCGGTTTATTATTGGCGGAGTAAACGCGTAACATACGGACCATTGAAGTACTCAATTCAACTGTATTTTTTGTTTGTAAGTATTTTACGTGATTATTCAGCCAACTATGGACTAATTTTGATAATTTTTAGGGTTTCGTACCCAAAGGGGAAAAACGGGACCCTCTTACGAAGGCTCTTATGTCCGTCTGTCTGTCTGTTTGTCTGAGTTTTTTGCTCGCTATTAATAACGGCAAGAAGAATGGGTCTAAGGGGGCTCCAACACGGTACGGAACCCTTCGTGCGCGAGTCCGACTCGGACTTGGCCAATTTTTTTTGTAGATCATAAATAATAAGTGGTCTTGTCTAAATTTGATCAAAATTGTCTGAGTCGTTATTAAAAAATCGGCCATGAAGGGTTTAGTCCTCGGCAAAAAAATCATGTTTATTGTATGGGAATAAATATTTATATAAGTATAAAATAATTTTTTTTTAATTTTTTAATTCCCTTAAATATTTATTTTATTCAGTTTTAAGTATTTTTTGTTATAGCGGCATCGAAATACATCATCTGTGAAAATTTCAACTGCGCAGGGGATCATCTAAGGGGATTTGTGGAATAAGCCGGGTACGGAACTCTATAAATCAAAAACAATCCAAAAAATTATTGATTGATTGTTTTGAGTGTATGAAGTCGATTGTACGGTTTTTGTCAAATATCAAGTCTGATATGCATATGTTTTTTTCCTCAGGCCTGCTGCTGTGCCTGACGCGGCCGGCGATGAACGAGATCTACCTTCTCACCATCTCGTACGTCGTCCTCGCCACTTTCATCATCATGGACCTGTCACTGTCGGGCACGGCTATTTTGAGGTAAGGAAACACTATGTCGTTTGTGCACGAGGCGAGCGAATTGTTGGGTATTATGCGATACAGTGCGCCAAATAAAAAAAAATCGGCTAAGTGCGAAGGTGAAAGTGTCGAACTCGCGCACGAAGGATTCCGTACAGTATGAAAGCCCCCCTTCAGATACCTATTTTATTTTAATTTAATTATTTATTTTTGTAGGGAATATACAACTTAATATTCTGTGCATATTTCAAGCATCTTCCTGTTGTCTACAACTTCCTTTTAAGATATTCCTTTTAATACTGAGATTTTGTTTTCGTCTGTCCAGTTGTTGGTTTTCGTCTACAGGCCGTATGTTTCAACGAGTTTCGACGAAACTTGGTACACAGATTCTATAATATAAATTGTATTTTTTTTCGTCTAAATTGTTTCTTTTTTTTAGATAACTTTATTTCAGATAACATAGTACATCAGTCTGATAAATCAATCTAATTTCCAAACATAATACCTATGTTTACCAAAAGGATGGGAAACAAACCAGTCTTCACTATTTCTCATCGACATCTCACCAAATTAGCCACACACTACATACCGACTACGGAAATATGAATCAATGTAAGGGACATTTTGGTGATTTTGAGTTATATACATCGTTGGATTCAGAATTCCGAGCTCTATCGAATGGTATATATAACTTTTTAATATCTTGAAAAAAATGTCGCTTACCACAAAAAAAAGTGAGCAAAAATATCAAAAATTAGGGGTAAAAAATACGTTAACAGACATAAAAAATGCAATTTGCCTCATACGTTAAGTTTATCATCCTATTAACCAATTGATTTCCCTTACGCTATTACAAGTTACGTTTTTCAAGTCCGATGTGCCTCTTACATCAATTTACAAAAATGTCAAGGAGCATGATAACCATTGGAGAGCGCGTGGGCCCATTTTTTCTTGAAACATTAGGTCACCGATTTTAAGCGGGGCGAGAGGTAAGCTCCGCTGGCTGTAATTGGCTGACGCCAAAATGACGCAATGACAACAGTTCTTGTAGTGGTGCCAAAAATGTTACTAGCAAAATATCGATATCGATGTTTTTGACTTATCAGTTTTCTAAGGGTTGGTAAGCACTGCGTACGTAACGGGTGCAATTTTAAAATAAACCAATAAAGTGTAAATAAAAGAAAAAAAGATTACTCATTACATCATTAATTATATTATATATTATAATAAAGGCCAAGAGTGTGTCGGACACGCTCAAATGTGGGGTTCCATAATTATGTATTTGCCTTAAACTACTTCATTTTGTTTAGAAATTCGTTTTGAACCTTATACGCTTTAAGGAACATTTCACCTTGACAAATACAGTATAACGGTTTTTAATAAATATTTCTAATAAATGTTATATAGGAGAAACATATAAATGCCGGCTCCTGTTATTTGAGATCTTTGAAAGAATAGGTATAGTATACGAGTAACAGGTATTTTCTGTTCCATGTGAATATCTGTTCTTTTTATCTGTTCCGATAAATATGTCTCACTGCTATTTCAAAGAAACATCTTTAGACCTGTCTAACGATACGTAATTTCACGTATATGGGAAGGGGGTCTAAAAACAAAACTATTGATTTTTTTAACATGTCCAAATTAACGTTATTATATCTTTGTACTAAATTTCATATGAATAGGTGAAAAACTGACATTGTTATTGGGGCGTGACACACAGACGGACAGCCAGACAGACATGATGAAATTATAAGGGTTCCTAGATGTCTATGGAAATGAATGAAAACGTGTCTGTTTGCCTACAAAACATACACCAATCAACAGAGAAAATTATTTCAAACAACAAGTACTCTTAAATAAAATGTCGTAAATAATAATGCTTATATTATTATGATATTCTAACTTACCTATTCTTGAAAATATAGAACACATTCATGTTATCAAATACTTACTTAAATGATTATATTATGACTTTAACGTTGTCGATATAAATCGATGCGATGCAGCAGCACAGCACTATCAGAACAAAAGAGACGGAATGCTAACGAATGTTACAGTGTATCAGAAAGAGACAACATGAAAGACATCAACGGGTGCGGTTGACTAATTGAATATTCGAAACATTTTTTTCCAAAATTGTTAAATTGATAAATTTGAGTAGAAAATCACTTGTCTGTGAAATGATATTCCATCTTTAGTGTAACTTGAAGATTTGGAACTCTTTCCACACCATTTTACGGCACAATTCGGCATTATTTTAACGTATTTACGTATTTAAAACGCAAGCGCATGACGTGTTGACATTGGCACAAAATTACTTCGACTGACGAAAATACCGTCGGTGATTATCTAAAGCGCCTATCGTTGGTGAGGGTGGCCGCCCCGCGCGCTTTCTCCACTTATGCTCCTTGAAAAATGTACACTGGCCCTTACGCAGACAAACAAATATTAATTGAAAATCAAACAAACTTAAACAGATAGAGGTTTTTATAGGAAAGTGGTTTGATTACAGATTTATAATTTTTGCAGCCTCTACGGGACATGCCCTATAATAGTTGTCCTCTTACATTAATATTCGACTACGGAAATATGAATTAATGTAAGGGCCAAAAGGCCATTTTTCAGGAGAGCCAAAAAACGATCGCAATTTTTTTTATATCTTTTTTGTTTCTTGTCTGATTTAAATGACTTCTAGGGCGAAATTGCATAAAATTTTGAACTGTTTATGTTAAAGATATCACTATTTGAGATATCCCAGTAGTTTGGGAATTGACATGTCCCTTACATTATTTTTTTCTGTTAAAATGACCAAAATTTAAAAAAAAAGTTAAGGTAACGTACATCTCATAATCAAATACGAGGTAAAATTGCAGTGAAGGACATCGCTTCAATTGTTTTTTTTTAAATAAATAGCCCCAAAAGTTTATCATAATCGTTTATTTTCAATGTAATTATATTTAAAAATGTGTCACTGACGCTAAGTTAAAAAAAAAACAACACAAACAACTTCTTATGTAATTAAAATTCTTAAGCAATACTTTTAAGTAAGTAATATCACAATAAAATGCGTTAAAAAACTTTTTAAATAATGAAAAACTAACGTTCATTATCATAAAAAGACCGTGTAGGAACTTTTATATTCAGTCTTCCATAATATAACAATAAAAGCTTCCAAATAAAGTTAAACCACGTATGTATAAATCTTTGTAAATTAAACAAAATCATAATATAGTTCTTAACCATGTAACAAGAATAGTACTTATAAAAATTTAATTGGTTTCTTTTATGGCAACAGTTGTTTTAATTGTTTGTGGAACTATGATTAAGTTTATCCTATTTGTTTAACAAAACAAGGAAAGGCATGATCATTATTTCAATTCACTAAAGATGACTGCAACGTACTAGGCTTGTATAGGTATAATATGACTTTTCAAGACTTTCCTTGTGTTGTCATATTACATTTACAAGATGATATTAACTTATGTATTTACGCATAATAACTAATAAAAACAACATTTAATAAATTATAAAAACAACATTCCCAGAGGATTTCACGCGGATTACCTAAATCTTCCGCATGATGGTGCAGTAGTTAGTAGTTAGACACTTCATTGGAAACAGACGAAGAAGATGAAGACGCACAGTAAGTTTTAGGATTAACCTCAAATGAATGAATAATCATTTAAATAATCAATAAATCATGAATAGATGATGATGAATAAGCATTTATTTTTTCTTCACTATAATTTAATCATGAAAGCATTGCTACAGAAATGTTGACTAAGATTTTCTCATTGTTTTGATACTCGTATTTATGTTAATTCTGGTAAACATTATTAACAAGTTATTATCACAGTTAAGATAATTCTATGACTTTCATTGGACAATACGAGGAAAGTCTTGGAAACATATAGCCAATTTGTAACTGTCACTTAAAAGCGTTTGAATCCGGTTTTCACGTATTTCCTTTTGTTGTAAAATAAAAAAAACTTACTGGATAAGATTCATCTTACAAATAATTTACTTGCTTAAATCGAGGTTATTGTCTTGTTATTTTTTAATAGGTTGTTATGGGTAAACCATGGATATTTAGGTGACCTATTTGTTTTTGTTTAATTTTGACTGAACATGTTTCTAGGCATAAGTATTTTATCATCTATTTTTATAGATTTTATTGTTTCTTTATGGAAAACTAATAGTAACTAACTAATAGGTATCTGGTATAATATGACTTTTCAAGACTTTCCTTGTGTTGTCATATTAAATTGACAAGATTATATCAACTTATGTATTTACGTAACACTACTATGTAGGAACTATTGCAATCAGCCTTGCCTTATTGCCTTACGCCTTTTATGTGCCTGATTGCAATAGGCAGTTCCTACATAGTAGTGTTACGTAAATACATAAGTTAATATAATCTTGTAAATTTAATATGACAACACAAGGAAAGTCTTGAAAAGTCATATTATACCTATACAAGCCTAGTACGTTGCAGTCATATTTAGTGAATTGAAATAATGATCATGCCTTTCCTTGTTTTGTCAAACGAATATGATAAACTTAATCATAGTTCCACAAATAATTAAAACAACTGTTGCCATAAAAGAATCCAATTTAATTTTTATAAGTACTATTCTTGTTACATGGTTCAGGACTATATTATGATTTTGTTTAATTTACAAAGATTTATACGTAGTTTAACTTTTTTTGGAAGCTTTTATTGTTATATTATGGAAGACTGAATATAAAAGTTCCTACACGGTCATTTTATGATAATGAACGTTAGTTTTTCATTATTTAAAAAGTTTTCTAAGGCATTTTATTGTGATATTACTTACTTAAAAGTATTGCTTAAGACTTTTAATTACATAAGAAGTTGTTTATGTTGTTTTTTTTTAACTTAGCGTCAGTGACACATTTTAAAATATAATTACATTGAAAATAAATGATTATGATAAACTTTTGGGGCTATTTATTTAAAAAAACCTATTGAAGCGATGTCCTTCACTGCAATTTTACCTCGTATTTGATTATGAGATGTACGTTACCTTAACATTTTTTTAAAATTTCGGTCATTTTAACAGAAAAAAATAATGTAAGGGACATGTCAATTCCTAAACTACAGGGATATCTCAAATAATGATATATTTAACGTAAACAGTTCAAAATTTTATGTAATTTCACCCTAGAAGTCATTTAAATCAGACAAGAAACAAAAAAGATATAAAGAAAAAAAAAATTGCGATCGTTTTTTGGCTCTCCTGAAAAATGGCCTTTTGTCCCTTACATTAATTCATATTTCCGTAGTCGATACTCTGATTCCAAAAGCATATTAATGCATCTATTATTTACAAAATACCTACGACCGAAGTTCTTCGATATTTTTCTATTAGGTACAATACTAAGTTATCAGCGAACACAAGACGCGCGGCTTTCTTGACGGACGGCTATGCGCTTGTGGCGACGCGGTTTTTTTACCTTATCACAATATATGAACGGTCTTAATTTGTGTTTCAGTATTACTGGAAAACACTGGGCCCCGAACCAGGCTACCCAAAAAATTAACAAAAAGAATTTCACAATCACGCTGAGGTGTACGCATGGTAACATTGAAAACGGTTACATATTTTACTTAATTTATTTGTGAGCAACCTTTGATTTGATGACACACTTCGCGTTAAATTAACTAAAACAAAATAGCGCCTTATACGTTGGTATCTGTAGTTCAAAGCGTAAAGCAAGGGCCGTATGCAGTTGCAACTGCTCAGTGAAAAAAAATACTATCCTTTATTGACTTGGTGATACACTTCGCGTTAAATAATTAAAACTAAAATGTGGGCTAGGTATCAAAAGTTTTAAGCGAAAACTAAGGGCGCTTGCAGTCACTGTTTTAGGGAAACAATTTACCCTACTCAAATGATTTGATGGCAGGAATCAGCACAAGACCTACAAAACTGGAAATCTCGAGAGGAGGCCTTTGCCCAACAATAGGACAGTTACAGGCTCATAAACAAACAAACAAACAATTGATTTGATGATACAACTCGCGTTAAATGTCTAAAACCAAAATGACGCACTGTTGACTATCGGATACGGCTATCTGAGGTAAAGGAAACTCAAACAGTTTGTACATAAGGCGATCGTAGCAGAATCAGAATATCATCTATTGCATAAAACTAGTACAAAGGTACATAAGTTGTTAAAAAAATATAAATCTGGTATTTGCTAGGTAGTAACCATCGGGTGTTTGACTTTATTTGGCTCACGAATAAGAAATAAAACTAAGAAGAATTGTTCTGCGGATCTGTAGTAAAACGCAAGTGGTGTGTGCAGTTGCTACTGCTCACTGACACAAAAACTACTCCGCTCGATCTAAACTAAAAAAAAATGGTTGTAAAGTCGGTTTACGGGCGACAATTTTACGTAATAATGTCTTATGAAAACATTGTTGAATCAACAACGGAAATAAGCCAAACGCTTCGATCGTGCCTCTCTATTGCTCTTACCGCGCACCCGCTTGCAGGGCTCAGGCGGAGCGTGACACCTTTTTTGTGCGCCAGCCGGCGTTTATCGGAGACGTTATCACGATCAAAAAGACATTAAGAAGGATTCACACTCATACACGGGTCTATAAAGCTAAGTAGGTAGGTATCCACTGGACATCAGTAGAGGCAGCTTTGAGCCAAGCAGTTGCCTTAACCCGAGGCAGCGCAACTGTAGACGTGATCCTTAGCCTCAGGCACGACTCCATCCATCATCCATCTCCCCTATAGATCTTCAATGAGACCGGTTGATAGCGGCTTGCATCCAGCGCGATCCTGCGGTCTTATTGAGGTCTCTGTCCACCTTGTGGGTGAACGTCCTACGCTGCGCTTACCGGTGCGTGGTATACACTCGAAAACTTTTCGCCTCCATCGGTCATCAGTCCTCCGCGCTATGTGCCCTGCCCATTGCCACTTCAATGTGCCAATCGCGAGGCACGACTCGCCCTGAGCGAAATCAGGAAGAAAAGTTAATTAGTCCGACTCAAGTACGTAGAGGCTGCTTGCCCTGAGACTGATAAACAAATCTTTACATATATTGACTTGATGATGTCTACTTATTTATAAATCGATGAACGCCGGCTGCACGCACGAAATCTTAGCCTAGCGTGGAATAAGCGATAGAGAGGAACGATTGGCCTAAGCGTTTGGCTTGTTTAAGTTTTTGATCCAACAATGTTTTCTTATGACGTTATTTCATAAAACTATCGTCCATCAACGGACTTTACCGACAGATATTTTTTTGGCTTTGTCGTCGTTTCGCCCCGCAAGCTGTTCGGCCCGCGGTCGAGCGAATCGCCGATGACTCTTTTTGAAGGCCCTCTTTCGCCCCGCATTGTTTGGAGCGGGGCGAAAACCAGGGTTCACTGAAGGAACCTACGCCACTTTAGGTAAAGCCACAGAAGAATTAGTAGGCCACAGAAGTATTGCGTAATTACTCAAGTAAAAACTACTGAACAGCTGTCTTATTCATAACAAGGTTATAGTTATACAGCACACGCGTGAGTGAGTGGAACAAAAAAAGCAATGTCTGTCGCATACGGCAAAACCACAAGTTAGAATGTCATAATAAACAATATAAAAAAAAACAATAAAAAATTTGGTTAAACTTGGTCTTTTGTCTTTTTTGGAAATTTGAACCAGTTCCAGGAAGAAGGTTCAAATTTCTAATCATTTTACCTTCCTACTTTTTACCTTTTTGAATTTGGACTGCCGAGATAGCTCAATGCTAGTTTGTGAAACCCTTCGAAATAACGTAAGTTCGGGTGTTTGTGCATCTTTTTCCAACACCTTTTAAATTTCATATTTAAAATGCGACAAAGTGATGTATATATCTTGCTATTTTAGTACGGTTTCTATTACTGTTCTTATTCTATGCGTAAAGCCCTATGTATGACGGGCCAGCTTAGGACTAAGTCCGTGTAGGCGTGACAAGCAACACGCTCTCAGAGTTCGGGTGTTATGATTATGACGGACTAGAGCTAGGATCTACGCTTTGGAGCTCAACTTTTAACCGACTTCATAAAAGGAGGTTCTCAATTCGACTGTATATGTACTATGTTTTTCAATAGAACATATTTCCGAATTGTTTATTTAAATTGTATTAAAATCGACGAGTCGTTTTTGAAAAATCAACAACTATGTGATAATTACTATATCGATAAATAAGTATATTGATGATCCGCACGCACTATTCGTATTCTGTACTCGGTTGAAGTCGATTATGCCGTTTTAGGCGAATAACAAGTATTATGTACCAAACGCAAAGACTTAATCGAAGTTTTTGACCTAACGTTAGATTTTTTTTGACAAATATTGCTAGTTATAAGTTTTCACATAGGAAACAATCCAACATTTTGGGATGCAAATCAGTTGATCGATTTGAAAGTTGTGACAAATTGAATGGAACAGCTGATTTTTTGTAGACTTCGTGCTTAGTCATTTGTTTAAATTTGTTTATATAATACGATGAGTGCAATGATTCCTAGAGTAAAGGTGCTATTTAGAAACGAACTGCAACCTGAAAATACCAACAGTACGTGAAGGGGTTGATACAAACTAGTAGTGCAGCTGTGGCCGACTTCATTTGTTTTGGCCACTTAGTTTATATCAGCCCCTGCACCTACTGTCGGCACTTGCAGTTGGCCACTCGGTTTTAAATGGCACTTTAGGTAGTCAAAGCAGTTCAACGACTATACTTGGTATAGTATGTGTATCCATCCATCCATCAGCCATAAGAAGTCCACTGCTGGATATAGGCCTCCCTTATGGATCTCCAATAAGACCTGTTGGAAGCGGCTTGCATCCAGCGCGATCCTGCGGTCTTAATGAGGTCATCCGTCTACTTTGTGGGTGGACGTCCAACGCTGCGCTTGCCGGTACGTGGTCTCCACTCGAGAACTTTTCGACCCCATTTTCGTGCCACTGGCGCCCACTGGCAATTCAACTTGCCAATCCGTTGGGCTATGTTGGTAACTTTGGTTCTTCTACGGATCTCCTCATTTCTGATTCGATCTCGCAGAGAGACTCCGAGCGTAGCTCTCTCCATAGCTTGTTGGGCTACTTGAAGCATACTAATAAGACCCATAGTGAGAGACTACGTTTCTGTGCCATAAGTCATCACTGGCAACACACACTAGTCGAAAACTTTTGACTTGAGGCACTGAGGTATGTCGGACGAGAAAACGTTATGCAATTTCCCGAACGCTGCCTAACCGAGTTGTGTATAGTATGATATATATACATGTATGTGTATAGTAGATCGAGTTGTGTAGAGTATGTGTATAGTAGGTATATCAACACAATGTAGGGGACATTTGCGAGTCGGGATGCACTCTCGACACCATCCGGCTTTCAGCCCGGCTCGTTCCGATATCCGTTCATTGCATAGATTTACTACACCTAGATGTGCAACGCCCTATATTAGATGATAATTTTCTTGTGGGGCAATTTTCCACTGTTTTAGACGAATATCTTACGCAAAGATTTCATTTAAGCACGAACTGAAAAAAACTTCCATTTATAATAAGAATAATTTCTCTATCTCACTGAACCCAAAACAAAAAAAAACTTAATGTAATCGACTCGGAAAGAAGGAATGCAATTTGATTAAATGTTTTCTTTTTCTGTTTTTGTGTTCTGGAAGAAATCACGATGACAAGGCTGCCACTTTATAATCATATTTTTTGTCATATAATTGTGAGTAAATAGTGTTTTTCTTTTAATTGTAGCTGTAAATAAAGAGTTTTGCCTGTTTGTCTGTCTGTCTGCATGTTACGCGATCACACTGCTAATTATGTACCGATTTTGATGATTCTTTTTTAGTTTGTTAGATCATAATAATATTTCATAGGTAGAATCATGTAAATTTTATCGATATCGTTCAAGTCGTTTCTTAAAAACCAACTGGCAGTGGGCTTGAGCATTTGGATTATCTTTAGACCTTCAAGGGTCTGTGGATGATGTAATGCTTTTTATGTATAGGTAGTAGTGTAGGTAGTTTTAGCATATAGTTACCTATTGTATTTTGTTGTAGTTAATAAAGGCACTCTTGTTCGATTAAAAAACAATAATCTAAAAATGTCATAAATCGATTCGAGCAAACTGTTTGAATTATGTACGGATTGAAATCAGTTGTGGCATTTTTGGCAAATCCTTATCCTTACTTCCTTACTAATATAATATTATAAATCCGAAAAGTTTGTTGGTTTGTTGGTTTGTCACTCTTTAACGCACCAACGGAGCAACGGATTGACTTGATTTTTGGCATGGACATAGTTTAAAAGGCGGAAGGAGCTTTAGGATACTTATTATCCCGAAAAATTGCATAGTTCCTGTAGGATAGGACAAAAACCATCAAAAGCGAAACTGTCGCCACTATCACAAAGACGCTAAGTGATTAATTCCTCTATGACGCTAATATGGACTAACGAAACGTCACAGCCAAACGTAATTAGATGACAGGTGACATTGTCTGCAGACTTTTATAAATCACAAGTAGCATGGCAAGGGGACAAATTGTTTTTCCACCATTTTATCCCCTTGAAGAGGAAATAAAGTATGGATTGAAAATGACAACTGACATTAAAATTGGATAAAATGTTTTTTCCCCGCATGCTACATGTTACTATGACGTTTAATACCAGGCCGTCATTTTGTCTGACATTAAAAATATTTTTAAATCTTTTATCATTAGAGGTTTAACATGTTTCTTTATTCTACTTTTATGGTACAGAATCATCATACTTTAATATCAATCCAAAAAGTTTGTTGGTTTGTTCCTCTTTGACGCAGCAACGGAGCAAAAGATTGACCTGATTTTTGGTATGGATACCTATGGTTTAAAAGACAGAAAGTGATAATAGGATACTTTTTTATCTCGAGAAAATTCGTGATTCCCATGGGATAGGACAATAACTGTTTCTCAGCAATGGAGCAACGGATTGACTTGATATTTGGGGTGGGCATAGTTTGGAAGACGGAAAGTGACATAGGATACTTTCCATCCCGAAAAAATTGTGGTTCCCGTAGGACTTAACAATAAATTTTTCTCAGCAACGGAGCAACTTACCTTGGCTTATTGCATGAATATAGTTTGAAAGACGAAAAGTGACATAGGCCACTTTTTATCGCAAAAACTTTAACAGTTCCCGTAGGATAGGATAAAAACTAAGTGGGCGGGCTGCGGTAGCAGCCGTCTAAGTGCCAGAAATAACCTGTCATGGCAAGTTTAGGACGTTCCTACATTTTTCGCACTCCTTCGCGGAACTCAACAGCGCTAGCCCAGACTCAGGCTCCATAACGGAGCTTGCGCTCTCGCCATAATGATGGAGTGTTTCGGAGCACAAGACACATCGTCATCCACCACTCGGGACTAACCAGTACTGAACGTCAGACAGCATTTCAACGCCCTGGTCCCAGTGCAGCGGGTCAGTCATAGTAGCCCAGCGCCTGCCTCTTCAACTGCAGAGGGCAGTGAGAACGGCCATCGCGATACCGACACCTCTCTTCCCCTGCAGCCCCACTGCGTCTGCCAACACGTTGACGGCCTAGCGGAAGGTAGGGTAGGTGGCGGCACCCACACCACCAGTTCCATATATCCCACCGCGGCGGCCCCTAATCCTCGGCTGTCATATCAGAGTCCAGGAAGCAGCCTTGCTTTATGAAACTAAGAAAGGTTATTCCCAGCAAGTAACTGGAGATAGAGAGACAGAAAAAAAGCCACACCCAGCGCAGCAGGAGGAGCTGGAGTTCATATGTCTGGCAGACGGAGCAGCACTAGAGCAAAATCTTAACCGAGAAATTAACATATTTACAGACGGCAGCAAAATTAAAGGGAAAGTTGGGGCGGCATTATCCATTTGGGATGATGCCGCTGAGATCAGTACCCGCAAGCTGAAATTGGCCGATTGGTGCTCCGTGTACCAGGCCGAGTTATTGGAACTTCTTGAGGCTACCGAAAAAGCAAAAATCTTTTGTGACTCCAGGTCTGCACTGGAAACGGTAGTTGGCGTATCTTCCTTCCATCCCTTAGCAGTAAATTCAAAGCTAACATAAAGTTACTACACGCACAAAATAAAATAGTGAAACTTTATTTAATTTATTAAAGCGCACGCGGGGATGGAGGGAAATGAGAGAGCGGGCCAGGTAGCAGAAGAAGCAGCACTGCACTCGAAGTGCAGACCTATTTACGATAACTGCCCCGTTTCATTCGTCAAGCGAGAAATCCGAAAGGACTCTCTTGACGAGTGGAACCGGCGGTATCAGGATGGACACACAGCGGCGGTAACCAAAACATATTTTCCGGATGCAAGGGCGGCAAACAAGATCGTAAGAGAAATAGCACCAGTGGGAATCATAACTCAAGTGCTGACGGGGCATGGTGAGTTTTCCCAATACTTACATCGATTTAAGTTGAGGGAAAGCCCATCGTGCATCTGTGAACCCACAAAAGAGGAGACTCCACTGCACATAATCTTGGAATGCCCAATTTATGGAAAGCAGAGATTTGATTTAGAACAAAAAATTTGAATTAATCTAACACGTAAAAACCTTAGAAACAATTTTATCGAATTTTGGCACAAATATTTGTAAAAAAGCAATAGTTAGGAACAGGGATATAATTCGCGATATAATAAAAAAAATCCTCGGATGCAGCGTCGCAAGAGCGGCACTGCAGCCCGCCTAAGTTGCGACACTCCTCATAAGGCATGCAACCTTCCGGCCATCCTCTCAGCTGCTTTAGTTAAAAGCGGCTGAACCTCGAGTGCCAGCCTCTAAGCTTCCTTGGGGGAAAAGACCCAAAGAAGAGGGAGACTTCGAGCGCCGCCTTTTCAGCTGCCTCAGATCTCCCCCACGACAAGGCGAGAATACACGGGGGGGTTGTATATACACTCCAACCGTAACTTAACCAACAAAAGCATTCCTATAAGGTATTTTGATATTTGTCGGTTAGGTTAGGTTTCGCAGCCGACATAAACATAAGCCAAAATCAAAATATAACGCGGGCGAAGCCGCGGGTAAAAGCTAGTAATAAATATTTTAAACGTTTGAAATTAAGTAGGTACTTTAAACTTCTAATTCAAAGCTTTTTTGTTTGTACACTGTTGTAAAATGTGATGTGAATTCCCAAAATTCAGAATTATGACTATAAGTGGACTATGTGAATTACTTGACATTTCTAGCTTCAAAATCTGACTTCAATCATGTACTTAGATGTAAAACTGGTACAGCCGAGTCAAGCTTTCATCATCATAACAGTATAATTTTAAACTCCAACAGGTCGAAACCTAACAACAACGCATTGCATTTGTCATTTATGATATTTAATTGATTTAGGCGCAGTGATCTAGTTAGAGAATTTGCATTTCGATTTGGGACATGGCAATATTTGCACACAATAATTCGAAAAGCATTGGCTCAGTTTGAATCAAATAATTTCAGCAAATAACTAATACAATTACAATTTCTGAGTTTAATATTCGTAGTGCTTGTCGAGGGGTAGTACTCGTAGCTAATAAAATATAGGCAACAACATAAATGCTGCGATATATTAGTCCTAAAGAAATTTCTTAAGGCACCAAGCACAGCGTCTTATTTTTACACAATTTTACCTTGTTTGATGGTTATTATTGTCATTCTAGAATTTGGGAAACCCTGGGGCAATATTGGCTTCACACTTGTGTCAGCAGATTTGGGTGTCTTTACATCTTAACACTCACAGAGATACACTAGATTAGTGACCAGAAAGCACGACGTAGAGACGTCCATGTCACAAACTACAAGGCTTTGATTTATGAAATAGTCAAAGCTAGAAGGTGTTGGTTTACATTATCCAGAGCCTTTTAGGATATAAATATACTCATCACTATCTTACGAACAACTTTCTATGAACAACTTGTTATATTCTTATGAACAACTTTTACTATGGGATCAGTACCAAAATTGCAAATATTTACGGTGAAAAAAAATCAACTGTTCATCAATTTATCGTATTTTTATTTTATATTAATAATTACTACAAAAAACGCCGATTGAAGCCAACTAGATAGCCGTTGTAATAACCTTGTTCTAGTGGTAGTAACACTATCAACCCGCTATACTATCTTGGAGTCGAGATCAATGAGTTTTTTGAAATTTATCGGTTAAAAACACATCGTGAGGAAACCTACATATGTCTGTAGAGGAAATTCGATGGCTGTATGTGGATCCAACAACACGCATTGGGCCGCCAAATGGATATGACCCAATGACCCTACGTGAGTAGGCTTACGTCCTGCAGTCGACTACTAAAAAGGTTGGTACAGGTAGTCGTTGAGGCCTAGGGGAAGTATAAATGCCTTATAATTGAATATAGGCCATTGCCATACAGCTTAAAATATATTATCCAGTTCTAATATGATGATAACACTATACACACACTAAAATACACCACTTCCAACCTGCGCAATCGTGTAAAAAGGTTTTAGACGATCACGTTTTTCATATTTGCTCCCAATTCACTTTACCTACAAAGAGTGTTACGATTATGATCCCGGCGGTTAAGGTACGTTCAGAAGCACTGTAACATTACGTGTAACGTAATTATCTTAAACAAGTTAATTAAATAAATATTAGGGGTCATCTTACACACGGTATATCTGACCCCAAACTTAGCCAATCTTGTGATGTGGCTGCCAGACTGATATGCTAAATATTTATTTATTTTTTTAATTTGCCAGCTTGTTGGGCACGCTGCCTACGGGCAGTGGGCTTGAGCTTTTCGATTATCTTTAGACCTTTAAGGGTATGTGCATGATCCAATTGCTTATTATGTAGTAGTAGCTTTAGCCTATATAAGTAGTGTTGTAGTATTTTGTTGCATAGTTAAGAAAGACACTTGCCATTATAAAATAAAAGTTTAACACATTTTATAGAGACATTAACAACCAGGCACAGAGCAAACATCATGTTAATAACATACATTTTTGTCCTGAGTGGGATTCGAACTGACGCTTCTCTGGTCCAGGAGTCAGGGTCACTAACCACTGGGCCGCTGAGGCAGTTGACAGAATTCGCGTAGGTCAACTCAACTCAGTCGGTTCTCTATAATATCATTATATTCTGATGCAAAGGATTTTTTTTTAAATTGGTTGAATCATCATAATTATTTTTGTGGCACAATTGACTTCAATCGTACAAAATTCAAATAGTTCGCTCAAATAATTAATTGTACGCCATTTTCAGATCATTGTTGTTTTTTAGGGTTCCATACCCAAAGAGTAAAAATGGGACCCTATTACTAAGACTTCGCTGTCCGTCTGTCTTTCTGTATGTCAACAAGCTGTATATCATCAACCGTTATAACAAGAAAACTGAAATTTTCACAGACGATGTATTTTTATTGCCGCTATAACAACAAATACTAAAAACAGAATAAAATAAATACATTTAGGAGGGGCTCCCATACAACAAACGGATGTTGTTGCCGTTTTTTGCTCGATATTAATAACGGCAACAGGTAGACGCTTGAAATGGGGCTAAGGAGGTTTCCATAGGGTACGGAACCCTTCGTGCGCAAGTCCAACTCACACTTGACCAATTGTTTTAAATTCAGTTTTCTTTCGTTTTAAACACTCCGACGCAACATTCTACGTTAATTTCCAAAATTAATAAACCGCTTTTTACTCGTACATTAATTGCCGATGAACAATGTGACAGTTTATGCAACTGTCATATAATGAAGTTATATGCAGTTGCATACACTACTTTATCTTCACTAATAAAAATAAAAAATAAAAACATATTGCGAAACATTAAATTCACGCGTACGTGTATTGTTACAGTGAACTTGGCGCCATTAAAATCTAACCAATGAGAGCGCAGCTGCGCGCGCAGGGCCAATTAGGAGCGAGCGCGCGATGTTAAAATGAGATTTTACGATATCGATGTGGATATTATAACATCATGTGAAATTGCTTAAATGTTGTCTGCGCTATAACAGTAGTCATTATAAGTCAAGTATTGGAAACATAAGTAGAATGTTACAACATTAGTGTAGATAATAGTAGTTTATGCAACTGTCATATAATGAAGGGTATTAAAACACGAGTGTGAGTTTATGAAACGAGCGCAGCGAGTTTCATAATAGTAACGAGTGTTTTAATACCCGTGTTATATGCAGTTGCATACACTACTTTATCTTCACTAATAAAAATAAAAATAAAACATATTGCGAAACATTAAATTCACGCGTACGTGTATTGTCACAGTGAACTTGGCGCCATTAAAATCTAACCAATGAGAGCGCAGCTGCGCGCGCAGGGCCAATCAGGAGCGAGCGCGCGATGTTATAATGAGATTTTACGATATCGATGTGGATATTATATTATAACATCATGTGAAATTGCTTAAATGTTGTCTGCGCTATAACAGTAGTCATTATAAGTCAAGTAATAAGTAGAATGTTACAACATTAGTGTAGATAAAATATATTATATCGCAACGCCGTACAATCTTGTGCGATGCTCGCTCTATAAATACCGTGTTACTTTTACGTTATAATAATACTGACACAAACGTAAAAGAAAAAGGCTTCTTTTGTATTCTTCCGAAAAGTGACAATCTATAGAGAGCTTCGCACGCTTTTTATGCGATATCGTAGCGAATTCATCTCCTTCAATCCTATATTTTTATATATGCCAGAAATACTCATTTTAAGGATTCCGTACTCAAAGGGTAAAAACAGGACCCTATTACTAAGACTCCGCTGTCCGTCCGTCTGTCTGTCATCAGGCTGTATCTCAGGAACGGTGATAGCTAGAACGTTGAAATTTTCACAGATGATGTATTTTTGTTGCCGCGATAACAAAAAATACCTACTAAAAACAGAAAAAAAAATTAAGGGCGCTCCCATACAACATACCTGAATTTTAAGCCGTTTTTCGCTCGCTATTAATAACAGTGACAGGTAGATGCTTGAAATTTTCACAGAATATTTAGTTAAACATTTGCTTTAAAAATTAAATAGTTAAATTAATATAAAATGAATATTCAAGGTGGGATACAAGAAACACAATTTTTGGTCGATACTAATGACGGCAACAGGAATTTGCTTGAAATATGTATTCACAAAATATATTTTTATATTCCTTTAAAAATAAATAATGAATATAAAATATATTAAAGGGAGGTACAAAAAACCCTTCATGTTCGAGGCCGACTTGCACTTGGTCGATTATTTAAAAATAATTTAATATTAAGGATAAAAATTCACTAAGGTAGAGCAGATACAACTTTGATGACCTTTATCTCAGCAATGGTACATGTGACAAACAATTGTTTAGGAAACCTTACATTAATTTTAGAAATTCTTCTCTACGATACCCTGAACTTGAGAACTTGAACTTGTTTTATACATTCCCTTGAGAGGGTGGTTGAAAATTTTTCATCCCCCCTTTACATTTATGGGAACTTCCCCTTAAATTCACATTTATGTTTTTTTGAGTGTTTTAAAATGAGATCTATACTTGAACTATCATAACATGAAATTTCAAGCAATTTGGTTAATACATGAGGAAGTTAAGAGGCTTTGTATTAATGGGACAAAGGGACGGACACAACAAAGTTATAAGGGTTGTTTGTTAACCTACTGAACCCTAAAAAGCAAAGACAAAATATTTTTCACCTCAAAAGTTAGTAAATATTTAAGTCGGATGGTTAACCCTACTATCAGAGATCTTAGACTGAAGGCTTTTAACATGGTGAAACGATTCTTAACAACCGGTGCCTGCAATTTAACATAACCATAAGTCATGTCAGCGATTCGTTATAAATGCCACCCGCGGTCACCCATCCAAAAAACTGACCGTGCCAAACGTTGTTTAACTTTGAAAAGCGCTCAGTTTTTTTTATCTCGAATAAGTACTTGCTTGACCACCAACTCGCCTGATGGTAAACAACTTTGTGGTCGAAGATGAGGCAAGCGAACTTAGAAGATACATATTCAAGAAAAATGTAGGAAACTATAGATTATACTCTTAAGCGTTCTGACTAGAACGGTAAGTAAAAACCCAGCTTAACACCAACCGTAAAACCTTAACGACGGGTAAATTTCATTTAATATAACCGTACAAAGCAATACTTTATTGTCTTTGTGGTTGTAAAAAGTATAATAAATCGGGCGCTGTAAAGCAGGTACACTTTGATCTAATTTGGCATCAAACCCTCTGAAATTTACGTCCAGTCAAACCTACGCTGTAAATGTGACTGCGGATAGATGGCCAGAGTCATGTTATTTTTTCACCAAGTATAATTTAATTTGATACTTGGTGAACTAAAACTATTAGATAGTCCATATTTTTCTTTCACATTTCAGAAAAATCATGATTTTCTTCATTCATTTCAATTAGTCCATATTATTCTTAAACATTACAGTTAAATCATGAAATAGATGTTTTTATGACATTCTGTAACCTTAGTTTGTTTCAGTAAATAAACAAATGAAATAAGTTCGTATAAGCCGGATAATGGCTAGTCCTGGTGTCAGAGTTTTTAAGCCACCTGAACGGTCCGACTTGGCTAAACGGTTAAAACAACCGGGACTTACAATTTAACTATTCATCTGAGCCACGGTGCCGCTTAGTTGTAAATGCCACCCGCGGTCACCCATCCGAAGACTGACCAAGCTGAACACCGACGAACACTACACAATGAGTGCTACTATTGCACAGGTATTTGTTTCAAAGGCAAAATGTTATGTGTTCATAAACTACTTAATTCGAAAATAAATAAAAGATTACTTTGAGAGTTGTAGAAAGTTAATTGCAACAAATAAAATTCAATAAGCTAACTTAACTTATAATTATAGTAGTGAATTTCTTTAAGTAGTTATTCTGTGATAAAATTTTGTTTAAATAACAAATATAACACACAAAATTTATAAACTTCTCCTTCTATAGTAATTTTTAACAGTAAAATGCTAACTTACTACAACCTAAATTTTACGGTCATTTAGATGACATGTCTACGTGAAACTATTGCCGTTAAAACGGTTTCAATGTACTATTAGTAAAGGTATACTCGTTCGTTTCAGCCATAGGACATTCACTGCTAGACATAGCCTCCCCTAAAGATTTCCAATAAGACCCGGTTGGTAGCGGCTTGCATCCAGCGCGATCCTGCGGTCTTAATGAGGTCATCCGTCTACCTTGTGGGTGGACGTCCTACGCTTCGCTTGTCGGTACGTGGTCTCCACTCGAGAACTTTTCGACTCCATCGGTCATCAGTCCTCCGCGCTATGTGCCCTGCCCATTTCCATTTCAACTTGCCAATCCGCTGGGCTGGCTGGGATGTCGGTAACTTTGGTTCTTCCACGGATCTCCTTATTGTACTTAATTTTTAGTTACGGCTTTGTCTTCTTGACGATGTATTTCACATACTCAATGGTGAGATCAGTTTTTGATTGCTACAGTGGCCCAGTGGTCAGTGACCCTGACTCTAGGTCAAAGAGGCGTAGGTTTGATTGCTTGATCTGTTGTATAATGTTTGCTCTGTACTATACCAGGCTTTTTTAAAAGTCCACTGCTGGACAAAGGCACCCACTAAGGCTAATTGGGCCATATTATGTTATATTATGTTGACCCAGTGTGGGCTGGTGAATTGCCATGCGCCATCTTATTTCTTCTACTAAAATATGAACGTTAACGTTGCCTCGCGATGCTTTCCTTGACCGAAAAGCCAGTGGTGTGATATTAAAATCCGTAAATAAGTTTTTAATAACTCATTGATACAGGACCGGTGTTTGAACCTACGGTCTCAAGATTGTAAAGCGTAATACTAGTAATACTAGTAGACCACCACGACTATACAACGACTTATGCAACGGTCTTGTACTACTTGTGTAAGTTGTAAACCACAAGTCCACACGTATATATTATTTTATGATTGACCAAGCATAACCTTTTACAGAGTAGTCCGATTTTGATAATTTCTTTTTTGTTATGTAGATCATAATGGCATTGCCATTTAAATTTTATTGAAATTAGCTGAGCCATTTTTGATAAATCAACAATAATGTGAAAATTACGTCGTCGATCTATGCAAACTATCCGAGTTCTGTACAAGTCGAGGTTGAAGTCGGTGATGCCATTTTTTGGAAAAAACAAATATACATACTCGCATACACCACAATCGACTAGGTTGGTCGCTCGAAAGCATTCGCAACAGTTTTGAAAATCCGAAGTAAATAAAAGTGGTCCCCTGCTTTGTGGTTTGTTTGAGACCAAGTGAAAGTTTATTTTATATCAACAGAACACGAGTTTTGGCCCGTCCGGCCCAATGTCACTTGCCAACTGTAACAATGGTAATGGCTTCACAAAGGCTTTCGCAAGTTTCCACTAGAAACTGTTTGGAGTTGGATAGTTCTATTTAATTGCGAATTAATATTTCACTACTTATTTGAGGGTGGCTCTAGGTTTTGCGTGTGGGATGATAGTGAAACTAATTAAATAGGTCACACATAGTAAAGGTTAGAGTTAATATGCGATGATTTTTGACGCGTTCGATAAATTTACATTTTATATGTCTAATAGGTTCTATTAATTATAGTTTTTCTGAGCGCTTGGTGGATGCGACACATGACCAAAGTGCTGGTTTTTATTGAGCTCAACGTATATGCGTATATGCAGGCTGGGCACGCTGCCAACTGGCAGTGGTCTTGAGCATTTGGATTTTCTTTAGACCCTCATGGGTCTGTCGATGATCCAATTGCTTGTTATGTAGTATGTATAGCATACTTAAGATCGCGCGGATGTCATGAATGTTGGATGCAATCCGTTTCCGGCCGGTCTAATTGGAGATTAGAAAGAAAAGTTGTATTGCCAGCAATGGACGTCCAATGGCTGTTGATGATTATGAGTTTTAGTCTATTTAGCCCCGAGTTCGCCAACGCTTGTTTAAGTTAAACGTGTGATTACTGTATTTAAGCAACGGTTTTTGCTTGCTAAACAGCAAAATTTTGTCAAAAGTCTGTTTAAGATTTAACCAACGGTTGATAAATTAAACATCTGTTGGTGTACTAGGGTCAATAAAGTAATCACACGTTTAAATTAATCAAGCGTTAGTGAACTTGGGTCCTAGTACCTATATTTTTAGTAAAATATCAGTATACAACAATACATAAAATAGTAGTTACGTAGGACCAGGTGTTTCATAAACATTGCCATAGTTCAGCAACGTTTACAACGTAGTCTTCGGATTGGTGACCGAGAGTGATATTCACAACTGCGAGCTGCCGTAGCTCGGATGATACGTTAAATTGTTGGTCCCATTTAGTCATGTCAGAGGCCTTATGGCGAAAAACCCCAACAATAGCAACCCAGCCTGGGTAAGTAGTTTTGAGTTTAACTGACCCTACGAGCTTACTTACATGACACGGTTAGTTTTTGGGTAGGTGACCGCTTGTAGCATTTACAACTTATAACAAAATTATTATTTTTCGCAAAAAATGGCAAAACCGCCTTCCACCGTGTGCAAAATTCGAATATTTCGCCAAAGCGGCTCAGCCGATTTCTGTAAAATTTAGTAAAATCATCCTTTCGAACTAATAAAGAAGTTTTCGATTCATTTCACAATTGGCGAAATTGTCGATATTCATCGTGTACAAAATTCGAATATTTCTCTCAAATAGTTTACATTATTGTTGAATTTTAAAAACGGCCCAGTCGATTTCTGTAAAATTTTCATGGGACCAACTCGGGAGTATACCCTTTCGAATTACAAAATAATTTTTCGATTCGGTTTACATTTGGCGAAATTATCGATGAATTTATATACAGAGGAACCAAAAAAATACATACAGACGAACATGAAACCTCCTCTTTTTTGGAAGTCGGATAAAAATAACGCAACTGGATTAGATGACTCTCACAGAAAACATTATAATACCTATGTATTGTAATCAGTATAGAGAAGTATTAAAGTTTCCAATTTGTAAGTAGAAAAAGTCTATGTCAATAACCCAACCCTTTTTGTGAGATCAAATATAAATCTCAGATTTACCAATCCCTCTTAGTTTGGTATAACTTGTAAGGCATTTTATTTTCTGTTCATATATAAATTGATAATTATTATTATTGCAAATCATTGCTCATTATTAGTGTTTGCGAAGCCCAAAGATATGATTGAAGTCAATTTAGATTAAAATATTAGATTGTAGTAATTTTGCAAAAAAGGAATTGGTTGTCTGTAAAGTTGGTTTTAGGGACTATAATTTTACATAATAACGTCATAAGAAAACATTGTTGAATCGACAACTGGAACAAGCCGAACGCTTAGACCGCTTAGACTGATCATGCCTCTCTATCACTTGTTCCGCGGTCTCGCTTGCACGCTCGGCTCAGGCGGAAAGTGACACTAATTCGTGCGTGCAGCCAGCGTTCAACGATTTACTAGAGAGATAGCGCTGTTGTCGTTTGAGTCTATTCTCAACAACAAAAATGTATGGAAAATCGAGCCCGTGGCTGTCAAAACTGGCAAATATGAATCGGAATTTGACACTACTGAGACAAAAACAGGGCAACCAGCCACTGAATCGAGATATTTTTCATGTCTCTTTCTAACTCACAACATATTAAATCATTGCATCTCTTTCTTTTCTTTCTCGATCGACCACATTATTCCGCTGGAGTGACGATTTATAAGACTTCATCACGTCAAAAAGTAGGTTTTTATTTCAAGGACAGTGGCGATTGAAACCTTTTAGTTACATAAATAGTTACAGAGACGTAAAATTGAGCATTGTTACTATATAAGTTACATAATTATCTCTCCCCCTATAAGGTAACTACCGTATAGGGGGAGAGACGTAGAAAAACAACCATCACTTATCTGATAACCAGATAAAACATACTTTTTATGAAATGTTATATACATACAAACACGCATAATTATGAGAGCTTGCTTGTAAAGTGTTCATGATCATATTTTTTTTCTGTCAAAGGTTTTTTTTTCCTTCAATCTTTTATACCTAGTTGATGTTTTTTTATTCGAAATGATAGTTTTGAGTGAAGAAAATATGCTTATGTCTGTTCATTTATTTTTATTCATGGTGGCTGGCAAGCAAGTTTGAATTAATATTTGAATATAAGTACGACACCGAATTTACCAAAAAAAGAAAGTAATTCAAATACAAAATTAAATATTTATTTGTGGCACTAATTTTACCCTTAACCAGGCAATGGTATCAGCATTTCCCACATCGATTTTAGGGGGTTATTGCCAGGTTTTGTTTAAAGAATCGACCACAAACTGTCAAAAATGCCCATAAAAATATTATCTACTGTGACAAAAACAGTAGCTTGAAACTTATCGCAAATGTCACTTTAACGGCCATTTTTTTCTAAGGTCGGTCGTTTTTGTAAATGTATGGTGATTCTCAATAACATTATTCATAATGGCGATTAAGAGAGAGATAAAGAGATAACCCTAGTGTGAGATTTAGGGTTCCACTCTGGAAGTTTGTAAATTTAATCTAAGTACCTACTAGCACTACCTTAAGAATTATCAACATTTACTAACTCCAAACCATGTATTTTATATGAGCAAATAAACGTTATCGTTATTATTAAAAAAAAAACGTATGTATTTTTGATATATTTTAGAATTTGAATTTTTTTTTGTTTTTTTTTTTTTATTTTTCAAATGATATGTGCATAAATTTGCATAAGAAATTATTGATAAATACTTGAAAATGTATAGGATATAACAAAATGAAATATGTGTAGGATACCGTACAGCCTTAGCCATTGAAAAGCCCAATTCTTGTGGGAGTTGTATGCCCGTAGCCCGGTAAATTGAAAAATTTGTTTTGGATGCTAATTTTTTGCGCGGGTATTCTGTCTGGTTTATCCATTATCATTTTACATTACAAGTTAAGTAGACATTACGTTTTGTTTTATCGAAATATACATTGTGGTTAGTGGTAAACTTTCCTCTCTTTTGTCTAAATAGATTCAAAAGTAGACGTCTAGACAGGCAACGGAATTGTGTTTTCCCACATGTTTTTTCAGATTTTCAGCTGCTTTTCTAAATATCATTGATCATCATACAAATCTATAAAACATTGCTATTACTGCTTGATTTGACCAAGGTCTGGTTAAGGGTTAAGACAAATAACTACTTCTACTAATATTATAAACGCGAAAGTTTGTAAGGATGGATGGATGGATGTTTGTTACTTTTTCACGAAAAAACTACAGAACGGATTGAGATGAAACTTTGCAATAATATAGCTTATATATCAGAATAACACATAGGCTATAAATTATAATGATATTGCGTTTTTTTTTTTTTTGTAATATAACGAAAATTGTTAAGTAAGTAGGAAAAATTCTGTTATCAGCGAGCTATTCTAGAGTGCGCTTCAAGAAATGTCAAATAAAAACAACTGTAGAATTGATCAACCGTCAAATCGTTTTTTTTTTATTTTCCACCTCCTTTATTAAGGGTGGTAAGGTAGGACCTCGGGTTTGAAAGACGGAAAGTGACATAGTCTTCTTTTTATCCCGGTTAAATAAAAGGTTCCCATGGAATAGCACAAAAATCAAAAAATCATGCGGGCGAAGCCGCGGTTAAAACCTAGTAAATATAATTGATAAAAATATGTCTCATCTGGTTATTGAATCGGTGAAAGTCGATCATCAGCGGCTCTCAGACCATTACGGCGCGAGTGAGACGGGTTGAGGATATTGTCAAAGTCACGGTTCTGGCCTTGTCCAGAATATCATGTAAATGACAGATGGTAAGAAAATAAATAAACACAGGAAATAAATAAAAATAGTGCTACTTTAAAATCTCTGGGCAAGCCCATACTATTATTATTCGCTTATGATACTTTAAGTTTATTTACATAGGTAGTAAAAATCCTGTCAAAAATTTATATTATCAACAAATTTTACGTTTTTGGATTGAATATACAAACAGAAAATCACACACGTGGTGTTTTAGGTCCGTATACGTATAGGGTTATTCAGACAAGGTTTACTAAGCTAAAGGGGGTGATTCAGACCACTATATACAGGATCATAGGTATTAAAGGCAAAACCTTTTAAGGGCGGGTCTGGATCTAGTTAAACAACTTTTGTACTACGACTTTTGAAAATTCGCAAAAAAATATTTGCTTCTCCATAGATTTTGCCGCGCGTTGACGAACCTTTTGTACTCGTATAAATAAGTTGTCAGGTGCGTGTCGAGACACGCGTATGATAGGCTTCCGTAGGTGGTGACGATGATTATGATGATGATGATGATGATAATAACTAGCTAGAAAAACATAACTGGCTAAAAAATAAATTTGTGAAGTCAATGACCTCTGAGCTATGTGCAAGCTTGGGATATGTACTAAAACTATTATGTTGCCAAATTTCATCCAATTTTGTTCATATATGTGGAAGTTATAAGACTTTGTAGCATGAGGACGGACGGACGGACGGACGGACACAACGAAGTTATAAGGGTTCCTCGATTTACTACGGATCCTTAAAAAGCTAATTTTTTCTTCGTGATTTTCCAAAAGTCCTACAACAAAAGTTGTTTGTCTAGATCCGCCCTTAAAAGGTTTTGCGTTTAAAACCAGTGACCCTGTATTTATGTGAACAATATTTACTTAGTGGTCAACGCGGAGTTCGAGAAAAACATACCACAATAAAGAGTTATATTTTTCTTTGTACTGTCTGTCTGTATATAGAAGTTTGTTTGTTTTGTTGCAGGGCTCTCCAGATCAGCGGGGGTATGGCAGCGCTCTACACCTACCTGACGTACGCGACTCTGCCCGTGCGCCTCCACGAAGCCTCCTTTGGAGGCCTTGGGCTAGCTTTGGTCAATATTGGCGCGCATTTTATGCTGCCTAATGTTTTGGAATCTCATGTGAGTAGACGTCATAAAAATATGACTCATTTATGGATCTTGTCCGTGGACGAACTTCCACGTCTCGCGGCAGTGATTGATTAACCCCCTTCGCACACGAGGCGTAGGCGTAGTCGTATCGATAGCGTGTCGTAATACGCGCGCAGTGCAAAAGCAATACGAACGCGTACACGTTCAAACAAATACGCACCCGAGGCGTAGCGTTGTCGTATCGTAGGAGGCACTGCTCAGTGTGCGGACTTGTGTGCGAAGGGCCTAAGCAAGCGCGGGGCCCGTAGCATACTATAGACGGGGCCTTGATGTGGTAAAAATGGAAAATGATAATAATAACCACATTAGGTACAAGTCACATAGAAAACGAAAAACAAATACACTCAAATATAGGAAGGTCAGGATATTTTTTGCTCATTATTTTTGTCCGACGCGAGCGAAGTCGGCGCTTCTACATGACGATTTTGCATTCATCTGTCCGGATGTTAATTTTTGTCTATACCATGATTGGGAGGGTAATTCCCTTTAAAAGAGGAGAAATTTGCTTTCGCGTTATTTTTCAGCTGATTTTGATAATATTTGGCAATATTGTTTAATACCTAAATCCTATCAGTATTTGTGAGTATGAACTAAATCAGTCAAGAGCGAGTTCCGATATAGGCTTATGAAGATTCCGTTAAAGCAATTTGGTACGATGACTTTTAAATTGCACCAGAAATCACTTCACTGGAAGGAGTTTTCATAAAAAATGTTGTCAACAGATTTACACAAGCATCGCTTGCCTGGTGGCGTGCAACATCGCCGGTGTGCTGACCCACCAGCCTCGAGAGCTAGCGCAGCGACGTGCCTTCCTCGAGACTCGAGACTGCGTTGAAGCCCGCCTCGTCACACAGCGCGAGAATCAACAACAGGTCAGTTAACATCTTCTGAACAGTTATACTCATGACACAAGCATCGCTTGCCTGGTTGCGTGCAACATCGCTGGCGTACTGACCCACCAGCCTCGAAACCTAGCGCAGCGGCGCGCCTTCCTCGAGACTCGGGACTGCGTTGAAGCCCGCCTCGTCACACAGTGCGAGAATCAACAACAGGTCAGTGCCTTTATTAACTATCACAAAATACCTGTACTTGTGCCAGTCTTTTCAATAGTCTCCACTTCAGGACGTACGCCTACCCACGAAGAGTGATTGGGCCATAACCGCTGGCTCAGTGCGGATTGATGTATTCACATTATTCACAAACGCCATCGAATTTCTTCTATGGACGTATATATGCAGGTTCCCTCATGAAGTTTTCCTTCACCGAAAAGCCAGTGGTGTGAACTTCTGTGCGTAAATTCCAAAGAATTCATTGGTACGGGACCTTTACTCGTATTTGTACCTACGCTCTCACGATTGTAAGGCGGGTCTCATTACCACTAAACTACCGCGGCTTCAAAAACCTTTTTGCAGCAAAATATATTATATACTACATAAATAGGCACCTTGCTGAAGAGACCATTTTTACTCGATCCGGTGCAGGACTGGGTGCCGGGTAAGATTATTCACGAGCACGGTTTATACCCGGTTTGCTTTGCACCACGTGCTGTCGCTAGGGCCGGCATCGTTAACAGACATCCATATTGTTCTATATATAACTGACGACCTGACGATAAACCTTCTCGTTAACATGGGCTCTTATGCTAAAATTACATATTACTTAAAATACTACTACATAAAAAGAAATTGGATCATCGACAGACCCTTGAAGATCTAAAGATAATCCAAATTCTCAAGCCCACTGCACTGCAATTGGCAGCGTGCCCCTGGCAGCACTGCCGCGTTGTTGAATGGTAATGTTAAGACAAATAAACACCAACTGAAAACTTCAAAATGGTTCACTCATGAAAAACTACTACTACTTTTAGGTAGTTCTGGCTGCCAAACTGTGGAATAGGAATCCGTTGTTTGATAGCTAATGCTAATGTTACATCGAAAACGTTGTCAGGTAGTATAAAATTCTGGTTTTCAAACATTCAAATACCGAAGTATATAAAAATATGTCAACAACATGCTGTTTAAAATTTAACAGTGCGTAGACTACCTAGAGGAAAAAGCGCAAAATTTAAAGTAAACAAACACTAAACATCCGTCGGACTTAAAGACCCATCCAACCTTTGCTCCCTGTATCATTGTAATATATTTATCCTGGCACAAACTAGGTGTATAGAATTTTACGTATCTGCAATATATCGAAATTAAAACAAATACAGGAATCTTATTCACCATCTAAGCTACTGGAGCAGTTATGCCAGCGGCCCAGAGCCACGCTCCGTTACTTTAAGGAGCTGGGCTGGCTCGGGTAGACGCTGGAGGGGGAAATGCACAAAACACCCCATGCGGGACGTCAGTGCAGGACTTATCGCCCCCACATCGAATAAGAATAAGAATAAGAATAAGAAATACAAGAAATAAACAATATTTTGTTAAAAAAGAAACACAAAAACAAATGTTTTCGTACGACAAATAAGTATGGAAATTAAGCATTGGAGTATGTACATTAAATTGGACATTCAGCGACAATGACATTGTTAAACCAGAGGATATCACATAATGTTTGTTAAAGGGTCGCATTACGAAGGTACAGGAAAGGAGCAGGCATTATAGGCACACGTGCAAACATGACATGGCTGTATAGATTTACTAACGAATGGATGTTGATTTTATACTAAAACTGGTTTCGCCCGTGGTGTGGCCCACGTGATATTTTAATTTTTGTACTGTGCCATAGGAACTTTTTATTTTTCCGGGATAGATAGTAGTTTATGTCACTCTCCGACCTTTGAACTATAACCATAAATCATGCCTGTCCGTTGCTTTCTTGCTGTTATTTCACACATAAAAGAGAAAAAAGCTTCTACTAGTATAAAGCAATACCGCTGTTTTGTGTGTCTGTGTGTATATCCGCTTATATCTTCAGAACTAGACAACAGAATGCAATACGGTTTTCACAGTTTCGGTTAGTTGTAATCTCGTTGTAATTTACTGGAATACATCGACACTTCATTGAGTATTTGACTGTATTTGTACTGTACCGGTAATACACTCTGTGATCGTTCTTTAGTGAATGAAGTGAACGAGTTACTGAACTAGACAAGTGACATTTGCCACGTGTGTTATACAAAAATGCTGCTTTTAGTATGAACTGATTGCGCATGTAATAGAGCAAATTATTCAAAATGTAACCTTGCTACATACTAAAACATTTACAGAAGATGTGGTTTGTAATCTATCTCGATTTAAAAAATCAGCCAAATCCGAGTCGGACTCGCGAAGTGTTTCGTACCCTGTTGGAGACCCGTTAACCCCATTCCTCTTTCCATTATTAACAGCGAGTAAAAAACTTCTAAAAAACTACTTTTGTTGTATGGGAGCCCCTCGTAAATATTTATTTTATTCTATTTTTAGTATTTGTTGTTATAGCGGCAACAGAAATACATCATCTATCAAAATTTCAGCTGTCTAGCTATCACAGTTCATGAGATACAGCCTGATGACAGACAGACAGACGGACATCGGAGTCTTAGTAATAGGGTCCCGTTTTTACCCTTTTTTGTTTGATTGAACATACTTCAGAGTTTCCATTTAAATTCTGTAATGTCTGAAATCTGAAATCGGTTATGCCCGCAGAAGAATGACAAATAATAGAAACCGTACTAAAATAGCAAGAGAAATACATCACTTTGTCCCGCTGTAGGTTTATTTTATTTTAATATTACCTTTTGACATTTTACAGTTAAAATAGTCAGTTTTACTGTGTCTATGCTGTAATTAATTTACTGCTAATAACCAATTTATGGTTAATCATCATTTTTGGTTCAAAATTATTCTTGGATTTTTATACGTTAAAACATCCACGTGTTTATGTATCTAAGGACGCGTGGCCGTCGCCGCTCACCTCTCATCCAGGACAACACACGCTAATTTCATGTTCGGAGATTATTCAATTTCATCCCTGAATACAACGTGATTTGCCTTTCTCGCTCCGGGAATACGTAACAGAATAGAATACGTGGTCGTTATTCTTAATTATCTTTGGACGAAATGATAATTTAGCGAGTATATTCTCGTCAAAATGATGGTGTTTTTGTAACGTATTGACCAAGGGAGCTTTTGTAAAAGAAATATTTCAGAATGGTTAATCTTCTTTATTTATTGTTATAGCGGCAACAGAAATACAGCATCTGTGAAATTTTAACTCTCTAGCTATCACGGTTCATGAGAAACAGCCTGATGACAGACAGACAGACGGACAGCGGAGTCTTAGTTATAGGGTCCCGTTTTTACCCTTTGGTTACGAAACCCTAAAAACGAATCAAATGAATTAAGAACTTTCACATTTAAAGTCGGTTAAAACAACTCCCAATACACTATCCAATTTGTAATAATTATCCAACAAAAACATTTTCATGTGAAATGAAGCCAAGTCTAAATTGGCTACACAGTTCCCACTATCAAAAAGTTGTCAGATTTCACGTAAAGCCAAGCTTCTAACTCTACGCGCCTTACTCTATAAGTCCTTACTTCACAAACTCTACACCCGTGTTACTCTACGTGTTACACACGTCGCGACGCCTGTTCCTTTTTCTTAGACTTGGCTGGACACGCTTCCGCGTGTCTAGATACCAGTCAGTCATTCAGTCAGTCAAGTCTCTCTGTCTTTCGTGTGCATTATAAACGTTGATAATCTTACCAAAAAGATGGCAGAGCATGCCACTACCGTAGAAATCAACTGCAATGGAGTCATCGACTTATTGCCATAGAAACCGTAGAAACTGCTTTAGATTGTAGAGTAGAGCGTAGAGTATAGTTAAATTTTGGTTTTATACGTAGACCTTAGGAATGCTGATATAAATCTAATAAAATTCCTATTGCACGTGGCTTATACAATACTATATTAGCCTTTTTATAATAGTCCACTTACACAAGCATCTCGAAAGGCTCTTGTTGCTTTTATGGTTACTTGTTACTAGTAGGTATTACTTGGGGGTCAAATTAACATCGTCGTCAGCTCTCCACCTTGTATGGTGTACTACTTATCAGGGTAAAGTACTTATTAGTGCTCTGTGGTACAAGGGCAAATACCTAAACAAAATTAAAAGCATGGACGACGTACTAAATGATATTATGGCGCTCCGTCGTGTGGCCGCCATTTAAGAGAGTATAACCAAATAATCAACTTAACGTGCATTTAAATGTCTACGTCAATCATACAAAGTGAGTTTATTTATAGTACTTTATCAGAATCATCATTATCATCACTTCAGCTATAGAAGAACGCCTGACAAAAATAATCTTAGCAATACTGCACCAATTAATGGCGGAATTTTCGAAATAAGTACCAATAATTATTTTTCGCATAAAATATTTCGCACGGAGTTAACATTATTGTTGATATTTTAAAAACTGCTCTGCCGATTTTGATGAAAATTAAATGAGACCAACTCTAAAGAATGATCTACCAAACAAAATATCAATCATCAATAACAAAATCGGTTCATAATAATTAGTGGAGTAATGGCGTAACATACATTCAACAAAAACTAATTACAGCCGAATTGAGAACCTCTTTTTTTTAAGTCTGTTACAAATTAATATTAGTCTAAAAAAAAATCTTGCAAAGTCGGTCTAGACTTAGTACAGTAGCCCTAAAAAACGTTAAATTAAAGTTAACGAATTCGCAAAAAAACAAAGGTAGATTTAATGCTTTGTTATTTTGTAATTTTAAATTTTCCAATTAGATTTTTGTTCAAGGCCGCCATCACGCTGCTATATTTAACAAGCAATGTCTTAATAAAAAGATCGCTGAAAAGCGAAATAACTTTAAATGGAGATTGTTAAAAAAATAACAGGAAAATCTTTTTCTAAATGAAATAAAACAAAATATAGTTAATTATTAAATACAAGGTGACGTCCAAGGTGATGCTCTGTTCACTTGCATTTTTGCATTATCTACTTTGGGGCGAGTTTGCAATTTTGTCAACGTCGACGATTTTACTACATTTGTAGGGTTCCGTACCCAAAGGTTAAAATCGGGACCCTATTACTAAGACTTCGATGTCCGTCTGTCCGTCTGTCTGTCTGTCACCGGGCTGTATCTCATGAACCATGATAGCTAGGCAGCCGAAATTTTTACAGATGATGTATTTCTGTTGCCGCTATAACAACAAATACTAAATTAGAATAAAATAAATATTTAAGGGGGGCTCTCATACAAAAACGTGATTTTTAGTTTTTTTGCTCGCTATTAATAACGGCAAGGGGAACGAGGCTCCCATACGGTACGGAACCCTTCGTGCGCGAGTCCGACTCGCACTTGACCGATTATGAATCATGTGTTCGGTATTTCTTGAACTGTTCCGGGCTAAATATTATTTATCGACTTTTTCCATTACTTAATAACGTAAGGTAACTCACCTGAAGCACCTGTTTGTTGAGTCGCATAAAAAACACAGCTCAGAACAATAAATATCAGCCTAATGCGAGTCGGACTCGCACACGAATTGTTGCGCACCGTTTTGGAGCCCCCTTAGCCCCATTTCTCGCGCCACTATTAAAAGCGAGTAAAAACCTCCTACAAATCACGTTTGTTGTATAGGAACCCCCTTAAATATTTATTTTATTCTGTTTTTAGTATTTAATTTTGTTGTTTTGGCGGCAACAGAAATACATCATCTTGCTATCATGTTTCATGAGATATAGAGCCTGATGACAGTGGTGACAGATAGACATCGGAGTCTTAGTAAGAGGGTCCCGTTTTTACCCTTTGGGTACGGGACCCTAAATATCAGCTTCGCAACGGCGACAACTTGGTTCTCACTAAGCAAATATGGCATTTGTGCTGTGGAATTAAGGACTAAATCACTCCACTTGGCTTTGATGGCATCTGTATTAAGTTTGACATACACGATGCGATGATTTGATCAAATTTTCGCTTCATGCCAACTGGGCACTCATTCAGTTAAAGAAAAGGCAGGAATTGGTGGTTCACGATTTGAACCACTTCCTGAATGTTGATTAACTCTTGTAATTTTAATTTTACGCGAGAAATGGTCAGAACTAAAGTTGCTTATAATTTGATTTCCTACATTTTTGTTTCCTATTAACTTTTTCTATGATTGATATTTTTCAAATAAAACGAAAAAGGTATCTAGATGTGCAATTTTCTTTCTTCTATAACTATAACGCCCCGTCGTTTTTGCGTAGGCGGCAAACAGGGTTATCAGGAGAATAATACGGCAACAGTCACTGAAATGAGATAGGTATTTTTCATGACAATCAGATTTTCCCTCTGGTTGTAATTGTAATAGCTCTATGATCTGATATAGGTACGCCAACCTATAATGGTCCGGCTACAACTACGCCCAACGACGAAGTTATCGTCACTGGGGGCTCATTTAACTAATTCAAACGGTAGTAGTTGGTTGTTCACGATTTGAACTACTACCTGAAGCTGGGCACACACGATGCGATGATCGCATCAATTCATCAGATCAGTCCAGCGAGGTCCTAATATAGTTGCATTGCCGGTAAGTAGGTAGTTACTCGTATTGAGGAATCAAAATGACACCCCTATTTTATTCGAAATATATTGATTTAGCAAAAAAATGATAGGTATCAAAGTTGCAGAAAATCAAATTTCAAACAACTTTGACTTTGATGATTTCTCATGAAAAATTGAAATAACACAAGTTATTGAAGAAATGAAATGATCCAACAAACTATTAAAAAAAATATCGGTCCTACAAAAAGTTGATGGGAATCAAAGTTGTAGAAAATCTATTCGTTAACAACTTTTGTTCTGAAAACTTCTGATTAAAAATTGAAATAACACAAGTTATTGAAGAAATGAAATGGTACCACCAACTATTTAAAAAAATATCGATCCTACAAAAAGTTGATAGGAATCAAAGTTGTAGAAAACAAAATTTTAAACAACTTTTGTTCCCTTAACTTCTGCTGTAAAATTAAAATAACAAGTTATTGAAGAAATAAAATGGTACCACCTGCTGTTTAAAAAAAATAGCGATCCTACAAAAAGTTGATGGGAATCAAAGTTGTAGAAAATAAAATTTTAAACCAATTTTGTTCCCTTAACTTCTGCTGTAAAATTAAAATAACACAAGTTATTGAAGAAATAAAATGGTACCACCTGATGTTTAAAAAAAATAGCGACCCTACAAAAAGTTGATGGGAATCAAAGTTGTAGAAAATAAAATTTTAAACAACTTTTGTTCCCTTAACTTCTGCTGTAAATTGAAATAACACAAGTTATTGAAGAAATGAAATGGTACCACCTGCTGTTTAAAAAAAATAGCGATCCTACAAAAAGTTGATGGGAATCAAAGTTGTAGAAAATCAAATTTTAAACAACTTTTGTTCCCTTAACTTCTGCTGTAAAATTGAAATAACACAAGTTATTGAAGAAATGAAATGGTACCACCTGCTGTTTAAAAAAAATAGCGATCCTACAAAAAGTTGATGGGAATCAAAGTTGTAGAAAATCTAATTTTAAACAACTTTTGTTCCATTAACTTCTTCTGTAAAATTGAAATAACACAAGTTATTGAAGAAATGAAATGGTACCACCAACGGTTTTAAAAAAATAGCGATTCTACAAAAAGTTTATGGGAATCAAAGTTGTAGAAAATCAAATTTTAAACAACTTTTGTTCCCTTAACTTCTGCTGTAAAATTGAAATAACACAAGTTATTGAAGAAATGAAATGGTACCACCTGCTGTTTAAAAAAAAATAGCGATCCTACAAAAAGTTGATGGGAATCAAAGTTGTAGAAAATCTAATTTTAAACAACTTTTGTTCCATTAACTTCTTCTGTAAAATTGAAATAACACAAGTTATTGAAGAAATGAAATGGTACCACCAACGGTTTTAAAAAAATAGCGATTCTACAAAAAGTTTATGGGAATCAAAGTTGTAGAAAATCAAATTTTAAACAACTTTTTTTTCTGAAAACTTCTGATAAAAAATTGAAATAACACAAGTTATTGAAGAAACAAAATGGTACAACTTTCTAATTCAAAAATTATCTATCCTACAAAAATATGATGAGAACCAAAGTTGTAGAAAATCAAATTTTAAATAACTTTTGTTCCGACAACTTCTGATGACAATTTATGTAACACAAGTTATTGAAGAAACAAAATGGTACAACTATATATTTAAAAAAATATCGATCCTACAAAAAGTTGTTGGAATCAAAATTGTAGAAAATCAAATCTCTTGATTTCCTACAACTTTGATTCCCATCAACTTTTTGTAGGATCTATATTTTTCGAATAAGACGGTGGTGTCATTTTGTTTCTTCAATAACTACCTACCAGCAATGTTTAAGTACATGATGATACTACATGGCTCCTGCTGCACTGATCTGACGAACAGATGCGATCATAGTTTCGTGTGAGCCCAGCTTCAGGTACAGGTTCAAATCGTGAACCACCAGTTCCTATCTTTCAATTAACTGAATGAGTTCCCAGTTGGCATGAAGCGAAAATTTGATCAAATCATCGTATCGTGTATGGCCACCTATCTCAATCTGTCTAGTATGTTATCGAGTATTTAGTACCACATTAAACACAAATATCTCGAGATGGGACATGTTGTTTCGACCTAGCTAAAACCTCATTTCAGACAAATACTACTTCAAATCCCAACTTCACATAACGACAATAATTATACATACCTATATATTATAATTGACAGTGCACAACATATCTCCCAATCATATGCGCTACCACTTATATTGCTGTGCTAAGAAAAAGTCAAACGTTTTTTTTTTTTCAAAATTGATCTAAGTACGTATTCTAAATCACAATAGAAAGTCCAACTTATTTTTCAATTTACTTAAAATATTTGGTGTGCCTTTTTTAGCACGGCAGTGTATGTAGCAAAGAGAAGATCTCGGCCATAGAATAAAAACAAAGTAATAGAAACAGTACTAAAATAGCAAGAGATACACATCACTATGTCCCATTTTAAATTTGAAATTTAAAAGGTGTTAGATAAAGATGCACATACTCCCGAACTCACGCAATTTCGAAGGGTTTCACAAACTAGCATTGACCTATCTTGGGTGTCCAAATTCAAAAAGGTAAAAAGTAGGAAGGTAAAATGATCAGAGATTTGAACCTTCGTACTGGAACTAGAGGGTTCAAATTTTCGAAAAAGACAAATGACCTAATCTAACCAAATTTTAACCATTTTGACATTCCAACTGGTGATTTTGACGTATGCGACAGACATTGAGTTTTTTTGTTCCACTCACTTTCGCGTATGCTGTATAACCAGATACAGCTGTAACGTAGTTTTTTTTGAGTAAAATTTAGCAATACTTCTATTACTTGTTATTCTTCTGAGATCTCGGACCTCTGTATACTCGTAGATATCTATGACTGTAGAGTCATAGATATCTACAAGTACCTGGGCGAGTCGATATGATCTGTCAATTACTATGACGAATAGGTTTACTTTTAACGGAGGCGATCCATCACAATTACTTCAGCCATCTTTCAGTATTCACTCCACATATCAGCCCTATATTTATTCAGTTAGGTATAAATTGGTCTAGCTTGGTGAAGAACCTTCACCCACAAGGTGGACAAATTATCTCATAAATACCGCATATGAATGCCACTGCCGCTGTCCACCTTGTTTTTTTAGTTTGTTGTCTTACGCTAGGATAATAGATAAGTAATAATAAAATAAAATAAATAAATATTAGGGGACATCTTACACACGGTCTCTCACTCCAAACTAAGCAAAGCTTGTGATATGGCTGCCAGAGACTGATATACATATTTTAAATACATACTTATATAGATAGTACCTAAATAACAGCCAGACACAGAGCAAACACCTATGTTCATCACATAAATGTTTGCCCTGGGTGGGGATCGAACCCACGCCTCTTTGATCCAGAAGTCAGGGTCACTAACCACATAAGATTGAGTTTAATGGCAACTTGAAATGAAAGTGGGCAGGGTACATAGCACGGAGAACTGATGACCGATAAGGTCAAAAAGCTTTCACATACCGGTAAGCACAGCTTAGGTGGACAGATGTCCTCTTTAAGACCGCAGGATCGCGCTGAATGCAAGCGATTCCAATTGGTGTTATTGGAGATCTCTAGGGGTGACCAGAAGTTATAAACTAAGCCGAAATGAGGTGATTTAGACTATCACTATGAATAACTTTTACTATGGAGCCAACCCAAATTCGAAAAAAACAGCTGTTTCATACATTTTTTCGATTCCGAGTTTCAATGTTAATTGCATAGCTGTTTATTTTTTCGAATTCTGGGATGACCCTATTGTGAAAGTTGTTCATTATGATGGTCTTAAGGCAATCGTGATGCGCCAACTTGACCATACCAAAACATTAAGCTGTTATTTACCTCTATATAAATATATCCGATTCGAGTGACTTTTTTTATCTATAATCAATCAGCACTAAAATTTTAAAGATTATACGTCTCAGCTTTTACAGTTTTTTAAATGACCTTTAAGTTAGAAGCCTTAATTTAAAAGTCATATTTTTACGCAAAAGCTTGGCTGAAAAGTAAACATAAACTAAAACCTTTTCTGAAAAAAATGATACGAACGACCGTGCATTATTTCTTACTCAACTGCTTGACACTAAAACATAAACAAACAAACAAACAGACAACAACACTTTATTAGACAACCACATTACATAAAAACAGATTATAAGGACAAAAACAAAACAATAGGTATCTAATTGGCGGCCTTATCGCTTTAAGCGATTTCTTCCAGGCAACCAAGCAAGGATAGAAAATAGCAGTTGACAAAAAACGTGGCAAAAAACAACATAACGTGTTGTTACAGTTAAAGGGGTGATTTGAAAAGAGTTTTCTACCGGAACGTAAATTTTATCAAAAATCTACATAAAACCAGAAAACTGGTCGATTCACGATCTTCTTAATCACCCTTTTTTGGCTTAAAACAAGGCAAGCAGATAACCCTGTATAGGGGAGGCATTTACGTATACGTACCTAGTCATAGTCGCCCTATAGCTGAAACCAACGAAATTTCCTCTACAATGTCCAGTGCAAAGATTATCCGGTTACGAGCACGGTACGGCTTTGAGGATTTTCTATGGAAGTGTCTTGTATCTAAAACGAAATACGTCCACGTTTGCGCCTTTGTTAACAAACGCTAGTGCACTACGAGATTTCAAAATAAATCAGAAGGAAAATGCGGCCAATATAATTTCTTATTTAGACCTTGTACTTGTATTTAGGCGAATCGAGCGTCACTTTCAAGAAACCCACACCACGTTCACGTTCGTGTCGTTACAATTGATAATACACATCCATGGAAGTATTACATAAACTTGTCCAAGATATAGGTACGTAGCAGGGCAAGACTAACCTTGAGGTTTATGCAACTTTGAGCGATAATTACATGAATAAATACAAGAAACTGTGTGAGCTTGTGTACAGACTTAAACTGATGCGTAAAACATCACAAAATCACTGTACGAGAAGTTCTTCAGCAAATGTTGGGCTTTGTCAGCTGGATACAAAAAACATGTAAATCTACGATTTAATTTTTTACCACTACTTTACGTGTATAAGAACTACCCTTAAAAACAATTTTGAAAGTTTAAACTGTTTATAATTTAGATAACAATTATAGTGTACATTATCAAGCAATTTGGTTCGTACATGTGCGATAAATAAAGCTTTGTGTAGTAAATTATGAATATTTATTTTTACTACGGAACTCTTAATATGAAAGAGGACTCTAAAAATACATTCGAAGGATAGATCACAGCAAGATAGCATCAAAAACGCATAGAAAGTGCCATGTAAAGCTAAGCTTTTAATTATTTGGGTAGATTTTCAACCTTATAAGAATAGCAATATGGTTGGCACCCGGTTTAATTTATAGTAGGTACATTCATGCATTAATTCCACTGTTTCTTCTTGTGACAGGAGCGACTTCTGCTGTCGGTGCTGCCGCGCCACGTGGCCATGGAGATGAAGGCAGACATCGCGAGCCAGCCCCGCGAGGAGCAGTTCCACAAGATCTACATCCAGCGCTACGAGAACGTCAGGTCAGTGCTCTAGGCTACTCTATTTAATGCTCATATTCATACTTTTTTTACTCTGTCTTACACTCTACAGACTCCGGGGCCTGTACCTTTTATGTTTCGATTTTTTCTATAGGAATACAATACTAATTATATAATTTTACTAACCTACGTTACGTATATGCACCGAGCAGTCCTAGCCCCGCAAGCAGCACCTGTTCACGAGTTGACGCACGTGCCAGCCATCGTCCTCCTCGACCACATTTTTGGGCGACCCGCCACGCTACGCAACCGCAAGAAGAGGGGCCTAGGCGAGCCTGAGTGCTCTGGGCATACACGCAATCCTAACTTAATCTACGACTAACTAAAATTATCCACCTTTCGCCTCAAGACCTCCGCAACCGCCGCGTTCCTATACCTTTACGTTTTTGTTAGTAACAACTAGTTACAGGTCATAGGGTAGTCATAATACAATATTGCTTAATTTCGGTGATCAATGACCAACACCTAGGCAAACTACACTACGAGCGCTACGTTCTGCACGGTCAGTATTTGGATGGGTGACAAATTGCATTTTCCAACTGAGCGTTACTGTGGCTTGTATGACAGGTTAAATTGTAGGTCCCGGTTGTTTTAACCGTTTAGCCAGGTCAGAGGCTATCGCGGACTAAAAACTCTGACACCAGGGCTAGCCACCCGACCTATATGAACTTACTTACTTGTACATAATAATATACTTATATAATATTTCATTCTCATTTTGGAAGTCGGTTAATAATAAATGAAATCAATAACTTATCTCAATTAAACTATTTAGTCATTAAAAATAGTAATTCAAATTGTACTGTACTGTACCAGCATTTTTAAAAGTCCACTGCAATACGTAGGCCTACCCATGGAAGATGATTGGGCCATATTTATCAGGCTTAACCAGTATGGATTGGTGGATTCACAAACGCCATCAAATTGCTTCTACAGACGTATGCCTGATATTTTCACCGAAAAACCTGTGATGGAAAATTCCGCAAATTAATTATAAAGAACTTATTTGCACAGGACTGTGATTTGAACCCACGACTTTACGATTATAAGTCGGGTGTCACTATCACTAGTCCATCACGGCTTGTAACGTACAACTTAGTGACAAATAAATGATTATGGTTATTATTCCTACACGGAATAAAAAAATAAAATAAAAAACCTTGTAAACGGTTGCCATTTGGACACAAAATTATTTTATTACTAAGTTTAGCTTAGGTAAGAGGAAAAACACCACAGAATAACTTATAAAAAAGAATATTATGTTGCAGTCCCAAATACATAGCTTATTCTCTTTCAAACTACGACAAAATTATGCTAACTTCATACAACTGTAATATTCCACTTGACTGGCCAACAAGTATAATATAAAATTTAAATTCACAACACGTACTCTTAATTTCAAAGTAAGAAAACGCATAATACTTTTAGTGTAAGGTTCAAATATTTTAAAAGGTACTTTTGCGACATTCTACCACATCTTAATTTTAGATTATTGTTTGTATGTACCTCCACTTGTTGTTTGTAATACCTAATTTTTTTTTTAATTTAGATATATGCTTCATCATAACTCTGTCACGTTCTGACACGTCGATAGTATAGTTTTATGGTCCGTATGCTAAGCCCGCTAGGCAGGGCTTTTATTTTAAATTTATCGTCATAGCAATAATGCCATGTCATTTCAAACGCCGCCCCTATGAAATTGGATGAAAAATAGCATGACAACAAATTCGCACTTCTTTTTGCGGGTAATACCTAGCCCAAATCAAAAAGTAAAAAAAGACATTTAAATATAAAACTTGTGTACCAAGTTTCGTTGTCATTCTTTGAAAAATGCGTCCTGTAGACGAATGTCGACCTCCGGAGAGAAAAAAACAAAATAATTGACCTGAAGCACAGATTTTCGCTTCGCTTCGGTCAATAACAAGTAAGTAAGTTCGTATAGGCCAGGTGGCTAGCCTTGGTGTCATTAAGCCACCTGAAGGTCTCTGACATGGCTAACGGTTAAAACAACCAACAACGGTCAATAATGAAAGTGTAAAATGAATGGTGACAGTCTTGATTTTTATTTCATGAAAAACCAAAGCAGCTCGCCTGGTTTTACACAATCTTCTACAAACTCAGCTCATGCGAAACAATATTGCCTATATAAAGACACTAGCATTACCCGCGGCTTCACCCGCGTTTTTCATTTTTTTTTTATGAAGTAATAAGTAAGTTCGTATAGGTAGCCCGGGTGGCTAGCCATGGTGTCAAAGTTTTTAAGGTGCCTGAATGCCCTTTGACAATAAGAAGACATGGCTAAACGGTTAAAACAACCGGGACCTATAATTTAATGTGTAATCCGAGCCACGCTAGCGCTCAGTTATAAATACCAACCGCGGACACCCAATCCGGACACTTAACGTTGCTTAACTTCGATGATCACCTTGTCAAACTACGCTTTGAGTATTAGGTTTTCATAATATCTCTATTGGAACATTATATTTTTCCGGGTAAAAAGTAGCCTATGACACTTCAACCTTTTAAAATATTATTCATGTCAAATAATCGGTCAAGTGCGAGTCGTACACGTGCACGAAGGGTTCCGTACCGTCTGCAATTACGTACCTTAATATTTTTTATTTTAATTCAATTAAGTATTTATTTTTGAAAGGAATATTATGCAACTTAATATTCTGAGAATATTTTGAGCATCTACTTGTCACCGTTATGAATATCGAGCGAAATACGACAAAAAAATCTGGTTTATTGTATGGGAGCTCCACATTTTTATTTTATTTTAGTATTTGTTGTTATAGCGACTACAGAATTACGTCATCTGTGAAAATTTCAACATTCTAGCTATCACGGTTAATGAGATACAGCCTGGTGGTAGACAGACGGACGGACAGCGGAGTCTTAGTAAAGGGTTCAATTTTTTACCCTCAGGGTACGGAACCCTAATAACAAGTCTATCCGTTGCTTTGTTGCTACTTTAAAGATTTACAAACTAACAAACACACTAATGGATTTTTATTATTAGTCAAGATATTTACTTTTGGAACGATACGCGCCATTAATTTTTCCGTACTTCGGTCTCTAGAGACGAGAACTTTGTTTTTATCCATTTTCTTTTAATGACTTTCCCACACAATGCTTTATAAAATAAAGTTTTGTAAAGTCTTTGTCCTACGTTGAGGTGTAAAACAACATCACGTCTGAAGTTATGGTATTTTTTCGCGATTTGTAGACTCGAAATACATACGTGAGTAAGTAGTAAGTACCATCAATGGTACTACTTTCAAAAAACCGAAAAGGTCATATACACATATTTCCGATTGCCGAAATATAAAAAAGTACGTAAGTGTTTTTAACACGCCTGTTTTAGGTTAACAAAGTTAAGATAAAAAATCGTTAGTGCACGTCTTAATATCAATAGTTTTCGTTACGTTTTTTAATTCTTACGATTATCAACGCAACATTAATAATTTTATTAGATACATATTAAAAATAATTAATTATGGATACAAGATCAACTACATAGAGTTCATAGATCAACACATAACTTTTTTACATCAAAGAAAACTATTTCATTTTAAAGATCCCAACGGGAAATTACTCATATGAGATTAAAGCTATAATCTAAAAATATCTAGTAAAATTAGTATCTCTTGAACCTTTCTCAAAGTATAGTGATAATGTTTTTAATTGCAAAAACCTTAATTAACAAATTCTAGTCATAGACATAAGAGTATATAACTCTTATGTCTATGATGCAATTTGCATTTGGCTTGAGCATTTGGATTATCTTTAGACCTTCAAGGGTCTGTGGATAATCCAATGCTTTTTATGTAGTAGTAGTTTAGGTAACTTTAGCATATAAATTAGCTTTAGTAGTATTGTGTTTTGTTATAGTCAATAAAGGCACTTTTGCCCGTTAAAAAAAATTAGACACAAAAAGTAACATCTTGTCAACAGCTTTTTTAACTAGTCTACATTTGCCACTTTTTGCCAATAAAAAGTTACTTTCCCATCTCTTCTGAGTTTTAATTCTTTCTTTTCTTGTATTTGCTTTTGCCACTTTCCTCGGAAGTTCTTATCAATCCATTTTACTTGAGCAGCGAAGCGAACCGCCTCGAGTGTTTTATCGTCTTGCCATATAAGTACTTTTTAGGTAGGTTCTGAAAAGTTCAACAGAAATTTGCAGAGACGATGTTTTATTAGGATCTCGTCGTACACACGTAACATGGATACTTACAGTCTTCTAAGGTAGTTTTATTTATATTCTTTATGTTACGAAACCGTACATAGTAAAAAACAAGAATAAATGTTAGTTGTAATCATCTGCCTTTATTGTTCGACTGCTGAGTATAGGCCTTCTTTTTATGACCTCATGTTTTTGAGCTTTGCGCCAACATTTTTTAGGTTATATTCGCGATTTTCTCGATATCGTAGACCCATTTTGACACTGGACGACCGAAACACGTTTGCGATTATAATCAATAAAATCAATATTTTTTAAGAGGCACGACGGCTCCATTACTCTAATTTAATTATAGCAGATGAACCTTAAACTGAAACTTACATACCTATAAATTTTTCGGTTTTGCAAAATTCCATACCATCACATGTTATCGCGTCATCTATTGTACCGTAGACTATTTCAGCTTGCGCGAATTTAAAACGTTTAATTTTATATTCGTTTTAAAAATTTCTTCTCATAATAATGATTTGTTAGCTAAATTGAACCGCGATTAATGACGAAGTAACATAATAACCTACCAACTTATAGCGCCGATTTTCATTTGACATTAAGCCATGTAGTCACTGATCAGCAGTATTTCGGATACACAGTTTCTGAAACATCACGTAGATTTTTACCGAAACATATCGATAAACGCGTAGTGTTTACAGAATTGTAAAATGTGTCTACAAAATAATTGTGGCCGTAACATTAGTGTCAGAAACACGTAGATTTTGTTTCTGATCCAGAGATTATAAACAATTGTTGCTTAGTGAATACATGGCTTAAAGGTGTCCGCCCACTTTAACTTTATTATAACATTTCGTTAATGTACTTACCAAGACTTTAATGAAAACGTGTGAGGCTATAAAAATATTCTTTATGTAGAAAAGTATGAGAATGCCCACAAGATTGTTTCGACCGACCTTGCCCAGCTTTAAACGGCAAAATATTCTCGACGACTAAATATTATTTATCCGACATACGTTGATGGTACGTGTAGTTAGTGAGCATAGGAGAGTAAATCGTATTATTTTCCGTACAAAATACGTTCCTAGCATGGTCAAGGAATGATACGTTATAGTTTGACAGACACCTTACATTATTATTATCGTACGTCAAACGAAAATCGGTACAATTTTTTATCATCAACAAAATACTTAATACTATACTTGAGCCTTAACTAAAATAAAAACCGTGTAAGTAACATTATTTTACGATATACTCGTATGTTTTATTATAATCGAAATGCCTTTGATCTAGGTACGAGTATATTCAAAGAAAATATTCAGTTTTATTACGTTACCTTTGAGGTCGTATATTTCAATACGTCTCCGACATAGACTGGATCACTTCAATCTATACACGAGGCTAAATTGATATTACTTACTCAGAAATATTTTTACTAAAATATATTCAATAGCTAAATGCCAAGGTAATGATGTATTCTTGTATCTGCGCTTTTTGTGGATGGTAATTTGGCAACAATAATATTTTGTCTAACTGGAAATATCAATACACCTACCTACTCGTACTTGTAAAAATAAAGGTCTGTGCCTATTTTGTATGGTAATTTCGTAGTAACATTTTGTAGTAATATTTTTTGTAGCTGGGAAATATCAGTATACCTATTTGTAAAAAAATAATCTGGCACTAGGTTTGCCATTTAGAATAATATAAGATTGATTAATTTCACTAATACCTACCATTTAATAATATATTGGACTCACTGTTCAACATATAGATACTAATATGAGATGGAACTAGTGAGCTTTTTTCTCACTTGTTCCCATAGGTAGATTGATTTTCAATTTACTGATCATTAATGTAGCAGGAATTGGTTATATTCAAGGTTCCCGCTTTATTTATCACACAATCATTATCAATTATCGCACTTGAAAGCCGACAACCAAAAAAAAATCATAAAATCGAACCTAAGTGTTGGACATTTAGATTTGATTTTTTGCAACAGTAACGCATATAACATTTATGAAAGTAAAAATACACGGACCATAAATACTCCTATGTGCGACAAAAATGTTATGAATTGCCGGTACGAAATTGGGAAACAGTCTATGACGATGGTGACGAGAAATTTCCATGAATACCTGCGCCCTGTGACGTAGTAACTTTATTGATGGGTAATAACCATCTTAAGAGCTTCAAACCACGAGTGTTTATATTATTACCTATCAAGTGGGACTTCCAAAATTACTGAATCGTCATCGTCGTTGTTTCAGCCTTAGGACGTTCACTGCTGGACATAGCTCCCCCAATAGATATCTAATAAGACCGATTAGGAGCAGTTTGCATCTAGCACGATGCTGCGTCTTTGATGATGTTATTCGTCCCCCTTGTGGGTGGACGTGCTACGCTGTGCTTGCTGCTTCGTGGTCTCCACTTGAGAACTTTTCGACCCCATCGGTCACTCAGTCCTCCGTGCTATGTGCCCTGCCCACTGCCATTTCAACTGAATAGTTTACTTGAATTGTACTCTACCAGCCTTTTTAATGGTCCACTAAAGGCGATGACCAGCTAGCTATTAACTATAGAATTTCTTTTACGGGCGGATGTAAAACCTTCACTAGAAGTATATAAGTCTGTAAATAGGTAAGTAAAGGTAAATTTGTTATCCTTAGATGAATTATAAGTTTATTTTATTATGCTTGATTATAAAGGATTATGTAGAACGGGTGTAGGTACTAATCCGTAAGGAACTATCATTATGAACAACTTTTTCTATGCGATCAACCAGGATTTCAGAAAAAAAAAAAACAGCTGTTTCATACATATAGTCGATTCCGAGTTGTAATTTTGTGTGAAATAGCAGATTTTTTTCTCGAATTCCGGGTTAGCCTCTTAGTAAAAGTAATTCAAAATTACGGTCTTAAGCACCCTCTTTTCGGGTTAATTAGCCCAAGCAGGTTTTAAAGGTCTAATTTAGAGTTTATACCTATTAGACTTTATACTAAAGTCCGTGCTATAATGAACTCGTTCTGGCAGTTGGTATATCGTATGCAATAGAGATGAACTCAACTTCGTGGCAGTTCCTATTTAATAAGTTTTCAAAGCTTACCGTGTGTAGAAAGTTCTAGACTTTGCTGCATGTGTTTATCTCGATAAAGAGATAGCGAACTCCGAAAACTTTGTTATTAGCGCTACGCTTTAATCGTGTATCCTTTAAATTCTAGCATATCTGTAGGAAGGCTTATTAACATTTAAAATAAGTACTCCAAACGTAACTTTTGTACATTTTCATTCGTATTAATTATTTCCAACATAAGAATTGAATATGTATTCAACATTATTACAAAGTAAAGCGTCGCTTCTTTTGCTATTTTCGTAAATTGTATTAAATTAACTGATATTTGTCATTTTTTACTTTTTTGGGTACCGTCCTCAAAGGGTAAAAACGGTACATTTTGTTATACAATCTCCTCAATATGGTATCAAATGAAAGGGATTTTCGTGTAGAACACAGTTTTAGTAACAAAAATTCATGAACCAAATACGTTACGCACCGTACATAATGAAATCTTCCAGGCGAAGGCCCCACTATTTTATTTTAAGTTATTATTTTTTAGCTTTTAAACCGTTTAATTATTTAAAGCTTTTTACTAATTTTATTACTAATTATTTTTTCTACTCTGAAGCGTTATTCTTATTTTTTGTGAAACTCTGAAACTACGGGTTTATTGTGTCATCCTAGCTAGCTTCAACTTTTATTTTTAATATCTTGTTTACTAACATTTTAGTGAGGTAATCTTATATATTACGTCAAGCTTTGTTAATAACTCGAATTGTCAACGAGAAATATAGCGAGGCAACGTGAGGCAAAGGAAATTGTAGTTTAAATAAATTAACTTACACAATAAGTAAGTCAGAAAATTCGTAGGGATAGGCCGGGAGGCTAGCTCTGGTGTCAGAGTTTTAAAGCCGCCTAAAAGCCTCTGACTTGGCTTAACGGATAAACATCCGTGACCTACAATGTGTCATCCGAGCGGCGGTAGTGCTCAAGTGTAAATGCCACCCGCAGTCACCCATCTGAAGACTGACCGTGATGAACGTTGCTTAAATTCGATGATAGCTAATGAACACGTTAAGGCCGTGGTGGTCTAGTGGTAGTGACACCCGCCTTACGTTACCCGCCGCCGTAAGGTCGTGGGTTCAAATCCCGGTCCCGTACCAATGAGTTCTATGAATTTTGTACGTATTTTTGGTGAAGGAAAACCTGCATACGTCCGTAGAAGAAATGCGATGGCGTATGTGAATCCATCAACCCGCACTGGGCCAGCGTGGTGGAAATGGTCCAATCATCCTTCGTGGGTAGGCCTTTGTCCTGCAGTGGACTATTAAAACAGGCTGGTACAGTAATGAACAACTACCTAGTCAAACAACGCTATGAGCGCTACATACATAACGTACCTATATCATTTACAGTGTGTTGTTCTAAACAATGGATAGATTCTATGTACCTACATTTTATTTAACAGTATGACCAATATTTACTATAGATCCAACTATAGGTCCTATATGTCCTTTCGCACTCTATGTCCTAGAGTGCAAAAATAAAGTCAACTTTTTCATAATTTCGTCGGACGTCGATATCCAATTAACTTTTTCACTAAATACTTAGCTGATTTTTGACGAGATTTCGGGGTTAGTCCTAGGAGACTAACGAAAAATATGGGTAAATTAGTGTAGTAAATTTTATAGCAACGAACATTATAGAATATACCTATACTAGCAGCGCCCCGCGGTTTTACCCGCGTTGTGCCCGTTCCCGTGGGAATTTCGGGAATTTTTATACATTTAAACCTTCCTCTTGAATCACTCTATCCATTAAAAAAAAACCGCATCAAAATCCGTTGCGTAGTTTTAAAGATTTAAGCATACAGACAAACAAACAAACGAAAATAGCGACTTTATTTTATACTATGTAAGGATAAGGAAGATAATGAAAACATTATAAACATCTATTGCATACCTTAGAAGAACAAAACTTACTAACATTAATTACTTTATCATATTAGGGGTTACGTACTAAAAGGATAAAAACGGGACCCTATTACTAAGAGTCCGCTGTCCGTCTGTCTGTCTGTCTGTCACCAGGCTGTATCTCGTGAACCGTAACGTTAGGACGTTGAAATTTTTAAATACTATTTAATGTCTAGGTATACAATTGATATGTTGCTGTAAACCGTTTAGCCACGTTAGGGGTCTTTAATAAGTTCTGACACCAGGGTAGCCATCCGGCTCATATTAACTTACTTACTATTGAGAAAAACAAGCTAGAAGACCGTATCAAATTAAGTTGTCAATTAGGTTTATTGGTGTCAAGATTAGCATTCAACAATAATATTAGTTGAACCTCAAAACCGTTTTAAAAAGACAACAAGGAATAGGCACGATGACTGGGTAAAAATCATAGTTACAATTAGTCCGTTACTTTAGTCCGTTAGATTATTTATTTCAAAAAAATTGGACAAGTATTTTTTCTTTCGTCAGTCAAACGATAAATGACAAAGATAAACCTTGTCAAAGTTCGAGTGTGGGGGCTCGTGACGTAATTTCTCTGTCAGAGTACGAGTCCGACTCGTACTTGGCCGATTATTTCTCTTGTGTAGAAATTATCGGCCAAGTACGAGTTGGACTAGCGCACGGAGGGTTCCGTACTTTATGGGAGCCCCCCTTAAATATTTATTTTATTTTAATTTTACTATTTATTATTGAAGTGAATATACAATTTAATATTCTGTGAAAAATTCAAGCATCTACCTGTTGCCATTATTAATATAGAGCGAAAAACGGCTGAAAATTAGGTTTGTTGTATGGGAGTTCCACTTAATTATTTTAGTATTTGTTGTTATAGCGGCAACATAAATACATTATCTGTAAAAATTTCAGCTTTCTAGCTATAACGGTTCATGAGATACAGCCTTTAGACAGACAGACAGACGGACAGCGGAGTCTTAGTAATAGGGTCCTGTTTTTACCCTTTGGGTACGAACCTTAAAAATACGTGACTAAATATTTTTTGATTATCTATCTGACGGACTAGTTATATTTTTATTCATCTAGCCTAATGCAACAAACAATTCTGACTTTTGGAAGTAAAATACTTCCAAATGGTCTGATTGGAAAGTTTGGGAGGCTCATGTCCAGCTGTGAATATCCTATGACGATGAAATCTAAAAACAATAAAAGCTTTTAAATTAAACCCAACAACAAAGAAAAACAGTACATAAAGACATACGTATTCATTTCGAGTTTAAAATTTTCTGTTTGCTTCAGAACAGCTGGTACGTTAATTTTCTATACCGCAGCTTCTAAATATAACCTAGTTAGTATTTCATATAACCTACTTAGTTTCTCTACATTAAAATTTAGTCCTCCAGCAAAACAGGGTGGACGGGAGAGGGGTGAAGTAGAGCATCGGTGAAGCTCGTGAGTCTTTTAAATGGCATACTAGCGTAGGAAAAAACCAAACACAATTACGAGTATTATTGTGCTCGAGCTGAGTATTTGTTTTGTTACCTTTAAATCTCTTTCTGATTTTCTAAGATAGCAAAGTCCGTCGTAACACGGTGAAGCGCTTATGGTGTAGTTTGACTAGATGTCTACCAGCGATCACCAAAGTTAAGCAATGTTCGGCACGGTCAGTCGTCGGATGGGCGACAGCGGTAGGCATTTACAACTGAGAGCTGCCATGGCTCGGATGACACGTTCAATTGTAGATCTAAGTAGTAATGACTGTTTAGCTATGTCAGAGGACTTCAGGCTGCTTAAAAACTCTGACATCAAGGCTAGCGACTCGGCATATACGAGCTTTCTTTATTATTACTTTGAGGGTGGATGACGTCACACGATGGTTTTTTAAGATCTGTAATTGATACAGTTAAGTAAGAGATAACGTATGACGTCAGTTTTATTTCGGCCGCTATACAAGGATATTTCTAATCTCTTATCTCTTAGGGGCGTATTCTGTACATCAAAAGCAGCTTTTGTTCTGCGACTTTGGTCTAAACTAAAAAAAAACAGCTGTTCCATACATTTTGTCGAGGGTGAACGATATTTTTCTATGGAACAACAACTTTTTTTTTGAAAATTGTTAAAAGTCGTAAAACAAAAGTTGTTCGTTTTGATGTACGTTAGGGGCTTATCTTAAGGATGCTTATTGATTTGAAATAACCCTGTATAACTGCACCGCTATCCTCGGACACCATAGCTTTAGTTAGGGTCTACGATGCTCTGCCCAACTCCGCACATCTCCTTCGTTACTCTTCTTCGTTATTTTTCTTCTTTTCTCTTTTTATTTGCCCTTCTTCTTTCCTCTTTACATTTCCTATCCGCTTTGGTGGAGTCTAGGCCTTCAAGTAGACAATAGTTTACTAATGAATGGTTAAAGTTTCTATTCATGTAACTTGTGTTGTGATTTCATTTTCAAACTCTAAGCAAAATGTAAAGTGACGTACAAATTTGAATAAGCTTATTTGACGCAACACAGAGTTGTTTTGTAAATACCCACAAAGTAGCTCAGAAGACTTTAAAAAGTTGCAAAGCAAAGAAAATTAGATGTCTTAAATGAAATTGTAGCTTGAAATTTACAAAATGTAAGGATTTTTTCTTGAATTCTGGTTTGTCTACCCATATTAAAAGTTGTTTCAATGATATGCTAAATCACCCCGTTTTGGATTAGCATACCATTTTGTATAACCCTTTATTATGATAAAAATTTTAGACCCAGATTCAAACTCTTTATAAGACAATCATTTACAGAAAATATCAGTTATTTAATATGGAACAAATGAGTTAGCCGTGGCTCGGATGGCATGTTAAGTTGTGTATCCCATGTAGCCATGTCAAACGCTTTCAGATAGCTTAAACCAACTCTAACAAAGGGTCTAGCCACCCTTAATACAAACTTCAATTTATGCTATTTGAAAAGATCTTCTTTACATGTCTTTGATATGCTGCTTAAGTGTAAGCTGTGATACTTAGTATAAATAGCTTAAAATATATAGAATAGTTAATGATAGCTCAGAGGTAACGCACTTTGAGTTCTCATTGGCGTACCACAGAAAATCCCTAACTAAATGCATGAGTTGATATCAAAGGAATTTATTCATTGGAAGCAAACCATAAAATGGTGTTGAGTAACCTACAGTTTACCGTAGCGTCTTTATTACTTAAAGACAAAATTAGTGCCAGTTTTGTCTTAATTTTGAAAAAAGGTCTCGTAATACTTACTTTGGCCCTTCATATTGATGATAGGATGTAGGTACCTCTGTCAATATCAACATATATACCTACTTATATCAATTATAAAAAATATTTTGACCTTTTAGCTACCCTGGCTCTGAATACACTTTAAGTTGTAGGGCCTGGATGTATTAACCGTTTAGCTTACTTATAGGCCTTCAGGTGACTTTAAAACTCAGACACTATATAGGGCCATCCATCCGGTTTATATAAACTTACGTACTTTTGGTAGGACCGTGGGTTGTTCCGCAGCAAATCGGGTTTACAATGTCGTTAATATCGCGGATCGTACCTAGACACGATTAGCGAAGGACTGGGGCATATGGAAATACAAGAGAAGCTACCAGCTGTGGAATGTAGAAGGCAATGATGGTGATGATACGATATACGACAGAGTATCTATATCAGCATTTTTAATAGACCACAGCTGGATGTAAGCCTACCCACGACGGGCGATTGGACCGTATCCACCAAGCTGGCTCAGTGTGGGTTGGTGAATTCACATACGCAAAAAAAAAATTCTTCTACGGCCGTACGCAAGTTGCCTCACGATGTTTTCCTTCACCGAAAAGCCAGTGGTGTGAAAATTCCATACCAAAGAACTCATTAGTACGGGACCGGGATTTGAACACACAACCTCAAAATTGTAAGGCAAATGTTAATACTAAATCACCACGCTTTTCGCTTTAATACAGAGTTTGCATGCACGAAAAACAAAGAAATTGTAAATAAAATCATGTTTAAATAAAATTTACTCCTAAAGAAGATTTTGCAAAGTGGGCTCAGACTTTGTACAGTAGCCCAAAAAAAGCTTTAAAATATGGTAAACAAATTCACAAAAAAAACAACGGTATTAAATGCTTAATTACAATGGAATTTCGTATTTTCTAAATTGACTTTTGTTCAAGGCCGCCATGTTACACAAGCAATGTCAAAAGACACTAAGATCCGAAAATATGAAATTCCTTTAAATGAAGATTGTTATGAAAGAAATTGTTAAGAAAATCATTTTCCATAACAAATAAAGCAAATAATTAAATACTGTACCAGGTTATGGCCTAAGTTCGATATATTTTTGCATTATCTCTTTTGTGTCAAACGTCCGCAAATGTGGATGCACCCTAAGTATACCAGTAACAAGCTTATCCCTAAGGCTGGATAAATTTTATTTAGCTAAACTAATTTCGCTGAGGTCAAACTAAATTATTATAGGGTTATAGGGAACCCTATTTGGTCGGAAGCGGTTGAAATGTGTTTAGGAAGTATGGCCTGCAGTAAGTGTATTTTACCTCGCTTTAGTGTTCCGTACTAAAATAATCGCTGTACGCGACCTTTACGTGGATAGACACATATTCAACAGTGGGTTATTAAAAGGGCGGAATTGTTCGTTTTTGAATAATCAAGGTATACATCGATTCGAGCGAACTATTCGAATTTTGTTAGTAGATTGCAATGGTTGAAGTCTTTCTTTAATAAATTATATTTCTTTTTCTAATTGTAATAACTATGATTTAATTTTCAAAGATTTAGATTTCAAAGATTTATTTCATAATAATACTTAAAAACGTTACAACTCTAGAAAACATAAATTACATCTAACAATATATTATATACCTAAGTTACCTAGATTTTGTATTCTAGATGATAAAGATATTGCAGTGAGCACCAAACTAAGCTGAATGCTTGTATTTTGGAGTTCGAGTGCAAAGATTTTTTTTAAAAGTTTGTGCGACAAAAGTTTAACATGCATTATTAATTAACGTAATTGGTGTACATACCGTGTTAATTGACATCAATAAATTGAATTGATTTGAATTTTTACAAGTCAGTTGAAATAAAAAGTTAATTGTTGTCATTGTTCCAGTATCCTTTTCGCTGACATCTGCGGCTTCACTTCGCTCTCAGACCAGTGCACTGCCGAGGAGCTCGTCCGTCTACTCAACGAGCTTTTTGCCAGGTTTGTAATAATTTTTTAAACTTCTAGCCCTCTGAAGTTCTGATGATGCATCCATTTGGACGACGCGAAGTCCGAATGGACGCCTACGCGCAATAAATCTGGAAAAAAATGGCACTGTCAGTTTCAAAAACATATTCAGCTTACTCAATTTGTATTTTAAGCTATTGCATAGCTTCTATCGCGGGCCTTGAGCGCGGGGACCGAATCCAGAAATTCCGTAACGAAAAAACCTCACGCTCTCCACTCCGACGGGCAATGAGGTGTGGCTTGAAGGCCGTGCATCGTCTAACGTCGTTTCAGTTCGTCAGTCTTCGACACGGCGTTGTGTGCGATTAGACGTATTGTACGACTCTACGAAACTCGCACGAATCGAGACGAGCTGCTCCGAAATCGGACGAATACATAAGCAGCTGTTTATGAGAAAGTATATAGGTGTATAGGTATGCTATGCAATAGCTTTACCACGGCAGTCCCCGAGTGCCACACGTCTTTTTTTATTTAGGACACTGGTTAAAATAAACTATAGTCAGATGTCGAATATGTTGGATGGTTATGGATGAGTACAGGAGCGGAAGGGGTGTCGAGACAGAGAGCTTTATACTTACGCAACAATGGACAGTACAATACAGTCACGTTGATTAAATAAATAGACGGTCGAAGCTTAAACAAATTACATACCTACTTAAAATATCTTAGTAGGCATACCTACGAATATTTTAAATACCACGAGTATTTCTACGTTCTAATTAAAGTATAGCACGGGCATTACTCGCGTCTTCCTGAGTAATATTTACTCGAGTTTCGACCGAATTAAGCGATCTTTTTGAAGACTTGAGTACCTACTAACACGAGAACTAGTCTCGCATAGCACATGTTATTGATATTACTCAGGAATATGAATGAGTATAGAGTAATAGCAATTTTTTTAAATTTAAAAAATTCTGTATACTTATCAAAATGATTTGTTATAATTTTATTAGCCGCACCGTACGTACACTAGATAGTATTGTAAGCACCCCTGAATCGGGCCCTGCGATACAGGTCATCCTAGTGCAGGGTCCACTGGTATTTTTGTATGTATGTAATCTTCTGCTAAATAAATAAATTTGTATTGTATTGTATACCTGTGCCATTTTTAAATTAGAATGCGAAAGCCACGTCAGTTAATTAGTGACAATTACACTACGAATTTCATCCCTTTTAGATTGATGTTAATCTAAACAGTAAGAAGCCGTGATGGACTAGTGGTAATGACACCCGCCTTACAATCGTGAGATCGTGGGTACAATCCCGGTCTTGCACCAATGAATTCCTCGGAATTTATTTACGAAATTACATACCATTATCTTTTCGGTGAAGGAAAACATCGTGAGGCAACCTGCATACGACCGTAGAAGAAATTCGATTGCGTATGTGAATCCACCAACTTGCAGTGGGCCAGCGTGGTGGATATTGCATAATTACCCTTCGTGGGTAGGCCTACGTCCTGCAGTGGACTATTAAAAAAAAGGCTGGTACAGTACAGTAATCTATAAAAAAGAAGATCTTGCAACGTGGGCCCAGACTTTGTACTGTAGCCCAAAAAAAGCTTTAATGTATGGTAAACAAATTCAAATAAAAAACAATGGTATATGTATAATTGTTAATTACAACGGAATTTGGTATTTTCTAATTTTATTTTTTCTCAAGGCTGCCATGACGCCTCCATATTTTACAAGATGTCACAAGATTATGAATTTCCTTTAAATGGTGATTTTAATAAAGAAAATAATGGCAAATTCATTTTTAAAAACAAATAAAGCAAACTTAAGTAATTAAATACTGTACCAGGTAATGGCCTAAGCTCGTTATATTTTTGCATTCTCTCTTTAACTCGTATCACAGAACCCTGGAAACGGCCGAAACAACCCAGATGGTATCAAAAGCAATTTAAATTAAGAGTAATTGGAAACAGAACTCCTCGAGATACCTGCCCACAGGGTGAGTAGGAAAAACAATCTCGAATAAAAAAAAATGTATATTTCAAAAGAGAATTATTTTTCCAACTTGGCGGGGCCAAACAACATTCTAATTTGAATACTTAATTGATTTTCAGCGAAAAAAGATAACCTGAATAACAAACTGAGTTTTTATTAGTGTAATGAGCTCTGATTTTTCCGAAAAAATTAACTTTTGTCTGATACTAGGTGAAGATACGTTAGGAAGCTTTTCATTGGTCTTTATGAAATATTTGTTTGGTATGGCAACTTACGGCCTAATAAAAATCGATTGAAATCTGTGTTCGATAAGATGGTTGGTTGCTTTTCGGCACGGTAATGTACATAATAAATGTAGGTATTGTAGGTAGTGCGACTCAGCCTTGTCATTGAGATACCTACTAGATATCTACAGCCGCGCGTGGCCAACTGGCCACACAGTACGTACTAACTACGTACTCATCAGGCGGGCTGGTAGGTGAATCGCACGCTTACTGATTACTAATACGAGTACACGTGTCGTTCGTTCGTCACTAAGGGCGGTGCGCCCCTGAGTACCGAACTCCGAAGCGCGTAGATATGATGCGCGTTCCGACCGTTTCCAATGAGACGGAATACTGCATAGATACCATTACTGTGCTGAAACCACGTGAATGGTATACACTATACATGGTTTCGGTATTGCTCGTATCATGGCGCAGCAACCAATCAGGTTATTGCACAATTTTCACATACTGTAAGCGCAGTTTTTGCTTAATGAATACTACTGGCTTAGAAAAAAGTAAAACGGGACTATATAAGTTCTCCATTGATTATACTCAATTATTTTCATAGGCAACTCGCAGATAGATCAAATATTATTTTGCCATATTATAATTTAAAAAAACAGTAAAAAGCACTAGGACCTAGAGGTGTGAAAATAGCTTACGACCTGTTCTCAGACCTACTAAATACGCAACAAAAATTACGAAAATCGGTCAAGCCGTTTCGAAGGTGTTCGATAACAAACACTGGACACGATATTTTTTTATTAGTAGATAAGATTGTAGATTCTGCATTTACCTACCAAACTAGTATTTTATTGAAAGCGATGATTATTTTACATTGAGTGAAATTAAATAATTTTTGTGTTATGTTCAAAATGTATAAAAACTAAACATAAATCAGTTATTGTTTACTCTAGAAAATAACCAAATAATAAATATTTCTTAAATAAGTATATTTCACTGATTGCCTTTGGCGTTTTTAGTACCAATTAAGTATGGAAAAGTAAAATTAAATGGCATAAACAAATTTACTATGCCTAGCGGGGTCATTAAAAGCTGATTGATGATGATACAGGATTCGCACTAAAACTGTATTAACTCAAATAGATTCGACTGGTGATTGCTTGACTAATGAACCTCTAATGCAGGTGCATTTTGCGCAGAGTGCTGAGTTTTAATCTACGCAATCGCTCACAAATTGGTGTTTCAATTTAATACAGTACCTCAGAACAATGACAAGTAATAGAAACCTTGCAAAATTTAATATAAATTAAAACTACGTTACAGCTGTCTTCTATTCGTATGCTGTAAAACCAGATGGTTTTACAGCATACGCGAGAGTGAGTGGAACAAAGTGAGTGGAAAAAAAAATGTATTGTCTGTTGGCATTTGACATTCCTACTTGTGATTTTAGCGTTCGTCAAATTTCTCATTATCAAAAATATTTTTAAAATTATGATTATCAAAATGGTTAAAATTTGGTTCACTTTGTCTTTTACGATATGATCGGAAATTTGAACCCTCAAGTTCCAGCAGAAGGTTCAAATCTCTGATCATTTAAACTTCCTAATTTATACCTCTTTGGATTTGTACAGCCGAGATAGCTCAATACTAGTTTGTGAAACCCTTCAAAATTACGTAAGTTCGGGTGTATGTGCTGCCTGTCTGCTATTCTTCCAATAGCAGACAGGCGTTCCGTAGGCAGACCACCAGCCCGATGGGTCGACGACATCAGATCCATCGCGGGACACGCGTGGATAAGATCAGCCCGAGATAGGGAAAACTGGCACAAGGGAGAGGAGGCCTATACCCAGCAGTGGGTCGATACAGGCTGTTGATGATGATGATGGGTGTATGTGCATCTTTTTCTAACACTTTTTAAATTTCATATTTCCATCCATCCATCCATCAGCCGTAAGACGTCCACTGCTGGACATAGGCCTCCCCAATGGATTTCCAATAAGGCCGGTTGGAAGCGGCCTGCATCCAGCGCGTTCCTGCGATCTTTATTATATCGTCAGTCCACCTACACTCAAAAAAATTTATGAACTCGGCGTTCAAAATCCGTTAACACTGGGGAGTCGTCTAAAGAACCTACACACTGTGACAGAGCAAATTTAAACGCATGCAGATCCCACCCTGTACAAAGTATTATGTCGCCTCGTATTATGCACTTTGATTCTACATTTACTGTGAGAGAACATGCAGATCCCACCTTGTACAAAGTATTATGTCGCCTCGTATTATGTACTTTGATTCTACGTTTACTATGTAAGAACATTCCGCCTAACCCTCTTTTTGTCCCCATGTCTACGTTGGTGTGTTCTTTTGACAATGTTACCTTGTCCCTACGTCTACTGTGTGTGTTGCTGAACTGCATTAACCCCACGTCTAATGTCACGTAGCCCCTTGTTCTAGCGCCAAAGCATATGTCCCCCCGTCACAAGGTGCTTTGGCGCTGCGTTTACCCAGACTATGACCCTGTAACAAGGTGCATTGTCGCTACGTTTATCTACACTTTAGCCCCTTGTTCTAACGCCAAAGCTGATATGACCCCGTCACAAGGTGCTTTGTCGCTGCGTTTAACCAGACTATGTCCCTATAACAAGGTGCATTGTCGCTACGTTTATCTACACTTTAGCCCCTTGTTCTAACGCCAAAGCTGATATGTCCCTGTCACAAGGTGCTTTGTCGCTGCGTTTACCCAGACTATGTCCCTGTAACAAGGTGCATTGTCACTACGTTTATCTACACTTTGACGCTCCGCATGTCCCTATCACAAGGTGCCTTGTCGCTGCGTATGTCCCTATCAAAATGTGTTTTAACGCTGCGTTTTCGCCTGAACTGTCATGGCGTTTGCGGAACAGAAACCCCGTTACAATCCTCTGCGAGTTGTGCAGGATGAACGTGCCGTCTCAGCTCAAAATTTCCCTTTCTCAAAATGCCCTTTTCTCAAAATGTCCCTTTCTCAGAATGTCCTTTTCTCAAAATGTCCTGTCTCAAAATGTCCCTTCTCGGACTAAGTATCTTGTTCGCAATATGTCCGTTTCTCGGATTATGCAATACTAGGTTTTTGCCCGCGACTTCGTCCGCGTGGAACAGTTATTTTGACCAGGTTAGGTTAGGTTTGCTGTTGATGATTCCACACGGACAATGTCAAACCTAACCTAACCTGGCCAAAATAACTATTCCACGCGGACGAAGTCGCGGGCAAAAACCTAGTATTGTAAAATCCGTGAAACGGACATATTGCGGACAGACACTCCGAGAAGGGACATTTCGAGAAAAGGACATTTTAAAAAAGGACATTTTGAGAAAAGGACATTCTGAGAAAGGACATTTTGAGAAAAGGACATTTTGAGAAAGGGACATATTAAGCTGAGACGGCCACTTCACCCTGCACAAGTCGCAGAGGATTGTAACGGGGTTCTGCTCACGCTGACGCAACGCCACGAAAGTTCAGGCATCGCAGACCTGTAAATGAAAACAAGTGAAATTATTTTTATTAAATATTTATTTGTGAATGCAAAAAATTACTGTTACATTTTTGAAGCAATAACTCTCGTAAACTTGGCGGCGCTAGTGTATTCTCATACGTTCGTGCGGGATGAGCAGATAACCGCACGATCGTATGAAACCGGTTGCGTTCACAAAATCACCATGGTTTTCCCGTCAATTTTTTTTTGATGATTTTATGCCTATATTGAGCCGGTTGTAAAGGGATATAGGAGAAACACAAAATGACAGCATTCGCTAGATGTCGCATTTCACAAATTCATGAAAAATCTTAAATTTATGAATGAAGTACTTGAAAGATCAGCACAGCTTTGATTTCACGGGAAGCTAACATTATTATCCAGCTTTCCAAATCCTCATTGGTGTGTTTTCACATCCAGAAATGAATGCATCCTTGAAAATTAAAAATGTGCAATATTTTTACATATCTAGGATTCATTCAGATCTAGATCTAAAAACGCATCTATAAGCTAGGTAATAATGTAGGCTTATCGTGAAATCAAAACTGTGCTGACTTCGCAAGTACTTCATTCATAAATTTAGGATTTTTCATGAATTTGTGAAATGCGACATCTAGCGACAGCTGTCATTTTGTGTTTCTCCTTTTCCCATCGTCTTGCCCTTAGCTTGAGGGTATCATTCCAGCCAACTAGCGCCACCATCACATTATAATCAATAGCTCTGTAGTGACACAGATGAATTGTGGTAGTGACTAAAAATGCAACTATTTTATTAAGTTTGTAAAGGTGCGTACGGACTTGTGTCGCTTAGCATGTGAGCAATGTTCAAAAATGCACAAATCACTGAAAATAGTGCGGTCAACCGATGCTCAACGTTTAGTGGTACCGCGTTTAGTGGAGTGCTCACATACTAAGCGGCTCAAGTGCGTCAACTTAATACATAATAATACTCTAACACCTATGTAGAGGTGGGTTTTTAAGGCTTTATAGAGTTCGATGCCCAACTACCCAAAATAACCAAAATATCTGCGGTTGAAAATAAGGTTATTTCAGGATATTTTCTAATCCTTAGTTGTAAAACAAAAATAAAGCTCACCATATTGTGCTCTGTATCCAAATGCACCTTTTTATATGGTATGAAGTGTTGTAAGTGGTCTGGTTTTGTAAAACCGATTTTAAATGTGGTGAAAAAACCAGACCACTTACAACACTTCATACTATATAAAAAGGTGCATTTGGATACAGAGCACAATATGGTGAGCTTTATTTTTGTTTTACAACTAAGGATTAGAAAATATCCTGAAATAGCCTTATTTTCAACCGGAGATATTTTGGTAGCCGGGTATCGACGGAATTCTGATGCTTAGTTTTTCATAAATCCTAAGTCATAAAAAAGAATGTCTGATTTTGGGGTTATTTATACGTAGGACACTGTGCTGCGGGCGAACTGACATGACAAAGTGGCAAATTTGGGGTCCTCCTTTGCTTACCTTATAATTAAGATACTATAATAATTACACTATCATATTATACTATCATACTATAACACACATCTAAAGTAAAAGAAAAAATTACATATAAAAAACAAAACAAACTATAATTAAGTAAGGGTTCACCTTAAGACGGAAAAAGGAGCAACAAAAGTTACAGCTCTCACTAGATGTCTCATTTCACAACATAAAAAGCCGCTGCAGGAGCTACTTTAACACACAACATGGATGGATGTGAAAAACGAACCTATAACTAGCGCCACCACTAAATTTAAATTAATATCTCGTAATCTACAACACTAATCGACTTTTCAAATGTACCGATTGTAGACCTAACTATGTAGTATTTATAGACCTAATTAGAACCACCAAAGCTTTCGTTGTTTAGTTATTGATACAATAAATGCTAAAAGTGACCACTTTTAGCAGTTATTATATCAATAACTAAATGGTGAAGTATTTTAAACTACTACTGATACCCAAAAATACTCCTTGAGTAGGTCTACAATCGGTACATTTGAAAAGCCGATAAGTGTTGTAGATTGCGAGATATTAATTTAAAACTTGTGGTGGCGCTAGTTAGCTGTGGGTCGGCCCTTAAACCACTGAACCGATTTCGATTTTGTGTTTCTCTTTTTTCCGTCTTAAGCTCTCGCACTCTCGCTGAGCGTCGATTTTTAAAGTGGATTTGTCAAAACCACGTAACTTTCAGGAGGATTCTGATATCCCACCACCACCAAGTTACAAGGATGAGGATGCTGAAGATCCTCGTACTTAATATAGACTGATAAGTCTGAATCAATATGATAAGGAACGTTAACCTGGTATGCATAGAAATGATCATCAAACACAACAGTCTCCAGTAGTTGGGCCTTAAAGGCTATCTTTGAATTATCGTACATGTATACAGTGCGTATCAATGCAAAGTGTACAGTATCTGAATCAACTTTATTTACAATGACAGAGTTTTCTCCATACCAAGCTGAAGATGCTGACGCCCATGAAACTTGTTTTATTTTGCTAATATCACTCCAGCCTAATTCCTGTGCAAGTACATGTGCCTCAGTCTCCCTGACATTAGTTGAAACACCACAAGATAAATTGCTGCTAATTTGGTTTCTAAGAAATATGTCATTCAGTTTGAGCTGATGTCTCCTCGCTGTTGTCAACGTCATATTACGCCTATTGTTTGAAGATTTCGAAGCTAACTTATTAGGTCGGTGCTTCGCTTCAAATCGCATTGACGACAGGTGTTTCAATGGGCCTAATCGTAACATTGCAGACGGGTAATGGACTAAATTGTGAAATTTAGGAGTGATAGTTTTCTCAAACAAGTTGGTGTACATTTGGCAAAGTGTTGCTATCATGTATTTACAGTATTGTAATTTTCTGGCAGAAAATGATTCAGATAACACAATATCCAGGACAAGCATCAGCTGAGTGTAGATAGCCCAGTATTGGTTATTTCGGGGAACTAAGTCACCAAACATAATTCCAAAGTACCTACAAAATGTCATCGTTTCCGAGGCCGATAAACGCAAATTACCTTTACGTAAGTGGTCCATTGACAAAGTTACTGGTGCATCGGCTTTATCTGGTCCGTAATCAAAAGCACTTATTTTGTTGTTTACGAGGTCTATTGTAAAACAGTGACATTTATCAATTAGAGCAACAACAAGTGAACTCATAATGTATTTAAGCACCCCTTCGGACCAATCGTGCATGACGTCATAGCCCATTTGATTAAAAAGATTGAAATTATCAATATTTAGCCAAACACATTTTTCCTTTATTCCAGTAAGAGATGGGTTATCTAAATTTAAATCTGCTCTGTAATTATCTATATTTCTTAACAGGCAATCGTCTTCGTAAAATTGCTTAACCATGTCTCTTTTGTTAATTTTGCACATTCGACAAGGAAAATTACTCGAGAAACTTTCGTTAAAACCCATTATAGAATGTATTCCCAAGTTATCACCAAGAATCAGTGCCAATTCAAAATAGATAGTCCCTTTAAAATGAGGCATATCAAATACAATTCCGTTTGTAATCAAGTAGTTGAATTCATCAATTAAGGGTTTGAATACGATGCGATTTCCAAATTGAACTCTGTCTGAGGAATGATATAGTAAAACCAAAAATATGTTAACTAACTGTGACGAATAGCGTGGTGGTAAGCAAGGCAAAGATACGTAGGCTGCACCCAATTTATGAATGCTACTGTGGCTGCCTAACGCGTTCAGTGGTTCGTAATCATCGACCTGAAGAAAAAGAGGTAAAACCAATTTATCTCCGTGCAGTTCTCTGCGTGACTGCCAAAAAGAACCTTGTAAGAAATGCTGAACGAAGTCACTTGTGTTGTTCGTTAATGTATTTATGTACTGCAAGGTTTCATCTAAAATATTCCTCAAAGAAAAGAAATGCTTTAGAACATCCCGAAGTGGAATAAAATGTGCTTCACATTCAACCCCTTCATACACTCTCCTACCATTACGCTTAGCATACTCAAATCTTGTACCAACAGAATACGCCTGAGGTTTAATATATGTCCCGATTTCTTCATAATATTTAAGTCTTTTGTATTGCGTGTCAAGCGAAGTAATAACATTTTTTATCCTCTCTGACTGTTCCAAAGGTAAGCATGGCAGTACATGATTAAGCAATTTTGAAACATCATCATAAACTTCATCAACAACTGTTTGTGGCACTTGAGGGTTTGCATAAAGTTTTGATCCTATCTCGGCCAAATGTTTATGGAATGATGTAACATTTACCGTAGGTGGAGAATTATTATTAATGTTCTGAAAACTGACTGAGTTTGAACTTTCACCATCATTATTAACGAGACCATCATTAGTAACGTTCTGTAGAATGGAACTTTGGGAATTCGAGCTATAAGTGACAGGAAGTTCTATTTCATTAGATTGGTTTTGGGGATTGAGATGATTTGTCATGTAATGACGTCGATATGATGCAAACAAACTGAAGGACCTAAGGCACCCTGGGCTTGCACAGGAATATATGTCTACCGAAGTGTGACGATTGTGCATGTGAAACTTAAGATGCCTAAAAGTATCGAAAACAAGGCTGCATAGCGCGCAAGGTACCTCCATTTTAATTACAGTTAAAAGTCAAAGAGATCGAATGTCAAAAACAATTATACAAAATTAATGATTATAGGTACGACAGATATAGTGAGGTTTTGCCTCAAACTTAAATAAGAAATTACCTTCGTGATAATTAAATTATACTGTAGAAAAAATAGTCACCAACCAAATTTGATAACTAGTTTTTTAAATCAATGTTTCAAGCAGTCTTTGATCAATTCTCTCAGTGTTACACTTTTTTCGTACAGGGAGTCAAATTTGGTTGTGATTTTGAACATTGTCCGCTGCACTAGCATCCAACAAGGTGCAGCATCGGCTGCATATTCAATGTCCAAGGCAAAATAAATTTTGAAAGCAGATGTCAAAGCTGATTTAATATCGGCGTATTGATACCTTAGTGTTTTATACACTACTACTTCATATTGTTGGATTTTATCCCATGATGGTCCCACTGCAATAATGAAAGGCCCAAACGATATACCTTTTTTTTCAGTGAGTGTGACACGATCACTGATGCATCTCTCGATGTCACTCGGCGACGATACATAGGCGATGAATGATGTGGCCACTTCTATGCGTGAAGGCTTCCACTTCTTCTTGCCTTTGATCTTTGTAGATATGGGGGCAACTTGTTTGAGAAGATAAGGAATACTTTTCAGTGCAGCGATGCTGGCTTGCTCTTCTCCACCTATTAAAATATATTTTTTTAATTATTTAGAGCCTTTATCAAAAATGGCTGACTCTTTTCAGCCCTACTTCATAACATAACTATATATAACCTAACATAACTATATAACATAACTATATATAATAAACTATATATAAAACCAAATTCCATCGAAATCAGTTCAGTCGTTTAGGCGTAAAAACGCTCTAGCTCTTCAAACGGCTGAGAAAACGGGGTGTGACATACAGACAGACGGACAGACATCATGGGGTCAGTAATAGGGTCCCGCTTTTTTACCTTCGGTAAAGGAACACTAAAAACTTACCAGTAGCTAATTCCAACAGATTGGTAATTGCTGGCTCTGCCCGGACGTCTGAGCCTTTCTCCACTAGCAGCTCCAACAGGCGTGTTTTAATTATTGGAAAGTTTTCGTTGAACAAATCCGAATGTGATGGATATGCTTGATCAAAATCGTTTTCCAACTGAAATGAAACAATAAAAAGGTTGTAAAAACACAGATTATGTATGTAGGTGCAATATTAAATATCAATCGATGATTTTTTACATACCAGCCTGTGACCGCTCGGTGACAGTAAAGCAGGAAATTGTTGAAAATAATCTGCAATGGACTTCTCTTTCAGTAGTTCTTGTCTCAACTTGAATGTCTGCGACCATTTCTCGACAACTTTATCAAATGGCGAGGAGGATGCCTCAAGCCATTTTATGTTTCCTTCAGAATCACTGGCAGACTCACTGGCTGACTCGCAAATACAGACAGATGGAAGAGGCCGTACTCTTTTCAAATTAGTATCTTGACAGTCACTGCTGCTTGTACTAGCACTACTATCACTGCATTTGCGTTTTTTCGTCGTTTTTTCTCCCCGATTCAAATAACGGCGATGAGTGATGAGTCTGTTGTGTAACAGACCGGAGGCCGGTAAAGCCTGACGCTCATTAACTCGGTAAGGGACGTAGTACACATCCGCTTGCTCTCCAGGAAACAAAGAGCAAATTTCATTTGCCCAGCTACTCCCCACTTCTTGGCGAACTGTGTCTCTGACACTTGGTAAAATTTTCAGTTGATGCTCTACTACTAACACAACAAGTGATTTTCGATCCTTGGGAGTGAGGGGCTCAGAGCGTTTATTTTTCTCCAGCAATTTCTTTCCAAATGTTGTGTGTTCAAGTAGCTCCTGCAGCGGCTTTTTATCTTGTAACGTGCCAATTTCCTGCACGAACTCCCATTGTTCATCTGCAAACTCCTAAAAAAAAGTAAATCATAGGTGTGAGGGGGATGAGGTGTCTGAGAGGTGAGGGGCCTGAGGGGAATAAGTGTAGATGCTAACTCACCGTCAAGGAATTTTTTAATCCACCACTAATCACGATGAGTTGAGGTGACTGGGTTGAGGGCGCTGCTGGTACTGCCTGTTTTCCTGTATCTATGGCCTGTTTGTTTTTGTCCTGAAAGGTTCGTAATCCGATTGGTCTAACAGCCTTTACACTATACCTATGGACCCCGTTGGTAGCCTACAGCTCAGCCCCAACAGACCTACCTACCTAACTACTGATGTGAAACAACTACAGTTGTCAAGGCTCAGTACAGAATAAATAGTGTAAAACCATTAAGCTAACCTTCAACGACTCTGTGGCGTCCCCGACAGTAACTTCTAGTTCGTTCAGTGGATCCTGGGACTCCCGTGTGGGTGGCGTCTCAGTACTTTTGAAATCTGGTGTGGGTGGCGGATTGCTTCTGACCTGAAAAACAATATTCATTTGTATAATTTGAGAGCATAGGAGACCACAACCCTCTAAGGATGGAAACAGAAATAGGTTTTGTATTAGAAATAAACCACAGGAAAATATGGATCACGGTAGGCATGAGATGTGTGGAAATCTGCTGACAAGGGCTGCTGAAAAACTTACTATGTAAGTAATATCTCATATTACTTGTTGTAGATGCTAGATATAAAAATGAAGTAGTTTATGTACTGATTACTTTGAAGATAAAAATACAGTAGTAAAGGCTTCATTATTGTAATGTCCTTTTACGGGTAGTAGCCTACTTTTGTGCCTAATTTCATCCAAATCCTTCAGCCGTTTACTTGTATAACAAACAAACTTACAAACTATAGCATAATATTGTTATGATAGTAGCAGGCTAATCATTACTCGAGTACCTAGGTACCTACCTACCTACCTACTGATGTTAAACAACTACAGTTGTCAAGGCTCGGTACAGAATAAATAGTGTAAAACCATTAAGCTAACCTTCAAGGACTCTGTGGCGTCCCCTTCTAATACTTCTAATACTTCATCCAACTGCAGTGGATCCTGGGACGGGAGTGTGGGTGTGGGCGCCTCACTATTGATCTGAAAAACAATACATACCTAAAATGATGGGACCATAAGAAAACATAGGTATTCAACTCACAGTTAAATCTGTGTCATTATCCAGAACGTAAAACAAAACATATCTTTGAATTTACTAATTCAAAAAAATAGGTATAAAGTATAAAAATGTTCCTATCAACCACTGAGCTTACAATCACTATGTTTTACTATCAACCCTCTGTAAGTAGGTATATTTGTACTTGCAAGATCTCAGATATAAAACGGATCATGGACACACGCATGGTGCAAATAAATGAATATGAATAACAAACCTGTCTATAAGCATCTAGTTTTAGTCTCAACTTTATCCTATCCACCATCCGTGGACACAACTCTTTGATTTCTTCTGTGGAAGCTTTTGATAAATAATTCAATGTCATCCCTTGGTCTGCAAAAGATGGGAGTATCAAGAATAAGTCAAGAAGCCATCTTCCAGCAAACGGACTGAATAGAAGGCAGTTGGCAACTGAAATCTGTCAAATTGGACTACTGAGCCGTGTGGATAAATAAACAGGCGGCCGACTCCGCTCACTACGAAAACTTTGCAAAAAGAAAGAATACCGAAGCTACGGACCTGCTATGGAGGTTAGACGATCAGTTTGGCGTCAGTTTGATCCATCAGTCTGGAAGATCGGTTTAATGTACTCTATGGTTAGAGTGACTAAAAGGGGGCCAGGAGTGTATTATATGCTCAGTGAGGGGGCACACAAAAAGCCCCCTTTTGTATACATTGACGCAGCGGAACTGATGCCAGACTGAAGCGTCTAACCTCCGTGATCCGTCTAAAAAACGAAAGGGAAAGGGGGAAAAACACTTACCAATTAGATTATCAGCCAGATGGCCTAGTCCGGCCTCTTCCAACCACTCAGATAAATCCATTTCGAGTTCTCACTTTTAAAAAACACGGTCAACTCCAGAATATTGGTCGGAGAGTCAACTTCGGTATTAAATAAACTAGCGTACAAAGAAAATTTCTACCAAAATACCGAACTCCAGATAAACCGGCTCCAGAACATTCTAGAAACTAGCACCCGAACCGAACGAACGCATGCGGTTGCGGACTGGTGAAGGACTCGACTGGCTCGACCGACGCCGCTGAGCTGCCATGCCGCCGACGAAGTGGGATGCGGGGGACAGGGTACTTTGTGCAAGCGTCTACGGCAATAGACGCAGCGTATACGCATTACACGCGGCGTTTAATTTAACTTTAATGAATTGTTTATTGCTCATTTTCGATTTGACGGTACGTATAATGAAAAAGGACAAAGGCCTTTGTCGAATTAAGTTCTGTGACTTCGTCAATTTGCCTTTGTACTTGCATATATTGTTGCATTGACGGATCGTATATATGAATTATGGACAAAGGCCTTTGTTATTTCAGTTCTGTGACTGCGTCAATTTGCATTTTGTACCTGCATATGTATGATACATACATACATACTTCTGCATTGACGGATCGTATGTGAAAAAAGGACGAAGGCCGTTGTGCATAATTTAAACTGTGTCTTCATTACCTTTCCCATGGTGCCTACGTCAAAGCACAGATTTTTGCATTGACGCATCGTATATGAAATAAGGACAAAGGCCTTTGTCAATTTCAGTTCTGTGACTTCGTCAATTTGCATTTGTGCCTGCATATGATTAGATACTTCAGCATTGACGGATCGTATGTAAAAAAAAGGACAAAGGCCTTTGTGAAATTTAATTATGTGTCTTCGTTAACTTTCCCATGGTGCCTACGTCAAAGCACAGATTTTTGCATTGACGGATCGTATATGAAATAAGGACAAAGGCCTTTGTCAATTTCAGTTCTGTGACTTCGTCAATTTGCATTTGTGCCTGCATATGATTAGATACTTCAGCATTGACGGATCGTATATAAAAAAAAGGACAAAGGCCTTTGTGAAATTTAATTCTGTGTCTTCGTTAACTTTCCCATGGTGCCTACGTCAAAGCACAGATTTTTGCATTGACGGATCGTATATGAAATAAGGACAAAGGCCTTTGTCAATTTCAGTTCTGTGACTTCGTCAATTTGCATTTGTGCCTGCATATGATTAGATACTTCAGCATTGACGGATCGTATGTAAAAAAAAGGACAAAGGCCTTTGTGAAATTTAATTATGTGTCTTCGTTAACTTTCCCATGGTGCCTACGTCAAAGCACAGATTTTTGCATTGACGGATCGTATATGAAATAAGGACAAAGGCCTTTGTCAATTTCAGTTCTGTGACTTCGTCAATTTGCATTTGTGCCTGCATATGATTAGATACTTCAGCATTGACGGATCGTATATAAAAAAAAGGACAAAGGCCTTTGTGAAATTTAATTCTGTGTCTTCGTTAACTTTCCCATGGTGCCTACGTCAAAGCACAGATTTTTGCATTGACGGATCGTATATGAAATAAGGACAAAGGCCTTTGTCAATTTCAGTTCTGTGACTTCGTCAATTTGCATTTGTGCCTGCATATGATTAGATACTTCAGCATTGACGGATCGTATGTAAAAAAAAGGACAAAGGCCTTTGTAAAATTTAATTCTGTGTCTTCGTTAACTTTCCCATGGTGCCTACGTCAAAGCACAGATTTTTGCATTGACGGATCGTATATGAAATAAGGACAAAGGCCTTTGTCAATTTCAGTTCTGTGACTTCGTCAATTTGCATTTGTGCCTGCATATGATTAGATACTTCAGCATTGACGGATCGTATGTAAAAAAAAGGACAAAGGCCTTTGTGAAATTTAATTCTGTGTCTTCGTTAACTTTCCCATGGTGCCTACGTCAAAGCACAGATTTTTGCGATAACGGATTGTATGCCTTCTAACACTGCGTTAAAATGAGCATGGTCGAATTGACTAAATGACTTCCGTTTAAAAAAACTCTGTTGCTGCGTTCAAACTAACTGAAACGCACGATTTAAAAGCTGTGTCGCAGGCACAAAAAAAAAACGACAAAGGAATTTATCACCTTTAACGGCCATTTTTTTTTTGAGTGTAGTCGGTGGACGTCCTACGCTGCGCTTGCTGGTCCGTGCATATTCAATCCGTGCAATTTCATATTTAAAATGTGACAAAGTAATGCGGTTTCTATTACTTTAGTCCTTATTCTGAGGTCAGTACTCATTTATTTATACTTAGAATAAGTTTGCGTTTTTTTTCACTCTGAAACAAACTAAAGCAAACACGCAATTCTTTGGCAGTCGGGTAAAAAGAGTATGATATTTTCACTGCTAAACTTTAAAATAATCATGTCGTTGCTAGTTCGATCTACGGAATCGTATCTTTATATCTCTTTTATGTTGTTGATGTTGTTGTTTTTGTTACAAATTAATTATCGAAGTGGGTTCACGCAACGTTTTTTTAGGAGACTTAGAACAATAGATGTCATGTCAGTCTCATTGTATTGTTTGTAATCTGTAGAATAAATGTAATTTGTAGTAGAGATGACTGTCATTCATGAAACTAATAATTTAGAACACAAATAGTAGTTTTATTAATTTAGGTAGGTATAGGATATTGCAATCTCATGGTCTTTATGATAAGACGCATTGAGCTAGTTGGCAATTTTTATGTCCATTTGTAACAACTAACCATAAAACTAGTAGTTCGCTGAACGGTACTGTAGACCTTGTGACACAGCTCTTTAACCGAATCTTTATAAGCCTCTATCTCGACTCGTTCTTGACCGATTTGGTTTAAACTCAAAAATATTGTTAGGATTCAGATACAAAAGTATCTAGCCAAATTTTAACAAGATCGGTTGATAAATAGCGAGACAGCAAATTTTCCCCTTTTTTGAGGGAAATACTTTATTTTTATTTCACATAGGTTTGCGTTTGACTACACACTGCCTGATGTTAAACAGATATGCGGTCTAGGATGTAACACGCTTGCCTAGAAGATACCTATTTACTCGGGATTTGAAGACACCTACATTGTACTTTAGCGGGAAGACTGACTACTAATACCTACTCCTATAAAATAAAATACTCCTCCAATCTAAAATCACTGACTACAAAAAAAAAATTGATATACCTATTATAAAACTTGTATACCAAGATTCTTCAAGGTCGTTAAAAATGGGAACTATTGAGGAAAATCAACATTCGGGCAGACAAAAGCAAAATCGTCGACTTAAAAGGGAGACCTCTCTCACTTTGTTCGCTCGGTTGCATAACAACCCTAAACTACTGACGTCCGCACGTGGTACGTCGTCCAAACGGTTTTTCGTTCAAAACTTTATTTTTTGCGGGAATTTCTGCGTATCCTTTTTGGTAGTTTCCTAGGCGTTAGTGACGCATATAAGGCGGGTGAAAGCAAACCCCTGGCATGTCTCTAAGTTAGTGACTTCGAGGTCCCAAAGTATGTGGTACGTAGCGTCAGTGTAAGTGCGACTTTTTTATCATCAACGGTCTCATACAAGGGTAATTTTTTTTTGCAATCATTTGCATTTAAAATTAGCTGTAAGAGGTTTAATGCTTCTTTTGAGCTATCTACATCTAAAAATACATGTTTAGGTAAATAGTACCAATTATGCAGAAATAATCAAATTATGATGTTTGCGTGAGCCATCAAGCGTTATTGGCCATTATATGAGGCGAGGATAACAATAATGCTATCAGTCAACTATGCTACGATATTCAGCAATTTAATACTATGAAAAATAGCTAAATGTGTTTTAAATTTAAATGTCTCAAAGCCCAAATAACTGCCGTAAACCGGTTTATTTGCAGTACTCTGAACCTAACTGCATCAACGGTTGTTAAAAAGTGCTTTATAGTCTGAATTACAATGATTATGATTTTTTTCCTAGTTAAAACAAGTCTCCATAACCAATATTACCAAAAAAAAAAGAAGTTCCTATAGTTTAAAAATATTTTTGAGTGATTTAAAAAAAAAATTGCTGCGTATGTTTCGCCATCTGTATGGTTATTGATTAATATGATATTAATTTATTATTATTATTTTTACTGTTTTATATCACCTATTTCATTTAAGTATGTCTGCACAATATCAATTACAATAATATCCTGAGTTATGTATACTCTATGGATGCAACAGGAGGTCTTCAAAGTTATGGACCTACGTCATAAGTACGTCAGTTTTAGTTTAACAATATCACGTCGATGGTTAAGGGTAAAAAAAACAACGGGCTGCACTTCGGGAGTGCCAGTAAAAGCCAGTGAAAACTGGAACATATTATACAGTGCGACATAAAAGACTTGAAAATAAATGAGGTCGCTTTGTTAGCATATTTTGCATATTTTTTTTCATAACGATACCGTTTTCTTGTTTACAATACACAAAATACAGAAAACGAGAAAAATGCTAGGATGCTCTCAAAGATTGACAGAATTGTGCTTCCAGTAAAAGTGATAATTTAGTTTCCGAAAAATTAATTTCTTCTCTTTTGTGTCGCAATGTCGTACAGGTCGTACTATCATTAATGTGGTAAAAATACAATATCACACACACACACGCATACTCGCACCCTGCGCCGCTTCAACGAAACAGCAGGAGCATGCATACACGACATACATTTTCGGTAGAAAGAGAGGGTAGGTACCTATATTAATTGCTCTCCTATGCCGCGCCAGCAGTCTACTCTCCCTCCGTCTTACGAATTTCAATCAGGTCAGGTGTCCTGACGAGAGTTTAATTTTTTTTATCAATCCCGACGCCGCCAAAGAAGTATTCACTTCACAAAAACATAGCCAGAACCATCCAACAGTCCTCGAGTCCTCAGCATAAAAGCCAGATTGCCTAGCTCTGAAAATCCAGAATCTAACTGGGAAGTATAATTGGTACGTATCTAGGAAACTACGTGGTGCATCTATTGTTTGCAACTTGCTGAGCGGGTAGTCATAGAGGCGGAAGGAGCAATTTGCGCCTGTAGGTAGGAAGGATTTGAATTGTCCAAGTTGTTGCACACGGAGCGCGCCAACTTTCGCTCAGGATGTGAACTAAAGTGCCTAGGTGTGACTGTTCTGCATGAAATTAAAAACGATTTAGTAATAACTAAATAAATGTTTCAATATAATAAGCTAGCTGCTCGTCCCGGCTTCGCTCGGATACTGATGAGTTATAGCTATTAACTTCCGTAAGAAATATTCTAAAAACAAATTGATAACAGTATTATTATCTTGTGAAGTTTTTTAATCATCTGGAAATTTATAGAGTAAACTAATGTGCATAAATAGAGGTCCTCTACCTTTAATTTTGAAGATGAAAATGGAATTCTGAAATCTTTTAAAAGTTACCGTTCGTTGTATATCTCGTTTATATCTGTTCATAAAACCTTATGGACTCTGCTACAAATTCTGAGTACCTATTCATTGCTCATACAGCCCTCTCTAATACCTTTCACCTACGCAGCTAAGTATGTACCTACGTAAGGGGGCAAAAGTGCATTAGCACATTTAGGACTAAAATCGCTTGCACCGTGCTTTAATCAGTACGTCTATGTGCTTGAATACGAGTATTTGCGGTTCGTCAGTTGCACGTTCTTTGTGCGAGCGATACGAAACATGGGAGAAAAGATGACTTTGTTTTAAAAGTACAAGTATTAACCCTTAACCACCTGACGTCGGTCACAGAGACAACGACCGGTTTTTTTTTTCAAATTATTCCGTTTCTATGCATGTGACGCAGGGTCGTTCCCGAAAGTTCTACTTTTACGGGTAACTGTGATTCTTGGTATTTTTTCTTCTCCCCCAAAAGGACTCGAAAGCCCCAAAAGCGAACGCAATTAAAAATTAAAGTCAATTTTAGTTCGCCTGTGGTCTGTGAGACCGACGTCAGGTGGTTAAGTAACTTTGTTTAAGTACGTTTTTTGTCTATGATGATGTGTAATGACTAAATCAGACATACAACAACGATGAGAGGTAGTTTATTCAGGCTCTGTAAACCTATAGAATGTGCCAGAATTTCCAAATTAAGATTGCAATGGTTTTAAATATATTTCAGTGGATCAAGCCTTTGAAGACGTAGGTAAGTAAGAATTAGGAGATATTGTAAAGGGTGAATTCCTTAGTAAATGTTGGTCATAATACCGAATACAATTTATATTTTAAAAAATGTTCGTTGTCTCTACAAATACTGACTTTGATTATGAAATGCATAACTGATAACCTTTCTTCCTTGAAAATGCTAAGGAATTTAGGTCGCTTCTGTACGGGAACATTCTCGTTCTATCTGCAATCTTGCACTCCACGCTCCATCATTTCATTGCCCCGCGGCACCCATCAAAAGTTTACAAGTTTTCAGGAGAGTTTCACTAACAAGCTCTTTTCCTGCCGTTTGAACAGATTTTTGCACATTTGATTGATTTCAGCAGTAATTCTACGCATAAAAGACATCTTTCTGTGTTCATGAACACGATAATGTTGTTCATCGAATAACGCTATAGTCTGGTCGAAATAGACATTTTAAATAACAAAAATTCCGACGGAGCTGAATTTTGATATTAGGAATAGAGGTAAGGTAAAAAAACACGCCGTATTGGCTTAATGGTACTTAGTAACTTTCCAATCGTAAGAGCGGTTAAAAACTCGTACACTCATACAGATAAGTTGTTTAAAACATTATGTGCGGATCAACACTATTGGGTTTTCTGTGAAGAAAAACATCGCAAGTAAACCTGCATACGTCAGTAGCCAAAATGTGAATGTGTGGCATATGTGAATCCATCATTCCGCACTGAGCCTGCGCGGTAGACCTAATTGCCTTTCGAGGATAAGCCTAAGTTCAGTAGAGATAAAAAAGACAGACCAGTACAATAATGAGCAATAATTACGCAAGCAATTAGGAAAGAAAATATAATTAGTTCGTCAGTTAGCTTAGCTCTGGCAAAATAATACTAGACACGTATTATTATTATTTTTTTAAAATGAAACATAAAACTATGAAGATATGGCCCGTTAAAGTTCCACGTGACGTCATGCTTAGGCAGAAGTTTTATCATAATTATAGTGACGACTTCAAGATGGAGATTCCCAAATTTTGACCCGCTTTAGTAAAAAAAATACAGGTTAATTATTTTTTGTTGTCTAACTGACGCACTAATTATAATAATATTAATTTCACCCAGCCATGCTTATTTCGTAATTCGTATGGCGTCATTATAAGCGACTACACCGTTTTGCGCCAAGCCTTTTTAAACCAAATAGCCTGCCAATCAGAGGCAAAAGATCATTATCCCCAGAAGAAAAGGTCCGTGTATTATAAACAAGCATATTTATCATTTTATTTGGCGATAAAACGGTGCGCGTGATTGGGCCATCAATCACTACGTTAACGACCTGTTCCCGTGGAACCGCTCTATTTGTCCTTTCGAAACCCCTGGATGCAGTAAAGCAAACTTGATTTTTTGAAGAAATAAACGAACTCTCAACTTCTTACTAATTATTATAAATCCGAAAGCGTTTTTATTGGTTTGTACTCCTTTACACAGCAATAGAGCAACAGATAAGTAGACTTGATTAGACTACGAGTACAAGACAACTAAGAAGTCTCTAAAATACTTTTTTATACTTAGGATCAAAAATAATGTCAAAGTTATGCTTTTTAACCAACTTCCAAAAAGGAGGTTCTATGTTAGTGTGTATATATATAGATATTTTTGTGTAGATACGTTCATCGATAATTTCGCCAACTGTGAACTGCGTCGGAATAATTCTTTTTAGTTCTAAAAGGTAAACTTACGAGGTGTTCCCATTTACATTTCACTAAAATCGGCAGAGCCGTTTTTGAAAAATCAACAACAATGGAAACAATTCGAGTATTGTATTCGAAATTTGTTTACGATGGAAGGCGGTTTTGCCATTTTTAGCGAAAAATAATAAGTTTTAATTTTAAATAAGTCGATAAAATAAGACTCCTCGGCCCCCACTTAACCGTTTATTACCAGTTTTTCTAACAATCTTAGGTACTACCAGTAGTAAGAACGGTAAATGAATTACAATTCTTACTACTGCGATTGAAAGTTGTTACAACAGCAACAAATAAATACTCGTGTTACTACCGTAAAATTAAAATATAAAACTAAAATTACAAAACAAAGTATGACGAATAATAAGCCCAATTTTAAAGGCGCCTTCGTAAATTTAATAGCAACGTAAAATAGTGTTCTCTCTATCAAATGCATACAGTGAAAAAGAAATAGGGCTACTCTAAACTGCTATTCTAATTACGATGGCGCTTCTAAAATTGGGCTTACTGTGCTTTTAGTAGTACCACACCGTATGATATCACGTTGTCTCTTTTTTTTTTTATTCCATGTAGGTATGCGTTTGACTACATACTGCCTGATGTTGAGCAGATATGCGGTCTAGGATGTAGCACGCTTACCTAGAAGATACCTATTTACTCGGGATTTGAAGACACCCACGTCGTACTTTAGCACATGTACTAAATATGTTTGCGTATTATCACGCCCCAAAATTTCACGTTCTCAAAATGGTACGTTTGCAAATTGTCATGTTCCAAAAACTTCGTCTAATTTCCAACCATAAATAAAAAAGGCTAGCTCTCAATTCGCAACGTGACATTGTAAGATGGAGACAAAAGTGCAATTTCTAAATCTTACAAGTTTCTGCCATTAGTGAGGTAAAACCTGGAAAGACGTGCCGGCAAGCAACATGATGCAGCGAGCTTTACATTATTTAAGGTTAAGTGTGCACCTGGGTGCACATGTATCTTTTAAAATATCTTAAAATAAATAAATAAATGTGAAGGGACATCGTGCACATGGTCTCTGACCCCAAAATAAGCAACGCTCGTGATATGGCTATATAATTATATACTAAACATTTTTAAATACTTACTTTTATAGATAGTACCATCTAGACATAGAGCACAACCTATTTTCATCATAAAAATACATGCCCTGGGTGGGAATCAAACCCACTCCTCCTTGGCACATTAGTTAGGGTCACTAACTACTGGGCCATCAATGCAGGCAAAGCTTGGGGTTAAAGTAATTATTTTTGAATTTATTTATATGCCAAAGGCAGATTCTAGTATAGATTTGGAATATAATGACTACGACGAAATACAACAAAAAAGCTTTATAAGTATTTTATATTAAGTATAATTCAAAGGTACATTTTAAAGTGACAATATATATTTAAAAAGATGCAATTTGCATCCAAGTGCACGCTGTCTAGAGTAGGGTTAAACGCTGCCATGCGCTTTTCAATAGAAAAATGTTCAGAATAAGAGAGAAATGTATTCTTTCGTGTGACAAAAGCCATGAAGAAAAAATGCCGAGTCGATGGACATAAGCATTTCGAAAAATAGACTTCGGTTCGGTACGACAAAGTTCCGGCGAGATGTTGAATAAGAAATCAAGTAGAATTTAGCTCCAATTGATAATTTTATTTTAAAATTGTTTTGATGTACATCAAAGCTTTATTTACAGCAATTTATGATCGCGTTTGACTGCATCCTCCTTGTTAAAAAATATATCTAGTGTTAGCAAATACCTATGTGTGTATGTTAATATCTTAAGGTTTCTTAAAGATGCAAACAAAGATTTCTAACTCTAACGGCCCAAATGGGTTTTAGAACTCACCACACTAATGATGACTTATGTGTTACAGACAATACACATCCACGTACCAAAAAGAATCTACAGACTCAAACAGAAAATTCCACATCCCATCTACTACTTTAATTTCGTGACAAAATTCAACTTCTGATAAAATAATATGACGAAAAATAAACAGAAAAATTACTGACCCTTTATCCAGTAACCTAGTTACCTAATATATGAGCACATGATTATATCTTGCCTGATATTAAGCAAAAATATAGTCTAAAATAGTCTAAAGTATAGCACGCTCATCCAAAAAGTTTGTTTGATCAAGTTGTGAAAACCTCGGCCAATAAATCTACAGACTCAAATGGGCAGTACTACGCCCTTAGGTACTGTGCCCTTACTAGACTTAACAATACTATCCAAAAGTGAAAAACTTCAACTTCCGATCAAATACTATGACGGAAAAAACGGCTAATTTACTTGCTCTTTAGCCAGTAATTTTCCTCGAGCCAATTTGTGCCCATAAAAAATCTGCTCAAACAGTTATGAATCTCCGCTGTTTTTTGCCTTTCATAAAATAATGTTTTTTTTTGTAAAAATTCTTTCATAAATCAGTACAGTTTTCATTCTGTATATTTATTATTATTATAGATATAATAATACGTTTGACAATATTTCTCTGTCTAGAATATAGCACAAACATAAAAAAAACATCTGTATACTCAAGTTTTGAAGAGTTTTGAAGACCTCGGTCAATGAATCTACTGACTTAAATAGGCAGTTGTCCAAAGGTTCAATCAGTAAGGTTCTGCAAAATATGATAAACTTCAACTTCAAATAAAATACTATGAAGGAAAAGTATGGAAAAATTACTGGCCCTTTACCCCTTTAGCCAGTAATTTTCCCTGAGCCAATTCGAGCTCAATAAAGAATCTGCTCAAACAGGTGTGAATCTCCGCTGTCTCTTGGCGATCGTAAATCCGTGCCCAGTTTATTGCATCACTGTGCATCGGTGCTGTTTTATTGTGGAGGGTAAAGGGACGTTTATAAAGATCTTAGATAATGCGAAATATTTTCACTGTGTGTAGTTCTTAGGGTCCCGTTTTTACCCTTTGGGTACTTCTACTCTTTCTTCTTGTCTGTCACCAGGCTATATCTCAAGAACTGTGAAGTTAATCCGTAACTAACGAACGTCAATTTATAATTAATTAATAAGTATTTAAGGGGGGTTCCCATACAACTATTGATTTTAGACGTTTTTTGCCCGATATTAATAACGGCAACAGGTAGACGCTTGAAACGGAGCTAAGTGGGTTCCCATAGGGTACGGAACCCTACTTGCGCGAGTCCGACTCGTACTTGGCTGATTATTTTTAACTTTTGCGATTTGAGCACAATTTGTCTGACGATTTTTGCGTGATAAGTCCCTTAGTATAAGGATAATATGTGTACAACCCGGTCACAATATCTGTGCGCCTGACTTCGTGACGTCATATCGAATTATCATATACATTACCGGACGTCTAATATACCGTCCGGACGTAAATTATTACCGGCATATCGGCAACGAAGATGCTAACCGTACTGTCGCACCGGGGAGTGCGCGGAGAAGTGACAGGGGAAGCGGGAGAGGCGCCGCATTCCAGCGAGATGCACAGATATTCTGACCGGGTTATAGTTAGTTTTTAAACGCTTCAAAACTGGGTAGTGTTCTGGGCTGTAAAATTATCTGTAAAAACACCTTTACAGGCCAGGAGAGTTAGCTAAGCAGTTTTTTTTGGCCAAATAGCCCAGTGTTGCCATATTTAATCAACAGTGCTATGCTAGACGACCCTGCGTGCTAGTACTCAAATTTTGAAAAATATCGTTGTATGTCGCATGCCCTGATAATTGTGTCCACATACTGCGAATATCAATGGTTACATATGAGGAAGCTGAATACTAATTTAATAAGATGTGTGATTATTGAAGTTTGTCATTGCACTTGATTAATGTTAGTGAACATTTTTTTCTTTTCGTTATTGGAGTATGTTTCCCAAAAGACATTTCAGAAGTTGTGTTTTTAAAGAAGATTTTACACGTAATCACAAAAAAACAGATAAATTAATCTTATGAATAATTTTATATTTTACTACTTTATCCTGTAAACAATAACACGAAGCCAGTACATAAATATTAAAAATAGCTTATTACTATTACCATAAACTAAAGGAGGTTAGTTAATGCTATTACGTAACATTTTGAATACTCGGCCAAGTACGAGTCGGACTCGCGCACGGAGGGTTCCGTACTGTATGGGACCCTTAAATATTTATTTTATTTTAATTTATTTATTTGTTATTGAAGTGAATATAAAACTAAAAGTTCTGTGAAAATTTCAAGCATCTACCTGTTACCATTATTAATATAGGTCGAAAAACGTCCAAAAAATCAGGTTTGTTGTATGGTACCCCCCTTTAATATTTATTTTATTCTATTTTTAGTATTTGTTGTTATAACGGCAACAGAAATACATCATCTGTGAAAAGTTCAGTTGCCTAGCTATCATAGTTCATGAGATACAGCCCGGTGACAGACATACAGACAGACAGAAGGACAGACGGACAGACGGACAGGCGGACATCGAAGTCTTAGTAATAGGGTCCCGTTTTTCCCTTTGGGTACGGAACCCTAAAAATGCCGATAAACTTTGGGTCACCGTATCCCGGCCTCTAAATTTTACCAATTTCAAATTACAAAATTGATTACAATATTAAAAACCGCAAGTTTCACTATATAGTCGCAAAAAAATGGTAGCTCGTTTAACGCAGCCTAAGCGTTCTCACAAATCAATGTGGACACGTTCAAGTCTTTTATTAGGTCTGCTCTCCGCGATCTGCAGCGTGGCACAACTTTATTTCAAATACCTACCTACCAGTTTGGTCCATTAAGGTATACAGTTCGAGATTTGTTAGATGTGAGATGAACAGCGAAAGGTTTAAATTGGAAATTGTTTAGCTGTACCTGTGCAAGCCTTTTTAATAGTCCACTGCGAGTCTGTCAATTTTCTGTAGGATTCATTTCGGAGAGTGTGCGTCTGAGCTGCACGACCTTAAGTAAAGAGTCCTGTAGTAAAGAGATACCTGTAGTAAAGAGGGGATGGTAGGAACCATCTCCTCTTTACTACAGGACAAGTAGGAAGACGCCACATTTCTACCCCTACACTGTCGATTTTCCATCGATACATACGAAGCGGTTTGACTCAACATTTCTGATTCGTACCGCCAGGGAATGGAACAGTCTTCCTGCTTTCCTGTTTTTTAACAGATATAATCTAAAGCTTTTCAAGTTCAGCGTGAATAGGTATCTTCTAGGTCTGCGTGTTTCATATTCGACCACAACGTCGCCTACCATGAGGCGAGTTGGTGGCGCGGACTTATTCGCGATATAAAAACTGCAGTTCGTAAGCCTACCCACATAGGGTCATATCCACCACGCTGGCCCAGTGCGGGTTGGCGGTATCACATCCTTCCTTCTTTCTTTTCCGCCATAGGACGTCCACTGCTAGGCATAGGCCTCCCCTAAAGATCTTCAATAAGACCGGTTGGTAGCGGCTTGCATCCAGCGCAATCCTGTGGTCTTAATGAGGTCGTCCGTCCACCTTGTGGGTGGACGTCTTACGCTGCGCTTGCCGGTACGTGGTCTCCAAGTGACGCCTTTTTGACCCCATCGGTTATCAGTCCTCCGCGCTATGTGCCCTGCCCATTGCAACTTCAACCTGCTGATCCGCTGGGCTATGTCGGTAACCTTGGTTTTTCTACGGATCTCCTCATTTCTGATTATATCTCGCAGATAAACTCCGAGCATAGCCCTTTCCATGGCTCGTTAGGCTACTTGAAGCTTTACTAATAAGGCCCACAGTGAGAGACCACGTTTCTGTGCCATAAGTCATCACTGGCAACACACACTGGTCGTAAACTTTCGACTTGAGGCACTAAGGTATGTCGGACGAGAAGACGTTACGCAATTTTCCGAACGCTGCCCACCCAAGTTGGATTCGGCGATTGGCCTCTTTCTTGAAGTCGGACCTACCTAACTGGACTACTTGTCCTAGGTAGACGTACGAGTCAACGACTTCAAGAACCGAGTTCCCAACTGAAATAGGGGTGGGTACAACATGGTAATTACACATGACCTTTGTCTTGTCCATGTTCATTTTAAGCCCCACCTGTTGATAGACTCGATTTAGGCTTTCGAGCATCGTACTGAGTTCCTCCATCGACTTTGCCATGACCACGATATCATCGGCAAACCGAAGGTAAGTGATGTATTCGCCATTGATGTTTATGCCGAATCCTTTCCATTCCAGGAGCTTAAAGGCGTTCTCCAGATTAGCATTAAACAGTTTCGGAGATATTACATCTCCCTGTCTTACGCCTCTCTTCAAAGGAATCGCCTTGGAGCTCTCTTCCTGTACTCGGACCGACATAGTGGCGTTCTTATACAAACACTTCAACACTTCAATGTACCGATAGTCAATACGGCATCGTTGGAGAGACTCAAGGAGTGCCCATGTCTCGACCGAATCAAAGGCTTTCTCATAGTCCACAAACGTCAAGCAAAGCGGAAGATTATACTCCTTGGTCTTCTGTATAACCTGCCGCAGCGTATGTATGTGGTATCTCATATACCATCAAATTTATTCTATGGACGTATCATCGAATTAGCATTTTTTAATTCCATATTGATGGGACGTATACTAGTTGACTAGATGCAGTAATTAGGTAACTAATTTCGAATGGGCCCTAACGTTAAAGTTTATAAGCCGCCAACCTGAAGACCTCTGATATGTAGCGCTGGTAGTTAGACTACTGTTTATTTTTTTATATCACAAATAGGTCCACTCTTGACCACCAACTGAACTGATGGTAAGCGACGTTGTGGTCGAAGATGAAGCGATTATCGAAGTTAAACAACGTTCGGCTCGGTCGGTCTGCGGATGGGTGACCGCGGCTGGCATTTACAACTGAGCACTTCCAACGCTCGGATGACACATTAAATCATGGGCCCCGGTTGTTTATTTTAATCTCGATGTAAGCGAGGTTAAAATATATCTAGGATTGCCTCGATTGTAAATATTATGTTTTATGTGATGCAAACTGGATTAGCGAATTAAAGTGGCAACAGGCAGGGTACATACTTCGAACAACGGATGGCCTATGGGGCCGTAAAGTTCTCGAATGGAGACCACGGACCACCAAGCTCAGCGTAAGACGTCCACTGGCAGGTGGACTGACGATATAATAAAGATCATAGGAACGCGCTGGATGCAGGCCGCTTCCAACCGGCCTTATTGGATATCCATGGGAGAAGCCTATGTCCAGCAATGGACGTTCTACGGCTGCTAAATAGATAGAACGCAACCTGATGCAACCTGATTGCAAGTCACTTCGATCCGCTCTTTTTGGAAATTCATAGGGAAGGTCTATGAGGCACAATAAACAATGCACATTCCTACAGTAAATATGATGCAGCAACCTTCGATAATACCTACACTATTTTGACAACCTAGATCGCTTTGCAGCATCGAGATTGATAGAATTATGCCATGACTTCTACCTCTCTGGTATAAAAAAAATGTTTTCACCAAAAACTGTCTTAGACTAAAACAATCTTTTTGGCAATCTAAATTGTAGTGAAATTTTATTTCACGCAGGTTCAAACAATGTATCAAGGTGACTAAGCTTAGTCCAGACTAGCATTGCAAAAATAAACGAGTAAAGTAAAACTCGACGGCTTTTTATCCTTTTTATTGGGACTACATCATAGAGATCTAGTAAGAGGTCTTTTTCTTACCCAGTGCTCGATACACTTATATAACACAAATATTCTTTATACTACACCTGCTCGGAAAGTACCTTGATACTTTATCAAATTTACGGTAGAAAGTATGTCATTGCATATCGAACAAATATGCGGGGAGAAAACGCATCTGAGCGGGAGAGAAAAGTGTATGAAAATCCATTTCTTACGTGGTTTTTCTTTTTTAATTTTAGGTAAGACTATGCGCTGGTAACCTAAATATCAAAAGCCAAAAAGTTTTTACAGTGAGTTTTTATCTCCAAGTTCGCAAAATGACACTGGCCACTAGCTGTGTGTTGGATGGTGTCAAACAATTTGAAAAAAGAACATGTGACAATTGCAGACGCCATTATTGGCGCCATTTTCAAGTGTTACATTAAGCTTCACTAACTGCAACAATTTCAATATAAATTTCAATTGGTAAAGATTTAGTTTTTTATTTTCCTCGTAGGTGTAGTATAAAGCACTATGTATCACTCGAGAGAAAGTGCGATTCCCGATCTCGGGTCTTTTAAAGCCCTCGCCTACGGCTCGGGCTTCAAACGACACCCTCGACGGTAATCGGTCACTTTCTCCTCTCGGTGAACAATGTACTATTTCTCAAACATGCTTGGAAATGTGAACATTATTTTGATGACCTTCTTCGAGATAAATCAACATTGTCGTAGATGTGGTCGAATACATGCAAGCAGCGGACGGCAAAAAATATATGAAAATCCAATGCTGGCGTCAAAAATAAAGAATGCTGGCGTGTTATTTAATAATCAGCCAAGTGTGAATCGGACTCGCGCACAATGCGTTCCGTACCATATGGAAGCCCTTCTTAATATATTTTATAATAATTTAATTATTTATTCATGAATTAAATATACAACTCAATATTCTGTGAATATTTCAAGCATATTGATAACGGAAACAGGAGGGCCTGTTTCCGTTATTAATATCGAGCGAAAAACGGCAAAAATGCAGGTTTGTTGTATGGGCGTCTTGCGTATTTTTTTATTTTTATTTTTGTTTTTGTTGTTATATCGGCAACAGCAATACGTAATCTTTGAAAATTTCAACGTTCTAGCTGTCACTGATCATGAGATTCAGCCTGGTGACAGACAGACGGACGGATAGACGGACAGTGAAGTCTTAGTAATGGGTTTTTTTCCCTTTGGGTACGGAACTCTAAAGTTTGAATGATGTTTTAGTCTGAACATGCCAACGAAGGTGGAGCTTCAAGCGCCATCTTGAAAAAACGTTTTTGGCCGATGTCTCGGAAACTATGCACTTTAAGACAAAAGTCATGAAGACAATTTATTGTAGAAAATAAAATTTTGCATATTTGTTGCCAGTAAACGATTTTTGTAAAACTTATCGTTTACTATTTACGCGTAGTTCTTATTAATCAGGACACTCCGCTTAAGTGAGTTGAGTCTGAATAATACTAACTGTATCTGCAAGATTGATAAATCCTGTCTTGCTAGATCTGTGCATGGTCAACAAGCTGCAATCTGCAGTGTGGCAAAACTTCATTTTACGTGTATCCTATCGCTACCAAGGTATAGTTGTATCATATACCTATAGTTGATATAACGTAGCGGTTCTAGCGTACAGCACGATGCAAAAGAGTAGAAATTAGTTATTTAGAAACTAAAAAGTCACTCATAATGGAAACCACTAGTATCTACTTGAGTTTACACTCATTGTTATTTTTCTTGTACTGTGTTATTTTGTGGATTGTGAACAAAAAACCAGTCATTAACAAAATGATGCAAAATATCCTACTACTCATATTATAAACGCGAAAGTTTGTATAGATGGATGGATGTATGGATGTTTGTTACTCTTTCACGCAAAAACTAGTGAACGGATTGAGATGAAACTTTGCAATAATATAGCTTATATATAAGACTTTTGACTTTTAACTTAGGCTATACAGTATAATGATGTTACGTAAATTTTCCATAATATAAGTAGGAAAAATTTCTGCTATCCGCGAGCTATTCTAGAGTGCGCTTCAAGAAATGTCAAAAAAAAAAACAACTGTAGAATCGAACAACCGTCAAATAGTTTTTATTTTTTATTTTCCAACTCCTTTATTAAGGGTGGTAAGGTAGGGCCTCGGGTTTAAAAGACGGAAAGTGACATCGTCTTCTTTATATCCCGGATAAATAAAGGGTTCCCATGATAGCACAAAAATCAAAATATCATGCGGGAGAAGCCGCGGGAAAAAACTAGTAGTCAATAAAGCGATGGTGGCACTCTCATTTAGTTTCAACTTTTTTAGGTTTTAGTTTAGCTTGACTACCAGCTTAGCGATGAAATCATAGTGAAGCAAGTCAAGGTCAGTGTAGTCACTCTTTGGATGAGTGACCGCGGGTGGTACTTATAATTCTGCGCAACTGTGACTGAAATGACTTGTTAAATTGTAGGCTTCGGTTATTTAAATAATTCTTCAGTCAGGTCTTCTGTCCAGCTTGTTAGATACTGTATCTATTTTTATACTTATTTTAAAATGAATTATTTTTTAAATGCTATAAATTATGTAGCAGCAAAGTGCTAGCCAAGATAAGTAAAACGAGCCCAAACACGACGGGTCTATCTTGTTTAGTACAGGAGTTCCTATGGCCACCTTCCGATTCCATCATCAGTACATCACCATGGTTGGTACCATATTATTGCATTGTCACGCAATATGCATACCCACAAAAAACATTTTCACGTAAAATTTTGCCAAGACGAGACTACAGTTATCACTATCAAAAAGTTATCAGATCTCATGTAGAGCCAAGGTTCTAATTCTACACACTTTAACTCTACAAGCTCTTACTCTTACTTACTTAAGTTATAAGGGTTAAAAAAATTAAGTACTGTTTCGAGAAAAGGTAGGCAGTACCCTTGCGCGTCGCTTCGGTTGGCTTGTCTTGGCGGGAGCACTACCGTGCCCCCAGATGTGTGCTAAATTTCAGCGTAATCGGAAACCGGGAAGGTGGTCTAATTTAACTTGCAAGATTCCAATTTGGTTCATAAATGTGGAAGTTAAAAAGCTTTGTAATATTAGGACGGACGGACGGACGAACACAACGAAATTATGAGAGTTTCTCGTTTTACTACGGAACCCTAAATAGCAATCTTCAAAAGGACTTCGAAAAACACGCATACTATTTTTATAAATAAATAAATATTGGGGGACATCTTACACATGGTCCCTGACCCCAAACTAAGCAAAGCTTGTGATGTGGCTGCCAGAGACTGATATACTACAGATACATATTTTAAATACATACTTATATAGATAATATCTAAATAACACCCAGACACAGAGCCAATACCTATGTTCATCACATAAACGCTTGCCCTGGGTGGGGATCGAACCCACGCCTCTGTGATCCAGAAGTCAGGTTCACTAACCACTGAGCCACCGAGGCAGCTTAACACAGAATATTTACATTTCAGTTAAAAGTAACATCAAAATACATTACGCAAACAACATTTACGTGTAAAAAAAATAATCTGCTCAGATTTTATTCGCCAAATTTCAGTTTGATGGTTTCGATATTAATTCCTTTTACGAAGATCAAAATCTCTCAGGCACTCATATTTTATTTACACGTTTTCGCTTGAATGAACTTATTTCTAAGTGTTCATAATTAACGAGTGGACGGGAATTAAATTATTTATTAAAAAAAGATGAGGTGCCCTTTTTGCTTTCACGGACTGTGTTAAACATGGATTTTCCTACCATCCATTAACCTTTAGAGCGACAAGTCTTTTTATCGCCCTTTTTGATACAAACTTAATGTAAAATGCATAAAGTAGCGCTTACTTCTGGAAACAGGAAACGTGGACACAAAATTAAATGAAGAGCTCGTTTGGTCATGTTAAGATAGTTTGGTATTTCTAGAAATCCGTACAGTTAAAACTAATTTTAATAATTAACAAATACCTTGATAAAACTAAGTTAGTTTAAAATCCTGAGATTACACATTAAACGTAATAATTGTTTTCGCTGTCTTTTGTTATTATAAACTTAAATAGGTGTGTGATCCTAGACTATATAGGTCCTATGAGAAAATAAAAGTATTCTATGCCGGGCCGTACTTCTAGCAATATTTGGCCAAACATACACGAATGTATAGTAATAGTAATAGTAATATTTAGTAATAGTAATGTAATATAGTAATAGTAATGTAATAGTAATATTTACTCGTAGTGTAATTCTATATCTTCTTTATATATAAAATCGATAATCACTGAATCACCTATCACAAAATATCAAAAACTGCAAGTGTTAGGAGTCTCAAATTTTGGTTGGTTGTTCTTTTTAGGATATACAGTAGAATCCGGTTACAACGACCGCCAACCGCGGGACCGGCGAAATTACGTAATATTAACCGGAAGTCGTACTAAAACAACTGTTTTTTTATCAGTATGAAATACACATATACCGTACATGAGTATATGTAGGTCACTGTCTGAGAAAAAAAAAATACCTACTCCGAATTCTTTCGCAATCGTTTTATTAGACTCGTCAGGTTTTGATAAATCAACAATAATGTAAACAATTCGAGCACAAAATACGAATTTCGAACACGATGGTTATGCCATTTTTTGCGAAAAATAATTATGTTATACCTATTTTATCGCCTATCAGGGTTAAAAGGGTAAAAAAGCGTTTTTACAATACTTTAATTTATCTTACTTAGTATTTTTCGAGAGCTTTTCAACTCTTTAGGCAATGACTGAGGTCTGACGGGGTCGAAAACTTCTCGAATAGAGACCAAGTAGCGGCAAACGTAACGCCGGATTTCCACCCACTATCTGCGCGATACAGGGGCGCGAGGGTAGACGACAAAGGGGGACTGAGACAGGTGCGAGCAGCGGAGACTAAGTTAAGCAGTCAGACTTTAGGTGGTTAGATGACCTCATCAAGACTGCAGGAGTGCGCTGAATGCGTACCGTTTTGAATCAGTCTTTTTAGTAATCCGTTGGGGACTACTACTGTGGCTGATGGATAGATGGAGGACTCAGTATAGTTCTAAAAAGTATGATGTAGGCAATATAGCATGCTTTATTTCACAATATAAATATATTTGGGACATTTTACACACCGTCTCTGACACGAAACTAAGCAAAGCTTGTGATATGGCTGCTAAAGACTGATACACATACTTATACATATTTGTTTAGATGATAAACATGCTGACACATAGCAAACACCTATTTTCATCACAAAAATGCTTGCCCTGGGTGGGAATCGAACCTACGTCTCTTTTCCCTGGAGTCAGGGTCACTAACCACTGGGCCAACGAGGCAGTTATTATGTATAGTTATAGAAGAGACTTGGCCTTTGAAGTCTAAAATCAATAGTGACATGAGAGAAACGTACACACCAGGTATGTTTTGTGAGAAATTCATAAGCTTTCCGTTAGGTTAGATCTCTACTAAAGTAGAGCGCAGTGGATATTATGTGTTATTTTGAACAATGCGCTGTAGAGTCTAGAGTTCAATGTATAAAAGTCATATTTGATTAAAGAAGAACAAATCAAAAACTTCGCTGTTTTTTGTTTTTTCATCAAGCAAACAAGTAACAGAAAGTGCTTAAGGTGGCAAATTTTTGGTCAAAAGCCAGAATAATTATAGTTATGAGCACGCAGCAAAGACTCAAAAATAAGAAGAACGAGTAAACACTACAATTATGGAGACGTGGCGCATCACTGTAGACCCTATGAGTACTCCTAAGCTCAAATTAGCGCCAACAGATTTTCTCAACGAAACCAAATCAGTACTAATGAGAATATTTTAGATGTACCAAAATGAATGCGATAGCCTTACTGATTAACTAGACAAAGTGGGAGTGAGCAGGGTACAAAGCATGTAAGATTGGTGATCGATGAAGCTTTAAAACACCGTCTTTTTCAACACCGTCGTCCTCGAGGGCATCACGCCAGAAGCATGGAATAGAAGCGTGGTGGTGTTGTTTTTCAAGAAAGGTGACAACACCTTATTGAAGAACTACAGACCCATCTCGCTTCTGAGCCATGTTTATAAGCTGTTTTCAAGGGTCATTACGAACCGTCTCGAGCGCAGGCTTGATTACTTCCAGCCTTCCGAACAAGCCGGTTTCCGAAAGGGCTTTAGCACCATGGACCACATTCATACGCTGCGGCAGGTTATACAGAAGACCGAAGAGTATAACTTGCCACTTTGCTTAGCGTTTGTGGACTATGAGAAAGCCTTTGATTTGGTCGAGACTTGGGCTGTGCTCGAGTCTCTCCAACGATGCCGTGTTGACTATCGGTACATCGAAGTGTTGAAGTGTTTGTATAATAACGCCACTATGTCGGTCCGAGTACAGGAAGAGAGCTCCAAGGCGATCCCTTTAAAAAGAGGCGTAAGACAGGGAGACGTATCTCTCCGAAACTGTTTACGGCTACTTTGGAAAACGCCTTCAAGCTCCTGGAATGGAAAGGATTCGGCATCAATGTCAATGGCGAATACCTCACTCACCTTTGGTTTGCTGACGATATAGTAGTCATGGCAAAATCGATGGAAGATGCACTCAGCACGATGCTCGAAGGCCTCAATCGGGTTTCTCAACAGGTGGGTCTTAAGATGAACATGGACAAGACGACAGTCATGTGTAATTCCCATGTTGTACCCACCCCGATCACTGTTGGGAACTCGGTTCTTGAAGTCGTTGACTCGTACGTCTACCTAGGACAAGTAGTCCAGTTAGGTAGGTCCGACTTCAAGAAAGAGGCCAATCGCCGAATCCAACTCGGCTGGGCAGCGTTCGGAAAATTGCGTAACGTCTTCTCGTCCGACATACCTCAGTGCCTCAAGTCGAAAGTGTTCGATCAGTGTGTGTTGCCAGTGATGACTTATGGCACTGAAACGTGGTCTCTTACTATGGGCCTTATTAATAAGCTCCAAATAGCCTAACGAGCTATGGAGAGGGCTATGCTCGGAGTCTCTCTGCGAGATCGAATCAGGAATGAGGAGATTCGCAGAAGAACCAAAGTTACCGACATAGCCTAGCGGATTGGCAAGTTGAAATGGCAGTGGGCAGGACACATAGCGCGGAGGACTGATGGCCGATGGGGTCGAAAAGTTCTCGAGTGGAGACCACGTACCGGCAAGCGCAGCGTAGGACGTCCACCCACAAGGTGGACGGATGACCTCATTAAGACCGCAGGATCACGCTGGATGCAAGCCGCTACCAACCAAGAAAAAATATTAAGAAATAAAACAAAAGATGCGAAAAACACACAAAACTATCCCCATCTTTACACACTTCCGCTCAAGGGCTTTATTTCTGACCTTCGAACGGCTCGGACTCATACTTAACTTTACGGAGGACTTTTTTTCACGAAATTTATCTATTTCACACAGTACTTTAGTACAGAACACGGCTATTTCATAAGAAACCGTAAACTGCAAAAGGGTAAATCGTGAAATGAAACGTTAAAGAATTATGATAAACTAGCTATTGCCCGCGGCCTCGTCCGCGTTTTTTGTTTTCATGCTATCCCACAGGATTTTTTTTTCGAAATAAAATGTAGTCATGTTACTTTCCGACCTTAGAACTATATCATGCACAAAGTCACGTCAATCCGTTGCTTTGTTGCTGCGTAACAAACTTAAATTCAGATTTATAATATTAAACAATAATTATAAAGTAGGGAAGTAGGGATTAAAATAAATCTGACAAAAGAAATATGGTGAATAATTTTCGCACTGTCAAATTTCCAATCTGTCAAAGTTGCGTATACGTTTCTAGCAGTTTGAAGTTCAAAAATGGTGCTCCTGTTTCGCTTTGGTAGAGCACAGGCCTAATACAGGAACAATGCAGCATTGCATTTCAATAGCGCATTCAGCAAAATTCCCCCTGAAATACATCTAGCTCCACTCCCGTTCTCCAACTAAAATAGACAATGAAATCTTTATTGAATGTCTCGACAATTTTAAAAATAGAAAATGAATAATTTCTGAATATCGGAAATTGAAAAATTGTATTTATTGAAAGCATGATGCTTTGAACATAAGTCTGTGGGTGATAACGATAAAGATTAAACCGAAAACATATTTTAACGAGTAGTTCTGCGAACAGTAGACTTCGCGACACGTCTGTTTGACTTAATTTTGTTAAGCCTATTTCTCGACTCGCTCACTCGGAAATCTGAATAAGATTTTCATCCTAAACAATTTTGCCGAATATTATCAAAATCGGCTGATAAATAGCGCGACACCAAATATCCCCCCTTTTGAGGGAAATACCTCCCTATCAAAAATTGCCGTCGACAAAAAATGCTGTTAATCCTACTAATATTATAAACATGAAAGTTTCTGAGTATGGATGGACGTTTGTTACTCTTTCACGCATAAACAGATGAAATTCGGTACGAAGGTAGCTTAGATCTTGGATTAACTCATACATTATTTTTTATTTCGAGCTAATGCGGGTGACACCGCGGGCCGCAGCTATATATGTAATATATGTCTGTATAAAACTTGTCTACCAAGTTTCGTCGACATTCGTTAAAAATTCGATCTGTAGACAAAAACCAGCATCTGGACAGACGAAAGCAAAATCGCCGAGTTATAACGAAGAACATCGCTTCGCTTCGATCATTAATATGTCTGTACATTTGTTCGCAGGTTCGATCGGCTAGCGGCTGAGCACCACTGCCTCCGCATCAAACTACTAGGTGACTGCTACTACTGCGTGTCGGGCCTGCCCGAGGCTCGCGACGACCACGCCAAATGCTGCGTCGAAATGGGCCTCGACATGATCGATGCTATTGCGTAAGTCTTTTATAACCGACTTCCGAAAATGAGGAGGTTCTATGTTTGTCTGTTTGTCTTTTTTGTGTATGTTTATCGATAATCTCGCCAATTGTGAACGGAATCGAAAAATTCTTTTTTAGTTCAAAAGGATATACTCTCGAAGTGGTCCCATTTAAATTTAAAAGAAATCGGCTGAGCCGCTTTTAAAAAATCAACAATAATGTAAACAATTCGAGTGAAATATTCGAATTGTGTACATGATGGAAGGCGGTTTTACCAATTTTTGCGAAAAATAATTATTATGGCTTCTAAGTTTGTGTTTGACTACGTACTGCCTGATGTCGAGCAGATAACAGTATGCGCGGTCTAGGGCATAACATCAAGATACCTATTTACTCGGGATCTGAAGACACCTAACTTGTACTGTAGCGGTAAGTCAGACTCAGGATCAGGCAAAGCGTTTCGCATTCTAGCTGTTCGTATAAAGAATGAGGATTCGAAACGCTTGGATCTATCAATATTTATTCAAAATTTAAGAACAAGGACCTTGTTGGTGGAGCAACATCCACGGCTCGCTGTCCTCTGCCAGTGTTATCATCTCCCTGACAAGACATTTACCTAGAAGAAGCAGTTGTGGTCTGTCTGTCAGCAGGTCTGTGGATGATCCAAAAGCTTTTTATGTAGTAGTACTGTATGTAGTTTTCTCTTATACCATAAAGTAGTATTGTATTTTCTTGAAGTTAATAAAGGCACTTTGCCCGTTAAAAAAAAACTCTGTAAATTGAACCTAGTAGAAGTTCAAATAAGTTTATACACTTGACCGCGACTTTATTGGACTATGACGTGACTACGACAGTAACTATTTTAATAAAAAAATATTGGAACCTAATACTTGACACTGGCGAATGCACAAAAATTCGTCGCCAAAACATAAAGTACGAAGAAAACCTTATGTTAAACAAGAAACTTAAAAACAAGTGATAACCTTAGCGATTCTATTAATTCTAGTGACGAGGAAGTTTAATAAATTTGACCCCAACAGAACTGAAACTGTTAATAATTCGCAAATGAGCTTTCTCTCTCAACAATCACAGGAGAAGTTTTTGAAACAGTAGGTACGATACGAGTATGTAGACGACTTTCGTGATTTCCTCGCTGAGGTGGGATGAAAAGTTACGTGTTGCATTCGAGCGCAAAGATTTTTCACTTTGTGCTCTTTTGATTCTCTCGCTAACGCTCAGATAAGGGTAAGTAGTTTAACTATAATATAAGTAGGTATGTATTCTAGTAGTATAATTTTATGGACTGTTAGCTCTTTTATACTTCACCACGCGATCTCAAAGGTCATAAAATGCCAAACGGCTAGCTTATTGACTATTTTATCGCCATCGATAGACAGCTTTAAAATAAATGTTCCTTGTCCAAATGTAAGCTGTCAGTGCGAAAATTCCATTGAATATTGCATTTGAGATATATAAAAACAAAAATATGTGGGTCTGTATATTGAGGTGCCATGTATTTATGTTATAGGTACTCAATTATTACTGGAGTTAGAGAAATGTGTTCTTCTATAATTATTTTTCGTAAAAAATAGCATGACTGACTTCACCCTTGTACAGAATTCGCGAATATTTCGCACGGATCGATGTTTTATTTATAAAAAATGGCTCTGCCGATTTCAATAAAATTTTAATATAACCAATTTCGAAGTATAATCTTTCCAATAAAAAAATAATTTTCGAAATCGGACAAGTACGAAAAAAGTAATGCGTGGTTATACATAAAAAAAAAATACGCGTCGAATTGAGTACCTCCTCCGGTTTGGTTCGTCGGTCAATAAAATGCCAAACGGCTAGCTTATTGACTATTTTATCGCCATCGATAGACAGCTTTAAAAATAATAAGACTGAACCCAGTGAACAGCTTCTGCGCTTTTTAGCTAAATGATGAGGAAGCTGAAAGGATAAATGAGTGATAAACTTATTATAGGGTTGTTTGCATAGACTATTCTAAGCCAAAAAGAGGTAAGATCATTATGAACAACTTTTGCTAAAATAATCGGTGAAATGCGAGTCGGACTCGCGTATGAAGGCTTCTATACCAAATGGAAGCCCCCCTTAATATATTTAATTTTAATTTCATTGTTTAATTTTCATGTGAGCTTACAACTAAATAATCTGTGAATAATTCAAGCATCTACCTGTTACTATTATAGATATCGAGCGAATCGTGAAATTTGGCTTACCACGGGCTAAATCTTGCAAATTGACAGTTGTCACAAGACTTCCACACTATTCAATAATGAGTTTTAGCTGCATGCACGTAGGTGTTGTTTTCAAATAAAGCGGTATCTAGTCAAGCTCTGCGAGACCAATTAATCTAAGCGTTAAGCCATGTCAGAGGCCTTAAGTTGGCTTAAAAACTCTGACACCAAGGCTAGCCACCCGGCCTATACGAACTCACTAACTTTTTACCCTTCTTCTAGTAGGTATCAAAGTTTGTGTTTGTGCGTCAGCCGTCAGTTGTCAGGAGCATAAATTATATTTTTCCAGGATTTAAAGTAGCTTTCGTGTTGACTGTTGATTCTTGTTTACCGTTCTTTCAGTTGCAATGCTAATATATTTATCAGTCGGAGAGACAGAGTGCATACAGAGTCTTTTGCATGTATAAAAAAAAGTTATTGAACTTTCATAGGTAACGAAACCTTTGTTTATTGATTTAGCATGGGCATTATTTTGGCCTAGCTTGAATGGTTAAGCGAAAGGACTGAAACCCAAACTTAATACACTCCTGTGTATTAAGTTTGCGAAATATATTACATGCAAGATCAAATCCTGAAGTCCCGACTATTTTTTAATTGTTCATGACATAATAGATCTTTTTCCGCCGATTTATTTTTGTAGAATTTGGTAAAAATATTATTAGATACGTAAATATACAAAGCAAAATATATTATGCTGTAAGGAAATAGGTGTTAATAGTAGCTTTAGTATTGATTTCGACAGTTTCCTTTAATTCCAATGCAACGGTTAATACATTACTTAAATTCTAATGAAATCGAACGCACACTCACAATACGCATTTCTGTACTATATAATATTAATTTTCACATAAAATAGCACAAAAATCACAATAGCATGCTACATTCGATGTACCCATGCCATCTTGCAAAAACTACTCATCCGATTTCAACAAAATTTAAAGGGAACCACCAATAAAGTATAATTTACTGAATTCACCTAATAAATAAGAATCATCAAAATCAGTTCATAATATATTTGGAGAAATGAAAACGTAATAAAATACATACAGAAAAACAACATACAGTCGAATTGAAAACTACCTTTTTTGAAGTTGGTTGATAAAATGCTACTCCCACTCCCAAGTTGATTCATGAAGTCGTACGTACGTATTATCTATAAACAAGATAACATAAAAAAACCTACAACTCAGTAAAATTCCTACCGCAACTAACCAAAGAGCCGATAACTTTGAACGGCAGAACTGTACATGGTGAACCATACCTAAAAGCACTACCTAATAATCCAAGCATTTCAAATAAAAACAAAACGAAATCAAAATCAATTCCTCCGTTCGGGATCTACGATGCGATACACACACATACAAACAGACACAGACAGACACGTCAAACTTAAAACACGCCGTCGTTTTTGCGTCGGGGCTTAAAAAGAAAATAATGTGCATGGCAGAAAATATTGTTGATCCAGACAGTTTTTAGTTATTCCAATGCAATGGTAATTCATACGGCCGATCCTATACTTTTCAATGCTAATTCATTCAGGGTTTTCAGTACAAACGCACACTTACACATTTGAGTTCTATAAAAGGCGATTTCTTTTCACAGGCTGGTTCGTGAAGTCATGGCAGTGAACGTGAACATGCGCGTCGGCATCCATACTGGGAGAGTGCACTGCGTGGTGCTCGGGCTACGCAAGTGGCAATTCGATGTCTGGTCCAACGATGTCACCCTGGCTAACCATATGGAGAGCGGCGGGATTGCTGGGTACGTATTCAAATATAATAAAAAGCCTTCTAATTCCAGTAAAACAAGCATAAATGAATATAAAAATAATCAAAGATAAAAAAATTATTGTGTCGGGTATCAGGAACCACTGTTAGGTGAAGGTCTCCTCCAAATAATGCCATGTTTTTCTATTTTGGGCGGTTTTGCCATTTTAAGCCCTCAATATGTTTGATGTCGTCCTCCCTTCTTTGTAGATCTTTTTTTAATTCTTAAAGGTTTGCGTTTGACTACGTGCCTACATATCTGGTGGTCCTTTCCGATTCGTAACAGTTTTGGTCCATCTCCTTTATGATAGGCGCGCTACATGCCCGCCCATTTGTATTTTTGGATATGTAATAGAGCGTTTATTGCTTTGGTCTTGAATGTTATTTTTAAATGTCTTTATCTACTGTTTTTTTTTATATTTAACGTTCTGCATCCCTTATGGCAAGTAGTTATTTTTTTAAATTTATTCATAAACTTTCACGTTTAGCACGCATATTTGTGAGATAAAAGATAAGACATGAGTGCATGATTTTTTTTTGAGGGGACTATAAAAACTTGATTATCTAATATATACAAAATCTCATGCCTTCTTCTTTTTCTTCGTATTGATGGTGATGGGATGATAACGCGAATGCCTAAGCCACAAGATGTGGGTGCCTTATTGTACCCAGTTAGCGGAATAGTGCCTTAGATACATTTATTTTTATTATTAATGGTTCTTAAATAGGTATGATCTATCTAAATACAAGCTTGTGTCGCATTGTTTGTTATCATGTTCCTCCAAACTGGCTTCAAGATTTTTTGTGTATGTTTAGTAGGTCTAAGAATAGGTCCCCGTAGGTGATATAAGTGGCCCTCTATGGGTTCTCTATTTTGACGTAATAACGTCTTATAAATCGACGAACGCCGGCTTCTCGCACGAAAAGTGTCACGTTCCGCCTAAGCTGAACGTGCAAGTAGTAGAGAGGCACGATCGGCCTAAGCGTTCGGCTTGTTTCAGTTGTTGATTCAACAATGTTTTCTTATGACGTTATTACGTAAAATTATCATCGGTTAACCGATTTTATAGACATCTAATTTTTCATATCTAACTCTTAACTAAACAATGTTTGCCGGGTCAGTTAATCTTGATAAAAATATTAATTCTAAAATATTTTATTTTAATCAACTAGGCGAGTCCACATCACAAAGGAGACGCTGGAGTGCCTTGGAAACGAGTACAACGTGGAGCCAGGGTTCGGAGGCACACGGAACACCTATCTAAAGGACCATAATATCGACACCTACCTGATTGTGCCTGACGACACCAGCCGCGTGGTAAGTTCTCTAAATTTAATTTTTATTTTATTTTTTTCCACAATACATTTATCTTTACAAGTTCAGTACATTACCTAATGCGATTGTGTAGCTATATTATACACTAGTCTATGCCTGCGGCTTCTCTTGCGTGAAATGTTGACTTTTATGCTATTCCCTCGGAACCTTTAATTTTTTCGGGTTAAAAAGTATCTTGTGAAAGTTGTCACTTTCTAACCTTTAAAATATATTCACGCGAAAAATTAAGTTAATTCGTTGTTCCGCTGCCGCGTGAAACAGGAACAAACCATCAAACAATTTGGATTTATAATTTTAGTAAGGATTCATTTAATTCTAAGAACATCATTTCAGTCAAACATTTTATCTATAGTTTACCAAATGAAAAGCATCTTAAAGTAGCATTTGATACCTACTTGCTGCTCGTGTTGGGTTTACTAGGTTATGAAATCCTTCTTTGGACTATGAGGTCGTCCACACGATGATGATGATGTTAGGATAACCGCTCACAAAGGAGTACTTCACCAGGCGAGGTGTCGTGCTCGGGGATAGCTATCCGACAGTAAGCCCGATCACAGAGTCGCCAGCGTAAATTTAATAGCAAAGTAAAAAGCGTTCTCTCTATTGAATGCCTAAAGTGGAAAAGAAACAGAACTATGATATTTAGCTGATATAATTACGATGGCGCCTCTGTGATTGAGCTTAATGTAATCTTAGGTCTTGATATGGTTCGGCCGTCGCTGTAAATTTCGTTGGCGCGATGCATCCCTCGGCTTGTGATTGGCTGACGTTAGATCCTTGAAGCGCGCATGTGGCGGAACCACATTTAGCTAAGTTATTCGCTACACCACTAATATTATAAACGCGAAAGTTTGTGAGTATGTATTGATGTTTGTTCCTCTTTCACGCACAAACGGCTTAACCGATTTGCATGACATGAAACATTCGGTATGAATGTATCTTAGGCCTTGTACTAACACATTGGCTACTTTTTTCTCGGGATAACGCAGGTAACACCGCGGGGTGCAGCTAATATTATATAAGTTGGTATGGGCCAGATGAGAGACCTGTTGTCAGAGCTTTTAAGCCGCGTAAAGACTTCTGGCTAAACGATTAAAATAACCGAAACCTAAAATTTTACGTGTCATCTGAGCCACGGCACCGCTAAGTTGTAAATGCCTCCCGCGGTCACTCATCCGAAAACTAGCAGTGTTGCACGTTGCTAAAATTCGGTAATCGCTGACAAACACCTAGTCAAACTACTCTATGAGGGCTACGATGAAATGATGATTCATTTATAATATGAAAAATTCGCAAATGTGTTTGTTGGTTTACGCATTACGCAGCATTACTTCACGCAGCATCAGAGAGAGGAATGGACTTTATTTTTCACATGGTTATAGTTCAAATATTAGAGAGTGTCAGAGACATCTTTTTACCCCGTTGTACAAAACAGTTATTATTTTAAGCTCATACAGCTTTGAATTTTGCAAAACATCGTAAGCATTTTGCGGTGTATCAAATCTTGATCAAATAAATGTTTTACGCGCTGGGTAATATAATACGTTTCTATGAAAATATCGATGATCTTAGGGTACAATAATTAGTTTTTCATCTTTTGTTTCGCTTACACTTGGCTTAAAGCGTGCTGTCTCACTGTGATTTTAATGAACTCAACGCTTCAATTTTGAATTACTGCACTACAGTACACCTTTTAGTAATTGAGTGCACTGTTCGCCGCATGTTAGGTAACATCTCATCAAGCCTGTACCACTAACTTTCGAGTAATTTGTGTCACCAGCCGCAGGACTGGCGTGTCAATTTGTCCGCTTAGTTAGTCCGTTTTGATTGGGGTTTGCGCAGCTTGTAGCTAACATAACAGGCGCCAAAAAGTTGATTCGGTCTGTATTTGAGTACCGTGTTGACTTGTCGACTTGGAACAAATGGATCACGACTCTTGTCACCACTTGTAATACACCATCGCCGTCGCAGGACCAGACAGCTACACAACGTTTGCCTTACAAGCATTGATGTATATTATCATACTATTATTATACTAGACTAGCTGCCCCGGCGAACTTCATCTCACCATCTGTCAACTGTCAATGACAACTTTTACATGCAGGAAAATTTTGTATGGGAAAATTCAATGAATGTCTTTATTATTTTACTCACTATAGGTACTTTTATATTTTCTCACCGTTTAAACCTTCCCTTAGCTTCCACGGATATTTCAAGACCAAAATTAGCCCAAGCCGTTCTCGAGTTTTAGCGAGACTAACAACCACGATTCATTTTTATATAATAGATAGAAGAAAGTTAATTTTATTGTATTAGATACACCAAATAAAAATGAATTTTAAGTATTTATTGAACTATCTCGTCATGATATTTGTAAACCTATGTTTACGGTTCTCATGCGATACACGTACAGTAGTTAAAACCATTCAAGCTAAACATGAAATAAACATTAATTATTATAATATTTTTTTAATAGCTCATGATGTTATCTAGTCCTGCGAGGTTGTTGGTGTTTTACATATAATTATGTAATCTGTATATGAGAAACAAATGTGATCCAAACACCTCTTCTTTTTATTCCTCTTCTTTTTTAGGGTTCCGGACCCAAAGGGTAAAAAAGGTACCTTATTACTAAGACCTCGCTGTCCGTCTGTCTGTCTCCAGGCTATGTATCTCATGAACCGTTATAGCTAGAAAGCTGAAATTTTCACAGATGATGTATTTTATTTGCCGATATAACAAGAAATACTAAAAACAGAATAATAAATATTTAAGGGGGGCTCCTATACAACAAACCTGAATTTTTAGTATTTTTTCGCTCGACATTAATAACGGTTACAGGTGGACGCTTGAAATATTCACAGAATATTTAATTGTATATTTACTTCAGTAGTTAGTTATTAAATTAAAATAAAATAAATATTTAAGGTGGGTTCCAATACAGTACAGAACCTTCGTGCGAGAGTTCGACTAGCACTTGGCCGATTATTTAAATATTCGTATTTATTTATGTGTTTCAGGACAAGAAACCGCAACATCCGCTCACGATCAACGACAACGTATCAAAGGAGATGCGAGTGATGGGCCATGGCTCCCAGCATGGCAAGCACTCATCCAAGTAAGATTATTTGGAAGTACAGAGCTATTTAGAAAGGGAAAGAAGGGGATTTCAGCCATGGTTATGAACCACTTTTACTGAAGGGCCACAAAATTATAGTTTGGAATCGACAGAATACCTCTGTGAAACAGCCGATAATTTCCGAGTATGACCTAAATCGGTCAAGAGAATGTCTACATATGTATAGGCTTATGAATATCGACTGTTCGGAAAACTACTTTTAGTATGTTTATTTATCCTGTGGTTATTCCGGTGGATTAGTGAACAACCAAACTAATTTAATAAAACACAGCTTGATGTTACAATATTTCGCAAGTGAGCGAGGAGCGCCGGTGGTATAGGAATCAAGCGTGCATTCGCCGTCGGGTTAGATTTCGCACTGGCGGGTGCGCCGGGCGGCGGACAGGTTCTTTGTTTTGTCTGCGCTCTGCTCGCTTACATAACGCGCAAATAATATTTATTTAGAAATTCGCATATTTACAATTTTATACATGAATATGAATTTAAGTTCGCTAAATAAATGCAAAGCATTAAAATGAAATATACTATGCATATTAAATATATTAAAGATGATTAAATTTATAATTTTAGATAATTTTTATAGTAATAATTATCTCAGATCTCGCCACAATCTCATAAGACACTTAGGAGCGTATCGTGCGTAGACGCGGTCCGCGAACAAAGTGAGACGGCGAGAGCGCGTCTTTTTATGGTGATTCAGTGTTTAATTTTTTTTTGATATTTTTTTGTTGAATTAAGCTCCGCGCTGCTAGAATTTGCTTATTCAGAGATTTTTATGGATAATTAAAAAAAATGGGGCGAAAAAAAATCTTTAACTTAGCGAAAACACTGTGGAGCTTACAAATTGCGTTTTCTGTCCTAGGGTGGAGTCGATCACGGAAAGCAAGAAGCCTGAAGACGAAGTGAATGACTACCTCATGAAGGCTATCGACGCGCGCTCCATCGACCGACTGCGATCTGAACACTGCCGACCGTTCCTGCTTACTTTCAAGGACTCCGCCATCGAGAGAAAGGTACAAGACTTAGTTGTTGAAGCGAACGAAATGACCGAAGCGTCTCAGATTTGACTAGACAAGATTTTTAGCTGAAGGGTTTTTTCTCAAAAGTGGGGAAAATTTGATGTAATGCTATTTATAAACCGATTTTGATAATATTTGTCAAGTTTCTAATTCGAAGTGGGGGCGATAAGTCCTGCAATGACGTCCCGCATGCATGCTTTGTGCGTTTTCCCCTTAAGCGTCTACCCGAATCAGGCCTGGTCCAAATAACGGAGCGTGGCTCTGGGCCGCTGGCATAACTGCTCCAGTGTCTTTCATATTCATGCGAGCAATCAAAGTGACCGAAGCGTCTCAGTTTTGACTTGACAATTTGGCTTTCATCTGTTTAGATGACCTATTCAGTGATTCGCTCGAGGGAAACTCGCTCACGCGAGCGAGTTACCGTCATCCGATTTTACCTATTTTTTGTGTCGTTAACTCGCTCGACGCTGATTGTATGTACAGTGAGCTACAAAAACGTTTTAGTAAATTTTATATAGGTACCTACCGAGTCAGATGGCACTATAATAGGGGCCTATATCCAACAGTGGGATAGAGAAGACTGTGGATGATGAAGACCTAGATTTTTTGTATTTACAATATTTTTTACAATTCGCGTTTGAAATAAAAGAAAACATAGTTTCAGATAAATATATTAATAAATCAGCACTATAAAAATAAGGGTGGGTCTTGCGATTTTACTTTCTGGGTTTGGTCCTATTACAAAAGTTAGTCGTGGTGATGAGTACAGGATATATACTAGCACCATGTTTATCGTCTAGAGATACACCCTCTATATAATGGCTTTTATTTCTAACAACAATCAACAACACATCACAAACCAACAGAATTACAATGAATAAAAAATTTGGATTTATTTTACATCAAAAAAATAGGTATTTATTACTTATTTATCAAATTATTAAGCTAAATAAAAAACAGCATTTTTATACGTGTGACACGATTATTATCATCTAAATACAATAAAAGTAGTAATCAACATCAGGTTTAAGGAACGGTTAATTATCACTTAGGAGTAAAGTCAGTCATAGACTTTCTTGACAGTTCAGTTTCTTGTAAATTATTTTTATGACAAACATTATCAAAAACTGTGCTAAATGTATAAAACATTGATAAGATAAGAACTTTTACTTATGCATGTAATAAAAGATAAAACTTAATCACTCCCTTTATTCTGCATATCTAAATCGAAATGTAAATTAATATATAGTCAGTACTTAACTTCCAACTCAATCAGCCTACGTGGTCATAGCCACGGCTGTTAGTAAGGTATTCAACTTATTTGGTTTAAATACTTTTTTTTATGTCTGTACTTTGTAAGTGCGAGCGACTTAACGACACAAAAAATAGGTAAAATCGAATGGCCGTAATTCGCTCGTGTGAGCGAGTTCCCCTCGAGCTAATCACTGAATAAGTCGTTTAGATCAGGGCTGTCCAAACTACATAACTTCGCGGGCTTCTAATTAAGTTTACTACAACAGCTGAAGGGCTACAAAAAAAATACTTTGTCTTAAAAAAAATAGTTTAATACGTTTATTGGTTCTTTGTAATCATCTTTAACATTCATATCAATATCAACATCAACATTCGTTGTTGCCAGACGCGTTGCATAAAGAATAGACTTAACAGACAATAAAGATCTTAAGATACTTATGTAGATTATATAAAGTTCATTGTTGAATACGCTATTTCACATAAATTAGCACTACGTGTCCATCATCGATCGATAAGTATTCGATTTTTAATATAGTGATATTTCGAAAAAAAAATCTACGAATCTACGAATCTACGAAGGTGTAGCTTGAATAGTAGCTAGTGTTGCACCATTTCAAAATCTTAACTAAATGTGCCATATTTTGATGTAACTTGCCGAGGGTAGTACTTTACTTTTTAATTTTTTATGAAGAGTCAAAGCTCATTGATATTATTTTTTTAATTATGGTTTGAAAAAACTGAGCTAATTTATACTAACTTAATTTTCAAGATTATGCTTGATTTGTGACTGCGATTCATTAGTACGTTTATTAAAGATCATGTTAGTGAAAAAATCACTGTAAAATTATAAAATTTGTGGTCTCAGTTCCTAAAAATATGGTTCAAGGTTTATTTTCCCCATTATTTTTATTTTGGCTGTTAAAATTTAAATAACCGATTAGGATTAGATTAGATTGTTTTTAAATATTTTTCCCGGGACTGGGGTGACCCCCCCTCACACCCCGTGCCAGCCTGACGTTGAGTTCAGGGATACACTGTATATCTTTTCACTTCAGTGACACAATCTGCCCATGTCTAGTACCGATATAAAAATAAGCGAAAATTAAATTATAACGCGGGCGAAGCCGCGAGTAAATGCTAGTTTCTCTAATTAGGCCAAGTCTGCTGTCTGACTGAAATTAGTCTGACTCCAAAAATAACTGATAAATCACAGATTTAAATACCTTGCACAAGATTAGTTCTCAAACGCCCCTATCGCGTGGCGACGTCAAAGGCTTGTGCGATTTAGGAGTATTCAACGCCATCTAGCGTCACCCCGTAACTACCAACAACTTAAAAATGTTCCTTGTAGACTTCATTCAGGTAATCTTTTTCTAATCCTACTAATATTATAAAGGCGAAAGTTTGTGACTACTTACCTAGATAATACATTTTGCACAATATCAATGTTTTCGTTTTGTTTTTCCATAATATTATTAATGGTTGGCATATGTTAATATTAAATAGGGTTACCCAGAACGGGTGAACTATACAAGTATACATCATTATGAACAACTTTACTTTTGATTTGATTAATTTACAGTGATTGGCCGCATTATTGCAGTACTTGACCATGACATCGTACAGTTATCAGCCATATTAAAAACATTAACCCTAGAAAGATAATCTTATTTTATTGTACGGTAAAGATAATCATGCGTGAAATCCTTGCATGATTTTTCACAGGCTATAAAATTTAAGTTTATTTACTGATACTAAAAAAAATTAATTTGTTTGTTTATATAGGTTGTAGTGAATAACATAAACAACCTTTTGATGAATCTTTATTATTTGTTGAATTTATAATAAATTAAAATTGCTAGCGACTGCAAAAACTCACAAAATATGGAGATGGTCATCTTTTCTTACAAATCGCATATTTTATACTTGAAAACTGTAACTTTAACTTATATTCTCATTATAAGTGACACATTTAATTGCTTGAGCTTCAATAACTACTTATAAATGAGTCAGATATACTTTAGATATATATAAAATGAAGCATACGTAGCCCTCACTGTACAGACACACCCGCAAACATACATTCACTCACTCACCATACACACATATTACGCAATCGAAAAATGGAAACTACTTGTGCTTGTACGAGTATTTAAGCATATTACTAATTTGGCGATTTATGAGATATTATTTAAAAGCGGAAGAGACATCTCACAACACAGGACCACCCTAGTGTGAGATTTAGGGTTCCACTCTGGAAGTTTGTAAATTTAATCTAAGTACCTACTAACACTACTTTAAGAATTATCAACAGTTACTAACTCCAAACCATGCAACTTATTTGAGCAAATAAACTAACGTTTATTTTTATTATTATGTCACCATCACGCCTTCGGCTCTTTTTGATGATTGACTACACATGAATCGGAATAGGCTATACAATATTAATTTACTTCTTTATACTGAAAAGATTACCTACATTTTATTTTTCAAGTCTTGGTGGATAATAGAAACAAAAAATTATATTAATTTTGAAGAAAAATAAAAGAATATGCAAAAGCCTGCAAAATATGGTTACGGGTAGTAACCATATTTTGTTTCTCATTTATTTCCATTATTTAATTCCAAACCAAATTTTTTAACCCGTAGATTGTAATTTTAAGTATCCTACTATAATTTTATAAACGCGAAAGTTTGTAAGGATGTATGGATGTTTGTTACTGTTTCACGCAAAAACTACTAAACGGTTTGAGAAGAAACTTTGAAATAATATAGCTTATATATCAGAATAACAAATAGGCTATAAGTTAAGTAAGTAGGAAAAATCTGTTATCTGCGAGCTATTCTAGAGTGCGCTTCAAGAAATGTCTAAAAAAACAATTGTCAAAACAAACAACCGTCAATCCTTTTTTTTAAATTTTTTTTATTTTCCACCTGCTTTATTATGGGCAGTAAGGTAGGGCCTCGGGTTTAAAAGACGGAAAGTGACATAGTCTACATTTAATCCAGGATAAATAAAGGGCTCCCATGGGATAGCACAAAAATCAAAATTTCATGCGAGCAAAGCCGCGTGTAAAAACTAGTTTTATTATGTATGTTTCTCAGTATGAAAAAAAATAATTTTGATTTTCAAAACCATAACCAAATTAGTCAGATGCAGTTGACACATTTATGTCAGCATCATGCTTTCAGCACTCTTCGACAACAGAGTTATTTTAGGCAGAGACCAGGCCTTCACTTCTGCCCCTATCTACAAAATCTTCTTCCACATTACTCTATAAGTATGACATTTGCAATATTGTTATATTAAATTATACTATTAGATCCTTTACGGCTTTGCTCATCATCACTATTTAAAGAAAAGGCAATTATTTGGTCGTCATCCAATTTTTGACTAATTGACGTGGCTTTTTTGTACTATTATATCTTCAAAAACATATAGAAAATACATGAACACTGCAAAAACTACAAAAAATTAACTCACAAACCAAAATCTTACGAATTGTTATGGGTGTCAAAATCTTAAAAGTCACGTTAAAGATAATCATGCGTAGTTTTTACTCCGCTCTCCACTGTCCACTGTTATATCTCAAAAACGGTGGCACTTATCTCAGCAACATTGAAGAAATTTTGAAGCTATCTGCAAGGTTGTTAAAGCATTTAAATTCGAACAAAATTTGCGAGTATTGACAAAATCGGTCAAGATAAAACCTTTTATTATAAATTAGAAAAATAAAAAATAAGGTCAATACTATACAAATATACGTAAATATAGTACACAAACGAAAATACTACCCCGTTGCATGGTTTATTCACACAAAACGGTAATAGTGTTTTATCTCGCTACCTGTGTTAGTAATAGTGTTTTGCTACGATTATGTTATGGCTCGTAGCAGCTACGCGGAACGCGCTACGAACGCCTACGAGTGGATCGTGCTCCGTTCAGCAAACAAACCGGTGCATTTTACACCGAAATACAAAAAAAGGAATTTTTTTTTTAAACCACACATACAATTAAAACATACAATTTAATTGAGAACCTCCTGTTTTGTTTTTTCAAGTCGATAAAAAATAGTTTAACTTTAACGGTTTTATTGAAAAGTTAGAACGTACGAAAAGCTTATTGAAAATCCGTATATGTCAGTTAGCTCTGATGTCAGAATAACTAAGCCGCTTGAAGGTCCCTGATATGGATAAACGGTTAAAACAACTGAGACTGACAATTTAACGTGGTATTTTTGGACCCAATAAATTAACGGATTAAGCTAAAAAATCGTTTAAACACTCCAAAGAAAAAAAAATTAAAGCACCATTGAAAGTTTAGTTTCCAAATGCCTACGCAAACATTGTACGAAATTATTCGTATACCGCTTCTTATAAGCTCACTCTGTGTCTACTTTCCCAACTTTCATTTTTATCATTCGCTGTTCTGGAGAAATCAAGAATGTAAGAAAAATAGAAGATGTATTATTTATTATATTTATAGATAGTAACATCCAGATACAGAGTAAATACCTATATTTTTCAGAAAAATGCTTGCCCTGGATGGGAATTCAATCCAAGCTTTTATGGCACAAGAGTCAGGATTGGCTATTAACAATTAAACGCGGCTTAAAAACAGAGTTTGGCGATTGAGTTTGCGTCTAATTCCAACTAACCAAGCCAACCAAGCGTTTCGAATCTACATTCCTCAAACGAACAGCCAGAATGTGGAACGCTTTGCCTGAGTCTGCCTTTCCGCTAAATTACAACGTGAATGTCTTCAAATCCAGAGTAAATATGTATCTTCTAGATAAGCGTGTTACACCCTTTGGGCAAATATCTATTGAGTCACAATTGTGCAAAAAAGTGTCTGATCCAAAACTCTGCATAAAATACGTAGTGGGCAGGCTTTTTAGTTTGTTGTAAGGCAATTGCAAGCCGACTACAATGCCGCGCAATGCCAAAGTTCTCGGTTTCAAGCACTAATTAGGTGAAATAAAGTCGAGATTAGAGAAAACGGGTCCTTGTGAAGCGTTTGGGCATTTTTGACTAGGTACTTTAACTTAGGGAGTGTGGATCTGTAGATATTTACTCGAAGCCTAGACTGCTTAACATCAGACCACTGCCTGTAGTATACTGCGTTTGACTACAAGTGTGTAGTCAGATACTATACGTAAAAAAAAAACACTATTTTTCTTACATCCATGTCCGAGACTCGGGTGATATTCTGACAAAACTCCATTTAAGTAAGTCGTAGAGCAAGAGAGGAAAATTGGATTTTCGCGTGGCGGGTGAACCTCTCCAGAATTTGACAGCTAATTAAACGTTTTTTTTTTATGTTTTGGCTCGAGAATTGCAACATTAAGACATAATTTGCAATAATTGTTACCACTGATATTAGAATATTAGTAGATAGTGTTAGATATATTTTGTTTAATTCAACGATCTTAACAATACCTACAAGAATTAAGTTATCCTTTTATGCAGTTACAGGCATCAAAAATTATAAGAGTTGCTCAAAGTTTATAGGAAACTAGCTGATCCAAGGCGCCACCCAAACGCATACAAAAAAATTCATTCAAACCGGTCCAGCCGTTAAGGAGGAGTTCAGTGACATACACACGGACAGTAGAATTATATGATATTAAAATAAAGAAGAAGATATGGCAATTTAATTTGTATTTATCTCATACAGTTGCAAAGAGTTTCAACTAGTCTTTTTAATAGTTTAAAATCTATTTAAATAAAATTTAATACAGATTATTCAGAAAAGGTGTACTTAGCCTAAATAACATGATTCTGACCATAACTAGGAAACAAATTTTACTAGGTATGGACCATGTTGGAATACAAGACATAAATAAACAATTTAACAATTCGAAATCGACCAAACATCTGCAATAGCAGATTTTTAACCTCTGGCGCAAAAAAAAACCACGGTGGTGTGTTACAAGTTTGACGTGGCTGTTTATCTGTGTCTGTTTGTGGCAACGTACATAGTTCCAAACGGATGAACCGATTTCGGTTACGGTATGTTTAATTTGAAAGGTGAATAAGTCGGGAGTGTTCTTTAGCTTTAGAGCTCTTTTGTCAGCTGCAGTAGTCATCTGTCCACATTTAAATGTATTTTAAATCGACTTTCAAAAAGGAAAAGGTTCCATGTTTGTCTATGTATATTTTTGTGCGTTTTTTATCAATATTTTAGCCAATTGTGAACCGATTTCAATAACTCTTTTTTGTTATAAAGTGTATATTTTTGAGGTATTTTCGTTTCAGTTTTATTAAAATCGGCTGAGCCGTTTTGGAAAATTTACAATAATATACATACATGGATGTCACATCGATCCGTGCAAACTATTCGAATTCTATACATGGTGGAAGTTGTTTGTGCCATTTTTTGCAAAAAATAACATACATTACGGTTAGGTATATTACATTTGAACCGTGTTCAATCCCTGAAGCTATCTAAGTTCGCATCACAGTCACTAATCTGTAGCAACATCCCTTTGTTAGACAAATTTGCTTACACAATTTGGCACTACACCTACCAAGGGCTGTAATCTGCTGTTGTACGGCTTAGTCTGGGGTAATTTGCTTTTGAGTAGATTATTCTATAACTAATAGCGTTTTGCGGTTTTACCCGCTTACAATAACAGATTATGTTCAATGAAAAGGTAGGTTTATTTAAGGTTTCATGGAATTATCGTCCAGTTAGGTATCGTCGTAATCACTATCATCAGTCCCCTACTGGATAATAGTCTCCCACTTTTGACTTGATAACGTCTTATCAGTCGATTAACGCCGGCTGCACGCACGAAAAATTGTCACGTTCTGCCTGATCCGAGCGAGCAAGCAAGAGCGCGGAAAAAGCGTTAGCAAGGCACGATCGGCCTAAGCGTTCGGCGTGTTTCAGCAGTTGTTTCAACAATGTTTTCTTGTGACGCTATCACGTAAGTTATACTAAGCGCCACACAAATCGGTGGATGAGAAGTTATGCGCAGAACGCTGTGCAAAAGCCGAAATTTAGGTATGCTTACCCGCATCTGCATTACCCGCCCGCCAACCTCATGCCTCCCGCGCGCTTCTACGCCCGTGCTCACCACTACGACACGCGGCGTCGGGATTCTGCACACATGCGCAATAATTAGCGAATCACGGCGAAGTGTCATCTGCGGCTAACTTCTCATCCGCCGATTCGTGTGGCGCTTGGTATAATTATTATCGCCCGTAAACGAACTTTACAGACAACACTTTTTTTGTTTACAGTACACGTTAGAGCGAGACCGCATGCTAAGAGTTTACTTCTTGTGCTCTCTTATGATCTACGCTGCCGTGCTGTTCATCCAACTCATCGCTTTCAACATGTAAGTACCTTTAATAAGGTAGATAATTTATTCTTATACAGGGTTAATCCTAATCACTTAGCATCCTTTTAGGGGCTTATTCTGTTCACCAAAACCAACAACTTCTGTTCTGCGACTTTTGTCAAAACTCAAAAAAAAATAATCAGCTGTTCCATACATTTTGTCGATGGTGAACGATATTTTTCAATGGAACAACAACTTTTTTTTGGGAATTTAAAATTAAAAGGAGTAGAACAAAAGTTGTTAGTTTCGATGTACAGACTAAGCCCCTAAAAGGATGCTAATTGATTAGAAATAACCCTAATATATTACGGAACTACATTTGATCACCAGCCTTTCAACTTATATCATCAAAAATCAACCTCAAAAACCACGACTACAAGCGAAATAACTGTAATATTTAAAGAAAAACAACAATGTGCTAACATTACACTTACACTTCAATAATGACATACCGTACACATAGATAGGTACATAAAACACGAATGTATGAGTAATGTTGCGAGTTTTGTCTTTTTACAACAGCGGTAACCCTCATAATAAATAAGCAAGAAGCATAAACCTCTTTTGTTTTTTACGTAAACAATAACTATATTTACACAATGTTACTTATACTAGGTACTTATAATATTTTATTTTCACTTTAGTAACTTAATTTTTTAACACGTAATACTTTTTAAACGTTGCTTTTGTTGTATAACTATAATTATACCTAGAATAGCTAGCTAATAGTAATTACTTTCCTAGTACAGTTTTGTAATTTTGGATAATATACTTAATAATAATAAGGAAAAGCCTAGGTCCCACGACACCGGTCACCCTAGTGTGGGAACTAGTGCAGAACTTGTTTCTGTTAACTTTTTTGGAAAAATAAACGTTTTATTTTTTTATTTATATTCAATACCCACTCTATAAACAGCATTATTGTGTTATTATTTGTTCAATTTATAATATACCGAACAAAAAGCAGTGGTGGTCTAGTGTTAGCGACACCCGCCTTACAATCGTGAGGTAAATAGGTAAGTTCGTACAGGCCAGGTGGCTAGCCCTGGTCAGTCTTTAAGCCGCCTGAAGGCCTCTTACAAGGCTAAACGGGTAAAACAACCAGGCCTCCAATTTAACGTACCATCCGAGCCAGCGGGGCAATTCTTTACGTTCTTGAACCTCTCTCGTTTTTCTGACAGTTCCGACAGCACAAAACTGTCAAAAAACGAGATTGCTTCAAAAACGTGTCACCTTAGTAACGAGATCGGTTGACAGAATTGCCCCGCTGGTATCGCTCAGTTGTAAATGCCACCCGCGGTCACCCATCCGAAGACTGACTGTGCTAACGTTATTTAACTTTGATGATCGCTAACGAAAACCTAGTCAAACTTAATGAGCGTTACGTTAAAAATAATAGGTAATTATTACTTTTAACTATTTTTTTAGCGCTCGTAGCCTAGTTTGACTAGGTTTTTGTCAGTGATCACCGAAATTAAGCAACGTTCCGCACGGTCAGTATTTGGATGGATGACCGCGGGTGGCATTTTCCAACTGAGCGCTACTGTGGCTTGGATGACACGTTTAATTGTACATAGGTCCCGGTTTATTTAACCGTTTAGCCATGTCAGAGGCCTTCAGGCAGCCTAAAAACTCTGACACTAGGGCTAGCCACCCGACCTATACAAACTTACTTACAATTTTTTTAGTAATACCTAATAGTTAAAAGTAATAATTATTCTGTATGTTAAAATATTATCATATTCTATTACAGTTCGTTCGTTGGTGCAATGACTATCTCCGGCTGCGGCATGATGGTCCTGGTCGCATCTTATTTAGTAATCTGCATTAATTACCAGGTAATTATTTATATTTTAAACCCACGAAACGGTCGACGATTTACAAGTCGACGAGTATATATAATATTATTTTTGTAAAACTACGCATCACTATTTACTGAGTAGTCCGATAACAATTTTTATTTTTTTTTTGGTAGATCATACTTTAACAATAGTCCCGTTTAAATTTAATTGAAATCTGCTGAGCTATTTTCGAAAACAAAACGTTTTTTTTTTTCAGTAAAACTTTTTACCTTTCATAAAAACTAGTCTAGTATTTAATAAAAGTACAGAAGTAAAATTTTATTTTTAGAAATAAATCCAACATAATTACGAATGCTAGAAATTATCACGTGAGCTTAGTGGAGGATGGAGGGGGTCTAGGTAAAGCTTACGATATCTCACCCAGGAGGGTCAAAAAATCATGAGACATGCCTCACATAATTTACTGACGCCCTGATTTAGCCCAAGCTTTAATGAGTATTATTTTGACTATTTTCAGCGTATCGCACCACGTTTGTTGCGCGTGTCCTATAGGATCCACAATAACCGTACTCTGGCGCAGATCATGTCTTTCATCGTGGTCACCGCAATCGCGCTGCAGATACAAATCATTATGGTGAGTGTATAATTTGTTGAAGAGCCACGCCAATATATTAAGGTTTATAAAACATCTAACCAGAATCTAAATTTGAGTGAGATTTTATATTAAAATTTAAGTTATTATATCTTCAATTCGCAAAATAAACCTGCAAGGAATAACTTCGCTCGATCGAAAAAATATCCAGTCACCTTGGTTTGAACACAGATCTTGTTTTTTGACGAGCCTTTAATAATTAGCATTTTTTAAATTAGTTTTAATGTGTTAGGTTGTAATGGAAGTAAATAAAACAGTCAAAAATTTGACTTTAAATTTTTATTGTTAATTTCACCATTTAAATATTAATATGTAGACTCACTCCCCTTGTTCCCTCGCCATCTCACTTTGTTTGCGGAGCGCTTCGACGCCGGACGTCCGCTCGATACGTTCTTAAATTAAATTCTAATTTAAAACCTAATTAAATTAATTAAATAAGACAATGTGTGCGAGCTTCAACATGAGGTTGTGTGGAAGGACGAGCCTTATCATATCAAACTACCAATATCATAGAAAAATATTCTTTTCGTCAACGCACTTAGGTTCCTCAACTTTTTGTACGGAGAGCAAAATTAAAGGAAAATAAGCGCACAAATATAAAAAAAGCTTAACTAATTTTTCACAGATCGAGGCAGTATACCTCGTAAGCCGTCACGAAGAAACCATCCAACGTTACAAGGAAGACGAAAGTTTCTGCCCATACCAGAACATGAATGAGGTACTTCTAGACTTTTCAGAATTATTCCATCACTGCCATGCCAAATGTATTGTCTATACCTGTACTAGCCTTTTTTAGGGCTCCATACGCAAAGGGTAAAAAAGGTACCCTGTTAGGGTGGCTTCCATACGGTACGAAACCCTTCGTGCGCGGGTCCGACTCGCACATGGCCGATTATTTTAATAGTCCACTGCAGGACGTAGGCCTACCCACATAGGGTGGTTGGGCCTTATCCACCACGTTAGCCCAGTGCGGGTTAGTGGATCACATACGCCATCGAATTCCATCTACGGACATTTGCATATTTTCCTTCATCGAAAAGCCAGTGGTGTAAAATGTCGTAGGTACATAATTTCCCTCAAATAGGGGGTCGCGCTAATTATCAGCCGATTTCGATCTTTTTCAGAATATTTAGCTATTTGCCAAGATTGTTTAGCATCTAAACCCTTAACAAGATTTGCGAGTATAAACCAAATCAGTCAAGGGCGAGTCTTGATATAGGCATATGAAGATTCCGTTAAAGTTCAAGTTAAGATATATCGCGAGGTCTACTGTTCGGAACTACTAGTTACAATATTTCTTTTACGTAGTTGTCTTGCCTATTTTTGGTTTCTCTAACTATAACACTTAAAACTGTTTTTTTTTTCTTCCAGCACTACCTAAAGCTGACTTTGCTGGCGATGGTAGCTTGTGCGGTCCACCAGATCCTCATCACCATGGTGAAAACTCTACTGCTGTCCATCATCAGCGGGACCTACGTCTATGTGACCCTGAACGAAGGAAACTACTACGAAAGCAGCTTCGTCGACTATCGGTAAATATTGGCTCCTGATATTTTTGTAAGTTTGTATAGTTCGGGTGGCTAGCTCTAGCTAGGTGTCAGTTTTGAAGCCGCCTGAAAGCCTTTGACATGGCTAAGCGGGGCCTACAATTTAACGTGTCATTAGAGCATCGTAAGCGCTCAGTTGTAAATGCCACCCGCGGTTACCCATCCGAAGACTGACCGTACTGAGCGCTGCTTATTCTTATTTTATTTGGGGGGCGATGAGTCCTGCACTGACGTCCCGCATGGGGTGTTTTGTGCATTTCCCCCATCAGTAACTACCCGAGCCAGTCCAGCTCTTTAAAGTAGCGGAGCGTGGTTCTGGGCCGCTGGCAAAACTGCTTCAGTTGCTTGGATGCTGAATGAGATGATGGCAATGACGATGCTGATGAATAAACAAAAGCGTCATGCAAGCCGATAGAGTTTTTGTGGCTTTGCAATACTACAGATCATGCTCTACAGTTTCGTCTTCTTGCAAACAGCCACGACAGAATGGATTATAAGCGGCTCCTAGTTTATAGAACTGTTTGTTAAAGTGCAGTGACCAGTCATGAGGCTTACCATGAGTCACTGCAACTTCAATATGTGTAAAACCCTCTTCATTCAGGATTCGGTGGAGCAACTTCCATGCTCGCGGTCTTCCGCCAATATCTTCACCTTCCTGTACGACAGTCATGTCGTACTGGAAGGTAAAGGTAGATGTCATTCTACCTTCTCTTTGATCTGATCTAAAAATGCCCTTCGTGTTCTTCCTCTTCCTCTATTTTATTATACTTTTCTTGATTTTCACTAGATTGTCATGTCGTACAATGTGGCCAAACATCTAAAGACCCCCATAAGATAAACTCGACTGCCTCGGTGGCTTAGTGGTTTGTGACCTGACACCTGGGTCAAAGAGGCGTGGGTTCGATTCCTACCCAGGGCGAATATGTATGTGATGAATATAGGTGTTTGCTCTGTGTCTGGGTGTTATTTAGGTATTATCTATATAAGTATGTATTTAAAAACATGTAAATGTAGTATATCAGTCTCTTGCAGCCATAAATGACAAGCTTTGCATAGTTTGGGGTCAGAGACCGTGTGTAAGATGTCCTCTAATATTTATTTATTTACATTTTACAGGAGTCGCTGCGGCATGGACTGGTCCCAGCAACTGATCAACATTGTCATCGCAGTCGGCGCGACCCTAGCGTTGATCCTGCACTCGCAGCAAACCGAGAGCGGGTACAGACTAGACTTCATCTGGAAACTGCAGGCTAACGGTAATATTTTGTTGACATTGAAAATTACGAAGGATGATGTCCGACGGGCCGTAAAGTTCTTGATCGGAGACCACGGACTAGCAAACGTAGCATAGGACATTCACCGACTAAATGAACTGACGATATAATTAAGACAGGAACACGCAGGAACACGCTGGTTTCAGGCCGCTTCCAATTGGTCTTATTGGAAAAAGAGAGGGGAGGCCTATATTCAGCAGTGTATGTCCTACGGCTGATGGATAGATGGATAGATCATTATTACACAGAGTTAACTTTAATTTGTCAACTTTTAATGTCCGTTGTCAATTGAATGTCAAGACATACTTGGTTTCCTCTTAGAGGGGATAAATTGACGCTGAGACATTTTTTTTATATTTGTCTGTTTGATGTGATAATAGAAATATATTTGTCTATTTGCCATGATAGGGATGCTGAGTGAAAATCATGATGAGTTTATCTTTAGATGCAGCATACTTTCTTTTGATATCTTTTGAGTCTAATAGACATATAGACACTTCGTAGGTATTCGCTGTTATTTCTATAAAGGTATTTTCGTGAAATAATCACCTTTAGGTTCGTGTATACCTGTGTGTTTTTCCCAAACATTAAATGTTCAATATACATAAAACAGACTAAATAGCACAGCTTATTTTACACATAGCAAAAAATAGTATTTAGCCGTTTTACAGCTATAACAAAACTAAAAGAAACTCTAAAAATTTTACAGTTAAAATTGATGACTCGTTCGATAATTTTTAGTTACTCATGTTAATCTCTGAAAAAAAATATTTTCTCGGTAGCTCAGTGGTCAGTGACTACTGTAACATAGAGGCGTAGGTTCGATTCCCACTCAGGGCAAGCATTTTTGTAATGAACATAGGTGTTTGCTCTGTGTTTATTTGCTTGTTACCTTTATAAGCATGTATTTAAAAAATATGGGTATGTAAGTTAATTAATCTCTGTAAGTATATTAATCTCTGGCAGCCTTATCACAAGCTATGCTTTGTTTAGGGTCAGAGACGGTATGCAAGGTGTCCAAAATATACAAAATAGAAAATCTAAAATTGTCTTTCTATTTGCAGATGAAAAAGAAGAAATGGAACATCTAGAAGCTTACAATCGCAAGTTGCTTGCCAACATCCTACCCGAGCATGTTGCCCAACATTTTCTCTGCAGTGACAAGAACATTGACGTAAGTCATACATTGAATTATAGCCGTGGCCAAGGGGTACCAGAAGAATAATGCTGTTTATGCTGTTTTCACTTCAGGCTTTAGGCATGATAACTGGGTTTAAAAAAACAGTATTATTATGTGTAATTACTTCGTGAGTTCAACGTATCAAAAAATATTTGACACGTGTTTTTTCTTATGTCAATCAAACAATAAATGACAAAGTTAAACTTTATTAAAAGAGATAATGCAAATATATACCGACCTTAGGCAATTACCTGATCCAGTATTTAATTATTTGTTTTGGAAAATAATTTTCCTATTATTTTCTTTAGTAAAAAAAAAACAATTTAAAGAAATTTCATATTTTCAGATATTATTACCTTTTGACATTGCTTGTAAAATATGGTGGCGTGGTGGCGGCCTTGAACAAAAATCAAATTAGAAAATACGAAATTCCATTATAATTAAGCATTAAATACGAGAGAAAGGAGCTGATGATGCGATGACGAATGATAGAGTGAAGTGGCGAAAGGAAACGTGCTGTGCTCACCCCACTTAGTGGGATAAGGGCAAGATGATGATGATGATGAATTAATACAGTTGTTTTTTTGTGAATTTGTTTACCATTATTTAAAGGTTTTTTTTTTTGGTCTACTGTACAATTCAGTGCCGTAAATAGGGCGGTGCCACCGGTGCCCAGGCACAGGGCGTAGGCTCTGGAGGGCGCAACAATGGCCAGACCAGACAGGACTATTATTTTTTCGGTTGTCTCCTGATAAGTTCCCGCTGCGCCCCTAGTGCTCTATTCCAACACATTCGTGCCTACATGCCAGTATCATCAAAAACATCTGTTAAATTAGGCAATCGCCTGCTTGTTTTCCCACATCAGTTAGTTCTAGTTGTTCAAAAAATAGATTTATCTTCCAAATAAATTAGTCCGCCGACACCAAGATTCTTGTGCTTTATTTTATCACTGAATGAACTAAAGTAGGCCTCTACATAGCGTTGCTCTGGCTAGGGTAGGTATAATATCTACCCCCCGAGTGGGTTCCCACCTTGTCGTGGCGGGGGGGCTTAGTAGCCAGGTCTTCCCAGCCTGGTGAACGAAGAGGAACCCGAGGTGGGGTCGGCCTCTCCGGGTCTTGGGCCTGGACAAGCCCGTGCGGAGGCTGGCCAGTAGGTCGGCTTGCCGACTGAGGTGGACTGCGGTGTCGCGCTCGTCGCGATACCGCGGCCGAGCCCATCGAGGCGGGGGCGGCGACGGGATGGACGGGCGGCGAGTGTGCCGCTGTCTATCCGTCCTGCCAGCGGCCCTAACGGGTGCCGCCAACGTGTTGGCGGAGGCGGTGGGGCTGCAGGGGAAGAGGAGTGTCGGTATCGCGATGGCCGTTCTCCCTATCCTCTGCAGCCGTAGTGGCAGGCGCGGGGCCACTTTAATTGACCCGTTGCATCGGGACCAGGGCTGTCGGACACGGGTGCTGTCTGACGCCCAGTGCTGGTTGGTCCCAGGTGGTGGATGACGATGTGTCTGGTGTTCGACACATCGTCATTCTGGCGGGAGCGCAAGCTCCGTGGTGGGGCCCGAGTTGGGCCAGCGCTGTCGGGTGCCGCGGAGGAGTGCGGAAGCGTGCCCGTAGCCCCGACACCAGGCGCAGTGGTGGAACACCCAGGGGTTTTGGTGGGTATACTGTCCTGTCGGCAGGACTCCCACATAACCACCCGCCTGCCCTCGAGGTGTGGTGGTATCTATAAAAGATTTCCCCTGGTAAAAAAAAGAGCTATAATATCTAAAAAACAAGGGCGCAGTTATAGAAGCTCGCACAGGGCGCAGAATAGGCTATTTACGGCACTGCTGTACATAGTCTGAGCCCACTTTGCAAGATCTTATTACGGGAGTGCGATATCACTACTCTTTCAGAAGTCATACCTTTCATGTGATTTGTGACGTCACGGGGAACTTTAACGGGCTATATCTTCATAAATATTTGTTTAATTGGCAAAAGAAAAAATATCTGTCAAATATTTTTTATATCCTATCTGGCCGACTAATTACATTTTGTTGGTCATCATGCCTATTTTTAACTACAAAATTTAAGGAAAATCTGGCCGCGAGTTGTCAAATCCGTCAAATATGTATTGAAATTCAAAAAGAATTCGACATCACACAAGGAACAATCCTACAACCACCGAATCGACATATTTTTCAAGTCTCTTTCTAACTCATGCCACAGTAAATCAATGCATCTCTTTTAGATTTTCTCGAACGACCACATTATCCTTCTGGTATCTCTATTACTACCCATTAATGTTCGCCTAGCAATCGTGAGGTAGAGATTTCAAGTCCCGGTCCAGTATCACGGGCTTTCACACCACTGGCTTTTCGATTAAGAAAAACGTCGTAAGCCAATCTGCATACGTCCAGAATAAATTCGATGGCGTATGTGAATCTACATGATCTACATTTAACAATTCACATTTTCACAGCAGGAGCTATACCACGAGCAGTGCGAGTCAGTATGCGTGATGTTTGCTTCTATTCCCAATTTCTCCGAATTTTACGTCGAACTTGAGGGGAACAACGAGGGCGTAGAATGTCTTCGACTCCTAAACGAGATCATCGCTGACTTTGACGAAATCCTCGCCGAAGAACAGTTCAGATACATCGAGAAGATCAAGAGCACTGGCGCCACCTACATGGCAGCTTCTGGTAAGCTAACACAATCTGTCTTGCTTGGCAATTGAAACAGTGGAGCTGAAATAGCTTAGGATTTTGTGACTTTATAAACAATTTTTCACTCTCTTATCATCTTGAAGTCGTTGGATATCCACTGTTCGAATTTTTTAAAGTATTTTTTCTTTTAAGTAAAGACAATTTGTAACAATATTTTGTAAGGTCTAGCCAGAGCATCCTTCTTTATTTAGGGTTTCCTCTTAATTTTCTTCTCTTTCTCTTTCTCTTAAGTTTCCTCTGAATTCAGAGGCTTGACCTGGTCCTTTATTAGGCATCGATGGAGCCTAAGCCAACATTGAGAGACCCCTAAAGTATATTTATTATTAACTTCAGGACTGACAGCATCTACTCGCGACTTACGCGGTTACCGTCACGTCACAGCAATGGCGGACTACGCGCTGCGCATCCGCAAACAACTCAAATATGTCAACGAACACTCCTTCAATAGCTTTCGTATGAGGATCGGTAAGCTTTCATCTTAAAATTTGTGCATTAAAAGATCAATCATTGGCTGGAAATTTAAATAGCATAGTTTTATCATCAGAGTAAAATATATCTGTAAACATTTTACTTAAATAATGCCAACGATTGATCAACTTAGGATTGTTTTAAGCGTACGTGATAAAGGTGGGTATTGTTTTCAAGTCTTTGTGATACACTTGTTACTTGAAACATGTAAGCTTTTGTTATATTTGTTTGATAAAAGCGAATGTTGTAACTGCGAATTTATTTTGCCTGGCGAAAATGCTACTGCACATAACAATGTCATCAACATATAAAGTTTCAGGCACAGGTTTTTTTTCATTTGAATAGGCATCAACATTGGACCGGTCGTCGCTGGCGTGATTGGGGCTCGTAAGCCACAATACGACATCTGGGGCAACGCTGTGAATGTTGCCTCAAGGATGGACTCGACCGGCGTACTCGATCTTATTCAGGTATGTGTTGTTGATACGATTTTGAAGTACCCCTGTACCAAAACTGTTTCATTAATTTTTTCATTCCTTATAATCACAATTGTTAAAGTTATTTTCTTTCATGATACATCAAAGTCTTTATTTTATTTCTAGCTATAAAGCGTGCGTACTACTTTCTGACTTCAATTGCTGTGCGATTGTGGTACCACAATAACTTACCCCGTGATCTGATTCATCATATTATTCTTTTTCATATGAAATAACTCAGACCATTTTTTTTATTTGGTCTGAGATGAAGTAACGTCTTAGCGAACTGAGAATGTATTATCGTTTTTTGTGTTAGTGATTTTAATACCTACCGAGTTCTAAAGTCTCATTTTTCTTTTTCACTCTTGCCTCATAATTAAAGCTTTAATGAATTATTACATGTCAGTACCGAGAGGTTGTGTATATCATGTCAGGTGACCAAAGAAGTATATGACATCCTGGTGACACGTGGCTATAAGATGCGGTGCCGCGGGAACGTTGACGTCAAAGGAAAGGGCAAGATGGTCACGTACTTCTTGGATGGCGTGGGCGAGACCACAGATCCCGCTTGCTTCGATGTCTATGAAGTAAGTTTGTTACTGTTTGTTTATCATTAAAAAATATTCATCGCTCTTCGTGGGTTGGTCTATGTTGGACCGGAGGCTATTAAAACGTCGGTGCAATACATATACCATCAAATAACTGACTTGACTCTAATTCTAGACTTAGATATTTTGTAAAAACGAAATTTGATCTTTAAATAATGGTACGATTATAGTAAGGTTGCGGTTTATTACAAGGCTTTATGAGGTTCTGTTTAAAAACCCTTGCTTTTTTAAGTCCATAGAATATTTTAAGTAGTTATTCTAGTTCACCTATCTTTGCCAAGACGAGGCTCAATATTAAGATTTTTGTCCGTGTAAATATCTTAGCAAATTTTATTACACGTGGTTGACTCTGTCAACTGTCAATGACAACTTTTACATACATAAACATTTTAATGGGAAAATTAAGTTCATGTTTTTATTACTTTTCTCACTACATTATTATATTTTTTCACCGTTTAAACCTTTCCGTAGCTTCCACGGATATTTCAGGACCAAAATTAGACCAATATGGGTCCAGCCGTTCTCGAGTTTTAGTGAGACCAACAACCACGACTCATTTTTATATATGACTTGGGAGTAGGGTCTTCATCATCAGCAGGGTCCATAAATCTAGGGTTTCCGATATCAGCCGAGTCCATAATGTCTAGTCTTCTATCAGTGGGCGTCGTTGGGTAATGTTGGAGCAACGAAACAAAATAGTTCACTCGATCAAATTGTATTTTCCGAAGAGTTTACAAGGTAAATTATAAGTAACGACACAACAATAGCTAGGTGTGTATATAGGAACGTGCGATGGTTCAACATCAACCGCTCTGGCCGACAGCCACGCAAAAGATGTCGTGCGCTCCGCTCAGCCGGTGAATCGTTGACTCCATCGAACTCCAGAAGGTGTTACCAGTTGATTGCGATATTAGCTGACACGGGGAACTTCATCTCACCATCTGTCAAATGTAAATGACAACTTTTACATGCAATACATTTTGTATGGGAAAATTGAATTACTGTTCTTATTATTTTTCTCGCAACTGTTATTAATTTTCTCACCGTTTAAACCTTTTCTTAGACTAACAACCACGTTTCATTTTTATATATTACATGTAGATATAGATTAAGTACAAAATATGTAACTTGAATAAAATTTTCAGCAAGCGCAACCTTCAACTTCTGGAGTAAACAAGCCAGGGACCAGCGGTTCCAACTTTCAGAACTCGCAACCTTCAACTTCTGGAATAAGCAAGCCAGGGTCCAGCGGTACCAGCAACCAAGCAGCGGCAGTCAATAGGCACATTGACGACGACGACGACGATGATGACCTTGATGACGGCTATATGTCCGCTGTGCGATTGTCACGTTCCACTGGAAACCCACCATTAAGACCTCCGCGTGTTCAGCCGCGCCAACTTGAGACTCTCTCAGAGAGACAAACTGATGAAAATAACGGCGTGTCAATAAGAACTTCGGTTGTTCGTGGTAAGTAGCTTCATATATAGTCATAATCAATTCATTGAAAACATTTTGTTACAAGTCATTAAATTTTATAGTTATAATAAGTCATAGTATCTTGAATAATATTAAATTATTTATAACAATATAGAAATACAAATAATGTACTTTTTACAACTGTAATAAGAGAATCATTTACCATTATAAATATTTATTTAAATTCAATGAAATACAATAACATTAAATTACTTTCATTGCTTAATTATTATTCAAAAATTAAATGACTCAGTATGTATGTCAATATTAATCATTAGTAAAATTGAACATCAGATCATTCTAGGGTTTAAAAAAAGTTACAAGTTAAAAGGGGATATTGTACTTTGGTTCTATATTTTACTATTTAAACTGATCCTTTTGTAAATCTTCTATTATTATTGTTTTTCAGACGAGAGCGAAATATTACGGCCATCACAAAATAGTCCTTCCCCACCAATTAAGACACAACCACGACCATCAGCTAGCCGTTTTCCAATCGCAATTTCTTCATCATCAGATACCACGGTCACCGTATCTTCAACAACGTCTCATATGGGCCCCGTGAATGGTGGGCCAGCGTATGCTGGAACTTTATTTGCTGGGAATTTGCAGCGAGACTTATTACAAAATGAGGCCTCTGAATCATCTCCACCAGACTTACAAAACAGTAAAACCTCTGGATCATCGCCATCAGACTCCCAGAATGGCAAATGTTTGCTAACCGGGTCCACGCAACAAGGGTCCTCGCAAACTAAACCTGAATCTAAGCAGACTGGAAATTCACAAAATGGCTCTAAAAATACTGGACTTATTCCTCGCGGTGCGTATTTGTGTCTGATTAATTACTAATTTTGTCTTTTTCGTCTTTGAGTTATCATGACTCCCACTTGGGCAGAATTTGATATAGCATGTTCATATTCTCCATTTGATTTTGTTATTAGTCGTGTGTAATATTTTATTTTACGTAGTTAGTTTACTTACGTATTTTGCTATTTTTATTCAAGTATCGTAAAATTTACGTCACATAATAATTCCAGAGCACCAAAATGGCTCCATTGGTAATCAAGACACCATCATTAATGGAAACAATTCTTCTCGTGAAAGTCTCGCTTGCGCCGCCGCGGTACGAGCGCGAGTTAAACGCCGTCTAGAAAGACCTCACTCACTTGCTGATGGACCAGGCCTACCAGAAATTGTCAATTTACTCACGTCAAGAGCCTTCTCAGCAGAATTAGATCAACCATATAAAGATAACAGGAAGAATTTCTCGCTGCGTGAATTAAAACGTACGGTTGCGGAGTCACAGTCGAGTGAAGAAATTGAGGCGATATTGAGAGGGCCAAAGCGTGCGTCGTCACTTGCTGATTTCATCTTTAGGCGGAAAAACACGCGACTTGCAGCAGCTGCTGCCGCTGTCAATGTCATTGAGAATCCAATGAATGCGCTCAAAGATGCACGAAACGAAGCGACGTAAGCTGAAATCGAGTGCTAATAATTATTGACTGAAAACTTTTCCTATTTAGTTCGCAGATGTTTTAGTTAGTGCAAATAAATTTTTTCGAATGTTGAATAAATATTACATCTACATCAAAAAAATATTTCCTAAAATTAGAATCGAATTCGTAGGCTTTAGTTACTTTGTTTTAAACATAACGGACTATGATCTCGACCTTGTACTTCGAAATAGTATGTCATTTCAGATTTTTGTGATACAACAATAAATTGTTGTATACTACCTACTAAAAAATAATAAAAATCGAAATGCATGGTCGTATACCCCGGATATTACAATGCCCTCATTTAAGACTGAGTATATAATTATATATGTAAATTAAACTTGGACCATTGCAGCTAGTTTTCGACATGAAACGAATTTTAAATCGTGTTTGACACGACATTCTTATTGAAAGAAATGAAAATGTATAGTTAGAAAATTCGGATCGACACAGTCGATACCGATGGCATTGTTGAAATGTTTGTCTCTAACGAATTTATAATAGTATGATGATATTATAAATGAAAGCAAAACGTGGGTATTTGAAAGTTCTATTGCCAGACACATAATCATAATATAGGCAAGAGGATTATGATGCTCAACATTACATATATAAAACTTAAATGTATAAAAGTAGTTCTAGTAACAATATTTTGGTAACTTAAAAAGACGGGTTTTATTAACATGGTTGAAATTTATTAAACTAACATGGGGTAAGACTTATTATTTATTTTTGACACTTTCTAGGAGTCCCATTGCTCCTTTGCATCAGTTGGCATAAGAACAAAATTAACGTTTTTTTTATACAGATGTATGTCAAACGCAATTAATGCGTGGGTAGTTGGTAGGTATGATAAGAATAATGTCGCTCAGTTTTGTGTGGACAGGCGCAGCGTGCGGGCGTTTGACGGTCGCGTGGTAGTTACTTTTTACTTGAGCTGAAAGTATTTGTAAATATAATCTACAGATTTCTATGCAGTAGACGACTACAATCATGCAATAAAACGATTCAGAGACAACTTAAACGTAAAATTTTATTGATGTTATTGCGTTATAATTCTTTATAGATATTAAGAAATATTTTGTAACAAATTACCAGTAAAATAACTATGGAACCTATAAGTCAATGTTGAAATAGAAATAGCTTGTGTAAATCTAAATCTTTCGTTTCATAAAATGTTAAAACTGGTTTTGGGAATTGGTACCTCGTATCAATTCGATTGGTGTTTCAAAATTATATACACGTGTAGATGGAAAAAAATAAAAAACAAAAAAAGTAGCTAGAACCAAAAAACAGTAAGACATTATTTTTTACTTCTCTATTATTTTATCTACAACAATCTCGAAAAATATGAAATCCGTAAAAAGTACAAATTTTCAGGACAAAAATTTATAAACATAGTTATATAAACAAAAATATATCTAAACAACTTTGTTAAAAATATAAGTAATCATTTTGGCAAAGTCAAAAACTCACTAACGGTTAACAAGAGCAATCTCAAGTTAATTATAGACTACGCTATAAGACTATAATAATTTTAAATATTTGTAAGTAGAAATAAGTTGATGTCTTTGAAAATAAAATAATTATTCAAGAAATATAAACAATTAAAAATATTTTTCACCTTGGTGTTTTCGAAATACAGTCTTTGTTAGGAAAGATTTTAAATTATATAGTAGTGAGGCTGAAAACAAATCCATAATCATAATATCATTATTTCAATTATTAATTATGACAAATGAAAGTCAAACTTATATTTGGGTACCTATATGTATTTTAACCCTGTAGATAGACTGCAAAGATCCACTAATTAAAATTTAAAAAAACAAAATATTATTTTATGAGCCACGTTGCCCCTTAGCAAGCTACATAAAATTTAAGTGTAATATTTCCTTAGCCTTGCTTTTTACTAAAACATTATTCTATTGTGTAAAGTCCATTCCAATAAATAATCTAAAACATTTAAGTTTAAAGTATTGACATAGTATGTTTGGAAATGGAATTGGAATGACCCATTAAAGAAACAAATTAGCGGACGCTTTCACATAAAGTATTTATTTACTACATAATTATTTTAAAATTATCTAAGTTCATGCAAGACCAAATAACTTTACTTGAAACTAATAAATGAAAAAATGCTGTATCATTGCTGAAATTTATTAAAAACTGACCGTTTTACGTCACTTAGAAAGTACAGAAGATGATAAATTGATAATAATAGATGATAACCTTCTAAAATACATCGCCTGCACGGCGGCAGATGATAGCTGCTCTGTGATCTTTACGTAATATTGAGTATTTAAATCTGTCTCGCGGTTTTTATGCTCAACTTAAACTAACGTAAACAATAATGCAATCTTGATCTTCATTTTTCAGCCTTAGAATTAGTGTTAAAATATGTCGACACAAAACAAAACGTAAACATAGAGCGCCCACAATGTCTATAGGTGACAAAATACCGGGGCCCGCCTTATGAAATATAAAAATTGAGGCGTGGTGCTCGAAGGGTTAAAGATATACGGCAGCTCTTAACAATTTACCTCCTGGTAATCAATTCAAACCGGTTAAAAAGTTTCGTAAAACTTATCTATTGAAATAAAATCTATATGTTTTAGTCAGTATGATGTCAAAGTAAAATATATCGTCAAAGCCAAATATTATATATATTTAAAAAAAAACATATATTTCCCACGTTCTGAGAATAATAAAATTCAATTTATAAATTTTATGTCGTTTTTTTGGGTGCAGTAATTAAAAAAAATTTACATTGTGTACACTAAAAATTTACGATTAGTTACGTTTATTGTTAATTTTTAGAAATGTAGGCATTTTTTATTTTCAATATGGTGCTATTTGAAGCATAAGTGTATGATCGTATAGGCCCAGTATTTGTGCTCGATTACAGATATTTTACGTACTTTTTATATTAATATGTACTTGATTATAATTATGTTGTTTTATATTATAACGGAACAAAACTTTAACATTTATTTTATTTTTGTAGTCTTAGTTTACGTGATACCAAAAATTTAGTGACAGTTTGTAAATATGATTTTCGTAGTTCAGCAGTTATCAAATCTTTACATTATAACAAACTAAAAAGACACAAGTTCTACTTTAACAAAAAAAGCAATTAATATTTGCGTTTAATGTAAAAATAAAATACAATATTCCTAAAGTATATTTAATGTGTGTTTTTCTATTGTATTAAGCAAATTATTTGACTCTTAAACGTGTCTTTAACAAAGTGAGAAAACTGCGAAAAAACATTTGCAAATTATTTATATGGTAACTAATATAGCCCCTTATTTGGTGAAAATAAATTTTTGTATGCATGTAAAAACACCGATAGCAAACACGACATAACTTGTTTTCGAAAATTATACCTTATTGCAATTATGACTTTAAATTATTATCAATTGCAATTATGATTATTATATAACAATATTTTTAAATTTATAAATAAATCATGGTTCATAAAGTCTGTATAAAAGATCAACATGTTTAGGCTAAACTGTCCCCATTCAAATTCGTGTGACGAAATCTGAAATATTTTTCGATGTTATATATTTATTAATATATATTATAGATGTTAGATGTGCCAATGATTCGGAATTAAGCACTTATGAAAAATGAAGTTAGGAATAATGGTTATTGTGGTAGATACTTCTTGGTTTAAAAAGGCACATTGTTGTTCGAATAATGTTTAGTAATAATATGTTTTTAAGCTCTACTTAATACCAAAAATTTTAACCAAACGTTATTGAAATAAAATATTTTAAGCTTTTTTATGTCCATAATTATAAATAGTACAATTTTTTGGACAAATAAACGTCAGGTCATAATAACTGCGATTAAAAACGCCATTCAGCTAAATTGTAGCCCAGTGCGTTCCAAATTTATAAAATGGGGAAGTTTTTCAATTTTACTGGGTGGCCATGTTAACTTGGTGGTATTTCTCACCTTTCAATCACTAGGTCGTAAATTCAAATCCTAGCCTAGTGCCAATATATTCTTACTAACCGCTGGGGTTACTGAAAACTAAGCGTCAACGAGGCACTAATAAGTTAAATTGTAAGAGTCAGCTATTTTAACTATTTAGCCATGTCAAAGGTCCTTCTCACCACAGGATTTTCGGTGAAAGGAAATATCTCGTATAAAATCTGCACTATATCCGTATTCACCAATCTCAACTAGAACAGCATGTTAAATGGATATGGCTTAAATGTTAAGCCGAGAACGATTAAGAGATTTTTTTTTTATACTAGTACTAACCAAGCAACGGTCGCCTAAATTTGTTTAAAAGTTCTTGGTGATCGAAGGTAACCCGTAGTTACAGCCCCGTTATTAATCCTGTAGTTTATTTATTCAAGATTCAGTTTCAAATCAAACAGTGCTAATTACAAATCGTTAGGAATAATTTGCGTAATTACTTAAATTGACAGTTCCTATACTTTTGTAAGTTTCAATATTGTTTTGCTTTTTAGCTTTAGAAATTATGGCGTATTTTTTTACATGTATTCACGTCCTCTAAAATGTTATAGATTACGGCCATTTCACCAACTAATTTACCTAGGAAATGATAAACATGAGAACTACTTTAGCCACTTTTATACATAAAAACTACAACAACACCTCGCGGATCGCGGATTCAAAATACTTGGTGAGCTTTCATTCATTCCGTTCCACTTGTTTGCTTCATCAAACATTGGGGCGGTGAATCTTTTGAATCAATCAACTGTCGGTCGCGATCGAACCGGGTCACGAAATATAACAATTGGCGCAAAATTAGTTGTAATCAACTTTAGCTCAACAAAGCTCAAAGTCTCCGACACAAGGTGACACCGAAAAAAAACTATGAAAATGAAAAAAAAAACGGTGGCACCGAATAAGATTGATCATAACGATCGAGCTTTACGAACCGAGCTCATCATCGCCAATCAATCCTAAAAATTCTTAATCTTTTAGAGGATGTGACTTAGAGTTATTATGTTTAGAATTCTAATTGTCTACTTTATAAACATGTAAAATAAGGCATTTATTGTAGTTATTAATGTTAGCATGTAATTGTGTTTCCTCGAATAAGTTTATTTTTTAAGTTACTGCTAGCATCTTATTGAATCGAAATACACCACAGTGAATTTAAGGTACTTTCGTAACTAATTCGATCATCGAAACGTAAATAGCTTAACTCAATAAGATTTCAACGGTATAACATTGTATGGAGGTTAGAAAGGTTGTCACTATATTTATGTATTGTCTGTGTTAGAATTTGACAAGATTATGATCATTTGAGAAAAATCAGGCAATCGACACCTAATTTCGATATTGTTCATGCCTCTTTCTCATGCCATTTTAAATCAATGTATCTCTTTCAGATTTTCTCGATCGACCAAATTATCCCTCTGGTATATCTTGTTTTAATGGTTATTTACTGTTGCCAATTGTATTGTTATGAGAAAATTACTATAACAGTAATTTCATGATACCAATAATACTAGTCCACCTTTTTCCTGTGGGATTCCAGATCGGATCACCAATTACCAAAAACCAAGCAATTTTTTTTTTTCAAATTTATCTACAAGAGACTTGATTTACGTATAAATCCGACAGACGGATAACAGATTGATCCCATATGGGTGGTGCTGTTTTTTTTCTTTTGGGGCACGGAACCCTAAAAAGTTACAGATATGGTAAATTTGAATATTCTGTTTGACGTTACATTTTTGTTAATTTAGAAGCTGTAAGGCTGAATTCACATAAAAATAAATCTTTCCTTGGTTCTGGAGAAACTTAATATTTTTATCAATTAATCCATGAAATAGGTAACAGACAGAAACGCTAGCAAATAGCCACGTTTCATTTATATGTATAATAACAAATTTTTTATAACACAAAATTGAAGAAGTTTAACTAAATGCAGCTAATAAATAATAATCTGTTTACATTTATCACAACAAAAACGATTAACAAGTAATTTTAGCTTTTATTTAAACATTTGTAATAGGTATTCTATGTTAATCTAAGTTTGGTGTGGCTTATTTACTTAATTATTTTTTCATAATATTAGTATTACATTTATTTTAGGTACTTATTAAAGCATAAGCCATTTGTTAGTATACGATGCTAAAATTTGGTTAAAAGCGTTTAAAAAAAAGTGGTGAAACAGGGTAAAACAGTTATATTAAGTTTGAATTTCTTGGTTCATTGAAACAGAAAAATAACAAATGGGTCGATAGTGTAATTGATTTGTTTTTTTTTTTTACCAATAAATACTATCTCTATAGTTTTTTTTTAACAATATTCGTTTGATTAATTGAAATCTTAAACATGTGAAATACCATAAAATATGTGAATGCCAAAAAATAACCAAGCTTACCCTTCACCTATATTTGTATTTTTTTTAGTTTTTATATTTTTCAATTGTTATAATTTTTAAAAAATCTTGTAGTTTTCAGTAATTCTTAAATATTCAAATCATTGAATGGATAAGGCTTATAATTCCAAGAGAACTATATAAAAATTTCAGAACCTATAACTATTAAAATTAACCTACTTAAAATAACAAACTCATACTAAAAAAAACTTACACTAAAACTATTTTAATCATTTTTATTATAAGCATCTTTATATTTTAAGCAAGCAGTATAAATTAGTGATCATTAAGTTTAAGTTACGGATTTTAATGTTTATTTTACTTTCGTGAGTAGAAGTAAACGCCACAGAATACAGTTACCATTAATTTTACTAACAGCTAGAGTAAGTTCTTTATTTCTCTAATTTTTTTAATATAATTTTTTGTAATATTTTCACTAAAATAGTTGTTCATCATCAATTAAGTTCAGACAGGCGTTCCGTAGGCAGACCACCAGCCCGATGGGTCGACGACATCAGATCCAGCGCGAGACACGCGTGGATAAGATCAGCCCGAGACAGGAAAAACTGGCACAAGGTAGAAGAGGCCTATACCCAGCAGTAGGTCGATACAGGCTGATGATGATGATGAATTAAGTTAAGAGTTTTCCTACAATGTATGCGAAAATAGAAATTGCGCTGAGAGTTGTTTATGATAATTTTTATTATAAAATAATAACTGATAATCGTAAATTTCAAAATAACGTTTGAAGTAGTATAGATTTTAGAAAATGCAATAGATTAAAAGTGTTTACAGACTAACATCGGCAGGCCCCGTCAGACTAAGCTGAAATATTTAAAGAGCCAAAATTCATATTTCAACTCACTTCCATAAAATAGGAAATCGTCAGTTTAATTGTTTTTAGTTTTTTCCATTCATTCAGATTCAGATACTTTATTTGTCAGAACATGGTAAGTACACTTCATACAAAATTCTTTTGGAGAGTAGGAGTTCTTTTCTTACATAATGTTGTTCATGTCCTTGCCAAGTATGGCGTAAAAATATAAAAATAATGAGTGAAATAAATCATCTTCGTCTTGTCAATAGTTCAAAATGGTTAATTTATTTTCTCCCAATATTTGGCCACTGCGACCCTTGCAGGGTGTGTAGCCATTTAGAGATCTTGTTTGTTCCATTGTTACGTTAATTTTTTCGCAACTAGTAAATTTCGAAATGTTTAATTATCTCCTTGACTTTACGTTACTTTGCTTCAGTAGTTATGAGCTGGTTGCAAACTTTATAAACTTAGTTATGTAGTTGCGTCTGAAAAGTTCATTAACAGAACGTTAGAAGGCACTAAATTAATTAGTTGAAACTTCTGGAAAACTACCTAAATTTAAACCAGGGTTTGAATGTGTGTTAATTAGTTAATATTTTTCAATATAGTGCGCTAGGTAGCGATCATCATCACCATCATCCGCAGTGCTTTAACCCTCTGCTGGACATAGGTAGGTATCTCTGTTATGTTGCCATTTGTCTCGGTCATGTGCTAATTGTGTCCTACCAGGCTAGTATGCGCCCCACGAAAAAATTTTTTCGTAGTGTCAGAACGAGACAGCGTTGTAGCAAAGTATATACTCGTATCTGTCACTTTTTCACACGTCGAAATGAGTTCTTTTCGTGGTCGCATGCTTGACTAGCAGGTTCGACTGGCGATTTCCGCAACGTCGCCTACGTTTCAACCGCGCTTTTTCTGATCCAGCATACAGTGTAGCAATAACTTAGTACGTATAAAATCACTAATTTTAATTTAATTAATTAATTTGAATTACTGAAGCGAAATTGTTATTGCTAATTGGTGATAATACTTTATGAGATTATAGCAGTTAATTTGCCCTGCAGTGTACCCATCCTAATAATAGTAGATTAGAGTTTTATTTTAAGTGGTTATGGTAGAATATAAATTACACTTATAAGTTAATTATATTATCGATTAAATTTAAATGTCTTTAGATATTTAGTTTTTTGCTTACTTTTTTTAGTAGAAATAAACACGCACACAATCAGAAACCGGTTACACCACCAATTTTCGCCAATTTTTCATAAGTTTTTGTCATCAAAATAATTTTGATCAACACAATGTTTCCACGCAAAATTTTTCTATGGATATTTGACAATTTGACTTCTCAGCTATTGATGTAGCTCGCTCGATTAAATTTCCTGTGCGCGAAATAGTCACAGAACAACATATACTCAATTACTCATAGAATCAATAAAGACCGATCTTTCATTCTCTTCCACTTGTTTGAAACAATTTGCTTCTACTTTTTTTAAATACATGTACTTAGCGTTTACCTAACCGTGTATTACTTTAATGTACTTAGATGTATTGTTATGCCATATCGAGAGAAATCGATGTGCAGAGAAAAATCACATTGTAATAGATGTAACAACATTTGATTATTTGATGATAGTTATATTATAAATCCAAAAGTGAATTTGTTGGTTTATGTGTTTGTTAGTTGGTTTGTTCCTCTTTTTCGCAGAAAAGACGGAAAGTGACATAGGCTACTTACTTTCTATCCCGAAAAAATAGAAGGTTTCTATGGTATAATACTATAATTATTTTTTGCAAAAAAATGGCAAAACCGCCTTCCATAGTGTACAAAATACGGATATTTCGCTCGAATTGTTTGCATTATTGTTGATTTTTCAAAAACTGCTTAGTCGATTTCTGTAAAATTTAAACGGAACCACCTCGGGAGTGCACTCTTTCGAACTAGAAAAGAATTATTCTATTCGGTTCACAATTGGAGGAATTATCGATGGACATATACAAAAAAAATACGTACAGATGAACATAGAACCTCCTCCATTTTGGAAGGCGGTTAAAAAACAAATCATCGCGCAGGCAAAGCCGCGGGTAAAATCTGGTTTGATGATTATTTGACTTCCGATTAGAGTTTTTGGGGACGAAGGGTATTTGAGTAGTTTATTGGGATTCAACTTTAAATTATATTATTAGATGGAAAATTTGCTATGTTTTCCAATACTGGATTCAAAAAGTAGTTTTCGTTTTACTTGTTGTCTCACAAATTTATGATCGTCGGGATTTTTTTAAGATCCTCCTAAAAAACGGTGTTTTACTGAATATTGTTTCGAAAATACTTTTAACTAAATACAGTAGGAAATTTAAAGCCAGGGTAAAAACGGGACCCTATTACTAAGACTGCTGGCCGTCCGTCTGTCTGTCTGTCACCAGGCTATAAAGCATGCGACCACGACAAGCGACGAAAAGAATTCATTTCGACGTGTGAAAAAGTGACAGTTATATACTTTGCCATAACGCTGTCTCGTTCTGACATTACGAACGAAATAATTCGTGGCGCGCATACTAGCCCGGCAGGCTGTATCACATGAACCGTCATAGCCAGAAGGTTGAAATTTTTACAGATGACGTATTTCTGTTGCTGCTATAACAACATTAACTAAAATTAGAAAGAAATTAATATTTGAGGGGGGCTCCCATTCAACGAACCTGAATTTTTAGCTGCTTTTCGTTCGACATTAATAACGAAGACAGGTAGATACTTGAAATATTCACAGGACATCTAGTTAAAAACAAGTAATTCAAATAAAATAAATATTTAAGGGGGACTCCCATACAACATACTTGATATTTTTGCTCGACATTAATAACGGCAAAAGGAAGATGCATGAAATATTCACAGATGATAAAGTTGTTTAACATTCCTTACAAAAATAAATAAAAATAAAACATATTCATGAGGGCTTTCACACGGTACAGAAGCATTCGTGCGCAAGTCGGACTTGCACCTTGGCTATTGGATTGGATTATTATAATTTAAAAAAATTCATTCAATTAATTTCCATCAAATACAATCAGTTTTGTTATACCTATTCAACAATGTTTTTTTCTTATTTTTATAAAGTCATTTGCTCAATTAGGTTAACTTTCAGCAAGCTTTCATTAAAATAATTTAGATTGCTTTTGCTCAATTTTAATTTAATAAGTATTTATAACTACACATAAGTGATGTAATTTATTCATTCGAAAAGACTTACTCGTAAGTCTTTTTGCAGCTATTGTCGAACAACTACCTACTTCATTATTTAAGTCGCTTTCATGAAAATGCTTGCGTATTTTTTATATCATAATATTATTTAGACTTGTTACATCTAGGGCTTTCATTTTTTTACCTATTTTGCTTATTTAACTTTGTCTAGTAAATTTATTTTGGAAATGGTAACCTCATTCGTGTAATCTTTTTTCTTAGTTATATTTTCTTGTTTTTTTTTTTATTTCTTTGCATTGCCATTTCTTCTGTCTTTGAATCTTCTAAGGCGGATGACATGGATTTCTGTTATTTAAACTCATGTTACCATAATAAGCTGAGATTATCAATGAAAATTTAAAGTTATTTTGGATTTTTTCATATTTCGATCCAAAAGTAAGTAAAAGTTTATAATGATTAAAATGTTTGCGGATTGCATGTCTTTTTTTGATTACACATTAGACAGTATTTGATTGATTTTTAATACGTAAATTTCTTCTTACTTGATTCCGCCTTTACATCAGTAGTTTAATTTTAAGGGTGATGGTATGTTACAATAGTTTATTGTAAGTAAATAATAAGAATTTCAAGTAGTACAAGGTGACAGGTGAACGATGCACATAATTTTTAGATTATACTTAATCTATTATATAAAAGGCTTCGCTGAGTGACTGACTGACAGACAGCCTACAGCCCAAACCGCTAAAGATACGAACATGAAATTTGGAACAAAGATACATTGGACCACGTAATGGAGCACTAAGAACGGAATTTTGAAAAATCGACCTCTAAAGGGGTAAAACGGGCCCTTTTCGTTTGTATGTAACTTTTTATTCCCTTTACCGATTGACTTGAAACTTTGTATACATGCTACTCAAACAAAATAAAAGTTACGTTTGTTCCTGTTTTTCCGAATATTCCTTATCTAAGGGGTCAAATTGGGTCCCAAAGTTGGTGAAAAAAGCGTCTATTACATCCGACGAGCTGAACGGTTATGGATGAAATCTGGTATGGAGGAAGCACACAACATGTTTCAACACATGAACTATTATTATCCCGGAAATTCTATGGGGATCCTTAGGGATAGCCAAAATTAAACAGTTTAGGCTACAACCCAATCCACTAAAGATAGATACTTGAAACTTCGAACATAGGTACAATGTACAACGTAATGAAGCACAAAGGACGAAAATTTCGAAAAATCGACCTCTAACGGGGTAAAACGGGCCCTTTTTGTTTGCATTTAATTTTTTATTACCTTTACCGATTGACTTAAAACTTTGTATTTATGCTTTACAAATAAAATAAAAGTTACGTTTCTTCCTGTTTTTCCGAATTTTCCTTATCTAACGGGTCAGATAAGTTCCCAAAGTTGGTGAAAAAAGCATCAATAATTACATCAGACATGCTGAACGGTTATAAATGAAATCTGGTAGGTATGTAGAAAGCACACAACATGTTTCAATACAGTAACTATTTTATCCCGGAAAATCTATTGGGTTTCTTAGCAATAGCCAAAATAATCAATTATAAAGCTAAGATAAAAGGGGTAGATAAATGAATTCTAACGAAATTTGGTACGACGCTAGACAATAACACAAATTACCACTTGGGGTACTGCTATCCCGGAAAATTTCAGTGGGTCCTTCAGGATATCAATTTCCTAAAAAAGTACTAAATGACTGTTGGAAAACCGATGCAATATTGTTTGAAAATATCTCACCCTTTTAACTAATATATGACTATTAACGTCCTGGGAAAAGTCCCGGATTCCTTGTCTAACGCTAGACCAAACATCCTATATAAGCGTGAAAAATAACTTGATCGCGTTTTTTTTTTAAACGTAGTGAAATATCTAGAATTAAATTGAGATAATTAAGATCCTTCAATGGGGGCAAAATGGGCCCCTAATTGTTTATGAACGATTTTATTTTGTGAGCCAATAGACTTAAACTAAGGGTACATACGGATCAATAACCACTTACTTAACTATGGGAACTACCCTGAAGAAGCGAAAATTACCTATTCTTTACATTTTGTCGCGGGTCGATGAATTTTTTGTGTTGAACAGCTAATTTTATTTACGTGATTTCTGGGTGGTACCAACCCAGAAATCGTAAATAGTAAAAGTTAGTCAAATGATGAGTATAATGGAATCCTAGAACATGCCTGTCGTCTAGATGTAGGTGCGCTATGTATTTTTCAAATAAAATGTACCTTCTTGTGTGCTACTTTTTCGTCTGTACTTGGTCAGAGAATGTCTGAAAGTCCTACAAGTGTCTCGATCACTTTTGACCGCGTAAACGGTTATGGGCGAGATTGTCATTGAGTTCAGAATAATCGAAATTAAATTTCTAATGACTTAATGAAACATGATGAATCCCTTCGGCCACATATGATACCAGAGTTTGGTAACCAGTATCACACGAAGAAAAAATGATCGTCTTAGGATACTGGTATCCAAGTGATAGGGATTTTTCGTTTTATGTAACCGAGTATCAGCTCAGGAAAATTAAATTTCTGAAAATGTTTTGTTTACTACCAGACAAGACACAGCAAACTTACGAAGTACTATTTTATATGATAAATTACCGATTCAAGCAATGGCTACCAGAAACAATTACTGTTGACTTCGAGTTGGCTTCAATGAAAGCTGTTCAAAAAGTTTTCCCCAACATTGATGTTAAGTGATGTTATTATCATCTGAATAGGTGTTTATTTAGAAAAGCTAAATCGTTAAAATTAACCACAAGGGTAAAAAAGCACGTATTACGACAGGTATGCTGGCCTTGCACGTTTACCCAAAGCCTATTTTCGAAAGGGGTATGAATATGTTATGTCAAAGAGTCCGTCTGGAGAAGAGATAACAAAATTTAACAAATATTTTAATAACCAATGGATGGCAAAGACTGACTTCGAAAAAATTTGCTTTTGTTCATCATCTTAAATACGTACTACCAATAATATAGAAGGTTGGCACAGTCGCCTAAACAGATATATTGGACGTAAAAGACCGACATTGGCTCAACTCTTAGATATTTTAAGAAAAGAAACCACCGTAGTGGATATATACAAAAGAAAATTGGAACTAAGCCGAGAGTACAAAGAAATTGATGCAGAAATAAATGACGCCATATCTCAGCTAAATGAAAACGAAATTAGTGTTGAACATTGTATCGAAATCATTACGCCATTTTATTCCAATGGGTTGTAGGTAATAAACGATTCACAGTTATTGAACTATTTTCTTGTTTTCTTGTATGTTTTCAATAAAGCCAGGGTTTTACAATAAGCGTAGGTACAGAATGCGATCTTCACAGTTTTGCCGAGTTGGTTTCATAAGCAGAATGTTATATTCCATGGATACTGGTTACCAAACATGATGAAGGGTATCAGAAGAGTAATAAATCCTATCACTTGGATACCAGTATCCTACGACGATCATATTTTCTTCGTATGATACTGGTTACCAAACTCTGGTATCATACGTGGCCGAAGGGTGATGAATACCTGTACTGGCCTTTTTTAGGGTTCCTTACCCAAAGGGTAAAACCGGGACCCTATTACTAAGACTTCGATGTCCGTCTGTCTGTCTGTCACCGTAGGTACCGTAATAGTTGGGCAGCTGAAATATTCACAAATGATGTATTTCTGTTGTCGCTATAACAAAAAATACTAAAAATAGAATAAAATAAATATTTAAGGGACATGCAACAAACGTGATTTTTAGGATTTTTTTGCTCGCTATTAATAACGGCAAGAGGAATGGGCTCCCATACGGTACGGAACCCTGCGTGCGCGAGTCCAACTCGCACTTGGCCGACCATGACGTGCGAATGGAGTTGGATAAAATTTGGTATACGAGTGGGAAACTACATGGCTCAACTCATGATCGTCATATATCTCATCATAAATCGAAAAATATTCTTTTCTCGCTATAAAAAAATCAGTAGGTATATTAAAATATAACTTTATCAAGTATTTATTTTATGACAAGTTACAAAATAACGCGGTCCAAACCGTGGGCTATTAAAGTCAAAGAACATTTATTGTTGAACTGTGTTACATTGAGATCTTACTACTAATCACAAAAATATTGAATTATCAGTTAGGTCCAATATGGCCATAAAATAATCATTAGAACCTGAAAAAATTATACAATCATTATTATTAGATTTAATTCGAATATTTTGCAATTTATCATCTAAAAATTGTCGTACTCCATAATAAGCTTTAGATACAAGTAAATTTAAGCAAATACTGAGACAAAGCAGGCCAATCCGTGGGCTAATTATTATGCTTGCAAGTAATACGACAACGTGGGCTAAAGCAAGAGCTATTATTTTAAGCAAAAAAAGTACTTAGACAACGCGGGCCAAACTGTGGGAAATTACCATTTAATGTAAGTACTAAGAAAATGCGGACCAAACCGCGCGCCATTATCATTTTAAGCAAATACTATAACGACGCGGGCCAGACCATGGGCTATTATCATTGCAAGCAATACGACAACGCAAGCCATACGGCAGGCTATTGTAATTTTAAGCAAGTACTTAGACAACGCGAGCCAAGCTACGTACTATAAATTACCATATAAAGCAAGTACTAAGAATGCGCAGGCCAAACCGCGACCTATTATCATTCTAGCTAAACACTGGGACAATTAAGGCCAAACCGTAGGCAATGCCTATTACTCGAAAAGATAATGCCTACTAAGCATTATCTTTTCAAGTAATACGTTATACGACAATGCAGGCGAAACCACGAAGTATTATTATTTTAAGCAAGTGCCAAGACAACGCGGGTCAAACTGTGGCTTATTATCATTTTAAGCAGTTACTCGAACAAAGCGGCCAGACCGTGGGCTATTATCATTGCAAGTAATACGACAACGCGTGCCAAACGGTAGGCTATTACAATTTTGAGGAAGTATTAAGACAACGCAGGCTAAGCTGCGTGCTATAAATTACCATCTTAAGCGAGTACTAAGAACACGCAGGCCAAACCGCGACCTATTATCATTTTAGCCAAATACTAAGACAATTCAGGCCAAACTATAGGCATTATCCTTGCAAGTAATACGTTATACGATAATGATTTGCTAAACCACGACCTATTATTATTTTAAGGAAGTGCCAAGACAACGCAAGCCAACCGGCAGCCTTTTATAATTTTAAGCAAGTACTAAGACAAACGCGGGTCAAACCACGGGCTATTTTCATAAGCAAGTACCTGTCTACTAAGACAACGCGGGCGAAGCCGCGGGTTTTAAGCTAGTGATTATAATAAATTTTCAGAATATTATCATCCATATAAAATACAATATTTTTCATCAACTTTTTTCAATTGGTTAAAAATATCCTAAAAAATGTATTAATTAGCGCGAATATATGTTAATTCGACTTGTTCTTGGAGCTCTTTTCTTTTCGTTTTCTCTTGTTTTTCGCATTAGTTAGATGTTTTTTTATCATTTAATACAAATTTAGAATATTTGAATATGCAGTAGGTCAAAGTCTAAGGAACAAAGCATGTAGGTACTTTATATTTCAAATTAGTAGGTATGCCGTTAGTACAAATTATGTGTAACAATTTTAACATTTAGATAATATTATATAGATAAATCGTGTTTAAAAGTGTTTTAAACAAAAACAGGATTCAGCGTATAAATAATCATTACACAATTCACCACTATATCGCATTTGTCCAGCTACGAGTCAAATACATCTTCAATACTACTTAAATAAATAAAATGTAATAATAAATGTTTTTATTTTTATATAACCAATTATTTCTGAATTCACTGTTAATGGTCAATAATATATGAAATAATTATTATAATTCAATTGACGTGCATGTTTTAAATTGCATTACTTTGGAGCATTCATCGTTGAACTTGTCACCCTTTGAATTAGTTTTCTATTTTTAGTATTTATGTTTCGTTCAGCTGTATTGTCACACGTGACAAATGATCTCATTGCAATACTACTTTAAAAAAATTAAAAAATAACTACAGTTGAGATTTTTACGAAATGAAATAGTTTAATTCTAAGTTTCTTTCTAGTTAAAATAAGTTTTTGTTAAAAATGTCCACAGGTGCAATAGCTTTTTATAGATACCCCTAATATAGTGTTCTCAAAATCGCTAATATATAACGTAGCTTTGCTATTTTCCTTTATAAGTTGTAATATTTAGTTGTTATCTATGCAACTATGTATTTATAAATATGTAGGTATATGTAGTATATCAGTCTCTGGCAGCCATATCACAACCTATGCTTAGTTTGTGGTCAGAAATCGTGAATAAGAATCCCTTAAAATGTGTTTATTATTGTTTTAGAACTGTTTTAGAGTGATATTAATATGAGCTCCAATTATTTATCTATAGTAATATTATGTTAGCTAGCGTTTTTGTCTGTATCAATATTTTTTTTTGCAGTGTATTTTTTTTCTTATAGTTTTAAATTGTTTTAGTTCTTGTTCGTGCCTATGATACCAGTTAGCGACTGTCACCCCTATAATTTATATTAGTACAAGGCTTCGCTGAGTGACTGACTGACAGATATTATAGCCTACAGCCCCAACCGCTAAAGATATAAAGTTGAAATTTGGAATTAGTAGATTGTACGACATAATGAAGCACTAAGGGATTTTTTGAAAAATCGACCTCTAACGGTGTAAGCCCTCTTCGTTTAACTATATTTTCGTTATTATTTTTATTCCCTAAATTGATTGACTTTAATCGTTGCATACATATTGTTCAAACGTCATATAAATACGTCTGGTGTTATTATTCCGAATTTTTCTTACCTAAAGGGTCAGATAAGGTCCCAAAGTAAGAAAAATAAAATGGGGCCGCATTAATTGACCCGTTGCATCAGGATGAGAGCGTTTGACATCGTATGCTGTCCGTTGCCCAAGCAATGAACACTCTAGGGTTTTTAGTAGGTACCTACCAGTCGGCAGGACTCCTACATGCCAACCCCATAGGCAGAGTCGGGGGTGGTATCCATAAAGGATTTTCCCTGGACAAAAAAAAACAGGGGTTCAGACCACGCCTGCAAATCCTATGACTATTTCGATCAGTTTTAACTAGCTGAACGGTTTTGGATAACTGTTGTATAAGTAGCTTACCATTATTTGTTGTCTTATTGTTCTTCCGAAAATCGGTTGCTTCAGACATGGATCAATACTTGAGCTAGCGTACCTTCGATCAGGAATACACTAGCGCACCGAAATATCGGCGGGTCGCCCCGCGGACCGAACAGCTTGTGGGGCGAAACGACGACAGAGCCAATATTCCTTCATAACAAAAGAAAAATATTTAAAGTGTAGTCATGAAAAAAATTTAATTGATTTTAACGAAGGTTTTTTAAAAAATTCGTTTTTCCTACATGAAAAAAAAGTCTTTTGTGTTCCATTAATGAGACGACTATCGATTATGCTAAGCCACGTGGGCGAAAGCCGCGGGCTTTAAGCTAGTGTCCCATAGGATGGTTTAGAATAGTATAAATGATCTTTTTTCGTCATTCAATTTTTTTTGACGCCTTTCATCATCCAGAAAAAGAAACTAACAAGCACACTCAATATTATGGTGAGTTCGTATAATTTTTATACTCACGATAGGTTTTTTTAATAGATAGAGTGGTTCAAGAGGAAGTTTTATATAAATGTATAATAGACCTTTGCGAATCCGGGGCGGGTCGCTAGTAAGTTATATAACAAAGTTATACAAAGTGTAACTTAATATGTACGCAGCTTAGTTGTCCTTATTACAAAAGTAGCTTCCAAGCGCGCACATTTGAAATATTTACCATGAATCTATAGGTGGCGCTTTGGTCGTGTCTCTGTCCGTCCGATGAAGAAGTAAAAAAAACAGTTAAATAAATTATGTATCAATAATTATTATTGCTCTTTGATAACTCGCAGCACTATAAGATATGTTTTATTATTTAAAACATATTTCAGGGGTTTTAAAGTCTGATGTCTGAGAGTCTAAATCAATTTTTTATACAATGCGCTACTAACCTAACTTTAGTTTCTTTTTCTGATTTGTGTGTATCTACCACGGTTTCATCTTCGAATAAAGTTTTTTCAATTTCAATTTAATTATCTCTCTTGAAATATCATGAGAATAAAGTGGCTACAATTTTGTCACCATATATGTATGTTATCCAGTATACACCTGTTGGTTGCTTTGCGCAGTGCACTGAGCTTTCTTTTAATACGAGTAAAGCTGCATTCGGTATTTTCAGAGTAAAAGAAACTAAATGAATAATTATGATATAATTTTACTGAACATATCATAAAATCAATTAACGACCTTTCAACTGATTACAGCTATATCACTCAGACATTTGTAAGTTCAAGTAATAATCTCCATTATAACATAGATCAAGAAAAGCTTGTTTTAGCACATTTTTGTATAACAGATGAAGTAAATAATAATCTTCATTAACGGGACACAATGCGAGCGTGGTGAGCGAGATTAAATTTGGCATGTACAAAAGCTTGAATATCGACTAAGCAGCTGAAATTGAATCCAAAAAATACTTAACTGGAAAACCGTTGTCGTACCTACATACGTAATTGATTTCATTGATCGCTATTGGTGTTTCGATTTAAATAAGCTGTAAGTATATAATGTAGTTACTTAGTTAAAAATGTATACTTATAATGTATGCTTTTTTGTTTGTAATACATTTTATCTGATAAAGCATAATAAATGGTATTAAGTGTGGTACATTATTTGTTTTATTTTTCTCTAATAATTATCATTATGCTCTTCGCCATTAAAAGCCGAGGAGACATTCATCACAGGTATAGGCCAATTCATACCTATACAATACAAGTCGGCGTAACCTATGTAATCCTGGAAAAAGATCCGGTGATAGGAGCCACAATAAATAAAGAAAAAAAAATACAAGTCGGCGGATGTGAAGTTAGCTACAAGCTGCGCGAAACCCAATCAACACGCATCCATATGTATTTAGTATTTATTCATTTCTTGCATTATGTACAAAGCAATCTTAATAGCTAGGTACATACCCTGTTAGGGCGTTGCAAACATAAGTGTGTAATGACTTAATATCTAAGAAAATGTATCCTTAAATTAAGCTTAAAAAATACCACACAACATACTTTAACATAACAAGCTTTAAATATATCTGAGTTATGTAATCAAAGTGTATTGTCCATATTAATATTAGGTTTTATTCATTTTGTTTTTGTCATTAAAGTAATCTTCTAAACTGTATCATATAGGATTGATTAGACACCAGTGTGCTTAGCATACAAGACCACGACACGAGTTTATCGTCGTGTGCAAAGGTGACAGATATATTATGCTTCATCATAACTCTGTCACGTTCTGACACGTCGATAGTATAATTTTATGGTCTTTATGCTAAGCCCGCAGGGCTAGCCACCCGGCCTATACAAACTTACTTATTTACGTAGTTAGGATTGGATATTGCATAGCTTCTAGCTAACTTCACATCCGCCGACTTGTATGATTCGTCCTATAAAGACGACCTATCTCAGCCATATGATATCTAGTAAGGTTGAACGCACACCTGTCTACACTGCAGGAGCCGCATGTGGCAGAAACTCGAGTTTTGCAATATGGACAGCTGCGCGACGTTGCATACAATCTTCTTCTATCTATTTTTATAGGGTAAGTTATATTTATAAAAGTATTTATATTTAAGTAAACATTTTATATTTAATAATTTTTAGCCAGTTGTGAAGCACTAGCTTCCACGGTAGGATTCCCTGTGTTTGTGGAAGCTAGTTCTCTTCAGGGATGATTTAGAACAGGGGGTTAGTAGGAGTGAATTATTAATAGTGTGATTGCTGGCGAGTATGTGCAAGAGTTGTATGATCACAGTAATAATAATAACAATTTAAAAGTTCAAGTCACGTCTTCAGTATGACATTTGTCAAATTAATCCAAAAGAATTATTTTTATATATTTAAAAATGAATGTTTGTCTGTATGTTCTTTATAGAATTGTAAACCACCATCAACTTGACGTTTTTTTTCTGTTTTGAATCATTTTGATGTAAACTGTGCATTTGACCATGTGATCTTTGGAAAAGTTGTAGTGCATGAGCCAAAGAAGTTTTGTGATTTGGTGCGACCGTTTTTTTTTTATTTTAGTTGGTCTTTACCACTGAAATACCATTTTTATAAGAGTTCCAGGAATTTGTAGCCTACACTCGATTCGTAGCGATTGAAGTCAACAACCCTGCAGGACGAATGATTTGTTTTTTTTTGTAAATAATTGTAAATTATGTGTGTTTGTTAATGAACCATTATAATTTGAATTACATTGTTTTTGATTACCTTTTTAGGGTTCCGTACCCAAAGGGTAAAAACGGAACCCTATTACTAAGGCTCTTCTGCGCGCTGTCGAATTACATATGCCATCAATAACAGGCGCAGTATTTCATCATATTAAAGCATATTATTTTAAATCCAGAGCGTAGCTAGTTGTACACATTTATTGACTTGCAAGACTTGCATTCTTAAACATTTATTGAAGAATTAGTTTTTGTATATCTGCGATGCCCAATAGAACAAGGCCCTTAAGTTTACTTTGTATTTGCATTGTTCATATACTAATTGTGTACATATTTTCATAAATAATGGTTTACTCAACATTGTGATTAATATCTGTGCGTCCTAAATTTAGGCAAAAATGTAGGGTCAACCTATTAGAAAGATAGTTCCGACCACAGAAGAGTGAGATAGCAATGTGTAGGTATTTGACTCAAATAGGTATTAGGAGTGCAATCTCCACCTATACCTAAAACTTCGTGGTGACGTCATCATGTAGTAAATGTGGCGAAGTTAGTCGCTACACGCAGAATGTAAACCGCATCCAACCGATCTTATTGGAGATCTACAGGGAAGGCATATGTCCAGCTGTGGACGTTCTCCGACTGAAACGACTAAAGACGATTTGTGGGCTTGTTGGTACATGGCTACCGCAACCGAATTGGCTACTGGCTATAATTGCCCAATCTGAGACTCTTCCTTCGTAATTTGTGTCAAATACGAATTGATTTATCTATCATTGTGACGCAGTTGAACCTTTGTTGCGGGTTTTGGTTCCCATCATTATCAAGAAATAATACTAAATAATATAATCAGCCAAGTGCGAGCCGGACTCGCGCACTGAGGGTTCCGTACCGCATGGGACCAAAAAACGGCTAAAAATTCAGGTTGGTGAACCCCCTATATTTATTTTTTCTATTTTTAGTACAATACTTACACGTATTTGTAGTTATAGCGGCAACATCATCCTCATCATCTGTGAAAATCTCAACTTTCTAGCTATCACGGTTCATGAGATACAGCCTGGTGACAGACATTAGGACAGACAGTGGAGTCTGAGTAGGTAATAGGGTCCCGTTTTTACCCTTTGGGTACGGAACCCTAAAATAAATGTTTTATACGTCGCAGTTAGGTAGGTAAGGTACGTTTATTATAAGTGGGACCCAGTTTGATAAGAATCTGCTTTTGGTGCTGTGACACATAAACAAAATTCTTGCCATTATTTAGGCTGATTCAAACTTCTTGGCGTCAGTGAACACGAGACGTCACTTTGCTTAGGCGCACATAGACGACACGCGACAGCGACAGCTCGGCGACTAGACGTGACGACAGACTGCGCCGATAATTATCATCCTTACTTTTTAAATTATAAATCCGAAAAGTTTGTTGGTTTGTTACTCTTTCACGCACCAACGGAGCAACGGATTGAATTGATTTTTGGCATGGATATAGTTTAAAAGGCGGAAAGTGCTTTAGGATACTTTTTATCCCGAAAAATTACATAGTTCCTGTTAGTAGGACAGGACAGGACAAAAACTATCTAAAGCGAAACTGTCGCCACTATCACATAGACGCTAAGTGATTGATTCCTCCATGACGCTAATAAACGTAATTAGATGACAGATGACATTGTCTGCAGACTTTTATAAATCACAGGTAGCATGGCAAGGGGACAAATTGTTTTTCCACCATTATATCCCCTTGAAGAGGAAATAAAGTATGAAATGAAAATGATAACTGACATTAAAATGTTTTTTTCCCTCTGCATGCTACATGTTATTATGACGTTTAATACCAGGCCGTCATTTTGTCTGACATTAAACATATTTTTAAATCTTCTCTCATTAGAGGTTTAACACGTTTCTTTATTCTACCTTTATGGTACAGAATCATCATCCTTACATAGTATAAAATGAAGTCGCTATTTTTGTCTGTTTGTTTGTCTGTATGCTTAAATCTTTAAAACTACGCAACGGATTTTGATGCGGGAATACGCGGGGGGGGGGGGGAGGGGGGGGGGGGGGGGGTTGTATAATTATACACTCCAACCGTTACTTAACCAACAAAAGCATTCCTCTAAGGTATTTTGATGTTTGTCGGTTAGGTTAGGTTTCGCAGCCGACATAAACATAAGCCAAAATCAAAATATAACGCGGGCGAAGCCGCGGGTAAAAGCTAGTATTGTAAATTTTGTTCAAAGCTTCGCAGGCGTCAGAGTCGCGAAGTCGCGATGAAAAGCTGAGAGAAACGCGCGCGCTCGCTATTTATCGCGTCTAGTCTCCTAAGTTAGCGTTAGCGAGTTTTGAGAGGAGATGTGCGCAACTTAACAGTCGCCAAGGGGTTTGAAGCGGCCTTTACATAACTACAATGTCTTTGGCCTATACCAAACTTGGACTAACGAATTTAAAAACCAAACCGGCAAACTGATAAAATACGCGACGCCGAAATAAAAAAAAATCTGATAAACGTCAATCAATAATGTCAACATCGTAGTCCGATTACTTTGGTCCGAAATTAAGCAATAGTACTTTGATTGCTTTGATGGCAATAGCGTCACGAGATTGGTGAAATTGTGAAACACTCTCAGCCACAAAACAAGAAACAGCAATAGTACTAATTTTGTAAGCTCACAGCTAATAACCAATACAGCTAATTCAAACTAATTTCAAACCTATTGACTAACGACCGACGACGCAACGCGGATGTAGTGCTTACTGGCGGTAGATTCTGTTAGAACTGTTATTGTTACTCTATTGCTGTGATTCGGACAATCAATATTTTTTGAAAAAAACGTTTTCGCGAATTTTCGTTTACAACCAAAATACAAAATCACAATTTAATTTGTGCATAATAACGAATAATCAACCAGTTAGTGTACAATCAACAATGAACGCGCCAAATAAGATATCCGGTGATGAGTTTGTGCGGTTTCTGCAGAGCTTAGGAGTGGAAACGTATAAATTATCTTTTGAATGGATGCTGGACGATCCAGAGTTTGCTGGAGTCTTGATGTGGATGTACAACAGTTTAGACCATAACAATGCCTTATCTGCTCGTGAAGAATACAGGTATAATGTTGCTTTCGACTACCTACCTATTGTTCTTTAAGATAACCTGTCTCAAAGACTAAGGGATGCATTTGCATGTTTATAATTAATAAGTACTTATTCCTGGCCTGTAGTCGCAATGTTTTGACGTGACAACGTCTTATAAATTGGTTTGCCGGGTGACACTTCAAGAAACTGCGTTACGCTCCGCTCACACTTTTCTCGAACTACCCCCTACTTAAGATTTAATCAGTTATTGTCAATAATAATTACTAACACCTAATAATTACAAACAACGAGAAACAACGAGCGAGTGAGAGTGTCTCTCTCATTCGTCTCATTCGTCTCAAAGTCGTTGTCACGTAAAACTTTCGCCCGTATACCGACTTTACAGGCAACAGTTTTTTTAGTTCAGGAAACTGGCTACTCACCAAAACTTCATCAACTTCATAGGATTTTAATAGTTTAAGTAGATTAATTGGTCTATTTTTAATTAAATTAAGTATACGTATTTGGTCTACTTATTATAAAAAGAATTAGATAGGTACCAATATTTTTTTTTACTTTCTACCATTTTGTACAAGCCAAATTACACAAATTGGTTGTGATGTTAGATACAAGCCGCGTATAACCCAATCCTGACTGAAGCTCGCTTAACAGCTGCGCAAGGATTATCCGCAGTTTGTAGCTGACATCACGGCAGCCTAGGTATTCCATTATCATTGTTATATATATTTCTGTTACATTTTACGTGCTATTTTATTCATAATGACATTTATATCACTCAGGTACAATGAACTACAGAAAATAGATGCATTACTGTCTCCGGAAGATCTTGATGCTGCTATATCTTCAATACAAGATCAATATCCTGGCATTTGTCTACCAGGAGATCAGGAGTCGAGAGAGGAGGTTGAGTTAGACATACATTTCCAAGAAGAGCGCCTCGCTACATTGGAAAAGCAAGAGGCGGTTGTAAAAGAATTGATTAGGCAGAATGAGTAAGTATTCATAGACTAGTTAAAAAGCCATTACTCTGTTTATGTTTATAAGTAAGTTCATATAGGCTGGGTAGCTAGCCCTGTTGTCAGAGTTTTTAGGCCTCCTGAAGGCCTTTGACTTGGCTAAATGGTTAAAACAACCGGTACTTACAGTTTAATGTGTCATCCAAGCCACAGTAGCTCAGTTGGAAGAGCCGCACTCAGCCATCCAATTAATAACTGCTAATTAATTAATTACCAATAATTAATTAAGGAATGTTGCTTAATTTCATCTTTTATGTTTATAGCACTGATAGTTTTTATGTATGCATGTTTGACTTGAAATTTTAACTTGAATTATATAGATTTAAAAATTCTAATTCTAATAATAGATTAGAGGCAAAGTTTCTTAGCTCATTTAACATCTACGTCCAGAATAAACCCAAGTAGGTCAGAAATAAATAATTGTGTATTTAGTCCACTTAACTATATAGACTAGATGGTAATACTCGTAGTTTACTTGCAGAAGACTGTAAAAACATGCCGGATGCAAGTCACTTACAACTGGTCTTATTGAAAGTCAATAGCGGAGTCCCATGTACCTACATACAACAGTGGACATCCCATGCTTGATATGATTATAACTAGAGACCGGATTATATGCATTTGCATGTTTGCATATGCATTTGCATATTCAAGCTATACTCAGCAGTAATAGCATATTTTACCTAAGATCTAGTTATGACGCATGTAATCAGGTACATTTACAATATTTTTCTGAGTGCTGTGCACTCAACCTGAGTTCCGAATTGCGATAAAAGTGATAAGCTTGGAGATGATGTTACTGTCTCTTAATAAACTTCACAAACGCGCTACTTATTGTGTTCGCCTACCAGGATAGGTGTTCTGACAACTAATAAAAGTCACTAGTTCAATAGTTCTACTAGTTCACTAGTTCTTATACTATTGGCAGATAATAAAATTGTTACAGGACTTACAGGTACGAAAATTTTGTAACGATATACTGATTATGCTTAGGTCTGTTCGGAGTGGCGTGCGCGGGGTAACTGGCGCTGTGTGCTCAAAACGCAACGTCGACGAAACCTAACGCCAGTACCCCTACAAATAATATCGCGAATTAATAGAATTAATAGGCACAGTAACTTTAAAAGACATTAAAATTATTTAATTTTTCTAAATTACAGAATTTTTTATTTGCAACAAAAATAAGAAGTACAATACATAACGACAAAACAAATGAAAAAAACACAAAAAACAACAGTATTTTACCTAGTATTTCTGTCACAAAACTGGATTGATGTTTACTAAATGTAAACAGTTGAGTGTTGTTCCATCCATGTATAAAATTGTGAATTCGCTCATTTTGAATACCAAATTATTAATATTTTTATTCAATTTGGTAGGTATTCATAATGATCAAAGTCACAATTTCATAAATGGAACAATGCTTGATTGTTTACATTTTGAAAAAAAAATGATTTTAATGTCTTGGAATGTTAATGTGTACCTATTATTGCCCATCAAAGGATAATTTACTAAATGTATGTTTATTTTGTAATAAAAAATCTGATAACTTACTTTTCTCTTTTTTTTTGGCTTGCATATTCTGCCAATTATTGTGTATATTTCAAACATTTTTTGTACATATTTGCATGCTTATAAAAAGCTTTTTGTGTTGCATATAATCCGGTACTAATTTAATTTCGTTTCACACAATACATCTTTATAAATTATAAATAAATAAACTATGTGTTATTCTGATGTATAATAAGTGTTACTATTGCAAAGTTTCATCTCAATCCGTTCAGCAGTTTAGAGTGAAAGAGGAACAAACATCCATACATAAAAACCTTTGCGTTTATAATATTAGTAGGATTTATAATGCCTATGTCATGCACCAGACATCCTATAGCTGATATGATGAATGTTGTGTAACTTTCCAGCCAGATCAAAAAGCACCTGACCATAGAGAACGCTCAGTTGACCTCGGCTCTCCAACAGTGCAGCGAGTATGAAGAGGCAGCGGCCAAGGAGTGCACCACCCTGGCTCGGGAGATAGAGGAGACGAAGACGGAAGTCATACATGTTATCGCTGATAACTTGGACGTGTACTCCAATTGTAATACGGAGGTTTGTAATTTAGTGTTTTAATGACTGCTAGCTTTTGCTTGCAGATTTGCCCAATGCTTGATATTTTGAATTTTGTGATATCCTACAGAAACCTTATATTTTTTATGAGATAAAAAGTAGCCTATGTCACTTTCCGTACTATGCCCATGCCAAAACTCAAGTCAATTCGTTGCTCCATTGCTGCATGAAAGAGGAACAAACTATAAAGCAACATGCTTGATATTTTGAATAAGTACCGTGTTAGACCCCCTTGGCCCCATTCCTCTTGCCATTATTAATAGCAAGCAAAAAAAAACTCCTAAAAATCACGTTTGTTGTATGGGAGTTCTCCTTAGATATTTATTTTATTTTGTTTTTAGTATTCGTTGTTATAGCGGCAATAGAAATACATCATCTGTGAAAATTTCAGCTATCTAGCTATCACGGTTCAAGAGATACAGCCTGAAGACAGACAGATTGACAAACGGACATGGGAGTCTTAGTACTCAAGATTCAAGATTCATTTATTTGCTAAACATGTGTACATTTATAGGTCTTATCTTAGGTAATTTATCTCAACATGTTTCTACCCTACAAGAGGGTGTGCAAAAAGTGAGAGGCGATCTGCTCATTAATTAATTACATTAGTTCATTACAATCATGGACATTTATAAGTACATTTTTGGTATCAAATCAAATTAAAATTGTGATGAGGAAAAATTATTAACTAATACTATAATAATAATATAATAATATATATATAATAATAAATAATAATATTACTATTACTAAGACTCCGATGTCCCGTTTACCCTTTGGGTACGGAACCCTAAAAAGTAATTCAGTGGTTCATATCATAGTTACTATCTATATAAGTATGTATTTAAAAATAAGTATATGTAGTATATCAGTCTCTGGCAGCCATATCACAAGCTTTGCTTAGTTTGGGGTCAGAGGCCGTGTGTAAGATGTCCCCAAATATTTATTATTTATATGACCACTTTTTTAATCTGATGTACTCGTAACAGCCAACAAAAACCAAAAGTTTAAGCCAATCATACGACATATTCTCGCTATTTAAATCTACATATTGGTCGAATCATACAAGTCGGCGGCTATTAAGTTTGTTACAAGCTGTGCAATATCCAATCAACTCGCAGCTTTATGTGAGCTTCAGTCAGGATTGGATATTGCGCAGCTTGTAGGTAACTTCACATCCACCGACTTGTATGATTCGGCCTATATCTATTTACCCACTGTGGAACAGTTTCACTGCAAATGCTCTCAAATCCCATGTCCATACAAGGTAGCAGCAAGGAATTTACTTTATACTACACCTGCTCGGAAAGTACCTTGATACTTTATCAAATTTACGGTAGAAAGTACGTCATTGCATATCGAACAAATATGCGGGGAGAAAACGTATCTGAGCGGGAGAGAAAAGTGTATGAAAATCCATTTCTTACGTGGTTTTTCTTTTTTAATTTTGGGTAAGACTATGCGCTGGTAACCTAAATATCAAAAGCCAAAAAGTTTTTACTGTGAGTTTTTATCTCCAAGTTCGCAAAATGACACTGGCCACTAGCTGTGTGTTGGATGGTGTCAAACAATTTGAAAAAAGAACAATGCTGGGAAACCATATATTATGCCATTATTATCTTACAGTTCAGAAAAAATTAACTTCATATGGTTGGGGAAAAAGTCTTTTCACATTATAGTATGTATGAACTTGTAATAAAATCTCTTTGGCTAAACTATTTGGCTGGTTTTAGTATCATTTAAAGTTTAAATTTTTAAAGAACATAATTCCAAATTCAAATTAAGAAAATGTATGATTTTGATTTGTTTATCGTACTGTCAAGATGAGTGAATCTAATGAAGAAATTCGATACATTTTAAAATTTTACTACAATAAAGGTAAAAATGAAACGCAAGCCCCGAAAAAAAATTGCGATGTTTATGGACCTAGTGCAGTGTCTGTGCATGTAGCACAAATTTGGTTTAAGCGTTTTCAATCCGGAAATTTTGATGTCAAAGACGCACGTCGCTCTGGTCGCCCTATTACGGATAAAATGGATGCCATTTTTGAAAAAGTGGAGCAAGATCGGCATATCAGTAATTACGACGTAGCTGGAAAACTGGGAATTGACTACAAAACAGTTTTGGCGCATTTGAAAAAAACTGGGTACACAAAAAAGCTCGATATTTGGGTACCTCACGAGCTCACTGAAAGAAACCATGTACTCATTTGTGATTCTTTATTACGACGATTTTGTTCAGAAGTCCCAAAATTTCTATAGCAATGAGATTATGTACCTACCTACAAGATGGCAAAAAGTTATCGAACAAAATGCTTACCTACATACCTACATACTTTAGTGGTCATTTATTCATAATAGTGTACAAATACAATTTGATGTCAATGTTAAGTTACATTAAAATCTAAAATTAAATAATTTACAAAGCCAGCACTTTAGTTAAATGTAAATAAACTATATTAAAAAAGGTTTTGAATTTTCTTAAAAAATGCGAAAAAACTTTTTCCCCAACCTATTAGTTATCGTAAAAAAAGTTAGTAGCCGTTTATGTAGCGAAAATTTGCATATTTCCACACTCATAAGGAAAACAAAACCTATAGGGTACTTCCCATTAACCTAGAACTATGAAATTTTGCAAGGAGCGTTGACTTAGAGAGGGCCTAAATGCAAGGAATGAGGGTCAACATTTTTAAGTGAGTTAATCGTATCACGAAAAATATATGAAAAATTTTCATTTGCACATGCTATAACAGGTTTTCAATTATTTATTTTTACGATGTTTAATTTGCGATTTATGACTAAGTTTTAAAAAAGTTAATAAATTATTGATGACTAGCTTCGCCATAAGGCTTTATCAACTTACGAGGAGTTTCCAGTTCCATGCACTTTTAGGTGATTTATACGGAACCCTCGGTGAGCAACCCCGACTCACAGTTGTCCAATTTTTGAAAATTGCAGACGCCATTGGCGCCATTTTCAAGTGTTACATTAAGCTTCACTAACTGCAACAATTTCAATATAAATTTCAATTAGTAAAGATTTAGTTTTTTATTTTCCTCGTAGGTGTAGTATAAAGCACTATGTATCACTCGAGAGAAAGTGCGATTCCCGATCTCGTGTGTTTTAAAGCCCTCGCCTACGGCTCGGGCTTCAAACGACACCCTCGACGGTAATCGGTCACTTTCTCCTCTCGGTGAACAATGTAGGTACTATTTATTATTAATACAATTTATTGCCAAAAGAGATAATCCAAAAATAAATCAAGCTTAGGCAATTACCTGGTACAGTATTTAATTATTTGCTATATTTGTTTTGGAAAATGGTTTTCCTATTATTGTCTTTAGTAAAAATCACAATTTAAAGGAATTTCATACATTCGGATCTTATTATCTTTTGACATTGCTTGTAAAATATGCGTGTTGCGTGATGGCGTCCTTGAACAAAAATCAAATAAGAAAATATGAAATTCCATTTTAATTAAGCATTAACCTGTGTTAATACCGTTGTTTTTTGTGTGAATTTGTAATTTTGTAAGATTATCTTTAATTTTTTTTTTAAATTTACATCTTTATTTTTCAGGAGACATCAAAACAGTTTTTGACGTTCAGTCCGATAGAGTCGTACCGTCAGTCCATGTCGCTCCTCCGTTCGCACCACGACCTGTACGTGAGCAAGCATATCGGGCCCAACCTTAACACTGTCACCGAAGAACTGAGGGACGAAGCTGCTTCGGCCAAATTGATGGAGCAAAAGTTAGTACATTCACAAAAAAAAAAAAATCGGCCAAGTACGAGTTGGACTCGCGCACGGAGGGTTCCGTACTGTATGGGAGCCCCCCTTAAATATTTATTTTATTTTAATTTTATTATTTAGTATTAAAGTGATTATAAGACTAAATATTCTGTAAAAATTTCAAGCATCTACCTGTTACCATTATTGATATAGAGCGAAAAACGGCTAAAAAATCAGGTTTGTTGTATGGGAGCCCCCCTTCATTATTAATTTTATTCTGTTTTTAGTATTTGTTGTTATAGCGGCAACAGAAATACATCATCTGTGAAAATTTCAGCTACCTAGCTATCATGGTTCATGAGATACAGCCCGGTGGCAGACAGACAGACGGACAGAAGAACAGACGGACAGACGGACATCGAAGTCTTAGTAATTAGAGTTCCGTTTTTACCCTTTGGGTACGGAACCCTAAAAATGTAGCTTTAAGTAGTCACCGAATGTTATCTGCAAATCAGATGACATTGTAGAAGCCATGATGATGATGGGTACATGTAATGGTTGTGGCCATATTAGTGTTTTGGCCACTTTGAATTTTAAAGACAATTTTAATATTAAAATAGTTTATGTTAAAAAAAATTCAATTTGACATTCACAAACAATATTAATTTATCTTGTTACATTGCTTATAATCTATGTATGCTATAATTTTGACTATAAATGGCCACAACTGGGTCAGTGGTCACAACCGGTGCATCTACCCCACTAGTTCTTCGTACCGTCATTCCAGTCTCGGGGTCAACCTGAACACTGTCACTGAGGAACTGAGCGACGTTTGTAACTGCAACCAAATCTATGGAGCAAAAGATTGGTAGTCTTATTCTTATTTGGGGTAAGGGACTATAAGTCCTAAAGTGACGTCCTGCATGGGATATTTTGTGCATTTCCCCCTCCAGCGTCTACTTGAGCCAGCCCAGCTCCTTAAAGAAACGGAGAGTGGCTTGGATGGCATATGAAATGATGGTGATGTAGTGTAGATGACGAAGCTGATGATAATGTAGAAGCTTCATGCAATGCCAGAGTTATTTTTGTGATAATAATAAAAATATCAAAAATTGGTTGCGAATGCAGGATTACGATAAACTTTTACTACCTATGGGACCCACTCAAAATTCGAGAACAAAATCAGGCGAGTACGAGTCGGACTCGCGCACGAAGGGTTCCGTACTGTATGGGAGCCTCAAATAAATATTTATTTTATTTTAATTTAATTATTTATTATTAAAGTAAGCATGCAGCTAAATATTCTGTGAATATTTCAAGCATCTACCTGTTACCATTATTGATATCGAGCGAAACGTTGCTAAAAATTTAGATTTGTTGTATGGGATCCCCCCTTAAATATTATTTTTATTCTATTTTTAGTATTTGTTGTTATAGCGGCAACAGAAATACAATATCATCTATAAAAAAATCAGCTTTCTAGCTATAGCGGTTCATGAGATACAGCCTGGAGAAGTGGAGACAGACAGACTGACAGACGGACAGCGAAGTCTTAGTAATAGGGTCCCGTTCTTACCCTTTGGGTACGGATCCCTAAAAATGAGCTGTTTCATACATTTTGTCGATTCCGAGTTCCAATTTTGCTTAGAATAGCTGATCTTTTGTTTCAAATTTTGAGTTTGTCCCATTGTAAAAGTTGCTCGTAATGGTGGTCCTTTTCGGCTTAGTACACCAGTTCTGGATAACCCTGTATGTACCTGCACAATGTCACTTGCGGTCACTCATCCAAAGATAAATTTTTATTGTCCTAACCATTGCTTTATTTTTTTTTGTGATCACTTAGGAACATTTAGTGAAATAATACTATGAATGTTTAGGTGTTAAAGTAATATTAATTGTTGTTCCCAGATTAACCGACGCCGCACTTTTATACATCAAATCAAAAGCAGACTTAAGCGGGGAGGAAGCGAAACTGGCCCTTCTGTCAAAGAACTACAACATCCAACCCGAACAAATAACTAACTGCCTGCTAGAAGCCCGAAGTGCTTTAAAGTTACTAGAGCAGGAGGAAAATATAGCGGAGCAGCGAGCTCGTAGCGGAGTTGAGGAGTTGGCCAAGAGTCGGACAGAATTGGCCGTGGGCATGGCCACTGCTGCTTGTTTGGAAATTCGCCTGTAAGTACCTTGAGGCACAGCCCGGACACTACGCATTTTTAGGGTTCCGTACCTAAAGGGAAAAACGGGACCCTATTACTAAGACTTCGATGTCTGTCTGTCTGTCAGTCTGTCTGTCTGTCACCGGGCTGTATCTCATGAACCATGATAGCTAGGCAGCTGAAATTTTCACAGATGATGTATCCCCCTTATGATGAGGGGGCTCCCATACAACAAACCTGTTTTTTTGCCGTTTTTCGCTCTATATTAATAATGGTACATGCTTGAAATTTTCACAGAATATTTGGTTTGTTATTCAGTTCAATAATAAAATTAAAATAAAATAAATATTTAAGGGGGGCTCCCATACAGTACGAAACTCACCGTCCGTGAGTCCGACTCGTACTTAGCCGATTATTTCATACATAATCTGCTGTCTTACGCACACTACACAGTACTTACTCACATACAACACACACGCACGGTCGCTACGCGTGCATTTGTGTGCGGAACGTCTATGGCTGTCAGGGATCACCACAACGTGACGTCATGCCGCGTGAGTGAGACAGTTGCGTACTCAATTTGCAAAAATGAATATAAATCTAGTGCTTAAAAAAGTATAATATTTGAAAGAAAATATCAAGAGGAAGTTAACAAATAATGTAAAATATGTTCCTATTATTTATTCTTAGGGAAACATTAAAATTTCTTGTTTTGTAACGTATCATTGATATTCAACCATACACAGTACAAGTCTTCCCTATTGTCACAGTCTAGGTAGTTTTTATGAGAAAATCCACCGGCCTGAGCAGCCACGGGATCCTATTACTATAACTCCGCTGTCCGTCTGTCTGTCTGTCTGTCTGTCTGTCACCAGGCTGTATCTCATGAACCATTACAGATGGAAAACTGAAATTTTCACTGATGGTGTATTTTAGTTTCCGCTATAACAACAAATACTAAAAACAAAATAAAATTTATATTTAAGGATTATTCATTTAAAATAAAATAAATATTTATGGGGGGCTCCCATACAAGAAACGTGATTTTTTGGCTCGATATTAATAACGGCAACAGGAAGATGCTTGAAATATTCACAGAATATTAAGTTGTGTATTAATTGCAAAAATAATTAAAATATATTTAGGGGGGCTCCCATACAGTACGGAACCCTTTGGGCGCGAGTCCTACTCGTACTTGGCCGATTATTTTTAAAGGTTATTGGGGATTATCCTCCAGTGAGGACCTTTGGTCATGACCACTGCCACTTGCTTAGAAGTCAGACTGTAAGTCATATTCCTGGTCTTTTACTGCCTGTTGGGAGATCAATGTACTCGACTGTGACCGTGGTCTAAGACTAAAGGGACTGGCTAAGAATGGTATCCCTCCAAGTGGCCTCCGTTCCTTTCATAATAGCCATCTTATACCGCACACTGTAAATATGAATGCATGAATTACTAATTGTTAACACTAAGAAAAAATGCACAGATAAAAATAATTTAAAACTATAACATGTGTATACTAAGCGCCATACTAATCGGCGGATGGGAAGTTATGCTCAGAACGCTGCGCAAAAGCCGAAATATAGGTATTCATTCTCGCCATCGAAGGCTTCTTCTTGCGGCGGCGTCGTGTGTCGGGTCGTTCTCCTCCCTCAAATATGGTCGAGGAGAGCGATGGCTGGCACATGCGTCACACTCGTGATCGGGTGCTGCATGCGGGTCGCCGGTTTGCTCGCGGCATTTACGCAAAGCACTGAAACTACTAACTTAGACTAAGATTTAAACTAACCCATCTCTATTGTACAGTCGCATTCTTTCAATTGTAACTTTGTTAACAAAGGGCACAGACCCTGGAGTCTGTGGATCATTAATTTAAATTTAAAAAAAATATAGGTATGCAGGGGAACCAGAGAGACTCGCGCCGGGGCACACCCGCCCGCCAACCTCATGCCTCCCGCGCGCTCTCTACGCATTGTGCACACATGCGCAATAATTAGCGAATCACGGCGAAGTGTCATCTGCGGCTAACTTCTCATCCGCCGAGTTGTGTGGCGCTTAGTATACCATGTTTTATCGCCAAAAGCGAAATCTTCCAGGCCACCTTTAACAGGCGACAGATTATAAAGTTGTCTAATTTGGTTCCAGTCACATCCAATCTTGTGTAAGCCAACTAACGGAGGTGTGGCAGCGAGCGCTGGTCCTCGACAGAATCCTATACTACGCGCTCCGAAGTGAACTCCGCACCATGGAAGACTTCCTGCAGTTTGCTGCTGATTTGAAGACATATGCGTTAGATGAGGCGAACGCCGTAGCTAGTAGGATAGTGAGTAACGTTTTTTGGGGTTCTGTACCCAAACGGTAAAAACGGGGTTCCGTACCCAAAAGGGTAAAAACGGGGTTCCGTACCCAAAGGGTAAAGACGGGGTTCCGTACCCAAAGGGTAAAGACGGGGTTCCGTACCCAAAGGGTAAAGATGGGGTTCCGTACCCAAAGGGTAAAGACGGGGTTCCGTACCCAAAGGGTAAAAACGAGACTGCAATTAACTTATTTTAATTTTTTATTTATTTTTGATTATTATGACTCCGTTATCCGTTTGTCCGTCTGTTGTCAGATGATGTATTTCTGTTGCCGATGTAATAACAAACACTTACTGAAAACAGAAAAAAAAAAAAAATTGAAGTGGGATTTCATATCACAAAATTAATTTTAATAATGCTGTTTATTGTTCGATATTAATAACAGCAACATAGGTAGACGGTTGAAATATTCACAGAATACTTAGTTACGTATTCACTTCAAATATTTCTATCAACTAAAACTAAATTAAGGGGTAGATTACGGTACGGAACCCTTCGTGCATAAGTCCGACTCGCACTTGACCGATTTTTCTTCATACGCTTTACTTATTTCAGGAATCAATGAACGAAATATGCTCCGAACACGAAGCACAGAAGCTACAAACCACCAATCCCCTCTTACAAACGCTTTGTACATTACTCGGACTACCTCCCGCTAGTGATCCATCATTATTGGTTAAGGCATACAGCGATCTACGAGGAAATTTGAAAGAATTGGAACAGAACGTACAAGATGGGTTTAGGAGAAAGGAAGATGCTTTGGTTCAATAGTGAGTATCGATGATTTTTCTTCATGTTTATCCATCAGCCATAGCACGTCCACTGGTGAACATAGGCCTCCCTCATGGATCTCCAATGAGACCGATTGGAAGCGTATGGCATCCAGTGCGGTCCTGCAGTCCTAATGAGGTCATCCGTCCACCTTGTGGGTGGACGTCCTACGCTCCGCTTGCCGGTACGTGGTCTCCACTCGAGAACTTTTCGATGGGGTCGAAAAGTTTTCGAGTGGAAATCACGTACCGTTCATCTGTCCGCCATGCAGAGCACATTGCCCTGCCTACTACCATTTCAACTTGCCAATCCGTTGGGCTATATCGGCAACTATATTTATTTTACTGCATTTAAAAAAAAATGGCCAAGTGCGTGTTGGACTCGCGCACGAAGGGTTCCGTACTGTATGGGAAGGCCCCTTAAATATTCATTTTATTTTATTTTAATTATTTATTATTTATAATGATAATGACGCACAACGCTGCGGTATGCGCCCCAACGCAGCGTCACGACGCAGCATTTACCGTCCCTGCGGAGAGGTGGTCAGTTGATTTTGCCGCAGCTACCAAAATCCATATTGTCAACCCGTGACGCACACCCGTACACCGCAGCGTCAGAACGAGAACGACGCCGCGCTGTGCGGGAGTACACCTCCCCACTTCACCGCGCTTGCCCTTCGCCGCTGACGCATACTGCGACGGAACAAGAGAACATTCTCGACGTTTTCCATATGATTGAGTGTCCGGCATCGCATACCGCATACCGCAGCGTTGTGCGTCATGATCACCAGACCAAAGCTTTAGTAACAGAGTCCCGTTTTTACCCTTTGGGTACGGAACCTTAAAAGAGGACTTATATTCGGCCCACCATATACAGGGCTATCCAGAAATGGTTTACTAAGCCTAAAGGGGGTAATTCAGACCAATAATGATGGCATTATGAACAACATTTTATATGGGGACTAGCTGGAATTCGAGTAAATATACATTTTGTCGAATTCCGGGTTAACCACATGATAATAATAATTCTTAGGTTACCGCTATGTGGGATGTGGACTCGACGATCATTGTCCCGATAGTCGTTTCGGTAAACGGCTTAATAGCGAAGAGTCTCGACCACCAACTTAAGAGACTCTCGCTAGACGGTTGGGTCAAGGGTCAGATACAGAAGGCGATCGTCCTGGACACGGCGCGCATTGTCAGGATGTTCCTCTCTCTGTAGACCCAACCACCGGTAGCTTGAGCCCCGCCCCGCTGCCGGCGGCACTCTAGGTTTAGGTTTTTTTATAGTATTTTGTTCTTTTCTATAAATATTGTAAAAAAAACTTAAATTTAAGAAAATAAATGAATATGTGATAATTCTTAAAACTTTTTATAATTCTACTTTGTAAGGTTCCGTACCCAAAGGGTAACTATTACCCTAATATAACTAATAAAAAAAAACCCGACACATTGACAACCATTTTGGGCACATTTGTAGAATTTTGGTTCTTCCATCCCCACTTTAACCCACCATAACTCTTAAACGGCTCAATCGATTTTTATAAAACATAGCTAAGAACACTCTCGATTAAGTCTCCTTTCATCCAAAAAAAACTAAACTGAAATCGGTGCAGTGGTTCGGGCGCTATGATGCCACAGACAGACAAACAGACACGTCAAACTTATAACACCCCTCTTTTACGTCGGGGGTTAAAAACGGGACCTTATTACTAAGACACGGCTGTCCGTCTGTCTGTCACCAGGCTGTATCTCATGTACCGTGATAGCTAGAAAGCTGAAATTTGAACAGATGATGTATTTATGTTGCCGCTATAACAACAAATACTAAAAACAGAATAAAATAAATATTTAAGGCGGGCTCTCGTACAAAAAACGTATTATTTTTTTTGCCGTTTTTTGTTCCATATTAATAACGGCAACAGGGCTAAGAGGTTTCCCATAGGGTTCGTTCGCGAGTCCAACTCGCACTTGGCTAGTTATCAAGATCGTGTTTCATTAGTATGGGACCGGGATTTGAACTCGCGTCTTTACGGTTGTGAATCGTGTGTTACTAAACCACTAGATCACCAAGACTAATCCTACTTTATAATAAAAAACTTATTCATTATTTGTTTCCAGTAAAAACTCTGCAAAACCGTTAAAAGACTACATTTGGAGCGGGTGCACGAAACAAGCCCACTGCTGGGACCTGACCGTCGCCTCTCTCTCGCACTCGTTGAAACACCAAATGCAAGGAGTAGACAATAAAGTTCTTAAAGCCAGTGAGCTTTACATCCGTGTCAAGGTTTGTATCTGCGTCACGGTAATGATCTGTACCAGCCTTTTTAATAGTCCACTGCAGGACGTAGGCCTACCCACGAAGGGTGATTGGGCCATATCCACCACGCTGGCCCAGTGCAGGTTGGTGGATTCACATACGCCATGGTATTTCTTCTACGGACATATGGAGGTTGCCTCACGATGTTTTCCTTCACCGAAAAGCCAGTGGTGTGAAATTCCATACATAAATTCCAAGGAATTCATTGGTACGGGACCGGGTTTGAACCCACGACCTCACGATTGTAAGGCGGGTGTCATTACCACTAGACCACCACGGCTTCACAGTAATGAATTATCTAACAGTATTCAGTCTTCATACAAACGGTCGGAACGCGAATCATACCTACGCGCCTCGGAGCGGGGTATGCTCTCGGTATGCGAGTCAGCCGCGGCGCGCCGTAGTTATGAACAAACGTGTGGGTTTGTAACTAGTAACCATCGATTTGTCGATTTTCCTTCGATACGTACGAAACGGTTTGACTCAACATTTCTGATTCGTACCGCCAGGGAATGGAACAGTCTTCCTGCTTTCCTGTTTCCTAAGAGATATAATCTAAAGCTTTTCAAGGTCAGTATAGGTATCTTCTAGGTCTGCGTGCTTCATCTTCGACCACAACGTCGCTTACCATCAGGCGAGTGGGTGGTCAAGCGCGGACTTATTCGCCAAAAAAAAGCGTGCTATTTACGTTTTTAGGGTTCCTCGTTTTACTACTTATTACGTATTTGATTATTTTTAATTTTAGTTTCCATTGACTTCTTAATTAATTTAATGCCTTTTAATTGTATTTGTTTTTTAATCTGGTCTAATTAATGTGAGATGGATGTAAATGTTTTTGAAGGCGTTTTTATCTCAATAAAATAATTTAATTTAATTTACTACGGAACCCTAAAAACATAAAAATGTGTTTTTATTGAACGCTTCCATTTTCATTCACAACGAATTTATTTTTTGTAATAACTATAATAATTTTACATCATAATAGATAAACAAAAGAAACTAGAAAGAAATATATTTATCTCTTTCCTCTATAGATTTCCAATAAGACCTGCCGATAAGAGGCTTGCATCCAGCGTATTCGTATCGACTACTCGAAAATAAATTATGTTCTGCAGTAATAATCTTTAAATTAAAGCTTTGTATTTGTTTTTACCAAAATATTTAAAAAAAATGCATTTTATCATGACATGCACTATCGAATATAAATGTTGGTATAGGTCGCATCACACAAGTTGGCGGATGTGAAGTTAGCTACAAGCTGCACAGTATCCAATCTTGACTGAAGCTACATAATTAACTATAAATTAAAATTTTAAAAAACCCCCGACACATTGACCACCATTTTGGGCACATTTGTAGAATTTTGGTTCTTCAATCCCCACTTTAACCCACCATAACTCTTAAACGGCTAGATCGATTTTTATAAATCATAGCTAAGAACACTCTCGATTAAGTCTCCTTTCATCAAAAAAAAACTAAACTGAAATCGGTTCAGTGGTTCGGGCGCTATGATGCCACAGACAGACATACAGACACACACACAGACAAACAGACACGTCAAACTTATAACACCCCTCTTTTGCGTCGGGGGTTAATAAAGCCGCTCGTTGATTGGATATTGCGCAGCTTGTAGCCAACTTCATTTCCGCTAACTTGTGTGATGCGATACCTATGTATTTTTGTCGTTATTAAATAGTATCCCAGACGAGAAACTTAGTCAAATCACACCATTTTCTATTCATTTAATTTCACCCCATTAAAACTAAAAGCAAAATTTCGTTTTTCCAGAGTGGTGACAAGAAGAATCTGAGGAAGCTGTGGCAATGGTTCCTCACGGATCAAGGCAAATTCCTAGCTGCAATGAGAAACTGTACCTTTTAACCTACCGGCTTTATAGTTGGTACTACCATTAGCTGTTTTAAAACTCTAGTTTCCTAGATAATCATCCTTCATGGGTAGGCCTAAATCAAGCAGTGGACTTCATTATGATTGTCTCAATCGCCCTTTTTCAGATTAGTAAATCATTTCTAGAAAACCCTGTGTTATTTTATTGCAAATTGCTTATAAGAAGATACCTCAAAAAAAAACCAGTTGCTATCAAAGTGCCTTAGATCTTATTGAAATAAATCGAATAAAACGATTAAGTACAAACATTTTTATTCTCATTTTACCAACAACTTCGATACAAAATCTAATAATAAATTATTAAAATCACAACTTGCAACCCTAGTTATCTTAAAAGTACCTTATATATTAGGGAATAATAAAACCTTAATCTACTATTTACAAATAGGTAATAATATAAGTAAGTTTATCTACACTAATGTTGTAACATTCTACTTATGTTTCCAATACTTGACTTATAATGACTACTGTTATAGCGCAGACAACAAAACACTCAATTTAAGCAATTTCACATGATGTTATAATATCCACATCGATATCGTAAAATCTCATTAAAACATCGCGCGCTCGCTCCTGATTGGCCCTGCGCGCGCAGCTGCGCTCTCATTGGTTAGATTTTAATGGCGCCAAGTTCACTGTGACAATACACGTACGCGTGAATTTAATGTTTCGCAATGTTTTTTATTTATTTTTATCAGTGAAGATAAATTAGTGTATGCAACTGCATATAACACGGGTATTAAAACACTCGTTACTACGAGTGTTTTAAACGTTACGTGTTTTAATAAAACTAATAACTGGCTAATGTAATCAGTTTTTGATTTTCTAAGAACTTTCAGTTTGACCCTCGTATTAAGTAAATATAATTACTAAATAAAATAATAAAAAATAACGTACTAAAATGTAATTACATAAACTCACACTCGTGTTTTAATACCCTTCATTATATGACAGTTGCATAAACTACTATAATAACACTGAGCGACCAATATTTATATGGAGTGTCCAGAGTGCAAACAAAACGAAATGAAAAAAAAAATCCTACTAATATTATAAACGCAATAGTTTGTAAGTATGAATGGATGTTTGTTACTCTTTCACGTAAAAACTACTGAATGGATTTTAACGAAACTGTACAATAATATAGCTTATACATCAGAATAACACCTAGGCTACAATTTATAAAAATATTGTTTGAATTTTCCAAAATATGACGATGAGGTATGTATGGATGTTTTTTTTTTTATTCTTTCACACACAAAAGGCTAAACCGATTTGGATGAAATTCGGTATGAAGGTAGCTCAGACCTTGGATATAACACAGGCTACTTTTTATCCCGGGCTAACGCGGGTAACACCGCGGGGCGCAGTTAGTTTTTTTCATAAACGCGAAAGTTTGTGAGTATGTATGGATGTTTGTTACTCTTTCATGCAAAAACTACTGAACGTTGTGAGATGAAACTTGGCAACTATAATGCTTTCATATCATAATAACACATACTCGTATGCTATAATTTATAAAGATATCGCGTGAAACGAAGTTCGCCAGGTCAGCTAGTCTAAGATATTTTTTATTTATAGGTTTTCTAAAATTTAGATAATATATTGGTTGATTACAAAAAATAAATATATTGGTTAACTAAAAAAACAACAGAAAATAAATGGTAGTGAAGTAACCTTTGAAATTAGCACCCAATGATTCTGTAGACTAGGATCCTTAACTAAAATGCCGCTTAAAGTTTCATGTTACCTGTAATGTAACCTGCCTGACTTATTTTGTGCTTAGTTTTATACAGGGTTATCCAGAACTGGTGTACTAAGCCGAAAGGAGGTGATTCAGACCATCATTATGAACAACTGTTACTACCCAAGTAACATAAGCTTCTATAACCAGGGCTTTTTATCACCAAACAGTAATATAGTAGACCTATAGTGGTAACCGTTATCACTGCTTGTACTATAAAGGTTTTCAACAGAGCGGTTTGGTTCTATAAGATAAAAGAGCATTTAAGTTCTATAAATTAGCTCTTAAAACGTCTACAGGACCATACAAAAGAATACTTAAAGTGTTGCTCTATAATGGATGAAAATATGCGATTATAGTACTATTTAATACTATAGACAACCTGAAGGACACTTTTATGTATCTATTTGGCACTAATAATGCGTCAAAGTTACTTTTATAGTACTAGTACTGTAGAAGTGTCAAAAACTCTATTACAAGACAAATTTGCACTGTAAAAGTACCTTGTACAACAATTTCGTAACGTTTTAGCGTTTTGAAAGCTCCCTAAATATGTCTATGGTGCTAGTTCTGTAAAAGCCATGAACATTTTTCTATAGTACTAAATAGTACCAAAAGGACTCCTGGCGCATCTTTTAAATAACTTATATTTTAAATTGTTCTATAAGTGAGTTTGTGTTACTGCTACACAACTAAAGCATACTATAAATGTACTAAAATCTACAATTAATGGGCTAATTAGATCTATACTAGCTTTTCAGTATCTTTTATATGACAAGTACTTCACTTTACTGGACTTTATTTAGATAACAAAACTAATAGCCCGGGAGGTAAGTGCAATAAATATAACTAGGTACTTTATAAAAGCTGAATTTTCGGTGTGTTACGAGTATGATGGTGTACAAGAATACCCGAGAGTCAGTCAGCTAGAATACTTTGCGTTTGATGAGGATACCCGTTAGAATTATTTAAAAAAAAAAAAAAAAAGTATCTTGCAACTACTTCTAATAGCTGAAAATTGGTGTAGGTACGGGTAGAAAAATAGTTTTAAAAAGTTTAATTACCAAAAATTACCTGAAACTTTTAAAGCCTGCTTGACTTGACAGACCTTGTTACTTACAATCTCTGTCAGTCAGGACTTAAAGCAGCGCCGCTTTAAATAAAGCCTAACTGACAGACTCAGTTACATTTTTTGTTAATTCATACAGTTTTTCCCTCCAACCGCTAAATGTCCCAGCTGACTGACTCTGTGGTATTTTAGTACACCACCTTGATAGCGTAATACCAAAAATTCAGCTTTTAGGAAGTAGTTGCATTTTTTCCGCTTACCTCCCGGGCTATAATTTGTGTTGGGTGAAAAAAATGGCTGACGTTTTTTGTCATGCTACCATGACAAAAAACGTCAGCCATTTTTTATTCATTAACAGCACGGCTGGAGCCAATAAGCACTATAGCAGCCATAGTAGGAAGAAGTTCTTATTTTAATAATTAAAAATTAATTAAAACATGAAAATTATGAGGGCGCATTTTTAAAGTTGAAATCAGTGTAATGACTTTAGCGACACAATTATTTTCGCAAGTGCAAGTTACCGCAGATTTATAGTTCATGTATTGTAGTTATGTCCTTTTAATTACGTGTTACGTTTATCAACAATGGCTGTAGTGACATAAAACATAAACTTACCGATTTTTGTTTTCATGAAGAAAACTCACAAATAGCAAGCAATTGTAATAAAAAAGATCATTGGAATCGTTTTCGGTGCACAATAACACTTTAAATAGGTTTTTGGTTACTTTTATAGAGCGAATTTATGTCAAAAACGTTGCAAGTAGAGCTATTTTAGTACTAAAAAGCGTTTCTTATCACTTTTACATCTCAACTACAGAGCTGATTTATCACCGTGACAGCCTTTATGTAATGATTGTAGAATAAATCAGTGATAATACTAGGGCCTATTCGGGGTTCTGTAAACGTTTACAAGACTATTATAGTGCCAATCATGAACACTAATTAGCACGCTCCAAAACGTTCTCAGGTCTTTTATAGTACCAGATTTTGTTACTTGGGTATTGAGCCAACCCGGAATTCCAGAAAAAAAATTTTTTTTGGCCGCATAGTAAAAGTTGATCATAATGGGTCTTAATCACCCCCTTTCGGCTTTATACCGGGCAAGCAGATAACCCTGTGTTATATAGTATAGTACTATTCGAATAATAATTTGTGTATAGAGACGTATTAACAGACGTAACGGACTAATATCATGATGACTAAAAAAATATAATTAGTCCGTCAGATAGACTTAAAAAAAATATTGGACACGTATTTTTCTTTTGTCAATTTAACAAAGATTGAAGAAGATATAGCCCGCGTGATTTCACTCTAGTGCTATACAAATGTACAGACTACGTCGCACTAGTGACGTCACAAGCCCCCACTCCCAAACTTTGACAAGGTTTATCTTTGTCATTTATTGTTTGAATGACAAAAGAAAAAATACGTGTCCAATATTTTTTATTAATCTAACTGTCGGACAAGTATATCTATATTATATATCTATAGTATATATTATGTATCTACACTAGAGTCTTCATTGTATCGTTTTATGGTACGCAAAGAGAATGTAATAGATGGTACGATAAACGAATCTTTTGGTTATATTCAAATTTTTCAGTATGTCAAAAATTTGAATTGGCGGGTAACCGCAACGATGCAACGCAATAACTGCAACACGGTCTTCTTTAAGCGTCCACTCCATATTTAAAAATGAGTAAAATTCTAAAAAGTATACATTTTTATTTTCTTGAACAATTCGAAATTCGAATTTAATAAACTTTTTTGTGGCCAGCATTCTAAAAGAAAAATTTTTACTGTGTGACAATACTTATGACCTGACTAGGTAGAACAAGAATAAACATTTATACAATATTAACAATAAATAAAATCTTTATAATGACACACTGTATTGGTATAGAAAGAAAGAAGCGTAGCTTAGTATTAGGGTCCCGAATTTACCCTTTGGGTACGGAACCCTAAAAAAATATGTACAGACGAACATAGAATAGAACCTCCTCCTTTTTGGAAGTCGGTTAACAAAGCAATATACCTAGGTATATACAGGGTTATCTGCTTTCCCTGTACCAATACTAAGTCGCAAGGCGGTGATTAAAGTCATCATTATGAACAGGTTTTACTATGAGGCCTAACCAACATTCAACAGCAAAATATGTGCATGCATAATTGCATTGCATATTGAATAAGTCCTAAAGGCGCTGAGAGAGGAAGAGGGAATGGATTGTTTTTTTTGTTACCTCAGTGCAGGTTGATTTATTAAAATCATAAAATGCCACACTTAGTTTGGCAAACAACGCCATCGCGATGCAGAAACTTGATGAGCGATACTAGCGCCATCTAGTTTTACAATGTTGCACTACCAAATTCTACACATATAAAACTAAAGGAATCGACAACATGTTTGAAACAGCTCATGTCAGATGGCGTTAGTTGGCAACTTTCGGGATAAAAAGTATCCGAAGTCACTTTCCGTCTTTCACTATTTCCATGCCAAAAATCAAGTCAATCCGTTTCTCCGTAGGTGCGTGAAAGAGGAACAATTCAACAAACTTTTCGGATTTATAATATAGGTAAGGATTAAACAAAAAAGTTTAAAATCAAGTCATATTTAAAATATGCTTCTATTTAAAAAATAAAAGGAGAAATGTAAGACGAAAGTACCAGGCGCCCAGAACAAAACAGCTATAGTCTGACCGTTTAACTGAGTCCTCGCCTGCGCGGTACAGAGGCGCGGGGGTAGACGACAAAGGGGACTGAGACAGGTGCGAGCGGCGGGCCCCGCCTTTGTCGTCTACCCCCGCGCCTCTGTACCGCGCAGGCGAGGACTCAGTTAAACGGTCAGACTATAATAGTTCGATTTCATCGTTTTACGTAATTCGAGAAAGTTTCCTTTCAGTAAAAGCGTCATCTGTCGGATTATGCTGTTATCACCCCCACAAATACTCTCAGACGAAAGGTTGAAATTTCAGAGGCTTTTACGTAGGTACCTACTTTCAGCATGGACTAGGCAAGCGTAGGTTTTAAATATTTGTCGTAGTTCTGGGACCCTCTACTAGAGGGCGGACTTTAGACTAAAAGTTTGAACACGCTAAATATTCAGTCATACGACTAAATTATAACGATACTTTCTTTTGATGAATTTACTAATAAATTATAATTATTAATTTATGAATTTAAAAAATACCTAGGTATTATAGTTGTTTAATTTGTGTGTATTGTAAGATGCTATATAGGCATTTGCTAGTTATTGCTATTTTCTACATCGCAAACCTTCACACATGTTAGTACAGAGTCCTTAGCGTAGTTTATTTAAACTTTCGCGTTCGCGTTTGGCTCTATACATTTTGGTTAGTTCTTCCTCGTTTCCGCCAGGGGCGCTGTATAAAAATTTATAGAGCCAAACAGAAACTGCTGTAGTTTACGTGTAAACCTGGACTAACCCCTCTGGTTTTGCGTAGTTTATTTAAACTCTCGCGTTCGCGTTTGGCTCTATACATTTTGGTTAGTTCTTCCTCGTTTCCGCCAGGGGCGCTGTATAAAAATTTATAGAGCCAAACAGAAACTGCTGTAGTTTACGTGTAAACCTGGACTAACCCCTCTGGTTTTGCGTAGTTTATTTAAACTCTCGCGTTCGCGTTTGGCTCTATACATTTTGGTTAGTTCTTCCTCGTTTCCGCCAGTGGTGCTGTACAAAAATGTATAGTGCAATACGAAAAAAGCTGTAGTTTCTATTTACGTGTAAACCTGGACCACGTAGTAATATTATATATTCTTTGCCTGGACTAACCAGTCAGAACTGTGCGGGGATTTCTCGATGAATGTAAAAGATGATAGGTTTAGGATTTAGGCAAACTATTTATAGAAGTAAGATCATACTTAAAAAGTATTCAATGAACTTACGGCATGGACATGCTTCAGAAATCGAAGTACTGTACGCGCGCGAGTTGAATGCAGAGCTTAGGAATGCGAATGTCCCACCTCACGCGCCTGGGCGGGTTGGGCGTGCGGATAGCGGGGGGAGATGCTCCCGCTCTTTACCTCAGACCCCGACTGCATTCAACTCGCGCTCTATCTGTACATTTCATTTCTTTTTCAAAATACATATTTGTCTCAATTTTGAATAATCGTTTTCATTGGGGTAAAATAAAACACATTTTTTAGTATACAGCAAATGTGTTTATTTATTATCTAGTGTATTAATTGTAAAAAAGTGAAGAATGTCAGTTGTGCGGCGCAGTGCACTGCTCTTCAAAAATATTTGAATAAGTATATGGTTGAGTTGTTGAGCAATCGTATTCATTTTTTTAATTTTAGATATTTTTATATATGTACAGACAGACGGATGATAGATCCAAGCTTTGATAAAAACAAAATAAGTTGTACATTTTTCACTAGGAATTTCACTAGGAATTAATTTAATTGAAAATTAGTTACTTATAATAAGACAATAAAAGCGATTAACCAAAACTTGGTTTGGTATATCCGTATTTGTTTTAATATTTGATTATATGACGTGATGTTATTGTGAGATTTATTATTCCAACAAAATATAAATTTTGCTTTATGATTTAATAATTAGTTGTTAATACAAGTTAATTATAGATACTAAAATGCAATGCGCCTAACAACTTGATTTAGATTCGAGTGCACATTTTACAGAAATTAGTTTGAAAAGCTCGTTAGAAGATAAGTATTAAAAAATAATGATTTATAAATAAAAAATATAATAAGGTAAGATATCATTTTATTAGTATTATTTACCATTGTGTTGAGCATCAAAAACAAGTGAAAAAATCCAAAAAATTAAAAATTAATTTTGTCTAATGATCTTAGTTGCAGACGCACCTACTACTTATGTTATTTAAACATCACAAATGTTGACCAATGTACTGTTATTATGATAGTATTAATAGTTATATACACACAGTAGAGAACTGATCAACGAGTCCACATTAGTATTTGGATAACCAAACATCTTGATGCTTTTAATTTTGTTACTTACCAATTTGATGCACCATACAGTTGCGTTTTTGGTGCATTATTATAAATATTTACTTGATTGGATTTTAGACATCAAAGTTCAGTTTTATCTATGCCTCGATCCAGTGCAATCATTAATGACGTATGGAGGAATACAATATGACATGCCATAATGTCGCGATATGATATGCCATGATGTTCACACCTGACATCTGTCACGTTTTGACATCACCATGATGATAAAACATTTTTGGGCGATTTTTAGGGTAGTGCCATTTTGTATGATACAAATATGAACCTTTTTTTTTACATCGCGCGGTATTTGTATTTACGGGATTAAAGAAACATAATAAATTAGATTATAATATTTAATTACAACAAACAGTGACAATTAAACATTGAATGTGCACGCGAATCAAAAGACTCTTTTACATCATTATACATTGTTTTTAAAAAGAATCACAAAATAACAGCCAGATTTCAGACAAACGCTTAGATTATGCTAGATAAAGGTTCAAAAATTGTTCAGTCATAATTTATAAGAAATAGTTTTCACACAATTTAATAATGATACACAGAATGTATGATGAAAGTATAAGAGTAAAGTTTTCAGTGACTATTTTGCTAAAAACTTAATTTCTTCTTACATTGAGTGTACCATTTTCCTATTTATTATACCCCTATAAAAGACTCAGTTGTCAATATTATTTGGCTTTCTGAATTATTTCCGAAACTTTGCAAATGAGAATAGAAAGTGTTAAAAAGTATTAACCCAAATGATTACGACATAATTGGCAATTGCTACAAAATTATTAAATTTTGAACATCACAAATTTAAAACTTCTAATAGTTTTATATTTTATTCGAATTATATATTTTTCAAACGAAAGTACAGCTAACTGTTCTGTGAAAATTTTAATATCAAGCAAAAAACACGTTTCTTGTATCAGAGCCCTCTTAAATATTTATTTTATTTTAATTATTTTGTTACTAAACTGAATACAAAATTAAATATTCTGTGAATATTTAATGCGACTACCTGTTACCTTTATTAATATCGAGCGATAAACGGATAAAAATTCAGGTTTGTTGTATGGGAGCCCCCTTAATTATTTATTTTATTCCATTTTAAGTATTTGCTGTTATAGCGGCAACAGAAATACACAATCTGTGAACATTTCAACGTTCTAGCTATCACCGTTCTTGAGATACAGCCTGGTGACAGACGGACAGATGGGCGGACAGCGGAGTCTTAGTAATAACACGGTAATGTAGATATCATTACCGTGGTAACAGGGTCCCGTTTTTACCCTTTGGGTACGGAACCTTAAAAAACTGATGAGGTTCCATAAAAATGCAGCTATTTTGCTAAGTTTAAAATTAATTTAAACTTACGCTATAATTAATTTGATACCATGTTGGTACCTATTAGTTTACAATCCTACTAATATTACAACGTGAAAGTTTGTTAGGATGGATGGATGTATGGGGATATTTGTTACTCTTTCACGCAAAAACTACTGAACGGATTGAGATAAAACTTTGCAATTATATAGCTTATACATCAGAATAACACATAGGCTATAAATAATAATGAAATTTGGTGAATTTTCCATATTATAACAATAAGTGTTACTTAAGTAAGTAGGAAACATTCTGCCATCTGCGAGCTATTCTAGCGTGCGCTCCAAGAAATGTCAAAAAGAATTGTCAAATCGATTTGTTTTTGTTTTTTTTTTTTTTAATTTCCTCTATCTTTATTAAGGGTGGTAAGGTAGGGCATTGATCTATCATGCGGGCGAAGCCGCGGGCAAAATCTAGTAATCTATACTGTTAAATCTGTAGAACGTTTATCAACATCTATCAATTGCAATTGTCAATTATGGAACACTTTTATAATCATGATAACAATGGGTAGGTATTTACGAGAGCTTTACAGTAAATTATTATATTTTAATTTCATTACAGCCAACTTATAGGTATTTTTTAGTTGGCCGTAATTAAAATAAATTATGATACAAATAGTTTTGGAGATAAAAGTCACAATACATGAAAATAATTGTCAACAACTACTGGCTTAGTGGTTTATTACTAAATTATTTCAAATAAACATTAAAAGCAAGTATAATTTTAAAACCGCATACACATTTTCTTGTTTTAACCATGTCAGAAGCCATCAGACGGGTTAAAAAACTCTAACACCAGGGCTTGCTACCCGGCCTTTATGAACATGTTTTATTAGGTATATACAGGGTCATAGGTATTAAACGCAAAACCTTTTAAGGGCGGGTCTAGTACATCTAGACAAACAACTTTTGTACTACGAGTTTTGAAATTTCGAAAAAAAATCGCTTCTCCATACATTTTGCCGCGCGTTAACTTGCCGCGCGTTAACGCACTTTTTGTATGAAAAAGCTGATTATTTCTTCGTGATTTTCCAAAAGTCCTAGAACAAAAGTTCTTTGTCTAGATGTAACCCACCCTTAAAAGGTTTTGCATTTTATACCTATAACCCTGTTTTTTTCATTACAATCGGAACGATTCCTTATTATTACCTATGCTTTATCGACTTTCTTTTATTGATAAATAATATATTTCATTGTTGTTAATACAAAGCAAAAACAAGGTTTAATTTAGGTCATTTTGGCATCCTACTATCAATTAAACTTCAGTTCTACATCACAACATGTTTCAAAAACTCCCCTACTTCAAACTATCCTAAAAAAACATAAAATAAACGAAATACAAACATAATGCTTTGATGTATGTCAAGAGTAAAATCTATACAATTTGACTTGTTTTTAGAGTATACTATGCTAACAATTCTTCAATTCATACCTATAAAGTAAGGTGAAAAGGTGCACAATTTTTTGCATTTTTTTTTTTGGCAAATATAGGGTTTGATGATTTTACGTTACACACAACAAAATAATCCCATTCATAGCTGCGTATGAATCGATGCCAATATTACAATAGTCTATGTATCAATGATACAATTACAATTAAATTGAATTTCGACAGAAAATAGTGCAGGAGATTTTTATTTACTTTTTTATTATTTTCTATCCAGTGTTATTGGTAATCAATTATCATCCTTATAGGGGCTTGTTCTGCGACTTTTGTCACAACTATAAAAAAACAGCTGTTCCAAACATTTTGTCGAGAATAAACGATATTTTTCTACGGAACAGCATTTTTTTTTTGAGATTTGACAAAAGTCGCAGAGCTACAGTTGTCAGTTTTGGTGTAAGTACTGAATAAGCCCCTAAAAGGATGCTACCACCGCTGCACCGGTGAGTAAAGCCAAAAGGTGCACGGGAAGCGACCCTAAGAGATTATCAATGACCCTGTATGTTAAAAACTGACACTGTAATAGCTTAATGTTATAAAATCGTGCACTTTTTCATCTCACTCTATACTATATTTATAATATCATCTAAACAGCAAGCTGTGAAAGAAGAGAACTAATCTCAACCAGGCATCCGAAATGGCTTTCAATTCCTTATAATAATTTTCTAAAAAAAATCTACTGCAAAAGTATTAAATGCAACATACGTCAAAAATTTTAATAAATAGAATAGTTTATAAGGTACTGTAGGACGAGATGAAACCACACGTATACGTTGAAAAAAAAACATACCTATTTATTACTAAAAAGTTTATTATTTTGTACCTATTTCATTTTATTGTTTTGCTTAAAAACAGTGGTCAACAATACAATTGAAATAAAATACAACTACAACTTTTAAAATCGGATCGCATTTGAGCATTGCGGTAATTATTCTAATTTTAATGAATATATGTTTTAAGTTGTTGTAGATACTTATTAATTTCTGGTTATCATCCAAGACCTTAATATTATAAGAACTTAAAAGAAAATTATTAATTTCCTTAACTTAATACTGAAATTATTAAATCAATCTGAATCTGATTTTGTGTATCGATAATTTTGCATAGTCTTTAAAAATAGTATTTATGTGTTTTTATGTTTTCATACTCTGTCCTACGGCACCGTTAAAATTTATTTTCTACCTACTTTCCTAAACCGACAGTTTTAATCTTTATTTTTAAATTACAATAGTAAAATAAAATTTCGTTATTTTATTATAAGTACCCAATGTTTTATTATAAATTTCATCTCTCTCGCCTTAGCATACTCCTTTAAAGCCATCTTTTATTCTCAAATTCCAAATTATTAATCGTTCTATCTAATTAGGTATGTCGATTTGCAACCATCTTGATTAAAATGCGGTAAAAACGTAGTTTTAGCGTTTTAGCAGTCTATTTATATGATAATATGAAGACGGTGCGACACTGACGCAATGCCAAATTGGCAATAAATGGTCATAACGCTGAAACTTGAAACATAAACATAACAGACTATTTTCCTTTATAGTAGAGGAAACGCAGCCTTGTTTAATAGGTATTCAATTTAATGTCGTCTGAACTACGGACTTGCAATAAATAACGTTTAAGAGTCTGCGTAAACTTTGCGTTTTGTCACTAGGTATGTATACAAAGCCAAGTTTGCGCAAGTTTTCTTATAGACGTAATTATAAGTTTGTATTACGCACATAATGACATAGGCAAATATAGGCATCAAAGCAAATATAGACTACTAAGACTAGCTATAACTATGTTCACCGTTAAACCGCATCATAGAACTTAAACTCATTGAAATTAAATAATTTGTAGAAAATGGAAGACAGTCACAGATTATTTAACAATGTTGCAATGACGTGTATTCTGTTAGTTGTTGAGAATAGCCATTTCAAAAGGACCTTTAGTTGGTGTGATATGTGATCTAAGTAGGTATAGTCAGAAGGAAGAAGGTGCAGTATTCTATCACGTATCTACAACATTGATGACACACAGAATATTTAGATTACAATTATTTATCGGTGCATTACAACTGTTATGTCACAGTTATTTCACGATTTATTTTAGAATTTGATAATATTTTTTGTTATTAAAATAAGCATAAAATAACAAAAATTGTAATCTTTATAGCAAAAAATATAAACGTGGTGGTAGTATCACTGGTTTTTACGTAGCATACCTTTTTGTTTAAAAGGTGTCAACTGTGTCTGGAAAAATCCAAGTGTTGATACTGGGCACGATTTTACTTGCTGGCAGCTGAATGACAATGTTTATAAATGCCTTAAGCCAAGTAAACACGGTCAAAATTATCGTGCGAAACCAATTTACTACAGATAATAACATAGGATAATAAGAACAATGTCAAATCAGGTTGAAAATTTCATTAAATTCATTGAATTATACTAACATTGTGATAATTATGTACATCAAAGAAAACTGCTGTTATCATAAAATAAGAAATAAAGATAATGAAATATTATTTCGCATAAAGTAATTTTATTCATGTGAAGAATGAAATAAGATCGCATTTCCTTTGCAATATTCAATACATTGGTTGATTTATGTAATGTGACATAACAGCTGTTTCTTGTTTATAATAATCATACGGTAAACACATTTCCAACTACAGATTACCAGCTCTAGTTGGGTTTATTCCGTGGGGTTTTGTATAAAAACATACCTGTACCAATTATAGTGAAAAAGATTTTTTTTATATGATATCAATACATAATTTTCACGGAAAAAAGAATCTCAATGCCAAGTTAAATTGAATAATTTTACAACGCGTATTATAACTTTATTTATCTGGCTGTATTTTGACTAGGTTAGTGTTGTTTAGCTGGATGTCAGCGATCATCGAAGTTAAGCAACATTCGGAACGGACAGCCTTTGGATGGGTGACCGCGGGTGGCATTTTTAACTGAGCGCTGCCGTAGCTTGGGTGACGAGGTAAATTGTATGTCACGACACGATGGATTTAACTATTTAGTCACCCATCATATACGAAATCACTTAATCCGAGATTGAGTACGAGATAACAAAAATGCCAGTTATGTCGCATAGTTGCATTCATATAATGTGATTTAGTTTCTGGATGTGATTCAGTTCAGGTTGCAAAAGGGTCAACCGACATAGTGCTCCTATAACGGATGACCATTTATTGGTTTAAACAATACGGCAAGATGCATTTCTCATTGGAGCAGTTGGAAGGATCATCAATGCAACAAGTTCGTAAATGAATAATAATAATAACATTGATATCAGCTGAAAAATTAAGTTATTATATTCTGTTAAAGAATTATTTGGAATATACCCAACTCGAGCGGCCACACCGAACGACAATATTATGATTATTACAATTATTAAAACACATTAAAACAGAAATCATCGGGATTGCCATTATTTTACTTTGGCTGCAATTATCTGCCACAAAACAGTATTTTGTAATTACACAATAAAATAAATCTTTCTCGTAATTGTTATGAGATCCACTGCTTTATTTCTGGCATAGAACGGAATAAAGAATTCAAATGTTTTTTTTTTCTGGGCGTTTCTTGGTGACGGACAATTTTTTTACATAGGATAGGTTAGCGTACGATTTCATCCGTAAGGGTGCTTACACATTCAGTGACATATTGTAAAACTTTGTTGTTTAACTTATTAGATCGAGACGATTTCCGCCACAAAAGTATAAACACGCTTAACACTGTTTAACCATCCAATTTGTCTGTTACACTTTCTTATTTACGTACCTACGAGTATATCATAATATGACCAACCTTGAAATTGCGTAAGAAGCAAGTCCTTTTTTTATACAATCTAATAAGTATTTTTTTCCGCGAAAGTAGCTCATTATGATGACTATATAATGATATCTATACAAAGATATCCCAAAACATGATTGACATTGAAACGCCCAGTAAACGAAATAAACCAGGTGGTAAATATTCTAGTTTGTGGTTTTTATTTTATAAACAGAAACTGAGTTAATTTTTCAATGGCAGTAAAAAAATCTATTATATTTAAGTAAAAAGTTATTTGAAAACCCTGATACCTCCCAGGCACGTGCCGTTGTAGCAGGCCTGTTATAGCAAAAGACCATATTGTTTAGTTTACTTACGTACAAAAATATATTATTGATTGTATAGTTCACAAATTTTCTGAGGTAGGTACTGCCTTAAGACAATGTCACGAACGTTATTCAAATTATTACTTATTTTTTAAATTGGAGCAAAATGTTAAAAACTTTAATAGCTCAAAGTAAAAATAGTTGTGTGGCAGATAGCTGCTGCCTGTCAGAGTTATTACGATAGCTGTCTCACGAGGACAATCAATCAATCGTACCATTCCACTTAGGCGCAACACGTGTGTGTACATATAATGGTACAACTACATAATTACGGACACTACAATTTAAAAAAAATAGTGATTATTTTGTCAATGATTAGCAATCTCTTGGTATCACTATTACATCAACATACACTATTGATATAAACGAACATCTTTGTACATAGTAATGCAATAGACGGTATTCTTGTTCTTAGAACTCGTATCCATTTTTACTATTGAAAACAACATAGTTTTAGCAGATTTTTAAACTTTATGTAACGAGAAATGACTCGCATGATTTAATAGGCCGAATGCAATCAAAACTTTAGTCATTACGGACTAGAGCTTCGACCGCGACCTTTCTCAAGTTGGCGAGTGCTAGCGCGCAGAGCCGTCTTGTAATGCTGCGGCTTCCAGTTCAGGTAGGTTAATATTTTCCAATCGAATATTCCGACGAAGCCAAATCCGGCCTTACTGAAATAGATACATTATTATTGACAAGATCTTCACTAACGTTTTCTAAACAGTTCAGCATTGTGAATAACAGCCATCGTAACATAGGTTCGACAGTGGGGGTTTATACGTAATCTTGATAGAAAGCGTTGCTGGTGCAGTTCCCGTTGTCATTTGGTGAGTCGGGGTGCTCCTGTGGCTCCACGCCGTTTGTGCGCAGCTCATCGCGAACCTGCAATGTACAATAAAAAATTAGTCCTACATAATTAAAACTACATAAACTACTACTACACTGTTTAAATAACTAATCACTAAAAACATTTCGCCTTACCACAAAAAATTTAAATACGCTTTGTACTGTAACTATACCAGCCTTTTTAATAGTCCACTGCAGGACATAGGCCTACTTAATAAGGGTGATTATTGTTATTATTTGTTGTTGTGTATAAAAACACAACACAACTATTTTGTAATATTATGTTTCAATTCAGTACAATTTAATTATTTGCTACTAAGCAAAGATGATATTATACAAGTGATATTATTATTTTAATAATAACAAATGTAATTATTTTAATTTTTTGACGTATCTTTTATATTTTTGAGAGCAATAAATAAAATGAATATGATTGGGCCATATCCGCCGCGCTGGCCCAGTGAGGGTTGGTGGATTCACAAACGCCATCGAATTTCTTCTATAGACGTATGCAGGTTTCCTCACGATGTTTTTTTTTTACCGAAAAGCCAGTGGTGTGAAATTCCGTACATAAGTTCCAAAGAAACTCATTGGTACGGGACCGGGATTGAAACCATGACCTCGAGAATGACAGGCCAGCGTTACAACCACTAGACCACCACGGGTAGTAAGACGGTAGTTGTTTGTTTACGGACGATAATTAAACGATGTTCATAAGAAAACATTGATGAATCAACAACTGAAACTATCCGAACGCCTTGGTTGTAACGAATTCTCGCTTGCACGCTCTGCTCAGGCGGAACGTGACACTTTTTGTACCTGCAGCCGGCGTTCATAGATTTATTAGACGTTATGACGTCAAAAAACATTTGTGAGCTGTAGACTTTCCGGCTTCGACGTCCAATAGACCAAAAAGTACTTATTATTTTGTTAGTCACTAACACGGGTTGTCTTGCAAGAAGAACGTAGGTCTCATGCTATGTGCAGATTGATTTTCTTTCTTGGTCTCAAACCTTTGCTAGATTCATTAATTACTTTTATCTACACTAATGTTGTAACATTCTACTTATGTTTCCAATACTTGACTTATAATGACTACTGTCATAGCGCAGACAATAAAACACTCAATTTAAGCAATTTCACATGATGTTATAATATCCACATCGATATCGTAAAATCTCATTATAACATCGCGCGCTCGCTCCTGATTGGCCCTGCGCGCGCAGCTGCGCTCTCATTATTGGTTAGATTTAAATGGCGCCAAGTTCACTGTGACAATACACGTAAGTACGCGTGAATTTAATGTTTCGCAATATGTTTTTTATTTTATTTTTATTAGTGAAGATAAAGTAGTGTATGCAACTGCATATAACACGGGTATTAAAACACGAGTGTGAGTTTATGAAACGAGCGCAGCGAGTTTCATAATAGTAACGTCATTGTATGACAGTTGCATAAACTACTAATTTTGTGCTACTAGCTTTTAAAGATCATCAGCTAGTTATTATAAGTAAGAACGGAGAAGATTGCAGTTTTTCTGGGCTGTCTCTCAAGGTGTCTTTATTTTCATTTAAGTATGTGTTTAAGCCATGTTTTAGCCATCCAGTGAGCATTTGTCAGCGAGTTTTATCTTCGATATATCTTGTTGCTTTGCAACCAGCGGTGAGACAAGTGCCTCATGTCCCGGCCTTAAGTTGTCACCATGTACAATACAATATATTCGAACAGGCTAGATAATAATATATATAAATACTAGACGACCCGCCCCGGCTTCGCACAGGTGTATTATACATATAAACCTTCCTCTTGAATCACTCTATCCATTAAAAAAAACCGCATCAAAATCCGTTGCGTAGTTTTAAAGATTTAAGCATACAGACAAACAGACGACAAAAATAGCGACTTTATTTTATACTATGTATGGATAATTATTACGCAGGTTAGATAAAATTATCAGAATGTATCACGTATTTTGTCAATAAAAACCAGAAATGATGAAGATATAGCCTCTGTTAAAGTACCGCGTGATGTCACGCTGAGGTAGACTTTTTACCAAATACTGTAACGTTACGAGCTCCCTCTCGCTTTATATTTGTTATTTTTGGTTTCATTGACAAAATCATAAACAGGCATCCATTATTTTTTGTAATGTGACAGGCTATTTATAATTTTGATTACCTCGGTGGCCCAGTAGTGTGTGTCAAAGGGGTTCGATCACCCAGGGCAAGTATTTTTGTGATGAACATAAGTGTTTGCTCTGCGTCTAGATGTTGTTATCTTTTTTTATAAAAACTAGCTGCCCGTCCCGGATTCTCTCGGGTACGATTGGCTAAAGACAATTTTATAGGTATAGATAAAAATTCACTCACTATGGCATAACTATAATAGATATACATATTATGTTGTCACCACACTTTTTGTATAAGTACCTCTAATAAGATGTGTTATGCAAAGTCGTAGTACATTATTTTATTCTATCATCAATATTTTTCGCAGCGCACGCGATGTAATGAATAGTTTAGGTAATTTTTGTACTTAAGGGTTACATTATTTGAGTTTAATAAGGATCCCTACTTTTTTGGGAAATATAATATAGCCTATGTTGTTGTAGAGATAGTGTGGCTTCCCAACAGTGAAAGATTTTTTCAGATCGGTTCAGTAGTTTTGGAGCCTATTCGATGCAAACAAACAAACAATCAAATCTTTACTCTTAATAATATTGGTATGGATATGTATTTGAAAAAATATATTCACGTATGTATATTTTTAAAAATTCAAGTCCTTACCTTTTCCACTTGGCGCATGACCCTGAGCATGTTCAGACCAGCCAAGTTCTTCAACTCTTGAACGCTCCACTGTCCGCTGCGAAGAAGCTCAGCGAAAAGTTCCGGGTACTTGGATACGTCTTCTAATCCTCTGGGGACCCTGGAGTTTAAATATGAAGGTTAAAGTAAACTGTACAGTCGTAAGTCGCATAAATTATAAAGGTTTATCCAGAACTGGTCCAAAAAGAGGTGGTCCAGATCATCATTAGCATTATGACCAATTTTTACCACGAATTAGAGAAAAAAATCTGTCGTTTAAAACTGCAACTCAGAATCGACAAAATGTATGCATTTTGTCGATTATGAGATGCAATTTTGTACGGAACAAATTATGAACTACTTTTAATATCGACCTCATAGTAAAATTCGTTTGACTGCCTCGGTGGCTCAGTGGTTAGTGACCCTGACTTCTGGGTCAAAGAAGCGTGGGTTCGATCCCAACCCAGGGCAAACATTTGTGTGATGAACACAGGTGAATGCTCTGTGTCTGGGTGTTATTTAGGTACTATCTATATAAGTATGTATTTAAATATGTATAGGTAGTATATCAGTTTCTGGCAGCCATATCACAAGCTATGCTTAGTTTGGGGTCAGAGACCGTGTGTAAGATGTCCCCTAATATTTGTTTATTTATCCCCTAATATTTATATATTTATATATATGATGTCCTTAAGCACCCCCCTACGGCTATACTATTTTATTATTGTTATAGTAATATTTTAGTGCATGTAGCACGCCTAAACAACTAGTCACAAATACCTACAATGACCTACATGCAACAAAAATGTATCGTGGGCAAATACGAGTACTTTAATCACGAACTGAAAACACACCTGTTTACTCCATCGAAGTCTCCGCCGATGCCCACGTACTCAGCTCCGATCATCTTTTTAATGTAGTGGAAATGCTCTGAAATAAGACAAAAAAATTGGTCAAGTGCGAGTCGGACTTGCTCACGAAGGGTTCCGTACAGTGTTGGAGCCTCCTGAACCCCATTCCTCTTGCGTATCTCTCATTATAAATAGCGAGCAAAAATACTCCTAAAAATCACGTTTGTTGTATGGGATCCCCCCTTAAATATTTATTTTATTCAGTTTTTAGTACTACGTAAGATTTCAGATGTCTAGCTATCACGGTTCATGAGAAACAGCCTGGAGACGGACAGACGGACAAACGGACATCGGATCTTAGTAATAGGGTCCGTTTTTACCCTTTGGGTACGGAACCCTAAAAACACTATTTAAGTGATGTTTCACTGTTAGGGTTTGCGGATCGGCAAGTTGAAATGGCAGTGGGCAGGGCACATAGCAAGGAGGACTGATGACCGGTGAGCTTGGATGCCAATCAGTGTTATTGAAAATCAATAAGGGAGGCCTTTGTGCAGCAGTGGATGTCCTATGGCTGAATCAATGTAGTATCAAGGAACCAGTTTTCACCCATTTGCACCGAAGAAACGGAGGAGGTTTAGAAGTCGACGCGTATAATTATATTAGGTATTCCAGGGTTACAGGCTAAGTCGACCTATTCTTACATCGTTTCTGACTGATTTGTCTATGAAACACCCAAACCTAAATCTAACAGTTTTCGAGATATTTGAATTTAATTGTTTTTTATAAAACATACCCGATTTATGCTTAGATATTTTGAAATGTGTAAGTCTCAATACTATCTACTATTATTTAATTGTTACATGTTCAATAAGATATTTTACGACATCAATAAAAAATATCGTACGTAAAATGAATAAATAAGTCGTTGTAGACGATTAAAATTTATATATGTATAAAAAAGATAATTTAATTAACTATAACAACATTTAATTTTTTAATTAAAAGTATTAAAGGGAAAAAAATAAGGGGAGCTCCTATACAACAAACCTAAATTTTTAGCCACTTTTCACTCCGTATTAATAAGGGTGACAGGTAGATGCTTGAAATATTCACATAATATCTAGTTCACTTTAAAAAGAAATTATTACATTAAAATGAACTTAAAATTATTTATTTACTGCAAGCCGCTTCCAACTGGCCTTGTTGGAAATCCATAGAGGAGGCCTATGTCCAGCAATGGACATCTTACGGCTGATGGATGTATAAGTAGATGGAAAATAAATATTCAAGGGAGGCTCCTAAACAATAAACCAATTTTTATGCTCGATATTAATAACGGCAACAGAAAGATGCATGAAATACTTATTCAAAAAATATTAACCTTCTGCGGCTGACGTGGTAGTCTGACAGGCGGCGCAAAACCGAAAAACATGTTTAGCACCGATATTTTTCAAAAGACCTCCTCAAAGACTTTCAGTACCTTTGGGTCATGGTCTCATGTATGCATTGGTGCGCTATTAGCTGTTGCAGCACATACATGTGACTAAAATTCAAAGATAGGTATAAGGTCTCAAAATGGTGTCTGGTGGACTACCACGTCAGTAAGACTGTGTCCACGTCAGTCGCAGAAGGTTAAGTTGTATATTCCCTTAAAATAAAATCTATTGAGAGGGGCTTTCACACGGTACGGAACCGTTCGAGCGCGAGTCAGACTTGCACTTGGCCGATTATGATTTTATCAAATCGGTTGAGTAGTTTTTAAAAATTCAACAAGATCGTATGTATTGGCGCACTATTCAAATTGTGTGCGTAGATTGCAATTAAAGTCGGTTGTGACATTTTTAGAAGTCGTGGTGGTCTAGTGGTAATGACACCCGCCTCACAATCGTAAGGTCGTGGGTTCAAATACCGGTCCCGTACCAATGAATTCCTTGGAATTTATGTACGGAATTTCACACCACTGGCTTTTCGGTGAAGGAAAACATCGTGAGGCAACCTGCATACGTCCGTAGAAGACATTCGATGGCGTATGTGAATCCACCAACCCGCACTGCGCCAGCGTGATGGATAATGGCCCAGTCACTCTTCGTGGGTAGGCCTACGTCCTGCAGTGGTACTATTAAAAAGGCTGGTACGGTACGGTGCCATTTTTGACGAAAAATAATGACTTCAAGTCTGTTGAAAAGCTGTCTGTGAACTAAAACTGAAACAAGGGAAAATTAACTCAATCTCATTGTACAACAGAGCACCGTCTAAAACAAGTTTCAGGGTTCGATAGTTGCGAAACTTTATCAATCACGGACAAGTTTCATAGTTCCTCGGTCGTAGTTACGAACTCACGAACTGTTTCTGGCGAAGTTCGATCCTGAATATCTGATGGCAGAACCGAGTTAGGCCTCAACTACGAACTCCGACGTTCATAATTTTATAACGGATTTTATTTCTTTGTCTTTCGCATTAACAATCGACTCCAAATAAAATAATATTTTTTTGCAAAAAATGGCAAAACCGCCTTCCATCGTGTACAAAATTCGAATATTTCAATTGAATTGTTGATTGATCAAAAACGGCTCCACCACCTTGGGGGGCACCACCATCCATGGGACCACCTCGGAAGTAAACCATTTCGAACTAAAAAATAATTTTTCGTTTCGGTACACAATTGGCGAAATTATGTTCATCGTGTAAGTACAAAATTCGGACATTTCGCTCGAATTGCTTACATTTCGTCGTGTTTTTTTTTTAAAAACAGCTCTGCCGATTTCTGAAAAATGTAAATGGAACTACCTCGGGATTATACCCTTTCGAACTTAAAAAGATTTTTTTTCGATTCGGTTCACAATTGGCGAAAAAAAAAACATACACACAAACATAGAACCTCCTCCTTTTTGGAAGTCGGTTAAAAAGAGATAAGAGTCTTTGTTTTTTGTATGTATAATTGTGTTACGCGATTAATCCGCCACTTATTAATTGATTTTGATGTATTTTTTTGTTTCGTAGATAATAGAATGGTTCCATTTAGATTGTATGTAAATTGCCTGTGCTGTTTGTGAAAAATCAACAAAAATAAAAAAAAAATTTTGCTTAATTCGAGGGAACTATTCGAATTTGGTACGATTCAAGCCGCCTGTGAACAAAAAGTGACACAAGGGAAAATTAACTCAATGTCATTCAACAACACCGTCTGAAACTATTTTCAGGTTTTTAATTGTATTCATAAATTTCCTTGGACTTAATCTGAAATTTTGTATATTTTAATTTTTTTAATTTTAATCCAAAATATAATTTTACATCTTTGTGAAATAAAGTATATTAATTTCGTTTCGATTTTGACACATGTTTCTAAAAGAGTATCCAAACAACATAAAAATTTCAAAAAGATGTTCCAAACAACAAACTTTATTGAAAACTATTTCTTACAAATATTTTTACCGACAGTAGCACATATTTATGGCTCACTAGTTTTTGCCCGTGGCTTCGCCCGCATGATATTTCGAGGCCCCACCTTACCACCCTTAATAAAGGAGGTGGAAATAGTACATTGTTCACCGAGAGGAGAAAGTGACCGATTACCGTCGAGGGTGTCGTTTGAAGCCCGAGCCGTAGGCGAGGGCTTTAAAACACCCGAGATCGGGAATCGCACTTTCTCTCGAGTGATACATCGTGCTTTATACTACACCTACGAGGAAAATAAAAAACTAAATCTTTACTAAAGTAGGGACAAGATAATAGGTCACTTTTGACATTTCAAGAATGCAACGAAAAATATACCTTATACTAAAGGAATAAAACTCATGAAAACAATATTGACGACGACCGATAAGTGTTCTCGAATACGGCTTGGAGTTTTATTCCTTTAGTACAAGGTATATTTTTCTTTGCATAAATTAACTGTCAAAAGTGACCTATTATCTTGTCCCTACTTTAATTGAAATTTATATTGAAATTGTTGCAGTTAGTGAAGCTTAATGTAACACTTGAAAATGGTGCCAATGGCGTCTGCAATTTTCACATGTTCTTTTTTCAAATTGTTTGACATCATCCAACAGATAAAAACTCACTGTAAAAACTTTTTGGCTTTTGATATTTAGGTTACCAGCGCATAGTCTTACCCAAAATTAAAAAAGAAAAACCACGTAAGAAATGGATTTTCATACACTTTTCTCTCCCGCTCAGATGCGTTTTCTCCCCGCATATTTGTTCGATATGCAATGACGTACTTTCTACCGTAAATTTGATAAAGTATCAAGGTACTTTCCGAGCAGGTGTAGTATAAAAAAAATAACGATTTGACATTAGTTCGACTCGACAGTTCTTTTGTGACATTTCTTGGCAATTTCTTCACGCTGTAATAGTTCGCAGAAGGCAGAATTTTGCATGCATAATATGTAAGTATATCGCGTGACAATGCAATAATATGGTAAGTACCATGGAGCTGATCTGATAATGGAATCGGAAGGTAGCCATAGGAACTCCTGTAATAAACAAAATAGGCCCGTCGTGTTAGGGCTCTTTTTAATTATCTTGGCTAGCACTATGCTGCTACATGATATCCAGGATCTCAGAAGCTTGTATTTAATAAGTTATATTTTTATAATAATTTATCTTCTTATTACTTGGCTAGCTATGTTTATACAAATTTTTATAAAACTATCTCTTATAATTTTATCCTGCGTGTATTCTCTGAATTGACCAATAATTATTTTCTCCACTAGCATTTGTTGAGCTCCAAGTCTTTCAAGGCCGTAGGCAGGGCACTCCGCTATTATATGTGGTACTGTCTCTGCATTTTCTGGATCATAGACGCATCACAGACGCACGATGTGTTCCCCTTGCACTTAAATCAATGTAAGTAGGTACTCGGAGACGGGACGGTGGGTACCGTGCCCGTCAAATTTTGTGTTGTGTTGCCGGAATCTTCCACCTTTCTTACTACCCTGTTTAAATACACTTTCGGATGAATACTTGGGTTGGTATTAGTAAGGATTTATTTTACCCAGTCGTCATGTCTATTTGGGCTAGATTATGGCTAAACTATGCATGTCTATTGGGACTAGAACATGGCTAAACTTTGCATGTCTATTTGGGTTAGAACATGGGTAAACTATGCATGTCTTTTTGGGCTAGAACATGGCTAAACTATGCATGTAAATTTGGGCTAGAACTTGGCTAGACTATGCATGTCCATTTGGGCTAGAACATGGCTAAACTATGATACGGCTGATTTGATGATGAGTGTAATGCTTGCGCTATTTCTGTGGTTTCTCCCAATATTTCATTTATCAGTGTAGTAAAAAAGTGAAATCGATTGACAGTGTCAACTGCGGCCCGAATTATCTTGTCCCGCTCGGCTTTGTGCCTGGAATCCAATAAAGAGCAGACAGCCGGCACGGATGCAGTAATTGACATGCAATTTCACTGCACCCATACCGCACCTAGTCTACTGAGAATCTAAAATTAGAATTTAAAATTGACTGAAGGCTGATTCGCACATATACGAGAAACCACAGTTCCGACACAGTATCGGCGCATAGTGTGCAAAATATTTTTTCATAGACATGTGCTTCTCTATTAAAACATCCCCAACAAGGAAGTTTTCCAAATCGTAAAACTGAAAAATAATTAAACATACATCAATTCAAGACGATAAAAATAACGTTTAATTAATATGGTTTATTCCTCTATAGTAAAAAAATACTCGAATATCTTCAAAAATGGCGGGCTATGGATGTATGAATGCTTATACGTTGAGCCAAATAAACACCAGCATTTTGGTCACTGGTCGTGTCCACCAGACGCTCATTTTACTAAAATTGGTAGGTACCGATTACTACCGATATAAGCATAAGCAAAAATTAAATTATATTTATAACGCAGGCGAAGCCGCGGTTAAATTCTAGATTCTTAAAGGCCAAGTCTGACTGAAATTAGTCGGACATGGACCACCAAAAACAGAAAAGAAGAAGAAAATCAAGTGATAAAACTAAATGGTAGATTAATTCTCAAACGGCCCAGCGCGTGGCGACGTCAAAGGCTTGTGCGTTTTAAGACGATTCAACGCCATCTAGCGTCACCTCGTAACTACCAACAACTTAAAAATGTTCCTTGTAGATTTCATCTTTTTCTAATCCTACTAATATTATAAACGCGAAAGTTTGTGAGTATGCATGAAAGTTTGTGACTCTTACTCGAACAAACGGCTGAACCGATTTAGATGTAATTTGGTGTAGAGGTAGCTTAGACCTTGGATTAACACATAGGCTACTTTCCATCTCGGGCTAATACGGGTAACACCGCGGGGCGCAGCTAGTATAATTATATTTCGATAAAAACTCTGACTTCAACCGTGTACCTCAGAATTGGAATAATTATAACCGAAGCGGCTTCGGTTCGGTTCGTTCTTCGTTTTAAATACACGCACGCAACTTGGTACGCAGTTTCTATACCTGGAATAAATAGAATAAGTAATGTTTTTTTTATCGTCGGCGATTTTTGAGAGAATAGTTTTAAATAAATAAATTATTAAAATTAAAATAATTCAGTTATAGAAATGTGTTGTGAGGTCTACTGTTCCAAGAACTACTAGTTTAGTTCGCACGGTTCAATGTACATAAGTACAATCATAACTTAAAAAACTACATTGATGATAAAATCAATGTAGTTTTTCAAACGATTATTGATTTTTTACAAGCTTTTATATTTACTTTCACCAGTTTCACCTGTCCCTTTGTCTGTCTGTATGCAATCAAATCTTGCAAGTTAAATTTGATCCACTTCCCGGTTACCGATTGAGCTGAAATTTTGCATACATGTGTAAATCGCGTGACAATGCAATATTATGATGACATGGTGCTGATCTGATAATGGAGCAGGAAGGTGGCTAAAGGAACTTAGCAATGAAACGACACAACCTCATCGTGTTTGGGTTCATTTGAATAGTCATTGCTAGTAGTTTGTCTTTCGATGGTAACCAGGGTCATAGGAACTCTGTAATGAAACGACGCAACCCTATCGAGTTTCGGCTCATTTGATTCGTCTTGGCAAGTACTTGTTCAGTAAAAGCTTGTTTCTAATAAGAAAAGTTTTTTTTAATATAATAATTGATCAAAAACCATAGAATAAGAACAATATTAGAAACCGTACTAAAATAGCAAGATATATACATTACGTTGTCCCATTCTAAATATGAAATTTAAAAGGTATTAGAAAAAGATGCACGTACACATGCACTTACGTAATTTCGAAGGGTTTCACGAAGGGTCGTTCCTGTAAGTTCTACTAGTAGAACTACCGGGACAAAATTTTCCGGTAGTCCTACCGTAGAACTACCGTTGAGCTATCTCGGCTGTCCAAAATCAAAAAGGTAAAAAGTAGGACGGTAAAATGATCAGAGATTTGAACCTTCTTACTGGGTAACGAGGGTTCAATTTTCGAAGAATGTTTGGGAACGAAATATTTGTTGTCAAATTCAGGGTTATAGAACTGATGTACTAATGCAATAGTATTGTTCCACCATCATTATGAACAACTTTTACTGTGGGGCCCACCCGGAATTGGGAAAAAAAAGATGTTTCATACATTTTATCGTGTCTGAAATGCAATCTAACAGCTGTTTAACAAGTGGGCAGGGCACATAGTTGGAAGATCAGATGGCTGATGATACCGTAAAGTTCTCGAATGGAGACCACAGACCAGCAAGCGCAGCGTAAGACGTCCACCGACTATGTCGACTGACGATAAAATAAAGGTCGCAGAAACGCGCTGGATGCAGGCCGCTTCCAACCCGTGCGTGCTAGAAATCCATAGAGGAGACCTATGTCCAGCAGTGGACGTCCTAAGGCTGATAGATAGTACCGAATAGCTTAGTTTTTTCTCGAATTCCGGGTTGGCCCCATAGTAAAAATGGTTTTTAATGCCGGTCTTAATCACCTCCTTTCGGCTAAGTATAAGACAAGTAGATGACCTTGTACAAGCCAATACAAACCTCACAAACAACCACAAACTTATCTGAATCGATGGCCAAAAGAGGAACTAAAGACGCAATTTGAAAGAAGACCATTTAAAAAGGCCTAAGAAATGGATGAAAACAACAAACATATAGGTATACACTCTCACAAATTTTCGTCTTAGTGTAATTTATTCATATTGAAATTTTCACTGAATATTGGCATAACATTAAATACGATAGTAGCGACGCCGCCACCGGCTGAGATATGTTTGTGGCACGGTATGAATTCATTGGAAGTGGAAATAAGTTAAATTTTTTCTCTTCAATGTTTAAAATGGAGGTAGTCTCATATTAGGTTGGGGAAAAAGTCTTTTCGCATTATAGTATGTATGAACTTGTAATAAAATCTCTTTGGCTATAGGTACTATTTGTATCTAGGTACCTGGTTTTGGTATCATTGAAAGTTTAAATTTTAAAGAACATAATTCCAAATTCAAATTAGGAAAATAAATGTGTGATTTTCATTTGTGTTTCTTACTGTCAAGATGAATGAATAGAATGAAGAAATTCGATACATTTTAAAATTTTACTACAAAAAAGGTAAAAATGCAATGCAAGCCGCGAAAAAAATTTGCGATATTTATGGTCCTAATGCACTGTCTGTGAGAGTAGCACAAATTTGGTTTAAGCGTTTTCAATCCGGAAATTTTGATGTCAAAGAAGCACGTCGCTCTGGTCGCCCTATTACGGATAAAATGGATGCCATTTTTGAAAAAGTGGAGCAAGATCGGCATATCAGTAATTACGACGAAGCTGAAAAACTGGGAATTGACCACAAAACAGTTTTGGCGGATTTAAAAAAATCTGTGTACACAAAAAAGCTCGATATTTGGGTACCTCACGCGCTCACTGAAATAAGCAAACTCGCAACAAGGTGATGCTGTGTGTGTGATGTGATTTGAAGGGCATTATTCATTATGAGCTGTTACCACCAGGCAGGACCATCGATTCTGAATTCTACTGCGAAAAACTGATGAGATTAAAGCAAGAAGTTGAGAGAAAGCGGCCGGAATCCATCAACAGAAGGGGTGTGATTTTTCATCATGATGACGCTAAACCTCACACATCTTTAGCCACTCGGCAAAAATTAAGAGAATTTGGCTGGGAAGTGTTAATGCATCCGCCGTATAGTCCTGACCTTGCACCTTCAGATTTCCACCTGTTTCGGTCTCTTCAGAATTCTTCAGGTAGTGTCAGGTTAACATAACGAGAGGACTGCCAAAACCACTTGTCACGGTATTTTGATCAGAAGTCCCAAAATTTCTATAGCAATAGGATCATTTCCATACCTACAAGATGGCAAAAAGTTATCGAACAAAATGGTACCTACATACTTTAGTTAAATGTAAATAAACAATATTAAGAATGTTTTGAATTTTCTTAAAAAATGCGAAGAAAGTTTTTCCCCAACCTAGTATTTTGTTTACTCATATTAGAATCGGAGACCCAGAGCCATTTTTTAATGTTGTTGTCGTGTAGACCCCGAAGAGCACGGTGCTGAAATTTCTAAATAATTTTATTGTGCAAATTCATTTTTTTAATACTTGTGAAAGAAAATGCCGTCAAACCGGTAAATATCATCTATTTATACTAATTTTCTTTGGTCGTGTCAGTTTATACCTTGTTTCTCCGAACCGTATGGAAGCCTCCCTTCATATTTATGATTTATTTTAATTTAACTATTTATTTTTGAAGGAAATATACTACTAAATAGTATTTGAGTACTTCAAGCATCTATTGCCATCATTAATATCGAGCAAAAAATCACGGTACTTGTATGGGAGCTCCCTTTAGATTTTTAATTTATTTTAATTTAGCTATTTATTTTTTAAATTTAATATTTATATAAATATTCTGTGAATATTTCAAGCATCTGCCTGTCACCAATATTGATTTCGAGCGCAAAACGGCTAAAAATTCATGTTTGTTGTATGGAAAACCCCTTAAATATTAATATTTTTCTGTCTTTAGGGTTCCGTACCCAAGGGGTAAAAAAGGGACCCTATTACTAAGACTCCGCTGTCCGTCTGCCCGTCTGTCTGTCTGTCTGTCTGTCCGTCTCCAGGCTGTATCTCATGAACCATTATAGCTAGAAAGCTGAAATTTTCACAGATGATGTATTTCTGTTGCCGCTATAACAACAAATACTAAAAATAGAATAATAATAATATTTAAGGGGGGCTCCCATATAAAAAAAAAATCTAAATTATCAGCCGCTTTTCGCTCGATATCAATAATTGTAACAGGTAGATGCTTGAATAATTCACAAAATATTTGGCTGCATTTATAATAAAATTAAAATAAAATAAATATTTAAGGGGGGCTCCGATACAGTACGGAACCGTTTCATGCGCGAGTCCGACTTGTACTTGGCAGATTATTAGTATCTGTTGTTATAGCGGCAACAGAGATACATCATCTGTGAAAATTTCAATGTTCTAGGTAGCTGTCACCGTTCATGAGATACAGCTCGGTGACAGACAGACGTACAGACGGACGGCGGAGTCAGAGTCTTAGTAATAGGGTCCCGTTTTTATCCTTTGGGTACGGAACCTTAATAAAAAAGGCAAAACTAGAAAAGCTTAAATGCTTAAATTCTTTTCACGTGACCCAGAGAGGAAAAACCCCGTCCGTCTGTCCGTCTATCCGTCTGTCTGTCTGTCCGTCTGTCCGTCTGACCGTCTGTCCGTCTATCCGTCTGTATGTCCGTCTGTCCGTCTGTCCGTCGGTCCGTCTGTCCGTCTGTCCGTCTGTCCGTCTGTCCGTCTGTCCGTCTGTCCGTCTGTCCGTCTGTATGTCCGTCTGTCTGTCCGTCTGTCTGTCCGTCTGTCCGTCTGTATGTCCGTCTGTCTGTCCGTCTGTCTGTCCGTCTGTCTGTCACCAGTCTGTCTCTCATAAATCGTAATAGCTAGAGTTGAAATATTTTACAGATGATGTATTTCGATTGCCGCTTTAACAACAAATACACAATAATATAAATTTTTAAGGGGGGCTCCCATACAACAAACGTGTTTTTTTGCCGAGGGGCTCCCATACGGTACGGAACCCTCCATGCGCGAGTCCATTTCGTACTTGGCCGATTTTTTGTACATGTGGCGAGTGCGTCGGTGTTGCGTCGCCATAGTTCGATTGACGAGCCAGTTTAGTTGTACGTGAATGTGTGCGTAGCTACACGGCGAGGCGTAGTTTTGCCGGCTTCACTTCTTTGTTCACATCGAGCATGCCAGTTTAGTTGTACGTGAATGTGTGCGTAGCTACACGGCGAGGCGTAGTTTTGCCGGCTTCACTTCTTTGTTCACATCGAGCATGCTAGTTTAGTTGTACGTGAATGTGTGCGTAGCTACACGGCGAGGCGTAGTTTTGCCGACTTCACTTCTTTGTTCACATCGAGCATGTAATATGCTCGATGTTTGTTCACAACATTCTGTCTTGATTTATTTATTTGGTCTGAGGCTGCGTCATATCCAATCCAATGCACTGCTTTATGCGAGTTTTAGTCAGGATTGAATATTGCGCGGCTTGTAGCTAACTTTACGTCCGCCAACTTGTATGATTCGGCCTTTTCATATAAAATCTGTGTACCACATTTCGTTCAGCAACATTTAGACACGAAAGCAAAATTGCCATGTCGAAGCACAGACCTCGTTTCGCTTAGGTCAATTATCAAATTATATTTTTCATTTAAGTAGCACGAGTACATTGCGCATTTTCGAGAAAACATCTCGAATGTATTCCAAATAGGCATGATGGCCGGATGAAAAAAAAACAATAAAAAATTAGTCCGTTATATTATTAAAAATATTGGACACTTTTTTTTTCTTTTGTTAATCAAACACAAAAACATCAAAGTTCAGGAGTGGGGGCGAACTACGAAAACACTTCTACGAAAAAAGTAATTTTCTTTCAATATCTTACATTATATTTTTGTTTGATTGACACAAGAAAAATACGTTTCTAATATTTTTGGCTAGTGTATCCGACGGACTAAAACCTATTATGCGCTAGTAGTACTGAACCAGCGTTTTTAATAGTCCACTGCAAGACGTAGGCCTACCCACGAAGATGGCCATAACCACCATGCTGGCCCAGCGCGGGTTGGAGGATTGACATAGTTACGCCATTGAATTTCTTCTACGGACGTATGTTGGCTGCCTCATGCACGATGTTTTCCTTCACCGATAAGCAAGTTGTGTAAAATTCCGTTTATAAATTCCAAACAATTTATTGGCACGGGACCGGCAGCCGCATTGTGGACGTGTTCTGAGTTCGCTTTTTCTCCTGCTCGCTCTCGTGGCAAGATTAACTGGTGCGAGCAGGAGAAATAGCGAAGTCGTACGTCAGAACGCGTACACAATGCGCCCCCGGATTTGAACCCACAACCTTGTGAATTTAAGGCGGGTATTATTACCATTAGACCACCTTAGCTTGCTTTAAACTAGTAGTAATAAATAGTAAGTAATACTTTTTTGTTTTAGAGGAACCACCAACTCCTGCTACCGCTGGACCAAATATGAAGATGGATTATTTTTAAGGTCATGCCAGGCGTACGCCTGTGAATTGGACATGTTTCTCTACGGTAAGTACGAGTAGGTATTACTAGTTATCCGAACGGTTGACTTCGCATCTGTACTGAATCTTCATAAGTAGGTATTCTTCGTTTTTGGGGTTCCGTACCCAAAGGGTAGAAACGGGCCCTATTACTAAGACTCCGTTGTCCGTTCGTCTGTCTGTAACCAAGCTGTTTCTCATGAACGGTGATAGCTGGAACTTATAAATTTTTACAGATGACTTATTTCTGTTGCCGCTATAACAACAAATACTAAAATAAATATTTAAGGGGTGCTCGAAATATATTTTTAGCCGTTTTTCACATGATATCAACAACGGTGACAGGTAGATGCTTCACACAATAAGTCCGATTACAGCGGCGCCAGCGTAAATTTAAAAGCAACGTAAAAAGCGTTCTCTCTATCGAATGTCTAAAGTGAAAAAGAAACAGAACTATGCTATTCAGCTAATATGGCGCCTCTGTAATCGGGCTTAATATTTAGTTAAAATTCACTTTAAAAGTAAATATATCAAATTAACGCTGGTTTTTATCTGGCTCAACGTTTAAGCATTGCCATTCAGCATAAGTTTGAAATTAATCCTTTCTTAAAGGAAGGACCAAAAAGTTGCATTTATTTAGTTGTCGCAGAAATTTTAATAGTCTATTATCTCCATCGAATGTCTTGAATTCAACATCATCCTTTTTGATGTCTTGATTCCGACAAGCCTATCCCAACTCGCTCTTGACCGATTAAATTTGTACTTGCAAATTTAGTTAGGTTTTGGTTATTGAGCAATCTTACTAAATAATATCAAAATAAGCTGTTAAACAGCGCTACTGCTAATTTCCCCCGTTTCTTAATCGACTTCCAAAAAGAAGAGGTTCTATGTTCGTCTGTATGTTTTTTTTTTGTATATGTTCATCGATAATTTCGCCAATTGAGAACCGAATCGATTAATTCTTTTTTAATCCAAAAGGGTATACTCCCGAGGTAGTCCGATTTTAATTTTACAGAAATCGGCTGAGCTGTTTTTGAAACATCAACAATAATTGAAACAGTGCGAGCAAAATTTCCGAATTTAAGAAATTTGCTGAATTGAATAGCGGTTTTCATTTTTTGCGAAGAATAATTTTGAGAGAAATCACGTCGAATACATATTAAAATCTATTTTCAAATATATTATTGTATCATTCATGCATAGGATCGATTCCCATGCAATGTAAGCATTTTTGTTATGAACATGATAAATAAATATAAATTATATTTTTACATTATTTTAGAGATGAAGCAGCAGATAGACAAAATTGTGAAACTACTGCAGAATGGTGTAAAGAATGAAGACAAAGGTATTTATTTTGTTTATTATAAGTTTGAATTCAGTCACATTACAGGTGTTTTCTACAAAATAAAGTCGCTTTCGCTGCGCTCAGGAATTGACTCGCCCCTCCGTCGCTACGCTCAGGGTTCAATATGTCATCGCCCTTGACATAAAGACACTACTGTTCTGTAAGTGCAAATTCTGGTATCCGTCCATTTCACAAACTTTTTTTCATAAACTGGCCTGTGATAACCAACGTTTGACAAACCCATGAAAAGTTAAATAATTATTACACAAAAAATGTTTAAAAACTTGGTTAAATCTCATTATAATTATTTGAAAAACTTACTTTCTATAACGTATGATTTGACAAACAATTCTATTTTTTTTTGTTAACTAATATATGTTTAGTAAAAAACCAACAGTTGACACATTTTATTTTATAAAGTGTCGTTTAACAGACATTTCTATTTATATTTAAAATACAAATAACAAATTAAAAAAAAAACATGTAGCTGCTGTGAATTTTTCCGAAAACAAAATATGCGCGTGCCGCGGCAGCGGCCAGCGAAGTGCCAGAAGCAAATTACTTTTGTGAATTATGAGGTTAGGTTTAGATCATGTAAAACAACGGCGAGCCAAACGAGCGAAGCGAGTGGTGTCCTATTCATTCGCCCAATATTGTTTGTCCTAAAGTTATTCTGCATACATATCTTGTCATAAAATTGTGTAGTCAAAATATTAGATGCGCATAATTTTTCATAGTCATACTTGTATGTGTCATATTAGAATTCTAGGGCAAAGTCATACATTACGTCCGACGACGAGCGAAACGAGGAGGAGGGTTAGGTTACTTGCGAACCCAACGCACGAGCTGAGCGAGCGAAGCGAGCGGTGCCGCGGCAGCGGCGGGCGAGTACCAGAACCAAATCGGCCCCAATTCAGTAGTCTATTAGGTCATTTTTTACACGAAACCATGCAAAAATATGGTTTTCGTAAAATATGCTATTATAATATAATAACATATTATACGACATGAAAATTATAATAATTACAAAATATCATATTTATTATATTTAGAATTTCTGACATGAAAATATACAAAAAAAAACAAAATATCATTCGAGATATTTTCTAAGCAAAATGTTTGATGTATAATTGGTTATAAAATGATGGTTTTTTAAATAAAACATTTGTGGATATAAAGTATTTTTAAAATAAATAACATACGAAACGTTGTTTGTAAAGTGAAACACTTTTAAAATGTAAACGTTTTGGAATGAACATTATGGGAATAGTTGGTTTTAAAGTGTTTTGCCTAAAAATGTTTGTAAAACATTTAGGGAACCGCATATTCTACTGGATGGTTACCTAGTGAAACGCGAAATTCAATTACCTACCTACCTACTTTTATTTTTGGCATTTACAGACTGATAAACTGTTCCTTGTAAGAAATACACGCTTTAAATACTGTTGGTTTAACCGTGCAATTTGTACAGTTAACAGTACCATTAGACAATGTTTAAACATTGTCTAAATCGCGCGTAAAACTTTTGTGGTAAAACGGTATATTACTTTACTTCAAATGCCTCAACATCGGACAGCGCGGGCGCTAAAGATGACTCAAGATACTGCTCCGATACACTATTTTTACGTTACGTTTGCGTTGGAGTACAAATATGACTGGAAACATTATTTATTCTAACATAGACTAAAATATTTACAGAATACCTAAACTAATATATGTTAAAAACTAAATTATAAACATATGAAACTTAATCTAAAAGCCCGTTTGTAGAAGGACACGTGGCCAGAATGCTGGCAGCATTGCCTCGCTGAATACGCCTAGTAAAATAGCCCAGCGGATTGGATTAGCTAGCTGACTGGAAAGTATATCATGGAGGACTGATGACTAGTGCACTCAAAAAGTTTATTTATTTATAACATATATAGGAGAGCAATTACAAGTTCGCCCCAATGCCTAGGTAGGTATATTACAGAAAGTTCTCGAGTGGAGATCACGTGTCAGCAAGCGCAGCATAGGATGAAAAAAAATATGATCTCTTCTAGACCGCAGGATCGTGCTTGATGATTTTGTTAAGGTAGATCATACTTCAGAAGTTTTTCATTCAGTCTATTTAATTTTTTTCGAAATCGGCTGTGGTTTTTGAAAAATCGATTATTTTTAAAAATCATTAGGTGGAAAAAATGATCACGATGTTTTTCTTCATCGAAAAGCCTCACTGGTACGGGACCGGGATTTGAACCCACAGCCTCACGATTGTAAAACGAGTGTTACTACCACTAGACCACCACGGCACTGTTTCTACGCTTTCGTGTAGAAGTAGATAATTATATAGTTAAAAAAAAAACACTGTTTCTAGGTTCCAGAAAACGCCGCCACGATATGAACAATTGGGAGTCCGAAGAAATTATTTGTACGATATGTGAAAAAAAAATGAGACTATAGGTAAGTCACACTTGAAAAGACGCAGATATTAAGTACTCGCACGTTGATTTGATGGCAAGATTGGCAAGTTTACTTAAGAGTAAACAAGTCGCTCATCGCTCCATACAAACGTCGGTGGCTAATCACATCAGTGTTTGCTGTTGAATATCTGAAACTAACATTTATATCAATTTGTCTTTACAAAATGTATGCTTATTGCTAATAAAATTGTGAAAAAAACTCCACTCAAATGATATAAGCCTCGGAATATTTGAACTTTGACTCACATTTTTAGGAAACTTTGGGTGCAATAAAAACACAGAAGAACTAAACTGAGTAATTTTTTAAGAAAATAGCGGCCTAGTTTATGTTTTCGTTAGTTCAAATAACTATTGTTTAAATAAATTAACGAAACAGTTTTTTTATAATTTACTACGGAGAAAACCTTACGCGCATTTAGAACGCAGCTGTGATCATAGGTATTTTAAAACAAATAAAATAAAATTATATTGCAATAGGTGCACACGCACTATATCTACTGTTTATCATCGAATCTATCTCTTCTTCAGAAAATACAGCTGAGATATCAATAATTTAAGCTACGCCAAACTTGTTGCACCTTAAGTTTTGGCCGCAATCAGGGACCTAAAAGCGCGCGGACTCGTCTCGTAAAGTGTAGTATTATTATACTATCTTCTTTGGTACAGTACATGCACGCATGCATTGACTTCAGTATGTGGCACTTGACAAAACGTGAAATAAATAAAAAATAAATTAATAGTTCAAAAATAGCCTTCCACGATAAAATACCTGCCGCGCAGCTAACAAAACACTTGGAAATGGCTAAACTAATTTTAAGACTAGCTGACCCGGTGAACTTCATCTCACCATCAGTCAGGCTGTCAATGCAGGAACTGTTGTATGGGAAAATAAAATAAAATTATTATATTTTTAATTTTTTCTCGCAACTTTTACACATTTTTTACCGTTTAAACCTTCCCTTAACTTCCACAAATTTTTCATGACTAAAATAAGCTAAATCGATTCAGCCGTTGTCAAGTTTTAGCGAGACTAACTACTCGTATAACGATTCATTTTTATATAAATAGATCCACTCCCAACTAGTTCACCTTTCGAACAAAAATTATATTATATTTTTTTGCAAAAAATAGCATGACCGACTTCAGCCGTGTACAGAATTCGCGAATATTTCGCACGGATCGATGTAGCATTTTCCACATTATTGTTGATTTATCAAAAATGGCTCAGCCGATTTCAATAAAATTTAAATAAGACCAATTTCGAAGTATACTCTATCCAATAAAAAAAGAATTATTGAAATCGAACTACTATTTAAAAAGTTATGCGTGGTTATACATAAAAAAAAATACGTGTAAAATTGAGTACCTCCTCCGGTGGTTCGTTGGTCAAAAATAAAATCAAATTTGGTTCATCCGTACGGGAGCTATGATGTCACATACAAAGACACGTCAAACTTATGACATTGTCTTTTCTGTCTGATATTTTTTTCGAACTCACGCGTATTTATTTACAATCTTACTATTATTTTATTTACCGAAGCGAAGGTCAATGCATCCACACGACGATTACAGTCTGTCCGGATTTTGTTTTCTTTCTACAGGTCACATTTTTCAACGAACTTCGACAAAACTGGGTACACATATTCTATAAATATGATATTAGTATTTGTTTGTTTGGTGAGATTCCTTCAAAATTTGCTGTCACACTATAATTTATCAGCCGATTTCAATTATATTTGGATTAAGTATCTTTAGACCTTCAAGGGTCTGTGGATGATCCAATTGCTTTTTATATGGTAGTAGTGTATGTAGTTTTCGCATATAAAGAAGTATTGTATATTGAGTTAGTAAAGGCACTTTTCTCGTAAAAAATTAATTACGAAAATTATCAAATAAATAAAAAATAAAGTATAATATTTGGCAAGACTGCTTAATATATATAATCTTTACACGATACAGTTAAGGAGATGTGTCACGAGGTGTACTGTTCACAGAACAACTAGTTTTACAACGTTTTTTTTTTTTCAGGAATCATCGACGGCGGCAGATGTATATTTTAGTTCGAGATCCCACTGCATGCAGGATTATATTAACGTTCACAGTGCACACGCTTAAAACATTTTTGACGTAAACATAATATATGAATAGTACAATAAATAGGTATATACGAGTATTATTGTCTTGCGACATGTTGCCGTAATTTTTTTTTTCTGAAAAATTACGTATTGTTTTTGGGGTAAAAACAATAAAAAAAATTTCCACTCAATATACTAAGCATAATAATATAAAAATAAATAAAATATATTTTGCTCGGTAACCTGGCATATACAGGGTTATTTCTAATCAATAAGCTTCCTCTTAGGGGCTTATTCTGTACATCAAAAATAACAACTTTTGCTCTGCGACTTTTGTCATAACTCAAAAAAAAAATAGTTTTTCCCATAGAAAAATATCGTTTACCCGCGACAAAATGTATGGAATAGCTGTTTTTTTTTAGTTCTGACAAAAGTTGCATAACAAAAGTTGTTAGTTTTGATGTACATAATAAGTCCCTAAAAGGATGCTATTTAATTAGAAATAACCCTGTATTTTAGTAGGCATATTCTCTTATTTATAATATATTTACGTGAAAAAATGCGTTTAAGCGTGTGCGATAAGAACGCAGCGATACTGCAGTATAGATCTCGGCCATCGACAAGAATTATTTTCACATGCGTCTAAAATAATAAAATTAATTACAACAACTATAAAAAACATAACAATCACTTAATTAAAAAAAAAATGTATGGTATCTACAGGGTTATCCATAACTAAATAATATGCCGAAAGAAGGTGTATAGGAATAAACCAGTAATTGTGTGAACTTATCAAATAGTGTATTGTTATTACACTACAGAAAAAATAGACGTAATTTTTGGACAATTTTGCACTAAATTTCTGATCCATTTTTTTTGTTTAATAAGGCTTAGGATCACTTACTGAGCATAAAATCACAAAATGATGACAGATCCAGGTGGAGGTTCAAGCGCCATCTTGAAAAAATATTTTTGGCCGATATCTCGGAAACTATGCACTTAAGGAAAAAGTAATTAGGATCATAATTGTAGAAGTTAAAATTTAGCATTTTTCGTTGCCAGTAAATTTTTTGTAAAACTTACCGTTTACGATTTGTGGCCCATTTAATGAATTTTCATTAATTCATTTAATTAAATTTCATCAAATGTCTATAAATCGTAAACGGTAAGTTTTACAATAAAGTTTACTGGGAATAAAAATTGCACAATTTTATATTCTATAATAATGGCCTAAGTAACTTTTGCCCTAAAGTGCATAGTTTTTTTTTCAAGATGGCGCTTGAAGCTTCATCTGGATCTGTCAGCATTTTGTGATTTTATGCTCAGTAAGTGATCGTAAACCTTTTAAAAAACAAAAATTCGATCGGAAATTTAGTGCAAAGTTAAATTCTTTTTTTACTGTACTAGTAAATTGATGATTTACTCAGTTTCTCAGTTCAGAAACTGAGATAAATGTATAATGTGAACCGTGACGGTTTTCGTTTTATTTTACCACAACATTATTAGTCGTTGCCATATGTTAATTCAGAACTGGTGAACGGAACGATACATCATTTTGAACAATTTTTAATTTTAGGCCAAACCGAGATTCGAGAATATAAAATCAACTGTTTCATAATTTTTGTTGATTTCGAGCTACGAATTTTGCAGGGAAAGCTGATTTTCTTATTCTCTAATTCTGGCTTGCCCCCATAGTAAAAAAAGTTCATAATGATGGTCCTAATCATTCTCATGGCTTAGTACAGGGCAAACAGGTAGCACTGTATCTGTGACATAAACTTACTATAGAATGGACCGTGACCCGTCTCGGCGACTGAGCCTCGGCAGCGCTCAGTTGTAAATGCCACTTGTGGTCACTCATCATAAGACTGACTGTGCCAAACGTTGCTTAACTCTCCTAAACTCTAAGAAACACATAGTCAAACTACTTTATGAGCGCTGTAACTAGTAGTTTTGGGCACAATATACAGGGTTATATCTAATCAATAAGCATCCTTTTAGGGGCTTATTCTGTACATCAAAACTAACAACTTTTGTTCTGCGACTTGTCAAAATTCAAAAAAAATCAGCGGTTACATACATACATTTGGTCGTGGGTGAACGATATTTTTCTATGGAACACCAATTTTTTTTTTAGTTTAGTCAAATGCCGCAGAACAAAAGTTGCTACTTTTGTTCTGCGGCATTTGTCTATTGTTAGTTTTGATGTACAGAATAAGCCCCTCAAAGGATGCTAATTGATTAGAAATAACCCTGTATACCTCGCATCTGTTTAACTGAATCATCATAATTATCTCGACTCGTTCTTGACCGATTACATTCATACTCGCAAATCTTGTTAGGATTTAAATGCAGTCAAACCTGGATAAGAGAGAGTTGAAGGGACCGCCATCTCATTCTCTCTTATAGAGGTTTTTCACTTATCCAGGTTTCTCACTTATCCAGTTTCGGAAGTATACTACTCTCTCTTATAGAGGTGATGCGCGAAGAATGATAAATATGTTTATAAATAGTATATAGGTAGGTACTAATTGTTTGGGTTGTGTTGATTAGAATTGAACATAGATGATAGTTTGTTTTATTCATTCTAAAAGACACATTTAAATATTGGGAAAATTAAACAGATCGCCTCCTTTAATATTCCCATGCCCTTTAGAGCACTGAGACCTATATTTTGTATTCTTTAGCCAACCGTATCCGGGCGAAGCCAAACGGGCAGCTATTTTATTTATACAAACGCGGTCATCCCAAAGTCCACAAGAACCTTGTAATAAATATAGCTACACTAGATTTTGCCCGCGGCTTCGCCCGCATGATATTTCGTGGCCTTACCTTACCACCCTTAATAAAAGAGGTGGAAAATAAAAAAAACAAAAAAAATCGATTTAACATTTGTTTGATTTGACAGATCTTTTTTGACATTTCTTGGAGTGCGCGCTAGAATAGCTCGCAATTGGCAGAATTTTTCCTATTTACTTAACACTTATTGTTAAAAGATGGAAAAATTACGCAATATCATTATAATATATAGCCCATGTGTTATTCTGATGTATAAGCTATATAATTGCAAAGTTTCATCTCAATCCGTTCAGTAGTTTTTGCGTGAAAGAGTAACAAACATCCATACATCCATCCTTACAAACTTTCACGTTTATAACATTAGTAGGATACAACAGCTATAGTAACAAAGCCCCTGGGTTCCGTATTGAAATATCCAAATAGTTGGCCAACTGGATAGAATATTAATCCGGTACGTAAACAACGCTGGGTCGGTAGATAGTCCAACTTGTGACCGCTGCGCTGTAAAACTTTCCCGGGCCCAATTCTGAGCATTCCTCTCAACCTTATAAACTTATAATAGGATTGTCTAGACTTTGCCATTACTTTACTAAATTTAATTTAGTTTTATCCAGTCTCATAGTGAAGCGATTTAGGTTATAGGTCATACAATACAATATAACTTTATTGCACACCAAAAAAAAAAGAACAGTAACAAACAAAGTATTAACAATGGATTTGAAAATAGGTGGTACAATGGTGGCCTTATCGTCAAAAGCTATTTTTGTGAGGCTACCTTTATCACGTTTTCTCTTATGATTTCCGTAAGAAAATTGCTACTATTTTTTTCGATTGTTGATTTTCGATAATCTGGAATAAATCGCCATGGGCGATAAGGCCAATGTTGGAGATCGTTTGCTACTTAAATCCTGTCAATATTTGCAAGTATGAACCAAATTAGTCAAAAACGAGTCGAGATTATGCTTATGAAGATTCAGATAAAGAGATGTACCTATACTTACCTCGAGGTCTACCTACTTTTCGGGAAACTACTGTTACTGTACTGTATTGATACCATTAAGGTTAGGTACTTAATGATTGATAGCAGATATTTTGTGCGTAATCATGGACACTAACACATGTGATTAAAAAATCTCACTCGCGCACGAAAGGTTCCGTACTGCATGGGAAACTAAATACTAAACTAAGTACTGTGTTCCTTAAATATTTATTTTATCAGGGCCGGATCTACCATATAGCTTTTTGGACTTCAGCCCAGGGCCTCCTGGATTTCAGAAGCCCCCAGCTAAGTCAAAGTCAAAAATAGACGATAATGCAAAAAAAAAACAATAATTTTATTCAATTAAACGTAAGATACGCAGCCCTGCAAAAGTACAACAAAATGTTTTGTGAACAATTCAACCATCTACCGGTTACCATTATTAATATCGAGCGAAAGACAGATAAAAATTAAGGTTTGTTGTATGCGGGAGCCCACCTTATATTTAAATTTTATTCAGTTTTTAGTAGTTGTTGTTAGGTATAGCGGCAACAGAAATAAATCTGTAAAAAATCAGCTTTCTAGCTATAACGGTTCATGAGATACAGCCTGGTGACAGACAGACAGACAGACGGACAGACAACAGAGTCTTAGTAATAGGATCCCGTTTTTACCCTTTGGGTACGGAACCGGAGTCGAGATTATGATTATGAAGATTCATATAAAGAGATGTACCTACTAACCGCGAGGTCTACCTACTTTTCGGATAACTACTGTCACGGTAATGCTATAATTACCGTACTACTGTACTGTATTGATACAGATTTGTGCGTACAACTTGCTCCGCTAATCACATGCTTCAGATGTGTACTTGTAATTACATCCACAGATTACATACAGGCAAGTAAATAGACACACGCACCCTCGCGCTCACACATCGCGCACACGCCGACACGCCCTGCACATAGCTATTCATTCCTCAAAACCCCTACATGCAAACATGACGAGGTTATAGGCACAATAATAGGTACGTAGTATACTAATAGATAATGTGTTTAGTTTTTAGTTATTATGCTTTCATTTTATTGTTTACCGCCTTCACGTAGTCGCGAGAAACTAATCTAGACACGCGGCAGCGTGTCCAGCCAAAGTGTTCTACAGAAAACTGGCGACGCAGCGGCCGTGTGTAATATTACACGAACCATTTGGACCTACTTTTGACCCCCTCACAGTTTAAAAAACTGTTTAGCCTACATACATGAAATTTGGCACATTTACTAAAGTCTTTTAGCTTATCAAGAATCCAAAATTTCATAAATTTTGCTCAGTCAGTTATTGATATATTCACGTTTAAAAACTCGTGTTTCATTGACTGATTCACTTACTGATTCACTCACTGACTTATAGATCAAAAACCTAACCCACTTCCAGATGACCTAGATACATACCTATATCCCTACAACATTTAAAAGAAATTTACTTATGTAATTCAAGCTCAAGATTTGATTTGGCTAGTTTACACGTACAGACAAATGCTTATTTGCACTGTACTTATTCTTAAACTAGCCAAGTCAAATCACGAGCTTGAATTACATAAGTAAATCCCTTTAGAATGTTGTAGGTATGATCTTGTAGCTTAAGCTTTAGGATTTTCTACAGAACACTTGGCCCCCGTGTTAGATCTCAATTCTTTTGGTGGCGACACTTTGGCTCCCATTTCACATTTATGTTTTTGATGAGATTTACTACCTACCTACAACACAGACTATGTAATTGATTTAATGTTGAAATCGCTGGTACTTACAATATTAATCACTTGTTTCTTATAACGTAACATTTAACTTTAAAAGTGTTAAAACCCAAAAATGTAAAACACCTATACATATGTTATTCTGTGTAATCGTGATAAATAATTGAACTTGTAACATAATTATTTCAAACGCAGTTTTACTAAGTCTGTATTATGTTCATAGCTGCAAATTGTATGATGCGAAAAATAAAACTTTATCTTATCTTATCTAACACATGTGATTAAAAAACCACTCGTGATTTGTAACAACTGTACGAGTACATGAAATGAATACGAATATCATTTTCATTATAAAACGAGCGGATCAGAATAGAGGCTCGATTCATCGAAATATTTATTGAAAGCACAATGTTTGGTGGAATTGACCGCATAAATACAAAGGGTTGGGCCTTGAACATAGATACAATAGCTGGGTGCGGAATCCCTCTACTAATAAATGCCGAAATATTTGTTGGGTAGTTTCTCCTTCGCATAGCTGCAGAGCTTTTATCATCATCATTTCAGCTATAGGACGTCAAATTCAAGATAAAAAAAATCCTTTTAAGCGCCATACATTTTAACCGACGTCCAAAAAGGAGGAAGTTATGTGTTCGTATGTATGATTTTTTTTTGTGTATGTTCACCGATATTTTCGTCAATGGTGAACCGAATCGAAAAATTATTTTTAGCTCGGAAGGGTATACTCCTGAGGCGGTCCCATTTAAATGTTACAGGAATCGGCTGAGGCGTTTTTGATAAATCAAAAATAATGTGAACAATTCGAGCAAAATATTCAAATTTTGTACACGATGGAAAGCGGTTTTGCCATTTATTGCGAAAAATAATTATATCATCATTATTTCAGCTATAGGACGTCCAATGCAAGACAAAAGATTTCCTTTTAAAGCGCTATCCACACATTTCCCGGCTCTGCTGTGTACCGTCAGGGACGGGGAAAAAATCAGCTACGTACGAGTACAACTTCTGCGAACTTGTTTACATAGTGACACGTCGTGTCAGGCGCATCCGGATCGTCAGTGTCCCGGAGCACGCCCGGACGCTCTAATAATGCGATCTTAGTGATACTGTCTGATCACCTTGTGAGTGATTTAGTGAAGTCGGCATATTTATTTCAATATTATTGAACATCGTTAATCGTGTCCACAAAAGAAAGAGGTCGTATCAATATTACCAAACTAACTTTACCATACTGAGTTTCGAAATATTCCTGTCACGATTTAGATTTTTGCAATTTTAGAGTAGGTCTTACTGTAAAAATTGGCTACAGCTAAGAGCACATCCGTCCATCTGCCATAAGACGTCCACTGCTGGACATATGCCTCCCCTATAGATCTCCAATAAAACCGGTCCGTAGCGGCTTGCATCCAGCGCGATCCTGCGGTCCTAATGAGGTCATCCGTCCACCTTGTGGGTGGACGTCCTGCGCTGCGCTTGCCGGTGCGTGGCCTCCACTCGAGAACCTTTCGACCCCATCGGTCATCAGTCCTCCGCGCTACGTGCCCTGCCCATTGCCATTTCAACTTGCCAATCCGCTGGGCTATGTCGGCAACTGGTTCTTCTACGTATCTACTCATTCCTGATTCGATCCCGCAGAGAGACTCCGAGCATAGCCCTCTCCATACATAGATCGTTGTGCTACTTGGAGCTTATTATTAAGGCCAATAGTTAATTATTAGCACAACATCTTAAAATTTTTAGTCGTTTACAGTTACCCATTTTAGTTCAAAGTCTTGCTATATAAGAAATGGTTTTGTAATGATAATTACCGATTCTTGGAAGAAAGTTCAGGGGCAGCTACATGGTGCGGATAAATAAGTTGTATAAACAAGTTGACCGACCTTCAGAAGACCCTACATAAATACTAAGCTTGCCTACCTGCTATGTTTTCAGAGTGTACCTACTTATTTGTGAGGTTCGATTCCGGAGTGAAGCAAGGAATGTTTATGAGATTGATAGATAGATAGATATACTAAATTGCATGTTATATTAATATTAGTCGTAGTAGGTATAGATCTTTGTTTTACGGAGTAGCTTCCATACATGCAGCTAAAGGTAAATTTTGTTCTGGGCTATGTCGGGAATTTAATTTGTACTTTTCATTCTATAAATATACAGGGTTATTTCTGATCAATCAATTAGCATCCTTTAAATCAAAACTAACAACTATTGTTCTGCGACTTTTGTCAACACTCAAAAAAAAAAAATCGTTCTTCCATAGAAAAATACCGTTCACCCGCGACAAAATGTATGGAACAGCTTTTTTTTTTTTTGGGATCTGACAAAAGTCGCAGAACAAATTTGTTAGTTTTGATGTACAGAATAAGCCCCTAAAAGGATGCTAATTGATTAGAAATAACCCAGTATATTGAAAAAGTCCGTAGAATAGTCGATCACACAAGTGTAAGTAAAGTACGTGTACATAGGTACAAGTACAACCTAATCCTCTCCAAAACTCATTGCTAGGCATTGCTAAATACAGTGGCCTATTTTTGGATGTAAATATAATATTATTTAAAATAGTAGTGTCTGTGAATAAGTGGTTTTATCGTTTCGTAAAATAATCTAACAACCACAGAACACCACAGACTAGTTCTGTAATTTAAACAGTGTAGGACTTTTACCTAGCTTCAGGGAGATAGGGAGTTTCTAACAAAAGCAAGGCCTGCATAGAAAGCTTCGCTGCAATGTTTGCGTTTAAAACTCCCTTCTATAGTCTGACAAACAAGTTGCTAGGCAACTTCACATAGATCGGGTGGCTAGCCCTGGTGCCAGAATTTTTAAGCCGCCTGTTGGTCTGAAGGCGGTTTAGCATAGCTAAACGGTTAAAGAAGCCAGGACCTACAATATAAAGTGTCGTTCGGGCCACGGCAATCAGTTGTAAATGCCGCGCGCGGTCACCCATCCGAAGACTGACCGTACCTAACGTTGTTTAACTCTAGTGATCGTTAAAGGCTCGAGAAGTGTGTATTTCACAACTCAGCTGATGATAAATAAGTACCTATTATAAAGCTAATAAAAACCGTTTTTAAGCAAACAATAAAACAAAAATACAAGGTTTTAGTGAACTAGTACTCGCCAAGACGAATCAAACGAGCCGAAACTCAATAGGGTTGCGTCGTTTCATTGTACAGAGTTTCTATGACCACCTTCCAACTCCATCATCAGATCCTGGTTACCATTGAAAGACAAACTACTCGCCAAGAATATTCAAATGAACCAAAACTCGATGAGGTTGTGTCGTTTAAGTGCTAAGTTCCTTTGACCACCTTCCAGCCCCATCATGAGATCAGCGCCATGTCATCATATTATTGTATTGTCACACGATTTACACAATGTATGCAAAATTTCAGCTCAATCTGTAACCGGGAAGTGGATCAAATTTAACTTGCAAGATTTGATTACAGAACGACTGACAACGGGACAGGTGAGAGTAAATAAAAGCTTGTAAAAATGCTGTTCAGTCAGAGATGAGAACCATGGATGATCACAGGTCAGCTGTAAAATCACTCGTATTCAAAAATAGACTTCGCCCTGAAGATTTCTATCACATTTTTGATGGCACTGAAGAATAGTTCAAATGTTTTGTATTGTATGTCGTAACTGCTGACGCCGTTTTTTCTTCATTTCGGGCATGAATGAATACAACGCATGAATGATAATAAACGTCTTTGCAAGATGTAAATACGTAGAAGTTTCATATATTTTTCAGTTCAGTTTCTCATATTCATAGAAAATGTTGACCCTTATTATCATTTTTAGGGTTCCGTACCTCAAAAGGAAAAAACGGAACCCTTATAGGATCACTTTGTTGTCCGTCTGTCCGTCTGTCAAGACCCTTTTTCTCAGGAACGCGTGGAGGTATGAAGCTGAAATTTATATCAATTACTCAGGTCTACTGTCCCTTGAAGCTGTGAAAAAATCAAACTTCTAAGCCAACGCAATCAAAAGATACAGCCGTTTATGCCGCAAATTTTGAAACTCGCAAGTACTCGCAAGGGAATCAAAACCTAAAGGGTACTTCCAGTCGACCTAGAATCTTGAAATTTGGCATGAAGCAACGTTTTATAGCACACATAAAGGAAAAATTCCGAAAACCTTAAATTTTTAGTTACATTACAAAATATATATTTTTTAATAAATATAAACTTATTACTTTTTTTGTCGTAATGAACGAACTTTGTAAACCTTGCAGGTTTGTACGGAACCCTCGGTGCGCGAGTCCGACTTGCACTTGGCCGGTTTTTTCATAATGTCATAATTTTTTGTAAAGTAATATATAACACCGCTTTACATAACAACAATAAAAAAGGATTACATGCACAATTACACATTAGAAACAACTACTGTCACTCGATCGCTCGACCACGGGAAGCATGGCAAACGGACAAATTGTCTTTCCACCAATATATCCCCTCAAATAGGAAATAAAGTATGGATTGACAATGACAACTGACATTTCAAGTGGATAAAATGGTTTTCTCCCATAGCCTTGCTGTGCTACCCGGGCTGATAACTATCAAGAAGTAACACATGACAGCACACCACGACACAAGATTAATTTCTTAGTGTGAATGCTGTAGGGATGAATTTTGGACTGTTTAAGTTTTAATTGTACCTATATGTTTCTACTGTGTTTTGTGGAACAAATTATTAATTACTAGCAACCCGCCCAGGCTTTGCACAGGTGTATGATACATACAAACCTTCCTCTTGAAACATACTATCTATTAAAAGAAACGCATCAAAATCCGTTGTGTAGTTTTAAAGATAAAAGCATACATGGAGACAGACAGCGGGAAGCGACTTTGTTTTATACTGTGTAGTGATTATTAATTATAATTAATTAGTACCTGCGACATCAGACAGTGTGGCGTTCGGCGAGCACTTGACAAAGTCCGGGAAGAAGTTGACCATAATGATTCCGCCATTTTCTTTCTGTAAAAAAAAATACGTTGTAAGAGAGTTGTTAGATCAAGATGTCCACATCCAAGAGTTCTACGCTAGATTCTCTATCTAAATACGAACATTGATTGATGACTATACGGTTATATAGTAAAATGAATAAAGAAAAAGGGCCTTAAATTCTCCATATTCATAAATTAATTACATGCCATAAAAAATGTAGGCTTTTGTTACATTATAACAGGGTTACATTATCATTTGTAAAAACTCAAAAAAAATGTTGTTCCATAGAAAAATATCGTCCACCCGCCACAAAATGTATGGAACTGCTGTTTTTTTTTGAGTTTTGACAAAAGTAGCAGAACAAAAGTTGTTAGTATTGATGTACAGAATAAGCCCCTAAGAGGATGCTAATTGATTAGGAATAACCCTGTTTAATACAAATGTGTAGGTTTGAAATACAAATAATAGTTATTTACTTAGTTAGTTACAAAGTTCTAAAACATCAATTTGTAAATAACATAGTAGGTGAATAGCTTGATTTATTAATTTAAAAGTATATCGGAACAGAAGACCAAATACATAATGGGTATATATGTGATTTCTTTTAATTTCGGTATCAACTTTCTTCCCTGTTTAATAAAAAAATATAAATACTCAACGATGCGTTACAAAATTATTATTAATCAGCCAAGTACGAGTCGGACTCGTGTACGAAGGGTTCCGCATCGTGTTGGAGCCCCCTTAGTCCCAGTTTTCTTGCCATTATTAATAGCGAGCAAAAAACTCCTAAAAATCACGTTTGTTTTATATGAGCCCCCTTAAATATTTATTTTATTTTACTTTATATTTTTTGTTATAGCGGCATCAGAAATACATCATCTCTGAAAAATTCAACATTCTAGCTATCACAGTTCATGAGATACAGCCTGGTGATAGACGGACAGACGGACGGACAGCGGAGTCTTAGTAATAGGGTCCCGTTTTTACCCTTTGCGTACGGAACCCATTTCATATATTACAAAAAATGATTTAAGTTTGAGTTTGAATCCTAATAATTATTTTTTGCAAAAAATAACCGACTTCACCCGTGTAATTCGCGTATATTTCGTACGGATAATTGTAGCATTTTTCACATTATTGTTGATTTATCAAAAATGGCTTAGCCGATTTCGATAAAATTTAAATGAGACCAATTTTGAAGTATACTCTTTCCAATAAAAAAAGAATCATTAAAATCGCATTACTATGAAAAAGTTATCCGTGGTTGTAAATGAAAAAAAAAATAAAAAAAAATATACGCATCGAATTGAGTACCTCCTCCGGTTCGTCGGTCAAAAATTATAAAATGTCCATCGTACTGACCAGAGACTGAATGATGTCATCCGGCACATTGCGCTTGTGGTTGCACAGGCTGTAGGCAGACGAGTGCGAGAAGATGACAGGGGCCCGGGACACCCTGATGGCTGCGCGGGTGGTGTTCTCGCTCACGTGGGACAGGTCCACGATCATTCCCAGCCGGTTCATCTCCTTTACCACTTTCTGTTGACAATGGAAAATATACTTCTAGAAATTTTTTTAATAAGATTTGCTAACGCTCGAGCGGCTCAGTCGGTGGGATGCTTACTATAAAGAAACCGACCGTTCAGAGATTGCGTTCCTGACACGTCATCTTGAAAAAATGTTTTTGGTCGATATCTCGGAAACTATGTACTTGAGGGCAAAAAACATTAAGATCATTATTCTAGAAAATAAAATTTCGCATCTTTTGTTTTCAGTAAAGTTTTTTGTAAAAATTACCATTTACGATTTATGGCCCATTTAATGAAATTTCATTAAATGGACCTTAAAACATTAAATGGTCACTTCCACCATGTACAGAATTCGAATAGTTCGCACGAATCGATGTGTCATCCGTGTGTAATAGTTTTTTTTTCATTACTATAGATTTATCAAAAAACGACTCAGCCGATTTCAATATAATTTAAATGAAACTTGAAAAAAAATGTTCAATCGGTTAACAGTCGGCAAAAGCATCGATGAACAAATATTAAAAAAAATATAATTAGGTTTGCAGAAAATCACAGTACCTCCTCCTTTTTGGAAGTCCGGAAAATGTTTCTATTAGCTTATATTGGCTACCTTAGGTCATTTAATATCAATAACAAGGACCTTAGAGACCTTAAAGAAATTCATGCGTACGGACAAGATTTATGGAGGTTCGTTTCCGTACCTCTCGGGCGTTTCTCTCGGAGCGATCGCAAATCACCATTTTATCGATAGAAATAAACAAGGCTGGAGACTAATTTACATCCTACGATATTTATATAAATAATTGTTTTTCGAACGAAGTAGTTTGAGTCAAACTTATTAACCGACTTCCAAAATGGAGGAGGTTCTATGTTCGTGTGGATGTATTTTTTTTTTGTGTATGTTCATCGATAATTTCGCCAATTGTGAACCGAATCGAAAACTTCTTTTTTGATTCGAAAGTGTACACTCCCGAGGTGGTCCCATTTAAATTTTACAGAAATCGGCTGAGCCGTTTTTGACAAAACCAACAATAATATAAGCAATTCGAGCGAAATATCCGAATTTGGTACACGATGTACATCGATAATTTCGCCAATTGTGAACCGAATCAAAAATACTTTTTTTGTTCTAAAGGGTATACTTTCAAGGTAGTCCCATTTAAATTTAAAAGAAATCGGCTGAGCCGTTTTTGATAAATCAACAATAATATAAATAATTCGAGCGTAATATTCGATTCGTGTACATCCACGATGGAAGGCGGTTTTGCCATTATTTGCGAAAAATAATTATTAGCAGCATTGATGTTAGCAACAAGCTGCGCCTATATACTGACTGAAGCTCACTTAACGGCGGCGGGAGAATTCTGCTAACGCCACAACCGCCAAGAAGTTTGATTTGATTCGGACTTTATTTATGGTATTCGTATCATTTAAATTTTAACACTCTTTCTTTCTTTCTTCTTCTTCTAGGTAAGCGTACTACAACCTAAACCGCTTATCTGCTCATCATCAGGCAGTATGTGGTCAAACGCAAACCTATTCTGAATTAAAAAAATAACAAAAACAGTTCTATAATATAACTGTTTTTGTTACTATACATCAAAAATGACTGCAAATTATTCGAATTATGTAGATACACGATAACAGTCAAATGTGCTAATTTTGACCAGGAATAATTATTTTATATTAATATTTTTTCTTTACTTAACATTATGAACAACTTTTTCTGTGGGACCGACTGCGAAATTGCGGAAAAAGCAGCTGTTTCAATCAAAAAGTTCATTGACTCTCCACAGTGATAAAAATGATGAAAATAACCAAAAATGGAACTCGTACGAGTATCTGTCGAAACAATGTGTAACATTGTACTGAACTTTTTAAATATTATATCGACATTATATTACAGCGATTAAAAATCGTGTACTACAATCGGCGGTCGCAATCGTCAAGTGTAAGTTCCTTTTTGTGTATTAATGAAGACTGGACTTGCTTACATCGGAGCTAATGGGCTATCTCATTCGGAGGGATAGCTGTATCTCCGAATGTATGGCCATAATGGTCCAGGCCAAATAGCAGTAGTGAGTAACGTCTGTCATTACCACAATGTATGGTACATTGCGGTTGTGGCGCCTATTGCAATTTTGGGAGAAAGTTATTTTGATTCTGCGTAAAATGCAGACTGATTCTTTACTTGCTTATTGCTTCGCAATGTATAATTAAATATGTACCTAGAAATCCTTGCTTTAGGTAATAATAGTACATATCCAGATGTATATTGGTATACTATGACCATAACTATACATCCAGGCGTACCTATACAGGTTTATATCCAGGTGCATACAGATATTCAGGTGCATACTGGATGTTGCTTTGCAAAGTATAGGGACTTTTATTTATACGTGTGTATACCCATCACTATGAACAAATTTTACTATGGGACCAACAAAATAACGCAAAAACAGCTGTTCCAAAAAAGATTTTCCTTAAATTGGTGCCAATAGCTTATCTCATTTTGCGGGATAGCGGCATCTACGAATGTATGACCATAATGGTACAGGCTGAATAGATGTAGCAAGTAACGTCTGTTATTACCACAATGTATGCTACATTGCGGTTGTGGCGCCCAATACGATCTTGGGAGAAGTTATTTTGATTTTGGGTACAATGCAGACGGTGCTTTGCAATTTATACTAAAACAGCTACCTACCTGGTCTTCCAGGTATAAATAGGTATATAATAGTACTTAACCAGGCGAATATTGGTATATATCCAGGCGTACCTATACAAGTTTATATCCAGGTGCATACAGATATCTACATATCCAGGTGCATTCCGGATGTTACTTTGCAAAGTATAGGGACTTTTAGAGGTGTATATACCCATCATTATGAACATCTCTTGTTATACTATCTATCTTCTATGTGTTTATAGAAGTATAAGTATACTTTAAATAGCTTTGAAAAGTGCAGAAATATTTAAGATATGTAGTTTCGTTAAATGACGGACTTATGTCCGTAAGTGCATAATATTGTGAAAAGTATGGAACGGTTGTTTTTTTCGCAATTGTAGAGTTGTTTCCACAGTGAATTAAAACACTCATAATAATTATTGCAGCAATATCCTACACTTATTTGTTATTTATTTATTATCCGTAGGTTTTTCAATCAACGAATTTTTCCACTACTTAAGGAAAACCCATTGCTTCCCACATACAGTTCGTTCTCTACAATAATACCACTCGAACTGCATAAATTTCAATCAATTCTGTCTATTTACAAAAGCATTCAAAAAAACTCGCAGTAGCTTCAAGACTTTCGCCAATGAAAAACAGTACTTAGACTAAGTAAATAAGGTGAATGTTCGCTCTTACCTCTCCGAATTCCGTGAGTCCATTGGCTGCAGGTGGTTCATTGGCAGAGTCGGCCCTACGAACAGACAATACAAATAAATCTGAAACAAAGCAAGAGAAAGATGTTCGCTTTTGTTCGCTGAGCTTCTCGCATAGCGTCGAGTTTCTAATCACTCGAAGGTTTCTCTAAAATCAGACCACTAGTGGCACGCTAAAGATAAACTCAAACGATTTCTTTTTGTTTATCAAAAGAGTGAGGAAAGCCTTAAAACTGACACCAGTATCATCTAAAGTGCCGTTGTAATTATTTGAAATATCTGGGCATGGTAAGCGCGTGGAGCATGTATGCTAATATGTCTGGCGAGGTTTTGTATCTATAAATGTAATATGTAATTTGTCGATTGTTTTAGGATTGCATTTTTATTTATGTTTATTTATTTTTGTTTTTATTTTACTTGCTGGTTCCAACAGAATACCAGCGCTGGTTGCGCGTAAGCGCAACAGCATTACGCTGAGTTGGGACCAGTTTTGTGACAAGGATATTAGGTGTAATACTGTAAGTTTTTTGTGTTATATGATTTGTTTGTTTTGTTGTTTATGTATTGTACCTCTTATTTTTGTTTGCAAATAAATTTCCGTATTGCTGTATTTCTATAAAGCTCTAGTTTCTTTAAATAATACCTAGGCATGGTGATTGGGTGGAATAATCATTAAGGCTGGAGTTCATCAAATGCAACATAACAGATGGTAACGCAAACGCACGGTTAAAAATTAAGGTTAAACAAATAACGATTGGTTAAACAAGCTTCGCTTTTTTGGTGTTCATCATTTGCAGATAGGTAACCAGGGCTTAGATAATCACAATGATGTTTATGTAATACATCCATGGATAATCAAACGTTTTTGAACGCATTACTCGTAAATGAATGGTTTTATACTAGGTACTATAAAAAAATGACATTCCGTCCGTGTTGAGTGTGAAGATTATCTCTTTGGGATCTCTGTGGAATACCAACATTCTGGTAATAATAACTGACATATCACTACTTATCACCCTCCTTGCCGCTTGACGTGCTGGTGTGTTAACTTCGACTGAATAGTGCGTACCTAGTAGGCATTAATTGTAATCAGAACAACGAGAACTGATCGCGTATTCGAGCTTAAGGTATGTTCTCAAACCATGCACTGTTTGTAGAGAAACATTTTACTTTGTAACACCTAATTCGTTCCGTTCCTTTTTAATAGGCCTAAACAAAGGTTTGCCTAAAACTACTTCGGGAGTATACTCTAATTGGCGAAATTATCGATGAACATACACAAAAAATATACATAGACACGAACATAGAACCTCCTCCTTTTTGGAAGTCGTTTAAAAATATATTTTTGTTATTCAATGTTTCCTGCATAAAATCAAAGATGTTTTCCCAGTAACAGTAACAGCAATGAAAACGCACCTGTAGATCCTCATTCGCGCACAAATCTGGATTGACGATGCGCTGAGCTATAAGCTTTGAATCAGTCAAGCGTTGGCTGTGATATCACGGCAATGGTAGATATTCAGGGTTATTTCTAATCAATTAGCATCCTTTGAGGGGCTTATTCTGTACATCAAAACTAACAACTTTTGTTCTACGACTTTATTAATCCTCAAAAAAAAGTTGTTATTCCATAGAAAAATATCGTTCACTCTCGACCAAATGTATGCAACAGCAGATTTTTTTTGAGTTTTTACAAAAGCCGCAGAACTAGTAACGCATCACTAAAAGGATGCTAATAGTTAGAAGTAACCCTGTATATGTTAAAGTCAAAGTGATTAACCGAGTTATTACGTTATGACTGTCTCGGTGGCTCAGTGGTTTGTGAACCTGACTTCTGGATCACAGAGGCGTGGGTGGGTTCGATCCCTACCCAGGGCAAGCATTTACATAAGTGATGAATAGGTGTTTGCTCTGTGTCTGGGTGTTATTTATGTATTATCTATATAAGTATGTATTTAAAATATGTGTATGTAGTATATCAGTCTCCGACACCCATATCACAAGCTTTGCTTAGTTTGGAGTCAGAGACCGTGTGTAAGATGTCACCTAATATGTTTTTTTTTATGTACACAAACCAGCAATTATGTATATAACTACTTGATTAAGTGAAAGTGATAAATGACGCAGAATCCATCACTTTACCTATTTATTTTATATAATATCTGGGACGATTTAGTTAAAGTGCTAAAAAAGTTAAGAGAAGGAATAATAAAGTTCTATTTGACTTTGCCTTAAGTAAGAAAATAATCATTTCTCCATGAATTTTTATAAAGTTATATTCAGTCATAAAGTTATAGTTAGTCATATATTTCTAATAAAGTAAATTGGGAGCTCACTAGCTATAACTCAAAATAAAACAAATGTGTGTAAAATAAAAAATAGGTAAGGTTTAGTTAGAACATAGTTAGAACAGTTCGCGTTCCAACCGTTTGTATTGAGACGGAATACTGCATAGATACCACGTATCACCACGGTAATGGCATATGTCTCCGAGCAAATATCTACAGAGGCACAGTCCCTAAGTGAAAGCAGTAAAAAAATGTCCAAGTGCCGTCATGCATACTGACTTAGATATTTACAATGACCCGTTTCTCGAATCTCGACGTTATGGCACCTAATTAGTGCTTGTAAACGAGCACTTTAGCATCGCGCGGCGTTGTAGTCGGCTTGCAATCGCCTTACGACTAACTAAAAACCCTGCCCACTACGTAGCTTGGGCAGGGATTTGATTCACTTTTTTTACACGATTGTGACTCTATAGATATTTTCTCGAAGGATATATCTGTGCAGTATTGTGTCTCAATATAAACAGTCCAAACGCGAATCATACCTACCTATCGCCTTGGAGTTCAGTATACAACAATCGCAGGAGTACACCGTAGTGACGAACGAAGTGTGCTTTGTGCTTTGAACGTGTTGCTTTGCAAAGTGCACGGACTTCCAGTCCACTACTTCCAGATTACCTACTGATAAGCCAGTAGCGCTCATAGCGTAGTTTGACTAGGTATTCGTTTGCGATCATCGAAGTTAAGCAGCGTTCAACACGGTCAGTATTATGATGGGTGACCGCAGGTGGCAATTACAACTGACCGCTACCATGTTAGCGGTCGGATGATATGTTAAATTGTAGGTCCCGATAGTTTTAACCGTTTAGGCATGTCAGAAGCCTTCTGGCACCAAGGCTAGGCGCCCGGCCAATAAAAACTTACTTCATTTTTAGTGAAACGTACCACCAGTCTAAATCAACAGCAGTGCACAAATCTGGATTGACGATAAGCTGATCTATAAGCTTTGAATCAGTCAGGCTTTGGGTGGGTGTTATACCTACGACGACCTATCATGCCAATTTTATAGGCTCTATTGTTTTACAACAACACAAAATATTGCTTTCTTTCAAATGCATTTAGTGAAAAAGAAACAGCCATTTTTAAGTTGATATTAAATACAAGATGTTGCTTTTAAAATAAGTCACAATTTTAATGTTAATATAATATTTTTTCAAAGGATTTTTCAAACTTTAACATCAGTCAAATATGTTTACGGTAAGTATATTGTTACATACCTAATCTATTTTTGCAATCATGTTTGACATTAAAACCGGGACAGTGGCCGCCACCGGTGCATCTATCCTACTTACTGGATCTGGAGTAAAGGCGTCTCTACATGAAAATGTAATGTTACATACCGTTGATTTTACGATAACATTCTTCGGGACCGAGTAACCGATATTGTCTTGCATTTCGTTCTACAAAACCAGTATTACTGAACAATGGCCCGTGAGAATTCTTTAAAATGTAGAAGTAAATTTCGTAAATCTTCTACACATCTATACTCTATACATATAAATAAAATTGGAGTGTCTGTTTGTTACATTGAATGAACTGTTTTTTACTACATGTATATGAATATACATACACCAAAATAACATTTTTTACAATTTTTGTCTGTCTGTCTGTTTGTTCCGGCTAATCTCTGAAATGGCTGGACTAATTTTGACGGACCCTTTATTGCCAGGTAGCCGATGTAATAAGGAGTAACTTTTGCTACTTTTATTTTAGAAAAAATCTTTTTATCTCGGGCTAACGCGGGTAACACCGCGGTGCGCAGCTAGTTCCAAATAAGTTCATGCGAGGAAAATGTTTAACCGTGATGGAGTGAAGACATCTTCATGAAAATGTAATGTTACATACTGTTGATGTTAAGGTATCATAATACCTGCTGATGATTGATTTTGTTCTTCAAATCCGGTATTACTGAAAAATATTAGGTACGATAGGATTCTGTAAAATTTAGAAATAAATTTCAATAATTCCTATTATTTCATGCGAGAACATATTTTTTGACCATGACGGTGGGGTAAACAGTAACAAGCGTCTACATGAAAATGTGTTACGTACTATTGTTTTGTTTCTTGAATCCGGAACTGTTGTAAAATACCAGGTTTTTTTATAGTTCAATCGTGAACGTAGACAATAGTACCTATACAAAACGATTAGGCCATTTTCACCATGCTGGCCCAGTGCGGGTTAGAAGTTTAATATACGCTATTGAATTCTAGTATTTGATTATGGAGCGCAAATTAATAGTGAATAAGATTCCACATTCGATTTTATTCATAAAATATCTATACCAATATTATAAAGAGGAAAGATTTGATTGTTTGTTTGCATCAAACTACTGAACCGATTTGAAAAACTCTTTCACTGTTGGAAAGCTACACGAGGTATATTTTTTTTTTATTAGAGATTCTTACTACTTGTCTTATTTAGCTTTAGCCAATATTACCGGTAAGCTACTGCTTTATAAAATTCCAAAATGTTAGTATATATTTCGGTCCCTACTTACGTGAATCTCATATAGAGAGGCAAAGTGCTACGACTACGACAATAGAGACCGGTCTCCAGTTTTATTGATCCAGTTCAAACGCCTGTTTACTCTGTGACACGAGATTTTTTATAAATTAGAAGATTACCCGGACTGCCTCGGTGGCTCAGTGGTAATGTGACCCTAACTTCAGGGTCAAAGAGGCGTGGGTTCGATTCCCACCCAGGGCAAATATTTATGTGATGAACGTAAGTGTTTTGCTCTGTGCCTGGGTGTTAATTAGTTACTATATATATAAGTATGTATTTAAAAATAAGTATATGTGGTATATACGTCCCTGGCAGCTATATCACAAGCTTTGCTTAGTTTGGGGTCAGAGACCGTGTGTAAGATGTCCCCAAATATTTATTTATTTACTATATTGTAGCATGCCTCACATTTGCACGTTTTTGCACCTGTCATTGTAATTGGAGTAGATGCACCGGTTGTGCATTTTGGTCCACTTTGAATTTTAATGACTGTGTAGAGAACAAAACAAAAGAAACTTTCGATCTTGCACAGTTACACAAACAATCGTTATAGTACATGGTCCATCACTACATAGTATAAAACAAAGTCGCTTCCCGCTGTCTATCCCGTATGCTTGTATCTTTAAAACTACGCAACGGATTTTGATGCGGTGTTTTAAGTAGATAGAGTATATAGTTTCTAGGCCTTAAGGCGGCCTAAAAACTCTGACACCAGGGCTAGCCACCCAGCCTATGTAAACTTACTTAATAGATAGAGTGATTCAAGATGAAGGTTTATATGTATAATACATCTGTGCGAACCGGGGTGGGTCACTAGTTGTTTTTTAAAATCTATCTAAGCAATAATTTTGACATCAAACGACCAAATTCGGGGCAGTGGTCACAACCAGTACTTAAGAGCTGTTAAGGCGTCCAATAACTAAATGAAAAATAAAACAAAGACAATTTTTCCTGGAAAATACGAGACGATTTATATTCTTTAACTCAGAAAAAAATGCAAAAATGTAAGCTTTCACAGTTCAAAATCTTGTTAGAAGTTGAACTATAATGTAATTTACGAGTAAAACTTCGATACACCTCAGTAACCAGCTTAGTAACGGTATTTACTCCTTCCATTCTTTGTTATTTGCGTGGAAATTAATGGGCTACGCGCAGTCTCCATGCAAAATTGAATAGGAATGAAGAGATTCTTACCCAAATTGAAGTTATCGTCATAGCTTGTAGGTACTGTACACGCTAAATTGGTTCAATTGGCTGCCAACATTATTAGTTTGTACTAATTACAAAGAGAAAATTTGGTTAGGTACAATATCGATTCAGTAAACCAATTTACTTAATTGCGTGTACACAAATTTTTCTTTCTGTTCAATAGCTATTTACTCGTAGCTACGAGTCCACGGTCCAAAGCATCAAGCAAGTGAAAGTGGAAGTAGACAGGACATAAATCCATGTAAATTTTACAGGATTACTGGCAAACAATTTAGCATCCTTTTCAGGGCATATTCTGTACATCTGAAGAAATATCTTTTGTTCTACGATTTATAAAAAATGTATTGATTTTGTTCCATACAAAATTAAAAAAATAATATATATATGATCGATCTAAACGTTATTAACCCAAGGTAAAAATCGCGCGCGCCGGTTTGGATCTCAGAGGTCCACATCTCAGCGAAGATAAATCTGTGTTAATATGCAAGTGTAAATATTAGTTAATAAGTAACTATGTGAAAATATTTATTTGAACATAATATGCTGGTTCAACTTTAAAGTTTTTATTTTTGGGAAATTTGTTGTGATTTGGGAAAAGTTGTTCGTTTTGATATACAAAATATGGCGTTAAAATTATTCTAATTGATTACCAATAACCCTGCATACCACGTAGAGCTTATGGACGATGGGATAAATATCTCGAACGGAGACTACGTAAGCGCAGTACAGAACATCCACCGATAAGGTTGATAAGACGGGCTAATAAAATACACAGGAACACCGTTGCAAGCCGCTTCCGAAAGACCAGAAATACCTATAGCAAATCTATAAATAAATCTTTAGACGATTGAATTCTAGGTCTTCTAAGATATCATCCTATCGTTGGAATCGCGAAAGAAGCTGTTTTAAACATTTTCTATCGATGATCTTTCTGAATTGAACAGCTGTTTTTTTCTCGCGATTTCGAAATTAGTCTAGTATTTTGTAATACTCGTAATAAGTAGGATGCTATCCTTGAATGAATTCGTTGTCTAGAGAAACCCCGCTTAGGACAGACGTGTTTCAGTCGAGATTCTGACGTCACAGAGTTGCTACGGCAGTTGCTGTGTTAGGTACCTACCGGTAAAAACAAAACACGGTATATGACAGAATTTGCTGGAATTTCCGTATCATAAACACGGCAAAAAGAGGAGTGAAAAAGTATGACATTTAAAAAAGAGGTTCTCAATTCGACTGTATGCAACTTTTGTGTGTGTCTAGGTATGTAACGCGATTACCCCGCCAATTATGAACCGATTGTAATATTTTTATTTATTTAATTTTGATTGGTCATATTTTTTTTATATTAAAATTTCTGACCCACAGACTCCAGGATCTGTGCCCTTTGTTGATTGGTAATATATTTTTTTATATCAGACTCCAGGAGCTGTGCTCTTTGTTGATTGGTCATATTTTAAAAAGGGTTTCATTTAAATTGTATTGAAATCGGTGGAGTGGTAATTGAAAAATCAACAATAATCTTATAATGGCATACATCGATTCGATTGAAATATCCTAATTTTGTATCTAGATTACCACTATTGAAATCGGTTGTACCATTTTAAGTAAACAAAATAATAGTTACTCGTAGATAACCACAATTGTTGCGAATAAAAAAAACTATGACTTTACAAATAAAATTAAATAATATTTACTGTTTCTATAGTACGCTGTAACGAGTAACTTAAGCATGAATTATGTGACGGCAATAAACTAAAACTGCTGGTATAGTATTCCGAATAATAAAAATAACTGCCCGCAGGTGTGAAACATTTTACAGCATAGTATAAAGTTAAATGCCTAAGGTACAAACATAATTTTACACCTCATAAAAATTACCCTTATTTTCCCGGATAACATGAAAATATGCTTTAAAAGACGACCCGCAAACGCGTTATAACACAGACCTTTTTAACCGCTTTTAGTATAAAACACCGGTACATACCTTTTATTCATTTTCTAGCCTTTTTTAAAAATGTTGTTATAACTTTTTTAGTTACAATGAAAATTCTAAATTTTCATACTTGCACACCTTGCACACAACTCAGAGGTTATTGACCTCAGAATCAGAGATCTTCACTAATTATTTTTCAAGCACTGTTATTAGGGTTCAGTAGTAAAACGAGGAAAATAAGAAAATAAGAACTGTATATTTAAGGGGTAGCGCACCGACTTTCTGAGTTTATAGACCATATTAAAAACTGTCTAAAAAATATTTAGTACACTGTAGAATTATAACTTAAGTTATAAATGAAAAGTTAAATTCTTAAACATGCACATAGCTCAGTCATTGACATCACAAATATATTTCTAAACCAATTTTATGTTTCTAGCACTCAAAATCATAAAAATAGTATTTATCATCATCATGATAATCGTCAACGGAATGGAAATCGTACGGAAGCCTAGCATACGCGAGTACACGCACTTGACTACTTATTGTAAAGTTCTTGTAGAGTTCTTCGTTTTACTACGGAACCCTAAAAATGGATAATAACGGACACTACTGTGGTTTTTAAACCGAAAAAACGTAGGAGGTACTTAAGGAGGAGGTATTTTTTTTTATGTATGAACACGCATAACATTTCACAGTGTAGTCCAACTTTGGTAACTCTTTTTTTATTGGAAAGGGTAAAAATAAGTCCCATATAAATTTAATAAAAATAGGATTGTTAGTTTTTGAATGATTGTCCAAGTGCGAGTTGGACTCGCGCACGCAGGGTTCCTTACCCTATCGAAATCCATTTAGCCCCATTTAAAGCGTCCACCAGTTGCCGTTATTAATATGGAGCAAAAAACGGCAAAAAAATACGTTTGTTGTATGGGAGCCCTTAAATATTTATTTTATTCTGTGTTTAGAACAGTTCGCGCGTATCGATGTATGCCATTTTGAATTATAATTGTTGATTTTCAGGGTTCCGTACCCAAAGAGTAAAAACGGACCCTATTACTAAGACCCCGCTGTCCGTCTGTCTGTCTGTCCGTCTGTCTGTCATCAGGCTATATCTCATGAACCGTGATAGCTAGGCAGCTGAAATTTAAACAGATGATGTATTTCTGTCTTTTATATGCATATTCAGTTATAGGTCTGAGAATCGGCTACTATCTATTTTTCATACCCCTAAGTGATAAGGGTTGTTCACCCTTAACAAGAAATTACCTAGAAATAATTAACATTGCAAAACAACGTTTGCCGGGTCAGCTAGTAATAAGTATATTAATGGAATTTTTGTCGTCAGCGATTTTTGATTGGGAGGATATTTCCCTTCACAAAAATGAGGGGGTTGAATGGGGGGAGAAAGCTTTAGCGCCATTTATCAGCTGATTTCGATAATATTTGGCAAGTTCACTTAGTATCTTTTTTTATTCTTACCACTTCTTAGTTTCTAGATTCTAATAAGATTTGACCAACTTGGTTCATACTCGAACCAAATCGGTCATGAGCTAGTCTAAATATAAGTAGGCTTATCAAGATTCAGTTAAAGAGATGTGATTATATGGAGAACTACGTCTTTAGACCTTCAACTGTCTGTGGATCATTCGATTGCTTTTTGTTCAGTAGTAGCTGTAAATTTCTTAACATAACATTTTAGATAAGTGTCCTTGCATGGTCCGATTGAATATTATTTGTACCTATGGTAATAGCTTTGATTTATGAACTATAATAAGTAACTTTTATTCACAGAGTAAGTAAGTAGCTTTTATTTACTACAATTAGCAAATAGAAGCTGTAATATGTAGTCGGTAACGATTATCATGAAACATGTATCGTAGGATACACTAGTGAATATCAAATAGACTCATAATGATTAATTAGTGCACAATACAAATTACTCATACATAAAGTAGGTTTATTTCCGATGGATAATATTAATAATCATTATTTTAATTAATAGCCCGTAAGCTACTGGTATTATTTGAACGGTTGAAATTATTTTAAATAAATGAACCGGTATTTCGCTTCAATTTACTTAATTTTGAGCTGGTTCGTAATCACATATTGCTCGATTCATTTCGATATTGAACGAAGTTATTACATTTAATATTTTTTTAATGTTTATGTAATTTTAATTTTATTTGCTACTACAAAGTAAATATAGAAAATTGTGTCTGTATATTTTGTGGTAGCGATAGATTCGTAGAAAGACTTTATTCCTGATTCGAGCTCGAAGAGACTCTTTTTTTTTAAACTCAGATAAGTCCGCGTTTGACCACCAACTGGCCTGATGGTACGCGACGATGTGGTCGAAGATGAAGCACGCAGACCTATACGGGACAGTTGCTTACTGTCTTTACCTATAGATAGTAAGCAACTGTCCCGGTGTGAAATACCGCCTAACCTTGTTCAGGATACCCAGCTTCATACCAGCTAATTCGGCCCTAGATTCTAGGTACGTGCCGTAGTTCAATGTGGAAGTAAGTGTTAGCCCCAGCAGTTCAAGGCAGTCTGACACTGCTAAAGAAGTATCTCGAAATATAGGCGACAGTGCAAAGAAATTACTACTTATTCAAAATCAAATCAAAATCAAAATTTGTTTATTTGTCAGAATATTGTCTTACAATGCAGATGTTAAAGGAACAAAGTGTCTCAAATATTTTACCTCTACAGGTGTGCAAATATTTTTAAAAATATAATAAGGTATTTAGTTTAACATTAATTATACATTTATTTGCTTAAGTGAGTCTTCTAAAAATGCATGAATAGCGTAATAACACTTATCAATAAGGAACTTGTGTAATTTGTGTCTTAAAGAATTATAATTCAGTTCCTTAAAACAATTTGGCAATTTGTTGTATACATTAATGGCCATACAATAATAGTAGTTTATGCAACTGTCAGATAATGAAGTTATTATGAAACACTCGTTACTATTATGAAACTCGCTGCCCTCGTTTCATAAACTCACACTCGTGTTTTAATACCCGTGTTATATGCAGTTGCATACACTACTTTATCTTCACTAATAAAAATAAAAATAAAAACATATTGCGAAACATTAAATTCACGCGAACGTGTATTGTCACAGTGAACTTGGCGCCATTAAAATCTAACCAATGAGAGCGCAGCTGCGCGCGCAGGGCCAATTAGGAGCGAGCGCGCGATGTTATAATGAGATTTTACGATATCGATGTGGATATTATAACATCATGTGAAATTGCTTAAATTGAGTGTTTTGTTGTCTGCGCTATAACAGTAGTCATTATAAGTCAATTATTGGAAACATAAGTAGAATGTTACAACATTAGTGTAGATAAACATTATTACTATATACACACACCCTCTGTTGCGGTACATCCAACTTATATTTTCGTCGTTGCTGTCTGTCGTTCTCTACATATATTAAAATACTATTGATTGAAAGCAATCTTATCAAGATTAAAAGTTTTTAATAATACCTACTATCGGTAGTATTAATAATAACGCAGTATTACATAAAAAAACAATCAGTATCTCGAAAGTTAGAAAAATTATCGATATTATTGATTTGACCTCAACTATCGATATTTTAGCAATATTCTACTATCGATGCAACTCTACTGGCGCAACAGAAGCAAGAGTGGTACAACACTGTCTATGAGGCTATCGTCGGCTGTAATTATTTTATTCATCGAACAACATTTGAATAATATAAACTACTACTTTAGCCACCTAAACGATGATCAAAACTTTAGGCCTTAATTATTAATACGACTCACTTTTTTCTCCCTCAAAAAATTGCAAGTCACGAATTTTTAGTTATATAAGATTTGGTTTGACACATATTTTGTGGAAAAAAACTCAAGAAAGGAGGTTGGCAAGTCGAGTAAATTCTCAGCACGCGCGATAAAACTCAGAAAATGTTGATACTTTCGTTCGTCGGCTGAGATTGTCCATCAAGAGGCCGGTCATATTTCCTCAAGGTTTGCGTAAAGCACGTCCATAAAAATTCTCATAGTCATAAGGACTGAGAGGTTTTAGATAAGCTTAGGCGACTTTATGAACACGAAAAAAACAGGAGTCGCGCTCAAGAAGTCAAACCTTAAAAACAACTGTAATTCATTACTTTATGCATAACGGGATATCACTTACTACTCAGCAGAATCATTATGAGCCGTAGGACTTCCAATGCTGGACATAGGCCTCCCTTATATATTTCCAATAAACCCGGTTGGAAGCTGGCTTGCATCTAGCGCGATTTTAATTGTATCGCTGGTGCACTTAGTCAGTGGACGTCTTACGCTGCGTTTGCCGGTACATGGTCTCCATTCAAGAACTTCACAGGCTTATTTGCTATCCGTTCTTCGTTCTATGTGCCTTGCCCACTGTCATTTCAACTTGATAACTTTGGTTCGTCTGCGGATCTCCGCATTCTTGATTCGATGTTACGAGTACGCTAGTCAACGTGCATTCAGTCTGGGCTGACACGTTAAGTCTATGAAAAACAATAAATGGAATCCTATAAACAGTCAAATAAAACAAGCAAATTTATAAGCTATTTAACATTTTTCAATTGAAAGTACTCGTAGTCACGTATTTCGTAGCAAGCAATCGTAGCACGTGGCGTAGCACAATATATCATGTAGCAATATTGCTACGTAATGTGTTTATCGGCTTACTATTTACTGGACTTTGTATTATCCACTATAGGCCGACCGCTTAACTCGCGTATCGCCTGCGGGTAAGAAGAGGGCGGGGGGAGATGTTACGGGGTTACCAGGCGATACGCGAGTTAAGCGGTCGGCCAATAGTGCCTTTGCCTACTAAGCCAACAAACAAATTTTACTATGGGGTCAACTCGGAATTCGAGAAAAATTATCAGCGGTTTCATACATTTCGTCAATTCCGAGTTGAAATATAAATGGAACAGTGTTTTTTTCTCAAATTTCGGGTTGGCCCGTAGTAAAATTAGTTCATGAGGATGGTCACCTATTGGCTTATTATAGGGTAAGCAGAAAACCCTATATATTATATCGATCACTTTTACATGACATATTGACAACATAATAAATTGCCAGGAAGAAATCGCTTAAAGCGCAATTAAAAATGGTTAATGGCGAGGCCACCAATTAGAGACCTATTGTTTTGTTTTTGTCCTCATAATCTGTTTTTTTAATGTAATGTGGTTATCTAATAAAGTGTTGTTGTTTGTTTGTTTGTAAAACTGCATAATATATCTGTACAGAACTTAAAAATAAAGAATACCCATAGCTACACGAGCCATAATCAAGGCTTTGGAATGTACTCACCCGTTCACTAAACGCCTCTTCTCTGAGCTCTCTAATAGCACCTATAGGTATTGTGCCTTCTGTAAGCTAACCATAAGCTAGGATTTTTAACCAACTTCCAAAAAGGAGGAGTTTCTATGTTCGTCTGTATGTATTTTGTATATTGTGTATATGTTAACGGAAATGTAGGTATGTAATCCGTCATTGTATACAATTCCTAGGAAATGTATGTAATTCCTAAAATCGCACGGAAATGTGTGAAATAAATTATATTAGACACATTTCCTAGGAAATCTATACATTTCCTACATAGTAATCGGAAATGTAAAATATATCAAATTGATATCTCAAATATCAATAACAGGGATTTAGAAAAGTGCCTTTGCAAGAAGAATTGTCTTACAGCAAGATGTCTCTGCTATAAATAGTAGATTATGTACCAAGAGAACCAAGTGGTGTCTTATGTCACGGGCGACAATTGGACGCTGAGGCCACGAAAGAGCCAGCGTAGCGTAGCGAGGGACTCTATAGTTAACTCCTGAGTGCAGCGAGGTTGTTTTAGAATTATTTAGAGTCCTGAGTGAAGCGAGGGGTTTAAGTTGCCCAAGGCGAAGACAAACTTGGTTCTAGAAGTCCATACTCTACTTTTACTTAAAAAAATAAGACCATGGCCAGCTCAATTATCATGGCCTAGCACGGGGATTGCAAAGAGGTTTTATTTTGTGAAATCGAGTAGAACCTATTTACAATGCCAGCTGCCGTGCAATGTAAAGAGGTTATATTCGATTTTGCTAAATGAAACTTCTTCACAATGTCCTTAAATGTTCTAAGTTGAGAAATTTTCATACGAATCAGACGTTCCAAATTTAAATAACTTTAACCCCTGGGGAGTTTCATACAACATTATTGACCTGCCATAGCCCTCGAGATTGTGTTAAGACAATAATGACTCGTTTTACGTTGAGATTCTAAGATATAATATGGAATATTTTCGAGCAGGTGCCATGAAAAATAAATTATTGTGTACTTCCAAGTGCCATTCCAGCTTACCCTGCAAAAATAAATAGCCATATGGACTGCCTCGTTTACATTTAACATAGTATAACAATATAAGGAATTACTTTAATATTGTGATATTTATAATTACTTAAATAACATACTGATTAATTACCAAATGAAAGTTTGTCTTTATAAGAATAAAAAATAAGTTGATTTTGTGAAGCTGTAATAAGTAAGATAATATGAAGATATTATATTTTACGGTATGATTGTTACCTGATTGTTTCAACGAGTGCTTTAATAAAAATTATTACCAATATATTCACATTTTAACAATGTGTTTTATTACAGAAAGCATAATTATTTTTATACATTTCCTAATACGATATCGGAATTACATACAATTCCTAGGAAATGTACACATTTCCCAGGATATCTATGTATTAAATAGTTTTTGAAACAAAATTTTATACATTTCCTAAATAGCTTCGGAATTGTATCCATTTCCTAGGATTTGTATACAATTCCTAGATTTCATACATTTCCGTTAACATATGTTTATCTATCATCATCATCATCTTGTCCTTATTCCACTAGGTGGGGTCGGTACAGCACGTTCCCTTTCGCCACTTCACTCTATCATACGTCATCTCATCATCAACTCCTTTCTCTCGCATGTATGTTTATCTATATTTTCGCCAATTGTGAACCGAACCAAATAATCCTTTTTTATTTCGAAAGGGTAATACGCATTTAAATCTTATCGAAATCGGCTGAGCTGTTTCTGAAAAATCAATAATTTTGTAAAAATTGTACACATCAATTCGAGCAAACTATTCTAATTTTTTACACGTTGGAAGTTAGTTTTGCCAAATAATAGAATTATAGAATTTACTAATAACAGCAAATTACACCACAAATTTGATATAATTTTATTAAGGTCTGTGTTATATTATCTATTAGCATAGCTAGCAGCGGATAACAGTCCAAAAGCATTTGAAAGGATACAAATGCTCTCTCATTTGTACAGCTAAGTCTTGCGCTTTGATATTTACATGCCATGTGCGGAATTGCTTAGGATGATGGCATGGTGGGACAGCGAGCGATATCTAACACTACCTACTCATTATTGTGACCATAATGATGACAACATAACATACTATGTAAAATACTATGTTATATTTTGTAATGACTATGGAAATGAGCGTGGCTGGCACATGAGTCACTCGTGATCGGCTGCTGCTTGCGGGTCGCCGGTTTGCTCGTGGCATTCACGCAATGCACCGAAACTACTAACCTAGGCTAAGATTTAAACTAACCCATCTCTATTGTACTTACTCATTTTTTTACAGTGAAATCAAATAATTGTACATTTTAGTTAACAAGTACAATTATTTGATTAGTTAGACCCTGGAGTCTGTGGTTAGTAATTTTCCAATAAGAAAAGTGTGTGCATTCCCGTTATATAAATATTACAATGTATGAAAAAGAACGTTAGTTTCCATAATAAAACATAAAAATATTATCGCAACCTTAGAGCGCTTATTAACGAGACGGTTTCTACACGATCCAACGCCGAGTCAAGAAAGGAGGTCCGCTTATCACAAGATCCAGTGCTCCGCCCCGCAGTGTCATTGAGTACCGGCTAAGCTTTTTCAGAAGCACGGTTTGTATGCGGCTTGCTTTTACACGGCTACGAGTACATGGTCGCTTCGTCTCTATATCTTCGTTAACCGACGCCCATATAGCTCAGTAAAAATAGAATTTAACTTTGCATTAAATTTCCGATCCAATTTTTTATAAGGTTTAGGATCACTCACTGAGCATAAAATCACAAAATGCTGACAGATCCAGGTGGAGCTTCAAGCGCCAACTTAAAAAAACTTTTTGGCCTATTTCTCGGAAACTGTGCACATTAGGGCAAAAGTCATGGAAACCATTAATGTAGAGAATAAAATGATGCCACTTTTGTTTCTCATAAACTTTTTTGTAAAACTTAGCGTTTACGTTTTGAAAAGGTATCCCCGGTGAACATAGGCTATATTATATTTAAAATCCTTACTATCTGTCTTCTTTAGCCAATCGTACCCGAGCGAAGCCAGGACAGGCAGCTAGTGTATTATAAATATAATATTCAAATCAAATAATTATGTTGATATAATGTATAATTCGTCTTCTTTGCACAACCAGTTTTGAAAATATCTGAAATTGCTTTAGAATTTAGTGTGTCCCCTAATATTTATTTATTTATCTTTAAAAAAAATTACGTGAAGAGTAAAATCAATACGAGTATACCATAGCGCACTATTTTGCGGTTGGTAATTTTCGAGCGAGCAGCGCTTGAGTGGCTAGACAGGAAAATAATTATATAATTGGCCAAGTGCGAGTTGGACTCGCGCACGAAGAGTTCCGTACCCTATGGGAACTCCCTTAGCCCCATTTCAAGAGTCTATCAGTTGCCGTTATTAATATGGATAAAAAAAACGGCAAATAAATCACGTTTGTTATATGGGAGCCCCCCTTGAATATTTATTGAAGTGAAACTTTTAATGCGACTTCCAACAAGGTTGCGTTAAAAGTTTAACGCTACTATGGAGGGGGTATGAAAGCACTGTTGCGTCGAAGTTTAACTTCTTCCGCGCGAAGGGACTCCACTTACATTTTTTTATTTTGTTTTTAGTATTTGTTGTTATAGCGGCAACAGAAATACATCATCTGTGATAATTTCAGCTGTCTAGCTATCACGGTTCATTAGATACAGCCTGGTGACAGATAGACAGACAGACGGACGGACAGCGGGGTCTAAGTAATAGGGTCCCGTTTTTACCCTTTGGGTACGAAACCTTAAAACACAAATCGCTCCGCTTATCACAAGATCCAGTGCTCCGCCCCGCAGTGACATTTGTTGCGCTTATCCTACGAGTAAAGATAGAGCTGACAGATGATTCCGGCGAGCTTGGCGCGACAGAGATACTTCGCAGGATTTGGCACAATTAACAACCTTCTTGTCTACGTGTTTAGCCTTAGCCAATCTGTGAACTAAGACTGATCCCACACGGTGCTGTGGCAACTCATCTTCAACGGAATGGCATTATCAGTCGTAAGACGTCCGCTGCTGGACACAGCCACCCTTATGGAGTAAAGATAGAGTTGATAGATGAAACTACGAGTAAAAATAGACTTGACGGATTATTCCGGCGAGCTTGGTGCGACGGAAATACTTCGCAGGATTTGGCGCAATTAACAACCTTCTTGTTTTCGTGTCTGACTTTATCCAATCCGTAAACTAAGGCCGATCTCACACAAAGTTTTAGCAATTCGATCTACTATCAACTATCGACAGTGGCGTGCACACAGTTTTAAGACAGGGTAGGCAGAAAATTTTACTCACCAAAAACACGTTGGTTTTGGTTCGTCGTCTTGTCGATTGATAAATGTAGGTAATTGCCAAATGCCAGCTCAAATATCCATTAGATTATTATATATATAGATTGACTGATTTTATAGACATATCAATATATTTGAAGTGGCCTTTCGGCGCGTTTGTTTGATGTTTTGTAAGCTCTTGTTTCCCCAAAAAGCAAACAATGTCAATAAGTCGCTGAAAAATATTTCGGTTCCGATCGACTTTCGCGTTATGTCTATCGATGTCGATTTGTATCTGAGAGTTTAAACGCGTCTCTATTCGATTTTTTCCAAAGGTGTGATATTTAAGGGAAGCTTCTAAGTGTTTTTCAGAATGTTCATGTATTCTCGCGGCGGTAGGAAAATTACGAATATCAGCGTAACCGATGTCGTTCCAGACGGTTTTATTATTTGAAAATAGTAGACAAACGAAACAAAATAACCGATTACTGTGTATGCAAACTGTCAGCCAATGATATGAATCATATTGTTTTTTATTGAATTTACGACTGACGTTACCTTTAATTTGTACCTATTAATTGCAAATCCGGTGTAGCACGACTTATCTCGATAACTTGTTTTTTTCACCGAAAGATAGTTTTGAAAACGCATCATATTTTATTTTCTCAATACACACACCATCTGAACAACTTTCACAGACAATATTATCCATTTTTCACTCTACAGCGTTAAAATCCTAAATATCTGATAGCGTAGTCACAAACACAATACAAATTCAAAGTATAAAATATTTCCTAAAATATTTGCATCGTACTTATAGCAAACTTTCTTTCGGAAATGTTCGGTACGAGTCGTAATTGTTCGTGTTAGAGCAAAAAGACACTGGCTTTTCATGCAGTTGTGTGCGTGATTTTTGTCATTGTGTGTCAGCAAAGCCCTCGTAGCTATAGGAACGCACACACATTCAATCCGCATGACCACGACTTACCACGAGAGCACACATACAAAACTTTAAGAGATCCATAGTTTGTGTCTTTGCCGTGGCAAGGGCGGGTGGCGCTCGTGCAGCGCGAATCGGTGATCGAATATCTTATTGATACCGCCGGCACTCGATAGGTGGAGCTGATTTATGATTTAAGTTTTTATGTTATTTTGTTCATTGATAAAATATTATTAGATCTATTATCAGAACTAGGGTAGGCAGTGTCTTTCTGTCTTTATGAAGCGTCCGCCACTGACTATCGATGTTCATTATCAGCAGTAGGACGTCAACTGCTGGACATAGACCATCCTTATGAAGTAAATATACCAGTAGAGTTGAATAAAAAATAATGATGTCGTGCTATTTTTGAGCTGATTTCGATAATATTTGGCAAGATTGTTAATTAAATCCTAACAAAATTCACGAGAATGATTCAAATCAGTTAATTATGAGCGAGTTGAGATAAAGGCTTGTGCAGTTTCAAATAATGTGTCGCAACGTTTACTGTTCGAAGAACCACTAGTTCATACATTTTATGAATGCATTGCAAAGATTATTCGCTAGTCCGCGTGATTTCAGTGTGTAAATATCTATAAAATCACTTAAATTAAGTGATCTTAACCAAACACGCAGTAATTTTCACAAAACTCTTCCTTTCTTTCATATTTAGATCTCACGGTTGATCCCCAAAAAACTTTGTTCTTCTTTATGTATCTACTTTGCCCTTAAAAGATTGAGATATTTATCAATAACCTAATAATAATTAAAGTGGCAATTGGCAGGACACATAGTTCGAAGAACAGATGGCCGATGGGGCCGTAAAGTTCTCGAATGGAGACCACGGACCAGCAAGCGCAGCGTAGGACGTCCACCGACTAGGTGGACTGACGATTTAATAAAAATCACAGGAACGCGCTGGATGCCGCCGCTTCCAACCGGCTTTATTGGAAAACCATGGGGGAGGCCTATGTCCAGCAGTGGACGTCCTACGGCTGATAGATAGATATCAATAACCTCTTGTATTTTATCAACGTTAATAAAGACGTAATTGGAATGGGGCGGATATCCGGAGAAAGTAACTGTTAGATCAGAAAATATTCCTTCTCTCGGCCAATCGGTCCGTGAGACCGACGCGGGTATACTAGTGACAAATATTTTTGTACGGAATGGAGGCCGTATTACAAGTTAAATGGTTTTTTATGATCTAAAATGTTGTGACTAGTCGCAAAGAAGATATAATAATACTACGTTTAGAACGGCCACTCGTTACTCCCCACCTGTTTGAGTCTTCCTCACTTCTACCCGGCGTCCACGGACAGAACATGCAATCTGCGGGCGGGCTGCACAGGCCAGTGGATTTTCTAATAAAAACTACCTAGACTGTGACTTGTACTGTGAATATCAATGATACGTAAAAAACAAGAAATTTTAGTGTGCGTAAGAAAGCAGTTTTTTTATGAAAAATCGCCGAGTGTTCGGGCTGTAGCTACAAAACTTAGAAGATATAAACTTATTAGAATTTCAGATATTTGTTAGTTCATTCTATACTTGAACAAAAATTTGATATTTTAAGGTTGTTACGCTAAGAATCAAAGAATAGTAATCAGTAAATTAAAACATTACTTTTACGAAAATTTAATTTATTTTATTTGTCAATCATATAGCTACCAAAAATACCTATATAGCTTCTATTAACAATAAAAAATTGGGTTCCGAAATTACGGTCAGTCGGTTACACAGTGCGCGGGTACCTATAGGTGTTATAAAATTTGACGCTGGTATAGGAAAGATAAGAGGTCGAAAACTGGCATACAATAGGCTAATTTATTTACCGGATAAATAAAAAGATTCTACAAGACATTTTAATGGCACAAAATTAAAAAAAAAAAACACATAGGCGAAGCTTCTAGAAAATCTAGTATGTTATACGCTGCACTTGCTGGTACAATTTGTTACTGCAGTTTAAATATATATAAGCACATTTAGTTCGAGAACAAATGTTCAACTAGTTCTCTCTTCAATGTAGTACGATGTGGGTGTCTTCAAATCCCGAGTAAATAGGTATCTTCTAGGTAAGCGTGCTACACCCTAGACCGCATATCTGCTCAACATCAGGGAGTATGTGGTCAAACGCAAACCTATACGGAATAATAATAAAAAAATACTTCTATAACCTACTCGTATAAGCGGAAAAGGAGAATGACAAATTTTGGACTCATTATGTAAGAGTACGCAACATAATTTTGCACAAAAATCCCTGACGTATATAAGATCATCTAAATTTGTTTACGCATACAAAATGAAGAGATTTATCAATCTGGGTATAATTGATTGAATACAGTCATACCTCTAGTATAGTTTAACAGCATTCAAAAACAGGCATGCAGACTATTAGATAACGTAGTAAAATTCTCGTTTTTCAAATTGTTTTTCAATTGGAACGTGAAAAGTACTTTTAGGTTTTTAGTTACATTCGAAGTTGTTTAGTTTTGTTTTTCTATTAGTGGCCCGTGCTCTGTTGCATAAAAACTGGGTAGTTGTTTGTGTATTTTGTACGTGTGTGTGAATTTGTGTTGCACCCATTGCTAGTAAAAGTTCTATAAAATTCATATCACTTATTTTTTAGTAAAGGAAAGTTAGTAAACTAAATTTGCTCGTAGAAAAATTTCGATGGCATATCTGAGTCCTCCAACATATGCAAATGTATTTATTAGTTACTTTTTAACCGACTTCCAAGAAGGAGGAGGTTCTATGTTCGTGTGTATGTTTTTTTTGTGTATGTTCATCGATAATTTCGCCAATTGAGAACTGAATCGAAAAAATTCTTTTTTGTTCAAAAGGGTATACTCCCGAGGTAGACCCATTTAAATTTTACAGAAATCGGCTGAGCCGTTTTTGAAAAAACCTACAATAATGTAAGCAATTCGAGAGAAATATCCGAATTTTGTACACGATGGAAGGCGGTTTTGCCATTTTTTGTGAAAAATAATGTGAGAATATTTACAAGAACTTGTCATGACTGCAGTATTTGAACCTGCGTAAACGAAACTTACGTTTCAGATCCGGCGCTTTACCAATTAACATAAGGCTAAGCCATAATCTAAAATTTACATCAAGTTAGTTGAAATGCTTATCTTTTACAAATTTACAGGCGTCTACAGCTCTTTGAGAACATGTGATGGTGTGTATAAATAATAATAATTTTCGCCAATAATGGCATTACCGATTTCAACTGTGTAAAGAATCTGAATAGTTCGCACTAATGGATGGATTATTTATCGATATATACAAGTAGGTATTGTTGATTTTTCAAAAACTACTCAGCCAAATGTCGATAAAATATTAAAATAAATAAAAATAATAAAATTCTTTATTTGGCACAAAAACTTAGTTCTAAACAAAGGAACGATACTACCTGCAGTAGTCAGAAAGACTGTGTCGCGGACAGCGTCGCCCACCTCCGGCAAAAGAATTTAGACAACATTATGAATTTGGATAACAGAAAATTATCAAAAAATACAATATTTTAATCAAAATTACACAATTTAGACAACAATAGCCGTTATAATTGTGTGTACGTGGTTGTGTGTGTGTGAGAGTATGTGTGTGTGTGTGTGTGTGTGAGTGAGTGTGTGCGTGTGTGTGATGATTGCATTCAAGTTATAACTGTAATCAAGTCCTCGGTATCCTGGTAAGATAGTGATAACAGCCATTCAACACATTTTATTTTACATTTATAGGAGAGAAGTGGGTAAATACTGAGTTCTTTATTTAATCTGTTATACAGCAATTATTGGGACTATTTCTAAATTATGATGTACTTATTCAAAAAGAACGATCAAAATGGGTTTATAATTGAAAGAGTAATCGCGAAATATACCAAAAACATACAGTCGAATTGAAAACATCCATTATTGATTTCGGTTAGTCAGATTGAAAAGTAAAAAGAAAAACTATAATTTGTTTTCAAAATGATAAATTTAATCGTAATTGCAAATCGGTCTACCGGGAAGCGCAGTGCCGGTGGACCCATACAACAGATGGAGGAGGCATATGCCCTGCAGTGGGCCGAAACAAGCTGATGATGATGAACTGCAATTTCATAAACGAACTTGGGCTGGGCTATATCTAACTTTATATAGCCCAGCAGATTTGTAAGCTGAATTGGCAGTAGACAAAGCACATAGCATGCAGAACTGTTGTGCGATGGGGTCGTAAAGTTTTCAAATGGATTCCACTAACCGAGAAAGCTTAACTTAGTATGTCTATCTACAAGGTAGATCGACGAGATCCAGACCGCAGGAACGCATTATACGCAAGCAGCTCCCGAGAGGTCTTATTTAAAACTCTACGTGATACCGGCAATGCTGGAACAATCTGTATATATTATGAACTCTAAAACCTGCAAAAGGACCGGAAACACTCTTTTAGGTTTCGAGATGTAGTCAATTTTATAAATGTGACAAAAACTGATAGGTACCCGACTATAACTTGAAGTACCGGAAGGGAGCATTTTGAACCACATTTATAAAAAAACAAAGTTGCTTCCCACTGTCTGTCTGTCCCTATGTATACTTATATCTTAAAACTACGCAACGGATTTTGATGTTATTTTTTTACTAAATAGAGTGATTCAAGAAGAAGGCTTTTATGTATAATACATATATAATATAATAGTAGAATAACTCTGATTATTTCAGAGGTTTCCAATGTGTAAATTTTTTTTTTATAGGCTTACATTGCAAACGCTGGGTAAATCCAATATGATAGCTCAAAATAATGTACTACAGTATTGTACACCTTAAAAAGCTCTACAAAAAGTCCAAAAGCTGTGAACGTTTTATTTATAGACATTCTGTAGTATACTTAGTATCAGCATTGCACCCGTGCGAAGCCGGGGCGTGTCGCTAGTTCACAATAAAATTAATTCGAAATTTAGTTTTTTTTAACTTCAATGCATTTCTCGTAAGGTTAAGTTTAGCGCTGTTTTCACACCTTCGTCACAAAGCCGTCTTTGCCTTGAGGTTTTCCCGCTTTTTTGCGGTTTATCAAGGGTTCTCTCGCCACTTTGTTTTACTGCGGGGATCCTGTTTGGTCACCTTTATTCCACCTATTAAGCGGTCACACGCGTGTGTAATCCCCCCAAGTGACGGCTTTGCGAACCAACACAGAGCTTAAACGATCCGAACAAAAAAAATGAGAAAACACGAGGAACGTTCACAAATAACTCTGGAAGTGCTCCGATAACAGGAAAACAATTTCTCGTTACGTTTCCAATCGAGATTTAATCCGGCACTCCTTGGATTTTCAAATATTCATGTTTAATCAGAAATATTTCCGCTTTGTTTCTTGAATGCGGAGTGTGATTAAATATCGAGTGATGTAGGGTGAAGCTTTTTGCGATTTCGCGGTGGAACGAGAATCCGTAACAGACAATGTACCAACCATAGGTTTACTTTCTTAATATTTTACTTATGTAAATTTAGGCTTTTTGGTTTATTTGCTTTTACGAGGCATCAGAACAACTGATTGACTTGAGCAGTACCCATCTTTGGCATGCATACGGCTCAAAGCTCGGAAAATGTCATAAGCTTCTTTTTATTCAGTAAAAATTTTAAGAATCTTGTGTGAATCTCGAGTAAAAATATCATGTGGTTATAAAGAAGAATATATTTAAAAAAAAAGGTATCCGGGAAGTGGATTAAATTTAACTTGCAAGATTTGATAACAGACAGACAGACAGAAAGGGAAAGGTGAAACTAAATAAAAGTTTGTAATTAACTGTTTGTTTGTGTGTGTTTGTAATTTATTACCAAAAAACGTCGTTAAACCAAGATTTTATCTACTTTTGACCTATTTTGCAGTAGGACAACCAACGCTCCGATTACTTTGCCAGTATAGCCTGATAAAGTCTTACCTCACCTGTCGTGCCTTAGCCTTATGAAAATTTCAGACTTTCGCGTGTAATGCAGAAATACGAGCAAAGCTAACCGCCCACTTTCACACGCCGAAGGAGCCAAACGTGCCGCAGTCATCAACCTTTATATGAAATCGCTACCTACGTAAAACATCTGTTCGCGCATGATTCGTAGTCGTATTTCTATAGGCATGTATCCATTTGAGCAGCCTCAGGCCGCGCAGTCTTTACTTGAGGCTCAGACCAAATAAAAAAATAGAAACAGAATTTTATGAACAAACAAGTGAGGCCAGCACAACAACGCCTCGCCGTGTACAGACACAATTACACCCACACGTACAACGAAACTACGCCTTGCCTTGTCAGTCGAACTATTGCGGTGCAACACTGACTGTTCAACGTTTTCTCTTGGTTTTTTTGTTTGCTCTGAGTCTTGAGGCGGACTGAGGCGTTTTTTTTCTCTTTTCAATCAGGATGAAGCGTGTCTCAGGCCGAGAATCGCGTCTCCGGTTGCGCTGTCTCACTTTGAGGCCGGCAGCCAGAGGCAGTCACTCGGCCCAAGGCTGCCTCTAGTGGATACCTACTTAACTAATCAAAAGCTCTTGCCGCATTACCACAAAAGATTTGAACACGCTTTAAATACTGTTTAACCGCGCAGTTTGCACTGTTAAACATTGTCTAAGCCGAGCGTAAAACTTTTGTGGTAAGACGGTTGGTATTTAAAGTGTCTGGTGCGGTTTGGCTCCTTCGTGTTGATCATATACCACTTACCAAGGAGTGTTGCACGTGTGAGTGAGAGTCATGTAGCGCACACCGAGTTGGTAATAGCTTCGCAGCACACCCAATGAGTTTCCGATGGAGTGGCCACCTTCGATGCCTATGAGCGACGCGATCTTGCGTGGTCTGCCACTGTGAGCTTCTAGTATATCTGTGGGAAAATAAAATGTATGGCAATTCAATTATATAGTATTTTTTACCGACTTCAAAAAAGGAGGAGGTTCTATGTTCGTGTATTTTTTTTCTGTGTGTGTTCATCGATAATTTCGCCAATTGAGATCGAAATCAAAAAAAAAATTTTTTAGTTCGAAAGGATATACTCCCGATGTGGTCCCATTTAAATTTTACAGAAATCGGCTGAGCCGTTTTTGAAAAAACCAACAATAATGTAAGCATATCTGAACGAAATATCCGAATTTTGTACACGATGAACATCGATAATTTCGCCAATTGTGAACCGAAACGAAAAATTCTTTTTTAGTTCGAAAAGGTATACTCTTGAGGTGGTCCCATTAAAATTTTACAGAAATCAGCTGAGCCGCTATTAAGCCGCATTGTCTATTAATGATATAAGTTATAGATAAGGAACACACTTCTATCATAAGTAGAATACAGTTAGACATATAAACTCTTTACTGTGTAGGTACAAATCTACAATACTCAGTAATGGAAAAATAAGCTATCTGAATTAAACGTTGCGGTCTTATACTTAAAAAGTAATTCTGTGTTATGATTTCATTTGTGAAAGTTGCCTTAACGAAAAGATAATATACACACAAACATTGAGAAAATTTAAATGCACCAGTCCGTGCTTATACTACCGTACACAAAATAAGAAATTTAAATACAATAGAATATAAAATAAATATAATAGTTTGCAGCTCTTCACAAAGAGTTTCTAAAATATGTACCTACATTATGAAGGAAATAACGTTCTCTCTCAAATTAAAAAAAAAGCAAGCAAAGTATGATTTGTGCAAACGCAAACCAAAGAGAAAAAATAAGCAAAACGGAAAACTGTATCTCTCTTCTTTTTTAGGGTTCCGTATCCAAAGGGTAAAAACGGGATCCTATTACTAAGACCATTGTCCGTCCGTCTTTCTGTCAGTCACCAGGCTTTATCTCATGAGCCATGATAGCTAGACGGTAATGAAATTAATGTATTTCGGTTGACGCTGTAACAAAAAATACCATAAACAGAATAATATAAATATTTAAAGGGGGTCCCAATACAACTTATGTGATTTTGTTGCCGTTTTCCACTCGGCGTTAATAACGGCAACAGGTAGACGATTGAAATTGGGCTAAAGGGGATCCCATATGGTACGGAACCCTTCGTGAGCGAGTCCGACTCGCAGTTGGCTGATTTTTCTCCTTTGCTACAGTACAAAATAGAAAAAATATAAATATAGCTGTTTGCGCAAACGAAATATGAGCTTCTTTTAGAGCATCCAACTTTTTAATTAGACCCCTGAATATTGTTAAAGTTTATATCGCACTCTCGCGTGTCGGCGAGGCAACACAATACTACATTTTATACTTCTGTGAAGAGAACCACATAGTAGTTCAATTGTATGTAAGAGAGTAAATTAACCGTTGAGTGAGTTTTTATTATTATTTATCGCATTAAATGAAATAACACAATCTGTTCAATAATGGTGTGTTATAGTATGGTACGTCATACTAGGTAGACATACTCTATAATTAGATATCTTTTGAAAACTGAGTATTTTGCACTTATAATTATTTTCAAGAGAGATAATTGTTGTAGTATTTATTTACAGTATATTGGGAAGACATTATTAATGTATATTTTATCATCACTATCACTACACAGGATGAAACAAAGTCACGTGCCTGTCTGTCTATCCTTATGTATGCTTATATATTTAAAAGTACGCAACGGATTTTGATGCGGTTTTTTTTCAAAGATAGAGTGATTCAAGAGAAAGGTTCATATGTATAATACACCTGTGTGAAGCTGAGGCGGGTCTCTAGTATTTAATAACAGTGATATAACAATCAATCCTAATGTAACTTTAGGCAAAAGATATTACTCGCCAACTTTTCTCATATTATTATAACGAAGTCAGAACTTTGCGAACTGAATTAATGTAGGCTCAAAGATTTCAAATGAATATTTTATAGGGAAAGTACTTACACATTTTTATTTACCGTAAGTACTGAGAACTGGGAAACATCTATCAGTAGGTATAATACAAGAAAATAAATATCCTACAAAAAAAAAAAACATGTATAATGCTGCCAAGACAACTCGCACTATAAAAAAGTTATAAGAACTCATGTAGAGCCAAGCTTCTAAGCCCTAACTCTACAAGCTGTAGATTCAAAAACTCTACACTTTAGTCATAATATGTGATCATAAGACCAACCCGACGGTATCCAAAAGCATATATTGGCAACACCTTGGTAATACTGGCTGAAGACAGAGAAGATTAATTAGAAGAGAAGAAGATTAGAAGAGAAGAGAGAAAAAAAGGTCTTGCACTAGGCCGAACTAATCTGTCAATGATGATCGTGATGAATTTTACACTGGCTCTACTTACTATCAGCGCTTAATTCTTACTCGGAAACGCATAAGCATTGCCATTCAACGTGGCAATGCAGCCAGCATGCTGGGCACGCTGCCAACTGGCAGTGGGCTTGAGCATTTGGATTATCTTTAGATCTTCAAAGGTCTGTGGATGATCCAATGCTTTTTAAGTAGTAGCATTGTAGTTATGTTGTAGTTAATAAAGGCACTTTTACCCGATAAAAAAAAAAATTGGTTGCCTGTAAAGTCGGTATACGGGCGAAAGTTTTACGTGACAACGACTTTGAGACGAATGAGACGAATGAGAGCGAGTGAGAGGCACGTAAGTGCCCATTGCTCATTGTGAGCGCATAACGTGAGCGGAGCGTAACGCAGTTTCTTGAAGTGTCACCCGGCAAACCAATTTATAAGACGTTGTCACGTCAAAAAACCGGGAAACTATTTTTGTTGATTTGTAACTCTTTCACGCAGCAACAGAGCAACGGATAGAATTGATTTTAGGCGTGGATATAGATCGAATATTGGAAAATGACTTGGACTACTTTTATCCCGAAATAAGTATGGGATAGCATAAAAATCAAAATATCCCGTAAGCAAAGCCGCGGGCCGTTATGGTCAAGCCGTGTCGGTCCCTATTTGTGAAAAAGAGTCTGTTATTACAAAATATCTCATTTTTTTATAGCTAAAACCTCAGTTAAAACTGTCCCAAAAGCTTTGGCATAGAGTGAGGTCTTAATTCGAAACTATAAAACTGGATCATTCCGGTTCGCAGCGGATTTCGGTGGATTTGTCTTGTTTCGCTTGCAGTTCTCTCTTGAGGTTTACTCGTGCTTTTAGCAGAAGTGTTAAATAGCACATTTCTCTATAAGAGAAAACGAATGGATTAAATTTATCCATAGGTATACACAGGGTGTAGAGCTGAAGCCAACCTTAATTTGACCCATAAGTAGTACCAGCAGGTATGTAATCCTAACGAGAAAAGAAAACAAGCATAATAAATTAATGAAGGCATCATATTTTATAAAGAAATTCGAAAATGGACAGATTTGGCAATCACATACCCGTTAAATCTGTGTCATTTTTTTCAAACGTTGCAAAAAGACACCATTGCTTTCTTGGGCCATTTTTATATAACAGAGTTAGCCAACTTATTGAATTGTCTAGTCTCTCAACCAGGGCATGTAAAAAAACACTCACTGAGTTTCTACTTGGACTAAACTACGTAGATACTGAAGGTCTCTTGTCCATACTGGAATATGAAGCTTATAAGCCTGCCTCACAGACAGACAATCACTCACAAGCACGCACACTCACCTCGACACTTACACATGTGTAGCACTGCAAACCTTGACTCTCATGAGATCTCGTGTATTGCAGTGTTACACACACACTCACACGCATACACACACACACACACACACACACACACACACACAAACACAACATGTGTGAAACGCTCATAATAAATGTGTAAATTTATGATTAACAGAACTGGAAATATGATAAATTAACTTAATTTTAAAAACAATTAATTGTAATTTTTTTGTATTATTGAATTCAGGTGAATTACGAAAACTTAACTGGATTAATTTTTCTGTTTCATTTTTTAATATATTTCAAAAAATCTTAAACAATATTTAATCAATTGGTATCCATAAATTATATTCTTAAAATAATGTCTCCATGAGTGAAAAAATAAAAGACACTGAATTATTGTGCCTTGGACCATACACCATTGCAGCTACTGTTTCGACTCGACGTTCTGACTACCTACTAAGAAAAAAAAAAATACACAACAAAATTATCGAATCAATAATGCATTTTTGGCTTGTAATTTCTAATTGTTAAGGGTTTTTTTTTTCTTTTCTTTTTTATAAATGAAAGTTATAATGGTATTAGATGCCTGCTTATACGGATGCATAATATAATAATATGTATATTTACTTTTCATTTAAATCACGCAAGAATAATGCTAACATATTCTAATATCACTTTGTTATATAATCATAATATATATTTACAAATTTTAATGTTAAATACCTACCTATTAATCTTTAATGTTGTATAATTTAAATAAAATGTAAATGATAGTGTGTCACCGGAGACAGGAATCTAAGCAGCTGTAACACAGGGTTTCCTAGTACAGCTGATTACGAGACGTTGTAACCTACCGCTTTTAAAATAACTCTAATTTAAAATTCAGATAAAAATGTTTATGTAGGTACCAACATTTGATGTAATTTAATTTTTGTGAAATAAATGATTGATTGATTGATTGATTGATTGACATACGAGTAGTATAAAACAAAGTCGCTTCTCGCTCTGTCTGTCCCTATGTATGCTTATATCTCTAAAACTACGCAACGGATTTTGATGCGTTTTTTTTAAATAGATAGAGTGATTCAAGAGAAAGGTACACCTGTGCGAAACCGGGGCCGGTCACTAGATTTGACTATAAAATAGTTTTGAAAGTTTAGGGGAGGTTAAAGTAGTAGCAAAAAAAGTACTTACTTACGAGTTTCTTAGTTTCTTAATCATGTTGGCAAATCTCGTAAGAGAAAATTTCTCTTCAGTGAAGTAAATATATTAAGTAGATCTAATTATAATTATTTCTCTTTGTGCAAATAAGCTTTTTAGGGTTCCGTACCCAAAGCGTAAAAACTGGACCCTATTACTAAGACTCCGATGTCCGTCTGTCCGTCTGTCTGTCTGGTGACAGATCACTAGGCTGTATCTCATGAACCGTGATAGCTAGATAGTTCAAATTTTCACAGATGATGTATTTTTGAAGCCGCTATAACATAAAATACTAAACAGAATAAAGTTAATATTTACTCGTAAGAGGGGCTTAACCCTTAACATACGTATTTTAGGGGTATTTTTGCTCGCTATTAATAATGTCAAGAAGAATGGGGCTAATGGGGCTCCAACACGGTAAGGAACCCTTCGTGCGCGAGTCTGACTCGCACTTGGCAGTTTTTTGTATTTATCTATTTAAAGAGGTTGATCAACAAACAATAAAACTCCTTCACTCTGCTACGTAATTAAGACAAAATTACCGAATCACTTGCGTATTCTTCTCGACTCGTTCTTACAATTGGTCAATGCACTTTTAGCTGTATTATTAAAGCAGTAAAGTTGATTTAATTAAAGTTGTTTACTGTTAACAGAGCGATCTCCTTCAAATATTCCGTGGAAATTCCAGAAGCGAACCTGTTACGAAAATTTCGAGGGTCTTAATTGTTTTAAGGAGGTGATTATTCCGTTTCGGCCTTCTCGAGGGTCCTTGTGCAAAATATTGGGAGCTGAGGCCTTCCTGACCCCAATCTTTTCTCATGTTTCTGTGAGTTTGTTTTTCTAGTATACATCCATACTGGCGGAAATTTATTGCAAAAAACATATTGATCCAGTAACTTTATACTTTCACAGTAGGTATGCGTTAAATCCGGTAGTTCTGATTTTTTTCAGATTTGTTTATGAGGTTAACCTAATGATAAATACAAGTTAATGACCTCGAAACTTTGTCAAAAATCGAAAAAACCGGAAAAAACCGTATTTTTTTAAACTTTGGCGTTTATAACCCTAAAGGTCTAGTTTTTCATTCTTTCAGGCAACAAAGTTACTGGATTATAAATAGATAACATTCTACCTTAAAAATAAATGACAACTACTAAACTACTACTCGTATATGCAAAACAAAAATAAATTAATAAAAACTCAAACAAATAATGTTGTTTTTCTTGTGTTCTAATAAAGTGAAACACCAACCAAGACTTTTCCTTTTGTTTTCCTGTCTGTCTGTGCTTTCAGCTTTTAACTCGTCAGTTTTGCTTTCGTCTATCCGGATGTTGCTTTTTCTCTACAGGTCGTATTGTTCAACGATTCTCGAAGAAACTTGGTACACAGGTTCTATATCATATTATTACAATTTTATTCGTCGGAGATTTTTGGTACATAGAGATATATCCATCAAAAAGGTGGAAATCTGTCGCGCTATTTATCAGCCGTATTTGAAAAACATAATTGACAAGATTGTTATGTATATAAATCTTAACAAGATTTGCGAGTCTTAACGAAAAAGGTCAAGAGCGAGTCAAGATATAGGCTTATGAAGATTCAGCTAAAGAAATGTGTCACGTGGTCTACTGTTCAAAGAACTACTAGTTTTTAGGGTTCAGTACCCAAAGGGTAAAAACGGGACCCTATTACTAAGACTCCGCTGTCAGTCTGTCCGTTTTTCTGTCACCAGGCTGTATCTCATGAACCGTAATAGCTAGAACGTTGAAATTTTCACTCATGACGTATTTCTGTTGCTGCTATAACAACAAATACTAAAATTAGAAAAAAAATGGGCTCATATACACCAAACCTGAATTTTAGACGTTTTTCGCTCGATATTAATAACGGTGATAATTAGATGCTTTCTCTAAATATTCACAGAATATTTAGTAAAGTATAAAGTAAATAAATAAATTAAATATTTAAGGATACCATACAAGTAACGTGATTTTTTGTTTGTTATTATTAACGGCAATAGGAAGATGCTTGGAATATTAAGTGGTATAATTCCTTTTAAAAAACAAGCACCTGTTTAAAATTTGCTTTACAGACAGCACTCTGTGCAGAGGTTACATGGAGGAATAAGAAACAACCGCGCTTATGCTGCTTGAATGCAGCAGTGTGGCGGAACAACGCAAGAAATTCTTCGGGGCACCGAGGACACTCCGGGAGGCCTGCGTTGGCGAGCTGCTGGACTTCCGTGAGGACACCGAGTGGCTGAACTAGCTGCAGCCGTGTGACCCACATAAAACAGGCCCATGGAGAGCTCAATTGTGGAAAAGGCATCAACAAGTAACAAGTAAGTTCGTTTCAAAAATAATTAGTAAAACAATTTTAGATATTAAGGGGCCCCCTTCCATATGGTGCGGAACCTTTCATGCGCAAGTCCGACTCACACTTGGCCAATAATTAGATGGATATTTATTTACAACTGGGCGCAATCGTGGCTCAGAATACACGTAAAATCGCAAGACTCAGTTCTATACCTCATAGTGCGTAGTTACCCTTTGAGACAAATCGATTTAAAATTAATTAATCATTGTCCTTAAGCTGTTTACACACCTAAGCCCTGTACCCGGCGGAATAATTATTATGACGATGGAAGGCAGTCGCGCTTGGATGTTTCCACGGCTTAAGCTGGCTTATGTTATCAAGGCCATTACTTGACAATCGATTTGGTTTTGTTGTAAGATGAGATTGAATGTACTTAGAAGATCACTGTGTTATTTTGGAGATAAAGATTAATATTATGAAAAAGACAAATTATTGCTAAAGTTCATTCATATTTGCTAGTAGTTCTTCGAACATTATTTTTACGACTGATTTTCAAGGAGCATCAATCCTACTTCCTACTTATATTATAAACGTGAAACTTTGTAGGGAAAACGCAAAAACTACTGAACGGATTGAGATGAAACTTTGCAATTATACAGCTTATACATCAGAATAACCCGTGGCGTGTTATTATAACAATTAGTGTTAAGTAAGTAGGAAAAATTCTGCCATCTACGAGCTATACTAGCGTGCGCTCCAAGAAATGTCAAAAAAGAACTGTCAAATCAAACAAATGTCAAATCGATTTTATTTTATTTCCACCTCCTTTATTAAAGGTGGTAAGGTAGGGCCTCGAAATATCATGCGGGCGAAGCCGCGGGCAAAATCTAGTTTTACAATAATAGGCTTTTGTTGATCCAATTGCTTTTTTTTATGTAGTAGTAGTTTAATTATGTAGTTTTAGCAGAGGTAATAGAAGTATTGTATTTTGTTGGAGTTAATAAAGGCACCTGCATGATTAAAACACTTTTTGATAAACTTTGATTGTTTCTACTCGCAACAATTGTTAGGATTTAGATGCTACATGATGTTGCCAAATATTATCGAGATTGGCTGATAAATGGCGCGACAGCAAATTTTCCATCTCTCTGAGGGAAATATCCCATTGTTAAAACAAGTATTATGTAAAAAAATCCTTTCAATTTTTAAAAACAAGCTTTTACTGAAAAAGTTCTCGCCAAGACGAATCAAACGAGCCGCAACTCGATAGGGTTGCGTCGTTTCGTGGTCGTTTCATTACAGAGTTCCTATGACCACCTTCCAGCTCCATTATCAGATCATCACCATGTCATCATAATATTGCATTGTCACGCGATATACACATGTATGCCAAATTTCAGCTCAATCGGTACGAGTATCCAGGAAGTGGATCTACCTTGCAAGATTTGATTACAGAACGACAGACAACGGGACAGGTGAAACTAAATAAAAGCTTGTAAAATCGCCGGCGACAAAAATCCATTATATCCAATATAAAAAACCTATGTATTCGAGATTCATTGAATATGCGACCTGTATACAAATCAACATCAGACGAAAGCAAAATCGTCATGTTGAATCATAGACCTTCGTCTCGCTTCGACCAATAAGACGGCGTCTAGGATGTTACATGATAATACACATAGAAACTTACCAGTGACAGAAGTGGCAATCTTCAAGTTTTGGGGGTACTTGTCCACTAGACGTTTGATGACGTCAATCTGCTCCAGGGTCAGTTGAACAGCATCTTTATTTTGGGTCGCGCACGGGACAAATGCTGACCAGAACTGCAACAAAAAATACAAATTTTAACCGACGAAACGAAGGTGGTACGTACTCAAGACGACGCTGTGATGACTGTGCTAGGTGTAGGTATATTTTTTATATATGTAGCTAAGCTTAACTTTTTACAGAGTAAATTTACATTACAGTACATTTTAAAAATTATTTTTATTGGAAAGGGTATTAAACCTGAAGTTGGTCTCACATCACTTCATCACTTCCGCTGTCTGTCCCCATGTATGCTTATTTCTTTAAAACTACGCAACGGATTTTAATGCAGTTTTTTTTTAATAGATAGAGTGTTTCAAGAGGAAGATTAATATGTATCATACACCTGTGCAAAGCCGGGGCGGGTCGCTAGTTAATAATAATAACGAAAGTTTTACTACAAAAATAATAACATACGCCTTTAGTACTCTTAACTAAATAAAACAAATTAAATTATTTTATCATATGGGTTTTCTGCTTCACCTTATTTTTAGTGTTCTCTGAAAACGTAACTTGTAATAATTTTTTTTTTTTTTTTTTTTTTTTTTTTTTTTTTTTTTTTTTTTTTTTTTTTTTTTTTTTTTTTTTTTTTTTTTATTAAGTCTATAAACAACATTATACACCAATCTTATAACATAAAATAATTACACAAAACTTACGATATGTACATGTCTAACGAATAGACCTAGCTTACTCAATATAAAATACTTTAAGAAATACACAATGTCTTACCGAAAATCTGCCTCTAAAAACTATACACTAATTAAATTAAATAAACTATTACCATGCTAGCTAAAGTAACTACAAATCAAATATAGACGTTAAATTTAATGTAATCAGAACAAAAAAAAAAAGAAATGAACTTTTTCCCCTTTTCCCCCTCAAATCACAATACTTTTCTTAGCTTGTTTTTAATCGAGGGAAGTGAACCAAGACTGAAGATGTCGAAACTTTTGCGGATACTTTCCTTATCATAACTCTCACACATACGTACAATTGGAGAATGAGACAACATCACAGTTCTGCAAATAGGCATATTGAAAGACTTCCATTGTGTACAAGGCCGGCGTGGAAGATTAGGCACTTTAAAATTAACCTTACTAAGGACGTCCGGACAATCCACCAACCCATTTACTAGTTTGTAAAGCATAATTATATCAGTCATCTCCCGTCGTTTATGTAAAGTCATAACATTATAATATTTAATTCTTGATTCATAAGAACGTAAGACTTTGCATTTATATTCCATATATGCCAGGTGGTACATGAAACATCGCTGTACACGCTCTAACCTTGTGGAATGAACATTATACCCTGGATTCCATACAACACAGCAGTATTCAAGGATACTTCTAACCAGGCTATTGAAAAGTGTTATGGAGAGATCCTTGTCTCTGAAGATCTTGGCCTGTCTAGTAATAAACCCACACATCTTCCCGGCTTTTTTAACTATTAGATCGATGTGCTCCCTAAAATTGAGTTTAGCATCGACTGTCACCCCAAGGTCGCGGATGGAAGTAATCTGATTCAGCAAGACGCCACCAATAGTGTATCGCACTGGGTGAATCTTACGCTTACGCGTAAAGTTTATAAAGAAGCATTTTGATGTATTCAGTGACATTTTATTGAAACTACACCAGTTCGACACACTATCAATGTCAGATTGCAGGTCCTCCACATCTTTCCGATTCCTTATTACCTTGTATATTTTCAAGTCATCGGCAAAAAGCTTGGTTCTAGATTTTGTGACATCAGGTAAATCGTTAATAAAAATCAGAAAGAGCAAAGGCCCCAGATGTGATCCTTGTGGGACTCCGGAAGGCAAGTTGGTTTCATCCGACTTAAAACCTTTCACAACAACCAGCTGTGATCTGTTTTTTAAATACGACTCAAACCATCTCAGTAACGTGCCGTGGATTCCTAATTTATAAAGTTTGCGAAGGAGTAAGTCGTGATTCACCAAATCAAATGCTTTACTGAAGTCTGTATATATAGAGTGAACTTCCCCTCCTTTGTCCAAGACTTCTAGGATGTCGCTGACATACCCAATAAGATTGGTACACGTTGACTTACGTGGTCTGAAGCCGTGCTGATTGGGATTCAAACATTGAGATACTTGCCAGTATATTTTTTTAACTATCAAGGCTTCTAATAATTTACCTGCTCCTGACAGTATTGAAACTGGTCTGTAGTTATCTATATAATATAAATTAATTCACAATAGTTAAAGATGTTATAGATCATATAACATGTAGATACTTTAATTGATTTAACTGAGGCCACAATAAAGGTCATCCAGGCATTTTTTTCGAAATCCTAGCTCACAATAGCACCCATCTATCTTTGTTGGCACAGTGATCTTGGCCTCCGATACCAAGGTCCGCCATCTGTCTCTATTCTGCGCGATTAGGTGCCAGTCTTGCACCCCAATCTCCAGCAGGTCTTCACAATAGCATAGTTTGAAAAGTATGAAAATAAAAATGATTTCACGGATTGAAAAAGATTTAAAAATTCATCGCTTGAGCTTCGGCAGATTTTTTCCGATTCAAATATCTGACCGATGGGGATTTACTCAGAATTTTATCAAATATCAAATTTATTTCTGCTAAGGAAAGTCTCCATGCTAATTTAGGTCATCGGGAATGAAAGTACCTATACATTATTCATTCCACCAAAAAAGTCTCATGGCGTAGTTCGACTAAGTGTTCGTTTAAGCAGCTTTCAGCACGGACAGTCTTCAGATTTATGACCGCGGGTGGCATTTACAACTGAGCGCTACTGTGGCTCCATGGTACCTACAGCCGTGGTGGTCTAGTGTCAGTGACGCCCGCCTTACAATCGTGAGGTCGTGGATTGAAATCTTGGTCCCGTACCAATGAGTTCTTTGGAGTTTATGTACGGATTATCACACCACTGCCTTTTCGGTGAAGGGAAACATCGTGAGGAAACCTGCATATGTCCGTAGAAGAAATCGTATGGCGTATGTGAATCCACCAACCCGCACTGGAACGGCGTGGTAGATATGACTCAATCACCCTTTGTGTGTTAAAAAAGGCTGATATAGGCTACTGTGGCTCGGATAACAAGTTAAATTACAATTTAACTGGTTGTATTCTCCATTTAGCTATATCAAAAGCCTTGAGATGGCTTTTTAAATTCTGATGCTAGGGCTAGCCACCCGGCCTATACTCGTACGTACTTAGCTTTTTGGAAAAAAAGAGAGCGAAAAAAAAGTAGCGTGGCAGTGTCATGGACACCGCCGTATGTTATACGTGAATACGTTTACGCTTGTTTACGTAAGCAAAATGACTTTAAAATGGCGGCGTTACCCCCTCCACCTCCTGCGATGCTTCACAGTCCTTACTTGGCGTAATGATTTCTTTGATCTTTTAGCCATCCAATAGTTTAATTTTATTTAGGATGGAGATAACAGGCAGGAAGCCTCAACACCAAACTGTAAACCCCGATTTTGTAATCATTAGTTTTTTTGGGTATTACCTCCTGATATTGCATTTTTAAAGACGTATTCACGTCAAAAAAAGCTTGACAAGTGATGGAACGAGTGATAAACTAAGTACTTAAGTAGCTCTAAATATGTCGTGTTTATGTAACCAATACATTAAATGCATTGCTATCACTACATAGTATAAAACAAAGTCGCTTCCATATCTGTCTGTCCCTATGTATGCATATATCCTTAAAACTACGCAACGGATTTTGATGCGTTTTTTTAATAGATAGAGTAATTCAAGAGAAAGGTTTATATGTATAACACTAGTGCGAAGCCAGGCGGGTCGCTAGTGGTAACATAAGACTTCCTGCCTACTATGAAGATGAAAAACACTGCTAAAATTGTAGCTGAATTACAAATGGGTTAACAAGATCTCATTAAATTCCCGCCATTTATCTCACTTATTTTACGAAACTCCAGCTTTTATTAAATAAGTTCCATTTAATAAAAATAAACGGCATATTTTTAGTTTTCATTGCGGAGAAGTCATAAAGATATGTAACTGGAGATGGTAAACCAAACATTGAGTTAAAATATACCATACGTTGCTCTAGACGTCTGAAATATTCTGAAATAACACATTATTTATTATTATGACTAAGTTTTAATATGGCACCAAACAATTCCTGAAATTCCAAACATAACACTTTATTGGAATGCGCAAAATGTTCATCGTATCAACATAAAAGTGGAGCTTTAGCCGCGACTGTCTGGCCATCCGACAAAAGAAACGATTTTTAACCAACTTCCAAAAAGGAGGAGGTTAAATGTTCGTGTGTATGTATTTTGCTGTATCGCGAATAAGTCCGCGCTTGACCACCAACTCGCCTGATGGTAAGCGACGTTGTGGTCGAAGATGAAGCACGCAGACCAAGAAGATACCTATTCACTCTGTTTCACTTTTTTGTGTTTGTTCATCGATAATTTCGCCAATGGTGAACCGAAACGAACAATTATTTTTTAGTTCAAAAGGGTATACTCCCGAGGTGGTCCCATTTAAATTATACAGAAATCGGCTGAGCCGTTATTGAAAAAACCAACAATAATCTAAGCATTTCGAGCGAAATATCCGAATTTTGTACACGATGAACATCAATAATTTCGCCAATCGTGATCCGAATCGAAAAATACTTTTTAGTTTGAAAGGGTATACCTACTCCCAAAATGATACCATTTAAATTTTATATAAATCAGCTTAGCCGTTTTTGATAAATCAACAATAACGTAAGCAATTCGAGCGACGTATTCGAATTTTGTACACGATGGAAGGCGGTTTTGCCATTTTTGTGAAAAATAATAATTTACGTTTTAAAGAAGTAAATATCAAATAAAACTAGGTATTCAATGTTCTATATTTCAAAGAAAACGAAATTTAGAAAAATTAGTGCGAAATTATTGTCAAAGTAATTATTGATAGATTCATTCTTTATTGTACACAGGATGAGTGGAGCATAATGTAACAAACGGCGCCCTTATCGCTAAAAAACAATTTCTTCCAGGTGATTTCTTCTATTTTTCTGGAGTAGCAAACGTAAAGTATTGCAAAAGTATTGCCGCTGCCGCCAAACTCCTAGAGAAAATCTATTTAGATGACCCGGTCCTTCGGAAGTAAAACGTTATGTCAATTTCTGCAGTACAATTTTTCTGCAATTAGTGAGTGAGAGGGTAACTTTTATTTGTGCAGTCTTGGAATCACGCGACTCTCCTAATGGAGGATGCTTTAGTTGAGATAGAAGTTTTCTCATTAGGTAGCTTTTAGAGTTATTAAATGTTGGTTAGAACGGGGGTTAGATTTTTTTTGGTAGCTAAACTATAATATCAATCGACAGGGTTTAGCTTTGTAAAGTGAAGAGACTTGCTGAAGTGTATGTGCTCACACCATTATGTACAATTCTTACTACGGGAACAACTGAAACGTCACAAAATAAAACCGGACAAGTGCAAGTCAGGCTCGCACCCCAAGGGTTCCATACAAATCCAGAAAGTTTCACAAAATTGGGAAGTAAGTTGTTCTTCTTCGTGTCGATGATCCAAAGTGAGAATTTATATGGTGTTTTCTCTACTACGCGAGGGGAGGCATCGGCATAGTAAGTTGTTAAAATCTCTATATTACTACTCGTATAATCACCGACAAACGTTTTTTATTTTCACTTTTCTTATCATGCATCGAAAATTACTATTGCTAAAATAATTAAAAACCAGTTTTAGCGTGTACTAATAAAGCTCTTTCATATGATACCCCACATAATACGATTTATTCACTTTGAATTTTAAATCCATATTTTTTTTTATCTAGTTAAAAATGTACAGTTTTCAGATTAATTTCATATTATGTGTACCCTAAGGGTCTAGTGGTAGTGACACCCGCCTTCCAATCGGGATTTCACGGGAGGTTGTGGCTTCAAATCCCGGTCCCGTAGTGAGGCGTCAAACTTCAAGCTGCATGATACGGAGACCTGGAGCCTATTGTGTGAGCGCTCTGACGTTCGGCTTCGCTTTTCCTCCCGCTCGCTCTCGTGGCGTGAGTAACTGGCGCGAGCAGGAGATAAAGCAAAGCCGAACGTCAGAACGCTTACACAATAAGACCCCTGTCTCAACTTTAGAAGTTTACTCCATCAGTTTTCACAACTCCGTCCGTTATACAAGTAAATGTAGATCATTTGTGCAACTGAGGTTTGCTCAATTATTCTGACGAGATAAGCACAAAGTAGCGCTCACAGCGTAGTTAGACTAGGTACGTACCTAGGTGTAGGCTAGCGATAATTGAAGTTAAGCAACGTTCGTACCGGTGAGTCTTCGGATGGGTGACCGCGGGTGGCATTTATAACTGAGCGCTACCGCTCGGATGACCTGATTCATTGTAGTGCAGTTATGGCCAGTAATTTGTACCAGTCACTGCAAACACATTTTTAACCGACTTCCAAAAAAGAGGTTCTATGTTCGTCTGTATTTTTTTGTGTTTGTTCATCGATTATTTCGCTAATTGTAAACCGAATCGAAAAATACTTTTTTGTTCAAAGTAGGTGGTGTCAATTAAATTTTACAGAAATCAGCTGAGCCGTTATAGTAATTTGAGTGAAATATTCAAATTTTGGACACGATGGAAAGCGGTTTTGCCATTTTTATGTCAAAAAATAATTATTTCATAGAACGTTTAAAAAAGTACCAAAAATGTTTTTACCTTGGCAATGAATGTTTTCAGAAAACGATTTTATCCGATATAGCTGATGTTTTCAAGGCTCTTTCGTGGTTTCGCCCCACAAGCTGTTCGGTCCGCGGGGCGAATCAACGAAGCCTCTTTTTGAATGCCCTCTTTCGCCCCGCTCCAAACAATGCGGGGCGAAAGAGGGCCTTCAAAAAGAGGCTTCGTTGATTCGCCCCACGATTCACTTTTTTATCTGTACATTTAAATAGAAAAGTAGTTAATGGAAATAAAAACAATTGCATTATATCAAGGGCATCATTCTATGAGTCCTATGGAGGTGTATGAACAAAAATGCAATTGTTTATTGATGATTTATTGATGATCTTTATCAAGCTTAAAAAATGAGATATGTCAAACCTTTCCGCGTACAAGGTGAAGAAAAAAAAGGAGTTTTCTTCACCTTGAATATGCTATCTAAATCAATACAATTTTGGCACATTGTTTTCATTCGGTGGAAGTTTAGATTCTGTAATAAAACTATTATAATGTCAAATTTCATGCAATTCGGTTCTATGTGGTAGTTATGAGGGTTTGAGGACGGACAGATGGGAAGACGGCCAGACAGACTGACTGTTATTTTTTGTTACTAAAAGTTACTTATTTTCTCCAACTTTGGTAATTTTAAGTGAAAAGTTTTAGTAAAATCTAAAATTTTATTTTTACAATTAGTGAAACATGTATTGGTTAAGAATGATTTCTATCAATTTGATTCATTTACAATGATGTCATGTTTTTGTTATTTTTGTAAGACTTGTTTTATTAATATTTTCATTCATTACAATGACATACTTCATTGATGTAATTAATTATAATTTTATTTTTCTTGACATTTTAATTATAATATGTAGTTGTAAACATAATGATGTAGTAGGTAGTTAATGTGAATATTTATTTGCTATCAATGTACCTACTTTACTGCAATTTTAATCTATTCATTGTATGACGTGTAATATTTTTTTGTGAATAAAATGAATTTCAAAAATGTTACATAGTAACAGGTGGGACCTGTTTATTTTATTACAAATTATATTTTGCAAATGGGCCCCGCCTACTACTAATCAATATTCAATTTAACTCAAGCCCTCAGCTCATAATGTCTGTTTTATTAATATAGTAAATTTTTGGTAGTTTGTTTTTTCTTGCTTAGTTTTTTTATAGCGTTGCATATCTGTTGATTACCTTGTAGTGGGATTTTTATTTTATCTCATCTAATTTTATGCGTGGCTGTACCATACGAAATACGTAATACTGATGCGGGAAATTGATCTTTAACAACGTGGACCGAAACAGCCTCTTCTTTTATCGTTCTCGGCATTTCGCCCCACGGGGCGAAAGAGGGCATTCAAAAGAGGCTTCGTTGATTCGCCCCGCGGGCCGAAAATAGCTTGTGGGGCGAAACCACGAAAGAGCCGTTTTCAAAAGATATCAGTTCTCAGCAGAGTGTTTTTTGTTTATGAACAACATTATGTTCGTTTCGTTTTATGCTTCGTTTCATGTTACCATTTCTATGTATTGTTTTATGTCTACGGGGTTATTCAATAAAGGTGTACCCAAAAAGAGGTGATTAGAAGACCACATACCTATGAGGCCGTGGCTATCTAGTAAAGCCGTGATAGTCTAGTAGTAGTAACACCCGCCTTACAATAGGCATGATGGCTGGGTAACACAATCATTAATATAATTACTCGTAGTCCGTTAGTTGGATTATTAAAAAATATTGGACAAATATTTTTTCTTTCGTCAATCAAACAATAAATGACTAAGATAAACCTTGTCAAAGTTTGGGAGTGGGGGCTCGTGACGTCACTAGTGCGACGTTGGCTGTACATTTGTATAGCACTCGTGACCGTGACGTCACGCGGAACTTTAGCGGGCTATATCTTCGTCAATCTTTGTTTAATTGACAAAAGAAAAAATACATTCCTATTATTTTTATTTAAATCTATCTGATCGACTAATTATAATACATTTTTTAGTCATCATACTTATTGTGAGGTCGTGGTATCAAATCCCGGTTCCGTACGAATGAGTTTTTTTACTCAAATACTTTTCTTCATCGTGAGTCAACTTCTATACATCCGTAGAAGAAATTCGATGGAGTATGTAAATCTACCTACTCGTATTAGGCCAGCGTGATGGATTTGACGCAATCATCGTTCATGGGTAGGCCTTTGTTCGGTTGTGAACTACTCAAGGCACGTTCGACCTGATTATAATTTGCGATAAAAAAATTGGTTGTCTGTAAAGTCGGTTTACGGACGACAATTTTACGTGGCAACGTCATATGCGTCACAAGCCGAACGCTTAGGCCGATCGTGCCTCTCTATCGCTTGTTCCGCGCTCTCGCTTGCACACTCGGCTTAGGCGGAACGTGACAATGAGTCATGCTTTTCCGTGCTAGCAGCCGGCGTTTATTGATTATAAGACGTTGTCACGTTAAAGAAAACCAGTACTAACCAACAAATATAAGTAAGTAAGTACTAAAGTCTATGTCACAACCTTTACTGCTGTCAAGAGTAAGAAAGTCACTAGAAAGTTTCTTCATCAGAGTCTTGTGTTTACGTGTACCTTGAGGGCAGTACTTTAACCGACTTGGAAAATTTAACCTTCTTGTTCTCTTTGCCCTAGACTTATTAATAGGGACATGCGTAACATTGAGTAGTATTATTATATTATATTTTGTGGTTACACTGACTAAAATTTTATTCAAAATAGCAATAGGGAATAGCAATTTGCAAAACGTTTATAATGAAGGTCTAAATCTCCACCTTTCAGGTTGTTACATGAATGCTAGATGCAGACTAGTACCTACCTGTATTTGTGAATCAATTGAAATAAACTAAAATAATCCAAGGGAGAAGATTTCAGTATTCCATTGTCTTGATAAACAGCGCTATTTTGTTGGTCCAGACTATCATTCCTCCTAGTCTCTAAGCAAAGTTAGAATTTACTACGGCGATGTAAGTAGAACTATTTTCTAATGAAGTCTAATTTTACCCGAAGCGATCTCATTAAAAGTATCTAAGCTATAGGTCACTAGAGGGCGGGGTGGAAATTGAGTCTATGAGTTAGTCGATAACAGCTGCGAGTATGCAAGGTTATTCACATAGAGAAAGATTCTTTACATAGTTAGAATATAGTCAAAAGAAAGTGATTTATACCTATTATATGAAAAACTTTTACTTTGGGGCCAAATCAGAAAAAAAATACGTTTCAAATTTTTAGGGAACAACTTTTTTCTTGATTCTCGAGTTGAGAGAATATAATTTAATATGGGGGATATTAAAATTTACTCTAATCACCCCCTTTTGTTAATTACACCCTTTTCGAATATCCCTACACAATTGTAGGTACATAATATGAGTGTGAAGAAATATAATATGATTTGTAACAGAATAGACAGTATAATCACAGCCATGTGAGAACACAAATATGAGATATTTTTTTGCTAGATTTTTTTGAGAAATGCTGCTTGAAGAGTTTAATAAACGCGCTCATGGTGTAGTATGAGTAGATGTTACTTAGCATGGGCACCGAAGTTAAGCAACGTATGGGCAATTTTCGGATGGGTAACCGCAGGTGTCATGAATATGACACCCACGATCATAACTTCTAGTCGGACTAAGTGACATCTATCTTACTACACTATGAGCGCTATTACCACGTGTTTGATCGAGTAAAAACCTTTCACAGGCCGAATTAAACATCTTTAATGAATCTAACACATAACCTACGTCAGGATTGGCTTTAACGCAGCTTGTATACTAAGCGCCACACAAATCGGCGGATGGGAAGTTATGCGCAGAACGTTGCGCAAAAGCCCAAATATGCGCGAGAACTAGAGATAAACGAGACGCCGGGGCACACCCGCCCGCCAACCTCATGCCACCCGTGCCCTCCATAAGTCCGTGCACACATGCGCAATAATTAGCGAATCACGGAGAAGTGTCATCTGCGGCTAACTTCTCATCCGCCGATTTGTGTGGCGCTCAGTATATCTCACTTCACAGCCATTAAGAAGATTGATCTAGCCTATAACTACCGATTACCTATAGATACCGACCGGAGCCCTCTAGTTTTGTTTAAATCTGGTATGCAACTGGTAGTCGCTGTCAGTCCTTTACCAAACAGTGCTTGTATGCAACTAGTAGAAGTAAAATGTCCCACGATGGTATAGGAGTAGTCTTGGACGCCGGGTCTTCCACTACAAAGGCAGGCTTCGCAAACGAAGCGTTCCCTAGAGCCGCGTTCCCGACAGCTGTTGCCAGGTAAACATTGACTCTCTGTAAACTTTGTGCTTTTGTGCCTTTCCATACATTTATCTATCAGCCATAGGACGTTCACTGCTGGACATAGGCCTGCTCTATGGATCTCCAATAAGACCGGTTGGAAGCGGCTTGCATCCAGTACGATCCTGAGTGCGATCATCCGTCATTTCGTGGGTGGACGTCTTACGCCGCGCCTGCCGGCAAGTGGTATCCACTCAAGAAATTTTCGACCCCATTGGTCATCATCACCATGCTTTGTGCCCTGTCCACTGCCATTTCAACTTAGCAATCGGATGAGTTATGTCGGTATTTTTTTCCCATCGAAACGTTTTGTGTTTTAATTTCTTTAATAGTTCTCTTTCGTAACTTTCACTAATATTTTTATATTTGTAAAAATGAAAACAGGTTGATATACTAAACTAGGGCCTAGTTCCCAACAGCTGTTGCCAGGTGAAGATACAATCTCTGTGAACTTTGACTTCATAGGATATGTGTGTCTTTTCACTTGGGACATGCCATGTTTTCTATTTTTTTCTCTCGTCCACTCAATCACCATTAATCATTCATTAATTTTATTGGTGTAGAGTTTTTTGCGTTTATTTTACCTCGTACAGTTTTAGGACGCTTTTTTAGGTCGAATTCCGGGTCGACCTCATAGTAAAAATCGTTAATAATTGAGGTTAATCACCCATTATCGGCGTAGTACAGGCCAAGCAGATAACTCCATTTATACAGGTTCAAAGGTATTAAACGCAAAACCTTTTAAGGGGTCTAGTATAACTAGTCAAACAACTTTTAACGGGTCTAGTATATCTAGTCAAACAACTTTTGTAACGACTTTTGAAAGTTCGCTAAAAGAAAATACGCTTCTCAATACATTTTGATTTTTTCGTTGGGATTTTCCAAAAGTCCTAGAACAAAAGTTGTTTGTCTAGATGTACTAGACCCACCCTTAAAAGATTGTGCGTTTAATACTTATGACACTGTATAATATATGTAAGACAAAACTTAAGGATCAAATAGCTTCAACAATACTTTCGGCCAGCACCTTATTTTTGACTGCTAACAAGGTCGTGTCCTGAATAGCTGATTTATTTTTCGGATTTCGATTTGGCCTCATAGTAAAAGTTGTTCATAATGATGGCCATAATCAAATCACCTTTTTTCGGCGTAGGAGGTACAGGACAAGCAGATAACGCTACACAGGGTTATTTCTAATCAATTAGCATCCTTTTAGGGACTTATTCTGTACATCAAAACTAACAACATTTGTTCTACGACTTTTGACAAAACTAAAAAAAATCCATAGAAAACATTGTTTACCGACGACAAAATGTATGGAACAGCTGTTTTTTTTTTGAGTTTTGACAAAAGTCGCAGAGCAAAAGTTGTTGGTTTTGATGTACAAAATAAGCCCCTAAAAGACTGACTAGAGATAACCCTGTATTTGTAAGACAAAACTTAAGGATCAAATAGCTTCAACAATACCATGTATATAAGACAAAACTCAAGTATCAAATAGCTTCAACAATACTTTCGGCTAGCAACTTGTTTTCGACTGCTAACAAGGTCGTGTCCTGAATAGCTGATTTATTTCTCGAATTCTGGTTTGGCCATCAGTATAAGTCGTTCATAATGGTGGTTAGTCATCTTTTTTCAGCATAGTACAGTGCGAGCAGATAACCCTGTTTAAGACAAAACTCAAGGCACAAACAGCTCTATTAGTATTTTCGGCTAGCAACCTGTTTTCGACTGCTAACGAGGTCGTGTCCTGGATGTGGCCAGCTGTAGATTAAGCTAACGCACACAATACATTAGCTCCGGCACAGATTGGTTTCGATAAACAATTTAGACCGCGTTAAACTAAGTGGTCTGAGTGTCAAGTGGGAGTTTTGCAAATCAAAACGAAATACTTTTACGTCGCGTTGACCGAGCGCGCCGAGCACTCACGTGAGCACATTGACACACACGCTTGAGTTAGCAAATCACTGAAGTTGCCGTACTTGTGCTGGATCGTCGGTTTGGCGCTCGTTACATTACCGTAAAAAATACTTACACTTAGCTATTCAGTTTTCTGTACGTGACACAAGATGGCGCTGTGCTATTTCCATAGAAATCACATCTAACGTTAACGCGATCGAGTTCGCGCGAGAAACTCCCACTTAGCCTTCTGAGTAGGTACTTTGTGATCTTTAATTCACTTTCTACTTAAAGTGGTTGCCCTAGGTCAGCGCGCTAAATTCATTTTTTGTGATTTTTGCCATTTATTGATAATCTGCTCATATTAAGTTTACTGAAACTTAATTAACGGCCAAGAATGGTATGTTGCAGTTTTACGTCAATATGCATTTAAGGGTTAAGATACATACACCTAGAATAGTGATAAGTTTATGCACTAAAATACATCAACTAAAATTAAGGTGAATATCAGTTGTATACTGTCCACTAGATGTATATACCTCGTAAACACTAACTGTTTAGGGCCGCTAAATGAGAATTTCCAGTGAGTAGTTTACCTGTAAATGCCAAAAGGCCCAAAAATGTGTATCGCCGACAAATAAGTTTTCGTTTTCCAGTGAGTAGTTTAAGAGCGTCAGAACATAGATCCAGATATAGGTCCAATCAAACTTCTTGGCAACTGTGAAGTTAGCTACAAGCTAATATAATTATTCTGAATATATTGCTACTACGCAACCACTCGCTTCATCTACAGAGACGCCAGAAAGTTTGATTCGGTCTATACAGTATACAGACTTTACAGAGCTATCTCTATACTTAGCCTAAATGAGGTGATTAAGATCATCATTATGAACAACTTTTACTATGGTGCCAACTCGGAATTTAGGAAAAAGCTTCAGCTGTTCCATACAAAATTGCAAGTCAAAAAATATGTATGAAACAGTTACTTAATTTATTTCGAATGTCGGGTTGGCCCCATAGTAAAAGTTGTTCTTAGTGATTGTCCTAATCACTTTCTGTTGGCTTAGTATAAGCCAAGCAGATAACCCTGTACGTCCTATCCTACCTATAAAGTACACGTTTTCGTATAATTACAGGTTTCGCTGTCAAGGCCTAGTGGATGGGTTCCCTTTAATTTACTGCGGCAAAGAAGCTGCCCAAAAGAGAGGGATGTCAACAATTACCAACCCCGTTCAAGACGGTCTCATCAAAGATTGGGATGAGATGGAAAAGCTTTGGCACCACACTTTCTATAAAGAGCTATTGGTAGCCCCTGAACAAGCCAGGATCATGCACTCAGTCCATCCTCTGGTGTCGGAAAAAGACAAGTAATGTTTAAAGCATAGAATCAGAACAAAAATAATAGAAACCGTACTAAAATAGCGAGATATATACATCATTTCGTCCCACTTTAGATATGACATTTAAAAAGTGTTAGAAAAAGATGCACATACACCCGAACTTACGTACCTAATTTTGAAGGGTTTCACAAACTACGTAGCATTGAGCTGACTAGTGATTTTGGCTATCGCTACACTCTCGTTTGCGATAGATCTTCAGATGCTCACTATTGCTCATATAATCTATTATAAGGTGCCATACCATGAACGTGGTATTAACGTGTCATGTAAAAATATATTTTATGTATTATTCTTTGCATTGTTAGGTAAGAGACTATGCCCAATAGACCCTTCCATCACCGATCAGCACTATTGCGTTCCTTGCACGGAGCGGAAGAATGATTACTTTAGTCCTTATTTTTGGGTTTGGCACTGCCAAAATATTCACGACGACTATTGATGACATACGTCAGTGATTCGTAGTAGTGGGCATAGTAGAGCGTACTGTATTGTTTTCCGTGCCTGATACATGCTACACTATCATATGCTATAGTTACTTTAAAGTGGGCAGACACTTTTATAGTTTTGTACCTGAAAACACCGAGTCTATTAGAGTGGAACAAGTATTTTTAAGATTAGTTATCGTTCGTTATAATTTCAGAGACAAAATGACAGAGATCCTGTTCGAAAGCTTCACAGTCAAGGGGTTATACTTGATGAAGTCTCCTGTCCTAGCACTCCACGCAAGTGGCAGGACAAGTGGCATCGTGTGGGAAGGGGGCTACTCCTGCTCCTACGTCGCTCCAGTGTTCGAAGGGTTCCCGCTAAAGCATGCTACAATACTATCCCCAATCAATGGGAAACTGCTAAGTGATAGGTTGCAACACCTTATGGCGGAGAAGGGGTACTCTTTTACTACGCCTCTTGAGAGGGACTTAATCAATGATATTAAGGTTAGTTGTTCAGTTTTGTCTTAGAGTAGAACGCCTATCGATAGTTGCTTAAAATACAAATCGTAGTTCTCCAAACAGTAGACCTGACGCCTTACTGTGTAAGCGCTCTGACGTTCGGCTTCGCTTTTCCTCCCGCTCGCCCGCGTGGCGTGAGTGACTGGCGCGAGCAGGAGAACAAGCAAAGCCGAACGTCAGAGCACTTACACAGTAAGGCCCCTGGTGACACATCCTCATATTTTCATAAGCATATATCTTGATTCCCGGTTCGGGTAAAAACTAAAGCGAAATAAATGAAATCAGTGAATGTGATTCTGATGAGTGGAAGTGGATTTTAAAAAGTTTGTAACCTTCTTCAGACTTATAATTATGAAACGGAAAACAGTAGTCTCTGATAATGGATACTTAATTATTTTTTTAACTAAATATGCTCGTAAAATTAAACATATCACCATTGCAATGCATTAGATTTAACTTTTGTTTGGAAATTAAAAAAGAAACTTATAATGTACGCTTCTTAATAAAGAAGCTTATAATGTATCTACGCTTTTAATGGAGAGTAGGCTGAGATGGTATGGCCACGTTAAGAGAAGACCACCGGACTACGTAGGCAACTTGGCTCTGCAACTTGCTATCCCGGGTCGAACCAGAGGCAGACCGAAGACAAGATGGAGGGATGTAGTGCTGAGGGACATGAGAGAGTGCAGTGTTTCCGAAGACGATGTCGAAGATCGAGCGAAGTGGAGGAGAAAAGTGAGGAAAGCTGACCCCATCACCATGTGGGATACATAGCCAGGAAGAGAGAGAGAGAGATAATGTACGCTTCTATTTTTTATCGATATGACGTTACCGCCATCCCTACTGTCGTACTATAGAAACTCTAATATATGTATATGTTAGCGTACAGCGTGACAACGCGTACAGAATAGTTGGGCGCTGAATATGTTAAAAACTACAGTGTATTTTAGTTTACTTCTTTTAGTTCTTAATAAAGGAAATGTTATTATTATAAAATACCCAATACAGTATCAGAAATTGTCTCAGCTACATCCTTCCATAGAACAATAGTAAGCCGTGCAATCGTGACAAAATTGCAGACTACTTTCTACAAACTTTTCTCCCGCATCTGTGCCGAACTATTGCAGAAATGGAACACAAACGATTTCTATGCAATTTTCAGAAAACTTGTATTAAGCTATTTGTAGGCAATTTGTCCATTGGAGCATTGGAATCCATAATAACTTTTTAGAGATCGGGTTTCATTTAATATGTTACGTTTCTATGAAATGATATAATCGTATGTATGAAATGAAATTACAAACAGCCATACGTCTATTATTATGATTTCGTCTTTCTAGCGCTCGTACTTGTAGAGACGCAAAAAGTTTTATGACCCAACGGCACAATTTAAGTATACCGTGATTTAACAATATTACAGTGTTATTTTGCATATACATACGGTACGATCGAATCGACGTCGAGAACTCCAACAGGTATCACTGCATAGTATAAAACAAAGTCGCTTCCCGCTCTGTCTGCCCCTATGTATTATTTTATCTTTATTACTACGCAACGGATTTTAAGTTAAAGTTCAAACGGAGTTAGGACAGCGGAGTCTCAGTAATAGAGTCCTGTTTTTACCCTCTGGGTACGGAACCCTAAAAAGAGTGACAATAAACAGAAGTCAACTCTAAAACTCAGTCTTAAGAAAAATGGAGCAGTTTTATTCTTGGCTGAGTTAATATGTCATTTTTGCAATAGGCATAAAGACTTTAACGCTCTACCTGTACCCAGCCCGTCCATTTCTACTCCGCTCCACTTTACGAGTATTGAGGTGGGTCTACGCTAGACGAGCCGAGCACGAGCGGATGAGTCAAGCCAAAATTCATGTAGTCTGGACCGACTTACGAGCCTCAAAGTCAAAGTCAAAATTTATTTATTCCGTAGACACAGTACAGGCACTTGGAATAATATATAATCTGGTAACAATTTTTCAAAAACTGTCTAGTTAAATTTTCAAAATGAATAAAATCTTTTTAGATTTCCCAATATCAGTAGTATTAGGTACCTACACAGAAAAAGTAAGGATACAAATCAAAAATAAAATTGCACCAGATCATTATAAAATAACGAAGTCAATTTCGGTTTAAAAATGTCGACGAGTAAAGTAAAAAAATAAGTTATAATCACACATCAAAAAAATAAAAAAATATCATATTACGTTATTCAGAGCACAAGCAAACAAACGCAACAAGCGTACTTCGAGTTCGATGCAAGTCTGTTTGCGTTCTTCAAAAAATGTACGATAAGCGGATCACAGAGCTCGTGCTCGAGCCAAGCGCTCGAAGCACGCACGTTCGCAGCTCGCAAGTACGAGTAAAACCACAATAAACCAATTTTTGCTCGGCTCGTGCCAAAGCAAATATAATAATACTACGTATAGAACGGTCACTCGTTACCCCCCACCCGTTTGAGTCTTCCTCACTCCCACCCCGCGTTTCACGTACCGATCGTGTACTCTGCGCGTGGGCTGCACTGGCCGGTGGATTTTCTAATCGAAATTACCTAGACTGTGACTGTGCTGTGTATAGTTGAATATCAATGATACAACAAAACAAGAAATTCCCATGTTTCTATAAAGATAAATAAAAGTTTGTTTTACATTTTTGGCAACTTTTTGATAATTTGTTACAAATAAAGTAGATCGGTTACTTTTAGTTAAAATTACTATACTTTATTAAGCACTAGATTTACTCATATATTCATCTTGTCAGCACGTTGTCACGTTGTGACGATCGCTAACAGCTATACAGGGCTATTTCTATTCAATTAGAATCCTTTCAGGGGCTTATTCTGTACATCAAAACTAACAATTTTTGTTCTACGACTTTTATTAATTCTCTAAATTTCATAGAAAAATGTCGTTCACCCTCGACAAAATGTATGGAACAGCTGTTTTTTTTTTTTAGTTTTAACAAAGGTCGTAGAACTAAAGTTGTTAGTTTTGATGTACTTACAGAATAAGCCACGCACACAAATGAACGTATAGCGACCGTGCGTATGTGTGTTGTCTGTGAGTAAGTACTGTGTAGTGTGCGTAAGACAGCAGATTTTGTATGAAAAATCGCGGAGTGTCCGGGCTGCGCTATGCTCGGTTCGTCTGGCGTAGACCCACCTTTAGAGTCTATCAACGTTCGTGTTAATATTTTATCGCGATCATAGCGCGAATACTCGTACGCTATCCGTCAGCCGCATTTTAATGCAATTATTCATGCACTCTGATTCCACATTCCACGCGTATCTCCATTGATATTCGCTCGTTTCTAAAGGAACTTATCGGAATGAGCGATTATCACATCGCATAGCCGCGTTGGGCATCTGTGTGATCAGTCACACATGAATATCTCACGTTTCAATCAACCACCCTTACTTATTATACATCCAAAAGTGTGTTTGTTGGTTTGTTCCTCTTTCACGCAGCAACGGAACAACGGATTGACTTGATTTTTGGCACGGACATAGTTTGAAAGACGAAAAATGACGTAGGGTACTTTTTGTTCCAAAAATTTATAATTCTATAGCACAAACATTTTAATACCAGTACCACGCGGGCAAAGCTGCAAGCAAAAGCTAGTCAACTATATATAAATAATTAAGTAATCAATTGATGTTCAGGCTCTATATGAAAATAATTTTTAGCTTTTTACATTTAAAACAAAAGTATAAAGAAACGGTACTGCAACATTACAATCAATGTTCAATTAAACCGTGCCACACAAGTTGGCGGATGTGAAGTTGGCTACAAGCTGCGCAATAGCCAATCAACATGCGGCTTTATATGAGCTTCGGTCAGGATTGGATATTGCGCAGCTTGTTGCTGACTTCACATCCGCCAACTTGAGTGACGCGGCCTATAATACGGGGTACTTCTCGAAATACGGATATACGAGTAATTCATTCTAGAATTTTATTGCACTCATCTCTATGCGAAACTTTTGCTATGGGGCCAACCCGGAAATCATGACAATTCGTTCATATAGATCATATGTATGTAAAATACTGAAAAGCTGTAACTGTTTCATACATACCTATATTGTCGTCAATCAATATTTTTTTACGGAACCACTGACTTTCATTGTTGGTCCTATTACGAGTACAAAAAACAATTAATTTAGGTGTACACTATACAGTTAGTGCTTGAGGAATCATTAACTATTTTATCCAGTTATAAATAACTTTTCAGGAAAAACATTGCTACATAGCTCAAAACTACGAAGACAGCTTAGAATGTGAAACCAAAATACCTTACCAACTGCCAGATGGCCAAGAAATAGTTTTGGGAAACAAACTTATCAAATGCCCAGAAGTTTTATTTAATCCTCAATTAGAAAACCTGAAATGCCCAAACCTTCCAGAGCTTCTCATGTCATGTATAAACAAATGCGATACAGACTACAGGTATTTAAATATTTTTTTGTAATCCTACCAATATTATAAACGTGAAAGTTTGTAAGGATGGATGGATGGATGTATGGATGTTTGTTACTCTTTTACGCAAAAATTACTGAATGGATTGAGATGAAACTTTGCAATTATATAGCTTATACATCAGAATAAGACAAAAGCTACAAATTATAATGATATTGCGTAAATTTTCCATATTATAACAATAAGTGTTAAGTAAGTAGAAAAAATTCTGCCATCTGCGAGTCTAGCGTGCGCTCCAAGAAATGTCATAAAAGAACTGTCAAATCGAACAAAAGACAAATCAATTTTTTTAGTTTTTTTATTTTCCACCTCCTTTATTAAGGGTGGTAAGATAGGGCCTCGAAATATCATGGGGGCGAAGCCGCGGGCAAAATCTAGTAATTTATAAGTGTATTTCCGTTCTGTTGTGATTTAAGCACTACCACAAAAGTTTAACGCACGCTTTAGACAATGTTTAACAGTACAAATTGCACCGTTAAACAGTGTTTAAAGCGTGTTTAAATCTTTTGTGTCTACGCGGTATATGTTTAAGGGTCATTTCCAACTTGAAATAAAATAGTGTTGTTGAATCTGGAACTAAATAAAGAAATGATCCTGAAAGTGAAAGAATATTAAAATTATTTCATAATGAGTTATGATTTGATTTAAAAAAATATTTTATTTCAAGGTCCTCAAACTTATTGTGTTTTATATTGTGCACAATAAGTTTGAGAACTTGTAACGTATTCGGCTTTATTTATAAACGCAGAGAAAGCCGTTTTGGTCTACTGGTAGTGAAATCCGCCTTATAATCGTGAGGTCATGGGTTCAAATACCGGTCGTGTACCACTGATTTCTTTGGAACTTTTGTACGTAATTTCACACCACTGGATTTTCGGTGAAGGAAAACAGCGTGAGGCACCCTAAATACATCCGAAGAAGACATTTAATAGCGTATATAAATCCACCAACCCGCATTGGGCCAGCGTAGTGGATATGGTCCAATCACCTTTCGTGAGTAGACCTACGTCCTGCAGTGGACTATTAAAAAGGCTGGTAGAGGAATAAACGCAGATTGACTTTTGAGTAGTTGGTTCGTGTTGTCTATTCTTTCTTTTTCAATTTTAATTCACTGGTAAAAGACAAAAAACTGGACAAACTATTCCGAATTAAAAGCTTTGTTTTTAAATCACAACAGAGCGATACAACACATAATTTAAAACACAGATTTGAAGATCAACTTCCTCGAAGTAACTTCTGATTCAATCAATTTTACATTGTAAAATTTACAGGTCTTTATTCTTTGAGAACATCGTACTAGCTGGAGGGACCAGCATGTTCCCAGGACTGGTCGATCGTTTGAAGTCGGAGCTGACAAATATGCTGAGAAATCAACCTATGCATGCCAAAGTAGACGCGATGCCTTCAAGGCATTATGCTGTGTGGATGGGAGGATCTATCATGGCATCACTGACGAGCTTGGACGACTTCTGGGTGACCAGGGAAGAGTATGAGGACAGTGGTTCTGAGCGTGTCAGATACAAGTTTTTCTAAGGACGTTTTGCTTTATCGGTTTGCCAAAAGTGAAGTTTAGTTCTTGTTAAGTAAACTTTGAAGTTAAATAAATAGTTTTGAGCTTTCCGTCTTTATCAATGAATAAATAAGTAACTAGCCGCTACATGTGAAAAAAAATGCGATGCACTGTGACTGTATGCGATATGTCTTTACGTGTTAGGCATGAGTTTTTGACCGACGAACCACCGTAGGAGGTACTCAATTCTACGCGTATAAATATTTTTTTTATGTATAACCACGCATAACTTTTTTCATAGTAGTCCGATTTTAATTTTTTTTTTTTTTGGTAAGAGTATATTTCGAAATTGGTCCCATTTTAATTTTATTGAAATCGGCTGAGCCGTTTTTGATAAATCAACAATAATGTGGAAAATGCTACATCGATCCATGCGAAATATTCGCGAATTCTGTACACGGGTGAAGTCGGTCATGCTATTTTTTGCAAAAAATAATTATTCTAAAGATGTTTTGTTATATAGGTGGAATGCCAAAAGTGGAGTTTGATAAACTTTAAGATATTTTATACCTCACTCTTGTAAAGTACTATGTAATTGTCTTCAAAGAGCCCTACACATTTTACAGAATTACTCTTGAACGAAGTAATTGTACATAGAAGTCACTGTTCGCCGATTATCTGTTCATAGAAAAAATTTTTAGCCGATACTTTTTTTTACCTATAGCACGGTTCGCCGAAAGAATGTTTGATATTTAAATTGTTTCATCGATAGCGTGGTTCGCCGAAAGAATCTTTAATATTTTAAATGTTTCAAGGATACCACAATTTGCAGATGAGGGTTTTCACTTAAACCTCCATTGAGTGGTGTTTTTTAACGATAGGAAATATTGCATATACCTATAATATAGATCCAACAAAAACATTTTCATGTAAAATGGGGCCAAGGCGAGACTACACTTCGCACTATCAAAAAGTTATCAGATCTGATCTCTCTTTCATGCTTTATACATTTTTTTTATTCAATAACATTTAATCAATCATTCATTTAGGTGCTATCATAATGTAGAATTATTTTATGTAATTAAAAGAAGAAAAAACACAGAAGCAAATAAATGCAAGTAAAATTAGTGCATTCTGCAATGTTTCCTATCGATAAAATACATCACTCAGTAATAATAAATAATGCTTTATTGAACTAAAAGTTTACAAACTATACAATAATTTGAAAATACGAAAATATTTTTACGCTTAGAAATTCATGACACGTTACAAATTCTTGTGTTATCCATTGTACAGTACAGTACAAATTCTTGTTTGTACTATGACTGGCTGGCGTCCGTACTAGTAACGAAACTGTGTTTAAGTTTTTAGTGAAGGTTTAAGTTAAAACCCTCATCTGCAAATCGTGGTATCCTTGAAACATTTAAAATATTAAAGGTTCTTTCGGCGAACCATGCCATCGGTGAAACATTTAATATATCAAACATTCTTTCGGCGAACCGTGCTATCGGTAAAAAAAAGTATCGGCTAAAAATTTTTTCTTTGAACAGATAATCGGCGAACAGTGACTTCTATGTACAATTACTTCGTTCAAGAGTAATTCTGTAAAATGTGTAGGGCTCTCTTCAAATCCCGGTTAAATAGGTATCTTCTAGGTAGGCGTGTTACATCCTAGACCACATATCTGTTTAACATCAGGCAGTGTGTAGTCAAACACAAAACTGTATAAAAATAATCGGCCAAGTACGAGTCGGACTCGCACACGGAGGGTTCGGTACTGTACGGGAGCCGCTCTTAAATATTTATATTATTTTATTATGTACTATTAAAGTGAATATACAACTTAATATTCTGCGAACATTTCAAGCATCTATCGGTTACCATTATTAATATAAAGCGAAAAATGGCTAAAAATTAGGTTTTTTTGTATGGGAGCCTCCTTTAATTATTAATTTTATTGTTTTTAGTATTTGTTGTTATAGCAGCAACGGAAATACATCATATGTGTGAATATTTCAGCTTTCTAGCTATAACGGTTCATGAGATACATCCTGGAGACAGACAGACGGGCATACGGACAGCGGAGTCTTAGCAATAGGGTCCCGTTTTAACCCTTTGGGTACGAAACCCTAAAAAAGGTGAACGCATCGTGAACATTATACCACTACATTACCACGGCTTTATATAAAATCTATGGGTACGCTAAACACCTGAAGTATTTGAAGCGCCAATAGAGAATAAAGTTTATATTAAAAACTTACTAATACAGTAAATTCAAAAGTGTGTTAGTTGGTTTGTTAATTACTATTTCACAAAGCAAAAGAGAGACAAATCGACTTATTTTTAACATGGATAATGTTAAAAATATAGTTTAGAGATCAAAAACATACTCTTTATTCCGGCAAAACTTAATTACCTACCTTGTCAGACACCGCGTACAAAGTAAAACAAAACATCGAGACAGAGAAAACGACGATTGATCTCGCGAATTCAGGAATTCTTTAAATAGCCAATGTCCAAGTTGAGGTCACATATTGCCGTTTCTCCAGAAAATTCGTTCTGTGTCTAAAACCGTTCCTTTTTGTATCTGACCCTTGACCCAAGTCTAACAAGGGCTTCTTAAGGTGTTTGTTGAGGCTCCTTTGCAATAGCGGGTCTTCGATACTATACTATCGGAAAAATGGATGTTGATTCAACACCCTTTACAATTTAGCATTTATACATAGGTATGTTATTTTTAATCTTTCGCGATTTGAGCACATTATCCTACTATATTAATACGGGACTTATGGCGCAATAAAACACGAGATATGTAATAACTGAATACCTCTTTTTCTCCCGACGTTTCAACTAAGTTGCATTGAACGTGGTCACGGGCAGACACTCAAATTGAAATCGTCACCCGACTCACCACACTAACATATCTCATATTTTGTTGCGCGATAAGTCCCGTATTAATTCAGTGCGGGGCAGTGGTCCAACTGTTCTGTCCAACTAGTCGGACCATGGGTCTTTACTAGGGGCAGTTGACCAACTTTTAAAATAGTTGGACCATAGCACCTTTTGAGAGTTCCGTGGTCCAATTTATTTTAAAAATATCTTCCAACCCTAAAAACCTCAAACTGCATCTTTATATTATATGTGTCGTTGCAGTAAATGTGTCGCCGTGTGATGCCGGCAGAGTAGAATAGCATCACCCCATATCTGCCCGTGGGTGTCGTATAGTAGGATTAAATACATAGATACTTTACCTATGTACACGCTATGTGTACGCTTATTTTTATTTATACAGGGCCTGCTAACCTTGTACTAGGTCGAAAGGGGGGATTAAGATCATTATTATGAACAACTTTTAATATGAGGCCAACCCAAAATTCAAGAAAAAGTAATCAGCTGTTCCATATAGCATTGTAATTTGAAATCGACAGAATGAAATTGGCTCCGTAGTAAAAGTTCTCTATAATAATGGTCTCAATCACCACATTAGAGCTTAGTACACTAGTTCTGGATATCCTTGTTTATTTTTCTAACTTATATTATTTTTTTTTAGTTTAGACTATCTTGACTATAGAAATTGTAAGTGCAGGTTGTTGCTTAGACAAGTGAAAGAATCGAATCAAATCGATTTTTTTCTACAGACGCAAGGCAGGTTGCTTCGCGATGTTTTCTTTCACCGAAAAACCAGTGGTGTGATATTCGTACAAAAATCCCAAAGAACTCTTTAGTACGGGGCCGGGAATTGAAACCACGATCTCACGATTGTAAGGGGGGTGTCAACTACCACTAGACCAACACGGCTTGAGTCATATTGATGAGTAAATATAAATATCTATTGCTGTAAAGCAATCATTTGTATAATAGGTGTTCAACCGAGCTAAATCAAGTGATCATAATGTTATAAGTTATTGTCAGTTTTTGGATAAGTGACAGCGAGTGGCATTTGGAACCAAGCTTAGATAAAATGTTAAATTGTAAGCATCAATTCATGTTTGTAATTAAAAGCTGGCATTCTTTCCACCGTCGTGGTCGAAGCCGTGGTGGTCTAGTGGTAATGACACCCGCCTTACAATTGTGAGGTCGTGGGATCAAATCCCGGTCCCGTACCAATGAGTTCTTTGGAACTTATGTACGGAATTTCACACCACTGGCTTTTCGGTGAAGGAAAACATCGTGAGGCAACCTGCATACGTCCGTAGAAGAAATTCGATGGCGTGTGTGAATCCACCAACCCGCACTGGGCCAGCGTGGTGGATATGGCCCAATCACCCTTCGTGGGTAGGCCTACGTCCTGCAGTGGACTACTAAAAAGGCTGGTACAAACAAAAATTCTTTCCACCTACCTGCATTGAAGTTTAATTTCTAGAACGGTTAGGAAAAACACGACTACAACAGTGTCTGTCCAGAGGTCTACCCACTATAAAGTTCTATACCATGACCCAATTGACCATAATCATGTGACCATAATAAAAGAAAATATGTTTAAAAATTTAAAAAAATGATTGTCTGAACTTAATTTTTTCCTTAAGGATTTCACTGATGTATTTATTGTATGTTTTATTTTGTGTGTACAATAAAGAGTTATTTGTTTGTTCGCCTGTCAGTCAGTTTGACAGCTCGTTGGGTCGACGACATTGTAAGAGTCGCGGGTCCAACTTGGGACGAGATCGGCACAAGATCGAGGTGAATGGCGTACAAGAAGAGAAGCCTACATTCAGCAGTGGACGATTACAGGCTGAAACTGATGATGATGACAGTCAGTTTATGGCTCTGAAGAAGGTTTACCGACGATATTTTACGCATGGATATATTAGTTTGTATTCAACATCTTTGATTTTACGTGATAACGTCATAATTATGTGTCACAAGCTGAACGTTATTTTAGTTTCACGGTAGTAACACGGGTAATTTATTATTGCTGTTCTAACAACTTTCAACTGCAGTAGTAACAACAGTAATTCATTTACCTTTCTTTCTAATAGTAGTAATATTGGTAGTAACACTGGTAATAAACCGTTTGTTTCGCGCTATCGCTTACACGCTTGGCTCAGGCGGAACGTGACAATGAGTCATGTTTTTTGATCCGTGCAGCCGGCGTTCATCGATTTATAAGACGTTATCACGTCAAAAACCTTTGTATTGGAAAGCATAGATTAAAGAAGGTCTCGCTCCGCTAGACATGGGACTCTAGTTTTATAAAATATGTCTAACGAGTAGGAATTTTCTGTATGAATCAAACCTACCGTTCTCTTTGGTGCGTACATTTATTTGACAGGACTTTGACAGAGAAATGGCCGTAGTCAAAGAGTATACCAATACTACGACCGTAGTCACAGACAAAGAGAATGTAATATGGTAATATAGGTCACAGAGGTGGCTGTAGTTTTGTTGTAGTATTTTATTATTCGTTCAATTAAAATTGGCTTTTGAATTTACGATAACGACACATTTTTAGAACAGCTATAAGTGAAATGTCCTTTGAAAAGCCTCTGGTGGTCCTTGATAATGGCAGTTACAACATAAAAGCTGGTTTTTCCTGTGACAACCACCCCGTTTCAATCTTCAGAACTGTAGTAGGAAGACCGGCATATTTGAAAGGTCGTTACGGAAGGCAAGATTATGAAGTTTTTATTGGTAAGTTTTGGATCATCGTCGTCATCTGCAGCCTTCTTTATGCCAATTCTGGGTACAGACACGGTAATTGTATCTAACAGAATTCCGTCTTCATACAAACGGTCGGAACGCGAATCATTTACGCTTCAGACCAAGTTCCTATTTCTTATTTGGTTTGAGACTTACGCGCCTCGGAATTTGGTATACACACGGTCCACCAACAATCGCAGATGCGCCGTAGTGAAAAACGAACGTGTGGGTTTGTAAACAGCTTCGATCCAGAGTAAGCGTGCGATTTACCTACCAGGCGGGCAGCCCTGGCGCGTGTTGCGTACTTCTTGGCCACGTGGGGCTGTAGATATTTATTTCAAGGACAGGGCTGAGGCACAATACTGTTAGATACCATTGCAGTGGTATAGACCTCTCTCTTTCAGTGCCATCTGCCTCGGTCCTTTGCCAATCGTGTCTAGGTTTTACCCGCAATATATCTTAGTGTACACTAAATGAAACTTGATGCGACTACCAGTTTAACGATTGTATAAGAATCACGAGAAGCAATTTGCTGCCAACGAGTACTCTTAAAGATGTCCTGCCACTATAACGTACCATACCATGACCGCGACAGGAACGTATCAGGCAAACAAATATTCTTTGTACTGAAAATGAAAATAGAATGCTCTGTCTCCGTCATGTCATTGTTTCCTGACTATTACAATTTGGATGACTTCAAGTCAAGAGTGAATAGGTATCTTCTATGGCTACATACATACTCTATCTTCGGCTACAACTTCGCTTTCCATCAGGCGAGTTGGTGGCCAAATGTAGCCCTATTTTGCATATAAAAAAAAGGTTTGAGACTATGCCCACTAGACTGTACCGTCACCGATCAGCACCGTCGCGTGCCATGCACGGAGCATTTCGGCACTGGCAAGATATTCTCGACGACTATTCATGACGTACATATGTACGTTGATAGTACGTTGTAGTGGACATAGTAGAGCGTATCTTGTTATTTCCGTGCCTGGTACATTCGTGGCACGGTCATAATATGGTACGTCGTAATGGGCAGAACATTAAACATCTTTATCGAACATTCCCTAAAAGATCGACGCACTGCAGTAAAAAAATTCTAAACATAGATGACATTAAGCCTAAAAATTTAAATTCAAAAATACCAGCGAATTCAACTTGCATAAAATTTTAAAATGTAAACGCCACTGATTTTGAACCGGCGATAAAACAGGTCGGAAAGTCAGTTTTTGAGCCAAATTACCGTTCATTATGAGTGTTATACGGGTAGAATACTTACGTAGAATACTATTATTACTGAATAATGGAAATTGTACCTTGCAGGTGATGACGCAATGTCGAGAATCGAAGATTACGAGCTTAGCAGCCCAGTTGTTGAAGGGAGGATAGTGCACTGGGAGAACATGGAGCGAGTGTGGCATCACGTCTACTACAAGGAGCTGAAGTGCGCTCCTGAAGAACGATCAGTTCTTCTGACGTGTGCAGCGAAAACACCGATTGAAGAAAAGTACGTGAGCTATTTCTTAACTGTGATGTTTTTTAATTAGAATGTGCAGAAACCACGTTTGCGTGGTCAATAAAATTGTTAAAAAACTTTTTTTATCAATTTTATTTCAGGGTTTTTACGTTTTGTTTTGTTACTAAAAGCTGTTTTCTAATAAAAAGCCCTTTCATTTCATACCTACCTATACTGAGAGAGTTGTGTAAAAAAATTTAATCCGCCATGTTGTGGCGGTGTATTGTCTTTACGTCAATACTTACTGAATACAAAATATTGTATTGTCATTGAAACTATATAAAAGCTAACTAATAGCTGTGTATCAAATACATCGATCTGTCTACGGAAAGAGGGTCAAATTTCAATTACTAGATTTGACCCAAAAAACGGGCAAGTGAAAAACCGTTTAATTAAAAAGTAAATACGATTTTTCTTATTTTTCGAAGATGTTCAGTTTTTTTTCTTTACGTGTACAAATACAGATATTTAATTTTATAGCGGTAAGTGGTAATTGATATTACGGCAGTTTAGCTAATACATATAGAGAGAAATTCGGAGGTTTTGGATTTTTATGGAATGAATTTTAGAATTTGTGTGATGATGATGATGATGATGGCTTCCACGCCGATTTCGGCTTCGGCGACCATTTTCCATATGTGGGTTACTGATGGGTCTTCACATGGCTGATATAACCAATTTGTGTGATATGTTAGCGCTGATATTTGCACACAAATGGGAAATGCCGCTAATTATAGCGATGATTGTCGCCTTTTGTGAGCGTGGCCCCCAATCAACGCGATAATTTAAATTTGAAAACCGCATCCACATTGCTGTTCAACGTTAGCCGATAACTCAAGTGGCGGTACAAGTGTTGCCACTCAAACTTTGTCGTTAAAATAAACGCATTAATTACCGCGATCGAAGACATTGACGTTGCCATTGACATTTTCCGTAGTGTGGCCCAGGCATAACAGGATGTGGTTATTGTAGCGTAATAACAGTGCTACAACAATGTTCGTAGGTATTAAATAACGTTTTTTTTAATCTTTATTAATTGTAAATGGGTTTAGTCTTAACGTTACCTCTCAGAATTAACAGATTAATATAATCGGCCATGTGCGAACCGGATTCGCGCACGAAGGGTTCCGTACCGTATGGAAGCTTCCCTTGAGGCTGCGCCTAATGCTAGGAAAAAATCAGATTTTACCCGCGCTTCTTGCATCGCCCACTATCATCTATGCGGCTTTGTTTAGAGTCGAAAATCGCATGACACAGTTTATGATGATGTTGGCTTCGAGCTTCAGCTTATATTTTTAGGTGGGATTTTATTTATTTATTCAAAATTTAAGCATGCAATAAAAAAACTAATTGATTACTCGGCTAGAATATTAGCCTAGCTACGGTAATTTGTCAAAAATAATGTGGTGTTGTTGCTGATAATTTCGAGCATTTGAAATAAAATGATTTTTTTTTATGATGCGAAGTTTTAATTTTATATATTTATATGTCGGAGGAAGCTATGAGTCGAGTTGATTGTTGTTTGCATACGTAAATCACAATAGTGTTTGTTTATTTTATAATTACTTTGAAAACTCTTAATTTAATCTTAATTGATTTGTTACATTATTTTATAACTTGAAATCTTAATAATTCAACAAAAAAATAAGAGTATTGTAGTACACTTTGTACGTAACGACCAATCAGAGCAGAGCACTTGCCTCGAGCGAGGTCGAGGCGCCATCTTGGCTTGTTTTTGGTTAACAGTTGGTGCGAGGCTTTTGCGCGGGAGCAAACGATCGGGTTGGAACGTTGTTGTGTGATTAAGAAAAGTAAGATCGGTGCCCCGAACTCGCTGCTCGGTCTTAACAGTTGATTTTACATTGCATTATCGTGAATTCATCAGAACTAATGTGTAAACAAACCTAAAATTTGAACTAAAATAAGTAGTGATAATAAAATTGTGTTTTGTGCTCGCATTTTACCCTGATGACGCCCACTGAGCCCGCAACCACTAATGACGATGTCGGTCGGCGGGAATAATGATTATCTCCGACATATATAATATTAAACATAATATTTTATTTTAAAGGGAATATACCACTTAATATTATGTAAATATTTTAAACATTTTTCACATAGGTTTTTTGTACGTACTTACTTATTATTTTAATTTAACTATTTATTTTTGTAGTGAATATTTAACTAAATATTCTGTGAATATTTCAAGCATCTACCTGTCACTTAAACAAAACGGCTTAAAATTCAGGTTTGATGTTTGGGAGCCCTCCTTGAATATTTATTATTACCTATCTGTTTTTAGAATTTTTTGTTATTCTCGTAGCAGCAACAGGTTGTCTGTGAAAATTTCAACGTTCTAGCTATCACGGTTCATGAGATACAGCTCGGTGACAGACAGATGGACAGACGAACAGCGGAGTCTTAGTAATAAGGTCCGGTTTTTACCCTTTGGGTACGGAACCCTGTAAAGTTTAATGTTTTATTAACATAACTTATGAAACATTGAGTTGATATTCTATGTAAGTACTTAAATACTACACAAAATAAAAACCTACCTAAATATGTACAAAAACAAAGGCTAAAAATCGAAAAAAAGACTGTGTCCTTGTGGAAGGGTGCCAAGAACGCTGGCTGCATTCCCGCGCTGAACTGCTGGAGAAATTCTCTAAGCATTTTAAACTAAAATAAACAATTACAAACTTCCCCATCATCTGTAACCCGAAACCAATAGTAGGTATAATTAGCGTCACACAATTTAAATAAACGAACCTAACACTAATTGCGTTCCTAAAATTTAAACCAATTCCATAATCATTTTCAATGTAAATTAACCCTTCACCAGACGAGTTACGGTTGAATTTGCTTACGGAAATCAATTTACATTAAGCAGTTTCTGGATTGCTTGGATCGTATTAAATTGCACCTAATCGGAATACGCTTTGCTTAATTCACCCGTGTGATATAACGTCAATATTATTACGAGTATTTACATAATATGGCTTATTAATGAGCTTCAAGCAGCCCAAAGAGCTATGGAGAGGGCTATGCTCGAAGTCGCTCTCGGCGAGATCTAATCAGGAATGAGGAGATTATTAAGACCGCAGAATCGCGCTGGATGCAAGCCACTACCAACCGGTCTTAGTGGAAATCTTTAGGGGAGACCTATGTCCAGCAGTGTACGTACTATGGCTGACAGATGGATGAATGGACATAATATGGTGTATTCTTCGATCTCATCAACTTATCTTTGTACGGTTTGTGTCTATCAGTATCATAGAGAGTTAATAAAGATGCTAGATGTTTAAGACCAGTCTCATAATCATCAGAACAGCCAAACATTGTTCTAGAATACTTAAACGAGATTCGTTCAGATTTAAGAGTCGTGGTGGTTTTGTGGTAGTAACACTCGTTTATCAGTCGTATGGTCGTGGGTTCAAATCCCGGTCACGTACCAATGAGTCTTTTGGAACTTAGTACGTATGGACTTTCACACCATTGGCTTTTCGGTGAAAGAAAATATCGTGAGGCAATTTGCATACTTCGGTAGAAGAAATTTGATGTCTTAGCTGAATCCGCCAACCCGCATTGGGCTAGCGTGATTGATATGGCCCAACCACCCTTTGTGGGTAGGCTTGTTCAGTAGTAGACTATCAAAAGGCCGGTACAGTACACGAGATTTCAGTCAACAACAAAAGACGGTCAGGAAAATTAATCACTAGGTACATATAAAAAAATGCCAATGGTGTATGATTGAGCTCGAATGAAACGACGATTAAAATATAGATCCAATGAGACCTGAGAGACAATGAGATTGAGAAACCATGACTATTTTTAAACGGTTTTATATTTACTTTACTTTCCCGTTTTTTGAGTCAAATCTAGTACCTAATTGAAATTTAAAACCCCTTCCCGTAGACATCTATATTGAAATTATATTTGATACACAGCTTTAGTTTTGATGCCAATTTTATTTTTTTGTATGTAGTATTAACGTAAATACAAGATGGCCACCGCCACAACATGGTGGCTTTTTTCACAGCCTCAATATGGGTTTCAAATGAAAGGGCTTTTCATGTTTAACACAGTTTTAAGTAACAAACTAAAAACACAAAAATAAAATTGGTAAAAACTTTATAAAATTAAACGGTTTTATATCGGTACTAAACGCTAAAAAATAATAACTCTAAAATAAAATCGTGGAGCGTACATAATGAAGTCTTCCTGGCGAAGGCCCTACGGTTATATTTTTGAGTAATTTTTTTGTAGCTTTTAGTTCACAAAACTGTTTCATATAAAAAGTTTTACTTATCGATTTTATTATAACTTTGTACCTCTACGAGTATATGCCATAAGATGTTTATTTTAAGTTATAAGCCTCGTCTGTGAATCTCCAACACGATCAGTTGTTAGCGGCTTGTATTCAACGCGGCCTACCTTCAGGTCATTTTGTATCCAGGTCATTATCGTCTTACAGTTGATAATGACAGTATGACATCCTGTTTCCTTTTTAACAGACTCTCAATAATTATTTTTCGCAGAAAATGGCAAAACCGCCTTCCATTGCGTATAAAATTCGAATATTTCGCTCGAATTGTTTACATTATTGTTGATATTTCAAAAACGGCTCACTTAAATGGAACCACCTCGGGAGTACACCCTTTTGAACTAAAAAAGAATTTTTCGATTCGGTTCACATTTGGCGAAATTATCGATGAACATACACAAAAATACATACAGACGAACATAGAACCTCCCTCTTTTTTACCGACTTCCAAAAAGGGGGAGGTTCTATGTTCGTCTGTATTAGTATTTTTTGTGAAAAAAAATTATTGTTCAGAAATACGGCGCAACATATCCCAGAACAGAGAAAACAACATGTAAATGAAAAACATTGAAACCTCTGGTTCGGAAGTCAATTTACGAAAATCTGAAACTCAGACATGCCAACCAAAACAGTTTTCGGTACGCCGCAAACAAAACCAGAGGGAAAGCGAGTTGACAAATAAAATGATTCCCAACGAGGTCTAACTTTCAACGCATTTTACTAACCTTGTTGCTTGAATCAATCATAGATTTATTGTGAAGCCGGGAAATTTCGTCGGTCTCGATTCCACGTCGGCGCTCGCCTACGCGTACGGAATAATAAACACAGGGTTGCCGCTTTGTGGGGAATCCCCCGAAATGCGGGGAATAGTCTCTTGAATCAATTTTATTAACATCATCATTTCGTGGCAATGGCTAAGAAGTTTTTTTTTTTTTTTGTTTGTATGATGATGATAATCAATTTTATTTTGTGATAAATGAAAAGGTCATATACGAGTAGTTATGATATATTAAAAATTAACTCAAACGAGCGTGTGACGTGACAATGTTACATTTTACAGTAGTAAGGTGTAACATTGTGATGTCACACGTTGTTATATTTTATGATCTTTACATTTCAAAATAAATGTTTGAATTTTTTCAAAAGACCAATTTTACCTCCAGTAGGAATTAATGTAGGGATAAATAGTATGCGAGAAAAATGGACAAACCCAAAAATCTATTAAAAGAAATCCTAAAAATCTAAAGTCCTTCAAGAATCCGAAGGATTTTCTGAGGTATTTTTGGTAAAACCTGGGCTTCTCGTCGAGAAGAATTGTGATTTGGAAAGATACATTTGGTTTAGCCAAGCTCTGCGCTGGGACTAAGCCAACCTCTCCCTCGAATTGCAATTTTGGGGAATCGGCTTAATTTTTGTCACCGATTTGGGGAATATTTTTTTTTTCGGTTTTTGGGGAATTATGGACACGGGCATTGGCAACGCTGACTAAACAGTATATTGTACAATGTACAGTGCTTGGTTAAATATTGGCAACTGGCTGTTTAGATTTTTTTTTGGCGTAATTGTTACTAACTAGCACTGACTTAATTTTAACCGAGTTCAAATAAGTTGTCAAGTGCATGTCAAGACACGTGTATGATACGGCTTCCGTAGATGGTGACGATGATTATGATGATAAAAACCAATTTTTACGATGTCATTAGATGGCTGACTACTAGGAAAACGTAATTACCTAAGTATGTAATATGTTATTGAGATCAACGGCCTCTGAGCTATGAGCATGTTTAATAATTTCAATATTCCTTTATAACTCAAAAACGTATGATCCCACAGTGCTCAAAATAATTTTCATGGAAAGTTTTTTTTGTGGTCTATAAACTTGAACATTCAACATTCTATCTTGCTTACTTTAGAAATTAAAGTATGCAAGAGGGACACTCTTTTTTCAACTTTGTCGACCTAAACCTCACGACATTTTTGTCATTAAAAAAAAAACAACTAAAATTTGTATAATCTATTAATTTTGATTCTAGCGAATTTTACCAATTTTGCACCACACATAGGTCACAATGATTCAAAGTCGGATTTGCTACTATTGGCAAAAAATAATTTTATAATTTATGAATTCTACTATACCACTGCATGACTACCCGCCGTGATAGTTATACATATGTATATAGTGTAAAGTGTTGCTTGTCGTCAATTTTCCACGTTTCACACCAGCGAATATCCAATCAATCTCCAACTATTCACGCCTCGTCAGCTGCTGGAGTTCTGAAAGTGACTGATTTTGCGAGTAGCTAATGAAACTTTGTACGAAACGCATTAACTGCGTTGTTTAATTGATACTAATTCAGAACGAAAGACACCAACTATGCCTTATTTATTTTCCGGATTCGTGTGAATTTTTACTAAATTTGTCAAAAAGCTTTAGTAGAAGATAGTTCAAAATTACAGTATGATTGGTCTCGCTACGCGCTATCTGAAAAAAAATACCATTATTGAAATGTGTGTTTGCTGTGATAACTGTCAATATTTTAAAACATTCGGGACGTCCACGTCTTCCACAGCCTTCAATGAGACTGTAAAAACTAAATCTGGCAGTTCTGGCACACTATAAATTGTCGCATATTCCAAGTACAACGACGCTATATAGTCGATCATAGCGAGACCAATCATTGATTAGTAAAAAGTTCTTATCTACATTTAAAAAAATAAACTTTCTTTCCAGAGCAAAGTGCTGTGAAGTGTTTTTCGAAACACTGAATGCGCCGGCATTGTGCATCCAACCTCAAGGCGTATTAGCTATTTACGGTTCCGGTTATACCACAGGACTGTCTGTAGACCTTGGCTATGACACCACAGACATCTGCCCATGCTACGAAGGTGGTTTGATCAAATACGCACACATGCAAACCCACTTAGCTAGCAGGCAAATCTCGAAATACATAGAAAAAAAGCTAATTGAGAGAAACGTTGAACTCGGATGCAAGACTAACCAAGTCATTGAAGACATAAAACAAGAGATGTTCGTTTTAAAAGAATTCGCTAGTGTGAGAGAGGGATATCGTAAAGAGCGTAAAGAGTACACGCTACCGAGTGGCGAAAAGATAGATGTAGTAGATGAAGCGTTTATTGCATCAGAAATGATATTTCAACCTAAACTTGTTTGTGGAGACAAATGTCATTTTATGCCTCTGCAGGCTGGAGTTTTTATGGCAGCGGCGAAGTGTGACCCTGAACTGCGCGAGGATATGTATGATGCCATAATTCCATGGGGTGGTATGGCAACCATTCCAGGTCTGGTGGACAGACTGAAGACAGAAGTAGAGGAGCTGGCAATGAGACCAGTTAATGTATTGCCTAACTTAGAACCGTATACTGTAGCGTGGCTAGGAGGCTCGACGTTTGCGGGGATCAAAGAAGCTCAAAAAATTTGGATCACTAAGAAGCAGTTTGAAGATTACGGGGAAAAGATTGTGAGCAATAAGTTTTTTTAATTTTGTATCTCGGTTGTTAGAAGATATAAAATATATTAGATGTTCCATAAATATGAAAGTTTTTAAGTGAATAAGTCCGCGCTTGACCACCAACTCGCCTGATGGTAATTCAAATAATAATTTGCTCAGATTGATGTAATTTTTTTACAATACCTTTTGTTGATTGATCAAAAACGGCTCAACCGATTTCGATAAAATTTAAATGTGACCACCTCGGAGGTATACTTTTTCGAACTAAAACAGATTTTTTTAACTGGCAAAAATAACTAAGTAATAAGTTGTATGTCGGGTGGCTAGCCCTGGTGTCAGAGTTTTTAAGCCATCTGAATGTCTTTAACACTGCTAAACGGTTAAAAAAACAGGACTTGCAATTTAACTTGTCATCTGAACCACAGTAGTGCTCAGTTGAAAATGCCACCTGTGATCACCCAGCCGAAGACCAACTGTACCGAATATTGCTTAACTGTGATTGCTTACGAACACCTAGTCAAACTACGCTATGAGCGCTAAATAAGAACTTTCAATGACTTTTTAAGCCATCGTTTAAATATATCTGTTTTTAGGGTTCCGTACCCAAAGGGTAAAAACGGGACCCTATTACTAAGACTCCGATGTCCGTCTGTCCGTCTGTCTGTTAGCAGGCTGTATCTCATGAACCGTGACAGCTAGACAGCTGAAATTTTCACAGATGATGTATTTCTGTTGCCGCTATGGCAACAAATACTAAAAACTGAATAAAATAATTTAAGGGGGGCGTACAAAAAAACGTAAATTTTAGGGGTTTTTTTGCTCGCTATTAATAATGGCAAGAGGATTGGGGCTCTGGGGGCTCCAACACGGTACGGAACCCTTCGTGCGCAAGTCCAACTCGCACTTGGCCAATTTTTTAAATTTTCCATTATAAGAAAACTTTCACTCTTGGTATTATCCTATAGAATCATTGATTTAGTCACAATGTCAATAATGGATGTGACAATAGGTTCGTTATCTGTCTGCATAATTCATACGGTTACGTGACGAGATATAGTCGAAGGGTTTGCAGCCAAATTTCAAATATTAGCTGATTTTGATGAAAATAAAGGTAGGTAAGTTCATAAAGGCCCTGGTGTCTAGGTAGAGTTTTTATTCAAGCAGGCTTTTAACATAGCTAAGCAGCTATAACAACCGGGACTTACAATTTAACGTATCATTCGAGCCACGGTAGCGCTCGGTTGTAAATGCCAGCTGCGGCCATCCATCCGAGGACTGACTATGCTGAACGTTGCTTAATTTCAGTGATCGCTGACAAACTCTTTAACTAAAATAAGGGTAGGTATTTTCATACCATTGGTATAACGGTAAATGAAACGGCACTATATGCCCGATAAAGTGGTTTATTACCAGTGTTACTACCAATCTACCGTTGTTACTACTGCAGTTGAAAGTTGTTGGAACAGTAAAAATAAAGTCATTTCTATGGGCACAGAGGTCGTTTTAAATGACCAATTTACATAGGAACTAAGTTTGTAACTTTAAATCCAATATACTGTGCCGCACAGGCCTTTAACCACTGCTGAGCATAGGGTGACCCACGATTGAGCCGTATCCACCACACTGGCTCAGTGGAAGTGAATGGATTCACATAAGTCATTGAATTTGTTTTACTGACGCATGCAAGTTGCTTCACGATGTTATCCTTCCCAGTAAAGCCTTTAAAAGAATTAAGTAAATAGCACCTACATTCTATATAACATATATAACAGCATTTATATAGTTGAGGATGATTGGTCCATAGTTCCATACCCACCAAGCTGGCTCCGTACGAATTAGTAGATTCCCATACGCCATTGAATTTCTTCTACAGACGTTTGCGAGTTGCTTGACGATGTTATCCTTCACCGAAAATCTTTTTAACGGATCTAATATGTGGCCACGGTACTTATTAGAATACTAACTGCCCGTCCTGGCTTCGATCGTTTACGAATAAGTTAAAGCTATAAACCTTCCAGAAGAAAATTTTAAAAGATAGTGAAAACAGTATTGTAATCTGCTGTCTAGTTTGAAAGATATAAGCGGATACACAGATAGACACACAGAAATAGCGGTTTTGCTTTAGTAGTAGTGATTCTCGGCAATATACTAAGCTTTATACATAAGTTGCTTAAATTGGCCTAACATTTGTTGTCTCATAGAATCATTGAAGCAGTCGCCAAGTCAATAATGGATGTGGCAGGACGTCGGTTCGTTACTCGTCTGCATTATTCATACGGTTACGTGATGAGACATACACGGAGACGACACCACACACAGGGTTGTCGTTAGTTTAGTTATTCAGGAGTTTTTTCTTTGGTTCTGAAAAACAATATAACTTTTGCCCGGTGGAGTAGATCTCTGACTGGGTGGCTCCCAATAGCAGATACGCGTTCTATAATAAGCTGACCACCAGCCCGATGGACCGACGTCATCAGTCCCATTGCAGGTCATGCGTGGATGATATTATTTAGCTTAAGAATGGGAACAATGGCACATGAGAGAGAAAACCAGAAATGGGTCGACACAGGCTGATGATGACGTACTTTTTACAAGCTTTTATTTAACTTGCAATAGATGTAAGTTTGGGTGGAATCTTGACCAACTTCCCGGTATTCGACTGAGCTGAAATTTTGCACGCTTATGTATATCGCGTGACAATTCAATAATATGGTAGTATGGAGCTTATCTGATGATGGAGTCTGAAGGTGGTCATAGGTCTTGTACTAAACAATAATAGACACGTCATGTTTGGGCTCGTTTTACTAGTCCTGGCTAGCACTCTGGTGCGACTTGATATACAGAATCTCAAAAGCTTGTATTTTTAACCGACTACCAAAAAAGTGGAGGTCCTATGTTCGTCTGTATGTTTTTTTGTGTATATTCTTCGAATTTTGTACACGATGGAAGGCGTTTTCACCATTTTTTGCGCAAAATAATAATTAATTATTTTTTCATAATAATATTTTGTTTTTGCAATAAAGTGACATCAATAAATAAAGGGCCTTAAAATAAAATAAATTAAAAAATCGGTCAAACCCTTTCACAGAAGTTCGATAACAAACACTGTGACTGTGTTTATAAACCTACTTATTAGAAAAAAGATAAAGTCTGAGGTGTATTAGATTTGCGACAGCCCTAGTATAGTGACTTTGATACTTTCGTCTAGAACGCGAAGGTTTGAATCGATAAAAGCTATGGATCAATTATTATATTGGTACAGACTGGTTTTGTTATGGAAATACGACGACACTAGCGCGGAAATAAAACTGCTGGTACTTCGATAGGGGATGCAATTTCAAGGTCAGCAGGAATTTGCATCACATTAAATGTTGGTTAGCTGAACAACTAAAAAAATGCTGTGAAAGAACTATCTCATTGGGTAGCTAATTTATTACAGTTAGCCAAAGTTATACTAAGCGCCACACAAATCGGCGTAAGTATGGGAAGTTATGCGCAGAACGCTGCGCAAAAGAGAGACGAGACGCCGGGGCACACCCGCCCGCCAACCTCATGCCTCCCGCGCGCTCCCTACGCATTGTGCACACATGCGCAATAATTAGCGAATCACGGCGAATTTTCATCTGCGGCTAACTTCTCATCCGTCGATTTGTGTGGCGCTCAGTATAACAATTGATTATTATTAAAGTTATCAGGCCCGTAATGTCTACTTTATAACGAATTTGTTTATCCTTGTATATATACCACTTATTTTGTTCCTGTGTTTATTTTGATAATCAAAAACGACATTTGATCAGCAAAACAAATTTAAATAATAAAAAAACCGTTTGTAGGTATATCTATTATCCAGAATTTGTATAATTATTACAAACCAAAGTGGTTTCTCAAGTTTCATCTTTGGTGGCACGTACTGTACATTGGTCTGTAGTTGTAAGCGTAGTTGAGAGTTTTTGACTTTAACAAAATGTAGCATGCATCGTAAAAAATATCCTTAGTTAATCTTCTGTTATTTTGTTTGGATTTGTCTCCCAACAATTTCTAATCAGTAAAAAAACAACAACCTTATTGTAAGCTGACACAATTGAGTCACCACTACGGTTTCCTTCAGTTTTTTTTGTTTGTTTTGTTACTTTAATAATAATAGGTTACAGAACATAAAAATCTATACAAAAAATATCTATGTAAGCAGCAGAGAGAATATTCCGTCTCAATTAACAGCCCCAATCGAACAAACAAATAGCAATTTTTTTATCAATTGCTAACCAGTACAGATTTTAAAATAGATTCCCTGCATACCATATAAATAGTTTCCTTCGGGAGATATTGTGCTTCATGTGTTGCCGAAGTTTATTGTCATGTTTCTAAATGATACGTAATAATGTATGCTCCGCTGCCAAATACATGAAAGTGAATAAATTTGCCATATTTCTTTGTACAGATATTTTTATGCTTGTACAAAATTTATTCAGTTAGCGTCTAATAATTTCTGAATAAAATACGTTGCGTATATTACCTACATGCTGAAAGATAGAGAAGTACCCATGTGATAGTGGTTTTTATTCCAATTAACTAAAAATGCATATAATATCATTAGTGTTATCGCTTTTTTCTACTAAAAAAAATATGAAAACGGTATGTGAAGGTTAATCTCAGTGTTATTAGAGTAAACAATCAGATATTTCCTTTCCATACATGAATATAAATATAGATTGCTAAGAACCGGTGCTTACCTAAACAATTATTGTTTTGTGTGTCAACAAGGATAACTTTTCGGTCCCTTTCAAAAATAGTTAATTAACAAGTTTATCGACACTACACAGTATAAAACAAAGCCGCTTCCCTGTCTGTTTGTTCCTATATATGCTTATATCTTTAAAATTACGCAACGGATTTTGATGCGTTTTGTTTTATAGATAGAGTTATTCAAGAGGAAGATTTGTATGTATAATACACCTGTGCAAAGCTGGAGAGGATCGCTAGTCTTTAATAAATAATACTCGTACATGTACCTACTTTGTCTGCTTATAGCACTTAAATGAACTGACGTTAGAATTGAGGCCTTGACGATTTTGAAAATATTAAAGAAACATGGATTTAAGTTTACTGTATAGAGACAACTATTTTTCCACTAACCAAGCTCTGGAAAATTCTGACGCAACACAAACCAACCTACTTATCCCAAGCTTGAACCTTAATAAGTTGTTTATACGTAAGCAAAATAGACACGCTCAGGTTCAAGCATTTTTAATATTTAAGGCGTTCAAACAAGCGGTACACCGAGCCCAAGTATATTTGCATACATCGCAAGACCAACCTTTCACGGGATTTCTACCCTCATATCAATCCTTTCACCAATTTATATAAGCAAGATCCCTTTACACCACTGATTCAATTACACGAAAAATAGCAAACCAAAGTGAGCTCTCTTATCTACAGTCTAAAGGTGAGAAAAGATTGCTGCTCGTTTAGAAGAATGATTTGTTTTGCGTGCCAAAGACGCTATCAGTGGGTTTTTCCTAGAAAATACATTTTTCAGAGAGATATTGTTACGTTTTCAACACGTGTCTATTGTCTTCGCTCCCACGGGAGGTGGGATTGTGGGGTTTCTTTTATCTTGAGTAACAATAGTTCAATTCGGTATGGAGTAGGTGTAGGAACATAATATTATCTTTGGAAACATTACAATAAGCTTTCTGAAGCTATCGTGTGAAGGTCGGTGATAGTTTAGGATTACTTTCGTTACAGACTCACAATGAAACTCTATGCCTTGTAGGTTTTGTCTTTTATGTCCTGTGAAATAGTGGTGCTTTTTTGATAAAATTATATTTTTAGAACAATTCAGACACCTGAGATAACTTTGTCTCATGATCATGTAATGATGATCTAATTGACACAATAAATGTTTGTGTGGTTTTAGTTTTGTATAATTTAAAAGCACATAATTTGCGCACAATCAATTAAAATGTATTCCATCATACGTAAAAAACAATCCGATATACACATACATATTAAATTATTTTTGTAAGGACAATGTTTAAAAATAAGTATCGGCCAAGTGCGAGTCAGACTCGCACACTAAGGGTTCCGTACTATTTGGTAGCCCCCCTAAATATGTTATTAAAATTTATTACTTATTCTTTTAATTTATTATTTTTCAAACAACGAACCATTCTGTGAATATTTCAAGTAAGTACTTGATGCCATTATTAATATCAAGCAAAAAAACACGTTTCTTGTATGAGAATTTTTATTGAAATTTCCCTTAAATATTTATTGTATTTTAATTTAATTCAAGTGAATATTTAAATAAATATTCTGTGAATATTTCAAGCATCTACCTGACGCCGTTATCAATATAGAGCGAAAAACGGCTAAAAACCATGTTTGTTATATGGGAGCTGCCTTATATATTTATTTTATTCTGTTTTAAGTAATTTTCGTTATAGCGGCAACAAAATTAAGTACATCATGTGTGAAAATTTCAGCTTTCTAGCTAGATATCACGGCGGTTCATGAGATACAGTCCGGTGACAGACGGACAGACGGACGGACAGCGGAATCTTAGTAATAGGGCCCGTTTTTAGGGTTCCGTACCCAAAGGGAAAAACGGGACCCTATTACTAAGACTTCGATGTCCGTCTGTCTGTCGGTCCGTCTGTCACCGGGCTGTATCTCATGAACCATGATAGCTAGGCAGCTGAAATTTTCACAGATAATGTATTTCTGTTGCCGCTATAACAACAAATACTAAAAATAAAATAAAATAAATATTTAAGGGGGGCTCCTATACAACAAACCTGATTTTTTAGACGTTATTCGATCTATATTAATAATTGTAACAGGTACATGCTTGAAATTTTCACAGAATATTTAGTTTTATATTCACTTCAATAATAAATAATAAAATTAAAATAAAATAAATATTTAAAGGAGGCTCCCATACAGTACGGAACCCTCCGTGCGCGAGTCCGACTCGTACTTGGCCGATTTTTATTACCTTTCGGTACGGAACCGTAAAAAACAGCTTGATTTCATAGATAACTTACTTTTATAATACTCTAGCCAGATTTTCGTGCCAAAGAATACGGTTTAGTACCGAACAATCCTGAAATCTCGGACAAAAGCTAGTCGTGTAATAATGAAACGGAGTAGGTAGAGTAGTAACCTACACTTTCCCGTGCAGTCGAGTAAAAGAGCTAAGTACGCTATCAAGTTAATGTAGTATTAGTGCGAGTATTCACAAGTTAGAAAGTCATAATCCGCTTTGAGTAGAAAATTATAGCGCTACTTGGTAAAGTAGTTTTGGTGTTTAGCTGTTAGAGGGCCAAGTAGAGCAATTTCGTAGAGCCTCAGAAACTTTTATGGGACAATATTTTGGTTACAGCGAAACGGGTAAAGTCAACCGGCTTTTAGCACTTAAGTGTAAGTAAGTATAGTTGCCGGCAAATAACTTGAACCTAAAAATAACATTTAGTCTTTTTTGTACTTTGCGAAAATAAATGAGAGGCGGCAACGTTATATGGCTAAATTTATTTGCCAACTACCATAATTTCGTATACCTAAGCTGGCTCTGTTGTCAGTTTGGTTATTATTATTAAGCTGTCTAAAGGTATTTGACATGGTTTAACGGTTAAAATAACCGACATCTAGAATTTAACGTGTCATCCGTGTTATCTAGCGCTCAGTTGCTAATGCCACACACTCCAACCAATTTTTGGCATGGACATTATCCAAAAATAGCCTAAGTGTACGTATGTATATGTCTATGTCTATTTGGATATGTATATATCCAAATGGATATAGTTCAAAGGTTGGAGAGTGACATAGGCTACTTTTGTACAATATCCATGCCGAAAATCAAAACTATCAAGATTTTACACCAATGGTTTTCCGAGGAAGCTAAATTAGGTAGCTTTCTAAAATATCCACTTCGGTGGATTCTCTAGAATTGACAAACTAGACCTTTCTGAAAATGCGATTAAAATACCGCACATAGCTGGTGAATACCCTCAGCCTACGCACAAAGCGTTTCGATTCCACATATTTGAGGGGTTGAAAAATTCTCTTTGAGTCTAGCAATACAGATGTTTTCAAATACGGAGTAAACAAATATCTCTTAAAGCCGCTAGGCTTTATAAGCGCGTTAAAATCAAATTAATTTAGTTTTTTTTGTAATTTGTTGCTGATATACTCACCTTGAATTTGCGAAAATTAATTTCGCGGCTATAAATAGGTAGTGTAAATGTTACATACCTATACCAAAAATTCAATATATCTAGCTATCAGTCTACGTAAACAAATTGATACAGTCAAAATTATGATAAATATCTCACTCAATCGACTTTTTTAGCTAGACGAAACGAATTTAAATGATAATATTTAAGGTATATTAAGATATATCGAAGGTTCACCAATGCAATCTCGAAATAAAGAAACACTCAAACAAAGTCAAAGTGAAGATACACCTATACAGACTCAAAGTGGAGGTACACCCATACAAACTCAAAGTAGAGGTACACTTCAAACTCAAAGTGATTATACACTCATACCAACACAGACAACTAGCGACACAACTAAGAAAACACAGAAAACGAAAATGAAAATAAATAATGAACCAGAAGCAAAACCTAAATCGAAAAATAGGATTTTAGTTTTAGCAGATGAACAAGGACAACATGTACGATATACTCTCCAAAAACTGCTAGGTGAAGACTACGAAGTAGAATGTTTGTTGAAGCCAGGAGCTCGAATCTGCGATATAGTAAATGACAGTCACACGATAAATCTATCAAAAAACGATTATGTTATTCTTTTGGTAGGAACAAATGAATGCGTTCCACATGAGTTTCTTTCATGTCTTCACACGTGGTTAAAATCTGTTAAAAATACGAATATTATCATACCTGAAATTTTATACAATGCGCACCTTAGGGAACAGAAACTAAACTATGAATTGAAACTCACGTGTAACCAGTATAGCCATGCAAACTTTGTTGACATGCTTTATGATAATTGGCGGCCTAGACGAGAAGAATTTTGCATTAATTTATGTAGACATATACTAAGAGAAATTTTACATATTAACTATAAAACAAATTTATAAATGATACCTTTATAAAATCAGAAAACAAGCTAGCATTGATACTGTAACTGTGTGATAATGTATACCTTTATAAAATCAGAAAACAAGCTAGCATTGATACTGAAAAATCAAAATTGTTGCCCATTACAGATTTCCCTGATAAAAAACATGATAAGTCTTTCAAAGTAGATAAAGGGACGCAAACATATGCCGTGCCTTGCGTCATCACTGATGAAACAGCCAATGTAAGAGGTACAGATCAGTTTTTTCGTTTATAATAAACTGCAAATTATGCACCAGAATTTAGACGGTCTACTTAGTAAATCAGACTTAGTAACTGCAAATTTAGAAACGCTAAAACTAGACAATAAAATTTTGGTAGATGTTCTATGTATTACAGAACACAATATGAAAAGCGAGGACGCAACACTACTACATATTCCTAACTTTAGCCTAGGGACTTCTTATTGCAGGAAAAACCGACGAGGTGGGGCATGCATTTTAGTTCGTAACAATCATAGATTCAAGCCAATTAGTGGGCTGCGAAACTAATGCAAAGAAGGAGTTATTGAGTGTTGTGGAGTTGAGCTCATTGATCACAAAATCATCATTTTGTGTGTTTATAGACCTCCCAAAAAGTTGAATCATCATTATGATATTTTTTTTGAAAAACTTGATTTAATTCTTCAAGAAACTAGCCTTGGCACAAAAAAATCGTTTTATGCGGTGACTTTAACATCAATATTTTAGAGAAAAACAATAAAGTTGACAAGTTTAGGGATACAACAGAGTCATATAATCTTAAATTTACAATAAATGAGCCAACTAGATTAGCAAGTGGTACCTGTTTAGACAACATTTTAAGTAACGTCAGAGGAAGCAAAGGTCACGTTCTCGAACTTGCCATGTCGGATCATACAGCTCAATTACTTGCTTGCCCAGTCAAACCGACATATTCATTAAAGTACTGGTACTTAGAAAAACGTAATTATTGTCTTGAAAATATGAATAAATTCAAAGAATGCCTCAATTCCATTTCATTCAGTAACGTATTTGAAATAACAGATCCGAACACCGCATTCAATGAATTTCATGACACGTTTATTCTCTTCTACAATTTATGCTTTCCGATCCAAAAAATAAAAGTCACGCAACGCCAAAAACCAAAGTGGCTTACGACAGGAATAAAAAAATGTTGTAAGCGGAAACGAACATTACTATGGGCATATCGTAAACATCGTTCGAGAGAAAATAAAAACAATTTTAAATCACTATCTAATCGACTTAATCGTATAATAAAACTAACACAGAGAGCACAGAATGAAAATTATATTAGACAAGCTCCCAACAAAAGTAAAGCCACGTGGAAAATTATAAACGGAACTAAAAATAATATACCTAGTGAGCCAATTCATCTCAATGTCAATGGCAACATAGTAAAAGATCCCGATAATGTTGCAAATTTATTTAACAATTTCTTTGTGGATCAAATACCCGAACGTACTACAAAACCAATAAAAACTAACGTCACATCAAGTATAGCCAATTCACTTTTTATAGCACCAACAATACCGCAAGATATACACAAAATAATAATGGCTCTAAAAAACACTGACAGTACAGGTTACGATGGTATTACGACAAAGGTACTAAAACATGTTTCTTATCAAGTTTCTTCTGTCCTTAGCCATATAATAAACATGTGTATATCAAATGGTATTTTTCCAGAAAATCTAAAAAAAACGGTGATTAAACCCCTGTTTAAAAAAAACGATAGGTGTGACATGAGCTGCTACAGACCAATTGCTTTAGTGCCAATTTTGTCGAAGGTTTTTGAGAGGGTCATTTACAATAGCATTTACAATTATTTTGAGCGAAATAACCTATTTGCGCCGGAACAAGTTGGATTCCGTAGAAACAAAAGTATAAACTTAGCCATATATAATTTTTTGAATACTGTGATGAAGGGTATGGATGCTAGAAAACCTATGTGTGCACTATATATGGACCTTACAAAAGCTTTCGACTACGTAGACCATAATGAGCTATTGAATATACTACAATTACACGGTGTTAGAGGGAACGCAAATGATCTCATAAATTCATACTTGACTAATCGTGAACAATGTACGCAAGTAAAGAGTTTCTGTCCAAAGTCGAAGAAAGAAATAATTTTCACTTCAGGCTATAGACGAGTGAGATACGGTGTACCGCAGGGAAGTGTTCTGGGTCCACTACTTTTTATTATTTATATAAATAGCCTTCCCAAGACTACAACGCATCCAACTATCCTGTTTGCTGACGATAGCACAGTACTATTTACAGGGGAAAATAAAGCAAAAATAGAAAAAGAGATAAACGAAACGCTTAATAATATTGTTCAATGGTTAAAATCACATAATTTAGTAATCAATCTAAACAAAACTAACATAATGACATTTAGCAATAGAGACGATAAACTACATAATCTTGACATTACATATTCCGGACATAAAATTGAATTAGTCAACAATGCTAAATTCTTAGGCTTAAATATCGATAACAATTTGAATTGGAACAATCATACTGAATGCGTGCGTGCTAGGCTAAATCAACATTCATATGCACTTCGTATGCTATCTAAGACAGTCGGAAAACATGCAGTCCTTACAGCTTATAATGGCTATGTTTCATCATTGATCAGATATGGTATAATTTTTTGGGGGAACAGCACTGAAAAAGAAAAGGTTTTTAGAGCACAAAAAAAGTGCATTAGGGCAATCTGTAAGCTTGGACAAAGAGATAGCTGCAAGCCACACTTCATTAATTTAAAAATTTTAACTTTGCCGTCTTTGTACATTTATGAGTGTGCTATGTTTGTGCGAAACAATATGAAACTTTTTGCCAATTTCAAAACTCAACGCCATAAGCATAAAATAAAAGTCCCCCGTCATAAGACATCATTATATGGCAAGAGCGTGCTATGCATGGCGCCTCTTATTTATAATAAATTGCCAAAAGATATTATAAATTCGGAACTCACTCAGGTTTTTAAGAGTAAATTAAAAAAATTCTTGTCACAAAGGGCATATTATACTGTAAAGGAATATCTGACTGATAAATTTTAAATAAAAATGACAAAATTGTATTTGACATTGTATTAGAACTGACATTTGAATAATTGACTCTTTGAATGCCTGACATGCTATAATTTTAATAATTTTTAACTTTTTTATTTGGATTTAAGTGACGAATACTTAATAATTTAATTCTAATTTTGACATTTGTTTCGCCTTTATTGTGATTTAGTTATTTAGGAATAATTTTAGTGGCAAAAAAAAGACATGAATGGGATGCTTTAGAAACTTAGTTTCCAGTTTTCTGGCCAATGGCCTCAATCAATTATTTTTTTCTCATTTGACAGATGCAACCAAACGTGATAAAGTGTTGTTGTTTTTTTTCATGATTTTTAAAAGTAATGTGGTTAAATAATGTGTATGACAAATGTTTAAAATGTAAAATATTAGATAAAAAAAACAACTAAATGCCTATATGTACTCTTACATAATGTTGCATGCCGAAAGGCTGAATATGGCGAACTGTTTTATATTAATATATTTTGTAAGTACTTTGTAAACCCATATTATGCAATAAACAAATATGAATATGAATATGAATATGAATATGAATATTTTGTAGGTACATAAAGCCCGATTACAGAGGCGCCATCGTTAGCTAAATAGCATAGTTCTGTTTCTTTTTCACTTTTGGCATTCGATAGAGAGAACGCTTTTTACGTTGCTATTAAATTTACACTGGCGCCTCTGTAATCGGGCTTATTGTGGCCGTAGGTACCTAATAATTTGAATATTATTGACGCAAAAACAGTTTTTGTAAATCAAGATGAGAAGTTTAGAAATAAATTGCAAATAACTCAAAAAAACAATTCTGCGCGCTGGATTTTAAACTTACATTTATACACAATTCAGTTTACATGTTTTAAATATTATATTTTTTGGGTTCCGTATTTTATTTTTGATACGATCATCGATTTGGCGTGAATTTGTTTTAATAAACTGAAGCAATCGCGTCAATATGACTGTGTTTTTGTTAATAAGCTGTGATTATTTTTGAGCGAAACGCTTCCAAAATGTTTGTGGTCCTAAGGCGTTCACCAAATTCACAAATTATTGATGGAAAATGAATTTTAAACCAAAAATACCTACTGCGTATCCAATGATAATAAGCAACCAAATATTTGGGAATACTTTCAAAATTACGTTCATCGCGCCTTTTTCTTAGTTTGTATGAAAGTTCCAAAATGATAATAAAAATTGATCGACAGATAATGGTTATGCATGTTTTATTACTTACCTGTGAGTAATCGAGCAAGAGGTTCAATGGTTAGCACAGCACTAGGGCCACTCTCTCGGTGGTACCTACCGTTTAACTTTAAAAGTCCCACCGTACCACCAGTGGTATGGCTAGGGGTACGGTGGGTCTGAAACGAAAAAATTCAGCTCGTGCATACATTTTTCCATTCCGAGTAGCAATTTTGTATAGAACTGCTTATTGTTTTGCTCAAACTGCGGGTCGGCCTTATTGTAAAATTTGTTCATAATGATAGTCTGAATACCTGTTCAGTTTACTACAGAGTGAGCAGATAACTGTAATTTTGTCCTAATTTTTGGTGTTAGTTGTGTTTGTGTGTGTTCTATTCCTTGGCACACCTGGATTTAAAGTAGAAGTTTTAAATATTGATGTGATAAATGCCAAACTCAGCAAACTGTTATGCCACATCAATTTAGTGAAAAATCAGCCAAGTACGAGTCGGAATCGCGTATGGAGGGTTCCGTACTGTATGGGAGCCCCCCTTAAATATTTATTTTAATTTTATCATTGAAGTGAATATACAATACCAAATATTCTGTGAAAATTTCAAGCATCTACCTGTTACCATTTAATATCGTGCGAAAAACGGCTAAAAATCAGGTTTGTTGTATGGGAGCCCACTTAATTATTAATTTCATTCTGTTTTTAGAATTTGTTATTATAGCGCCAACAAAAATACATCATCAGTGAAAATTTCAACTTTCTAGCTCTAACGGTTCATGAGATACAGCCTGGAGACAGACAGACAGACGGACAGATGGACAGCGGAGTCTTAGTAATAGGGTCCCGTTTTTACCCGTTTTTACATCCTAGACCGCATATCTGCTCAACATCAGGCAGTATGTAGTCAAACGCAAACCTATATAGAATAAAAAATAAAATAAAAAAAAAAACCCCTTGGGTACGGAACCCTATAAAGTACAAAACTGGCAGAGCACGAAAAACATTAAAACAATTTAGAACCCGGACAGCGACTCGGCATTAAAGTCACATCACGTGGACGACATTAATGTCGATATCAAAACACGGAGAGAAAAGCAAATAAACGAATATTAAATTTCCACTTCCGCAGTTCCGGGCCGTGATTTTGAACTGTCAATTTCATTTCCGTGAATTCCTTGTCGACGTGCGACGTGGGCCGTGCCGTAAGACGAGAGCCCACCCCGTGACACGAACCTATCGTTCGTTTAATTTTTCATTCGATCGTCCGTTCATTCATGCGTTCATTTCATCATCACTTTCTCACATCCTTTTGATTTTATGTTCCTTTTTAGGGTTCAGTACCCAAAGGGTAAAGCCGGGACCCTATTACTAAGACTTCGATGTCCGTCTGTCTGTCTGTCACCGGGCTGTATCTCATGAACCGTGACAGCTAGGCAGCTGAAATTTTCACAGATGGTGTATTTCTGTTGCCGCTATAACAACAAATACTAAAAATAGAATAAAATAAATATTTAAGGGGGGCCCCCATACAACAAACGTGATTTATAGGAGTTTTTTTCTCGCTATTAATAACGGCAAGAGGAATGGTGCTCCCATACTGTACGGAACCCTTCGTGCGCGAGTCCGATTCGCACTTGACCGATTTTTATGTTTTTGAGCAATCACTATCTGACTTATACCTAACTGAAACTAACAAGGTGTCCTCATACACCAACAAAATCGTGTATGCGTTACTGTTTGTGTCATTATTATTCGAAGGGAGGATCGAGTATATTTCCTATGTGTTGTTTCATATAGTTTTTAGTGTTGTATGTGTAGTTCTTTTTTATCTTTCCATCTATCTAGTCATCAGCCGTAGGACGTCCAATGCTAGACATATACTTCCTTTAAATTTCTCCTTAAGATCCGGTTGGAAATGACTAGCATCCAGCGCGATGCTCCGGTCATTGCGCGATGAGATCATCCGTCCACCTTATGGTGCGTGGTAGAGAACTTTTCGACCCCATCGGTCATCAGTCTTCCGTGCTACGTGCTCTATCCACTACCATTTTAATTTGCCAATGTGCTGGGCTATATCTCTACTATATATATAAAAATGAATCTGTGAAATGTATGTACGCGCAAAACTTCAGAACGGCTGGACCGATTTCGCTCAATATAATTACTTCTTATCTGATGATACACGAACTTTGCTCTGTAAAAAATATAAAATGACAGCTGTCTGTCAAAAACGTCAATGACAGCTGTCAAAATTAAAAATTACAAGAAGTGTTCAAATTAAAAGAAGTTTATCTCCGTCAATTTTAGACTATTGGTATATTTCCAAAAGTGATAGAGCTCAACGAGATATAGATTTCGGGTGACAGCTGTCAAACTTAAAAGTGGTTTATCTCAGTAATTGTCGACTTTAGACCATTTCTGTCTTCACAAAAGTGAAATAGCACAACGAGACCTACATTTAAGATGACAGCTGTCAAGTTTAGATAAAGCTTAGAGTTTAGCTACATTGATTAAATTTCGCGGAACGAAGTTCGCCGGGTCTGCTAGTCAATGATATAAAGAAGGATGTCGGAAGCTCATACATACGAATACCTGTAGTATACGAATACACTCAGTTTCTCCCAAGGTCATTTATAAAAATGTTATGTTCACCAGAGTAATTTATGACGCTTCTAAAACTGTTCTGATATGTACAAGTTCGTATAAAATGAAGTTAAAATAAGAAAAACCGAAAACAATTTTCAAGCTATATGTTGAATACTTATATATATAATTATAGGCCAAAGATTAAGGATTGCCAGGTTTGTTATGTATAGAGTGCTAAAATGGTGCTAGATATTTAAAAACTTGAAGTCATATATTTTTAGTTCATATTGCTTCAATGATATTTATATTGATTTTTTAATCAGTGTATCTCATTTTGTTAAAAAAAAGTTGTAATATCGGATTACGTTTTGGAGTTCATCGATTTATAAGACGTTATCACGTCAAAAAAGCTCAATGCTTAGGACCGCTACAAAAAGAAAATGAAAACATGAATGATAATGATTCGAGCCGAGGTTCGAATAACACCTTTAAGGATTATTACGAGTAATATTAAAATGACCACGAATTTCTCGGATGACTTCAACTGCAGCTTTTTGTTAGTAGTAAAGTGAGTGAAATAAAAAAAATTTGAGTAAGTATTCTTTCTTTTTGATAATCTTTTAGTAGGCAAAAATGTATGTTTCTATAAAATATTATGTATAACGACACCTCAGTTCGTAAATGTCACGAGTTAAAACGAGTTAATGCAGGATTATGTGCCATACCCGAGTGCTGGGGTTGCAGGGGAAGAGGAGTGTCGGTTTCGCGATAACCGCTCTCCCTATCCTCTGCAGCCGTAGTGGCAGGCACGGAGTCACTTTAATTGAACCGTTGCATCGGGACCAGGGCTGTCGGATACGGGTACCGTCCGACACCCAGTGCTGGTTGGTTCCAGGTGGTGGATGACGATGTGTCTGGTGTTCGACACATCGTCATTCTGGCGGAAGCGCAAGCTCCAGGGTAGGGCCCAAGTTGGGCCAGCGCTGTCGGGTGCCGCGAAGACGCACTCGCAGCCCCGACACCAGGCGCAGTGGTGGAACACCCAGGGGTTATGGTGGGTATGCCGTCCAGTCGGCGGGACTCCCACATAACCACCTGTCTGCCCACGAGGCGTGGTAGCATACATAAAGGATTTCCCCTGATAAAAAAAGGATAATGTGCCAACAGTTAAAAATAAAATAATTACATTAACACCTCCAGAAAATCGCTTAATCGGAATATCGAAAACGAAGTCTGGCAATACTGAAAACATCATGTGCTTGACTGACTTTGACTTTTCCTTTTTTTGACAGCAACATTAATTGAAGTTTTGACAGCTGAGATTAAGAACTTTTTTTTTATTTTAGTAACAGACTCGGTGTTACATTATACTGCCATCTTATCTGTTATCGGTTCAATCTTCTGATATCATTCATTAATATTCATTGTTATATTTGTTGTTTAAGTTCAGGGGCTAAAATTCTCAAAGAGCTACTTGCAGAGTTAAGCTTTTCAATTGTCAAAAAAAAAATGCCGGCAACACTTCAGTTTTTTAATCTTCTATGCCATACTTAATAATATTTATAATAAGTATTCTAATGCTTTAACTAAGTATTTAGTGTCGTCAAAGTTCTCATGTAACATTAAGCACATACCTACATTAATATTACTTACCTATTATTTACAAGTAGTCCAGCTAGGCACTGAGTTCGGAAAATGAATTGCTACGACTACGAGATCGATTCAGAAGCTTAATTAATATAATTAAGAAATAGGAATTAACCTTTTAAAATCGCATATTTTACTATCCAATTCACACTAACACATTTATATTAAATGCTGCTCTTACTCAGTCCGGGACCATTTACGAATAAGTTCAGGCAATCTAATAACTCAAAAAGTGCAGCCAAACACTAAAACAAACTGCAACCTTTCTGTCTACCTCTGAACGTTATTATAGTAGTCTTTAATTTTCTATAATAAAATTAGATGATACTTATACCAGTATTTTTTTATATATAAAAAATAGATTCTTTGCAGGTACGAAAAAATATACGTGATATAGGGAGAGGGGGTCTTAAACCTCACCACGTATCACCCAGGGGGAGGGGGGGGGGGTCAAAAAATGCCAAAAAAACATCACGTGATTAATGGATGGCTATGTGGATTTTTTTCGTTCACGTGGATTTAAATCTGCGACTTGAATCATAAATTAAAGTTCAAAATGACATCCAATACCACAAAACTGGCAAATCCCTAAAAATGCGACGCCATAGTTCCTTTTTTGTCGCCCAAAAAAATTAAACCTTTTTTTTTATTCTAGCCTGGATACTACACGTAAAATATTCGTTCACACAAGCTTTGGTAAGGGGATTTAGAGAGTAAAAACAATAAAAAATTATTGTAATTTTTCTGGTGGTTTAATATTAATTTTAACTAGTGATATGAAAACAGCAAAAAATTACAATTTTTTTGAAGCATTTACAATTTGTATAAATGATGTTTTGTTAAATAGTTGCAAAAAAAAAAAAATATTTAGACAGGTTCATTTGCTGCATCCTTCTTTGGGATTACGTAAGCGAGAGAAGAAATTGGTGTAAATGATCCCCTTAACGCGTAGTGGAATATGTACCTTAAAGTAACGTCGGCAAACATGTTTACTTTAGTTTTGAATTTATGTTTACTCAGAGACGCGGCACGCTTGCATTTGGAATTAGTTAGCGAGTACGACATGCGACTTATCAACATTATCTCAACTGTAGAATGGTTGCTGCCGAACGTAGGCCTCTCAAAATTATCATAATACAATTATTTATAGTCAAAAATGAATAACGACTTCAACCGTGTACAGAATTTGAATAGTTCGCCCGAATCAATATGTCATCGATGTAGTAATTTTCACATCATTGTAGATTTTCCAAAAACGATTCAGCTATTTTCGATAAAATATAAATGGCCCATCTCTGAAGTATTAAGCGTTAGAAACATTTGTAACGTTCGCCAAGGATTGCAGATTTGCTCTCCCTTACGCATACGTTCAGCCGTTCTAATAATTCAAGTAGAGAACCCCTGATATAGTATATGACCACTTAGGAACGCTTGTAAAAACCACTATCCTTTTTCTTGCAACACATCCATTCATCAGACATAGGACGTCCACTGCTGAACATAGACCTCTCCTATATACCTCTGATAAGAACGGTTGCATCTAGCGTGAACCTGCGGTCTTAATGAGGTCATCCGTCTATATTCCTTCCACTTAAGTTTAAGCGCCGGGGACCCACCATCCGCACCTGTCTGAGTCCCCTTTGTCGTCTCCCAGCGCCTCTGAACGCGCAGGCGAGGACTAAGTTAGGCGGTATGATTTTAACTTGTAGGTGGGCATCCTATGCTGCACTTGCCGGTACGTGGTCTCCACTAGAGGACATTTCGACTCCATGGGTTATCAGTTCTCCGTGCTATGTGATCTCTTCACTGCTATTTTAACCTGTCAATCCGCTGGGCTATTTCGGTAACTTTACTTCGTCTACGGATCTCCTTATTTCTAGTTCGATCTCGCAGAGAGACTAGTTCTGTCCGTAGCTTGTTGGGCTATGTGGAGTTATCTAATAATGCCTATAGTGTACGAGAAACTCTTTTCTTTTGCTATGGTCATACTGACCAACGAAGGAGTGACCTTCATTTGACCGTCAAGTGCTGTAATGTACTGTGACTTTAACCGTCCCTATCGTATAACCATAGGGATTTAGAGAGCTGTTTTCGGTTCAAACAATTAAAGTAAAAAAAAGATAATTAAAAATCTAAGGAAGTTTTTTTGATTTATTTCAATAAAATTTACATGAGTTATAAACTATAAAACACTATTAAACCTAGCTTAGGTTTGACAAAAGTGTACTAGTTCTCTACTTACAATTAAAAGTTATAAGTAAGCGTTTTGATTGATTAATACCTGTCGCGCCAAGGTTATCCAGAAAAAGGTGTAGTACCTACTAACCAATAGACGGCGAATCAAACCATTATAATTTAAGTACAAAAATATTACTTCTGCAATAACCGGAAATTCGAGAAAAAAACTGTCAAAAAAATATATACCTTACACTAAAGGAATAAAACTCATGAAAACAATATTGACGACGACCGATAAGTGCTCTCGAAGAAGGCTTGGAGTTTTATTCCTTTAGTGTAAGGTATATTTTTCTTTGCGTAAATGAACTGTCAAATGTTACCTATAAAAAGGACTCCACTGTAGTTGTGATTTTAGCACAAAATTTTGTGCAAAATTAGGGAGCAGCTAGAAAACAACATGTCTCATCTCTCGAGATTCGTGCGTACAACTGTTGGGCGTAGCGGATTTACTGCCCCAATAAATTAAATTTGCCCACCCATAAAACTGATAAATTTTGAATCCTTGTCAGATGAAAGTTTTTATTGCTTTCACTTTCTACGCCCGTAGAACTTCCGTTTTACGACTTCGACAAGGTACTTTAGTAGTTTTACAACGGCTTGACGCGATTACTGAAGAAGGACAATATATTATTGATAAAGTAAATGTAGGCTGTGTTTGTCGAAGAATGATGTTATTTTGAGAATATTGAATGTTCTTGAAAACAGTATTTACCTACAAGTATCTAGAGATTTTTGTGAACGACTAAGCTAAGCTAACTTATAGCTTATTTTTAACCGACTTCCAAAAAGTAAAAATTATTCTATTATCCAAATACTATACACGAATTATTTAAAGATAATCAAGATAAATTAATATTAAATCGTTCCAATGTAAATAATAAAAAATTGCCATACCCATATCAGGGTCACATTTATAACTATACAAAACATGTTAATAATTAAGAACCGCATGTAAATTGCATATGTTGCAATAAATGATTTGAGTTTGAGTAGGGAGTTCTCATTTTGTTAGTATTTTTTTTGTTTGTACATTTCTTACCTGTTTTAATCACGATTAGTAGTTTTTTAGGGTTCCGTACCTCAAAAGGAAAAAACGGAACCCTTATAGGATCACTTTGTTGTCCGTCTGTCCGTCCGTCCGTCTGTCAAGACCCTTTTTCTCAGGAACGCGTGGAGGTATGAAGCTGAAATTTATATCAATTACTCAGGTCTACTGTCCCTTGAAGCTGTGAAAAAATCAAACTTCTAAGCCAACGCAATCAAAAGATACAGCCGTTTATGCCGCAAATTTTGAAACTCGCAAGTACTCGCAAGGGAATCAAAACCTAAAGGATACGAGGGTCAAACTGAAAGTTCTTAGAAAATCAAAAACTGATTACATTAGCCAGTTATTAGTTTTATTATATCTTTTCAAAATATTGTCCATTCACGTCAATACACCGCTGCATGCGATGGAACCACTGGGAAAAGCACTTTGCCCACTCGTCCTTAGGGGTCTCTTCAATGGCATCGCGATACGCAGCCACCGCTTCTTCAGCATTCATAAACCGCTTTCCTTTAAGTTTTTCTTTAATTTTTGAAAATAAATAAAAATCACAAGGCGCGAGGTCGGGGCTATACGGCGGGTGACCCAGTAATTCAACGTTTGATGTCGCCAAATAGTCGATCGTTCGCTTGGCGGTGTGCGATGAGGCGTTGTCGTGGTGAAGGAGGATCCTACTGCGAGGTCGTTTCTCTCGAACTTTTTCCAAGACAAGTGGCAAACAATTGGTAGTGTACCATTCTGCAGAAACTGTTTTTTGATCCTCTAACACAATTGTCGCGAAATGACCTATCCTTCCAAAGAACGAGGCCACCATTTTTTTCCCCGCACTTCGATCTCTCTTCACTTTAGTTGGCAACTCCTCGAAAGGAAACACCCACTGAGCAGATTGTCTTTTGGTTTCAGGATCATAACAGTAAATCCAGCTTTCGTCACCTGTTAGTATGTCGAACACAGCATTTGAGTCACCTCCGTTAAATCTTTCAATCATTTTACGGCACCAATCCACACGATGGAGTTTTTGAGCCTCAGTCAAATTATGAGGTATCCACCGGGCGCAAAGCTTCCTGACCGCTAAATGTTCGTGTAGGATTTTGTGCACTTGACTCATACCGATGCCTAAGCTTGTCCGAATCTGCTGATAGGTCACTCTTTTGTCAGTCTCTATCATACGCCGCACAACACAGATGTTATCTTCAGTCGTCGCCGTAGAAGGCCGTCCCTCACGTAAATCATCAGTGAGATTAGTGCGACCACGTTTAAACTCATTAAACCAGTTGTAAACAGTCGCACGAGATGGGGCTTCATCGTGAAAGGCCAATCGTAGTCTATCATAACTTTCTTGTTGACTTAAATGACATCGAAAGTCATAAAAAATCATTGCACGAAAATTTTCTCGTGTTAAATTCATGTTGACGTGACACAGACAATTTTCAATTTGCCGCCAAATCGTAAAACAAATGACAAATGAATGAAGTATATACTCAGTAATATTGGCAAAGAGTTCTATTTTCAAATTATAGAATTATTTTTTTATTATATTGTTTATAAGTGGCCAGTTCTAAGAACTTTCAGTTTGACCCTCGTACTTCCAGTCGACCTAGAATCTTGAAATTTGGCATGAAGCAACGTTTTATAGCACACATAAAGGAAAAATTCCGAAAACCTTAAATTTTTAGTTACATTACAAAATATATATATTTTTTAATAAATATAAACTTACTAGCTTTTACCCGCGGCTTCGCCCGCGTTATATTTTGATTTTGGCTTATGTTTATGTCGGCTGCGAAACCTAACCTAACCGAAAAATATCAAAACACCTTAGAGGAATGCTTTTGTTGGTTAGGTAAGTTACGGTTGGAAGTGTATATACAACCTACAACACTGGGCATTCCAAGATTATGTGCAGTGGGAGTATCCTCTTTTGTGGGTTCACAGATGCACGATGGGCTTTCCGTCAACTTAAATCGATGTAAGTATTGGGAAAACTCACCATGCCCCGTCAGCACTTGAGTTATGATTCCCACTGGTGCTATTTCTCTTACGATCTTGTATGCCGCCCTTGCATCCGGAAAATATGTTTTGGTTACCGCCGCTGTGTGTCCATCCTGATACCGCCGGTTCCACTCGTCAAGAGAGTCCTTTCGGATTTCTCGCTTGACGAATGAAACGGGGCAGTTATCCTAAATAGGTCTGCACTTCGAGTGCAGTGCTGCTTCCTTTGCAAGCTGGTCCGCTCTCTCATTTCCCTCCATCCCCGCGTGCGCTTTAATCCAATAAAGTTTCACTATTTTATTTTGTGCGTGTAGTAACTTTATGTTGGCTTTGAATTTTACTGCTAAGGGATGGAGGGAAGAGACGCCAACTACCATTTCCAGTGCAGAGCTGGAGTCACAAAAGATGCTGTAGCTGGGCTTCGGGGATTTTAATGTTTTTCGGTAGTCTCAAGAAGTGCCAATAGCTCGGCCTTGTACACGGAGCACCAATCGGCCAATTTAAGCTTCCGGGTACTGATCTCAGAGGCCTCATCCCAAATGGATAATGCCGCCCCAACTTTCCCTTTAATTTTGCTGCCGTCTGTAAAATTTCTCGGTTAAGATTTTGCTCTAGTGCTGCTCCGTCTGCCAGGCATATGAACTCCAGCTCCTCCTGCTGCGCTGGGTGTGGCTTCTTTTCTGTCTCTCTATCTCCAGTTACTTGCTGAGAATAACCTTTCTCAGTTTCATAAAGCAAGGCTGCTTCCTGGACTCTGAAATGACAGCCGAGGATTAGGGGCCGCGGTGGGATATATGGAACTGGTGGTGTATGTGCCGCCACCTACCCTACCTTCCGCTAGGTCGTCAACGTGTTGGCAGACGCAGTGGGGCTGCAGGGGAAGAGAGGTGTCGGTATCGCGATGGCCGTTCTCACTGCCCTCTGCATTTGAAGAGGCAGGCGCTGGACTACTATGACTGACCCGCTGCACTGGGACCAGGGCTTCGGAATGCTGTCTGACTTTCAGTACTGGTTAGTCCCGAGTGGTGGATGACGATGTGTCTTGTGCTCCGAAACACTTCGTCATTATGGCGAGAGCGCAAGCTCCGTTATGAAGCCCGAGTCTGGGCTAGCTCTGTTGAGTGCCGCGATGGAGTGCGAAAAATGTAGGAACGTCCTAAACTTGCCATGACAGATTATTTCTGGCGCTTAGACGGCTGCTACCGCAGCCCGCTCACTTAGTTTTTATCCTATCCTACGGGAACTGTTAAAGTTTTTGCGATAAAAACCGGCCTATGTCACTTTTCGTCTTTCAAACTATATTCATGCAATAAGCCAAGGCAAGTTGCTCCGTTGCTGAGAAAAATGTATTGTTAAGTCCTATGGGAACCACAATTTTTTCGAGATGGAAAGTATCCTATGTCACTTTCCGTCTTCCAAACTATGCCCACCCCAAATATCAAGTCAATCCGTTGCTCCATTGCTGAGAAACAGTTATAGTCCTATCCCATGGGAATCACGAATTTTCTCGAGATAAAAAAAGTATCCTTTTATCACTTTCTGTCTTTTAAACCATAGGTATCCATACCAAAAATCAGGTCAATCTTTTGCTCCGTTGCTGCGTCAATGAGGAACAAACCAATAAACTTTTCGGATTGATAAAATTAAAGTATGATGATTCTGTACCATGAAGGTAGAATAAAGAAACATGTTAAACCTCTAATGATAAAAGATTTAAAAATATGTTTAATGTCAGACAAAATGACGGCCTGGTATCAAACGTCATAGTAACATAGCATGCAGAGGGAAAATAACATTTTATCCAATTTTAATGTCAGTTGTCATTTTCAATCCATACTTTATTTCCTCTTCAAGGAGATATAATGGTGGAAAAATAATTTGTCCCCTTGCCATGCTACTTGTGATTTATAAAAGTCTGCAGACAATGTCACCTGTCATCTAATTACGTTTGGCTGTGACGTTTCGTTAGTCCATATTAGCGTCATAGAGGAATTAATCACTTAGCGTCTTTGTGATAGTGGCGACAGTTTCGCTTTCGACGGTTTTTGTCCTGTCCTACAGGAACTATGCAATTTTTCGGGATAAAAAGTATCCTAAAGCTCCTTCCGCCTTTTAAACTATGTCCATGCCAAAAATCAAGTCAATCGGTTGCTCCGTTGGTGCGTGATAGAGTAACAAACCAACAAACCAACAAACTTTTCGGATTTATAATATTAGTAAGGATTACTTTTTTTGTCGTAATGAACGAACTTTGTAAACCTTGCAGGTTTGTACGGAACCCTCGGTGCGCGAGTCCGACTCGCACTTGGCCGGTTTTTTTTTTAATTTTTAGAATATTTCGACATGTATCTTTGTTAGACGGGCACGCGTGGAATGCCCACCTTTTTAACTCCTTGGCCCACTTCAGAATAATAGGCAGCTAGCCTCCCCAAAGCAAATATCAAACTATACGCTAACATTTTTTTTACTGATACGTACAAAATCGTATTTATTACCACGCGTTTGTCACTAATACAGCATAGAAGTTCCCCTGGTCGTAAAGGCACCTACGGAAGACGTATAAGGGTTGAGAGACATAATATAAAGCTCGACAAAGTAAAAGTGAATAGGTATCTTATATGCGTGCTTGTTTCTTCGGCTTGCTCTCACTTCGATCAACACACGTTGTTTACCATTAGGCAAATTGGTAGTTTAGAATAATTTATTAAAAAAAAACTTAATTGTTTAAAAATGTTCGCAGTAGCACGCGTTTGTGACTCATACAGCATAGAAGCGCCCATCGACCCCTGTCACGAGAAAACGCTACAACCCGGATTACAGCATAAAAAATCTGCTTCGTATAAGCTTTCAGCTAGGTACTGATTTAATCCACTGTTCAATATTAGTGTTTTGTACTAAAATATTCCTTGTAACATTTGTCACGCGTTTGTCACTCATACTGCATAGAAGCTCCCTTCGACCCAGATTACAGCATTAAAAAATCTGCTTAGTGTAAGCTTGCAGCTATTGATTTAATCCACTGTTCAATATTTGTGTTTTGTACTATAATATTCCTAGGAACATTTTACTGTAACCTAAAGTTTGAATTAAAAATATTGACAAAACGCAAAACGATCAGAACTTGATCGCAACGGCAACTCCGGAAGACGTATAAGGGTTGTCAATCACCTGTCGGCACAATAGGGCTATTTACGACAACAGGTGGCAGGATTGCACAGTAAGCCTTTCGCGGGTTCGGATCCCTGAGCTTATCGACGACACGTGTTTCCAACTTTAGGCGTGTGCTGCGGGAACCGAAAGTGGGAGATTTTTTTTCAAGATATTTTCACTCTATTGTTATAAACCCGCACTGAGCGCCCCCCAGCGTGGTGGATATGGCCTAATAGCTCTATGGAACAGAAAAAATCTTATCTCTCCATTTTGGAGAGGCCCCCAAACTAAAACTTATCACTACATAGTTTGAAACAATGTCGCTTCCCACTGCCTGTCCGTCCTTATGATGCTTGTATCTTTAAAACTACGCAACGGGTTTTGATGCAGTTTTTTTTAATAGATAGAGATTCAAGAGGAACGTTTATATGTAAAAAGCACCTGTGCGAAGTCGGGGCTGGTCGCTAGTTTATAATAATGAATGTATATGTACTTCTAAAATCCCTTCACTTAAAATTACATTGTTGTTATCTATTTTCATTTTAACAAATTGATACTCAGGCAATTTTTTTTCTCTCAGATGCTTCTGTTAGGCAAAATCATATGTTATGAGTTATGAGCTTACAAGCTTTACGCTTCCATTTCAATATCTCTAAAAATCTACATTCCAATTCATTCTAGTGATTCTAAATAAAATCAAATGTCTTGTATATAATGACTAGTATTATCATAAGATTGAATGTGTTCTAAAACTCTTTCGAATAAAAGATTTTCCTGTAGGAAAAACTCAATAAAGGAGAATTTAATTTGGATCTGTCTCGTATTTCGACGGAAAGTAATCGGAAATGACTCAATTCTAGATATCTCTCTATCCTGATCTACAGTCAGAGGCCTTCAGGCGGCCTAAAAACTCTGACACTAGGGCTAGCCACCCGGCCTATACGAACTTACTTACTTTAGCAGTCAGGTGATAGAGGCGGAAAGCGTATTCATGAACGTACTAAATAATACATATGTATATACATACGTATGTACATGCGTGTGCTCCTATAGAGCAAACTGGGTGTAATAGGCCCCATTCACCATCAGTCCAAATGGATGACATCCAAATGAATGTGGCTAATGTTGCAAATTTAGTGTATTTCAATAATTTAGACTTCATTATTTACAGAAACATAGTTTGAAGATATAGGTAGCCAGAAATAGAGAAAAAGTAGAGTATACACCACTAAAAAGATCACTCTTTGTCTTAGGCGACTTGATCCTCTCGCTCGTTCTCCATGAGTAGAACTCTAAATAAAGATAAGTTTAAACACCTTCGCTGCGCTTGGGAGTCAGCTCTGGAGTGCCTCGCTACGCTCAAATAATTACGATGTTGCCTGTGACTCATGTCACGACTTCGTTCTCTACGTGCATAATAAGCACGATTACAGAGGCACCAGCGTAAACTAAATAGCAACGTAAAAAGCGTTCTCTCTATCGAATGCCTAAAGTGAAAAAGGAACAGAACTATGCTATTTAGCTTATTTAATTACGCTGGCGCCTCTGTAATCGGGCTTAATATGCTATTAACACTCTTTCGGAAAACAGAGCTGTTTGTAAAAAAAAGTAGCCGCGCATTTTTAGGGTTCCGTACCCAAAGGGTAAAAACGGGACCCTATTACTAAGACTCTGCTGTCCGTCTGCCCGTCCGTCTGTCCGTCTGTCCGTCCGTCTGTCCGTCCGTCTGTACGTCCGTCTGTCCGTCCGTCTGTCCGTCCGTCTGTCCGTCTGTCTCCAGGCTGTATCTTATAAACCGCTATAGCTAGAAAGCTGAAATTTTCACAGATGATGTATTTCTGTTGCCCCTATAACAACAAATACTAAAAACATAATAAAATCAATAATTAAGGGGGCTCCCATACAACAAACCTGATTTTTTAGCCGTTTTTCACTCTATATACATAATGGTAACATCTACCGATGCTTAAAATTTTCACAGAATATTTAGTTTTACATTCACTTCAATAATAAATAATAAAATTTAAATAAAATAAATATTTAAGGGGAGCTCCCATACAGTACGGAACCCTCCGTTCGCGAGTTCGACTTGTACTTGGCCGAATATTTTCTTGGTACTGATGAACATGGAACATTGATTTCCATGTGCGATTACTTTAAGGGTAATTAGATATACAGTTTGAAGTTCGAATAAGGTCAATTTAATACAAAGCACGTTCAGACTCGACAGAGGTATATGTATCTTGGGAATTGAAGTTTGAACTTTCGAATCCCTCAGCTATGTTGTTGTAAGTAGATTAATAGAGTCACTTATCTAAAGCCGTCAACGTTACTATCGGCACGGTAATGGTATCTATGCAGTATTCCATCTTTATACAAACGGTCGGAACACAAATTTATAAATAAATAATCAATACCTACGCGCATCAGAGTTCGGTACACACTCGGTATACAACAGTCACAGGGACGCGCCCGCGGCGTAGTGTCGAACCACAGATCAGGGGTTCCCTGATCTGTGCGACGAACAAACGTGTGGGTTTGTAATCAGTAAGCGTACCAGGCGAACAGCCCTAACGCGTGTTACGTACTGCATGGTCACGCGGGCTGTAGATATTTATTTCAAGCACAGGGCCGAGTCGCAATACTATATAGATACCATTACCGTGCTTTCCGTATGTGAATCCACCAACCCACACTGAGCTAACGTGGTAGATACGGCCCAATAACCCTTCGTGGTTAGGCCTACGTACTGCAGTGGACCATTAAAAAAGGCTGGTATGGGTACAGGTATTATCGGTATCCTTTCTATGAGACAATCCAGTATATTCCAATACGAAATCTATGGTAGGTAGTTTTCGTTTGGTTATATACATTTAACAACCGTTTTGTAAAGCGGAAAGGAAGGAAAACTAGTAAAAATGTATGGAGCCTAATAAATATGACCGCAGTTTTTTATACACCACTAACGGTGTCGCACAAAAGTTTTGATGACCCCAGTCTGACCCAGTGTTATTAGCGCTTGATTTATAATCGTAAGGTCATGACTTAAATTTCAGTTTCATACCAAAAAGCTCTATAGAACTTGTGTACGGATTTTGAAACCAGAAAAATCCAGTGCCTTTGGATTGGCATTATTCCAACTGTGGCGACTTGGTAGTTACGAGGACTTATTCACAGAAAAATCGTATTCTTTGGTGCGTTTATAGTTGTGAGATTAATGCATCATAATATTTATTATTCACCGTTTGACCACATAATATCTACTGTGCTCGACCATAAATGTAAAATCCCATATCACGTTTTAACAACTGCAATACCTCTGTGGTAAATAGACAAAGGGATTTTATGAGTAGTTTTGAAATTGTCTTTTGCCGCCGGGCTTTATTTTTACTGGATAATTATTTGTTTTTAATTGTTTGAAGTTTTTTCGCTGTATTTTATTTCATTGTCGTCTTAGTCATAAAGTGCATATTGCAAAGTGAAACCTTCGTCACCAAACCCTTTCCCGAAACACAGATGGAGGTAGAAAATTTTACAATCTCGGAGTTCCTATAAAAATATAACCTCTAAGCGATAAGTAAGCAGCAGGTAGGTACTTATACGTAGACTGTATGTCCAAACCCTTACTGGAAATGTTTTAGTCTAGTAAATACATATTTAATTTATTTAAACAAACAAACTCTTCTAATTATTGGCACTTACGAACAGCAACTGCGCCGCTGCGCGTTCGGCACACAGAGCTTTGCTGTTATTAAAGTGCACTGCGCAATTCATTTTATTTGTCATTTATTTTTGTAATTTGAATATTCTGTTACTTACTTAAACTGTATAATGGATTTTTAATTAAGTAAAACACAGGTGATAATCACGTTTGATTTTAGTAGGATACTACTATAGTTTCGATCGCATTTTGCGATCTTTCTCAAGGTTGGAGTACTAGCACGCGGGCTCGTCTCGCATAGCTCTGCGAGCCGCGAAAAATCAAACGTGAGTAACACCTGTGTTTTACTTTATTAAAATGTACGAAAACCACGTTAGTTTCCATAGTGTAATGGATGTAGTTGATTTCGCGCCTCGATACACAGGCCAATGCACCATTTTCAGCAGAGATATCTCTAAGATATCGATATACTAAGTAGCTGATACAATCGGCTCGTTTAAAAACAAATAATTTTTGATCAAAACAGAGCAAAGCACAAATCTCAATAGAGGGTTATCTGCTTATTCTGTTCGAAGCCGAAATCATTATGAACAATTTTCACAATGGGACCAACCCGGGATTCGATTAATAAAAATTGGATGTTGACAAATTGTATAAAACAGCTGATTTTATTACAGCTAATTGATGAACTTTTTAAAAACGCTGTCAGGCCTAGGACCAAGGAAATTAAGTCAAGTTCAAGTAAGGTTTTTAAGTAAGTATGTTTTTAAATCAGTATCTTAGTCATCGCTACATAGGTATTCGTAACGGTTTACCTGAAAGGACGCTCAAATTGGTTCCTATTTACGTGAATCGTTAAGGCCATTTAACCCGCACAAGCTTATAAGGCAAGAGAAAATCGTCTCACGTTGAACGTTACAAATGAAGACGAGCATGAATATGAATCGATTTCCAACAAACATTCCCTATTCGCTCTCGACGTGAATCGGAAATCGGAAATCGGTGAGAGTACCTTAAACATTCAGGTCGCATTCTAAGGCTTTGTCTACACTTAAGTTGGGAAGCGTGAAAATATTTTTAACCGACTTCCAAAAAGGGTTAGGTTCTATATTCTCCTAAGTATGTGTATATTTTTGTGCATGCCTATAGTGTATATTTTTGTATATGTATATATTTTCGCCCGATGCAAACTGATTTGAAAAATTCTTTTTGAATTTCAACGGTATACTCCCGAAGAAGTCCCATTTAAATTTTATCGAAATCAGCAGCTGTTTTTGGAAAATCATCAATAATATAAAAGTTCTTAACATTGATCTATTCGAATTTTGTACACTATTGAAGTCGGGAACTTACTTACTAATGCCTCAGGTGGTTCGTGCCGCGAAGACATTTTGTGACGTGTCGGATTTACTGTTCGTGTGAACAATACCTTAGAATGTGAGTGTTATAATCCCTAAATTCCTTTATGCGTGATAGCGAACTGTTTTCTTGGCATTACTCATTCACGATTGGGAACCTTTACATTGTAATTTCACGGAGAACGGGCATAGAATTCGAAATAATTATATTATGTTAAGGGAAGTCTGATTTCCATACTTACATATTTGCTGTAGTAATCAGAGTTTGATACATAACCTACATTATATTAATGTGTATTTTAGAGTATTTTCACTTAAACATTTTCACGACTTCATTTTTATGATTCTTCCATTTGTTTGAGTTTTTCATGTGTTGTGTTAAACTTTCTAATTTATCATCTGTATTCTAAATACGTAACAGATAATTTCGAGTAGCGGATTGGCAAGCTCAATTAGCAGAGGGCAGGACACATAGCATGGAGGATTGATGACCGATTTAGTCGAAAAGTTCTCGGGTGAAGAACACGACCCGAAATACTGCGTAAGGCGTCCAGCCATAAATTAGACTGACGTCTTCATTAAAACCTCAGGAATGCACTTGATAAAAGCCATTGAAAATTAAAATATTTTTCGTAAATGTTCCGGTTATGCCATTTTACTTAACCGTGTACAGAATTCGAATAGTTCGCACAGATCGATGTAGTAATTTTCACATTTTTGTTGATTTATCAAAAATGGTTCAGCCGATTTCGACAAAATTTAAATAGGACCACCTCTGAAGAATGATCTATCAAACAAAAACATTGAAACCGGACTACTCTGTAAATAGTTATAAAAAAAATTAAACGGGTCGACTTGAGTTCCGTTCTCCTCCGTTTTTTCGTCGGCTAAAAAAGAAACTTGAAAACACATTTAAATATCCACCAAAAACAAATTAATTTGTCACAGTTCCTGTAACAAGCCGCAAAATTACCTGTCACAAGTTTTTACGCAACACCGGGCGACAAACAAAACCATTTCGACATTAGGATGTGTTAAATGAACCATAAAAAGGAATTTTTACCCCGATCTGTGTTTTTCTGCCCCGGATAGAAGGCCGAGCTAATTTGAATTTATGTTGGCAATAAATATTTTTTCTGCCAACTGGAGAATTATTTGCCAAAATATATTATATGACGGACGCAACGCCCGTCTTCAGACTTCGCTATAAACATGAATATTTTTAACTTACTCCATAATACGTAATGTAAGTTACCGTCATAGTCCAGCGGATTGGAAAGTTGAAAAGGCAATGGGCATATTTAGGGCACATTGCACAGAGGACTGATGATCGATACGGTCAAAATGTTCCGGAGTGGAGACCACGTACTGGCAAGTGCAGCATAGGACATCCAGCCACAATGTGGACGGAAGACCTCACTGAGACAGTAGGATCGCGCTGTATGCAAGCCGCTGCCAACCGATCTTATTGGTCATCTATAGGGGAGGCCTATGTTCAGCAGCTAATGTCTTGTAGCTTATACGACGAGATGCAATGCTAAAATTTTACTAAACTTTACTAAAAAAAATGATAACACAGTCTGAATAACCCGCACGTGTTCCATCGTATTTGAACCTTACGTGATGCTTTCCTAGTGATAACGGTTATGAAAAAATATATGAATAATTTTCGTGATACTATTCTGAATGTTTTTGATATATTTGGGACATTTATATATCACCTATAGCAACTCTAATATGATGAATATCATTATGATAGATACCTATTATATAATAAAAGCTTTGTATATATTAAATCAAAAAATGGCAAAACCCCTTCCATCGTCTAGAAAATTCGAATATTTCGCTCGAATTGTTTACATTATTGTTGATTTATCAAAAACAGCTCAGCCGATTTCTGTAAAATTTAAATGAGAGAACCTTGGGAGTACCTATACCCTTTCTAACTAATAAATAATTTTTCCATTGGGTTCACAATTGGCGAAATTACTCGTATCGATGTTCATCGTGTTCAAAATTTGGATATTTCGCTCGAATTGCTTACATTACTGTTGGTTTTTTTCAAAAACGGGTAAGCCGATTTCTGTGAAATTTAAATGTGACCACGTAGGGAGTTACCCTTTGGAACTAAAAAAAAAATTACGATTCGGTTCACAATTGGCTAAATTGTCAATGAACATACACAAAAAAAATACATACACACGAACATAGAACCTCCTCCTTTTTGGAAGTCGGTTAATAAGCTGCGCCTTTTTTTTTTTTTTTTTACCAGGGGAAATCTTTTATAGATACCACCGCACCTCGAGGGCAGGCGGGTGGTTATGTGGGAGTCCTGCCGACTGGACAGTATACCCACCAAAACCCCTAGGTGTTCCGCCACTGCGCTATGTGTCGGGGCTACGGGCACGCTTGCGCACTCCTCCGCGGCACCCGACAGCGCTGGCCCAACTTGGGCCCCACCACGGAGCTTCGGCTCCCGCCAGAATGACGATGTGTCGAACACCAGACACATCGCCACCCACCACCTGGGACCAACCTAATAAGCTGCGCCTAAATCAACCCTCGCGCAGCTGCGTTAAGTGAGATTCAGTTAGGAATGGGGTTTGCGCAGCTTGTGGCTAACATCACAGACGCCAAGAAGTTTGATTTGACCCATATCTTAATTAAATAATAATTTTATAGAAACTTAATCAATGTTGTACGCGTTTAGAGAAATTTATTACATTAATCGTCGTGAGTCAATAAATAAATAGCTTGTACAAACAAAATCTGTTTTCGTAATTGACACCATACAACAAAGACAGTATTCCATAAACTAAAACATCAACACGCATTATCCTACATCACACTATTACATTAATTGAGGACGAATGTTTCGTATTCGGTAATAAAAATATCGTACAGCTGTGCCTCGCTTGACTTATCGGGGGCACTACCGCACCAGATTTCAAAAACAAATACGTAGCACTGTATAAGCCTTTTTAATAATCCACCGCAGGATGTAGGCCTACCCACGAAGGGTGATTAGGCCATACCCACCGCGCTGGCCCAGTGCGGGTTGATGGATTCACATACGCCATCGAATTTCTTCTATGGACATATGTGCAGGTTGCCTCACGATGTTTTCCTTCACCGAAAAGCCAGTGGTGTGAAATTCCAAAGAACTCATTGTTACGGGACCGGGATTTGAACCCACGACCTCACGATTGTAAGGCGGGTATCACTACCTCTAGACCACCACGGCCACGGATACGTAGCACTGCGTTACAAAATGTAAATAAAAACAAAACCCATTTCAAAATCCAAGTCTCAAAATAAAATTGCATTACACCCGAAATGTCGCGCGCCAAAAAGTGAAGACTTGGAAAGTCCATATGAGGGAAATTGCAGAGGAGACAATAAAATAAAATTGTATGGAGTGCCGTACTCGGCAAGTTTCTTTAACACTGAAAACACAGTACAAGGCGATACAGTTACTAAGGTTGTCTCTGTTCTAATTTAACCGACTTCTAAAAAAATTTTCTTAATAGGAATGATGAATAGATTTAAAAAATCATTGTTATAATAAATCCGTGAGTTGGATTATCAAAAAATATTGGGCAAGTTTTTTCCTTTTATTAAAAAAACAACAAATGACAAAGATAAATCTAGTCAAATTTTGGGATCGAGGGTCGTGACGTCACCTCTTACAGAAGTCTATACATTAGCACTTGTGACGTCACGCGGAACTTTGACGGACTATATCTTCATCATTTTTTATTTAATTGACAAAAGAAAAAAATCGTGTCTATTATTTTTTAACCGACTTCCAAAAAAGAGGAGGTTCTATGTTCGTATGTATGTATTTTTTTTTTGTTTTGTGTATGTTCATCGATAATTTCGCCAATTGTGAACCAAATCGAAAAATCCTTTTTTAGTTCAAAAGGTTCTTCCCAAGTTAAATTTTACAGAAATCGGCAAAGCTGTATTTGATAAATCAAGAATAATGTAAACAATTCGAGCGAAATATTCGAATTTTGTACACGATGGTAGGCGGTTTTGCCATTTTTTGTGAAAAATAATTATTATTAATCTATCTGATGGGCATTAGCCCATCAGATAGATTAATTATTAAGTCATTATGCCTATTCTACTGAATTTTTACTGACTGTATAATAAGGTCTACATACAGCACCCAAATTCTTAAACTGTAGCAGTGCAAAATCCAGTGCAATTCCTAAAGAAATATGTTAGGACTATTTTTTAGATCTAGAATATTTTACATTTTCCATGTCACTTTATGTTTGTTCTATGATAGAATTATTATAACGTTCCTATCATGGCATGATAAAGTGTACTTAACACTTTCATTGCCCCAGAACAAAATTATAAACTGTATTCATATGCCCACCTACAATCTCGCTCTAGCTTGACAAAACTGGCGATATTTTACGGCGGATTTTAAAGTTTTTGGTAACCATCAGTATCTTTTTTGAATTGAAACTTCTAATGCGACTTCCAACAAAGTTGCGTTAGCGTTTAACGCTACTATGGAGGGCGTATGAAATCACTGTTGCGTCGAAGTTTCACTCCTTCCGCGCGGAGGGACTCCACTTGCACTTTTATTTTCTTGTTTATACGTCCAACCAAATAAAAATCATCAATTTTACGTTTCAATTATGACTACAATTTTTGGAGTCATTGGACAGTAAACTTATATAAATCATTTGTATGATGGTAGAACTTACATTCCAATATTGGTTAAAGTTCAAAATCATTGAAAAGCTATGAATACAAAATAATAAGTATCAATTTATCAGTTGCATACACCTGATGCACCATCACGCAACTGCGCAAAAATATCAGAAACTCAAATCAATAAATCGCTGAAAAAGACCCATAAGTGCTATTATAAATTGCAAGGCTTTTATTGACACTCATTTCCAATGGTACAGGCAGAAATCCTAGATTTATTTATTTCACAATTTGTACTGCTTTTGTGACAAAGTGCAAGTACAATGATTTTTTTATTGTAGGATAAACGGTTTCGGTATTTTCAATGTGTTGGCTTACTTACTCTAACGAATATGTTCGTTCGACATATGCAGCGGAACTTAATTATACAGTATGGACGGTAGTGTTTGTTGCCGACTATCCATTTTTGCATGCTATAAAATACCAGTGATTCCTATTCATCTATACAATCAATCAAATATAATAATTAAATTATACGTGATCTGGTGTGTTTCTCCACGAGAGGCTTCTGCAAAGCTAATGGCCAGGACACTGTATATAGGACCGTTAGCTTAAAAAGGCACCAAAGCTAACATACAAACACACACACACACACACAAACACGCACGTCAAACTTATAACACGCCGTCGTTTTTACGTCAGCGTTTAAAAAGCAAGATCAAGCATTCGAAAAATTGAGAAGGGCGAAGAATCACTTATAACTGACACTATTGCCATTTGATCTGGCTATTCTATATTGCATTCATTTACCCTAAACTGTATATTTAACATAATTTCATGTGATAATTTTGTAACAATATCTTCTTCTTGTTTTTACTTATTTACTATATTTATTTAATTATTATACAATTTTTTAACTGGCTCTGCGCTAAATATAATATGTTGTTAAGTTTATTTTAAAACATGGCATGAAACTGCGTGTGACGCGTGTGTGACGTCACCTGTCGGCGCCATCGGAAGATCAGCGCCGGTTGTTCGCAGCCATCATTATGCTAAGATGGAGCCGACTTGTCGCAGAAATAAAATAATGTTTTGTTAGTTTATTAGTGTAGTGATAAGTTCTTATTTCTTTCATAGTGTGTAAACATTTTATTTTATTTTTGTAACATGAATAAATTTCTGATTCTGATTCATTCCTCACTATCTGTATAAAATAATGATAATGTCATTAATGAGTGCCTGTGATGAGAGTGTATTTTATAAGAAACTTCACCTGCAACTAGACTACTACAATTATTTATAAATATCGCCGTGTTACTGTTTTGCTGTGTACTGTTCGCGAGTATTGTATGATGCGAATGTGTGCCCTGAACGTGACTATAAGACTTCGTACGTAAATGTCATGTTGATGAAAAAAACACACAGTAAATTGGCAGTATTTTTTACCCATAACACGGTCTAGTACCTATCTGTATAAAACGTTGGACATCAATTCGCAAAGTTTGAATAATAGATCATTGCAGCCATACGAGAACTGATATTGAGAAAAACTTCACTACATCCATAAAATCTACAGAATCTCTCTCTCTTTCTCTCTCTGTCTCTCTATCTCTCTGTTAAAAGCACAGATACGTTATGTGAGTGCGTAAATTGTTATTATTATTTGTTGTTTATATGATGAAACATCGGATAGGTAGTTCAGCTGACAATTGTCAGCCGAAATGTAGATCTTGTCGAGTTCTATCACTTTTGTAAAGACAGCAGTTGTCTAGAATCGATAATAACCGAGATAAATCACTTTGAAGTTTGACAGCTGTCATCTGAAATGTAGATCTCGTCGAGCTCTATCACTTTTCTGAAGACATCAGTGATCTAGATTCGATAAAAACCGAGATAACGAGATAATCACTTTGAAGTTTGACAGCTGTCACTTGGTCAGCTGTTAATGTGACTCTCGTCGTGACAAATTACACGAGTCCATACTCGATTGGGTTGTGAGATATTTTTCATGTCATTTTCTAACGCGTGCCATATTAAATCAATGCATCTCTTTCAGATTTTATCGAATGACCACAGTATTCCTCTAGTATATCTGTGATCAAACGAAAAACCAACAAATACACTTTCTGATTTATAATATTAGTAAGAGGTAGCGAGGAAAAAGTTGGACCGCTGACGTTACACACGATCTGGTTTCGCGGTTGTATCATACAAAATCAGAATGTATTTAAGAGATTTTACTCATCTTCTGCTCAAGGTTGAACGGTTATCCCTAAAACTTTTTTTTTTGCTAACTGTTAGATGTCATCAGTGTGTCAACACTAGTCGCCGCGGTGCAGCGGCGATGCAGCGGCGGCGTCGCCGCGACGTCGCAGCGGCATCGCGTCGCGGCGTCTTCGCCGATCTGGCACATCGCGCGGCGTTGTTGTCAGCTTGCAATCGCCTTACGAATAAATAAAAAGCCTGCCCACTACATAGTTTGGGCAGGGTTTTGGCTCGGACACTTCTTTGCACGATCGTGACTATTATTAAATTTGCTCGAAGGCAATTTCATTTAATTATAGGCGTTTTTGTCACGAAACTTTAGTGCTGTAGCGCGGCTAAGTGTCGACACCTTCGTTAGTGACAGCCACGCTTCACAGTCACGCTATCGCGATATACGAAATACGGATATCCTGATAATGCGAAATTTTGCGATCTGTTTTATCCGGATAGTAAATGCGAACGAATAATGCGATCCCTAATTGGATGCAACTACGCGGCGTATCTGCCACTCTGGCTCGGAGCGCTGCAGTCGTGCTGCAGCATATTATATTGTATAGAAATGAGTCGCGCTACTGTAGCGCGTCTTAGAAGCGCTAGTCACGCGACAAAAACGCCTATATATGAAAGCGCTCTTAGAATCACAAAATATTGACTAAAACTTACTTGAGCGCCGACCATCCCTTCCCTCAGCCTCGGAAGGTCGGTGTGGGAGTACTTGGAGATAGACCAGGGCTCCACTACAGTCAAATCAGTGTCCAGCTCAAATTCGTTAATCTGGTTTCGCAGAAACTTTCTTATGTTCCAGGGGAGATCGTTGTGCCTGTGGGAAAAACAAAATATGTTAGTAACGTAAGAAGACAACTGAATCTGAACTGAAGACACTGTCGAATAGTGGAACTTTCATTATGAAAATATTTCGAACAACTCAACTGGATCCTAATTATCGTGAAGTGCTTGTTTTCATAACTTCAGCTAAAATAACATTTTCTACACCACATCATAAGTTCAGTTATTACAGCTACAATAACAAATAAAGTTGTTGAAGGAACATACCTAGTCGCTTTGGAAATGAGGTCTCAGAAAATCGGAATGAAATCCACGTGTATTTGTTGAGAACAGAATAATAAGTACTAGCAGGGAAATAAAATAGTTTTATAGGCCGAATCAGAGTTCTCAGCGGCTGTGATGTTAGCTACAAGCTGCGGATAGCCCAACCCCACAGAACAGCAGAACTATCTCTCCTCTGTGCCCAACCCCGACTGAAGCTCTCCGAGGATTATGTTATCCGCAGTTTGTAGCTAACATCACAACCACCATAAACGTTGATTTGGCCTAATCAGTTTTACCAAATTACTAAATTAATGTGTTTCATCCATGCTTAGTTGATAAGTATTTTATTCATATTGGTAACGGTCAAATTTGGATTATTCCAGTCTGTCCCCCGGTTGATCATCGGGGGACAGACCGACATATTTCACTCCTCAACAGTGCAGTCTGTCCCCCGACTAAATGAATGATTACTTTACCTATTATTATTTTTATTAAATAAAAAAGCACCATTTAAAGGAATCTCATTATTTCAGATTTTATTATATTTTGACATTGCTTGGGAGTTGTAAGCTTATATAAGCTTAAGCTATTTTTCGAGCAAATATCTACAGAGCTGCAGTCCCTAAGTAAGTAAGTAAGTTCGTATAGGCCGGGTGGCTAGCCCTGGTGTCAGAGTTTTTAGGCCGCCTGAAGGCCTCTGACTTGGCTAAACGGTTAAAACAACCGGGGCCTACAATTTAGTCCCTAAGTGAAAGTTGTAAAAAAATGTCCGAGTGCCGTTATAAATACCGACGTAGATATTTACTTTAAATTATTCACAATGCCCCGTTTTCTCGGATCTCGACGATAAGTCACCTAATTAGTGCTGGTAACGGATCACTTTGGCATCGTGCGGCGTTGTAGTCGGCTTGCAATCGCCTTAGGACTTACTTAAGAGCCTGCCCAGACATAGCTTGGGAAGGGGAATTATGGCTCGGACACTTTTTTTGCACGATTGTGACTCTATAGATATTTGTTCGAAGATTGTATTAGATGAGTCGTAGCACAGAGAACTTTGGGAACCACTGGGCTAGATGGCTAGTCCAGCGGGGCAATTTTGTCAACCGATCTCTTCACCGAAGTGATACGCTCCCGAGCCCCGCTCGCTTTTCTGACAGTTTTAATGACTCAAAGCTGTCAAAAAAACGAGAGAAGCTCAAGAACGCGTCACCTCAGTAACGAAATCGGTTAACAAAATTGCCCCGCTGGCCTGATTTTGCAAGCTACCCACCTGAAGGCTTCTGACATAGCTGCATGATGATGATGTACGTTTTTTTAGCGGGACGCATAAAAATGATGTCGCCGCATTGTATTATTTTGTAAAACTTGTGTTTCTACCAGTAATCATTGGTGAAAAATTTTGGTACCTATTTCGTTAATTGTGAGCTGAATTACGTGCATGAGTGTAGGCAAGTGATAAGTGAAGTGTGGCATATCGTGTTATAACCAAAACTCCATAGACGACTCTAGTAAAGGCACCACTGCTTTACTGAGACCTCAGTAAAGCAGTGGAGACTTTACTAGAGTCCCACCAAAGCGTTCCCACTATGAAACATGCATCATCATCATGTATGTATGTCAGAGGTTGCTGTTGCTTGAACTTGACCGCGACTTTTTTGGACTATGACATGAGTAGTCATGTCATAGTCCAAAAAGCAGCATAGCACAGTCGTAGGACTGTGAATATTTTAATAAAATATAACTGTGCGTTAAAAACTTATACTTGACACTAGCAAATGCATAAACCATGCGACGCCAAAATATAAAAGAAGAAGAATATGATGATGTAAATCTGATATTCCTTATTGTACCAACAGTTAAGCAAGGGTGGGGCAGATTGGCGCGTATTTGCCCAGCCATGAGCCATCGATCTCTAACTAATGAAATCAGATTGACGGGTCCCGTACATTTCCCGGGATGTTTTTCGTTGCTTTAATAATATTTCACGAGGGCGATGCCATCAGGATGACAGCAGGACGTAATTAGCACGGGCCTCGGAAAAGAGATTAATTAGGGAGAGATAAATGTAGACTGCTGTCTCTTTCGCACATTCATACCAGTTTTGAAATTTTACTAACCAAATCAGAACGTGTGTGTGGGCTTTACCTATAGGCCGTGTCATATGGATTGGCAATAAAGTGCATTGACCTCACGTACTGGTTGGCGGCAGACTATTTGATAGTCCTGTTGATACCTACCTACGGGAACTTCTGTGAAAGAAACATGCCGCTAAATAAAAAAAATATTTTTCGCAAAAAATGGCAAAACCGCGTTCCATCATGTACAAAATTCGAATATTTCGCTCGAATTGTTCACATTATAGTTGATTTTTCAAAAGTGGCTTAGCCGGTTTCTTTAAAATTTAAATAGGACTACCTCGGGAATATACCCTTTTGAACTAAAAAATAAATTTTTGATTCGGTTCGGAAATTATCGATGAACATTCAAAAAACTACACAACTACACCAGACGAATATAGAACCTTCTCCTTTATGAAAGTTGGTTAAAATATAAAATAACTAATTATAATCACTCTCATAAAACTAGACCACTGAAAGGTCAACGCACTTTATTGCCAAACTAAACGGCACCGCCTGTACCGATATTACTTATACCTTAATATGAATTCTAATGATCGTGTGTGTCCTGAAGAAGGCTAAATCATTTTTGCTGCAGCAACTGACATAAATTCTTTAAGGCGAAAGCGAACACATCGTAAAGTTATGAGGTGTTCGATTTCGTGCGAACTAAAATCGAGTGACCATCATAACAATTCATAATAATATTATGATGTGTTCACTCCCGCCCGAAGATTAGAATCGAAGTATAAAATTTTTACCTTTATAACCCAACGCAATGCCTGCGCGTTTTAGGACCGTTCAACGCCATCTATGTAAATAAGTAAGCAAGTTCGTATTTTTGGGTGGCTAGCCCTGGTGTCAGAGTTTTTAAGCTTCCTGGAGGTATTCGACATGGCTAAACGGTTACAACAACAACAATTTGACTGCCTCGGTGGCTCAGTGGTTAGTGACGCTGACTTCTGGGTCAAAGAGGCGTGGGTTCGATCCCCACCCAGGGCAAACATTCGTGTGATGAACATAGGTGTTTGCTCTGTGTCTGGGTGTTATTTAGGTACTATATACGTAGTATCTATAGTAGTTTGTGGGTACTATCTATATAAGTATGTATTTAAAATATGTATATGTAGTATCCCAAGTAGCATTTTACTCCATTTAAGAGTACACATTTAGTTCCCAGGTGTACTTGAAGCATTATTACAGCTCACTCGTGATGTATAAGCTGCATTATTGCGATTAATTACACCTACACCTGTCTAAGGGACTTATAGGAGTGTAGAGTTATACTTTTATATGTTTGTTGGTGTTATAATACTCTAACAATTATCCTTTAGTCAGCCGTCTGATTAAGAGCATTATAGGAGGGTAGAGATACGGCAACCGCTGTTTAACGGCCTACTTGTACGATGTTGTAGAGCTAGCATTTTAATAGAACACACGTGGTCATTTATAAAGCCAAAGGATGTTATGTTTACTTGTTTTAGACTGTTATACAGCTAGAAGCTGTAGTAGGACTTGTTTGTGATCATTAAAATAACCTCTTTTACTATCTGTACAGAAGTGTTTAAATGGTTCGCATGTGCACTGTAGGCTGTTAAAAGGACTATATGTGTTGTCCATTAACATCAATAGCAGTTTATTTGTCCACAAGTACTACTCTTATTTGCTTTCATTTCCACCATTTTGTTCTAACCTAAAATTTACCAAATAATAAATCTCAAAAATTATCGTGCAGATTTATCACAAAATACGCAGATAGAGCGATTGAGTTTTGGTTTCATGTTATAATTAAATACCGTAGTATAATCATAATGCCAAGATAATATCAAAAACTGAAAATTGTAGATTTCCTCTCAGCCAGTTTTAAATATTTTAAAACGAATATCGCGTTTTAACAGAGGCGCGTGAATATTTTAGCTGTAAATATGTATACATTTCACGATAAAGTTGCATTCCCATGGCAATTAACATTATTAAGTCTTTGAAACAGGTACATTACCGCGTGGTATCATAAATTTTTATCCAAATATCCGCCGGAGTTATTAAGTTTTTGGATGGCACACACAAAACCATAAACAATTAAATTGTGAATAAAATTATAAAATGAAGAAATAATTTAGGACACACGTGAATTTTAGGTAGCACTGGAGTACTTTTGTCGGATTTTTTAACTGTGAAGGCTGTGTATTTAGCCACGTGTTACTCTTTATTACGCTCATGTACATTGTATGGATCACACTGCGTCCCATATAGTGCCGCAAGTCAGCCTTAAGTCCGATGTTACTACTTAAACTGCTATTATAATGCTATTATACTGCTAATGTACAGCCATAGTGAACTTAAGGCTGTCTAATTTGTGCCCAAACTGGTTCTATAAGAGCGTTATAGCAAGCTATACAGCTCTTATACAGCTGACTTGCACAGCTTGTGGAGTACATGTGAACGACTAGTCATCTTATATAGAACCCCGAATGCTACTTGGGATATCAGTCTCTGGCAGCCATATCACAAGCTATGCTTAGTTTGGGGTCAGAGCCCGTGTGTAAGATGTCCCCTAATATTAAACTATTGTCAATATTCGTCTCAAAGGCCGAATCAAACTTCTTGCCAGCTGTGAAGTAAACTAGGTACATGCGAGAAATCCAATTCTCGTGCTGCTATTAAGTGAGCTTCAGCCAGTATTTATTTCCGCAGCTTGTACCTAACTTCAGAGCAGCCAAATCGGAAGCGGAAGAATCAATAGGTACTTAGTAATCACGACATAGTATAAAACAAAGTCGCTTCCCGCTGTCTGTCCACATGTATGCTTATATCTTTAAAACTACACAACGGATTTTGATGCGATTTTAACAGGAAGGTTTATACTCGTATGTATCATACACCTGTGCAATGCCGGGGCGGATCGCTAGTATTTTATAAGGCGAATAAATTGTTACTGTCTTACCACAATAGTATTACGCACGGCTTAGACGATGTTTAACAGTACAAATTGCACGGTTAAACAGTGTTTAAAGCGTGTTTAAATATTTTGTGGTAAGGCGGGTAGTTTTTAAACGTTTAAATATCAGAAATTGTTTAAGCAACATTTGTTACGAGAACGGATTTTGGATAAATCGGATTATAAATTATGGATTCTAGTTAAGGGCATTAATAAATGTACTAAAATTCATACAAGTAGGTTACATAGTTTTCGAGTTATGAAAGAGTAAGAAGTAGTTTGTTAAGGTTCGTGTAAAATTACACAAGGCTGCTGCGACGCCAGTTCTTTTTTTAACCGACTTCCAAAAAGGAGGAAGTTATATGCTCGTCTGTATGTTTTTTTTTGTGTATGTTTTTTGATTATTTCGCAAATTGTGATCCGAATCGAAAAATTCTCTCATTTAGTTCGAAAGGGTACCGAGGTGGTTCCATTTTAATTTTACAGAAATCGACTGAGCCGTTTTTGAAAAATCAACAAAAATGTAAACAATTCGAGCGATATATTCAAATTGTGTACACGATATGGAAGGCGGTTTTACCATGTTCCATAGAAAAATATCGTTTGCCTTCGCCAATGTGTATGGAACAGCTAATTTTAGGGTTCCGTACCCAAAGGGTAAAAACGGGACCCGATGTCCAACGGTGTCTGTCTGTCTCCAGGCTATTTCTCATGAACCACTATAGCTAGAAAGCTTCACAAATGATGCCGCTATAACAAAAATACTAAAATTGAACAAAAATAATATTTAAGGAACAAATCTAAATTTTTTGCCGTTTTTCGCTCGATATCAATAATGCGGTAACAGATAGATGCTTGAAATATTCACAGGATATTTAGCTGCATGCTTACTGTAATAATAAATACTTAATTAAACTCAAATACTTTGCTGATTTTTTTTTTTTTTATAGTTCGACTGACGAGCCAAGGCGTAGTTTCGTTGTACGTGTTTGTGTGTGTAATTATTTCTGTATACGGCGAGGCGTAGTTTTGCCGGCCTCACTTGTTTGTTTCTCAATATTCTGTCTTGATTTTAGGGTTCCGTACCCAAAGGGTAAAAACGGGACCCTATTACTAAGACTTCGATGTCCGTCTGTCCGTCTGTCCGATTGCCCGTCTGTCCGTCTGTCTGTCTGTCTGTCTGTCACCGCTCTCATGAACCATGATATCTAGGAAGCTGAAATTTACACAGATAATGTATTTCTGTTGCCGCTATAATAACAAATACTAAAAAGAAAATAAAATAAATATTTAAGGGGGGCTCCCATACAACAAACCTGATTTTTTAGACGTTTTTCGCTCTATTTTAATATTGATAACAGGTAAATGCTTGAAATTTTCACAGAATATTTAGTTTCATATACACTTCAAAAATAATTAATAAAATTAAAATAAAATAAATATTTAAGGGGGGCTCCCATACAGTACGGAACCCTCCGTGCGCGAGTCCGACTCGTACTTGGCCGATTATTTTATTTGGTCTGAACATCCACAGAGCCTTGAAGGTCTAAAGATAATTCAAATGCTCAAGCCCACTGCCAGTTGGTAGCGTGCCCAGCATGCTGGCTGCATTGCCACGCTGAATGGCAATGCTTATACGGTGAGCCAAATAAACTCGTGCTAAATACTTGTGCGAAGCCAAGAGGGGCACAGATGAGATAAATGATAGTGAAAACCGCATTGTAACCTGTTGTCTAATTTAGAAAATATAAGCGGATATACAGACAGACACACAAAAATAACGGTTATGATTTATACTATGTAGTGATATTATTATCTCGTTACACTTAGTTGGCTTGGTGGCCGTGGTGGTCTAGTGGTTGTAAGTAACGCTGGCCTGTCATTCTCTAGCTCGTGGGTTTAATCCCGATCCCGGACCAATGAGTTTCTTTGGAATTTATGAACGGAATTTCACACCACTGGCTTTTCGGTGAAGGAAAAAATCGTGAGGCAACCTGCATACGTCCGTAGAAGAAATTCGATAGCGTGTGTGAATCTACCAACCCGCATTGGGCCAGCGTGGTGGGTAGTAATCACCCTTCGTGGGTAGCCCTACTTCCTGCAGTGGACTATTAAAAAGGCTCGTACAGTACAGCACAGTACACTTGATTATTTAAATAACCCTCAAAGAAAAGATTATTCCAGCTGTATAGGTTTCCCCAGGTAAAATATACAAGAACACCGTTTTTTAAAATGGATTTATTCGCGGTTGTCTGAAGAGACAGTGAGATTCGCCAGTTGTCTTGGACGCTCCGGGCGGAAAATGAAATATATATTTTCCGTAATTTAAAGTGTTTTTAGTAAAATGTATCTTATCTTTGCTATAAAAATATGCAATTTGCCACATTTTTATGACTACGTACTGGTAACAATGTTTATAAAGTCTCAGTTATATATATTTATTTATAAATATTTCATGACACACAAAAATCTTTTGAACTATCTTCTTCTTCTTCTTTTTAGCCATAGGACGTCCACTGCTGGACATAGGCCTCCCCTAACGATCTCTAATAAGACCGGTTGGTAGTGGCTTGCATCCAGCGCGATCCTGCGGTCTTGATGATGTTATTCGTCCACCTTGCGGGTGGACGTCTTACGCTGCGCTTGCCGGTATGTGGCCTCCACTCAAAAACTTTACGACCCCATCGGGCATAAGTCCTCCGTGCTATGTGCCTTGCCCACTGCCATTTCAACTTGCCAATCAGCAAATCCCATGATGCTAATGCAGATCGGTCTGTTACAAATAAATTATTACCCATCAATGAGAGGGACTTCTTCCAAGATCTGGCGAGCGATCTCCAGCCTCTCTCGGTCATACGATGCGGCGGCCACGACGGCGATGATGGCAAGCAGCACGCAGCCAATCGATCGACGCTTGCTTTGACCTCCCATTCTCACTGAGAACAAAAAATAAACAATGTTTATACGTCAGTTATTTATAACTAACGACTCGCCCGGCTTCGCATTGGTGTATTACAAATATAAACATTCCTCTTGAATCACTCTATCTATTAAAAAAAATCGCATCAACATCCGTTGTGCAGTTTTAAAGATATAAGCATACATTGTGGACAGATGATGTCATCAAGATCGCAGGATCACGCTGGATGCAAGCCGCTTCCAACCGGTCGTAGTAGATCTCGCAGGGAAGGCCTATGTCCAGCAGTGGACGTCATATGGCTGATGGATGGATGGATGACATCAATTAGTGTTATACTAAAGATTTTCAGTACCACAGACAGATATTTGTTATATTTTACTATAAATGTAGTAATAAGACTGGTTGAAAGCGACATATAAAATAATATGTAAACCTATATTATAACATATGAAACCTTTAGATATTACAATACAATGCAATGCAACAACATATTGTTGACACCAATACATAGGAAAACATAACAGAAGTAACAAAGACAGATAAGGCACGTAAGGCGGTTTTATCGCTAAAAGCAATTTCTTCCAGACAACCTCCTTTGAATGTACATGTGTACAACCTATAGTTATACATAAGTAACGAGCTACTATCACTGGGTATTCACAAGTAAAATAAAGATTTTGCTTCCTATGTTTCTTTATTATATTTTCAATATTAATAAATGCATTGCGAGACGGCTCCGCGTGCTAGCACTCGCCAACTTGAGAAAGGTCGCCGAACGCGACTGAAACTATAGTCGTGTTATGACTATACGTGCACGTGAGTGAGTCCCGTTTTATATCGTTTAAAATTTAAATAAACAAAAAAATAAACTACAAAAAAAAATCTGCTGTTCCATACATTTTGCCGAGGGTGAACGATATTTTTCTATGGAACAACAACTTTTTGAGATTTTATAAAAGTCGTTGAACAAAAGTTCTTAGTTTTGATGTACAGAATAGGCTAAAAGTATGCTAATTGATAAGAAATAACCCTGTATATTCTGTTTTATATTTGGTATAGTTTAAAGGTACCTAGTTCTATTTAAAATTTATCTCAATAATAATCGACCGAACTATTCTACTTTAGCACGTAAATTGCCTTGATTGTTTATTTATTTAGCCATTTGTGTCATTTTCGGCAAGAAAATAATTACAGTGTACGACGACCGTGACGACGATGTCAATAAGAGTGCTAGTTTGCAGAATAGTTTTTCCTTTTCCTGCTCTCCTCGAAATAGGAACAGGAAATTCGGCAGCGGGCTTCCACGTCCCCGCACAACAGAAGTTTGATCAGAATTCACTGAACTCTGAATTTATTGTTTACCTATTCATTTCACCTACGACACCTTCTGCGAAAATATATTTACTTTAGACCATTGCTTTTGTCATTTACCTTGCTATGTATGACGTTATTTTAGAGAGAACTAGCGACTCGCCCCGGCTTCGCACAGGTGTGTTTTGCATTTCAACATTCCTCTTGAATCATTCTATGTATGTAAAAAAACCGCATCGAAATCCGTTGCGTAGTTTTAAAGATACAAGTATAAGCATAGGTAGATAGGGACAGACAGAGCGGGAAGCGACTTTTTTATACTATGTAGTGATATGACTTGCGATGCAAGTTCTTGTGTAAGATGAATTGGTTAAAATACCTAAACTATAAAATAAAATTTCTCTCATCGCACTGACCATGACGTAGCATAAGACAATAAAAACTTTCGAGTTATTTATTAGGAGTAAGTTTATAGGAGTTCAATATTTTTTGGCTTTAGCTTCCTGAGTTTGATTTAGTGTTTCCTAACATTGGAGAAACATTTTGAGAAAAAGGAGCTTTATGACTAAACTTTTCGAGCGAGATGACAAAGACAATACAAGTACAATACAAGGGTCCCGTTTTTCCCTTTGGGTACGGAACCCTAAAAACAATGCTACTTACACAATTGTAATAATATAAGTCGAATCAAAGCAGCTGTGAAGTTAGTTACAAGTTTTTTTATTTTTTTTTATTCTGAATAGGTTTGCGTTTGACCACATACTGCCTGTCGTTAAGCAGATATGCGGTCTAGGTTGTAGCACGCTAACCTAGAAGATACCTATTTACTCGGGATTTGAAGACGCCCACATTGTACTTTAGCGGGAAGACAGACCCAGGCAAAGCGTTCCACATTCTGGCTGTTCGTATGAGGAATGAGGAAGTTAAGCGAAACCCGATCCCCCGCAGCTGTTAAGTGAGCTTTAGTCAGGATTGGGTATTCCGCAGCTTGTAGCTAACCTCACAGCCGCCAAGAACTTATGATTTTGCCTATACTTAAGCTAAAACTAAATACAATTTCATAATAAATAAATATTTTCACAAAAAATGGCAAAACCGCCTACCATCGTGTTCGAAATTCGAATATTTCGCTCGAATTGTTTTCATTATTCTTGATTTATCTAAAACAGCTCAGCCGATTTCTGTAAAATTTAAATTGGACCATTTTGGGAGTATATCCTTTTGAACTAAAAAATAATTTTTCGATTCGGTTCACAATTGACGAAATTATCGATGTTCATCGTGTACAAAATTCGGATTTTTCGCTCGGATTGCTGATTTTATTGTTGTTTTTTTTTTTCAAAACGGCTCAGCCGATTTCTGAAAAATTTAAATAGGACCACTTCAGAAGTATACCCATTCGAACCAAAAAATAATTTTTCGATTCGGTTAACGGTGGCGAAAATATCGATGAACATACACAAAAAAAAAAACAAACACACGAAGTCAGTTAAAAATAGTTATCACAAAGTTGTAATGTGTACGCGCTGTCCTCACAAATGTTTCTATGTGTATTTTAAGTGACAAATGTAGCCATAACAAGGCCGTTTAAGCCCGAAGCTATGTAGTAGATACCTAATCTATAGTTTGTAGGTTCTAGTTTCCTATTCAAAGCGTCAACAACTCGACTATTCGGTTTCCATCGCTGCGTGTACCAGACAATAAGTAATGCACACATACCATACATATGTACAATAATACAATGTCACAGCTATCAAGATACGCCATTAAAATGACACGATTACACAAAGTTGTGGTCACATATGAGTAAGTAAATCAGTAATCCATATTCACACAGAGATGCATTCTGCAACGTATAAGACGTTCTGCTATGTTTCTAGATACTAAAGGGGATTGTTTAGTATCTAAAAACATAGCTGAACGTCGGAATTAAAATTTAATGGTAAATTTTAATTTTTTTTAATTATTTGTTTATCAAGTGAATACTTAAATAAATATTCTATAAATATTTCAAGAATTTACCTGTCACCGTTATTAATATCGAGCTAAAAACGGCTTAAAATTCAGGTTTGTTTTATGGGAGCCCCCCTTTATTATATAGTTTTCTTTTTAGTTTTCATTGTTATAGTGGCAACAGAAATACGTCATGTGTGAAAATTTCAGCGTTTTAGCTATCACGGTTCATAAGATACAGCCTGGTGACAGACAGACGGACGGACAGCGGAGTCTTAGTAATGGGGTCCCGTTTTTACCCTTTGGGTACGGAACCCTAAAAATGATTCTATTTGGCGGATCAGGACGTGCATGAATGCTTAAAGCAAAACCCTAGAAAATATCTAAAGCTAGATACGTATGTACACAGTGTATAAACTCAGGTTTCCTATTCAAGTCAGGCAGCATATCGACTGTTTGCTTTCCATCTCGGCACAGGACAATACGATAGATACACCGACGACATCTAACGACGAAGTTTGGTATGAAGCAGTAAAGTTTAATATATTATTAGTCAACGCATAATTATACACAACAAACTATTCTGGTGGGGCAATAGTATCGTATCTATCCATCACGCTAGCCGAGTGGGGGTTGGTGGATTGCAAAATGCCAAGTCGATGGTGGATTGTCGTATTTAGAGTTCCGTACCCAAAGGGTAAAAACGGAACCCTATTATTTAGACTCTGCAGTCCGTCCGTCTGTCTGTCTGTCTGTCTGTGTGTCACCAGGCTGTATCTCATGAACCGTGATATCTAGGTAGCTGAAATTTTAACAGTTGATGTATTTCTGTTGCCTCTATAACAACAAAATACTACAAACAAAATAAAACAAATATTTTAGGGGGGCTCCCATACAACGACCGTTGTTTGCTCCATATTAATAACGGCAACAGGTAGATGCTTGAAATGGGGCTAAGGGGGTTCCCATAGGGTACGAAACCCACTTGGCCTATTATTTATTAACGCACTACTTCACTACTGTGCAAAGTGCTTCTGATTTTTTTCACTCCTTTACATTCTGTGGTGCCTCCGTACAGTCCTTATAAACATCGCGATTTCGTCGTGCCATCGTGTTGGAAGGAGACCTCAGTGTCGACTGGAGAGTGCCACCACCGTTAAGGCCTTTACCCATCTGTCTGACTGCGCCATCGAATTGCTCCTACGACGTAACCTCCTTAAGACGTATTCCTACTTTTAAAAGGTAGTGATGTATAAATCTTTTCGAGCATATATCTACAGAGCCACAGTCCCTAAGTGAAAGTAGTAAAATAATCGGCCAAGTACGAGTCGGACTCGCGCACGGAGGGTTCCGTACTGTATGGGAATTAAATATTTATTTTATTTTAATTATATTATTTATTACTGATGGGAATATAGAACTAAATATTCTGTGAAAATTTCAAGCATCTACCTGGTACCATTATTAATATAGAGCGAAACACGTCTAAAAAATCAGGTTTGTTGTATGGGAGCCCCCATTAAATATTTATTTTATTTTATTTTTAGTATTTTTTGTTATAGCGGCAACCGAAATACATCATCTGTGAAAATTTCAGCTGCCTAGCTATGATGGTTCATGAGATACAGCCCGGTGACAGACAGACAGACAGACGGAGAGACGGACATCGAAGTCTTAGTAATAGGGTCCCGTTTTTCTCTTTGGGTACGGAACCCTAAAAATGACCGAGGGCCGTCATACATACCGACTTAGATATTTAGACGTACTTACATTAAATAATTCATAATGACTCGTTTTCTCGAATCTCGACGCTATGTCACCTAATTGTTGCTTGTCACCGCACTTTGGCACCGCGAGGCATTGTAGTCGGCTTGCAATCGCCCTACGACTAACTAAAAAGCCTGCCCACTATGTAGCTTGGGCAGGGTTTTGGCTCGGACACTTTTTTTGCACGATTGTGACTATAGATATTTGCTCGAAGATAAATCCGTACATAAATTTTATAGAACTTATTGGAACGTGATTTAAACCAACATCTTCCAATTGTAAAGCGAGTTTTCTCCTACTAGGCCACCACAGCTTTATCATTCATCGCTGTCTAAGACACGGAAAGGGAAGACAAAACAAGACGAGACAAGACAAAAGGTAACGTACATGTCCAATGGCGAAGTTATCAAGGAACTCTAAAGTTTCCCTATCGCGGTGACAGCTCCCGGCTGCTGTAAAGTTTGACATACACGATGCGATGATTTGATCAAATTTTCGCTTCATGCCAACTGGGCACTCATTCAGTTAAAAAAAGGCAGGAATTGGTGGTTCACGATTTGAACCACTTCCTGAATGTTGATTAACTCTTGTAATTTTAATTTTACGCGAGAAATGGTCAGAACTAAAGTTGCTTATAATTTGATTTCCTACATTTTTGTTTCCCATTAACTTTTTCTATGATTGATATTTTTCAAATAAAACGAAAAAGGTATCTAGATGTGCAATTTTCTTTCTTCTATAACTATAACGCCCCGTCGTTTTTGCGTAGGCGGCAAACAGGGTTATCGGGAGAATAATAAGGTAACAGTCACTGAAATGAGAAAGGTATTTTTCATGACAATCAGATTATCCCTCTGGTTGTAATTGTAATAGCTCTATGATCTGATATAGGTACGCCAACCTATAATGGTCCGGCTACAACTACGCCCAACGGCGAAGTTATCGTCACTGGGGGCTCATTTAACTAATTCAAACGGTAGTAGTTGGTTGTTCACGATTTGAACTACGACCTGAAGCTGGGCACACACAATGCGATGATCGCATCAATTGCATTGCATTGCAGTTGCATTGCCGGTAGGTAGGTAGTTACTCGTATTGAGGAATCAAAATGACACCCCTATTTTATTCGAAAATGTATTAACAAAAAAATGATGGGTATCAAAGTTGCAGAAAATCAAATTTCAAACAACTTTGATTCCGATGATTTATCATGAAAAATTGAAATAACACAAGTTATTGAAGAAATGAAATGGTACAACCAACTATTTAAAAAAACTATCAATCCTACAAAAAGTTGAAAGGAATCAAAGTTGTAGAAAATCTCATTTCAAACAACTTTTGTTTCCATAACTTCTGCTGTAAAATTGAAATAACACAAGTTATTGAAGAAATGAAATGGGACCACCAACTATTTAAAAAAAATATCGATCCTACAAAAAGTTGAAAGGAATCAAAGTTGTAGAAAATCTCATTTCAAACAACTTTTGTTCCCATAACTTCTGCTGTAAAATTGAAATAACACAAGTTATTGAAGAAATGAAATGGTACCACCAACTATTTAAAAAAAAAATCGATCCTACAAAAAGTTGATGGGAATTAAAGTTGTAGAAAATTTAATTTCAAACTACTTTTGTTCCCATAACTTCTGCTGTAAAATTGAAATAACACAAGTTATTGAAGAAATGAAATGGTACCACCAACTGTTTAAAAAATATGGATCCCACAAAAAGTTGATGGGAATCAAAGTTGTAGAAAATCTAATTTCAAACAACTTTTGTTCCTATAACTTCTGCTGTAAAATTGAAACAACACAAGTTATTGAAGATATGAAATGGCACCACCAACTATTTAAAAAAAATATCGATCCTACAAAAAGTTGATGGGAATCAAAGTTGTAGAAAATCTAATTTCAAACATCTTTTGGTACTATAACTTCTGCTGTAAAATTGAAATAACACAAGTTATTGAAGAAATGAAATGGTACCACCAACTATTTAAAAAAATATACCGATCCTACAAAAAGTTGATGGGAATCAAATTTCAAACAACTTTTGTTCCGACAACTTCTGACGACAATTTATGTAACACAAGTTATTGAAGAAACAAAATGGTACAACTCTCTATTTAAAAAAATATCGATCCTACAAAAAGTTGTTGGAATCAAAATTGTAGAAAATCAAATCTCAAACAACTTTTGTTCTGACAATATTTTTCGAATAGGATAGTGGTGCCATTTTGTTTCTTTAAAAACTTGTGTTATTTGAATTTTTCATGAGATATGGGATCTAAAGTTATTGAAATTCTATTTTTTACAAGTTTGATTCCCATCAACTTTTTCTAGGATTGGTATTTTTCTAATAAGATAGTGGTGCCATTTTATTTCTTTAATAACAGGTGTCATTTAAATTTTTATGAGATATTATCAGAGCCGAAATGGTTTGAAATTTGATTTCCTACAACTTTGATTCCCATCAACTTTTTGTGTGATCTATATTTTTCGAATAAGATGGGTGGTGTCATTTTGTTTCTTCAATAACTACCTACCAGCAATGGTTAAGTACATGATGATACTACATGGCCCCTGCTGCACTGATCTGATGAACAGATGCGATTATAGTTTCGTGTGAGCCCAGCTTCAGGTAGTGGTTCAAATCGTGAACCACCAATTCCTACCTTTTCATTAACTGAATGAGCTCCCAGTTGGCATGAAGCGAAAATTTGATCAAATCATCGCATCGTGTATGCCCACCTTAACTTGAGTAACAACCACGGAAACGTAGTTAGAGATGCACCTTTAGTAGCTCGCTCAGCGTAACAAAAGTCTCCGCTAATATCACAACGATTTACTCGAATAGGCTAAACTTGAGTGATGTTGTTAAATTGAACATTACGAGTACAACAGAACAGGAACAGCGAGCAGTTTTGGCAGTGACACTAAATAATCATGTCCTTTTTAACCGATTCCCAAAAAGAAGGAGGTTCTATGATTGCCTGTATGTATTTTTTTCGTGTATGTTCATCGATGATTCCGCCAATTGTGAATCGAATCGAAATATTCTTTCTTAGTTCGAAAGGGTATACTCCCGAGGAATCCATTTAATTTTAAACAAAATCGGCCGTGATCGTTTTGAAATATCAACAATAATGTAAACAATGCGAGCGAAATATTCGAATTTTGTACACGATGGAAGGCGGTTTTGCCATTTTTTGCAAAAAAATAATTATTTATTCATCGACAACTTTTTGTGGATATCTTTTATTTTAGTTACTCAGATAAAATAAACTATTATTACAGATTTTACTATAACTCTTCATTTCTGCAAAAGAAATAATTAAAAAAAATTTGAAACAGTTTGAGCAATAATTTTTACTATTACTTTCAAGAATGTTTCCGCGACACACAGACTATAGTAGACGCGTCTCTTCAGATATTTGCTCGGGGGTGGCCACAACTTGGTCTCCAGTGGCCGACTTATCTATTTGTAAGTCTCACCTAGGATTGGATGGCCACTTAGCGCGTGATGAACGGCCACCCGCTCCCCTAAGTATGATAGCATTTTCTGGAGCGAGAAATGACTTAAGATATTTCTGCATGATTGCCAAAGAATAGGAGTGTTTTTTTCAGATTTGGTAACTAAAAAGTACTTATACTAGTGTTTTTCGAAAACTTATCTTAGCCTGAATCTTTAAAGAGATGCAACGTTACGTGAAAAGAGATTTAAAAGTAAGTACGTTCTAGGTTTAAGTCTAGCTCCATAACCATCCCTACATAGTAGACGTACCACCTGCTCGTACTAAGCGATTCGTTTCTTCCTTCATAATGCGGACCGCCAGGGATTGGAATGCCCTGCCCCCGTCATTGTTTCCTGACAATTACAATTTGCGGATATCTTCAAGTCAAGATTGCAAAAGGTATCTTCTAAGTCTACATACTCCATCTTCGGCTACAACTTCGCTTTCCATCAGACGAGTTGAAAAAAAAAGCTTAGGTCTCAGATTTTTAAGCGTCTTGAAAGCTCTTGATTTGTCTAAGCGGTTGATACAATCAGTACCCATAATTTAATGTGTCAATCAAACCACAGAAGCGCTAAGTTGGAGATGCCATCCGCGTTAACCCATCTGAAAACGGACCGTGCTAGACGTTGCTAAAAACTTCGGTAATCGCTGAGTAGTACCTAATCAAACCAAAAAGCGCTATCTAAACAAAAACATATTTTTCGCCAGAAATAAAGTATTATTGATTATTCTTGATGTTTCAAAAACAATTCATCCAATTGCGATAAAATTTAAATGGGGCCACCTCTAAAGTATAGTGTGCCATCTGTCCATTACTGTCCTTCCATATTATCTGTCATTTTTGGAAGTCGATAATGTATTATTCAGTATTATGTGAGCTTTCATCTTGCCATTGACCCGTTTCGACAAAAATATCTACCTAAATATAATAAGAACAGAGAGCTCGGTAAACTAAAAAGCGAAAAATGCTTAGATGCGAACGATCATCAGTCACTGTCCGTCAGACCGCAGTTGTTCTTGAAACGGGTATCTCGAGGCAGAATACAGTTGACTATGTACCTATGAATAAATAACATTGTACAGCATATATAGGTAGATATTTTTCAGTAGGATTGTGGAACATCATAGCCAATGTCTAATTTATCAGTTTAATACGCGGAATTCCTAGGAGTTTTGCGAAAATACTGTTTACCTGTAACGTTTCGTTTATTTTATTATATAGGTACATTATTATTTTACATATTAGTCTTATTAATTGTCTAGTAAGTACCTACCTGATTTTATATTAGTTCGTTTGTTGACTTTTTTATTTTAATATCGAATAAATATAACGGGACAATAGCTTTAAGTTTATTTTTAAATAGTGCCACTAAGTAAAATTTCGAAGGACTAGGAATGGAAGTGGCAACATTCCTGGGGTAACGCATGTGACAAACGTTGCTATTTGGTTCGAAAGAGGTTTCAAGCACGAAACTTTGTGGTTTCAAGTGACATCGCATGATCGGCCGATGGGCGGGAAAATGCGAGGTGACATGTCAGATGTCAGTTGTAAAAAGAGCTTGTTCGGAGGCTCAGAATATGGAGGTGGTGGTGAATTGTGATTAGAACGGTTCAAATCTGGTGATTCTTGATAGAATGGTGGCCGCGTGCGTTATGCTGCGGAATGCCATGTCCTTTGCTTAATGTTTTCTCTATAATTGCAATCATACGTAATCTTCTGTGAAATAAACTGATTGTTCATGACGTCGCATTTATCTCCTCGCCCGCTAAACCCACGCCATTGCCACACTAAAGCATTGTTGGGTCAGTGTTATAAAATCACTACCACATTGAAGAACCATAACTGATGCGGAGCCTTTTTATGGTTCCGATAAATATAATATTATGAAATTTACAGGTTGTGCTTTTTAGGGTCCTGTTTTTACCCTTTGGGTACGGATACCCTATTACTAAGAGCCCGTTGTCCGTCCGTCCGTCTCTTTGTCTGTCTGTTAGGTACCAGGCTCATGAACTGTGATAGTATTATGTGTAATTAAATATTCGTTTAATTGTCTAACTTAAAAAAACATTGAAATATAATTCTAAACTACCTAATATATAAAAATGCGCCAAAAATATGAAACCTACCTATATACAGAATAAAATAAATAAATAAACAGAGGCTAAAAATCGAAACAAATACTGTGTCCGTGCTAGATAATTAAAATTTTCACAAAAGATGTATTTCTGTTACCGCTTTAACAAAACATAATAAAAACAGAAAATAAATATTCAAGGCGGGCTCCCATTCAACAAACGTGATTTTTGCTTGGTTTTAAATTAATTCTGTTTTAGCTCGATATCAATATTCAAAGAATATTCACTTAAAAAAAATAAAGGGGGTTCCCTTACGGTACGGAACCCTTCGTACGCGCACGAGTCGAACTTGCACTTCAGATTTTTCATTACTATTATTGTAAAGCGTGTCAGAGTTACTATAAACTGCTTGAAAGCCTCTGACATGGCTTAGCAGTTAAAACAATCCGAGCCACAGTAGCCGTATCAGCCTTGTAATAGTCCACTGCAGGACGTAGGCCTACCCATGAAGGGTGATTGGGCCATATCCACCACGCTGGCCTAGTGCGGGTTGGTGGATTCACATACGCTATCGAATTTCTTCTACGGACCTATGGAGGTTGCTTCACGATGTTTTCCTTCACCGAAAAGCCAATGTGAATTCCGAAGAACTCATTGGTACGGGTGCGGGATTTGAGCCCACGACCTCACGATTGTAAGGTGGGTGTCACTATCACTAGACCACCAGGGCTATCACGGCCACAGTAGCGCTCAGTTGCAAATGCCGGCCCAGGTCGCACATCGGAAGAATGACACTTAGTAAAAAAAAAACGCTATACTTAGTGAGCTACTATTGTGAAATTGCGCAATCGAGATGGAATTTGGAGTTTAAAATCTCCTTGAAATCACCTATCTCGAATTAAGACCATTCAAGTACCCTTATTAAGACTTTATAATCACACAGCATCTTGCACGTTTGTCCACTGACCCTTGTTTTACTCCTCGGTATTAAATTAAAACCAACTCCACAGGTCCTTACGCTGCGTTCTACAGGAACAATTAGGGAGCGAAGAAGGAGCGACGCGATGTAGCGCGAACACAGTGAACAGTGTGAGGTCTCTTGTTAACGAGACGGTTTCTATCTGATCAAGCGCAGTGCTAGGCTGGGGCCGGCGAAGCTTGTTCACGTGCTCGCGCCGTCGCTAGAGCCGGCGTCATTAACAAAATTCACACTGCCCTCCTTAGCATAAACACAGTATGTTCATTGTGACTTAATCTGCAAACGCAACCTTCCGACCCCAGCACGGGAAGCATGGCAAAGGGACTAATAGTCTTTCCACCATTATATCCCCTCGGCGAGGAAATAAAGTATGGATTGACAATGACATCTGACATTAAGAGTGGATAAAATTGTTTTCTCCCCTTGCCGTGCTACCCGGGCAGGAAAGAGTCTGAGTTTTCAGATCACGTCACAATGAACATACTGTATTTGCTAAGAGAGGCAGCATAGAATTCTATACACAACTGAAGACCTGACAATTTTCGTCGCGGCTGCATAAGTTTTTAACCGTAGAAAATTGTAGAAATAAAAATATCTGTGATCATAAATATCCAGACAAACAGCAAACACCTTCATCACAAAAATACTTGCCCTGGGTGGGAATAGAATCCACGTCTCTTTGTCCCAGGAGTCAGGGTCACTAACCACTGGGCCGCTGAGGCAATCTGATTCGCGAATCAGTAGCATCGCGTCATCTTCACTTGAGTCGCTCACGTAGGACACAGGGCTATCATTGTTTTATTCCACCCCTATTTAAACGAGATAGCTGTATACAAGAGCACTTGAGTAAGAAAGGGAGAAACATTTTCCAGGGGTACCAGCATCAGGTAATCCGAGGCCCTCGTGGAATATGTAATAAAGCTTCTAAAAAGGATTAGTGTTAAAATGTTTTTGTAAGCCACTGTTTACTTTTGACAGGGCTACGTTTCAATAATTTTAAGTGAAAATTGAAAATATTGATGATATTTTGATCTTTGCTGCTAGTACCTAATTTTAATGAACATTATTGCTATGGAAATCTTTCAGAGATATATTTTATCATCGATATCCCAGTAGGTAAAAGATATAAACATATACACTTATACCTACCGCAGATAAAGAAGCAGATCAGCTCTTTCCTTTGTCCTATACAAGAATACATTATAGTGGCCTTTCAAATTGGTATTCTGAAAAATAATATTAGGTATATATAGGTTTTGAATTTTGAATGTTACAATAACATAACCTCCATGAGACACACAAACCATTACAGGTACACGCAGACACCTCTTTATATCACTATTGTTTTACAAGAAGCCGCGGTGGTCTAGTGGTAATGACACCCGCCTTACAATCGTGAGGTCGTGGGTTCAAATCCCGGTCCCGTACCAATGACTTCCTTGGAATTTATGTACGAAATTCCACACCACTGGCTTTTCGGTGAAGGAAAACATCGTGAGGCAAAGTGCATACGTCCGTAGAAGAAATTCGATGGCATATGTGAATCCACCAGCCCGCACTTGGCCAGCGTGGTGGATATGGCCCAATCACCCTTCGTGGGTAGGCCTACGTCCTGCAGTGGACTACAGTACAGTACAATATTTTACGTTGAAAATTAAATAAATCAACTTTCCCATATATATTATCCTAATTTTATTACACATAAATCCAAAAAAGTGTTTGTTAGTTTACTGTTACTCTTTCACACAGCAATGGAGTACGGATCGACTGGATTTTTCTACCCACACATACATTCACACACACTGCTGATAAAAGCTAGTTTGATTTAATTTCATGGTGTTTCAGTAACATTTCTATAGCATTATTGTTCAGCCGTAGGTACCTATTTCTTTGTTGTTCCGCACGCTTACACGTCACACATTGTTTGACAACAAAAACCTTTCTTTTATTCCATTCGATGAAAAGAAAACAAAGCAGCTACTACATCAAAGCGGTAGAAAATGCCAATTGTATCTCGTCTTTTTCGATTCGATGGCTCATATTATTTTAAAAGTTCGAAGGTTTGTGTTTTCAACGGACATGTGTCTTTATAAATAGTTAATAAAAGCATCATTAACAAGAATAAAATTCAAAGTTACCTATCTAAAAAGTTGCACTACGCTGAAAAGTGTTTCTTCCGATCATTATGAACAATTTTTACTATGAGGTCATCACAGAATTCGAGTAAATAATAGCTGTTTTTTTTATTTCGATTTGTAGTTTTTTAGGTTTTCGTACCCAAAGGGTAAAAACGGGACCCTAATACTAAGACTCCGGTGTCCGTCTGGTCCTATGCCCGTCTGTCTGTCACCAGGCTGTATCTCATAAACCGTTAAAGCTAGAAAGCTGAAATTTTCAAAAATGTTATATTTCTGTTGCCGCTATTACAACAAATAAAAAAAGAATAATATTCATAATTTCAGGGGGGTTCCCATACAACAAACCTGAATTTTTAACCATTTTTCGCTCGATATCAATAATAGTAACAGGTAGATCCTTAAAATATTCACAGAATGTTTAGTTGTACATATATACAAATCAATAGTAAATAATTAAATTAAAATAAATATTTAAGAGGGGCTCCCATACAGTACGGTACCTTGCGTGCACGAGTCCTACTCGTACTTGGCCGATTATTTAACAGCTTTTTTCAAGAACTCTGTGTTGGCTCCATTGTAAAAGTTGTTCATAATGATGGCACAAATCACTTCCTTTCGGATAAGTATAACCTTTCTGAATTATTTTGTATCGCGTATATATCTACTTTTTGCATTTTTTACTATTTTTTCAACTTGCTTTTAAACGATGACGCAAATCGTATCAAAAATACACATAAGTAAGACCTAAAAAGAGACAGAAAGTATCCAACAGGGGTAATAAAAACGTAACCAAAAACCACCCTTGTAATATTTTTCCGCTTGTCACCTTCATTTATGGAGAAACTCGGTGTGCAATAAACATAAATTCTGCATAAACCTGAATATTTTGCTGACCGTTTAAATCACAGAAAACAATTTCGTTTTGTGGGAGGTTCCATGAACAGAAGTTTTAATAAAATGGTTTTTGAAAAATTGTGCCAACTTTTAATGTGTATATTATAGAGTATACTCCATAAGGAGTGACTTCGTAGAGTTCGGATTTATTGGCATACTAGCGTCCCGCCCCGGCTTCGCACAAGTGTATTAAATATATAAACCTTCCTCTTGAATCACTCTATCACACTCACTCTCTCTATATTAAAAAAAAATCACAAACAAACAAACAAATCACTCTCTATCAACAAACAAATCACTCTCTATATTAAAAAAAAATAATGCATCAAAATCCGTTGAGTAGTTTTAAAGATATAAATAAGCATACATGGGGACAGACAGCGGGAAGCTACTTTGTTTTATACTATATAGTGATAGTGAAGGTTGGCATTTCAAATTCATAGCAGGTATAAATTAAGAATGCTATTTTCAAACATAGCATGATGAATTCCAACTGCCCCAAAGAAAACTTAAAACGGTATCCCGTTGTCCCTTTTTCTACCCTTACTGACTCCCTCAAGGCATTTACATAGAGGAAACAAAAGCTTTGCTTAAATTAATGTATTTAAATGATCCGTGCCCTGGGAGCCGTATCGACGGTATTTTGTATAAATAAATGTCCTTTTAATAACCTTTAAGGGTATTCATACTCATTTGTCATACCGCTTAGAGGCTTTTCCCACACAAGCTATAAACTGGTCTTGCTTTATTGGTTACTGTGTAGGTTATGTCTACTATTTTCGTTACAGAGGCTTTTTGGTAAAGAAAAACATTGTAGAAAAGCTACACCCGACTGTATTGCCTTCTCGTAGCAATTTCATAGCTGTGAATGTACTTCTTAACCCTTAAGAACATGCTGGTGGATTTGACTCTTAAAATAAGTCAATTCATCATTGGACCTTTAAAGATAGATAATTATAGAGAAAGGTATGAAATAAGTTAATTAGTGTATGACTTTTGCGTAGGTCCATACCCAGGGCGCCGTATTCTTTATTTTATTTTGTTTCAATTATTTTTAACCGGCTTTAGGAAGTTGTCAATTCGACTGTAAATTTTTCTTGTATGCATGTTGCGCGATTACTCCGCCTATTATAAACTAATTTTGTTTTTTTTTGTTTGTAAAGGGTCCCATTTTTTTATTTTAATAAAATCGATTGAGTGGTTTTAATGTGCAAAAATCAAGAAATAAAATAGGTACGTTGATTCAAGAAAACTATTCGAAAGTTGTACGTAGATTGCAACTTTTGAAGTCGGTTGTGCCATTTTTTTTTTTGCGAAAAATAATTATTTTATACTCATTAATCATACCGCTTTGAGGCTGTGCTGGTTTCACCTACAAAAGCTATAAACTTGTTTTGCCTTATTACTTGATAAGTAGCTTACTTATTTACTACTAGATTTTGCCCGCGGTTTCGCCCGCGTGATATTTCGAGGCCCTACCTTATCACCCTTAATATAGGAGGTGGAAAATAAAAAAACAATCGATTTCGATTTTAGATTTGACATTTGTTTGATTCGACAGTTCTTTTTTGACATTTCTTGGAGCGCACACTAGAATAGCTCGCAGATGGCAGAATATTTCCTACAAACTTACTTAAACCTTATTGTTATAGATAGAAAATTTACGCAATATCATTATAATTTATAGCCTATGTGTTATTCTAATATATAAACTACATAATTGCAAAGTCTAATCTCAATCCGTTCAATAGTTTTTGCGTGAATGAGTAACAAACATCCATCCATCCATCCATCCATCCATCCTTACAAACTTTCACGTTTATAATATTAGTAGGTTTTTTATAGATGGATTTTTGGCACGGAAAAACATTGTAAGGAAACCTGCATGGCGTATATGAATTTATTAACTCACAAATGGTTTGCTTGTTGGGTTGGGCCTTTTATGGGAAGTTTTCTCTTATCACGCATAAGTACTCGCTTGACCACCAACTAGTCTAATAAAAGTGTATAAGCAATATTGTGATCAAAGATGAAGGACGCAGACTTGACAAATACTTATGTATTTAAAATTTGAATATAGGCCGAATCATTCTAGTCGGCAGATGTGAAGTTGGCTACAAGCTGCACAATATCCAATCCTGACTGAAGCTCACATAAAGCTGCGCGTTGATTGAGTTTCACGCTGCTTGTAGTTAACTTCACATCCGCTAAGTTGTATGAATCTGTCTATACCTTTTTAATGTCAGTGTGTGACTTTAGAAATTTTCATCAGATCGCTCAGTAAACAAAAAAGACGGCAATCGTGCATGCAAATATCAATCATTTTAGTTATTTGACTGTTATTGTACAGTAACAGATGATCCATAGACTCCTGAACTAGTCTAAAACTGTGTTTCAGGAGCTATTGGCATCTCTAGAGTAACAATTTTATACATTACGTCAAAACATTTTCTACATTCAGCGTACACACATACGAGTACATTATTTTCAGAAGATTGGCAAGTTGAAACGGCAGTGGGCAGGGCACATAGCGCGGAGGGCTGATGACTTATTGTACCAGCTTTTTTGAGTGTCCACTGCAGGACGCCTACCCGCGAAGGGAGATGGACTGATGACTAATGGGGTCGAAAAGTCAACTAGTGGAGACCATGTACCGGCAAGCGCAGCGTAGGACGTCCACCCACAAGACATCACGCTGGATGCAAGCCGCTACCAACCGGTCTTATTGGAGATTCATAGAGGGGGCCTATGTCCAGCAGTGGACGTCCTATGGCTGATGGATGGGTGGATGGATGTTCTACATTATGATATAAAAGTCTGTTTTAAAGCTTTTGTGCGGTATAGTGTACCTAAATAACTCAAGTAGGTAATTTAGTATTTTAGATATCAGAGATCTGGTCTCGGCGTCGAGAGACTGGGATTCTAGTCCACATAGTAGCGATGAGTGGTAGGTACTACCCATCACTGAGTTTTTCGGTATTTTTAACCGACTTCCAAAAAGAAGGAGGTTCTATGTTCGTGTGTATGTATCCTTTTTTTTTTTTTTTGCGTATGTTCATTGATAATTTCGCCAATTGTGAACCGAATCAAAAATTATTATTCAGTTCAAAAGGGTATTCTCTCAAGGTAGACCCATTTAAATTTTTCGGAAATCGGCTGAGCCGTTTTTGATAAATCAACAATAATGAAAACAATTCGAGCGAAATGTTCGAATTTTGTACACGATAGAAGGCAGTTTTGCCATTTTTTTGCGAAAAATAATTATGAGCAAGTGTGTTGAAATAGATTTTATATTTGTTCATATTTTATCGTCATTTTATTTTAATATTTCAATTACACTTTTAGTAAAGTACTAGCCACCCGCCCCTTCGAACAGGTGTAATAAAGAGATACATAGCCCAGCGGATTGGCAGGTTGAAGTGGCAATGGGCAGGGCACATAGCGCGGAGGACTGATGACCGATGGGGTCGAAAAGTCCTCTAGTGGAGACCACCCAAGTAACATAAGCTTCTATAACCAGGGCTTTTTATCACCAAACAGTAATATAGTAGACCTATAGTGGTAACCGTTATCACTTCTTGTACTATAAAGGTTTTCAACAGAGCGGTTTGGTTCTATAAGATAAAAGAGCGTTTAAGTTCTATAAATTAGCTCTTAAAACGTCTACAGGACCATACAAAAGAATACTTAAAGTGTTGCTCTATAATAGGCGTAAAATATGCGATTATAGGGCTATTTAATACTATAGACAACCTCAAGGACACTTTTATGTATCTATTTGGCACTAATAATGCGTCAAAGTTACTTTTATAGTACTAGTACTGTAGAAGTTAGTTTATTGAATCAGGCGTTACTTTGCGGAAGTTCATCTTCAAATTCTTGTTTTGAATAAATATTTAGTGTATTTCCGCTCTGTCGTAGTCATATAAGTTAAGGGTACTATTCAAAATCCAAATTAAATCACAAACAAAATTAGTAATTAATCAACAAACTGTATCATGGTTCGACTATGGTTAGGTCAGGTTAGAAAAGTTAGGCTTAGGTATGTTTACAAAATATGAATGAACCTGAAACAAAATTTTTAATTAATCCGTTTAAAATAATAAAAATAATTAAACCTGTAACAAAAATAGTGATTAGTAATCTATTTAAAAAATGTAGTTAAGTATGTAGTTGAATAGTACCCTTAACTTATATGACTACGACAGAGCGGAAATACACTAAATATTTATTCAAAACAAGAATTACTGTAGAAGTGTCAAAAACTCTATTACAAGACAAATTTGCACTGTAAAAGTACCTTGTACAACAATTTCGTAACGTTTTAGCGTTTTAAGAGCTCCTTAAATATGTCTGTGGTGCTAGTTCTGTAAAAGCCATGAACATTTTTCTTTAGTACTAAATAGTACCAAAAGAACTCCTGGCGCATCTTTAAAATAACTTATACTTTAAATTGTTCTAAAAGTGAGTTTGTGTTACTGTTACACAACTAAAGCATACTATAAATGTACTAAAATCTACAATTAATGGACTAATTAGATCTATACTAGCTTTTCAGTATCTTTTATATGACAAGTACTTCATAACTGGACTTTATATTTAGAAAACAAAACTTATAGCTCGGGAGGTAAGCGCAATAAATATAACTAGGTACTTTCTAAAAGCTGAATTTTCGGTGTGTTACGATTATGATGGTGTACAAGAATACCTGAGAGTCAGTCAGCTAGACTTAGCGTTTGATGTGGATACCCGTTAGAACAATTTAAAAAAAAAATAAGTAACTTGCAACTACTTCTAATAGCTGAAAATTGGTGTACGGGTAGAAAAATAATTTTAAAAAATTTAATTACCAAAAATTACCTGAAACTTTAAAAGCCTGCTTGACTTGACAGACCTTGTTACTTACAATCTCTGTCAGTCAGGACTTAAACAGCGCCGCTTTAAATAAAACCTAACTGACAGGCTCAGTTACATGTTTTTTTTTTAATTAATTCATAGTTTTTCCCTCCAACCGCTAAACGTCCCAGCTGACTGACTCCGTGGTATTTTAGTACACCACCTTGATAGCGTAATACCAAAAATTCAGCTTTTAGGAAGTAGTTGCATTTTTTCCGCTTACCTCCCGGGCTATAATTTGTGTTAGGTGAAAAAAATGGCTGACGTTTTTTGTCATGGTAGCTCATTAACAGCACGGCTGGAGCCAATAAGCACTATAGCAGCCATAGTCGGAAGAAGTTCTTATTTTAATAATTAAAAATTAATAAAAACATTAAAATTATGAGGGCGCATTTTCAAATTTGAAATCAGTATAATGACTTTGGCGACACAATTATTTTCGCAAGTGCAAGTTACCGCAGATTTATAGTCCATGTATTGTAGTTATGTCCTTTTAATTACGTGTTACGTTTATCAACAATGGCTGTAGTGACATAAAACATAAACTTACCGATTTTTGTTTTCATGAAGAAAACTCACAAATTGCAAGCAATTGTAATAAAAAAGATCATTGGAATCGTTTTCGGTGCACAATAACACTTTAAATAGGTTTTTGGTTACTTTTATAGAGCAAATTTATGTCAAAAACGTTGCAAGTAGAGCTATTTTAGTACTAAAAAGCGTTTCTTATCACTTTTACATCTCAACTACAGAGCTGATTTATCACCGTGACAGCCTTTATGTAATGATTATAGAATAAATCAGTGATAATACTAGGGCCTATTCGGGGTTCTGTAAACGTTTACAAGACTATTATAGTGCCAATCATGAACACTAATTAGCACGCTCCAAAACGTTCTCAGGTCTTTTATAGTACCAGATTTTGTTACTTGGGCATGTACCGGGACGTCCACCCACAAGGTGGACGGACGACCGCATTAAGACCGCAGGATCGCGCAGGATACAAGCCGCTATCAACCGGTCTTATTGGAGATCTTTAGGGGAGGCCTATGTCCAGCAGTGGACGTCCTATGGCTGAAAGGCAGGAAGGAATGGATTTTGATACGGTTTCTTTTAATAGATAGAGTGATTCAAGAGGAAGGTTTATATGTATAATACACCTGTGCGAAGCCGGGGCGGGTCGCTACTAAAAGATACGAGTATAAGCATACCTACATAGGGACAGACAGACAGCGGGAAGGACCTTTGTTTTATACTATGTAGTGAAGCCAGTATTTCTCAGTTTTCGCTAATGCTAACCGAGGAGCCAATAGGTAGATATGCCTATCTATACATAATACGAGTATACATGGATATGCTGGTGAACTTGTGAATGTTCCGTCTAAGCCAGCGGAGTATTTTCTCATTGTTTGTAGCAGGTCACTCGTGAAACGATCCGCGACTGCGAAGGGAAGAGAACGGACGAAAGTCTAATTATTTTTACACTTTAAAGAATAAAATAGACGTTTAAAAGCATAAAAAATGTACTTCAAATGTTCCGGATCCACGTCACCTTTAAAGACAAGATGATAACTAATGTATGGTCGTTACACGCATTGATTTGGCTTATGTTTCAGAGTTCCGTACCCAAAGGGTAAAACGGGACCCTATTAATAAGACTCCTCTGTCCGTCTGTCTCCAGGCTGTATCTCATGAACTGTAGTAGCTAGACAGTTCAAATTTTCACAAATGCTGTATTTCTGTTGCCGCTATAGCAAAAAATACTAAAAACAAAATAAAATATTATTGAAGGCTCCCACACAACAAACCTGAATTAACAATAACAGGTAGACGCTTGAAATTTACACAGAACACTTAACTGTATGTTTACTTCAATAATTAATCATTAAATTTAAATAAAATAAATGTTTAAGGGGTGCATACAGTGCGCGTATTCGACTCGCATTTGACCGGTTATTTACCATGGGACTAACCTGATATTCGAGAAAAGAGACAGTTGTTTTATATATTTCGTCGAATTTGGAAAGGTCTAAACGGATAAAACTACCAGGATTCGCAGTTGAACGTGCCATCTGAGCCCTGCAAACGCTCAGTTGTAAATGCTACTCGCGGTCACCCATACCAATACTGACCATGCGGATCGTTGCTTAACTTCAGTGAAAATTATTAAAAAGTACTTGATCAAACTAAGCTCAAAATAGCCCAACGTGCTATGGAGAAGGCTATGCTATATCAGCACATCTTCTTATACAGGTTAATTTTGTATTTAAGCGTTATACGATTATTCCGCTAATTTTGAACAGATTTTGATGACTTTTTTTGGTAGGTTGTACTTTAAAAGTTGTACCATTTAAATTTTATAGAAATCGGCTGAGCCGGTCTTAAAAATCAACAATAATAAAAAATACTACATTTATGACACATCGGTACATGCGAACTAATCGAATTCTGTACGCGGTTGAAGTCGGTTGAGCTTCTTTTGATGAAAAATTAATATTTTTTCATGGCCAAAATATCTGAATGAAAAAGTAAATGAAATAAAGTACTAACTCACCTCTAGCGAAAAAGTTGGGCGGTTTTCTCTTGGGTGGACCTGAAACAATGAAAGTTATTCCAGTTAAGGGGATTCTTTAAGAAAATAATGGCTACTGTTATTTCACGTTTAGAGTTTGGAAATATAGACTGTAATCGTAGTTTATGAGAAAGATTTATTATGTATTGACGCCAATTTTCTCAATTTCAATTTTCAACTTGCTCGCGCAATCTGCACTTCCATCCAACGTACGGACGGACATTCACTGCTGGTCTTAGGAATTATTGGTTGGAAGCGTCTTGGATCACAGCGGTCTTAATGAGGTCAGTCCACAATGTGAGTGAAAATTTTCATGGTAAAATTAGTTAGTGTTCCACAATGAGCGGAGTATTCCTGTGACGGAGTAAATACTTAGTAGTAGTGTAGTTGGGTAATACTAGGTATTACTCAACTACACGTTGAGGGGCCCAATTCAGTAAGCCATTGACGGTTGTGAGCTGGTTTGCTAGTGAACCTTTCTCTTTTCTCCGCCGCTCTAGATACAGCTGTCTCTAGTCCCCTACACATTTAGCTGAGCGTAGCCTAACGCAAACGTCGGCAAATAAGGACAAAACAAGTGCTAATGTCCACACTTTCGACAAGTTCGTTGAACACGAGTGTCAATAGAGCTGCACAAACGATTGGCCGTATTAGCCGAGCGTAGAGGAGCGCCTTTGATTTGTGCAAAAGGGAGACAAGTGATGACGAGCGATGGCAAACGGAGACAAGTTGTGGCAAACTACTGTGGCAACTAAGCGAGCAACACCGGGCGATGGCAAGTCAAGGTAAATAAGCTTTCCACATGTTGGCGTTGGCCATTGCTCGCCAACGCTCGACATACGTGTAGGTACAGGTGGCTTCGAGCGCTGACACCAATACATAAAAAACATGAGACGACACTGAATTGGAATAACTTATGTAAAGTTTCTTAGTTTCTCCGCCGTTGAGTAGAGTAGCTTAAAGTACTGTCCGACTTTGGAATCGTTCGTTAGGTTTTCCAGTATCACAAACTTTTACGTCCCCAATCGTAGTGTGGATGTTTGTGACAGTTTTCAAGCGGTGGGCAAACAAGAGGAGTTTTTTTTTACTATTCCACAGATTTCAGAGTCCTTCATGACGTCTAATTATTATAACACAATATTTAACAGAAGACTATACAAGAAGAGAGTTAACTTAAAGTTCAAAACAAGAGAGGTTCAAAAGCAAACCAGTTAATGGTTAGCCGAATCAGGCTCCAGCAGGTCTTAGATAGGTACGAGTTCGAAAGCGCTTCCTTGTTCCCAACTTTATTCACCAAAACATGTGTGCAAGAACTAGTTTCTTAGTTCTCAGGATGTGGAGCACTCGGAAACAGTCGGAGAGTAAAGATTTATAGGTTTAGGCTACACGCGAGCTGAACTTCTGTGAGAAGTAAGTAGGTTAATCATTATTTGATAAATCTTTTGGACGCCCAAGATACTTAGATAGCTTAAGGTGAGTAGTGAGTAAATAAATATTTTATAACATAAGATTGTTACCTATATAACATGTCTCAGTATTGAGCATACAAAAAGTGTTGTTATAATACGATATAAGTTATGTAAGTCTGCTACGGGGCTCTCTGATTAGTTTTATTTTTATTTAATTATACGTTTTTATTTTATTAGAATTATATAGGTGCCTGTTAGTCATATTTTTTTCAATGTTGTGCAATAAATTACCTTAACAACATACCTCTACAATATGTTCTAAAACTATTTCTATAAACGCGAGGTCTACTGCTCAGAGAAGTACTAGTATAGTTTAGGTAATTAATAAAGACAACTTACACCCTTATAAAAATAGCGAACACATAAGATATTATTATGCCCTTCCACCTAACACCTATTTTCTAAACAGTAAACATAATATGTAGATATTTACATAGTAACAATACCATCTTTTCCCCATTTTGTATCGTGGACCCATGAACTTTTACAATTATAAACATAAAACCCCAGTAGAAACATTAAACTGATAATAACAAAATGCTAAAATCCTCTTTTGTACTTTTTACGATAATGGGTACAAGTGACGTAACAGTTAAATTCTGAATTGTTATGTCCTTTTACGAGGTCCTGGTATTAGCGTAATTACATTAATTCACAGCTGTCATCTGAACAAAGTGAAATTTGTTGAATATTATCAAGTGTACGTACGGGTCGTAAAATACTAGGAAAGGGACTATAGCATATCAACAGTCTATGTGTTCATGAGCTAAAGAGAGGGCCTAGACAAAGTCACATTCCATGGGATTCCATTTTGATTTGGAAATATTATTACTAGTTCTTTGAACAGTAAACCTCGCATCTGTTGAACTGCATCTGTATATAAGTCTTTATCGACTTTAAGTGACTCGCTCTAAACTCGATTTAGATAATGATTACCTAATTCTTAAAAGAAAAATCATCGGCAGCTCACAAAAACTGACACCAGGGCTAGAATTCCGACCTATAAGACTATTACTTACTAACCCTCGACAAAATGAATAGAACAGATTTTATCGCAATTTTGGGGTTGAACCCATAGAAAAAAAAAAACACAACGATGAGTTAAAAGGTCTATTTTTTGCAAAACAACATTATATATTACCTAGTGGTCCACGTACCCCAATAACGTGTCTATGTAGATATATCTATTTATTATCTTAGGGAAACACGGCAAACCTTTAAATCTCTGTAGGAATCCAATGACTGTGCACTTTTGTTGGGGCTCCTTCATAAATAACATCGAGCTAAACGGCTCAAACTTTCGCTTTGGAACTTTTCAACAATTTTTGACACTGATGGATTATTTTAATCGTCTCATTGTTCTAACTTATCCCAAATTAAGACTCATTTTGTGCTTTGTGCTTATACAGGGCTACGGGTCAGACTGTACTGAAGAGGAACGGAAATGAACGGATTGATGGCCCGTAAACCCATCGCAGAAATGTTATACATAGCTCCAATCCTATTACGACTGTGTTTTGTTTCTAGATAAGTAAATATGGCATCGACTTCCAATAAGGAGGAGGTTCTATGTTCGTCTCCATGTATTTATTTTTTTGTGTACGTTCATTGATAATTCCGCCATTTGTGAACTGAATCGAAAAAATCTTTTTTAGTTCGAAAGGGTTTACTTCGGAGATAAATTCATTTACATTTTACAGAGATCGGCTGAGCCATTTTTGAAAAATCAACAATGATGTAAACAATTCAAGCAAAATATTCGAATTTTGAACACGATGGAAGGAGCTTTTGCCATTTATTGCGAAAAATATTATCTAGAAGATAATATTTGCTCCAGATTTGAAAATACACCTATGTTGTACGTTACATTACAAGTTTATCCAGTATTACTGACCGAAACGAAGCGAGGTCTGTGCTTCCTTACATATTATGACGATTGGTTTTCGTCCGTTCAGATGTTGATTTTTGTCTACAAGTCACGTTTTGCAAAGAAACTTGGTACACAGGTTTTATAATATACCTATTATTATTACTTTATAATATACCTAGGACGATCGGCGACTTTAGATTTGAGACGATTTTTTCTCTAAAAAGGGGGAATTTGCAGTCGCGGTATTTATGAACCGATATCGATAATATTTAGCAAGATTAATAAATATTTAAATCCTAACAAGATTTACGAGTATAAATTAAATTGGTCAAGATACTTATGAAGATTCAGTTCAAGAGATGTGTCGCAAGGTCTACTGTTCTACAGCTAGCCTTTTTCATACACATCAATTTAGACCGGCTTAAACAAAGAGGTACCTACTCGAGGTTTGATTTGAGGAGTAACGTAAAGAAACAAATACTTGTTACACCGACTCACAGACTAGCGAGGTCAGATAAATCCATGTATATTGGAGGACCGCCTATCTATAACCGGATACCTAGTGCCGTGCGAGGTGCATCCTCCGTTGTACAATTAAAAAAAAAGCTTAAGACTTGCTAAGCGAACAATTATTTTATGATATCAATGAATTTTTAAAATAACCGGAATTAGTATAAATTATTTTGTTTCTGAAATTGTTCTTAATTATGACATTTGATTATTGAGATTTTATTAATTATTATTATTTATATTGAAAGAACAAATTTTACTTTTGTATTGACTTATACTATGCTTGTTATCAATAAATCCTTACATAGTATAAAATAAAGTCGCCATTTTCGTTTGTTTGTTTGTTTGTTTGTCTGTATGCTTAAATCTTTAAAACTACGCAACGGATTTTGATAGAGGATAGAGTGATTCAAGAGGAAGGTTTCTATGTATAAAAATTCCCGAAATTCCCACGGGAACGGGCACAACGCGGGTAAAACCGCGGGGCGCTGCTAGTTATTAATATTTGTATTTGTAATAGTAATATAGTAAGTAAGTAAATAATAATAAGTAAGTAAGTAATAGTGTTGCTTATTATAATTGCCGGCAAACGAAGTTTTATCCGGAAGCGTCCTCAAAGTAATCACGGTAAATAAATCTCAGCTAACAAGGCATCAGCATGAGGGAAGCCAATTTGTTATTTTTTCCCTTTACCAGTATACTTTGTTACAGTAACATACTACCTTATTATTATACTGAGTTTATTTCTGGATGGGCTTTTTCTTTTTTTTACCGACGAACCGAACCGGTGGAGGTACTCAATTCGACGCGTATATATTTTTTTATATGTTTAACCACACATAACATTTTTCAAAGTAGTCCGTTTTCAATAATTTTATTAGAAAGCGAATACTTCGAAATTGGTCCCATTAAAATTTTATTGAAATCGACTGAGCCATTTTTGATAAATGAACAATAATGTGATAAATGCTACATCGATCCGTGCGAAATATTCGCGAATTCTGTACACGGGTGAAGTCAGTCATGCTATTTTTTTTTGCAAAAAAAAATATTATTTACTAGGGTAATCTGTGCAAAATACCCGGCTACTTTGGGGTACGGCCGCGGTTAGGATTGCACCTATTATAACCTTTTCAGTGGCCTGCTTTAGTGCTGTATTGGGAGTAGGATATCTTTAGAAAATTGCTGGGAGCTCCGGTGCGTTTTTGCCTTGGAGATCCCGGAGCTTGGAAGCTCCAGGATCTCCAAGGGAATAACGCACCGGAGTACAATTTTCTATTGACACCTGCCATATACGACGTGGCCACTCAGCGTTGTCGTTCTCCCCGGGCCCGTTTGGGTAGATGGCTAGAGCCCTATCTCTCCAACCACCTGCGAACCCAGAGGCCCCTTTCAGTAGGCTCTTACTACAGGCAGGGGATACCGATGCAGTATTATATGGCCCCGGAATCAGGACTACTAGACGATGGACCTAAGATATCTTGTAGGTACTAGTAGCGCTTATACCTTAGTTTGACTAGGTGTTTATTAGCAAACGATGTTCGTTGAACAAAGCAACTTTCGGCTTGGTCAAACTTTTTTTTTTAAATTATATATTTATTTATTACACTCCACAGACACCGGGTTCTGTGATCTTTAAGATATATGCATATGCAAAGGGTAAAAACGGGACCCTATTACTAAGACTTCAATGTCCGTCTGTACGTCTGTCTGTCTGTTACCGGGCTGTATCTCATGAACCGTCCTAGCTGGGCAGCTGACATTTTCACAAATGATGTATTTTTGCTGCCACTATAACAACAAACACTAAAAACATAATTAAATAAATATTTAAGGTAGTTTCCCATACAACAAACGTAATTTTTGGAGTTTTTAGCTCGCTATAAATAACGGCAAGAGGAATGGGGCTCCCATACTGTACGGAACCCTTCGTGCGCGAGTGTGACACGAACTTGGCCGATATTTTATTATATAGGTAAGTAGGGTGTTTCAAAATTATTTAATGTGATTTTTGATGACTTATTTAACAATATTTCTTAAAACTAAGCCTTTTCTAGAGAACTCTACACTAAAATAAATCTAAACCTATTTAAATTTTTAAAGTAACGATTTTTAAACTAGGACATGATGCGTATATACCAGGAGCAGTCCGATGACCATGAGCAGCACCCGTTCACGAGTGTGACACGCGCGCCGGCTGTTGCCCTCCTCGACCATGTTTGGGGGAAGAGGGCGACCCGCCACAATACGCCGCCGCAGGTAAGAACCTTTTGGCGAGCATGACAGCTCCAGGCATACACACATCTCAAATAATTATTTATTATTATCATTTTCCAATGAACCACTTATGCCGCTCAGAGCTTCCACCACCGCCGCGTCTCGCTCTCTCATGGCCATCTTTAATGGCTCAGTCAGTCTTGTAATGGGTGACCGTGGTTAGAATTTACAACTGAGCGCTGCCATAGCTCGAATGGCACGTTAAATTTTGGAACCAGGGCTAGCCACCCGGCCTATACGAAACACAAATACCTATAAAAATCTATATGAAGCATTCGTTTATTTTAAAATTACACACGTTATTTTTGACCGACGAACGAAACCGGAGGAGGTAGTCAATTCGACGCGTATATATTTTTAATGTGTAACCACGCATAACTTTTTTCGTAGTAGTCTGATTTCAATAATTATTTTTTTATTGGAAACAGTATACTTCGAAATTGGTTTCATTAAAATTTTAATGAAATCGGCTGAGCCATTTATGATAAATCAACAATAATGTGAAAAATGTAACATCGATTCGTGCGAAATATTCGCAATTTCTGTGTGTGTGACCGATTTCACCCGTGCGGGTGAAGTCGGTCGTGCTATTTTTTGCGAAAAATAATTATTCATCTATAAATCTCTTAATTTGCATAAGTACTTTTATAAAAAAATAGATATTATAAAAGTTTTTTCTATAATATTTCTTCTGTTAAATCAAAACATATCAACACTGACTTCTTGAATACGTTGTTATACTTCGTATGGTTTTTCAAAGTTCAGTGCCTTTGTAATTAAACTTGCAAATCTACGAGTAAGACTGCTCTGGCCGGTTGAAAAGCCGTTAAACTAACTTGTCATCTGAGAAACATACACTAGTTTGTTTTCTTCGTCCCAGTTAGTTACAATCCAGTTCAAATAGTTTAAAACAACAATGGCATTAAGAAACCGCATCGTTTGTTTAACCCATAGATGTCTAGACAGTCCTTCTCTTTACCAGGCGAGCGAGACGCTTTTATGTAGTACTTAAATATGCATACAACGAAAAACGTACGTTTACGAAACATACATTGTGAAATGCGATTATGCGTAAGCGCATATTCATGAATAAATTAAAATAAATAAAAAAAATAATACCAAGGGATATCTAACTCACGCTATCTGACCTCAAACTAAGCAAAGCTTATTATTATTGGCTGCCAGAGACTGAGGTCGTACATATACATAATATTTTAAGTACATACTAACTTATTTAGTTAAAAACATCAAGTCACTTATCTCTATCACATAAAGGCTGGCCTTGGGTGGAAATGTAATCTACGCCTCTTTTGCTTAGAGCCCTTAGTTCAGGTTTTGCGTAGTTTACTTAAACTTTTGCGTTCGCGTGTGGCTCCATACATTTTGGTTAGTTCTTCCTCGTTTCCGCCAGGGGCGCTGTACAAAAATATATGGAGTTATACGGAAACAGCTGTAGTTTTAATTTATGTGTAAGCCTGGACCAACCTCTCAGGAGTCAGGGTCTGTAACCACTGGCCCAGCGAGGTAGTCATATAAGTGACTAGATTTTGCCCGCGGCTTCGCCCGCATGATATTTCGAGGCCCTACCTCACCACCCTTAATAAAGAAGGTAGCAAATAAAAAAATAAAAAAATCGATTTGACATTTGTTCAATTCGACAGTTCTTTTTTGATATTTCTTGGAGCGCACGCTAGAATAGCTCGCAGATGGCAGAATTTTTCCTACTTACTTAACTCTTATTGTTATAATATGGAAAATTTACGAAATATCATTATAACTTATAGCCTTTGTGTTATTCTGATATATAAGCTATATAATTACAAAGTTTCATCTCAATCCGTTCATTAGTTTTTGCGTGAAAGAGTAACGAACATCCATACATCCATCCATCCATCCATCCTTACAAACTTTCACGTTTATAATAGTTTTAGTAGGAAGTAGAAAGTAGGATTTGTTGTGTAATAATAAATTTGAAATTATTGGCGTTACGCGTATTCGTTGTTTCAGCTAATGGACGTCCACTTCTGGACATAGGCCTCCCCATACATATAATAGAGGCTGTAAACATTAATTTATAGATAATAACAATATTTAGTAATTATTTTAATAGAACTTTTCACAATGACAATTTGAAATGTATTTTAATTTTCAATTATTGAATTTTGCACACCTATCATGGTTGTTAGTGGATGGATATTTGTTTGTATAATTTTAAGATCTTTTGTATACCCACTATCATGCAAATAAACACTTTGACTTTGACTTTATAAATCTCCACTAAGACCGGTTGGAAGCTCGCATTCAGCGTGATCCTGCTGTCTTGATGAGATCATCTGTCCACCTTGTAAGTGGACGTCATAGACTGCGCTTGCCGGTAAGCGGTTTCCACTCGAGAACTTTCGACCTCATCGCTCATCAGTCCTCCGTGCTATGTACCCTACCCACTGCCATATCAACTTGCCAATCTGCTGGCGTAGTAAAGGAATGTAATTTGGTTCTAAATGGGTACAAACTTGTCAGATTGAAACAACATCTAGGGAGATCTGTGGGTTAAATAAAAGCGCCAATTAGGAACGAAGCCAATAAGACCGTCGCTTCACCAAAGTTTTGGGGTGGGACCGGAAAGATCAGCAGAGAAATAGGTAGCTTCTAACTCTAAGTGTTTCATTTTTATTTGCTTAAGATTTTTTTGGTCAAATGTAGACTTATGCGAGTAGCTTTTGCCCGCGGGTTTACCTGCGTGGTATTTTATTTTTGTGCGAGAGCGTTATATTTTTCTAACATAAAAAGTAGCCTAATTATGTAATTTTATGCCAAAAATTAGGTCCATCCGTTGCTTATTATATATTCTTTGCCGTTGCTCCGTTGCTGCGTGAAAGAGGAATAAACCAACAAATACACTTTCGGATTTCTTATATTATAAAAGTAAGAAATTAAGGATAAGTAAAGTAAGTAGGATGTCATCTTGAATACTTGAAATTAAAATAATTTATCAAGATACTAGTTCGTATCGCCCAGGTAGCTGGCGTCTGTGTCTTTAAGCCGCCTGAAGACTAGGTCTTAGCTCCGAGTTTACCAACGCTTGTTTAACTTAAACGTGTGATTACTGTATGTAACCAACGGTTTTTGCTTGCTGAACAGCAAAATTTAGCTAAAAATCTGTTTAAGATTTAACCAACGGTTGATAAATTAAACATCTGTTGGTTAATTAGGGTCTAAAACCCGAGTTTAATCATTGTTTATATACAGTTATCACACGTTTAACTTAATCAAGAGTTGGTGAACTTGGGTCTTATTTAGACCCAAGTTCAAAATTAACGTATTATTCAAACCATTATAAGTACCAGCTATTAGATAGATAAGTAGATATAAGTACTAAGATAGATTCTTTGCTTTTTAGGGTTCCGTACCCAAAGGGTAAAAACGGGACCCTATTACTAAGACTTCGATGTCCGTCTGTCCATCTGTTTGTCTGCCACCAGGCTGTATCTCATGAAACGTGATAGCTAGGCAGCTGAAATTTTCACAGATTATGTATTTCTATTGATGCTATAACAACAAATACTAAAAACAGAATAAAATAAATGTTTAAGGGGGCTCCCATACAACAAACGTGATTTTTGGAGTTTTTTTTCTCGCTATAAATAACGGCAAGAGGAATTAGGGCTCTCATACGGTACGGAACTCTTTGTGCGGGAGTTAGACTCGCACTTGGCCGATTTTTTTACTAAAGTATACGAGTATGACTTTGAGTTGTATAATCAAGTAGGTATACGAGTATCTGATAGAATAATAATCGGTCAAGTACGAGTCGGACTCGCGTACGGAGCCCCCCTAAAATATTTATTTTAATTTAATTTTATTATTTATTATTGAAGTGAATATAAAACTAAATATTCTGTGAAAATTTCAAGCATCTACCTGTTACCATTATTAATATAGAGCGAAAAACGTCTAAAAATTCAGGTTTGTAGTATGGGAGCCCCCCTTAAATATTTATTTAATTCTTTTTTTAGTATTTGTTGTTATAGCGGCAACAGAAATACATCATCTGTGAAAATTTCAGCTGCCTAGCTGTCATGGTTCATGAGAAACAGCCCGGTGACAGACGGACAGACAGACAGACAGACAGACGGACATCGAAGTCTTAGTAATAGGGTGCCGTTTTTCCCTTTGGGTACGGAACCCTAAAAATGAGGTTGATTAATCACAGAAACAAAATATTGTTTTTTTTTTTTTTTTTTTTTGACTTTTTTTTTACTGGCAAAAGTGCCTTTATTAACTACAACAAAACTACACTTCTATTACACAAAAAGCATTGGATCACCCTCAGACCTTTGAAGGTCTAAAGATAATCCAAATGCTCAAGCCCACTGCCAGTTGGCAGCGTGCCCAGCATGCTGGCTGCATTGCCACGCTGAATGGCAATGCTTATGCGTTGAGCCAAATAAACACCAGCATTTTGGTCACGCGTCGCGTCCACCAGACGCCCAGAAAGACTTTTGAAAATGATATGAGCTCCCGGCCCCCACGGACCCAATGTCTCAACTCCAAATGGCTCAAATATGTAACCACTACCGAGGTTAGCATATTTGCGCCGCTTGTGCTGCTCCGCCGAATTGGCCGCAGCTCCAGCCCTACTCTGAGTAAATATTGTTGTCTCGAAATTCACATTTGACCTGAATGAGTTTAGTTTGTATTGAAACTTATTAGAAATCCAAATCAATACGAAGTCCCCACCAGTTAACAAATAAACCCAGCAAACCATTTCAAGTTCAACAGTTACGAAGTTCTGAATACTAACCGCAACCAGAATCTTTGTAACTGCTTCCCGTTCCACGGAGGGATATCTGTTAGAGACACTGGCCTTAATTAAAGGGAAATCATCGATCCAGTGGCTGGTGTTTAGTGGCTCCGGCGGGATGCATTCGGACTATAGCCACTTTGACTACGAGGCAATTTGGCTTAGCCACTCCAATTATTGCTGTAGTTTGCTAGTCGTAGGTCATACAAAATCACGACATAGTATTAAACAAAGTCGCTTCCCACTGTCTGTCTTGATGAGGTTTTTTTTAATAGTGTTTCAAGAGGAAGGTTTATATGTATATATACATATAAACCTTCCTCAGTACACCTGTGCGAAGCAAGGCGGGTCGCTAGTCTAATATACACCACTACTTTTTATGAACATCTAAAAAAAATTTGGGGGTATCAGTGCACGATACTTAACATATATATGCAATAAAAAGTTAATAAATCAATATCCTAAAATTATCCCTTAAAAATTGAAATAATTGGTTATTCTAATCCATTAGACTCCAACTACAGCTGTTTTGCGTAAACAAGACCGTAGGTACTTAATAATGAATGCAATAGCGATACATGAATGAAATTGACATTATGTGCATAATTTTAGTCTAATTTTCGGATAAAATAAAACCTAAATAAATAGGCTAACTAAGATCTCTTTTAAATTTTAACTGTACACATATGTTTTACATCGTGGACTGATACCTACATTTTTTTTTTAGATGTTCATAAAAAGTAGTGGTGTATATTTAGGAGTATAGAGAAGATGTATAGCAAATATCTGCCTACGAAAGAGAATATTTGATTGGTTTTTGATCCAGTTTTAATTTTCAATAAGACCAACATATTATGTTAATTTGTATATCATGTAATAGGAGAACATATTTGATGGGTTATACTCGTTTTTCCATTTCTGTTAATCTTTTCAGGATAATTATAAAAAGTAAAAGTAAGTTCATATAGGCCGGGTGGCTAGCCCTTTTGTCAGAGTTTTTAGGCCGCCTGAAGGCCTCTGACTTGGCTAAACGGTTAAAACAACCGGGACCTACAATTTAACAAAGAAAGTAAAAGTGAATGTTATGTACTAGGCTCTCATAGAGATACTGGAGTTAATTAGAAGGGAAAGTCATCGATCTAGTAGCTTGTGTCCTTAGTGAGTCCAGCGGGATAAATTTGAACTATAGCCATTTTCACTACAAGGCAGTTTGGCTAAACCGCTCTAATTATTATTGCTGTAACTTCTCATAGGTCAACTGAACGTCTGAATTGTGTATATCTGTATCCATAATATTATGTTGTATGCTAATGGTATATCACAGGCAATGTAGGTCATACAACGCGCTACGTCTAGTTTAGATTAAAATATACTGCTATTGGAATAGCAACATTTAACTGTGAGTTATTGAGTTATAATTTTAACCTTGTTAAAAGTGAACTTGCCTTTGTTCAATTTATCACAACATAGTGGAAATACAATAAAATTAAAGTATCATAATGTAGATGCAAAATTTCATCTCTAAGATGAACTTTTAGAAAAACAAGCTGATTCAATCAAATAACTTTAGCAAAATTATTATTAAGGATTTACTAGGTACTAAAAAAGTACCTTTATCGCACTATCTCCATCCCTATTAATCTCATTAGGATTTGTACAAAAGTAAAAAGTAAGAGTGAAGTGTACTAGGCTCCCATACGTTACAAAGAGTTGAAAATAGATATTTTTTTCCCCATACCTATATGCTTGAAAATGTGAGCATTATTTTGAAAATCTGTACTAGCCAAATACATGCGAGCAGTGGCCAGCAAAAGTTGTATGAAAATTCATATTTGTCGTGTTTTGCAGCCAAAAAAATTAATATGTGAACTCATATCATCATATCAGTCGTGAAATTTAAAAATAGAACGATCTTTAATTCCGAAACATGGCAACCAAGGAGGTCTAATCATAGGTTAGATATATAGGTATCATAGCTCAGACCAAATATAACAATCAAGATAGAATGCTGTAAACAAATCAAGTGAGGCCGACAAAACTACGCCTCGCCGTAAAGACACAATTACACACACATACACGTACAAGGAAACTACGCCTTGTTCCGCCAGTCGAATTATGGCGGTGCTACACCGACGCTCTCACCATGTGAATTAAAAACTCGGCTTCTCTTGTCTGTTCACGATATGAACGCGAAAAAATATGGTTATTCGTCACTCATTAATTCGTCGTCATTTCCGCGCATAATTTATGATTACTATAATATGTCTTATCTGGTTATCAAGTGGGTGATGTTCGTTTTTCCACGTCTCGCCCTCTATTAAGAAAAGTAACATACAAGCCTTGACCATAATTACTAGGCATTGATGGACTCGCGTATGTTTGCCTCGGCCCAGAACTCTGCACGTCTATGCATAGGTATAGTTGTATACTATTTACGACCTATGCGTCGTACTATAACGTTGACCCGTAGCAGTTGTAGCGGTGCTACGCTACTTTGTACGTAGCAATATTGTAGCGGTGCTACGCCGCTAAGTACTTATTCGTAAGTGATACAACTCCAGAGAGAGGAAAAATTCAATATGCAGTGGTCTGAACTTTATCTGCACTATCAAGTAATTGGTAGGTACGTGTTATAGGTTTATTTTTATCTTGATTTCTGTTTTCGGAACACTATAGATTAATTTTAGCGTGTGTGTGTCTTTAAACGCATTATGCATATGAAGCGCTTGTAGCGTAGTTTGACTAGGTGTATGTCAGCGATCACTGAAATTAAGCAACGGTCAGTATTTGGATGGGTGAGCGCGGGTGGCATTTTCCAACTGAACGCTACCGTGGCTCGGATGACACGTTAAATTGTAGGTCCCGGTTCCCGGTTGTTTTAACCGTTTAGCCATGTCAGAGGCGTTCAGGCGGCCTAAAAGCTCCGACACCAGGGCTAACCACCCGGCCTATACGACTAACTAACTATTTCTTAAATATTATTATTCTTGTGCACTTCAGGCTATATCTATCATCAGTTTGTGTTTTAAAACTATCTGTGAATGTAATGATTTTTTAATCGCAATTTCAGGGTTGGGCCCATGGAGAAAGTTACGTCCATCGTCTAAAGATACATCCCACACGACGCATTTTTTCACAAATGGATCAGCTGAAAGCAACGCAGAAAAATAAACATACTTAGCATAACAGAAACCCCACATTTTCTGTAGTTAGACAGCCTACGCTACGCATGGTCTCTATTAGAGATTTTTATTTACATATATTAAAATTAGTGTCAGTAGAACAGCTGAGAGCAGCGCATTAGCAGAAAGTGTGGAGTCGTGTCGATCGATCTCGCTGAGGAGCCTTGACATTTGGGTTGAGGACCGCGGACGGGCGCCCGGTCCCTGTGCAGTACCCAAAGCCGTGCTATACCAATACTTTTAGGTTTAAAAGAAATTAATTATTAAAAATACAAAATTACACACACGAGATATTCGGACTGTACTATACTGTACCAGCCTTTTTAATAGTCCACTACAAGACACGAAGGGTGATTGGGCCATATCCACCACGCTGGCCCAGTGCGCGGGTTGGTGGGTTCACATACGCCATCGAATTTCTTCTACGGACATAAGAGTAAGCAGTTTGCCTCACGACGTTTTCCTTCACCGAAAAGCCAGTGGTGTGAAATTCAGCATACATTCCAAAGAACTCATAGGTACGGGACCAGGATTTGAACCCACGGTCTCACGATAAGGCGGATGTTACTACCTGTGGACCACCACAACTTAGTATTCGGACATGTTGTTCGAAAAGCAACGCTTTAACAGAAAGCCCACATTTTCCGTCGATGGACAATCTACGTTGCTTCCTGTGGTCTCAATTAGAGTTTTTTTTTTTTTTTGTAAGTGGAACAGCTTCAAGCAACACACATAAGCAGAAAATCTGGAGCCATGTCGATGGATCTCGCTGAGGAGCCTTGACATTTGGGTTGAGGACCACGGACGGGCGCCCGGTCCCTGTGCAGTAACCAAAGCTGTGCTATACCAATACTTTTACAAGTTGTTCAAAAACTAACTGTTTTAAGTTAGTATCAAAATCAAAATCATGGGGTTACGAGCTTTACGACTACATATCTATTCGACTAGGCAGCAGATATGACTAGATCGCTTTAAGACTAAATCGCGGCAACCTCCATGTCATCGTTAGGTATTTAATATCGAGAACCCAGTCCGCAAGTTCAAACCAAAAGTATCAAAATAGTTCCAAACAAACAGAACGCTCGCACTTTATTGCCATACTACAAAAACGTATGAAAAACTGAGTAGCGCAGAGCAGTATAATATTAACATAAGTCTAGCTTGAATCTGTACCAAATCGTTTCATCCCGAGGTCACTAGTTCGTAGTTTTGGTGATCTGCCAGAACGCATAGTCTGGTCGTAAAATATAATAGTCAACGGGATCTTACACAGTGCTGGCACCAATATACTCAAATTAAGCGACCCATTAATTACAAATTAGATTAACGGTCAAAAAACCGCAATGATTTAAGACCGTAGAGGGGGAACGACGACTTCAGAATAGGTACATATGCGGGAAGACGCTTTTCAGTGCCATATTACCACGCATAACTTTTTACAAAGCAGTCTGATTTCGATTTTTTTTGTTCGATAAAACATACGAGTACGTCAGAAGTGACAACATTTAAATTTTATCGAAATCAGCTTAGCTATCACTATCACTACATAGTATAAAACAAAGTCGCTTCTCTGTATGTCTGTCCCATTATATGTATGTAATATCTTTAAAACTAAGTAATGGATTCTGAAGCGGTTTTTTAAATAGATAGAGTGATTCAAGAGAAAGGTGTATAATACTCCTGTGCAAAGCCGGGGCGAGTAGCTAGTTCTTGATAAATCAACAATATTGTGAAAATTACTACATCGATCCGTGTGAACTATTCGATTCTGTACACGGTAAGTCTGCTTTAAGTGGAAAACAGTGTTAAGCCCTTAACAGCGAGGTGTAATCTTCCAACCGCTCTGTATGGAAATCTTGAGTGTTTTATTCCTTGCTCGATTCTTGCTGGTTTCACTCTGTAAACCTTCGACTAAACAAAGTTATTGGACGGACGAAATCTTATATCCTGAGAAATAATCCCTTTATTATATTCAACGTAATGTAAATTCAAGATTTTAGCAATTCGACCTTATGAGCCCTGAAAGCGAAATGTTCTACAGTAGAATTACTGGGAAAATTTTGTCCCGGTAGTTCTACTAGTAAAACTAATTAGAACTTGCAGAAACGACCTGCGAGAAGATCTGAGACACGGCAGGCCAATACACTTGATCTTGTTTAATGAAGTTGAGTCAAAGTCAGTTACAGTTTGTACTTCGACGCCTATTTTTATTATATGCAATTTTCCCACGTTTGTAAGTTTGTTTTAACTGGGGAACTAGCGCTGGTCTCAAATATTTTAAGCCCTTGACATGGATAAACGGTCACAACAACGGGGACCAACAATTTAAAATGTGAACCGAGCGTACCGAACTTTTCTTGATTTCGGTGATCGCTAAGACACGCCTAGTGAAATTATGCTGTGAGCGCTACGACGTTTGCTGGTATATATGGTAGAGTATGTGCAAAAAGAGAACCGTCGTGGCGTTACGGTGAACTTACAATAAGATTTTAATCAGAAGCCAATCTCAGACAAATAAAAAAGTGAAGACAGAACGTCGTGAACAGACAAATGAGGCCGGTTTTTTATGCATGTGGTGAGTGCGTCTGTGTTGCGCCGCCAAAGTTCGACTGAAGAGCCAAGGCGTAGTTTTGTTGTACGTGTATGTTGTGTAATCATAGCGAGGCGTAGTTTTGGCGGCCTCACTTGTTTGTTCAGAACTTTCTGTCCCAATTTTTTTATTTGGTCTGAGCACTGAGCAGCCAAGGTACTGACATGGTAGACGCCAGTACTGATGAAAACCGAATTGTTGTCTACCAAGTATCAAACACTTTTAGTTGTACTAGCAATGACGGAGCAGTGTTGTCAACGTAACATACTCGTAATTAGCAAAATGGCACATGGGTGACCTCACCTATGACGCTGCTCTTTTTGCTCAAACTCTACAAGGAAGATTTAATTTTGTGTTCTTTTTTATTGTCACTTTTTTCATATTGTGATAAAGAGTGAAACGTAATGAGAGCATGTAGCCTACTTGCTTGTCTTCAAAAGTACGCGTCTCCTTCACGCACGTCTTTTTTTTTATTTTAGTCCAAGGATTTTTTACATTTTCACCAGACTCTCTGTATGAAAGTGATGTTTTTTTGGTGTTGGCTAAAATGTATGCGGCTTGGATTTACGTATGCCTGTTCTGACGTTTTATGACTCATGTTGTTTTTAAGCTTTCGCGATTTGAACACATTATTATTATATACTACGGGACTAATCGCGCACTAAAATTACGAGATAAATAAATACGTTTCGACGGAGTTGCATAGTGGTCGCGGGTAGACTGGAATGTGAAACAGCTGGTACCACCAATTCAACTTGAACTAAAAAACCACCACGACCCAAAAGTCCTCTCCACGGATCGACACTATTTTTTAAGAATAATTGGTGAAGCGGTGGAAATCAAACAACCGGGAAGATGGATTTAAGTTATCGGCGTCGTGGAATCCTGTTATCAACAAAATGTAAATCGCGTAGTGTAGGCAGCAAGACATGATTAGAAAATATACCGTCAGTGTTGTGTGTCGTAGTGACAATTTTTCAAGTTCAAGTTGAATTGGCGGTACCAGCTGTTTCACGTTCCAGTCTACTCGTGACCACGATCGATGCAACTCGGTTGAAACGTCGGGATGATGAGGTATTTATATATCTCGTTATTTTAGTGCGCGATTAGTCCCGTAGTATATAATAATAATGTTTTGTGACTCGTCAACAACTGTGACAAACAATTTGGATCGATGCAATTATAATGAATCCTTTCGTGCCTTTAGTGTCTTAAGAATTTACCATCTTAGATACCTGCACAGTTTGTTTGTGCGTCGTTTTAAACATTTATCGACCCTGTAATACGCATCCAAAAGAGACAAAACTATGATAAAATATGAATGGGCCTTGTAGGGGTGACTTTTTTTAAATTAAGTTATTAGTTTACCTCTCAGAATTTTTAATATTAAGCGCCCTCCAAACAGATGCGACCTGGTCATAAATCAATCATAGATCTGCATTGAATCATATCGATCTTCGTGAATGGTCCGCACCAGCTGCAAGGAATATTTTCTGTTATTAAAGAACTCATAACGTTAAAGCGTCCCATAGACAGCTTAACGTTATGAGTTCTTTTATAACAGAAAATATTCCTTCCGGTCTTTTGATAACGTAGTTTTGACTATTGGAAGACTATTTATTATCTACTTATTTTTAACCAACTTCAACAAAGGAGGACTGGCGTCCTTTGTGGCATTTTTGGTGAAAACAATTATGATTATTTCAAGTTAAAAGTTAGATTTGATACTAGATAGCCACTACTCTGCCGTATGTCCTTTTAATCTGTCTTGGATGTCTAGCTTTTAACGGAATGTGTTCCGGCTTGAAATGTGGTTGCACTGTGTAAGATTGCAATCAGGGGCCGTCCTTAAATAACGTGAGGCATTTTTCATGATTTTTTGACCCCCCTTTCCCTCCTAATGAGACATTGTGAGATTTGCCTCGACCCCCTCCCTTCACCCCTAATATCACGTGAGGTTTTTCCGAATTGGTAGTTTTACTTTAAGTAAATAAAATAATGAATAAATTTTTGGGGACATCTTACTTACGGCATGTGACCCCAAACTAAGCAAAGCTTGTGATATGGCTTCCAGAGACTAATAAAATACTTATACATATTTTTAAATACATATATAGATAGTAACTAAATAACACCTAGACACAGAGCAAACTTGCCTTGATTCAATCAAATAACTTTAGCAAAATTATTATTAAGGATTTACTAGGTACTAAAAAAGTACCTTTATCGCACTATCTCCATCCCTATTAATCTCATTAGGATTTGTACAAAAGTAAAAAGTAAGAGTGAAGTGTACTAGGCTCCCATACGTTACAAAGAGTTGAAAATAGATATTTTTTTCCCCATACCTATATGCTTGAAAATGTGAGCATTATTTTGAAAATCTGTACTAGCCAAATACATGCGAGCAGTGGCCAGCAAAAGTTGTATGAAAATTCATATTTGTCGTGTTTTGCAGCCAAAAAAATTAATATGTGAACTCATACTAGCCAAATACATGCGAGCAGTGGCCAGCAAAAGTTGTATGAAAATTCATATTTGTCGTGTTTTGCAGCCAAAAAAATTAATATGTGAACTCATATCATCATATCAGTCGTGAAATTTAAAAATAGAACGATCTTTAATTCCGAAACATGGCAACCAAGGAGGTCTAATCATAGGTTAGATATATAGGTATCATAGCTCAGACCAAATATAACAATCAAGATAGAATGCTGTGAACAAATCAAGTGAGGCCGACAAAACTACGCCTCGCCGTAAAGACACAATTACACACACATACACGTACAAGGAAACTACGCCTTGTTCCGCCAGTCGAATTATGGCGGTGCTACACCGACGCTCTCACCATGTGAATTAAAAACTCGGCTTCTCTTGTCTGTTCACGATATGAACGCGAAAAAATATGGTTATTCGTCACTCATTAATTCGTCGTCATTTCCGCGCATAATTTATGATTACTATAATATGTCTTATCTGGTTATCAAGTGGGTGATGTTCGTTTTTCCACGTCTCGCCCTCTATTAAGAAAAGTAACATACAAGCCTTGACCATAATTACTAGGCATTGATGGACTCGCGTATGTTTGCCTCGGCCCAGAACTCTGCACGTCTATGCATAGGTATAGTTGTATACTATTTACGACCTATGCGTCGTACTATAACGTTGACCCGTAGCAGTTGTAGCGGTGCTACGCTACTTTGTACGTAGCAATATTGTAGCGGTGCTACGCCGCTAAGTACTTATTCGTAAGTGATACAACTCCAGAGAGAGGAAAAATTCAATATGCAGTGGTCTGAACTTTATCTGCACTATCAAGTAATTGGTAGGTACGTGTTATAGGTTTATTTTTATCTTGATTTCTGTTTTCGGAACACTATAGATTAATTTTAGCGTGTGTGTGTCTTTAAACGCATTATGCATATGAAGCGCTTGTAGCGTAGTTTGACTAGGTGTATGTCAGCGATCACTGAAATTAAGCAACGGTCAGTATTTGGATGGGTGAGCGCGGGTGGCATTTTCCAACTGAACGCTACCGTGGCTCGGATGACACGTTAAATTGTAGGTCCCGGTTCCCGGTTGTTTTAACCGTTTAGCCATGTCAGAGGCGTTCAGGCGGCCTAAAAGCTCCGACACCAGGGCTAACCACCCGGCCTATACGACTAACTAACTATTTCTTAAATATTATTATTCTTGTGCACTTCAGGCTATATCTATCATCAGTTTGTGTTTTAAAACTATCTGTGAATGTAATGATTTTTTAATCGCAATTTCAGGGTTGGGCCCATGGAGAAAGTTACGTCCATCGTCTAAAGATACATCCCACACGACGCATTTTTTCACAAATGGATCAGCTGAAAGCAACGCAGAAAAATAAACATACTTAGCATAACAGAAACCCCACATTTTCTGTAGTTAGACAGCCTACGCTACGCATGGTCTCTATTAGAGATTTTTATTTACATATATTAAAATTAGTGTCAGTAGAACAGCTGAGAGCAGCGCATTAGCAGAAAGTGTGGAGTCGTGTCGATCGATCTCGCTGAGGAGCCTTGACATTTGGGTTGAGGACCGCGGACGGGCGCCCGGTCCCTGTGCAGTACCCAAAGCCGTGCTATACCAATACTTTTAGGTTTAAAAGAAATTAATTATTAAAAATACAAAATTACACACACGAGATATTCGGACTGTACTATACTGTACCAGCCTTTTTAATAGTCCACTACAAGACACGAAGGGTGATTGGGCCATATCCACCACGCTGGCCCAGTGCGCGGGTTGGTGGGTTCACATACGCCATCGAATTTCTTCTACGGACATAAGAGTAAGCAGTTTGCCTCACGACGTTTTCCTTCACCGAAAAGCCAGTGGTGTGAAATTCAGCATACATTCCAAAGAACTCATAGGTACGGGACCAGGATTTGAACCCACGGTCTCACGATAAGGCGGATGTTACTACCTGTGGACCACCACAACTTAGTATTCGGACATGTTGTTCGAAAAGCAACGCTTTAACAGAAAGCCCACATTTTCCGTCGATGGACAATCTACGTTGCTTCCTGTGGTCTCAATTAGAGTTTTTTTTTTTTTTGTAAGTGGAACAGCTTCAAGCAACACACATAAGCAGAAAATCTGGAGCCATGTCGATGGATCTCGCTGAGGAGCCTTGACATTTGGGTTGAGGACCACGGACGGGCGCCCGGTCCCTGTGCAGTAACCAAAGCTGTGCTATACCAATACTTTTACAAGTTGTTCAAAAACTAACTGTTTTAAGTTAGTATCAAAATCAAAATCATGGGGTTACGAGCTTTACGACTACATATCTATTCGACTAGGCAGCAGATATGACTAGATCGCTTTAAGACTAAATCGCGGCAACCTCCATGTCATCGTTAGGTATTTAATATCGAGAACCCAGTCCGCAAGTTCAAACCAAAAGTATCAAAATAGTTCCAAACAAACAGAACGCTCGCACTTTATTGCCATACTACAAAAACGTATGAAAAACTGAGTAGCGCAGAGCAGTATAATATTAACATAAGTCTAGCTTGAATCTGTACCAAATCGTTTCATCCCGAGGTCACTAGTTCGTAGTTTTGGTGATCTGCCAGAACGCATAGTCTGGTCGTAAAATATAATAGTCAACGGGATCTTACACAGTGCTGGCACCAATATACTCAAATTAAGCGACCCATTAATTACAAATTAGATTAACGGTCAAAAAACCGCAATGATTTAAGACCGTAGAGGGGGAACGACGACTTCAGAATAGGTACATATGCGGGAAGACGCTTTTCAGTGCCATATTACCACGCATAACTTTTTACAAAGCAGTCTGATTTCGATTTTTTTTGTTCGATAAAACATACGAGTACGTCAGAAGTGACAACATTTAAATTTTATCGAAATCAGCTTAGCTATCACTATCACTACATAGTATAAAACAAAGTCGCTTCTCTGTATGTCTGTCCCATTATATGTATGTAATATCTTTAAAACTAAGTAATGAATTCTGAAGCGGTTTTTTAAATAGATAGAGTGATTCAAGAGAAAGGTGTATAATACTCCTGTGCAAAGCCGGGGCGAGTAGCTAGTTCTTGATAAATCAACAATATTGTGAAAATTACTACATCGATCCGTGTGAACTATTCGATTCTGTACACGGTAAGTCTGCTTTAAGTGGAAAACAGTGTTAAGCCCTTAACAGCGAGGTGTAATCTTCCAACCGCTCTGTATGGAAATCTTGAGTGTTTTATTCCTTGCTCGATTCTTGCTGGTTTCACTCTGTAAACCTTCGACTAAACAAAGTTATTGGACGGACGAAATCTTATATCCTGAGAAATAATCCCTTTATTATATTCAACGTAATGTAAATTCAAGATTTTAGCAATTCGACCTTATGAGCCCTGAAAGCGAAATGTTCTACAGTAGAATTACTGGGAAAATTTTGTCCCGGTAGTTCTACTAGTAAAACTAATTAGAACTTGCAGAAACGACCTGCGAGAAGATCTGAGACACGGCAGGCCAATACACTTGATCTTGTTTAATGAAGTTGAGTCAAAGTCAGTTACAGTTTGTACTTCGACGCCTATTTTTATTATATGCAATTTTCCCACGTTTGTAAGTTTGTTTTAACTGGGGAACTAGCGCTGGTCTCAAATATTTTAAGCCCTTGACATGGATAAACGGTCACATCAACGGGGACCAACAATTTAAAATGTGAACCGAGCGTACCGAACTTTTCTTGATTTCGGTGATCGCTAAGACACGCCTAGTGAAATTATGCTGTGAGCGCTACGACGTTTGCTGGTATATATGGTAGAGTATGTGCAAAAAGAGAACCGTCGTGGCGTTACGGTGAACTTACAATAAGATTTTAATCAGAAGCCAATCTCAGACAAATAAAAAAGTGAAGACAGAACGTCGTGAACAGACAAATGAGGCCGGTTTTTTATGCATGTGGTGAGTGCGTCTGTGTTGCGCCGCCAAAGTTCGACTGAAGAGCCAAGGCGTAGTTTTGTTGTACGTGTATGTTGTGTAATCATAGCGAGGCGTAGTTTTGGCGGCCTCACTTGTTTGTTCAGAACTTTCTGTCCCAATTTTTTTATTTGGTCTGAGCACTGAGCAGCCAAGGTACTGACATGGTAGACGCCAGTACTGATGAAAACCGAATTGTTGTCTACCAAGTATCAAACACTTTTAGTTGTACTAGCAATGACGGAGCAGTGTTGTCAACGTAACATACTCGTAATTAGCAAAATGGCACATGGGTGACCTCACCTATGACGCTGCTCTTTTTGCTCAAACTCTACAAGGAAGATTTAATTTTGTGTTCTTTTTTATTGTCACTTTTTTCATATTGTGATAAAGAGTGAAACGTAATGAGAGCATGTAGCCTACTTGCTTGTCTTCAAAAGTACGCGTCTCCTTCACGCACGTCTTTTTTTTTATTTTAGTCCAAGGATTTTTTACATTTTCACCAGACTCTCTGTATGAAAGTGATGTTTTTTTGGTGTTGGCTAAAATGTATGCGGCTTGGATTTACGTATGCCTGTTCTGACGTTTTATGACTCATGTTGTTTTTAAGCTTTCGCGATTTGAACACATTATTATTATATACTACGGGACTAATCGCGCACTAAAATTACGAGATAAATAAATACGTTTCGACGGAGTTGCATAGTGGTCGCGGGTAGACTGGAATGTGAAACAGCTGGTACCACCAATTCAACTTGAACTAAAAAACCACCACGACCCAAAAGTCCTCTCCACGGATCGACACTATTTTTTAAGAATAATTGGTGAAGCGGTGGAAATCAAACAACCGGGAAGATGGAAGTTATCGGCGTCGTGGAATCTTGTGATCAACAAATGTAAATCGCGTAGTGTAGGCAGCAAGACATGATTAGATAATATACCGTCAGTGTTGTGTGTCGTAGTGACAATTTTTTAAGTTCAAGTTGAATTGGCGGTACCAGCTGTTTCACATTCCAGTCTACTCGTGACCACGATCGATGCAACTCGGTCGAAACGTTGTGATGATGAGGTATTTATATATTTCGTAATGTTAGTGCGCGATTAGTCCCGTAGTATATAATAATAATGTTTTGTGACTCGTCAACAACTGTGACAAACAATTTGGATCGATACAATTATAATGAATCCTTTCGTGCCTCTAGTGTCCTAAGTAATTTACCATCTTAGATACCTGCACAGTTTGTTTGTGCGTCGTTTTAAACATTTATCGACCCTGTAATACGCATCCAAAAGAGACAAAACTATGATAAAATATGAATGGGCCTTGTAGGGGTGACTTTTTTTAAATTAAGTTATTAGTTTACCTCTCAGAATTTTTAATATTAAGCGCCCTCCAAACAGATGCGACCTGGTCATAAATCAATCATAGATCTGCATTGAATCATATCGATCTTCGTGAATGGTCCGCACCAGCTGCAAGGAATATTTTCTGTTATTAAAGAACTCATAACGTTAAAGCGTCCCATAGACAGCTGCTGTCTACAGGACGCTTTAACGTTATGAGTTCTTTTATAACAGAAAATATTCCTTCCGGTCTTTTGATAACGTAGTTTTGACTATTGGAAGACTATTTATTATCTACTTATTTTTAACCAACTTCAACAAAGGAGGACTGGCGTCCTTTGTGGCATTTTTGGTGAAAACAATTATGATTATTTCAAGTTAAAAGTTAGATTTGATACTAGATAGCCACTACTCTGCCGTATGTCCTTTTAATCTGTCTTGGATGTCTAGCTTTTAACGGAATGTGTTCCGGCTTGAAATGTGGTTGCACTGTGTAAGATTGCAATCAGGGGCCGTCCTTAAATAACGTGAGGCATTTTTCATGATTTTTTGACCCCCCTTTCCCTCCTAATGAGACATTGTGAGATTTGCCTCGACCCCCTCCCTTCACCCCTAATCTCACGTGAGGTTTTTCCGTATTGGTAGTTTTATTTTAAGTAAATAAAATAATAAATAAATATTTGGGGACATCTTACTTACGGCATGTGACCCCAAACTAAGCAAAGCTTGTGATATGGCTTCCAGAGAGACTAATAAAATACTTATACATATTTTTAAAAACATACATATATAGATAGTAACTAAATAACACCTAGACACAGAGCAAACACTTTTGTTCATCACATAAATACTTGCCCTGGGTGGGGATCAAACCCACGTCTCTTTGACCCAGTAGTTAGGGTTACGAGTACTAACCACTGAGCCACCGAGGCAAGTCAAACGCGGTAGATATAGGTATTTCAAAACATACAATTCCTTTTAAATACTATAAACTATCAATTTTATGCTGTTTTATTCCGGAAAACCCCCCTTTTCCTTACGTGAAGATTGGGTGAAATTCTGTTAACTTTGGATTCAGTTCCCCCTCCCTAAACACCTCACGTAATTTATGGTCGACCCCTTACTCAGTATCTAAACTAGTTCTAAAGGCAGCTTTGCAAAGTGCCGGAACTTTAAGAGGTGTATCTTACTTATTTTTACTAAAGATTGACACTGGTACATATCGCAAATCAACTGTTCCATACATCATATTTTTATCTTTTGTCACACTAGGAGGAGTCTGTTTTTTAGAGTTCCGTACCCAAAGGGAAAAACGGGACCCTATTACTAAGACTTCGATGTCCGTCTGTCCGTCTGTCCGTCTATCCGTCTGTCCGTCTGTCTGTCTGTCTGTCACCGGGCTGTATCTGAACCATGAAAGCTAGGCAGCTGAATTTTCACATATGATGTATTTCTGTTGCCGCTATAACAACAAATACTAAAAAGGAAATAAAATAAATATTTAAGAGGGATACGACAAACCTGAATTTTTAGACGTTTTTCGCTCTATATTAATAATGGTAACCGGTAGATGCTTAAAATTTTCATAGAATATTTAGTTTTATATTCACTTCAATAATAAATAATAAAATAAATATTTGAGGGGGGCTCCCATACAGTACGGAACCCTCCGTGCGCGAGTCCGACTCGTACTTGGCCGATTTTATTTACTTTTTCTTTCGCTACATTTCAATTTGACTCCAAAAAAGCTAGTGCTCAATAATTCGGCTGTATGTTTTTTAAAGTCTTAGGCTGGGCGCAAACTGGCCTCCGACTACAGCTACTGGTGGCCAGGGACAAGCAATATTCATACGATTTTTTAACCCCCGACGCAAAAGAGGGGTGTTATAAGTTTGACGTGTCTGTTTGTCTGTGTGTCTGTCTGTCTGTCTGTGGCATCATAGCGCCCGAACCACTGAACCGATTTCAGTTTAGTTTTTTTTGGATGAAAGGAGACTTAATCGAGAGTGTTCTTAGCTATGTTTATAAAAATCGATTGAGCCGTTTAAGAGTTATGGTGAGTTAAAGTGGGGATGGAAGAACCAAAATTCTACAAATGTGCCCAAAATGGTTGTCAATTGAAAGTTTGTTGTCAAATATTTTTGTGTCGGGGGTTTTTTAAATTTTTAATTTATAAATAATTATCATACATTTTGTTAAAACGTGGCACACACATGTGGCCGGTGGGACCACTCGCTACATTAGTGTCCGCGATAGATACAAATGTAGTGGTAGCACGCGGCCAACACCGGTAGCTGTGGTCAGTGGCCCGTTTGCGCCGAGCCTTAATTTTTTTAGGGTTCCGTACCCAAAAGGTAAAAACGGGACCCCATTACTAAGACTCCGTTGTCCGTCTGTCTGTCATGTGTATATCATGAACCGTTATAGCTAGAAAGCTGAAATTTTCACAGATGTATTTTTGTTGCCGCTGTAACAACAAATACCTACTAAAAACTAAATAAAATTAATATTTAAGGGAGGCTCCCATACAACAAACATGATTTTTAGCCGTTTTTCGTTAGATATTTTTAATGGTACGAGTAACAGGTAGATGATTTTTTTACAGAATATTTAGTTGTATATTCACTTTAATATTAAATAATAAAATGTTTGAGGGGGGCTCCCATACAGTACGATACCCTCCGTGCGCGAGACCTACTCGTACTTGGGAGATTATTTAAATTTCGCCTCAATACAAAGCAAGCAGATGACCTTGTACTCGTATGAGCATTAAACGTGACACAAAAATTTTCGGCGTATTAAAAATACCGCTGTAAAAATTATTACCAAATAAACTAAAGCTTGCAATAAAGACACAGATATAAAAGGTGAGAACGAGACAGCGCAAACAACCTTCAGTAGCTCCGTTGCTATCTATCATAAATATCGCAAGATGGGACATGTTGTCTTGATCCAGAAAAAACTTGAGTCTTTAAAATCACAACCATGCACTTGAAACTGTAACCACGTGTAAAGTCAAGTAGCTAAGTTCGTATAGGCCGGATGGCTAGCCCTGAGTTTTATGCCGCCTAAATTTATCTGACATGATTAAACGGTTAAAACAACCGGGTAGAATTTAACGTGTCATCCGAGCCACGGCAGTGCCCAACGGTCACCCATACGAAGACTGACCGTGCCGAATATTAACCGCGGTGATCGCTACATACACCTACTCAAAGTACGCCACGACCTCTAAAGTTAGTAATGTAATAGTAGTTTATGCAACTGTCATATAATAAAGAGTATTACAACACGAGTGTGAGTTTATGAAACGAGCGTAGCGAGTTTCATAATAGTAACGAGTGTTTTAATACCCGTGTTACATGCAGTTGCATACACTACTTCATCTTCACTATTAAAAATAAAAAAAAAACATATTGCGAAACATTAGATTCACGCGTACGTGTATTGTCACAGTGAACTTGGCGCCATTAAAATCTAACCAATGAGAGCGCAGCTGCGCGCGCAGCTCCAATCAGGAGCGAGCGCGCGATGTTATAATGAAATTTTACGATATCGATGTGGATATTATAACATCATGTGAAATTGCTTAAATTGAGTGTTTTGTTGTCTGCGCTATAACAGTAGTCATTATAAGTCAAGTATTGGAAACATAAGTAGAATGTTACAACATTAATGTAGATAAAGAAAATAATTACATTAGTAGTCTTCCGAACAGTAGACGTTTCATTTGTTTAACTGAATGTTCACAATTATACACAACGGAACTAATCGCGCACTAAAATTACGAAGTATTTTCAATTTCAAGTTGAATTGGCGGTACCAGCTGTTTCACATTGCAGTCTACCCGTGATCACGAACGTTGCAACTCGGTCGAAAGTTCGGGATGACGAGGTATTTATTTATCTCGTAATTTTAGTGCGCGATTAGTCCCGTATAATAATGTGCTCAAATCGCGAAAGTATACTAACAACTTAAATGTTCATAAGCCTTTATCTCGACGCACTGTTGGCCGATTTCGTTCCTACTTGCAAATTTTCGTAAGATATAGGTATATAAGAAGTCTGAAAGTAGCGCCAGTGACTGAGAAATTTTAAGAGTGGCAGGCTATCTTGGTATGGGCATATCAAGAGACGGGAAGAGAGTCTTGTCACTAAAAGAACCCTAATCATGATGGTAAGCGGCAGAAATCGGAGGGGACGACCAAAAAAAGCGTGGATGAATTGTGTGAAAGATGATATGCGAGAGAAAGGAGTTCATGATGAGATGACGTATGATAGAGTGAAGTGGCGAAAAGAGACGTGCTGTGCCGACCCCACCTAGTGGGATAAGGGCAGGATGACGATGATGACTCTTACTTAGCAAATTTTGCTAAGTTATATCAAAATCTAATTGATTGATCAAAGCGTTACAGCCAATTTCACTCTTTTTAAGCAGAATATGACCCTCCAATAATAAATCACCGATTTTTTCGAAATTTATGAAAAATTTTACCAGTCGAGAAAAAAACAATGTAAAAAACACACGAAAGCAAAATCCTCGACTTCTTTCACTTCGTTCACTCAGTCAATAAAATATTAATAAAATATTGTGTAAAAAAGTAGTTGCCTGTAAAGTCGGTTTACGAACGATAATTTTACCCTTTACGTGGTAACGTTATAAGAAAACATTGTTGAAACAACAATTGAAACGAGCCGAATCCTTAGGCCGATCGTGCCTCTCTATCGCTTCTTCAGCGCTCTCGCAACGCTCGGATCAGGCGGAACGTGATACTTTTTCGTGCGCGCAAACGGCGTTCATCGATTTATAAGACGTTATCACGTCAAAAAGAAAAATTGGCCAAGTGCGAGTTACGAAAAATTACGATTGTTGTATTGGAGCCCGCCTTAAATATTTATTTTATTCTGTTTTTAGTAAATATTTGTTGGTATAGCGCCAACAAAAGTGCATTATCTGTGAAAATTTCAGCTGTTTAGCTATCGCGGTTCATGAGATACATCCTGGTGACAGACAGACGACAGACGGACGGACAGCGGAGTCTTATTAATAGGGTCCCGTTATTACCCTTTGGGTACGGAACCCTAAAAAGCTCTCTCTAGACCTCTCTGGTTGCTATGTTCAAGACGTAATATTAACATCATAACCACCCGCAGGAATGAGCCCTATAACTTCTTGAGAGTAACCGTAAAAACCCTACGTGGCTGGCGTGCGCGTATCAAAATACGCCAATATTACACCAGGCTTGCGCTAATTGGGGCAGAGGTAGTTTCGAACGTAGCCACAAACCGTATATCTACAGTTTAAATGTAAATATACGGAATTAAAACAAAAACTTTACGAGATTTAGTTCAAATCTACAGTTTTTTTTTTTAATATATATATAGTTATCACTTTATTGTAAGTGCACAAAAAATATTAGACGAGCAGTAATACAAGAAATACTTATGCTAGTGTAGCACAAGGCGACCTTGTCGCTGGAAGCAATCTCTTCCAGGCAACCCGTGCACGGAACGGAATGATCTTAAAATATTTTACGGGTGTACAATAGTGTGATACCCAAAAAATATATAACAAGCATAAATAATAATACTAGTTATACATACATACCTACATATAATACCTAACACGCAATTATACTACTACTATAAAATAAACATACATCTATACCAATATTATAAAGGGGAAACATTTGCTTGTTTGTTTGAGCAGTTGAGTAAAAATAATGAAAATTTTCTTTAGATCTAAAGTTGATTTACGAATGCAATAAAAAAAAATCTAGCTTTATTTAAAACAAAAAGTCGATATTTATTATGTTCAATTCATAACTGCTATTATACAAATTAAGAAAAGTTGTAGATTTGCAGTTCTAATAGCAGAATTTTACAATTTTGTTACAGTTTTGTCTATGTTGGCGCTGTCAACACTGTGGCGAGGGGAGGTCAAGGAGAAGGCAAGGAGCAAACTTCTAATAATTATTTTTTGACAATACAATAACTATCGACTTGCAATAATCGTGTCCAAGTTTGTAGGTGGTAGAAGTGAGAGTAGAGGTAGTGGTGGAAGGTGAGGAGGGTAAGTAGTAGGGGAGGAGCGGGGGGAGAATCAACGATGTTCTGATAATAATATTTTGACCGTGACATCTGACTTTAACTATCGAGCTTAGGCTACTAAGTGTCGGTTCCCGTCTATAATCTAAAGGTGTAGGCATTGAGCTAAGATTGGGTGTTGTAGGCCGTTTGGAGGAGTGTATACTATATAGTATACCGAACTCCATAGTGAAGAATAATTAAACCGGACACTAAATATATACGAGACAATGACGGCGTTGATGAGCTGGATTTCGATTTGTTCGGACTTAGTCTCAGACAAATTAGAAGTAATATGTATAAATTTATCGCCAGCAAACCATAATGCAGTGCAATACAGTAATTATTTAAGTATTGTATTGTACTGTAATATGCATTTAATTTTATAAATTATCAACTTAAGTAATAGTATATTAATTTCGTGGATTAATTTCTATTTTTACTTTTTCTGTAAAGTGAAAATAATGTTATTAATGGTTATTTTCAATTTGATGTTTCTTTCATTCTCTTCATTTTAAGTATCAAATTTTGTAATAATTATGTATACAACTGTTCACCATGCTGTGTGCTCATTCTTTTGGACCACAGAATCGGTCAAAATTGTAAAAAAATTATATAATGTATTTTCTGTTGTCTGTTATGAGTGCCTAATAAATAAAATAAAATAATAATAGTTACAAAAGTAAGAGGGCCTGATGAGCAATGAAATTGTGAACAGGACGAAACTAATATATATTGTCTCTGTTTGCGTATACGCTTTTTTTGTCTGGCATCTACACACGGTTTAGACATCGATGCCAGACAAATTCACGCAAAAAAATAATTAAAAATAGCCTTTGAATTTTTGATGAGATGATGCTTAAGTAAATCAACGTATTTATGAACTATTATCTATTTTCAATCACGTCTATTAGTATTGTGCAGGTTTATACTATTATCTAAAATCTAAATATGATAGCACATCTTTTTTCCCACATCCTATACGCTAGTAGCTTTTCCACCTATTCTCCCTTCACGACCGCACTCCGACGCGTAGGTATGATTCGCATTCCGACCGTTTGTATGAAGACGGAATACTGTTAGATACTGTTACGCAGTAAGCCGCCGCGCCGCGCGGTACGACGGCGAGTTGTTTACACCTAATCGCGAGATTTATGGTTTTATGACTCAGGCGGCACCGGTCTTTGTGTGCGTTTATTGTGAGATTTTTTAGGTGTTTTCGTAATAATTAAGAACAATAGGGATTCTCGAACTTTACACTTGTTTACTTTGTCAGTCACAATGGCACTGAATATTCTACAGATTTCTAGAGAACCCTAATTCCGATATAAATATGGCGATGGTTTTCGTTCGTGGAGTTATCGCGTTTATACCGGAGTGAAAACATCTCGTGTTCAAGTGCGGTACCAGTGATTGTGAAGTGACTAGTTGTGTGAATATCAGTGCCAGTGTGACGTGTTTGTGCGAACCAGTTTTGTCGTGTGTACTGTGATTTTGTGCAATAAAGTGCAAAGTGAACAATCGGCGTTTTAACTGATTATCCAAGAACCCATCTCGTAACAATACCATTACCGTGTTCAGGCCATCATTTAGTTTAATTTGTAACTCGCGGCATATTTTATGTTGAATAGTAATTTTCCTAGCCAAATGCCAAGGAAGGGTATTGCTTTTCACTCGTCTTGCATGTTTTTTTTAATTTCTTTTCTTCCACGTATTTTCTAAAAGGCTAAATAGATTTCGACAATTCCGTAATTCCCAATTTTGTACAGTTTTCTGGATTTGTACGGAACCCTCAGTGTGCAAGACACACACTTCTCCAGTTTTATTATTTTTTGAGGCACGGTACCCTAAAAATACGTTATAAAGTATCTAGGGTGAGCAAGGCTGCCCAGTAGTGGGACAGAACTAATTAGAAAATAATACTGAAAAGTTATGACGCAAAATGAAACAGCGGTACTTTCATAAAAAGTAAATAACCCTCCATCTCAGGCCCGCCTGAGTTCGTAATAAAATAAATATTATTCAAGGAAAAGTTTAATTTACACTAGGAAAAATTGGTGCAGAGGTTCATTATTAGGGTTCCGTCTGTCCGTCTGTCTGTCACCAGGCTGTATCTCATGAACCGTAATAGCCAGAGAGTTGAAATTTTCACAGATGATGTCATTTGATTGCCGCTATAACAACAAATACATAAAACTGAATAAAATTAATATATATATTTAGGGGGCTCCCATACATCAAACGTGATTTTTTGCCGAAGGGCTCCCATACGGTACGGAACCCTTTATGCGCGAGTCCACCTAGTACTTGGCCGATTTTTTTTTAAATATCGTTTATTACCCACATTCTAAGAAAAGAAGCGCCAAGGATCTTTTAAAAAAGTACTTTTAAAGTGACAAAAGTCGCAGATTAAAAGTTGTTAGTTTAGAAATACAGAATAAGCCCCTAAAAGGATGCTAATTGATTAGAAATAACCCTGTATAAAAAACCTATACAAGGTTATTCAGAACTGGTGTACTAAGCCGAAAGCAGATGATTTAGACCATCATTATGAACAACATTTACTATATCAAATTCCACGAATTCCGGTTTGCCCCTGTGGGGGCGGAATTCATGAAAAAAATAGCTGTCTTGCCTACTGTCTACTTTTACGTTTACCACTTTCTAATCCGCTACTATCCGATGGAGTAGTAAATTTCTCAAGTGGAGACCACGCACCGGCAAGCGCAGCGTAGGAAGTCCACCCACAATGTGGACGGATGACCTCATTAAGACCGCAGGATCGCGCTGGATGCAATCCGCTGCCAACTGGTCTTATTGGAGATCTTTAGGGGAGGCCTATGTCCAGCAGTGGACGTCTTCCGAAAAATCCTCTACTAACCATATACCTACCTAGGAAGTAGTATAAGATATCACGTTGTTATTTACCTATCTACAGATCTAATAAGTACTTAGGTATATCTCCTACATGTCAACATTTTTGGTAAGTAGGTACCTATCAACCAATAGGTATACATACGAGTAATTAACAACCTGATCTTACCTATTTAAATCTAACCAATAACTAATAAAATAATAATTACCAATTGAAATAATTTGAAATCGAAATCCTTATAATTCTATTAATTGGGAACTAGTATCATTGCAAGAACTTATCAGGTATCATTTACAAGCCGATAACGGGCAAGTGAACGTGAATTGTGAATACGTTTGACCTCGGGTGACCTTTGAAACCTGATAAAGGGAAGGGGAGCCTCGGGAAGATCAATGCCTTTTCGTGACACCTAGATAAACCTTGTTTTGGTTTTGGATAACACTTTCTCTAACGGGATTCGGTGGTGATACAAAGGCATGAATATAACCAGTTACTACTGCAATACATCTAGACACGCGGCAGCGTGTCCAGCCAAAGTGTTCAAAGAAAATTGGCGACGCAGCGGCCGTGTGTAATATTACACGAACCATTTGGCCCCCTCACAACTCAAAAACTATTTAGCCTCCATACATGAAATTTGGCACATTTACTAAAGTCTTTTAGCTTATCAAGAATCCAAAATTTCATAAATTTTGCTTAGTCAGTTATTGATATATTAACGTTTAAAAACTCGTGTTTCATTGACTGATTCACTCACTGACTCACTCACTGACTTATAGATCAAAAACCTAACCCACTTCCAGATGACCTAGAATCTTGATATTTGGCACCAAGGTAGACTAACGGGCATAAATAAAGGAAAAAATTTAAAAACTGAAAATTATTGAAAATTAGTACTATTAACAAAGTAATTGTAATTGTAAAATTTACCTAACCAATACTACAATAAATGGCGGTAGCGTCGCGAGGCACTGAGATTTTCGATAGATGAACCATGCCATTTGTGATAGTAACTGTATATCTATCTTTTTTTTTATTCTGAATAGGCTTGCGTTTGACCACAAACTGCCTGATGTTGAGCAGATAAGCGGTCTAGGTGGTAGCACGCTTACCTAGAAGATACCTATTGACTCGGGATTTGAAGACGCCCACGTTGTACTTTAGCGGGAAGATAGACCCAGGCCAAAGAATATATAATAATACTACGTACCCAGGCAAAGCGTTCCACATTCTGCCTGTTCGTATGAGGAATGAAGATTCGAAACGCTATCTGACGGACTAGGTAATTTTTTTTTTGTCATATTGCATATTGATCGAGTGAACTAAGGGAGAAAGGTCTCCGTTGTAACTCCACGATTTTGCTTTCGTCTGTCCAGATGTTGATTTTCCTCTGCAGGTCACATTTTTAACGAATTTCAATGAAACTTTACAGACAAAAGCAAAATCGAAAGCTAGATTTAAAACGGAGACAAAAGCTTTCGCTTCGGACAATAAGTTTATTTGTTCCACAGGACGCTTAGGCTAAAAAAAAGTCTAGGAACCTGTGTTACAAAGTACAGATTCCTTTGACACTTTATCCTATACTAGCGACCCGCCCCGGCTTTGCACATGTGTATTATACCTACTTACTTATGAACCTTCCTCTTGAATCATTCTATCTATTAAAAAAACCGCATCAAAATCCGTTGCGTAGTTTTAAAGATATAAGCATATATGGGGACAGAAAGCGGGAAGCGACTTTGTTTTATACTATGTAGTGATTTTACACTACCTACCTATGAAATACCTATTTATTATACCTACCTAAATTATCTATAACACAGGCTAACCCAAGGCCCTTTTCAGGGCCAACCAAATCCAAAACGGTCCTTTCTCAGGACCTAAACGGTTCTTTTCAGAACCCAAGCGGTCCTTTTCAGGGCCCAATACTAAACTGTCCCCTTCAGGACCAAAATTTTTCCCAATCCAATGTATTAAAAAAATTAAGTAAGTTCGTATAGAACAGGTGGCTAGCCCTGGTGTCAGAGTTATACAAAAAAAAACACAACATTAAAATCTAGCCATGAACACGAAATGAATGAATCAATGAACACAGGGCTCTCTGCTTGCCCTGTAAGTGCTAAGCCAAAAAGTGGGTGATGAAGACCATACATAATGAAGCAAATTTACTATGGGACCAACAAATCAGCAGTTTCATACAAAACTGCAACTCGGAACCGACATAATTTACGAAACACCGGATTTTTTATTCTCCAATTCCGGGTTGGCCTCATAGTACCTATTCGCCTTCCGGCTAAGTACATCAGTTCTGGATAACCCTGTATAAAGATACCCGCTGTCTTTAAAGCATGAACATATTTTTATCATGTTACTATTACATATTGGCGATCCATTTAAAAGTTTCATGTTGTTTCAAGCTGTTATATTCTGGGGGCAAAGTAGGAACCATCCCAGACGAGCCATAGCAGCTATTGACCATAAATGCAAGTTCCATATCTGAAAAATGTATCATTATCATTATTATCCGCAGCATTATCCATCTCACTGCCGGGTATAGGCCTCTCTCATACGGTGCCATTAGTCTCGGTGCTGTGCTAATCGTGTGAAAAAAGTATAACATAACTTAATATAAATTTTACTTCGTAAACAATTGATAATGGTCTGAATCATTTCTCAACGGTTTGATACACCCTTCAGAGTAACCCTGTAGAACAGTGACTGTTCTAAATGAAACCGGACAAGTGCGAGTTAGGCTTGTCCACCAAAGATTAAGTACAAATCCTGATAATTGCATGAAACTAGGAACTAAGTTTAGTAACTTCAGGGCAAAGCTGGTCATCGATTGCTTACGCGAAAATGAAATAGTTGGCTTTAGTTGGCCCTTAAAACGCACAAATATATTTATTTTTTTACATTTCTGGTCATAAATCGAAAATCATGTATTTTCAATAATAATTAACACAAATGTTTTAGCTTGTGCTAGTTAAGTTCTTTCATAAGATGGTACTATGAACTCGCTCTAAAATGTCGACCCTCATTTACCCATTGCATTTAAGCCTTATTTTTATGATTAAATTAAACATGTACTGTTTTCAGATTAATTACTTTACTAGCGATCCGCCCCGGATTCGCACAGGTGTATTATACATATAAACCTTTCTCTTGAATCACACTATTGTAGTGTATGAATGTCGGTACCTACATTTCTGTAGCAATAACTATGGTGAGAGGGTAGGCCGCGGTGGCGGCTCGTGGCTTCTCAGTCTAAATAAATCTCTGCTACGATCACCAGTGTTTACGTTACCTCGCGCCTTATCCCGGTATTTCATAACTATCTATTAAAAAAACCGCATCAAAATCCGTTGCGTAGTTTTAAAGATATAAATAAGCATACATGGTGGACAGACAGCGGGAAGCGACTTTGTTTTATACTATGTAGTGAAGTGTACTCTAATACAGCCAAATTTTATAGTTATAAGTCACGTAAGTCGACGGGAAGTGCCCTATATAGGTTTAGATTCCCTTGTGAGAGTCGTAAGATCCGGATTTTTTCCGGAGCTTTTTTCACGATAACCGTAATGTTTTTTTCACAACTACAAGATACCATAAGTTTATATTTATATCGTTTCAAATTCAACTCGATAACTTTACGCGTTCCCGATCTAAAAGGTCTTACGGACAGACGGTCAACAAAGTGATCCTATAGGGATTCCGACTTTTCCTTTTAAGTTAGGTACGAAGCCCTAAAAACACTGATCGATTGAAAACGTCGGCTGCAAATGTAGTGATATTGATATTTTTCGTCGATATCACTACAATAAAGTTTAAACAAAGTCGCTTTCCGCTGTCTGTCCCCATGTATGCTTTTATCTTTAAATATACGCAACGGATTTTGATGGATTTTATTAAATGGATAGAGTGATTCAAGAGAAAGATTTTGTATGGATAATACACCTGTGCGAAGCCGGGGCGAGTTGCTAGTTTCTAATATAGCATTGGTGACAAAACAAAAATTCACAATTTGTACGGTTTGTACTTTCCCCTTGCCTGATTTTTCATTTTCTGGGTATTGTTACGTTTTTTAACGATAATCTCTCGCAACTCGTACAAAAGAGAGCGTTTTCCGTTTAAAATTTAATTTCCAACCCTCCAACCCTGTTGCTGCATAATGCAAACAAATTGAGTTTCCGCAAGATTCTCCCTCACAATAGCCCGCGACAATAGGCGTAAATGAATAAAGCTTAAAAAATACTGGAACTAACCGGTCCAGAGTGGTCTTAGCCAGTTCAAACCAGAACATCCTTGAGAACGCTATTGTGCATTACACGCTATTTAAATTTGCTTTATTTAAGCGTTTTTAGCGCATCTGTTGTTTTGCTTTGATATGTCCCTAAACGAGCTGTGCAATCTATGACATGATTAAATTGGCGAATTAAATGGTAGGTGAAAATATTTGTAAAAGAATAAAGCTTAAAAATACCGGAGCTAACTGGCCCAGAGTGGTCTTAGCCAGTTCAAACCAGAGCATACTTAAGAACGCTATTATGCATTGCGCACTGTTTGCACCGCTTTTACGAGAATGTTCAAGTTTGTTCAGTGCAAATGATGGCTAGAGACACAAAATGTCTTAGATATAATATGTGAGATGAACTATACAATAATGCATAGAAAGCTATGAAAATGTAACTTGAAGTGATTGTTTTGACAGATTTTTATTGGTGACAATAGGCGTAGATATAAAAAATACCGGATGTAACAGAACTAAAAATACTGGAATCCAACCCAGAGTGGTCTTAATTAGCCCGAACAATATTTATTTGCTATTTCAAAAACTGCCCTTTCGTATCTGATTAAGTTTTAGCAAACCAACCAAAATACTTTCATTACTAATGTTACAAGAAGCAAATATCAGTTTTCTGCTCTTGAACCAGCTGGCGCCCGCTTTTGCGCGTAAATCTTGCGTCTTGACGTGTGAGGAGGAGGGGGATAGGAGAGGGGGTGGATTTATCGCGCGAATTCGTAGAATGGTCCTTTACGGTCACAATAGGTGTCTATTTGTTGAGTGCCTTCAGGTAACAGGTACTTATCGTGATAACGTGAATGCGGAAAGACGTCGAGAGTGCTATGTCGTGGGATGGTTTAGGACCTTTAGAAGATTGATGAACTTAGCCAAGTAAAATCAGCTGATGTATTTTTAGTTGTAACTCGATGGTGGCAAATTTTGATGATATTTTTATTGATCCTTACTACATCTTTGATTAATTATGAATCCTGTCTAGATGAACTAATATAAACATCAATCACAAACAAAACGGCCCAGTTTTTAACCCCCGACGCAAAAGAGGAGTGTTATAAGTTTGACGTGTCTGTTTGTCTGTCTGTCTGTCTGTCTGTGGCATCATAGCGCCCGAACCACTGAACCGATTTCAGTTTAGTTTTTTTTTTGATGAAAGGAGACTTAATCGATAGTGTTCTTAGCTGTTTTATAAAAATCGATTGAGCCGGAGTTATGGTGGGTTAAAGTGGGGATTGAAGAACCAAAATTCTACAAATGTGCCCAAAATGGTTGTCAATGTGTCGGGGGTTTTTTAATTTTTTAATTTATGTTTATTTAGCATTGTGAGCGTACATCACATAATATGTATTGTATAACAGGCATGATGACTAAAAAATTATAATTAGTCCGTCAGATAGATTATCAAAAAATATAAGACGTGTATTTTTTTTGTCAATTAAACAAAAATTGATGAAGAAATAGACCTTTAAAGAGGGTCTTTCCTGTAAGTTCTACTATTGGGTCTACTAGTAGAACTACCGATACAAAATTTTCCCGGTAGTCCTACCGTAGAACTACCGGGACAACATTTTCCCGGTAGTTCTACTGTAGAACATTTCGCTTTTAGGGCTCATAAGGTCAAAGTTGCTAAAAACTTAAATTTTCATTACGTTAAGTATCTAAGTTCGTATAAGCCAGGTGGCTAGCTCTGGTGTCAGTTTTTAAGCCGCCTGAAGTGTCTGTATTTGGATGGGTAACCGTGGGTGGCATTTTCTAACTGACTGTGAAAGTGACATTTTGAATTTTTTTGTGTTGTGATGGTGTAATGACCCTAAAATTGAGACAGAAAATGTAACACTGTTTATGTTCAGTGTTACGTCATTTCTGGTAAGTCTTTTATATTCCAAACTTAGAATCTTAGTATAATTTTCAAGACCTTTCGGTTCAAGACCTTTTTTTATGGTATATAAACACTTAGTACTTAATAAATCTAAACTGCCAAAATTCCCTTTGTGGTACACCACGGGTTTTCAATGATATGTCACAATAGGAGTCTTTTTATGGAGTTATCATGCCCATTGGGTATCTAAACTGCCAAAATTCCCACGCTTTGGGCCCGTTTTGCTCAGCCAATTCAGTATCCAGACAGATACGAGTACATAATCAAAGCACTGTACAGTAGCTGAGATAGAAAGAACTTCTTGCGTATTTTCAATGTTTTGTGGTACAATACGGGTTTTGCGTATTTTCTTGTGTTCACTGTGATTTTTCGAACAAATAACACAAGTCAGAAGCGTGCTTCCGTCTCTCAATATTTTTCTTTTAATTAATGTATCTTAATATTTTATTCTTCACAAAAACACAGTCTTATGACTCCGTATCGACAGTACAAAATACTGATTTTGTAGGAATAATAATATTAGTTACTTGGTCAATGAAATGTCACAATAGGAGTTTTTTTATGGAGTACTGTACTGTACTGTACCAGCCTTTTTTTAATAGTCCACTGCAGGATGTAGGCCTACCCACGAAAGGTAATTGGGCCATATCCACCACGCAGCACGCGGCCCAGTGCGGATTGGTGGATTCACATACGCCATCGAATTTCTTCTACGAACATATGCAGGTTGCCTCACGATGTTTTCCTTTACCGAAAAGTCAGAGGTGTAAAATTTCGTACGTAAATTCCGAAAAACTAATTGGTACGGGACCGGGATTCGCACCCACGACCTCGCGATTGTAAGGTCAGTGTCATTACCACTAGACCACCACGGCTATATTTATAGAGCGCTTTAGGTACCAGGTACCTACCTACTTATCGTGATAACGAGAATGCGAAGGGACTTCGAGAGTGCCATGTCACGGTAATGATATCTATTACCGTGGCTATGTGGTAGGAGAACGATGGATTTAGCTAAGAAAGATAAGTGACTGATTTTTATAAATTTGCTACCTTTGCAAAGTTAGTATAAATGTACCTTTGTACTGTAAGAATTTTATTCTTTTATTAATTGTCTTGAGATAAAAGGTACAACCACAAAACTCTTCCAAACCGAGTTGCATTAGCTAAAGTCTTACCCGACTTCCAAAAAGGAAGAGGTTCTCTATGTTCGTCTGCATGTATTTTTTTTGTGTATGTTCATCGATATTTTCGCCAATTATTATTGTGAACCGAATAAAAAATTAAATACGAGTATTTATTATTTTTTACGGGATCGTGTCAGATCTTGCACAAATCAAGTAAAATCTTTTTGCGATTGACTACACAGCTACACACTGCCTGATGTTAAGCAGATATGCGGTCTAGGTTGTAACATGCATACCTAGAAGATACTTATTTACTAGGGATTTGAAGATACCTACATTGTACTTTAACGGGAAGACAGACTCAGGCAAAGCATTCCACATTGTAGGAATGTGGACTCGAAACGCTTTGTGACTTCTAATGCACGTTGGTACTAACTACCTACCAAAGTAAATCCAAGCAAGCATTTCACAAAAGATCCTGTTTATGTACTCAAAATTATGATACCGAACACGTTTACATTTTACTAATAATCATACCGTTAAAAGGTTAAAAGACATAGTGAATGATAATAAAGACACCCAAAACTTTTCTATGCAAAGACTGGTCGTGAACCTCATACCCATATTCTTTACAAAGGAAAGGGTGTTTTCTCCCTGTTGGAGCCCACTTGTTGAACTCTGTCACAATGGTAGGTAGATTAGGTACCTACCTATCTTATATAAAGGTCGACATACCCTCGACTCGTGTTACTGAGCAAAAAGGTAAGTATTCTTTGCATGTAAGAAAATCTTTGCGTTCCGCGAGCGCATAGGGACCGAACTCTTGCCAAACTGTGTCGAAGGCTATCAAAATTCATACGGGTACCGTGTGCCATTATTTAAGGAATGGAAATAGTGTCTAGTATAATAAAAATAAGTTTTTATGGACTGGTTAGACAACTTCGAACGCCTGGGAATGTATACGGAACATTGACAGTTTGTATGGAGAATCTCTACGTTGTCCATGGAAGTAGCGATTACTCCATACAAGTTCCGTATACGACCGCGCCGTTCGAAGTTGAAAAATAGAGTTCCTGGTATGTTAAAGGCGCCATCATTCGATACGAACCTGCACCCATAACGCGTACCTATAGGTACAAAGTTGACGGTCTATATCTGAACCCGCCTTAGCAAATAACAGTCTGGAGCCTGGCTCAAAGCCAAAAGCGTAACCCATAAGCTTTGTAAAACGGCCGCCTCAATACTACAAAATTAAAGCCAGCGGTGGACGGTGCATTGTGAAACAGGTAAAAAGCTTTCATTTTCTCGCACACTCTAGGACGAAATTATGTAACCAGCAACTTTCGCGTTTTGAACACATTATTATTATACACTACGGGACTAAACGCGCGCTAAAATTACGAGATAATTATCGAGTTGCATTGATCGTAGTCACGGATAGACGGGTCCACCCGTGACCACGATCGATGCAACTCGGTCGAAACGTCGGGATGATGAGGTATTTATTTATCTCGTAATTTTAGTGTGCGATTAATCCAGTAGTGTATAATAATAATAACTAGTAGTTCTCCGAACAGTAGACCTCGTGACACGTCTCACTAACTTCATAAGCCTATTTCTCGACTTGCTCCGATTTTGTCCATACTCGAATCTCTTATTAAGATTTAGATATTAAACGATCTTGCCAAATATTATCGGAATCGGCTGATAAATAGACAGCAATGTTCCCTATTTGAGGTGAATTTTGAAAATTGCATTAGAAGTAATATTATTTACTTACTAAATAAAAAATACGAATCAAAATTTGAGAACCCCCTTTCTATAAGCCCATTAGCTCGTGACGAAGCACGTTGTTTTGCCATGTAAAAAAATCTGGCTAGGTCCACTCTTATCATCTAGTGGTATAAAAATAACTTACGATTTACTTATTATCAGAACTACCAAGTAGTCGATTGAATCAGGCGTATATAGAAGATATAGATATACTATACAGAAGTTCATTGTCCAATATTTGTTTTTAATGAATCTTTAGTGTATTTTCGCTTTATTGACAACAGTGGCAAGTGCGGTCCACAATTTTGCTTTTGTTCCATCACTTTAGCAAATTGACGTGATGACGTCTTATAAATCGATGAATTCCGGCTGCGCGCAAGAAAAAGCATGACTCATTGTCACGACACGTTCCACCTGATCTGCGCGGATTCCCACCTCGAGAACGCGGAACAAGAGAACGAACGCATAATATGACGTTATCACTTAAAATTATCGCCCGTAAACCAACTTTACAAACCACCAATTTGTTTTTCGGGGAATTCTACATTCCATCTCGTCATTTTGTAAGTGTAAGCAACAAAGTATTTTAACTAAGCGAAACGACCTTATACGACTTAGTACCATTATAGAGTTTACGTACTGATTTTACAGTAAACTGAAGCCGAGATTTGGTATTTTGCGAGCTCAAAGGGTTTTAATTACGATATTCTTTGGTACAAAGGTAAAAAAGTCGTTGTGCTCCATCAAAGGAAGGTAGTCCTTTTAAATTCACAGGGGTGAAAATTGTCAAGCTAGATTACAGGGGCTTTGTTAATAAACTAGTATTTTACTCGAATATACGTATAGGACTGAAGAGACGCTTTGTAGGTCATATTCTGTGTACGTTGTATTTGTGTGTGATGATTAACTTTACTCTGATTTCTGAGAACATAATGAGATACATTCATAATTGAGCCAACTTTGTTATTAAGTTTTTTTTTATATTGATGCATACCTATAGACAGGATTAGATACTGATAAGATTTTTGAGAATGTAAACACGCTTTTTTTCGTTTTGTAAGTAATTGTTTTTTGTTTGCGTAAATTTGCCGCCCTTAAATATTTACTTTATTTTGTTTTAAGTATATGTTGTTATAATAGCGGCAGCAGAAATACAGCATCTGTGAAAATTTCACGGTTTATGAGATACAGTCTGGTGACAGACAGACAGACGGACGGACAGCGGAGTCTTAGTAATAGGGTCCCCGTTTTTACCCTTTGGGCACGCAACCGTAAAAACAGAATGAAATAAAATTTTTAGGGAGGCTCCCATACAGGCTATACAAGAAACTTGTTTTTTTTTTTGCTCAATATTAATAACGGCAAAAGGTAGCTGATGCTTAAAATATTCACAGAATATTTAGTTACATAATTATACACTTTAAAATTTTTAAAGATAATTTCTTATTTCATGTAGTTAAGATATTTATTAAGGCTGCTGGCGTATCTCTTATATTTTCTATAGCCACGGTCTGTATCGATCAGCTGTCTGTTACGCCCTGGTTGCCGACCGAGAGTCCTCGGCCTGCTGGAAGCCTGGATGGCCCTTTGCAACATTTTAAAGCTCCGATCCCGTAAAATTGCATCTAGAATCCCGTATACACGGTTTCAGTATCTGGATCAAGTAAAAACGCGAAATCATAGAGATGTGTTGGGTCGTTCCTGTAAGTTCTACTATTAGTTCTACTAGTAGAACTACCGGGACAACATTTTCCCGGTAGTTCTACTGTAGAACATTTCGATTTTAGGGCTCATTTCTCTTGTGCAATTAAGACAAGATTAAATAAGTAGGTATGTTTTTCCCCTCTGGGTACGGAATCTTAATAAAAATCGGCCAAGTCGAGTCGGACTCGCGCACGAAGGGTTCCGTACCGTATATGAGCCCCATTCCTCTTGCCGTTATTAATAGCGAGCAAAAAACTCCTAAAAATCACGTTTGTTGTAGGGAGCCCCCCTTAAATATTTATTTTATTCTAGTATTTCTGGTTTTAGTATTTGTGAAAATTTCAGCTGCCTAGCTATCATGGTTCATGAGATACACATTGCCCGGTGACAGACAGACAGACGGAAACTTGTTACATTTTCTGTTTACGAACTAGCATATTTATTTAAATCACAGGTAAATAATTACCTAACTTAAAAACAAGGCTAAAAATATTCTAACTGTGTCACTTTTATGTACAATTTTTGGTTGACGCAAACTTTACTACTCGTAAAGGTATAGTTATTGAGATAAGTATTTTTTTCATTTTTTAATTGCCTTCCTTAAGCTGTGGTAGCCTAGAGGTAGTGACACCCGCCTTACAATCGTGATGTCGTGGGCTCAAATCCCGGTCGCGTACCAATTGGTTCTTTGGTATATTTATGTACGGAATTTCACACCACTGGCTTTTCGATGAAGGAAAACATCGTGAGGATACGTCCGTAGAATAATTCGATGGCGTATGCGAATCCACCAACCCGCACTGGGCAAGCGTGGTGGATATGGCCTAATTACCCTTCGTGGGTAGGCGTACGTCCTGCAGTGTTACTACTGACTATTAAAAAAGGCTGAGACAGTACAGAACAGTAATTACCTTCCCACTAGGTACTATGTAACGCTGCTGTCAAAAACGATTGACTATTTAGTAAAACTATAAGCCCGATTACAGAGGCGCCAGCGTAAATTTAATAGCAACATAAAAAGCGTTCTCTCAATCGAATGCCTAAAGTGGAAAAGAAACAGATCTATGCCATTTAGCTAATATAATTACGCTTAATGACTAACTAGATTTTACCCGCGGCTTCGCCCGCATGATAATTCGAGGCCCTACCTTACCACCTTATAATAAAGGAGGTGGAAATTAAACAAAAAAAACTATTTTGACATTTCTTAAATAAATAAATAATAAATAAATATTAGAGGACATCTTACACACGGTCTCTGACCCCAAACTAAGCATAGCTTGTGATATGGCTGCCAGAGACTGATATACTACATATACATATTTTAAATACATACCTACTTATATAAATAGTACCTAAATAACACCCAGACACAGAGCAAACACCTATGCTCATCACACAAATGTTTGCCCTGGGTGGGGATCGAACCCACGCCTCTTTGACTCAGAAGTCAGGGTCACTAACCACTGAGCCACGGAGGCAGTCCTTCTTGGAGCGCACGCTAGAATAGCTCGCACATGGCAGAATTTTTCCTACTTACTTAACACTTATCGTTAAAATATGGAAAATTTACGCAATATCATTATAATTTATAGCCAATGTGTTATTCTGATGTATAAGCTAAATAATTGCAAAGTTTCATCTCAATCCGTTCAGTAGGTTTTGCGTGAAAGAGTTACAAACATCCATCCATCCATCCACCCTTACAAACTTTCACGTTTATAATATTAGTAGGACTAGAATGCTTCTAGATAAATCTGGTAACTGGACAAGACTTATCTAGACTAGAGGACTAGACTTGTCTAATAAATCCCAAAGTTTAATAAGCGGTCCATTTAGGATTCAAATCCGGGCCAGGTGTCGAATAATGGGACCGAGCCCTGGAGCCGCCTTAGATCAGCTTTAATTAGACCTGTTCACTCTGCTCCAGCAGTTTGTAAAGAGGTTAGTGACTTCACATGCTTTTTCATTTCATATACATAATACTGGACTTCCAAAAAGGAGGTGTGTATGTTTTTTTTTTGTATTTGTTCATCGGAAATTTCGCCAATTGTGAACCGAATCGAAAAATTATTTTTAGTTCGAAAGGGTATACTCCCGAGGTGGTCCCATTTGTATTTTACAGAAATTGGAAACCGTTTTGAAAAATCAACAATAATGTAAACAATTCGAGCGAAATATTCGAATTTTCTACACGATGAAAGGCCATTTTTTTGCGAAAAATAATTATTTGATACATTTCAATGAAAGTAATTTTTTTTTTCTTTAAATATATATTCAAACTAGCAGCGCCCCGCGGTTTTACCCGCGTTGTGCCCGTTTCCGTGGGAATTTCGGGAATTTTTATACATATAAAACTTCCTCTTGAATCACTCTATCCATTAAAAAAAACCGCATCAAAATCCGTTGCGTAGTTTTAAAGATTTAAGCATACAGACAAACAAATAAACAAACAAATAAACAAACGAAAATAGCGACTTTATTTTATACTATGTAAGGATAAGACCAATTTTACTATTAGTTTTTTTTTTGCCAAAAAGCAAATTTGAACAATTCAATGAACCTATAAATTAAGTTCTAGAATACTTCTAAATAAGTCTAGTAACTCGACTACTAAAGTACTACTAAAGCTAGACCTGTGTAATAAATCATGGAGTTTCATAAGCGGTCCATTTAAAGTTCAAAATGTTTAAATCCGGGCCAGGTGTCGTATAATGGGACCGAGTCCTTTAGCCGCTTTAGATCAGCTTTAATTAGACTTGTCCACTCTGCCCCAGCTGTTTGTCAAGAGCTTAGTGGCTTCGCATGCTTTTCCATTTCATATAAATTATGCTGAATTTTCATTATTTTGATAATTAAAGTTATGGATTTTCATTTTTTTATTATTGAATATTTTTTCGAATAAGACAAATTTAGCTATTTGTTTTGATTTTTACACCCTATAAAAAACACTGTCAAAAAGCAATTAACAATTCAATGAACCTATAAATTAAGTTTTAGAATACTTCTAAATAATTTTAGTAACTTGACTACTATTGATATAGCTAGATCTGTATAATAAATTATAGAGTTTCAAAAGCGATCCATTTAGAGTACAATATGTTCAAAACCGGGCCAGGTGTCGTATAGTGGGACCGAGTCCTTTAGCCGCCTTAGATCAGTTTTAATTAGACATGTCCACTCCGCCCCGGCAGTTTGTCAAGAGGTTAGTTACGCCGAGGAACACCATGCTTTTCCATTTTACGGACATTTTCTAAAGCCGAGGCTACACATTGACTTTTCTTGCGTCTACACGTCCTGAAGATGCCTCGTTGAGAGTCGAAACACGTGTCGAATTGAGTGTAGTGCAGTGAGAATAAGAGTGTTCCCTATGAATAATGACGTGTTTTCACTATTTGGTCATATCATTTTTTAGGGTTCCGTACCCAAAGGGTAAAAACGGGACCCTATTACTAAGACTTCGATGTCCGTCTATCCGTCTGACCGTCTGTCTGTCTGTCTGTCTGTCACCGGGCTGTATCTCATGAACCATGATAGCTAGGCAGCTGAAATTTTCACAGATGATGTATTTCTGTTGCCGCTATAACAACAAATACTAAAAACAGAATAAATTAAATATTTAAGGGGGGCTCCCTTACAACAAACGTGATTTTTAAGAGTTTTTTGATCGCTATTAATAACGGCAAGAGGACTGGGGCTCCCATACGGTACGGAACCTTCGTGCGCGAGTCTGACTCGCACTTGGCCGATTGTTTATAATTGTTGTCTTATTTCTTTGTTTAGTTTTTAACGGATTAATATATTTTTAATAGAGTGTAGTGAAATGTAACATTAGTTTTCCTATGTTGTAAAATTATGTTTTTAAATGTGGAATTATTGTAATATTATTAATTGTAAGGTATTTTTTTAAGGCTATTCGATTCGTAGCCAAGCTTGGACGCAAGTCACCGTCCAATGTGTGGCTCTGGCATAATACCTATATAAAAATCTCGTTTCCATTTCACAGTGTTTGTTTGTTTGCAGTTGTAAATCCTCTAAAACAACTTGACCAATTTTTGTGATTTTATTGTGTCTGTGGAGTCCCTCCGCGCGGAAGAAGTGAAGCTTCGTCGCAACAGTGATTTCATACCCCCTCCATGGTAGCGTTATACGTTTAACGCAACCTTGTTGGAAGTTGCACTAGAAGTTTCATTTCAATAAGTCATAGATTTTTTTTACACCTAGGTGATTAAAGTGGCCCTCTCTAGATTTTTTTTATCGCATGCGACGTTGTGGTCGAAGATGAAGCTCGCAGGTCCATCACAAGGCAGACCTTGAAAAGCTTTATTAGACTATATCTCTTAGGAAACAGGAAAGCAGGAAGACTGTTCCATTCCCTGGCGGTACGAATCAGAAATGTTGAGTCAAACCGCTTCGTACGTATCGAAGGAAAATCGACAGTGTAGGGGTGGTAATCTGGCGTCTTCCCACTTGTCCTGTAGTAAAAAGAGGATGTTAGGATAAGGTCGTGCAGCTCAGATGCACACTCTCCGAAATGAATCCTATAGAAAATGGACAGACTCGCAACCCTACGGCGATTGGCCCAATAACTTTTGCCGGTCAGCTAGTCATACCCACTATACATAAATAAATGTAAGTTTTAATTTTGAAATACTTTCCTTCTATACGTGTACGTTCTATACTAGTAGTAGTTGTAGTTGGGAAACTTAAAATCATAAAGCTACACGTAACGCCGCTAAATTTCACGATTTATTACTCACAGAGCACAAAATATTCGCCTACTTACCTATTCACAAATTCACAAGCGTTCACACAATGGTGCATACTTCAAAGTATTCATTGCAAACTTTAAATAAAATTTAAATGGGATTATCTCAGACGTGTATATACTCCTTCTATACTCATTACATAAAATTCGGATATTTCGCTCGAATTGCCTACATTATTGTTGTTATTTTCAAAAACGGCTCTGCCTATTTCTGTAAAATTTAAGTGGAACCACCTCGGGACGTTCATCGTGTACAAAAAACTCTTTCGAACTAAAAAATAGTTTTTCAGTTCGGTTCATAATTGCCGAAATTATCGACGTTCATCGTGTACAAAAAACATTTCGGTCGAATTGCTTACTTAATTGTTGTTTTTTTTTTTCAGAAACGGATCAGGCAATTTCTGTAAAATTTAAATGGAACTACCTCGAGAGTATACCATTTCGAACAAAAGAGAATTTATCGATTCGGTTCACAATTGGGGCAATTATCACAAGTCAACACGATTTTTGAGTCTGAGTTCTGTGGTGCTGATTTTGATTAATTATGTCTACTTAAACAAGGAAAAAATACTTTCATCTAATAAAGTTTGCTTTTGTAGCAACCAGAACGAAATTTCAAATTTTAAGAAAATTTAAAAGTTTTTAATTCAGTAAAATACAAAAGTAAGAAAAGGAACTCTAATTTATATGTTAATCACTTTTATTTAGAAAGAACAATAAAGGTAAATATGTAAATATGTAAAATAAACAGAAAAAAGCTTTAAAAATGAACATTTTTTGATTTTCTTTTGTGTAAGTAATATTAATAAGTAATATTCCCTATAATAATCCCCTAATAATCTCCCTCCATATTCTTGGTACTGCGAACTTCATATAATTTTGGTAATTTTTTTTCTCCTCAATACCAAGCTGAAAAAAATAACATATATATATTTGAATATACACGTTACTTGTAAATTCGTTACATTTCGCAATTTTTTTTTACAATTAGTATCCTTGAAAGTTATGATGTACTCTTACCTTCTAACTATGCCTTCTAATGTGTTTTTACAGTTACCACACGAGAATTTAGGGGCCCATATTTTGTCTTGACTTCGAATAGTTAGATTAAAATAAGCTTTATAAGCTTCACAAAGTCTTATATTTATCGAAAGACTAAATTTATTAACCCTTACTTTAATGAATTCGCCACAAATGTAACAAAAAGAGTTTACGTCATTTTTACACTTTCTGGAAGCCATTTTGGACGCCGTACAACATAAATGGCGTCGTTTCTCGGCAATGCTCGTACGCATACAGCCCAGACTACCCGCCGCTCCCCGCTGCACGCCCGTAATCCCCCCGCAACCTCGCCTCTTGTGTGTTAAAATAGTTTTTCCTCAAACGTTCTGTCAAAATCTTAAAATATTTATTTTTCATTGTAAAATGTACAAAAGCAAACTTTATTTGTTATAAATGGAGCCTGTGGTTACTTTTAGTTGTAGACAATCGGAAAATATTCATTTAATAACAAACCCAAAAAAAGTTTTTTTTTTTTGTTGACTTGTGTTATCGATGAACATACACAAAAAAAATACATACAGACGAACATAGAACCTCCTCCTTTTTGGAAGTCAGTTAAAAATACCCACCGCAACCCAACGATCGAGGTTGACTTACTTACTCGTATCTTGAGCTTTGTGTAACTTGCATCTTGACGTTCAATTTTTCCACACCCCCGGTTCCAACCCTAATTTCCGGGTACCTATTTCCATTCGGACTGACCACCCTTTAAGAAAATAAAATGAAAGGACATGCTCCTTTTGAAGGCGATCAAGTAAGCTACATGCTCGCATTGTGTCTCATTCTATTTTAGGACGCGGACGTATGAAGGAAGTGTCGTGTTACGATTATGCATAGAGTCGCAATAATAGCGATTTAATATAAAATTAAATTAAAAAAACGCAAAATCATGTTTTTGTGATTTGCTTAGTGTTCCTGTGCATTTTGAGACACCTTTAACATGCTGTCCACCCCAAACTAAACAAGGCTGGATGATTTAATTCTTAGTAAAGCATTTTAGAGACTGATTCCTCTATTACGTGCATTTTTTTTTATTTAAACTTAATGCATCTACATCCGTGTAAAAATATTTACAATATACCTAACTATTTTTACAAAAGCGTATTGAGGAACCGATTTTATATTATCGACTTGTAGCTGAAAATAGCGAGTAAAAGTTTTATGCTATTTTTACGATACATTTTTTATCGTTGGATGATTTGATACACAAAAATGTGTAATTTTTTTTTTTTCATTTATTAATTATACGTGGGTCCCTTATTTTTTAATCTTACCTGAAAAAATAGCATAAATCTTTCACTCGCTATTTTAAGCTTCAAGTCGAAAATAAAAAATCGGTACCTCGATACGCTTTTGTAAAATAGGTAGTAATTTGTTGCATTTAATGCAGAACTAGGTGTGTCATTAGTAATAAATTACTTCCATGGCGCGTCCGTTTATTTTATTTCGGTCGCAGCTGGCCACCCTACTCGTCCGGCTCGCCCGTTCGGCCATACTTCAATGGGAGCGCAGATAATTGAATTAGTTTCCAGTCAGTGCGTTAAATTGCTTGCAACTCTTGCAAACTAACAATGAGCCAAAACGTAAACCGAAGCAGTTCCATTCATAAATCGTTAAAAATGTTGTAGGGTAGTAAGTTCGTACTATCCTTCGAGGGCATCAGTGAAAAAACGAAATATCTTCACATACATTATCAGTAAAGTCGGCCTTAGTGTGTAGACCTACGTCCTGCAGTGGACTATTAAAAAGGCTGGTAGTTAAGTAAGCTTATATAAGCCGGATAGCTTACTCTGGTGTCAGAGTTTCAAAGCCACCTGAAGGCCTCTGACATGGGTGAACGGTTCTATCACCCGGGACCTGCAATCAAACGTGATATCCGAGCCTCGGTAGTGCTCAGTTCTAAATGCTAGCTGCGGTTACTCATTCGAAGATAGACCGTGCTGAATGTTGCTCAACTTCGATGATTGCTAACGAACACCTAGTAAAACTACGCTATGAGCTCTACCAGTAGTCAAACTACGCTATAAACGATACAAAAAATTGTAGTTCTCCGAACTGAGGTCCACACATCTGTAACTGAATTAATCGATTTCGTTCATATTTGCATTGTTAACAAGTTTTGCATTGTTATAATTTAGGTACTGAACAATCTTGCTAAACATAATTAAAATCAGTGGAAAAATAGCGCTATGGCCAATTTCCTCCTATTTCGAAGAAAAATGCAAAAAAACAAAAATTGTCGACAAAAAAATCATTAATATTTATAGAACCTATGTGAAACATTTACAATATAGACTCAACACCTGGACAGACGAAAGCAGAATTGTCACTACTGAAACTATCTCATCGATTCGCATGGGTTAATATTGTACCCTGCCCACTGCCATTGTCTGCCCATATTGCCAATGGGCATCTCAGGCTCAAAGCGAGCGAGAAAGAGATAAAGATAGGAAGAGAGACTGTGAGGCAGAGAGACTGACTCTCTGCAAGATTAAATAAATTACATACAGAGTTACCCAGAACTGATGTACAAAGCTGAAAGGAGTTGATTCAGACCATCATCATGAACAACTTTTATAATGGGGCCAACACGGAATTCGAGAAAAAAAATAGGATTTCATACATTTTGTCAATTCCAAGTTGCAGTTTTGTGGAATAGTTGTTTTTTTTTCGAATTTTGGGTTGGTCCCATAGTAAAAGTTTTTCATAATGATGGTCTTAATCACACCCTTTTGTCTTAATAGAAACAAGGTAAGCAGATAACCCTGTATAAGGAGATGCATAGACGAACCAAAGTTACTCGTATACCTGCTATGAATATCAATAAACATACCTAATACGAAACCTGCTTCTACGATTCTCACGACTCTAGTTTGTATTGCAAAGCACTAAGTTGAGCATAAGTTATTCCAAGCCGAAACCTGCTAGCGTCAGTCAGTTGATTACATTGTTAACTTCGAATCAATATGACTCAGAGCTAGCGTGCAGTTCAACGGGATAACAAGTTCAACACGTTTGTGTATTGTAACAAATATTTATATATTTTTTTTTTTCATTCAGAATAGGTTTGCGTTTGACCACCTACTGCCTGTTGTTAAGCAGATAAGCGGTCTAGGTTGTAGCACGCTTACCTAGAAGATACCTATTTACTCGGGATTTGAAGACGCCCACATTGTACTTTAGCGGGAAGACAGACCCAGGCAAAGCGTTCCACATTCTGGCTGTTCGTATGAGGAATGAGGATTCAAATCGCTTGGTTCTAATGCGCGGAATGTCCACCATAAAAGGGTGGCGCTTTGGTCTCGTCTGTCTAGCCGTACGATAGAAGAAAGGGGCAGGTGGGACCAGATTGTGCAACTCCTGGGCGCACTCTCCGAAGTGAATCCGGTAAAAGGCTGACAAACACGCTACTTTACGTCGATGCTCGAGACTTTGCAGCTGCGACATAGTCAGGGTGTCGTTGTCAATCAGCCTCCTGGCTCGCCTCTCAATCGACTCCAGAGCCTCCAGTTGATATTTGGCAGAGCCATCCCAAAGGTGAGAGCAGTATTCCATGCACGACCTGACTTGAGCTTTATACAGACTAAGCAGTTGCTCAGGTGTGAAATACCATCTCACCTTAGAGAGAACACCAAGTTTTTTGGAAGCTAGTTGGGCCTTTGACTCTATGTAAGAGCCGAAGTTAAGAGTCGATGAGAGTGAAACGCCTTTTCAAGAACGAAACCTAGTATATATAGAAATCTACAGAGATATCTGCATGTCCTGTACTAAGTCGAAAGAAGGTTATTCAGACCATAATTATAAACAACTTTTACCATGGGGCTAGCGCAGAATTCGAGATAAAAATATCAGCTGTTACCATACAAAATTGCAACTCTGAATTGATAAAATAAATGTATGAAAAAGCTAATTTCTTTTTTCTCGAATCCAGGGTTGGCCCCGTGGTAAAATTAGTTCATAATGATGGTCTAAATCACCCCCTTTCGGCTTAGTTCACCAGTTCTGGATAACCCTGTATAGAAGAGGCAGTATGTCCAATCTTTGGACAGTGGGCGTCTTACGGTTGCTGATATCACTATCATCATCAACAGCCATGGTCAAAGACGTGGTGGTCTAGTGGTAGTGATAACTGCCTTACAATCGTGAGGTCATAGGTTCAAATCTCGGACACGCACCAATGAGTTTATTTTGAATTTATGTAAATATTTTCACACCACTGAATTTTCGGTGAAGGATAACATAATGAGGAAACCTGCATAGCATTATGTCCGTACAAGAAATTCGATGGCTTATGTGAATCCACTAACCTGCACTGGGCCAGCGTGGTGGATGTGGCCCAATCACTCTTTATGGGTAAGCCTACGTCTTGCAGTGAACTATTAAATAAGTCTAATACGTTACATGATAAGCCGGTTGAAAAGCTGATAACCTTAATATATCCTTCTTAATCGATCGTAATCCACTTAAGTTCACTAGCGGATTTATAAAACCCAAACGAGAATCCTCCCGAATTAGATAGCTCGCTAATAGGCGGAGCGACCAATGTAAATCTGCTGCGGTTTCAGTCGGCCGGATTATAGATCCCGGCTTTGGGGTGCGTTTACACACTCCCGACTAAGATTAAATAAGATTTTGCAAAGTGGGACCAGACTGTGTACAGTAGCTCAAAAATCCATTAAAATATTAAAAATAAATGTGCAGAGTAAAACAACCGCATCTAATGCCTAATTTAATCATTGTTCAGGGCAGCCATCACGCCGCATATTTTACAAACAATGATCAAAATCAAAAGATAATAAGATCCAAAAATATGAAATTCTATTAGATGAAGATTTTTGTGAAAGAAAATAATGGGAAAATCATTTTACAAAACTAATAAAGCAAATAATTGAATGCTGTACAATTTTATGACCTAAGCTCGATATATTTTTGCATTAACCTGATTAAGTCTATGCCACCCGATTAGGGCATCCGACAGGCTAAAATACGTTCTGGCCAAAAATTAATATACCCCGTTCACGCACTCCCACCAGTGTAACTTTTCTCCTGACTAAACTAAGTTTTAGCGAGGTTTTTATGTAGATTTATTTTATCTTGTCTCTGATTCGTCAACTAGTTTGTCATCGAATCGAATTTCGACAGATGGTTTTAGAGTTTGACAGATGTGATTGATTTTTATTAGATCTTGGCCAATCATGCCATTCACGGACGCCCCTCAGATTAATTTTCCAGCATAAAAATTATTCAAGGCCCAATTATGAAGGCGCTATCTTAAATTTAATAGCAACGGAAAAATTATTCTCTCTATCGAATGCCTATAGTAAAAAGAAACATGAAATTTTCTAATTAGCTATTATAATTACAATGGCACCTTCATAATTGGGCCTTTAGAGTGCGTAAACGCACCCTCGATCCGACTAAAAAGTTTTAGTTCTAAACTCCAATGAGAGATAAGAAGACGGAACGTCGGATCTCATTATGTCTTCAACTTTACACATATTGGATTCTGCGAGTTAACAAAACTTGACTAAAAAAAGTTAATACTGAATTTTACACACTATTCAAGTTTATGCAATATAAATACTCACTGTTTTTGTAAAACACTTAAACAATAGTACTTTCTGTAAATATGCATGAATGTATGAAACTACTTTAAGAACTATTTATGATTTTTTGTGTACATTTGATAAGTAGGAAAACATATTATAGACTATTTTATACCCATAAGTGAGAATGGCCCTTTCTTACTAATCTTTAATCTTGGTAACTAATATTATAAACGCAAAAGGATGTATGTGTGGATATTTGTTTCTCTTTCACGCAAAAACTACCGAACGGATTGAGATGAGACATTGCAACAGTAAAGCCTATGTGTTATTCTGATGTTTAAACACAATACACCGGCTATTTCATATGGAGTCAGCTAGTATAATTTAATTTGAGGTACTTCCCTATAAACCGATTTTTATACCTACCCATAAGTAAGAATGGTGGCCCTTTCCAGATTTTTTGTAAGGCAAATTACATTAAATTAAATTAAATTAAAAATATTTATTGACCAAAACAACATTTCGACTTATTGACATACATACAATTTTCTTATAAAAAGTTTTAAATGGTAAATATAAAGTTTATACATTTTACATATTTAGAGGTATTAATAAATTTTACACTTCAACTTTTAATATAATGCACATTCTATTAGTTACTTTATTGGTAACTGGCTGGCTGGCTGGCTTAACATTTGATTTGATGAACAAAATGTCAAACCATTTAAAACGGACAATTAACGTGTCTAAATCCATTTTTAACCGACTTCCAAAAAGGAGGAGGTTCTATGTTCGTCTGTATGTATATTTTTTCTGTGTATGTTCATAGATAATTTCGCCAATTGTGAACCAAATCGAAAAACTAATCTTTATTTCGAATAGGTGGTTCCCGAGGTGGTCCTATTTTAATTTTACAGAAACCAGCTGAGCCGTTTTTGAAAAAACTAACAATTCGAGCGAAATATCCGATTTTTGTACACGACGAAAATCTATCAATTTTCATCGTGTACAAAATTATAAATGAAAAACGATGAAAATCGATAGATTTTTCTCCAAATGTTCCAAATGTGAACTGAATCGAAAAAATATTTATTAGTTCAAAATGGTATACTTCCCAGGTGGTCCCATTTAAGTTTTACAGAAATTGGTTGAGCCGTTTTTGAAAAATCAACAATAGTGTAAACAAATATAGCGAAATATTCAAATTTTGTACTCGATGGAAGGCGATTATGCCATTTTTTGCGAATAATAATTATAATTTACCCAATTATAAATCTATCAGGCTTTGATTATTCTATAATGTTAATTAAAATTGTGCAATTTCCACTATATTGGAAATTGGAATAAATAATTCGGTCCCCATGTCCACTGGACCATCATCGTTTTCGTAATTAAATTCTCGAATAATGGACGAATAATATACGTGACGATAATTTGTCGCATGAAATGAGAAAGCGTGCGATTTCAATTTATTTGGAGAAGGAAATAATGAGGTTATATTCTCCAGGTTATTAGACGACGAAATTAAATCGTATAAATTAGATTTTGTCATACAATGAATAGAAGATGTTTTTTAAGTGATGGGGAGATTTCTCAGGGATGTTTTTTTTCTACTACAATTTAGTTAATTGACTTAAATAATCGGCTAAGTGCGAGTCGGACTCGCGCGCGAAAGGTTCCGTACCTGGTTGGAGCCCCCTTATCCCCATTCCTCTTGCTGTTATTAATAGCAAGCAAAAAACTCCTCAAAATCACGTTTTTTGTATGGGAGCCCCCCTTAAATATTTATTTTATTCTGCTTTTAGTATTTGTTGTTATAGCGGCAACACAAATACATCATCTGTGAAAATTTCAGCTGCCTAGCTATCACGGTTCATGAGGTACAGCCCGGTGACAGACAGACAGACAGACAGACAGACAGACAGACAGACGGACATCGAAGTCTTAGTAATAGGGTCCCGTTTTTACCCTTTGGGTACGGAATCCTAAAAACATTAGGTATAATTCGCACTTTTCTGAAAAACTATGAAAAACCTAAAAAGGTCAATTATCTGCGTTGTCGTCATCAGTTCTCCGAAGAAAATGTAGATGGCGTTAGTAGAAACAATAGCTCGCACAAACGCTTCGTTCAACAGTCTCGAACTGGATTCCGATCATATTTGGCGTCGCATAGTAGGCGGCTAGTCTCTCTGTCAGGTCTAGTCAGAATTTTTGAAATCGTGTTTGTTGCTAATGTCAGTGACTTCACGACTAATTTATAAATCTTGGAGCAAGTATTTACTATGTAATGGAAAAGCTACTAGCGTAGTTTATTGGGTGTAAGAAATAAGATGTGCTATAAGTACTGGTTTCTTACAAACTATGGGGTTTCAGTCAAGATGTTGTAAAAAGAATGAATACATATTGTAGTGGTGGACAGTTTTAACAAACTAAAACAAATAATCGGCCAAGTACGAGTCGGAAACGCGCACGAAGGGTTCCGTACTGTATGGAAGCCCTCCTTGAATATTTGCTATGTTTTAATTTAATTATTTATTATTGAAGTGAATATACAACTAAATATTCTGTGAATATTTCAAGCATCTACCTTATATTTATAATAGTAACTTATTAATATCGAGCGAATACCGGCTAAAAATTCAGGTTTGTTGTATGGGAGTCCCCCTCAAATATTAATTTTATTCAGTTGTTATAGCGGCAACAGAAATACATCATCTGTAAAAAATTCTAGCTATAACGGTTCCTGAGATACAGCTTGGTGACAGACAGACGGACAGACAGATGGACAGCGGAGTCTTAGTAATAGGGTCCCGTTTTTACCCTTTGGGCGGACTACTAGAAGCCATACAGTTACTACAGTACAGTACCTACAGTAAAGTGCAAAACTTAGGTACGGAACCCTAAAAATTAAATGAAACAAATATTTGCGAAAAGATTTTGATACCAAGTTTTGCACTTTATCTCTAAGCAAACCTTATAAGTTAGTTAAAATGATATAATAGAAAAGAAAATAACCTCTCTGTAATATTGTTTGCAACTTGTCATTTGTATTTACTAAAAGAAGCAGCAAACAGACCTAAGTAATCAACGAGAAACATATTATTACTTAAAGTAAGTTTTTATATGCCAGGTATATTTATGGTTTCAGTTTTTAGGTCGCCTGAAGACCTCTGACATGGCCAAATGGTTAAAACAATGGGGACTCAGAATTTAACGTGCCATCCACATCACTAACCATCAGGCGAGTTGGTGGCCAAGCGCGGAAACAGCCGAGCCACGGCGACGCTCAGTTGTAAATGCCACTCACGGTCACCCATCCTAAGACTGACCGTACCGAAGTTGCTTAAATTCGGAGATCGCTAAAAAATATTTGAAACATGTTAACGAAGTAACGAAACGAACAAAACAGCTTTTACAAAAAATATACGAACTGAAACAGGTTTTTCCAAGAATTTTAATTAACTTTCTGGATACTTTTCGAATATTTTGATACAACCAATTATAATTACAAGAATTGTTTTTGTAAGTCAATTATTTTGCGATTTTTCGGCTGGACTTGTTATTGACCGAAACATATCGACTTATTATTTTGTGCTCATACACAAAAGGACGTTCTCAGTACGACTGCATATTATTTTAGGGTTCCATACCTCAAAAAGAAAAAACGGAATCCTTATAGGATCACTATAATGTCCGTCTGTCTGTCCGTCCATCTGTCCGTCTGTGAGTCAAGACCATTTAACTCAGGAACGCGTACAAGTATGGAGTTTAAATAAAAACCTTATACGTAAATCTGTAGACACTTACGGTTTTCGTCATTTTTGAAATTACATAAATGGCTTGCATAAGTTAAAAATACGAGTCCAAATTTTAAATTTAAAGTGTCTAATCGAATCAGGTAGGTTATCACGTGAAAGAGCTTCATTAGTACATCCTAAAACAGATTTTTTAATACTTTTACGACGTGTTATTTTCGATATATGACGAGAGTAATAAATCCCTCTTGTCGATTTTAGAGATTTTAATGTCTTATGTACTTCCCAATTTTGCGAAATTTTCAGGACCCTCGGTTTGTGAGTCTGATTCCCACTTGTCCGGTTTTTTTGTAAGCATAAATACGCCATTACTCCGCCAATTATGAACCGCCTTTGACGATTTTTTTTGGTAGATCATCGAAATCGGCTGAAAATCAACAATAATGCAAAAACTACTTCATCTATGATACATCAAAGCCAAAGTCAAATCATTTATTGCACCATATGAAATTTACATGCGGTTCTTAACGTTCATGTTTTGTATAGTTATACATATGACCCTGATAAGGGTATGGCAATTTTATTATTCGTATGATTCGTATTGGAACTGTACTGTACCAGCCTTTTTAATAGTCCCTGCAGGACGTAGGCCTACCCACGAAGGGTGATTGGGCCACACCACCACGCTGGCCCAATGCGGGTTGGTGGATTCACACACGCCATCGAATTTCTTCCACGGACGTATGCAGGTTGCCTCACGATGTTTTCCTTCACCGAAAAGCCAGTGGTGTGAAATTCCGCACATAAGTTCCAAAGCAACTCATTGGTACGGGACTGGGTTTGAACCCACGACCTTAAGAATGACAGGCCCGCGTTACAACCACTAGACCACCACGGCTTGTTTCCACGTATTGGAACGATTTACACATATTATGTTTTCTAGATTATCGTTAAAAATTCGTCTAAAGTGTAATAACATTTGGATAATAGAATAATTCTTAGTTGTTTTATAAAACAGTTTTCTTTTTCGATATTTTTTATCGAAATCGTTCGTTACATCGATTCGTGTGAACTATTTGAATTATGTATATGATTGGAGTCGGTTGTGCCGATTTAGCAAAAAAATAACTCACATGAAAAAGAGTCAGTTGAAAATGATAAAACACATGATAGCAGAGATTTCTGTAACTTCAAAAATTTGTCCCGATTCGAGCCAAAGAAAATGTCCAAAACAAGAAATCTTTTATCTCTCAATCGGGGCCTTTTCCCTTAAAAATTCAATTTCACGTCGCATTCGAGAATCAAAGGCGTTACTTCTTGTATTAGTAATAAGGGTGCCCCAGTACCCCGCAGTAAAAACAAAGTGACACGACGTTTGGAAAGTACCCGTTTAAGCTTCGATATGGTCTGTTTGAGTACGATTCGAAATTTGATTTGAAAAAGTCAAAGTTTGACATGACTCTAAAGCACAGAGATACTTACCAGAACACAGAGCTATTACAACTCCTCGCCTCTCAGGGGATGCCAGGTCAGGCTCAGGTGTGGCCTGGTATTCTCTTATTTGTTTGTTTTAATTTTGTAGTATGTGCTGCGGCATTAGGCATGCAGCACAATGTAATAGCTAATTAATGTTAATATTTAATCATGTTTGCTCTATTGTTAATTTATATAATTTGTTTCATTGAGATTTACTGCTACAATCATGCTGTGTACGCATATTAAGGGATATTTTCCAGTTCTGTACTTTTGTTGCATAAAATTTAGTTCTTGATTGAATGTATCCTGTTCTGTGTACCTTTATAATAAAATAAATAAATAATTAACTAGAAAGATAGCGCTGTTGTCGTTTGTAAATTCTCAACCGCAAAAATGTATGGACAATCACAATCACTTGATGTCAACGGTCAAATATATGTATTAAAATTTGACAAGAACTCGACACTATCGGGACAAAAACTAGTCGCTGAATCGAGATATTTTTCATGTCTCTTTCTAACTCATGGCAAATTAAATCAATGCATTTCTTTCTTTCTTTTCTCGATCGACCACATAATCCCTCTGGTACCTCTGTGTACCAGAAGGATAACGCTGTTGTCACTTGAGGCAACTCCCAACGCAATCGCTAGGAAATTCCTAGTCAAACTACGCTATGAGCGCTACAAACTTATATTTCTACTTGTATATCTACAGAGCCACAGTCCTTAGTCTTAGTAAAGGTAGTAAAAAAATCTCCGAACGCCGTCATACATACCGACTTAGATATTTATGTTAAATAATTCACAATGACCCGTTTTCTCGAATATTGACGTTATGTCGCCTAATTAGTGCTTGTAACCGAGAACTTTGGCATCGCGCGGCGTTGTAGTCAGCTTGCAATCGCTGTACGACTAACTAATAATCTGCCTAGTACGAGTCGGACTCGCGCACTAGGGTTTATTTTATTATAATTTAGTTATGTATTAATAAAGTAGGCATGCAGCTAAATATTATGTGAATATTTCAAGCATCTACCTGTTATCACCATTGATATCGAGCGAATAACGGCTAAAAATTTGATTTGATTAGGCTCGGACACTTTTTTTGCACGATTGTGACTCCATAGATATTTGCTCGAAGGCTACAAAGTTATTATACACAAGTGTTAGAGTAGCGTGACATAAGAGTATAACAACGTCCGCAAAAACTGGGCTGAAAGTTCCGGATAGCTGTACGGTATGCATTGTATGCACGCAAAATACTCGTAACTCTGCACACGGCTAAAACCGGGAACCAATTCCATTCTTTTCAGAAAATTAAAGATACTAGAAACTTTACGTACGTGGCGCCACCGCACGTGGAACGCGCGCACTAGGACCAAAATTGTCGGTTAAACAGAGACAGGGCATGATTGATGCGTAAAAATTTAATCGCGTTGACAACGGCCTTGATTTTGTGTGCAAACTCATTTAAAAGACCACCGCAAACGACGGACTTTTAGTACAGCTTGTGTAACTATGAGAGTGAAACAAGACAGAAACTGAAAATATACAGGGTTATCCAGAACTGGTGTAGGTACTAAGCCGAAAGGAGGTGGCTTAGACCATCATTATGAACAATTCTATCCAATTTTGAGTTGCAATTGTGTGTGGGATTGATGGTTATTTTTCTTGAGTCACGGGTTGATCATAGTAAAAGTTGTTCATAATGATGACTTAAATCACCCCTGTACATATTAGTAGAGAGCAAGCAGATAACCCTGTATATAATAAAGGAAGAGCCAAGATGTCATACAATAAAAAATTAATCTGTGAATTTAAATTCACATATTACTCACCCTTGGATGTTTTAAAAATGAAATTGATATGTGAAATTTAAATTCACATATCCATACTATTCTTTTTCTTATAAAAAATTCGTCTCCATAATCCTACCGCTTAACTTAGTCCTTAGTTAAGATTATATAAGCTGAATTAGGGCGTAGCTACCAGATATTAAAGGGAGCATAAGCTCTACAAATACTCGTACTTGTATCGTTGCTACGCGAAAGTGGTAAAAAAAAATTCGGCTATGGTTCGTGACGAAAAAGCGTGTTTAATTTTGCCATGTTCCATGGAGGGAAAACCGCTAAGGTCAGTTCAGTTTTGTCCAGTCAGAGGAAAAACCTTTAAAGTTCCGTTCAGATTTGTCCGGTCATGGGACAAACCAATAAAGTTTAGTTCAGTTTTGTCCAATCAGAAAAAAAAACCGATAAAGTTTAGCTGCGGGGCAATTCTGTTAGCCGATCTCTTTACGAAAGTGATACGTTCTTGAACCTCTCTCGTTTTTCTGACAGTTCCGATTGCTCAAAACTGTCAGAAAAACGAGACAAGTTCAAGAACGTGTCACCGTAAAAATCGGTTGTCAGAATTGCCCCGCTGTTCAAATTTGTCCAAACGTGGGGAAAAAATCGACAAAGTTCGATTCAGATTTTTCCGGTCATGGGAAAAACCGATAAAGTTCAATTCGCATTTGTAGGTACAGTTTTGGGAAAAACCGATCTGGTTCGATTCATATTTGTCCGGTAGCAGAAAAAGCGGTCAAGGTTTAGTTCAGATCCGTCCGGTCGTACGATTGGCTTACTGTTGAGCAAAGTAAACTTTTCCCATAACTCTTGACAAACGACTGTCTCGTATCTATATTAAAATTGGCCACCTGCAGTAACTAACAGCCATTACCGTAAACCACCACTTTCCGTCCCATTACGTCGAGTATAAACTTACAAAGTCACATTTCAATTCCAAACCGGGAGTAAAATGACCGTAAAAATTTAATTTTAGTTTGTCTGAACAGTACTGAGGGGTGTATTGATCGTGTCCGGGACATTTAAGGGGATTATAGCCCTACAGTTTCCGCTCGCTCGGGTAGGCTTACGTTTTTAAAGACAAACAATCCCTACTAATATTATAAATCCGAAAGTGTATTTCTTTGTTTGTGTGTTTGTTTTAAACGATTCGCTTCTTCCTTCATAATGGGCACCGCCAAGGATTGGAATGCCCTACCTCCGTCATTGTTTCCTGACAATTACAATTGAATATCTAAGAGAAAAGCGAATACGTATCTTCTAGTTCTACATCCTCCATCTTTGCCTACAACTTCGTTTACCATCAGGCGAGTTGGCATCCAAATGTAGTCCCATTAAACAAAACATATTATGTTTGTTTGTATTAACATTAAACACCGTTAAGTACCTTTCATGGCGTCGATAGTCGCACAATAATCGATGAACTTTGTGTAGGGGACAGCTATTTTTTTTCGCGATTTTGGTGTTGATCCATAATAAAAGTTAGTCAAGGCAAAGAATATTTATAATTAATTTCTAGAATATGTCAGACCGCGTCATCTAAAGAAACACCTGGTGTTACCTACATTACATACGGAAGTACCTTAGCGAGTGGTGTTAGATTTTGCTGCTAAAAACAAAAGCACTTCTTACAGCATTATTTAAAAAAGTTTTAAATCTAAAGTAAGAAAAGTTAAAACCAGGAAATAGTAGCATACACGCGACGCCAACAGGGACAGGTTGTAAATAACACGACAAATTTCTGCAACATGCCGTACTCGTAACAATAAAGTCACCGTGTCAACTAGCATCACGGTTATGGTATCTAAAGTAGGGACAAGATAATAGGTCACTTTTGACATTTCATGTATGCAAAGAAAAATATACCTTACACTAAAGGAATAAAACTCATGAAAACAATATTGACGACGACCGATAATTGTTCTCGAAGACGGCTTGGAGTTTTATTCCTTTAGTGTAAGGTATATTTTTCTTTGCATACATGAACTGTCAAATGTGGCCTATTAAAATGACTCCACTGTAACAGTGTTGTGTCTCGGCCTTATCCTTGAAATAAATACCTACAGCCCTGCGTTGCCAAGCAGTACGTAACACACGCTAGGGCTGCCGCCTGGTAGATAAATCGCACGCTTTCTGATTACAAGCCCACACTTTCGTTCGTGACCTGTGGGTCGTTCCCGAAAGTTCTACTATTAGACTGCCTCAGTGGCTCAGTGGTTAGTGACCCTGACTTCTGGGTCAAAGAGGCGTGGGTTCGATCCCCACCCAGGGCAAACATTTGTGTGATGAACATAGGTGTTTGCTCTGTGTCTGGGTGTTATTTAGGTACTATCTATATAAGTATGTATTTACAAATATGTATATGTAGTATATCAGTCTCTGGCAGCCATATCACAAGCTATGCTTAGTTTGGGGTCAGAGGCCGTGTGTAAGCTGTCCCCTAATATTTATTTATTTAACTACCGGGACAAAATTTTGTCGGTGTAACGAGTGTTTACCGAACTCCGAAGCGCGTAGGTAAGTATAACTCGCGTTCCGATCGTTTGTATGAAGACGGAATACTGTTGGATACCATTATCGTGCTGGTTATGTGTGACAAAAATGCAATGGAAGATGTTACTAAAGGATATCTTGCAAAGTGGGCCCAAATTTTATACAGTAGCCCAAAAAACCGTTAAAATCCTTACATAGTATAAAATAAAGTCGCTATTTTTGTCTGTTTGTTTGTCTGTATGCTTAAATCTTTAAAACTATGCAACGGATTTTGATGCGGTTTTTTTTAATGGATAGAGTGATTCAAGAGGAAGGTTTATATGTATAATACACCTGTGCGAAGCCGGGGCGGGTCGTCTAGTATGATCAATAAATTAAAAAAAAAAACAACGGTATTCAATGCTAACAAACATCGTCCGATGAAATTGGGTCTTAATTACATTGTATTTTTATATTTTTTTATTATGTCATAATAAGATCACGAATATGTAAAATCAGTTTGAATGGAGATTATTTAATAATAAACGAATATGGAAATTATTTTCTGAAACAAAGAAAATAATTAAGCTCCTATGGAAGCAAAACAAAGCGTTTTTATTTCGAAAATACTTACTTTGTAGAAAACTTATATAAATTGAGCTACATTTTTATTTTCATAAGCTATTGTTTTATAATGTAGCACGACAAACTTAATTTAACATTCCGTACTGCACTCTTGTAAAAACGTATCATAAAACTACGTTACAGTGATATTATTTAATGAATTTGCTAAATTATACGCCGGTCTACGAGCTAGCATGGTCATATACTGCATTCATGGACGCAGCATTCTGCGTAGCCATGACATATGAATTTCAAAACGTATTCATGCTGAAATCAACCTAATTAACTAGGTTCTATGTTCGTCTGTATGTATTTTTTTTTTCTTTTTTGTGTATGTTCATCGATAATTTTGCCAATTGTGAACCGAATCGAATAATTCTTTTTTAGTTCAAAAGGGTATACTCTCGAGGTGGTCCATTTAAATTTTACAGAAATCGGCTGAGCCGTTTTTGATAAATCAACAATAAAATCGACAATGTAGAATGGTAATATGGCATCCTCCTACTTGTCCTGTAGTAAAAAAGGGATAGTAGGATAAGATCGTGCAGCTCAGATAACACACACTCTCCGAAATGAATCCTATTAAAATGGACAGACTCGCAAATCTAGGCTCCCAGGGCCTACCCTACGCCCTATGTTCAGCAGTGGATTATTAACAAGTTGTTACAGTACAGTTTAGTACAGTAGTTGCCATTTCCCCAGTGCCACATAAAAAGTCTCAGATATACAATCGTTGGCAAATACCAATAATAGTTAGGTATCGCAATAAAAATGTCTGCAATGCTCTGTTCCGATGAGTTACGGCCTTACAACCAATATTACAAGATACATAAGTTATTATGTAGCGATAAAATACCGCCTTCCTGCTGCTTTTTTACCGATTTCCAAAAAGGAGGAGGTACTATGTTCGTCTGTTTTGTTATTGTTCATCGATAATTTCGCCGACCATGAACTTATTTAAAAAAAATCTCTTTTTCAGTCTGAAAAAGAGGGTATACTCTCGAGGTGGTCCCATTTAAATTGGCAGAGTCGTTTTTGATAAATCAACAATAATGTACATGGATGTCACATCGATTTGTGCAAACTATTCGAATTCCGTACACGGTGGATGTCGGTGTTGAGATTTGGAAGTCGGTGTTTATTGCGAAAAAAAATTATCTCTTTTGAGAAAATCGATTGAATTCTGTTGTAACATTTTTGATCAAACGTTTAACAGCATTTATATTATTTTCAGAGCGAATAAGACGAGATTATTGACGTACGCAAACGTTAACTATAGCAGTAATCCATCAATAGTAGGTAGGTACTACTGACAGGAAACCCACTGTTGTTGCGGGCCATAAAATTATACAAAACAAGTAATAATTATAGTCCGAAGAAGGTATGATAGATGGGACCGAGAAGTTCTCGGACGACGACCACATATCGACAAGCGCAGCGTACGATGTTCACCGACTCGATGGACTGACCATTTCTCAAGAGCATATGAATACACTAGATGCAAGCCACTACCATACGGTCTCTTTAGAATCTCTTTAGGAATGCCTAGCGCTGGATATCCTGTGGCTGGTGCATGCGTACAAACTCATACATACCAACGTCTCTGACATAATACTGTATTCTCAGATTTCTCTCTGAATCTTTCCAAAACCTCCATCCATCCATCAGCCATAGGACTTTCAGTGCTGGACATATGCCTCCCTTATGGATCTTCAATAAGACCGGTTGGTAGTGGCTTGAATCCAGCGCGATCCTACGGTTTGTCGCGAAGAGGTCATCTCTTCGTGAATTTGACAACGTTCTACGTTGCATGGTCTCCACTCGAGAACTTTTCGACCCCACTGCTCATTAGTCTTCCGTGCTATTTGCCCTGTCTACTGCCATTTCAGCTTCCCAGTCCGCAAAAACATCGTCGTAAATTAATATAAAACAAAAGTATTAGGTATTTCTTCGACTTCAAACAACCCTGCGACCGCACGAGCCCGATTTACTGGAGCTTGTTATCAAACTATCAATAGCAAATTAATGGCATTTATGAAGGACTACCCAAATCCTGTCAAAACCAGTACCTAGGTAGTCATTGAATAATATTAGAATAATTATTTTTCACAAAAAATGGCAAAACCGCCTTCCGTCGTGTACGAAATTCGAATGTTTCGCTCGAATTGTTTACATTATTCTTGATTTATCAAAAACGGCACAGCTGATTTCTGTAAAATTTAAATGGGACCACCTCGGGAGTATACCCTTTCGAATTAAAAAAGATTTTTTCGATTCGGTTTACTATTGGCGAAATTATCGATGAACATACACAAAAAAAACATACACACGAACATACGAGTAGAACCTCCTCCTTTTTGGAAGTCGGTTAAAAATAATATCAAACGATTCACGACAGATTCAATCTTGCATGTAAATTTTATACACTAACATTTATTTTTTAATTTAATTTACTAAGTTACACAGCATAAAATTAGTTAAAATTAAAATTAGTTAATTAAAATTAGTTTAACTAGGTGATTGTCAGCGAACACCGAAATCAAGCAACGTTCCGCACGGTTAGTACTTGGATGGGTGACCGCGGGTGGCATTTTCCAACTGAGCGCTACCGTGGCTCGGATGACACGTTAAATTGTAGGCCCCGGTTGTTTTAACCGTTTAGCCATGACATAGGTCTTCAGGCGGCCTAAAAACTCTGACACCAGGGCTAGCCACCCGGCCTATACGAACTTACTTTTTAGCATAAAATTATTCTCCGCTACAATATTTTAATTTTCCACAACAAAATCGCAATCACCAAAAAATGCCTCCTCTTTGAAGCTGGTAAAAATAATGTATACGTAACACGCACCTCCGAGGTTTTGTTGAGAACGAGCGAAGCCAATTAGGGCGAGTTCCCGGGATTTACCTGCGGCTCTCCCCCAGGCAGGTCTTTACTACTCTTTATGGTTCTTCTTCGGCCTCAGTGGTTCCCGTTTGATCATGCCTATTGGGAAATGCCGCGTTCGCTTTGCTTTCTTTTGTAATATCTCATAAGGTTAAGCTACCTTCTGCGGTTTCCTGACAAGTATTCTTTTTACGTGGAAAATTTTGTTTCATCCTTTGTTCGTTTTTCTGAGCGGTTTGAGGTCTGTTGTAACGTGTGTCATTTGTTACAGACTTCCAAAAAGGAGGAGGTACTATGTTTGTCTGTATATATATATTTTTTGTGTATATTTATAGATATTTTCGCCAATTGTTAACAGAGTATAAAAACTTTTTTTTATTCTAAAGAGTGTAGTTTCGAAATGATTAAAGTTTTATCGAAATCGACTGAGCCGTTTTTGATGATACAACAAAAAAGTACATGGATGTCAGTCACATCGACTCGTGCAAATGATTCTAATTCTGTACACTATGGAAGTCGGTGATGCGATTTTTTGCAATAAATAATTAAATGATCATGATCCTTATGAAAACTTTTGCTAAGAAACTAGCTTCGAAATCTCGAAATAATCAGCTATTCTATTATAAAATGTATGGGGCAGCGGATTTTTCCACTGCAAGACGTAGGCCTACCCACATAGGGGGGATGGGCCATACCCACCACGCTGGCCCAGTGTGGGATGGTGGATACGCATACGATATCGAATTTCTTCTACGGACGTATGCTGGTTGCCTCACGATGTTTTCCTTCACTGAAAAGCCAATTGTGTGAAATTTCGTAGGTACATAAATTCCAAAGAACTCATTGGTACGAGAGCGGAATTTAACCTATTACCTCACGATTGTAAGGCGGAAATCACTACGACCACTAGAGCACGGTTTCTCGTTTAATGATGTCCACTGGGAAATTCCCGCGTGTAGAGGTTTGCTTTCTTTTGTAATATCTCATAAGTCTCATAACGTTAAACTACCTTCCGCGGTGGATATTCTTTTATGTGCGAAAGTTTGGTTTCGTCTCGGATATGAGGGCGATGATTTTGGCCTTATTAGTAGATATTTATTGGTAAGAATGTGTATGCATTTTGTCGTTTTAATGTTCTATTTTTTGCAAGGAAGTGTTTGCTTTTGGCCATTTGATTTAATAGCGTAATGAATTATGGACTTTCTTTCAAACTTGTTTGTGGTGTATCACTACATAGTATAAAACACAGTCGCTTCCCTGTCTGTTTGTCCCTTTGTATGCTTATCTTTAAAACTACAAAATTGATTTTGATGCGGTTCTTTAAAAAATAGAGTGATTCAAAAGAAAGGTTTATGTGTATAATATGTACACCTGTGTAATATAAAAAAATATAGTTTTCTTCTACTACCTTAATACCTACCATATGATAGAATAGAATAGAATATCGTTTATTGCTATAAACTGGTACATAAGTTGTTAAAAATGATAGTAAAGGTATCGCAGTCTTACCCTTTTCGGGCGTGCAATATCTTATACAATAGGTAGGTATGTATTTTTTGTATGTATCCTATAGCTACTATAATACACACACAAACAAAATATATTTAAAGTACATAACATAACATCTAATATTTACAATTTCTAAATTATTATTTTATTACAATTGTAAACATCATTTAAGTTCTTAAAAAGGTGCTAATCGTTAAAAAATTCTTTTAGTGAGTAGAATGATTTTGCTATTAACCAAGATTTAAAGTTACGTTTGAACAGTGTCAATCTGAGAGCCTTGAATTCTATTGGTAAATGATTATAAATTTTGATTGCACTGTAGTAAGAACCATTTGCAAACATAGTGTGACCTGAGGAATGCCAATATTATATTTTTGCTTTGACCGCAAGATGGCAGCACGGCTTGAACTGTTTGCAATAAAGTAGTGTTCGTTATATTTACAAATGAACAGATTTCTAGGATATAAATGCTAGTTAAAGTCAAAAAGCTGTTATCTTTAAAAATGCTCCGCAATTAATCCGTATCTTTCACATTGTAAATGACACGTATACCTACATCGTTTTTGCAAGACAAAAGTTAATTGAACATTAACGGAATTTCCCCAAAAAATCACCCCGTAACTTAAATGAGGATAAACATTTCCGTAGTAAGCATTTGTTGCAATGGTTTTGTTAGTGGCATTCTTGATTACAGATAGGGCATAACAGTATTGAGACAACTTATTATTTACTTTCAGAATATGTTCTTTCCAATTTAAATTACAGTCTATCTTAACTCCCAAAAAGTTTGTATTGTTTACAAATTCTACTTTATTGTCATTGTTTTTAACATTTAGCTGTAATTGTTTTTGTCGATATGATCGAAAATTAATTAATTTGGTTTTGTCTATGTTCACTTTTAAATTTAGCTTTTGAAGCCATGTAACAACCTGATTTAATTTATTATTTATTTCAGTTTCAAAAATTTGATCGGATTTTTTTTCGGTATGTAAATAGTGGCGTCATCGGCAAACATTACACACATTACAAACATTTGATCTTGTTATATTTAATGATTTATGATTGAATTAAGTACTCAAGTTTGAAAGTCTATTTAAATGGTTATTCAGTTACATTCTTATTAAGCGACTACTTTTTGTCCCGGAAAATAAAAGGTTAGTGTGTGGTAGCACAGTAACCAAAATAATGCACGAACAAAGACGCGGCCAAAAACTGGTTTAAATTGAATCGTGATTCCCGTTACCCTGCGTAGTTAACACTTCATATTTATTGACAAACCTATAGGTAAAGTAAAGTTCTACTTAAATAATAAAGAAGATCATGCAAAGTAGGACCAGACTTTGTGCAGTAGCTCAAAAAACCCATTAAAATATGGTAAATAAATGCGCAAAGTAAAACATCCGCACTGAATGCTTAATTTGAATGGAATTTCATTTTTTTAAATTTGTTTTTTGTTTAAGGCCGCCATCACGACGCCATGTTTTACAAGCAATGTCAAGGGATGATAAGATCCGAAAATATGAAATTCCTTAAAATTAATATTGTTATGAAAGAAAATAAAAGAAAAATCATTTTCCAAAACAAATTAAGCAAATAATTGACAACTGTACAAGGTAATGGCCTAAGCTCGATATATTTTTGCATTATCTCTTTTCATCCATCCGTTATCTCTTTATCTCTTTTGCACTATCTCTTGCAAGTATTGATTAATACTAATAATTGAGTATTGACTGGTTTGTAGGTATTGAATAATTACCAAAGAATGCAAGTGTCTAAATTAGAGTGTTTTTTAAAATGTTATTATAATTACTGAGTGACAAAATATCAAAACTATTTAAATTTGTTTTGTAGCAATTTATTTCATGATTTTAAACTGAACATTGAACATTTTTGCAAAGTGATTGGTCGTCAAACCGAACGTCAATATTGAGTGAAATGGTAATGTTTCGTGAGTGAATATGAAAATGTATTTTAAAAGCGCAGCAAAAACCCGTTATCTGCTTGTTTATAATGAAGTTTGTTCTATCTGTTTTATACAGGGTTATTAGTATCTAGCTATCTAATCAATTAGCATCCTTTTAGGGGCATATTCTGTACATCAAAACTAACAACTTTTGTTCTGTGACTTTAGTCAGAACTAAAAAAAATCAGCTGTTCCATACATTTTGCGGGTGAACGATATTTTTGTATGGAACAAAAACTTTTTTTTGAGAATTAATAAAAGTCGTTGAAAAAAACTTGTTAGTTTTGATGTACAGAATAAGCCCCTAAAAGGATGCTAATTGATAAGAAATAACCCTGTATATGTTTTTGCTATATTTTTAGATTTTGTTAAATACTAGCTACCCGTCCCGGCTTCGCGCCGGATTTTTTTGAAATATAAAATAGCCTACGTTCACTGGAGACAGCGTAGCTTTCCAACAGTGAAATAATTTTTCAAATCGGTTCAGTACTTTTTGAGCCTATTCGATGCAAACAAACAAACAATCAAATCTTCTCTCTTTATATCATTGGTATAGACAAAAAATGCAATAAAACCACACTCTACATCTTCATTCAAGTACCTAGGCATGACAAATTTAAATAGAACCACCCTGAACCCCTGAGTTTACCCTTACAAACTAAATAATAATTTTTTGATTCGGTTCACAATTGGCAAAATTGTCAATGTTCATCGTTTACAAAATTCGCATATTTTGCTCGAATTGCTTACATTATTGTTGTTTTTTTCAAAAACGGCCCAGCGGATATCTGTAAAATTTTAATATGACCATCTCGGGAGTATACCCTTTCGAACTAAAAAAGAATTTTTCGATTCGGTTAACAATTGGCGAAATTATCAATGTTCATACACAAAAAAATACATACACACGAACATAGAACCTTCTCCTTTTCGAAGTCGGTTAAAAAAGGGAAAATGATTTTCCAGCTAGCACTTAGTATAACGGGTAAATCCGCACAGTGCAGCTAGTCAGAATTAATTTACTCGTATAAAATCGAGCGACCCTTCTCACAGTTTGCGTTGACAGTGGTAACAGGCGGGTGTGACAATTACTTTGTATTTATTAAATGGTAACGCAAAACGGTCACGGCTGTCAGGCCTCATTACTGCACAGCCGTAACAGGGACTTTACTTGGACATTTAATTTTGTGCTATAAACTGACGGCGAAATCTTAACATAATTCTGAGAAAAGTATACATAATGCCCAGGCTGTATCACAGTGGAGTGGGGATGGGAAGAGCTGGCTTAGTCCGTAAATACAAATTTGATAAGTATGGACTTAGCGAAAAAGAAAACGCGGTAGTGAACTGACGGGGGCTGTCTTTTGTTCTTAGGTATTTTTGTCACGGTTGTCAGCGCTCATTACAGCACGGCTGTAACAGGGATATGGACATTTAATTTTGTACTGTAAACTGAGGGCAAAATTTTAACAAGAAAAGTATGCGTATTGCCCAGGTTCTTACCAAAGTTGAACGGAAATGCTGGGTAGAGCTTTGTAGACCTTAAGCATAAATCTGAAATCATAGCGACCGCAATATTACTAAGTAAGTAAGTTCGTATAGGCCGGGTGGCTAGCCCTGGTGTCAGAGTTTTTAGGCCGTCTGAAAGCCTCTGACTTGGCTAAACGATTATAACAACCGGGACCTACAATTTAACGTGTCATTCGAACCACGGTAGCGCTAATATTACTGAACTTATGAGTTACCTCTTAATAAGGATGCCGGTAGCTCATATACCTAGTAGTTACTAACAAATACCTAGGTAGGTAGGTAGTAGGTTCATACAAATACCTACACACTTATTTTCTCCCAAGTTTGAGTATAAGAATGTTATGGTTAACACAGTAATTGACATTTGACGCTTCTAAAACGATTCTGATATGTACAAGTACGTTTAAAATGAAGTTAAAATAAGGAAAACCGAAAACAATCTTCAAGCTATTGTGTACGTACAGGTACGCATTCTGCAGATATGCGATCTAAGATGTAGAGGGTAGGTAGGAGGTAGGATGGATGTAGGGGGTAAGTATCCTTTGCGTTGGATATGTTAAGATTTTCTAGATTATTCTACTACTATTATGCTGCTACTTTGTGTTTAACCCTGCAACGTACTTAAGTACTATCAAACATTATTCGCCATAATTTATTCAAAAGTTGAGTTAACATTTTTACTCTAATCTTTTATAAATCATTTAAATCATTTATTTCGTTGCCAAATCATGAACTAATTAATTACAAGTGATAATAAAATGAATGCAGGGATACACTTTATCACTAAATAGAATTAAATTAAATCAAAATTATAATATCATATAAAATATTCATGTGTAGCCCTAGCTCCCGCAGTAGGAATCCCTGAGTGTGCGGGAGCTAGTCCTCTTCTGTTGTGCTTAATATATGTTAACTCGTATCCATCGTGTCTCATGATTGCTGGGCAGTTACACGTAGTTCCAACCTCGTTAGAGTTGGGCTCGTGCAAGTGCCGATCATGTTATTTTTGATTGTATACGTCAAAATCAAAATCAAAATTTGCTTTATTCTTACGACATATGGAAATGCGCTTAGAATCGTCTTTTTACAAAGGTTTTCGATAAAATACTATAATTATAATAAGTAGGTGCAAATTTACGTACTTATTCACCAAATGACTAATAACAATTTAAAATTACATTCGTGACGTACCACAACACCAATTCAATGATCTGATTTAAGTACCTATGTATTTACGTAATAACGTCTTATAAATCGATGTACGCCGGCTGCACGCACGGAACAATGTCTTGTTCCGCTTGAAGAAACAAGCGATAGCTTTCGGCTTGACTCAGCTGTTGATTCAAAAATGTTTTCTTATGACGTTATGACGTAAAATTATCATTCGTAAACAGAGTTTTTTAATTTCAAATAGATTTCGAGCAATATGTACCTCGACATGTCGCACTATATATTTCTTTGTTCCTGTCCAAAGTAGTTCCTATACGAACCTTTTGGTATTCAACCCAAAAGAAAGCATGTCACCTCAAGCTGTACATTAAAAGCTATATCCGATTACAAGCCACGCCTCACCATGGCGAATATTGTGAACAAAGAGGTCTATGGAGAGGCCTTATCTTATTTGCGGGACACTTGTGGGAGTTAGATACTCATACGCCGTAAAACTCGTTTATGCGTGGCTTACTTTGCAGCATGCGCATCATATGAGAGGCTTATGAATAAAACCGTGTTCCATTTAATACAGTCATCTTACAATAGTCAACGATTTTATGTTGTCGGAAAAGGCGCAAACTCAAAACGCAAGTTCCGCTCCTGTGTACGGCTCCATAGCAACTAAATTTCCAGGAAACGACGCGTCGAACGCCACAATTTCCCCCTTCCGTTCGCTACGCGATTCTGAGTAATGGACGATACAAACCGCCAACACCTTTATTTGGCCCACCTTGTAGCTAATATTACAACGGCATGTCACGCCTAGTGTAATATGTCAATGTGCGTATGTCATGGGACCATCAAAAAGAATAATTATTTTTCGCAAAAAATGGTATAACCGCCTTCCATAGTGTACAAAATCCTATTTTTTTTTTTATAAATAAATATTAGGGGACATCTTACACACGGGCTCTGACCCCAAACTAAGCAAAGCTTGTGATATGGCTGCCAGAGACTGATATACTACATAAACTTATTTTTAAATTCATATTATATAGATAGTAACTAAATAACAGCCAGACACAGAACAAACACTTATGTTCATCACATAAATATTTGCCCTGTGTGGGGATCGAACCCACGCCTCTCTGACCCAGAAGTTAGGGTCACTAACCACTGAGCCACCGAGGCTGTCCAATTGTTTCCATTATTGTTGATTTTTCAAAAACGGCTCAGCCGGTTTCTGTAAAAATTAAATGGGACCACCTCGGGAGTATACCCTTTTGAACAAATAAAGAACTTTTTGATTCGGTTCACAATTAGCGAAGTAATCGATGAACATACACAAAAAAATATACATACAGACGAACACAGAACCGCCTCCTTTTTGGAAGTCGGTTAAAAATGCCAAGCCGATGCCTGGGACATTAGGTAAGTAGACGGTAAACCAAGCAGTCAAAGCCATTTTCATGAGATCCGTGGTTACGATCACGACCTTAGTAGGACACCGAGAAGAGTGGCACGATTAAATGGGGCTTATACCCCTTTGGGGGAACGGATAAATTACGGATGATAACTAAGTAGAGAATTAGAGCACAATAATTATTAGGAGTACAATTAATCGGAGCATAATAATTATGTGAGTACAACTTATTGGGGCGTGATAATTATTACGAATGTGTCGTGCCTTGTCATGTCGCAGAACTGGTGACGCGTTTGGTAATTTATATTTAATTAATTGCAAACGGTAATTTTAGGTAGGTACGTTTATGATAAGCATGTTGGATAACACAATGTTATTAGTTCAAGATGACACTTAATTTTTTAATTGACTTCAAAAAAGGAGGAGGTTCTATATTCGTGTGTATGTATGTTTTTTCGTGTTTGTTCATCGATAATTTCACCAATTCTGAACCGAATCGAAAATCGATTTTTTTTGGTTCGAAAGGGTATACTCCCGAGGTGGTTCCATTTAAATTTTACAGAAATCAGCTGAGCCGTTTTTAAAAATACCAACAATAATGTAAGCAATTCGAGCGAAAGATCTGAATTTTGTACACGATGAACATCGATGATTTCGCCAATTATGAACAAAATCAAAAAATATTTTTTAGTTCGAAAGGACAACTTTGAGATTTTTTTTTTATTTTTTTTAATCTTTATTAAAGTGCTTTTTCGCATAGCGAAAATGTCGCACTAGTAGGGAAAACAATACAATAAATTATTTACATTAAATTAGTCCTATTAGCTAGACCTGCTTTCACCATGGCTAGTATCTTCTTTGTCTCATCAGATGTAGGTTGAGCTAAATACGAATTACATAAACCAATGGAACTGTCCTGGAATAACAGGCGTCTGGGCGCCTCGTTCCGGACGCATTCCATCAAAATATGGTAGGTATCTTCTATTCTCAAGCAGTCGCAACAGAGCGGCGAATCGGTCTTGCGCAAAACTTTGAGATTATACATCCCAAAGTGGTTCCATTTAAATTTTACAGTAATCGGCTGAGCTGTTTTTGATAAATCAACAATAATGTAAAGAATTCTAGCGAAGTATTCGAGTTTTGTGCACGATGGAAGGCGGTTTTGCCATTTTTTTGCGAAAAATAATTATTATTTTGCTGTATGATCAAACGAATTGACTCGGATATGAAATTCTGAATTTTAGTTCCTTTTGATTTTATTAGTTTCAATTACAATTAAAACAAAACTATAGGTATATATATACACAATATTGGATTGTTAAAACAATTTATACACATAATATCGCTGCATTGCAATTAAATTTGGCTTAGTTTATGAAATGTTACTAAAGTTTTGTTGAAATATAAAGTTTTAAAATATTCTTTCAATATTAGGTGCTGAAAATAGGATGAGTTTGTGCAAAAAGAGAACCGTTGTGGCGTTACGGTGAACTAACAATAAGATTTTAATCAATAGCCAAGGTACCGACTATATTTAGTAGACGCAAGTACTGATGAAAACCGAATTGGTGTCTACCAAGTATCAAACACTTTTAGTTGTACTAGACAATAAATTTATAAAAAATAAATACAACGACAGAGCAGTGGTGTCAACGTAACAAACTTAGTAAAATTGCACACAGGCGACCTCACCTACGACGTTTCTCTTTTTGACCGATGAACCGGAGGAGATATTCAATCCGACGCGAATTTATTTTTTATTTTTACGCATAACTTTTTTCACAGTAATCCGATTTCAATAAAAAATGTTTTATTGGAAAGAGTATATTTCGAAATGGGTCCCATTTTAAATAAATATTTTTTTTAAATCAACAATAATGTCAAAAATGCTACATCGATCCGTGCGAAATATTCACGAATTCATTCATTCATTCATTTATTTATTGCAAATATATACATAATTCGGTTAAAAACTAGTATAACTAAATATATGGCATATATACCCTGTATTGAGGGCGCAGCAAGTACAAACTTAAGTTACAATTACAATATTACATACTTAACTTAGGTACATACACAATTAAGCAAGGACAATTTACATTATAATTTTAGACACCAACAGTGGCATTGATTAACTGCTTATTGCTTAAGAATTTTTGAAGCGATTCGCGCCGCGTAGGTCTTTACACGGGTGAAATCGATCATGGTATTTTTTGAAAAAAAAAAAACATTTCTCAAACAATACATAAGTTTTATTTTTAACGAAATTTTTTTTTTGTTTGCTAGTTTTTTCGTTAGTATTTCACGCATCAAGAGAGGAAGGAATGGACTTTATTTTTCTGTTTCTATCCATGAATATACCTATAACTATGTTCTTATAGGATGGCACGAAAACCAAAATATCATGGTGGCAAAGCCGCGGGCAAAAGCTAATCATGTAAAAAATTAAAAAAAAACTTCAAAGCAACAAAATTGCTACATTTTTAGGGTTCCGTACCCAAAGGGTAAAAACGGGACCCTATTACTAAGACTCCGCGGTCCGTCTGTCCGTCTGTCTGTCTGTCTGTATATCTGTCCGTCTACAGGCTGTATCTCATAAACCGTTATAGCTAGAAAGCTGCCGCTATAACAAAAGAATAAAATTAATAATTAAGGGGGGCTCCCATACAACAAATCTGACTTTTTAGCCATTTTTCGCTATTAATAATGGTAACAGGTAGATGCTTGAAATAATAATAAATTATAAAACTAAAATAAAATGAATATTAAAGGGGCTCCTATACAGTACGGAACCCTCCGTGCGCGAGCCGGACTCGTACTGGGCTGATTATTTTAAATATCACGTTAAAGTACTCTTTGAATACTATTTATATCCAGGCTTACTTTTCACCATAAATTGTCCTTATTTACGAGCATGTTGCAAGCCTTGCTGTCCCAGAGAGGTTCAAGTCAAGAGCTATGAGTGTGAATGTGAAGCCTCGTTATTTTTACACGTGTTATTTTTTTAAGAATTGTGAATAAAGCAGTTGCCCTGTAAATTTGACGGTGTAATTGACCAAGCGACTTCGAGCAAATATCTATAGACTCACTATCGTGCAAAAAAGTGTCCCAGCCAAACTTCTGCCCTAGCTACGTAGTGGGGAGGCTTTTTAGTTAGTCGTAAGGTGATTGCAAGCCGACTACAACGCCGCGCGATGCTAAAGTGCTTGATAACAAGCACTAATTAAGTGAAATAACGTCGAGATACATGAAAACAGGTCATTGAGTAAATTTCTAAGTCGGAAGGTATGTATGACGGCGCTCGGACATTTTTTACTGCTTTCACTTATGGACTGTGGCTCTGTAGATATTTGCTCGAAGCCTAGCGATAAACAATCTTGCTTTCGTCTGTCTGGATGTTGATTTTTCTCCACAGGTCACAGCTTTCAACGAATCTCTACTAAGTATGGTACATGGGTTCTCTATGCTTTTAGATTTATTGGTTGTGGGCGATTTTTGATTGCTGTAGGTACAAAGATTTTAATATTTTTTGGCAATATTGACTGCCTCGGTGGTTCAGTGGTTAGTGACCCTGACTACGGGATCAAAGAGGCGTGGGTTCAATTCCGACCCAGGGCAAGTATTTATGTGATTAACATAGGTGTTTGCCCTGGGTGTTATTTAGGTATTATATATAAGTATGTATTTAAAAATATGTATAATATGTAGTATATCAGTCTCTGGCAGCCATATCACAAGCTTTGCTTAGTTTGGGGTCAGAGACCATATGCAAGATGTCTCCTAATATTTATTTAAGTATTTATGTAATATTGTTTATCAAATATTTAAATTCTAACAAGATTTGGTAGCTTGAACCAAATCCGTCGAGAGCGAGTTGAGATAGGCTTACGAAGATTCAGTTAAAGAGATGTGCCGCGACGACTGCTTGGAGAACTACTACTACTAGAGTCCCATTGAATCCAAAAAATCTCGAAAACTAGCACATTATAAACTGTAAAGTGCAACATAAAATGAACTAATCAATTTTCCTACGTGGGTCGTACAGTGCTCAGAATAATGACAAGTAATAGAAACCTCACTATTTTTTTTAAAAACCACGTTACAGCTGTCTTGTTCATATTTGGTTATACAGCATACGCGAGAGTGAGTGGAACAAATAAAACGCATTGTCTGTCGTCAAACGTTTTAATCACAAGTTGGAAAGTCAAAATGTAATTTGGTCCACTGCGATATGATAGGAAATTTGAACCCTCTTGGTCCATCAGTAGATTCAATTATCTAATCATTTTACCTTCCTACTTACTACCTTTTTGAATTTGAACAGCCGAGATAGCTCAATGCTGGTTAATGATACCCTTCGAAATTACGAAAGTTCGAGTATATGTGCATCTTTTTTTAACACCTTTCTTTTTTATATTTATTATTGAAATAGGACAAAATGATGTTTCTATTACTTGTCATTATTCTGAGGTACAGTGTACCTTCACCACTTTTTCATTGGTCGTACAGTGTACCTTACTCCATTTTGTCATTGGAAACTCATTTATATATCTGTTTCTGTAGTATCGATATAAGTTTCAGAATCGAGAGCAATGCCATAAATCTTTTATTATCGTGTCATTTGCAGTTGCAACCTGTCTCGCGTTGCAAAGATAAAAGGAGCAACTACATGACAAAGCGTCCTTGTGGACGACATGGATGTAAGAAAGAACAAGATTTTCTTGCTTCGTAAAATGGTGTCATCCCACAGCCATGAATGTACTATAGAATAGAGCCGTTGTTAGAAATGAGATGGCATTATTGCTATTAACGTATTGTTCAAGACTAACGCCTAGGCCTTTGAAGTTTGTCCGACATACTCGTATTGCTACTATGCCAATACGACTATTGATCAGTAATTCAAATGTCACTTGCATCATGCCATGTCGTTGACTACAGTTTGCTACATATAGCAGTATCTATGTGTTTTCGATGCAATGTAGTCTTGTTGTGATCTTGTGTTACAACGTTTCTTAATTAGGGCAATTCTACTGTATTTATTAGGTATTCGAAGTGGAGGAGAAAAGTGAGGAAAGCTGACCCCATCACCATGTGAGATACATAGCCAGGAAGAGAGAGAGAGAGAGATTAGGTATTCTAAACCGACAACGCACAGAATAGTTGTTGATTCAACAATGTTTTCTTCTGACGATATCACGTAAAATTATCGTCCGTAAACCGACTTCAGAGAATTAATTAAACATTTTTTTAAAATGGTGATTGACTTATACGATTGACCATTGCTTGATTAATTATAAGCAAAGAAAAGGTATGTAGCACACTCAACCAGAAGATACCTGATGACCCAGAATTGAAGACACCTAAAATGGCTGAGCTGGAGCTTATTTTCCCTAAAAGAATGGTTTTACAGCGGATTCTTATTCATCCATGGTTGCAACCTGTGTCGCGCAAAGATTAAAGGAACAATTACATGACAAAGCAAGCATATTGCTGCGGAATAGTGCGAAAGCACAGTCAAATGAGTCGACGTGGTACGAGCGAAAACAGAACGAATTTATTGACGCGGAAATTTAAATTGTCGCTTTTGTGTTCAGCTATCACGGAATAATCAGAGACAGGTATGACTTAATACTTTGTATTTTAGTTACTACTTCTTGGTGTGCAAGGTTTATTTGATGACTTTGTTGCTATTTTATTGTATTTTACCCGACTTCCAATAAGGAGGAGGTTCTATGATCGTCTGTATGTATCTTTTTTTTTTTGTAAATGTTCATCGATAATTTCGCCAATTGTGAACTGATTCGAAAAATTCTTTTTTAGTTCAAAAGGGTATACTCCCGAAGTGGTCCCATTTAAATTTTACAGAAATCGTAAAATTAAAAGGGCAGTGGGTAGGGCACATAGAATGGGGAACAGATGGTCGATAGAGTCTAAAAGTTCTCAAATGAGTCAGAGATTGGTTACTTATCAGCAAGCGCATCGAAGATCAACCCACAAAGACATCTGACATTAGGACCGTAGACGCGCTGGATGCAAGCCGCTTTCATGCAAATTTATTGGAAATCGATAGGGGAGGACAAAGTCATATGAGTGATAAATAGATGTAGGAGATCTAGAAAGAGATGCGATGATTTGAAACAGCTTGAGTTAGAAAGTAACGTGGTTAGATTGTTTCAGCATATCAGTTAATGTAGTTTGGATTATTTTTTGGCGACTACGGCACGCGTATGTATATTGCGAGACAATGCAATAATATGGTACAATGGAGCAGATCTGATGATGGAATCGAAAGGTGGCCATCGGAACTCCTGTACTAAACAAGATAGACCCGTCGTGTTTAGGCTCGTTTTACTTGTCTTGGCTAGATCTTTGCTGCTACATGATAATACAGGATGTCAAAAGCTTGTATATAAAAATTATATATTTAAGTATAATCATTTATTTACTAATCTAATTTGTATAAAAGTAATTTTGTTAGTTTATTACTCTTACAGGTAGTAATGTAAATCGACTCGATAATTTGCATGCCTATAGTATAAAGATTGTGGAGTGCCATAGACTAATATTACGCGGGCAAAACTGCGCGTAAAAGCTAATATACTGTACTGTATCAGCCTTTTTAATAGTCCACTGCAGGACGTAGGCCTACCCACGAAGGGTGCTTAGGCCAAATCCACCACGCTGGCCCAGTGCGGGTTGGTGGATTCAGAAACGCCATCGAATTTCTTCTACTGACGTATGCAGGTTGTCTCACGATGTTTTCCTTCACCGAAAAGCCAGTGGTGTTAAATTCCGTACATAAATTACGAAGAACTCATTGGTACGGGACCGGGATTTGAACCCACGACCTCACGATTGTAAGGCGGGTATCACTACCACTAGGCCACCACGGCTTCAAAGCTAATATAGCCTGAATCAAACTTCTTGGCGGCTATGAAGTTAGCTACAAACGGCGCAAAACTTAATGAATGAATGAATGAACACTTAATTGTTTACACAGGTAGAATACAGAGAAATACACAGAAAGGATAAAAAAGCAACTTGAAACTAGTGTAATAAAGGGCAGCCTTATTGCTTACAGCAATCTCTTCCAGGCAGACTTTAATCCAGACTGTAGCTCACACAACAGCTACGCGAGGATTGGGTTTCGCGCAGCTACCTACTTAACTTCACAGCCGCCAAAGTCAAAGTCAAAGTCAAAATTTATTTATTCCGTAGACACAATACAGGCACTTGGAATCGTCTGGTAACAATATTTCAAAATTCTACCAAATTACATTTTTAATACAACTAAGTAAGCACACCCTTTAGATTTTACAAGATCAAGTATTAGGTACACAAACAATATATTTAATTTATACCATAATAGAATATGAATGAAAAATAAAATTGTATCAGTATCATAAAAATAACAGTGCCATTTTCAGTTTAAAAATGTCTATGAGTATGAAAAATAAAGAAGTTTGATCGGCCTGAAACTGATAATAAAAGCTAAATAAAAAATTAAATATTTTTCTCAGACTGTTTCAGTAGCCTGTCACCCGTGATATCGACATTCGACAGCATTCTACCCCGATTCTATTAAAACGTCCGCTCGTTGTCAAGCTCGATCTTATTCGAAACCTATTAAAAAGCTGTTAGTCTAGATTGTTAATCAGCGGGACTTTGCGAGAGAACTGTAGATAACAGCTAACAGGAGCAATTCTGATTTTTAAAGCAGGTCATAGCATTCGTTTCAGTATTTTTTAGTTCTGTAGATACGATGACTTACTAGACCTAAGTTATTTCTAGTCTTGTGCGATTTTATGTACTATTTTCAGTTATTTTGATGTACTATGGGACTAATCCTAACTACTACCTACCAGCATTTTTTTATTAGTCCACTACATGACGTAGGCCTACCCACGAAGGATGATTGGGCCATATCCACCACGCTGGCCCAGTGCGGGTTGGTGGATTCACATACGCCATCGAATTTCTTCTACGGATGTATGTAGGTTGCCTCACTATGTTTTCCTTCACCGAAAAGCCAGTGGTGTGAAATTCCGTACATAAATTCCAAGAATTTAATTGGTACGGGGCCGGCGTTTGAACCCACGACCTCAGTACCACTAGACCACCACAGCTGTGACTAATCACGCCTTGAAAATATGAGATCTAAATTACCTCACTATACCGACAATTTAACTGACTTGCATCGGCCGTGGTCACTAGTAGATATGCGAAGCACAGGTCAGGTACCGCCGATTCAACTTTAAAATTTTCTTGATAATTATTTGTCAATGGGAGCCATAGTCTCAACTTTGCAACTTTTTAACACCCTTTTGTCATTTAGTAGCATTTTTTTTTAAGGATTTATCTTACTCTAGTGACAAAAAATAGTTTTTCAAAATTTAACAATTGCATGCTACCGATCATTTAATAAAAGCCTATCTATGTATTATTTTAAAAGAATAGATTCTGAATTTTAAAATGGTTCAAATGAAAACAATGACTTCGTTTCAGTGTTGATATTCCAAATAACAGTGCATTTTCCGCCGTACATGCAACCACTGGCAACACAATACGCTTCGTTTGCCAGCAAATTGAAATACAAGGCTTCAAATGAAGTGACAAACTGTGTTAAGTATTGGCGTCAGTGCCTGAAGTCTCAAAGCTGCTAGACAAGGACGGCTACATAAGCAAAAGTTAACGACAGAGCGAGGCAAAGTTATAGCTTCATTAATTTTCATTTATATAATGGTCTAAGAGCCGCTGAAGATCAACTTTCACCGATGTGATAACTAGATGAAACATTATTTTTATCAATGACTATTTATTTACTAACCCACCTGTGGATAGTTTGCTAATCGGAAAGTGTTCATAGCTATTTTAGTGAATCCTACTTCCTACTAATATTATAAACGTGAAAGTTTGTAAGTATGGATGGATGGATATTTGTTACTCTTTCACGTAAAAACTACTGAATGGATTTTAACGAAACTGTACAATAATATAGTTTATACATCAGAATAACACATAAGATACAATTTATAAAGAAATTGTGTGAATTGTCCAAAATATGACGATAAGTGTAAGTAAATGGGAAAAAATCTACCATCTGCGAGCTATTCTGGCGAGCGCTGCCAAAACCGCTAGAGTTCACATAGGCTACTTTTATTCTCGGGCTAACACGGGTAACACCGCGGGGAGCAGCTAGCTAGAAATATTTTCTGAGCGGTTTTTCGCAGGCAAAGCTATGTGAACAATTTTTATAACTAAATTATTATCTTTCTTATGATACCAATTTTGACAAGTTATCAGATTAATGTAGTACCTACTTATATTCACATAATTAATGTTCATACCTGCATGCCAGGTAGCCATGAATAAAATAAGTAATCAAACGTACATTTTAAAAATACCGGCTTTCAAAAGATTGATGGTAAATAAAACCATTGACAAAATAAATAATCGAATTATAAATAGTCATAAGCACTTTTCAATAGGCAAGTTAACATAGACGTGTTTGTATGTAAATAATATTTCATCGCGTTTACTCGCGCACAAAGGGTTCCGTACTGTATGGAAGCCATATTAGGGGAAATGTTTTATTTTAATTCAATTATTTATTTTTGAATGGAATATACAACTTAATATTCTGTGAATATTTCAAACATCTTCCTGTTGCCGTTATTAATATCGGGCAAAAAAATCACGTTTCTTGTATGGGCGCCCCCTTAAATATTTATTTTATTTTAAATATTTATTTTTGAAGTGAATATTTAACTAAATATTCTGTGAATATTTCAAGCATACCCGTCACCGTAATTAATATCGAGCGAAAAACTGTAAAAAAATGTAGGTTTGTAGTGTGCGAGCCCTTTTAAATATTAATTTTTAAAAGTTATGTTTTTAGTATTTGTTGTTATAGAGGCAACAGAATTACGTCATCTGTGAAAATATCAACGTTCTATCTATCACCTTTCATGAGATACAGCCTGGTCACAGACAGACAGACGGACAGCGGAGTCTTAGTAATAGGGCCCCATTTTTACCCTTTGGGTACGGAACCCTATGTCTCATCTGGTTATTAGATGAGTGATGGTCATTCTTCCACGCCTCTCCCCCTATAACCTCGACTGCAAGTATGGTAACTATTGGTAACCAGTCAAGCTGAGTACGTAGGTAAATACTAATGTACTATCAAAGTGAGTTCAAGAGTTCAATTTTGTGCCGTATATTGTGAATTTTAAGTATTTTCAACCGCTTTCTAAGTGTGTGTTCTTTCTCAAATCGACTGTGTTTTGCTTATATGTTACGCCAATAATAATGAACTGATTTTAATGATTTTTGTTTGTTTGATAGATCATACTGTAGGAGCTTCGAGCAAATATCTACAGAGTCACAATCGTGCAAAAAAGTGTCCGAGCCAAAACTCTGCCCAAACTACGTAGTGGGCAGGCTTTTTCGTTTGTCGTAAGGCGATTGCAAGCCGACTACAGCGCCGCTCGAAGCCAAAGTGCTCGGTTACAACTTTACAAGCCCTAATTAGGTGACATAACGTCAAGATTTGAGAAAACGGGTCATTGTGAATTATTTAATGTAAACATCTAAGTTGGTATGTATGACGGCGCCCGGACATTTTTTTACTACTTTCACTCATGGACTGTAGCTCTGTAGATATTTGCTCGAAGTATTCTTAACATCAAGCGGAATGTGGTCAAACGAAATGTATCTTCCGTAAAAAAATCGGTACCTTTTTGATTCAAACTACGCAAAGTTTTATAACTTCTTTAATATTAGGTATACCTACTATAAGATCAACTCTGTACCTATTTTTAATCAGTAACAAGAGATAAATCCCAATAACTCATTTGTGACGGTTTGTATCAATTTTGAACATATTAGGATTCCTCTCACTCTATCAAAATAAATTTAAAATCAGCCAAGTGCAAGATAAACTCGCCCACGAAGGGTTCCGTACTGTATGGTAGACCCATCGACTTGTATTTTTTTCTGTAGGCTCTTAAGCCCCTTTTTTTGTTATAGCAGCATTAGTTGCAATTTTTACAATACATCATTTGTGAAAATTTCAAGTGTCTAGCTATCACGGTTCTTGAGATACAACCTGGTGATAGACAGACAGACGGATAGCGGAGCCTTAGTAATGAGATTCCTACGGCCATCAATATGGAGGAAAAATGCCAAGTCGATGCCTACGACAGCTAATAGAAAAGCTGATAACTTTGAAACGGCTGAACCGATTTTGATGAAACATAGTTAAGAACATTTCATACTGATCCACCTTTTAAACAAAAAAGAAAATCAAAATAGGTTTTTACCACAAACACACACACAGACAAGTCAAACTTATAACACCCCGTCATTTACGCGTCGAAGGTTAAACTACCTACTTACGTAGTAAAGTAATACAACAGAAGGTTATTTTAAATCTCATTACGTTTCAGAACTGTGCACTTAATGAAACTTCAAGGCAAATGAGTAATTAAAAAGCGATTCTAATTAGTATTAATACTTTCAAAATTAATAAAACGCTTCATAAATATCGGTAATGCAGCACACGAATACATTTAACAAACTTTAGCGGGTATTTATGGACTATGAAACGTGACGCTTGCAACTTCATCTTTGCTCAAACAGGTTGGTATGGGGGGTTGGTAGGTCCTGACTAAAAACCATGAATCTTTAGGGTACCGTACCCAAAGGATAAAAACGGGACCCTATTACTAAGACTCCGCCGTCCGTATGTCACCAGGCTGTATCTCATGTAACGTGATAGCTAGAACACTGAAATTTTCACAGATGACGTATTTATGTTGCTGCTATGACAACAAATACTAAAAACAGAAAAAAATTTAAGGCAGGTTCACATACAACAAACCTGATTTTTTAGCTGTAGTTGAGTTTTTCGCTGGTAATAACCGTTATTACCAGCGAAAAACTCAACTACAGGTGGATAGTTAAAATAATCACCGAATATGTGGTTAAATATTCACTTCAAAAATAATTAATTAAATAAAAATAAATATATAAGGGAGCCAAAATATTACAAGAAACCTGATTTGGAAGTTGCTTAAAATATTCACAGTATATTAAGTTGTATATTCCCTCCAATATTAAAAATAAAATAAATAAATTAAGGCTTCAATATGGTACGGAACCCTTCGTGCGCGAGTCCAAGTCGCACTTGCCCGATTATTATTTTAAATATTATTTCAGAGACTAACGTGGCTTTTGCTTGTATCTTGATACATAAACGGAAACTCCCTTGCTATAAAATATACCTATAATTAATATCGTACCTGGGTACCTACTATCGCAGTATTTTCCCATTTGTATTTATTCCGGAGGCCAAAATGTTGTAGAAAAAATATATTATGTATATTTATTTTCATTTAGGGCAGTTCGAATTGCCCCGTGTAGGGAATTGTCACACCGCTAACAAAAAATGCTACCAACTCGTTATCGACCATTACGTGTGAATTAAAGACATAATAATAGTAGTTTATGCAACTGTCATATATAATGAAGCATATAATGAACACCTGCATATAATGAAGGGTATTAAAACACTCGTTACTATTATGAAACTCGCTGCGCTCGTTTCATAAACTCACACTCGTGTTTTAATACCCTTCATTATATGCAGGTGTTCATTATATGCAGCGTGTTATATGCAGTTGCATACACTAGGTACTTTATCTTCACTAATAAAAATAAAAATAAAACATATTGCGAAACATTAAATTCACGCGTACGTGTATTGTCACAGTGAACTTGGCGCCATTAAAATCTTACCAATGAGAGCGCAGCTGCGCGCGCAAGGCCAATCAGGAGCGAGCGCGCGATGTTATAATGAGATTTTACGATATCGATGTGGATATTATAACATCATGTGAAATTGCTTAAATTGAGTGTTTTGTTGTCTGCGCTATAACAGTAGTCATTATAAGTCAAGTATTGGAAACATAAATAGAATGTTACAACATTAGTGTAGATAAAATAAATAAAATAAAAGACATACTCGTACATAACACAACTAAGCCGTGAAGGACTAATGATAGTGACACCCACCTTACTACCGTGAGCTAAATTCAGCCAGTATTTAGCTCATCTTACACTTATCTTCGCGTAATATTATTAAATCTTTTTGAATGCGGCTACAATTCACAGGAACAGTATTTTTGTTTAATTTAATAAACAAATTTAGATAAAAGTTAGTGTAAAACCTACAATTTAATCGCTCGTAGATAGTGACTTTCCTTATCTTGTCTCATTTCTATTTATAAAGTGTTATTTGCTCATCTCTAATAATAGCCTTTTGAAATGTCTGACGCAGGGCTTCAGTTGACAGGTTTTGTCTGTAAAGGTCTCTGTAATCGTAGATCTCAAAGAACAAGCTTATTTCGTTGGGGAGTGGAAATGGGTAGACTTTTCTTTGATTGCGTGGGTTGTGGCGACAAAGGCCATCGTTTTGTTAAAATATTTGCTTAAGTTTTATGTCAAAAGCATATGGTATTACGTAAAACAATCCACAGTTTTAACCCTTAACCACTGACGTGTCATTTTGTAACTCTAATACTGACGTACATACGTAGGTACGTTTTTAAAGAAATGGACGTAGGCCATACGGCGTATGTTCATTTCTTTAAAAACCTCCTGTTGCATCAATGGCGTAGTTTTATTATATCTTCTTTGTCAATAGAAAATGACTCAGGGAATTATTGCAAATTCGCCCTTTCTATAGTACAACTAAGCAGTTTTGAAATACAAACTAAACAGTTTTTTTGTTAACTGCAAATATGTATTGCTGCGGTCGTTTTAATGTTTGTTTGACCATTCTAGAAATGACCTAGTTGTAACGTTGCCAATTCCATCATTTGCTTTATCTGGACACACATTTGTACGCGCAAAATGTAACCGAAAAAAATTATACAGGGTTATCTGCTTACTTAGTACTAGACTGAAAGGATTAAGAATGAAAGTACGTAAATAGGTTCGTATAGGCCGGGTGGCTAGCCCTGGTGTCACAGTTTTTAGGCCGCCTGAAGGCCTCTGACATGGCTAAACAGTTAAAACAACCAGGACCTACAATTTAACTTGTCATCTGAGTCACGGTAGAGCTCAGTTGGAAAATGCCACCCGCGGTCACCCATCCAAATACTGACCGTGCGGAACGTGGGTTAATTTCGGTGATCGCTGACAAACACCTAGTCAAACTACGCTGCGAGTGCTACCGGATTAAGGATTAAGACCACCATTGTGAACAACTTTTACTATGGGGTCAGCTCATGGTCCATGAAAAAAAATCTGCTATTCCAAACAAAATTACAACTTGCAATCGACAAAATGTATGAAACAGCTGATTTTTCATTCGCAATTCTGTTTTTGCCCCATACTAAAAGTTGTTCATGAAGATGGTCTGAATCACCCTCTTTCCACTTACTACAGGGTAAGCAGACAACCCTGTGTACCTATATGTATATATTAAGTAGAGTTGGTTTAGTAAATTGAAAGCAGTAGAATTGGATCTCAGCCAATTATGTAGCTTGCATTAGCTTAAGGTACTTCGACCGAAAAATGGATATTTAACCGCCAAAAGAAACTAGACGCACAGTTGCCGTTGTTATTAACGTAGTATGCTCATAGCGTGAATCCACTGAATAAATGTTTTATTTCCTTAACAATATACAAAACATTGAGGTGAAAAACCAAGTAAGTAAGTTCATATAGGTGGCTGGCCTTGTTTGGTTGGTTGTCAGTTTTTAAGCTGCTTAAAGGCCTCTGAGATAGCTAACAACCGGGGCCTACAATTTAACGTTTCATCCGAGCCACGGTAGTGCCCGGTTGAAAATGCCACTCGCGGTCATTCATTCGAAGACTGACCGTGCTGAATGCTAACGAACACATTGTCAAACTACACATTATCTTATACAGGGTTATTCCTAATCAATTTTCTGTACATCAGAACTAACAACTATTGTTCTGTGACTTTTACAAAATTAAAAAAAAAAACAGGTGTTCCATACATTTTTGTCGCGGGCTAACGATATTTTTCTATGGAACAACAATTTTTTTTTTGAGCTTTGATAAAAGTCACAGAATAAATGTTATTAGTTTGATTTACAGAATAAGCCCCTAAAAGGATGCTAATTGATTAAAAATAATCCTGTATATTTTTAAGGAGTATCATTCAGTTACTCACCGATTATAAAAAATCCTAATGTTGTCTTCGTAAATCACCATTCACTTACAATCAAACAATAGTCCTGATTGCTGCACAAGCCTTACTGGAAGAATGGTCTGCTGTGACTACCCTTGTTTATGGTAAGATGCCACTACTCTACTAAAAGAACGTAACCATACTACATGACCCTTTTTAACTGACTTCCAAAAAGGAGGAGGTTCTATATTCGTCTATAAGTATTTATTTGAGTATGTTCATCTATTTGATCGCCAATTGTGAACTGAATTAAAAAAACTGTTTTTGTTTGGTGGATATTTAGGATATTTTAGAGATAGTCGCATTTAAATTTTAACGAATTCTAACGTTTTTGAAAAAACAGGAATGAAAATATTAGATACATACATGGATAACACATCGATTCGTGCGATCTATTCAAATTCTGTACACGACTGAAGTCGGTTGTGCCATTTTTGACGAATGATAAATATATTATCCTGTTAAAAGGAATAAGGTGTGCAAGGTCTCGAATGTGCAACCCAGTGGCACGGCAATGGTTATCTATGCAGTATTGCGACTCTGTCCTATCCTTGAAATAAATACTTACAGCCCTGCGTGGCCACGCAGTACGCAACACACGCTAGGGCTGCCCGCCTGGTAGGTAAATCGCACGTTTCATGTTTATAAACCCACACGTTTGTTCGTCACTACGATGCGGCGGGCCCCTGCGATTGTTGTGTACCGAGTGTGGACCAAACTCCGAGGCGCGTAGGTATGATTCGCGTTCCAACCGTTTGTATCACAGAGATACAAACGGTCAAGTTGTAATAGCTCTGTGGTTTGTATGAAGACAAAATACCACATAGATAGATAGATATCACGATATAACTCCTTATTGTGTGAAACTATTAACTACAACAGAAGGTACAAAGTAGATATTTGTCTTAAATTAGTGCCACAAAAAGCGGCCTTATCGCTGACAGCGATCTCTACCAGGCAACCACTGAACGGAAAAGATCACAAACAAGAGTATAACTGGGAGGTAGGTATTAAACACAACTGATAATAATATAAGTGTAAATAATACAATAACATAGATTAGTACCTATCTATGTAGTATTTTGTCTTCACGCTGTAGTATGTGCCGGTGGAGTTCGACCTTTATTATCAAAATATGACGTTCCAAACAATACGGCTGTTTTGGGAACCCTCTAACAATGGAGATCGATTTCGATCGAACCGACATCATTTTTGAGAACAATGATTACATTCAAAACTGTGTAGGACCGTCCTAAGACACAATGGTAAGTGGTAAAGCAGAAGTGCAGTGAAAATAATTTGAAGATATAATTATACATAATGACTCTCTCTATCCATCTCTCTTCCTGGCTATATATCGCATATGGTGATGGGGTCAGCCTTCCTCACTTTACTCCTCCACTTCGCTCGATCTTCGACATCGTCTTTGGAAACACTGCACCCTCTCATGTCCATCAGCACTACATCCCTCCATATGACTCCAACGACTAAAAAATATAATTAATCCGTTAGATAGATTGTCATAAAATATTAGACACCTATTTATTCTATTGTCAATAAAACAAAAATTGATGAAGATATAGCCCCTAAAAGTTCCGCGTGACGTCACAAGTCACAATACAAATGTATGGGCTTTGTATTTAATAGAAGTGACGTCACAACCTCCACTTCCATACTTTGACAAGGTTTATCTTTGTCATTTATGGTTTGATTGACAAAAGAAAAGATATGATTCTAATATTTTTTGATAATCTAACTCACGGACTAATTATAATAACGATTTTTCATTCAGTCATTCCCATTGGGTATATAATTTTAATCACGCCGATGGCAATGCTTAAAGGCTAGATCACACAGAGCCGGGAGCCGCGAGAAAGCGATCCGGTAGCGGTCCAGTGCAAAGCGACAGCGCCGGATCGCGTCCGCTTGTTATGTGTCAGGTTGCATACAAATTCAAATATTACCTACAAAAAAATCCCGTCCCGGATCGCGATCGCTTTCCCGCGCTTCCCGCCTCTGTGTGAATCGGCTTTAAATTAGCCAAATTAACAACAGCATTTTAGTCACACGTCGCGTCCGTCAGACGCTCAGGTAGATTTTTGGAAATTAGATGAGCTGGCACCAATAAGCGCAACGTTTATTGGCTAATAATTATTACAAAAGAGTGAAATCAGTCATAGATTTTATAATTATTTGTCGCAAAAAAAATGGCAAAACCGCCTTATATCGTGTACTAAATTCGAATATTTCGCTCGAATCGTATACATTATTGTTGATTTATTAAAAACGGCTCAGCTGATTTCTGTAAAATCTAAATGGGTCCACCTCGGGAGTATAAATATTTTTTTTTTGATCCGGTTCACAATTGGCGAAATTATCGATGAACATACACAAAAAAATATATACAGACGAACATAGAAACTCCTCCTTTAAGGAAGTCGGTTAAAAACTAGAAAATTATTCAGCGAGACAATCCCACATCCTGCATTACCCTCTGCCGAAAGGCTTTCTAGAGGCTAAAAGATTTTTTTAGTTGATAAGTTTTATTTCATTTTATAGACTTTTTTTTGGTTCAAGTAGGTTATTTAATTTTAATGTATTGATAATAGTAGGTAACTTAGAAGTATTTTTTATTTTATTCTTTGAGAATATTATAATGTGATTGTTTTCTTAAACTAGAAAAAATCAGAGATTGGGGTTTATTTTAAATTATTTTTACAACAAACATAACTATTATAAACTATGCGAAATGTCTAAAAAAAGATAAAAATACTTAATTATCAACTCAGTGGGTTAATTGGTTGTCTAAATAACAAGATCCTCTCGTGTTAGTCTGCATCTCTAAAGCGAACTTCAGAGATGCAGAATAAGAATAGTCGGCTATTAGTTAGTTTTTTTGGTTTGAATATTTTTTTATGACTGTGTTCTACAGGTGCGGACGATTTGACGACACAATAATAATTTTTCACAAAAAATGGCAAAACCGTCTTCCATCGTGTACAAAATTCGAATAATTCAATCCAATTGTTTCCATTATTGTTGAATTATCAAAAATGGCTCAGCCGATTTCTGTAAAAATTAAGTGGGACCACCTTGGGAGTATACCCTTTCAAATTGAAAAATATTTTTTCCATTCGGTTCACAATTGGCGAAATTATCGATGTTCATCGTGTACAAAATTCGGATATCTCATTCGAATTTCTCATATTATTGTTGGTTTTTTCAAAAACGGCTCACCCGATTTCTGTTAAATTTGAATAGAACCACCTCGGGAGTGTACTCTTTTGAACTAAAAAAGAATTTCTCGATTCAGTTCACAATTGGCGAAATTATCGACGAACATACACAAAAAAAAAATACACACACACGAACATAAAACCTCCTCATTTTTGGAAGTGGGTTAAAAAATAGGTAAAATTGGAGGGAGGCAAATCGCCTGCGCGGGCGAGATCCCCCTCAGATTTAATAAGTCAATCAGATTCAATATTTTTATTTTTAGACACATATATGCTGCTAGATATGTCTATAGATATAAATCTAATCTTAAAACTACTATAGAACTAGTTTAACAATACAACAGAACATGGTCAACCTCAAAAACTAAACACACAAGCCATCTCCGACCGTACCCGGCGCAAAAGAGCCCAAAATGCTGGCCGCATTACCTCGCTGGATGGCGACGGCCATCCTTTGCACCAAATACGAGCCGGAGCGGGAGTCATTAGTCTTCTCTCTTAACCTACGCCCAATTTCCCCCATTAAAGCCTCACTTCCCCAACAGCCCATTTATTATTTGTCATAAATACTTATATTAAAGTAGGTATACTCGTAATTATATAATTCGCTTGTAAATCCCCTCAAAGAAAATAATATTATCTATAATAATCAAATAATGGCAACCAAATTGTGCAAAAAAAATGAGGCAAATGAGATAAATTTCAAAGGCCAATTCAGATGGCAATTTTATTTCTGAATAGCAATAATCTAAGAATAATAAGCTTATGTCTGACTGCGAAAACAACCAAATAATAAACCAGTAGGTATTTTTCTAGACTATGAAAGAAAAGTAGACCGGAGACGAGTGGAGTTGGGCGTTGTAGCCCTTGAGTCCACTACATAAGTGCTAATTTTGATTAGCGAGAACAATATATAGTCGTAAGCGAGGAGCTTTGCTTTGCTATCAATAAATTATCCATACATATATTTACTAATACCTATGTAAGGACTTTAACACCAATGACTTTTCGGTGAAAAAAAATTGGTTGTCTGTAAAGTCGGTTTACGGATGATACCTAATTTTACGTGATAACGTCATATTATGCATCACAAGCCGAACGCTTAGGACGATCCTGCCTTTCTATCGCTCCTTCCGCGCTCTCGCTTGCACACTCTTCGCAGACGTAACAACAAGTCATGGTTTTTCATGCCTGCAGCCAGCGTTCATCAATTTATAGGACGCTATCACGTCAACCAACATCGTGAGGAAACCTACACACATCTGTAGAAGAAATTCGATAGGATATGTGAATCCACCAACCTGCACTAGGTCAGTGTTGTTTATATGACTCCATCAGCTTTTGTGAACCTGAGCTCTTTGCCACCTAGACGAAACCAATAAATACCCAAAGCAGTAATTCATTTTCTAAAGTTTTTGATAAGACAATGATTAAGCAGTGGATTCTTATAAGGCCGATACAGTATAGCACTGTTTGGAGTGCTTAGTATTATATTCAACATGAATTATTATACTGGAGTTCTCCGTACTGTAGACCTCGCGAAACATCTCATAAACTAAATCTTCATAAGGCTATATCTCGACTCGCTCTTCACCTATTGGTTCATACTCGCAAATCTGGTTAGGATCCAGACACTATTAAATAATCTTGGCAAATATTGTCGACATCAGCTGATAAATAGCGCGACTGCAAAAAGAGTCATGGGCGATTCGCCCCGCGGGCCGGACTGCCTGCGGGGCGAAACGCCGCAATACCCAAATTTCCCCCCTCTTTGAAAAAATAGTTTTTTCTATCATCAGCGATTTTTGATGGGGCCCTATCAAAAAAAAACAATACCTAACAAATACAAATAAAATAGAACCTGTGTTTTCTAGTTTCATTAAGATTTTTTGAATAATACGAGTACGATGGTAAAACTGAAAGTTTGTAGAATGGGGTTGATCAAAGCAATTATTAAAAAACTAAACACTAAGTTTGAAAATAAAGTTTAAGTTAAGTTTTACTTTAATGGATCGAGGTATGATTAATGTAATCTCAGTGATGGTTCTCGTCAAATGTGTCTGTTAACATTGAGCGTCCAACATGAAATCTCTGGCTATGACTTGAATACGAAAAATCTTTTATTAATGTTTAGCTGGCAGGAAGCCAGATAGGTACCCTATAATTTGGCTAAACGACAAAAATGCCTTGTGGAGACCTATGAAGCAGAGTAGGCCTGCTGGCTCTACCAGATGTGCCATCGAATACAACGATGTACAGATTGATAAGTAATATTGTATACAAAATAATGAATAGGTCAGATAGTATCTACTTCGTTCCATTAATGAGATTCTAGAAACTTTTAGTGTGGCTCACGTACGACCTGTAGGGGAATAGGTACTCTGGAGAATCTGGACAGACGGAAGAAATATGGCCGTGTAAGGGAAATTTTACTTAAGATCGATCAATTACCATCGTTATAGCGTGAAAATAACTATTTTATTATTATCCATAAAATATTTCTCACTAACATTTCATCAAAGCTCATAAAAAGGTGTATTTTATCTGCCACTAAAGTGCACTCAGTTTAATATTATCTACTTTTCAGAGCTAAAAGAGACTTTATTCGGTGCTTTCATCTTTCTAGAAACTAAAGTGGACGGGACTTTAGTTACTAGCAAGATGAAAGCACCGAAGAAAATGAATACTGAATATGAAGATTCGGAGCGGAGTGGATATGTCTGGAGATGTGTAGAGTATTGTACTGCATAAATGTCATATTTTCTTGATGAGTAATACAACTAAACTAACAAAACCAATACGAGTAACTATGGCATTGAAGGACCGATGCTAGTCAGCGCGTCCGTATGTCTGTCTGTCTTCAGCTAGCTTGAGCAATTCGGCAAAGTCGGCTTGAGCAATAGGATTATTTTATCTTTAGACCTTCAAGGGTCTGTGGATGATCTAACTGCTTTTTTAGTAGTAGTAGTTTATGTAGTTTTAGCCTTTGTAAGTAGTTTTGTATTTTATTGTAGTTTATAAAGGCACTTGCCCTATATTAAAATTATATCGTAGGGTTGTTTCCATACATGCAAAGTGGGGCTGAAACTTTTTTTCAACCTCATGTATTGGGTATCGTTGAATAGGGATTTGCATTTTAAAATAAATTTAAGGTTTAATTTTTCATTTTTTAGGGTTCCGTAGTAATACGAGGAATCCGTCGGTTCGTCCTAATGTTATAAAGGCTTGTAACTTCCCCATTTATGAACCTTTAGTATAGATCGCAATTTTAAATACTTTTTACATTTTCAAAATTGTGTATTTTGGGGGTACATGTAAACTCTCTCTCTCGTACATGACGTAAAGTGGGGATGAAACATGTTTTTTCAACTCCACCTCTTCATGTAGGGTATCGTTCAATAGGCTTTTCAAAATGGAATGTAAGGTTTTATAATACCATTTTTTTACATCTACCATTTGTGAGATATTGACCGCCAAAGTTAAGAAAAAGTGTCCCCCCTCCCCTTTAATTTCTAAAGTATCCAAGAAACCTTAAACTTTTTGAGTTTATAGAACATATCAAAAACTGTCACTCAAAATTATTTCAAGTACTTTGGAATTAATACTTTTTAAAAAGAAAATTGAATATTTAAGCTTACACTCAGCTCAAGATCATTGGCCTAAATTGATTGAGTCTTATCATTAATCTAAGTCATTGACCTTATAAACTTATTTTTAGCTAATTATGTTTTTGTAACAGTTCACCATCTAATGACATCATGAAAATAGGTTTTTATCATCATAATCACGTCATCACCTACGGAAGCCTATCATACGCGTACCTCGACACGCACTTGACAACTTATGTGTTTAAAGTACCGTTCGAGAGATACAAGTCGCCAAAGTTTAATAATAGGTATCTTCACACCCTTAATTTTTGTATTATATTTATAGTTTTAGAGTTTATAGTCCATATTAAAAACTTTTTTCATAGTTTATAGTCCATATTAAAAACTTTTTCTCTAAATTATTTTGAGCACTGTGGGATTATAATTTTTTGAGAATAAAGGAAAATTGAAATGCTATTTTTAGTTCAGCTAGCTCAGAGGTAAGTGACAGAAATTCAAAATTCAAATTCAAAAAAAAATTCAAAAAGTATTTATTTACGAAAGCACATCAAGTTTTCGGAGGCTCTAGCTGCCAAACTGGGTGTAGGGAACCCGTGTTTTGGAAACTAGTTCCTACTCAAGGAACAGTATTTTGTTGTGTACATATTTATTTAGGTTTTTGCTTTTATTTTGAACATTAGAATTAGAAAATAAGAAAAAATTGAATAAGAAATATGTAGTACAGATTTGATATTAAGTATATTATTTTAAGATATAACATAATGCATAAGGTATATAATTTATTGAACTGTAACAAAAACAATGGAGATAATTATTTTGTTTAGTGTTTTCCACACAATAATGAATAGATACAGAGGTAAGCTTAGAGTTCGGTATAATTAATAATAAATCTCTTAGCAAATAATATTTTTATACAGTAGTCAGCCATCTAATGAAAAGATAAAAAAAGATTTGTATCATCATCGTCACCATCTAAATACGGAATCCTATTCATACGCGAGTCTCGACATGGACTTGACAAATAGGCCTACGTCTTGCAGTGGACTATTAAAAAAGGCTGGTACAGGTAAGCCTTCTAAACTTCGTGCAAATATCTATAGAGTCACAATCGTGCAAAAAAAGTGTCCGAGGCAAAAACCCTGCCCAAGCTTGTTGTGGGCAGGCTTTTTAGTTATCCGTAAGGCGATTGCAAGCCGACTACAACGCCTCGCAATGCCAAAGTGCTCGGTTACAAGCACTAATTAGGTGACATAACGTCGAGATTCGAGTGGCTCCTTAGATATTTGCTCGAAGCTTCTAAATAACAAATAAGGTAATCTGTGTACCGCCGTTCCGTTTGTTTCACTTTCATCCCTCTGGCAGAAATATAGCTCATAGCGTAGTTTGACTAGGTAAAAGGCGACTTTAGCCTACAAAACTAATTATTATTATTAAGATAAATTGTTACTTAGTCTATTAACGCTGAGTCTTCAAATTTGTAATTCTTTTATGACAATAAAGATATTTAAAAATCATATTCTTCGGTGCTTTCATCTTTCTAGAAACTAAAGTGGACGGGACTTTAGTTACTAGCAAGATGAAAGCACCGAAGAAAATGAATACTGAATATGAAGACAGTTTCGGAGAGGAGCGGATATGTCTGGAGATGTGTAGAGTATTGTACTGCATAAATGTCATATTTTCTTGATGAGTAATACAACTAAACTAACAAAACCAATACCAGTAACTATGGCATTGAAGGACCGATGCTAGTCAGCGCCTCCGTATGTCTGTCTGTCTTCAGCTAGCTTGAGCAATTCGGCAAAGTCGGCTTGAGCAATAGGATTATTTTATCTTTAGACCTTCAAGGGTCTGTGGATGATCTAACTGCTTTTTAGTAGTAGTTGTTTATGTAGTTTTAGGCTTTGTAAGTAGTTTTGTATTTTATTGTAGTTTGTAAAGGCACTTGCCCTATTTTAAAATGATTTTTTTTTTTTTATTATTATCAACAAAAGGTTACAATATAATATACATATTTAAGTAACACTAAAAAACCTTGCAAAGGTTTATATCGTAGGATGTAAAGGTTTATATTGGTTTATTTCGTAGGGTTGTTTCCATACATGCAAAGTGGGGCTTAAACTTTTTTTCAACCTCATGTATTGGGTATCGATGAATAGGGATTTGCATTTTAAAATAAATTTAACGTTTAATTTATCATTTTTTAAGGTTCCGTAGTAAAACGAGGAATCCGTCGGTTTGTCATAATGTTATAAAGGCTTGTAGCTTCCCCATTTATGAACCTTTAGTATAGATCTCAATTTTAAATACTTTTTACATTTTCTAAATTGTGTATTTTGGGGGTGTAACTTTCGTACAAGTAAAGTGGGGATGAAACATTTTTTTTCAACTCCACCTCTTCATGTAGAGTTCATATGTCCCCCTTCCCCCTTAATTTCTAAAGTATCCAAGAAACCTTAATTTTTTTGAGTTTATAGAACATATCAAAAACTGTCACTCAAAATTATTTCAAGTACTTTGGAATTAATACTTTTTAAAAAGAAAATTGAATATTTAAGCTTACACTCAGCTCAAGGTCATTGGCCTAATTGATTGAGTCTAATCATTAATCTAAGTCATTGACCTTATTAACTTATTTTTAGCTAATTATGTTTTTGTAACAGTTCACCATCTAATGACATCATGAAAATAGGTTTTTATCATCATCATAATCACGTCATCACCTACGTAAGCCTATCATACGCGTACCTCGACACGCACTTGACAACTTATGTGTTTATAGTACCGTTCGAGAGATACAAGTCGCCAAAGTTTAAAAATCTTCACACCCTTAATTTTTGTGGTATATTTATAGTTTTAGAGTTTATAGTCCATATTAAAAACTTTTTCTCTAAATTATTTTCAGCACTGTGGGATTATAACTTTTTGTGAATAAAGAAAAATTGAAATGTTATTTTTAGTTCAGCTAGCTCAGAGGTAAGTGACAGAAATTCAAAATTCAAATTCAAAAAACAATTCAAAAAGTATTTATTTACGAAAGCACGTCAAGTTTTCGGAGGCTCTAGCTGCCAAACTGGGTGTAGGGAACCCGTGTTTTGGAAACTAGTTCTTACTCAAGGAACAGTATTTTGTTGTGTACATATTTATTTAGGTTTTTGCTTTTATTTTGAACATTAGAATTAGAAAATAAGAAGAAATTGAAAAAGAAATATGTAGTACAGATTTGACATTAAGTATATTATTTTAAGATATAATTTATTGAACTGTAACAAAAACAATGGAGATAATTATTTTGTTTAGTGTTTTCTACACAATAATGAATAGATACAGAGGTAAGCTTAGAGTTCGGTATAATTAATAATAAATCTCTTAGCAAATAACATTTTTATACAGTAGTCAGCCATCTAATGAAAAGATAAAAAAAGATTTGTATCATCATCGTCACCATCTAAATACGGAATCCTATTCATACGCGAGTCTCGACATGGACTTGACAAATAGGCCTACGTCTTGCAGTGGACTATTAAAAAAGGCTGGTACAGGTACAGGTAAGCCTTCTAAACTTCGAGCAAATGTCTATAGAGTCACAATCGTGCAAAAAAAGTGTCCGAGGCAAAAATCCTGCCCAAGCTTGTTGTGGGCAGGCTTTTTAGTTAGTCGTAAGGCGATTGCAAGCCGATTACAACGCCGCGCAGTGTTCGGTGTAAGTGCTCGGTTACAAACACTAATTAGGTGACATAACGTCGAGATTCGAAAAAACGGGTCATTGTGAACTATTTAGTGTAAATATTTAAGTCGGTATGTATGACGGCGCTCGGACATTTTTTTACTACTTTCACTTAGGGACTGTGGCTCCTTAGATATTTGCTCGAAGCTTCTAAATCTTAAATAAGGTAATCTGTGTACCGCCGTTCCGTTTGTTTCACTTTCATCCCTCTGGTAGAAAAATAGCTCATAGCGTAGTTTGACTAGGTGTCTGTCAGGGATCACGAATTGTTAACAATGCTTATGTTGCGTAAGCAAAGTTCAGCTCAGTCTTCGGATGGGTGACCGCGGGTGGAATTTACAACTGATCGCTACCGCTACTCGGATGACACTTTAAATTTCAAGTCCCGGTTGTTTTAACCGCTTTGCCATGTGAGAGGCTTCCAGGCGGCTTAAACAACTTTAACACCAGGGCAAGCCACCCGGCCGCGGGGGAGTGCGCGGGAGCGTGCCCGTGGAGTGGTGGAACACCCAGGGGTTTTCGTGGGTATACTATCCAGTCTGCAGGACTCCCACATAACCACCTGCCTGCCTTCGATGTGTGGTGGTATCTCCAAAAGATTTACCCTGGTAAAAAAGGGCAAGTCACCCGGCCTATACGAGTACGAACTTACTTTTACTCTTTGGGTAGAGAGCTGGTAATTTTTCATTTACTTCTATCCGAGAATTAATTTCCAGACGAGCATTGTATCAAAATAGGCGTTTGAGTTACGGACGTGCTTGGAATTATAAAATGGAATTGAACTAAGATGTTCGTGTACAGACGTACAGAGTGGAGAACTGACGCCGAGATTGAATGAAATTATTTATTCGGCATTCTGTTTTAAAGCTCTTATTTTGTAGTTCATAAACATATCTATTAACATAGTTATTTACAATTTTCTAAAACATTATTATGGAGCAGCTTGTATCTTAACTTTTCTATTAAGGGATATTTTTCTTATGGGTTTTATGTTTTTTGGTTAGTACTTGTGGGTCAAATTTAATGTTATCGTCTGCTTTCCACCCTGTTTATAGATAATGTATAACATGGACTCATAGTATCTACCAATCATTTTTAAGATTTACAAAACAAATCGAGAATTTACCAAAGAAGTAATATTTTTTGGGAATAACTTGAATTTGTATTGCTATTAGAACTCATAAAAAGTTGCTTTTAGTTGTAGCGGCCTGGGGCCTTACTGTGTAAGCGCTCTGACGTTCGGCTTCGCTTACCCTCCCGCTCGCTCTCGTGGCGTGAGTAGCTGGCGCGAGCAGGAGAAAAAGCGAAGCAGAACATCAGAGCGCTTTCGCAGTAAGGCCCCTGGTCTCCTTCAAACGTGTTACGAAAACTAAAACTTGATTAATTTAATTAGTTAGAGTTTTAAAACACTTTATTACACGTTTGCTCTTTCTTGGGTTTGTGTTAATAAAAGACGACAATAGAATTGAGTAGGTATGGTTTAAACAGAATTGAGCTCACTGTAGATAAAAGTACTAAAATGCTGCCAGCGTGGGTCACGCTCCCAACTATAATAATTAAAAAAAAAAAAAAAAAAATTTATTTCAGGCATTTGTAGGTACCCATATTCACAAAAATTAAATTCAATTATGTTAAATTACGAGTGTCACCAGTTACAAATTATTATTCATTTTAAATTCCATTAAATATTGTACATTTATTTACAACAAACACGAAAAATCATAGCCTTCTCTTCGGCACTGGTACGGAGACATGTCTCTCGCAACAGTGCCGGAGGTAAGGGCAGTCAAGCCTGGACGCAATCATTTCCAGGATGCAGTTGGTTGAGTTGGATAATAATAATAAATAAATGCTTTATTGAACCAGAAGATTACGAACTATACAATAATTTGATTTACAAAAATATTTTGACGCTTATAAAATGAGAGACAAGTTAGGTACAAATTCTTGTTTGTATTAATGACTGGCTGTGGGCTTGAGCATTTGGATTATCTTTACACTTTCAAGGTTCTCTGAATGATCCAATTGCTTGTTATGTAGTAGTAGTTTATGTTGTTTTAAATTATATAAGTCTTGTATGTAGTGGTAGTTGCTTATAGGTTAGTAGATAAAAATGTCAGTGCAGATTAGATTGTTAATTGCAATTCCAGATGAGTGACGACATAAAATCAATCAAGACCTAGACATCTTAGGCCCAGAACCCATCTATTCAACTTGACACGCGATATGACATCTTTAGGAACTTGTTGCGAATACCACTTGCCTTGTAGGTGTGGAAAATTACTAAAACTACGGAGAGTTGACTCATGTAGAGATTTTCGGGTAAAAATCCGTTTTTTTTACAAATTTAATGCGATATGAATAAGCTAAGCGAAAATGCATAGGGAATAATGTGACCTCACTTCACGGTAATGGCAAATTCCTAGCGTCATGGTGTGATTTGAAGTATTGGTCCATTTTCTCTAACTCATTGTTCATAATGTTCGTATTTATAATTATTACGTCGTACCTAAGATGATTTGGTAAGCCATTTTTTGTGCAAACATCTTAGGAATTTCGCGAAGACTGGATAATTAGACATTGTGTATCACTTCTATTCTTATATCGTATCGTACAAACTTTCGTTAAGACAAGGACCCTTTGCCCTCGCCTTGCTTGACAAATGTGCTCTTGTTTTACCGAAAAATATGTCAACTATCATATCACCTCGATGGGTTCTGAGCTTAACGCCGACTTTGGTTAGTATTGTTAGTATATACCTGGAGTTATTTGGTTTTCCGATGGCTTGCTGCCCGTTGTAGAGGGCGCAGGTGGTGCCATGACGAATCGTAGCTTACCTGCAAGGGAAATTCAACTTTGAAAATATATTGCAAACAACTTCTGCATGCTGGCATCTTTTTTTTTATTCGATTATGTTGTAGTAAAGTAGATTTGTACCTAATGTAGAATAGATACAATACTGATGTCCTTGGTTAGCTTGAATAGTAATCTGATCATTATTTTATTTTAATTTATTTCATGTACGAATTTGTGTAATTGATACCTAAGTACTTATTTCTAGTTAAGATGCATCTTATAATATTGCACGCCCGTTATGGGTCCACTATTGGAACTATTATATTTATTTGTAAGAACATTGTAAATAGTATTGCAATAAACGTTTTCTGATTTCTGATTGATGTCTGATGGGATCGAAGCCTAGTGGAAACCACGTACCGGCAAGCGCAGCGTAGGTCATCCATCAACATAAAATTTTGGTACCGAACTGGCTGCAAGCCGCTTCCAACAGATGTACAGTGTGTCTCTTAAGACCCAATGAGCTGAAACCATCAGGTGATGAACCTGACGTCTGGTTTCACACGTTACTACAATGCTGTTTTCAACTGCCTCGGTTGCTCAGTGATTAGTGACCCCAACTATTAGGTCAAAGAGGCGTGGGTTCGATCCCCACCCAGGGCAAGTAATTATGTGATAAATATAGGTGTTTGCTCTTATTCTGGGTGTTATTCCGTAACTATCTATGTCAGTATGTATTTACAAATTTGTATAAGTAGTTTATCAGTCTCTGGCAGCCATATCACAAGCTTTGCTTAGTTTGGGGTCAGAGGCCGTGTGTAAGATGTTCTCAAATATTTATTTATTGTTGTGATAGGTAGATATTTAGAGATCTTCTACGATAAAATGACCCGCCCGTCCAAAATTCAAAACTGTGGTGGTATAGTGGTATTTACACCTGCCTTACAATCGTGAGGTCGTGAGTTCAAATCCCGGTCCCGTACCAATTAATTCCTTGGAATTTAGGTACGGAATTTCACACCACTGGCTGTTCGATGAAGGAAAACATCGTGAGGCAACCTGCATATGCCTTATTTTTCATTGACTTATTATTCCGTTGACGAATTCTTTAAAAATGAACAAAAGTGCTATAGAAATACTAAAGGCAGAAATCTTGCGATGGAGTGACGCATGACGACATTCTAATTAATTCATTTTTCATTTAATTTATTACAAATAAGTATTTTTAAATTTTTATTTTCTTAATTATTTCATTTTAAATTCACTCAAGATTTTTTAATTTAATGTAATGTTGTAACGTTGAATGTGATACTGTTGTATTGATGGATTTTATTATATTTTATGACATGTAATTTCTTAATCTAAATTACCAATAAATATGTTTATCTGTTTATGTCCGTGGAAGTAATTCGATGGCGTATGTGAATACATCAATCCGCACTGGGTCACTGGATTCGTGGATAGGTCTACGTCCTGCAGTGAATTATTAAAACGTAAAACATGTAAAAACTTGAATACCTGTTAATGCAAAGCAATGAAATATAATAAATGGGAAGGTTATTAAACAATAAGCGCCAAATTAGAGAATTGCCGATGTATACGCTCGTAGAAAACATTTTATCGTAGCTCCAGAGCCCAAACTAGAAATTATCAGAAAAGGACCTGAATATATGCTAATAAAAATAATATATAAACACCTACCGAAAGATTTGTAAGAAGAGACAAATAACAAAATTCCAAAAGAAGCTCAAAAATTTCTTTACAAAAAAAACTTATTACACAGTTGATGAATATCTAGACGAAAACGTTTCAACCTCAGAAAATATATAAGACTATAATAATTATCCATCTGTCCCTAATTTAAGATATATCTCCAAAACTGTTATATATTTATATTTTAGTATCAAACTTGTAATGTATTATTTACAACACCCTATAAACAGGGTTATAATGTGTAAAACGTGCATTTTCAAAGTTATGATTATAACTAGACATTATAAGGCAATGTACACTTAAATAAATATATATTTAGCAACAAGCACGCATCTTTATTTGCAGCTTTGACCACCGAAGCTTTACTAACGCGTCAACATCTGAACCGAGCATCACTCGCCAAGAACTATAGCGGTTGCAAAGTAATTATTTACATAAAACCGCAAAGTTATCATGTTTGCTTTGTACAAGCGTCGAGGCAACTCCTCGCGCTCTCCGTAAACAATGTATTCTACATGGAAGAGAAAAAACAGGCGGAAATGCTATGTGCATAATTTAAGTCAGAACCATTGATGCCTAAATCATACTGACTAAAAATACCATATAATATATTATGTGTATTACTCCTCAAAAATAAAACCTTTTTAACCGACTTCCAAAAAAGAGGAGGTAGAATGTTCGTTTAGGTATATATATTTTTTTGCATGTTGTTTGATCTGTTAGCCAATTGTGACCCGATTTAAAAAAATGTGTTTTGTTTGGTAGATCACATTTTAGAAGTGACTCCATTTTAATTTTTTCGAAATCATCTGAGCGGTTTTCTGAAAAAACTACAATAATGTTAAATTTACTACATGGGTGACACATCGATTCGTCATTCGTGCGAACTATTCGAATTCTGTACTGTGTATACACAGTTATGTCGGTTGTGTCATTTTCATAACTGTCTTTATGTTACTTAAAGGCCTAAAAATGGTCATTCGTTTATTATTAAAGCAATTTTTTTTACCGCGAATAAGTATGCATTTAACTATCACTGCCTGATGGTAAGCGACGTTTAGATCGAAATAAAGCACACAGGCACAATATCTTAATCTGACTAAGAAATGATTGAGATTATAATCTCCCAGCAAAACAGCAAGGCCGGCTGTTTGTTGCCTTAACGCAACTATAACAGTTACTCGTACTTTCCAGTAACGGTAGTAGGTAGCAACGTTTTGTTATTCATAAACAAACACTACTAACACTATCACAGATGGCGTCATTTAGGGCACGCAATAATGTTTAAAGTAACTTAAGGTTTTGCTTACTGTCTCTTACGAGACAAGGGACAAAATGTCCTTGTGTAATTATTTATGATTAAAGTAAGCATGCAGCTAAATATTCTGTGAATATTTCCAGCATCTATCTATTACCATTATTGATATCGAGCGAAAAACGGCAAAAAAACTTGGATTTGTTGTAAAGGAGCCCCCCTTAAATATAATTTTTATTCTATTTTTAGTATTTGTTACAGCGGCAACAGAAATACATCATCAGCTTTCTAGCTTTAGCAGTCCATGAGATACAGCCTGGAGACAGACAGACGGACAGCGGAGTCTTAGTAATAGGTTCCCGTTTTCTACCCTTTGTTTACGGAACCCTAAAAACTGTAGAATTAACATAAAGTATAAAAATTGTGATGCATGATCTCAGAAACAAGGCGTCGGAAACGCATAGAAACTGCTATGTAATCTTGACACAAATGACACTTGAACTAGTGATCAAATGTCAAATTCGATTTCACAACAATGGTGGACAAACTTCAAACGTCTCTTAGTCGTATCTTTATTTTGAACTCTAAAGTCATAGCGATAATGTCAATTCAAACACCGCCCCTACGCTAACACCCGGTGCACTCTATAGTACTCCGCATTTCCGACAGTTTTTTCTCTTCCATGGTATATTCTATAGAACTTTTAACATTATGCACTTCCTACTTTGAAGATTAGCGAAGTTCGAAGGAATATTACGGTGATTTACAGCGGAGTGATAAATAATTCATAGCCGATTTCAGGTGGGATCAGATCCGAGAATCAGAGGGCGCTGTTAAAGGTACACAATTTATTTTCGTTTTGGGAAATATGAAAAAATCTCCGGTTATTTGTCATTCGTTGGTAAACAGAAATCGGGGTTTAGTTTAGTTTAGTTAAGCAGATAGGGAGGTCTACTGTTCGGAGAACTACTAGTTTTATAGATTTAGTGATGAAACGAGCGCAGCAGTTGGCTGATGTTAATCTACCGCCTAATTTATTAATTTAAGACGCCTTGAGCCCGTTCATATTGCAAAATTCTATAAACAACTGGAACCTACAATTTAACGTGTCATCCAATCCATGGTAAATGCCACCCGCGGTCACCCATCCAAAGGCTGACCGTGCCTAACGTTGCTTAACTTCCGTGATCGTTAAACACCTGGTAAAACTAAGAGCTAAAGTGCTAACAGCCATTAAACAGTTATATACTTTAAATATAGTATAGCTACACCTAAGAGCTCCAGGAACTCAATTTCAAGTCACTTGGTCGTAATTGATCAACTTGAAAATAGCCCGAGACTTACTAGTTTCCTCGATATAGCTTCGGCATTTTCTCGCAAACCCAGCTCTACTTAATGTCCTTCCAATAGTGCCAAAGAGATATGAGTCTTGTCTAGCTGTGACAAGATTCTCATCATTCGCACATGTTAGGTATATTAGGAGTACACAGGAATTGACTTTTAAAAACCATGCATGTGGCAACTGCAGATAAACAATTACTACTTTTAATTGTTTTGAAGGAGGGTAGTATTAATACTACCCTTCTCCACTAAGTTTGATTTTAAGAAATGTTTTGAAATAATTTGACGGATACAGATATTTCAAAAAATCACAATATATCCAGAGGGATACGGAGAGACAAGATGGTAAAAATAAAACTCTTGCCATCAGGCAACACAATGACAATATTTATTAAGATGTGGGTGAGTAGGACCCACACACCAAGACTCGTTTCCATACTTATCAATCCTAGATATATCCTTGTCAAAAATTTTAAAAGAATCGTCTTTTACATTGTACACCATAGATCCTTCGAATATAGCTTCACCGGGATCCATAACGACCTTAACTTGATAATACTCTGAATGCGCTCTGAGTCTCTGATGTAGATTTTGGCGATGTCGACTAGAACCATCCCTGCTCAAAGTATTAGACTTAGTCGTGAACTCAAGCATATCGATCATAGGTCCTAAGCGATACACTCCAGCTATTGAAAGCAAGTCTCTCCTATCGCATTTCTCTCGAACCTGATCAGTGATATCATTAATGAAGCGTGCCAGTTCCAATGCAACTCTTGTATAAGCTATGTCTCTAGCAACGACTTTTTGCCACCTGGCACATGCGCAAAAATGTGGCATAATACCCGCCTCTCCACAAGAGCGTGTTTTCAGCATGGGTTCCAAGAAACTTAATCCTCTTTCAAGATTCGTTCCAGGTACTTTGTATTTGTTTCGAAGGTTTTTCAGGCCAAGAGCATCTAATATAGTGGTGTGGACGTCGAAAGGCGTTGTCAGTACTTTGGAGTTAGATACCAAATTAAGTAAGGCATTAGGACGAGCCCGTACTAGCTTCCATGGGAGGACTATAGACACAAAAGGAAGATACTCTTCTATTCTGCCTTGGTAAGTGTTCTTTATGGGAAACATTCTGGAGCCGTGATCGCTCATAACGAACAAAATAGTGTCTTTCAAGTGTCCTTGACCCTTAAACATTCTTAAAAAGTTTGCAAGATCTTCGTCTATCATAGTTAGCGCATTGATATTGTCATGAGAAAACGTACCACTGATCGTCACGCAAAACTTTTTGCCACCTAATTCAAACAATTTTGCAGAAGACTCGACCATGAATTTAAATAACGATTCAGAACCAAAACAGTAATCATCTCTGTCTGTACTATTTTTATCTTGGTTAGCCCAAACAAGATCTTGAAAGAGAGGTCTCGTATAATGATCTGAAGGTCTATAATCAAAGCCATTAAAACGATAATTGAAAGTATGGAACCAAGGCATATCTTCAAAGAAAGCTGTTCGATAACCATGGCCATTTAAAAGTGAGAATAGGAACAGCTTTGGATCGATGCGTCTTGTATTTGTCGGCCGTTTTCTCCAATCTGGCATTTCATATTCGTGATGTCCTGTAAGAATCGGCATCATGCTTCCGCTGGTGGACTCCCCGACGATATTATAGTTCTCCATTACTATAGCTTGCAGTTCTTTTTTCAGTACATTGTAACTATTCGGCAATCGTCTTATAAAGGTACTTCTTGAGGTGGAGTCAATAACAAGCAGAAGGACATTAATAGAGTTGATCTGAGCTGCTGCTATAGGCAAGGGACGGAACCCTGCTTTACGGCCATGCCATTTTAATCGCTGCTGACTGCTTACCTCAACACCCGTGCAAATAACTTTAACATAATCACTAGCATTCAAAAAGTATTCGGCATCATCTTTAATTTTCACAGGTTTGCCTAGGTAATAGTGTTCATCGTCAAGGTATATAAGATCTTTGTAAATGCATGTTAGATCTCTCATATGACGTAAAATTGTTTCTCTGGTGTTACATATAGAAAGGTGGCACTCGACCCAATCCTCACCTTCATTGTTGCAAGCGACAGCTTCAAAGTCAGTGTCGAATTGTGTGACCTCTTCTGAGAATGGGTCAAGAACAGGCATTTCACACCCTCTGCTTTTCTCATGAATAACGAGATCTTCAAGTAACATCTCTAGTTCATTGTTAATTTCCTCTTGGCTTCGATAAATCATTTTAACTTCTCTCTTTTTCATAAAAATACGTCTATCAAATACCTCAGCAAAAATAATTGTAAAGATTATTATCAAAATTAAACGAATAAGAATTCTGTACCATTTTTGGTAGATTCGCATGATTAGTATACAGATATTAAGTACTATCCAGAATAGTTAAATTGTATTTATAAAGTAGGTATCTGATACTATATCTGATATGAATATTATTTTAAACTTTAAAGAAAAAATTAAAAATGTCATATGTACTATAAAAAAAATGAATTTTCAACAAAACATTCTGTCTAATGAAGTAGACTTCATTGATTCTGTCCAAGCCTCAGAAGAATGACAAGTAATAGAAGTATTGTTAAATTTTACTCAAATAAAAACTACTTTACAGCTGTTTTATTTACATCTGGTTATAAAGCATACGCAAGATTGAGTGGAACAAAAACAAAACGCAATGTCTATCGCATACCTTCGAAATCACCAGTCTGGATGTCAAAATAGTAAGCATTTGGTTCCACTTGATCTTTTCTCTTTTTCGGAAATTTGAACCCTCTGGTCCCAGAAAGGAGGTACAAACCTCTCATCATTTTACCTTCCTACTTTTTACCATTTTGAATTTGGACACCCGAGATAGCTCAATGCTAGTCTGTGAAACCCTTCGAAATTCGAAAGTTCGGGAGTACGTGCATCTTTTTCTAATATCTTTTAAATTTCATAATTGAAATGGGATAAAATGATGTATATCTCTTGCTATTTTAGTACTGTTTCTAGTATTTTGTTCTTATTCCATGGTGATGACTTTGCTGGAATCTGACAAATGAGTAAAGAGAAAAGACAAATTCAAGGGTGTTTTACTCGTATGTACATCCATGGACAAATTATTCCAAAATGATTCTTACTAGAAAATTATTCGTATACATGCTTGACATAGATGAGGATGAAGCCTTAAAAAATATCTTCCTAAAATACACTGTCCACTCAGATACTCGTAGTATTGGATATTTTCTTAAGCTAAATTCATAATACTAACCACTAGCAAAGACATTTCGTAAAACTAAATATCTTTAGAAATTAATCTCTAGCAAACATCTTCTCTAAGCTCGACGTTTTGGCTGAATTACTTTTGGTAAGATATTTAGGTAAGGTGTTACCTAGTATAAATTCTGAACTTCGAGATCTGGAAATGGAGAGTATCTAAAGAACTTAACATCTATCTGTATTTTCTGAACGAAAACCACGTGACTTTTCTGCTGAGTTGTCGACGTGAACTTTGAAAGTTTTAAGTGAACTATCTAGAATAATCTAGATCTTAATGAGATGAATTTTTTTCTTGCAAGACTGGAGGAAGTAGAAGTTATTATATTACAGTCTATGACCCTTATCAAAGTGATGGCCCATTTAATGAACCGGTTTTTCTATCGTTTTTAGGGTTCCGTATCCAAAGGGTAGAAACGGGACCCTATTACTAAGACTCCGATGTCCGTCTGTCTGTCTTCAGGCCGTATCTCATGAACCGTTATAGCTAGAGAGCCGGAATTTTCACAGATGATGTATTTCTGTTGCCACTATAATAACAAATAAAATTAATAATTAAGGGGGGCTCCCATACAACAAACCTGTTTTTTAACCGTTTTTCGTTCGATATTTATAATGGTAACAGGTAGATGCTTGAAAAGCTTGCGGAATATTTAGTTCTAAATTCACTTCAATAATAAATAAGAAAATTAAAATACAATAAATATTTAAGGGGGGCTCCCATACAGTGCGGAACCCTCCGTGCGCGAGTCCAACTCGTACTTGGCTGATTATATTGATTAATCTAACATTTCAAGAGTAATCGGCCGCGATAGAAAAACCGGTTCATTAAATGGGCCATAAATCGTTATTGGTAAGTTTTACAAAAAAGTTGACTTGCAATTAAAGATGCGAAATTTTATTTTCTTTAATAATAATCTCCATATTTTTTTCTAAAGGGCATAGTTTCCGAGATATCGGCCAAAAACGTTTTTTCAAGATGACATTTGAAGCTCCACCCTGGATCTGTCAGCATTTTGTGATTTTATGCTCAGTAAGTGATCCTAAACCGTAGGTATGTGAAAAAAAATTAAGATCGGAAATTTTGTGCCAATTTGACGAAAAAAAACGTTTTTTTTTTCCTGAGGTATTGCTCATGATTATCATAGTACACTTGTCTCTGAAAAGGTTCCAATCCAATAGAATTACTATCACAAATGGCATGTTTCATCTATCGTGAATCTCAGCGCTTCGCGACGCTAACGCCATCTATTGGAGTATTGGTTAGCTAAAGTGTAAAATTACTTTGTTATCAATAATTTTTAGTTTTTAGGGTTCCGTACCCAAAGGGAAAAACGGGACCCTATTACTAAGACTTCGATGTCCGTCTGTCTGTCTGTCTGTCCGTCTGTCACCGGGCTGTATCTCATTAACCATGATAGCTAGGCAGCAGAAATTTTCACAGATGATGTATTTCTGTTGCCGCTATAACAACAAATACTAAAATTAAAATAAAATAAGTATTTAAGGGGGGCTCCCATACAACAAACCTGATTTTTTAGATGTTTTTCGCTCTATATTAATAATGGTAACGGGTAGATGCTTGAAATTTTCACAGAATATTTAGTTTTATATTTACTTCAATAATAAATAATAAAATTAAAATAAAATAAATGTTTAAGGGGGGCTCCCATACAGTACGGAACCTACGAAACAGTGGGATTTTCCCCCTTGTTTGATCCGGTATCGGCTTAAAATGACACGTAATATGTATGAATAGACGGAATTAAGCTGTCCACGTTATCCCCTGTCGATTGGCCTGACAATATGTGACAAGGCTTACGACGACACGCAACTCACTGGCGCTGTTGTCACACGCCATTAAATTACATTGAATAAGGTTTCAATAAGAATAATATTAGCGAAGGCCAATTTTCATCCAAGGCTAAGGCATCAAAATTTTGGTTACACGTCGAGTCTACCAGACGCTTGTAACACATTTTCTTTATTGATCTAATCGTTATAAACTACTTCTATAATTATACTTTTAAGTTCTACCTACATACCTACTATTAACTCAACCAACTTCTAGAAAAGGGAAGATTTACAGTTTAAATATATACTGTGTGCCTGTGCTTTTGTATATTTTTATTTGGACGACTTTTTTTACTTGTCCTATAAGGTACTTTCTACCTTATTAGTGTGCAAGATTAACACCCAAATTAGTAGGTACTTAAAAATACAAAAAGATTGTAATCAAAATTAATTTTGGTACTATTAAATGACATTTGATATTTGAGAAACTATTGTTACTAACATCGCAAACTGACTGTATTAATTAAAACAACGGCAAAGTAAATACCAGTTGTGTATAAAATGTTCAATTAAATATTTTACTCAAGTCTCAACGAAAATAGAATTTCGCGTTCATTCTTCGTTTTCTCGCCCCAAAAACATCTATACTCTCAATTAGCACATCAAAACTTGTTTTCAGTAGTTATTACCAGTTATAACTAGGTATTTCCAGAAAAGACTAATAGTCCGGTTCACACGGAGTGATGCGGCAAAATACTGCCACAGATTTTGCCGCATAGGCCGATACATGACAATGATTTGATTGATTTCGTAAATTCTATATTTATAAACGATAAATAATACAACGTGTACTTAGCGTTAGATAGCTTAATACATTTAATCCAAATCACACTGCAGTGCGATGCTGCAACAGGCTCTGCCATGCAACTGATCTAACAAAACACCTCGTGTACGGAACATCTCGCACCATGCGTACGGGTAAAACACAGTCATCGTACATCTTGGTTTTGATAATTTAGAGTAAAATATATCCCTCCCCGCTAGGTCAACAGTACAAATAAACCATTATATCAGTAGGTAAAACACTTAATCTACTTTCATAGTAAATTTCACTGAAATCTGAAATATGTTCAAAGAATAAATAAATATACACGAATCGCTCGTTTAAAGGTATAATATATAAAGTAGTAAGTAAGTTCGTATAAGCCGGGTGGCTAGCCCTGGTGTCAGAGTTTTTAAGCCACCTGAAGGCCTCTGACATGGCTAAGCGGTTAAAACAATCGGGGCCTACTATTTAACGTGTCATCCGAGCCACGGTAGCGTTCAGTTGTAAATGCCACCGGCGGTCACCCATCCGAAGACTTACCGTGATGAAAGTTGCATAACTTATAATATATAGGATGTCGCAGAGACAACCGGCCAGGCGCCGCCGCCCGCTCCACACACAATGTGGACCGGCTGACGGCTCAGATAGCTTTAACCTAGCTTGCAAAATTTTGATGAATTATTTTGAACACGTAGTTCCCATTGATTAGTAGTTTAGGAAAGTTAGATACATTATTATTTTGGAGCGTTACTTTTTAGTCGTAGTTATACTCGTACATACCCAGCACTTGGTTGAGTGGCGAGAGCATGAGTTTTTACTGACTTCCAAAAAAGAGGAGGTACTATGTTCGTCTTGTATGTTTTTTTGTGTATGTTCATCAATATTTTTGCCAATTGTAAACCACATCATTTAAACATGATGTTCCATGTAGAAGTTTTAGATACGCTTAAGTGCTTGAAAAACTAAATTATAATCCAGGTATTATGTAACCTGGCACTTATACTTCTTTGTTAAAAGTTATTTGCTAAATAAAGTTATCCTGAAGGTATTAAACACAAAACCTATTAAGGACGGGTCTAGTACATCTAGACAAACAACTTTTGTTCTAGGACTTTTAGAAAATTACGAAGAAAAAAAACTCAGCTTTTTCATACAAAAAGTTCGTCAACGCGCGGCAAAACGTATGGAGGAGCGAATTTTTTTTGCCAATTTTCATATTATTATGTCGTATTACAAAAATTGTTTGTCTAGATGCACTAGACCCGTCCTTAAAAGGTTTTGCGTTTAATACCTACCTATGACCATGTATAGTGATTTCAAAGAGTCATTTATTGACAACACCATTAGTTACAAGTCAAGAATTGAAGTTCATGTCATGTATATGTTGGATACAAGGTCCACTGTTCGGAGAACTACTAGTCCTAAACAGGTGTGAAATTATAGTAATGCCACCAAGGTGTCTCGGCACTCTGAAATTAACTTCTGAATGTTGATTGTGTCGACTGTACCAACTGTTTGTTCTGATTTATGATAATAACAATTGTTTATAATTAATTCTGTTGTTTCATGCCTTTTGTGAACAGCTCCCAAGTTTTATTCGACTAATGGAAGTTAAATGAAAGGAAATTATTTGGATAAAATATAATTTGTGGATAGGTGCCGGCGTCATTTGTACTAACAAATGTTCGTAATTAATTTAAATTTTGTGATTAAATTGGGATAATCTGTTAGCTGTATTTTGTTTTTGTCGTTTATGATTTTTAAAGTGTTTTGTTCGTCAAATTGTTCAAGGAATGATATTGTCATATCATTATTAATTTAGTTACTTACATCATTTGTACCCTGCTTGACAACGAAGACAATATTTTTTTACATTAAATGAAATTAGGCTAAATGAGGGCTATGCTCGGAGCCTCTCTGCGAGATCGAATCAGAAACGAGGAAGATCCGTGAACCAAAGTCACCGACATAGCCCAACGGATTGGCAAGTTGAAATGGCAGTGGGCAGGGCACATAGCGCGGAGAACTGCTAACCGATGGGGTCGAAAAGATTTCGAGTGGAGACCACGTACCGGCAAGCGCAGCGTAGGTCGTCACCTACATCTATACTTATATCTTACTTATTTATAGGTCGTCACCTAAAGGACGGATGACCTCATTAGGACCGCAGGATTGGGCTGGATGCAAGCCGCTCCCAACCGGAGATCCATAGGGCATTCAATGAAATTGATAGTCAATAAATCGATCATTAAGCCAGCATGGGCATTACCGAGGTAACGTATATTTTCAGTCTTCTTTTAAGCTCATCGAAAAAATGAAGGAATTTGTTGAAAATCAGCTGATATCTTGTTTACTAATCTTAAGCAAACAAAAATTAAACAAAATAGGTATCAGTTGTTAAGAACACTCGATATCCCAATTGATACTAATTGCACGGTAATGATATCTATTACCGTGCTAATAGCCTCTTTGAAACCGAATAGTACTTCAAAATTCTCAGTTTTACAATAACAAAACAAAAGTACTAAGGCAATTACTTTTATTTAGAAAAAGAAATAGGATCATTATAATTGCAAACCATAAGTTCATTCGAAAGGCTGTATAGGCTCCGTTGGTCCTATTTTCATTTTAAGCTATTGCATAGCTTCTATCGCGGGCCTTGAGCGCGGGGACCGAATCCAGAAATTCCGTAACGAAAAAACCTCACGCTCCCCACTCCGACGGGCAAGGAGGTGTGGCTTGAAGGCCGTGCATCGTCTAACGTCGTTTCAGTTCGGCAGTCTTCGACACGGCGTTGTGTGCGATTAGACGTAATGTACGACTCTACGAAACTCGCACGAATCGAGACGAGCTGCTCCGAAATATGCTATGCAATAGCTTTACCGCGGCAGTACCCGTGTGCCACACGTCTTTTTTAGTGAGAAATGGTGCAGTGCTGCGTACAGGCACGGTAATGATATCTACAGTATTCCGACTTCATACAAACGTATAACGTATACGCCTAGTACCTATGTTATTAATTATACCAGTAAGTCGCGGCGCGGCTGTAGTGACGAACGAACGTGTGGGTTTGCAACTGATAAGTGTGCGATTTACGTACTTCTTTTCAATATGGGAAAATGTAAACTAATATCTAAAATAGTTTTTAGGTAGCTATTGATACGTTGGTAATTTATTTCATTTTTGAATAAGTAAGTATTTAATTTTTTCCACAGAGTAAAATACCTACTTGGATAAATAAATACATGTAGGATACATAGCGTAGTTTGACTAGATGTTCGTTTGCGAAAATCGAAGTTAACGTTTGGCACGGTCAGTCTTCGGATGGGTGACCGCGGGTGGCATCTACAACTGAGCGCTAACGTGACTCGGTCGACACGTTAAATTGTAGGTCCCGGTTATTTTAACTATTTAGCCATGTCAGAGGTCTTCAGGTGGCTTTGACACAAGGGATAGCCACCCGGCTTCTCATCTTACTTTTTGATAAATAAATAAGGTAAAAGGATAAAATAAAAAAATTTGGATCGGAAATTTAGTGCAAAGTTGATCTAAAAAACGTCTTTATATCCTGATTTATTTTCATAATCAAATAAGTTATCATGTGTGTGTCGAGATACACGTATTATAATAGGCTTCCGTTGATGGTGATGATGATTATGATAAAAAGCAATTTTAGAGAGAGATAGTTGAGCGCTAGAAAAACAAAATTGGCTAAGAAATATGTTTGTACATTGTTGACCTCTGAGCTACACACATAGATCAGAGGTCATTGACCACTGAGCTATGTGCAAAAAAAAATGTTCGTAAATTTAGCTAATATTCGGCCGGACGTACAGACGGACGGACGGACACCTATGTTTTTATTGATGACAGACAGACAGACAAAACTCTTTATTTACAACCACAGTTTAAAAATAAACACTATTTACACATATAGGTACGACAAAAAATATGCTTATAAAGTGGCGGCCTTATCACCCATGGCATTTCTTCCAGACAACCTTGCACGAATATGAACTGACAAGAACAAGAAATAGTGGCCTTAACTAAAGATCAACAAAGAAAACACCTGTAGATAATAAACTAAACATACTTAACTAAATCCAAATTTGAAATATACTTATATATTTACGTTACATATAATTATACATATACCTTCATATATCTACATAATGCTTCCTTTTTCATTCACAAAGAATTTATTTTCTGTAATTGTAAACATAATAATTTTGCATCATTATACCTAGGTATAGGTAGGTACAATAGGATAGTGTAATACATTTAATACACAAAACTAGAAAGAAACTCAAGTAGGTAATGAGTAAGTAGTATGAAATTATAATACTGATGCGGGCCAGCCCTACCGCGTGGTTCACTCTTTGAGGCCACGTGACGTCGTAGGTATATACGAGTATTATCTCAAGGACACCGCCGAGTCACACTACTGTAGATATTATTACAGTGGTACAAGCTTACGAGTACCTAGAACGGGTTTCTGAATATTTTCATGAAGTATCCATGAACAATACAAAGTCGCACCAAAGTAATCGATATCATGAATCGAGCGACAAATCTGAAATGGAGCTGCATTTCTAGCATTCCTACTCAAACTCAAATTATTTATTGCAACATATGAAATTTACATGCGGTTCTTAATAAACATGTTTTGTATAGTTATACATATGACCCAATAAGGGTATGGCAATTGAAAACATTGTGAGGCAACCTGCATACGTCTGTAGTAGAAGTTCGATGGCGTATGTGAATCCACCAACCCGCACTGGGCCAGCGTGGTGGAAATAGTCCAATCACCCTTCGTGGGTAGGCCTACGTCCTGCAGTGGACTATTTAAAAAAGGCTGGTACAAACAAAGGGAGGATATGCCCAAAAGTAGATTAATCAAGAACTGACGATGGTGATGATCAATGAATATTCTTATAAACATATTTTGTACAAATATTTACTGTCAATAGATTGTCGCATTTCATTTCCGAACATAAAAAGTGAGTCACCGTCCGCGTCATGGCGGTAAAATGTCGTTTACGGACTTACGTATAGTAAATTCAGTAAACATACAAAGAAAAAAGTAATTTTCCTGATTCCTCCTGACATTTACCTACACTCGTAAGTACCAATAAAATTGAGTCGAAATCAGAATTATTCCTTTTTCCCTTGCCGTATATGATTTGAGCAAACTTCCCCCATCTTATTAACCAGAGCCTGTTTTTGTCGTGTTCCTTTGACATTAATACTTCCATTTTCCATTTCATTTTGTTTTTACTGCATTTTGTGTAAGGGTGTGTTTGCACCTTGTCGTGTTTTTAATTAATTTTTAGTAAAATATCCACTGTGTTATTTTCTTTACTTAATTTTTCTTAAAGGGGATCCTGGTAAGTAAGTAAGTTCGTAAAGGCCGGGTGACTAGCCCTGGTGTCAGAGTTTTTAGACCGCCTGAAGGCCCCTGACTTGACTAAACGGTTAAAACAACCGGGACCTACAATTTATCCGAGCCACGGTTGCGCTCAGTGAAGGACAGGAGGGGATCCTGGTGAACAGATGAGTTCATAGGGATCCCCAGGGGGATCAGTCTGGGGGATCCTGGTGGACGAACTCGTGACAACTGATTGACTCGGCGCAGACGGGCCACTGACCACAGCCACCGGTGGCCACCGAAAAGCGATTAACACGATGTTTCATACATTTTGTTAAAACGTGGCGCACACGCGTGGCCGGCGGCGGCCACTCGCTACAGTAGTGTCCGCGATACACACAAGAGTGGAAGAGAAGGAAGAGTGCGCAAGCGTGCCCGTAGCCCCGACACCAGGCGCAGTGGGGGAACACCCAGGGGTTTTGGGGTTTTGGTGGGTATACTATCCAGTCGGCAGGACTACCACATAACCACCCGCCTGCCCTCGAGGTGTGGTGGTATCTATAAAAGATTTCGCCTGGTAAAAAAAAAAGGGTGTACTAAGCCGAAAGGAGAAGGCGTGAATCAGCCCTAGTTAAATGGAAACAGCGCCACAGACCATAGAACGATTAAAATAATTCATCAGAATAGTATCTTAATCATAAATAAGATTTGCGAGTATCAACGAAATTGGTCAAGAGCGAGTCGAGATATAGGCTTATGAAGATTAAATTAAAAAGATGTGTTCGCGAGGTCGACTGTTCGAAGAACTATCTATAATGTTCTCAATTTTTTACTTAAGTTTTTTCCTACCTCTTTCATTATTTTATGGTTTAGCCCCGTTCTGCTTCAAGTAGATAAGGTTATATGTTCATAATAGTTACCTACTTGTTACGAACGAACAAGTTATCCACGGTGCCTACTATGTATGTTGCCTTCACTAAAGCTCAGGAAAGACAAAGGCTTACCAGACATTACATTTTCAGACGTAAAGCCTTCCAATAGAGTAGAAATTTGAGCTTACGACTTTCACGAAGGTGACGTGGAAAATAAATGATTTGAGGTTGCGTTATAGATTATGACAGTACAGAAGGAAAAGTTTTAGTACTAGATATTATTTTTTCAATGTTGTAGTATTGATGGTATTTTTCAGATTTTTTGTCAAAGATTGTTAGTTTATAAAGGCAACGTATTTCTATTATATTCCGGATAATCTAAATGCTTAAACCCACTGCCAGTTGGCCTCGTGCCCAGCAGACCCGTGCTGGCATCATTGCCACGCTAAATGGCAATAAAAGGTGAAACTAAATAAAAGCTTGTAAAAAGGAATTGGAACATCCTTTGCAGGTCTTCTGTCAACGTTTCTGTACGTTCAGCCAAATAAAAACCAAACAAGAAAAAATTGGTGTTGCGTTTCGTCTGCCAGACGCTCAGAAAGACCTGCAAAGGATTTTACGATTCCTTTTTTACAAGCTTTTATTTAGTTGCACCTTTCACGTTGTCTGTTATCAAATTTTGCAAATTAAATTTGATCCAGTTCCCGGTCACCGATTGAGCTGAAATTTTGCAATCATGTGTAAATCACGTGACAATGCAATATAATGATGACGTGGTGTTGATCTGATGATGGAGCTTGAAGGTGGCCAAAGGAACTTAGCAATGAAACGAGTCATTTCATTGGGGAGTTCCTGAATCCAAACTTTGGGTTCATTTGAATGGTCTTGGCGAGTAGTTTGTCTTTCAATGGTAACCAGGCTCTGATGATGGAGCTGCAAGGTGGTCATAGGAACTCTGTAATGAGACGACGCAACTCTTTTGAGTTTCGGCTCGTTTAAATTGTTTTAGCAAGTACTTGTTCAGTAAAAGCTTGTTTAAGAAAAATGATATTTTTTTAATATGATACTTGTTTATACTTTATCTAACGAGCTGAACTCATGTGAACGTAAACGTTATAGATAAAAGGTTACAGCACCGGGACTTACAACTTCCACGTCATCCGAGCCACGGTAGCTCTCAGTTGGAAATGCTACCCGTGGTCACCCATCCAAAGACTGACCAAGCAAAACGTTGCTTATGTAATTTCGGTGATCTTTTACTAACTACTAGTCAAACTATGATAGGAACGCTACGCCAGTTTTACTTCTGTTTTACGTTTTCCACGGTTTTAGCGCCCCCCATAATTACGTACAAATAAGTAATACGGTATTAGTTATATTACACTAAAGGTTTTACCAAAGGTGGCGCAAAATTAAACCAAGTAGTGTGTGAGGTGACAATCCTTTCATACGTCAGGTATACTTGGGATACCGACTTCCAAATAGGTAAGTTGTTAAGTGCATGTCGAGACGCGCGTACGATAGGCTTCCGTAGATGATGACGATGATTATGATGATGATAAAGAGCAGATGAGATCATTTGTAAATGTTACAAAATTATACTCTCGAAGTCTACTGTTCGGAGAAATTACTAGCTTTTTAGGGTTCCGTACCCAAAGGGTAAAAACGGGACCCTATTACTAAGACTGCGCTGTCCGTATGTCTGTCACCAGGCTGTATCTCATACTCATACTCTGTATTGATAATAACTAGTTACACGTCATAACACATACTAACATGGACCGTTAAAGCTAGAAACCTGAAATTTTCACAGATGATGTGTTTGCGATTTAGGGACTATCTATTCAACGCCACTCGGGGAGCCTCCTTCCACCGGCATATAATTTTTAGCACACTACATATACTCGCAAAGAAGGAGAAGAAGACTAGGTTTTACCCGATGTTTTGGCATTTACATCCATCAACCATATTACGTCTAATTGCTGGACATGGCCTCCGTTATGAGTCTCCAATAAGATCGCTTGGGAACTTTATCCAGCGAAATTCTACAATCTTGATAAGCCAATCTTCTGCCTATCTCTTGGTTGGACAGATATCCTGCGCTATCCGGCACGTGGTCTCCACTCGTGAACTTATCAGACCCATCGGTCATCAGTCCTCCGTGCTATGTGACCACTGCCATTTAAACTTGCCAATCCGCTGGAATATGTCCGTAGCGGATTTTTATTCATTCTGCCCCTAATAAATACAATTTAATCTAATAACTTAACAGTAACTCAACAGTAACTTAACAGTAACTCAACAGTAGCTTAACAGTAAATCAACAGTAACTCAACAGTAACTTAACAGTAAATAATTATTGTCCGCAAAAATGGCTAAATCAACTTCCATCGTTTACAAAATTCGAATATATCGCTCGAATTCAAGTATGTTTACAATTTATATATTGCGCAGCCGATTTCGATAAAATTTCAATGGGGCCACCTCAAGAGTATAACCTACTATTCCTTTTGAACTAAAAAAATTGTTTTATTCAGTTCACAATTGGCGAATACATAAAAAAATACATAGAGACGAACATAGAACTTCCTCCTTTTTGGCAGTCGGTTAAAACGAATTCTGCCCTATTCACGAGTACAATAAAGGCTAAAAGTTCTAGAGTTTCCTAGAACACAACGCTACCACAAAACTAAGTTCTACATTTACCTCCCCACATTACACGAGTCTTTTGTTTAAATAAGCAACTATCGAAATTTAAACCAAAAAGCAATTACACTTCATCAAAGCTTTTCCAAACTTTTACCACCGAACCGAATCCTACTATAATATTATAAACGTGAAAGTTTGTAAGGATGGATGGTTGTTTGGATGTTTGTTACTCTTTCACGCAAAAACTACTGAACGGATTGAGATAAAACTTTGCAATTATATAGCTTATACATCAGAATAACACATAAGCTATAAATTACAATGATATTGCGTAAATTTTCCATATTATAACAATAAGTGTTAAGAAAGTAGGAAAAATTCTGCCATCTACGACCTATTCTAGCGTGCGCTCCAAGAAATGTCAAAAAAGAACTTTCATATCGAACAAATATCAAATCGAATCTTTTGTTTTTTTAATTGCCACCTCCTTTATTAAGGGTGGTAAGGTAGGGCCTCGAAATATCATGCGTGCGAAGCCGCGGGCAAAATCTAGTATCAAAACAAACGGGAGTTTGTGTAAAACTTCCCGTTGCGAACTAATGGAAGCATTTTACTGAAAGCTTGAAAGCTGAGGCGTATTATAAGCTATTGGAATATTAATTCAACAGGGATCAGTATCCGGTTACTGGTTTAATTAAACAATAAATAGCTGAAGAATGGTGGGAGAGGTGACGGTCAAATTAGCTAAGATCATTGATATTTCTATAATTATAATTATACAGAGTTATCCAGAACTGACGTACTAAGCCGAAAGAAGGTGATTTAAATCATCATTATGAATACTCGTATCTAGATTTTGCCCGCGGCTTCGCCCGCATGATATTTCGAAGGTAAGGTAATAAGGTACCTTACCACCCTTAATAAAGGAGGCGGAAAATAAAACAGACAAAAAAATCGATTTGACATATTTTGTTCGATTCGACAGTTCTTTTTTGACATTTCTTGGAGCGCACGCTAGAATAGCTCGCAGATGGCAGAATTTTTCCTACTTACTTAACACTTATCGTTAAAATATGGAAAATTTACGCAATATCATTATAATTTATAGCCTATGTGTTATTCTGATGTATAAGCTATATAATGGCAAAGTTTCATCTCAATCCGTTCAGTAAGTTTTGCGTGAAAGAGTAACAAACATCCATCCATCCATCCTTCCAAACTTTCGCGTTTATAATACGAGTACTAGTAGGACAATACTATGGAGTCAGTGTCAGAGCGCTTACACAATAAGGCCCCAGATTTGGTTGATTTTAACCAAATTGGAACACCTGTGAAGGTTTGACATCGTTTGACACCCAGTACCTTCAAACCGTTTTGTTTTTCTATGCATCATCCATCGGTTCGGCTCTAGATTCTTTTCTACAGGTTGCATTTTTCGAAACTTGGTACACAGGTTCTATAACCCTGTATAGAACTTTTAGGGGCTTATTCTGTACAAAAAAATCGATTTGACATATTTTGTTCGATTCGACAGTTCTTTTTTGACATTTCTTGGAGCGCACGCTAGAATAGCTCGCAGTTGGCAGAATTTTTCCTACTCACTTAACACTTATCGTTAAAATATGGAAAATTTACGCAAAATCATTATAATTTATAGCCTATGTGTTATTCTGATGTATAAGCTATATAATGGCAAAGTTTCATCTCAATCCGTTCAGTAAGTTTTGCGTGAAAGAGTAACAAACATCCATCCATCCATCCTTACAAACTTTCGCGTTTATAACACGAGTATTAGTAGGACTAATACTATGGAGTCAGTGTCAGAGCGCTTACACAATATGGCCCCAGATTTGGTTGATTTTAACCAAATTGGAACACCTGTGAAGGTTTGACACCGTTTGACACCCAGTACCTTCAAACAGTTTTGTTTTTCTATGCTTCATCCATCGGTTCGGCTCTAGATTATTTTCTACAGGTCGCATTTTTCGAAACTTGGTACACAGGTTCTATAACCCTGTATAGAACTTCTTCTGGGGCTTATTCTGTACATCAAACCTAACAACTTAAATAAATAAAATAAAATAAATAAAATAAATAAAATAAATAAAATAAATAAAATAAATAAAATAAATAAAATAAATAAAATAAATAAAATAAATAAAATAAATAAAATAAATAAAATAAATAAAATAAATAAAATAAATAAAATAAATAAAATAAATAAAATAAATAAAATAAATAAAATAAATAAAATAAATAAAATAAATAAAATAAATAAAATAAATAAAATAAATAAAATAAATAAAATAAATAAAATAAATAAAATAAATAAAATAAATAAAATAAATAAAATAAATAAAATAAATAAAATAAATAAAATAAATAAAATAAATAAAATAAATAAAATAAATAAAATAAATAAAATAAATAAAATAAATAAAATAAATAAAATAAATAAAATAAATAAAATAAATAAAATAAAATAAAATAAAAATAAACTTAAATATGTTCTGCGACTTTTGTCAAAACTCAAAAAAAACAGCTGTTCCATACATATTGTCGAAGGTGAACGATACCGTTCTATGGAACAACATTTTTTTTGAGATTATTAGAAGTTAGAAGTCGTTGAACATAAGTTGTAAGTTTTGATGTACAGAATAAACCCCTAAAAGGATGCTAATTGACTACCAATACACATCAAACAATATGGTTCAATCCTTACTAATATTATAAATGCGAAAGTAACTCTGTCTGTCTGTCTGTCTGTCGCGCTTTCACGCTAAAACTACTGAACCTATTTGAATGAAATTTGGTACACAGATAGTCTAGAGCCTGAGAAAGGACATAGGCTACTTTTTGATTCGAAAAAATAGTTTTAAAGGGTTGAAAACGGAGGATGTAAACGCATTGGCTAGAATCTTAGAAGAAAAAACTTATTTTCTAACATGACACATGGTAATTTGCATCTTGACTTTCCAAATTACATTCTCTATGCTCAATGCCCATTCAAGGCTGCTCGAGTTGCAAATGTCAAAGTCAATCAATCTTTTCCTGTAAAATTTAGAGAAGGTTACATGTATTTTTTCAGTTTAATTACGTAGTTTTCATTCTAATAGGTATGCCTACAAAACGCGAATCTAGCGCGTAGTTCTAGCGGAGCTCGCGTAAAGAAAATTGCTAGAAGCCAAGAGTCTGAAGAGCACACTTAAACGCGTTTGACATTAGATGCCGAGCGCCATGCATCTCAAAGAGCTGCTGAGACTCAAGAGCAAAACCAAGCGCGTCGAATTTTAGATGCTGAGCGTCACGCAGCTCAGAGAGCTGCTGAGACTGAAGTTAAAAGTCAAGCGCGGCGACTTTTAGATGCTGAGCATCACGCAGCGCAAAGAACTACTGAGACTCAAGAGCAAAAAACCAAGCACGTCGAATTTTAGATGCTGAGCGTCACGCAGCTCAGAGAGCTGCTGAGACTTAAGGAGAAAGTCAAGCGCAGCGACTTTTAGATGCCGAGCATCACGCAGCGCAAAGAACTGCTGAGACTCAAGAGCAAAACCAAGCGCGTCGAATTTTAGATGCTAATCGTGACATAGGATACTTTCCTTTCCGAAAAAATTGCGGTTCCCGTAGGATAAGACAATAACTTTTTCTCAGCAACGGAGCAACGGATTGCCTTGACTTATTGCATGAATATATAGGCAAACCATTTAACTCGCGGAACACCCGCGGGTTAAGAAGGGAGCGGGGGGAGATGTTATCGGGTGGGTAAGAGGGGTGAGACGTGCGCTCTCTGCTCCGCGTACCACTGTCACCCACCCGGTAACATCTCCCCCCGCTCCCTTCTTACCCCGCGGGCGTTCCGCGAGTGAAATGGTTTGCCTATAGTTTGAAAGACGAAAAGTGATAAAGGCCACTTTTTATCCCAAAAACTTTAACAGTTCCCGTAGGATAGGATGAAAAGTAAGCGAGCGGGCCGCGGTAGCGCCAGAAATAACCTGTCACTTCATGTTTAGGACGTTCCTACATTTTTCGCACTCCTTCGCGGCACTCAACAGCGCTAGCCCAGACTCGGGCTCCATAACGGAGCTTGCGCTCCCGCCATAATGACGGTGTGTTTCGGAGCACAAGACACATCGTCATCCACCACTCGGGAGTAACCAGCACTGAGCGTCGGACAGCATTCCAACGTCCTGATCCCAGTGCAACGGGTCAGTCATAGTAGCCCAGCGCCTGCCTCTTCAACTGCAGAGGGCAGTGAGAACGGCCATCGCGATACCGACACTTCTCTTCCCTTGCAGCCCCACTGCGTCTTCCAACAGGTTGACGGCCTAGCGGAAGGTAGGGTAGGTGGCGGCACCCACACAACCAGTTCCATCCCACCGCAGCCCCTAATCTTCGGCTGCAGCGTCGCAAGAGCGGCACTGCAGCCCGCCTCAGAAGCAACACTCCTCATAAGGCAGGCAACCTACCGGCCATCCTCTCATCTGCTTTAGTTAAAAGCGGCTGCACTACGAGTGCCGGCCTCTAAGCTGCCTTGGGGGAAAGACCAAAAATGAGGGAGACTTCGAGCGCCGCCTTTTCAGCTGCCTTAGACCTCCCCTGCCACGACAAGGCGGGAATACACAGGGGGGTTGTATAAACACTCCAACCGTAACTTAACCAACAAAAGCATTCCTCTAAGGTATTTTGATGTTTGTCGCTTAGGTTAGGTTTCGCAGCCGACATAAACATTAGCCAAAATCAAAATATAACGCGGGCGAAGCCGCGGGTAAAAGCTAGTAACCCTATATATTAATGAATTTTAAATTTTCGTCAGCAATTTTTGTATAGCTTTCAATTTTCCGATTTCGATAATATTTGGGAAGATTGTTTTTAATATGTGAATCCTAAATCCTCTACGAATCAAAGTGGTCAAGAGCGAGTCGAGATATAAGCAGAATATACAGTTAGAAAGAAACAGAAGCGAGGTCTACTATTGGGACTACTAGTTACTACTAGTTATATTCAGACTCAATAGGCCCAATTATGCAGGCGCCATCGTAAATTTAATAGCAACGTAAAAAAGAGTTCTCTCTATCGAATGCGTAGAGAGAAAAAGAAACAGAAATGTTCTATTTAGCTATTGTAATTACGACGGCGCCTTTATAATTGGGCGTAATATCATGTTCAACGACACATCAGAAAGATGGAAAGTCTTGTCACTTCAGCGTTGTTAGAGGAAAGGTCACGCCCGGTTGCCTATTACAGCCTTAACAATATTAACCTCTGACTCCTAAGCTATTCGCAATTTATAACGAAGATAGTGGTTAATTTAAGTACCTTAGCGGGGTGGTGAGCAATGGCGCCGAGCCATCTAGAAATGCCACGACATCGATCACGAAAATAAGTGTATTAAATGAAATAAAAATTGGAACACTTGGAAAGTTGTTTAGCCGTGAAAGCCAAGAAAAATCCGTGGTGGACTAGTGACAGTGAGACTTACAATGTGAGGTCGTGGGTTCAAATCCCGGTCTTGTACCAATGAGTTCCTTGGAACTCATGTACGGAATTTCACACTACTGGCTTTTCGGTAAAGTGAAACGTCGTAAGGCAACCTGCATATGTGCGTAAAAGAAATTCGATGGTGTATGTGAATCCAGCAACCCGCACTGGTTCGCAGTGTGGTGGATATGGCCCACCACACTGCGAACCAGCACGATACCTATACTTATTATATGAATTTTAGCACATTTATAGTCTCTTAGCTTGTCTAGAATCCATATCTAACGGATTGGCTATCCAAAATTCATACTCGTAAATAATGCTGCTTAAACAGTTATTGAGATTTAAACGTTTAAAAACCAACCGCGTTACCACAAAAGATTTAAACACTCTTTAAACACAGTTTAGCCATGCAATTTTTACTGTTAAACATTGTCTAAACCGTGCGTAAAACTTATGTGGTAAGACGGTAACATTTTATTCGCTGACTTATCAAATAACTATCGATTTATTAGACGGCCAGTTACATCAGTAGTATACTGAACCAAACTTCTTGGCAGCTTGAAGTTAGCTACAAGCTGCAGAAACCCCAATGTTGACTGAAGCTCACTTAATAGCAGCATGAGGTTTGGGCTTCTCGCATCTTGTAGTAAGCTTCAAAGTCGATAAGGTGATTTTATTGGGCCGTACGTTATTTCTCTAAGGGCCTTTGAGACGATTATTGACAACTCTGATACTAGGGCTAGCCACCCGGCCTTTACGAACTTACTCACTTATTTACATAGATGGCGTTGAACGTTCTCAAAACGCGCAGGCATTGCGTTAGGTATTAATAGTTGTTATTTTATACTTCGACTCAAATCTTTGGGGGGAGTGAACATATCGTAATATTATCACTCGATTTTTGTTCGTACGAATCCGAACATATCGTAGTGTTATGATGTGTTCACTTTTCCCTTAAATAATTTGTTTAACTGGTTAATTTCTGTCAGTTGCTGCGGCGAAAATGTTATAGCCTTTTTCAGGACACATAGTATCATTTGTATTTTCATCAGGTAGGTATAGTCAGTGCGGTTTGGATTGGCAATAAAGTGCGTTGAACCTTCAATGGTCTAGTAAAGGTGACAAACCTTTTATGACAGTGATTATATTTAGTTGTTTTATTTTTTAACCGACTTCCTAAAAGTCAGAGGTTCTATGTTCGTCTGTTTTTTTTGTATGTTCATGGATAATTTCGCCAATTTTGAACCGAATCGAAAAATTATGTTTTAGTTCGAAAGGGTATTTATTACTCCCGAGATGGTCCCATTAGTATTGTAAAGGTGGGCATACACGATGCGATGATTTGATCAAATTTTCGCTTCATGCCAACTGGGAGCTCATTCAGTTAATTCAAAGGTAGGAATTGGTAGTTAACGATTTGTACTACGACCTGAAACTGGGCACACAGAACGCGATGATCGCATCAATTCATCAGATCAGTTCAGTGGAGGCCAAATATAGGTAGTTAACTATAGCTGGTTAGTAGTTATTGAGGACCTTTGAATTAATTGAATGAGCTCCCAGTTGGAATGAAGCGAAAATTTGATCAAATCATCGCATCGTGTATGCCCACCTTAAAGAAATCGGCTGAGCCATTTTAGATAAATCAACAATAAAGTAAACAATTCGAGCGAAATATTCGTTTTGTACGCAATGGAAGGTGGTTTTGCCATTTTTTTCGAAAAATAAATTTTATTTAGCGGCATGTTTCTTTCACAGAAGTTCCCATAAGTAGGTATCAACAGAACTATCAAATAGTCTGCCGCCAACCAGTACGTGAGGTCAACGCATTTTATTGTCAATCAAGCCCACACACACGTTCTGATTAAAATTTCAAAACTGTTATGAATGTGCGAAAGAGACAGCAGTCTACATTTATCTCTCCCTAATTAATCTCTTTTCCGAGGCCCGTGCTAATTACGTCCTGCTGTCATCCTGATGGCATCGCCCTCGTGAAATATTATTAAAGCAACGAAAAACATTCCGGGAAATGTACGGGACCCGTCAATCTGATATCATTAGTTAGAGATCGATGGCTCATGGCTGGGCAAATACGAGCCAATCTGCCCCACACTTGCTTAACTGTTGGAACAGTAAGGAATACTAGATTTACATCATCATATTCTTCTTCTTTTAGATTTTAGCGTCGCATGGTTTATGCATTTGCTAGTGTCAAGTATAAGGTTTTAACATAAAGTGATATTTTATCAAAATAGTCACAGATTTATTCATGTCATAGTCCAAAAAAGTCGTAGTCAAGACCAAGCAATAGTCCAAGTCATACCTCAGTAAAGCAGTGGAGAATTTACTAGAGGCGTCTATGGAGTTTTGGTAACAAGTTCACAACATGATACGAGTACACCACATTGTATCACTTGCAAAAATATGCGTTATACCGCAATTTTTCACTAATTATTCATCATCATCTTGTAGCTATGCCAGAGGCCTTCAGGTGGCTTGAAAACTCTGATCAGGGCTAGCCATCTAGCCCAGTGGTTCTCAAAGTTCTCTGTGCTATGACTCATCTCATACAAGCTAACAAACATGGGACCCGCCTCTAGGAAATTTAACCGTTACCAAAATGAATAAAAGACTTTTCCACTGAGCATCGATGGAACACATTAATCTTCTTCTATAGGATTCATTTCGGAGAGTGTGCATCTGAGCTACACGACCTTAACCTACCATCCCTTTTTTACTACAGGACAAGTATAGAAAGACGCCTCATTACCATCGCTACACTGTTGTTTTTCCTTTTATAGGACAACATTTCTGATTCGTACCGCTAGGGAATGGAACTGTCTTTCTGCTTTCCTGTTTCCTAAGGCCGTTTTCTGACTTGTCGGTGTGGAAGCGGTGCGGGATCTGTAAGGTCTGTACCGAAACGATACCGCGTTGCCTTCACCTACTCACCTATCGGTATATTCTCGGTATAAAATTCTGCAGTACCGAAGATTTCGTCTTCTAGTGATGACGATATTTTGGCGTGTTATTATGTTTATCGCCTACGTAAAAAAAGAAAACGTAATTGGCGTCATCCTAACTATAATTTGGATATAAAACCGACTACATACCTGATAAATGTGTTTTATTAGATATCTCACTCCAAATCCTCTCTGTAACGTCCTTTCTCGAATATTCCGCCAATTTATAATTATACAATGCAGGATACTTTTCAATTTCTAGTACTAAAACGACGTGAATATCTCGCTCCGCCATCTTGTTTGCACGACCTCGCGCGGTAAATGTCGAGCGGCGCCTGGACACGCATCCCGAGACGCGGTAAAACGAAACGATCCTTCCCCGCTCCCGCACACACCGCGCCAATCAGAAGACGCGCATTAAAACATAGGCGCTCGGCAAGCTTTCGGTACCGTGTATACCGAGCGAAACGAATCCGCACCGCTCCCGCACCGACAAGTCAGAAAACGGCCTAAGAGATATAATCTAAAGCTTTAAAAGATCAGTATGAATAGGTATCTTCTACGTCTGCGTGCTTCATCAACAACGTCACTTACCATCAGGCGAGTTGGTGGTCAAGCGCGGACTTTCGCGTTCAAAAAAATCCACTAAATTATGTAATTCGGTAGGCTAAATCAAACTTCTTCGCGGCTGTGAATTTTGTTACAAGTTGCGGATAACCCAATCCTCGGAGAGCTTCAGTCAGGATTGGGCTATCCGCAGCTTGTAGCTAACAACACAGCCGCCAAGAACTCTGATTCGGCCTATTAAACTATTTTATTTCTCTGCTAGTACTCACTATTCTGTTCTCAATAAATACACGTGGATTTCATTCCGATTTTCTGAGAACTCATTTCCAAAGCGACTAGGTATGTTACTTCAACAACTTCGATGTTATTGTAGCTGTAATAACTGAACCACGGTAATGATCTAACAGTATTCCGTCTTCATACAAACGGTCGGAACGCGAATCATACCTACGCGCTTCGGAGCGGGGTATGCTCTCGGTATGCTAGTCAGCCGCGGCGCGCCGTAGTGATGAACGAAGATGTCGGTTTGTAACTAGTACGCGTGCGATTTACGTTTTTACGGTTCCTTGTTTTACTACGAAACCATAAAAAACATGAAAAAAGCAATAAGTATTAAGTATGTAATTTTATTGAAACACTTCCTTTTTAATTCCCAACGATTTTCTTTTTTTATTAATTATTATTATTATTTTACATCATAATAGGTACAATTTGATTCAAAACTAGAAAGAAACTCAAATAGGTAAAGAATAAGTAGATGAAATTAAAATATTGAAGGGCTGCCCCTAGCGCGTGAGACGTCCTGCGTTGCCACGTGGCGCTGTAGATATATATATTTCAAGGATAGGGCCGAGACAGAATACTGTGAGATAGTATTACCGTGACTGAACTAATGTTACTCTGTAGTGTAGAAAATGTTATTTTAGTTGAAGTTATGAAAACAAGCACTTCACGATAATTAGGATCCAGTTGAGTTATTCGAGATATTTTCATTAGAAAAATGCTTCGCACACTAGGTTTATAGAAATGTTATTTTTGTGATAAACATTTCAAAAATTGACGCGCTCGCAGGATTTGAACCTGCATCCCTCTGGGGATCATCAGATGCGCTAGAACAGCTCTTTCGTGGTATCGCCCCACAAGCTGTTCGGCCCGCGGGGCGAATCAACGAAGCCTCTTTTTGAATGCCCTTAGAACGCTGTACTACGAACCCGCCAAATTAGTGAAGTGTTTGTCATTTTACTACCAATTTTTTTTTAAAGTGTTTATCACAAAAATAACATTTTCATAAGGAAAGTTCGACTATCACATTCGACTGTATGAAATTATTCTAAACTAGCTTTTACCTGTGGTTTCTGGAATAAAAAGTAGATATTCTATAACTAGGAATCGCCATTTAATGTTTCTAATGTTGTTTGTTACTGACCGAGCGAACGAAGTGAGCGTAGCGTCCCAGTTTTGACTTTATGATTTTACTTTCATATGTTTTGATGTTGATTCAACTCAACTCAAGGTGTAAGTAAAAACACTTTGATTCGAATAACTCTTTTTCTATTCTAGCTGGTTCATAGATTACACACCGAGAGAATAAAACGGTGGCTTATGTCAGCAGCAGCAGGCAGCAAATTGGAATCAATCACAATGACATAACAGGAGATTCCAGAGCTATGCGCGTATAAGAATGTTCTATATTATAGCAGTTTTCGTGCGAACTTTAATGTTAAACACTCAAATCACTTTAATCCCTTGGGGTTTTACATCACATTATCTCCTTCCATAACCACCGGGATTTAACGGCTTGTTTTACGTTGAATTTGTGCAATAATGTAATGTAAGGTACTTATTTAAATAAACAAAAAAGTCGCGTATTACATGGAAATATAAAGCAAAGCAGGAAAAATCAAGTAAAAGTCCTGCGGTACATATACTATCTCTAGGTGATCGTTTTTAGAGTTCGGTACCCAAAGGGTAAAAACGAGACCCTATTACTAAGACTCCGCTGTCCGTCTGTCTCCAGGCTATATCTCATGAACCGTTATAGCTAGAAAGCTGAAATTTTCACAGATGATGTATTTCTGTTGCCATTATAACAACAAATACTAACAGAATAAAATATATAATTAAGGGGGGCTCCCATACAACCTGATTTTTTAGCCGTTTTCCGCTCTATATTAATAATGGTACTCGTAACAGGTAGCTGCTTGAAATTTTTACAGAGTATTTAGTTGTAAATTCACTTCAATAATAAAATAAAAACAAATATTTAAGGGGGGCTCCCATACAGTATGGAACCCTCCGTGTGCGAGTCCGACTCGTACTTGGCCAATTATTTTCTTGTGTCTTAGGTCGTCAATTCTCGATGTCAAGTCGTTTGATATTATTATCAAAATTAACGGATTATATAGTAAAGAACACATGAGTAATTTTCCGTTGATATCATTGTATTATAATCCTTATTAATATTATGTATCCGAAAGTGTGTTTGTTACTCCACAACAGAGAGAGGAATCGATTTGAATTTTTGTTTGGATGGCTGCAGAGTGCTATAGACTATATTTATCGCACAAAACCAAAGAATTATTTGGGCTAAGCCATCTAGGTACAAAATCTAGTAACACATACTTTTTTTTTTTATTTAACCTGTACTGTCCCACTGCTGGGCAAAGGTCTCTCCCAATTCCTTCCATTCCTTTCATATATATCATTTTTCCAACACATACTTATATAAAGTTAAAAACCGAGTGATCTTAAGAAATCAGTAGGTATCTACTTAGTTAAATACAAGTTTACAATCTGAAAACACTTATTTTGTATTACTGCTTTAAAAAGTATAAGTACACCAGAGTGATATTATTATAATAAGTAGGTACACTAGCTAGTGCACGCTATTTCGCGTCGCGTTTGTCCTTTTTCAGAAAACTCCGAAATTATAGCGAAGTAGCCCAAAACAAATATAAATTGAGGTTAAAACTGCAGTGACGGAGCAAGAACATTTAATGTGGGCTACATTCATTTTGCGAGAAAATCTGGTATCGCAAACAAATGGGTTTACATAAACAATAATTGGGGTCACCAAGTCGTAGCAAGGAATCGAAACTAACCAAACTACGCAATGGCTAGTTTGCTAAACGTGTTTATATGTTCTTTTTATGTTTTACTGAAAATAATAATTGATTTTAAATTCGATAGAAAAAGTAAACGGTTCTAATCATCAAAATATTACTAAGCGCGAGCGTAAAGATCACGAAAATGTTTCGCTGTTCGATATGGCAAGTAATTAAATGAAAGCATGTATTTTTAAGAACCTTGGTATTTTTTTAAATAATAGGTAAAATTGTAAGTTATTAATTCGTCCTGCCTTCGAGATGCACTGATCATGCAAGGTTCCCAGGGGCACGTGGCCGCAGGCAGTGGCCCACGTCGCCCAAGCCGCCTGTGTAATCAGAATCAAAACAAAGCAACCGAGGGTAGTTTCGTAAAATTATGTATTGTTCTGCTTATACCAGCTGCAACTATTATAAATCCGAAAGTGTGTTTATTGGTTTGTTCTTCTTTCACGCAACAACGGAGCAACGGATTGACTTGATGTTTTGCGTGAATATAGTTTGAGGGATGGAAAGTGACATGGGCTACATTTCATGCTGGAAATTTATTGTGTTTCCGGTAGGATAAAGAAAACACTTTTTTATTAACCTATTAATCTAATACAAATAGAAAATACGTTAATAGATCATTGGTGACATGGCTGTAGACTTTATGACATGATCACTGCAAAGTGGCGTTAAATATGCATAGAAATTGATTATTATGTATGCACAAGAGAAATTTTCTATGGGATAGCATAAAAGTTAAAATATAATACGGGAGAAGCCTCGGGTAAAAGCTAGTGTGCTTATAAGTCCAAAGCGTGAAAGGAGCATTCATATAAGCGGATGGTCCTATTGTTCGCGGTATGCGGTATGTCGGACGCGTTTTATCAATTTCTCGGCGCCTTCAAGAAGTTTCTTTTATGATGGAATAGGCAAATATTTCACTTTTTGTGATGAACATAGGTGTTTTCTCTGTGTCTGGATATTACTATTTATAAAAGTATGTATAAACATATGTAGGTATTTATGTATTATAATATCAGTCTCTGATAGCCTTATCACAAGCTTTGCTTAGTTTGGGATCAGAGACCGTGAGTAAGATGTCCCGTAATATTTATTTATAAAACAACTAAGTACGGAAGACTTTCTGAGACTCAGAGTAGGGCTGGAGCAGCGGCCAATTAGGCGGAGCAGCACAAGCGGCGCAAATATGCTAACCTCGGCTGTGGTTACATATTTGAGCCGTTTGGAGTTGAGACATTGGGTCCGTGGTGGCCGGGAGCCTCTTGTTTTCAAAAGTCTTTCTGAGCGTCTGGTAGACGCGACGCGTGACCAAAATGCTGGAGCTTATTTGGCTCAACGTATAAGCATTGCCATTCAGCGTGGCAATGCTGCCAGCTTGCTGGGCACGCTGCCAACTGGCAGTGGGCTTGAGCACTTGAATTATCTTTAGACCTTCAAGGGTCTGTGGATGATCCAATTGCTTGTTATGTAATAGTAGGTTATGTAGTTTTAGATTATGTAATTCTTGTATTTAGTGGTAGTTAGTACTCGTAAAGGCACTGGCCTTATATACGAGTAAAGTATTAAAAAAGTACCGAAGAAATCAAAATTTCCTCTTTCCCCAAGACGATAAAATATTATTTTAAACTTCTGCGTTTGGATAAAATAAATCCAGCTTTACATTCCTAACAATATGGGCGACTGATTTTTCCAATAAAATTACTCCGCAACTTTCCAAAAATTGGAACAGAGACCCTAACTTTTTATCCGACTTGGAAGAAGTTGAACCAAACTTGGTGTTATTTAGAGTCCTGCACATTTTCTTGACCACAAAGATAAATAATAGAAGAGATTTTATAAAATTTGTGGTCCTATCAATAAAAAAATATAGAAAACTAGCTGACCCGGCGAACTTTGTTCCGCCATATTTTCTAAATTCAATGACTTTGTTTTATGACAATAAAAAAAGTAAATAAACAATAGCTTCCGTTTTAAATAGAACCATATATTGAAAGAATTTTCAATATTGCAAAGTCTTTGAATTTAGAAAATATGTCGGAACAAAGTTCGCCGGGTCAGCTAGAAATGAAATAAGGCCAGCATAGTAGCGTCAACAGGAATTCTCCCATTGCCAATGTTCAATACTGTATTTGAATTTTGCAAAACATATCTGCCGATAACTATTAGGTATTTCTTTCTCATCGACTCTTAACTTTGGTTCTTAATTATAGACTCAAAAGCTCAATTAGCCTCCAAAAAACTTGGTGTTCTCTCTAAGGTGAGACGGTATTTCACACCTGAGCAACTGCTTAGTCTTTATAAAGCACAAGTCAGGTCTTGCATGGAATACTGCTCTCACCTTTGGGATGGCTCTGCCAAATATCAACTGGATGGAGGCTCTGGAGTCGATTGAGAGGCGAGCCAGGAGGCTGATTGACAACGACACCTTGACTAAGTCGCAGCTGCAAAGTCTCGGAATCGACGTAAAATAGCGTGTTTATCGGCCTTTTATCGTATACACTTCGGACAGTGCGCTCAGGAGTTGCACAATCTAGTCCCACCTGCCCCTTTCTTCTATCGTACTGCTAGACAGACGCGATCAAAGCGCCACCCTTTTATGGTGGACATTCCGTGAGTTAGAATCAAGCGTTTCGAATCCTCATTCCTCATACGAACAGCTAGAATGTGGAACGCTTTGCCTGGGTCTGTCTTCCCGCTAAAGTACGACGTGGGTGTCTTCAAATCCCGAGTAAATAGGTATCTTCTAGGTAAGCGTGCTACACCCTAGACCGCATATCTGCTCAACATCAGGCAGTATGTAGTCAATTGCAAACCAATACGGAATTTAAAAAAAAGTCATTTTGCAACTCCACTCGCATATTGGTTGTTAATTTAAGTTTTTTTTACGTATCAAGCATTTATTTCATTAGCAGCTATTGATCTGGGAATGACTGGTAGCGTTTGGCGAAAATCACCAGACTTTAGAATCATCGCACCTCTGAAGAGGTTCTGATTGCTACGTAAATCTTTCAATGTTCGATTGAGTGCCTCTAATGCTCGTTTGTGCGACATCGTACACTCATCCGAGATAATTAATTTACAAATGTAGCAGCGATCCCGGATGAAGATATTGCTAGTGCTATTTGTCAATAAAAATCCCCCAAAATTGATCTTTCGTTGCCATCATTTACTGCTTTCATAATATAGTATCGTTAGCTGTTTTTTTGCTACCGATTTAAAAGTGGGACTTTGCTCTGTACGGATTGACTCAAAACATTTATGTCATATTGCCGTTCTCGTTCAAATTCTCGATTTAATGCATCGTGCATGGGTAAATTAGGTGCAGGCATTCCTAATTGGTGCAGCATCTTGCCGGACAACATCGAGCACAAATCTTCTAATGATATTAATACCTCATTATGTATTTCTGCGCAAATTTCAAGTTCAGGATTTTCTGTTATTAAGCATATCCTATGCAAAATGTCTTCAGCCATACTGTCTTTGTATTTGTTCCCCAAATTATGTGTATTTGATGGAAAGCAGGTTGAAATAAGGATAGCAAAAAGTGACCGAATTCGAAAAATTAGAATTAAATTTTATTTTTATTTTTTTAGACACAAACCTTGTCCTGGCTATAACAAACACAATAAAAAAAGAATTAGCGAAATCGGTCCAGCCGTTCTGAAGTTATGCGCGTACATACATTTCGCAGATTCATTTTTAATTATATATAGATTATAGATGTTCACGAAAAATGTGATATTTTTGTTAGGATAGTAATTATGTTTTTTATAGAGAGTTCTCAAAAAAAGATATAGGTGGTTAGTACGGTGAATGATAGGATACGAGTTTATCTATGTATATAATTATTATGTGACTGATGCTATATAAATGTCTATAGATATTGCGCTTAAATCTTGTCTATTTACCCCTGTGTGTGTGTGGGAATTGATTTGAATTCTTGTTGTTCATTCAATCATATATCATTACGTACAAATTTATAAATATTATGTGACTGATGCTATATAAATGTCTATAGATATTGCGCTTAAATCTTGTCTATTTACCCCTGTGTGCTATGATGTACTTATCTCAAAAAGTTAATTTGAATTGATTTGACTTCTTGTTGTTCATTCAATCATATATCATTTCGTACATTTTTATGAATTTCAATAAATTAAGATAGTTTAGCTTAGAATGAAATGTTATTTAAGTTTAGTCTCAGATACTTTTAATTTCAACCGAAACATTTTAAATAAATCACGTGAATCCATTAAAAAGTAATTAATTGTACTTATTTCCGCGGCGCTAAGCGTCTTCAGGATGGATAACGTAATTTTAGAGTTAAGACAGTTAATTTAACTGAAGTTGAGCTTCCAAACGCACCCTGATTATATCTACTTTAATAAATTAAAAGTTACTCGTACTAACTAGAGGTGACTCTAAGATAATAGACATAATGACTGGGTAAATCAAATATTAGAATTAAAACCAAAGAAAAAAAAAATTAGAACCGCACATCAACTGGCTAGTGTGAGGCGAACACTGGCAAAGTCAGACAAGCTCACTCACGTCATGGGCCCCGATGTGTACTGTACAACCACTTACCAGAACACATCACAGGAGCCCCTACTCGCCAGAGCTTTAAGACTCGCTTGAATCGTTGGCTTGTTGAGCAAGCCTTCTATCATGTTAATGATTTTTATAAATATATAAAGTAATTAATATTACTCGTATTTACCAACAGGTATTAAGAACTGTTAACAAGTTAAATTATATTTAATCTTATGAATTATATTGACATGTAAAATTAATTTTATGAAATAAATGAATATGAATATGAATATTATTATAATAATTAGACCGTTAGTTAGATTATTACCTTTTGTCAATCAAACAAAAATAAATAGTGTCAAATTTCGGGAGTTGTGGCTCGGTTTACATAGAGTAGCTTATTTTTTATAAGCATGGGTGTTCATGATTTACAGGGTTATCCAGAACTGGTGTACTCCGCCAAAAGAGATGGTTCGGACTATCATTATGAATAACTTTTACTATGAGGCCAAACGAAATTCGAGAACATATTAGCTGTTTCATACATGTTGTCCATTCCGAGTTTTAATTTGGATGGAATAGCTGTTTCTCGAAGAAGAAATGCTCAAGACCACTGCCAGTTAGCAGCGTGCCCAGCATCTGGCTGCATTGGCGATGCTAATACGAGTACGTTGAGCCAATACACACCAGCATTTTGGTCATGCCTCACGAATACTTTTTAAATATCGAAAGTTGATTTTGTAATAAAAGTGAAAGATGCGACATTGAATTTGAGTCCAAATTAGTAAACAAAATTTCAATATTAATTTTTTTTTCGTATAGGTTTGCGTTTGACTACACACTGCCTGATGTTAAGATGTTAAGCAGATATGCGGTCTAGGATGTAACACGCTTACCTAGAAGATACCTATTTACATTACATTACGGGATTAAATTGTACCAAAGAATTATTAATTGTACCATTGACTACTTACTGCCTGATGTTAAACAGATATGCGGTCTAGGAAGTAACACGCTTACCTAGAAGATACCAATTTACTCGGGATAAAATTGTACTAAATAATTATTAATTGTACCAAAGTATAAATAATTATTAATTGTACCATTGACTACACACTGCCTGATGTTAAGCAGATATGCGGTCTAGGATGTAACACGCTTACCTAGAAAATACCTATTTACTCGGGATTAAATTGTTCCAAATAATTATTAATTGTACCAAAGTATAAATAATTATTAATTGTACCATTGGCTACACACTGCCAGATGTTAAGCAGATATGCGGTCTAGGATGTAACACGCTTACCTAGAAGATACCTATTTACTCAGAATTAAATTGTACCAAAGTATAAATAATTATTAATTGTACCATTGACTACACACTGCCTGATAATAAGCAGATATGCGGTCTAGGATGTAACACGCTTACCTAGAAGATACCTATTTACTCGGGATTAAATTGTACCAAATAATTATTAATTGTACCATTGACTACACACTGCCTGATGTTAAGCAGATATGCTGTCTAGGATGTAACACGCTTACCTAGAAGATACTATTTACTAGGGATTAAATTGTACCAAATAATTATTAATTGTACCAAAGCGCTCACCGCATCTCTTCTCGGTCAGAAATTACTCTTTGAAGTGTGCGATTAAAAATTCCCGCACTTATCGTGTTTATGTAGGTACGCTTAAAAAAATAAAAACCCTTCAGTCCCATTAATGTTCTCCAAAAAACAAAATAAACGTTAACGTTATGACGATTTCATTTGTTCCTCGAGCTATTGTTTCGGGATCCCTTTGGCGCGACGGCGGGATACCCGCGGTAGAGCTAAAAAAACAAAAAAATAAGTGAAAAGTACGACGTATTTAGTATGAATACGAATGGAATGCGCTCTGAAATTTTAAGCTGGACAACAAAGTAATTTGAGTACATTAGGTTTGTTCCTTTGTAGTATAAAACCTTCATTATAGTGCCTAGCCGGGAATATTAAGAGGATCGTGAATCGATCAGTGTTATTTTCGGTACATTTTTGATAAAATATACGTTACGGGAGATAACTCTTTTCACCCCTTAAATTGTAACAAAATGTTGTCTTTGGTGTCAATTGCTTGAATAAGACATCTTGCACGCTCGTACGTCGTATTTTTTAGAAAAGTTTCTAGTTTATGTATAGTAAAAAGAACTTCCATAAACTGTATTTTATAAAACTTGAAATCATGTCCCTGGTGTCTATCTAAAAATTCGAAATATGTAAATTTGTCAAAAAGCAGTCTGATAAATCGCTCAAAATTAGATCACAATACAGACATAAACTCGTGGGATAAAAGTCCAACTTAGCAATGCATAGTTTCAGCCCGCATTCTATGGGTATAAAATATTTAGTAAACTGACAAATATTCTAAAAGATATCGAAAAAGAAAACTGTTTTATGAAACAACTAAAAATTATTCTGTTATCCAAATGTTGTAACACATTAGACGATTTTTATATCGATAAAATCTAGACAACATAACAATAAATCGTTCCAATACGAATCATACGAGTAATAAAATTGCATAAAATTAAATTTTATGACCCTTATCAGGGTCATAAGTATTAACTATACAAAACATGTTAATTATGAACCGCATGTAAATTTCATATGTTGCAATAAATGATTTGACTTTGACTTTAGTTTTCAGCCAAGTTTTTGCGTAAAAATATGACTTTTAAGAGGTTTATAACTTTAAAGTCCTTTGAAAAACTGTAAAAACTAAGATGTATAATCCTAGCAATAAAAGTGTTGATTAGATAAAAAAAAATCATTCAAATCGAATAATATTAGAGGTACCTAGATAGCAGCTTATTGTATTTGTATGCTCAAGTTTGCACCTCACGATTGCCTTAAAGCTCCAACATGTTGAGTTATGAAACGTCAGGTAGCTTAATTTAGTAAAAACATTTTTTTTTGATAAGATAAGATAAGATAAGATAATATTTATTGTCATTAAGTAAATCTCTTATTACATAATTAAATATAATAACAATTACTATAATGTACTCGTCAGTTAATACATTTGAGAAAATACTAAATCTAGTAACTTTATAGAAATGTAGTGTATATATTCCCGTGCATCATTTTGTAAGCTCCTCTATGTCTATGTACAAATAAATATTCAAATTGAATCAATAATAATTTCACAGTAAATTCATCATAATATAATGTCATAACAATATAATTCAAATAATTAGTAAAAAGCTGTAAAGTGGCTTAAATAAATTAATAATGAGAAGACGAAAAATAATAATAATAATTCGCTATAAAGGGGCTTCGTCAAAAATATTTTAGCTTTCATTGTCAATTCTTCGATAGTCATCAAATAAATTAATTTTCTTCGGATGTCATTTTGTAGTTACGATAATCATTTTTTATGTACTCATTTAGACTGTATAGTGTTTTAGATAACAACAGTTTTTTTACATTTGAACAAAGTACTTGGTTTGAATTTGCAATTTCTATACAATTTGTTCCCAGTACTACAAGTTAATTGACTATAAATAGCATTTTCGAGTTTATTTGTTCTAAAAAACAAAAATCTGCTAAAGTAAATTTTTTTAAATTTCTGTAGTCGTGGGATTAATTTCTGCGGCACATCTCGTTAATTGAATCTTCATAACCCTACATCACAACTAAACAATAACAACAAACAAACAATACAACAACACTTTATTAGATAACCACATTACATAAAAAACAAATTACAGGGACAAAACAATACAATTTATAGGTTTCTAAGTGGCGGCCTTATCGCTTTAAGCGATTTCTTCCAGGAAAAACTAGTTTCACTAGTTAAAATATAATAAAATTGGCCAAGTGCGAGTTAAACTCGCGCACGAAGGGTTTCGTACCTTATGGGAACCCCCTTTGCCCCATTTCAAGCGTCTACCTGTTGCCGTTATTAATATGGAGCAAAAAACAGCAAAAAAAAAAGTACGTTTGTTGTATAGGAGCCCCCTTTAAAATATTTATTTTATTCTGTTTTTAGTATTTGTTGTTATAGCGGAAACAGAAATACATCATCTCTGAAAATTTCAGCTGCCTAGCTGTCACGGTTCATGAGATACAGCACGGTGACAGACAGACAGACAGACAGACGAACAGACGGACAGACGGACATCAAAGTCTCAGTAATAAGGTCCCGTTTTTACCCTTTGGGTACGGAACCCTAAAAATACATCGTGTGGAAGCACCTTCTATTGTACTTTATTTTCTACTAAGTTTTATTTGGAATCCGCCTGGGAATATGAAAGTTATTCCAGCTGTTTAATTGAATAACCAGTAACGTTGAAACAACCGTTTTTCAATTAAACAATAATACTTTTACTAAAACTGTACAGGGAGAGTACAGTTCGTTGTTTGAAGAAAAATTAAAAAGTTTAAAAGAGGTTAGTACAGTCCAATAGTAGAAAGCATAATTGACATAACTTGTCGTTAATATAGGAGAAGACGCTGGTTCCCGTAGTACAGCCCCTAGCTAGTTCGGGAATCAGAAGATTCAGAGGCTTCATTATTTTACATGTACCTTATTTTATGTTAATAAAAATGTTGGTGGATTGATTGATTGAAATGTGGAGAAGAACTTGCAGACGAATATCTTTGAAAATTTAATTAAAATATCAGTGTTATGCGAGACGAGCCTGCGCATTAGTACTCAATCTTATAAATATTATAAAGACTGCCAAAGCGGTAGAGTATAAACAATGAATTTGACGAATAACGAAAAGTTTTGACACGTTTAGAATTTGACGAATCAAGTATTTGGTTCCTCCTACCTCATTGAGTATTTGACGCTCAGAATCTCTTTCCTATTGTCTATGCTCAGAATAAGGAAAAACAGTAGAAGTGACATAAAGTAAAAAAGTTGTGTAGTAAAAAAAGTAAAAAAGTGCTTCCACAAACATGGCGTCGAAAATCCATAGAAACTGCTATGTAATCTAGACGCAAATGACACATGAACTGCTCATCAAATGTCAAATTTGATTTCACAAAAATGGTGGACAAACTTCAAACGTCTTCTAGGCAGGGCTTTTATTTTGAACTTTATGGTCATAGCAACAATGCCATGTCATTTCAAACACCACCCCTATGATTTGACGACTGCCTGCGTAATCGTATGTAAGAGCGATTCTCGGAAATAAAGCAGTACGGAAAATATATACGCTAGGGTACGTTTCTGTCTGGCACATACGGGTAACCTGATGCACAAATACAGTGTAGCTAGCTTAATTGATCATTAATCAAATGTTTACTTAGTAATCAATTAACTTGATAGTAAACTTGTAAATAATAAAGTGAATGAATAAATGATTAATGTGCATAAACTACGAGTGTGTACTTATAGCGTAGTAGGTAGGTATACGAAGCTAAAACAATTGGAAACATTAATATCCCTAAAAACCAAATCCGACACCCTACATTCAGATTTGGCCTTTTGAGATTTGAACATAGTTCAAAAGTTGAAGAGTAGTTAATATAGGCTACTTTTATCCCGCAAAAATATAAGGTTCCTGTGGGATAGTAGGGTAGATGCACCGGTTGTAGCCAGTGTCCCAGATTAGACCATTTGATGTCAAAATTATTGCATTATTAGATTTTAGAAAATGTAAAAATTAATTGTTTGTGTAAAGGTTAAAGATTGTTTTTTTTTTTTCGAAAAATATTATTTTTACATATCTTGTCTACACACCGATGAAAATTCAAAGTGGCCAAAAATTACACTATGATGGCCACAACCGGTACATCTACTATAGATAAAACAAAATATCAGGGAAGCAAAGCCACGGGCATTAGCTGGTTTGAAATAAATCAAACTGAATAACTCAATGCAATTACTGAAGCGTTCAGTTAGTGCAAACAAAAGCCATCAATAAATTACCTAAAATCCAGTTATTAAGCCATGAGCACACGTATCTACCTGTATTTAATTCGTTGGAGCACACATCGGTAAGCGCTCCTCGAACCGGTTTACCGCTCTCGTTTTTCATCTAACTTTATTAATTAATCATGTGTACTCACAGCTTATCAAAGAGCTTTATAAAATTTAATATCGCTGGCTATTCATACACGCTGTGTTTTTTACTTTAAAAAATACTTTTATTGTCGGGCTAAAATGCATTTATTAACTACAACTAAATATAATACTACTCTAAGAGCTAAAACTACAATAGTATAACAACGCGTTGGTTCCCATTTTCAAAAACAAGGGTGATGTTCAAGTCTGTAACAGCTATCGAGCCCATATCGAGTATGGGCATATAATGAGAAGGGAGGATAGTCATGTCACAAAAATAACTCTAAATGGTAAAACCGGGAGGGGAAGACCAAAAAAAGTGTGGATGAATTGTGTGAAAGATGACATGCGAGAGAAAGGAGTTGATCATGAGATGACGAATGATAGAGTGAAGTGGCGAAAGGAAACGTGCTGTGCCGACCCTACCTAGTGGGATAAGGGCAAGATGATGATGATGATGATGAGCTAAAACTACAAACACTGCTACTACATAAAAAGCAATTGGATCATCCACAGACCCTTGAAGGTCTAAAGATTATCCAAATGCTCAAGACCACTGTTGGCAGCGTGCCCAGCATGCTGGCTGCATTGCCATTTACCACGCTGAATGGCAATGCTTATACGCTGTGTTTGTAGACTTGGCATGCTCTAAGAGTAGAGTTTACCAACTTGTTTAAGTTAAAAGTGTGATTACTGTATTAAACAACGGTTAAACTCGGGCCTTAGATCCAGTGTTACCAACAGATGATTAATTTATTAACCGTTGGTTAAATCTAAAACAGCTTGTTACGAAATTTTGCTGTTCTCCAAGCACTACCTGTTGTTTAAATTCAGTAATCACACGTTTAACTTAAACAAGCGTTGGTGGACTCGGGTCTAAAGCAGGAGTCGGAAAGTAGTTTTAGTTGGAGTCCGGACTCCAATACTGTCAAATAATTTTAACAAGGTCGAAATGTGTCTTTGAGCAGATAAACGGTCTAGGTTGTAGCACGCTTACCTAGAAGATACCTATTTACTCGGGATTTGAGAGCGTCCACGTTGTACTTTAGCGGGAAGACAGACCCAGGCAAAGCGTTCCACAATCTGTCTTCTTAATCTTGTCCGTTAATATTGAGCGATGTATATTTTTCAGAAAAATCATATTGGAGCACGATGTTACACATATGTTTGTCCATGCAAACAAAATGGTGAAGTTTCCTAAAGAGCCATTGACTTGGCAATTTTTTTTGTTTTAAATAGAGAGCAGTAATTAAATAAGAGTAAATTTCAGGGGACATATTACACACGGTCTCTGACCCCAAACTAAACAGCCCTTGTGATGTGGCTGCCAGAAACTGATACGTATTTTTTAATTACATAGGTACTTATATAGCTGATAGTAACATCCAGACACAGAGCAAACACCTATGTTCATCACAAAGATGATTGTACTGGGTCGGAATCGAACCTTCGCCTTCTTGACACAGTAGTTAACTAGTTAGAGTCATTAACCACTGGGCCAACGGGACAGTCAAGTGAACCGTTACGTAAGAAAAAACATTGAACGTCAGTAATTTAGGTTACATGATAGTACCGCTATCCTAAGACATCATAGCTTAAACAACCAGAATAATAAAAAGGGGTTTTCAAAATCTGAAAGACTTTTTCTAAAATTCAAAACTTCCAACATTAAAGACACCCATTTCATTTATTATAATAATGACAGTGTAAAAAGCAAGCAAACTGAACGAAAACATTTAGTTTTAGTCCTTTTAGTTTCCACCCGCTTGAAGTTCTAGCATTACATTAGAAAAACTAGCAAGACCTCAGAGAAAGAATGGACTTGCTCCGGACAGGACCAACTTTCTTACACAACTAGAGTTCTTTAAACTTATAGATTCTTTTTGTTAGGCAGTTAGTCATTTGAAACTAAAATACTATTCATCATAATCACTAGGTACTATTACTCCAAACAGTAGACCTCGCGGTAGATCTCTTTAACTGAATCTTCATAAACTTACATCTCGACTCTGTTTAAACCGATTTGATTTATAACTACTCGCAACGGCAATGTTTTTAAAATTATATACTTAACAATCTTTATAAATATTTTAGAAATCGCCTCATTAATAGTGCGACAGCAAATTTCTCCCCTTTTTGAGGGTAATACCCCAAAATATCAAATATCGCCGGCCACAAAAAAAGTTAACCTATATACCAAGAATCGTTGAAAAATGCGACCTGTGGAGAAAAATCAGGAAAATCAACATCCAAGCAGACGAAAGCAACTTCGGTCAATTATAGTAGCACTCATAACACAGTTTGATTAAATATTACAATCCGACCGCTCAACCCAGTCCTCGCCTGCGCGGGGTGCAGGCGAGGCTGCCGCCCGCACCTGTCTCAGTCCCCTTTGTTGCCTACCTCCGCGCCCCTGTACCAAAGAATCCTTACTAATATTATAAATCCGAAAAGTTTGTTGGTTTGTTGGTTTGTTACTCTTTCACGCGCCAACGGAGCAACGGATTGACTTGATTTTTGGCATGGATATAGTATAAAAGGCGGAAGGAGCTTTAGGATACTTTATATCCCGAAAAATTGCATAGTTCCTGTAGGACAGGACAAAAACCCTCGAAAGCGAAACTGTCGCCACTATCACAAAGACGCTAAGTGACTAATTCCTCTATGACGCTAATATGGACTAACGAAACGTCACAGCCAAACGTAATTAGATGACAGGTGACTTTTATAAATCACAAGTAGCATGGCAAGGGGACAAATTGTTTTTCCACCATTATATCCCCTTGAAGAGGAAATAAAGTATGGATTGAAAATGACAACTGACATTAAAATTGGATAAAATGTTATTTTCCCTCTGCATGCTACATGTTACTATGACGTTTAATACCAGGCCGTCATTTTGTCTGACACTAAAAATATTTTTAAACCTTCTATCATTAGAGGTTTAACATGTTTCTTTATTCTACCTTTATGGTACAGAATCATCATACCTACTTTAATATTATCAATCCGAAAAGTTTGTTGGTTTGTTCCTCTTTGACGCAGCAACGGAGCAAAAGATTGACCTGATTTTTGGTATGGATACCTATGGTTTAAAGACAGAAAGTGATAATAGAATACTTTTTTATCTCGAGACAATTCGTGATTCCCGTGGGATAGGACAATAACTGTTTCTCAGCAATGGAGCTACGGATTGACTTGATATTTGGGGTGGGCATAGTTTGGAAGACGGAAAGTGACATGGGATACTTTCCATCCCGAAAAAATTGTGGTTCCCGTAGGACTTAACAATAAATTTTCAACTCAGCAACGGAGCAACTTGCCTTGGCTTATTGCATGAATATAGTTTGAAAGACGAAAAGTGACATAGGCCACTTTTTATCGCAAAAACTTTAACAGTTCCCGTAGGATAGGATAAAAACTAAGTGTGCGGGCTGCGGTAGCAGCCGTCTAAGCGCCAGAAATAACCTGTCATGGCAAGTTTAGGACGTTCCTACATTTTTCGCACTCCTCCGCGGCACTCAACAGCGCTAGCCCAGACTCGGGCTCCATAACGGAGCTTGCGCTCTCGCCATAATGACGGAGTGTTTCGGAGCACAAGACACATCGTCATCCACCACTTGGGACTAACCAGTACTGAACGTCAGACAGCATTCCAACGCCCTGGTCCCAGTGCAGCGGGTCAGTCATAGTAGCCCAGCGCCTGCCTCTTCAACTGCAGAGGGCAGTGAGAACGGCAATCGTGATACCGACACCTCTCTTCACCTGCAGCCCCACTGCGTCTGCCAACACGTTGACGGCCTAGTGGAAGGTAGGGTAGGTGGCGGCACCCACACCACCAGTTCCATATATCCCACCGCGGCCCCTAATCCTCGGCTGTCATATCAGAGTCCAAGAAGCAGCCTTGCTTTATGAAACTAAGAAAGGTTATTCCCAGCAAGTAACTGGAGATAGAGAGACAGAAAAGAAGCCACACCCAGCGCAGCAGGAGGAGCTAGAGTTCATATGCCTGGCAGACGGAGCAGCACTAGAGCAAAATCTTAACCGAGAAATTAACATATTTACAGACGGCAGCAAAATTAAAGGGAAAGTTGGGGCGGCATTATCCATTTGGGATGATGCCGCTGAGATCAGTACCCGCAAGCTGAAATTGGCCGATTGGTGCTCTGTGTACCAGGTCGAGTTATTGGCACTTCTTGAGGCTACCGAAAAAGCAAAAATCTTTTGTGACTCCATGTCTGCACTGGAAACAGTAGTTGGCGTATCTTCCCTCCATCCCTTAGCAGTAAATTCAAAGCTAACATAAAGTTACTACACGCACAAAATAAAATAGTGAAACTTTATTGGATTAAAGCGCACGCGGGGATGGAGGGAAATGAGAGAGCGGACCAGCTAGCAAAGGAAGCAGCACTGCACTCGAAGTGCAGACCTATTTACGATAACTGCCCCGTTTCATTCGTCAAGCGAGAAATCCGAAAGGACTCTCTTGACGAGTGGAACCGGCGGTATCAGGATGGACACACAGCGGCGGTAACCAAAACATATTTTCCGGATGCAAGGGCGGCATACAAGATCGTAAGAGAAATATCACCAGTGGGAATCATAACTCAAGTGCTGACGGGGCATGGTGAGTTTTCCCAATACTTACATCGATTTAAGTTGAGGGAAAGCCCATCGTGCATCTGTGAACCCACAAAAGAGGAGACTCCACTGCACATAATCTTGGAATGCCCAGTTTATGGAAAGCAGAGATTTGATTTAGAACAAAAAATTGGAATTAATCTAACACGTAAAAACCTTAGAAACAATTTTTTCGAATTTTTGCACGAATATTTGTAAAAAAGCAATAATTAGGAACAAGTAGGTATAAACTTTGCTGTACCATTGTAATGTTTATTATAACTGCAAACAGCCAAAAACATTGAAATATAGGTATACTTAGTTTTTATTCATTTGTAATTAAGACCCCTGATCATGTCAGGGATATTTCGCGATATAATAAAAAAAAATCCTCGGATGCAGCGTCGTAAGAGCGGCACTGCAGCCCGCCTAAGTTGCGACACTCCTCATAAGGCATGCAACCTACCGGCCATCCTCTCAGCTGCTTTAGTTAAAAGCGGCTGAACCTCGAGTGCCAGCCTCTAAGCTTCCTTGGGGGAAAAGACCCAAAGTAGAGGGAGACTTCTAGCGCCGCCTTTTCAGCTGCCTCAGACCTCCCCCACGACAAGGCGGGAATACAAGGGGGGGTTGTATATACACTCCAAACGTAACTTAACCAACAAAAGCATTCCTCTATGGTATTTTGATATTTGTCGGTTAGGTTAGGTTTCGCAGCCGACATAAACATAAGCCAAAATCAAAATATAACGCGGGCGAAGCCGCGGGTAAAAGCTAGTATATAATAATACTACGTACCTGTACCGCGCAGGCGAGGACTGAGTTGAGCGGTAGGATTATAGGTTTGATCACCGAATTTGAGCAACGTTCGGCACGGTCAATCTTCGGATGGGTGATCCAGGAAGTTATATACAACTAACTAACTACTTAGAGTATACATCTTAAAAAAGTGATTTTGTAATACTCTATACATAATAATTTATTTTTTGTAAAACACGGCACAATCGACTTCAATCATGTACAAAATTCGAATAGTTCGCTCGCTCGAATGTATACCATTTTTACATTATTGTTGATTTTTAAAAAACGGGTCAGCCGAAACCACCTCGACAGTATAATCTACCTAAAAAAACATGAAATGTTTAAACTAAAAAGGATTAAATTAAATCGGTTTACAATTGGCGAAAATTAAGATATACACAAAAAAAATACATACAGACAAAAATAGCCTCCTCCTTTTTTGAAGTCGGTTAAAAATCTCGGTCTCTTCGTACCCGTTCTCACATTATCGTGTAGGCAGACAAATATACGAGACCCTACACCCGAGGTTTACTGCTATCATCTTACACCCATCCGATCAAAGTTTTATTCCGGGATACAGTTTGATAAACAAGTTTGGTTTACGACTGCATTGTGACGTTCATCTTGAATAACGCATGATATTGTCGCTGGTGTACGTTTTCGGTAGTTGTTTGGGGTCTGGTTTTGAGATTTTGCTAAGTTGACAAAGGTTTTTCTTTACGGAGGGTTCGGGACATGTAGGGTTATTCAAACTACTAGTTCTCCGAACAGTAGACCACACATCTGGTTATACATACATTACAGAGTTCCTGTGACTACCTTCCTGCTCCATCACCAGACTCTGGTTACGATTAAAAGACAAACTACTCGCCAAGATCATTCATATGACCCAAACCTGATTAGGTTGTGTCGTTTCATTGCTAAGTTCCTTTAGCCACCTTCCAGCTCCATCATCAGATCAGCACCATGTCATCATAATATTGCATATTGTCACGCAATATACACATGTATGCCAAATTTCAGTTCAATCAGTAACCGGGAAGTGGATCAAATTTAACTTGCAAAATTTGATTACAGACCGACAGACAGACAACGGGACAGGTGAAACTAAATAAAAGCTTGTTAAAAGATTCTGACCCAAATGCGAACGAACACTGAACCAACCTGGCCATGGGGTTGGGGATATTTGGAAAAGAACTTAAGCAGATACCCAAGCAATTAGGCCGACCGTGGGACAGATAACAAAATACCAAAGAGTATCATCGAGGCACCTAGTCTCATGTAGGCTTGTCGCGCAGACGTTCTATACTTACAAGGAATTTCTAAACTGTAAAATAGTGGAATCTATGAGCTCTTTACAATAGTTGTTGCTATTTTTTTAGCTCTTTATTATTGATAAGGGCAGCATCAACTTGGTTTGAACTGTAATGTTGCTGTAACCTATGATGAATAAATAAATATTGCAGAGTTTGTAAAGATAAAAATAAAACTTGACATTAATTCAGTGTAATTTGTATTGCTATTTATTACTATCTGTTGTTTGTGAACTATGTATTGATTTTTTGTAAGCTAATCGATTATCTGTTCTTTTGTTTGACATTGTTGCTATTTCATTGTTTTATTGATTAACCTGAAATGACGTGCAAATAGCATTTATGAAATAAATGATTATGGTCACAATATTACTACAGTACAGTGTGACTGCAGTGCAAACTATGCAGAACCTCGATCAATTTGGAATGTAAGGAGGTGCAGCAAAAATGCCGAGTCGATGAGCACCTCCTTTCGTGCCCTCAGTGTCCGAATGACCAGAATGTGCACACTGTGCGGGACATCTAGGCTACCAGGCCACCCCCCGCGGGACGAGCGTAGCTAAAATACTGGGAGAAAATCATTCAAATATTAAGGATCATTGACACGACCAAAACTAAAATTTGCCAAGTGCGAGTCGGACTCGCGCACAAAGGGTTCCGTACCGTTTTGGAGCCCCCTTAGCCCAATGCCTCTTGCCAGCATAAATAGCAAGAAAAAAAACTCCTAAAATTCACGTTTGTTGTATGGAAGTTCCCCTTAAATATTTATTTTATTCAGTTTTTTATTATTTGTTGGTATAGCGGCAACAGAAATACATCATCTGTAAAAATTAGAGATACAGGCTGGCGACAGACATACAGACGGACAGACGGACTACGGAGTCTTAGTGATACGGTCCCGTTTTTACCTTTTGGGTACGGAACCCTAAAAAGAAGTAAATGCCTTTAAAAGTACCGAGTCACTAAAACCCGTGAGTTGTGAGACATAATTAAGATAAACGTAAAAAGCTGGTATTTGACAGACATCACAAACACGTGGCAAGAACATCCGGCGGTGACACGTGACAGAGTTTTCCTCTTCACGAGCTACGTTATTACAAATGGTTTTGAAATTTCGTGGAGTTTCATTTCTGAGAAGCAGCAGAAAGTAAATTGACTGGGCCAAGACTGGAGGCTAGTATGAGTTTATACGTAAACTGCAGTAGTTTCCGTATGGCTCCATACATTTTTGTACAGCGTACGTGTCGAAAACGAGGAGGAATAATTATTTTTCGCCAAACACCACCAACTTCAATCGTACGCAATTATAAAAGTTCGCTCAAATCGAATTACGGCATCTTAAAATCATTCTTGATTTTTTTTAAATCACTAAACTTATTCCAATGATATTTAAATGGGGCCTCCTCCAAAGTACCTATGACCAAACAAACTACAAAAAAGCATCAGAATTGGTAGATTATAATCGGATTATGGAGTAAGTTATAGTGTGGATTACAAGTAAATATTAAAGTTAATCGAGTAGGATAACTTTATATTATTTTGATAATAGTAATCAACAATATTTGGCCGGTGCCGAATCGCTCCGTGCTCGGTGCTGGTCGGTGAAGGAACGGTCTTAGTGGCCAGTCTCTTACTTTTTACCGCCTTTAAAAAAGAAGTATGTAGTAAAGTATGTTTTATTTGTGTATGTTCATCGATACTTTCGCCTTTTGGGAACCGATAAAAAAACCTTTATTGGTTCAAAAGAGTATACTTCCGAGGTGGTCCCATTTAATTTTTATCGAAATCAGTTGAGCAATTTTTGATAAATCAACAAAAATGTACTTAGATGTTACATCGATTTGTACAAATTTATTGAATTCTGTACACGGTGTTACGATTTTTTGCGAAAAATAATTATTTTTATTAATATATTTTTTTTTTTGCATGACACATTCCTTTTATTGTACAACCTTCTATTAAAGAGGGTAGTTATAGTTATATAACTCTTGGTAAAGAGTATTGACCTAGACGCGGCCACAGCAAGTGTCGACGATATCGTCTATATCACCTGACATTGGTAGAGGATTTAGGTAGAAGGTACTGTAAGAGAGAGGCCTATAGTCACTACTCTGCAGTGGGATAAAGAAGACTGCGGATGATGATGATGATAAACTCATACTAAAACCTCAGATACCTTAAAAGTATTTTTTTACATTTTAACTACCTGTAGGCCGAATCGTATAAGTACCTACTTAGCTACAAGCTTTGCAATACCCAATCAACGCGCAGCTTTGTGTAAGCTCCAGTCAGGTTTGGATATTGCGCAGCTTGTAGCTAACTTCACATCCCGGCGGATGTGAAGTTACCTGTATGATTCGGCCTATAAATAAAAAAAAAAATAATCAGCCTTTTATTAAATAGTACAATTCATTTAGTCATTAATAATATTAATTTGTTGTTTATTTCCGTTACATTCATAAAATAGTTATATACTCTCGGTTATGTTTAATATTATTGCATTATTACATTTGTCAATTGGAGTCGTTAATAGTAATCAGTACTTTAGTCAACACTATAATTAGGTATATTATCCAGTTATGATTCATTTACAACATTAAAATATTTTTCATTAGTGAATTTTATAGCCGATAATTTTGTCAAAAAATGTTGCGTTACATATAAGTTAAAGCCATGATTCGGCCTATACCTAATCTAAAATAGTATTTATAGTAACATCACGTCAGCTAGACGAGCCGATAAGAAATGAACTGACATCGCAATCCCATCCTTTCTTCGCAAATGGCCTGTCTAACCCTAGTTCTGGCTGTCACAAAGCTTTAGCTTCACGTAACGATGTAACCCTATCCCCCATTTTGCTATCTACTTCAGTACTGAAATGTTTTTTCAAAAATATCTTTCATAGCTCCTGTAGGTACCTAGTTCTTGTACGGTGTTCAAAAGTTCCGAGATAAAAAGGTAAACAAAGCCAGTTTCGCTGTTTTCTACTCGATATCTAAAAAAATATCAACGCATGCAGTCTCTGATAACGGGCATATTATAACAGTTTTATCCATGATTATTTTTCGCAATAAATAACATAACCGACTTGAACCATGTACATTATTCGAATAGTTCGCACGAATCGATGTATTAATAGCACTTAAATTTATCCCAAAATAGGCCGAATTTTTAAAATCAATTATACTCAATAATTGATTTTAAAAAATCCAGAATTTAGTTGCAATTGAGGGTGAACTATTTTTTTAAATGCTACGACAAAAAATTAGTTTAACGTAACGAATATTGTCTGCGTACGTAGCCGAAAACGATCTACCAAAAAAAAAAGAATCATCAAAATCGGTTTGTAAATTAGTGGAGTAATCACGTTACATAGATACAAATAAAATTGATTTTTTTTTTTTAATTTAACTGTTTTATGTACTAAAAGCTAAAAAAAGGCCTTCGCATGGTAGATTTCATTGTGTACGTTCAATTTCTGTTTATTTTTTAAATTATTTTTTATCATTTTGTTCCCACGAGCAATGGAAGTTATAATTTCCATTCCCCCCCCCCCCCCCCAGAGGTCCAATAGTGGGGCATGGCTATGTATAACGAGATGAGCCTAAATCTTGAGGGGAAAGCGCTAACGTCATATAATTTTTATTCACCCTAATGCTATGGGTACAGTTCTTGGCGCGCTTTAACCTTTTACCTTTACTTACTTAGGTGGTGTACCGCTAAATGACGTATAATTTTAGCCACCCTAACGCTACACAGTTCTTGACAGATTTTAATTTTGTATAGTTCACTGTATTTTATTTGTCAAGCCCTTTCATTTAATACCCAATTTGCCCATATTGATTGGATTAAAATAAAATATCCGCCATTTTGTAGCGGTGGTCATTTTAGATTTTTATTTTATTTAGTGCACTTTATTCTACTTGTCAAGCCCTTTCATTTGATACCCATATTGATGGAATTAAAAAAATAAGAATTCCGCCATTTTGTGGTGGCGGCCATCTTGAATTTACCATAATATTGAATATACATAATTGTATTGACACCAGAACAAAAGCCGTATACCAAATCAATTGGTTGACAGAAAGAGGGTAAAATTTAAATTACTCAATTCATATAATCGTACAAGGAGGTCCTCAGCTCCTTTTTTGAAATCGGTTTAAGACGTTCATCTACTCTCAACAAAATCTTTTGGTAGCTTTACTATTCATACCCATCACATATCACATAATATTAAAAAAAAACTTGGAAGCGTTGAATTTTTGTCAATTTTGTGAGCACAAAAATCTTTAATGTAAGTCCGCTATAATATTTCTTAACATACTCGTAATATTCTGAGCGCTATTTCGTAAAGAATCCCAAAGCTACCCTATTTTCGGAATCTTAAAAGATTATGTTAAGAGGATTACGAATATGTACAAGCATGAAACGAAATACAAAAATCTAGTAAAAAATAATCTGAATAAACAACTACGTACTCACGGTTATCACAATTTTATGTTGAAAAAAAAACATCTATGTGATGAAAGAACGTATCTCTGTCTGTGGTATCGTCATCTCCTGAAGCAATATATTGATTTGACGTGTTTTTTTTATCTAAATCTGGTTTACCTATTGCGTATCTAATTGCGATGACTGTAGTTCTTAATTTTAGATAGATAAATGTGTGGTCCAGCTACCTTGACTTTAAATTATTTTCAATTATAAATTTTGTGTCTACTACTGGTACCATAAACATTATTTTTTTTAAATCAGTTTATTAATTTTGAACAATAGTCTAGCGTAGGTTAACTAGTCTAGCGTAGGGTAACTAATAAGGTGGTCTTATCAAGACTTCAGAAACACGCTGGATGCAAGCCACTCAAAAGTGTACTTAAGAAGATTCTGAATCGACCAGTGTTTTCGCGTTTTCACCCCTTAATTTGTAACAAAATGTTATGTTTTTGGTATCAATCGCTTGAGTAAGAAATATTGCACGCTCGTACGTCTTATTTTTTTCTGAAACGTTTTAATTTTCTGTATACTTTTCAGCCAAAATTATGCGTAAAAATTTGACTTTTTAGAGGCTATACTGTAAGGTCTTTTAAAAGACTGTAAAAACTAAGAAGTGTAAAGCTAGGTATTTAAGTGTAGATTACATAAAAAAAATAACTCAAATCAGATAACATTTAGAGGTAGATAACAGCTTACCTATTGTTTTTTAAGGCCAAGATGGCACGTCACAATTGACTAAAAGTAAATCTATCGAGAAATCCTATGTTTAGCAGTGGATGCTTACAGCTGACGTGATGATGATGATGATGAAAAAGATAGAGAATCTAGCTAAGCAACCTTATAAAATTCCTTAATGCCATACCAAGTTACTAAAAAAATGATAGGTAAACCTATAAGTATCCTTACTAATATTATAAATCCGAAAAGTTTGTTGGTTTGTTGGTTTGTTACTCCATCACGCACCAACGGAGCAACGGATTGACTTGATTTTTGGCACGGACATAGTTTAAAAGGCGGAAGGAGCTTTAGGATACTTTTTATCCCGAAAAATTGCATAGTTCCTGTAGGACAGGACAAAAACCATCGAAAGCGAAACTGTCGCCACTATCACAAAGACGCTAAGTGATTAATTCCTCTATGACGCTAATATGGACTAAAGAAACGTCACAGCCAAACGTAATTGGATGACAGGTGACATTGTCTGCAGACTTTTATAAATCACAAGTAGCATGGCAAGAGGACAAATTGTTTTTCCACCATTATATCCCCTTGAAGAGGAAATAAAGTATGGATTGAAAATGACAACTAACATTAAAATTGGATAAAATGTTATTTTACCTCTGCATGCTACATGTTACTATGACGTTTAATACCAGGCCGTCATTTTGTCTGACATTTAAAATATTTTTAAATCTTCTATCATTAGAGGTTTAACATGTTTCTTTATTCTACCTTTATGGTATACATCATACTTTTAATATTATAAATCCGAAAAGTTTGTTGGTTTGTTGGTTTGTTACTCCATCACGCACCAACGGAGCAACGGATTGACTTGATTTTTGGCACGGACATAGTTTAAAAGGCGGAAGGAGCTTTAGGATACTTTTTATCCCGAAAAATTGCATAGTTCCTGTAGGACAGGACAAAAACCATCGAAAGCGAAACTGTCGCCACTATCACAAAGACGCTAAGTGATTAATTCCTCTATGACGCTAATATGGACTAAAGAAACGTCACAGCCAAACGTAATTGGATGACAGGTGACATTGTCTGCAGACTTTTATAAATCACAAGTAGCATGGCAAGAGGACAAATTGTTTTTCCACCATTATATCCCCTTGAAGAGGAAATAAAGTATGGATTGAAAATGACAACTAACATTAAAATTGGATAAAATGTTATTTTACCTCTGCATGCTACATGTTACTATGACGTTTAATACCAGGCCGTCATTTTGTCTGACATTTAAAATATTTTTAAATCTTCTATCATTAGAGGTTTAACATGTTTCTTTATTCTACCTTTATGGTATACATCATACTTTAATATTATCAATCCGAAAAGTTTGTTGGTTTGTTCCTCTTTGACGCAGCAACGGAGCAAAAGATTGACCTGATTTTTGGTATGGATACCTTTGGTTTAAAAGACAAAGTGATAATAGGATACTTTTTTATCTCGAGAAAATTCGTGATTCCCATGGGATAGGACAATAACTGTTTCTCAGCAATGGAGCAACGGATTGACTTGATATTTGGGGTGGGTATAGTTTGGAAGACGGAAAGTGACATAGGATACTTTCCATCGCGAAAAAATTGTGGTTCCCGTAGGACTTAACAATATTTTTTTCTCAGCAACGGAGCAACTTGCCTTGGCTTATTGCATGAATATAGTTTGAAAGACGAAAAGTGACATAATAGGCCACTTTTTATCGCAAAAACTTTAACAGTTCCCGTAGGATAGGATAAAAACTAAGAGAGCGGGCTGCGGTAGCAGCCGTCTAAGCGCCAGAAATAACCTGTCATGGCAAGTTTAGGACGTTCCTACATTTTTCGCACTCCTTCGCGGCACTCAACAGAGCTAGCCCAGACTCGGGCTCCATAACGGAGCTTGCGCTCTCGCCATAATGACGGAGTGTTTCGGAGCACAAGACACATCGTCATCCACCACTCTGTACTAACCAGTACTGAACGTCAGACAGCATTCCAACGCCCTGGTCCCAGTGCAGCGGGTCAGTCATAGTAGCCCAGCGCCTGCCTCTTCAACTGCAGAGGGCAGTGAGAACGGCCATTGCGATACCGACACCTCTCTTCCCCTGCAGCCCCACTGCGTCTGCCAACACGTTGACGGCCTAGCGGAAGGTAGGGTAGGTGGCGGCACCCACACCACCAGTTCCATATATCCCTCCGCGGCCCCTAATCCGCGGCTGTCATATCAGAGTCCAGGAAGCAGCCTTGCTTTATGAAACTGAGAAGGGTTATTCCCAGCAAGTAACTGGAGATAGAGAGACAGAAAAGAAGCCACACCCAGCGCAGCAGGAGGAGCTGGAGTTCATATGCCTGGCAGACGGAGCAGCACTAGAGCAAAATCTTAACCGAGAAATTAACATATTTACAGACGGCAGCAAAGTTAAAGGGAAAGTTGGGGCGGCATTATCCATTTGGGATGATGCCACTGAGATCAGTACCCGCAAGCTGAAATTGGCCGATTGGTGCTCCGTGTACCAGGCCGAGTTATTGACACTTCTTGAGGCTACCGAAAAAGCAAAAATCTTTTGTGACTCCAGGTCTGCACTGGAAACGGTAGTTGGCGTATCTTCCCTCCATCCCTTAGCAGTAAATTCAAAGCTAACATAAAGTTGCTACACGCACAAAATAAAATAGTGAAACTTTATTGGATTAAAGCACACGCGGGGATGGAGGGAAATGAGAGAGCGGACCAGCTAGCAAAGGAAGCAGCACTGCACTCGAAGTGCAGACCTATTTACGATAACTGCCCCGTTTCATTCGTCAAGCGAGAAATCCGAAAGGACTCTCTAGACGAGTGGAACCGGCGTTATCAGGATGGCCACACAGCGGCGGCAACCAAAACATATTTTCCGGATGCAAGGGCGGCATACAAGATCGTAAGTAGCACCAGTGGGAATCATAACTCAAGTGCTGACGGGGCATGGTGGGTTTTCCCAATACTTACATCGATTTAAGTTGAGGGAAAGCCCATCGTGCATCTGTGAACCCACAAAAGAGGAGACTCATGTGCAGTGGCAAATAATCTTGGAATGCCCAGTTTATGGAAAGCAGAGATTTTATTTAGAACAAAAAATTGAAATTAATCTAACACGTAAAAACCTTAGAAACAAATTTATCGATTTTTGCACAAATATTTGTAAAAAAGCAATAATTAGGAACAAGTAGGTATAAACTTTGCTGTACCATTGTAATGTTTATTATAACTGCAAACAGCCAAAAACATTGAAATATAGGTATAGTTTTTATTCATTTGTAATTAAGACCCCTGACCCTTGCATATACACTCCAACCTTGCATTCCTTTAAGGTATTTTGATATTTGTCGGTTAGGTTATTAGGTTTCGCAGCCGACATAAACATAAGCCAAAATCAAAATATAACGCGGGCGAAGCCGCGGGTAATAGCTAGTAACCTATAAGTGATCCTGGAAAGCTGAAGCAATCAAGTAAAGTGGTCACACAGATTAATGTTGCTATCAAGCAGTAAACCTAGATAAGTTGAAGATTTTTATTGTATTATACGAATATAGATGTTTTATTTGTACTATAAATAACATGTATCGTGCTAGGAGAGCTATTGATTGTTCCGTTTTGTGCCGTGATTGTCTGGTGGCACCCGCCTTGTAATCGCGAGGTCGTGGGTTCAAATTCCAGTCTCGTTTCAATTAATTGTTTGGAATTTAATTCCACATCACTGGTTTTTAGGTGAAGAAAGACATCGTGATGTAAGCAAACATAATGTGACCTTTAAGGTGTATAAGTAAATTTTTAATTTTTAATATAAAAATGTCTGCCGGCTCCATAAAATCTGTTATTCCAGGCTCCTACTTAGCCTTTGCTTAGACTATTGGAAAATTGGTAAATTTGACTTGATCGTAGCTCATTTTGCTTGGTTTTTAGTTTTTGTGTATGCTACTCGAATACTTACTCGTATGTGCATGTTTCTAGCCATTTATGCTAACATCCAGTAATGAAAAAAAAATGGTCCCATTAAATTTCATTGACTTAGGTTACGCTTACTTAGGTTAGAAAAATAGACTGCAACATAAATATTTGTATCTAAATAAACATGTTTTGTTGATATGGCCTTGTATTTCGATTACGTACATCCGCTTTCAAACATAATAATCTGTAGTATTAGTAGAACTATTTATCTTAGAGATATGTATAATATGATAAAAAAGTAGACAAAGTACGTTCGTACAGGTCAAATGGCTAGCCCTCGCGTCAGGGTTTTTAAGCTGCCTGAAGACCTGACTGACCTGAAGACCTGACCTGATAGTTAAACCGGACCTTTAATTTAACGTGTTATCCAAGATGTTATGTCCTGAAAAAACCGTACGTTATATTCAACGTGATGAAAATTAAAGATTTTAGCAAATTCCACCTTATGTGCTCTGAAAGTAAAATGTTCTATAGCAGAACTACCGGGACAAAAGTATTGACAAAATTGTCCCGGTAGTTTTACTAGTAGAACTTACAGAAACGACCCGTTAGTAGCGTAACCATCCAAAAACATGGGTCTTTGGATGGTTACGCTACTAACGGGTACAAACTTATCACGCTCTTTGTTTTTTCTTTTTAATAATCCCAATCACAATTTTACAAGTACATTTGATGTTACAAACAGATTTTTTTTAACTGGACACAATATATAGCAGGAGTTAAATTAAAAATATAACTTCCACGCTTTTATCCTTGCGCAAAGAACATCAAACGTTACAGCAAAAAAATAAGCTCACTGTGACACTGGGAGGCAGACAGCCCTCTTTATGGAATTACGAAAAGGATTCCGTGATAACAGACCCATGCCTTTCAAAACTGCAAACTAAAATCAATTTCTGAAACTGGATACGAGTACTTCGGTTCTGGAGCATGTTTTTGTCAAAAATGGCGAAACCGCCTTCCATTGTGTACAAAATTCGAATATTTCGCTAGAATTGTTTAAATTATTGTTGAGTTTTTAAAAACGGCTCAGCCAATTTCGGTAAAATTTAAATGGGACCACCTCGGGAGTATACCTTTTTGAACTAAAAAATATTTTTTCGATTCAGTTCACAATTGGCGCAATTATCGATGAACATACACAAAAAAATAAAAACAGACGAGCACAGAACCTCCTCCTTTTTGGAAGTCGGTTAAAAATGCAATAAAACTAGCTACCTACTAGAATCATTGTTTACAAGACTCTTGAAGGTCTTAAAAATGTTTCGAATACTCAATCTCTCTGCTAGATGGTAGAACGCTCAGCATGCTGACAGCATTACTACGCTGAATTGCAATGCTTATACATTGAGCACCAGTATTATGGTCACACGTCGTGTCCACCAGATTTTCAGTTAGATTTTTGAAATCAACATGATCTCCCAGACCCACTGACTTCTTCAACACCAAACGGCTCAAATATGCCAAAAAATACCTTACAAACAATTTTCTCTGGACAAAAAACACAAAACAAAAATTTTTACCCCTCTGTGACACTGGGAGGCTGACGGCCCTCTTTATAGAATTACGAAAAGGATTCCGCGATAACAGGCCCATGCCTTTCAAAACTGCAAACCAAAAACAATTTCTGAAAATGTATACCTCGGCTCTGGAGCATGTTTTTTTACCCACTGGGCAGGGTAAAACGATACTAATAACGATACCGATTAGACCCACGGTCGCGTGCGTTTATTACGTGAGAATAAAGGCACAGATACTGGGGAAATTAGGTGGAAGGCGGTAATTGCTATTGCTTTGAGGGTTCCTAATATATTATAGCTCTACGTCATCGCTTTCCAGCCTTTTTGTTTTCTCCCTTAAACGGCAATAGGTCTTTATGACTTGAACAAGTACTTTATTTCAATAAGCGGGATGATAACGGGGTCGTTTTCATTTACCTTTTATCAACGTGTTTGTTTCAGGTGGTTATAAGTAAGTCATCATCATCATTTCGTGGCAATGGCATTTTTTTTTATTACAAGTAAGTTAGTTCAAGCCGAGTGTCTTGTCTTAGTGTCAGAGTTTTTAGCCGCCTGATGGTCTCAGATAGAGCTAAACAGTTAGAGCAACCGGAATTCATTAATTTATACAAGTCACGTGTCATACAAGCCACGGTAGCGCTCAGTTGGAAATGCCATCCGCGGTCACCCATCCGAAGGCAGATTGTGCCGTACGTTGCTTAACTTCGATGATCAGTGACAAACATCAGGTGGTTTTCATTTGTAATATCGGTCATCATTTATATGATGGTCTGGTTTTGAACCTATAGGTATGCGTAAATGGTCACGAGAACGAGTAAGAGTAGGAGCGAGCAAAACACATGTGTATTATAAATTGCAAACGGAATATCGAAGTATGCGAATTGCATAGTATTCGTATTCGAAAAGTCAGCTTCAATCGGCTTAAAAATTGAGTTGCTGTACCTACCGTCGCTCAGTGCATTTCTGCGCATGTTTTGATTCGCTGGAGTATTGAATTCTAAAGCTCGAATTCCACCAATGAGGAGTGGAAATTATCGGTGTGATATAGTTTTGACTAGCCCTGTAGTCCGGAAAATTAAATTATTAGGTAAATTATTGGACATTTTACACACGGTCTTTAACCCCAAACTAAGCAAAGCTTGTGATATGGCTGCCAGAAATTAATATACTACATATACATATTTTTGGCGTGATTATCGAATATTGATGAACACCGGCTGCTCGCACGATAAAACATGACTCATTGTCACGTTCCGCCTGAGCCATGCGTACGATACAAGTGAGAGCGCGGAACAAGCGATAGTTAGGCGCGATAGACCTAAGCGTTCGGCTTCTGACGCATATGACGTTACCACGTAAAATTATCGTCCTTAAATCGACTTTACAAATATTTTTATTCAAATGCATACTTAAAATAGATAATAACATCCAGACACAGAGCAAACATCTAGATATGTACCAGGCATAAATGCATGTCCTGGGGAAAAACGTGTTGACTTAGCGAATATACGAATGCAATTTTTTTTTAATTTTAACATTATAATTGTCTAAATATTAGCTAAATGAAATTCCCGAGAGTGAGAAATAACTTGACAAGTTAAAATAACGTTTTGTCGATAGAGAATGTGGACCTACCTGCCACGTGTCACTCCCAGGCAGGTGTCCCTGCCACGTGTGTTTATAAACTCTATGAAATACAGGTATTTAGTAGAAAATCCAATCATCATCCAAAACTTTTAGCCTTCATAAGTACACGACGTTTTATACAAGGTACATTACGTGTTGTTTATAGAAAATCAGCAGGCCGATTTTCTAACGAAAATACGCGTATTACATGCTCTATGTAAGTTAAGTTTTTGTTTCCAGAATATTATTAAACTTAAACACAGTTTTTATTTAATTTTAACGTCATAATTGATAGGTATTTAATAAACATTATTCCAAACGAAAGAAACTTGCGCAAGTACAAAAAAACCTTGGCATGTTCAACGGCTTCTCAGAAATGAGACTCTGTGTTTCGAAACCAGTTGGAGTTGAGGAAAATCCTGCCACGTGTTCACGTGTTCCCTTACAACTTTGGTACCAGGATTGGGAAGTCTATAAAGTACAGGTATTTCCTACAAAGTTTAATTGCAAAATAACACTCTCCATGTTCTCTTGACCTTTATAAGTAACTAGCGACCCGCCCCGGCTTCGCACAGGTGTATTATACTAATAAACCTTCCTCTTGACTCACTCTATCTATTAAAAAAACCACGTCAAAATCCGTTGTGTAGTTTTAAAGATATAAGCATACATGGGGACAGACAGCGGGAAGCGACTTTGTTTTATACTATGTAGTGATAGTGATACCAAAGAATATATAATAATACTACGTAGTGATACACAGCATACAGGTTATCTACTTTACGTTTTCTAGCCATCCATTAGCCATAAGACATACAGTGCAGGCCAATTTGGCCAATCATAAACAGGTTTTTATGATTCCTTTTTTGTTTGCTAGATCTGACCTCAGAACTGGTCCCATTTAAATTTAATCTAAATTTGTACTTAGGCGTTTTTGAAAAATCATGTTAAAATTACTACATGGATGATATTCCTGCGAACTACGAGTATTCGAATTCTATACACGATTGAAGTCGGTTATGCCATTTTTGGCGAAAAATAATTATTGTTAACTAGCTGCGCCCCGCGGTGTTACCCGCGCTAGCCCGAGATAAAAAGTAGCCTATGTGTTAATCCAAAGTCTAAGCTACCTTCATACCGAATTTCATCTAAATCGATTTAGCTGTTTGTGCGTGAAAGAGTAACAAACATCCATACCGTGTCCATACATACTCACAAACTTTCGCGTTTGTAATATTATAGTAGGATATGAAGCCCGATTACAGAGGCGCCAGCGTAAATTAAATAGCAACGTAAAAAGTGTTCTCTCTTTCGAATGCCTAAAGTGAAAAAGAAACAGAACTATGCTGTTTAGCTAATATAATTACGCTGGCACCTCTGTAATCGGGCTTATGGTCCGCTTTAGTAGATTCTGGGATAAAGTATCGCCAACTGTTTTGGGAAAGCGTGTCGCCCGGCCAGAGGCTTGCTCGTTTCGTCACCAATTGCGATTCCAATTTCAAATTCTACCTTCGAATATTCAGTGTACTGTATAATCGTTGATCACTATCACTACATAGTATAAAACAAAGTCGCTTCCCGCTGTCTGTACCTTAAATATTTATAACTTTGCAACGGATTTTGATGCGGTTTTTATTTAGAGTAATTCAAGGGAAAAGTTTACATGTAGATGTATAATATACTTGTGCGAAGCCGGGGCGGGTCGCTAGCATAATATAATCTGTGTTATAGTGTTGAATTTCACATCATATCGCAGTCGTATTGTGGAGGGAGTGGTCTATACAGGAATATCCACAACTGATGTATTAAGCCGAAAGAAGGTGATTCAGACCATTATTATAAACATTTTTAGGGTTCCGTACCCAAAGGATAAAAACGGGACCCTATTACTAAGTTTCCGCTGTCTGTCTGTCCGTCTGTCTGTCACTAGGCTACAGCCTAGTAGTTGAGATACATCTCAAGAACCGTTATAGCTAGAAAGCTGAAATCTTCAGAGATGATGTATTTCTGTTGCCGCTATAACAACAAATACTAAAAAAAGAAAAAAAAATTAAGGGGGGCTTACCATACAACAAACCTGAATCTTCAGCCGTTTTTCGAGAAGATGGATATTAATTATGGTTATAGGTTGATGCTTGAAATATTCACAGAATATTTAACTGCATAAGTACTTACTTTATTAATAAAAAAAATAAATTTAAAAAAAAAAGGGGACTCCCATACAGTACGGAACCCTTCGTGTGCGAGTCCGACTCGTACTTGGCAGATTATTTACTTTGGCGCCAATCCGGAATTCAAGAAAAAACATTTGCTGTTGCATAGAAAATTGCAACACGTATTTAACAAAATGTATGGAACAGCTAATTTTTTTTCTCTAATTCCTGATTGGCCTCATAGTAAAGGTTGTTCATAATGACGGTCTTAACCACCACCTTAAGGTTCGAGCAAATATCTACAGAGCCACCAAAGTAATAAAAAATGTCGAAACGTTGTTATACATACCGACTTAGATATTTACTTTAAGTAATTCACAATGACCCGTTTTATCGAATCTCGATATTATGTCACTTAATTAGTGCTTGTAACCGAACACTTTTGCATCATGCGGCTACGTAGTCGGCTTGCAATCGCCGACTAACTAAAAAGCCTGCCCACTACGTAGCTCGGGCAGGTTTTGGCTCGGACAATTTTTTGCACGATTGTGACTCTATACTCTATAGATATTTGCTCAAAGTCACCAATATAAACAACTTTAACTATGGGACCAACCGGGGAATCCGTAAATAAAAGATGTTCCCTATATTTTCTCGAGAATATATAAACAGTATTTTTTTTGTACAAAATTTCGCTGGTGGTTTCTAAGCATTTTATAAATGTACACCTTTTAAACTATTCGATTTTATTCTGAAGTAGGTTTCCTTTTCGATTTCGAATTAGGGAGATTATTCAAACAACTTTTCGCGTCTTCAAGGTTGGTTTTATAGTAAAACTAGCTGCGCCCCGCGGTGTTACCCGCGATAGCCCGAGATAAAAAGATTTTTTCTAAAATAAATGTAGCCTAAGTTACTTCTTATTACATCAGCTACCTGCCAATAAAAGTCCCGTCAATATCGGTCCAGCCATTTCAGAGATTTAGATGTAAGTAATACGTACAACAATATCCCAAATTAATGTCCATCGTCTATTCTATAGAGACAAACACTAGGTAAGTGTGACAATTATAAAATATCCTTTTCCTCATTTTTATCTGACTACTACTGCTACGATCGATGCAACTCGGTCAAACATTTAATTATCTCATAATTTTCAGTGCGCGCTTCCTGTACTATATCAGTCTTGTAATAGTCCACTGTAGGACGTAGGCCTACCCATGAGTGATTGGGCTAAATCCACCACGCTGACCCAGTGCGGGATGGTGGATTCACACACGCCATCGAATTTCTTCTATGGACATATGCAGGTTGCCTCACGATGTTTTTCTTCACCTAAAAGCCAGTGGTGTTAAATACCGTACATTAGTTCCAAAGAACTCATTGGTACGGGACCGGTATTTGAACCCATGACCTCACGATTGTAAGGCGGGCATCACTACCACTACCTCTAGACCACCACGACCTTGTGCCACTTGCCAGCGCGCGCTTAGCTTTGTGGTATAGGAATAATGTGAATAAGTTTAAAAAATACATAATTTTCCACCTCATAAGTAATTGTTCATACAGCAAATTCTAGCAATTCAGTATCTACACTACACTAAATAGAAAACATAAAAGAACCCCTTTCAAAAACAACATGAGTTTAATATCGTTGTAAATCAGCAGAGCTATTATCCGTATGGGTGGTTTCTGATCGTTTATTTTGCTAACAAAAACCATTTCAAATGTTTTAAACCGACTCCCAAAAAGGATGTTCTCAATCCGACTGCATTTTTTTTTACTGACCTATGTTACACGATTACTCCGTTTATTAGGAATCAATTTTGAATTTTTTTTTTGTTGGGTAGATCTTTCTTCAGAGGTTCCATTTAAATCTTTACGAAATCGTCGGAGACGTAATTTAAGAATTAATAAACGTTATAAAAATTATTATATCATGTGATTTATTTGAATGTTGTACACGGTTGAAGTCGGTTGAGCTATTTTTAGCGAAAAATAATTAAAAGGTATGGTTTACAGGCTAAAAAAATGTTGACTTGCCATAGTTGACATATGGATGGAACTGAAAATATTTCACCGTAGGTCTAAAATTTGTACCATGTACTGTGTATGTTTATATTTCCCTCAAAAAGGGGGCAAAGGTCATTGGGCACTTAGTATGGAAAATATACCCACGGCCTACAAAAACAAAATTGGTTTGGTTGTTTAGATAAACGTCCCTAGTTTACGAAGATATATGTCGCATCAATTCTACATTGATGCGACATATGGAATAATGGAAATCTGCCCAAAACATAAAAAATAAAGTATAAGTTATATCCTTTAGTGTTAAGACATTTTTCGACCATTTGCATTGAATGGGTGTCTCACTCTGGAGCAACTGAACTCGTCGCGCTCGTTTGCTGGCTCTAACAGTACGAGTACAAGTCTGTTGGGCACCTAAAAGATAAAAACTTAATCGCTCTCGCTAACAGAATGGGAATAATCTGATGTATTTTTAAATGAAACAAATGTGTAGAATTGTATCGTTTTTATTCAATATGATCAAAGTCAATAAGCACGATAATGTCGTCAAAGAACTTTGCTGGCGCATCTATTTGTTCTTGGTGTCTGGCCCATGACAAAATGCACACCATGCTGACTCTATGTGCGCAGCATCCGATAGATCGGCAGCCGTGGATACAAGAACAGTTATAACCTTCTATACTCTCACAGTTGTTTTTTAGACATCTCCCGCGTTTAAAAAAAAACTACACAGAATGAAATGTAGGCTAGCACTCATTAATTTACCATAATTTGATCTGTAGGAAATATTTTGAAAACCGGGTCAGATTATGCCCAATGACCTTTGCTGTCGCGCTATTTATCAACCGATTTCAGTAATATTTGGCAAGATTGTTTAGCACTGTGCCGGCCGGACATTTTATTACCTGCATCCACCTGTGCGCCGGCCATTTTAGTCATTTTTGTAAATTCTATAAAAAAAATACTATAATAGTGACACGACCTCTCGTCGTGATCGGCGTAATTAAGACGACGAGACGTCATTATCCGCTGGCAAAATGTCTAAATCCTAGCAAGACTTTTGAGAATAAACTAAAAATTTTAAGAGCGAGTCGACATTTGGGCTTATGAAGATTCCGTTAAAGAGATGCTTCCCGAGTCAACTGTACGGAGAATTACTAGTTTTATTTATGTCTCGATGCAATTGTAAGAGTTCTTAAGTATGTTCGTATAGGCCGGGTGGCTAGCGCTGGTTTCAGAGTTTTTAGGCCGCCTGAAAGCCTCTGACATGGCTAAACGGTTAAAACAACCGGGACATACAATTTAACGTGTCATCCGAGCCACGGTAGCGCTCAGTTGGAAAATAACGATTCAGTCATAAGGATGATGTCCTGGAGTACGTAAACTGTCCGACCAGTCAGTTAACATGAAGCCCTTCTGGCTTTTCCTACAGGAAAAACCAGAAGATTTTTTAATTGTGCAGACGGGCGTATCGTTTTGCGAACTTACTAAAGCGAGACAGTGCTCGCTCGCTTTTGATACTTGAAGCGTGAACGCCCATACTAGTTATCAGGGTAGCTTACGTGCGATCCGAGCTTAAACGAAAATTATTTTTTATGCCGTAAAATTGGTATTGTTTGCATTTTTATACACCTAAGCAAATTGCCAAAGGACCGAGGCAGATGGCACTATAAGAGAGAGGGCTATACCCAGTGGTGGGATAAAGAAGGCTGTGGATGATGATGATGAACCAAATTGCCTATCGTATTTGCCAGTACATGGGTATTTCTCCTTGTCACACTTCACATCGCCACTTTCGTGGCTTATGTTATGTTTGGATTATAATTAGTGATTAAACGAACTTACCTTAGTGAAGTTCTATCATAATTATACGAAGCACTTTGTCCGAAGAAATTAGTATAAGTAGATAGTATATACCTACTTATACTAATTTCGAGGACAAAGTACGAAGTATAAGTTTAATTTTTGTAAAAGAAACTGTATTGCTTGATATCCCGATTGAGTTTAATTTGGCAAGATCATCTAGTACCTAAATTCTAATAATAATTGCGAGTATACTCCAATCACTAAACCAACTTTGCATCCGTTCCGAAGAACCTTAAAATACCCACAATTATTTTAAATAGTCGAACCGCCCAGTCAAAACTTGAGCTCAACTTGCATAGTAACTACTATTAAACCTGGGGTTTAACGTCAGAATTCCTTCTCCCTCGGAACGCCGCACGGTGCGGTCGTGTTCAAGCAGCCGCTCGCAGTTAAATTAAATCGAAAAACGCGCACGTCGATATTGTAAACAAAAGCCTATACGCGTGTGAGGCTCTGCACTGGATGGTGTTATTGTGTGCTACCGGTGAGTAGATACTATACACTATTCACGCACACGCATGCACGCCGCATATACAGTGCTACGGTCGCTACGCGTGGTATAAACGTGTTGAGGTTACAGTAACTGTTCGAGATAAGTAGGTAATTAAATACTGTTGCGTTCACTCGACACATAGACTATTGTATCTGTTCGTTGTTGAGCAATAAATCGCGATGCCGATGTCACGCTCAACTCTTACGATGCATACTCCGCCCCGCTCGGCAGCGGTGCCTGACACATCGTCGCCGTTGACACATGCTATGTCAGACTCTGATATAACTAGACTTACGAATACTGTCCCGCTTGAAGTACCAGTTATTACGAAGGAGCATGCTTCCAGTGACTCCAATATTACAACTCGCAAACGCAAAAGGGATGGAGATTTATGTAGCTCTGAAATTGTAGATATGATCATGCAACTTAAAGTCGATCAAGAAAAAAAATTCAGTGAAATTATGGATAAAATACATAGCGGCATAAAGGTTCATACGGAACAAAACCAAAATATTCATAGTTCGATTGAGTTTCTGGGCAAAAAATATGACGAGCTGGTCACAAAAGTTCATTCACTAGAACAAGAAAAGTCAGCTGATCGCAAGTATATTAAGGAATTAGAAGCCCGCCTAGAGCAAGTTGATAAAACACTACACAGTTCTAAGATAGAAATGCGAAATGTTCCCAAGAAGCAGGGCGAGTCAAAAGAAGATTTGCTTAAATTAGTAACGAAGGTGGGAAGTTCACTCAATATCCAAATAAAAGAGGGAGATATTCGTGATGTCTACCGCATCAACACTAAAAATGAGGGTAGTCAGCCAATTGTTGCAGAATTTTCCACGGTACTCCAGAGGGACAAAATCATAGGATGTGTGAAGGCTTACAACAAGAAGTTTCCAACCTCTAAATTCAGTACTTCGAATCTAAAAATTGAAGGACCGCCGAAGCCTATATATATATCAGAAAGCCTCACTAGAAACACGAAAAAACTACTTTATTTGGCTAGGGAGTATGCCAGTAAAAACAACTTTAGATATTGCTGGCCGGCACGTGGAAAAATTTATATAAGAAGATCAGAAGGTGCACCGTTTTTCAGAATCAATGATGAAAATGATCTTGAAAAAATTATAACTAAATGACTACTTTCAAGTTGTATATCAAATCAGAGTTTGAAAAGTATGATTCTTAGTTGTTCCGTCTTTATCAATTATATTCTATGCAATAGTATTCTATGCAATAGTATTCGAACCGTTCCATTTGAGTTTAGACCTATAATGTTACTTACACTGACTGTACTATATATGTCCTATATATTTCTTGTAACTGATTATCTATATAAAAGAAGTGCTGTATATATATATTTTGTACTGCCAAATCTATATCAAGCAACATGTATAAATATGTCTAGTAGAGATTATTTTATTTACAACGTACATATTAAATTTTGTAATTATAAGTGTTACATACTTATGCTGTTTCTGTACTCTATAGCAAACATACTACAGATTAACCAGTTTAACATATCGCACACTATTACGCTGTCTTTTAATAATGGATAACTCATTCATCGTAGGTGAAATTGATGACTCAGAAAAAATTGAATGTCTTTCTATAGGTGACCCTAGTAACTGTTTACAACTACTTGATGCTGACGTGACTAATAAGCAGACCTTGTGTGTTTTGACTATGAACATTCGAAGCATTAACTGTAACTTTGATTATTTTGTGGCATATGTGGCAAATCTTGATATCTCCGTTGATATGTTTGTTCTTACAGAGTCTTGGACTAATGGCTCCAGACCACCACCTAATATAGACCAATATAATACATTTTGGACCAAAAATACCTACAACCAAAACGATGGAGTGGTGGTATATGTCAAACAATCCATAGATGTCTCTGTATATGAGCCAGATATCTGTGAGGGTAATTGCCTACTAGTTACAATTAATCCTGACTATACAATCTTATGTTCGTATAGGCCACCTTGTTTTAGAAACCCATCACCGTATTTAGATTCTATTGACATGATGCTGGGTAAGATCTCCTCTAAAAATTTAATTTTGACAGGAGACATTAATATAGATACTATGTCGGATAATCAAACAGGGTCTTCTGAACAATACCTGAATATGATGGCTCTACATGGACTTAGGCAAGGGATAACCCGACCCACGAGATTTAAAACATGCCTAGATCATATGATGGTTAAAACAGAAGCTGCATGGAAAACTTTGGTTTTTGAGCAACGCATAACTGACCATCATCCTGTATTACTCTATATAAATAATGCAAAAATTTCCAAAAATACAAACACATACATCAAAAAATTTCTTAACTATGATGGTATTGAAAAACGACTAAAAGAGGAGTCTTGGCAAGATCTTTTTTCTATTGTAAATGACGTTAATACTGCAACTGATCTCTTTATTGATAATATTACAAAAATTATTAATGAAAATACACACACTAGAAAGGTTTGTAAGAAAAATCAGCCTCTAAAACCCTGGATCACGCAAGGAGTTGTTAGATCCATTAGAAAAAGAGACTGCTTACATTCACTATCAAACGAAAATCCAAAAGATAACAAAGCTAAAGAAAAATATACAAAGTACAGAAACACATGTAATAACATTATTAAAAACTTAAAAAAAGAATATTACAACTTTAAACTTAGTAATAGTAAAGGAAATCCGAAAGAGACGTGGAGATTAATCAGGGAAGTTTGCAATTTTCAGAAAACTAACAACCCCTCAACTGATCTGTTAGAAATAAAAAATAACCCAAAAGATTCGCTCAATGAAGTAAACAAATATTTCACTTCCATCGGTGAATCATTAGCTAATGAAACACTGCGTAAATTAAATACTACCGAAAAAGAGTTAGCAGCTTTAGCGAAATCGCCAAATCCTCCGGTGACATCGATGTTTATGTCTGCAACGGATGCAATTGAAGTTAGGCAAATAATAATGGGACTAAAAACTAACAGTGCTCCTGGCTATGATATGATTACTTCTGAGTTGATCAAAAAATTTGTACACTTACTTGCAGAGCCTATTGCCTTTATCTGTAATATGAGCTTCGAAACCGGTAAGTTTCCGAACTGCTTCAAAAAAGCTATGGTATGTCCGATATACAAAGCAGGTGACAAAAAATCTCCAACCAACTATAGACCCATTTCGCTTCTTTCTAGCTTATCTAAAATACTTGAGAAACTTGCTAAAAAAAGACTTGCACAGTACCTAGAAAAAGCAAATTTACTAAGTAAGAATCAATTTGGCTTTAGGGCAGGACGGTCAACCGAAGATGCTGTGCTCACGCTAACAAATAAAATTACATCGTATCTAGATTGTGGTGATAAGTGTATAGGTGTCTTTCTTGATTTGCAGAAAGCATTTGACACTGTGTCGATACCAATTCTGCTTGCTAGAATGAATAATGATGGAATTAGAGGGGTGGCACACGCATGGTTTACTGACTATTTGTCCGGAAGATCACAGATTTCACGGATTGGTGTTCACGAAAGCGACAATGAGAGCTGTACCTATGGGGTCCCTCAAGGTAGCACGTTAGGACCGTTGCTTTTTCTCATTTATATTAATAGCTTGTGTGAAACCACATTACCTGGATTAGATCTTTTAATGTTTGCTGATGATACCGTTCTACTTGTTCACGAAAAGACTTGGCCTAAAGCTGTAAAAATGGCTGAAAATAGTCTGGCGGTAGTAACTCAATGGCTTGAAAAGAATTTACTATCATTAAATGCTAATAAGACTAAGTTTATGTGTTACAGCATCACTGATGCAGCTAGCCCTAAGTATGACATAAAAGTTAAATTACATACTTTTCCATGCAATAAAGCTGTCACAAATACGCAGTGTACTTGCGCTGAGTTGTTGCGAGCAGATTCTGTAAAGTATCTAGGAATGAACATTGATTCTAACCTCAACTGGAACACTCACATTAAAACTTTGGTATCGAGAATCAGAAAACTAATGTACATATTTAAAACTCTTAGAACTGTAGCCGAATCCAAACTAGTCATACAAACATACAAAGCACTGTGTGAATGTATCATTAGATACTGTATATGTGCATGGGGAACAGCTGCTAAGACTAATATCATACCAGCTGAGAGAGCACAGCGTGCCATACTAAAAGTACTTTTACATCTACCCTTTAGGCACCCTACATCTGATGTCTATAAGAAAGCCAGTGTACTTAGTGTTAGAAAAATATTTATTTTTGAAAGTCTACGGCGTTATCACAAAAAAACTGTACCTGAACTACCTGAACCAACAAAACGTCAACGTCGCTGCCCGGTACCAGGATGTAAAACTAGATTTGCAAGAAGGAAATATGAGGGTATTGTACCACTATTATATAATAAATTAGATAGGGATGGCAAAATAAAAAAGTATAGTAACAACGAGATTAAAAAAGTTATAGTGAATTGGCTCGATAAGTTTGACTATGATGATATTGAAAATATGCTTGAAAACTTGAATGTAACTTGATACGACTGATTAGACTGACTGCAGGACTGGGACTTATGGTATGGTTCGTTTATCGCTTATTTTATTGTTTTATATATATTTTTTTTTTATATAAATTTATTTTGAGGTAATTAGTATACATAGATCATACGCAATGGATACAATAGATTTGTAAATTAACTTTATCTTTACTTTTATGGTTGGCTATTTAAATTTTATGTATTGTATTTTTATTTTCTAAATTTTTGATGTTTTATTGTTTACATTTTAATTAAAAAAAAAATATTGTAAGTTTAATATTATTGTCTTACATTGTAATTATTGTTTACTAGTTGAATTTAAAAAGAGAACTAACTTATATTTGTCAAAATTTGCTAAATGTAAATTAACTTTTTTCTTTATTTTTCATTAATTTTTAGTAACTATCATTTAACGTTAATTTTTTTTATTTTTCTACATTATTTTGGGAGAAGCCTTTGGCACCCGAAACACAGTTTATACTAGTTCGGTGTCAAAGGATTCATGATAAATTTGTGACAATGTTTTCAGATGAATAAATAAATTTGAATTTGAATTTGAATTTGAATTCCATCGAAAATGAGAGTTAACAAGTTCAGAAATAAAGGTAGATTTGAACCATGGAGATCTAGAGAGTGTACACTTAAATGTAGCAAAATAAAAGGATGGTTACAAATAGTCATTATTAGTTCTGGGCTCTAGTTGCCAAACTGTGTGTGAAACATGTAGCTGACAAGATGTGTGTGAACCACGTAGACAAATGTAGAAACAAAATGTTTTGAAATAAAAAAAAAAATGTTGTATTCGTAACCTTGCGTTCACATTTAAATTTCTATTTAAGTAATGATACCTTGCTCGGGTGGGTTGAAAAATTATATTAACCCCAATTTTTTAACGAATTTAAATAATGCTGAGACGTATCCCGAGTTTTGGTAGCTAGTACTACTTAGGGGACGCTATCAGGTTTTGACGTGACAACGTCTTATAATTCGATAGAGACGGCTGCCACGCACGAAAAAACATGACTCATGCGGCGTTACCTCGCTCTGAGGCGTTCCATGTAAGGCTTGAAGTGCAAGCGAGAGCGCGGAACGAGATAGACAAAGAAGCACAATCGGCCTTTGCGTTCGGCAGCGTTCGACATACGTTGTCACGTTCAACTATCGTCAGTAAACCGACTTTACAGACAACCAATTTTTTTACTAGTTAAATCTAAATATATAAAAATGAATCTCCGAAATGTATGTACGCGCATAACTTCAGAACGGCTGGACCGATTTCGCTAATTCTTTTTTTATTGTGTTCGTTATAGGCAGGACAAGGTTTGTATCTAAAAAAATAAAAACAAATTTAATTCTAATTTTTCGAATTCGGTCACTTTTTGCCATCCTTATTTCAACCTGCTTTCCATCAAATACACATAATTTGGGGAACAAATACAAAGACAGTATGGCTGAAGACATTTTGCATAGGATATGGTTAATAACCGAAAATCCTGAACTTGAAATTTGCGCAGAAATACATAATGAGGTATTAATATCATTAGAAGATTTGTGCTCGATGTTGTCCGGCAAGATGCTGCACCAATTAGGAATGCCTGCACCTAATCAATCCATGCACGATGCATTAAATCGAGAATTTGAACGAGAACGGCAATATGACATATGAGACAATCCGTACAGAGCAAAGTCCCACTTTTAAATCGGTAGCAAAAAACAGCTAACGATACTATTATGAAAGCAGTAAATTATGGCAATGGAGTATTAATTTTGGAGGATTTTTATTGGCAAATAGCACTAGCAATATCCTTATCCGGGATCGCTGCTACATTTGTAAATTAATAATTATCTGGGATGAGTGTACGATGTCGCACAAACGAGCATTAGAGACACTCGATCGAACATTGAAATATTAGGTACGTAGCAATCAGAACCTCTTCGGGGGTGCGATGATTCATGTCTGGTGATTTTCGCCAAACGCTACCAGTCATTCCCAGATCAACAGCTGCTGATGAAATAAATGCTTGATACGTAAAAAAAATTAAATTAACAACCAATATGCGAGTGGAGTTGCAAAATGACTTTTTTTTTAAATTCCGTATTGGTTTGCGTTTGACTACATACTGCCTGATGTTGAGCAGATATGCGGTCTAGGGTGTAGCACGCTTACCTAGAATATACCTATTTACTCGGGATTTGAAGACACCCCCGTCGTACTTTAGCGGGAAGACAGACCCAGGCAAAGCCTTCCACTTTCTAGCTGTTCGTATGAGGAATGAGGATTCGAAACGCTTGGTTCTAACGCACGGAATGTCCACCATAAAAAGGTGGCGCTTTGGTCGCGTCTATCTAGCCGTACGATAGAAGAAAGGGGCAGGTGAGACCACATTGTGCAACTCCTGAGCGCACTCTCCGAAGTGTATGATAAAAGGCCGATAAACACGCTACCTTACGACGATTCTCGAGACTTTGCAGCTGCGACTTAGTCAAGGTGTCGTTGTCAATCAGCCTCCTGGCTCGCCTCTCAATCAACTCCATAGCCTCCATCCAGTTGATATTTGGCAGAGCCATCCCAAAGGTGAGAGCAGTATTCTATGCAAGACCTGACTTGTGCTTTATACAGGCTAAGAAGTTGCTCAGGTGTGAAATACCGTCTCACCTTAGAAAGAACACCAAGTTTTTTGAGGCCAATTGAGCTTTTGACTCAATATATGAGCCAAAGTTAAGAGTCGATGAGAAAGAAATGCCTAATAGTTATCGGCAGAAATGTTTTGCAAAATTCAAATACAGTATTAGACATTGGCAATGGGAGAATTCCTGTTGACGCTACTATGCTGGCCTTATTTCATTTCTAGCTGACCCGGCGAACTTTGTTTCGCCATATTTTCTAAATTCAAAGACTTTGCAATATTGCAAATTCTTTCAATATATGGTTCGATTGAAAACAGAAGGTATTGTTTATTTACTTTTTTTGCTGTTATAAAACAAAGTCATTGAATTTAGAAAATACGAGTATGGCGGAACAAAGTTCGCCGGGTCAGCTAGTAATCATATATGAATCAGTATCAGTGATCTGTAAATAATAATCGTGTAATTATTGGCTTCACGCGTAGAGTTTTGTGTTAAATTATGTCTATTCTATAATGAGACGACATGCCTCTTCTCGAGACAGCTGTGGTTTGAACTATTGGCGAAGTATTTACTTTCTCTATCAAACCCGACTTGAAGGGTTGTTTCAAGACTTTCATTATCTTTGCTCTTAACCGTAGCTTGTGGTTTTGAATGTGATAGCTTGGGCTTATGAAGCCCTGGTAGCCTGGTCCCGGTTCCGTGCCAATGACTTCTTTGGGACTTGTGTACGAATTTTAAAACCGTGTTTTTCGGTGATTGAAAATATCACGATGCAACCTGCATATATCATGAATTTACCGATCCGCACTAGGTCATCGTGATGTATATGGCGCAGTCACTCTTTGCGTACAGGTTCAACAGTGGATTCGCAAAACGCTGATACAGTATAAGTATCAGCTACAAGCATTGCGCGTAATCACACAGAACATTAAATTCCAAAATTGTTCAGTATGTGGAAGCCACCAATACGGTGCAGAACAGGGGCCGTGTCGTGACGCTTTCTGACGTTTAGCTTTGCTTTTCCTGCGCAAAACTGCTTTTGGCGCAAGCAGGAGAAAAAGCGAAGCCGAACGTCAGAACGCGTCACGACCATATGGCCGCTGGGTAGTTTAGTCCGTGAGCACACAGCATAAATCCTATAAACAAGGTAAACAAAATACAGTCACGAGCGGCGTTAAGCTGTGTTCTTTGCTCAGCCAAATTTCAAATAAAATGTCTGCAGGCTTACAGACTTCAACTCTGCAGCTTTACCCATTCTCGCTCCATCTCTCTTTGGTGGAGTCTGGCTAAAAGTACTTTTTGCTCTGAAATAATTCAGACGTATCCACGTTAAACCGATTTTCCTGAAATTTTGTTTGCAAGTGCACAATGTCGTATATATATTTTTGTCCCATTCGATCTTAAATTAGATTTGTTATTGAATGTGTTATTGATATTTATAAGGCCTATAAAGAACAATTTGATGGCCAATAGGGCCGGGAAATTCTAGAATGGAGAATCATCACCAGCAAGCGTAGCGTAGGATATTAACCGGTAAAATTGACATACTACCTTCGATTCGTTAAAAATTTACCTTCATAGAACAATCAACATCCAGATAGACGAAAGCAAAAGTATCGAGTCAAAATTGAGACTTTTTCTCACTTTGTTCGCAAGGTCAAAAAGATTGCCACCCTTATCACGTAGTGGCTATAAGTAAGTTCGTTTTGGCCGGGTGGCTAGTCCTGGTGTCAGAGTTTTTAGGCCGCTTGGAGGCCTCTGATTTGGCTAAACCGGGACCTACAATTTAACGTGTCATCCGAGCCACGGTAGCGCTCAGTTGGAAAATGCCACCCGCGGTCACTCATCTAAATATTGACCGTAAGTGGCTAAAAAAAGGCCAAATCAAAGAAGATATAATAATACTAAATTACCAAATATGCAAAAAAAACGTATAATTGGTAAAGCCGTTTTGGAGAAGTTCGATAACTAAAAAGATTTTAAATTTTAGATTACTTAAGTTAAAATAATTATTTTTCGCAAGCAAAACCGCCTTCTATCGTGAAAAAAATTTGAATGTTTCGCTCGAATTGTTTACATTTTTGTTGATTTTTCAAAAATGGCTCAGCCGATTTCTTTAAAATTTAAATAGGACCTCGGGAGTATAAACCCTTTCGAAAAAAAATGAATTTTTCGATTTGGGTCACAATTGGCGAAATTATCGATGAACATACAGACAAACATAGAACCTCCTCTATTTTTGGAAGTCGGTTAGAGTTATTATAAAATAACTAAAAAATATATAAATGGACAGGCTTTAGAGGACATTGTACAATGATTTTTATTGGAAAACTGGTACTTTCAAGCTAACAGTTTGCGCGTTTGATTGGTTTTGTTTGGTGAACGGAACAATTGAATTGTTTTAACACATAAAAGGGGAGATTTTGAATGTGACAAAAACGAATTTAAAGTCGATACGTACACACATATTATTTCTTTTGAAAAGTGTTGGGATTTTTACAGGTTGTGCTAATAATTATGATCAGCTTTTATTACGGAATCAACTGCAAAAACGCAAAAAAAACATCCATACAAAAAGGTAAGGTTTTGGACTTTGTACAATTAATGTTTGATTGAAAATTGATTTTGTACAATTTTCGTGAATCCCACGATTTCGCAATTGATCCAAACAGTAAGTACAAGCTTACAAAATATGGTAAAATTGTATTTCATCGAAAGACAGATGCAATATGTTTGTTATCATAAAGTCTCTAGCATTATGTCAGAGGAAACCCTGAGGAACATACAAAAAAATTGAAAATTCTCAAACTGTCAAGCGCTGCAACTCGACTAGAACTTTGTTGAGATCAGCGCGGGCGAAAAAAATACTAACCGCAAAATAGCGCGCTATGGTTTGTTGATTGACCGAGCGTTAGTGAGGTCTCTGAGTCTAGTGGGACGAGCCGGCACTTGAGCTGTCAAAAATATGTTTGTATGTTTCTTTGTTCGACGATAACTCAAGTACCGCTCAGCCGATCTTCATGAAATTTAGCATGCACGTAGTTTATAAATATAGAATTTTTAAGTTCGAATAAGAGCATTTTCTGTTCAGTGGTTTGGAAGAAACGAGGCAAAAAGCGGCAAAACGGCGCCACTTTCTGCGGGAGTTGCGTGGGTCAAATCTAGTAATTGAAATTCGACCCTCGTCCCGTTGACAGATTGAGCTGATATTTGGTACACACCTTTAGTTCCAATGACAATACAATATTATTAATTATTATATAACTTTGTATAACTATATATATTTAAACAATTTTATATATTTTTCAACATTAAATATATTGGAGCGCTCTGCGCAAAGTTACCTTTTGAACCATTCATATACTTAGTTACTAAGCACATTAGTTCAATCTTAAAAATCATAGATGGCTCCGTTCATCGAGCGACAAAATCCTGAATCAAGCAAATGACTTTTGTAATGAATTTAGTGAGCTATTTGATGTATTTTGTTTTCTGTGCGTTTTCAGTACGGTAAAATAAACCATCGGTCTCAGAGTTTAAGAGATTTATTCGAGGGAAGTTTTCTATACTTTGTTTACTCCAACCTAAGCATTTCTGCTTTGGAGGACGCTCGTCGCGCTCAACAAAGTACTCATTCTTAACGAACATTTATTTAATTTTTTTTAATAATAATTAATTGGTTAATTTAATAATAATAATTAAAATTTTTACAGTACCTATGTCAAAAATCCAAATTTTTATGGTCTTGTGAAAGTTTTTGAATATTTTGTTTAAATAAAACAGGACATTAAAGATAACGAGAATCTTTGCCTCATTGGCGTCATACGAGTATGAGTAAACTGTTGAATATTGTCACTACTTTAGACTGTGGCTACTTAATCTGAACATCGCGTTCAATAAGTCTCCTACTGCCTGCACCGACGCGACGGGTCTCCTTTTGTCAGCTCTTCGTGACACTTACTACCACTAGAGCCGTCTGCGATGGCCTTTCCACCTCCCTGTGGTATCGACTGCTACGGGGCATTCTCCGTCGGCTCTCCTGTTATCAACGGGATAACTCTTCGCAACGCCTACTACTGCAGAGCTGGCTGCAACGGATTTTCCAACTCGCTGTGGTATCTACTGCTATGGAGCGTTCTCCAGAGGCTCTCTCCTGTGACCGACTGGCCAGCTCTCCGTGACCTCTACTACTGCGGGGCCGTCTGTAACGACTTTTTCCGGTCTCTGTGGTATCTACTGCCATGGGGTGTTTTCCTACGGCAGTCTTGTGATCGAAACCTAGCTCTCCATGGCACCTACAACAGGGTCTATTTCAATGGCCTTTGCAAAAACGTCGTGGACTTTCTTCTTAGAGTAGCTCGCAGAGTCTGTACGTTTAGGTTTGATGATAGCTAGAGAACTGTACCTATATATTATAACGTTTACTTATCTCTTAAATAAAATTGTATAATGATGCTGAATTTTGTTAGTTTAAATAATTTACGCTCGAACTAATTAAAGAATCCTAAAGTAGGTTTCTAACATTTTTCTTAATAGACTTTCTAACAGTGTATAGGTACCTACTAACATTGTAACGTTCACGCTGAACGCCCCACGATTTTATTTTTGAGTCTGATCAATGCTCGAGTGATAAGAAAAGTAATGCGTTGAATGCAGTACCTATATGACCTAGGACACGGTGATGATATTTAATACCGTGTCTAGGACTACCAACATTCTTTTTTATCTTTTAGTACATTCTAACAGTAACTTCTCAATAAAATCGTTTAATTTAAAATGATTTTTATATATTTTACTAGCTGACCCGGCGAACTTTGTTCCGCCATACTCGTATTTTCTAAATTCAATGACTTTGTTTTATAACAGCAAAAAAAGTAAATAAACAATACCTTCTGTTTTCAATCGAACCATATATTGAAAGAATTTGCAATATTGCAAAGTCTTTGAATTTAGAAAATATGGCGAAACAAAGTTCGCCGGGTCAGCTAGAAATGAAATAAGGCCAGCATAGTAGCGTCAACAGGAATTCTCCCATTGCCAATGTCTAATACTGTATTTGAATTTTGCAAAACATTTCTGCCGATAACTATTAGGCATTTCTTTCTCATCGACTCTTAACTTTGGCTCATATATTGAGTCAAAAGCTCAATTGGCCTCAAAAAACTTGGTGTTCTTTCTAAGGTGAGACGGTATTTCACACCTGAGCAACTTCTTAGCCTGTATAAAGCACAAGTCAGGTCTTGCATAGAATACTGCTCTCACCTTTGGGATGGCTCTGCCAAATATCAACTGGATGGAGGCTCTGGAGTTGATTGAGAGGCGAGCCAGGAGGCTGATTGACAACGACACCTTGACTAAGTCGCAGCTGCAAAGTCTCGAGAATCGTCGTAAGGTAGCGTGTTTATCGGCCTTTTATCATACACTTCGGAGAGTGCGCTCAGGAGTTGCACAATGTGGTCTCACCTGCCCCTTTCTTCTATCGTACGGCTAGATAGACGCGACCAAAGCGCCACCTTTTTATGGTGGACATTCCGTGCGTTAGAACCAAGCGTTTCGAATCCTCATTCCTCATACGAACAGCTAGAAAGTGGAAGGCTTTGCCTGGGTCTGTCTTCCCGCTAAAGTACGACGGGGGTGTCTTCAAATCCCGAGTAAATAGGTATATTCTAGGTAAGCGTGCTACACCCTAGACCGCATATCTGCTCAACATCAGGCAGTATGTAGTCAAACGCAAACCAATACGGAATTTAAAAAAAAAGTCATTTTGCAACTCCACTCGCATATTGGTTGTTAATTTAATTTTTTTTACGTATCAAGCATTTATTTCATCAGCAGCTGTTGATCTGGGAATGACTGGTAGCGTTTGGCGAAAATCACCAGACATGAATCATCGCACCCCCGAAGAGGTTCTGATTGCTACGTACCTAATATTTCAATGTTCGATCGAGTGTCTCTAATGCTCGTTTGTGCGACATCGTACACTCATCCCAGATAATTATTAATTTACAAATGTAGCAGCGATCCCGGATAAGGATATTGCTAGTGCTATTTGCCAATAAAAATCCTCCAAAATTAATACTCCATTGCCATAATTTACTGCTTTCATAATAGTATCGTTAGCTGTTTTTTGCTACCGATTTAAAAGTGGGACTTTGCTCTGTACGGATTGTCTCATATGTCATATTGCCGTTCTCGTTCAAATTCTCGATTTAATGCATCGTGCATGGATTGATTAGGTGCAGGCATTCCTAATTGGTGCAGCATCTTGCCGGACAACATCGAGCACAAATCTTCTAATGATATTAATACCTCATTATGTATTTCTGCGCAAATTTCAAGTTCAGGATTTTCGGTTATTAACCATATCCTATGCAAAATGTCTTCAGCCATACTGTCTTTGTATTTGTTCCCCAAATTATGTGTATTTGATGGAAAGCAGGTTGAAATAAGGATGGCAAAAAGTGACCGAATTCGAAAAATTAGAATTAAATTTGTTTTTATTTTTTTAGATACAAACCTTGTCCTGCCTATAACGAACACAATAAAAAAAGAATTAGCGAAATCGGTCCAGCCGTTCTGAAGTTATGCGCGTACATACATTTCGGAGATTCATTTTTATATATTTATAGATATGGTAAATGAATAACCGCTCTCTTTGTTCTTTGAAGCTATGCGACTTCTGCTAGTGTTAGATTCCATTCAGTATGATCAGATTTAACATAATTCAAACGTTGTAGCATAACAATAGCAATTTTCGGCAAAAACTCATATATTTGAAACATTTTACCGAATGATATATAGGTTCATTTACTTCACTCATTATTGCAAAACTTTCATACCAATATTATTATTTTTTTAAATCACAGTTTTTATGATATGAAATAGGAATAGCGCGAGGTCTAAGTCCGGGGCGGACTACTAGTATTACTCTTGTCACATGATTTACATGTATTTTTTATTTTGTCATTCAAACTAAAAGTTACAAAGAAAAAGGCTAGGCAAAGTTCGGGAGAAGGGGCTCGTGACGTCACACGGAACTTTTCATCATTTTTAGGGTTCCGTACCCAAAGGGCAAAAACGGGGCCCTATTACTAAGACTCCGCTGTCCGTCTGTCTGTCTGTCTCCAGGCTGTAGGTATCTCAAGAACCGTTATACCTAAAAAGCTGAAATTTTCACAGATGATGTATTTCTGTTCCCGATATAACAGAAAATACTAAAAACCGAATAAAATTAATATTTAAGGGGGGCTCCCATACAACAAACCTGATTTTTTTGCGTTTTTCGCTCTATATTATTAATAGGAACAGCTTGAAAGTAGTATATTCACTTCAATAATAAAAAACAAAATTAAAATAAAATAAATATTTAGGTAGGCTCCCATACAGTACGGAACCCTCTGTGCGCGAGTCCAACTCGTACTGGGCCGATTATTTGTTTTATTGAGTAAAGAAAAATACGTGTTTAATGTATTTTAATAATCTAACTGCCAGACGAATTATATATTAAGTCGAGTAGCCTATTATCATTAAAACAAAGGTTAGCCTAAAACCATTTCGAGTATGAACAAGATTTTCCTGCCTCCCCCTCCTAATTGTTAGTTGAACTGGGCGAGGCGGCGCCAAGGCAACACCTGCTCCCAGAAATTGTTTCTTGAGCAGCCATCTTGAAAAACGTGAAGTCCAAAATTTAGTTTCCCTAATAAATACTTTTCGCCAAAAATATCACCACCGACTTTAAACATTGCAATCTACGTAAAAATTCGAATATATCGCTCGAATCGATGTGTGACATTTTTCAAAAATCAACTATACTCGGAATTTTAATTCGATTCCAGATTTGACAATTGAATCAATAGAGAAAAAATGTCAAATGAATGAAATTTTATGTCAAATCTGGAATCGAATTAAAATTCCGAGTATAAGTAATCAATTTCGATACAGGTATCTAATAATTTTTCCCAAAAAGTGGTGTAACCGACTTCAATCGTGTACAAAATTCGCTTGATTTGTTGTTTAATATTTTACATATTATTGTTGATTTTTCAAAAATAGCTCAGCCGATTTCTGTAAAATTTGAATGGGACCACCTCGGGAGTATACCCTTTCGAACTATTTTTTTTTTTTTTAATTGGTTCACAATTAGCGTAAATACAATGAACATACACAAAAAAATACATACAGACGAACATACTTAGGACCTACTTATTTGAAGTCGGTTAAAAATTATAAACCTAACTTCGGTCAACAAAATCGAACCACTTTGTAAAAAGTGCGTGACCATATAGGTAATACTGTAATAATTATATATATAAATTAAAATGTTGGCTACATGAGCAACTATTTTATGACGTAAATGACTTTTTAAAATTACCTGAATTGTATTAAGATTTAGTGACTAATTTGAAAATTGTCAAGTATTATCTATTTTTATTTCGTGCTATATTGTATAGTGCCCTAATGTAATTAACAAATGGTGTTAAATAAATGTCATATAGATATCATATAGATAGTTAATGAATAAATGTCATATAGACTATATTTATTTACCAATATTTCCACTAATTTACAGAGTTACAAAACATTTCCAATACATAGCAAACACAGTAACAAGTAATTTAAAAATAATTTTAAAATTCTGTAAATGTAGAGGTATATAAATAATATTAGTATTGGGTTACCAATTTTTGGGTGTAGGACTCCTCCATCCTTTTCTATCTTTAGCCTGACGAGTCCAGGCTGGTCCGGCCACCCGGTAGATGTCGTCGCTCCAGCGCCGTCGAGGACGTCCGCGAGGGCGTTTACCATCACTCGGATGCCAGTGTAGAATTATATCGCTCCATCTATTGTCCTGAGAGCTCGCAGCGTGGCCAGCCCAACGCCACTTCAATCTGCATGCTAGTTCAACGGCAACTCTTACGTTTGTTATATTTCTAATGTTTGTGTGCCTTTTCTTATTTTTCAGCTTTATTCCTAGCATACTGTTTTTGGTATCTCTTTGAAATTCGACGATTTTTTGCACAAAGTCTTTGGTAAACATCCAAGTTTAACAGCCGTACAGTAGCGTTGGTTAAACGACTGTATCCATTGCTTTCCTTTTTATGTGCACGATTATTTTGCCTTTAAATATTTCTTTTAGGGACCAGATTTTGTTCCATATTTTTTTTAATGCGTCGCTCTACATCACATGGGGTTTGTTTAGTGAATGTTATGCTTTGTCCTAGGTAAATATGTTCTCCAACGTAGCCAATATTATGATGATCAGTTTTAATTGGTACTACTCCACTGCTATTCGTTATGTCAAACGTTTTGGTTGTGTTCATTTGTAGCCCACAGTTGTTGTTCTCCTTATCTAGAGAGTTGAACGTTCAACATAAATTCCAGGTCTTTGTGGTTATCTGATATCAGAACAATATCGTCAGCAAACCGTTAGTTGTTAAGATATTCGCTTTTTAAAATTATGCCTTTACTTTCCTAGTTTAGTTGTGTTCAAGTAGAGCAGTTAATAACTTGTCTAATTCCTTTTTGTATATGATAAAGCAGTAATAAAGCTAGAAGTCAAAGGAGCCTTATAGCTTTATTACTGCTTTATTGTTCCTATAAATTTCTTTCTAAATCTTTATATATCTGGTATCCACTCCTTGCTCTTTCAAAGCTAACCATAGAGGTTCGCGTTGTATGGAATCAAACGCTTTGTGGTAATCTATAAACAGAACATAGAGTTCTTTGCTATATTCTGTTTGTTTTTCAATGAGTTAAGTCAATGTAAAGATGTGATCTATACATCGGATCTATGGTAGAGTAAGAGCGTCTGAAGCCGGCTTGTTCTTATTGGATTCTGTCTAGTATTTTTGACCTACGAACCACCGGAGGAGGTACTCAATTCGACGCGTATATTTTTTTATGTATAAACACGCATAACTTTTTTCACAGTAGTTCGATTTCAGTAATTATTTTTTTATTGGAAAGAGTACACTTCAAAATTCGTCCCAATAAAATTGTATCGAAATCGGCTGAGCCATATTTGATAAAATGCTACATCGATCCGTGCGAAATATTCGCGAATTCTGTACACGGGTGAAGTCGGTAAAATAATTATTGGCATTCTTTTATAAACATCGCAGCAAAGACTTTGTATGCAGTTTGTTGTAGACAAATTGGTCTATAGTTTCCCAAGTCTAATGGATCACCTTTTTTGTTCAGAAGAGTAATAATGGAAGTTCCCCAATCTAGTGATATTACGTAAAAAAAAATATTCCTACTCGTCGAATTAAAAACCTACTCCGTTTTATCGTCGATTACGGTACTGTACCAGCCTTTTTTAATAGTCCGCTGCAGGACGTATGCCTACCCACAAAGGGTGATTGGGCTATAGCCACCACACTGGCCCAGTGCGGGTTGGTGGATTCACACACGCCATCGAATTTCTTCTACGGACGTATGCAGGTTGCCTCACGATGTTTTCCTTCACCGAAAAGCCAGTGGTGTGAAATTCCGTACATAAGTTCCAAAGAAACTCATTGGTACAGGACTGGGATTGAACCCACGACCTCAAGAATGCCAGGCCAGCGTTACAACCACTAGACCACCACGGCTTCATCGTCGATTAAAAAGCGTTTAAAATAAAACCGGCCTAGATATTATACAACCAGCTTAATAGTACCTACTAGTCTTAAGCAATAAATTAATTTGCTGAAAAATGTGCAAAACACCAGTTTTTTGCAATTTCAGTGTTAGTCCTATAGTGAAAATTGTTCAAAATGATGACTTATGTATGAATGTTTGTATAAATATTACCGAAAATCTGTGCACTTTGTAACACAAAGTTACGTCGTACTTATATGGCACAGGCATTAAGTTTCGTATAAGCCGGGTGGCTAGCCCTGGTGTCAGAATTCTTAAGCCGACTGAAGACATCTGATATAACTAAATTGTTAAAACAACCAGTACCCGCAATGTATCGCGTCATCTGAGCCACGGTAGCGCTCAGTTGTAAATGCCACCAGCGGTCACCCATCCGAAGACTGACCGTAGCGAACGCTGCTTAACTTCAGTGATCGCTAAGAATATCCTAGTTAAAGTTACAACTTTTTTGATTTTTACAACTCTAATATAAGCGCTACAGGTACTAAATAAATAATTCTCAATTTTTTATTATTTTCTAAAAGCACAAAAGGAAAGGAGATCCCAAAATCCACTTTCATTTCGTAAGACTCTGTCTAAAACATTCTGTCTCAAGTTGTCTTTTAGATAAATTGTATTTAAGACTAAAAATCTCAATTTGCTAAAAAGGATGGATTAATTTTATTCTGTTTGGAAAAGGTAATAAATAAAGTGCCTTTGAAAAGAACAGAAGAACGAAATGAGAAATAAAATGGCCAAGACGTGAATAAAATTAGACTGTCGGGGTTCCGTATCAGTTATTACGGGTATTTAATACCTAATTAAGATTAAATTCGGCATTAAACTTTTTACCTTAAGGCGAACCCAGAATTCGGGAAAAAGATTTGCTGTTTTATACATTTTGTCGAGTCGGAGTTGCAATGTTGTATTATAGAACAGCTGATTTTTTTTTCTCCAATTCCGGGTTGGCCCCAGTGTAAAAGTTGTTCATAATGATAATTTTAACCACTCCCTTCCCTTTCTACTTAGTACAAGGTAAGCAGATAAAGCTGTGTAATATTTACCAACCGATATTGAATTCTTTTTGTCGTAGTTCAGTTTACTTAAGTATTGGTGGTAGAGTTATGCTAACCTGTGCTATAAAAGTTACAGATCCGAATTGGGGAATAAAAATCTAACTGTATGATTTACTATTTTATCAAAATTAAAAGACTAATTATTTTTAGGGCTATTACGGAAGTAGCTGTGGAAAAAACTATTATTTTTTACCGATTCATACTCTTGCGAGAAGTCTAAATAACTACTTAATCATAATTTAGCTATTGATTGAATTATATTATTTTAAAAACTAAAAATTATGCTTATTAAAAATATTTCCACGAACGCAAATTTATAGTCTAAGTAAATTAGACTGAAGATTTTATTGTTTTATTTAGTAAAACCTGTTGAAATAAAACAAAATTGAACGTTTATTCTATTATATACAAATACAATAGAGCGTACATATAAAACACAACATTTATTTTTTAATATCTTTAATAAAAATCAAAAATAAAATAATTCACTATTTTTTTTTCAATAAGTATTTGTTTTTTTACTTCAATACAGAACCCCCGACATTCGTACTCAGCTTTAAATTTTTTTTTATTATTTTTCTCGTTTACTCACGAGTAATGCTTATCTGTGAGTGATAAGAAATGTTATAGCAAACTAATTGACACTGAGAAACCGCTACTTAGTCAATAAATGATAAATTTATTGCTATTTAACCATTACATTGTAATACCTATTTGACATGATAAAGCATCCATTAAAGTATAAGTACGATGATAAATAATGTTTAATTAAGGTATCTATACTTTAACTTTTGCTAGCAATAACAAATAATTGTCATGCATAAGTAGAGTTTCGCATAACCTCAGATCTAAGGTTATCTGAATTCTTATAAGAATGCCAATAAACAACACGGATGGAAACCCGAATTTTCCGCTCTAAAATTTACGGCAGCAACATATTTCACTCATCAATATTCCATAACTCACTTGCACGGCAAATAATCCTAAAAAAATGAAAAAATAACCTCACACCTAACGAAAACAAACGAGCCACACTTGATGCTGAATTTGTGGAACACCGTTACGTGTTTAGAAATGGGATAAAAGCTTTGAAATTGGAATGTTGTCGTTTTTAATTTTGAAATTTCGAATTGTAAATAAGTTGATGCATACGTACCTTCGTTCGGAACTGTAAGCTCGACGCGCGGTGCGACGTCCGTCACGCACGGTTTACGCGGGAAGACTGACGGGAGCAACGGGGCTGAACCTCTCTCAGGGCCAGCCAAGCTCATTTCGCCGCGACCTACCAGTGACGTTTCTTATCGATACTCAAATAAATACCCAGCTTGAACTATCGATAACTCGTCATCGCCACTATATTGTTACAATCGTTACAATTCGATGTTGCTTTGACACTTGACTTAAACAGTCTGTTACATTACAATTTAAGACGTGTTTGAAATCGCTCCGAATTCAAAACACAACTTCGATTCACGTTCTGTAAATTTCCAACTCCAATCGACAGCTCAAAGAATTGAATGGGAACCGATAAGGGAATTCAGTAAAATTGATCGTTGGTGTTACGCTCCGCGCCGGGTCTAAGCTGTGTACAAAATTTGGCGCGCCCTCAAAAGCCTCGACCATCCCTAAGGTGAACGCATGCGTACAAGACGCTCTCAGCGATCGCCGGGCGGCAGACTTACCACGTTGATTGATTCACCAACTTGTGTAGGTTACGCACGTGCCTTAACTAACGCACTTCGCAATTTCCAGGGCGCCGCGTCCCCTCCTTAAATACGAGAATTACACACCTCGCGGCAATCTCACCCTTAAAACAACAGCTCCCTCTACACTGGCTGGTTGCGATTGCAGTGTGAGCGCTTCATTTGTTTAAAAATGGAACCAACTTCCCCGAGCTGTTTTCTTCTTTTCCACATTTTTTCATTACGCGTCTGACATTCATGCATACAGCCAGTTTGAAACTTTTTATTGCCATAAATAGGCCTCGTTCTCAGTGGAGGTTTTAATTAGAATGAAATTCGAGTGGGAAACAATGTTACGGTTTTGTGTGAATGAATTTTGTTTGTCTTGTTTTTGGCCGCAGGTTTGCGTTTAACCGCAATAATTATCGCGGTAATGGATGCGAATTTGCCACATGTTAACACATTGATGATTTTACCTAACGACCAACTGTTTTGTTCGTAATGTACGTGCTGCGCAGGTTTATGTGGTTATGGCACGGTTTTGTACTTAAGGGATATAAAATGTAGCTGTTTATATCCTGTTAAGTTGATGTTGAATCATTAAAATAGGGAAGTATTCATGAAAACGCGGAACAAATGGAAAAATATATAACACCGGTGAACGTGGCGCCACAAATAAAATTAATGATAGTGGCTACACTGAGCTTGTTGCGTGTTACCAGTTTCAGTGAACGATAGTCGGAAAATTACGTTTTATTTTGCAGGAATACTGTATAAAAAGTTAATGTGATGCAACATGATGTCGGTGAAAACATTTTTAGATATCATTTTTTCATTTTTCGATTTGCACATGTATACGTGTCAGGTCTACTTTTTTGTTACAATTTCTTGTTTATTATTTACTTATTTACGTTCCTATGGGATTCAAAATATTGACGTCAAAAATTAAGGCACATACTTTTGAAAATACGTTTTAGATATTTATTTTTATTTATTTAATTTATAGTAAGTCAAATTATTTGAAACTGCTACTCTATCTAAATATTACATTATTTGCGAAACGAAGTTGAACCAACTGACCCCAAGAATGTTGTTTACATGTTAATAAATGCACCAAACGCGTGATGCCAAATGGCATGAAAAAATATTGCTACGCGCTATAACGCTACGCTTGTGCTACGCTCTGTAGTCCTGCTAAAGTTCGTGTCTCCACAATTTTTTTATGCAAAGTCATTACAGAAAACGATTCAAAGAAACTTGATATTTATATCGTTTTATACTATTTGAAACCAATATTGAACCCATTACAACTAATTCGATGCAAACCGATTTCAAAAATATTTACTGCTAGCAAAAGCAACGGTCGCTCGGTGCCAAATGCCCCGAAATAAAAAATGTGGCTGCTCTCACAAAACGCTACACAAGTGCTAAAATTTAACAAATATTTACACAGTGGTACTATCAGTTTATCAAAAGAGCATTTCATAGTGACAACATTTCAAATAGCTTTTCTCTCGATTAGGTAGGAATACAGCTTCTTGTACTATACAGGGTGGAGAGTTGACGCTGACATTAAATTAAATCACATACCTATTTGTCCTTCTGTTTTAAAGTCTTCGTCATATTTTGAATTTAATAAATAAAGCTGTTTACTTTTACACATAGTTATACTAATACATACGATTTTCTAAAACATTGTTATGGAGCAACCTTGACTAGAACCTGTTGACCTCTCGAACATTAGCAAATGCACTGATCAGGCGATGACAAAAGCGGATTTGCAAGCAAATGAGAAGAAGAAAAAGAAATCTACGCACCATCTAAGCCCCAATGTTAAACAAAGTCACGGCAGTTTTACGAATAAACACCTACTTTTCAGAGTTATCGACAGTGGTGAAATAATTACCATCAAGTAGTAGTACCATCGAGTACGCAACAAGAGCCTACACGGAACCTCAAGTACCTCGTCAAACTTAACACGATTTATTGCATATAACCTGTTGTCACTGTATATTAAATTACCAAGTCAACATCAACGGACTTCAAAAATATTAACATTTAGGTAGCAAATGCACCGATTAAGCGATGCCGAAAGCGGATTAGAATGGGAAAAATAAAAAGCCTCTACGCGTCATCTACGCCCAAGTGTTTACACCTTTACACAAAGTCATGACAGTTTTACAAATAAATACCTACTTATTTCAGAGAAACAAATATCGACAGTGGTGCCATCAATACAACCCCAAATCAACTAGTAGTACCATCGATCGAGTACGCAACAAGAGCCTACACGGAACCTCACGTACCTCGTCGATCTTCGCGCGATATATTGCGATACAGCGCGCCGTTTGCGGTTCCTCCTGTTTTTCGGCTTCTAATTAATGTTATCCGAGATATATACTAATAAGAGAGATGAAGGCGAATTGGGTTTCTCATTCTTTTTCCGTTGCGCATACGTGCGACACAGTCTTTTTCAATTTTGAGGTAGCTTAGTTCCTTATTATTGAGCGAGCTGACGAAGTGGGAGAAGCGTCTGAATTTTGACTTCACATTTTTGCTTCCGTCTGTTTGGCTGTTGGTAATCTTCTATAAGTTACATTTTTCATTTCGACGAAACTTGATATACGTATGGGTTTTATTATTTTTGGGTTTTGATAATATATAGTAAAATGGCTAACTACCTAAATCCTAACAAGTTTTGCGAGTAAGAGAGATGTGATATAACCTTATGAAGCGATTCAATTAAACAGTTGGGAGGTCTTTTGTTCAGAGAACTACTAGTATAATGAAATTGTTCGAAAACTATGGCGGCATCACAAACAAAATTCGATTCAGAAACTCTACTTGGTAAAAATAAACATTATTACCACCTGGTTAATTTGCCATAGTTTTAAGGATATATTAAATCATGATACAAAGCTTCCATCCATCCATTAGGCATAAGAAGTCTGCTGGACATAGACCTCCCCTATGGATCACCAATAAGACCGGTTGAAGCGGCTTGCATCCAGCGCGATCCTGCGGTCTTAATGAGGTCATCCGACCACTTTGTGGGACGTCCTTCGCTGCGTTTGCCGGTACGTGAGAGAACTTTTCGACCCCATTAGTCATCAGTCCTCCGCGCTGTGTGTCCTGCCCATTGCCATTTCAACTTGCCAATCCGCTGGGCTATGTCGGTAACTTTGGTTCTTCTGCGGATCTCCTCATTTCTGATTCGATCTCGCCGAGAGACTCCGAGCATAGCCCTCTCTATAACTCGTTGGGCAACTTGGAGCTTACCAAAAAGGCCCATAGTGAGAGACCACGTTTCTATGCCATAAGTCATCACTGGCAACACACACTGGTCGAAAACTTTCGACTTGAGGCACTGAGGTATGTCGGACGAGAATTATGTATGTCCGACATACAAAGCTTACGATGACATAACTATTTTATTTGATGGAAATTATGCGGACAGACAAACGTTACAAGTTGATTTTCGTTACACCGCAGGATCGAAGCGAATTCACTCGATATTGATTAATGAGAACCTTCGAGACAAATTGCTGGTAGTACGCCACCTTCGCTATCGAAATAACTTAGGAATTACGCGGGAAATTCGGGAAAATTCGGGAAAAAATGCGATTTGTCAGCGCGTCGAACCTGCATCGTCATACGGCAGCGTGAAATTAATGAGGCAGCCAGATGACTCTAATTTTTTTTCTTTTGTGCCAGAAATGAAACTCAACTGGCTGATCTCTTAATGGCAAATGCGACGTTTGCTAATAACCATTTTTTAGGGTTCCGTACTCATAGGGTAAAAACGAGACCTTATTACTAAGACTCCACTGTCCGTCTGTCTATCTGTCTCCAGGCTGTATCTCATGAACCTTTATAGCTAGAAAGCTGAAACATTCACAGATCATGTATTTCTATTGCCGCTATAACAACAAATACTAAAAATAGAATAAAAATAATATTTAAGGGGGCTCCCATACAAAATATCTAAATTTTTAGCCGTTTTTCGCTCGATATCAATAATGGTAACAGGTAGATGCTTGAAATATTCACAAAATATTTAGCTGTATGCTTACTTTAATAATAAATAATCAAATTAAAATAAAACAAATATTTATTTATTTAATTAATATTTAATGAATTAATTATTTAAATTTAATTTATGTTTAAAATATCCCATACAGTACTGAACCCTTCATGCGCGAGTCCGACTCGTACTTGGCAGATTATTTTTCCTCTGTGCCAGAAATGAGACTCAACTGGCTGATCTCTTAGTGGCAAATGCGACGTTTGCTAATAACCTTTTTTTTCGTATACATACATGATTTTTGACGCCCTAAGTTGAGCTCGCTAACATGTGGTCCCAATTTGAGAACTTTACTAATTATGTTCTACGTAATTATGTTTCGCAAAAAATGGCAAAACCGCCTCCCATCGTGTACAAAATTCGAATATTTCGCTCGAATGGTTTACATTATTGTTGATTTATTAGAAATGGCTCAGCCGATTTCTGTAAAATTTAAATGGGACCACTTTGGGAGAATACCCTTTCAAACTAAAAAATAATTTTTCGATTTGGTTCCCAACTGGCGAAATAATCGATGTTCACCGTGTACAAAATTCGGATATTTTGCTCGAATTGCTTACATTAGGTATTGTTGGTTTTTCAAAAACGGCTCAGCCGATTTCTGTAAAATTTAAATGGGACCACTTGGGGAGTATGCCCTTTCAAACTGAAAAATATTTTTTAGATTCGGTTCACAATTAGCGAAATGATCGATGAACATGCACAAAAGAAGATACATACACACGTACATAGAACCTCCTCCTTTTTCGAAGTCGGTTAAAAATATATTCACTTCACCTTACTTACCCGCTGTTCACATTTTCCTTACATTTCATTTTCATATCGTACATTTTTTTAAACATATGAAATAAATAGAAATGTCCATTATGGTAACCTTCTGGTTACTTTGGTTCGTCTATGAGAAAGATATGTTATAACTAGTACTAGACGACCCGTTCCGGCTTCGCACAGGTGTATTATACATATAAACCTTCCTCTTGAATCACTCTATCCATTAAAAAAAACCGCATCAAAATCCGTTGCGTAGTTTTAAAGATTTAAGCATACAGACAAACAAACAAACAAACGAAAATAGCGACTTTATTTTATACTATGTAAGGAAGGATAAGGATAATGTAGATAGATAGGTAGGTACTACCTATAGTAGTGCTGGATTTAGAGATACGTGGGGCTCGGGGCAACAATAACGTTGAGGCTTCTTGGCCACAAATATTTTTTTATTCCTAACGAATTTTATTTTTCAGTCCAAATTTTCAATGAACCATTTATTGTGAAACCATTTTTTTTTTTTTTATAAAACTTACATACTCGTATACAGGTTATCTCAAAAGTTTTAAGACACCTTGTATAAATATAATCATTAACAAGAATTATTTGAAACTATTTTAGAGTTAACGAATGGAAACTTCTAGGCTTTTTACATGTCAGAATTTGAATGATTTTTTTCTATGTTTCTATTGTAGAGGCCCTTGTATTAACTCTGTACAACCGGCTCAATATAGGCGTGAACCGTTGGTAAAGGGTTAAGGAGGCCCCGAGCTGTAGCCCCGGATGCCCTTCCCTAAATCCGGCCCTAACCTATAGGTAAGTACGAAGACCCTGTTTCAACGCTTAAGTAACTTTTCATCCCGGGAAATGTATGTTTCCTTCAGGATATAGAGTTTATCCGTGGGACACAGCTAGTCTTAAGATAAAATTTATTACCAAATGGTACTGTATCTCAAAGTTTTCTGGCTGGTTGCCGCGTCCCCTTCATAAGTTAGTTTTTTATTTATCTTCTTAGTTACGAGTTAAACCTTGCAATCCAATTTCGTCCCACTTTCCCCTCTGAGTATAACATTTAGGGTTACTAGATAGAAAATTTAAAGTCGTGAGAAATAGCCCAAGCCTATTCCAAAATTTAGATTTCTTTTGCAATTCGCAAATGCAAATCTTCGAATATTTAAGGAAGGAGGAGGAGAGGGGTTCCACAGTAAAGCGTAGATGAGAGGAGAGTACTTTTGCTCTCGACTAAATCGTAAGTCTTTTACTAAAAGTACTTTTACTCTCGACTCGTAACTTCTAAACAGTCAGAAACTCATTTGCTCTGCACCATATTATTATACATTTCTAAAACAACGCTAAAACGATGTAAAGTTCATAAATGCATAAACTCATGCAGAGTCTGTACAGATTTTTATTTTTTTTAAATCTACATGGGGTAATGTCCCGGTATGCCCTAGATGATATAATGGTAGGGGTGCTAACTGCCCAACGATTCTAAATGGGATTTACTCGAGCATTATAGAGACCGATTGGGTTGCAAAGCTTCACTACATAACATGTAGTATATAGTAAAACACAGTCGCTTCCCGCTGTCTGTCCCCATGTATGCTTATATCTTTAAAACTACGCAACGGATTTTGATGCGGTTTTTTTAATAGATAGAGTGATTCAAGAGAAAGGTTTATATGCATAATACACCTGTGCAAATTCGGGGCGGGTCGCTAGTAGATTATAAAAAGAACAAAAATGTAAACGTATAACTTTTCATCGGTGGTTTCAAAAATGTAAAAACAGTGTTGCAAGGACATACTCCAACGCGTCAGAAATTGATAGCGTCCATGTCCTAAGTATTTTTAATACTGCACGGATGTTAAAATAAATTAAAAATTTAGCCATGCTCAAGAATGTCGAAATACAAGTGTATAGCCCTCCCACTTTTTGCGTTATTCTCAAACCATCAGATTAGTTGAATATACACTTTTTGGCAATTAAATAACTCACCCTACCTTAATCTGTCGATTTCTGATGAATTTTTTTTTTTTTACTAATAACTAGTGGACCCGGCGAACTTCGTACCGCGAAAGTTAATAAATGTACGGATTGCTTTGGCACATAAAAATTAAATGTAAAAATAAAAAAGGAACGGGATAAAAAGTATCCTATGTCCTTTTCCTGGTTCTAAGCTATCTCCCCACCAATTTTCAGCCAAATCGGTTCAGCCGTTCTTGAGTTATAAGTAGTGTAACTAACGCGACTTTCTTTTATATATACAAAGATATGATCCTTTACCCTTGACGGGCGGCCATAAACAGGGTTATTTCTAATCAAATAACATCCTTTTAGAGGTTTATTCTGTACACCAAAACTAACAACTTTTGTTCTACGACTTTTGTCAAAATGTTAATTTGCTGTGCTTTAGTATGCTCCGAAATCCCCTCTTTGGCTCCCCTACTATAAAACGCATTCTTTTACATTATCTAAGAGCCTAAAGCGACTACGTTCTTTGTCGCGTCGGAGACTAAAGAGCTAATAAGATCCAGGATGGAGCGGAAAGGAAGTAAGGCAAAAGAAGTGACGTGGGAAGTAAAGGTCGCCTAGTAGAGCTCAATCAACGTCGCCCATACTGCGACAAATTGACAATTATAAAAATCATCAAATATTTTGAATTTGGCCTAAATTCCCGCAATCTTAAATAAATTCTGATACAAATTTTCAAATATGCCAACCCTACGAGTACGCAACTTTTACTCAACAAAAGAACGCTCCGGTGATTTCCAGTTTACTTTTCATGTACGGTACTGTTTGTATGACTTACTGAAGCGAACGTGTTTCCCATTCACTCCCAAAAAAGGAGGCTGTTCTCAATCTTACTTTTGCCAACGTGTTTATTGAACGTAGAATGATTTCGAAATTTATTTTTAGAAATAAGTAGAAGATTGTATGTGAAATCAGCGTAATCTTGTAGTCTTGAATAGCTCATCGGTCCACCACGTCGGTGGATATCCTACGCTATGCTTGCCGGTACGTAATCTCTAGAGAAATCTATCTAGAATCGAGAACTTTATGGGCCCAGCCTCTATCCGTTATGCGAACCATGTGCCCTGCCCATTGCCATTTCAACTAGATAATCCGACCATCTGTGTCTGTCTATCACGTAGAGAAACTCTGAGCATAGCTGACACCGGTAATCACTGCATGCATTCGTAGAGAATGTGTGAAAGAATATTTTTCACTGTGACGGTCAGGACGGTGTCTTCACTGGTATGAGCAAATCGGCTTTTATAGTAATTGATGGTGGATTTACGTAGGGCATAAGCCATTGAATTTCTTCTACAGACGTATGCTAGTTGCCTGACGATATTTTCCTTCACCGAAAATCCAAATGTGTGGAAATCCGAAGTATAAATATACTATAGTATATCTTACTTACTCTAAGCCTAGCACCAAAAACCTAAAACAGAAAAAGAGCTATTATACTCCAACAATAAGACTATTATTATGACCGCACAATAATTCATAATCCAGTGGCAGCGGAAAAAGGGAAGAGGGTGGTATAAATCATGACGCCCCCTCTGCACAATAGCCTATAACCAGGGTAATATACTTTTATGTATACATGCGGGGCTACATACAAATTAGTTTTTAACTGAGAACTTTTATTTCTCGATCCATACTGCCTCGGTGGCTCAGTGGTTGGTGACCCTAACTTCTGGGTCAAAGAGGCGTGGGTTCGATCCTCACCCAGGGCAAATATTTATGTGATGAACGTAAGTGTTTGCTCTGTGTCTGGGTGTTTTTAGTAACTGTCTATATAAGTATGTATTTAAAAATAAGTAAAAGTAGTACATCAGTCTCTGGCAGCCATATCACAAGCTTTGCTTAGTTTCGGTCACAGGGCCGTGTGCAAGGTGTCCCCAAATATTTATATGTATATAATCTCTCTGGGTTCTCTGTGTTCGTGCTAAATCCTATGTACTAAAGAAATGGTTTTAATTTTATAGTGCATCCTACACTAGGTTTATCTCAAAATGTTACTTTTGTGATTAACATTCCAAAAATTAGCTCAGTTGGGAGAGCGTCAGGCTAGTAATCCGAAAAAGTGCGTTCGAGTCCTGCATTCGCAACGAACTTTTGAAATGTTTTATCACAAAAATAACTCTTTTTGCCATATACTAATATTATAAACGCGAAAGTTTGTGAGTATGTGTGGATGTTTGTTACTCTTTCACGCACAAAAAGATGAACCGATTTGGATGAAATTCGGCATGTAGGTAGCTTAGATCTTGGATTAACATATAAGCTAATTTTATCTCGGGCTAACGCGGGTAACACCGCGGGGCGCAGCTAGTAATAATATAAATGGCAAAAAATGAAGATATATTGAATTTACGCGAATTTAGAGCGCTTCCACATACGAGTAGTGACTGGCTCATTTCCAATATGTATTCCAACGGAGAGACATTGTTACTGCTGCTACGACTGATCGCACGCGCCTACGCGGATTATCTGCTACCGCAGGGAGCGCTGCAGCTTATATGGAATTTATACCTTTACTCAACGCTCTATAGTGTTGAGTTCGGGTATACCATAAAAATATGTACCGCCTTGTTGAGGATTTTAAAAATATACCAGACTGCAACATTCGTTTTGGGGATACTTTAAAAATATGAACCGTCGTGTTAAGGATTTCAAAATATACCCGACCGCAACATCCGTTTGGGGTAGGTATCAGATAAAGGGACGTGTATTTTGTAGGTTAGGTTAGGTTTATTTATTTTTTGTTTTGTTTCACACCTAATCTGTCAAGGCGGTTCGCTTCGGGCACTTCGCCGGCCGCTGCCGCGGCAGGCTCGCTTCGCTCGCTCGGCTCGTGCGTTGTTTGTCATGTTCTAACATAACCTAACCTATATTTTGTTTCACACCTAATCTATCAAGGCGGTTTGCTTCTGGCACTTCGCCGGCCGCTGCTGCGCGGCGTACCGAACGATGGCTTCGTTGCGGTCGGGTATGTTTTAAAATACGCGGGGCGTATACTAAATCTCAATGTATACCCGATATCAACACGCGACAGTGACGTCACAAATGTTATATAAAGGTACGCTTTATTGAAATTATTTTAGTTTACTGGTTTTGAAAATATACCCGACGGCAACGCGGTCTCTGACGTCATGAGAGTTGTGTGAAGGTATAGTTTCCATATAAGCTGCGCTGCAGTCGCGCTTCTGTCGCGCGGGTGTCGCGCTGCAACTGCGCTACTCAAATATGCTGCAGCGCGACTTGGGAGCGCTAGTCGCGCAACAAAACGCTTATAATATGTGAAATCGCTCTAAATACGTTCTATAATAATAAAAAACAATAAATATATCTTTATTGTACACCAAAATTACAGTAATATAGGTACAACTACACAAAAAAATGTTGTACAAGGGCGGCCTTATCGCCTTCAACCGAACGCAAAAACAAAGAATGACAGAGTTAATTTGACACACACACACATGCCTAATACCTATTCGTGAATATCTTACAAGCTTTGAGATTATTTTCCTTGCCAAAGTAAGTACTTCACAGGAAATAGGAAGTGAGTAAATTATTTATTGATAATAAATAATGAAGAGAAGCTTTTTCGCAAAAAGGGAGCCAAGACAGCTCTCCCTAAGGACGTGGAAAGTAAAAACACATCTTTGCGCTTATTTTATTCATGTTGACCGTGCCATGGATAGAAAGATAAAAGTAGGTATAAGTTACCGGGAGGAAACTTTCAGACTCTGTTACTATAGTAGTTTGGCTAGGCGTTTATTACCGGTCACGGAAGTAAAGCAACGTCCGGCACGGTCAGTCTTCGGACGGCTGACCGTGGGTGGCATTTACAACTGAGCGCTTCCGTGGCTCGGATGGCACGTTAAATTGTAGGCCTCGGTTGTTTTAACCGTTAAGCCATGTCAGGCTTAAAAACTCTGACACCAGGGCTAGCCACCCGGCCTATACACACTTACCTACTTACTTTGCTCTGTTGTATTGTCAAAGCGTAATATCTCATGAAACAACCGAACCATGCAATATAAGCCTTTTGCACAATATTTGAGCCTTTAAACAACCGAACCATGCAATATAAGCCTTTTGCACAATATTTGAGCCTTTAAACAACCGAACCATGCAATATAAGCCTTTTGCACAATATTTGAGCCTTTAAACAACCGAACCATGCAATATAAGCCTTTTGCACAATATTTGAGCCATGCTAAATCTAACTTATTTTAATATTAGCAAGTTTGAGTCCATAGGCAGGCAAAGAATTTCAAAAAATCATAATGTTACACTTTTTAACCATTACAACAATACGATACAGGATATCGCTTTTCTAATTACAGTTTGCAGAAGTGTACCTTGATTTTAAACTGACAATTGTTAACATATTATGTTATCACAAAATCGAGAAAATAACTTCAATGGGTATATTTTTTATTAAATATCGGATTAGAACAAGATTGGCACGTAACTGGAATAAGAGGCCTATGCTCATCAGTTACATAAACGTACTCTAAACGATGCAAATACCGAAGTTATAATCATAAAGTTTCCATTTTCAAGAAATTACCAGTTTTAATTTTTCATGTAATTTTCGGGATTTTTATCAATCAGGAAATTTCCATTTTCAGGAAATATCAATTTTTCTGTAAATATCTTAGTTATTCCATAACGTAGTATAGAAGTCCCTTAACACACAGCCGGCGACTCACAGGAATGTCAACATAAGCAAGAAAGTTACGACAATAATTGTTTTTCTAACTTTTTTGCTGACGGTGCCGAGTGTGCGTATCAAAGCTATTCAACAAAAACAATAATAATTTCTTACGTTTTTTTCTAATAAAATAAATAAATAAATATTAGGGGACATCTTACACACGGTCTCTGACCCTAAACTAAGCAAGCTTGTGATATGGCTGCCAGAGACTGATATATATAACGTATACTTATGTGTATGAGTTCTCATTTGACCACCGTCTCGCCTGGTGGTAAGCGACGTTGTGGTCGAAGATGAAGCAAGCAGACTTACAAGCATCGACATTTTTTCTGTTGATGCCTACGAGATCTAATCTTGTAAGTCTGCCTGCTTCATCTTCTACCAGAACGTCGCTTACCATCAGGCATTTACTAGAGCTTAGACGGATATGTTTCTTATTATAGTGTGTTAAGCCACCAAAAGGACATGTTCTTTTTTGTATGGGACTTTGGCTCAATGACGGGCTCTAAACTACATATAATAGGGAGAAAAATCAACTTAATTCGATGAGGCATAGTGTTTTTTAATCGAACAGTGAATTAAAAAGCAAACAATTTTTTTTGCTTTGCGTTATTGCCATATTAACCGCCATTAAAGTTAAAGCACAAGTCGGTTTATTCATTCAGTACTTATCTATGAGAGCATCAAAGTTGTAAAGATGCGCCCAGATTCTGCCCCCATAGACAAGTATTGAATGAATAAACCGACTAGTGCTTACATTTTGATCTCACCACTTTTTACTGAAGAATTGTTGCTCGACTTGTTGTACTTTTTACATGCCATGTTTTTGTTGGGATTGCTTTTTTTCTAAAGCGTTTGGATTTTTTTCAGTATTTTTTCGTGATTCTTCATATTTTTGTCTATAAGATAAAAGCGAGCCAGGTATGGGCCAGGTTTGAGAACATCACCTTTTATGTTAATAACATTTAAAAACTTTTGAATAGAACCTTCGAGCCAATATCTATAGAATCAAAATCGTGCAAAAAAAGTGTGAATCAAAACTCTGCCCAAGCTACGTAGTGGGCAGGCTTTTTAGTTGGTCGTAAAGCGAATGCAAGCCACCTACAACGCCGCGCGATGCCAAAGTGCTCGGTTACAAGCATTAATTAGGTGACATTACGTCGAGATTCGAGAAAACGGGTCATTGAATTATTTAATGTAAATATCTAAGTCGGTATGTACTCGTATGGCGGCGCTCGAACATTTTTTTACTACTTTCATTTAGGGACTGTTGCTCTGTAGATATTTGCTGGAAGAATAGAACTTAAGAATAAATTAAAAACTGGCGGCTTTTTATCTTCAGATTTTATCACTCAGGAAACAACAAAACCAGTTTTCTGTTCCATTACTTGGCCGTAAGGATTAGGAAATTGGAATCAAACAGTAGATACTTATTAAAATAAAGTATAAGAGGAGGAGATTTTATGTTCGTGTGTATGTAGTTTTTTGTATATGTTCTTCGATAATTTCTCTAATTGTGAACTGAATCGAAAAATTATTTTTTAGTTCGAAAGGGTATACGCCCGAGGTGGTCGCATTTTTTCACAGGAATTTTGACGTTTTTGAAAAATCAGCAATAATGTAAATAGCAATTCAAGCGCAATATTCGAATTTTACATTCATTGTCCATAATAATTCATTCATTGTTCATAATAATGTTTGGTTTGCGGCTATCCGCAAACCAAACATTATTATGGACAATATTTACTAAAAGACAGACTAGTTCATAATTATGAGTTTGATGGAAGGTTTCAGTGCCTAAATTTAAAATACATCGTATCAGTTTCATGATACTAAGTCTTATGATATCTCTCTAATAACATTACGTACAATAAATAAAGCAAAGTAATAGTGTACTAATTTATTTTTGACAATAGAAATAAATCATCCAAAAACTCTGCTTTATTAGCTCACTGTGTTACGTTCTCTTTTGTAGCTCTGGCATTTTTAGTACACTGTTCCACATGAAAGCTAATGAATATAATGCATTAGCTCAATTTTATCAATAATTTAAATATAGGTACCATTACTAAGTGTTGAATATATGTATTTCGCTCACAGTTATTAAATAAACTTTCTGTATAGTTTTATGGGTGGGCATGTTCGTTGCTTGTGTTTTGTTCTCTAAGTTTTACTACTTACAGCTATTGTCAAATAGGTACATACAACAATATATCTAAGCATACAAGGAATTTTTGCTTATGTAATACATCCATGTATACAACCAATAAGGCACGGTTGGCGCATGTACAGCCAAAGGCAAATAACAGGTCTGTTTTTTCCTCGCAACGTCAAATTCTTGTCAAATTCTAATACTTATTTGACAGTTTGGACCGCTAGCGGATAGATTTTCCATATACTTTAATTGCCTCAAGTAATAGCATCGTTGTCCCTGTGGTATCTCTGCGTGCGCACGGCAAGGTTTACACCATTTTAAATCAAAGCAATGTCTCATTACGCTACGCATACGGCTCTATTCTCGGAGAATAGTCACCGCAGAGTATCTCATGTACTTACATTTACCGGTATTGTAGGTTGCGAGTCCACATTTAAATGTATGTGAGTTAGTGCGCGTCTACTAGTCTCCGAAACTAATGGAAGGCGAACCGAATTTTTAAAAATATTCCTATAAATCAGAATTACAGAAAGGTGATTACTTATTACCATCGCGAAGCATCTCTTCGCCATACACCACTCATGTAGGACTCCAGTAGACGTATACGTAATTGCCCGAGTTCCCTTCTCCGTCATTATATCTATTCCATCATTGTCAGTTATGGGGGCACTCATTTTCTCCGTAAGCCTGGCATTATTACCTGCCCAACGTTTCCACCTGCCTTCCAAATAACGAAGCTTTCATATTACGTCACAGGTCCACACAGACCTTACAAAATGGGGCATAACGTCGCGATCTAAAGAGGGTCTAATTTTTACTGAAACTATTTAAATTATATTTTTCATCCCATCTCGGAATGAGTATTTTTGCTCTCTGACATCTCAAGTGAAGTTTTATCCTTAAGAGGAAAAAGTAAAATTAAATTTAGAACATTGTGTGCACTAAGTTTGTGAATTCAAAACATCATTAAACCTATTTTGTTCTAACTCCATGGAGCCGAATTTTTCATACAACCTTTTTTAAATTGTTAAGAAATCGGACTCGTAACCTTCTTAGTGTACTTTTCTTTAATTTGCTTTGCGCGCCCTATTCTTTTCACGTCATATTTGTTAAAACTTTATGTTAAATATAAACGTGAAAACAAGTAAAAAACCTGAAGTGGTAAAATGGCTGATTCTGGCGACGAGGAAGTTTATTTGTCGCTAACAGAATTGACTGAAACTGTACGAGCTTTCTCCCTTAACAATCATGCGAGAAGTATTTGAAACAGTACAATATTAAGACGACTTTAGTGATTTCCTTGTTGAGGTGGGATGAAAAGTTACATGTTGCACTCGAGTGCAAAGCTTTTCATCTTTTGCTATTAACGCTCAAGATTCTAATTTTAGAATTTTTCGCTTGTTTGGTCATCAAAATTGAGCACGCGGTTATAAAGCAACTATGTACTCTTGTATAACAAATAACTATTCTTCTTTTAAATGCATTTGTATGAAATGTGCTGTGGGAACAATCTAGCAAGAGCAACCCTGTTAAATCAATACTACGCAATCAATATCACAATAATTATAATTAATATTAATAATAATTTCGTAACAATAATTTAATTTATTAAAGCATAACCAACCAGTTATTCATAATGGGTATTCGGCAAATGTTTCGTACTTCATTGCCAAATGTTATTGAATAAACATGTATTTTGCGCGTCCGTCATGTAAAAATATGGCTATTCTCTAGATTGCCATGGTTCAAACCTTAGACAAGCACCATTTATTCCAATTCATGAATGAGATCATTAGCGTCTATGAAATAATGTCGAAATTTTAAATCTTGTTTCGTTTCAATTGTAAATGAAAAGGTGCCTGGAGAAAGTTTGTTATACATTATAAAGGCAAGCGTTTCGTGGCAAACTGCAGAGAAAATATCTTTTCATACCATCTGCTCGAAAATGAACCATAATATGTGCTCAACGTAAAACGAGTCATTATTATCTTAACAAAATCTCGAGGGTTATGACAGGTCAGTAATGTTGTATGAAACTCCCTAGGAAGTAAAGTGATTTAAATTTGGAACGTCTAATTCGTATGAAAATTTCTCAACTTAGAACATTTAAGAACATCGTAATGAGGTTTTAATTTGCAAAATCGAATATAACCTCCTTACATTGCACGGCAACTGACATTGCAAGGAGGTTCTACTCGACTTCACAAAATATAACCTCTTTGGTGCCCGTTTCAGTTCGATTTTATAGAATAAAACCTCTTTACAATGCCCGTGCTAGCCCGTGATAATCGAGCTGGCCATGGCCTTTTTTTTTCATGTAGTATTTACATTCTCTGTTCTATTATAAACTAGTCACCCGCCCCGGCTTCGCACAGGTGTATTAAACATATACATGTATAAAATTAAAACACTCTATCTATTAAAAAAACCACATCAAAATCCGTTGCGTAGTTTTAAAGATATAAGCATAAATGGGGACAGACAGCGGGAAGCGACTTTGTTTTATACTATGTTTGTAGTATTTACATTCTCTGTTTTATTATAAACTAGCGACCCGCCCCGGCTTCGCACATGTGTATTATACATATAAACTTTTCTCTTGAATCATTATATCTCTTTAAAAAAACCGCATCCAAATCCGTTGCGTAGTTTTAAAAATATAAGCATACATGGGGACAGACAGCGCGGAGCGACTTTGTTTTATACAATGTAGTGATTGTGTACGATTCCATGAAAATACGTAGGTACATTTTAATTTGTTCTGAACAATACGGAGTTGCCTAATGAGTACCAACACTTTGTGAATTTATGACGTAAGTATTACTCATATTATTGGGGTTATATTTTCTCGCAGTAAGTATGAAATGTAGAGTAAGGACCTCTAGAACCAAGTTTGTCTTCGTCTTGGGCGACTTGAACCCCTCGCTTCACTCAGGACTCTAAATAACTAACTAACTTAAAACATCCTTGCTGCGCTCGGGAGTTAACTATAGAGTACCTCGATACGCTCAGGGTCCAATTGTCGCCCGTGACATAAGACACCACTTGGTTCGCTTGATACATAATCTAGTATTATAAATAATTTCAATATTTTTGTTTACTAGTGGCCCAGCAAACGTTGTTTTCCCATATAAAAAAATCTGAAGTAGGCTACCCTTATCACCTGATAGGGTCCAAAATATAACCTACTGCCTATTAACTACTATGCACATTACATACCTAATATGCATATTCATAAAGTTCGGTAAATCCGTATCTCAGGAGTTCGATAATTATTAATAAACAATGTGACATGATTTTTTTAGTTTAGATTATTTTACCGTTAGTTACATTTAAAAAAATATTTTATGTCATATTTGCTCCTAAAGTGGCTGTAATTACACCAATTTCGATATCGGAATGTTTTTCATTACGCACTTGTGCTTTATTGTAATGTAAAACGCACGCCGCCACCGACTGCAGAAATCTGTGGTCTCGTTTCTCCTACTTTCACTCAAGAGAGTGAGAGACATTACGGCACTTGTGCGGTAATGTAATGTAAAACGCACGATGTTTCGACTGATGTACGACTTTCACTCAAAGTTAGAGTTTTATTAATTTCCTCGCAAATATGTTATAAAACGTCGTATGACATACGTGCGCTTTGAAAACTACAGCCTCTGCTTCCTTATAGCCCTCGCCTACGGCTCGGGCTAGCAATATCGCCTCGGCTGTAATTTTCAACTTACCGCACTTATATCATAATGTACTATAACATGTACCGTCTTACTACAAAAGTTTTACGCACGCTTTAGACAATGTTTAACAGTAGGTACCAAATGCACGGTTAAACAGTGTTTAAAGCGTGGTAAGGCGGTTATTGTTTTCAATTTTATTTTCAAATCAATATCTGTGTCCTATTTTTTTTTATTTCTAACCAACTTGACGGACTTATAGCCTCTTCTCGACTAGGTATTCCATCAGACGTTTCCGTAGCCAACAGTAATAATCTTCCTTTCCGAGTCACAGCCATTGAGATTGATTGCCTTTGCAAATTGAAATCGTGCATCTCATTTCGACTGTGACACGCGAACGGTAAAATCGATTTTTTCACCCCATCCCTGGTTTTTAGAGTTCCGTACCCAAAGGGTAAAAACGGGACCCTATTACTAAGACTCCGATGTCCGTCTGTCCGTCTGTTTGTCTGTCTGTCACCAGGCTGTATCTCTTTAACCGTGACCGCTAGACAGCTGAAATTTTCACAGATAATGTAATTCTGTTGCCGCTATAACAGCAAACACTAAAAGTAAAATAAAATAAATAATTAAGGGGGCTCCCATACAATAAGCATGATTTTTTGGGCATTTTTCGCTCGATATTGTAAACAGCGGCAGGTAGATGCTTGAAATATTCACAGAATATTTAGTTAAATAAGTATTTACTTCAAAAATATGTAATGAAATTCAAATAAAATAAGTAACTAAGGGGGCTCGAATATAAGAAGCGTGTTTCTTTGCTCGATATTAATAACGGCATCATGTAGATGCTTGAAATATTCACAGATTATGTAGTTATTTGAAAATTAATAATTAAATTATAATAAAATATACTTGTTAAGGGGGGCTCCCATACTGTACGGAACCCTTCGTGCGCGTGTCCGACTCGCACTTGGCCGATCTTGGCTGATCGTAAGTGTTCCGAACTATAAACTAGGTATACCCCAGGAAAAATAGCGGTATTCTATGGCCAACCTCGCACTAAATTTTCGATCGTCGTTTCAGCCATAGAAAGTCCACTGCTGGACATGGACATGGCCTCCCCTGAAGATCTCCAATAAGAAAGGTTGGAAGCGGCTTGCATCCAGCGCGATCCTGCGGTTTTAATGAGGTTATCCGTCCACCTTGTGGGTGGACGTCCTACTCTGCGTTTGCCGGTACGTGGTCTCTACTCGATAACTTTACGACCCCATCGATCATCAGTTCTCCGTGCTATGTGCCCTGCCCACTGCCATTTCAATTTGCCAATCCGCTGCCGATCAAATTTCCGATCAATGTATTCTATTTTATAAGGTGTATGGTCCTTTACTGAGCATAAAATCACAAAATGCGGACAGATCCAGGCCAGAAACTATTCAAGCGCCATCTTGAATAGTTTCTGGCCAATACCATGGAAACTATTCATTTTAGGGCACAAGTCGTTCAGTAATGTAGAGAATAAAATTTCGCATCTTTTATTGCTGTAAACTTCTTTGTTACACTTCCCGTTTACGATTTATGACCTATTTAACGAACAGATTTCCTTTATCTGCCGATTTTTTGTATAACTAAAAAACTGAATACATACCTACACTGATAATTTTAAAAATGGATACCTAAATGCATTTCATTAAATAATCCAATATTTTAAGATATCGGTCCAGATAGAAAAACTAGTATATTCCTGCAAAAAATGAAGTCTACATCGCTCCGCTGTTGCGTGAAAGAGTAGCAAGCAAACCAACAACCATACTTTCGGATTAACATAATTGAAGTAAGAATTTAATCAATACTAGCTGACCCGGTGAACTTCATTTCACCATCTGTCAAGTGTCAACTGTCAATGAGAACTTTCACATGCAGAAACATTTTGTATGAGAAAATTAAGTTCAGGTTTTTATTATTTTTCTCGCAACTTTTACAAATTTTCTAACCGTTTAAACCTTCCCATAACTTCTACAAATATTTCAAGATCAAAATTAGCCAAATCGGTTCAGCCGTTCTCAAGTTTTAGCGAGACTAACAACCACGATTCATTTTTATATATATACTAGACGACCCGCCCCGGCTTCGCACAGGTGTATTATACATGTAAACCTTCCTCTTGAATCACTATCCATTAAAAAAAACCGCATCAAAATCCGTTGCGTAGTTTTAAAGATTTAAGCAAACAGACAAACAAACAGACAAAAACAGCGACTTTATTTTATACTATGTAAGGATATTATAGAATATAGATAGATATATATCCAGCAGTGGATAAAAATAAGATGGTTTAGGATATTCCGCAATAGTGAAAAGACGAGAAAACGTATTCTAAGTTAGAAGATAGAAGATTACAATACGTTTTCTCGTCTTTTCACTATTGCGGAATATCCTAAACCATCTTATTTTTATCCACTGCTGGATATAGGCCGCCACAAAACATTTTAAACTGACTTTCTAAAAGGAGGAGGTTCTATGTTCGTCTGTATGTATTTTTTATCTACGTTCATCGATAATTTCGCCAATTGTGAACCAAATCGAAAAAATATTTTTTAGTTCGAAAAGGTATACTCTCGAGGTGGTCCCATTTCAATTTGAAAGAAATCGGCTGAGCCGTTTTTGAAAAAACAATAATGTAAACAATTTGAGAATTTCGAAATATTCGAATTTTATATACGATGGAAGACAGTTTTGCCATTTTTTGCGAAAAATAATTATCTGATTAGATCTCGTATCGCATTCGGATCGCGCTCTTTAACAAATATTTACAACCGCCAGCTAATAAGATCTCTTTTATAAATAAAACAAGGAGACAGGTTGAGAAAACAATTCCGGCCCTGTATATCGGGTTGGCATGAATGCCAAGTGCGGCTGGCAGGTCGCTGCCGTCTCGGTCGGTTGACTGTCGCCGGAACCCTAAAAATCTCCTAAATCGTCCCATTCGTACGTGACAAGCGTGCAAAGGGAGATGCCTTTAAAACCTATCTCACACGAGGCAACCAAATTAAAACATTACGAAAAATAGATGTACCGGTTTCGGGCCACTGCCCCGGTTTTGGCCAATTAATGTAAAAACATATTGCATAAATAGACTATAAACAATGTACCTAACAACTAAAAAAAAAAGCCTCACACCATAAACATTGTTCTAAATGTCGAAGTTTGAAAATTTCTTAAAAAACATTATTTTCCATTAAAATTGTCTACACACTACTAAAATTAAAAGTAGCCAAAAATACATTAAGATGGCCAGAATCGGTGCATCTACTCAACGACAGGACTCCTTTGCCTTAATAACTGTACGAGCCTTTTTTAATAGTCCACTGCAAGACTACAGCCTACCCAAGAAGGGAGATTGGGCCATATAAACCACGCTGACCCAGTGCGGGTTGGTGGATTCACATACGCCATCGAATTTCTTCTACGGACGTTTGTGCTATGTAGGTTGCCTCACGATGTTTTCCTTCACCGAAAAGCCAGTGGTGTGAAATTCCGTACATAAATTCCAAGGAATTCATTGGTACGGAACCGGGATTTGAACTCACGACCTCGCGATTGTAAGGCGGGTGTCATTACCAATAGACCACCACGGATTCCTAACTATTAGTCTCAATAAATAATATTTTAAATAATAAAAAACGTTTTTGGCCCAGACTCAATTTTTAACCGACTTCAAACAAAGAGGTTCTCAATTCGATTGTAGGTATGTTTTATATGTATTATACACATACCTATATATATTACGCGATTACTCCGCCAATGGTGAAGCGATTTCGATATTTTATTTTTGTTTTTTAAATTTTTATCTCAACCTGGATTTTTCTATTCCGTGGGCTCGTGTAAGTGCACCTTGACATACTTCGTTCAGACTTATGTGTGCTCATGTTTTATAGAGGTATATGGTCGTCAGACATCCTTTTCGAAAATTAACGTTATAAGTTACTAAGGTGTTCTAAAAAATCCCTAAAAAAAGTAAATACCTCAGTAGGTATAGGCCTCAGTAGGGTAGTATAGGCTGGGTGTCAGAGTTTTTAAGCCGCCTGAAGGACTCTGACATGCCTAAACGGTTAATAACTCCAACCGGGGCCTACAATTTATCGTGTCATCAGAGCCATGGTGGCGCTCAGTTATTAATGCCACCGGCAGTCACCTTAAGATTAAAATTCCCTACTAAGTTTCCAAGCTCATTCGAAATTCATAGGAGAGGTCTGTGTCCAGCAGTGGACGTCGTACGACTGAGGGATGGATGATACAGACCTTTGGATCCGTGATCGTTTCGCATATTTTGATCAAAACCTAGACACCTTGAGAGTTAAGACGTTAAAATGTACGATTTGCTAGAAATTAATTAAACTTTTTTAAGCCGTAATACAATTAATGTTTTATTTTAATTAAAGTATAGCACAGGTGTTACTGACGCTTTATTTCAGTAGATTACTCAGAGCCGGACCGTGAGTTTAAGGGGTCCTGGGCTAATACTACTCAACCCGGGTAGCACAGCAAGGGGAGAAAACCATTTTATCCACTCTTAATGTCAGATGTCATTGTCAATCCATACTTTATTTCCTCTTCGCGGGGATATAATGGTGGAAAGACTATTAGTCCCTTTGCCATGCTTCCCGTGCAGGGGCCTATCTAAATTACTCAAAGTAAATGATAGAAAGAGAAAGAGTCTGAGAAAGAAACAACGGAGCATGATCAAGATGGAATGAATGTGTAATGGCAATGGCTGCCGAACATCTTAACTATCACTTTGAAGTACCTTCACCTGAACTAGTATTATTATATCTTCTTTGCCTGAACGTAGACTTGAATGAAATGAATTGAATGGATTTGATTATTCTCAGGGTTCCCAAGGCTGCAAATCTTACGATCTGTTTAATTTAGTAAAATTATTGATTTATTCGTCTATTTTTTACTTTGATTTGACTAAGCTTGGGGCCCTTGGAATTCACGGAGCCCTGAGCTGAAGCCCAAAACTCCATATGGTAGATCCAGCCCTGAGATTACTGCCACTATAGTTCTTCTTTTCTTCTCTAGACGTGTTGGTGAAACTTGATTCTAACGGCCAACTCTCCCACACGGTATACCGTAAACGATAGATACCTGAGTGCCAATACACACCACCATTTAGCCGCGGTTCCACGGACGCTCATTAACAGAGCACTAAAGCTATGTGATTATGCATATCAGGACACGGAGCTGAATCACGTTAAATGCGTACTTGGCAGAAATGGTTATGAGTGGACACAGAGCTGGCGTTTGGCAAACGCATCTCCCGAAATGCGCCCGACATCAGTTGAGAGAGTTGTAGCGTATTTGCAATACATAAAAGGAGTGACGGATAGTATTGGAATCTTATTACGCCGGAGATACAGCATTAAGACAATCTTCCGTCCTCCTGGACAAGTAAGACACTTGCTACGCTGTCCTAAGAACAGAGACCCGTTGTTGGTGCCCCCGGTGTATATAATATGATCCCATGCGATTGCGGTAAATATTATGTCGGAGAAACCAGAAGAAATGCATCCACCAGGCTCACGGAGCACATACGGTCTGTAATATCCTTGGAAAGTCACGGTTTCGGTGGCGGAAAATGCATTAAACTCTGAATGCAACACTATAATAGGTTCGATAGAGCGAAAGTGTTAGGAAGGAAATGTTTTTCGTTCTCTGAAAAGTTAAAGAGGCTTTTGAAATTAGTAGACGCCAATATCTCAGCAGATGATCAAACCACCGTGTACAGATTTTGACTAGTCGCACGAATCGATGTGACGTCCATTATGTACATTATTGCTATAAAATGATTGAATCGTCAAAGAGCTATAAATATTTGACGACTAACTACTAATCGTTCGGAACCAATTGCATAGGTACATCAAATCATATTACCTATAGGCAGGTACTAAATTTTAGCGACATTAGTCTGGGTTGAAATTTAGTCAGAAGTAAACAACAATCCACCATGTTAAAAAAAATCATTGCTATTATGGGTAAGATGAACTGTACTCATCATCATCATTCCAGCTACAATAATGTAAGGCTAGCGTTTTCTCACTTTGCTAGGGCACCACGACTTAGCTAGGCTACCACGAATTTGCGAAGCCACTATAATTTCTCTACGTCAGCACAATTTCTCTAGGCCACCATGACTTCGCTAGGCTACCATGGCTTTGCTAGGTTACCATGATTTTGATAGCCCACCTTGACTTCACTAAATCAACATAACTTCGCTAGGCCACCCAGGTTTAGCTAGCTATTGATTCGCTAGGCCGGCACAGTTTTTCTAGGCATAACTTCGCTAGGCCACCTAGGTTTAGCTAGGCTACCACGGGTTCGTTAGCCTACCATAACTTAGCTAGGCCAGCACGGTTTCAGTAAGCCGCCATGACTTCACTAGGCCACCACGGCTTCGCTAGGTTACCATGACTTTGATAGGTCACCACGATTTTGCTAGACCACCACGATTTTGCTAGACCATAACCGCTTTGTTATACCACTACACCTTTCCTAGGCTGCTGGCCTCGCCTGGTTCCAAAGGCCACCACAGGTTTGCAGCTAACCACGGCATCAATGAGCTACTATCAACGGTATTTACAGCTTCGCCAGGTCACGACGGCTTTGGTTTCTAACTAAATTACTTTTGACGTGACTACGTCTCATAAATCAATGAACACCGGCTGCACGCACTTTTTGCCATTGTAATCCGCCTGAGCCAAGCGTGCAAGCGAGAGCGCTGAACAAGCGAAAGAGAGGCACGATCGGCCCAAGCGTTCGACTTATTTCAGTTGTTGATTCAACAAGGTTTTCATATGACGCTATCACGTAAAATAATCGTCCGCAAACTTTACAAACAACCTATTTTTAGGAGTTTTATACGTACTTTACATCATAGAACCAATGTATACGAAAACTATAGACGACTTTCCGTGGATGGAGGACCCGTATGTAAGAAACTGCAGCATCTGTCCCAGAATCTATGCGCCCGTCTGTGCCACTGATGGTAGGACCTACACGAACCACTGCAAACTGATCTGCACGAATAATTTACTTAACCGCACCGGAAAGAGCGAAGTGTTCGTCAAAAGGTAAAAAAATCTGTTTCTATTGCTGTTCTCTTGCTGCTTTGTTTCTGAAATTATGCTACTGTTTTATGTTACTGTTCTGTCGCTGTTCTGTCGATGTTCTGTCGCTGTTCTGTCGCTGTTCAGTCAATATTTCGTCTCTGTTCTGTCGCTGTTCTGTTCTGACGCTGTTTTGTTGCTGTTCTGTCGTTGTTCTGTTACTGTTCCGTCACTGTTCTGTCGCTGTTCTGTCGCTATTCCGTCACTGTTCTGTCGCTGTTCTGACGGTGTTTTGTTGTAGTTCTGTCACTGTTTTATCGCTGTTCTGTCGCTGTTCCGTCGCTGTTCACACTTTGCAAACATTTTCTAAAATAACAACAGGTGTACTAATAAATTTCTACTATATCGTACCTACCTATATCTTATTATTTCTCTAGAGTTTATATCCTGCTATTACCTCCAAGTTCTACAGGGTTACTCAGAAAGGGTGCATTAAGCTGGAAAGAAACGACCCAGACCTTTATTTTCGAAGTAAAATTTAGTTACATTTATTTTCAGATATGGAATTTGTATTTATGGTGAATAAATATGGCTCGTCTTAGCGGGACACATCCTAGCCCTCAGATACTCAATATCAGGCGGTATGTAGTCAAACGAAAACCTATACGAAATAAAATAAGAAAATATAAAATCAGAAGCGTTTAAACGTGGCAATCAACGTTATAAATTAAAAATAAAAAAGTTATTCAAGTTTTGATGTTTTTTTTTTAAGTTTTTGCCAATTGTAAACCGAATCGAAAAATTATTTTTTAGTTCAAAAGGGTATACTCCTGAAGTGGTCCCATTTAAATTTTACAGAAACCGGCTCTGCTGTTTTTGAAAAAACCAACATTAAGCAATTCGAGTGAAATATCCGAATTTTGTACACGATGAACATCGATAATTCCACCAATTGTGAATCGAATTGAAAAATTATTTTTTAATTCAAAAGGGTATACTCCCAAGGTGGTCTTATTTAAATTTTACAGAAATCGGCTGAGCCGTTTTTGATAAATCAACAATGATGTAAACAGTTCGAGCGAAATATTCGAATTTTGTACACGATGGAAGGCGGTTTTGCCATTTTTTGCGTAAAATAATTATTGGGAGTTGAGGTGGACTCTGCATTGCATAGTCATGTTGACAAAATTTTTGTGGTAAAATAGGCAGTGCGTGTATTGCGCTTAAACGAGTATCTAGGCAAGCGTCTGCGGACGTGGCCCGGTCATGTTACTTTGCCACGGTTCACTCGATAATACAATATGGGGCTGAGCTATGGGGCCAGTGTTCTGAGTGGAAGAGAGTCTACCCCCTCCAGAAAAGCGCTATGAGAGCAATCGTGCAAGTACCACAGGACACTTCCCTAAGACCTTACTTTTTTTTGCCTAAGAAAACTCACATTGCCTTCGATAGTCTTTGTTGCAAGTAGCTGTGTATATACAGCTCATATGAAAAATAAGACCAAAAGCTTGGCTTTGCAGGATAAGCAGATAACCCTGTAAAAACTTCCTCAATAAAGGGGCTCAAATCAGACCAGTAGTTCCTAAGATGTGCGCGTTCAACCAAAGAAACAACCTCCTCGGCTTTATAAATCAATTCAATTTCAATATTTTTCAAGATTGTTTAGATATAGGCTTAAGAAGATTCAGTTAAACTGATGCGAGCATATCGGCATAGAACATCAGAAAAAGGAGATCTCCAGGAGTATAAATTGGCTGGGCGGCTTTCAAAAAGCTAGACGACATTCTTAAGTCACGCCACGTTCCACAGTGTCTGAAGATTCGCCTCTTCAACCAATGCGTTCTACCAACTATGACGTAAGGTGCGGAAACATGGACGCTCACACATGATGCTGTTAACCAAATTAGAGTTGCACAGTGAGCCATAGATGAGGTCAATGCTCGGCATCAAACTCCAAGACAGAGTCCGAAACACGAAAATCCGACGAAAAACCAATGTTTAGAACGTCGGATCCGCTGCCATGTATCTTAAGTGGAGTTGGGTAGGACACGTGGCCAGGCGGTGTGACGACAGGTGGAGTAGGACTGACGGAGTGGTGGCCGGGGCAAGGCAAGCGGAGCGTTGGTCGTCCGGCTACAAGATAGGCCGACGATATTGTGAAAGTTGCGGTACGAACTTGGCCATAATTAGCACAGGACCGAGACAAATGGTACCGTAAGAGAGAGGCCTACACTCAGCAGTGGGATAGGGAAGGCTGCGGATGATGATGATGATGATGCGAGATCTACTGTTCAGAAAAGTACTCGGTAGGTATAGATATTTATTATTATATACATTATTTTTGACTGTCCCAGCACTACTTAAAACACTTTCTAGTGCGGTTCAGTTCGCTGCTTTTCCTTGCTTATTTCTCATTTTCTATTAATTAGGCACATCCCAGGGCAAATCAAACCTAAGGAATTTTGGTTCAAGGTCATTCTAACAGTAGAAAAACTAAGTGTATAAGTCTTATTTTCGCAATTTTATAGCAGTTTAATCTACCTTAGTGTCGGTGGCCTGAGGAAGACCTGCCACGCACCGGCGGAAATTTCGTTGTTGGGGGCGTATGTCGACCTGCCCCCGCACCAGATGGAAGTATTTTGATTTATATGACGGTTCACATTTATGGTTTTATTTTATGTGTAGCGGTGAAGGTGTTATCCAACACGAGCTATTCAAAAACTAATGCTACTCAGTGCAGTATTGGATATTATTCCAACTATCACGAAAATCCCTTCCTTCACTAGCCAACACAATGCCTGCGCGTTTTAAGAGTGATCAACGACATCTGTTGGTAGTTTGTTGTTATTATCTCATCAATCAATACTTCTACATCTATACTAATATTATAAAGAGGTAAATTTTGTGAGGTTGTAGGGGGTAATCTCTAGATCTACTGGACCGATTTTAAAAATTCATATACCAATAGCAAGCTACATTATTTACGAGTGTCATAGGCTATGAATCAATTCGAAAAATATAAATAGTTTTCCACAGTAGTCGGTTTTTTACAGTAGGCTGGAGAAAAAACGGTCGAACGAAAACATTTCTTACTAACGCTGCCTTAACGTCTCAAGTGTTTCAAAAAAAGGTTTTTCCTTTTTACTGCATAAAGTTTGGACGAATGGATATAGAGATAATAGGTACGAAATATGTATGAAACCGCGACCGCGTAATAATTTATTGAGTAGCGAGAGTGCCAGTGACTCTGAATATTATATTCTTATTTTATACCTGATATCTACGCTATTCCTGTACCTGTATCTATACCAGCTAACTTTTTAATAGTCCACTGCAGGACTTAGGCCTACCCCTGAAGGTTGATTGAGACATAAATCCACCACGCTGACACAGTTTGGGTTGGTAAATTTACGCCATCGTATTCCTTCTAAAACAGTCCTTCTTTCACGAAAAGTTATCGAATAGAAAGCGTAGGACGTCCACCGACTAGGTGGACTGACGATATAATATAGGTCGCAGGAACGCGCTGGATGCAGGCCGCTTCCAACCGGCCTTATTGGAAATCCATGGGGGAGGCCTATGTCCAGCAGAGGCCATCCTACGGCTGATGGATGGGTGGATGGTTCGATTTTATTTTACAGACGTTCTCCATACGTCCATAAAAGGAAATCGAAGAGAAAATTACCTCAAAATCGATTCTCGATTTTTAAAAATATTCGACGGAACGATCGCGTAACATACCTACATACAAAACGAAACACACAGTCGAATTGAGAACATTCATGGATGGACGGAAGATGTAAACCGCTTCCAATGGTTTTATTCGGTGTAATTCAAGATCTTATACTCGTAACTGTTAAGCAGTGGGCGTTCTATGACTGAAATGTTTGCTTATGCATGCCACTGTAATATGAAAACGCGCTAAAATAAGTGTGTGCATGTGTGTGACTTATACATACATTTCGTGACAGCCACAATATTTATAAAATCTATCTTTTTGAGCTAATCGCACTCGGAAAATGCCAAGTCAATGGATTATATCGATAAATAAGTTCGTTTAACTAGCCCTGATGTCAGACCGTCTTACCACAATAGTTTTACGCGTGCGTTAGACAATGTTTAACAGAACAAATAGCACGGCTAAACAGTGTTCAAAGCGTGTTTAAATCTTTTGTGGTAAGGCGGAGAGTGTTTAAGCCACCTGAAGGCCTCTAACATGGCTAAACGGTTAAAACAAACCGGACCCACAATTTAACGTGACGTAAGAGCCACGGTAGCGCTCAGTTGTAAATGCCACCCTCGGTCACCCATCCGAACTGACAGTGACGTTGCTTAACTTCGATGATAGCTGACAAACACCTAGTCGAACTACCCTACGAGCTAAGATTATCTCGATTACAACTGAACAAAAAATATAACTAGTAGTTTTCCGAAAGTAGACCTCGCACACATCAACATCACATCGCACGACAGCACATTTTAAAGCTAAAGAAACTGATTAAACTATGAAGATTAACACATTAGAAAGCAAACATTTGTATCAAATTATAGAATTTAAAAACAAAATTTTTATTGATACTGACATAACATTGTCCACATGTACCTAACCTAGCTATAACACGGGAATGTATTTCTATATGCTTGTACATAGTTACTAAGTTATGTACCTAATGTGAGAGCTATCGTGCCTGGAAACCTGTACTATACTGTACCTGTACTATGCATGCTATATTCAGGACAAATAATAATCGCGCGAAGGGTTCCGCACCGTATGGAAGCCCCTCTTCAAATATTTTATTTTAATTTAATCTTTTAGTTTTGAAGTAAATCCATTCCATTCCTCTTACCGTTATTAATAGCGAGCAAAAAACTCCTAAAAATCACGTTTGTTGTGTAGCAGCCCCCCTCAAATATTTATTTTATTCTGTTTTTAGTATTTGTTGTTATAGCGGCAACAGAAATACATCATCTGTGAAAATTTCAGCTGCCTAGCTATCATGGTTCATGAGATACAGCCCGGCGACAGACAGACGGACAAACGGACAGACGGACAGACGGACATCGAAGTCTTAATAATAGGGTCCCGTTTATACCCTTTGGGTACGGAACCCTAAAAAGAGTGTCTCGACACGCACATGTCAATTTATTTCAAATAGTATAATTATTTAGTAGGTAGGTACCTACCATAGAAAAATGTACCTACTATTCATTTGTATAACAATGTCAGCGTCATGTGTCGTAAGGATTGGTTAATCGCGGCCAGTAAAATAATGGGATAAATCAATAAACTGGGAAAGATATAGATTAGATTTACTAGATTCTGCAAAAAAGATGTCATTTTCATAAATAATGTGACTCCGCTTCGGTCGGAGTGACTTTACGTCACCGATAATGTTAAAACAATAATACTTTTTGATAGTGGGTTTGTTTTGACGTTATGCTATAATAGTTATGTATACACAGTTTTAATATCCTTGCGTGTTGCTTAAGAAAAAAACATTAATTCGCACTTTTCTGAAAAACTATGAATAACCTAAAAAGGTCGTGATCAGTCTTACGCAACCATTATCTGCGTTATCATTATCAGTTCACCGAAGAAAATGTAGATGGCGTTAGTAGAAACAATAGCTCGCACTAACGCTTCGTTCAACAGTCCCGAACCAAATTCAGATTTGGCGTCGCCTTGTGCACATGTTAGGCCATAAAAGAGGCTTTTTCAATTTTTGACATCGTGTTTGTTGCTAATGTCAGTGACTTCACGACTCGTATAAATCTTGGAGCAAGTATGTAATGGAAAAGCTACTAGCGTAGCTTATAGGGTGTACGAAATAAGATGTGCTATACATACTTAGATAGCTATATACACGTTGTTATGATTTTATCATATACCTAGTAGGTGTACTGGTTGTGGCCACTGACCTGGTAGTGGCCATTTGGTGTCAAATATATTACATAAATGATAATTATAAACAAAGTAATACCATAAATATTGTTTGTGTGATGTTCCGGCTACATCTACGCTCAACTGCGAAGTTATCGTCACTGGGAGCTCATTCAATTAATTCAATGGCAGGAATTGGTTGTTCACGATTTGAACTACTACCTGAAGCTTGGCACACACGATGCGATGATCTCATCAATTCACCAGATCAGTCCAGCGAGGGCCCAATATAGTTGTATTGCCGGTAGGTAGTTATTGAGGAAAATATCAATCCTAGAAAAAGTTAGTGAGAATTAAAGTTGAATGAAATCAAATTTCAAACAATTTTTGTTCCGATAACATCTGATGAAAATTGATATTACACAAGTTACTGCAGAAACAAAATGGTACAACTGTCTATTTAAAAAAAGTAGCGATCCTACAAAAAGTTGATAGGGAGCATAGTTGTAGAAAATAAAATCACAAACAACTTTTGTTCCCATAACTACTGGTGAAAAAACCTACTCGTATGTACCTATAAATTCAAAAATATAAGTGCAATATCTGGTATCCATATTCCATACATCACAAGCTTTGTTTAGATGGGGTCAGATTCCTTATGCAAGATGTCCTTTACGATGGCGTCCATAAAATTACGTGAGGCATTTTTCATAGCTTTTTGTTTTAATTCAATTTTATCAAAGAGCTATGAATTTTATGCTTTTTTATGCAGGAGAAAAATGTAAATATTTTTTATTAAATAAGTGGGTATTGATTTCAGGTTCTATTTCGATATCAATCAGAAGAAATGTGTTGGGTTTTCGTACAGCGGTGAAGGAGGCAACGGGAACAGGTTCCCTTCTGCTCAAATTTGCTCAAATTCTTGCGTCATGCTGATGGAATCTGAAACCATTTATTAAAACCCCGTTGTGATGTTTGGATTTTCGTTTGATTCATTATAATTTATTGAAAACCATGAAAGTACTTTTTAATAGTAACCAGCCGGGTTAGTATGCGCGCCACGAATTATTTCATTTGTAGTGTCAGAACGAGACAGCGTTATGGCAAAGTATATAACTGTCACTTTTTCACACGTCGAAATGAGTTCTTTTCGTCGCTTTTCGTGGTCGCATGCTTTATAGCCTGGTATCGTTCTCGTCGTCGCTTCGGCCATAGAATGTCTGGATATATGCCTTCCCTAGTAGGGATTTCTGTTTGCCCTGCGAAAGGAAGTGATCAAACCATCATCATTTTGAACAACTTATACTATCGATCCAAAACGGGATTGGAGAAAAAAAAATCAGCTGAACCATACAAAATTGTAGCTTGAAATCGATAAAAGGTACGATACAACCGATTTTTTCTCAAATTCCGGGTTGGCGCCATAGTAACAATAACAATATCTTTATTGTACACCAAATAACATAAATGAATTAGAGAAAGTATTTACAAATGTTGTACAAGGCCTTATCGCCTTTGGCGATTTCAACCAGATGACCTTTGGATCGACTGGAGATAAGTTAAATAATAGGAATACGATCGGCGGTGTATGCAATATTACATTATCATAAATTTTAATAAATCTCTCAGCTCTTAATTATTCTACTATGAAGACTATTGCAAGTGCCACCTCCTAACTAGCCTTGAAAATAGACGCACCGTTTTGGATATGACCTTTTTACATGACCTGTGTAATGGATAATCCGGACCTATCCAAGAACATCCTGAGCTTTTGTACTCCAACTAGCTGCGCCCGGCGGTGTTACCCGCTTTAGCCCGAAATAAAAAGTAGTCTATGTGTTAATCCAAAATCTAAACTACCTTCGTACTGAATTTCATCCAAATTAGTTCATCCGTTTGTGCATGAAAGAGTAACAAATTTCCATACTTATTCACACTTTCATAAAATTGAGGACAACTTTAACACTTTTATAGGATTGAGAGGAATTAGAGCGAGACTGTGTAAAAACTCTACACGGTGGCGATTAGCATTGTCTCCAGCACCTGATCAACAGATTATCTTTAAACATATAATTACAATTCTACTGTACGTGTGTATATCACTGAACTCCTCCTAAACGGCTAGACCGATTTGAATGAATTGTTTTGTATGCGTTTGGGAGCGCCCTGGATAGTTTAGATTCACAAATAAGCACGGAAGATGGCGCTGCAGTCGGTCCGCTAGCATATTACAGTAATTCTTGAAAAGAGATCACGTTTTTGCAATTGGACACTATGATGTGACGCCTGGTTGCCTCGAATATGAATTCCTTAAGCAGTTTAGCAGTTAGCAGTAAGCAGCAAAGAAAATTAGAAGTTTCTTTTTTATACCAACTATCTATTAATTTGAGTTGCTGGGTTGCAGGTGAAGGCTTTATATTTTAATCATAGACATAATGATAATAATGAGTCTTTTTGATATTGAGCACACATTTTTATTTTACTCCATTTTGACACAAAAAATCAACAACTCAAATATGATGACCTCAGGGTCTCTGACTGACAACCTAATTAAGACCGCATTATCGTTTTGGATGTAAACCGCTTCCAACCGATTTTATTGTAGGTAAATCTACAGCGGAGGCCTATGTACAGCAGTAGACTTCTTATGGCTGAAACGAACTAACATACACAATTAAATTAAATCAGGCACTTCAGGGTTATCCACAAAACCAGGTCTGTTTAGTCCTCGAAACACTCCGTGCGTAAACCCAATTTTGAAATACTCGTACACAATAGCCCTCTTAAGCCTTGGTTGCGGTAGTGCCGTGGTAAGGAGATCTGCTTCCATCTTCTCTGTGCACTCTGCCTATAAGGCTACTACTCTTTGTTTCTTGGCTTCAGAACTTATCCATCCACCACCATATTTGAAAATTTATCCCGTGTAGGATCGTCTATCCATGGTGCAAGCTGCCCAATAAGCGCCTGCCATGCCATACTACTTCATGCCACTTTTTTATATTTTAGTCCAACCTTCTTGGTTCCTTTAAATAACGGATGACCCGTTTCGCAGCTTGCCAATGATTGTTTCCGTAGCAAGTATTAAATTGGCTTAGATACTTTACGGCAAACGTAATATCTGGCCTTGTTGTAATTGCTAGATACATCAACGATCCGATCAAGCTGTGGTCCCACTAGTGTTGGTTTGTTAAGACAGCTTTCGCGTGAACATGACCTATTGAATTACCACGCGGGCGCAACCGCGGGCAAAATCTAGTTATTAAGCCGCCATTCAATCACAAAATACCTGTATAGAGCCCTAGTTCAACTGATTTTTCTCCATAAAACCTTGAATTTGTCTAATAAAAAAAAATTAAACAATATTTTCAAAACTATACGGTAAGGGATTCAATACTTCGAAACACAATTTATAAAACTACGCTCGATAGAAATTAAATGCGAAGATACCGCATTTTAGAACAAATTCATGATTTCTCAGAAAGTTTACTGCATTTTTGGGCACTTTTTTACACGTTTACAATTTTTGTTTGAATCTGTTATTTATGCACTTGAATTATAACTTTCATCCATAAAATTAAGGAAAAAGCGGTAATACTAATTTCATATTGATTTTTGAATGCAAAAATCGGACGAAACCGGGGGCGTATTGGTCTTCATCCGCTCATATAAAAAAATACTCTGATACTATGGCGCCTTTACCGACGAAACGGAGGAGGCTTACTAAAGGTACTGATCGACGCGTTTCTTTTTACAGAGTAATCGATTACAATAATTCTTTTTTTTGTGTAGTAGATCATACCTTATTCATGCTTTTACATCTATATTGCGATGAGCTTAGTTAGCAATCAATCAATTTATAATCATCAAACATATACATATATATACATATATAATCAATAAACAATCATTATGAGACTTCTAAATGCGAAAACTTGTTAATAGTGGATAGTTACTGTACTGTACTGTACTGGATAGTTATTTAAGGTAAAAAAAAAACCTAATGGAAAAAGCATTCTATAGTATCAAGGATTACATTTCTGACAGGGATTCGCTGCGCGAATTGACTTTTGATTGACTTTTATACTATATTATTATTGTGATTTTCGATTGATTGAATATTTGTTGTTTTGTTACAGTATAATTTAAAATTGTTTTGTGTTATGTAATTAATTTGACAATTTTTTGTAAATGTTGACATTCGTAAGTGTACAGTGCTGTACCTATATTTGAGAATAAATGAATTGAGGTGTTAGTAATTTAGCTTGTATAATATCACTGTATGTTTTCCAAATAAAATACCGCCGAATCCCGTTAGAGAAAGTATTATTCAAAACAAAAACAAGGTTTATCTAAGTGTCACGAAAAGACATTGATCTTCCCGAGGCTCCCCTTCCCTTTATCAGGTTTCAAAGGTCACCCGAGGTCAAACGTAATCACAATTCACGTTCACCTGCCCGTTATCGGCATTCGGCTCGTCTAACTTCTTGCGATGATACGAGTTCCCAACTAGTTGGATTATAAGGATTTCGTTTTCAAATTACCTATATCAGTTTGTAATTGAAAAGTGTGTTTCTTGGTTTATTGGTTTGTTCCACTTTCACGAATCAACGGAACAACATATTGATTTTAATTTTGGCATGCACAATTGTTTGAAAGACGTTGACATAGGTTACCTTTTATCCCAGAAAAAAAGGAAAATTAATACCACAAATATTAAAATACCACGCGGGCAAAACCGGAGGCAAAAGCTAGCTAGTTATTAACCGACGAAACGGACGAGGCTTACAAATCGACGCATTACTTTTTACAGAGTATTTTAATTTCAATGATTTTAAAAATCAGCTGTACCATTTTTGAGAAATCAATAACAATGTGAAAGTACTACTACATTACTACTAGACGCGCACACTATTCAAATTTTGTACACGGTTGAAGTCGGCTATGTATGCCATATATTGCGAAAAATAATTATAGATATAGGTAACACTATTTTAAGCCGTGGTGTTCTTGTGGCAGTGACAACCGCCTTACAATCGTGAGGTCGTGGGTTCGAATCCCGGTCCAGTACCAATGAGTTCTTCGGAATTTATGTACTGGTCTTTCGGTGAAGGAAAACATCGTGTGGCAACCTGCATACGTCCATAGTAGAAAATTCGATGGCGTATGTGAATCCACCTAACCGCACTGGGCCAGCGTGGTGGATATCGCCCAATCACCCTCCATGGGAGGCCTACGTCCTGCAGTGAACTATTAAAAGGATTGGTGCAGAACAATTTTAAATATCACTTAAGAAAATTAGGAACTAAGCACAAGGACAACACGTTAAGAGCCCCGGTGATCTGTAATTTTCCTTACAAGCGTATTACGCTGTTTTCTTCCTGGAAAATACTTATAGAGCTTCAATTTTTTGTTTTCTAAGTTGTTATCTGGCGTCATTATCGGTTATTTCTGCCAGGCGACCATATTTTCCGAAATTAAGCCTTCAAATTTATAGGGGCGTGCAGTTTTTAACACAAAGATCTCTACAGGGTCCAGAACTCGTGTACCAAGCAGAAAGGAGGTGATTCAAACCATCATTATGAACAACTTATACTACGGGGCCAAACCGAAATTCAAGAAAAAAAAATCAGTTGTTTCATACATTTTGTCGATTCCAAGTTGCAGTTTTGTATAAGAATTTCGGTTGCAAGTTGCAGTTTTGTAACATTATACATAACTGCAACTTGGAATCGACAAAATATATGAAACAACAGATTATTTTTTTCTTGAATTTCGGTTTGGCCCCGTAGTATAAGTTGTTCATAATGATGGTTTGAATCACCTCCTTTCTGCTTGGTACAAGGCTGTTTATTTTTTCTCTCGAATTTTGGGTTGGCCCCGTAGTAGGTCTTAATTTTTTACTTAAGTACTCTTTTAGTTACTCATTTTGGCTAAGTTCAGGGTAAGGAGATAACCCTGTATTTAGATCATATGTATTTTTAGATTGGAGACCTACCTTTTCTGAATAACCATCAATATGACAAAAAAATACTAAGTAAACAACCCTGTATACCAAGTATTTTATTTTACCGCGCAAACTGAACAACTTTTGTGGAGTCGTTCATAAAGCAGCGGGATGTATTTGTAAAAAATGTTCAAGGCATTTATAGGAAAAAAAGAGTGCCTCTTAGATACGGATCCCTAAAAAAGAATAAGAGCGGTAAAAGTCCAGCTAAACTTTTAAGTAGAAAGCCTTAATTCTTTCTTTTTATATTTTTACAGCTTACAGCGCAATGGGAAGATTCAGTCGGCCCAAAATGTCTATTTCCTTTTACATCGTTAGGGACAATTTTCTTTAGATTTTGTTCTCTTGATGTTTTCTGTTTGTTTGATGTGAATTGTTCGATTTCGTATTTTTATGGGACTGTGGCACTGATGTTCCTTTTGATCATGTAGGTATGAAATACTACATTATAATAATATAATGTAGGTATTATTTAAATACAGTTACTGAGAGGTTCAGTTTCGCAATCTTGTGATATAATTTATTTTATGCGAGTTGTTTTACATGTGAACAAAAATGAAGTAAAAAGGTTCAACCGTGGATTTATGTATCGTAGAGTCACTTCCATCGGATATGGAAAAAACAGAAGGACAATTGGAAGAAAAGAACTGATTTAGTTATTGTTCTGAGGGACTATCGTGCGAAGTTCAGAGGTAAAATAAATGAAAATTTCTACAGCTATACCTATGAAGCATGATAATAAATAATTATTTATAGATGAAGCGATTCACGCAAAACAAGAAGTTATTAGATTCACTTTAAGGTTTATATAAACATGGATATGCCATGGATGAATAGACATACCTATTATCTAGTTTAGTATAGTGTCTATTTATTAAGTTGGTTTTTATTCTACTAGTTGTGCGAACTTGTTTTGTTTTTATTTGGTTTAGTCTAGGTAGTTTATTATTACTAATGATATTAATGAGTAGCGAGTGCTGAATTAAGGTACCGAGACAAACCGAAAGGTTTTTTGGTGCTGTTATAATTGTTTAAGTATATTGAATATGTAATAAATGTATTAAATAAAAAAAATGTTGTTGAAATTTTTGAAGTCAAATTGCGATTGTCCTCCTTTTTGGAAGTCGGTTATGAAAACAAACCCTGGATCTCGCCCCATCCCCTCGCAAAAATGAGTGCTTTCCACGAAACTTAAATGTACTGGGTGTAACTGGACTACCAGTCTAGAGATAAATGGTTTAAAACTTTAATTTAGACTGCCTCGGTGGCTCAGTGGTTAGTGATCTTAACTTCAGGATCAAAGAAGCGTGGGTTCGATCCCCACCCAGGGCAATTACTTATGTCATGAACATAAGTGTTTGCTCTGTGTCTGGGTGTTATTTAGTAACTATCTATATAAGTATGTATTTAAAAAAAATATATGTAGTATATCAGACTCTGGCAGCCATATCTAAAGCTTTGCTTAGTTTAGGGTCAGAGGCCGTGTGTAATTTGTCCCCAAATATTTAGTTAATTTAATAAATTAAAAACCCAACCCATACCCACAAGCATAAGCAGAATAGCCAATATTACCAACATATCACGATGGATTGGATAATTGAAATGGCAGTGGGCGGGCACAGACACGTAACACGAATATGGCGCGACGGATCGGAAACGTTTTCGAATGTAGACTACGCACCAAGACTACAAGATGCTCAGATGACCGAAGACCAAAGACTCGCGCTGGATTCAAGCCGCTTGTTTGAGATCTACAGACGAGGCCTATGTGCAGTAACTAGTAGTGGACGTACTTTGGCTTAAAAAATAATCGGCCAAGAACGCGTTGGACTCGCGCGCTAAGGGTTCCGTACTGGAGCTTTATGGGAGCCACCCTTAAATAATTATTTTATTCTAAAATTATTATTTATTAAATAAGTGAATAAACAAATACATATTCTGTGAATATTTCAAGCGTCTGCCTGTTACCAGTATTAATATCGAGAAATAAACGGCAACAAATTCAGGTTTGTCTGTTTTTGTTGTTGTAGCGGTAACAAAAATACAGCATCTGTGAAAATTTCAGCATTCTAGCTATAACGGTTCATGAGATACAGCCTGGTTACAGACAGACGGACAGTGGAGTCTTAGTAATTAGGGTCTCGTTTATACCCATTGGGTACTGAACCCTAAAAAGATAGTAACAATGGATATGGCATCTATCTCTTAACTCTTTTTAATCGAAGTGAGGTATGATCATTATATTTTTTTATTAAAATGATCTTCCAGTTGCACATCATAATTATGTAAGATCCTTGGTGCTTCCTTTCTTGGAACGTGGGTATTATTTCAACGATATTCAGAAAACCAACCAACCTCGAGACCAATTTTTCCTTGGGTAAATTAAACTTTTCCTAGAATAATGTCTAATTTATTACGAACACAGACCGGGCCTGAGATGGAGGATTTTTTATTAATTTATGAGAATACCACTGCTTATTTTACATTTTTTTGTATTTACCCTGTAAACTTTATAACTTATTTTTTGTCGTTACTTTTTTATGCTGTATGCTTTAGTATAATTTTACGAATCTCTCAAGTAATTTTTTATCCACCAACCCGCACTGGGCCAGCATGGTGGTTATGTCCCTATCACCTTTCTTGGCTAGGTCTACGTCCTGCAGTGGACTATTAAACATGCTGGTGCAGTACATGTTTAATTTCAAATTGCGTGATTGTGATCGATTTTGTCGTAAGATTATAACTAAATTATATTCATATTTTAAAAAATTTAACGTCTTGCCCTTTTTGAAATAAAACCTAGCAAATTCATGAAAACAACGACTGCACATCAATAGCGATCAAATTCATCTCTTATTTGGCTTATTTGGTTCACCAAGCAGCGAATCAACCACGCCTATGAGCTTTGAAGAGGGTGCTAAGACTTTGATGTACCTACGTGTCACTTTTACTTATAGACCGATCGACAGGATGTCCCTCGGTAATTTGTAATCGCTTTCATTTTACACGAATCACTGTGGTCATATGCATGAAATGTTGCCTTTAAGACAGCAGGTAAGTTCATTAATGTAGCAACTGTACTGTGCCTACTGTTACTGTACCAACCTTTTGACGTGATAACGTTTTAAAAACCGATGGACGCCGGCTGCACGCACGAAAAAGTCTCAAAAAGACTCCATGTCACGTTCTGCCTAAGCCGGGTGTGCAAGCGAGAGCGCAGAACAAGCAATAGAGTGGCACAATCGGCCTAAACGTTCGGCTCTCAGTTATGGAACGGTGCTCTTTCTCTTGCTGTCTTTAAGGAGCAAGTCATAAAATTTTATTTATCTCAGTGGCCTCCATGTTAGAATGTTATTTTTAGTTGATTAAATATATATGTACAGTCAAACCTGGATAAGACAGAGTTGAATGGGCCGCCATCGCCATCTCATTCTCGCTTATAGAGGACTGATCGAGGTTTCTCAGTTAGCCAGGTTTGACTGTATTCACTTATTTGTGTTTAGTATGTATTTTGTTATTTTATGTACTAGTATGTATTTGTATGCATTATTATTGTTGTATTAGAATGTACATATGTATTTTGATATGTATGTATATATCTTGTATATATTTATGAACTCTTTATTCAAGTATATTCATTGTTATTAATTCTTTTCTTTACATTTAATTCGCCAGTATTGTACGCCCGGTCCCTTACCTTCCTCTATGATCCTTTCTTTCTTAATCAGGTTGCCTGGAAGAAATCGCTCTAAGCGATAAAGCCAGAGTTGAAAGTTATCCCCCTTTTTTATAAACATATTGTACTTTTTTATTGTTATATTGTTGATTGTGTAAACAATCAAACTTTTCTATTCTATTATTCTATTCTATTCTTGTTTCAGTTGTTGATTCAACAATGTTTTCTTATGAAGTTATCAAGTAAAATAATTGTTCGTAAACCGACTTTACAGAGAACCAACTTTTTTAATTATTTCACAGCACGACGTATGCCTACCCACGAAGGGTTATTGAGCCATATCTACCACACTAGCCCAGTGCGGGTTGCTGGATTCAATATACGCCTCGAATTTCTTTTAAGGACGTTTGCATAGGTTGCCTTCACTGAAAAGCCAGTGGCGTGAAATTCCGTAAATAACTTCCAAGGAATTCATTGGTACGGGACCGGGATTTGAACCCACGACCTCACGATTGTAAGGCGGGTGTCACTACCAACAGACCACCACGGCTTTTAAAACTGGCCGGCGCAGCCAATCTATAGCCGAGGAAGTGCTCGAAATACTAACTGTGAACGGACTGTATTGGTCTAATAACACGCACGGACAGTGTACCACGGCGCTGAACCCCAGACAATAAAAGTAAGATCGTATAGGCCGGGTGGATGGCCCTGGTGTCAGAGTTTAAGCCGCCTGAAGGCCTCTGACATGATAAAACTGTAAAAAAAACCCGGGCCTACAATTTAACGTGTCATCTGAGCCACGGTAGCGCTCAGTTGTAAATGTCACCAGTGGACTCTCATCCGAAGACTGACCGTGCTGAACGTTGCTTAACTTTCATAATCGCAAACAAACACCTACTGTCGGCGCGCGAGTTGAATGCAGAGCTTAGGAATGCGAATGTCTCCCCCCGCTATCCGCACGTCCAACCCGCCCAGGCGCGTGAGGTGGGGCGTGCGGATAGCGGGGGGAGATGCTCCCGCTCTTTACCTCAGACCCCGACTGCATTCAACTCGCGCGCTATCTTGTAGTCAAATCACTCTGATACAGGAACCTACTCAACCCCACGACGGAAAGGGAAAATACCCGGAGAAATACTGATTGCCATCTCTCAAAATTCCTTTCTAAAACAAGTAACAGCGCAGAAAACACATCATAACTCTTATGATTCTCATTAATGTAAAAAGCTTTTAAACTTCCATCATACCGTGTGAGAGAATTTTGGGCAAACGCTGCGACTTCGCACTTAGGAAATGTTAGTGAATTAGTAAACTAGTTTAATGGAGGTGCAAGGTAAGTACGAATAATGCATTCTGACGTCGTAGGTACTATGCGAACCTACTCGTATTACAAGCTTTTATTTAGTTTCACCTGTCCCGTTGTGTATCTGTTGTAAATCTTGCAAGTTAAATTTGATCCACTTCCCGGTTACCGATTGAGCTGAAATTTTGCATACATGTGTAAATCGCGTGACAATGCAATATTATTATGACATGGTGCTGCTCTGATGATGGAGCTGGAAGGTGGCCAAAGGAACTTAGCAATGAAACGACACAACCTCATCGAGCTTGGGTTCATTTAAATGGTGTTGGCGAGTAGTTTGTCTTTCAATGGTAATGAGGTTCTGATGATGGAGCTGGAGGGTGGTCATAGAAACTCTGTAATTAAACGACGCAACCCTATCGAGTTTCGGCTCGTTTTATTCGTCTTGGCGAGTACCTGTTCAGTAAAAGCTTGTTATTAAAAAAAAGATTTTTTTAATATAATACTTGTTCTCTAAGGCTAAGCGCAAATGTGTTAACAGCATGACGTCACTATGCACCATACCAATAAATTAAAAAAATTAAAAAACCCCCGACACATTGACAACCATTTTGGGCACATTTGTAGAATTTTGGTTCTTCCATCCCCACTTTAACCCACCATAACTCTTAAACGGCTCAATCGTTTTTTTTAAAACATAGCTAAGAACACTCTCGATTAAGTCTCCTTTCATCAAAAAAAACTAAACTGAAATCGGTTCAGTGGTTCGGGCGCTATGATGCCACAGACAGACAAACAGACACGTCAAACTTATAACACCCCTCTTTTGCGTCGGGGGTTAAATAGCTATTTACTAAACATACAGGGTGATCTGCTAACCCTGTACTAAGCCGAAATCCAGAAAAAAAACAGTTGTTTCATACAGCACGTGGAAAGGGCTGATTTTTTTTCGAATTCCGCATTTGTCCCATAGTATAAGTTGTCCATAATGATGGGCTGAATCACCTACTTTTGGAGATTATCTGCCACTCATCACTGCAGTCTATCAATCAATCAATCATTTATTTCACAAAAATTAAATTACATCAAATGTTGGTACCTACATAAACATTTTTATCTTAATTTTAAATTAGAGTTATTATAAAAGCGGTAGGTTACAGCCTCTCGTAAGCAGCTGTACTAGGAAACCCTGTGTTACAGCTGCTTTGATTCCTGTCTCCGGTGACACACTATAATTTACATTTATTTAATTTATACAACATTAAAGATTAATAGGTAGGTATTAAACATTAAAGTTTGTAATTAAAGTCTATGGGCTGTGGCTCGTGTGCGCAGAGCCTTACAAATATACAATTTGTAGGCTGTCTGCGCAGCCCTCCTGGGGCTTTAGTTGGGCGTCGAGTTACTGAGTTATCTACTCGTGTGGCCATATTATTAACTTTTCATGAATATGAATAATACCTACTTATTTATATTCATGAAATCAAGTTACATTATGAATAACTTAAAAACGCGCTCATAGTGGAGTTTGACAAGGTGTTTGTCAGCGATCACCGAAGTTAGTAATGTACCGCACGGTCAGTCTTTGGATGGGTGACTACGGATGTCATTTTCCAACTGAGCGCTACCGTGGCTTGATGACACGTTGCATTGTAGGTTCCCGTTGTTTTAACCGTGTAGACATGTTAGAGGCATTCAGGTGGCTTAAAAATTGTGACACCAGGGTCAGCCAATCAGCCTTTACGAATTTGTAATCGAAATAGTAACAATAACTTAAAAAAATGGTTTTACCCTATCTACCGCCTTTTCACAGTCTACTTATGAACATAGCTCTTCCCACGAGAGGTAGTTAGACCATATCCACCACGCTGGCCCAGTGCGGGTTGGTAAAAGCACATATGCCACCGAATTTCTTCTACGCATACCAGTTGGCGCGAGCGTGGCGATGTTTTTCTTCACTGAAAAGCCAATGGTGTGGATATCCGTTTGTAAGCTCCTAAGAATGTATCTAAATTTGTATAGGCTGTTGGCTAGCCTTGGTGTCAGTGTTTTTTAAAGCCGCTTGAAGACTAAAATGAGTCTTCGTCGATTCGCCCCGCGGGTCGAACAGCTTGCGGGGCGAAACAACGAAAGAGCCTCTCTAACATAGCTAAACGGTTAAAATAACCAGGACCTCCAATTTAACGTGTCATCCGAGCCACGATAGCGCTCTGTTTTAAATGCTACCCGCCTCACTCATTCGAAGACTGACCGTGCGGACTAAGAGATCTTAAAACGACCAGTCCTTTCGCGTTTACTGCAGACATCGAGAGAACTCTTCTTGGCTCTTCTTGGCTCTTCTTTGCTCTACTTTGTTCTACTTCGCTCTGCTTTGCTCCACTTCGCGTACCGCTACGATATTGGCGGTGGCAAAAGCCCTGCGTATGACATCGTTAAGGCTGGCGTGGCGACCAATCCGACCAGCTTACTGTTTAACCATACAATTTGTACCGCTAAACACTGTCTAAAGGGTGCGTTACCCTTGTGTGGTCAGACGGTAAAAATTTAAATTTTCCTCTGTCTCAAAGTTAGTACAATCTCACAGTGCTAAAAATAATTTTAAGCGAAAGTTTTTGAATCGAGCGAAGGAAGTGAGCGTAGGATCCAGTTTTAACTTGACGATTTTACTTATGTCTGCCCGAAAATTGATAATACGAGTTTATTTTCATTAATTTAAAAATTCTTTTCATCGCGATACATCTCACAGGGGTGGAGGGCTGAAAATAATTTTTCATATTACAAAATTATGTAGGAAAAATAACCCTTAAAAATTTTGAGTAAACAGACCTTAGCCTTAGCTTAGCAGATAATCTAAGTAGGTATCTATATCACATAATTATTTTTCGCAAAAAAATAGCATGACCGACTTCACCCGTGTACATACGAGTAATTCGCGAATATTTCGCACGGATCGATGTTACATTTTTCACATTATTGTTGATTTATCAAAAATGGTTAAGCCGATTTCAATAAAATTTTAATGGGACCAATTTCGAAGTATACTCTTTCCAATAAAAAAAGAGTTATTGAAATCGGATTTCTACGAAAAAAGTTATCCGTCAAATTGAGTACCTCCTCTGGTTTGGTTCGTCGGTCAAAAATACACATAAACCATAAAGGTATACGAGTACAAACGAGTATACCCCTTAAATAGGTACAAAGTTTCTTGAAATTTTTGAGTGAGTTAGCTCTGCTGTGGCCGGTTAAAAGGCCAAGGATCATATAGTACAGTACTAACATAAACCAAATCAAACTTGTTGACGGCTGTGATGTTCGGTACAAGCTGCGGATAACCCAATCCTGACTGAAGAACAGCTGCGCGAGGATTGGATTATCCGCAGCTTGTAGCTAACATCACAGCTGCCAAGAACTTTGATTTGACCTGTACATCATAAGAGTACTAGTAGTAGGTTCAGGCCAAGAACAGAAGCAGTAGTTTACACTGTCCATTTCCACGAAACATAAATATCGTCTAAATCGCACTAAGCTCCAGAGTCCATCCATTCGACAAGTTGAGAACTTTTTGTAGCCCGAGTTAGAAGTTGGAACCAACATGCGGCCCGCAGGGAATATCCGCGCGGCCCGCGGCCCGTAACAAAGTTACAAAAGTAGTTTCATACTTCATTTGGTGGAATAAAGGCCACAAACTTTCAGTTAATGTTTGTAAGTATCGGTAATGGTTTTTCTTGTTTGACGCCTCGGTTGGGGCTGGGCTGCGATGGTACAACCCAATACAAATATGTTTATTAACTAAGCAAAAATACATGAAGAACACTTAAAATAGAATAATATGTGGATAACTGTTATTTAACTGTACCCAGTAAAAATTAACAGCTTCCAGTCAACCTTTGGGTGGAGTAGATTTATAATAAAATACGGATTTATTTAAGACTAGATTTAATCCGCGGCTTTATCTGCGTGAATAGCGTATGAAACGGTCTGATTTTCAAAATATATCAATGCGATAAATCAAGTGGATCCGTCGCTCCGTTGCTAGACGTGAAAGAGTGACAAACTGACAGACATACTTTTGTCGACAGGGGACATCCTACGCTGCGCTCGCCGATACGTGGTTTCCTCTCGGAAAATTTTCGGCCCAATCAATCAGGCTCAGCGGTTGAATTTTGTTATGGATAGATGTGGGCCCTGACAACAGCATAATATACCGGATAAATTAATCAATACGACTATAAAAATCCCCAGTCGATGACTAAAAAGAAGCCCCTTAAAGAAAATGGTTGGGTGGCACTGTCCCAGGTCCTCAGGGAGTCATAAGGGCTAACCCTGGTAATATACCTTTCGCCTATTGAAAATATAGGTATTTGCAAATTTACTTTTTTAAGTTCTAATGTTCTAATGTTTTTTTGCAAAATCATTCTCACTAGTAATACTTAGTCTTAAATGGTCTTAAGTCTATAGTACTTATCCTAGTAAGTATTTACAGTCTAGGTATAATAAATACTTACTTCCTAGTGTAAAAATAATAGTTAATAAAATGTGTAATAATAGTTAATTTAAAACAGTGTGTGTATCCCGTAATATTTATTATTTTATTATTATTTAGTTAAACATCTCAAAATGTTATTGTTTTCGTATGAAATTTGCTTTTATTCATATTTATTGCATTAGGTACGCTAAGTCAAGTGGTCCGTTATATTTAAAAGTAATATAGCCGTGTAAAAAACTTTTTTTCGTTATTTTTAATCGACTTCCAAAAAAGAGGTTTTATGTTCGTCTGATTTATATTTTTTGTGTATGTTCATCGATAACTACGCCAATTGTGAACCGAATCGAAAAAATATTTTTTACTCGAAAGGGTATACTCCCGAGGTGGTCATAAAATTTTACAGAAACTAGCTCAGCGTTTTTGAAAAATCAACAATAATGTAAACAATTCGAGGAAAATATTCGAATTTTGTACACGATAGAAGGCGGTTTTGCCATTTTTTGCGTAAAATAATTATTCTCTTCAGTATCTAGTACTGAAGTACTTATCATCTAGACACGCGGCAGCGTGTCCAGCCAAAGTGTTCTACAGAAAACTGGCGACGCAGCGGCCGTGTGTAATATTACACGAACCATTTGGAGCTACTTTTGACCCCCTCACAACTCAAAAACTATTTAGCCTACATACATGAAATTTGGCACATTTACTAAAGTCTTTTAGCTTATCAAGAATCCAAAATTTCATAAATTTTGCTCAGTCAGTTATTGATATATTAACGTTTAAAAACTCGTGTTTCATTGACTGATTCACTCACTGACTCACTCACTGACTTATAGATCAAAAACCTAACCTACTTCCAGATGACCTAGAATCTTGATATTTGGCACCAAGGTAGACTATCGGGCATAAATAAAGGAAAAAATCTAATAACTGAAAATTATTGATAATTAGTTCTATTAACAAAGTAATTGTAAAATTTACCTAACCAATACTTACTCCAATAAATGGCGGTAGCGTCGCGAGGCACTGAGATTTTCGATAGATGAACCATGCCATTTGTGATAGTAATATAATAAATACTAGATAACTTTTTCAGAGATAAGTGTATATGATAATCGTGATGTAACTAATAATTATTTTTAAACAAAAAGTTATGATATCTCATCAAAAACATAAATGTGAAATGGGGGCCAAAGTGTCGCCACCATAAGAATTGAGATCTAACACGGGGGCCAATTGTTCTGTAGAAAATCCTAAAGTTTAAGCTACAAGAATATACTTACAACATTTAAAAGAAATTTACTTGTGTAATTCAAGCTCAAGATTTGATTTGGCTAGTTTACACGTACAGACAAATGCTTATTTGCACTGTACTTATTCTTAAACTAGCCAAGTCAAATCACGAGCTTGAATTACATAAGTAAATCCCTTTAGAATGTTGTAGGTATGATCTTGTAGCTTAAACTTTAGGATTCTACAGAACACTTGGCCCCCGTGTTAGATCTCAATTCTTTTGGTGGCTACACTTTGGCTCCCATTTCACATTTATGTTTTTGATGAGATATATTTAAAGATGTATTTTCTTATGTACTAAGAACATATATTAGTTTCTCACGCCCATAGGTATTAGGTTCAAGCTTTGCCGAGACCCTATTACATACTAGATGAGGCTCATATTTTTGAAAGAAAACACTCTTCACAAAATAAATGTTTCATTAGAAACTTGAATTTTGTAAACACGGCACTTTTCTAAGGACGCGTGAACGGGATTTGTTACCCAGAATAAATAATAGTTAGTTGGGCAGGCCCTGTGCTTAGTTAAGTTATAGCAGGGTCATAACTTGAAGGCTCTCTCGGACAATAAAGTGAACTAGGCCTTTCTAAGGGTTTTATAGTCTCTTGTACATGAGAACAGATTGAAGTTTAAGATTGAAACGGCCATTCTTCAATTTAGTCCTTTTTTCCTAGTTACTGTACCCTTCATTTTTAGGGTTCCGTACCCAAAGGGTAAAAACGGGACACTATTACTAAGACACCGAGAATTTCAGCTTTCTAGCTATAACGGTTCATGAGATACAGTCTGGTGACAGACAGACTGACAGCGGAGTCTTAGTAATAGGGTACCGTTTTTACGCTTTGGGTAAAAAATGGCTTTTCCATTTTACTGCATAATATTTGGACGAATGGATATAGAGGTATACACAGTACAAGTCGGTGGTGCCATTATTAGCTATAATTATTGGACGCAGTAGCAGAAAAGACTCAACCCACACCACACGGCTGTCCAATAGCAAAACGTAGCATGTGTCTTGCGATTTTAAACACTTTTCTCAAGATATTCCGTTTGGATTGAGTTTTTTCTGCTAAACTGCGTCCAAATTAATGTTTCATTTACAGACTTCCAAAAAGGAGGAGGATCATGTTCGTCTCCTTGTTTTTTTTTTTTTTTCATGGATATTTTCGCCAATTATGAACCGATTTAAAAAAATGTTTTTAGGGGTCCGTACAAAGGGTAAAAACGGAAACCGATTGCTAAGACTTCGCTGTCCGCCCGTCTGTCCGTCTGTCTGTCTACCAGGCTGTATCTCATGAACAGTAATAGTCAGAACGTTGAAATTGATGACGTATTTCTGTTGCCGCATTAACAACAAATACTAAAAATTGAATAAAAAACACATTTAAGGGGGGCTCCCATACAACAAATGTGATTTTTTAGCCGTTTTTTTCTAGGTATTAATAACGGCAACAGGTAGACGTTTGAAATAGAGCTAAAGGGACCCATACGCCATCCCATACGGTACGGAACCAAACGCGCGCGAGTCAAACATGCACTTAACCAATTTTTTAATTCAAAAGGGTATGCTTCCGAGGTGGTTCCATTAAATCAACTAAAATGTCACATCAATCATTCAAGAACATTTTTCGAATTCTGTATCCGCGAAATTTAATTATCTTATTTCATGATAGTTGACATTAACTTATATTCCAAAAATTCCCTAAGTACAGCTTTCACCGTACCCCTTAGGACGTCTCACTCCCGTCCTCAGCGCACGCAGTAATAGAAATAAAGTGACAATTTACAAAACGTGCATCCGTCCCCTCATGACCTATGCTGCCGTGGCCTTCGGCTACGCGTCTCCCATTGATGTGAGCAAACTTCAGGTTATTCAGAATAGGTTCATTCTCAAAGCGGTTGGAGCTAGCTGGTATATGCGAAACCCTGATCTGCATTGCGACTTCGAACTCCCCTCCATTACCCGTCGTCATTTTGGGCCTGTAGGTATCATAATTGCTTGGGCGTAAAGGGAGGTAAGATATAAGTACCACGAAAAAACGTAAGTAGGTATATTGAGCGATTCTTTGATACAGATCTTGCTGGAGTTGTCACTTTCAATTGATTTTTATTTCTCCCCAAATTTAATTTAATTTCGCAATAAATCCCCAGGGGTGCAGCTAATTCTGCTTTCACCAAAATAAAGTCATTATACCCTATAAATTCCTAAATCAGTTTCAATTAAAACTCCCTTATTAGTACAGAATCAGAAATATGCAGTTTATTATATAAAACCGGTACACAGGTGTTATAAATACTTATAACTACCTACATAGTTTAAATATACACATGTCAAATAGGATGAAATTCCTAAAAGTGGAAACACTGTTTCCAACCCACTTCAGTTGTGATGCTCGAAATACACTAAGGTGTTATAAACACAATCTATTCGCATTTTTCAGAATAAACCGGATCTTAGAAGCTCCGAGAGGCAACGCCCTGTTGGTCGGCGTGGGAGGCTCCGGCAAGCAGTCTCTGTCGCGGCTCAGCGCTTTCATATCCTCCTTAGAAGTGTTCCAGATTCAGCTCAGAAAAGGATACAATATTAACGACTTGAAGGCCGATTTAGGTATGGGCCCAATCAAACAACTTGGCGGCTGTGATGTTAGCTAACTCCGCGCCACACAAGTTGATGGACGTGAAGTTAGCCACTAACTGCGCAATAGCCAATCCTGACGAGACGTGACTAGCTGAGCAATAGCCAATCAACATGCGCGTGGAAGCCGCACGTTGATTGGCTATTGCTCAACTAGTGGCTAACTTCATATCCATCAACTGGTGTGGCGCGGAGTATACTGGCTGCGGATAGAATGCCCAATGCCCAATCCTGACTGAAGCTCACTTAAAAGCTGCGCGAGGGTTGGGCTATCCGCAGCTTGTAGCTAACTAACACGCAGCCGCCAAATTGTGTGATTCGACCTAAACTCACGTTGATCATAAATGTTCATTTTGTAGAATATTTACGTGGAGAGTTATATAATCTCCACGTATACTTATTATCAAATATCTTGAGATTTAATGATTGATTTTTCTCTATGGAAGATACAGATACAATAGAGCTTACGTAGTTTGGCTAGGTGTCTGTCAGCGATCACCAAAGCTAAGCAACGTTCGTCACGGTCAGTCTTCGGATGGGTGACCCTAGATGGCACTACAACTGAGTGCTAACGTGGCTCGGATGACACGTTAAATTGTAAGCCACGTTTAGCCAAGATAGATGCTTGAAATATTCACAGAATATTAAGTTTAATATTCACTTCCAACATTTATAATTAAACTAAAATAAATTAAATATTTAAGGAGGGCTCCTGTACAAAAAATGTTATTTTTGCTCAATATTAATAACGACAACAGGAAGATGCTTGAAATATTCACAGAATATTAAGTTGTATATTTCCTTCAAAAATATAATAAATTAAAATATAATAAGCGAGGCTTCAATACTGTACGGAACCCTTCGTGCGCGAGTCCGGCTCGCACTTGGCCGATTATTAAAGTAAAATAAACTTCATTGTCCGTCCATTCGCCCGCCTACTTGTGTTAAGTTTCCAATCTTATCCATGCTTATACCTACTCGTATTTACTTTGCTACTTTTTTTTGCATTACCTATATTGCACGAATATGAACTGACAAGAACAAGTCTTGTTCTCTATCTTGATCTCTAGTTAAGGCCACTATTTCTTAGAAATAGTGGTTTAACTAGAGTCAACAAAGAAAACACCTATAGATAATAAATTAAACATACTTAACTAAATCCAAATTTTAAATATACTTACAAATATACGTTACATAAAATTATACCATATACCTACATATATCTACATAATGCTTCCTTTTTCATTCACAAAAAATTATTTTCTGTAATTGTAAAATAATAATTTTGCATCATTATACCTAGGTATAGGTAGGTACAATAGGATAGTGCAATAAATTTAATACACAAAACTAGAAAGGAACTCAAGTAGGCAATGAGTAAGTAGTATGAAATTAAAATACTGAAGGCGGGCCAGCCCTACGGCGTGGTTCGCTCTTTGAGGCCACGTGACGTCGTAAGTATGTATCTCAAGGACAGCACCGAGTCACACTACTGTAGTTATCATTACCGTGCCTGCGTCTTAATATTCAAATTCGGATGGAGCAAGTACTACAATACTGAAAAATATCTGGGTATAGACAAACAGACGAAAACGCTTAACTTTCCCGGTAAGAAATAAGTTAATCGTCATCTAGGTACCTACCTAAAAGTATATGCAGATGTTCCATTAATCAGTTTAAATTAGGAAGAATAATAAGCAAGACATTTTGAAATAGTGCGCTGTGGACGCTGTGGTACTACCATTAAGGGGAAGATCGACTTTGGCACCACCTCATCGATCGGCGCATTTGTACATTTATAATGATATGAAAATACCTACCGGGAAAGATTTTAGACAAAATATCGTTTTAATTGTTCACGCTATTAATTCACGCTAATTGACGCTATTTATCAACCGATTTTGATAACATTTGGCAAGAACTTTAGTCCGCGCCACACAAGTCGTCGGATGGGAAGTTATGCGCAGAACGCTGCTAAAAAGGCAAAATATAGGTATACGCGGGAGCCAGAGAGACTCGCGCCGGTGCACAGATGCCTCCCGCGCGCTCCTTACGCCCTTGCTCACAACTTCACCACGCGGTGTCGCCGGTATTGTGCACACATGCGCAATAATTAGCGAATCACGGCGAAGTGTCATCTGCGGCTAACTTCTCATCCGCCGACTTGTGTGGCGCGGATTATAGTAATCTTTATCATAGAATACCTTTTCTAAATGTATGAAAGCGTGCAAAGTGGATTTTTGAAATGCGGCATGGATCGCTGTGGCCCGGTACAATATGATCATTCCTTAACATTAAGCCATGAATTACCTACAAAATTTTAAAATTGTTCCACATTCTTATAATTGAACTTGTCCTGAAGCGAGAAAATACTTTTCAAAATATAAAAACTATAGAATTAGAAAATAAAGATCAAGTTTTACATAACACTTTTATTTGGAATGAGTGTGAAACTAATTAAACTTAAACATTATTTTAAATCAGAAACAAGATTTACCATAGCACAATCAATCTACCATGGTTTTCATAACTAATATTGCTTGTAGCAAACTAAATAAAGTGACTTCAACTTAACTGAAGTTTTAAAGTATGTAACTAAGAAAAAAGAAAACAATTGGTACAGAGAGGCGGCTAGAATCACTAGAAAAATATTTTAAAGATGTCCGAGCATCTGAAACTCAAGGTCAGCAAATACGAGTGACACTTGTTCATTTAGACTAACATTTCAAAAACACTTCAGTTTCAATGAGATTCTGGTAAACTAATTCTCCAGCTTCATTGTGTAACTCCACAATCGGATATTCATTATCTTTTGTTATAACTTTTGCAATAAACGGGCCTTTGTCCAAGAACGTGTCTGTGAAGCCCTTTATGACTACATTGATGTCGACTTCTGGGTTTAGTTTGACGCCGTTTAATTGCACGGTCACCGTGGAAGGTTTTATTTTCGCCCAGTCTGGGTGAATTTCGCGTACGTCAACCAAATCGACCACTTCAACATTTCCGAAGTCGACGTATCTCACTTTGATTTTACCTTTGGCTTCAGTGTATTCTAAGATCGACGCTCTGTACCACTGTAGATCGTGCTGGAACAGGGCTATGCAAGCCTTGTTCTTGAATATTCCGTTTACTGCAGGCATGTCCTCGCCCTCCATTTTCAGATCTCTGAACAGCTCCTTGTACATTAGAGCAGTGTTATTGTCGTGAACGATATCGAGTTCCAGGGTGTTCGGGTCATGGATTATCGATATATGACATTGAAATTCATCGTCCAGCTCGTTCGGATACGAAACGTAAGTTTCAGCGGGATCTTGTTCGTCATCTTCCAATATTTCACAGGAGTCTTGGGAGTCGCTTTCGATGATATAATCGGGGTCAGAGTCCGACACGGGTGCGGGTTCTCTAACGTTATGCTCGCGAGTCCGCGCAAACTTTTTGACGACAGCCTTAGATCCATCAGAGTACGTCGCCAATTCAAATTCGACTAAATGTTCGTTGATCCACAGTTTGTCGTATTTGAGTTCGATGGGCGTGATGCCGTCGACCGTGTCACCGGCCACCTTGACATGGCACGTTTTTTCGACGATGGATTTGTGTATGTAGTCTAAAGCCTTTCTGTCCCATTTATTATTGTTCGGCCGGATTCGGTTCAAGACACATCTGTGAGCTTGCGTGGGGACCTGGTGCAGAACGATGCTCTTCCTTAGATTCTTGAAGGAGCAATGTTCCTCGTTGCCGTAGTCGATGTAGTGAACGAAGCAAGTGGACGTCTCGGTGTTGACGTCGAGGATCCTGCCTCTATAGAAGCGGTTGTCCAGAAAGTAGAGGGCGACGCACGGTTCGCCGACAGCCCATTTCCGGGACTTTACTTTGAGATCGGGGTCTAGGAAGCGCACGTCGAGTGCTTTGCGGATGAGATCGAGCGTATCCTGCTGTGACACGTCGTGCAGGTAGATTACCCCGTTGTTGTCTATATACCTGCGCCAATTGAACAACAATTTCAGGCACAATTATTTAAAACAAATCAAATAGGTTTTACGCAATGGCAAAGAAAAAGTTATGAGCTTAATTTCTGTACGCAATTGCAGTTTTTCTTTTCAACAATTTGTAGAAATGTAGTTTGTTTACAGTAGGCAATAGCGCCGATAACAGGGAGCATCACGCATAACTTTTTTTATACATAACATCTTAATGTCTCACATAAGTCTGCAGAATTATGTCTGTAAGAATCTCAGAAAAAGGACTTAAGTAAAAGAAACCTTGCTAAATTTTACTCAAATAAAAATACGTGACATCTGTCTTATACAGCATATGCGAGAGTGAGTGGAACAAAAACAAACACATTGTCTGTCGTTAAACGTCAAAATCACAAGTTGGAATGTCATAATGGTTGAAATTTGGTGTACTTTGTCTTTTGCGATATGATCGGAAATTTGAACCCTCTAGCTAGTTCCATCAGCAAGTTCTATCTCTGATCATTTTACCTTCCTACTTTCTACCTTTTTGAATTTGGACAGCCGAGATAGCTCAATGCTAGGTTGTGAAACCCTTCGAAATAACGTAAGTTCGGGTGTATGTGCATCTTTTTCTAACACTTTTAATAGTTTATATTAAAAATGGGACAAAGTGATGTACATCTTTTTTTATTTTAGTCCTTATTCCAGGGAAAGAATATTTTCAGAATGACAGATCGTTCTGATCAATTACGCTGTGACAAGAAAATTCACTGATAGTCAGTATTAAGGAAAATGACGGACAATAGCTACAGCGAACAGTAGCACGGATTAGACTATGCTGCATAGTTTCGTAATGTCGTTTAAATCGTCTGGATTTGGTTGCAATCATTAAAAAATATAATATTTGAAAGAAATAAGTTTTTAATTAAGAACGGGATATTTTTAACGATCATTTATTTGACGTGTAAGCTATCACTTAAAAATAATCGTGCGTAGTCTGTCTTAACGTCATAACAATAAAATCTTTAATTTTTACATAGCAGATAGTCTAAAATGGTAATATATTAATTGTTTTGTTTGTATGGGAAACAATTTGCAAGAAAGAAACACAAGTTACTTGGTTAACTAAGTAAGAGCTGTTAAAAAGCTAGTTTCTTGATAAAATAGTTATCGCCATCTAAGTTAAATGATTGAACCTTTTTATCTTGCCATGAAAAATGCCTCACGTAATTTATGCACACCCTAAAAAATTTACCTAGTTTTCCACATCCCTGATAATTTCGATTCCTGTGTATAAAGCGTCAAAAAGGAAAATAGCTAAATCGAACAGAAACACGGACTTAAAACTCGGCAGCAAAACATGCAGTAAAACCTCCTATAGAAAAAGAACTAGTTTCTAAACTTACGTGGGCATTCCGGTAAACTCCTTGCTGGCAAACGGTTCTGGCGGCAGCCAGTCCGATATGAACATTCCATTCGACGATTCGAACGTTTCTTCAGTGGTGTCCTCTAAATCCGCAGTCGGGGAAGTGTAGGGACTGTTAGGGTCGTTATTGGATAGAGGTTTTATCGGCATCGGCTCTAGCTGCAGCCAGTCGGTGATAGAGCCAGATACGTTCTGAAGCCAAAGTAAATCGGTTGATTGTTCTCCTTGCTGTGTTGTGTCGGTGAGAGCCGCCTGAAATGGAATGATTTTTATTTATCGTCTACTATCACTTGAGCTATACTATAAACAAAATAATGTTTAGGTGGAGTCTTAGAACTAAATGGTGTCTCTGAAGTTAGCTACAAGCTGCGCAGTACCCTATTCCTCACCGCCATTGGATTTGGTTCGACCTATACAAAGCCGAATCAAAAAAATTGATCAAATTCTCTAGACATTGCAACCATTCCATAACGATCGTTTTATGATATTAATTTAACATTGTTAGGGAAGACCCATATCCAGCAGTAAACATCCTACCACTAAATAATAATAGAATACCAGCGCTGGTTGTTTACAATCTGAATTTAACGCTGATTTGGGACCGGTTTCGTTGCAAACTTTTGGGTGCTTTTTGGTTGATACCTATTATTATTGGATATGGTTTGTAAATTACCCTGATTTTGTTACGAAATATATATTTTTCTCTTTTTAAATAATAATTAATAAATGTTTTTGTTGCGAGCCTCTTGTGTCCCACTGCTGGGCAAAGGCCTCCCCTGATCTTTCCAGATTTGACGGTTTTGTGCTATAGTGTACCAGTTCTTATCAAATGTGTCAAGGTCATCGCGCCATCTTATTAATAGTTAAATTATCGAAATAATAGTTAAAGTTTGAAAACAATCCAGTGATAAAAATAAAATTTACAAGACAAATACCTCATCAGATTTGTCAGGAACCCCCAATCCTTGTTCGACAATCTTTTTATTCAAACAGCGCCACTCAGATATGTTCGGCTCCAGAGCGCTGCCCTGGATAGTGTGGTACACCCAGATCTCGACCGGCATGCTCCCGTTCTTGAAGTTGCCCACTTTAGTTATGAACACTCTCGGATAGCTGTCCAAGAGTTCTTTTAGATATTCTTTGGTAATGGAGGGCCATTCTTCACCGACTGCTGGTATGATGCCGCAGAGATGGCATTTAATCGCCGCGTTTCCGATAGAAGCAAAGTCAGGATGCAGTTCCGCAAGGCTCGCTAAAGGCAGTGTTTCCACGAACGCGAAATCTGAGTAGAAAACTTCGGCATTGTCTTCTACTATCTTGACTATGACGGCGCGACGCCAAGTCTTCGACTGTTTGCAGATGGTGCAGCATCTGTCACCGACTGCCCAGTTAGTTTTGCTCACAGGCTCGTTCTGCGAGTGATACTTATTTATTTTTTCAAATAGTACTCTGAAGGTTTTCTGTTGATGCGTCAGAGATATGTAGACGAGCGATGGGGACTGGTATTGGAGGACCTTCGCTTCGAGCCTCAGAGGGCCTTTGTCTTTGGCTTCCAAATCGGCGGCTTTAATTTTCTGAGGTTGATTAGGTTGTTGGTTTGAAGGTTGTTGGTACGGAGGGTTCCGTTTTAGTATTTGCACATCAGGTTTGGGTTTCGGATGCCGGACCGGCTTGTCCAGAGGTGACTTGTTTGTGTACACTTGTTCGCTCATATCGTCGTATTTATTGAAAGAGTTAATCCTGTAAACAAAAAAGGTATTATAGAATCTGATAAGTTGAAATTTTGAGGTTAGTTAAACAGAATGAAACTTCAGAGATTATCTGGTTTTAAGTTAGCTTTCTACCTTAACTACTCAAAGAAACCCAACAAAATAAGACGGCTAATTTCTACTTGGTCATGTATCGAGCGTTTTGTTCGAATTCTGGCATAACAATGTAGTATGAATCTACACATGCAGAGGTATAACTTACCGAGTACTCGTGTTCACAAGATAAGTTATAAACAGTTATGTTAAAACTAAAAAAAAAATCTGCTGTTCCATACATTTTGTCGAGGGTGAACGACATTTTTCTATGGAACATCAATTTTCTTTTTGAGAATTTATAAAAGTCGTAGAACAAAAGTTGTTAGTTTTGATGTACAGAATAAGCCCCTAATAGGATGCTAATTGATTAGAAATAACCCTGTATAGTCTTCACTATCTATCAAAAAACATTCCTATTAGTGATAGCGAACTTGTACTTGATTATTTCCTTGTTAACACAGAGCACGTCTTGGACGTCGGTCTGCTTGGCCGTAGTGGTTTGCAAAATCTGAAAAGTAGCATAAAGCCTCAATGGCAATCCACTCACCCGAACGTAATAGCAAACTTTTTACTTCATTTCCTGGTTGACACAAATGTCGTGTTGCTCGTCGTCCGCGCGGCTGAACCGCGTGACGCCGAGCGAGGCTCCACCCAGTGCGCGGCTAGCTGCTGCAGCAGCGTGACTCGATCACAACCCACTCACCCAAATGTGATGGCGAACTTGTACTTGATCATCTCCTGGTTGACACAGATGTCGTGTTCCTCGTCGTCAGCGCGGCTGAACAGCGTGACGCCGAGCGAGGCTCCACCCAGTGCGCGGCTAGCTGCTGCAGCAGCGTGACTCGATCACAACCCACTCACCCAAATGTGATGGCGAACTTGTACTTGATCATCTCCTGGTTGACACAGATGTCGTGTTCCTCGTCGTCAGCGCGGCTGAACAGCGTGACGCCGAGCGAGGCTCCACCCAGTGCGCGGCTAGCTGCTGCAGCAGCGTGACTCGATCACAACCCACTCACCCAAATGTGATGGCGAACTTGTACTTGATCATCTCCTGGTTGACACAGATGTCGTGTTCCTCGTCGTCAGCGCGGCTGAACAGCGTGACGCCGAGCGAGGCTCCACCCAGTGCGCGGCCAGCTGCTGCATCAGCGTGACTCGATCACAACCCACTCACCCAAATGTGATGGCGAACTTGTACTTGATCATCTCCTGGTTGACACAGATGTCGTGTTCCTCGTCGTCCGCGCGGCTGAACAGCGTGACGCCGAGGGAAGCGCGCGGGCGAGCGTCTTCAACGTGCAGCTCCAGCCAGCGCGAGCCCAGCTGCTGCAGGAGGGCTACTGACTGCGGCGACCAGCGCTTGTTTACAGGGGTCAGCCCGGCCAGGTGGCACTCAGTCGCCTGGGTGAAAACATCAGTATTAAACTCAGTGTAACCCCAGGAGATTCAGGTGCTCCAGCAGGAGGGCTACTGACCCCCGCGACAAGAGCTTTTTCACAGGGGTCACTCGGACCAGGTGGCATTCGGTCGCTTCGGTAATGACATCAGCTTTAAGCCGGGGCCACACATTGGCTATGTTGGCTACAAATTACAGTCTTGATTACTAATTAAAGTCTTGATTACAACACTTCCAAAACATCAAAGTGTACATCGGTCTTTGAGTGATATTGATTGTCCAATATCAGTCCAAAACCGATCTACACATTGGTGTTTTGGAATCAAGACTAATTTGTAGCCAACACAGCAAATATGTGACCATTAAACTTAGATCGATGTCAGAGTACTCCATTAAAGTACAACTAGTATTACCCTAAACAGTATATCTTGCAAGCATAAATTCGCTAAATATCGAGGGGCACATCGGTTTAATGGAATCTTTAATCTTCATATCTCAACATCTAAAATAACACACTAACATCCAAACAGATGAAAGAAAATTTTGCAAACATCCAAAATTTTGCACTAACATACAGACAAAAGAAAAAAAATTGCAATCCCGAAGCAGTGACGCTTTGCTGGTTTGGTCAATTATGTAGCCGACAGCATTCTACTACTGTAGATTACAGGGTCGTCAGGCGACACGAATATACAGGCGCTACTATCCAGCAGTTTAATGAGTGATACTGACCAGAGCCGCGAACTTTGGATGCAGGTAGCGCAGCTCGGTCCAGTGCGCCACCAGCGGTGCGCCCGAGTCCACCAGTAGGAGCGACACGCGTACGGCAGTATAATGTGAGGTGTACTGACCAGCGCCGAGAGCTTGGCGAACTTGGGGTGCAGGTAGCGCAGCGCGGTCCAGTGTGCCACCAGCGGTGCGCCCGAGTCCACCAGTAGGAGCGACACGCGGCCGGCAGTATTAATGTGAGGTGTACTGACCAGCGCCGAGAGCTTGGCGAACTTGGGGTGCAGGTAGCGCAGCGCGGTCCAGTGTGCCACCAGCGGTGCGCCCGAGTCCACGAGTAGGAGCGACACGCGGCCGGCAGTATTAATGTGAGGTGTACTGACCAGCGCCGAGAGCTTGGCGAACTTGGGGTGCAGGTAGCGCAGCGCAGTCCAGTGTGCCACCAGCGGTGCGCCCGAGTCCACGAGTAGGAGCGACACGCGGCCGGCAGTATTAATGTGAGGTGTACTGACCAGCGCCGAGAGCTTGGCGAACTTGGGGTGCAGGTAGCGCAGCGCAGTCCAGTGTGCCACCAGCGGTGCGCCCGAGTCCACGAGTAGGAGCGACACGCGGCCGGCAGTATTAATGTGAGGTGTACTGACCAGCGCCGAGAGCTTGGCGAACTTGGGGTGCAGGTAGCGCAGCGCAGTCCAGTGTGCCACCAGCGGTGCGCCCGAGTCCACGAGTAGGAGCGACACGCGGCCGGCAGTATTAATGTGAGGTGTACTGACCAGCGCCGAGAGCTTGGCGAACTTGGGGTGCAGGTAGCGCAGCGCGGTCCAGTGTGCCACCAGCGGTGCGCCCGAGTCCATCAGTAGGAGCGACACGCGGCCGGCAGTATAATGTGAGGTGTACTGACCAGCGCCGAGAGCTTGGCGAACTTGGGGTGCAGGTAGCGCAGCGCAGTCCAGTGTGCCACCAGCGGTGCGCCCGAGTCCACGAGTAGGAGCGACACGCGGCCGGCAGTATTAATGTGAGGTGTACTGACCAGCGCCGAGAGCTTGGCGAACTTGGGGTGCAGGTAGCGCAGCGCGGTCCAGTGTGCCACCAGCGGTGCGCCCGAGTCCACCAGTAGGAGCGACACGCGGCCGGCAGTATTAATGTGAGGTGTACTGACCAGCGCCGAGAGCTTGGCAAACTTGGGGTGCAGGTAGCGCAGCGCGGTCCAGTGTGCCACCAGCGGTGCGCCCGAGTCCACCAGTAGGAGCGACACGCGGCCGGCAGTATTAATGTGAGGTGTACTGACCAGCGCCGAGAGCTTGGCAAACTTGGGGTGCAGGTAGCGCAGCGCGGTCCAGTGTGCCACCAGCGGTGCGCCCGAGTCCACCAGTAGGAGCGACACGCGGCCGGCAGTATTAATGTGAGGTGTACTGACCAGCGCCGAGAGCTTGGCAAACTTGGGGTGCAGGTAGCGCAGCGCGGTCCAGTGTGCCACCAGCGGTGCGCCCGAGTCCACCAGCAGCAGCGATACGCGGCCGCGATCCTGCAGCTTGGTGACGACGGCGCGCGCCCACACCCCCATAGCCGACCACGCGCCGCGAGACTGCTCCGGCACGTGCACGCAGCATGGCATGTCTGAACGATCACAGTATCGGTAAGGAGGGATATTGTGAGAGAATAGACATCTCGCTTTGGCAAGAGATAATCGGCTAGTTATAGTCTGCGCCACACAAGTCGGCGGATGGGAAGTTATGCGCAGAACGCTGAGCAAAAGGCAAAATATAGGTATGCGCTCCCGCGACGAGAGACTCGCGCCGGAGCACACCCGCCCGCCAATCTCATGCCGCCCGTGCACTCTCTACGCCCGTGCTCACCACTACCCCATGCGTCGGCATTGTGCACACATGCGCAATTATTAGCGAATTACGGCGAAGTGTCATCTGCGGCTAACTTCTCATCCGCCGACTTGTGCGGCGCGGACTATACAGATATCTCTGACTTACGAACCAAACTGGACAAACCTGTGTCAAATATCGCACGTAACATTTATAGCTGTATAGCAGCTAAAAAACTTGGTAAATACAATTAGTATTGTCAAATATTATCTATAAACAGTAATGGATTTAAAATAATTAGAAACCCTAAAATCTTATGAATGTAAAATGTAAAAAGTTCCCATATAACATATCCTATGTTATATGGGAACTTTTTACATTTAAGATAAAGACATTTGTCAGCTAGTACATAGAATAAGAACTAAAGTAATAGAAACCGTACTAAAATAGCAAGAGATATACATCAGTTTGTGCCATTTTAAATATATATGAAATTTAAAAGGTGTTAGAAAAAGATGCACATACACCCGCACTTGTGTAATTTCGAAGGCTTTCACAAACTAGCATTAAGCTTTCTTGGCTGTCCAAAATCAAAAAGGTAGAATCACGAGGCGTATCCTCATTTCTCCCCTTACCGGGGACAATGACACTTGATTTGTGTCATCTGGCCCAGTAAATATATCACCGGGCCAGTTATAACTTTTTTTTCGCATGTGGCCCGGTGCCGGGCCAAGTCACCGGGCCACATGGGATACACTCGAAAGTAGGAAGGTAAAATGATCAGAGATTTGAACCTTCTTACTGTAACTAGAGGGTTCGAATTTCCGATCTTATCGCAAAAGACAAGTGGAACCATTGATATTGTGACTTCGTATGCTGACAGACAAGGCGTTTTTTTTATGTTCCACTCACTCTTACGTATGCTGTATAACTAGATATGAATAAGACAGCTGTAACATAGTTTTTATTTGAGCAAAATTTAGTATTCTATTACTTTGCTCTAATTCTAAGAGCCAGTACGTCTAACATATATTTCACCTAAGAGAAAATAATACATATGGAATAGAGATAATATTACAAAGTCATCCCAAAGGACCAAACTACATAGTCTAAGTTTCTCACCGTTTTCGGGCAAGTAGATAGTCCCGGTGTTGACAGCCAGGCTGTATTCTTGCTCCAGTTCTGCGCTCAGTTGCTCATACACTGCTTGTTGGTGTTTCTGCAATATTTTTTCTTTATCAGAATAGGCATTAATGAGAGGGTAGTAATAATAATCATTATTATAATTAGTTCACTAACTAGATTATCAAAAAATATTGGACACTGTAGTAAACCATTTACCAACGTTACCGCAGCGCGCCTCACGCGGCCGTGTTCCGGCGCGTTTCCTAGACTGATGCGTCTATAACCGTCTCGCTCGCACCTACGCGCATTCGACGATTGTAGCGCGCGCTTAAACCTACGATACGAACTGTTCCTAATATTAAGTGTTTGGGAACAAATATATACCATTCCCTGTGACTTTCTTGTGTTTCTTTTCATATGAGTTCGAATCCTCATAACACGTTTTTTTTCTTTTGTCAATCAAACAATAAATGACAAGACAAATCTTGTCAAAGTTCGGGAGTGGGAGACTATATATTTTCATATTTTTTGTTCAATTGACGAAAAAAAAAATACATGTCTAATATTTTTTGATAATTTATATCTGACGGACTAATTATATTTTTTGTCATCTATATGTATTTATGTATTTTTGTTTGTTTATTTATGTATTGTAAATATGTATTTACATATTTTCCCGAACATTCGTTCGGGAAAAAAGTCAATCGGCTTTAGCCAGGCTGGGCGGCAGCCGCGGCCCGTTCGGTAAAGCCGAATAAAACCATATATTTAGATAGATAGATAGATAGATAGATAAATACTTTATTGACACACCAAAACTTAAATAAACTAGGAAAACTTAAACTAGAAACTACAAACAAGTGTTACAATCGGCGGCCTTATCGCTAAAAAGCAATTTCTTCCAGGCAACCGTTACATGTTAAGGATTAACGAAAAGGTATAGGCGACGGGGTGTGCATGAAAGTCATAAATATACTTACTTAAACAACATACATTCTAATAAATTCTAATAATAACCTACTTATACACAATATAAAATAAACTAATACATATAACTATATTGGAAATTATAAATGACTACATTTTAACAGCTTATAATGATGACAGAAATGAGTGAAAATAAATAATTTTTGAGTATAATTAGAGAGACGGCAACTGCGACATATAATGATCATGTACATTTTCTTTAAAAACCGCCAGAGATGGAGAGCGTCTAATAGACACAGGCAATGCATTCCAAAGCTGAACAGCCTGGAATGCAAACGATTTACCATAAAAATTTTCACAACGTGCTGAAGGAGTCATAAGAGAGAGGTTATATGTGGATCTAAGAGGGACAGAGTGGGATGTATACCAATAGGAGAAGAGTTCTTTTAGGTATCGCGGGGTGGAAGGGTTGAACAAAATATTATAAAGGAAAGAGAGGATATGAGCATTCCGTCGAGAACGAATAGGTAACCACTTGAGCTTAGCGCGATATTGGGATATATGATCATACTTCCGTAGACCAAATATAAATCTGATACAGAAATTCTGAAGGCGCTCAAGTTTGTCTAGTTGGTCTTGTCTTAGATCAAGGTAACAAGCGTCAGCGTAATCCAGAATGGGAAGAAGAAGAGACTGTGCGAGCGCAACCTTGGTGGCAGTGGGTAAGAAGTTTCGAAGCCGTCTCAATGAACTGCCAGAGGCAAACAATTTACTACTAATGGATTTCAAATGAGCATCCCAGCTTAGCGTACGATCGAATATTACCCCAAGATTTTTTACAGATTCGCTGTATGGTAAAGGAACACCATTAAATTTTACACTAGGAAGTGTAGCCCAGTCAATTCTCGAAATCTTGTACGAGCTGCCAATTATTATGACCTGTGACTTATCAGGATTGACTTTTAGGCCATGAGAGTCACTCCACTCAATGATCCGGCCGAGGTCAGCGTTAATTGTAGTAATGGCACTGTTGAGATCATCCAGATGGGCTTGTGTATAAATTTGGAGATCATCTGCATAAAGGTGGTAGGAAGAAGTAAGACTGTGGGAAATAGAATTTATGAAAATTGCAAAGAGTAAGGGAGAAAGAACGCCACCTTGCGGAACACCAGCTGTAGTGTTACACCAAGAAGACAATATATCTTCCAGGCGAACACGCTGCCGACGCCCATACAAGTAACTGTGAAGCCAGTCTATGACCGATGGAGATATGTTAGTAGAGCGCATTATTGCTAACAAAATGTCATAGTCAACAGTATTGAAAGCGTTACTGAAGTCTAACAGAGTTAGAACAGTAAGCTTACCGTCATCCATACCCAAGCGGATATCGTCGGTGATTTTAACAAGCGCAGACACAGTGCTATGCCCAGGACGGAAACCAGATTGGAAAGGATTCAGGAGGTCATGTCTGTTGAGAAAGTTGTTGAGTTGTTTGTGTATAAGACGCTCCAGGACTTTAGACAGGAATGGAAGGATGGAAATAGGACGATATTCAGAAAAGGAACTAGGATTTGGCTTTTTTGGTAAGGGTATGATCGTTGCATCTTTCCAGGCAGTAGGAAATACTCCACTGGTGGTGGAGTTATTGAAAATAATACAAAGGATGGGAAGGATTATGTCAAGAATGGGCAAAAGCATGTTCCGGCTTATATTATCACCGCCAACCGCATTGGAGGAAATTGACATTAAGCTCTTCCTAACATCACATTCGGTAAAAGAAGTAAAAGTAAAAGGAGAAAAATCGGGAACTGGAATGGCAGAAAGAAAGTTAATAATCGAGTGCTTTTCCGCATCCGACATAGCGGCGACCGAAGAAAAATGCTGATTTAGAGCATTAATATCAATATTAAGAGGGGAAGTAGACTGACGTGACTTGCCAATTCCCATTGATTTGAGAAACTTCCAGACTCTAGCTGGATTTTCATCGTCGACAGATGCGTGAACATGGCGGCGTATGGCATCCCTACACACCCTGTTGCAGTGATTACGGGCCTGAACATATTTACTATGATTGACATCAGTAGGTCGTGACTTGTACCTCGTTTTTGCTGCAGATTTCTTATGCATTAAGCTTTTAATGTCCTCGGTGAGCCATGGTGCAGGAAGCTGTTTCATCTTGATAGCTCGTATTGGAGCATGGACATCATATAGTTGCACAATTAGGGAGTTGAATAAAGCGACCTGCTCATCCACCGACTCAGCGTCAATCACAGGACCCCAATCAATTTTTTTCGCATCCTCAAGAAGAGCTTCACGATCCATACCACCAAAGTTGCGTTGCAGAATAATTCGTGGTTTGACTTTAGGAGGACGAATTTTGTAAGAAAGATAGATTAAATCATGATAGGAAAAATTGTCAGCCGCATACTGACCGTGTTTAACCACGTTATTAGGAGAAGATACTATTAACAAGTCGAGAAGAGATGGGGTGCTATTTGGAAAATGATGCGTGGCATTCAGAGGGAGAATATTTAAGTTGCAGGATTTCAATAAAGATTCTAGAGTGGATGTTCGATGATCACGCCTAAGAAGACATGTGTTGAAATCACCCATGATGATGGAGTGATTATATGAAGGTATAAGATTGCACAGAACAGATTCAAAAGAAGAAAAGTAATTAATGTTTTTTGAAGGGCAATAATAGACTCCGAGAAGAATTTTAGTGTGAGAAAGTTGAATTTCTATAAATAAATGTTCACCGGCGTTTTCAGGGGGTGGCTGGGGTGACTGGTCTATGATAGTGAAAGGAATATTTGCTTTTAGATAAATAGCTACGCCACCACCACCACGGGAGACACGGTCATTTCTAATAAGAATAAAACCAGGAAGAGAGTAAGATGTAGTAAGAAGGGAAGGACGAAGCCATGTTTCGGAGACCAATATTGCGTGGATTTTACGATGATCAAGAGAGGCCAACATTTCGGGATAACATGACGGAATGCTCTGGGCATTAATATGGATGACGTTGAAATTTTTGGGCACGTCGGAGAAGGTGCATTCCAGGAAGTCAGAGAGAGGTAGCATGCTAGCAAAACTATCGTTACTGCTTTCTGTCGAGCCAGAAGAGGATGCAGAAACATATTCATTATCACTGTTTTCATCATTACTGTCAAAAATATTTAACATAATATAATATATATAATATAATGTTTATAAAATAATAATACAAATAAAAAGAATATGAACAAAAAAAAAAATACTAAATATAAATAATCTAGTATCTACCTGCCGGTTGTATCTATCAGAAATGCTGAAATTACTAACACTTAAAGTTAAAGTAAATGCATAATTAGTACCTTTGAATATGCATCTGCATAATCAAAGATAAGTCCAAAGTACATGGGTAAGTACTTAAATCTTAACCTAAAAAACGTAGAAATACACTTGTTAAAAATGTTATGACACAAGCTTAACACTAAAGTAGAGTTCACGCCAGGAGAAAACAAAAATAATTATAATAGAAAAGAAAACAGAAATACACAGGAGAAAAATTATAAGACAAAAACACATACATGGAGATATATGGCCTATTTTGACGTAACTGTATGTTTTTGCTTTACGATAAATGATAAAAAAAAAAAAAATAAAAAAAAATAATTATCTTACACACAGCAATTTGTGTTTAGCACTATAACACTAGAAAACATAATAACAAAAGGACTATGGCCTAAACTCAAAGAAAGAAAAAAAAAAAAAAAAAAAAAATTTGAGGAGTGACAGTTTGACGCAAGTTTGACACTTGACAGTTGTCACTATTGACAACTGTAAGTGTAAGTGAACATTGTGGATTGAGGGTGCTAAAACGAAATTATTTTATCAAAATACTATATAAAGGTGGTAGAACAGTTAAAAAGTGCAATGAAATACCACACCTACCCTGGATGAAAGAACCAAAGATGACTATATATGCATAAATACAAATACACAGCTGGAATGTGCCCACGAATCTCACTACTTCGTTTGGAGTTTTCGAGCTGCTCGCGGAGCTTGAGTTCTCTTCTCTGCAGCAAGGGTCGGCACCTCAGTCTTCTTACTCGTCGCCGCAGCGGAGGCCTCGATCCTATTCAGCTCTTCGAGGCTGCTGATGCGATGCTGTTTGCCGTCTGAACCCAGTACAATGATGAGCCCCTCACGCGTCCAGCACTTCGTTACACCAAATCGCTCACGGGCTGCCATGAAAGTTTCGTGCCTCGGTTTAGTCAGGAACTCGGATAAAGTAATACCTGACCCCTTTAGAGCAGTTTTGGCAGACCAAAGCTTTTGACGCAGAGACATGTCATGCAACTTTACTAGGATAGGCCTAGGTCTGCCGGTACCAGACGACCGCCCCATACGATGACAACGACTGATGTGGGAGGCAGCGAACTCTGCTATCTTTAGTTTTTGTGACACAACATTCACAACACTTGTCACTATGACTTCATCTTTGGCCTCAGGTACACCATGCAGTAAAAGAATCTTCCGTCGAGTTCTCATCTCCAGATTATCCGTTTGTCGTGCCACAAGATTAATTTGGTCTTGGAGAGATTTCATAGACACCATGACAAAAGAACGGAAAAATTCAAAGTCCTCGGCCAATACTTCTTTTTTGCTCGTGGCAGGTGATTTTTGCAGTTCAGTTTGGAAGGCCTCCATTTTCTTCAAAAATAGTGCCTGTAGCTGCTCCTGGGACTCCACAATAGCTTCCATAGTTGAGTGGTGAAAAATAGTGTTGTGTGCAAGATACCCACAAAAATAAATATGTGCTGTATATGATACAAATCTGTGTTTTAATAAAGGAAAACACTCCCGGACAGGTATTTTAATCAATTAAACTGATTATACATGTAGATTAGATTCTAAATCGTTTATTTATATTTTAAAAAGATAAATTTTATGGGAGCTAATTAAAAACAATGTTATGCTGGCGACTACCCACGCCCAAAAAAAAAAAAAAAAAAAAAAAATTTACAGGGTTATTTCTAATCATTCAACTGTCACACGTCTCTTCGTCCGTCGCGGCAATCCCGATCATTCCATACAGGGTTATTTCTAATCAATTAGCATCCTTTGAGGGGCTTATTCTGTACATCAAAACTAACAACTTTTGGCATAACTAGATAAAAAATTGTTGTTCCATAGAAAAATGTCGTTCACCCGCGACGAAATGTATGGAACAGCAGATTTTTTTTTTGAGTTCTGACAAAAGTCACAGAACAAGTTGTTAGTTTTGATGTACAGAATAAGCCCATAAAAGGATGCTAATTGATTATAAATAACCCTGTATGGAATGATCGGGATTGCCGCGACGGACGAAGAAACGTGTGACAGTTGAATGAAAACCGACTTGTGAAGATTGGACAAGTAACCACCGGTGACGATCGGCACAAGCCGAATGCCAAACGAAATATAGTAGCTGCTTCGCGTCGGCTTCGCTCGAATTCTGCTAAACCGTCTGTGCCGGCCCGCTTGTGTGTGGCAACCCTCAGGCCCTGTGACTATATGACTCACCTTCCTCACGTAGAACTTGTCCGGGCTCACGATATGCGTGATGCAGACTTCCTCCATTGTTCTGTATTTAAAATCGTCATTGGTCATGAAGATTTTAGTCTTCTCTCTGATACCCTTGATCACTGGATACTGTAACAAAAATGGTTAGTGCATTAAAACTATTGATCACCTAAGAAATACAAACGCAAATGTACTTTGCCATATTCATTTTTCTAGTTGCAAGGTAATCCACGAGTAGGAAATTAATTGGCCCAATTATGAAGGCGACATCGTAATTATAATAGCTAGTTATAATATTTCTGTTCCTTTTTCGCTTTAGGGATTCACTTTTTACGTTGCTATTACATTTACGATGGCGCCTTCATAATTGGACCTAATGTTGCAATTTTTTTTCTCTGTTCTAAACAGAGGAAATAATGAAAAACTCAATTTTAAGACCTTCGAAGCCTTGGAAGCCTTTAAAGAATCGCACACGAGGCAGTCATCAATTTTTATATGAAATCGTACGCAACGTTGCTTATCTGTCTGCGCGGCAAGATCCCGGTGCCGCCAAATGCTGTAGGTATAGGACGCGTGTGGCATCTGCGGCGCGTCTAGGTGCACATCTGTGCTAGCTGAAATTGAACTTTAAGTCTATGTGCTGCTAAGGACTGGGCATGTTATCATGTTTGTAGAAGCATATCTTCTCGCGTTTACGGTAGCATCTCTCCTAGCTGTTATTGAACTATACCTTGAGTCGAGGGTTGGGCTTGTTGGCGCGATCGTGGAAGACGAGCGCGTGCGCGAGGCTGACGGCGTCCTCGAGCGTGGTGACGTCACAGTCGAACTTCACACTGTATTTGGATCACTGCTTGCTTGCAATAAACTTTGAGCCAAGGATTGGGCAGGTTTTCGCGTTCGAGGTGGTATCCTTGCTAGCTGAAATTGAACTTTATGATTAAGTACCTTGAGTCGAGGATCGGGCATGTTGGCGCGTTCGTGGAAAACGAGCGCATGCGCGAGGCTGACGGCGTCCTCGAGCGTGGTGACGTCACAGTCGAGCGTCACGTTGCAGTTGGATGTCCAGCGGACGTTGCGCACGTGGATCACGGCTTGCTTGCTGGAATAAGGAATATGGAAAACATTTAGAATGGAGACATTTTATTCTATACAATCTTTATGACTAGGAGTCGGAATAGTTAGTTCAATTGTATGTGCTTGCAGAAGTCAACGTAAGCATAACATGGATAAGACTGTAATCCCAGGAACCAGCGTGATTTCCGTGATTTTCAAAGCATATTTCAACTAAACCTTCGTTTTTAACGTAGGATTTTTGGTTAAAAAGTTAATACATGTTTCAATTTGCTGTTCGTTTCGACTACATTTTTTTTTAAATAATCTCATTTTATAAGCCTTGTTTAATCTCTAAACAATCAATTCAATTTACATTATTTATTTTCTGCCAAGCCTTTCTGTCTTCTATAAATTCATTCACCTTGTTATATGCTTCTTGTAGTAAAAGTTTTGTCAAGTTAGTTTTAAAATCACTGTCTTTAAGACTTGTTAAACAACTTGGAAGAACACACTTACTTGTCGATGATGTTATGTATGAGGAAGGAGTCGTCGCTGGTCCAGGAGCCAGATTTAGGCACGCAGTTGGCCAGCGAGCAGTTTAGAGCCAGCGGGAACGGGGACTGCACTCGGGCCGGTGGGAGAAGACGCAACCTACAAGAAAAACATATTTTTAACCTTTTAACCGCCACGCTTCATATGATGCATAAATCGCATGATCGGGCGTATGATGCCCGGTTTTGGGTTCCGTACTTTAAGGGTAAAAACGACACTATTACTAAGACTCCGCTGTCCGTCCGTCTGTCTGTCACCAGGTTGTATGAACCATGATAGCTAGAAAGTTTAAATTTGCAGGTTGAACGCAACCACCATGATTCTAAGAGAGATGAAAGAAAAGTACCAGGGTAGATGGGACCGTCACATGAGGGCAGATTATTGATGATGTTTAAAAAGAAATTTCCACCTTAGAAAACATAGCAAGGAAGCTACCAAAAGGCGTTTTTCTGAAGATTAAAACAAAATTGATGTTTTTTTTTTTCTTCTCTTCTACTCTAATACATATTAATTAAGTATGAAAACGTAATCCTTTTAAATAAAAAAATATATTTAAGTATATACCTACTTCTTATGTTTTTCTTATTTGCACTGAATATAAAAAATTCAAATGAAGATAAAAAATAGAGCCAATAGTTTCGTAAATGGTAGGCATAGAGCTACTCGAAACTACGAGTACTTTTATATCCAGGATACAAAACCACTGTTAACCAGTGTAATATTTTGTGTGTAGTGGCTAAAAAAAAGATAACTCACTTCTCAATGTTGACAGTTTCTGTGCTCCCGAAGTCGAAGCAAAATACTTGAAACACAGGCTGCACGGGATCTTTCCTGTCAATGCTGACTACGCGGCACCGCTGCCACATATTATCTGCCTTGCTGTACGCCAAATACGTTTTGCCTACATAAACATACAATTTTAACACTTAAAATCAACTCTAATGCATGTATACTATCTACTACAAAAGAAAAAAAACGTGTCTAATATTTTATTAAAAATCTAACTGACGGACTTATTTTTTTAGTCATCATGCTTAATGTCGCAGTATACCCATCACCAACGGCTGGTGGCAAGCTCGCTGCACGTAGAAGTTGTGAGGATTGACAACGTGCGATATGTAGATCAGTTCTTCTTTTCCTAAGAAAAGTCCCGTAATATAAGGATAATAAGAGTCCTTTCCTTCCGCAACGTGGTTAAGAGATGGCTTGGGCACAGAGTATGGGCTGCGGAATTGTCGCAAGATCCCTTACATTCCGCTACGTGGTAAAGAGACAGTTCGGGCAGAGAGTTGGAACTGCAGAATTGTCGTAAGATCCCTTACCTTCCGCGGCGTGGTTAAGAGTCGGTTTGGGCAGAGACTTGGAACTGCGGAATTGTCGCAAGATCCCTTACCTTCCGCCACGTGGTTAATAGACGGCTTGGGCAGAGACGTGGAACTGCGGAATTGTCGCAAGATCCCTTACCTTCCGCCACGTGGTTAATAGACGGCTTGGGCAGAGACTTGGAACTGCGGAATTGTCGCAACTTCCCTTACCTTCCGCCACGTGGTTAATAGACGGCTTGGGCAGAGACTTGGAACTGCGGAATTGTCGCAAGATTCCTTACCTTCCGCCACGTGGTTAATAGACGACTTGGGCAGAGACTTGGAACTGCGGAATTGTCGCAAGATCCCTTACCTTCCGCCACGTGGTTAATAGACGGCTTGGGCAGAGACTTGGAACTGCGGAATTGTCGCAAAATCCCTTACCTTCCGCCACGTGGTTAATAGACGGCTTGGGCAGAGATTTGGAATTGCGGAATTGTCGCAAGATCCCTTATCTTCCGCCACGTGGTTAATAGACGGCTTGGGCAGAGACTTGGAACTGCGGAATTGTCGCAAGATCCCTTACCTTCCGCCACGTGGTTAATAGACGGCTTGGGCAGAGACTTGGAACTGCGGAATTGTCGCAAGATCCCTTAACTTCCGCCACGTGGTTAATAGACGGCTTGGGCAGAGACTTGGAACTGCGGAATTGTCGCAAGATCCCTTAACTTCCGCCACGTGGTTAAGAGACGGTTTGGGCAGAGACTTGGAACTGCGAAATTGTCGCAAGATCCCTTACCTTCCGCCACGTGGTTAATAGACGGCTTGGGCAGAGTGTGGGCGCTGCGGAATTGTCGCAGCATATCCTTCACCAGCGGCTGGTGGCACGCTCGCTGCACGTAGAAGTCGTGCGGGTTCACAATATGCGATATGTAGATCAGTTCTTGGTTCCCTAGGAGAAAAAAATACACCAAAATAGTCATAGTCGTAGAAACAAGGAAATGGATACATATATTTGTCTAAATAAGTATAGGAGTATGTGACATAAGCTCAAAGGTGCTATACTGAGATTACTGAGTGTAGGTACGTATCAAACCTGACTATAGTACGATTCAAGCTTAATAGCGGCCGTGTTTATGAGACAAGTCGCTGTGCAGTAGAAAATTTATATGTCAGCGGTGGCGAGGCGAGGGATGGGGTTCTGCGTAGCTTATAGCTAACTTCACAGACGTCATTAAGTTTGATTCGATCTATATTCATAATTCATAATCATTTATTCATAAGTTTCGAGTACATACAAGGTGGTTCATTTTTAAAGTGCTTATGCCAAAACTTGCCTTTTCAGGCATACGAATACATTTTAATATAGTCAAATTTAAATCAAAATACAATGAATAATATTTGGTCATTTTAATACTTTCAGCATGAAGTTTTGCCATTATGCAAAACTATCAATGATAATTCTAATAAATATGTCATAATCAGTACCTACTTCTTTGCAAATTAGTCATAATAAAAAAATGTCAAATGTCAAAATTGAAATCATAGTACTTTGTCAACCTACATAATATTTTTGACTGATTTTCCATAATCTAAAAATTCCTTCATATTTTAAAAGCATTTTTCAATTAGCCACTGAGTTAAATGTTTTTTAAATTTAAAGAATGTATACTCTTTGAATTAATCAGGGATAATATTGTACATTGTAATGCACATCATGTAGCAATTATCACAAGTCAATTTAAGTCTAGAACGCGGGCAAACTAAATTATGCTTGTGATGTGTCCTCACAGCACATTTTCTTTCTCTTTTTCTATTTAATCGACCTAATACAAATCGATATTTTATCCGATTGACATATTTTAACTACTTGACATTTCGATTACCGCAAGGGTATTGGCGGAGGACTTCGTTAATTTTACGGGAACTCACAAATTTTTATTTTGTGGACCAACAAAATACAGAATTACTTTTAAAATCCAGCGACAAAATTGAAGAAAAAATTGGTACTAAAAATATGATAATGTGTCTTAAACAGAGAAATTAGGATTATGCGGTATAAACCAGTTAATGTTCAAGGGTACTAGAGTAAAACTTCAGATTTTAGATGTTAAAAGCTGTAGCAAAATAGATAGCGGATTCCTATGGACTTATGGAGTGTTAACGCAAATCTTTTTTTACCGACGAACCACCGGAGGAGGTACTCATTCCACGCGTACATATTTTTTTTTTGTTTTTTTTTTTTATGTGTAACCACGCATAACTTTTTTGATAGTAGTCCGATTTCAATAATTCTTTTTTTATTGGATAGAGTATACTTCGAAATTGGTCCCATTTAAATTTTATCGAAATCGGCTGAGCCGTTTTTGATAAATCATCAATAATGTGGAAAATGCTACATCGATCCGTGCGAAATATTCGCGAATTCCGAGTCAGTCAAGCTATTTTTGCGAAAAATAATTATTGTGATTGTACCTTCTTGCAATTGCTTCGGATGTTGGCTTTCTGGAAATGGTTGCACCTGCTGTACATTCGGCCGGGCGTATGCATCTGAAATAATTAATTTTGTTACAAAATTGAATGTCTTGAACAACAACCTAGAATGCCTAAAATTAATTATTTATCTGGCTTAGACACAGCATTCAAAATGCGCCAAACACGTAAAAATCATTTATTTCATCAAAGTGCGAAAACACAACTGTTCTACTAACTTGGGAAAGATTATTTGGAATAGCGATTATTTTAATAAATCAGTCATTTCGTGAGAAAATAGTTCTCGAATAAAAAAAACGTCATAAATAAATAATTCATCGTTCAATTTGGTTTTGGTTTTTGGTAAAACCAACACCAGTAAGCTACAGCCGCTAATTTTTAGATTGTATATAATAATAATTATAAATAATTAAATTGTAAAAGTTTCACGCGACGTCGCGTGACCGGCCGTGGCGCAATGGCTCGCTTCACGCGATGTCGCGGAATACGGCAATCAAGGTGTTAAGTAAAGAAGGTTACTTGGTTGCAAGTAGCTTCTCTGCGAAGAGTCACTGCTAGCGGAGTTAACAGAGTAGACAGGACCACTCATTGAATGATACTGAGGAGAGTTCTTGAAAATAATTGTAAGGAAGCTTCTCGCGACATCGCGTGACCGGCTGTGGCTCAATCGCGTGATACGGCAAACGTGTTAAGTAAAGAAGGTTACTTAGTTGCAAGTAGCTTCTCTGCGAAGAGTCACTGCTAGCGGAGTTAACAGAGTAGACAGGACTACTCATTGAATGATACTGAGGAGAGTTCTTGAAAATAATTGTAAGGAAGCTTCTCGCGACATCGCGTGACCGGCTGTGGCTCAATCGCGTGATACGGCAAACGTGTTAAGTAAAGAAGGTTACTTAGTTGCAAGTAGCTTCTCTGCGAAGAGTCACTACTGGCAGAGTTAACAGAGTAGACAGGACTACTCATTGAATGATACTGAGGCGCGTTCTTGAAAATAATTGTAAGGAAGCTTCTCGCGACATCGCGTGACAGGCTGAGGCTCAATCGCGTGATACGGCAAACGTGTTAAGTAAAGAAGGTTACTTAGTTGCAAGTAGCTTCTCTGCGAAGAGTCACTACTGGCAGAGTTAACAGAGTAGACAGGACTACTCATTGAATGATACTGAGGCGCGTTCTTGAAAATAATTGTAAGGAAGCTTCTCGCGACATCGCGTGACAGGCTGAGGCTCAATCGCGTGATACGGCAAACGTGTTAAGTAAAGAAGGTTATTTGGTTGCAAGTAGCTTCTCTGCGAAGAGTCACTGCTATCGGAGTTAACAGAGTAGACAGGACCACTCTTTGAATGATATTGAGGCGCGTTCTTGAACATAATTGTAAGGAAGCTTCTCACGACATCGCGTGACCGGCTGTGGCTCAATCGAGTGATACGGCAAACGTGTTAAGTAAAGAAGGTTACTAGCTTCTCTGCGAAGAGTCACTACTGGCAGGGTTAAGAGAGTTGACGGAGCCACTATTGGAGCGATAATGAGGCGCGTTTTTTAATATATCGGCTGGCTTGGGCCCTCTTCTTTAGGCTTTTTAACCATTTTACCATAAACCTTTACATGTACTCTATATATAATCTGTATTATATGAGCAACTAGATATTGCCAGCGGCTTCGCCCGCATGATATTTCGAAGCCACCCTTAATAAAGGGGGTAGAAAAAAAAAACAAAAAAAAAACGATTTGACGTTTGTTCAATTCGACAGTTCTTTTTTGACATTTCTTGGAGCGCACGCTATAATAGCTCGCAGATGGCAGAATTTTTCCTACTTACTTAACACTTATTGTTATAATATAGAAAATTTACGCAATATAATTATAATTTATAGCCTATGTGTTATTCTGATATATAAGCTATATAATTGCAAAGTTTCATCTCAATCCGTTCAGTAGTTTTTGCGTGAAAGAGTAACAAACATCCATTCATCCATCCTTACAAACTTTCACGTTTATAATATTAGTAGGATTTACTTGGTTGCAAGTAGCTCCTCTGCGAAGAGTCACTGCTGGCCGAGTTGATGGAGTAAACAGATCCACTTTTGGTCCGGTACTGGGGCGCATTCTTGAAAAATGTGGGCTGGCTCGGGCCTTCTTCTTTAGGCTTCTGTCCTTTCTGTTTCCCCTGTGTCTGTCTCACATCTGCAGATCAAAATAATATTACTTGATTTCAGCATGTTAAAAATGTATTTAATCACTATATAGTATTAAACAAAGTCGCTTCCCATCTGTCAGTCCCTACCCTATGTATGCTTGTATCTTTAAAACTACGCAACGGATTTTAATGCGGTTTTTTTCAATAGATAGATTGTTTCAAGAGGAACGTTTATATTATGTATAAAACACTTGTGCGAAGCAGGGGCGGGTCGCTAGTTAATTATAAATCATACGACCAGAGTGTCAAATCAAAATCAATGTGCAAATAAAAATAAATTAAAAAAAAAAAACAAGCATTTACAGGCTCAAACGCCCCGCCTCTAATTAATTGTTCCCGGGGCAAAGGTCCCCAAAAAGGTACCAAAGTCCCGGGGGCAAGGATTTGGACTAATTTTAATATCTAATGTAGACCTACATAATAAATTCAATAATTCTACTTTTACTATGAACTTATTGACCATCACACCTCAGTTTATGGAGCCCAATTTTTTCACAAAAATGGACATCGTTGGCGCTCGGAAATACTGGTCATATAATAAGCGACTCAAGCATTTGAAAGGATAATGCTAAAATTACCCAATTTCAAACACAGGACTATTCAGAACTGATGTAATAAGCCGAAAAGAGGTGATTCAGAAAATCATCAAGAACAACTGTCACTATGGGGCCAACCTGGAATCCGAGAAAAAAAACAGCTATTCCTGACATGTTTTAGATTCAGAGCTACAATTTTGTAAGATAACCCTGTATGTATACCTACCCTTATGCAGGACCGGGGCGAAAACAGGTCCGGGTGGCGCCGGCGGTATTTCCACATCTTCGCCCAATTCAGCTGTAGCGCACAATTTATACGGCGAGTTCGCGTTTCCTTCCAAGTAGATGTAGTCACTGATAAGGCCACACAGGTCTTCGTTCACTGCCACCCTGCAATTAATAAGGACACTCATACATCGAAACTAAATAACGTCTCTGAACTTAGCTATAAGCTACGCAAAATTAAACTCCCGCTGACATTAATTTGCTATACTAAGCGCCACTCAAATCGGCGGATGAGAAGTTAGCCGCAGATGACACTTCGCCGTGATTCGCTAATTATTGCGCATGTGTGCACAATTCCGACGCCTCGTGGCGTAGTGGTGAGCACGGGCGTAGGTAGCGCGCGGGAGACATGAGGTTGGCGGGCGGGTGTGCCCCGGCGTCTCGTCTCTCGGACTCCCGCGCATACCTATATTTCGGCTTTTGCATAACTTCCCATCCGCCGATTTGTGTGGCGCTTAGTATACTGTGCAATGGCTCGCGTCGTTTTCAAAGAGTTTGATTCGATCCAAATAAATGACGACAAACATTTTGGAGAATAAATACTGGTTTTAGAATTAACATTTAGACTGTTATTATTACAAAAACTTAGGCTAGGGTAAGGGAGTGTTATTATTCTATTAAAACTTATAGGCTGTTATTGGCTAAGACTGTTGTGTAGCTTATCAGACAGCTTTAGACGGCCAAAGAGCCTTAGACACTTCAAACAATAACTATCCAATTGAAATTCAAAATTAGTCAAGTTTATACTGGTACTCGAAGGATGACCTCGTACGCAACCTTATTGTGTAAGTAAGCGCTCTGACGTTCGGCTTCGCTTTTTCTCCTGCTCGCAACAGTTTCTCCCACCAAGAGAGCGAGCGGGAGCACGCACGAAAAAGTATCACGTTCTGCTTGAGCCGACCGTGCAAGCGGGAGCGCGGAACAAGCGCTACAGAGGCACGATCGGCCTAAGCGTTCGGCTTGTTTCAGTTGCTGATTCAACAACGTTTTCTTATCACGTTATCACGTAAAATTATTGTCCGTTAAGCGACTTTACGGGTAACCAATATTTTTTTCTTATTCGATGGGGTTGCTGGAGAGACATTTGCAAAGCTAGTGGTTAGTTGGGCCCCTTTAATTTCGCAGATGTGGATTTTAATTTTGACAGATGTACTGTATAGCCAGTAACAGTATCAGATAGACAGATATAAGTCGCTATTGTAGGGAATAGAAAGTGTAAAGATAGAAAAAAAATACACAGTAAACAATGGTCTCAGTCTACTATAAAACTACTGGTTTAGTTAAAAATCTAATTTAAAGACTTACTTCAGAGGATCCTTTTTCATGTCATTCCGCGATAAATACCATGGACTTTCAGCTATTTGCTTAGCTTCCTCTAGAAGCACTGCTAGATTCATCTGCAAAATAACATTTAATTAGGCGAGTAACAAAATTATACTATCGTACTTGTCGTATTACTAATGTTATAAATCCGAAGGTGTGTATGTTGGTTTGCTTGTCACTCTTCCACATAGCTTGATTTGCAACATGGACAAAGGTCTGAGAGTGTCATAGGTTTCTTTTTATCCAGGAAAACATTAAGGATCGTGATGGAAGCCCCAGATAACGCTAGTATTTTAAATCTGTACATCTATTTACAATGAACTTACATTACAAGGCCATTGAATATTTATAATTTCTTATCTCAATAACTAGTAGTCTGCTTAGATGCTGGAAACTTCTGTTCAAGACTTCAAGTTCTTATCGCTAAATCGTCAGGTATGTTATTGGTCGCAAGAATAATGCTAACATATTCTAAAATCATTTTGTTATAATCATAACATATATTTACAAACTTTAATGTATAATACCTACCTAATCTTTAATGTTGTATATATTAAATAAATGTAAATTATAGTGTGTCACCGGAGGCAGGAATCTAAGCAGCTGTAACACAGGGTTTCCTAGTACAGCTGATTATGAGACGCTGTAACCTACCGCTTTTATAATAACTCTAATTTAAAATTTAGATAAATAAAAATTGGTTGCCTGTAAAGTCGGTATACGGGCGAAAGTTTTACGTGACAACGACTTTGAGACGAATGAGAGCGCATGAAGTGTGAGCGGGGAGCGTAACGCAGTTTCTTGAAGTGTCACCCGGCAAACCAATTTATAAGACGTTGTCACGTCAAAATGTTTATGTAAGTACCAACATTTGATGTAATTTAATTTTTGTGAAATAAATGATTGATGATTGATTGGTAAACCGGGCAAAAGAATAGCTTTATTCTGCTAAAGCGTCCTTTAAATACATATCAAATTGAAAAGTCTCACCTGTTTCATTTTATTAGCATTCGAAGTCATTTTGATGGAGTCCATGACTTTCTTAGCCTTCTTAATGGAATTGGTAAGATCATCTTTGATACTGTGCAGGGAGCTTTTATCTGTGTTGTTAAGCTTAGACACGATGTCGATGACTTCAGTTTTATGTTTTTGAACGATGGAACAGAGTTTGGAGAAGTGCTGTTCAATGTTGGCTATTATTTGACTTGGGTCAGACGCTGTTCCAGTTTCGTTTTCTAGGTTGTGCAGCAAGTGGCCAACATCCTAAAACATTTTAAAAATGCACTTTACAAAACGTTCTTAGTTGAGGGTTCTCGTGAGGATCATGATAAGTACATTTTTTTCTTCAAATTAAGAAATGTATCGACTGCCTCGGTGGCTCAGTGGTTAGTGATCCTGACTTCTGGGTCAAAGAGGCGTGGGTTCGATCCCCACCCAGGGCAAACGTTTGTGTGATGAACATAGGTGTTTGCTCTGTGTCTGGGTGTTATTTAGATACTATCTATATAAGTATGTATTTGAAATATGTATAATATGTAGTATATTAGTCTCTGGCAGCCATATCACAAGCTATTCTTAGTTTGGGGTCTGAGAAAGTGCTAAAAAATATATTTGAAGACTTCTATGGTTCTAAATTTCTGGTAATGCAACCTCGTCCTCAGAAAACCTCAAAATGTTAGAATGAATAAGTAAATAGTTGTCTCTGTGTTGTGATTACGAGTACAGAACTTGTAAACAGCATCCGAAGTGTTTTATAATCAATAATTTATTGTACTTTCACCGCCTTACCACAAAAGATTTAAACACAGTTTAACCGTGCAATTTGTACTGTTAAACATTGTCTAAGGCGTGCGTAAAACTTTTGTGGTAAGACGGTCAATGTTTATTATGACTCGCGCTGAATACAAACTGGTCTAATTGGTTTATAGGGGAGGCATAAGTCTAGCAATGGATGCAATGATGATGATGATGAGCAGTATTGAGTGTATTATTGACCTCGCTAAAGAAAAGTAAGCTATGTACTTATATGTCAAACACAATATTTAACTCCATTACCCACTTTTAAAAAATGTCAAACACAATATTTAACTCAATTACCCACTTTGAAAAATGCTTAAGTAATCATTGTAATAATAATGTATCATACCTAGTATTTGTTATGTTTGTAATAAATTGTAAGTATTGTGATAATATAAACATACGAAGTAGCCCAGTAGTATGTAATAGTATTTATGCCTAATCAATTTACTAAGTACCCACAATTTTATGTTTTAATGAGTAGTCTAATTCCTGACAGCAATTGGTAGCTTAAAGTTTTAAAAAGGCGTCACTAGCCTATCATCATCATCATTTCGTGGCACTGGCTAATAAAAGGTTTTTTTATGTACTAGCCTATAAAACAATGAAACTTATTAAGTTAAATGTTATTTAAGCCAAGTAATGCTAAATACACATTGTATCATTTATTATTGTCAATAAATAATTTTCAAAATCAAAAATCAAAACATTATTATTTTTCATTATGGAATACATATATGTACTTACATAAGCAGTCTTTGTAAGTCTTCTGAATGTTTCATCCACTTTCGGTGTCAATGTGCACAGTTCGTCCAGAAAACTTGCATTCTATAAAAAAAATCACAGATAAATCACAGTACACCTTTTAAAATACACATTAGGTATACATACATTAAAATTGTGTGTTCTTTGCTAGCAATATCTACTAAAATGTGGTTTTGCAACGTGAAAGGACTTGTCATCACATCAAGAAGTGCTCATCACTAATATGAAAAGCTTTAATTTTGACCAACTGCGATTAAAAAATAATCGACCAAGTGCGAGTCGGACTCGCGCACGAAGGGCTCCGTACCGTGTTGGGGTTATTTTTATCCCCATTCTTCTTGCCATTATTAATAGCAAGCAAAATTAACTCCTAAAATCACGTTTGTTGTATGGGAGGCCCCATTAATTATTTATTTTATTCTATTTTTAGTATTTTTTGTTATAGAAGCAACAGAAATACATCATATGTGAAAATTTCAGCTGTTCTATAGTGTAACTATAGTTCGGCCGTTCAGAGAATGCGTTCCTGACACGTCATCTTGAAAAAATGTTTTTGGCCGATATCTCGGAAACTATGTACTTAAAACATTAAACATTAAGATCATTATTGTAGAAAATAAATTTTCGCATCTTTTGTTTCCATTAAACTTTTTTGTAAAACTTACCGTTTACGATTTATGGACCATTTAATGTTTTAAGGTCCATTTAATGAAATTTCATTAAATGGGCCATAAATCGCAAACGGTAAGTTTTACAAAAAAACAAAAGATGAGAAATTTTATTTTATACAATAATGATCTTAATGTTTTTTGCCCTTAAGTACATAGTTTCCGAGATATCGGCCAAAAACATTTTTACAAGATGACGTGTCAGGAACGCATTCTCTGAACGGCCGAACTATAGCGAGTTAACTACAAGAATATTTCAAAATGCTTACAACATCTTGCATGGAGATGACATCATGATTTTTGCAGGACTTGTCTCCTCCAACCATCAGACAGTCCACGCAGATGGACTTCTTACAATCATTGCAGTAGTAATCCAGCGTTTTGTCCGCGTGAGTTTTGCATGTAGATGGTGATACGACATCATCTGATTATTAGAGAAAGAAATTATATACGTACTAGTTGTTTCATGGAGCCTGCGGGCCTTATTAAAAAGCTCCAAGTAGCACGAGCTATGGAGAAGAGAAGTCGAGACTCCGAGCATAGCCCTCTCCATAGCTCGTTGAGTGGAGACCACATACTGGCAAGCAAAGCGTAGGACGTCCACCCGCAAGGTGGGCGGGTGACCTCATGAAGACCATAGGATCATGCTGGTTGCAAGCTGCTACCAATCGGTCTTGTTGGAGATCCATAGGGGAGGCCTAAGTGCAGCACTGGACGTCCTATAGCTGATGGATGGATGTATCACGGAGACGGGATCTAAGAGTGGCGCAAGCACTGGGGTTATAGTGGCCATCTTTATAACATCAAGAGTTATCAACCTTTTGACGCTATAGTCACCTATTGGTCAGCATATCCGAGTGCCAACAATGTTTATATCTGTCAAAAACCAGGCTCCATAATATCAAATTTAAAAAAAATATTGAGTCGTGGCAGTCGAAAGGTTAAGCCTTTTTTTTTAATAGTCCACTGCAGGACGTAGGAGTACCCACGAAGGATGATTGGGCCATATCCACCAATGCTGGCCCAATGCGGGTTGGTGGATTCACACACGCCATCGAGTTTCTTCTACGGACGTATGCAGGTTGCCTCACGATGTTTTCCTTCACCGAAAAGCCAGTGGTGTGAAATTCCGTACATAAGTTCCAAAGAAACTCATTGGTACGGGACCGGGATTGAGCCCACGACCTCAAGAATGACAGGCCAGCGTTACATATTTCACTTTAGTATAGGTCGAATTAATTTAAATGCATCTGTGAAGTTAGTTACAAGCTGCACGAAATCCCATCTTGAAATTTCACCTGATGACATAATATGAATTTGCTACTGTGCAGCAATTAGTCTCATGTTTACAAAAGACATTAAGTTTGTTTCTACCTATACTCAGTATTAGGCAACTATTAGGCCTAATTATGAAGGCACGATCAAGTGCTAGCACGCGGAGCCGTCTCACAATCAGTGCATTGCGAGACGGCTCCGCGTGCTAGCACTCGCCAACTTGAGAAAGGTCGCCGAACGCGACCGAAACTGTAGTCGTGTTATGACTATACGAACACGTGAGTGAGTCCCGTTTTATATCGTGTAAAATGTGTGAAAACCACGATCGTAATTATAATAGCTAATTAAACTATTTCTGTTTCTTTTTTACTTTAGGCATTCGATAGAGAGAACACTTTTTAAATTTAAGATGGCGCCTTCAGTTGGGCCTATTGTTTTCATAGGTGCCTAAAAAACACTGTAATAGCATTTTAGACACTGTAGTCACTATTGTATTCAGCGTACACAGGGAAGTAATGGTCAGGTTTACACTCAAAACACATTATTTATGCTAAAATGTAGGGAAAGTTAGTATGAATGACCATTTTAATTAAGTAAAACACAGGTGTTACTAACATTTGATTTTTAGTAGGATACTACTATAGTTTCGATCGCATTTGGCGATCTTTCTCAAGGTCGGAGTACTAGCTCGCGGGCTCGTCTCGCATAGCACTCATGAATGACCAATTACCAAATTAGATTATTATGGTAATTTTGGAGCGCTATAGGTATTGTACAAGGTACATAATCAAAAAGCTTACAGGTGAAACTAATAAAAGCGTGCTAAGAAACTGGGAACAAAGAGATCTTTATGTTACTAACCTATTTCCTTTAACACATGGTTCTTGAAAACAACAAAATTCCTGTGAGACTTGGCGAAACAACCGTCACACAGTATTGTGGCACACTGCTGACACATCTTAGTAGTTGGATTGTGGCATTCCAGGCACACTGCAAACATAGGAATATAATTACAACTTACATAAATATCACTATAATCATACTGCTTTGCTTAGTCTTCGCCTGCGCGGTACAGGGGCGCCGGGGGTGACGACAAAGGGCGCCGTGAACCTGCCGCCCGCACCTATCTCAGTTCCCTTGTTGACTAAGTTAAGCGGTAGGATTATAGGTACATGAATATTATAAAAATCGGTCAAGTGCGAGTCGGACTCGCGCACGAAGGGTTCCGTACCGTGTTGATGCCCCCTCAGCCTCATCCCTCTTGCCATTATTAATAGCGAGAAAAAAATCTCCTAAAAATCACGTTTGTTGTATGGCATCTACCATGCATGTGGATTTCAGTCCAGCTAGCTTAGCATACAAGACCACAACAAGAGTTTATCGACGTGTGCAAAGGTGACAGATATATGCTTCATCATAACTCTGTCACGTTCTATGACGTCGATAGAGTTATTTCATGGTCCGTATGCAACGCTTGCGTTGGAATGTGGTCTGACTTTCCATTTCTATTCAAAGTATACACAGACACAAAAATAACCACATTGCTTTATTAGGGTTCCGTACCCAAAGGGTAAAAACGGGACCCTATTACTAAGACTCCGATGTCCGTCTGTCTGTCTGTCACCGGCCTGTATCTCATGAACCATTATAACTAGGCAGCTGAAATTTTCACAGATGATATATTTCTGCTGCCTAGCTATCATGGTTCATGAGATACAGCCCGGTGACAGACAGACAGACGGACAGACGGACATCGAAGTCTTAGTAATAGAGTCCCGTTTTTCACTTTGGGTACGGAACCCTAAAAAAGGAAATAGTTATCTACTTCCCATTCCCCATAGACTTAATGTGACAGGGAAACTTCCGAAAATAATGGGTCAAAAACTGTACAATAAACTACCTGAAAAAATTCATCAAATAAAAACAAATGGCAAATTCCGTAACAGCGTGAAAAAAATGCTTATATCGAAGTCAATTTATAAAATATCGGAATTTTTAGATAATGACTATAGTGACCACCAACCATAAAATAGGATTGTGCACTTGTGCTTATTTATTAATTGAAAACTTAAAATGTAATAATAATAACATTGTATGTTAAGTATAATTGTGTTATTTATTTATTTTTGACTATGATTGTTGCGAATACAGCCCCTTTACAGCTGAATTATTTATTGTTCTAAATAGACTCAATATAGGTAGTATAAATCTGTTATGTGTTCTGTTAATATTAATAGTTTTTGTTTGTTCGTCAGGTATAATACTATTATTTGTTTTTTGACTAGGAGAATTATGAATGTAGCCCATTTACAGCTAAATTACTCCTTAGGTAGGTACTTACTATTGTTTATTTTATAATTTTTCCAATTTAATTTAATTTTAATATTATTTGATTTAAATTTATTTGATTATTCTACTGTTATTAACTTATTGATGGACGAAGCCCCTTTACAGCTGACATTTTTAAATTTAATTATTTTTATTTATTAAAATTTCTATAATTAATGCATACCCGTATTTGACGGACTGAATTTCATTACTATTAATTTATTGTGATGATAATTTAACAATGCCTTTGTACAGCTGAGTCATTTTGATTTTATTTTATATAGTTAATTCATGTAACATTCTACCTACATATTTGTTATGAATGTCTGACAATTCCTAAAAGTTAACAATTATATTCAAATCTATTGTCTAAGGAAGCAATTATGGAAGTTGAAACTTATATTTTGGTTTATATTTATTGCTGTTGTCGTTCTCTGATGTACTCCAAGCTATATTTTTTTCTTTTTGTGAGGGTACATAAGAGTAAATAAAACTACCTACTGTAATTGTTTTGACGAGTCCATGGTAGAACCATTTATATATATTTTTTATTTTATGAAGTAAGAATGTATAAATGATATACTATGGCAATAAATGATATTCTATTCTATTCATCTTGGCTCAGGGCAAAGAAGAAGTCACTGCGAATAATAATACATTAAATATAGCAGATGTTGAAAGCCTCCTTCACAAATCTATTGATAATGTCATTATGTTATTGTTACACAGGAAGACTGGGTCAAGTGTGTGAGGCATGCTGAGGAACTTCAAAACACTGACTTACAGAAAGCCATTATAAGAGATCAAGCACCATTTCAATCTACAGGACGATACAGAAGATGAAGATTCCAATGAGGAAGAATTAACATTATATTACAAACGGCCCTTTCTTATCGATATGCCATCATAGTGAAATGATTTATGGCCGCACAACTCAGTTGGTAATACAGATAGTATAATTGACCTTGTTTTTACTGTTAGTATTTTTAACCCCCAACGCAAAATAGGGGTGTTATAAGTTTGAAGTGTCTGTTTGTGTGTCTGTCTGTCTGTGGCATCATAGCACCCGAACCACTGAACCGATTTCAGTTTAGTTTTTTTTGGATGAAAGGAGACTTAATCGAGAGTGTTCTTAGCTGTTCTGTTTTATAAAAATTGATTGAGCCGTTTAAGAGTTATGGTGGGTTAAAGTGGGGATGGAAGAACCAAAATTCTACAAATGTGCCCAAAATGGTTGTCAATGTGTCGGGGGTTTTTTAAATTTTTAATTTATATTAGTTATTAACGCATTGTATATCGTATCTAGATAGAATGAACTTCTTTTGTTACAGTATAATGCTTGTGGTATTGCGCAACAGTTCACGAGTTAGAAATAAAAAGTAATACTATTTTTTGCATGGGTAGTTTTCAAATACACTTTCGAATTAATGACAAATAAGGATTGTGCAAGAATATGGCAAAAGACAAGTAAATCTTACCTTTAGAAGTATCACCCTCTTTCAGTATAGAATGTAGATCAACAAAGAACTCTTTATCATCTACTGGAGATTTAGTCTCAGCATTCTAAAAGTAAACACGTATCATATTAACCTTTATGCATGAGATCTATAAACACAAGCTCAAATTATTTAAAAGACATCTAAATTGGTTCCAGTTCAAGGGTCTACAATGTTTTTAACACCATAAAGTTATAAGTTCCAGGTCACAGCTTATAAGTCTAGCGCAGTCTGAGCGAAGTGTGGAATAGATGGCAGCGCATGAGTTTAGTATGGCGGTCAACATGCACAGCCATCCCCTCCGTACCCTCAGCGCTAGACTTACGTGCTGCTACTTGTAATAAAACAAATATGAACAGAGACAACAAAGGTTCTAAGGCTTCTATTATAAGGTAAAAAATTTAAAGTAGATTTTTGAACTGGAAATGTTTACCTTTAACTGCTGTAAGGTAATTTCTCCAATCATATGAATGTTGCAAGGAAATTTCTGGTACAGTTTAGCTTTATCATTTTCCAGTTGGAGCACTTCCGAGGCCTTTACTACCATGTCTTGGTGGCATATCTCGCACTCTATTGGCTCTCCGTACTTTACTAGGTTGCTGATGCAGTTTTCGCACATGGAATGACCACATGCCAAAAACAATGGCAGATTGTTCTTCAATGTTGAAGAATGTTGCCCTGAAACTAAGATTTTGGGTAATAGGGCATAGTTTGGTAAGGAACATAATTGTGAATAGGAATTATTGTTATCTAGGAAGAGTATTCGGTTGCTAGAAAATTAACGTAACACCGGCATTTTGTAAGCCGCCGAAAAAAAGTGAAGGTAGGTAGGTAGTTGGGCAAATAGTTGTTACAATCGTATCAGCCTTTCTAATAGTCCCCTGCAGGACGTAGGCCTACCCACGAAGGGTGATTGGGCCATTTCCACCACGCTGGCCCAGTGCGGGTTGGTGGATTACTTAAAATTTTGGTTGTTACAATACCGATAGTTTTATACGAAGTGTTAACTAATGGAACGAGCAGGTATTACTTACGGTTCAAATAGTAGTTTTGACTGCAGTTTGGACAACATCTTCGAGTTTTGTTTTTCATCATGTCTCGACTTCACTTCACTTCAGAGGCAGACCTACGATTAAGCGACAAATAAATTAGAAAAGAAAGAAAATGGGAATTTAGGAAATACAAAAATACCTGCTACGGTTTGCACAAACCAATAAGAGAACAAGTTGCGGTTTGTGAGTGTTGCCAACGAGACCAATAAAGAATGTGCTAAAATGGTGTTCAAATAATGCCACAGTTATGCCAACTACTCCAAATATAATTATGTATGCTAAAATATTATGCTAAAATTGTTCAATATCAAATAAAACGTAATTCAATAGTAAAATTATTAATATAGAACAAAATATATGTTTTAATCGAATAAGTTTTCAAATAAAATATAATAGTCTGAGAAAATTAGCAAATGCAGAATACTTTGCGGTTTAGTCCTCAAGGATGGGGGGTGTGTTATGGGTGTGGGGGGAGGGGTTTTGAAGGTACCTTTTTTAAATTTTTGCTCATATCTCGAATAGCAGTATGATTACGATTCTGACAAAAGTTTCTACATAAAATTTCCGATAAATTTAATCATCATCATTTTTTATTTACGATCAATACTTACTTTATGTTACGATCTACAGGGTGAGTGTAAGTTTCAATAGAGATTGTCTCTATTGAAACTTACACACACCCTGTAGATCGTAACGTAAAATATTGATCGTAAATAAAAAATGATGATGATGTGTAAGTTTCAATAGAGACGTACGGCATCGTTTCTTGAGTTTCGTGCTTTCAAAAGAATAAAATAAAACATTTGTAAGATCACTTTATTGGCCGTCTGTTCGTCTCTCCGTTTGTCCGTCTATCCATCAGTCTGTCTGTCCGTTTATCCGTGCGTGTCTCAAGACCTTCTATCTCAAAAACGCGTAAAGGCATCAAGTTGAAATTAAAATCATATATGCTAATCTATAACTTCTTGCAGTTGTGAAAAAAACGAACTTTTCGGTCATCAGGAAAAAAATGTAGCCGTAAGTGTCAAAAATCAAATGGCTAAAATCCGGATATTCAAGGAAATTAAAATCTACTCGTATAGGGTACTTCGGGTTGACCTATAACTATGTAACTTGGCACAAAGCATTGTCACAAAGTTTCATCATCATCCGCAGCCTTCTCTATCCCACTGCTGGGTATAAACCTCTCTCTTACGGTGTCATTGTTCAGACTGTAACTTTCCTTGGTACTTATAGAGCGCAGTACGTTATCCGGAACTGCATAAGAGTAGCAGCATTTCCTTTTCTCTTTAGACCGAATCTTAAATATAAACTAGCATTTATAGATTTTACAAACAAACAAATGCGTAGCTTAATTTTTAGGGTTCCGTACCCAAAGGGAAAAACGGGACCCTATTACTAAGACTTCGATGTCCGTCTGTCTGTCTGTCTGTCACCAGGCTGTATCTCATGAACCATGATAGCTAGGCAGCTGAAATTTTCACAGATGATGTATTTCGGTTGCCGCTATAACAACAAATAAAAAACAAAATAAAAACAAAATAAAATAAATATTTAAGGGGAGCTCCCATACAACAAACCTGATTTTTTAGATGTTTTTCGCTCTATATTAATAATGGTAACAGGTAGATGCTTGAAATTTTCACAGAATATTTAGTTTTATATTCACTTCAATAATAATTATTAAAATTAAAATAAAATAAATATTTAAGGGGGGCTCCTCCCATACAGTACGGAACCCTCCAAGCGCGAGTTCGACTCGTACTTTGCCGATTATTACTACATTAATTTGACTAAAAACACGTTCAACTTCAGCATTATTCAAATGCTGATGTGGTAGCGTTAAAAACGATATTGCTTATATGAATCTGCATATAATTTTCATTTTTATTGTATAATTATTTAATATGCTAAAAAAGATGCGGTTTGTTCCTAACGATCCACCCAAACCAACTACCTAGGTGGTGCTAAACAACAAATAAATATGCTAAACCACATGAAAATATGCTAAATCTAGCATAAAATATGCTAAATTGGCATCACTGTTTGCGTGTTTCCGGTTGTCAGTGTTGGCAACAAGACTTTATGAAATTCGCTAATTTAGTTATGTATTTCCGTCGCGCGGCAAAAATATCAGCTTGGTATATTATCTGAGGCTCCCAACTAAAAAAGAAATACTTTATTCCGTCGCAATATGGGGCTAGCAAACTGATATTTTTTTAATTTGTCGCACTTTTTCATTACTTTTTTTATTAACATTGCCATGTAAACAAACAGTTTCGTCTCCTGATTTTTAATTTAAAAAATAAAATAGTTTTAGTTTATAGTTTTATTCTTCAAAATTATACTTGAGTAAAACTGTTCAATATAAGTGACCTTACACCGTTGTGAGTGATATCCAGACAATACATGTGCTAATTTATTGAAAATACGTAATTTCTAAAAAGACCGGTAAAACTATGACAATCTCACGAATATAACGAAGTTATAAGGGTTCCTTGTTTTTCTACGGAACCATAAAAAGCGTTAGTTTTAATAGTGAAGCGTAGGTTTAATAGTATTATTTATTGCTAAAATGTTTTTTGTATAGGTTTATCAATATTTTTTTTTTTTGCGTACCAAGTGTAATATCATGATCGCCATTTTTGTCAATTATGAACCGTTTGAAAAAATCTTTTTTATTCGAGAGGTGGTTTTATTTAAATTTTATCGGAATCGGCTGATCGATGAGTCACATCGATTCATGTAAAATTGTAAACTATTCGAATGTAGGTAGGTAGATATGTAGGTAACTAGGCTGGTACACAAAGTCAAGTCGGTGGTGACATTTTTAGAAAATAATAATTATTTAATATGCCCAATTTTAGAGGCACCATCGTAATTATAATAGCAATTTAGAGTAGCCCTGTTTCTTTTTTAACCCCCGACGCAAAAGAGGGGTGTTATAAGTTTGACGTGTCTGTTTGTCTGTCTGTCTGTGGCATCATAGCGCCCGAACCACTGAACCGATTTCAGTTTAGTGTTTTTAGCTATGTTTTATAAAAATCGATTGAGCCGTTTAAGAGTTATGGTGGGTTAAAGTGGGGATGGAAGAACCAAAATTCTACAAAATGTGCCCAAAATGGTTGTCATTGGGTCGGGGGTTTTTTAAATTTTTAATTTATAGTAATTATTACCAAATGTTTTTCATAGAGAGAACACTATTTTACGTAGCTATTAAATTTGCGAAGGTGCCTCTAAAATTGGACCTAATATTTCATATTATTATCGTGATAGAAGTTGACATTAAGATCTATCACGATTCCAAAAAAACTCATGAGATCTTTTAAAGACTATAATACAAGTAATGACAATATGGATGTTTAAGTTTATCGAACATTGTTGAAAACAAAACATATTCGCGTGTTAATCTTTCCACTAACGCCATCTATATTTTCAGAATGAAACTAATAGAAACGTTTGGAACCGTTGTAGCATAATTATTATTTTTTGTAAAACCGGCAAAACCGACTTTTTGACATGAGCTGTTTCATACATTTGTCGATTCTGAGTTGCAGTTTTATATGAAACATCTGATTTATTGTTGTTGAATGTAGGGTTGGCCAAATAGTAAAATCTGTTCATTATAATGACTTTAATCACCCTCTTTCGACTTAATACAGGGCAAGCAGATAACCCTGTATATACCTAGGTATATTGCTTTGTTAACCGAATTCCAAAAAGGAGGAGGTTCTATGTTCGTTTGTACATATTTTTTTAGGGTTCCGTACCCAAAAGGTAAATCCGGGACCTTGTTACTAAGACTCCGTTGTCTGTCCATCTGTCCGTTTATCCGTCTGTCTGTCTGTCACCCAACAAATACTAAAAACAGTAAAAAATAAATATTTAAGGGGGGGCTCCAATACAAATTAACAAACCTGAATTTTTACTCATATTACGCTCGACAGTGAGTAACGGTAACAGGTAGTTAGTTGGTTGAAATATTCACAAAACATTAAGTTAATATTCACTTCAAATAAAATAATTAAGGGGGGCTCCAATCACAAGCAACGTTATTTTTGCTCAATATTAATAATCGGCCAAGTGCGAGTCGGACTCGCGCACGAAGGGTTTCCGTACCGTTGTATGTATATTTTATTTTAATTATTTTTTTTTGAAGGAAATTTACAACTAAATATTCTGTGAACATTTCAAGCATCTTCCTGTCGCCGTTATTAATATGGAGCAAAAAAATCACGTTTCTTGTATGGGATCCCTTAAATATTTATTTTATTTTATTTTAATTTAACAATTTATTTTAAATTGAACATTTATTAAAATTTTCTGTGTATATTTCAAGCATCTACCTGTCAGCGTTATCAATATCGAGCGAAAAACGGCTAAAAATTCAGGTTTGTTGTATGGGAGCCCCCTTAAATATTAATATTTTTCTGTTTTTAGTATTTGTTGTTATAGCGGCAACAGAAATACTTCATCTGTGAAAACTTCAACGTTCTAACTATCACCGTTCATGAGATACAGCCCGGTGACAGACAGACGGACGGCGGAGTCGTAGCAAAAGGGTCCCGTTTTTACCCTTTGGGTACGGAACCCTAAAAAGGCAAGAGAAAAATTCTTGAAATACACGTATTCACAGAAAATTAAGTTGTATTTCCTTAAAAAATAAATAATAATATATATTAGAGGGGGCTTCCATACGGAACGGAACCCTTCGTGCGCGAGTCCGATTCGCGCTTGGCCGATCATTTGTGTATGTTCATCGATATTTTCGCCAATTGTAAACCGAATCAAAAAAATATTTTTAGTTCGAAATCCCGAATCTTCCCGAGGTGGTCCCATTTAAATGTATCAAAAACGGCTAAGCCGGTTTCAAATCAGCAATTATGTAAAAATTGTATAGGTACATCAATTCCAGCGAACTATTCGAATTTTGTACACGATAGGAGTCTGAATTTGCGATTGCGATGACTATCCCATGCATAAAATTCATTGTCTCTCGACAAATATTAATGTATGGAACCGCAGATCCATAATAACTGATATTTATACCTGAAATAAAAGTTTCATTCTTTTTAAACAATCAGTGAATTTTCCCACACATTATTTTTTTTCATTTCCTGCTATGCTAATTGAAATAAAATATGAAAATAATCGAGAAACGATAATTTATAAAAGTGCCATCTATTAAAAATACTCTGTACTAACTTGTGATGCGAAAAGTATTTAAAATGACTTTTGCAACAAATAAACTGAAGGCGTTGTATAACTTTCATCACAAAAGTTCTTCCTTACATAGTATAAAATAAAGTCACTATTTTTGTTGTCTGTATGCTTAAATCTTTAAAACTACGCAACGGATTTTGATGCGGTTTTTTTAATGGAAAGAGTGATTCAAGAGGAAGGTTTATATGTATAATACACCTGTGCGAAGCCGGAGCGGGTCGTCTAGTGTTAGTATAACTAAATGAAAAATGATTCATATTGGTTTCGCTTATTCAAATGCTAGAATTAAATGACCTGAATGAAAAACATTGTGTGGCATTGGTTAAATTAGTTCTTGACGTTTTTACTAGATGGCGCTAATTATTATTTTCTGCATTTGGCATTATAGTTTAGATTCGTTACAATAGATGACAATAAACTCAATAAAAAGGAAAGCCTGTTTTCTGTTCTATTTTTTGATAGTTGTTGACGGACTAATTATATTTTTAGGGTTCCGTACCCAAAGGGTCGACTAAGACTCCGCCGTCCGTCCGTCTGTCTGTCTCCAGGCTGTATCTCATGAACCGTTATAGCTAGAAAGCTGAAAGGTTCACTGGTGATGTATTTCTGTTGCCGCTATAACAACTAATACTAAAAACAGAATAAAATTAATAATTAAAAGGGGGGCTCCCATACCACAAACCTGATTTTCTTGCCGTTTTTCGCTCTATTTTAATAATGGTAACAGGTAGATGCTTGAAATATTCACAGAATATTGAGTTGTATATTCGCCTTAGTAATAAATAGTAAAATTAAAATAATATAAATATTTAAAGTGGGCTCCTATACAGTACGGAACCCTCCGTGCGCGAGTTGGACTCGTACTGAGCCGATTATTTTTTGATAGTCGTTGACAGACTAATTATTATTATATATTTTTAGTAATCGTGCCTATTATTCCTGTCCTATGCTAGTACGGGAAGCATGGTAAAGGGACTAACAGTCTTTCCACCATTATATCTCCTCGAAGAGGAAATAAAATATGGATTGACAATGACATCTGACATTAAGAGTGGATAAAACTGTGGGATAAAATGGTTTTCTCCCCTTGCCGTCCCACCCGGGTGGTGTTCGTTCGGTTAATGATTAAGAATATTAATAATACCTACCTAGTGAGTGTTAGTAGTTACGTGTAAGAAAAATAAAACAATAATTTATTTTTCATAAATAAAATTATAATAAGTATACAACAAACTTTCTCACAACACGAACCTTAAAACACGCGGGAAAGTACAGGAAACATAGAAAAAGGACAGACTTTATTTTACATAATCATGCTTTCAAATAAAATTAATAATTTTACAAGTATACATACATAGTTAAAAGACAGTTCATTTTTATAAGTTAAATAATGTAAAAATCTTTAAATTGTCAATGTAAGTATAGCTACTATTTTTATAATTATAATAAATAGGTAGATACTCATAATTATATGAAAAGTTACTTCACTAAATTTAGTGTTAAATAAAATTATGTGATGTGTTAGAATGTTCTAGAAAAAATAGGAATGTTTAAAATTATGTTCCTTGTGTACAATTGAATGATAAAAAAATACTAAGGCTATATATTTGTTAAATATATTCTATGCGATAACTGTTACAATTATGTTTTGTATCTTGTACAAAATATTACCTTGGTTAAAAAATGAGTCGTATATTTATATAATATATCTGAGCCAACTCAAACTTGAAGCACGCTGGAATGTCGTAGTAAAAAAAATGAAATAAATAAAAAGTCATAAAACAGATTATGTGATATACAGGGTTGTTTCTAATCAATTAGCATTATTTCAGGGGCTTATTCTGTAAGTACATCAAAACTAACAACTTTTGTTCTACGACTTTTATTAATTCTCAAAAAAAGTAGTTGTTCCATAGAAAAATGATTCACCCTCGACAAAATGTATGGAACAGCTGTTTTTTTTTTTTAGTTTTAACAAAGTTAGTTTTGATGTACATAATAATCCCCTAAGACGATGCTAACTGATTAGAAATAACCCTGTATAATTGGACTTCCTTGTTCAACCAACTATGACAGTTTTAAGAAGACGTTATAGCAAAATTATGTGTTCAGAAAAATTGTTTGTCATTATTACAAAAATATTTTTTATAGTAAACACACTTTATTCAAAACTAGTCGCCCATCTCGGCTTCCCTCGGGTACGTATGAATTATAGCTATAAACCATTCGGGAGCAATATTCTATAAGATATTGAGAATCGTATTGCAAATCTGTTGTGTACACACAAAAAGGCGACTTTGCATAAAATATTACAGTAATGACTAACTATTTTATTCACAGAGATTTTACCTGGATTTTACTGTACACAAAATTTTATAAATTTTTTTCTAAGAACTGTGTTGCGCAAGTAGGTCCAATTATACTTAGTAATTGTAAAAAAATGGTTTTTATGACATTTCTACAGCTGACACAAATAAAAGACAAAATTATGACTTACATAATATTTATGGTAATTCGTGACAAAATAAGGTATTTTAAAATTACATGCAAGTGCTACACGAAGATCACTAAGAATAGAAAAAAGTACACTACTTACACGACTATTAATAAATGCAAGTATAGAAGTAAAAAAGTACACAATTCTTAAACTACGGTTATAAACCATGAACGTAAAATGATGCCGCAGAATAATTTATAAATGCTTTCTCATTATAAAATTATATGAAATACAGGTCTGTACGCTTTTCTATGTAGTTGATGTGCTTCAAAATTTGGAGGGGTTACTTTATGTAGTCGACATTTATAGCCCGGGAGGTAAGCGCAAAAATTGCCACTACTTTCTAAAAGCTGAATTTTTGGTATTAGGTAGTCATGGTGATGTACAACAATACCCCAGATTCAGTCAGCTGGGACGCTTGGCGTTTGGTGGGGATACCAGTCCCATTTTTTTAAAAAATAAATTAGTATCTTGCAACTACTTTGAATAGCTGAAAATTGGCGTGCCGGTAGGAAAATAACTAAAAGAAGCTGACCATGACTACATAATACCAAAAAACAGCTTTTAGAAAGTAGTTGTAATTTTTGCGCTTACCCCCCGCTTATAGCACTTCTATAAGACAGAAATAAGGCTGTCGTCAGAGGATAATAATCTCGTAAAATTTCTAATGAAATAAGATCTTCGCCGAGACGATAGTGAGAATTCTTCAAAGTACAAGTCGTAAAGTTGTGGAGTAGGCTGTCTAGTACCCAGACTCTAGAAGGTAAATAATAAAAAAATATAGTAATAATCAAGTCACAGACACGAATACACCCAACATTGAGAGAGAAAGAGGCTAACATCTAAGTCTACTAGACATAATGACCCCTGATTTTAGGCTGTATTTAGTCTGATTGGGCTTGAAACTGCGTTAACTGGACGCCTTCGCGTTTTCACACAAAATGTGCCCGTTTTAACAGTTTAAAGGTTATGTACTGACATCGGTCAGCCGTAGCTATCACTATAAGCTCTAATAGACGTTCAGAGTTGGTTAAAACCTACCAAATGAGAAAAAAAGTAGGAAATGGTTTTATAAAACGATTCGGCGCAGTCAGTGGTATGCTAAACACTCGCATAGTTTCCATTGCGATAGCTACAGACTACAGACCAACGTCAGTACTAACTGACGGTCAGTTCAAGTCTAAACACGGCCTTGCGGTAAGACCGATCGATACATTCGCTTAGAATGTAAAAGCGTAAAACTTGCACATTCAGTTGTGATTTAAAAAAAACATATTTTATGATCATTTAATAAAGCTATTATGTAGAAGGTTTTTTTTTTTAAATAATTGCGTTTCAAATAAATATTAAAGTTGTTGTATAGTAAACATTTGCCAGTTATCTATAAACAAAATAGGTAAATGTTACGAATATTTTTTTTTTCAGGATGAGTCAGTTCATTACTTATTTTGTTGACTTAAAAAAACATATTGCTTAATATATTTTATATTTGTGAAAATGAAATACTTGTCTATCATTAGGAATAATTGTTATATTTTCCATGTACGTTTCTAGAATTAAATAGAGAAAAAAATAAATTGTGTTAAAAATAATTATCGAATAAATTTAATTCATGTCAAGTGAAAGAATGTGCAAGTTAAATGCGTTTAAGTAACACTGGGTATTAACCATTGAACTATTATGTACTACCAACTAGAGGTCGCACCGCGCCTGATCACAGTGTTCCATTTTTCGCATAGGTAAGTGAACGTAGTTGTGTCCTTAGGTCACTAAAAACACTGCGCTAGGGACTGCGCAGAGTAGACATAAAAGATCAATGTTAGTTTCTTATTTCTGCTAATGGTCTACTTCTAGATCAAATGCACACCAGCCAACTGGCATTGCCCTCAGACACCAAATGCAAAATGCGTGTGAAGCATAATTCTATCTATTTTGCTCATACATACACATACATCCATACAATTAACTATTAGATATAAGAATCGAAATCTATAAAGGGTTGAATCACATTACAATTAATTAATTATATATATTTCACTTATCTATTTCACGTTCAGTTATACCGCACATCAAAACACGAGCTACAAATATTATAATATTAAATTTAGTATATTTAAATATGACGTTAATAATAATTATGTTATAGAAAATATCCTAAACGAGTTTTAGTCGTGTTTTTCCAACCTATCACTTAACTATATTTGCCAATTAAACTAACAACAAAAAGTGTTTTATTTCTTGCTTTTCAGTTGATACCATAATATTAGTTATATAAGTTCGATATAAATATGAATTTAATTATATTTATGTTTAGTACGTATAGTTTGTAAGCAATATTTTACCACAGCCTTCCAAAATATAACACGCTGGAAGTGATTAAAGTTTAAATAAAAAATTAATTATTATTTTTATATAACAGAGTTTAAATATAAAGCGGTTATAACCTTAGAATATGAAAACAAAACAATTACATAATGATAACGTAATAATGTGATGCATTAAGTTTATAAATTATACAATTCCGTTTGTATTTTACACAATAATATTTATATTCGTTGTGCTTATAACTAATGTATAGGATTTCGTATAATATATAATAATTATGTAAGTTATTTTTATTAAACTACTGTTAATATGGGGGTACATTCAGAATATACACTCAAATAGAAATGTTTGTAAAATTTATAAGTATAAGCGATTATAATTATTCACTAAGATCTTGTACTAGTAGATGTCGTATGATTTTGGTGTTTTGGATGTATTTTTTTTAATAAAAAAGCGTATTATAAAGTAATAATTCTGAAATTTCACCTTTTTATTTTCTGTTTGTGTATCTAAATTAAAAGTACTTTGGTGATACATTCAGATTTTTTTTATCAAATATACAAGTAGTACTTTCAACGCAAAACGCAATTGTTCGAACAAAAGCTGGTACCAGTCGAGTTTGGATTAGGAAAAATACGGAATTATACAAGTATATGACCTTCCAACAATCGGCTTAAATATGTAATGGAATCTATTTATTGTTCACTGTTGATTGACCTAGCCTACTATAGATTTTTATTAATCAATTATCTGGGAAGACTACGCGATTATAACCTAGGTAATAAATCCCAGGAAACACACGAGCTTTATCAGCTACATCATGCATAACAACCATCTATTATATCATATCATTATACCAAAAGAATATTAATTATTAAAAATGGCAGTTTCAAATACTATTGTAAGTAGATAGTAGTTTAAAATGTATCAAAAATCAACGGTCATGAGGATTTATATCATCTAGTTGTTTTATATTTTATATTAATGTGTTACACGTCTATGAGCTACTGTGTACTGAGCATTAGAGAAGAATTTATAGTAAATTGTTTACTACACTTAGTTTGATTTTTTTCATTAAAATGTCCGAATGCTCGTTTACATAAGTAAATCCGTTTCTTTGATTTTATAATTGTAGTGTTCAAACTGAGCAGTATGATCACACTTAAATGGGTCAACGCAATGTAATGTAGTGTCTTCTCTAACACGCAGTACATCGTAGTAGTTCAATGCTTCTCTTATATTTATTTTTATATTTTTATAATATTATACAGCCACTGGTCTCAACTTAAATGCAAATTTTGAAAATTTAAATTTTTGTATCAGTACAACTTGCATTTGAACCGCTTATTTTGAGACAATCGAATTCAGAGGCATAGATGCTTATCATTGTGAACGAATTTTCTATGGGACCAACTTAGAAAAAAAATTGCTGCTACACATATAAACTTCATCAGCTTACGACAAAATGTAAAACAGCTAATTTTTTAGCGATTTGGTAGTTAATGCCATACTAACAGGTGTTCATAATGAAGAGCATATAGACCTCTAACCTCCCTGTGGTCTGCAAAACATTGTCTGTATGTTTATATTGATTTCGGGCTCAAAGCAATGCCTCGAAATATATTTTGATTAATTCCTATATATTTGTATTAATGAAATATTAGCGCTAGCAGACTGCTGCACCAAAATCAGTGACAAACGCGTTTTAAAGACTTTAGACTCACCGTAGTCATCTCACTACTATCTTATTTGTCGGAATCAAAGATATTTACAGCTATGGATATCTGTAAAATAAAATTTTCTGAAAAGCTCTTCTGTTTTTTAATAGTAAATAACTACGACATCGTTGTGTATTGTGTGTCGTTCATTTGAAATGCGAGCTGTTAAAAACAATTCTAATAAGTAAATATTACTTACAGTAATATTTAGATACAGTGGAAGAACGTAAGTCTTGTAACGGACTTGTAGTTAAAGAATACATGTCAATTAAATTGGTAACATAATTTCAGTCATTTATTATCCAGATATTTGTTGTGTTTTTTCCAGCGCCGATCAGATATCCATAGCTTTAAATATCTTTCTAGACACCTCCGTTTTTCGTCAATACCCATAGTCCAATTGAAGTCCTATAAATGAAGTTGTTTAAACATGCTTCTAATAGGTGTTAGATATCAAAACTACCTCTCCCTGTACCTACTCAGCATTTATAAACGATGCCGTCATATATTTAGTGTAGCCTTAAAATGTCTCCCATGTTCAAAGTAAACAAGGTAAGTATCGCACTTCGCGAGAGCGAACCAGTCAGAAAAAAATATAAAAGTTACCTTCTAAGCAATAAGTCTGTTTTAAAATTACGAATGTCATATCTAAGGGTTTTATTATATCGTGGTTTCTCTACTTGCAAATTGTCGAAAATATGTCAATTTTTGTCTGAAATATTTAACGTCTTTTTTAATCGGTTGTACAGTATTATGTAGAAGCTAAATATATTTTAGGTTTTACAAAAAAAAATAACCGTGTGTAAAAAACGTACCGTGCATCACAAATCAAGCTGTATTTTAACAATGAGGGAGAAACTAAGGTTACACTAAAATTATCAGGAATAAAGTTTAAATTGTAAATATTTCTTAAACCTATCTCCACTTGTGCAGTACATAAAAAAGTTACAACCTAATCCTAAACATAAAACACACTCTGCACAATGTAGTTACGGAATGGAAGAAGAGAAACGTAAATTATACAAAAAGTATAAAAAAATCTTATTCATAAATTTGTAACATAAACATACACTTACGAATTTGTTAAGCGACGCGAATAAGTCATTTGCATTATTAACTACTTATAGAATAATCGTATTCTACTAACGGTGGTTTCAATTTTGATTCGAAACTAATCATGAAATAATTTTGTCAGATTCATATCCAATTATAGTAATATCATAAACATGGACGAAGAAATAAATATGGACGCCGCTGTGGCAGCTTCGCTCACTCGCACACGCTCGCTCCATCATGACGCGTCAATATGGCGGCGCTGCGTCCATCTTAGACTAATTCTTAGTCCATGTAAAATGGTTTATTCGCGTCGTATACAAAATATCAGGTAACGCGACGCACTCCCTTAAAGCTTGCGCAAACGAACCACTCCTGTTCCTCAGAATACGTTGTGTAAAATTAAATGTGTATGGCACAGTATCAGGTCGACTGGGGCTATTTGAAATAATCGAATAGTAACTAAAATTATCGATATACGTTGATCGAAGTGATATTTTATTTAGACATATACAGATTAAAATGGCGAAAATTAAAAAAATAGGCGTCTCGTTTGCGCAGGCTGTTACAATAATAAAAAAGGTTGTGCTCGGTGTCGGTGGGTTATCTGCCGACCATCCCGCGAACCAATAAATTAAATTGTCACGCGGTTCGCAACGCGGACGTCACATCTCGCTCAACACGTCAGGGTCTTAGGTTTCATAAAACATCACAGCTATAATCGCAACTTGTGGCTCATGTCCTTTGACGCGAACGTACAAACTATGTCTAATTTCTTCGTAATAGTTTGTTAGCCTTACTTGTTAGTCATTAATCATCTATCTACTTATGAAATGTCACGCACGAATGGAAACCCCGTCACATCAAAGTAAATTAGATCTTACTCATTACTAAACAAGGATGATCAGACTTCAAAACTCTCAAATAGAGACTTCTTACCTATATCAACCAACTTCAAACGTGTCAAATAAATGATCACCGTTTGCATTGATATAGTTACTAGTAATCTCAAAGATAAATAGATGTAGGTAAAATTTTAGCGCTGTGTCTGTTATTTTATTTTCAACTTTAATTCAATGCAGGTAACGTCTTTTTCTGTAGCAATGTCTATGTTAATCTAGGACATGATTTTGAATAGCCATAGCTGCATATGCCAGGACCATTTTAAGAAACCTAATAACCTCCGCCCGCGTTGCCCGCTAATGGCACAACGCTTGCACGGCGCTTTGCGACCGCACGATAAACAAAACATCTCTATACAAGAAGCTTATAAAAAAATTACACAATAAACAACGGCAAATATACGAACTCTCAATACAACAAAGAACAGAGGCCGGTGCCGAAACATCTATAGGAGATTTTTTTCAAAACGCTTTTATATAAAAATTAATACGAATTAAAGCATTAGCGTAATGTTGACTCGGCTACAAGCGTAGCGGCATCTTTGGCTTGCAAGCGCTCCCCTTCCCCCCTGACGCGCGTCCTTAAACCTGTATTGGGACCCACCATTATTTGAACATACCTTCAGCCTCACGACTGAATTAGCACAAATTTAATTTCATTCAATCATACTTTACATTACTTATGCAGTATCTGCAGCAACGAGATTGTTTAATCGAATAAAGTAGTAAGAAAGCAAACGCAGTAGTAGAATCTTCATAATAGCTCTGAACTTCCGCTACGGAACTAAAAACCAGCCATTTTTTGTCAAATACTAGTTTCATTTTAATGCAAAATGCTTATAATTGTTACTATTAACTATATTCATCAATCGATCGGCTTTTGTAGCTTTCTTACTCAAAATTTCAGTCAAAATCTCTCGTAGATGTAGAGCAAGTGAAATGAAAATATGATTGAATTGCAAATGCTAGGTACATCCCTAGTTCTACGTTTGCTTGAAATCGTAGACTACAGCCAATCTTTATATACCTTTTCAGACTTCATTAAAATATTTTAAGATCGCTTCACAATTTTTCCAGTGTCTTTCTACCTCTCAACAGCACAGGTCGAAAATAACAGCAGCAATGATGACATTGCGAAGCCATTTATTCAGATTCAACCAGAAAAAGATACAAACCTCCAGTTAAGGTACCGTACTCATAATTTTAATTAAATTACAGGAATGTGTCGAAAAATACTTTGATTTGTTTTAACTGTTGCTGATAAGGTCATCAATTGGCAGAAGCCACTTATGCTCACAGTTAATTTGATTGTAACTGATTAATATAATTAATTAAAGTATAAAACCTGCATTGTTGAGGAGTATAATGACTTTAAGGATGGGTTTCGCTTCTCTGATCGATTAGAGAAAACATATTATTTGATATGCTCTGAACAAACGTTAAAGATCCAGTTTCTGACTCAGCTCCCGGGTACGTTACAATTTACATTCTGGGTGTTTTGGTAATGACTCAGTTCTTTATGTTCATCGTAGTCGTAAGATTCGAAGTCCTTCTACGTTGACAGTTTTCCAAGCAGCACACAGCAACGCGGATAAAAACGTTATGCACATGTTCGCACCGCGGTATGGTGGTGAAGACTGTAAGTACAAAATGCTATGTGCTATCGACGTAAACGACTGATGTCAGCGTGGGAAGATTTCAATCTTACGTCTTGTATTGACATGGTCTTGAAATGGGTGAAAGTCCAACGAAATCGGTGGTATCGATACTGACATTTCGAGCATTTTCCAACAGTCGTTCAGTTCAATCAGAGACGGTCCCGATTCGATACTGCGCTTTTAACGTCAACTGCTGGAAGGTAACCGATTATAAAGTGCTAATTTAGCCTGTTCAGAGCAGAGTGAAGATGTTGTAACCCTATTCAGAGCAGAGTTGAGATGCTTTAATAAAGTCTGTAGGTAGATCGGGCTAGGACGCGGCTACCGCACCGCCTATTTCTTCCTGCGGTTGCGGACGCGGGGCGGGGGCCTGAACTCGGGCTACGCGTGCCGTTTGGCGTGAAGCGCGAGGTGGTCGGAGCGGGAGAAGCAGCGATCGCAGTGGCGGCAGCGGAACGGCTTTGCGCCAGTGTGCTTGCGGTAATGCCGGGTGAGCTCGTCCGAGCGCGCGAAACGCCATTCGCAGCCTTCCCACGAACATTTGTAGGGCTTCTCTCCTGGAATTATACGTTATGGTTGGAGTCAACATAAGGTGAAGTAACGGAGTTTGGACAGGTTTATTTGGTAGTGTTTTTGGTCAGAGATATCTTTTTACAGCATTTTTTGAGCTTACAAAGAACGACCAATTATAAAGATATGTTTAAATATGCAAGATGGCTGGGTATTATCCGAATCATACAACTTGGCGGCTGTAAAGGTAGTACAAGCTGCGGATAACCCAATCCAGACTGAAGCTTAACTTAAGCAGTTTCGCGCAGCCTATAGCTAAATTCACAGCCGCAAAGCAGTTTCATTCGGCGTATACAAAGCAATATAAAAGTGAAAAGATAGTTACCCGTGTGAGTTCTCTTGTGCGCTTTTAGGTGCGAGCTTTTGGTGTAAACCTTGTCGCAGGCGGGGAACTCACAGCGGTGCACACGTCTGCGCGGGTCTGAAGCGGGCAGCGGGTGCAGCCGCGGCGGCAGGCGGCGGATCGGCACCGGTATCGGCACTACTGGCTCATCTGCAACCAATGAATGAATGAATGAATGAACTCGCAGCAGTGCACACGTCTGCGCGGGTCCGACGCGGGCAGATGGTGCAGCCGCGGTGGCAAGCGGCGTATGGACACCGGCAGCGGCACTACTAGCTCATCTGTAAGATATGTGGACTCTGTTAAAGTGGAAATTGAAGTTTTGTCGCCTGCATCGGAACCACTGGGTCATCTGCAAGATATGTGGACTCTATTAATATGGAAACTGAGGTAGTTTTCGCCTGCATCGGAACTACTGGCTCATCTGTAAAATGTGTGGACTCTATTAGCTGGTGACTAAGGAAGTTTTCGCACATTTAAATTTGAATACAGCGCTGCGTTTGCCCGATGTGACTCGATTGACATGGAAAGTGACTTTCGTCTGCATCGGAACTACTGATTCATCTGTAACGTTTGTGGACTTGGCGGATGACGCGATTATTATGGTGGACATCCGCGCGTTAGAACCTAGCGTTTCGAGTCCTCATTCCTCATACGAACAGCCAGAATGTGGAACGCTTTGCCTGGGTCTGTCTTTCCGCCAAAGTACAACGTGGGTGTCTTCAAATCCAGAGGTAAGCTATCTCTAGGTAAGCGTGCTACACCCTAGACCGCATATCTGCTTAGCATCAGGCAGTATGTATTCAAACGCAAACATATCGCACCTTCGGTAGAACAAGGGCCGAACTAACAAATTTTCGAAAAATGACTTAAGTATGCCAAAGTGCTTTTTAAACGTATTTTAACCCGGAGGAACAAAGACACTCGTTCAATTCCATCTAATTTCGCCAGAGGGCGACAGTGCCTTAGTCACATTAAAGCGTTTTTTCAAACGTATTGGCGCGACAAAATCCTATTGGTCAGTTGCGGCGCTGCCGGCGTGCAGAGTGGTTGTCAGCTGGAGCGTACAAGTCGTTAAGGTAAATATGCCCTTTTAATTTCAGAGTTTTGGAGGAACAAAGTCTCACTTTCTTTACTTATGCCCATTTCTTAGAAGAAAATTTGGAGGTAAAAAGTCGTTTTAAGAATGTTGGTGGAACAAAGGCCTAAGTGTGGGTAAATTTTTATATTTATATGAAAATAATTAAAACTATAAATATTTAAGCATTGTAGAGAGCACGCCATTACTCACAAAACTATAAGGTATATTTCACACTAAGGAAATTACCTCAAGGTCAATATAAGAAGAAGATAAATTGACTCTAATCACAAAAAAATCTTAAAATGTCTCTCCTGTAAAATCACAAACTTGGCAATTAGGCCCTTGTTCTACCGAAGGTGCGATATGAGGAATAAAAAAAAACCCTCCTGATAACGTAATACTAAAAATTCAACTTTTAAAAAAAGGAGTTGCATTTTTTGCTCTTACCTCCCGGTCTACTAGTGCGACACTAAGCCCGATTACAGAGGTGCCGTCGTAGTTATATTAGCTAAATAACATAGTTCTGTTTATTTTTCACTTTAGGCATTCGATAGAGAGAACGCGATTTTACATTGTATGTACGCTGGCGCCTCTATAATAGGGCTTACTGAAGATACAAATATGATAGTTTAGGCACGGTAATGATATCTAATAGTACTGTGACTCGGCCCTGTCCTTGAAATATATGCCTACAGCGCCACGTGGCCACGCAGAACGTATCACGCGCTAGGGCTACCCGCCTTTAGTATTTTAATTTCATCTACTTACACATTACCTACTTGAGTTTCTTTCTAGTTTCTATTCTATTATATCTATTATGATGTAAAATAATTATATTTATCTACACTAATGTTGTAACATTCTACTTATGTTTCCAATACTTGACTTATAATGACTACTGTTATAGCGCAGACAACAAAACACTCAATTTAAGCAATTTCACATGATGTTATAATATCCACATCGATATCGTCATTACAACATCGCGCGCTCGCTCCTGATTGGCCCTGCGCGCGCAGCTGCGCTCTCATTGGTTAGATATTAATGGCGCCAAGTTCACTGTGACAATACACGTACGCGTGAATTTAATGTTTCGCAATATGTTTTTTTTTAATTTATTTTTTTATTAGTGAAGATAAAGTAGTGTATGCAACTGCACATTAAAACACTCGTTACTATTATGAAACATAAACTCACACTCGTGTTTTAATACCCTTCATTATATGACAGTTGCATAAACTACTATTATTACATAAAAGAAATTTACTGTAAATAAAAAAAGTAGCGTTGAATAAAAATACATATTGTGTTTTTTGATGTTTTTAAGGTTCCGTAGAAAAACGAGGAACCCTAAAAACGTAAGTCGCACGCCTACTATAGTCAAACCGCTAAACTCAGACTTCGCCTGCGCGGTACAGGGGCGCCGGGGGAGACGACACAGGGGACTGAGACAGGCGCGGGCAGCGGGTCCCCGGCGCCCGCACCTGTCTCAGTCCTCTTTGTCGTCTACCCCCGCGCTCCCGTACCCGCGCAGGCGAAGTCTGAGTTTAGCGGTTTGACTATAGTTACAAATTCAAGTTCGTTCGTCACTACGACGCGCCGCGACTGACTAGCATACCAGAGCATACCGCACTCCGAGGCGCGTAGGTAGGACTCGAGTTCCGACCGTTTGTATGAAGACGGAATACAGAGGGCTAAGTCGGAGTTTCTTGCTCGAACTCGATCGCGTCAACGTTTGATGTGATTTCTATGGAAATGGCACAACGTCTTCTTGTGTCACGTAAAGAAAACTGAATAGCTAAGTGTGAGTATTTATAACCCCCGACGCAAAAGAGAGTGTTATAAGTTTAACGTGTCTGTTTGTCTGTGTGTCTGTCTATCTGTCTGTCTGTGGCATCATAGCGCCCGATCCACTGAACCGATTTCAGTTTAGTTTTTTTTGGATGAAAGGAGACTTAATCGAGAGTGTTCTTAGCTATGTTTTATAAAAATCGATTGAGCCGTTTAAGAGTTATGGTGGGTTAAAGTGGGGATGGAAGAACCAAAATTCTACAAATGTGCCCAAAATGGTTGTCGGGGGTTTTTTAAATTTTTAATTTACGTTTTTATTTACGGTAATGTAACGAGCGCCAAACCGATCCAACACAAGCGCGGCAACGTCAGTGATTGGCTAACTAAAGCGTGTGTGCTCGGCGCGCTTGGTTAACGGGACGTAAAAGTAATTCGATTTGATTTGCAAAACTCCAACTTAGCCCTCTGTTAGATCTATATCATTATCGTGGTTTAGGCGTTAAAAAACCGAGTGTCATTTACCTTTAGGTTCATCGGTGTCACTTATAGGTTCACATTTCACAGCCACTTCGTAGATAGACGCCGGAGACGGTACTGATGCATATGATGCTGGAAAGAGAAGAAAACTTTCATTAGGTAACAAACGTGGCGCTCATAGCGTAGTTTGACTAGGTGTTTCTCAGCGATCACCAAAGTTAAGCAACTTTCGGCATGGTCAGTCTTTAGATGGGTGGCCGCGGGTTGTTTTTTTTTGTGGATGACAAGTTAAATTATAGGTCTCAGTTGTATTAACCATTTAGCCATGTCAGAAACTCTGACACCAGGACTAGCCGTGGTCTATACGAACATACTTGTTAAATCCTACTAATATTATAAACGTGAAAGTTTGTAAGGATGGATGGATGGATGGATGTTTGTTACTCTTTCACGCAAAAACTAATGAGCGGATTGAGATGAAACTTTGCAATTGTATAGCTTATATATCAGAATAACACATAGGCTATAAATTATAATGATATTGCGTAAATTTTCCATATTATAACAATAAGTGTTAAGTAAGTAGAAAAAAAGGGTACTTACGCTTAGCAATTTCTTCGCTATCACTGACGGGCTCGCACTTGACGGCTACGGCGTACAGCGTGGGCACCGACGCAGGGGAGGGAGGCAACGATGCCGGGGAGGGGGGAGACGCTGGCGACGACGACACCGACCGCACCCAGTCCTCCTCCTCATCGTTACTCTTATCGCGAGGCTCTTCGCGAAGATATCTCTCCATCTCGTAGCATGTCTGGAAGTAAGACAGAGACAAAAGTAAGAGCGAGTTTCTCGATGTTTGTTCTTTCATCATAAAGGCCGAATCAAACGGGCGGTTGTGAAGTGAGCTACAAGCTGCGCAAAACATTATGTGTTATTTTTAACCGACTTCCAAAAAGGAAGAGGTTCTATGTTCGTCTGTATGTATTTTTGCCATGTATATGGTTTAAAAAAGGTTGGAAGGAGGTAGCACAGAACAGAAAGGAATGGAAGGAATTGGGGGAGACCTTTGCCCAGCAGTGGGACAGTCCAGGTTAAATAAAAAAAAATATGTCCATCGATAATTTCGCCAATTGTGAACCGTTTCGAAAAATTATTTTTTAGTTCAAAAGATTTTACTTCCGAGGTGGTCCCATTTAAATTTTACATAAATCGGCTGAGCTGTTTTAGAAAAACCAACAATAATGTAAACAATTCGAGCGAAATTCTCAAATTTTGGAAGGATGGAAGGCGGTTTTGCAATTATTTGCGAAAAATAATTATTACTACTGTTGATTGTTCAAAAATTGTATTTACTATAATCTATCTACCATACGAAAAAGTCAAAATCGGTTCATGAAGCTAATGAAGCTCTTTTACGTGTAGACATATGATTACTGTACCAGCCTTTTTAATAGACCACTGCAGGACGTAGGCCTACCACGAAGGATGATCGGGCCATTTGCACCACGCTGGCCCAGTGCGGGTTGGTGGATTCACATACGCCATGAAATTTTTTCTACGGACGTATGCAGGTTGCCTCATTATGTTTTTCTTCACTGAAAAGCCGTTCCAAGGTTCCAATTCCAAGGAACTCATTGGTACCGGGATTTGAACTCACGACCTCGCTATTGTAAGGCGGGTGCCACTAGACCCACGGCCCTTTCCTCATCATCATTCGATAATATTCGATTCGATAATCCAATCATCATTCCAAAGAGAATAATAATATTATAGTACATACATCATTCGATGATTTTTGGAATTTGGAATCCTGATGGAAGTTAGTTTCAACTTTTAACATGTCAATTCAATTCAAACATAAACTAGCTGCGCCCCGCGGTGCTCACCGCGTTAGCCCGAGATAATAAGATTTTTTTTAAATACTTTAGCTACCTGCCAATAAAATACCCGTCAAAATCGGTCCAGCCATTTCACAAATAAGCCGGAACAAACAGACAGACCAAAATTGTAAAACATATTATTTTGGTACATACACCGTACATAATATTCATATACATGTAGTGAAAAACGGTTATTTCAATATTACAAACAGACACTCCAATTTTATTTATAAGCAATACGCATGGATGTATAGATTATTGTTCGCATATTAGATGTGTTTGTTTTTTGTTTTTAAATTATCGAATGGTATACCTATGTATCTCTACGAATATCCACTCTTCGTAGAGATACATAGGTAAATCATTAGATAATTCAACATAACATGAAAGGCCAGGATTGTCGAACATTGTTGAAAACAAAACATCATCGCGTGTTAATCTTTCTACTAACGCCATCTATATTTTCCAGGCGAAAACAGTAACAGTAGTTCACGCGCTTCACGCGTGATGCCGTGACCTCGGTAAATAGGGATTCTATATGTATGTATAATATACAGATTTACATATAAAATAATAATGTGTTCTTTGCAAAGAACAACAACTTTGAAGGACTGATAATAATTTCAAGGTAAGCGATAAAAAAAATCTCGTTTTAAGGTTCTAAGTCGTCGTTATTTTAGCCGTTGGACGTCCACTGCTGGACTTAGGCCTCCCCTAAAGATCTCCAATAAGACCGGTTGAAAGCGGCTCGCATTCAGCGCGAACCTGCGATCTTCTGTCCACCTTGTAGGTGGACGTCCTACGCTGTGCTTGCTGGTTCTAAGTACCACGAAATAAAAAAAAAATAGGAATAAATTGTAACAATTCATTCCTACACGTCATTCAACTGAATATAATAGCCCTTAGAAGTTGACCCTAACAGTTGATAGGGTTCCGCGCTAGTCGCAAAAACAAATCTGAGACGATGAGGCCAACCGAGAATTTATAATTATTTTCAAATATAAAATAGTAGTTATCCGTACAGTAGACCTCACGACACATCTCTAACTACGAGTATATCTTCATAAATCTACATCTCGACTCGCTCTTGACCGATTTTATTCATACTCGAAAATCTTAAACAATATTGTCAAATATTATCGAAAACGGCTTATAAATATATAAATATTAGGGGACATCTTACACACGGTCTCTGACCCCAAATTAAGCATAGCTTGTGATATGGCTGCCAGAGACTGATATACTACATATACACATTTTAAATACATACTTACATTGATAGTACCTAAAGAAATAACATCCAGACACAGAGCAAACTCCTATGTTCATCACATAAATGTTTGCCCTGGGTGGGGATCGAACCCACGCCTCTTTGACCCAGAAGTCAGGGTCACTAACCACTGAGCCACCGAGGCAGTCAAATAGCACGACAGCAAATACGTGGATCACACTGAAAGTTTTCAGAATGTCATTCATTCATAAAGTAAGCGCGGGCAAAGCCGCGGGCATGGGCTAGTTTACAATAAAATCCCAACAAATATAAGGTGTATTCCTGATCGAAGCTCTCAATCCTTATATTTATTGTCTATGTATTGAAGACATTAATATCAATTAATGTCTTCAAAACATTAATGACATTAATGTCAATTAATGTCTTCAAGACATACATATGTAGACCACTATTGCTTGAAAAAGCCTATTATACAATTGAAGAATTCTTGAATGATAAAGAGTTTACTTAAATTGTTAATCATTATTATATTTAGATACTATTGACATTGCACCTAATAATAAAATAACAAAAATAAGACATTATACTCTGACTTGTCTATTAATATCTATCGTTTTAATAATTTCATTTAAATCTGTACTAATTTCTTTAAGATGATGGTAATACTTATATAATATTTCCTGCTTGCATGTTAACAATGTAGCTGATGTCACGTACCTACTACCAATAAGATCACAATGTAAATTGTTTTACCTATTTCGCAAGTTTTAATAGTTGAAATGAAACAATTTCTTCAATTAAATTAATATACCTTGTACTATGAAAGCTATTTTATTAAGTAGTCGTTTTGTTGTAGCTAATAAACAAATGGCTGTTTAAATAAACAAATGTAAAGTTGAAATGACTGCCTCGGTGGCTCAGTGGTTAGTGACCCTGACTGCTGGGTCAAAGAGGCGTGGGTTCGATCCCCACCCTGGGCAAACATTTGCGTGATGAACATAGGTGTTTGCTCTGTGCCTGGGTGTTATTTAGGTACTATCTATATAAGTATGTATTTAAAATATGTATATGTAGTATATCAGTCTCTGGCAACTATATCACAATCTGTGCTTAGTTTGGGGTCAGAGGCCGTGCGTAAGATGTTCCCTAATATTTATTTATTATTTAAATAAATCTCACTGTCTGAAATAATTATTAATAAATGCTAACGATTGATTTATGAGTAACATAATTATGCAGGCACAATCCTGAATAGGTAAAAACATGAATAAACAGTAGTCTCATTTTCCTGTAAAGATAAATGAATACAATGTATGAAATTGTAATGTTTCTATGATTTTATAATTCGCCATTGTCATTACTTTAGTTTTAAATACTTATAATAACAAAGTTCAGCAAATCAATTAATCATTTAGTAAATAGTAAAAACATCGCAGTTTGCAATATATAATTATGTAGATACACGCTTATTATGACAACTATTATAGACAAGTCTCGCAATAATAGTATAGTTAAATAATATGATTAAGTAAACTTATCATCACTTCACCCGTAAGACGGTCACTGCTGGACATAAGCCTTCCTTATAGATTTCACATAATTATTTTTCTCAAAAAATCGCGATAACGACTTCCACCGTGTACAGAATTAGAATAATTTGCACGAATCGTTGTGGCTACCATGTACATTTTTGTTGATTTATCAAAAATGGCTCAACCGATTTTAATAAAATTTAAATGGGGCAACCTCGTAAGTGTACTCTTTCAATCAACATAGGCTGGAAGCGGCTTGCATCCAGCGCGTTACTGTAGAGTTAATCAGATCGTCTTTCCATTAAGTTGGTGGACGTCCTATACGCACTATCCTATTAAGTAAACTATGTTAAAGGTTTTTAACACCTCTCTAAAAGCAAAAATATTGCATTTTAAAACACATCATTATCTGCGCACAGCCTTAGAGTAAGATTCAATAGAAAAATACAAAGTTTCATTGCTAGGTATAGTAGTAAATTTCATCAATTACCTCTGGTTCCGATGTTTATTTAATTTCGCATTTATAATATAATTGTGAAAAGAATCGCAAAAGCAAGACAGCAATTAGCAAAACAGTTAAATTTTATTGATATCGCATAATCATAGACGTTCGCATACTTAGTACAAATCATAGAATATAAACTAAAGTAAAAGAAACCGTACAAAATAGCAAGAGAATTACATCACTATGTAACATTTTAAAAATGACATTTAAAAGGTGTTAGAAAAAGATGCTGATACACCCGAACTTACGTAATTTCGAACAAACTAGCATTGAGATATCTCGGGTGTCCAAATTCAAAAAGGCAAAAAGTATGAAGGTAATATGATCAGAGATTTGAACCTTCTTACTGGAACTTGGGGGTTCAAATTTCCGAAAAAGACATATGACCATGTAGAACCAAATTTTAACTATTTTTACATTCCAACTAGTGATTTTGACGTATGCGACGCACTTTGCGTTTTTTTTTTGTTCCACTCACTCTCGCGTATGCTGTATAATATAGATATGAATAAGACAGCTGTAACGTAGTTTTTATTTGAGTATAATTTAGCAATACTTCTATTACTTGTCATTCTTCTGTGGTACAAATTATTTTAATCTGAGACCAATACAAATAATAGAGATGCTTTTCAATGCTATAAACTGAATCAAGCGGATCTCAGCGGATGTGACGCAAGCAGCGGATAAGCCAATCCTCGCGCAGCTGTCAAGTGCACCCGCCAAGAAGTTTGATTCAGCTTATACATACTCCAATCAGAAAAGTAAAGATATTTAAGTATAAAAAATGAACTATGACAAATTTAAATAAAGCGGTTCTTTCTATAAAATGCATTTTTTTCTCGTAGCATAAGGCGATTATCACGCTGCCCCGCACTAAGCAGCGTAGCGCGTGAATGCGTGTTCTGACGTTACATGTAAGTATGTAATAAGTATCTCCGTTTGTATAGAAAACACGTACAGTCCAACACACAGAAAATGCATCCACGCGCGTACGCGTAGATGCGTCCACCGACACGCAACACGCAGCAACTTACACAGATGTATACAGGGTTATTCCTAATCAATTAGCATCCTTTTAGGAGCTTATTCTGTACATCAAATTTAACAACTTTTGTTATACGACTTTTATTAATTCTCAAAAAAAAGTTGTTGTTTCACAGAAAAATATTGTTCACCCTCGAAAATGTATGGAACAGCAGATTTTTTTTGAGTTTAGACAAAATTTGTTACGTTTTGATGTACAGAATAACCCCTTAAAAGGAATTGATTAGAAATAACCCTGTATAATTATCGTATTCCTAAATTATTTATTTAATTTTCAAAATTGTGCGACTATTTCACTCTGACACATTCTGTCAAACTCATTAATTAAATTATTAATTATTAACCCATTAATCATTTTTGAATTATATTTATACAACTGTAAATAAATAATTCAATAATTGTATATATATTATTTGTATATGTATTGTGTATCGTATTATCGAATTTAAAATAAATGTCTAAAAAATATTATCTTATGTTATCATTTTACACCTAGGATTTTTTTGGAGAAAACATTTTTATAATATGCACGTGATTTGTGATATTTGTATACGGAACCCGGCACAATAACGCCCACTCCAACTTGACTTTACTCGAATAAAGTTGAACGCCCTAACTCAAGGTTAATAAAGGCGCAGGGTATGGTTCGGTTAAGTTAACGGGAACCTAACTTAGAGCCAACTTAATCGTTTAAACTTTACGAATTATGAAATAAGGTTGAAGTTCGCAAGTTTGTGTTATAAAGGGAATGTGGTGATGAGTCACAGGGATATACCGTGGTGGGTTGGTGAAAGAATGGTTTGTTTGTGATGGGTCAATGTCTGTTTTGTTTTATTCGTGCTCGAGTGTGTGTACGCGTATTTTGAATAACATTTCATTTCATTTCATTTATTTTCATTTATTTTTCATAACTTACATCTACCATTACAGTTTAAAACTAATGCGATAGTGTAAGAAAAAAGTTACTTCCAAAATTAGTTACACAATATTCAATTCATAATAATGATGAGTCATAAAATGTCCAATTAAATATTTAAAATAATGTCATATGATTACAATTAATTCATCACATAAATCTGAATGATAATGCTTAATAATGTCATAAAAATACAATGAGTTCATCATGTCAATAAAAATAATTAATGTCACAAAAATCCAATTAATAATGTCAAAATAATCTAATTCCATCAAATAACAAATTTACAACTTACAAATAATAGCGTCACAATTTAGTTACATCTCTATAGCAGGCATCATACAACACCGCCCTCTTAAATAGTCAGGAACAGAGCATACAAACATGTCAATTTTCTGTGCAACTCGATTTAGTGCGTGTAAAGTCCGAACCATCGGTGACTTAGCGAGTAAGTTGGTTCTGGCGCGCGGCACCGCGAACAGCCGCGGCCGGCGCCGGCGCGACACATACTCGTCCGGCACGCTCAGTCCCATCACACTCAATACAGCGGAATTCGATATGACACCCCGGAATACTCTTATCATATAATATGCGAGCGCCACGTCCCGTCTCACCTCCAGCTTGTTGTATCCGACCATGCCCAATACAAACAACGTCGGATACATAAGGGGATAGAACGGATATATACCATACAACCGCAAGTATAAGAACCTTGTAAATTTATTCTGTATTCTTTCTAACATCAATGTGTACTTAGCTTCGTGCGGAGCCCAAACGGCAGAATTATATTCCAGCTGGCTTCGAACAAGCGCATTGTACAGAGTCGCTATCGCCCTAATGTTGCTGAACCCCGCGGCTTGCCGCAACACGAAACCTAATGTTCTGTAAGACTTTTTACAGACTTGAACTATATGGTTTCTTAATGATAGTTCACTGTTCATGTTCACCCCGAGATCTTTAACTGTCAATTCCCGCTTTAAAGTTTCACCATCGACATTGTAGTGAAAATGGAGGGGATTATTTGACTTACTGAAGGACACCACCGAGCATTTTGAGATATTGAATTGTAACTTATTGTTCTTACTCCAAATAACCACTCTATCGATATCCTCCTGCAAGGTTTGACAATCATTCGCGTCTGTAACCGCCAGTAGTAATTTGAGGTCATCCGCGAATAAAAGACAGCGGGCCGCCTGAATCACTTCCGGTAATTTATTTATCATAATAATAAATTCCAGGGGTCCGAGATTCGATCCTTGGCTTACTCCCGTCTTTGTGAAATATGGCTCCGATTTTTGCCCCGCATATTCAACATACTGCTTTCTTTCGCTCAGGGAACTTGCAAAAAATTTTAGCAGCTTATTGGTGAATCCTATGCCGGCCATATTTGATAATAAGACATCATTGTCGACCAAATCGAATGCTTTTTTGTAATCAAAGTAAGCAACGTCGACCTGTCCACCCGCGTCCACGTGGGGGGTGATGTACGCCACCGCCTCGAGCAGGTCGGAGGTGGTGCTGCGCGCCGGCCGGAACCCGTGCTGCGCGTCCGCGAGCTGCGAGCTAACCTGCCGCTGCACGCTGCTCTGCACGCCCGACTCGAACACCTTCGCCGGCGTCGACAAGATAGCTACAGGCCTAAAGCTACTCACTTCGGAATCGGTGCCGCACTTTGGAATCGGAATTACCCTTGTTATTTTCCACCGATCGGGAAAATATGACGCGTCCAAGCACAGATTGTAAATGTGATGCAATGTAAGCACAAGTAGGCATTTTTCGAATATGAAAGACTTCTGTTGACAGATTAAAGTTAAATTGGACCGTAAACTTAGGTATCCTACTCCTACTAATATGGTAAACGCGAAAGTTTGTAAGGATGGATGGATGGATAGGTGGATGTTTGTTACTCTTTCACGCAAAAACTACTGAACGGATAGAGATGAAACTTTGCCATAATATAGCTTATAAATCAGAATAACACATTGGCTATAATGATAATAATATTGCGTAAATTTTACGCAATATTATTATCATTATACCATAATATAATTTAAGTAAGTAGGAAACATTCTGCTATCTGCGAGATATTCTAGAGTGCGCTTCAAGAAATGTCAAAACAAACAACTGTCGAATCGAACAACCGTCAGAACATTTTTTTTATTTTCCACCTGCTTTATAAAGATGGAAAGTGACATAGTCTACATTTTATCCGTGATAAATAAAGGGCTCCCATGGGATGGCAAAAAAATCTAAATGTCATGCGGGCGAAGCCGCGGGTAATAACTAGTATAGGTATAAATTGTCGTGACCTGTTGTTTGTAAGATCTCAGGCAAAGTTATCTTAAATACCATTTATTTTACAATGTAGGCACAAGTGGGCATTTTTCGGATATGAAGGACTTCTGTTGACGAATTAAAAGTTGTTTTTAAACTTATATACTTACTTATATTATAAATGCCGTGAATTGTTGTTTATCAGGTCTCGGACAAAGTTATCTCTTTGGGTCCTTTTTGATGATATAGGTAGGTATACATTTAGATTGGTTTATTATGCCGACTTAGCTATTTGGTCGTTTTTGATGTGTAACTCGTTGTTTTCGTGATAAGAACAAGAAAACGTTTTATTGTAAAACTGTGTACTTGTACAAGAATGGTAATATATACATTAGATTGTTATCAAGTTTTGTTTGGATCAAACATATTGAAACATACAATAATTACTGGTAACTAAATTGAAATGACTTACTTAACTAAATATAACATGGGTTATTATTTTTCATATAAACAAAGCAAGGAATACATTTTAACTCACGCACGGTATTTTTCTTGTAAAAACATGTATAGGTAGATATTTTTATAGAATACGGAACAAAGCTCTCGACCAAGAAAAATAGAAAGAGAGAAGGGAGACCTTTGCCGTGCAGTACGACGATAACGGCTACAATCTTAGAGAATAAATAACTAGTTACTTATAAATACTCTAAGGCTGCAATAAATAAAATACGAGTATAAATAAATTGTAGACAATGGGAGATTAAATAAATAATATAATTTTAGGTTTCCCAATCTAGTTTTGATCTTTCTGTTTGATGTCCAATTAAATATGGAACATTTATAAATATAGTTTAGTTATAATCGTATTTATCAACAGTTTATATGCGAGTAGGCCTACCTGAATGCATTCAAGTCATAACTGTAATGAAGTCCTCAGTATCTTGGTAAGATAGTGATAATAACCATTCAACACATTTTATTTTACATTTATAGGAGGGAAGTGGGTAAATACTAAGTTCTTTATTTAATCCATCCTTCCTACTATAACATTATAAATGCGAAAGTTTGTAAGTATGTTTGATGTTTGTTACTCTTTCACGCAAAAACTACTGATCGGATTGAGACGAAACTTTGCAATAATACAGCTTATATATCAGAATAACATATAGGATATAAATTATAATGATATATTCACATGTGTACTTGTAACCACATCTACATACATACAGACAAGTAAACAAATACGCAACCTCACGAATACACATCGCGCACACGCAGACAAGCCCATACTGCTTAACTAAATATGCACATAGCCATTCATTCCTCGAAACCAGACTGTGCCTATATCTACCTACATACAAATTTGACACGGTTATAAGCACAAAAATAGGTGGTTTAACTAACAGATAATTTGTTTAGTGTTTAGTTTATAGTTTTAAATAATGCTCTTATTTTATCTTTTACCATCCTCACGTAGTCGCGCAAAATTCATTTTTACCTAGCTGTATAAATTGGGCCACCGAGATACAGGCCTAGCCTAGTTCGGGGCCCACTAGTACCGCAAAGACAAAGACAAAAGACTATTTTGGTATTTCACGCCTGGAAAACTGATGGACTACAAGTTTTTTTTTTTTTTTTTTTTTTTGTTAAGTATGTAAAATAATGTAAATTATGTAATGTAAAATAACAACAAAAGTTATCTCCAAAAGTTATCTCCTTCTTTTGTGCATGTTTTTGTCAAATGTTATTATGCTAAATAAATATATTCTTATTCTTATTCTTATTCTTATTGCGTATATTTTCGATTATATAACGATAAGTGTTAGTCGTAGGAAAAAATAGTAGTAAGTAGGAAAAAATCTGCCATCTGCGAGCTACGAGTATTCTACCGTGCGCTTCAAAAAACGTCAAAAAACAAACAACTATATATTATTTTTGTTTTTTGATTTTCCATTTCCTTTATTAAGGGTTTAGTAAGGTAGGGCCTCGGGCAAATAGCCCATTACTTTTACATTCATTACTTTTTATCCCGGAAAAATAAAAGGTTCCTATGGGATAGCACAAAAATCAAAATATCATGCGGGCGAAGCCGCGGGCAAAAACTAGTTTTTAACCCCCGACGCAAAAGAGGGGTGTTATAAGTTTGACGTGTCTGTTTGTCTGTGTGTCTGTCTGTCTGTGGCATCATAGCGCCCGAACCACTGAACCGTTTTCAGTTTAGTTTTTTTTTTTGGATGAAAGGAGACTTAGTCGAGAGTGTTCTTAGCTATGTTTTATAAAAATCGATTGAGCCGTTTAAGAGTTATGGTGGGTTAAAGTGGCGATGGAAGAACCAAAATTCTACAAAGGTAGGTTTTTGTATCGGGGGTTTTTTAAATTATTAATTTAAGTTTTTATACAATAATGAGCTGATGATTTGATAATTCTGACTGAGAAGCCGTGGTGGTCTAGAGGTAGTGACGCCCGCCTTACAATCGTGAGGTCGTGGGTTCAATCCCAGTCCCGTACCAATGAGTTCTTTGGAATTTATGTACGGAATTTCACACCACTGGCTTTTCGGTGAAGGAAAACATCGTGAGGCAACCTGCATATGTCCGTAGAAGAAATTCGATGGCGTATGTGAATCCACCAACCCGCACTGGGCCAGCGTGGTGGATATGGCCCAATCACCCTTCGTGGGTAGGCCTACGTCCTGCAGTGGACTATTAAAAAAAGGCTGATACAGTACAGTACAGTACAGATTTGATAATGACGATTTGCTATAGCAGTGCAGCAGTGATGTACACTTCTCGAGTTACCCTACCGAAATAAGGTTCAACTCTTTCGGAATGTTGTACCCGCAGAGTTGCTTTTGTAACCACTTCCTTGTAAGGTCTCCAGTGACAGATGGTGCGGTAAATATTTGGCTGAATCACGCAAGAAACGGGAAAACCGTGCAAAAAAATAAAAACATAAAGAACATTTGAAAGGTCGAGTCGACTGGTAATGACGAAACAGCTGCCTAAATTAGTACAGTAGGTATAGGCCGAATCATACAAGTTGGCGGATGTGAAGTTAGCTTTAAGCTGCGCGAAACCCAATTAACGCGCAGCTTTATGTGAGCTTCAGTCTGGATTGGATATTGGGTATTTCGTCGTTTCGCCCCGCAAGCTGTTCGGCCCGCGGGGCGAATATATTGCGCAGCCAGTAACAGCGGAGTAGCTAACTTCACACCCGCCGACTTGTATGATTCGGCCTATTTCAACTAAACAGAGTTGCTTGCAAATTGCAAAGATTTAAAAAATACTGCACTAAGCGTAATCTAAAATGATAAAAAGAAACCAGTAAGTTCGTATAGGCCGGGTGACAGCCTTGGTGTCAGAGTTTTTGGGCCGCCTGAAGGCCTCTGACATGGCTAAACGGTTAAAACAACCGAGACCTACAATTTAACGAGTCATCCGAGCCACGGTAGCGCTCAGTTGGAAAATGTCACCCGCGGTCACCCATCTAAATACGGACCGTGCGGAACGTTGCTTAATCCGTTGAATTAGAAATCTTTATTTGCATCCCTAAGAAACCTTAAGATATTAACTTACACACAGGTACATACTAAAACTAGGTATACTTGAGAACCCTGTGTATAGGGTGTTTTAAAATTGTACAGAATATATCTTACTTAAAAGCTACTATGCATTATGCTATTAGGTATCGTAGCGTAGTTTGACTTTATAGGCGATTGTGAACGATCACCGAAAAGAAACCAATTAAAAACTAAACCAGACAACAAAGAGGCAGAATTTTATAAAATTTTCCAAATAAAGAAAACTTATAGAAGAATTGCTAGCTTCTTTCACTCTTTGAATTCTAAATTGCAAAAAACTTTTCTTAGCGGATGTCTGTTTCTTTTAAAGAATCTATCTCTTCCAGTTCAGTTTCGAAAGTTAATTAGTTTTCGTTTGTGACGAATCAGTGAACAAGTAAATGGTTTCTCGCTTTTATACAGGGTTATCTGCTTACCTTGTACTAAGCCAAAAGGCAACGAGTAAGACATTATGAACAACTTTTACTACCCATCTTCTAAGGTAAGCGTGTTACACCCTAGAGCGCATCAGTGTGTTGTCAAAGGCAAACTTATAGGGTATAAAAAAAAACCTACCAACCGTTACTTGTCTGTTAAAATTATATTAGGCCTAATCCATGCATCTGTATTTAAAGATATAAAATGTATTTTTGTTGTTTATATAGTAATTTTGGTACCTAATTAATGTTACTTAGTGTTAAATTTGCATGCTTACTTGTACATAATAGTTTTGTTAATGATCCAAAATTCTATATTTATTTATATTTGAATTAATTTATAAAAGCACGATCTATATTTCATTTGTAAGTAATTTAAATTCAAAATTATTTTTTATGCTGGAAGTAAATGCAATAAAGGAGGGCGCTGTACTCTAGCTAATTAGCTGATAGAAATGTTATTTATTGAAATGTTTTTGAAATAAAGAATAATTTATTTAATAATAACCCTGAATTCGAGAAAAAATAGTTCAGCTGTTTCCTACATTTTGTCGATTCTGAATTGCAATTTAATAGATTTTTTTTTGGTTTGCCCCATACTAAAATTTAGTCATAATGATGGTCTGAACCACCTCCTTTCTTTTTAGTACTGGGCAAGCAGATAACCCTGTATAGGGGAGGCTTATTATGTCCTGCAGTGGACGTCCTCGAAACGAACGAATCTTACCGTAAACTTTTGTTCTTCTAAGCTAAAAAACCATGGTGGTCTAGAGGTAGTAACACCCGCCTTACAATCGTGAGTTCGTGGGTTCAAATCACGGTCCCGTGCACAAACAACATAACTAATTATAAAACACAAAAAAAAAACATTATTATCCCTAATACCCTTGTCACAAAACTGCGGGGCAATTCTGTTAACCGATCTCGTTGCTGAGGTGACGCGTTCTTGAGCTTCTCTCGTTTTTTTGGCAGCTTCGAGCCATTAGAACTGTCAGAAAAGCGAGAGGGATTTGGGAGCGTATCACTTCGGTGACGAGAATTGCCCCGCTGGTCCCAACTCAGCGTAATGCTGTTGCGCTTACGAGCAACTAGCGCTGGTATTCTGTTGGAACCAGCAAGTGACATTACGCCCAAAATAAAGCGCGGACAGCAAAAAATAAACAATATGACAATCGACAATTTACATTTTTTTTATATTGTATAGGTTTGCGTTTGACTACACACTGCCTGATGTTAAGCAGATATGCGGTCTAGGATGTAACACGCTTACCTAGAAGATCCCTATTTACTCGGGATTTGAAGACACCTACAGGGTCATAGGTATTAAACGCAAAACCTTTTAAGGACGGGTCTAGTACATCTATACAAACAACGTTTGTTCTAGGACTTTTGGAAAAATCACGAAGAAAAAATAAGCTTTTTCATACAAAAAGTTCGTCAACGCGCGGCAAAATGTACGGAGAAGCGTTTTTTTTTTTTTGCAAATTTTCAAAAGTCATTTGTTTAGATGTACTACGAGTATAATACTAGACCCGCCCTTTAAAGGTTTTGCGTTTAACACCTATGACCCTGTATAGATAGAGTCTACTTATGGTAAAACGGTGATAGTCTATCAGATAGACTTACCACAGAACTTCTTCGTCTTACTTACCACAAAAGTTTTACACATGCTTTAGACAATGTTTAGCAGAACAAATTGCACGGTTAAACAGAGTTAATGCGTGTTTGCTATGGAGAGGGCTATGCTCGGTGTCTCTCTGCGGGATCAAATCAGAAATGAGGAGATCCGCAGACAAACCAAAGTTACCGACATAGCCCAGCGGATTAGCAAATTAAAGTGGTAATGGGCAGGACACATAGTTCGAAGAACGAATGGCCGATGGGGCAGTAAAGTTCTCGAATGGAGATCACGGACCAGCAAGCGCAGCGTAGGACGTCCACCGACTAGGTGGACTGACAATATAATAAAAATCGCAGAAACGCGCTGGATGCAGGCCGCTTCCAACCGGCCTTATTGGATCTATGGGGGAGGCCTATGTCCAGCAGTGGACGTCCTACTGCTGATAGATAGATAGATAGAATGAGTGTTTAAATATTTTGTGGTAAGACGGTCAGTTTCCAGAACTATCAGTTTATCTCGAAGAAGGCTGTCAAAATAATGTTTACATTTTCAAGTATGTTTGAGAAAAGTTTATTGTTCAACTTCGGTGACCGAAGCAAGTTCGAAACAACTTTTACTACGGTGGCAACCCTGAAGCCGGGCAAATTAAGTTTCTCACGTAATTTGTAGCATGAATGGTCTTTTTATTAATGAACGGGATTTATTTTCGTATTTTCAAGGTTTAAGGACGGAATTTGGTAAAAATAAATAATTTTTCGCTAAAAATGGCACAACCAACTGCAATCGTGTACAAAATTTGAATAGTTCGCTCGAATCGATGTAGGTATACAATTTTTACATTATATTATTGTTGATTATTCAAGAATGGCTCAGACGATTTCGATAAAATTTAAATAGGACCACCTCGGATGTAACCCTTTGGAACTAAAAAATATTTTTTTAAATCGGTTTACAATTAGAAAAGATATCGATGAACATTTACAAATAATCGGTCAAGTACGAGTCGGACTCGCGCACGGAGGGTTCCGTACTGTATGGGAGCCCCCCTTAAATATTTATTTTATTTTAATTGTATTATATATTATTGAAGGGAATATAAAACTAAATATTCTGTGAAAATTTCAACTTGTGAGATTTGAACCTTCTTACTGGAACTAGAGGGTTCAAATTTCCGAAAAAGACAAAATGATCTAATCTAACCAAATTTTAACCATTTTGACATTCCAACTGGTGATTTTGACGTATGCGACAGACATTGCGTTTTTTTTGTTCCAATCACTCTCGCGTATGCTGTATAACCAGATATGAATAAGACAGCTGTAACGTAGTTTTTATTTGAATAAAAAGCAATACTTCTATTACTTGTAATTCTTCTGAGGTCTGTATATCTAATTATCTACCTCTGTAAGAATATTAGGTCATAAGACGCTCGAGCAGGTCTTGCTAAGTAGGTACTAGACTAGGCACATGTTTGCAGGCACCAAAGCTCAATTCAACCGCTCAAGCATTGCGATGCCATGATATCACGTTTCGAGACACGGGGGTCGTACATTAATCACGTGACGTTTATTTAGAAATCTTTTGGGCCCCATCCCTCCTATCTGGTGGTGATACGCGGTAAGGCCTAAGACAAAGCTACTTTCTCCCAGTTATCTAAAACTAGTAGTTCTCTGAAGAGTAGACCTCGCTGAATCTTAGACATAGACAGCTTTTTAATTTGACAAAAATACGGAACAAAATACAGTACAACATAATACATATTAAAACTAAATAATTATGCCAAAGTAATTCAATCTATATTTCTGTGACAAACCAGCGCCACCTCAGCGTAATAGTATGCTGGTTAGGAACCAACCAGCGCTGGTTTTCCTGTGGAGCCAGCAGGTAGCGTCACATGGATTTAAAAAATATTGAGCTAGTCCAGCCAACCAACACGAAAATAAGCCAAAAACAAGAAAAAAAATGATCACTTTACTCTGATACTATGGTAATTAAAATAACTACTAAACTAAGGCATTGGCAAACACATTTTCATATCATGCCAAAAAATCTTCGTAAGTCTCTCTCATCTGACCTAATATCTCGACTCATTCTTGACCAATTTGGTTCATACTCGCAAATATTGTTACGATTTAGACCTTGCCAAGTATTATCCGAATCGGCTGATAAATAGCACGACAGTAATTTTCCCCCTTTTTTAAGCAAACAAGCCAAAATCGCTGACGACTAAAAAAAATCATAAATATATACAGAAAATTTTATTCGGGACAAAACAATCCTTATCCTTACATAGTATAAAATAAAGTCGCTATTTTTGTCTGTTTGTTTGTCTGTATGCTTAAATCTTTAAAACTACGCAACGGATTTTGATACGGTTTTTTTTAATGGATAGAGTGATTCAAGAGGAAGGTTTATATGTATAATACACCTGTGCGAAGCCGGGGCGGGTCGTCTAGTACATAATAATATAGAACCTGTGTACCAAGTATCGTCGAGATTTGTTCATAAATGCGACCTGTGGACGAAAACCAACATCTGGACCGACGAAAGAAAGATTGCTAATTAGAATTGTTAATCCGAAGACTTCGCTCCGCTTCGGTCAATCATGAGATTTTTTAAGTAGACATCTTTAAAAAAATGCCAGGTGGTAAACGCGTTGCCCGGGCCAATCGCCTATCGTTTTCTTCTCTAGGCACAGACAGAAATATTTTTTTTAAAATAAAACTCTCTTGATATTTTCTGAATCTCTAACCATAATCCAATAGTTAAAATGTGCCCCCAATAATGAAATTTTAAAATATACATCACGCGACTATTAATTTGTTCCAACTAAAACTAAGTAAATTAATCCTTACTTCACTACATAATATTAAACAAAGTCGCTTCCCGCAGTTCCCACTGTCTGTCTGTCCCTTTGTATGCTAATATCTTTAAAACTACGCAATAAGTAAATTTTGATGCGGTTATTTTTAATAGATTGAGTGGTTCAAGAGGAAGATTTATATGTATAAAACATTTGTGTGAAGCCGGAGCGGGTCGCTAGTAATATTATACATTAGAAAGCGTGTTTGTCGGTTTGTTACTCTTTCACGCAGTAACAGAACAACGGATAGAGTTGATTTTTGGCAGTATAGTTCAACGATCGGAAAGTGACAAAGGGTACTTATTATTCCAGAAAAAATATTTTTCACAAAAAATTGCAAAATCGCCTTCCATCGTATACAAAATTCGAATATTCTGCTCGAATTGTTTACGTTATTCTCGATTTATCAAAAACGGCTCAACCGATTTCTGTAAAATTTCAATGGGACCATCTAGGGAGTATATCCTTTCGCACTAAAAAATAATATTTCGATTCGGTTCACAACTGGCGAAATTATCGAGTTTCATCGTGTACAAAATTTGGATATTTTGCTCGAATTGCTTATATTATTGTTGGTTTTTTCAAAAAACAGCTCAGCCGATTTATGTAAAATTTAAATGGGACCACTTCGGGAGTGAACCTTTTGAACTAAAAAACATTTTTTCGATTCGGTTCACAATTGGCGGAATTATCGATGAACATACACAAAAAAATAAATACATGCACACGAACATAGAACCTTTTTGGAAGTCGGTTAAAAATAAAATGTTCCTATTGATCGCACTGGAGCGCGGCGCGGCGGAGGCACCGGTGAAGCAAGTTGTGTTCACCCCCTTCGCCCCTCTACCGAGCCTTGCGTGGTTTATGGACAATCCCAAGCGTAAAGTGATCGGCAGGCAGGCGACCTTGGATCGCGCAAGCTTTTGCGGTTTTTAAAAGGTTTCTGTACAGATTATTTTCAAGTCGAAAAGTCCGTTGCGACCGGACGACCGTTACAACTTTTGAACGTGGAATTTTGGTTACGAAACAACTTTTTGTAATATTAGTACTCAGTAGTTTTGTTTCTTGTAAAAATAAGGTGCCCCTGACAGCCCTCTTTGTCGTGTCTGTTAGCAGGAAAACGAAACTGTAGAGCATCTTCTGTGGCACTGCAAATGAACAGAAGACACTAGAATAGCTAACGGATTGCATGATGCTTCTGCATTAACATCAGTTTTGTCATCCATATCGCCATCACCTCACTCACCATCTAAGCTACTGGAGCAGTTATGCCAGCGGCCTAGAGCCACGCTCCGTTACTTTAAGGAGCTGGGCTGGTTCGGGTAGATGCTGGAGGGGGAAATTCACAAAACACACCATGCGGGACGTCAGTGCAGGACTTATCGCCCCCACTTCGAATTAGAATTAGTACTTTTTGTAAGCGATATTTTTGTGTCGGCAAATAGTAAATTAAGTCATGTCTTAAGATCTTGTGCTAGATGTCAATTTTAAATAGTGCAAATCTTATCATTAGTTTGAAAAATTGTAGAATAACACAAGGGTGGTTTTGTTTTGCAAATTATAGAAAGTGCAATGTCGAAAATAAAACAAAATCTGTTTTTGACGTGATACCGTCTTATAAATTGATGAACAGCAGCTGCACGCACGAAAAAGTGTCACGTTCCGCCTGAGCGGAGAGTGCAAGGGAGAGAGCGGGACAAGTGATAGAGAGGCACGATAGGCGAAAGCGTTCGGCTTTTTTCAGTTGTTGATTCAACAATGTTTTCTTATGACGTTATTACGTAAAATTATCATCCGTGTCCGAATTTACAGACAATCTATTTTTTTTTTTGAGATTTTGCATAAAAATCATTTGCTATTCATAAAATGTATAAAGCAGCTGCGAGTCTTTTTCACATCTCTTTCTAACTAATTCCATATTAAATCAATGCATCTCCCTCAGATTTTCTCGATCGACCATTTTATCCCCCTAGTATCTCTGTGGCAAATATGACACTGAGAATGATGAATGGCTGCGTGTACCAATATGCAATCGAGATCTGGATTGTATATTCATTCGGTTCGATTGTTTCCATCAGGTGAAACGAGGGTTTGAATACGGTAACGGTATAATTCAACCGCACCCGCACTGAGCCAGCGTGGTGATTATGGCCCAATCACCCTTCGTGGGTAGGCCAACGTCCTGCAGTGGACTATTAAAAAGCCTGGTACAGTACAGTGCAGTACGGTATAGTTGACCGAGCAAACGAAGTGAGAGAGATCTTCTTTTTAATACGACGATGTTGCTTATGTCTGTCCAGCCAGGCTAGCATACGGACCACGAAATAATTTTATCGACCTCTCAGAACGAGACAGAGTATTAATTCTCTCACTTTTTCACATGTGGACAAAACTCTTTTCGTGATCGTATGCTAAGCTAGCTGATGTTGGTTTTCGTCTACAGGTTGCAATTTTCAACGAATCTCGACTAAAATTGGTACACAAGTTCTGTACATTTTTTATACATTATTTTTTGTCGTCGGCGATTTTCGATTGGAGAACTAAAAAAACATCATTATAAATATTCCGTGAGTTCGATTACCAAAAAATTTTGGACACGTGTTTTGTCTTTTTGTCAATGAATTTATAAATGACAAAGATTAACTTTGTCAAAGTTTAGGAGGGTCGTGCGTGACGTCACCTCTCCTACAGAAGTGTATACATTTGCATGGCATTGTGACGTCACGCGGAACTTAGACGGGCTGTATCTTTATACTTATGTTTAATTGACAAAAGAAAAATTACGTGTCTAATATTTTTTGTTAGTCTATCTGACTGACTAATAACATTTTTTGGTCATCATGCCTATTTCTAACCGACTTCCAAAAAGGAGGAGGTACTATGTTCGTGTGTGTGTATTTTTGTTATATTTTTTTGTGTATGTTCATCGATAATTTCGTCAATTGTGAACTGAATGAAAAATTCTTTTTTAGTTCAAAAGGGTATACTTCCGAGGTGGTCCCATTTTAATTTTACAGAAATCGGCTGAGCCGTTATTGAAAAAACCAACAATAATGTAAGCAATTCGAGCGAAATATGCGAATTTTGTACACGATGAACATCGACAATTTCGCCAATTGTGAACCGAATGGAAAAAATATTTTTTAGTTCGAACGGGTAGATATATTCCCGATATGGTCACATTTAAATTGTACAGAAATCGGCTGAGCCGTGTCTGATAAATAAACAATAATGTAAACAATTCGAGCGAAATATTCGAATTTTGTACACGATGGAAGGCGGTTTTGCCATTTTTTGCGAAAAATAATTATGTTTCTTATGTATGCACTTAATGCAGCGGCATATCTTGTAGTATAGCTGTAGATACCTGATACGAATTGTTTCATATCTCGAATAATAATAAAATATAATCGCAGCTATCGCAGTCGGTCTCGATAGCAATCGATTGTTCGTATCGTTTCACCTGATGGAAACAATCGCATCCAATGAAATCGACATTCCGCTGCACTTTGCAAACCAAAATAGATGTAAAACTAATAATAAAATGTCAAGTGCGTGTCGAGACACGCGTTTGATCGGCTTCCGTAGATGGTGACGATCATTATGATAATGACAAAGACCAATTTTTATGATGCCACTAGACAGTAGAGTGCTAAAAAATGTAACTGGCTAAAAATATATATTTATGAGGTCAATGACCTCTGAGCTACCTATAAGATGCCAGATTTTAATAGTAGTTTATGCAACTGTCATATAATGAAGGGTATTAAAACACGAGTGTGAGTTTATGAAACGCGCGCAGCGAGTTTCATATTAGTAACGAGTGTTTTAATACCCGTGTTATATGCAGTTGCATACACTACTTTATCTTCACTAATAAAAATAAAAATAAAAAAAAAACATATTGCGAAACATTAAATTCACGCGTACGTGTATTGTCACAGTGAACTTGGCGCCATTAAAATCTAACCATATTATATAGGATATAATATGATAGGAGGGAATAATAACATAACCAAGGATATTATAACATCATGTGAAATTGCTTAAATTGAGTATTTTGTTGTCTGCGCTATAACAGTAGTCATTATAAGTCAAGTATTAAGTAGAATGTTACAACATTAGTGTATTTAAAAGATTTTATTTAACTTGCAATGGATGTACCTATGTACGATATTATGTATGTAAGTTCGGGTGGAATCTTGCAAGTTAAATTTGACCATCTTCCCGGTTTCCGATTGAGCTGTTGCGCGCATATGTATGTATATCGCGTGACAATGCATTTCATATGGTACCTACCATGGAGCTGATTTGATGATGGAGTCGGAAGGAGGCCATGGGAACTCCTGTACTAAACAAGATAGAACCGTCGTGTTTGGGCTCGTTTTACTTGTCTTGGCAAGCACTCTGCTGCTACATGATATCCAGAATCTCAAAAACTTGTATTTAAAAAGTTAAATTTTTATAATAATTTATTTATGGTGTAATTAAATAGTTGAGTGCTAAAAAAATATACCTGGCTAAGTAATATATATTTATGAGGTTAGTGACCTCTGAGCTTTGTACAAAATGCAAGATTTTCAAATCAATCTAATAAAATCCAATGTGAGTTTAGACTCAAAGTCAGTTGACTGTTTACTACGGCACAAAGGTACAACAGGCGTTGAGTTACCTATAACAACGTTGGCCGTGTTTGTATGTCTGTTTCCGGAATGGCAAGTAGTTACCGGGAAAAATGCAGAAGCCGTCGACAACGCGAGCCATGTGCATACGCATGACCACAGCGACAACTGTAGTTACTATGGCATGATGACATGGTGGCCATGAAATAGGCATGACATGGGACAGATACATTAAAATAATATTTGACACGTTTTTTATTATTTTGTCAATCAAACAAAAATAACACAGATAAACCTAGTCAAAATTAGGGAGTCCTCCACTCCCGGTCTTCGGACTCGTAACGTCACTTTAAACTAATAATTGGCAAAGTGCGATTTGGACTGATGCACGAAGGGTTCCGTACCCTATTAGCCCCATTTCAAGCGTCTTCCTGTTGCCGTTATTAAAATGGAGCAAAAACGGCAACAAATACGTTTGTTGTATGGGAGCCCCCCTTAAATATTTATTTTATTCAGTTCACTACTTTCAGTCCACTACTTTCGGAAATAAAAATTGCTAGTCTTGTAAGAACTGAGGTATAATACGGGTCACTCCTCAGAACAGAAACTAGTAGAAACCAATCGAAATATAAAAATGAAATCAATTGAGGGTGTTTGAGTATGAAATTCATTTTTTTAAAGATAATGACTTCGTTCTTGGCCACCAACTCGCTTGGTGGTAGGCTGCTTTGTTGTCAACGATGAAGCACGCATGCTTAGAACCGAAGACACTTAATTTAAAAAACCACTAAACTAATTCCGATAAAATTTAAATGGGACCGGTGAAGATACAAAACAAGAATCATCGAAATCGGTGCATAATTGGCGGAGTAAGCGCGTAACATGTATGCAAAAAAACAAGCAGTCGAATTGAGAACCTCATTTTATGAAGTCGGTCGAAAAGGGGATTCAAAGATTATTATTATTAGAAAAGAGGATTCGGTAAGAACTGAAAAATTATTGGTTAGTTTAAAAACGCTGCATTTATCTTGACACTGAGACTAAAATGTAAGTCAAATACCTTTTACATTAACAAGGAAATCACCGCTTACCATAATCTTTTTGTTCGTTAAATTTACATTTTACTATTGAGAATTTGTGAATTTCGAATGGAGAAAAAATGACTCACACTAACATAAATAAATTTAAATTTGAAAGTGAATAAATTTGATGAACAATCCAGGTGTTGCCGCAAAACTTCTGGATATCGATTAAGATGTATAACCTCTTTAATAGGTTGTACAGTGGCGAAGCTGCGACGCGCAGCTAGATTCATAACATTATTGTTTTTCGCCAAAATTAGCACTACCGACTTCAATAATTGCAATCTACGTACAAAATTCAAATTGTTCGCTTGAATCGCTGTATGCCTGTTTACATTGTTGTTAATTAGGGTTCCGTACCTCAAAAGGAAAAAACGGAACCCTTATAGGATCACTTTGTTGTCCGTCTGTCCGTCCGTCCGTCTGTCAAGACCCTTTTTCTCAGGAACGCGTGGAGGTATGAAGCTGAAATTTATATCAATTACTCAGGTCTACTGTCCCTTGAAGCTGTGAAAAAATCAAACTTCTAAGCCAACGCAATCAAAAGATACAGCCGTTTATGCCGCAAATTTTCGACACTTGCAAGGGAATCAAAACCTACAGGGTGCTTCCCGTGAACTCAGAATCTTGAAATTTGGTACGAAGCAACGTCTTATAGCATAGATAAAGGAAAAATTACGAAAACCATAAATTTTTAGTTACATCACATAATATATTTTTTTTTAATAATTTTAACCTTACTACCCATTTCCTCATAAACGCGTAGAGGTATTAAATTGAAATTCATACCAAATACTCAGGTCTATAATACCTTTAAGCTGTAACAAAATCAAACTTCTATGTCAACGCAATCAAAAGAAACAGCAATTTAAGCTGCATATTTTGAAACTCGCAAGTACTCGCAAGGGAATCAAAACCTAAAGGGTACTTCCAGTCGACCTAGAATCTTGAAATTTGGCATGAAGCAACATTTTATAGCACACATAAAGGAAAAATTCCGAAAACCTTAAATTTTTAGTTACATTACAAAATATATATTTTTTAATAAATATAAACTTATTACTTTTTTTGAAGAACTTTGAACTTAGAACTTTGTAAACCTTGCAGGTTTGTACGGAACCCTCGGTGCGCGAGTCCGACTCGCACTTGGCCGGTTTTTTTTTTTCAAACACTAAGTAATCAATTTCGGTCAACTTCGGGGAATAACCTTTTTCAATAAAAAAGAATGATTAAATCTGATTACTCTGTAATAAGTTATGCGTGATTATACTTTCGGAAAAATATACGCATCGACTTGAACCCCTTTTGTTTCGTCAGTAAAAAAATTGCCCAATGCTTTGATCGACGCGCGACGTTGCAATACAAACATGTGAGCACTATGAACCGGCCTATGGTGATCCATTAACCCGCACTGGGCCAGCGTGGTCAGTAATACCCAAGCCACAGCCCCCGTATTGTCTGTTCGTTATGACATTCGGCTTCGCTTTTCCTCCCGAAGCTCTCATGGAGCGAGCATGAGAAAAAGCGAAAGGTGGGAACGGACAGCACGTGCATTGGTACGCGTAGTCGGTTTCGCGTGTCCTGGAAAGCCATGTCCACATAGTCCACACTTGTAGCTACGCGTACAGCCGTACACTTTTAGGGAACGCGTGCTGCGCGAGCGCCGCGAACCACCGTCGTCACTTCGTCAGTCGGTTTTTGGTCGCGCGACAAAGGGGACGTGCACGCCCGGTACGCTATATTTGGACGGAAAATTAAATGGACACGCGTATTCATCAACTTTCAATGATGAAAATATTGTCATATTTAGTCAATTTCATGAATTTCACCGGGTTTAGTGGGTCACTAGTCACTAATTAACTATCGAAATAACGATTTATGCGAAGATGCAAGGGGTAGTGCACGCAATCGCTATGATTCTCGGAGTCATGGCGGATGACTGGCGGGGTTCACGTAGCGCTATGGATCGATTGACCTCGCGTCCAGGTTTGCGGCGGTCCGTACAGGAGCTGTACGCGACTACGAGAATCTAATGTATGCGTGGACATCGTATTCCGACTACGCGTAACACAGGAACGCGCAGTCCGTACATACCTGGCGAACTTCAGAACGCGTTTGCAATAAGGCCGCTGCGTGCTGGTATGAACCAGTCCGATCAGAAGCCAGATTCATGGCCACCCTACATTCTCGTCTCCCGTGAGTGGCTTTCACGTGCGGCCTTAGTTTCTCGCATTTTCACGATAAAAAATACGCAACGAGTTGCCAGTGAATCACATTGCGTCTTGCGGTTTGCGATTCTCATCAATGATATCGGGTGAAACCATTGAATGCAGTTACGGTACGGATAGAATAAAATATGTTTATAATGAAAACAAACAGGTATGCAGGAGAATTGTAAAAGAGGAGGAGAACACTAAGCGGAGTGTAGCGTTTTTAACCGACGAAACGGAGGAGGTTATCAAGCCGACGCAACTATTTACTAGAGACTAGAACTATTTACTGGAGAGTAATCAGATTTTTATAATTCTTTTTTTATTAGAAATGCTACACCCTGAAGTTGACTTCAAATACATATATGTATAGAATTTGGTCAGTTCGTTTTAAAAATCAACAAACAATATCTAAAAATCGGCTAAGTACGAGTTGGACTAGCGTATTAAGGGTTCCGTACCGTATGGGAGCCCCGCGGCAAAAAATAATCGGCCAAGTACGAGTCAGACTCGCGCACGGAGGGTTCCGTACTGTAATGGGAGCCCCCCTTAAATATTTATTTTATTTTATTTTATTATTGAAGGGAATATAAAACTAAATATTCTGTGAAAATTTCAAGAAAATACATCATCTATCAAAATTTCAGCTGCCTAGCTATCATGGTTCATGAGATACAGCCCGGTGACAGACAGACAGACGGACATCGAAGTCTTAGTAATAGGGTCCCGTTTTTCCCTTTGGGTACGGAACCCTAAAAAACACGTTTGTTGTATGGGAGTCCACCTTAAATATTTTTGTTATTCTGTTTTTAGTATTTGTTGTTATAGCGGCAATCGAAATACATCATCTGTGAAAATTTCAACTCTCTAGCTATTACGGTTCGTGAGATACAGCCTGGTGACAGACAGACGGACGGACAGCGGAGTCTTAGTAATAGGGTCCCGTTTTTACCCTTTGGGTACGGAACCCTAAAACATTCAGTGGAGAAGTCGGCTGAATCGTCGGCTTTTGAATGCTTCTGCAGAAAAGTTAAATCAACATTACGAGTTACCTATATTATGTGTATATTTGAGAATATTGGAGATCAACAAAGCCTTTCCTCTGAACTTTTAGGAACCTAATTTGACATAACCATTATTTTTTGCCAAAACCGAAGTCAATCGTGCACAGAATTCGAAAAGGACAAATCGATGCGTCATCCATGTGGTAATTTTTACACTATTGTTTATTTTTCAAAAACGGTACAGGCGATTTCGATAAAATTTAAATGTCGATCGATCCATACGAACTATTCGAATTCCGTACACGGTTGAAGTCGGTTTTATGCCATTTTTTGGCAAAAATAATTAGTATCTCTTTCGTAGTCTAAACTTCACTCAGGCCCTCTCATTGCACACCTTCACAAAGGTATATGACTCACTGAGCAATTGTGCAAGTTGTTCAATCGATCAGTCCGATTTGCAAATCATAAAAATAAAATATGAATACAGTTTTGCATGCAGTATGACAACTTAAAACCTTTTTAGGGTTCCGTTCCCAGAGGGTAAAAACGGGATCCTATTACTAAGACTCCGCTGTCCGTCTGTTGTCTGCCTGTCTGTCACTAGACTGTATCTCAAGAACCGTTATAGATAGAAAGCTGAAATTTTCACAAATGTTATATATCTGTTGCCGCTTTAACAACAAATACTAAAAATACAATAAAAATAATAGTTAAGAGAGGCTTCCATACACCAAACCTGAATTTTCAGCCGTTTTTCACTCGATATTAAACAAAAAAAATTTCGAATAGCAAGAGATGCGAAATTTTATTCTCCACAATAATGATTTGTATGATTTTTGCCGTTAAGTGCATAGTTTCCGAGATATCGGCCAAAAACGTTTATTCAAGATTGCACTTGAAGCTCCACCTGGATCTGTCAGCATTTTATGCTCAGTAAGTGAACCTAACCTTATTAAAAAATTGGATCGGAAATTTTGTGCTAAGAGGACCAAAAAACGTCTATTTTTTCTGAGGTACAAGGCAAACGCCGCCGACAAAATTTCGTCGCAAGGACTTTAATCAAAAATCACCGAAAACAAAAAAAACAACGAATCTGTGTACCAAGTTTCGTGACGATGCGATCTGCAGAGAAAATCAACATCCGTACAGACGAAGGCAAAATAGTCGTCTTAAAACGGAGACCTCTCACTTTGTTTGCTCGGTCAATACAATGTTTCATGATATTGTACTGCATTTGCTTGTATTGCGGCAAAATAGGTCATATCACTATTAACGCGTAGAGAATAGTTTATTGTTAGTGTGCTTATTGCCGATAATAGCAGTTCATACACCTCGTACAACTGCCCTTTGTGGATGCACAACAGTGCAATTACCTACGCGAAAAAAAGAAACAAACTGCCAAACCTTCAGCGTTCTCTTCAAGGTAAGATGACTAACATGAGGAAAATAATAATAATCCTTACTAATTTATCGAAGCGAACGAAGTGTGACAGGTCTCCGTTTTAAATCGACAATATTGCTTTCGTCTGTCTGGATGTCGTTTAAAGTAGCACCACTGTCAATGTCAAGTCTGACTGACTGGCCCTTTTACGTGTTTCAACCTTTTTTAAACTATTTTTCTACCCGTCCACCAATTTTCAGCTTTTTGAAGGAATTGCCAGGTACTATTTTTTTTAATGCAAACGAATAGCCCCTTTAAATGCCAAGGAATCCAGCTGACTGACTCCGGGGCATTGTTGTACACCACCGTGATAACGTAATACCAAAAATTGAGCTTTTAGAAAGTACTTGCATTTTTTGCGCTTACCTCCCGAGGTAGGTATTAAGGCAAGATAGAATAGTTATTATCTAGGGCTACGTACGTGATCCTTGGCTACAACATCGCTTTCCATCAGGCGAGTTGGTGGCCAAATGTAGCCTTTTTGACTGCCTCGGTCGCTCAGTGGTTAGTGAACCTGACATCTGGATCACAGAGGCGTGGGTTCGATTCCCACCCAGGGCAAGCAATTGTATGATGAACATAGGTGTTTGTTTTCTAAAACTTAACTTAAAAATTTTCTTTTCAAAAACTCGCCATTTCACTAAACTCGCCATTTCACTTTAGTTATTGCTTTCCACCCGCTGCTTAGCTTTTGCTTTTGCTTTCGCTTTCAGCACAATAGCTTCAGTGCGATGCCGGTCCCAAGCCCGGATGAAGAGTGAGGGCACTAGGGGGAGTGGGGTGAACGGCTTTTCAAACAATCCCTTGGTATGCCGAGCAGCCCACCCCCTCCGCGGCAGCCCGTGGCCGGGCGTGTGTGGTGGAGGAGTGCGGCATCCCCTGTGTTTCTCGGGATGACCTGCTCATCACCTAGCACGCGAAATATCGGGGGGAAGTAGCTTGGGCAACTGCTTCTACCCTTCACTGAGCGCCCACTAACTGTCTGCTTGCTCCACAGTTTTCCTGCTTAACATAAATAATGAGCGATATTAAGGATAGCGATATGCCCTGCGACCCGGCTAGCACCCGGCGCTCTCTGGTTTCCGGGCCAGAGGGTGAGAAATGGGCGACCGAAGGCGACGGCGGGGTGGAGTCCCAGGCCTCGCCGGCCGCAGCTGCTACTGGACCGACGACGAACACGACAGCCACCCAGCAGCCAGCAGCACCTGGACCAGTGCAGAAGCCTGGAGCCGGAGCGGAGCGGCGCGGGCGGCGCCGGGAGACGGCAGCGGAGCGCGACGCCGGAGTAGGGTCAGGTGGGCGCCGGGAGGGCGGCTGGCCGTCCCCCGGCTTATATCGCGGCGTCAGCCGACGCGCTTTTCTGAGGCAGCGCAGGGCTTTCGGGGACCAGCTGAGGGAGCAGTGGAGTCAGCTGCGACAGGAGGGCGTCATGCCTCTGCCCGGTATGGCGGCGCTCGCGCCCCCTATCGTGGCCTGCATGACGCGTGACCTACCACGGGCGGCGAGCCTCGGCCGCGTTGCCGCGCCACGTCCGGGCCCGAGCGTCGGGCCCGCGACCAATCCGGTCGGCGCGGCGCGCGCCCGAGGGCCGCCGCCTCCCCCGAGAGCCCTGCCGCTGAACGCACAACACGTGGCGCGCGACCCGGCAACAATCGGCTCTATTAGTGCTCTCCGGCCTGGAACGAAAACCGCCCTATGCCCGTCTGACGGCCATAGGAGGGAAAAGGGTAAGGAGGTGAGCACGGGGACGGGGGGGATAGAGAGAGAGGTTGCCGGAATCGTCGCGTCCGACACGGAGACTATACACTCGGGGGTAGGGGAGGGGACGACCCGAGGAGCAAAGAGACAGCGGAGCTCGGACTTCGTGTCGCCCACGTCGAACGTAGCATCCGACAAAAAACTCTGCCAGCGCGCGAATATCGTCAACGCTGACACGACACTCGCGGACGCGACACCCCACACTCGCGGCACACCCGATACACCCGCGGGCCCGCTGCCGCCCGGCGGCAGCGCGCTCGCGGTAGCACGAACACACGCCGCGGGGCCCTCATCTTACGCCGAGGCCGCTAAGATTTGGCGCCCCGCGGTGCTGGTCATGGAGCGCAGCCGCATGCCGATGGACGAGCTGCGGGCAATGCATGTGAGGATGACCGTTGAACAGGCGCAGCAAGAGTGCCACGTCAGCGGTAACCGGCAGGCGAACGGTCACCTACCGCGGTTCGAGAAGCTGGCGACGACGTTCCGCGGTGGGCTGAGGTATGTACCCGCGGACGACTACGCACTCGAGTGGCTCAAACTCATAGTCGAACGGTCGCCCGCCCTGTGGGAGGGATTCGGCGAGTGCGTGGTCGTCCCGGAGAGCGAGGTGCCGCGGTACTACACCGCTGTCATAAACGTTCCGGACTTCGGGAGAGGAGTGCCGGCGCTATGCGGAGACGGGCCGGAACCCCTCGTGCAGTACCTGGTGGCGATGAACCCGGAGGTAGGTGTGGAGCGATGGCGGGTGTTCACCCACGAGATGCGTCTCGAGGGTAGCGCCCGTAATCATACTCTGGTGATGGGCATCGCGCCAGAAGATATAGAGCCGCTCAGGCGCGTGGACTTTCGGCTATATTACATATGTGCGAAGGTCTTCGTAAGAGTGAGGGGCTTCAGGGCTGACAGAGGAGGTGAGTCGTCGGCGGCAACGGTAGGTGGGGATGTCGGGGGCGCTGCTTCGTGCATTCAAACCGCTTCCGCGCTCTCCGAGGTCGACGACGATACGCCGCTCGCTGGGAGCATGGGGTGGACGCGGGAGGAGGAGGAAAGGTTGCTGGACGCGGCCGACGAGGGCGACGGGATGCTGGACCTGTATGGGCTCAGCATCTTTTCGCCTGCGTCGTCCATGGACATGGACCGGACTGCCCGCCCTCGCGCCGACCACGATGCCTAATTTAAGGTAGGGGTCCACAAACATATTTTTAATTAATTAATAATGGATTCTCAAAAAGATAATAGTCATAAAAACACACACACTCCGACTGCCGCGGCAGCCGGGGGATCACATAGTACACTAAACATCTGTACTAATATTGATATCATTCAGGGTAATATTCACCATAGCGTCTCAGGCTCCGCTGCCCTACGCGAAGCCCTGGAGAAGCGTCAGAACACAATAGCACTGGTCCAGGAACCGTATTTAGTCCGTGGCAAGGTAAGCGGCTTAAATGGTCTCAGAGGTAATGTATTTACTCCTACTGTGCAAAACAAAATGCGTACTCTTATTTATATTCCGCAGCCATATAAAGCGTCTTTGGTGACACACTTGTGCACCGACGACCTCACTGTAGTTAAATTAGACACAGGTCTCCAAGGCAATCTCAGCACTGTAATTGTAGCCTCGGCGTACCTGGACATAACTGAAGATGCGCCACATCCAGCGCTCGAAGAGTTGATGCATTTCTGCACAACCAATAAGCTAGAATGTATAGTAGGATGCGATTCAAACGCCCACTGCACTGTTTGGGGTTGCACCAACACCAATGAGAGAGGAAACGATGTGCTTGACTTCATCCTCAGGCATAATTTGAACCTTCTAAACAACGGCACTGAGCCCACATTTGTAACATCTTGGGCTAGGACAATTATAGATATCACGTTGGTTACAAATGATATCTCTAAAATAATAAATAATTGGCGCGTAGCGACTGATGAATACTCTGGTTCGGACCATAGATGGATAAGATTTAGTTTAACCACTGGCAAACACGAACCACGATCTTACAGAAATCCAAAAAAGACCGACATACCAGCCTTTAGAGATGCACTTGAAAAGGCTATGTCAGAGACACCAAAATTTGATTTAAAAGCGGAACTATCGCCGCAGGAAATAGAGACCACGACGGAAGCCTTGGTACACGCTCTGAAAGAAAGCTATGAAAAAGCTTGCCCATTAAAAAAGGAAAACTATAGCTCAATTCCTAAAAAAGACAGATGGTGGAATAAAGACCTGACTAAGCTCAGAAAAAGGGTCAGACATCATTTCAATAGGGCCATGAACACCGACGCACAGACGGACTGGCAAGATTACAGTAAAATGCGCCACCGATTCAAGGTGGAGGTCAAAAAGAGCCAAAAGAACTCGTGGAAAAAGTATAGCAACTCTATACAATCTGAGAGCGAAACTGCACGTTTAAGAAAAATTATAACTAGTGACTCACAAATAAAACTAGGTACTCTGAAAAAGGCTGATGGCACCTACACAGCTTCAGAACAAGAGCAATTTGAATTGCTATTACATACGCACTTTCCAGACTGTCAACTAAACGACACAGACGGATGGGTACCACACATACCACAAAAACCTGATAAGGAAGACTGGGATTTTGCCGACTCTATTGTCACGGAAGAGAACCTTCTTTGGGCAATAAGCACTTTTCAGCCGCACAAGGCCCCCGGACTGGATGACATATTTCCAGCTCTCCTCCAATGGGGCCTAAGCTCGATTAAAATTCACCTCATCGCCATATTTAGATCTTGCATGGCATGGAGGTATATACCTAAAGCCTGGAGAGAAGTGAAAGTGGTGTTTTTACCGAAACCAGGAAAAACCGACTACACTAACCCAAAGTCGTTCAGACCAATAAGCCTCAGCTCTTTCCTATTGAAAACACTGGAAAGACTCTGTGATAAGCATATCAGATGTGGACCACTGGCAGACAATCCAGTCCACAATAATCAACATGCCTATCAATCGGGCAAATCGACGGAGACTGCTCTCCATCAAGTGGTGTATAAAATAGAATCCGCTTTGGAGAGCAAGCAATCATGTTTGGCTACCTTCATTGACATTGAAGGGGCATTTGACAAAACTACGTTCCCTAGTATTGAAGAAGGTCTGAAAAAGCAGGGAGTAGATAACAGAGTAAATGGTTGGATAACCACAATGCTCGCAAATAGAACAGCCAACATTGAAACGGCAGGCGCCACGCGCTGTCGAGTCACTAAGGGCTGTCCACAAGGAGGGGTCATGTCACCTTTACTTTGGGTAGTAGTGGTAGACGAGCTTATTGTACTCCTCAATAAAGAAGGCATTGTCACTGTGGCATATGCTGATGACCTGGTAATCATGGTATCTGGACTCTTTGAGTCGACTCTGTGTGAGAAGATGCAGAAAGCACTCAAAGTAGTTGAAAAATGGTGTGAACGCCACGGCCTCTCTGTTAATCCGCAAAAAACAGAGTTAGTGCTATTCACACGAAAAACAAAGAAAACCGACTTGAAAACTCCTTCGCTATTCGGTACCAAATTAACATTAAGCAAGGAAGTGAAATATCTAGGAATCTGGCTAGACAGTAAACTTCTGTGGGGAAAACATCTTGAGTATGTCACCACGAAGGCAACAAACATTTTATGGCAGTGCACTAGAGCGGTGGGAAAGGACTGGGGTCTGAAGCCAAAGCTCTGTCACTGGCTATATACTGTTATAGTGCGACCGGTCTTCACGTACGGCTGCGTAGTGTGGTGGACACGTACGAACCTAGCTACTGTAAAAGCAAAGCTACAACAAACGCAACGACTTGCGTGCACGCTAATCAGCGGATGTATGAAAAATACACCGTCAGCTGCACTTGAAATTATTCTTGGGCTTACACCACTGCATCTGCACATTCAGCAGGAAGCGATGGCTTCAGCTCTACGAATAAAATCTACAAATCAGTGGAAGAGTATGGGTGCAACGACTAACCACTGCAGAATAATCGATCGGGCGACAGGAATAATCCCTGAAGCTAAGAGTGGTACGGACAGGATAGCCAAAACGCACCTGGACTGTAAAAAGTATGATCTGATCATAGAGGATGACACATCAGACAGTGTAACGCCGTCTTGGAATATATACACGGATGGTGCAAAAAATAAGGAAGGGACTGGCTGTGGCTATTACTCGCCGGAGCTTGGGCTCAAGGAGTCTCTTGCCCTGAGCAAAACCACAACGGCCTTGCAGGCGGAAGCCATGGGCCTATTACTGGCCGCAAAAGCCCTGGAGCCACTAAGTGAGCTTCTGGTATCTCCTGGAAAAGGTGACTCCAAGGAAGTGATCATGTTTACGGTTGACAGTGCAGCCACAATCTACGCACTCAGGAGACCTATAACAAGGTCCAGGGTAATAGCTGAGTGCCATACAGCACTCCAAAGTATTTCAAATAAACACAGAATCATTGTACGTTGGACAAAAAGTCACGGTTTATGTCCGGGTAACAACATAGCAGACACCCTTGCCAAAGAGGGCACGAGAAAACAGGCGGAGGACAAAGCAGCTAGACACTGCAAACCGACAGCAGTGGAAGTACGTGATCTACTGCGCCGTCATACTGAAAAAGAACAACAAAATATGTGGGACAAGAGGGAGGATTGCAGGCATGCCAAAGCTGCTTTCCCAGCCCTGAACAGAAACATAACAAACGATCTATTGAAGTTGCAGCGACAAGACCTCCGGCTTATGGTAGGGCTCATTACTGGTCACTGCAACTTGAATAGTCACATGTATAAACTGGGAGCCACCGACAGCCCACTCTGTCGTGGTTGCCTGCAGGAGAATGAAACGGTAGAGCATGTTTTGTGGCATTGCAAGGCCACGGCAGAAACTAGAATTGCTTGCGGGTTGCATGACGCTACTATTGCTTTATCATCAGCATCGACATCATCATCCTCATCGCTATCTGGTACACCATCCAAGCCACTGGAGCAGTTATGCCAGCGGCCCAGAGCCACGCTCCGTTATTTTAAGGAGCTGGGCTGGCTCGGGTAGACGCTGGAGGGGGAAATGCACAAAACACCCCATGCGGGACGTCAGTGCAGGACTTATCGCCCCTACATCGAATAAGAATAAGAATAGGTGTTTGTTCTGTGTCTGGGTGTTATTTAGGTATTATCTATTTAAGAATGTATTTAAAATATTTTATTCCCCAATATTTATTATTATTATGTAAAAAAAAGAATTTAACTTCAATCTGGAGATTATCAAATAGATCAGATCGTTGGCAGTCCGAAATATTTTATTTGTGACGTTTTGTGCTGAAAAGTGCTAAAAATATGTTCGAGGCGTGATGCGTTTCTCTTAACAGTTTGTCTAGAAGATTAACATCATTGTGACGTTTTCAGAACACACTATGGTTCATTCAAAAAATAAATAAAAATATGAAAATTCGGATATTTCATGGAGAAGATAGTACCTACAGAAAATTGCTGTGCCGTGCACAACAGTTGTGTTTTGAAGACATCTTGATAAAGTACAGTTACTGTACTTTATCAAGATGTCTTCAAATTGTCAAAAAAATTGACGGTACATAGGCGGCCGATAGGTAATTTGTCATCTTTATTACCAATTAGGCCCGTAGAACAAAGAGTAGCTTGGTCATGGTCAAGTTCAACGCATTTAGAACTATATTAAGCCCGATTACAGAGACGCCAGCGTAAATTTAATAGCATCGTAAAAAGCGTTCTCTCTATCGAATGCCTAAAGTGAAAAAGAAACAGAACTATGCTATTTAGCTAATATAATTACGACGGCGCCTCTGTAATCGGGCTTATTGTCTAGATAAACTTATATTAGATTTTAAGATAATTTTCTACTTGCAGTTTACTAATTGTACAGTGCCACCAACTTAGCTGTACAGTTGACAGCGTCGCTAGTGGCGCAAATTCATATACGAATTCAAAATGGCGGCTGACGCACATGTATTCCAATTTTGCTCACCTGAACAGCTAAGTTGGCACTGTAAATTGTAAATTTTTCATTGGATAGTCAAACGGTTTATCAATTTTATTGTTGATTAATTAGGTTTGTTAGAATAGTTTTTTTAATATTCCCATCGACTTCGCATTTTTTTGTCTATGATTATTCCGTAGTTCAAATTGTCATGAAAATTGACGGTCATCGAAAAAGGCTTGTTAGTAAGTTCATAATAAATTTAGTACTTGTATTTTTGAGCTTGTATTTAATTTATTTGAAAATTGTATAGAATCCTCGCGCTGCTGTTATGAAGTATCACTGTCGCCTCGACACGAGCATAGCAGCTTGTAGCTAACTTCACATCCGTCGACTTGTACTCGTACAAATCGGCGGATGTAAAGTTACAAGCCGCGCGAGAGTGTGGATACTCCATTAAGTAAGCTTCAGTCAGAATTGGGCTATCTGCAGCTTGTATCACACAGCTGCCAGAAAGCTTGATTCGGCTTAGATAGTTCTACAAAGAAACAAATTAATATTTATCAGACGATATTACGGAAAAATATTTCCACCGACCGCGAAACTACGCAATCAAAAATAGCCAAAAGTAAACAAACAAACTGGCGAGCGTCTTATTAGAGATTTAGAATGTTTACTCAAATCAAGATTCCGCTCACGAGTTGACCGCAGACTAGAAAAGAACAGATTGATACTAAGTAATAATTAATTTTCGCAAAAAATGGCAAAACCGCCTTCCATCGTGTACAAAATTCGGATATTTCGCTCGAATTATTTACATTATTCTTGATTTATCAAAAAAGGCTCTGCCTATTTCTGTAAAATTTAAATGGGACCATCTTGGGAGTATACACTTTCGAACTTAAAAATAATTTTTCGATTCGGTTCACTATTGGCGCAATTATCGATGAACATACACAAAAAAAAGATACGCACAGACAAACATAGAACCTCCTCCTTTTTGGAAGTCGGTTAAAAAGTAAGTTCGTATAGGCCCGGGTGGCTAACCCTGGTGTCAGAGTTTTTAAGCCGCCTGAAGGCCTCTGACATGGCTAAACGGTTAAAACAACCGGGGCCTGCAATTTAAAGTGTCATTCGAGCCACGGTAGCGCTCAGTGTAAATGCCACCCGCGGTCACCCATCCGAAGACTGACCGTGCTGAAGGCTGCTATTGATACTTCTAGATTATTATTTTGATTATTTTGCAAATAAGTCCGGCTAAGCGACATAACGTCGAAATTCGAGAAAACGGGTTATTTTGAATTATTTAATGTAAGTATCTAAGTCGGTATGCATACGTCGCTCGGTCATTTTTTTACTACTTTCACTTAGGGACTGTGGCTCTCTAGATATTTGATCGAAGAATTCATTATAGATAAGTTGTACATCTGACGACACTATAATCTGTCCTTCATTTTTAAAGAACGACGATCACACTCTTTAGCTCCATCCCTCTAAAAGCTCCCATTTACCCTCTCTATCTCACAATGTTGGTTGAAAAGAGACGGACAACAGGAAAATGGAGAGAATTATAGGTTCGGATAGGAGTTTCTTTCTTACGTATCCCGAAATTCTGTTTTATTTGACGGTATCTGAGAAAGACTGTTTGGCTTTTGAATCTAGTGTCGCTGAATGCGTTTGCCGGATAATAGGCACATCAGTTTATACTGCTCGCCTATGAACAAATAAATAAATAAATAATTATTTTCACCAAAAATGCCACAACAGAATTCAACAGTACAAAAGTCAAAACGAAGACTCTCTCGCTTTGTTTGTTCGGTCGGAAATATGTACTTACATAGAAAAAAGTTGTACAATATTTATAGGCGTTGTTGCCTCAGGTCCTTAGGAGTTGGTGAAACCCGGTAAGATACTGTTCCTAAAAATTTAGATATTAATACATTTAACAAACATTTTTCGGCATCTCCTGTTATGAACACTGCTTATAAAGCTAGCCTTCCTATATCTAGGACGAAAAACGAATATTATAAACAAAATCCCAGAGAAAATTAAAATGAAATAACTGTTTTTTATATTTAGAACAAAAAACGAATATTATAAATTAAATCCCTGAGAAAATTAAAATGAAATAACTGTTTTTTTTATATTTAGAACAAAAAACGAATATTAGAGAAAATTAAAATGAAATATCTTTTTTTTTAATTTAGAACAAAAGAAGAATATAATAAGTAAAATCCCTGAAAAAATTAAAATGAAATAACTGTTTCTTCATATTTAGAACAAAAAACGAATATTACAAATAAAAACCTTGAGAAAATTAAAATGAAATAACTGTTTTTTTTATATTTAGAACAAAAAACGAACACATATTATAAATAAAATCCCTGAGAAAATTAAAATGAATTAACTGTTTTTTTATCTAGGGCGAATAACGAATCATATAAATAAAATCCCTGAGAAAATTAAAATTAAATCACTGTTTTTTTTATCTAGGGCGAAAAACGAATATTATAACTAAAAATCCTTGAGAAAATAGAAAACATACGCTAATTTAAAGCCTAACGGTACAATAAAGGTATGGTCACACTGGGATAAGGTTGATCCGTCGTTGGATGTTTCAGCACTAGAAACAGTTTTACGGGGTTATAATTTGTTTCTGAAGTTAGGACTTAATATATCTAAGTATCATCCTGTACTTTCGTAGAATGATTAATACCAAGATTTTGCCATTTTAATAATCTAAGATTATTATTTATTTTGTTCACATTGAAACAACTGCAACTGTAATAAAATTAATTATGAATGATGATGATATAGGTAGATTTATAAAATATTTTTACTATTTTTGTTTACTTTTTTACTTACTTTGTATTTTTTTGAAAGAAATTACGAAGCATGTACTTAAGTTCATTGTTATTTTTTTTATGAAATAAATACAAATTATGTTATAAATGAATAACTATGAACCATGATCAAATTATTACTCAATTTTATTTTTAACATCTTTCAATTGTTATTTATTGCAGATTTAATAATTGAAATTGTCAAAAATGGTATAATTACTTATTTAGTAGATAACATTTTAGCCTTCTGGTAATATCAGGGCGATATATTTTTCCTTTGTCACTATTTTAGTAACTATTCGCTGTCATAACACAGAACGGTAGTGTAAAGGGTTTAAAATTTAGTACTTGTGTGAGAAATCTCGCACTAAGAATGCATAAGGCCACGCTGAACAATCTAAGATGAAACCGGTCATCACATGGTCTAATTTTTAAGTGTGGCCGTGGCCTACAATAAAAAAAAATGAGTGAATAAGTAGGTACATTTTTAAAGTGCATTCAGCTTAGCTGTTCAGGTGAGCAAAATTGGAACTACATGTGCGTCAGCCGCAATTTTGAATTCGTCATTTGAATTTGCGCCACTAACGACGCCGTCAACTGAACAGCTAAGTTGGTGGCACTGTGTTTTAGTTTAAGCCTATCATTCAATACAAAAAAATAACCATGCTCCACCCAAGACTTTTTGATGCCTCTCGTCAATACTCAGGTGATCTCCATTCGTTCAATGATTGGAAAGGTCTCGTTACAATAAGGCCGCTACATGTAGCACTTGATTTGTTTCTATTTTTGGGCTGTTTGTTTCTTTAGCTTCTTTCTATCTGCACCGGTGTGCCCACACCCTAACACGCTATTACTTCAACCACATAATGCAAAGAGTCAATAATGTAAGCAATGCAAAGGACATCGGCAAAAGGCGCATTATCGTGTTATTTCTGTCGGTGACTCAACTTTGATGACTTGACGAGCGCAATGTGAATGATCGTCGAGTAGAGATGTCCTTTTTATGACGTAGGTTATGTGAAAAAAATACAAATTGAATAAGTAAGTAGCACTGGCACTTGCTGATTCAATTTGTACACTGGCACAAGCGGCACTGAGAATTTGATGTCGATGTGGATTGAGGGTTCCGTACCCAAAGGGTAAAAGCGGGACCCTATTACTAAGACTCGGCTGTCCGCCTGTCTGTTACCAGGATGTATCTCATGAACCATTATAGCGAGAAAGCTGAAATTTTCACAGATGATGTATTTCTGTTGCCGTTATAACAACAAATACTAAAAACAGAATCAAATTGTTAATTAAGGGGCTCCCATACAACAAACCTGAATTTTAGCCGTTTTTCGCTCTATATTAATAATGGTAACAGGTAGGCTTGAAATATTCACAGAATATTTTTTGTAAATTCACTTTAATAATAAATAATAAAATTAACATAAAAAATATTTAAGGGGGGCTCCTATACAGTGCGGAACCCACCGTGCGCGAGTCGGACTCGTACTGAGCCGATTATTTGTAGATATTTTATCCGTTTGTCTTTTACAGCATCTTTTTTAGCACTGGCAACCCTGCTTGTACTAAGTAGGTCACATTTAAGGACGACAATATCCCAATTACAAACATCGGCGCTAACTCCATTGGCCCACTGATAAGCGCAATCCTTACATAGTATAAAATAAAGTCGCTATTTTCGTTTGTTTGTTTGTCTGTATGCTTAAATCTTTAAAACTACGCAACGGATTTTGATGCGGTTTTTTTTAATGGATAGAGTGATTCAAGAGGAAGGTTTATATGTATAATACACCTGTGCGAAGCCGGGGCGGGTCGTCTAGTCTTTTATAAAGTAGCAATGCAAAATTGGCCAAGTGCGAGTTGGACTCGCGCACGAAGGGTTCCGTACTCTATGGGAACCCCCTTAGCCCCATTTCAATCATCTACCTGTTGTCATTATTAATATGGAGCAAAAAACGGCACCAAAATACGTTTCTTGTATGGGAGCATTAAATATTTATTTTTTTCTGTTTTTAGTATTTTTTGTTATAGCAGCAAAAGAAATACATCATCTGTAAAAAATTCTGCTGCCTAGCTATCACGGTTCATGAGATACAACCTGGAGACAGAGATACGGACGGACAGCGCAATCTTAGTAATAGGGTCCCGTTTTTACCCTTTGGGTACTTACGGAACCCTACAAACTGAGAAAAGAGAATCGAATGTATGCCATTATTTGATTATTATTGATTTTACAATAAACAATTTTGATAAAATTTTATGGGACCAACTTCAGGGTAAGTAAGTTCGTATAGGCCGGGTGGCTAGCCCTAGTGTCAGAGTTTTCAGGCCGCCTGAAGGCCTCAAAACAACTTCAACTTCAACTACGGGGTAATATCCCATTTCATTAAAAAATCCAAATAGGGCTTCTATTTAAAAAGCTATGCTTGTTCATGTTGAATATGTATAGTGTACACTTGTACAGCTAACCTTATTAGTCTGCGCTCAACCTTATTTCTTTTATCTGTGTCTATGCTTGTCACTTTCACACACTACTCTAGATTTACTCTGGTCTCTTGCACTGCAATAAATATGGTGCCCAAATTGTATCTGTTTTATTATTTATAATTTCAGTAGTTCACAGATAAAATAATACGCATCGACTTGATAACTTCCTCCGTTTTGTCAGTTAAAAAGATACAGCTTGGCCTAAAAACAAACGCTGCTCCAACAATGTACATCAGAATGACGTCATCTCGTTTTATCTCACAAAATGTAATGGCCTTGTCGCACTAAGTGGCTGAGCATTATCTAAGCTATGTGGTTAGGCTACTGATAGTTACCGCATTTTAGTTTTACGCTAAACAATGAACTTAGATCGCAATCTTTGCTAAAATGTAAGATTAAGTAGTTTTCATAAGGTATTATAGTCTGACCGTTTAACTGAGTCCACGCCTGCGCGGTAGGCGGGTCCTCACCGCCCGCACCTGTCTCAATCCCCCTTTGTCGTCTACCCCCGCGCCCCTGTACCCGCGCAGGCGTGGACTCAGTTAAACGGTCAGACTATAGCTTTCTTAGGTTCAGTAGAGTTTGTTCAAAAAATAAACAGTTATTTAGAACTGGTGTACTAATGGCTTTAACTATGGGGCCGACCTGGAATTTGAGAATACATTTTGTCGATTTCGAGATTCCTGATTCTTTATTCTCGAATTTTGAATTTTCGAATTATCAATATTCGAGAAAAAAACAATATTAAATGTGTACTTTTTTAGTCTCAATCACGCCCTTTTGGCTTAGTACGTTTGAGCGAATTATTCGAATTTTGTGCGTAGATTGCAATGGTTGGAGTTGGTTGTGCTATTTTTGGCGAAAAATAATTATATGAATGACCATTAAACGGCGTTATATTTTTTCCAGACCGAGGCAGACAGCGCAGTAAAATGTCCATGCCCAGCAGTGGGACCAATAAGGCTGTTGATGAAGATAATATTTTTCCAGCTGTGGACGTCTTACGGCTGATGTAGTGATGATAATCAGTACACTCTAGAATAATTCCAACAGTATTCATTATCTGGTTGCCTGAAAAAGGATATTATGGGAAAAACTCATTCGTGTAAATAAACATATTGTAATTTAATAAAATAAAACACTCCTCCACTATAGATTTCAAATAAGTCCGGTTGAAAGCGGCTTCAATTAAAGCAGTACAATTGTTTATTATTAAAATATTCACCAAATAATGACGTGATCTTATAAATCGATAAACGCCGGCTACACGTACGAAAAAATGTCACGTTCAGCCTGAGCCGAGCGTAAAAGCAAGAGCGCGAACTGAGCGATAGAGAGGCACGGTCAGCCTTAGCGTTCGGCTTGTTTCAACAATAAGCTCGATTACAGAGGCGCCAGCGTAATTATATTAGCTAAATAGCATAGTTCTGTTTCTTTTCCACTCTAGACATTCGATAGAGAGAACGCTTTTTACGTTGCTATTTAGTTTACGCTAGCGCCTCTGTAATCGGATTTAATGTTTTCTTAAGACTTTATCACGTAAAATTATGGTTCGTAAACCGACTTAACAGACAACCAATTTTTTCGACTTATGATATGATTCTTGTATGTTTACATAGAGCTACATACATAATGTAGGTAGAGCGGGCAATCCAAACATTGCGTTCCAATTTTATAAGTGTCATCTGTCTAAAATGTAATCTCTACCGCGTAGCATCAACTTATATCACCTACATAGAGATGTATGTGAGGCTTTCTAGAGCAGTGTAATGGCCGATGGCCTCGCGTAACCGAGGACATCGCTTTACTGAGTCGCTAATGGTGTGAAGTACTTACACATGTTTGTATTATGGAATTGGAACATTTGCCATCATGATTTGCCTAATCCTTACAAGTTGATATTTATGTCAATGGAAAAAGTAGAGTATTAGAAGTACTCGTACACATAACTAAATTTGTTAACGTATTCAGGTATTTTTATTTATTAGGTATTTTTGACCTATAATAAATAGAAAGAAATAAAGTTTATGTACTAAAAAACTTACAATTAAATACAATCAAGTTACAATAATGGTAAATAAATATAATTATGTGTGTAGGCTGAGCCAGTGATTTCAAGGTAAGACCTATAGCGTAAATGATTTTATCTACACTAATGTTGTAACAATCTACTTATGTTTCCAATACTTGACTTATAATGACTACTGTCAACCTGCGCAGACAACAAAACACTCAATTTAAGCAATTTCACATGATGTTATAATATCCACATCGATATCGTAAAATCTCATTATAACATCGCGCGCTCGCTCCTGATTGGCCCTGCGCGCGCAGCTGCGCTCTCATTGGTTTTTCCGATATAGCCCAGCGGATAAGTAAGTTGAGATGGCAGTGGGCAGGGCCATAATTCAAAGAACGGATGGTCGATGGGTTTTCCAGAATTTCGCGTGAAATTAATTTCTGTTCAAATCTTTTAACTTGGTTTTTATTTTTTAACTTAAGGAACGAAATTCACAAAAATAAAAATACTTGGCAAAATAGTTAAAATACTTTGTGTCGATATGGAATCAGGGATCAGATGAAACTATGTCCAGCGCGATCCTGAAGTCTTAATAAAGTCATCTGTCAACTGTGCGGGCGGAGGTCCTACGCTATGCTAAAAAATATCGACTTGAAAGCCACAATCACATTCATAAATCGTTTATTAACCGACTTCTAAAAAGGAGGAGGTTCTGAGTTCGTCTGTACGTATATTTTGCCTTTTTTATGTTTATGTTCATCGATAATTTTGCCAATTGTGAACCGAATCAACAATTTTTTTTGAGTTCGAAAGAATGGACTCCCTAGGTGGTCCCGTTTAAATTTTGTTAAAATTGACTGAGCCGTTTTTGAAAAATCAACAACAATGTAAAAAATATGTACATCAATTCGAGCGAATCGATCGAATTTTGTACACGATGGAAGTCGGTTTGGCCATTTTTTACGGAAAATTTATTAATTATTATTTATCAGTATAAACTTTGGTACACCGCTGATATTGGGATATTTTTTTTTTTATAACTTAAAAATCAACAAATTCTAAACTACCTAACATATACATATGCACAAAAAAATATGAAACCTACTTACTACTTTGGTTAGATGACAATTCTGATGCAATACCCTAACTCATAGAATCCCTAACTAATGACAATAAAATAATTCAAAATCACTGTGGCCTTGAATCATCAACGATTTTCGCCAAACTCGTTTCTGTTCAGATCAGTGAGTTCAGATGAGTTTTATAACTATCTCCTTAAAACTGGTAATACGAGGCCGTACCTATAACAACAACAAAATAAACCATATCAAAATGTTATTTTTAGCACTGGTGTCATCCGTCTGAAATACGCGTAAAGAGATGATCTAAGCTGATCTTATCCTATTTTGTTTGTTAATTAAAAAAGCTTCGGATGAAATACAAGGTGTCATTTTTAGGGTTCCGTACCCAAAGTAATAGTAATAACCTTAATAACCTTAGTAATAACCGTACCCAAAGGATAAAAACGGGGGTCCCGTTTTTATTACTAAGACTCCGCTGTCCGTCTGTCTCCAAGCTGTATCTCATAAACCGTTATAGCTAAAAAGCTAAAATTTTCACAGATGACGTATTTCTGTTGCCGCTATAACAACAATTACTAAAAAAAGACTAAAATTAATAATTAAGGGGGGCTTCCATACAACAAATCTTGGTAACAGGTAGATGCTTTAAATTTTAATAGAATATTTATTTGTCTGTTCACTTCAATAATAAATAATGAAATTAAAATAAAATGCTCCCATACAGTACGGGACCCTCCGTGTGCGAGTCCGACTCGTACTTGGCCGATTATTTAAAATGCAGAGCTAAGCACACTGGGTACTTTTATTTTATTAAAAAGCTACAAAAATGTTTCCCATAAGTTCAAAGTGTTAAATTATACACATAGATAGCATAACACTGTGATATCTGAATTGGGTCTGTCGTCGTCGTCATTTCTGCCATAGGACGTCCACTGCAGGACACAGGCCTCCCCTAGAGATCTCCAATAAAAGCAGTTGGTAGCGGCTTGCATTTAGCGCGGCCATGCAGTCTTGATGAGGTCATCCGTATACCTCCTCGTGAGCAGACGTCTTACGCTGCGCTTTCCGTTTCACGGTCTCCACTCGAGAAATTTTCGATCCCACCGGTCTTCAGTCTTCCACGCAATCTGCCCTACCCTTGCAACCTGCCATTACACTGGGCTATGTCGGCAACATCGGATCTTCTACGTATCTTTTACGTTACGTACGTCTGTATGTTTATGATATTTTCAACAATTGTGAACCGCTTTTGAAAAATTTCGGAATCGGCTGAGCCGTTTTTGAAAAATCAATAATAATATGAAATAATTTTAAATTATTGTAAGTACTTGGTTTCTTGCGTGCTATTTGAATTCTGTACACAGTGGAAGTCGGTTAACCATTTTTAGCGAAAAATGATTATTTCTGATTCGATCTTCTATATAGGGTTATTACTAATCAATTAGCATCATGTTAGGGGCTCATTCTGTACATCAAAACTAACAACTTTTGTTCTGCAACTTTAGTAAAAACTCAATAAACAAAATTGTTGTTCCATGGAAAAATATCGTTCATCCGTGACAAAATGTATGGAACAGCAGATTTTTTTTTAGTTCTGACAAAAGTCGCAGAACAAAAGTTGTTAGTTTTGATGTACAGAATAAGCCCCTAAAAGGATGCTAATTGATTATAAATAACCCTTTATAACGTATGGACATAAGTAACTTCAAAGCAGTCCAATAAAGTAACAACCACATTTATAAACGAGCAACACTGACAGACATGGCTTTTACTTAATAGAATCGATCGCCCCCCTCCCAGGTATTATTTAATAGTCTGACCTTGGTCGGTCGGTACAAAGTCGTCGCTAGGTTATGTATTGGGTCATTGACCCGACCTCGATAAACGGCATTGACACTGGAGATCCCACGCAGATCGACTCATTTTGTTTGACATTAGTATACTAGTGTACGTGTAATTATTTTCTCTTTCCACGATTTCGCAAGCCAAAGATGTTACAGAAAGTACGAGTAGATCCGCTGTTTAGTAATTCGTCGTACACTAATTATTTTTCGGCAAAATTGGAATAACCTACATCAACTCTAATAGTCCGCACGTTAATGTAACATCGATAGTAATTTTTTTATGTAGTAATTTTTACATTTGAAGCGAATAGAAAAAATATTTTAAGATCAAAAGTAAGGGTATACTCCCGAGATAGTCCCGTTTAAATTTTAGAGAAATTGGCAGAGCCGTTTTTTGAAAATCAACAATAATGTAAACATGTAAGGCGGTTTTACTATTTTTTGCGAATAATAATTATTTAAGCAATCTTGCTGTGCGCAAAGAAATTCACGTACTTTTCGAATCAGTAATATTGGATGACGTTTGATAGACGCGTCACGGGCCGGATACGTCACTGGAGTGGAATTTGACAACTGTAATGTCAGGAAAACCTTTCTCCAACAATAAATTGACGTAGACAGGAACGATCTCAATGGTAACGTGGCCTTGAAGACGTAAAACTTCGAAATAAGTTTGTTTCGCTGTGATATTTGGATCAAGTTTCATAGTGACGTCAAATTGCGGGTCCTGCGGGGCAATTCTGTCAACCGATCTCGTTACTAAGGTGACACGTTCTTGAACCTGTCTCGTTTTTCTGACAGTTTTGAGCTGTCGGAACTGTCAGAAAAACGAGAGAGATTCAAGAACGTATCACTTCAGTAAAGAGATTGGCTTACAGAATTGCCCCCCTGTTTGTTTAAACCGCTTATTTATAACTAGATTTTGCCCGCGGCTTCGCCCGCATGATATTTCGAGGCCCTAACTTACCACCCTTAATAAAGGAAGTGGAATATTAAAAAACAAAAATAATCGATTTGACAGTTCTTTTTTGAGATTTCTTGGAGCGCACGCTAGAATAGCTCTCAGATGGCAGACTTTTTCCTACTTACTTAACACTTATTGTTAAAATAAGGAAAATTTACGCAATATCATTATATTTTTAGCCTATGTGTTATTCTGATGTATAAGCTATATCATTGCAAAGTTTCATCTCAATCCGTTCAGTAGTTTTTGCGTGAAAGAGTAACAAACATCCATACATCCTTACAAATTTTCACGTTTATAATATTAAGTAGGATAGGCATCATGAGTGATGACTGGGTCAAAAAATCATTACTATATTAGTCCGTGAGTAATCAAAAGTTATTAGATTACCAAAAAATATTGGACGTATTTTTCTATTAAACAATAAATGTAATCAATAAATCTACTTGTCTATCACTACATAGTATAAAACAAAGTCGCTTCCCGCTGTCTGTCCCCATGTATGCTTATATCTTTAAAACTACGCAACGGATTTTGATGCGGTTTTTTAATAGATACAGTGATTCAAGAGGAAGGTTTAAATGTATAAAACACCTGTGCGAAGCCGCGGCGGTTCGCTAGTCAAACAATAAATGACAAAGATTCTTCTTCTATACCAATACTATAAAGAGGAAAGATTTGATTTTTTGTTTGTTTGCATTGAATAGGCTCCGAAACTACTGAACCGATTTGAAAAATTCTTTCACTGTTGGGAAGCTACACAAACCCCGGGTGTCATAGGCTTTATAATAAAAAAATTAGGGAGTCTGCTAGTCTTCTATACAATTGTAGAATTTTGGGAAAAGTCTACTTACACATTTATTTTTTTAACTGGGCTAAGTGTCTTTATTAACTACAACAAAACTACACAACATAAAAAGCATTGGATCATCCACAGACTACATTTATTTGTAGTCTACTCGTGACGTCACGCGGAACTTTAACCTGACCTGACTTTAACCCAATCCTGACTGAAGTTCACTTTACAGTTGCGCGATGGTTATTCGCAGCTTGTAGCTGACATCACAGCCGCCAAGAGTTTTGAATCGGCCTATAGCAAATTTTAATGTCAGTGGGGGTGGTGAGGGGTGAGGTTCTGCGCAACTTCACAGCTAGCTAATTTCACAGAAGCCATTCAGTTTAATTCGACTTATACAGGGTCATAGGTATTAAACGCAAAACCTTTTAAGGGCGGGTCTAGACAAACCACTTTTGTACTACGACTTTTGAAAATTCGCAAAAAAATCGCTTTTCCATACATTTTGCCGCGCGTTGACGCTTTTTGTATGAAAAAGCTGATTTTTTTCATCGTAATTTTCCAAAAGTCCTAGAACAAAAGTTGTTAGTCTAGATGTACTAGACCCGCCCTTAAAAGGTTTTGCGTTTAATACCTATGACCCTGTATATACCTACTATCACTAAACTAAACTAAATAAACGGGATAAACTAGTAATGACTGTAGGTGTGGACTGAAGCCGTGGTGGTCTAGTGGTACTGACACCCGTCTTACAATCTTGAGGTTGTAGGTTTAAATCCCGTATCAATGAGTTCATTAGAATTTATGTACGGAATTCCACATCACTGGCTTTTCAGTGATGGAAAAAATCGTGAGGCAACCTGCATACGTCTGTAGAAGATATTCGAGGGCGTATGTAAATCCACCAACCCGCACTGGGCCAGCGTGGTGGATATGGCCCAATCACCCTTCGTGGGTAGGCCTTCGTCCTGCAGTGGACTATTCAAGGCTGGTACAGTACAGTACAGTATTACTGACTGTCAAAAACTAGGTCGCAGAATTTTTCAACGGCAGTGTGACAAAAAGGCTGCTCAACTATATTTAGCAGTGTCCGCTTCGGGTTCACTTCACGATTGAATGCATCGTCTAATAGCCGGGTCAACGGTCATCTCGGCCGGCGAAACAGGCCGCCTAATAGCAACTCTGGAGCTCTACCGTGACCGGCCATTCAGTTTGGCTTAAAATGCACTTTCTATCTTATCTTACCTATATAGACTTTTAAACTAGCGACCCGCCCCGGCTTCGCACAGGTGTATTACACATATAAACCTTCCGCTTGAATCACTCTATCTATTAAAAAAAACCTCATCAAAATCTGTTGCGTAGTTTTAAAGATATAAACATACATGGGGACAGACAACAGGTAGCGACTTTGTTTTATACTATGTAGTGACGAGCAATCATTGCAAATGTATTCTTATACTACGAGACTTACCACTATCGATGAAACTCGATCGAAATGTCGTGATGATGAGATATATTCTTCGAGCAAATATCTAGAGTCACAATCGTGCAAAAAAAGTGTCCGAGGCAAAACTCTGTCCAAGCGTGTAGTGTAGTGGGCAGGCTTTTTAGTTAGTCGTACGGCTACTACAACGCCGCGCGAAACCAAAGTGCTCGGTTACAAGCACCAATTAGGTGACGTAACGTCGAGATTCGAAAAACTGGTCATTCTGAATTGTTTAATGTAAATATCTTGTCTGTATGTATGACGGTGCTCGGACATTTTTTTCTACTTTCACTTGGGACTGTGGCTCTTTACATATATGCTCGAAGGGTATGTTATATTTATCTCGTAGGTATTTTCAGTGCGCGATTAGTCCCGTAGTAACTTTCGGACGCCTATGTAACTGAATTTTGTAACCGGTTACAAAATACAGTTACATACGCGGCAGAAAGGCCGTAGTATATAAGAATAATCAACCCTATTAGTAGAGAAGGGAATATTGACTATACTTTACAAGCTTTATATCTTAACGAAGTGTGCGACCAAAGAGAAACATAATTCGATATTTTGTATGTTATTTAGGGTCCCGTACCCAAAGGGTAAAAACGGGACCCTATTACTAAGACTCCGCTGTCCGTCCTTCTGTCTGCCTCTATGCCTGTCACCAGGATGTATCACATGAACCGTTGTAGCTAGAACGTTGATCACAGATGACGTATTATATTTCTGTTGCCGCTATAACAACAAATACTAAAAATAGACAAAAAAAATATATTTTAGGGGGCTCTCATACAAGAAACGTGATTTTTTGCTCTATATTCATAACGACTTGAAATATTCACAGAATATTTAGTTAAATGATCTTCGAAAATAAATAATTAAAATAAAATATATTAAGGGGACTCCAATACGGTACGGAACCCTTCGTGCGCGAGTCCAACTCGCAATAGACCGATTATTTTTAAAGTTTAAGCAATAGAAGATCTAACAGCTAGCCGCAACAGTCGGGTGGTAAGATAACAGTGACTCATACCATTAACTCAGTTGACAAGCAAGCGATCAGTCCAATCGCTCTGTAAAGTAAAACCAGAAATAATTGAAATCTGTTTTACCAATTTTTCAGATCAATCAAGCCCAGTATTGGGGTTTATCCTATCTCGTATTAGCCAAACGAAAATACAACCAATCATCAATTGTTCAAGGGCTACAATCGCGAAGCAACATTTTCGGATGTTCACCGAAAATACCGTCCATTTGCTGCGATAGTTCAGCGGCCATTTTGAACTGTGACGTCATTCGATCTCGTCAAAGCGGTAATAGACCGTCCGGCACGGCTTTCCGAAGCTAAAATGATCGGTAACAGCTAATTACAACGCACTGTGTATATCCAAATAGAGATAGAACAAGCATCTAACATGTAATCAGAATGTAAAAGTCAATTATCGTCATTCGTCATTACAGAGCAGTAGCCTAAACACGGTAAGGGTAAGGTAAGATCCGGCCGAAGTTGAGTCGACGATATCGTTATCTCGTTCTATAGTTATCTATGCATATATCACGATTCATGAGATACAGCCTGGTGACAGTAAGATAGACGGAAAACGAAGTCTTAATAATGGGGTTCCGTTTTACGCCTTTGGGTACGGAACCCTAACAAGGAAATATGTATAAAATTAGCCATTCGGGAACCGATCCTAGGACCTCTGGTTAACTACTCATTTAATTAGCTAATAATACATTTTACTATTTAAGTAATTTTAGTATATTATTGCTATTTTGAACAAAAGTAGGTACACAGTACAGAGGTTCATAGCTGAGATTTTCACGTGAGAGGACGGCGTGGTAGATTCAGTAGAAAATAACTTACGTCAGTTGATTTTAGAAGAAAAAATGGTTAGGTTAGTAGTCTACATTATTTTGAAAACGGTCACACTGTTGGGCGACCGTAATTGCGTTAGCAAACTGTGAAACTCCAATATTCGAGCGGCGGCCGCTCAATCACGTCCCGTTTGTGCATTCAGTTCGCCGGGATCGAGACAATCAACACCCAATTTAGGTTTCCGTGCCGGAGCAAAAAGGCACCGCATTTTTAATTCAACCATCATCATCGCCATCATTTCATATAGTCAAAGTCAGGACTGCGAATCAGCTCAGTTGGGAGAGCGTCGGTCTAGTGATCCGAAGACGCAGGTTCGAGTCCTGCATTCGCGACGAATTTTTGAAATGTTCATCACAATTTTTCTCTTTGAGATAAACCTAGTGTGGGATGCACTATAAAATAAAATAAAAACATTTAATTTCATATATCAATGATCATCTAAGTTACTAGAGCAGCTATGCCAGCGGCCTAGAGCCACGCTCCTTTACTTTAAGTGGCTGGGCTGGCTCGAGGGTACGCTGGAGGAGGAAATACACAAAACACCCCATGCGGGACGTCGCGAATAAGAAAAAGATCATCAGCATAGCATCAGATCAAAACGATTAACTCGGGGCCGTGGACTCAAAGTTTGACTACCTTCGTGTTTCATAAAAGACTACCTTCGTGTTTCGCCAAAGTTTAACTTCGGCACGGTTAGTTTTCGCCGCGACCGTGGGTAGATTTTATAAGTGAGCGCTGCCGAGGCTCGGACGGCACGTTAAATTGTAGGCGTCGGTTGTTTTAACAGTTTAGCCACGGTCGAGTACTTCAGGCGGTTTAAAAATTGACACCAGGGCTAGTCAACGGGCCTATGAACTTACTTATCAATATAAATACAAACGGTTTGAAAACCTTTCTCTTTTTGGAAGCCGGTTGGGAACTGTACCAGGATTCAGGGCTCAGTAATCGTATTTCATAATAAAACACAATGTCACTGTCCCATATTAAACTGAATAGTAGAAATTTCAACACAACGAAATATAATTTAAACATTTCAATACAAAAATGTAAACTAGAACAAGGACCTTCATTAGGCGTTAAATAATGAGTTTCGAATACAATTGCGGTGACTAATTGCCTTATTATGTATTTGACTCATTTAACATGAGTGAGCTGGCGATACTACCAAGCTAACCAACATGGTCCAACGTCTGGCCAATACTTTAACCCAATATATGACATGGCATGAGTAAGCTGGCTATACCACCGAGCCAACTACCATGGTCAAATGTCTGGCCAATATATTGAATTAGATGCATGCCATATTCGTGGTGTATCTTTAGACGATAAACATTTTCTAGGATATTGTTGTTCCTACTCATCATTAATAGTTATTTGTTATACAAGAGTGCAAAGTTGCTTTATTTATTAGCGAAGGAATCAAAAGAGCACAAGGTGAAAAATCTTTGCACTCGAGTGCAACACGTAACTTTTCATCCCACTTCAGCGAGGAAATGATTAAAGTTATCCTTACTTCTGGCGTGATTGTTGAGGGAGAAAGCTTATTTGCGCATTATTAACAGTTTCAGTCAAATCTGTTGCCATCAAATAAACTTCCTCTTCACTAGAATACTACTCAATTTAGGTTTTTCACTTGTTTCCAGTTTCTTCTTTTTAACATAAGCTTTAGCATAACCACAAGTTTTAACAACAATGACGTGAAAAGAAATAGGTGCGCGCAAAGTAAATTTAAAAAAAGTACACCAACATACACGACGTTCTAAATTCAGTTTTAACTCAAGCGGATAAAAACGGCTTTTGTCTCCGATATCGAAGAGCAAAAATACTCTTCCGAGATGGGGGGATGAAAACAATTTTACAATGGAAACAACTTCGAATTCGCGAGAAAAATATGAGCAGCTCCATACATTTTGTCGAGAGTCAAAGTCGTCTGCACGCACGAAAAATTGTCACGTTCCGCCTGAGCCGAGCGTGCAAACGAGAGCGCGAAACAAGCGATAGAGTGGCACGAACGGCCGAAGCGTTTGGCTTGTTTCAGTTGTTGATTCAACAATGTTTTCTTATGACGTTATCGCGTAAAATTATCGTCCGAAAACCGACTTTACAGACAAACCATTTTTTTTTAAAATTCCTTAATTGGTCCCACAGTTTTTAACAAAGACCCTGCACTTTGATCTTGTATAGAATATAATTATTTTTCGCAAAAAATGGCAAAACCGCTTTCCATGGTGTACAAAATTCGAATATTTCACTCGAATTGTTTGCATTATTGTTGATTTATCAAAAACGGCTCAGCCGATTTCTGTAAAATTTAAATGGGACCAAAAAAGAATTTTTCGATTCTGTTCACCATTGGCGAAATTATCGATGAACATACACAAAAAAAAACATACACACGAACATAGAACCTCCTCCTTTTTGGAAGTCGGTTAAAAATAAATCAACCGTATAGGCATAGGTAAAACAGAAATCCAAGTCGATGCATCGGTACGACTGTAGCGGTCATAGCGTAGTTTGACTATGTATTCGTTAGCGACCATCGGAGTTAAGCAACGTTCAACACGGTCAGTCTTCGGATGGGTGACCGCGGGTGGCATTTACAACTGAGCGCTACCATGGCTCGTATGACACGTTAAATTTTAGGTCCCGGTTGTTTAACCATTCAGCGCGGTTTAAAAAACTCTGACGCCATGGCTAGCATGGCCTAGCCTAGTTTATACTAACATAATTATTACTATTCGTAGGTACGACATTACTAACGCCAACAGATTTTTTGAGTCATCATTTCATATATTTATCGTGTCTACTAAATATTTGCTAAAGCCATGTTTACTCACGACGAGCGTTTACAAAAACGGTCTGTTTAACTCGCATTTTGGGAAGAGCAAATAAGTCGTGTTGTCTCTATTTCAAGTTTGTATTTTGAACTGATTTCGATTTGCTGGACTATAACTTTTTAACCGACTTCCAGAACGGAGGAGGTCTGTATGTTTTTCTGTCTGTATGTCTGTGTATGTTCATCGATATTTTCGCCAATTGTGAACCGATTTAAAAGAATCTTTTTAGTTCGAAAGGGTACAATCCTGTGGTGGTACAAATTAAATTTTAACGTAATCGGCTGAGCCGTTTTTCAAAAATCAACAATAATAAAATCATTGTATATACATCGATTCGAGCGAACTATTATAATTTTGTACACGATGGGAGTGGCTGGGACATTTTTTGCGAAAAATAGTTATTGAAATGGAGTAAAATCACTACATAGTATAAAACAAAGTCGCTTCCCGCTGTCTGTCCCTATGTATGCTGATATCTTTAAATCTACACAACGTATTTTGATGCGGTTTATTTTAATAGATAGAGTGATTCAAGAGAAAGGTTTATATGTATAATACACCTGTCCGAAGCCGGGGCGGGTCGCTAGTATAAAATATGATATTTATAACTCGCAGACAGATCAAAGATTAGCAACTTTCTTATTTAATGTACACCTAGTAATCAACGATCTATTGTTATAAAATAATTAGGTGTCATATTATCATCGTCTACCGAATCGTCTAGAGCTCCATTTTTAACCGACTTCAAAAAAGGAAGTTTGTCCACAATTTCGATGTTTTTTGTTTGGTAGATCATACTTCAAAAGTATTTAAATTTTATCGAAATCGGTTGTGGTTTTTGATAAATCAATTATGATTCGAGCTGAACTATTCAAATTTCATACGCTACGTACATCGCAATGTTTGAGATCGCTTTTGCCATTTAAAACGAAAGACATCAATCACAGTAAAATATATTTGAAAAAACTTAATTAAAAGTCAACAAAATGTCAGAACGTGAGAGCTACAAAGAGCAAAACTCTAATAAGCTTCACTTGTGATTTTAGTTTGATGAGTTAGGTACTCGACGACCTAGACCGATTTCAACTTATTCAGAGTGCCGAGTGGGAGTTTTGCAAATCAAATCGAATTACTTTTACGTCGCGTTGACCGAACGCGTCTAGCACACACTCGAGCACATCGACACACACGCTTGAGATAGCCAATCACAGACGTTGCCGCGCTTGTGTTCGATCGGTTTGGCGCTCTTTACATTACCGTAAATAAAATTCACACTAACATATTCAGTTTTCTTAACGAGACACATGATGGCGCTGTGCCATTTTCATAGAAATCACGTCTAACGTTAAAGTGATCGAGCAGGTTTCGAACATAACTAAAAACTCCCACTCGGCCCTCTGTTGTACGAGCCTGAAAACGAGAGTGGGGGGTAAAGGGGAGGGGGCGCTGAAGCGGGAGGGGTGTCTGAAGGTGAAGGCGTGAACTTCGATAACCGTAAAAGGACTGGGGTCGACAGTCTTTGTAGCGTACGAAAGTTACGCCAGCCAGCAGCTTGGAACCATGTTGACGTCGCATGGGACTGATTCTCGTTTTTAGGGTTCCGTACCCAAAGGGTAAAAACGGGACCCGACTAAGACTCCGCCGTCCGTCCGTCTGTCTGTCACCAGGCTGTATCTCACGAACCGTGATATCTAGAACGTTGAAATTTTCAAAGATGACGTATTTTTGTTGCCGCTATAACAGCAAATACTAAAATCAGAAAAGAAAATTAAGGGGGGCTTCCATAAAAGAAAACCTGGATTTATCACCCGAGGTAAAAAAAATAAAAGAAATAATTTGTGTTGAATCTGACTAAAGTAAAAGCACAGGAATCGACCATTTTTTCGTAATTTTAAGATTTTATATTTTATTGCTTTTTTTTTTAATGATCAACTCTTTGATTTCGAGTCTACAATTGTCGCCGTCGTTAAAGTCATACAAATCGTTTAAGAACGCCGCGCAAGGGCGTTATACCTCCAGAGACGCAAAAATTACGCCGCGCAAGGGCGTTATAAAGACGCAAAAAGAATTCTAAAAACCCATTGGCATTCATTGGCATTTAAGAAACATAAATAGGTATTTTGTTCACCGGCATGTTGTGAGGCTGACTTTTTTAAAATTTTCATTTACTTTAGTAAAGTTTTCATTGAAACCTAAACGATTAATTACATGTCTAAACAGTATATTATGTCGTCTTAAGTTCAATTCAATTCAATTTATTCAGCTTGTGATTCTGGTTCACAATGGTGGTACTTAAATAACTAAAGCTCCTCAGAATCCGCAAAGTCAGCATACAAGCGGAAAGTTACTCGTCCCACCCGTCACACACTATACAAGGTATTATTTGAATACCTGTTAATGTAATAAATGTCATTTACTCATAAAATGAGACCTTTATATTTTAATTACAACATTTGAAAAAACTGTTACAAAATATTGATGGTTTGTTTCAATTTGGAAAGCGAAGCCATCCACGCGGACAGGGGGTGTCATGGGCGTCCCACCCGACTCACTTAGAAAACATCGATTTCCTGGGTTAATTAAGGGATTAAGATTTTAATTTAATGTTTTCTTTTAGAAATATGATTTGGCTTCATAATAATATTATTTTGATACGGATTGCATGTGAAATTAACTGCAGTTTGAGCAAAAAAGAGTTAGAATGTCTCACCCGTCATTTTGGAATGACCCCAAAATTAAATAGGACCACCTCGGAAGTAGGTATACCCTAACGAACTAAAAAAAATACCTCTAAATTAATTCACGGTGATATGACGAGCATAGAAATGAAGCATAATTCCTTCTTGAAAGTCGGTTAAAAATATACGCGTCGACATGATAACCTCCTCCGTTTCGTGATGTGACGTTATTTGTAACGTTAATAGCTAAAATTTTCACAGATGAAGTATTTCTGTTGCCGTTGTCCGTCAAACCAAACCACCAAAGTATTAATCAATCGACTGCCTAACTATAACAAATTGGGGGGGTACTCCCACATAACAAACCTGAAGTTTTAACCGTTTTTCGCTTGATATTAATAACGGTGACAGGTAAATGCTTGAAATTTATAGTTAAATATTCACAGAATAAGTTAAATATTCATTTTAAAAATAAGTAATTAAATTAAAATTTTCCATACGGTACGGCCACCTTCGCGCGCGTTTCCGACTCGCACTTAGCCGATTATTTAAATACACCTAGTTACATCTGCTACTTTCTGTACCTTTATTATGATTGCTCATAATATTTTTTCGCCTAAAATGGAATAACCGACTGTAACCGTGTACAGAAATCGAATACTTTGCACGGATTGATGCATTACTTTTCGAAAACTGCTGAAATTTAGCTGATTTTGATAATATTTAAATAGAACCACCTCGGGAGAATACCCTTTCAAATTCACTATTGGCGAAAATATCGATGAACATACACAATAACATAAATTAAAAATTTAAAAAGCCCCCGACGGAAAAATCTACCTAAAATAAGGAAGTGGTACTCACCCAGGCGGACTCCTCAGGCTAGACAGAGTCCTACCACTGATAAAATATCTTATCTTTCATTTGACAACCATTTTGGACACATTTGTAGAATTTTGGTCCCCTATCCCCCACCACAAGACTTCTTAGAGCCAGCGGAAGAACTCCCCCCAGGGAATGACTTAGCGTGGCCAACGTGGAAGTCGTTGAATCGACTCCGGACCCAAGTTGGCCGCTGCAAGTTTAACATGGCCAAATGGGGTTTCTCTGATGTAACCTCGGTGGAGTGCGACTGTGGAGCTGTGCAGACAATGCAACACCTATTGTCCTGTCCTCAGTGTCCAAATACTTGCACACCGAGCGACCTAGTGGAAGCCAACCCTCCTGGAGTAGCAGTCGCTAACCACTGGGCGAAGTTTATCTAGATAGATCCTCACCATCTAGATCTATCACCTTAGAACCATCGACACGAAGAAGAAGAAGAAGAATTTTGGTTCTTCCATCCCCACTTTAACCCACCATAACTCTTAAACGGCTCAATCGATTTTTATAAAACATAGCTAAGAACACTCTCGATTAAGTCTCCTTTCATCCAAAAAAAACTAAACTGAAATCGGTTCAGTGGTTCGGGCGCTATGATGCCACAGACAGACAGACACACAGACAGACACACAGACAAACAGACACGTCAAACTTATAACACCCCTCTTTTGCGTCGGGGGTTAAAAATACATACAGACGAACATAAAACCTCCTATTTTTGGAAGTCAGTTAAAATTTAACTCTATGGCATATAATCTTAAATTGCAAAGTGATTTTAACCTGACGTCGTTGAGGAAATGCCTAGTTTAGCTTGCAGTATCCTGGTCCAAAATAGCAACTACAGTAAAGTTTTTAGTCCACGTTTGGTTCGGACATTGTTTTAGCGCAGACCTAAAATCCAAGCTGTAAATACATTTCATGGTAAATAAATTCTCTTCACTTTATTTATTCGATGGGTTTTTTACAGAACATGTGTGACTGATAGCTTACCAGTTTTAGACGAAGATTAAGTACTTTATACAGGGTTATCTGCTTACCCTGTACTAAGCCAAAAAGGGGTGATTAACATCATTATGAACCACTTTTACTATCGGCCAACCCAAAATACGAGAAAAAAAACAGATGTTCCATACTACCCAAGGAGCATCAAGGAGCATAAGCATGCTCCTTGACCAGTCGGAATCGACAAAATGTATGAAACAGCTGATTTTTGTTCTCGAATTCTGGGTTAGCCCCATAGTAAGTTTTGCATAATGATGGTCTCAATCACCTTCTTTCGGCTTAGTACGGCAGTTCAAGTTGTCAGGAAAGTTCGCGGACGCGTATACAGGGTTATTTTTAAACTTTATCAAAACGAAAAACTTTTGTTCTGCGACTTTTGTCAGAACTCAAAAAAATATCAGCTATTCTATACATTTTGTCGGGGGTGAACGATATTTTTCTATGGAACAACAACTTTATTTTTGAGAATTCTTAAAAGTTGCAGAACAAAAGTTGTTAGTTTTGATGTGCAAGGATGCTTATTGATTAGAAACAACCATGTATGGAAGGCTTTGCGGCTATCATGAGAAAACGAGTGGCGTTCCTGATGCGTCGCGTCCGCGGCAGCCCCAAAAGTTACCTTCAATTGTTTGCTTGGAGGATGGATACAGATGGATACGATACAGATTAAGGTGATATTGGGTTATGCATAAAAAATCGGCCAAGTGCGAGTCGGACTCGCACACGAAGGGTTCCGTACCGTGTTGGAGCCCTCTTAGCCCCATTCCTCTTGCCATTATTAATAGCAAGCAAAAAAAACTCCTAAAAATCACGTTTGTTGTATGGGAGCCCTCCTTAAATATTTATTATATTCTGTTTTTAGTATTTATTGTTATAGCGGCAACAGAAATACATTATTATTATTTGATAACTTGTGTATGAATTCGACTCGATTGTATGGACTTGTCTGAAATAAACGATTATTTATTTATATAAGATAACCCTGTAGATTCCAGACAAACATATTTCCAGATTATCCAGTGTGTGCATGTGTGTAATGTGACTTTTGTTCTACAACTTTTGTCAGAACAAAAATAAAAGGATTCTCATTGATTAGAAATAACCCTGTATAGAAGGTTTCGCGGCTATCATGAGAAAACGAGTGGCGTCCCTGATGCGTCGCGTCCGCGTTGTTTAATTTTGAGATTTTTAACTGTTAATTCATTTTGTTGTATATTAAATTTTGACATTGTTATATTTGAAATTATTATTATTTGATAACATGTGTATGAATTCGACTCGATTGTATGGACTTGTCTGAAATAAACGATTATTTATTTATATAAGATAATCCTGTAGATTCCAGACAAACAGATTTCCAGATCATCCAGTGTGTGCATGTGTGTAATGTGCATGGCTAGCGAGACAAATCTAACTGTGGAATCTGCCTTGTGATGTTACTACTAGAATAGATCGATTTGAAGCAAATAGTCGAAGGCATGTGGATATCGATAAACGGCTGATAAAAATGATATTGTTTTCATAATCCCTGGCCTGGCTATAAAGCATTCGACCACGAAAAGCGACGAAAAGAACTCATTTCGACGTGTGAAGAAGTGACACTTTGCCATAACGCTGTCTCGTTCTGACACAACGAACGAAATAATCCGTGGCGCGTATACTAGCCCGGCTGGCTTTACTACATTTTTTTTAAATTATACATTTAATTTATATAGACATCATACCATTGTTTGCTATTGTAAAGTTAATAATGGAATGGAAATATGAACAATGGAGACTGCTTCTAATCTCTTATTGACGATCTATACAAGGTAATCCAGAACTGGTGTACTACAGGGTTGCCTGGAAGAGATCGCTTCCAGCGATAAGGCCGCCTAGTGTTGGACTACCTTAAGAATTTCACTGTTGTATTTATTGTTATTTTGATTATGTGTGTAAAATAAAGCGTTATTTGTTGTATGCCGAACGGAGGTGATTCAGACTATCATTAAGAGCAACTTTTACTAAAGGGCCAAACTGGTATGAGAGAAAAAAAATTCAGCAGTTTTTTTTCTTCTCGAATTTTGCATTAGCCCCATAATTAAAGTTGTTCATAATGATGATCTCAATCACCTCCTTTCGGCTTAGTACAGAGCAAGGTATAACCCTACAGAAGAAAGAGACTACTCCTTCCCACAAAAGTTTCACGCACACTTTAGACATAGTTTAGCAGTACAAATTGTACGGTTAAACAGTGTTTAAAGCGTGTTTAAATCTTTTGTGGTAAGGCGGGTTATGTCCAGCAGAGATTATTGATTAACAAGAAAACAATAATCAGCAGAGTGCGAGTTGGACTCGCGCACGAAGGGTTCCGTACCTTATGGGAGCCCCATTCCTCTTGCCGTAATTAATAGCGAGCAAAAAACTCATAAAAATCACTTTATTGTATGGGAGCCCCCCCTTAAATATTTATTTTATTTTGTTTTTAGTATTTGTTGTTGTAGCGGCAACAGAAATACATCATCTGTGAAAATTTCAGCTGCCTAGCTATCACGGTTCATGAGATACAGCCCGGTGACAGACAGACAGACGGACAGACGGACATCGAAGTCTTAGTAATAGGGTCCCGTTTTTACCCTTTGTGTACGGAACCCTAAAAACAGATTTAAAGTAACGATTAATTCAAAAAAAAAGTAAGAAGAAAATAATTTAGCGTCCACTATACCTACTCTACGTTGACCTGAGTATTGACTTAGTCATTTTTTGTTGAACAATAAAAATCACGTACTCGTAGCTCATGGTACGGACATTACGATACTATTATCATTTTACTCACTCACTGCAGCGGAATGCCATTCATGATATCTAAGCATGACTCACGGTCTAATAATAGACTAATGTTGCCCGCCGTGTCCGTCGAGCCGTTTCAAACTCGCTAGCTGGATGCTTCGCGTATGTCTATAGAAACTATTGTCGGTACTGTGCCGTGTACTGTATCGTGCGTAGTACTATCTTTAGGGTTCTGTACCCAAAGGGTAAAAACGGGACCCTATTACTAAGACTCCGCTGTCCGTCTGTCCGTCTGTCTCCAGGCTGTATCTCATGAATCGCATGAGATAGAAAGCTGAAATTTTCACAGATGATGTATTTTTGTTGCCGCTATAACAACAAATACTAAAAATAATAATAGTAAATATTATACTATATTACCACCATACAAAAAATTTAAATTTTTAGCTGTTTTTCGCTCGATATCAATAATGGTAACAGGTAGATGCTTGAAATATTCACAAAATATTTAGCTGCACCCCTTTTTTAATAATAAATAATGAAAAAAATAAAATATATATTTTTGGGGGGTCCCATACAGTACGGAACCCTTCATGCGCGAGTCCGACTCGTACTTAACAGATTATTTTTATTTTATAACTTTTATTATGTTATATCCTGCTAGTTATTGTGGTGGTGAAGCGCTTTTGCACAGTCCGCGTCTGAAAAAAATTATGTGGTATGTTCTGAGGTCAGCGTAGACAAGAAAATTAAATGCACCAAAATTGACGACTGATTCAGTGGCCCATTGGTTAGTGACCTGGTCCTGGTTTAAAGAGACGTGGGTTCGATTCCCACCCATGGCAAGCATTTATGTGATGAACATTGAACATAGGTGTGTACTTTGAGTCTGGATACAATTATCTATACGTGTAAGTTTGTATTTAAATAATAAATTATTATAAAAATATAACTTTTTAAATACAAGCTTTTGAGATCCTAGCCAAGACAAGTAAAACGAGTCCAAACACGACGGGTCTATCTTGTTAAGTACAGGAGATCCTATGGCCACCTTCCGACTCCATCATCAGAACAGCTCCATGGTACCATATTATTGCATTGTCACGTAATATATACGTGTAAAGTTTTAGCTAAATCGGAAACCGGGAAGTTGGTAAAATTTAACTTGCAAGATACCACCCGAACTTACATATATATGTACATCCATTGCATGTTAAATAAAAGTATAGATAAAAAATAGAAAATATTCTCTCGATGTTCTACAGAAAATTTATAATTCTCTTAATTGGACACGGCCGAGTCTCCACACCATCAGTTATTCAACAGGTATCAAATTCCAGCCCGTGCCTCCATTATGTATGAAACAAAACGTAATAAAATTTATATTCTAAACAATGGCACGTCGAACCAATCCGTAATTAGGCATCGGCGTACAACACTGAGCCGTCTAGCGTTCTGTTCTGAGTTTTAAAACTATTTCATTTACAGTGCTTTCCACAGTAGGTTTCTCCTTTTTAAAAGAATTCAAAAATGGTGGTTCTCAATTCGACTCTGCGTTTTTATTTTGTTTGTATGTTACGCGATTGTACTGTACTGTATCAACCTTTTTAATAGTCCACTGCAGGACGTCGGCCTACCCACGAAGGGTGATTGGGCCATATCCACTACTCTGGCCCAGTGCGGGTTGGTGGATTATTATATTACGCTACGCTATTATGTTACGCGATTACTCCGCTAATATAATTATGAACCGATTTAGATGCTCAGACTAAATAAAAAATCAAGACAGAATGTTGTGAACAAAACAAGTAAGGCCGGCAAAACTACGCCTCGCCGTGTACAGACACAATTACACAAACATACACGTACAAGGAAACTAAGCCTTGGTTCGTCAGTCGAACTATGGCGACGCAACACCGACGCACTCACGACATGTACAAAAATCCGGCCTCACTTGTCTGTTCACGACGCTCTGTCTTTTTTTTTTTGGTCTGAGTTTAGATAATACTATTTTTTTTAATTGGTAGGTATATCATACCTCAGAGATGGTCACATTAACGTTAAGTCGTTTATGAATAAAATTGGTACTTACGAGTAAAATCGGGTATCAAATGAAAAGGCTTTTCATGTACTAAAAGCTAAAAAATAATAACGCAAAAAAATCATGGGACCTTCGCTTGGGAGATTTCAATATGTACGTTGCGCCCCACGACTTTATTTTTGAGTTATTATTTTTTAGCTTTTGGTACATAAAACCGTTTAATTTAAAAAAGTTTCTTACCTCTTTTTTGTCTTTTTAGTTTTTATTTTGTGTTCTACATGAAAAGCCATTTCATTTGATACCCATATTGAAGGGGTTGTGTAAAAAAAAAATCCGCCATGTTGTGGCGGTGACCATCTTGTATCTGCGTCAATACTTAATACAAATATTAAAATTGACCCAAAAAAACGGGCAAGTGAAGTTGAATAAAACCGTTTAATTTAAAAAAAAACAACAATCATGTAGCAATTACTACATCGATGATAGGTACATTGATTCGTGTGAACAGTTCGTATTCTGTACACGGTGGCAGTCGGTTATGCCATTTTTGTGCGAAAAACAATATTGCTCTATCCAGTCAATATTATACCAACCAATACCTATACAAGCTTACTCCTATCCTTAAGCGCGATTATTATAGTAGAATAGCCACAATAGCCGTTGGCATGACGTAATCGTATACATCGGAATGTTGTAGCGCGGGTTTGCATGCGAAACAACTCGCGAATTGAAACGTTGGTTCCAAGTTTGAAAAATTGAATACTTCTTAAACTGCCAGAAATCTCTGTGGCCAGTAAGGTTCTTAATTTGATTGACACAAAGTTTTGGGATCTATGGAATTTTACGATATGCCAACCCTCACCTTCTTCCTAGTTTGTTAGGTTGATTAGAGTTCCGTACCCAAAGGGTAAAAACGGGACCCTATTACTAAGACTTTGATGTCCGTCTGTCTGTCTGTCTGTTACCGGTCTGTATCTCATGAACCGTGATAGCTAGGCAGCTGAAATTTTCACAGATTATGTATTTCTGTTGCCGCTAAAACAACAAATACTAAAAATAAATATTCAAGGGGGGCTCCCATACAACAAACGTGATTTTTAGGAGTTTTTTGCTCGCTATAATAACGGCATGAGGAATATGGCTCCCATACGGTACGGAACCCTTCGTGCGCAAGTCCGACTCGCACTTGGCCGATTTTATTACCAGTGTTACTACCAATTTCCACTTGTTCTTGACCAAACACAATGGTTGCCGTCAAATTCTATAGACATACCTATATAAGTAAACTTTTCTTATCCTACCCTAGTAAGGGAAGCCACATTATAAGAGTAGTGTGACTAGACCGGTTTGAAAGCTATCTTGTAGGAAGAACGCAAAAAGTCGTATTAAAATCATTGAAGGAGGAACCAAGTACACTACCTATGGAATGTGGTGTCCCTCAGGGCAGCGTGTTGGGTCCCATTCTGTTTCTTATCTACGTGAATAAATTGCATCGTATCCAGTTAAAAAATTGTCTCTGTTGCCTTTGCTGATGACGTGCTGCTACTATTTTACGGTGCAAACTGGATTGATGCACTCGATCACTGCCAAACTGGGCCGAATAAAACTTTAAACTGGATGGATTCTCGTGTACTGACTGTCAATAAAAGAAAAACAAAGTACATTACCTCCTGTATCTATGCTAGTGGTCAACCTCCAGAAATTCTCACACTAATAGCTCAATAAGAGGGATCCTGCACACTAGAGGTAATAAAACAGTCTATCCTACTGTAACCACGATTTTTATGGATAAAAAAATAGCCTTTATAACTTTCCGTCGTTCAAACTATATCCATACCAAAGATCAAGTCAATTCGTTGCTCCGTTGCTGCGTGAAAGAGGACCGAACCAACAATCTAAAAAACCAACAAATCAACAAACACACTTTCGGAATTAAATATTAGTAGGGAGTAAGGATGAATAATGTGACACAAGGTTGTTGTATCGAATGATTGTGGGAATTGCAGTTTAATTGATGACATGCAGGCTATCGACCATGCACATAACGCATATGCACAAATCCAGGCATATTATGCTATGCATATATGCAAATTGGAGCGGTCTGTGAAACAGGCCGTTTGACTTTGACTTAGTGCCTGCTTACTCATGCATATTCATGACTTTGTCAAACAAAATGGAGATTTTGCGTTTTACAATAAAAATCTAGGGGTAGGTAGGTATTTCATCATAACTAACACTGTGACCCAAGGTTGCTTAGAAGAGATAGCGATAAGGCCGCCAGTTGTCGCATTCTTAAGAATTTTTGACCGACGCGACGAAACGGAGGAGGTACTCAATTCGACGCGTATATTTTTTTTTAATGTGTAACCACGCATAACTTTTTACGTAATAGTTCAATTTTGATAATTCTTTTTTTTATTGGAAAGAGTATACTTCGAAATTGGTCCCGTTTAAATTTTATCGAAATTGGCCGAGCCATTTTTGATAAATAAACAATAATGTGAAAAATGCTACATCGATCCGTGCGAAATATTCGCGAATTCTGTTCACTGTTGAAGTCGGTCATGCTATTTTTTACGAAAAATAATTATGTATTCTGCTATCCTTACTAATATTTTAAATCCGAAAGTGTGTTTGTTGGTTTGTTACTTTTTCACACTGCAACAGAGTCACGAATCGACTTGATTTTTAACATGGATAGAATTTTAATAAAAATGCTTACTTTATTACCGAAAAAAAGGTTCCTAAGGAATAAAAAATTTAAATAGCGAAGACACTTTGGAAAATTCAACAATGATGTGAAAATGACTACATCGATAAAAATGCTTACTTTATTACCGAAAAAAAAGGTTCCTAAGGAATAAAAAATTTAAATAGCGAAGACACTTTGGAAAATTCAACAATGATGTGAAAATGACTACATCGATGACCATAAGTATGTATTTAAAACTGAAGTAAGAAGAAGAAGAAGTCGATGAATGTAAGAAATAATCGGCCAAGTACGAGTAGGACTCGCGCACGAAGGGTTCCGTACTTTATGGGAGCCCCCCTTAAATATTTATTTGATTTTAATTTAAATATTTATTATTGAATTGCAAATACAACTAAACATTATGTGAATATTTCAAGCACCACCATTACCATATATTTACCATTATTAATATCGAGCGAAAAACTGTTAAAAAAATCAGGTTGTCAAAGGAGGGCTCTCCTTTAATTATTAATTTTATTCTGTTTTTAGTATTTGTGTTATAGCGGCAACAGAAATACATCATCTGTGAAAATTTCAGCTTTCTAGCTATAACAGTTTATGAGTTACAGCCTGGTGACAGACGGACAGCGGAATCTTAGTAATATGGTCCCGTTTTTACCCTTTGGGTACAGAACCTTAAAATGCCAAGTCGATGTCGATGATATATTGATTCGCGCGAACTATTATTGGTGAAAAAATATAATAATTATTAGTTTGATATTCTAATGGTAATTTGGCTAACATTGAGTATTAATATTTTATAATATAAAGAAATTAAATTTCTTCAAATTAAATAATAAATTAAAATATATATATTTTCATATAAATTTAAATAAAATATTTTTTATTTTTATTAAAAAAATAATATTTTTTTACTCTACAAAGAAAAGCAGACAAAACTAGATTTTTATGTCAAAATTAGCTAGTAGGTAGGTACAGCTTCTATTACGACAGTATCGATAAAGTGATAAAGAAAATTCAGAGTTATCAGCACAACGACAAGCACTGAAAACCAAACAGAAATGAGGTCACTACACTCATAAAATAAACAGCTTTGGACTCATCTTGGAATCGCGGAAAAATCAACTGTCTCATAAAAGATGTTTAATCACGCTCGACTGCGTATTTTCAGGGTTGGTTCCCGTGCAAAGTTTTTCTATTAAAGTACATCAGTTTTTAAAGCCATCTGTTAGCCTCAGACATGGCTAAACAGTTGAAACAACTGATACCTAAAAATTTTTTTTTTATTTGTTTTTAGGCGAGCAGTGTGTACTGATGTGCATAGGCACACGATAGGCATTCGACTCTGCTTGATTTAGATTATAGATCAAGCAGAGTCGAATAAAATTAGTATATATCTGTCAAGGAAATTTTATCCTTCTTTATCCAAAGGTCTAGTCTATTTTTAGGGTTCCGTACCCAAAGGGTAAAAACGGGACCGTATTTCTAAGACTCCGCTGTCCGTCTGTCTCCAGGCTGTATCTCATGAACCATTATAGCTAGGAAGCTGAAATTTTCACAGATGATGTATTTCTGTTGCCGCTATGAAAACAAATAAAAACAGAATAAAATTAATAATTAAGGGGGCTCCCATACAACAAACCTGATTTTTTAGCCGTTTTTCGCTCTATATTAATAATGGTAACAGGTAGATGCTTGAAATTTTCACAGAATATTTACTTGTAGATTCACTTCAATACTAAATAATAAATTTAAAATAAAATAAATATTTAAGAAGGGCTCCCATGCAGTACGGAACCCTCCGTGCGCGAGTCCGACTCGTACTTGGCCGATTATTAAACGTGTTTGACGTGTCATCCGTGAAATGAAAGGAAAACATCGTAAGGCAACCTGCATACGTCCGTAGAAGAAATTGATGGTGTATGTGAATCCACCAACCCGCACTGGGCCAGCGTGGTGGTTATGGATGCAGAACGTAGGCCTATCCAATCATTCTTCGTGGATAGGCCTACGTTCTGCAGTGGACTATTAAAAAGGCTGGTTCAGTAAAGTACAGTAGTGTAGTTGTGGCCGTTTTCATTTGGACTGCACGTGCTGTTGGCAGTTGCAGCTGGCAGCTCGGTTGCAAATGGCTCCTTAAGGTTTTTTCAACCGGCTACAGCTGTCTCACTCGCACACTGGCAATTTAGTGTGCACGGGTATTGAATTTCTAAAAAGCATTTTTATTACAACACGTATAATGAAAGAGAAGTTGGATTTATCTTTTGATTCCACAGAAGAGATCGACTTATTTTCGTACTTTTCGATCTACTCTGTCAAGATAACGTTTAAGAACTAAAAATACTACAAACCAAGTCTTTACAATAGTTATAGATTGTGTAACTTTATGACACCGCATAAATGCTGCATAAGTTTTTGGAAAATTACATGTTGTTTTTAACTGGCCTCCAAAAAAGGAAGAGGTTCTATGTTCGTGTGTATGTATTTTTTTTTTTGTGTATGTACATCGATAATTACTCCAATTGTGAAACGAATCGAAATTTTTTTAGTGCGAAAGGGTATACTCCCGAGGTGGTCCCATTTAAATTTTATAGATCGGCTGAACCGTTTTTGAAAAATCAACAATTATGTAAACAATTCGAGCGAAATATTCGAATTTTGAACACGGTAGAAGTCGGCTTTGCCATTTTTTTGCGAATAGTAATTATGTATTTCTTTATTTTTTATATGAGAAATTGCGCGGCGAGATGAAAAATGTGCGTAAAAATTCTCTGATTACGCGTTAAGCCCCATTGCGTTCAGGGCAGCCCTGTAATAAATATAATAGTGTAGTCGCTCGCATGAAATCGGTAGAGTAAAATTGAAAAGCCCGTTTCAAAAAGCAAGGCCGTGGTTAAAAATAGAGTAACATATTTACTCTATTTATGTTACGTGTGTACAAAACGGAATGGCAGTTCACTATCCAGCTGAATTTTATTAGTTCTGTTTTAATAACTAAAAGTGCGATGGGTAATTTGATAAAATACGGCCAAATGTGAATTGAGTGCGCGTTTTTTATTTGGTTGCGTTATACTTACTTATAACATGGGTTAGTTCACCCAGTTTTTTTAGAAGGAAAAACCGAAGCCGCACAATTTATAAACGCAGTTCGGAGTAGTTATAATAGCTGTTTTGTCATTAACAAGTGAATTAAAATTGACCAGGAAAGAAAAAACAAAACACGGTGTAACTGCTCCGCACAGACCCTACTCCGAAGTAATTTTGCATTTATTAATACGGCCCAAGAAGTTTAGGTTCAAATATGTAAATACTAAACAATTTATTTTGTCGTGATACCGTTATGGTCTGGCGGTACAGAGGCCGTCTAGAATTGTGAGTGCGTGGATTCAACTCCTGGTCCTGTACTAATAACTACAGACTTCTTTAGTCCTAATCAGGCTCAGTCGACTTCTACGGTCGCCCATTCCCGGTAAGCTGTATAGGTCTAGTGGCCAACAGCTACAATCCATTCATAAAAAGATCCTTCTTTAGAATGTATTTATTTTACTTCATGTCCATCCATCCATCCATCAGCCATAAGAAGTCCACTGCTGGACATAGGCCTCCCCTATGGATCTCCAATAAGACCGGTTGGAAGCGGCTTGCATCCAGCGCGATCCTGCGGTCTTAATGAGGTCATCCGTCCACCTTGTGGGTGGACGTCCTACGCTGCGCTTGCCGGTACGTGGTCTCCACTCGAGAACTTTTCGACCCCATCGGTCATCAGTCCTCCGCGCTATGTGCCCTGCCCATTGCCATTTCAACTTGCCAATCCGTTGGGCTATGTCGGTAACTTTGGTTCTTCTACGGATCTCCTCATTTCTGATTCGATCTCGCAGAGAGACTCCGAGCATAGCCCTCTCCATAGCTCGTTGGGCTACTTGGAGCTTACCAATAAGGCCCATAGTGAGAGACCACGTTTCTGTGCCATAAGTCATCACTGGCAACACACACTGGTCGAAAACTTTCGACTTGAGGCACTGAGGTATGTCGGACGAGAAGACGCTACGCAATTTTCCGAACGCTGCCCAGCCGAGTTGGATTCGGCGATTGGCCTCTTTCTTGAAGTCGGACCTACCTAACTGGACTACTTGTCCTAGGTAGACGTACGAGTCAACGACTTCAAGAACCGAGTTCCCAACAGAGATCGGGGTGGGTACAACATGGGAATTACACATAACTTTCGTCTTGTCCATGTTCATCTTAAGACCCACCTGTTGAGAAACCCGATTGAGGCCTTCGAGCATCGTGCTGAGCTCTTCCATCGATTTTGCCATGACTACTATATCGTCGGCAAACCGAAGGTGAGTGAGGTATTCGCCATTGACATTGATGCCGAATCCTTTCCATTCCAGGAGCTTGAAGGCGTTCTCCAAAGTAGCCGTAAACAGTTTCGGAGAAATTACGTCTCCCTGTCTTACGCCTCTTTTTAAAGGGATCGCCTTGGAGCTCTCTTCCTGTACTCGGACCGACATAGTGGCGTTATTATACAAGCACTTCAACACTTCGATGTACCGATAGTCAATACGGCATCGTTGGAGAGACTCGAGCACAGCCCAAGTCTCGACCGAATCAAAGGCTTTCTCATAGTCCACAAACGCTAAGCAAAGTGGCAAGTTATACTCTTCGGTCTTCTGTATAACCTGCCGTAGCGTATGAATGTGGTCCATGGTACTAAAGCCCTTTCGGAAACCGGCTTGTTCGGAAGGCTGGAAGTCATCAAGCCTGCGCTCGAGACGATTCGTAATGACCCTTGAAAACAGCTTATAAACATGGCTCAGAAGCGAGATGGGTCTGTAGTTCTTCAATAAGGTGTTGTCACCTTTCTTGAAAAACAACACCACCACGCTTCTGTTCCATGCTTCTGGCGTGATGCCCTCGAGGACGACGGTGTTAAAAAGCTTCTGGAGGACTTTTAGTACAGGTGTTCCACCCGCTCTCAGGAGCTCTGATGTGATACCGTCATCACCCGGCGCCTTGTTGTTCTTAAGCTGATTCAGGGCCATTCTAATCTCGTACAGGCTGATGTCTGGGATATCTTCGGTGAAGTGTCGGGTCAGCTTGGCTCTTGGATCTTTGGCCGCGCTGCTAACAGGCTTAGCGACCGAAGCGTATAACTGTCCATAGAACCTTTCGATCTCCTCTAATACCTCTGCCTTGGTCGACGCTAAACTTCCATCTTCTCTCTTCAGCTTTGTCAATTGGCTTTGTCCAATAGACAAATCTCTTGCGAACACTTTGGAGCCTTTGTTCCGCTCTATTGTCTTTTTAATATGTTTAGTATTAAAAAGACGGATGTCGTGCCGCAAGGATTTCGAAATTTGTCTATTGAGACGCCTATATGACTTTGCATCATCGGAAGACTGCAATACTACATGTGACCGGTACTGGTTACTTCATGTGACCGGAAGCAATTCGATGGCGTATGTGATTCCATGAACCAAGAACTGGGCCAGCATTGTACAGCCCAATCGACCTTCAAGGCTGTGTTTAATAATGGTCTATTTAAAAACCTGGTACTTACTGCTTTCGATCTAACGCTACCGAAAATCGAGGAACATTTCAGAATAGGGCGAAATAAATAAAATAACATTTCGCTTTCCTTATGCCATTACTAATATATTTCTCCGAATAAACACGAGAACGTACATATCCCACATCTGCACTCAGGATCCTATTTATTTGCCAGTCCTCATTACGATCGATTCACTCACCGTAAGTGGTAACAGAGAAGGACAGATAGATAACGATATACGAGTTAGCGAGACTGAGAAGGAGAATCAGACACAGACAGAACTATAAGGACCTCCGCATTTGTAATATTACTGTGATTTAAATGCAGTTCAACCACGCAAAGTTTTGCTACACACTTTGCGTCACCGGTATTCATAACAGTTTTGACATAAATGTTAACTCTTATTTCGTGAGTGTTAGAGTTGAGAATGAGTGGTAAGTTTAGTCAGTCAAGTCACGTAGGTAAATACAATACCATTGATTGCGGCGTTCCATGGAATGTTCATTTGATACCATTGTGGTGCTAACAATGATTGGAGGCAGAAACGCGTGTTGTTGATGATACAGCCATCGTTTTAGCTACAATACAGAGATCTACATAGAGAGAACTTTACTTTATTAAAACTCGCGGGAGTATTCATCAAAGACGGATAAAACTCACAGACTATCTAAAACACACACACCGTTTATTAGGGTTCCGTACCCAAAGGGTAAAAACGGGACCCTATTACTTCTTAGTAATAGGGTCCCGTTTTTACCCTTTGGGTAGACTCCGCTGTCCGTCTGTCTGTCTGTCTCCAGGCTGTATCTCATGAACAGCTATAGCTAGAAAGCTGAAATTTCACAGATGAATATTTAAGGGGGGATCCCATACAAAAAAATCTAATATTTAGCCGTTTTTCGCTCGATATCAATAATGGTAACAGGTAGATGCTTGAAACATTCACAGAATATTTAACTGCATGCTTACTTTAATAATAAATAATTAAAATTTAATAAATGAATATTTAAGGGGCCCCCTTAAATATTCATCTATTAAATTTCCCATACAGTACGGAACCCTTCGTGCGAGAGTCCGACTCGTGCTTGGCAGATTATCTTGGTTCGTGAGTTATAGCAGATCTTTACCCGGCGGACGAGACACATGTACTGTAGAAAAATATCATTAACTGATATAAGTTTACGAAATTTACATTGCAGAAGGTTAATTACAACTATGGTAATTAAGACCTTTAGTATTTTTTTTATACAGAATAGGGCTACATTTGGCCACCAACTCGCCTGATGGAAAGCGAAGATAGAGTATGTAGACCTAGAAGATACCTATTCAATCTTGACTTGAAGATATCCAAATTGTAAATGTCAGGAAACAATGACGGAGGCAGGGCATTCCAATCCCTGGCGGTCCGCATTATGAAGGAAGAAGCGAATCGCTTAATGAAGGAAGAAGCGAATCGCTTAGTACGAGTAGGTAGTATTGCATAAAGTCCTATCATTTTCAGTTATTCTTGATCTGACTTGATGTGCACCCATCTTCTACGTCACTTGTTAAATTCATTCCTTACAGCAGTTGCCTGGAAGAAATTGCTTTCAGCAATAAGGCCGCACATTGTAACACTATTCTTAAGGTTTAATTTGTATTTTTAGCTTTTATCTTGGTGTGACAATAAAGATATCGACACCAAATTTTGTTAAAATTGGAGGGGAATCAAAATTATAAATAACCGCGTGGACGAGTTCCCTTCGGACGTTTCGACAAACGGGTCGGATTTTTGTGCGAAATTAGGTCCTTGCTAGATCAAATGACACGTCCAAAGAACAAAATAATTAAATCACCAAAGCGCCACCCTTTTATTCCGCGGACAGGCGGGCATTCCGCGCGTCAGAATCAAGCGTTTCGAATTCAGATTCCTCATACGAACAGCCAGAATGTGAAACGCTTTGCCTGAGTCTGTCTTCCCACAAACCACCAGCCTTTTTAATAGTCCACTGCAGGACATAGGCCTACCCACGAAGGGTGATTGCGTCATATCCACCACGCTGGCCCAGTGTGGGTTGGTGGATTCACATACGCCATGAATTTCTTCCTTGCAATATGCAGGTTGCCTCACGATGTTTTCCTTCACCGAAAAGCCAGTGGTGTGTAATTCCGTACATAAATTCCAAAGAATTCATTGGTACGGGACCGGGTTTGAACCCACGACCTCACGATTGTAAGGCGGGTGTCATTACCACTAGACCACCACGGCTTGTTAAAGTACAAGGGTGTCTTCAAATCCCTACATAAATAGCTACACCCTAGACCGCATACCTATCGGCCTAACATCAGGCAGTATGTAGTCAAACGCAAACATATACGAAACAAAAAAATGTTTCATTTGTCGAGATCTGTGGTTAGCTACAACAATGCCAGAACGTGTGAGAATCTGATGATCTCGACCATAGAGCGTGGAAGCTATCATTACTACAGTATTGTGTGTAATCTGAGTAGAGCGCATTAAAATCAATGTACCTAATTACGGTTAAAACAAAGCGACACCAGTTACTCTATTTTTTTTATGTGAATTAGTTTGCGTTTTACCACTACTACTCGTACCTATTATTTATGTTGTTCACGACATAATGACCACGACCACACTTTAATAAGTCACGTCATTGAAAATGAAACAAATAGATTTGTTGGGAGTTCGTTAGCGATCATCGAAGTTAAGCAACGTTCAGCACGGCCAATCTTCGGATGGGTAACGGCGGGTAGCTTCTACAACTTAACGCTACCGTGGCTCGGACGACACCTTAAATAGTAGGCTTCGGTTGTTTTAACCGTTTTAGCCATGTCAGAGGCCTTCAGGCGGCTTAAAAACTGTAGACACATGCGGGCTTAGCATAAGGACCATAAAATAACTCTATCGACGTGTCAGAGCGTGACAGAGTTATGATGAAGTATATATATTAAATATTATTTGTTATTTACGACTCTATAACTAAGCTTGTATGATGTATGTATGTATTGGAAATAAATGGCTTATTATTATTATTATTATATATCTGTCACCTTTGCACACGTCGGTAAGCTCTTGTCGTGGTCTTGTATGCTAAGACTGCAGGGCTAGCCACCCGGCCTATACGAACTTACTTAGGTACTGATGAGATGACTACAATTGTATTATCGTCTAAATAAATGTTCACAAACATAATGTTACCTTACGACTACTCTCGGGATACGATAGAAACTTGCTTCTTACATTGATACCTACTATGACTACTATACTAGAAGATATTTCTTAGTACGACTAAAACCAGAAAATTAAAAAATACAACCTCAAAAACATTACTTTACAAAGGCATTCTGGCAAATTTACATCACTTTAATAAGTTCCTTATCTTTTCATTCCTACAGAAACCATCTCAAACAGCTCTGAGATTTTATTAGAAAAACCTTTGAAGTTATTTAATTTAATACTCTCAGGTTCAAAGGATTTCTCCTCATTGTTGGTTTTAATCATATCGTTCGTTGTTACGCTTTTCTCTTTCACCCTTCGTGGAATTTTCTCGATGCACTAAAAATACTTTGTTTTTTTTTAAGGGTTCAGAAATAAATACAGAACAATAGATAAATTTAACCTGACAAAATAATTGTTGTTAGTTTCTCTGAAATTGAATTACATCAAATTTTCAGACCTCTAGCATCAAACTTTGCGAAAGTCGTATACAAACTCACATCCCCTAATTTTAGGTGTTGGGGGTTATATAATAAAAATCCTACAACACGTGTTTTATTCTTTTTTCTAACAAGGAGTCTTTATATCTGGCGGAGCGACAGTGCCCCCGCCAAGCTGCATCGTCTTATCACTCGGATCGGATCACTTCTATTAGGTAGATTTCTAATTACAAAGGGTTTCTTAGTCTTACGGGTTTCAATCAACTGTTATCAAATTTAAAACATAATAACTTCACACATTTATTCTGTTATGGCGACTGCTCCTTCATTCTAATCAGTTGATCATTGTGCTCTGATATGACTAACGTAGCTTATATTGGCAGTAATATTAAATGTAACCATATAATTTACATGATTATAATTTTTATCGTAGGTAGGTAATGGTTATGATATTTAGATCAGACAAGAAATTGTAGAGCGTCCAAAATACACGGGTGTTTATTGTCTAATAAACGTGTCATCTTAAGAACCACTTGACCACTTAATTGACGACAATATGACATTTTGAGAAAGTGTTAACATTACTTATATTATACGCCGAGACGACGAATTGACAGTTTACGAGTATACACAGTGCATGTGGTTGTGACTTCCTATGTTCTTAGATACTATATTTATACTCATGACTGTTAGCACAGATACTATCATGTTAATAAACGTAGTTACATTGGAGTAATTAGTCCGTCTTTAGTTATTTACAAGTGAATTAAAAATATTAGAGAAAAGACAAAAGAACTCCAAAGTAACTCTACGCATATAACATTCCAATAAAATAAGCCAAAAAAATATTACCAGCGCAAAGTATGATCGCGTTTTCTCTGAGGAGTAGACCGGATGTTGAAAATTTCTTTACCTGAAACAAAATAAGAATTCTTAGTAATTTGTTTACTCCGAAAATTAATTTTACACGGGAAAATATAAGATCTCTCTTTTCCTCCATTTATCGTACATTTACAACAGCTATTAAATTGTAAAAGTTAGGTATAATCATCGACAACTTTAAAACCATATCAATACTAATTTACATTCAAAATACTGAAAAGAATGTCAGTTCGTTTTATTTGCCAGCGTTTATTCCACATATTACAAGTTCTTAGAACTGTTTTGCAAAAAATATTCCCGTACAGGTATTGAAATTCTGAGTTATTGCTTCACATAAATATTCGCGGAGCGAGTAGTAGGTATGTTTTATTACTAATTTCTTTGAAATTAAACTTAACTAGACTATAGGCCAAGGTTAAGAGACGATTTTGTATTGTTTCGTTTTCTAAATAAATAAATATTAGAAGACATCTTACAAACGGTCTCTGACCCCAAACTAAGCAAAACTTGTAATAATAAATATGGCTGCCAGAGACTGATATTACATATACATATTTACAAACTTTTGTAGATAATAACATCCAGACACAGTGCAAACACCTATGTGCATCACAAAAATGATTTCCCTGGGTGGGAATTGAACCCACGCCTCTTTCACCCAGGAGTCAGGGTCACTAACTGAGGTCACTGAGGCAGTCAATGTCAAAAATCTATGATAAATATTGCCAAAAATTTTTGAAAAAAAATAATTAGGTAAGACCATAAATAGATTTAGACAATTAAATAAAGAAGAAAGTTCACTACTTGAAGGACAGAAGAGGATGGTAATGACGATCTTCTACAATATAACAAAGTAAAAAAAAACTGTACTAGAGGAAAAACAAATAGAAGAAAAGAGAGGAAGAAAAGGACATTAAATTAATTAAAATTCAAATTATAATTTGATTGCACGGAGTCTAATTTGAGCTATTTGGTGGCAAATATGCAATTTGTATCTGCCCTTTTTGTTTAATTATTTATTGAGATACAAACGAATTACACCACTTAATGCTTTTAAGAGATCATGAAATGAGACAACCAAACGTATGACTATCATCGTTTAATTTTTTAACTAAGGTTAAGTCGCTACAATCAAACTTTTATTGTTCACACGACTAAATTACTTAAAGAACAGAATGAATTGTATTAATTCATGCATTTATAACTTATAACAAATCATGTGAATACAATTCAATGTATAATTTCAGCCCATAGATTGTCTAAATCGGATTGTTCATCCAGGGGCCAAATTTTAATATTTATCTCTAAATTGTCTAAGATCTTATTCAGCAGTCCAGGCATATATACAGGCTTCCCATCCAGCATACGGGAAATCTTTTCTGTTATACTGTTTAATTTTTTTTTGTTCTCTTGATAAAGTTTATAGTTGTCATCAATGACTATAAAAGCCAGTTTTAACAGCGACGCTGCCTTTTTTACGTCATTTGGAATCAACCTAAATATTTTAGGAGTAACCAAGATTTCGTCCAACAATGCTAGGCAGTCTTTTTGTATTGTAATATCTGACTTCATTATGTACTTTATACTTTTTCTAAACTTTACATTAGACTTAATAAAGTGTTTATACTTTTCTAATACATCTGGGATAACTGTAGCTAACTCTTGAAAGAGTTCTGATTTTAAATTTAATAGATATCTCAGCCAAACTTTCACGTAATCGGTATAGACTTTTGGTTTTCGACAAATATTTATATCACACATTTGTTTTGTTATATAACCCGCTGCCGCTTTAACTTCTTGCCTTTGTATTCTATTTTTCAAATTGCTGTACCATTCAGTTGGCAAAATAAATTGCATTTGATTTAAGTTATCAGAAACCAGTTTATCTATTAGGATGATCGTAGTGTCTATCATTATGAACATACTCTCCTCAGAGGCAGTCAAATTTTTATCATCCATCGTCTTATCCAATTCTGATCTTATTTTTTTGTGATATTCATCGGAATTGCTAAATATTTCCTCCAAAAGTCTTTTAAAATTGGGATCTAAAGGGTAGTTAGTCTTCACATTATTTTGAATTCTTTTCAGCGCTTTACTAGATGTATTAATTAAAACATCAATATTAGAAGACCATTTTTCAAGGTAATTTGTATTTGATCTGGATTCTGGTGGAAGTAGTACATCTAGGTTATCAGGATATACATTAAGATCGTATATTAAACCACCTGATAATATATCTTTTAAGATAACATTTATGTTTGATGCTGATACAGTATCTTGAGCGGCAAAACATATTATATCTACAATGAAAATAATGAACTATAATTATGGCACAACCGACTTCAAAAAAATTCGATAATTCGCTCGAATCGATATCAATTTTTATAAATTACTAGATGACCCGGTGAACTTCATATTACCGTAGCGCCACCGGCGCGGGCGACCAAATACAGTAAACTTTCACAGGTAGGAACATTTTGTATGGGAACATTAAATTCAAGTTTTTATTATCTTTCACACTACTTTTTTTAAATTTTCTCATCGTTTAAACATTCCCTTAGCTTATACAGATATCTCAAGATAAAAATTAGCCATATCGGTTCAGCCATTCTCGAGTTTTAGCGAGACTAACAACCACGAATCATTTTTATATATAAAAAAATAAAAGAAGAAGAAGATTGTTGATTTTTAAAAAAAGCTCCGCCGATTTCTATAAAATTTTAAGTCCTCGGGAGTCTCTTTGGAAATAATAAAGATTTTTTGAAATCGGTTCGGCGATAATATCGATTAACATACACAAAAAAACATACAGATGAACATAGAACCTCCTCTTTTTTAGAAAACGTTAAAAAGCATACATATGTAATTGAATTGAACCAATATCTTGACGTAAACTCACAAGTGAAACTGAGATGAAACCTAAACATGGTTCACTGTTTTCTACATTACTGTATGTGTTTTGAAATGTAACTGCAATTCTATGCAAAATCGATGTCAAAGTAATAACAAATCGCATTACCAGTATTATTGTTATTGTGTTCAGGCTATTACTTTTGTTGTATATTGAACAGCTTGTGTTGAAAAAGATTACACATGTACTCGTAGTTTGCGAGGTGGCGAATCTCTGAACATCGTTAGTGTATTTTTTTATGCCAAGTTTGGCTATAATTGGCCACCAACTCGCCTGATGGAAAGCGATTGTTGTCTGTATGTAGACCTAGAAGATAAGTTTCCACTCTTGCCTTGAAGATATCCAAATTGTGATTGTCAGAAAACAATGACGAAGGCATTCCAATCCCTGGAATTTTTTTAAATAATTTCTATTTACATTTGTTTCAATATTTTTAAGTCGTGATAACGTCTTATAAATCGATGAATGCCGGCTGCACGCACGAAAAAGTGTTTCGTACCATCATCTGAGCCGAGGGTGCAAGCGAGAGCGCGGAAGAAGCGAAAGAGAAGCACGATCGGCCTGAGCGTTCGGCTTGTTTCAATTGTTGATTCAACAATGTTTTCTTATGACGTTATCACATAAAATTATCGTCCGTAAACAGACTTTACAGACAACCATTTTTTTTGTGTCCTATTACTTGGAAATGAGATCAAGTGTCTATTTGTTGTGTGTATAAATTCCCATCAGATGAAATCGAAAAAGTAAGTAACCATATATAAACAACTATTAGATAGCGACGTCTATGATCCCACATTATTACCTATAAACCTAAAACAGTGTATTTATTTTAATAGTAGAGAATTGATACGTTTTCTCGTAAGTACTGAAACATATTAAAGTACAATACAATATGTTCTTAAGTTCAATTTCTTAGCAAACAAAGATGATTGAACATTTTTCAATCAATAACTGTTTTCTTTTACTTCTTTTTTATTTTTCATTATTTGTATCAACAACCTGAAAATATTGCCGTCTGTGTTTGTTGATTTTTCTCAACATCGAAAACGATTGAAATTATTTGTAATAAATAGGTTTACCAGGGTTGCTTTTTAAAGAGCAGGGATTTTCAGATGTGTATACACATAATTAGTAAGTTCGTATAGGTCGGGTGGCTAGCCCTGGTGTCAGAGTTATAAAGCCGGCTGGAGGTTTCTCATATGGCTAAACGATTAAAACAACCAGGATCTACCATTTATAGTGTCATCCGCCACGGTAGCGATCAGTTGTAAATGTCACCCGCAGTCACCTATCCGAAGACTGACCGTGCTGAAAGTTGCTTAACTTCGATGATCGCTAACGAACACCTATATTCATTATACCAACTACGAAATTGCAGAAAAAATCAGCTACTCCGTACATTTTTAACTGACTTCCAAAAAGGAGGAGGTTCTATGTTCGTCTGTAATATTTTGTTTTGTATAAGTTCATCCATAATTTCGCCAAAAAAATCTTTTTTAGTTTAAAAGGGTAATCGGAAATTGTAGAGATCGTTTGTGAAAAAAAATGGAAACAAATCGAGCGAAAATTCGAATTTTGTACACGATGGAAGGCGGTTTTGTCATTTTTTGCGAAAAATAATTATGTCGAGTCAATGAACTTTTTGTATGAAACAGTTAATTTATTTATTTCTATTTCATTGTTGGTATCTTACAAGCTGACTCAAACTTTATGGCGTCTGCTAACAAGAAGCGAGCCATTGCGCAGTAGAAAAAGTTGCGCGAAGAGTGGGGATGTACGCAGCTTGCAGCTAAGTTCACTATAACTATAGTATTATTATATATTCTTTGCTATAACTAAGCCTATAGCAAAAGTTGTTAAAGCGTATATGAACGCTAATTATTATGAACAACTTTTGCACATAGTACACCTCGGAAATTCTGATAGAACCTGTACATTGAAAAACAACAGCTTGTATAACAAAACATTATCATACCCGATATTCCATTAGATATATTCCTCTCCCAAGTTTGAATCAATCGAAAATCTAGAGAGCATTAAATATGAATCATTTTTCGCAAACTCAATCAAAAAGAAAATGTTTTAAGCACGTCTAAAGCTCGAACTCCCGCGTCCCGAAATAACGGGAGGAGAATGCGAGAGGGGCCAATTGCCTTGACCTAGATAGGGGTTGGTGGAGAACGCAGTACTGGTACACGGCCAGTACATAAACTCGCATTGTAAACCTCGCGCGATGGGAATGGAATGGAACCATAGATATTAAACATACAAAGAGGCGCCTACTATTTTTGGGAACTATGGAATTTGATGTTTGTCATATTAACCTTCCTAGTTTGTTCAACCGTTGTTCCTGAGTTGCTTACAACGTTTGCTATAATACTCGCTGTCAAAATCATACGTTTATTCCTAGTACCTCAGGAAAAATAGACGTTTTTTTTTGGTCAACTTTGCTCTAAGTTTCCTATCCAATTTTTTTTACAAGGTTTAGGTTCACTTACTGTGCATAATATCACAAAATGCTGACAGGTCCAGGTGAAGCTTCAAGCGCCATCTTAAAAAACGTTTTTGTCCGATATCACGGAAACTATGCACTTTAGGGCAAAAGTCACGGTAAAGCCCATAAAATCTATGACTTGAGCAGAAATAACAATTCGTTTCATCAATTGGTAATTTTCGCAGAAGATTGGTAGCTCTTATAGTCCTAAATAGTGTACGCATGCACACCATGTTACGTAGTAACTGTGGCCGATTCTGTGGCTGTGGGTAGGAGGGAGAAATTACGCGAGCGTGCTACCTATCCTCGTGGAACTTACGCCACTACACAAATAGACGTTTCAGGCAAAAATGTACAAGGTAACATTGTAAAATAGGCTTCAATGACCGTACTGGGCCGATTCAGTACATGAAAGTAAGGCAGCGTTGCGAAATGAAAAAGTATTTTTTTCTTCTAAGCCGTTTTAATTTTGTACATTAAAGATCAAACATTACGATTAAGGAAAATACTATGTATTAAGTAAAATATGACGATAAAAAATCGTGAAATAGCAAAGCCCATTTTACAGATTATTTTCACGGTAATGATATGTATTACCGTGTTATTTCTCTCTAAAAGATGTAATACACAAATATGTCTTACAGGAAAAAATGTAAGGTGAAATTGTAAAATAAGCTTCAATGACCGCGCTGTGTCTATTCAGTGCATGAAAGCAAATAAAATATACACCACGATGAAAATGACGATTGTTTCACTATGGAAACAAGCGTGGTTTCCGCACATTTTAATCAATTAGGCACATGTGTTACTCACGCTTAATTTTAGTAGAAAACTTCTACTATAGTTTCGAGCGCATTTGGCGATCTTTCTCAAGGTTGAAGTACTAGCACGCGGGCTCGTCTCGCATGCGGCCCGCGTGCTACTACTATAGTAGCAGTTTTCTACTAAAATTAAGCGTGAGTAACACCTGTGCTTTATGAATTAAAATGACGATTGATTATAGACGTGATAACGTCTCATAAATAGATGAACGCCGGCTACACGCACGAAAAAGCATAACTCATTGTCACGTTCCGCCTGAGCCGAGCGTGCAAACGAGAGCGCAGAACAAGCGAAAGAGAGGCACGATCGGCCTAAGCGTTCGGCTTGTCACGCATATGAGGTTATCACGTAAAATTATCGGCCGTAAACGGCTCTGAATAAGGAAGTGTAAACGGACTTCACAGACAACCATTTTTTTTTGTGTTTTCAGTTTTCTGAAAATATTTTTTATTTTATGTAACTATAATCACACAGTCACGGCTTCGCCCGGCTAAACAAGGATTATTTATTATATTATCGACTTAAACCTATCGGAAGAAATAATATAAATATTTACACATACATTAAGCCCAATTGCAGAGGCGCCATCGTAATTATAATAGCTAAATAGCATAGTTCTGTTTCTTTTTCACTTTAGGCATTCGATAGAGAGAACGCTTTTTACGTTGCTATTTATGCTGGCGCCTCTATATAATCGGGCCTAATATTGAATCTCCGATACGTTCTGTACTGAGCTTATAATAAGCTAGCTTTTCTCTGCGGCTTTGCCCGCGTGGTTTTTTAATTTTTGTGCTATCTTATGAGAACGTTTTATTTTTATAGGATTAAAAGTAGTTTATGTCACTTTCCGTATGTCAAACTATGTCCATGCCAAAAATCAAGTCAATTCAATGCTCTCTTGCTACGTGAAATAAACAAACCAATAAATCAATTAATGCATTTATTCATAATGTTAGTAAGGAAGGAAAAGGATAAACTACTTTCACCCAAGACACTTTTTCTAAGATTCCTAGTTCATGGAAAAAGTCATTTAGACGTAATGAAACCACAGTGAAACCGCTTAGGTATTATCGACTGATTCCACATAATTGGAAGATATTTTGGCATTAAATATTCTGGTATGAAAATTGACGACTGTGTAGGTAGACGTACAGTCAGTGTCAGATATCTGTGTAGTAGTCAGAAATCAGATTTAAGAGATGACTTCTTGACTGACTCGGTGGCTCAGTGGTTAGTGATCTTCTGAGGCGTGGGTTCGATCCCCACCCAGGGCAAACATTTGTGTGATGAATATAGGTGTTTGCTCTGTGTCTGGGTGTTATTTAGGTACTATCTATATAATAATAATAAGCCTGTTTATTTCCAAAATCCTTAACTAAATTACAAATACTTCTTTGAGAACAAATAACACTGATAACTGGTACTATACATTAGAATTACAACAGATTTTCTTGTTCTGATCTTGGAACCCCTTCTTGGGTATAGGCCTCCTCCAGCTTACTCCAAGTCTCTCGATCTTTTGCTTTGTCTATCCAGTCGTTTCCCGCTATGTTCGTTATGTCGTCAATCCATCTTTTCGTTGGACGGCCTTTTCTTCTTTTTCCCATCGGTCCTTTCCATTTCGTCGATTCTGAGGTCCATCTCTTGTCCTTATATCTAGCTATATGACCTGCCCATCGCCACTTTAACTTCAGGGCGTAATTTAAAGCATCTATTACGTTTGTTTTCCTTCGTATATGTGAACTTCGTATTTTGTGGATTTTCCTAATTTTTAAAATACTCCGTTCCATCGCTTTTTGGCAGGTCACAAGTTTGGTTTTTATTTTTGAGTTGTATGTCCATGTTTGACACCCGTAAGTGAGAGTCGGCAGAATACAGGTGTCTAGGACGCTCTTTTTGAGATGGAGAGGGAATGTACCTTTTAGGATTTCTTTTAATGACCAGAATTTTTTCCAACTCATGTTTACGCGTCTTTCGATCTCTTCTTCTTCGCTTCTGTCATTGAATGATATTAATTTTCCTAGGTAGATGTAGTTACTTACATATTCTAAAGGTTTTCCATTCAAGGTTATGTTAGTTCTGTTGCTGTTTGTCATTACTTTTGTTTTTTCTTCATTCATTTTAAGACCTACTTTTTCGCTTTCTTCGCTTAGTGAATGTATCATTTGCTCTAGTTTCTTACTCGTTTCGGCGAAGAGAACAATATCGTCGGCGAACCTTAAGTGTGTGAGTCTTCTACCTCTCACTTCGATACCCTGCGACTGCCAGTGGACATGATCGAAGATGCCTTGTAATACTGCGATGAAAATTTTGGGTGACAGAGGGTCTCCTTGTCTCACTCCTCTGCATATTGGTATGTCTGGTCCACGCTTTTCCAGTTTGACCTTGCTAGAACTATCGTCATAAATGTTTTTCAGTACCCTTATATAACTTTCGTTTATGTTGCATTTTTCTAAGGCTTCCCATATTGCGTCTTGCGAAATAGTATCAAAAGCCTTGGCGTAATCTATGTATGCGATATATAGGGGTTTATTGAACTCCTTATATTTTTCTATAACTTGTTGCATAACGTGTATGTGATCCATTGTAGAATAGCCAGAACGAAAACCGGCCTGTTCGATTGGTTGGTAACTGTCAATTTTTGGGCTCATTCTGGTTTGTAGGATCGAACTAAATAGTTTGTACACGCATGACAGCAGGCTTATTGGACGGTAGTTACTTATGTCGTGTGGGTCTCCTTTTTTATACAATAGAATTATGTCGGATCTCCTCCACTGATCTGGTACCTGACCGGAGACAAGAACTTTGTTAAATAAGTGGGTGAGTGGATATGCTAGCAAAGTGACGCCAGTTTTTAGCGCTTCATTCTGTATACCATCGGGTCCGGGACTTTTGTCTAATTTTATTTTTTGTAAATGTTTAACAACTTCTGTAGCGCTCACTGATGCTAAGTTGTCATTGTTGGTAGCTTGTTCCCAGTTTCTTTGCGGCTTTTCCAGACGATGAGAATTTGAATTCGTATAAATCTTTTTGTTTTTATAGAGTTGTCTGTAGAATTCGGTAGCGCAGTCTAGGATGTCTTGTCTAGTTTTAGTTTCTTTTTTGTTTGTTTTAAGATTTTGAATCCAGTTTTTGTGTGTGGTTAACTGTTTGTAAGATTTTTTTGTACTACTACGTTTTTGTAGGTTACTCTCTATTATTTGATTTCTGTAGTTTCGGTAGTCTTGCCTGATGGCTTTACTAGTTGATTTGTACAATGAACTTAGTTCTTTCTTCATTAATTTCGTTTTATGCTTGATTTTTAAAAGTTCCGTACGTTTCAGTAAGAGTTCTTGTGTGGAATTGCTGAGATTTTTTTCTAATGTGTTAATTTTTTGTCCTTTTTGTCTTGGAGCTGTGCTTTTCTTAATGATTCTTTCTAATTTATCATAGTATGTCTGGACATCTTCCTTCTCATCTATTTCAAGATTTTGTATATTTTTCTCCAATCTTTCTAGGTACTGAGTAATGTCTTCCACTGTCTTGAGTGAGTTAGGTTGAGGTCTGAATGATGTTCGACTCTTTTTTTCGTTTCCAGTGTAGTATGTAGCTCTGACTAGCCGATGGTCAGACCTGAATCCTAATCCATGGAGGACTTCTACGTTTGTTATATTTTTTGGTTCATTTGACAGGATGAAATCAACTTCATTTTTGGTTTTTTCGTTTGGGGATAGCCACGTCCACTTGCGATTGTTTCTCTTTTTAAAATATGTGTTCATGATTGACAATTTGTTTTCAAAAGCATATCGTATTAGTGTTTCTCCCCTGTCATTTTTCGTTCCGTAGCCAAAATTTCCAAGTATCATGTTGTCCTTTCCTTTAGTTTTACCTACTTTCGCATTGAAATCGCCGATGACAAGTATATTTTCTCCTGCCTGGTCTTGTGCTAGTTGTAGGGTTTTATAGAACATATTAATTTCTTTATCTGTTGCTCTTTCAGTTGGAGCATATACTTGTATAATAGAGAGTATTTTGTTGTTTAATTTTATTTGTAATAATGCAACTCGTTCTGAGAGACCATTAAAATTTAATATCTTATTTTTGTGCTCCTTTTTTATCAGAAAGCCAACTCCGTGTAAACCCGGTGTCTCGCCTTTGTAGCAAAGTATATAGTCTGCGTACTCTTCTATATTGCTTCCCATTCTTCGGACTTCTGCTAGTCCTACAATATCAATTTCTATTTTTTGTAGTGAGTAAATCAATTCTAAATATTTTTCCATTGAAGCAAGAGATCTTACATTGAATGTTCCAATTTTGAGAGGTTTGTCGATTTCTTTTTTGTTTGCTGGAGGGTTGTAGTCTTGCTTCCCCACGGGGACCAGCCGGCTTGGGGAAGATTTTTTAAAATTCCTTTGTTTGTGTTCGTATTTAGTTTTGTTTTTGATCTTCCGGTTGTCAGTGTTTCCTAGTTGCTAACTACTGTTTTTCTCTTTAGGCAAATTTAGCGAATTACTCCTGGCGCGGCCCAAGTAATCAAACGCATTTTTTGTTGAGATTTTTTTGGGGGCTGCAGAAGGCGGGGTGCTCTTTGTATTGGACTCTAAGTTGGGGGACGAAGACGGTTCTCTCTTTCTCTTTTCACGGCCGATGTCACTTTGCTTTTTGATTATGAGCTTGTCGCCTCTGAGGTAGGCAATATTGCCTTTGTTTCTTTCTTCCTCTAGCTTTGGTTGGAGTGCTTTCCTTGTTTCGAGTATTTCTTTTGTAAAATCTTCTTTTACATAAATTCCTTTAGGTAGATTTTTCTTGTTTTTTAAGATCGCGTTCTTTCTCCAATTTGTTGTAAAAGACACAAGAATAGGTCGAGTAGCGGTATTTTTTTTGTTTCCAATTCTGTATGCTTTATCTATTTCTTGTTCTTGAATATTCAAAGTTAGGTGCGCGTTGATTTTTTCCTTAATTAATGTTATGAGATTAAGTTCGTCCTCGTTTCCTTCTTGTATTCCGAAAAATAGTAAATTATTCTTTTTGTGCTGCGATTCTAATCCTTTAATTTTTTCTTTCAAATTCGTAACCTCCATACGTAATTGTTTGTTTTGGTCTTCCATATTTTTGAATTTTTCATCAATTTCCTTTTTCACATTCCGTGTTACCGATTCCGTAATTATTTCGGTTTGCTTTTCCATCTGTTCTTGAATTTTTTGAAGTAATATTTGCATTTGATTATCCATTTTGTAGTTGCAACGCTAAAATAGTTTCGTAGAAAATTCAAATTTGGCGCGCTCTGAAAATATGATAGTAGTTTTTCAATTTCTTAAATGGTAACACTAGGAGGTGACAGTTAAGTTTTGTCAAGTTGTTGCATGTGTATAATGTTGTCTCTGGTTTGCACTTGCACCGCAGACTTGCACTGACTTCACTCCAATTGAAAAATTTGAGGTTATACTTAATTTGTTGTTGTTAAATTAATTCACAAGTATTTCACTTTCTTGATTTGTGTCGTTTATCACTTTCCGTGGCACGAAGTTTATTATTGTACCGATGATATAGCGTAACGATAACTTTTGACACTGATTTAAAGTTAATTTAGTGGCAGTGATTTGCAATACGTCTGTTTTGTTGTGTTCAGAAACCGGAAGAGCTATAATAAGCTATATAAAATTTCTAGTGCTATTGCCAATGAAGTGTCGGTCATAGGTAGGTGTTGGATCAACATACGAGGTTCATTTTGCAAATGACAAATAAGATAGTGCAACTTTTCTGTATTTGATATATCAGTGCGTGATAAGACTAATGAGTTATACAGGCTTATAAAGCTACACCAGGTGAACACGTCACCCGTAAATTCTATGAGTGAAATCTTAGGAAGCCGTGACAATTGAACTTCGTGAGAAGTTTGTCTAGCTGTTTTTACATCATCATCCGTACTCATAAGTTCAAAGTACTTGGCATCTAACTCATCGTACAGTGAGGTTGCACTTTTGAACAAATCATCATATTTTTTCGGTTCTGGACTACTACTGTCGGTACCCTCTAGTAACTTTTCATACGCGGTCGTTAAGTTTGCATAATGCGCCTGAAGCTTACGCAACCTAGCCATTAAAACACCTTGGGGATAATTTGGCGTATGCAGCAATTCAACGGAATTAGTAAACCAATCAAATTCTAACTTAAACTTAATTTCAAATGATTTCGACATTTTTTTTTTTTGTTAGACCTACAACTGTGCTTGGTTCGAATCCGGCCGATGGACCAAAATTATGTTACCGCGATAGCTAGTGGACACGCAATAGGTAAAATTAGTTGTAATCAATATTGTACTTACCAAATGAAATCCGAGCCGCCGCCGCTGACCACGCACAAAATCACCGCGCGAGACCGTTGTGTCGGAGTCCCGGAAGGAATGTCGTCTGGCGGGGGGTCGCCTGACAGTCCGCTGACAGGTGACACTGACAGCCCGGCGTGGGCGGCGCTTTGGTATTGGTGCAGAACAATAATGGTTGCAGCAAACTTAACCAATTAGCGTGTACATACCCTTCCCCCCGGAATATTTCGATATTTATAATGGTAATTTACATAGTTTAGACACAGGCCGAATCAATTTATTGTGATGTGTCTGAACTTCTACAACTCGCACAGTCGAATTTGCTCCAGGCAACAGTTTGGTTATTCTACCGCGCCTCCATTGTAAGGGAGGGTAGTTATCCTCCTTGATTAGAACCAAATCGCCCACTTTAGGGGGTTCCGAATGAGAAGTCCATCTCGAGCGACTTTGTAAAGTTACGAGGTACTCGTTCCGCCACCGGCGCCAGTAATGTTGCGTAAGCTTTTGTATTTGTTGAAAGCGCGTTAGATTATTCAAATTGACGTCTTCATATGGGTACTCTGGCAAAGCTACTAGAGGTTGACCGATTATGAAATGACCGGGTGTTAAAACTTCGAGATCGGAGGGATCGGAGCTCATAGGACAAATCGGTCTGGAATTCATGACTGCTTCAACTTTTGTGAAGAATGTGGCTAGTTCTTCAAACGTGAGACGCCGATCACCTAGTGTACGATACATTAGCCTTTTAGCAACCTTGACCGCTGCCTCAAAGAGCCCGCCCATGTTTGGACTGCTCGGTGGGTTAAACAGCCAGTTAATACTACGTTTGACTAGCTCACGTTCAAGCTCTGTATGATGATTTTGTAAGTACTCAAAGACATCTTTTAGGTATCTGTCAGTTCCAACGTAGTTGCTTCCGCAGTCTGATCTGATCAGAGATGGTAATCCTCTCCTAGATACGAACCTAGTGAAGGCCGCCACAAAGGCTTCGACAGTTAAATCCGAAACTAATTCGAGATGCACACTTTTTGAGCTGAGGCAGCAAAATATACATAAATACGATTTAAAAATGCGTGCTTGCTTCATTGTACCACTTTTGATAGCAAAGGGTCCAGCAAAATCCGTGCAAACCCCATCAAAAACTCTTGAAGACCGCACGCGGTCAGCGGGTAAGTCTGCCATGAATGGTTGGTCGTGTCGAGGCTTTGACCTAAAGCACTGTACGCATTTGAATGTTACCGACCGAGTCACTCTGCGCATTGAAATTATCCAAAAGTTCCGTGATAAAATGGTTGCTAAGGAGTACGCGCCGACGTGACAATAAGTTTTGTGATAATACTCTACTAAGAGGACCGTAAATTTATCCTTCCCGGAAAGCAGAATCGGATGCCGAGCGGAGTAGGACAGGTCTGCGCAACGAATGCGGCCACCAACGCGTATCAGCGAGTCTTTGTCTAAAAACAGATTAAGTTTCCGAGCCGAATCCCGAATGGGCTTCCCGGATTGAAGAGCCCGAATGTATTCGCTGAAGTTCGATTTTTGTACGAGCTTTATTATATTAGTTAATGTTTGCCGACGCTCCAAAACAGAAATGTTGCTACCGCTAGAGAGCAGAGATTCCGATGCCGTAAAATCTATCTTGCGAGATACCGTATCATACGCCGAAGCCGAGTTGTCCTTACCGTTGGACATTGATGCCGAGTTGTCCTTACCGTTGGACATTGATGCCGAGTTGTCCTTATCCATGGACGCCGAAGCCGTATCATTTTTATTACCACGTGCGACAGCCGAATAATTTGTCGAGCGGCACTTGAGCTGACATTTGTAAATAAACCGGTAGATGAAAGCCGTGACATTTAGTAGTTTTTCAAAAGAACTGTACCGTTCAATCAGTTGCAAAATGCTATTTTGTAGTGGGTTAACATCTAATGTAACTGTGTTGGACACTAGCCCTGATCGTAACCCGGGTAAGCAGTGTGGTACTTCTAACTTGTGGGGAGGCCACTGATCTCTAGGTTGTCGGAGCCACTGCGGACTCCACCATAGGTGATGTTCCAATAGCTGCGCAGCAGACGCGCCTCTAGAACCGACATCAGCGCAGTTCAACGACCCAGGGACTTTTCTCCACTGTATACCTAAACCAGTGTTGTTAATTTGAGATACTCTATTGCCTTGAAATACTTCTAGCTTGTGTGGAGGAGTTTGTAACCACGCTAGCACAATTGTACTATCGGACCAACCAACTATTTCCGACACCTTGAAAGATTGTTCAACCAACGTTGATGAGACGTGTTGCAGAAGGTTTGCTAGGAGAACAGCTCCGCTCAACTCTAGTTGAGGAATGGTCATTTTTGTTTTGAGAGGGGCGACGCGAGATTTTGCCATAACTAGTTGCACCGAAGCTCCATTTTGATGATTTTCAGATCTCATATAAACCGTTGCCGAATAACCTAAGGACGAGCCATCTGAGAACCCATGTAGGGAGTGAGATGTATCTCCGACCATTTTAACACAGCGTGGGATTGAGATTTTTTCGAGGTTGGGTAAGTCTGCGATGAATTCGCGCCATTTATCTTTCAAATCTTGGGGAGCGGGGGCATCCCACTTTACATTTTTTGCCCCATCACTAAGCATTTCACGGAGCGCCAGTTTCGCTTGAAAAACTACGGGACAAATCCACCCCATGGGGTCATATAGGCGGGCCAGTGAAGACAGGATACTCCGCCGAGTGACTAAATCGCCTGAAGGTAGGTTTTGAACCCGATAAGAAAAGGTATCAGACACCGGGTTCCATTGAATTCCTAGCATTTTTACAAAGCCGTTGCTATCATCGTCGCTGTCAAAGCATCGTGGTAATTCACAAAATTCCCGGGGCAAGTCGGAAAGTAGCCGTTGGTCATTGGAGGACCATTTTCTAAGTTCATACCCAGCCGTAGACATAAGTTGAATAAGTTCTTTTTTAATTTCTAGTGCTTCTTGAAGCGAACCTCCTCCTCCATTTAGATCGTCAACGTACGAATTTGTTAAGAGAAGCCTAGCGGCCCTAGGATACTGCCTGCCCCCCTCCGTGGCGAGTTGATGAAGACAACGGATAGCGATATATGAGCTTGATTTAAGCCCATAGGTATTGGTAGTTAGTTCATAAGTGCGAATTGGTTGCGCAGGGCTATCCCGCCATAAAATAAGCTGATATCTACGATCTTCCGGATTGATCCAAGTCATACGGAACATCATTTTAACATCACAGACAAACACTATAAGCGGAAGCCGAAAATTAATTATTACTTTTGTGATGTCATTTTGTAATTTTTCACCCGCTAATAAGCAATCGTTTAAACTAACATTGGTTCCCGACTTTTGACTTCCATTAAATACGACACGAATTTTCTCGACATCCCCCGATTTTTTAAACACGCCGTGGTGCGGAAGAAAGTAACATTCTTGTCCCGAATTGACATCAAAATTACTAAGTTGCATGTGACCAAGTTCCAAATATTCTTTAATAAAGGCCTTGTATTTTTCTCTGAATATTGGTTGATCGAGCATACGTTTTTCCAATCGTAAAAACTGACGCGTTGCAATTTGTTTTGTGTCGCCGAGCCGTACCGGTCTATCAGGAATTATGGGTAATTTTACCATAAACTTGCCGTCCGGACATCTACTGACGGAATCGGCAAACAATTTTTCGCATAAAGCGTCAAGCGGGTTTTGAATGTTTACCTTAGGGGGCTCTTCTGATTTCCAGAAACGTTCCACCATTTCGACCAATGATACTCCGCAAAGGCGATTAGAGTCCGACGTCGCGAGGGCGCCTTCACTGACCGGTCCGAAAACAGCGTAATCGAAAATTGTTTCAAGGGCGTAAGGCCCGCCAGGTCGAATAGCTACCTTGTTACCTCCCATGATTTCACCTAAGATATCACATCCAAATATTATATCAATCCGTGACAAATGCTCCGATTTGTTATTTAACGATTGCGCATCATCCGAAAATTCGAGCCGATTAGCTAAATATGTTGTAGGTGTCTTTAACACAACACATTTTACCGAAAAAACGACGTCGTTATTGCGTTCCGAACTGAAGTCAATAGTTACTACGTAATTACTGTGTTGAGCCATTGTTCCTCCGATACCTATTAATGGCGTAACTGTAAAATGTTTTTTCAATCTCAATAGTTCCACTAAATCACTTCGAACCACTGATATTTGAGAGCCAAAGTCCAATAATGCCCTAACCTTGAATATTTCATTGTTTACCGATCTTATATTAACGATCACTGTGGGCAAAATTATATCTTTTGAAGTGGGTAGTGAAGAAACATTGTTACAGTTATCGCGCCTTGATTGTCATGCAGAGTGATCATAATGATTCATATTGCCGAAGGTGTGCGCAGAATTTGCCGTATCCGATACTAAATGGTTATCTATGCCCGTATTTGAATGAAACTCGTTAACACCGCCGTAGTTGTTATCACCTTCGTAAGTTTCTTTCATACCTATACCGGTTGTATGAACCGTACGCTCATTCTGGGTGCGCCGATTTTGGTCGATGTAATTTTTTGTTATTTGCTGCGTAGAAGGCAAATTGGGTCTCGATTCTCGAGTCATTGTGCAAACCAAAGTATTATGGCCCGTATTACCGCATTTTTCACAAGGTATAAATTTTTTGCATTGAAACGCGGAGTGTTTACCGAAACATTTAAAACACATTTTATTATTTCTTATCCAGGTCTTACGATCATCAGGTGACCCCTTTTTAAACCGAAAACAATTTGTAATGTTGTGAGTTGTAGACGAACAAAAGTCGCACCCTTCTATCGCGTATGTGTTGTGATTATCGGATAAAGTTGCAAATGCATTCACTCTAGTCAGCGGTCGCCGTGAGATGTCCGAAGTTGGTCGAGTAGATAATGTTTGCGAACTACAAGCCGTATCAATTAACTGACACTCATTTTGTAAAAAAATCATCAAATTTTCAAATGTAGGTATAACATTGTGGGTACCTCCGTGAACATGCTCAAACCGATTTTTTAATTCCGCCGGGAGCTTAGATAAACTGATGTGAAGCAGTATGTAGCTCCATTCCTTAACCGGGAAACCAAGGGTTTCTAAACTGCGACTAGACTCAAGTAGCGGGTTCAAAACCGATGTCCGTAACATGAAATTGTTTTTCAGTGGCTCAATGTTTAATATGCGAGAAATGTGGCTGTCAGCTAGTAACCGTTTGTTATCGTATCGAGCTCTTAAAATTTCTAGTGCTATTGCCAATGAAGTGTCGGTCATAGGTAGGTGTTGGATCAACATACGAGGTTCATTTTGCAAATGACAAATAAGATAGTGCAACTTTTCTGTATTTGATATATCAGTGCGTGATAAGACTAATGAGTTATACAGGCTTATAAAGCTACACCAGGTGAACACGTCACCCGTAAATTCTATGAGTGAAATCTTAGGAAGCCGTGACAATTGAACTTCGTGAGAAGTTTGTCTAGCTGTTTTTACATCATCATCCGTACTCATAAGTTCAAAGTACTTGGCATCTAACTCATCGTACAGTGAGGTTGCACTTTTGAACAAATCATCATATTTTTTCGGTTCTGGACTACTACTGTCGGTACCCTCTAGTAACTTTTCATACGCGGTCGTTAAGTTTGCATAATGCGCCTGAAGCTTACGCAACCTAGCCATTAAAACACCTTGGGGATAATTTGGCGTATGCAGCAATTCAACGGAATTAGTAAACCAATCAAATTCTAACTTAAACTTAATTTCAAATGATTTCGACATTTTTTTTTTTTGTTAGACCTACAACTGTGCTTGGTTCGAATCCGGCCGATGGACCAAAATTATGTTACCGCGATAGCTAGTGGACACGCAATAGGTAAAATTAGTTGTAATCAATATTGTACTTACCAAATGAAATCCGAGCCGCCGCCGCTGACCACGCACAAAATCACCGCGCGAGACCGTTGTGTCGGAGTCCCGGAAGGAATGTCGTCTGGCGGGGGGTCGCCTGACAGTCCGCTGACAGGTGACACTGACAGCCCGGCGTGGGCGGCGCTTTGGTATTGGTGCAGAACAATAATGGTTGCAGCAAACTTAACCAATTAGCGTGTACATACCCTTCCCCCCGGAATATTTCGATATTTATAATGGTAATTTACATAGTTTAGACACAGGCCGAATCAATTTATTGTGATGTGTCTGAACTTCTACAACTCGCACAGTCGAATTTGCTCCAGGCAACAGTTTGGTTATTCTACCGCGCCTCCATTGTAAGGGAGGGTAGTTATCCTCCTTGATTAGAACCAAATCGCCCACTTTAGGGGGTTCTATCTCTATAGATATAATTACTATATAAAGCTACTAGACTATCTATATAAGTATGTATTTAAATTATGTATATGTAGTATATCAGTCTCTGGCAGCCATATCACAAGCTATGCTTAGTTTGGGGTCAGAGACCGCGTGTAAGATGTCCCTTAATATATTATTATTTATTTATTTATCTTTTTGTATTCATTTATTTTGATATGCTAACCAACTTTGGGAACAATTCCTCAACAACATAATCTAACATTGTAATCAACTAACATATTTTATAAAAAATAATTTCTGTACTATTGATTTGATTCATTTCTGTAATAATTTTGAATTTGATTTAATAATATGAATAGATTTGCCAGTAACTTTGCACGCCTTGAAGAAGCAAGTTTGTATTGCGCTATGATATTTTTAAACCAATAATGTAACAAACGAACTGCAAATTTTTCTTGGTAATAAAAATCGATTTTATTGATTCTTCTTTTTTATTTGAACGCTGCTTTTATACTTATAGTTTAAATATAAAGATCTCACGAGTAGTTTCTGAGTTATCCAATTGATTTGTAGTGTAGTGAAGTTGTATGATTTGGCCTATAATGACATGGGTTCATCAGGTTCTCACATAGTCCCCGTAAGTAATAAGGAAAAAAGAGTAGAAGTCACATAAAGTAAAAAAGTTGTGATGCATGATTCCACAAAAATGGCGTCGAAAATCTATAGAAACTGCTATGTAACTAGACACAAATGACACTTGAACTGCTGATCAAATGTCAAATTTGATTTCACAAAGATGGTGGATAAACTTCAAACGTCTCCTAGGTAGGGCTTTTATTTTGAACTTTATTTTCTTAGCAATAATGCCACGTCATTTCAAACACCGCCCCTATGTGCGTAGTGGTTACAGTAGGATTTGTCGCTGACAGTACGTGTCATTACGAGTACTTTGAACGCGTGACGGCACGGCGGGTCGTCGCTGGGGGAGCTACGCAACCGTAATACCTGTCCAACGACACAGACAAATACGCAAGTTTATTATCATAACTAACCGACTTCCAAAAAGGAGGAGGAGGTTCTATGTTCGTGTGTATGTATTTTTTTTGTGTTTGTTCATCGATAATTTCGCCAATTGTGAACCGAATCGAAAAATACTTTTTTCGTTCAAAAGGGTATACTCCCGAGGTGGTCTCATTTAAATTTTACAGAAATCGGCTAAGCCGTTTTTGAAAACAACCAACAATAATGTAAGCAATTCTAGCGAAATTTCCGAATTTTGTACACGATGAACATCGATAAATGCGCCAATTGTGAACCGAATCGAAAAATTCTTTTTTAGTTCGAAAGGGTATACTCCCGAGGTGGTCCCATTTAAATTATACAGAAATCGGCTAAGCCGTTTTTGAAAACAACCAACAATAATGTAAGCAATTCGAGCGAAAGTTCCGAATTTTGTACACGATGAACATCGATAATATCGCCAATTGTGAACCGAATCGAAAAATTATTTTTTAGTTCGAAAGGGTATACTCCCGAGGTGGTCCCATTTAAATTTTACAGAAATTGGCGGCGTCATTTTTGATAAATCAACAATAATGTAAACAATTCGAGCGAAATATTAGAATATTGTACACGAATTTTGTTACCGAAGACTGACCGTGTCGAGATGATCTCATCAAGACCGCAGAATCGCGCTGGATGCAAGCCGCTTCCAACCGGTCTTATTAGAGATTCATAAGGGAGACCTATGTCCTGGAGTGGACGTCCTAATGGATGGATGGAATCCCTCTGAGCTATGTTTGAAACATAAATCTTAATACAAGCAGGTGAATTCCAAACATAAGGAAATAGCTTTGAGATGAAATAAGCCGTGAAGAACAACGCATCAAAGGTTCTTCCCCGTATTGTAAAAACAACCCTTTCATGAAATTCTTTTATAAGGTTACGCGGAAAAGTTTATAATGCAAAAGAAAGTTGTCACTAGATACTGTTTAAGGAAAGGTTACTACGTCTTTTTTTAGCTATTTATTTTTGGACATTTTTTTCGTAGTTTATTTATTTCGGACTCTACCCAAAACGCTACGCCGGGTATAACTTAAGTTTTTTACTTGTTCTTCTAGCATTACTCGTAACTTATAATATACTTCTGTAAGTCTACATTTTGCAAAGCAACACAAAAGTATTCGCGCTCATATTGAAAGAAACACCTTGTTTACTCAAAGAACTGACCGTTATCAATAAAATATCTGACAAGAAAACTAATCTAGACGGACCAGGGTCTTATTTTAGACAACGATATATTGCTTAATTTTGACATCATATGTACTGATTTTTTATTTGACATTTTATAATTCTATTATTGACATTGTATAACTATAATTATTATTTATGCATGCTTTTTCTGTTGTGACACTGAACCTAATTTTTGACATTGTATCTAGTTTTTTTTTTAATTTGACATTTTACCATTGAAATTGCGTGACTCATGTTTATTCAATTTTTAATATTATTTTTTGATTTTGTATTGTATTTTTTATGCTTTCTTTTTTCCGATGGTTTTTTATTTTACTTTAATATTGTGAGGCAAATGTAATTGATTCAGATCGTTTTTCCTCAATAAAGAAATTTGAATTTGAATTATTGTGTATCCGTTTTGACGTTCGGTCTCACTTTTTCTCCCGCTCGCTCTCGTGGCGCGAGTACCTAGCGCGAGCAGGAGAAAAAGCAAAGGCGAACGTCAGAACGTTTACACAATACGTCTCCAGGAGCGTGATGTTTGTATTAGATTTCTGTTAATGGATGTGGATCACGTAGCTATTGAAATTGATTGCGCATTTATTTCCTGTTAGTTATGTAAAATACATATATTTTCAATACATGAGTAAACAATACTATACTTATTGCAAGGTATCAGACCAAATGATGACAACAAACTTTTCACAAATCATGGCTCAAACTTTCCAAGGCTTTGTTTAAAGACCATATACGTGTAAGTCGCTTCCAACATCAGGCAGTATGTAGTCAAACGCAAACCTATATGGAATAAAAAAAAAAAACTGATCTAATTTTAGATCTACAGGGTTATCTGCTCACTCTGTACTAAGCCATAAGGGAGGGGGTTAAGACTATAATTTTGAACAACTTTTACTATGGGCCAACCCAAAATTCGAGAAAAAATAATCAGCTGCTAGCTTAGCATGAGACCACGAAAAGACTGTCTCGTTCTGACATTTCGAAAGAAATATTCCGTGATGCGCTTCCTAGGCCGGCTGGTCTATACAAAATTGCAACACGGAAAAGACAAAATGTATAAAACAGCCGATTTTTTTTTCGAATTTCGGATTGGCCCTTTTAGTAAAAATTTTTCATAATGGTGGTCTGAATCACCTCCTTTCTGCTTAGTACATCAGGTCTAGATAACCCCGTATAGGGGAGTCCTATGTCCAGCTGCGGATGTCCGATAGTAAAACGAACGAGCAAAATGGTTAGTACCTACATAATGTAAGTGAAGACGTAAGATCGGACTGGACAGGCCTGTTGCATGTTGATATAAAACGATCTTGCCAAATATTATCAAAATCCGCTGATAAATAGTGCGACAGCAAATTTTCCCCAGTTTATGAAGGAAATAATCGCCGATCGCTAATCAAAAATCGCCGATCACGAAAAAATCCATTAATAGAACTTTCGTTCATCATCATCATTTCGTGGCAATGGCTAAGAAGCTTTTTTGTTTCATTTTTGTATTTTCATGATTATGATGATGAAAGACCGTTTGGCTACCGAGGAAACGGTAGAAGTTGCCAGATTTTGGTTTCAAAATATTTGATATCTTATCATTTGTAAATATTGTACATATCTAAACCTACATATGTAAAAAATACAAAAACGAACCTTTGTTAAAATACGTTGAAAAATGCAAACTGTAGGTAAAATCAACATCCCGATTGACGAAAGCAACATCATCGATTTAAAACGTCACTAAACCGAAGCTGTTTTGTCCAGAAACAATTACTTATTTTATGATTTACTAGCTTTTGCCCGCGGCTTCGCCCGCATGATATTTCAAGGCCCTACTTTACCACCCTTAATAAAGGAGGTGGAAAAAAAAAAACAAAAAAAAAACGATTTGACATTTGTTCGATTCGACAGTTCTTTTTTGACATTTCTTGGAGCGCACGCTAGAATAGCTCGCAGATGGCAGAATTTTTCATAGTTACTTAACACTTATTGTTATAACATGGAAAATTTAAGCAATATCATTATAATTTATAGCCTATGTGTAATTCAGATGTATAAGCTATATAATTGCAAAGTTTCATCTCAATCCGTTCAGTAGTTTTTGCGTGAAAGAGTAACAAACATCCATCCATCCATCCTTACAAACTTTCACGTTTATAATATTAGTAGGAAGTAGGATTCTCTAAGATTTAACCAAAGTCTTGAGGTGTCCATTAAGTTTTAGGCAAATTGTTTTCAGTTAGAGCACCCACACAGATGTCCATCCATACCTACTATCATCGCAACCGTGTTTCAAAGGCTTCCCTCCAGTCAATAGAGATTAAATTGCTGTAAAGGTTCCCAAAACGGAAAGGCTTTTAGCTTTTGCTTACATTTCTCTTTTATTGGATTAAATAAGAAAGAAAATTCATATTTTTTGTCGGAATTCACTGAGATTAGCGATGGAGAATAAGATAAATAGGTGTTACGTTTTCCTTTTCTGTAAACGTGGGCTTGACTTAAATTTAATAGATGATTATTTTTCCTAATATATTATAAAACCTATAGTGTGTTTGTTGGTTTTTTTGTAACTCTTTTACGCAGCAACGGTGCAACAGATTGACTTGATTTTTTGCATGAATATACTTTGAACATCGGAGGGACATATTACATACGGCCTCATACCCCTAAAAAACAAACAAAAAAGTAAACAAAGCTTCAAATAAATAAATAAATAGATATTAAGGGACATCTTACACACGGCAAACTTCGCTATGAGCGCTACAAAAATAAACAGACTATATTACAGGTCTGAGCTGTCACAGTTCAAATGTATACCCCTCGCGGCTCTCGGTTCGCAATTGATTCAGAGAATCATTGAATCATAACGATTGTCTGGAGATGGGTCTCAGCTCTCACTAGTACATACGAGTCTTTCTGAAGTGCTGATGGGTAGCGATGAATGACTAGTTTAGTTAGCAGATTCTTCGAACTGGCTGACTGAATAGATTAGCTCAATGTCAAGCCTGTAACAGATTGTTTGAACCGTGATCTCCTATGCGACTGCCTCGGTGGCCCAGTAGGACCCTGACTTCTGTCGGCCAGTACTTAGACGTGGGTACGATTCCCGAGAATTTACCTAGGACAAGCATATTTGTGATGAACTGTTTTATCTGTATAAGTATGTACGAGTATTTAAAAGCAAATAAAAACAGTCTACATATAAGAACACGCAACCTTATTCTCTTCGACTGCCTCGGTGGCTCAGTGGTTAGTGACCCTAACTACGTGGTCAAAAAGGCGTTGATTCGATTCCCACCCAGGGCAAGTATTTATGTGATGAATTTAGGTGTTTGCTCTGTGTTATTTAGGTATTATCTATTTTTTTTAACATGTATAAATGTAGTATATCAGTCTCTGGCAGCCATATGACAAGCTTTGCTTAGTTTGGTGTCAGAGACCGTGTGTGAAGTGCACCCTAATATTTATTTATATATTTATTTTTATTTATTTAAGCTACGACAAATCTGAGTAGTGCCGTCAACGGGTTTCACCTTTAACCTATGTTTCCTTGGTCTACTAACTACACATTCAGTTCTCACATTACAGTCCCAACGGTGCGCGGAGTAGAGAACACGTGTGCGTCCCTTGGATATTTTTTCTGTTACCATTAAAGTATTTTACGACTTTTTTTACGTCTCAATTCGAGAGTCTTGAATGGCGGCGGTATTATTTTTAATACTACTTAAATCTATTTTGATTATACGCCGCATCGGAGGAAATATGCGGGACGTCCGTCCGAGAACACCTATTACTAGCGCTCATAGCGTGGTTTGACTAGGTGTTCGTTAGCGATCATCGAAGTTAGCGTCGCGTCACGTATAAAGAACGCTGGAGTATCAAGCTGCGTACAAAGAAATTTAACTCCTATTACAAAAGTGATAGGAGTTAAATCTTTTAAAGCTATGTACTAGGAGTTTTAAATCCTATTCCCAGTGCAAAGGGAGTTCAATTTCTTTGTGGGCAGTATGAAGCTACAGTTTTTTTTACATGACGCGACCTGTAGTACTAGCGCTCATAGCGTAGTTTGACTAGGTGTTCGTTAGCAATCATCGAAGTTAAGCAACGTTCAGCACGGCCAGTCTTTGGATGGTACGTAAATAACTAACTAACGTAGCTGAGCGCTACCGTGGCTCAGATGACTCGTGAAATTGGAGGCCCCGGTTGTTTTAACCGTTAAGCCATGTCAGAGGCCTTCAGGCGGCTTGAACTCTGATACCAGGGCTAGCCCGGCCTCTACGAACTAACTTCACTAGCGAGGTATGCGTTATGATGTCATAACTAGGAGTTACGTTTTCTTCGGCTAGAAAAAAAAACTTTCGTTGACAAGAATATTTTGAACATACTTGAGCGTTAGGTTTGGACGCCAGAAATACAATATTTAGTTCATGGGTTTAAAATAGAAATTATTCATTTACCGATATTTGGTAGGATAGGTGCGAGTGCCGTCTAGCAAAGATTTAACCTGATTTTTAGCCGTTTTTCTCTCGTTATTAATAACGCTGACAGGTAGTCTTGAAATATTTATAAAATATGTACTTAGTTAAACATTTACTTCAAAAATAAATATTTAATAATATGATTATAATTAAGGGGGGCCAAACAAGAAACATAATTTATTTGCACGTTATTAATAACGGCAACAGGAAGATGCTTGAAATATTCACAGAAAAATAAGATGAATATTCGAAAATATATAATAAAATTAAAATAAAACATATTAATGAGGGCTTCCATACGTGCTTAGTCTTCTGGGGTCAGAGACTGTGTGTAAGATGTCCTTAAGCTCCCTAATATACCTATATGTATTAATACTTAAAGTGTAATATCAGATAGATGAGCAGTTGCAAGCCATGACTTTATCAAAGACCGCTAGATTGCACGACTGAGTCACGAGATGACGCGAGGCCCGCCAGGTGGTCGCTCTCAATTGACCTTGTTGACTCACGCGGTGGATCACAGCTGATTAGGCGCTTTGCTTTTACATTTCAGCCGACAAATGGCGTCGAAACTGGGCTCTCCCCTTCTGGGGTGCCCGAGCAAGTCTGGTGTACCCAGCCGGGTGACGGTCCATTACGAGGTCCGTACCTTCTCTGCCCTTGCTCCTATAACGTAATCTTAGGACTTAACCGCTTTCTGCGCTCGCCCATGTTCGGTAAGCTGTAGAGGCCTCAGTAGCCAGCAGCTATAAGTCATTAAAAAAAACCGGGATGACATCCTGCAGCAGTAATATACATTATACAAGTTTCACAAAAAATCGGCCCAGAGAAAAACTGGTTCATTAACTGGACCATAAATCGTAAACGATAAGTTTTACAGAAAATAAATTCGGGTAAGGAACGATGTAAAATTTAATTCTTTACAGTAATTGTTTTGATAACTTTTGCCAGAAAGTGCATAGTTTCCGAAATATTGGACAAAATTTATTTTTTTAAATGGCGCCTGAAGCTCCACTTGTTAGTTTGTTGCATGGATGTATTAGGTAGGTACGTAGAAAATCCTTGGTTTGTTGCTATTTCACGCAGCAACAGAGTAACGAATAGACCGTAGAAAGAGAAGACAAATAGACTAATTGATTTTTGACATGGATATACTCGTAGATCATATGTTGGAGAGTAGCATTGGCAAATTTTTATTCCGGAAAAATAAAACAAAAAATGTAATCGCACAAAAATCAATATTAAAACAATATTTGATGTTATTATCTATATGTATGAGTGTGTATTATAAATAATGTATAGGTATGTAGTATTTCAGTCTTTGGCAGCCATATTACAAGGTTTGGTTAGTTTTAAATCAAAGGCCGTGTGTAAGAGCTGCCAGAGACTGATACACTACATTATACATATTTATTTAGATAGTACCAAAATAACACCCAGAAACAGAGCAAACACCTAGTTCATCATAGAAATACTTTGCCCTGGGTGAGGGTCGAACCCAGGTCCGTTTGATCCAGAAGTTAGGTTCACTAACTAGTAACTACTGAGCCACCTAGGCAGTCAAACTAGTGGAAGTCAAACGGCTGATAGATGGATGGATAGGTTAAAATCGGTTTTTCCAAATGAGATTTTAAGATGAGAGATTTATAAGACACACACACACACAAATACACACTCACACATACGCAACCAGTGCCTTATATAATATAATAAATAGTATATACAAGCGAAAGAGACTAGATCCTGTAACACAGGCACAGCCTAGTGCAGGGTCTAGGTAATAACAGCTGCTTACATTTGTATAACTAGTACTACTGCTATTATAATATTAAGAAATTTGCTTAACTTAATTTTAGATGGAATGTTTAAGAAATTCTACATTGTATTATCGATGCTGAATAAATCATTCATTCATTCATGAGATGCAGATTTATGTACTTAAATAGCCTGTTTACTTATCTGTGCATCTCGTAGGTATAGTGACGTGTCTGATATCAGTGACATATGATCATGCCTCTCTAATAGCATTATGCTATAATCGTTAAGCGAATTACTGAAGCGTGGCTAATGTCTGAAGCTTGGGAGTACGTAGGCGTCGTGGTACGGTTTAGAATAACTTAAAATATTTTATCTTAAAATAATGTTCGCAGACATTGTTTTTAAAAAGTGTGTTCAATTTAATTTTGATAAGAGTATTTAAAAATATGATAATTTGCAAAAACTACGATAAAAAGTACTTAATCTGTAAATAAATATATGGTCGAAAAAATAAAAGTACACTGTGCATATTTGAAGTCACAGATAAACTAGTTTTTTAACCGACTTCCAAAAAGGAGGAGGTTCTATTTTCGTCCGTGTGTAGGTATTTTTTTCTCTATGTTCATCGATAATTTCGCCAATTGTGAACCGGTTTAAAAAACAAATTTTTAATTCAAAAGGGTATACTTCCGAGGTGCCCCATTAAAATTTTATCGAAATCGGTTAAGCCCTTTTTGAAATTTTAACAATAATGTAAAAATTCTATGCATCGATTCGAGGCGAACTATTCGAATTTTGTACACGATTGAAATCGGTTTTGCCATTTTTTTGCAAAAAATAATTAATATTGAGCATGAGCATCATACTGTTTATAGCTTGAACTGCAACATGGGTGAAAGAACATGATAGGTAAAGGAGCCTTAACAGTCAGTAAACAATTATTTTTTGTCATAAATTGTCATCTGAATACAATCGTACAAAATTCAAATAGTTCGCTCGAATCAATGTACAACTTTGTCTTGTCAAAACCAGCTCAGAAGATTTGGATAAAATTTAAATGGAACAACCTTTTAATAGTAGTTTATGCAACTGTCATATAATGAAGGGTATTAAAACACGAGTTTGAGTTAACGTAGTAATAGTAACGAGTGTTTTAATACCCGTGTTATATGCAGTTGCATACACTACTTTATCTTCACTATTAAAAATAAAAAATAAAAAACATATTGCGAAACATTAAATTCACGCGTACGTGTATTGTCACAGTGAACTTGGCGCCATTAAAATCTAACCAATGAGAGCGCAGCTGCGCGCGCAGGGCCAATCAGGAGCGAGCGCGCGATGTTATAATGAGATTTTACGATATCGATGTGGATATTATAACATCATGTGAAATTGCTTAAATTGAGTGTTTTGTTGTCTGCGCTATAACAGTAGTCATTATTAGTCAAGTATTTGAAACATAAGTAGAGTGTTACAACATTAGTGTGGATAAATATGTTTTGGGCTATTAAAAAAATCGTCTAAATTGGCAAAGTAATCGCGTAACATGTATGTACCTATATGTTACGCTATTATTTACCTACTTCGTAAAGTAAAATAAAACATACAGTCAAGGATTTTTAATGCATGGATGTAATGCATTATTGTGTAATGCATTCATTATGTAATGAATTATAATTGAATTATATTGTTATGACATTAAGTATATTATGATTAATTTACTGTGAAATTATTATTGATTCAATTTTAATATTTATTGTACATAGACATAGAGGAGATAACAAAATGATGCACGGGAATATATACACTACATTTCTATAAAGTTACTAGATTTAGTATTTTCTCAAATGTATTAACTGACGAGTCCATTATAGTAATTGTTATTATATTTAATTATGTAATAAGAGATTTACTTAATGACAATAAATATTATCTTATCTTATCTTATCATATACATATATGTCGTAGGAAGATTTGATAATCCGTTTTTTTGGAAATACCTTGGAATTTTGCAAAAACACGGATAATTAGACATTGGCTATGATATTTCTCTATCTTACTGTGAAAAGTTAGGATTTTTGAATAATTTATTGATTTTTGATAACCAGTTGGTTAAATACAGTCGAATTCAGAACTTCCTTTTTAGCAGTCGGAAAATATTCATTGTCAAGGCCTACTTAGAGCTGTCACTCCGGTTACCCATCCAAGAAGAAACGTCCGGATCGATCGCGGCCCTAGAGCCACGAGCTACGATCCTGGCCACCGCACTCAATGATCGAGCGGCAGTGTGGCCACATTTAGCAGAATTCTGCTATTTTGGCAATATTTGAACCCTAACTTAGAGCTTATGACATCAAAAAAATTAACAACACATTAAAATAAAATTATTCAGCAACTTAGCAAGTTTTATAATTTTGAATAACATTATAATTCCCCAAAAAAATCAATCACAATTCATTGCCTAGCAAAGCCGCATCCATTTATCTTGCTACTGGCAGTTAAAACTTCCAACGTAAATTGGGATATTGTCTCGAATATAGTAATTTTTGGTAGATTTTTTTAAACCTAAAATTTTAGCAAGATTTACGGTGGCCAAATAACTTGTCTGAATTTGTGGTTTAATCTTTTTGTTTATACGTGTTAAAGAATAAAGAAAGTTAACGTTAAGGTAATACTACGTAGGAGTTTTGATAATTCATGCCTATACATATGCAGGGTTATTCCAAATCAATTAGCATCCTTTTACGGGCTTATTCTGTACATCAAAACTAACAACTTTTGAACTGCGACTACTGTCAAAATTAAAAAAAAAATAATTGTTGTTCCATTGTAAAATATCGTTCACTCGCGACGAAATGTATGAAACAGCTGTTTTTTTTATTTTGACAATAGTAGCAGATTGTTCTGTTCTTGTTAGTTTTGATGTACAGAATAAGTCCCGAAAAGGATGCTTATTGATTGGGAATAACCCTGTATATTCTGATCTACATTTTGAAAAAATATGTAAAAAAAACAAGTGAATTAAATGTTTTGTCAAAAACAATCAAACTTTTTTCAACCAAATATAATTGCGGCCACATTTCGCTAGGCAGCTTGGTATACCTATACATATAATTTTATATTCTCATATTCAATCAATTGATATTAAAATCAAATGAAGGATATGTTTTCCTATCAATGAATCAAACATTATTAAATTTAGAATACTTTCGGCCACATTTCGCAAGGCAACCCTGTCTATAAAAAATGGCCACATTAATTCTCCCTATTCATATAATTACGAAAAACATTGGTTTAAACCGTGTACGCTAAGAGCGGCATGATCCTGCGTTGGGATTACGATTCTTTTTATAATAAGAGAAGAAGAAAGAAGAGACTAAACTGTACAGCTTTAAGCTATATAAGGGCTAAAATTCCAAGATGACTAGAATTTCGAAAATATTTTTTAAATATTAGCCACGCGCTAGTTTAAATCTGGCTACACTGTAGAGCGGAGGCTCCCTAGGGGAGGGGGTGGGAGCGATCGATTCCTCCATACAACTTGGAAGGAAGTATCGTGTTTCCACGACGCCATGCGAATCTCGACTTACTATCGTCACTTGCGTACGGTCCCGATGTTCTTTAGCGCGGAAATTGAGGCATAATATTGCTGAAATATTACATGCTAGTTGTGCCCGAGTCTTCGCTCTGACACTGGACTACATGTTTGTTTATTGTATTTGCGATTTCGGAAATCAAGATATGATCACAATCCTTACTGATATTATAAATCTGAAAGTGTGTTTAATGCTTTATTGGTTTGTTCCTCTTTCATGCAGCAACGCAGCAATGGATTGACTTGATTTTTACCGAAGTCATGATACTCGTATACTCTTTATTTATAACAGACTTCAGCTCGTCCAAGCTTTGCCCAGGCACGATTGGCTAAGAAGACAAATAATAAATAAATATTTGAGGGCATCTTACACTCGGCCTCTGACCACAAACTAAGCAAAGCTTGTGATATGGCTGCCAGAGACTGATATACTTAGGTGCTATCTATATAAGTATGCATTTAAAATATGTATAAGTAGTATATCAGTCTCTGGCAGCCATATCACAAGCTTTGCTTAGTTTGGGGTCAGAGACCGTGTGTAAGATGTTCCCTAATATTTATTTTAAAAAAAAAATACTACTTATACATTTTTTTAAATACATACTTATATAGATAGTGCCTAAATAACACCCAGACACAGAGCAAACACCTATGTTCATCACATAAATACTTGCTCTGGGTGGGGATCGAACCCACGCCCCTTTGACCCAGAAGTTAGGGTCACTAACCACTGAGCCACCGAGGCAGTCGGTATTAATAGTAAGGATGTTAATTTTTTTCAAAAAAGATAATAAGCCTCTGTTCACCGGGATAGTAAAGCCTTCCAACAGTGAAATAATTTTCAGTAGTCAAATCGGTTCAGTAGTTTCGGAGCCTATTCGATGCAAACAAACAATCAATCAAATCTTTCCTCTTTATAATACTGGTAGAGATAATTGTTACAGGTCAATTCAATTAATGAATTTGTCCATAATTATATCAGTTAAAAAAAAATCGGCCAAGTACGAGTCGGACCCGCGCACGGAGGGTTCCGTACTGTATGGGAGCCCCCCATATATATTTATTTTATTTTAATTTTATTATTGAAGTGACGATCTTGACTCATTGGAGAGGGGTTGGCATGAAGTTGCGATGGATCGCGACTCCTGGAAGGAAATGGGGGAGACCTTTGCTCAGGAATGGGACAGTATAGGTTTAAAAAAAAATTGAAGTGAATTTAAAACTAAACATTCTGTGAAAATTTCAAGCATGTACTTGTTACCATTATTAATATAGATCGTAAAACGTCTAAAAATCAGGTTTGTTGTATGGGAGCCCCCCTTAAATATTTATTTTATTCTATTTTTAATATTTGTTGTTATAGCGGCAACAGAAATACATCATCTGTGAAAATTTCAGATGCCTAGCTATCATGGTTCATGAGATACAGCCCGGTGACAGACAGACAGACACAGGGACATCGGAGTCTTAGTAATAGTCTCGTTATTACCCTCTGGCTACGGAACCCTAAAAAACATTAAGTCGAATTGAGAACCTCGTTTTATGAAGTCATTTCAAAATTGAGCTCTTGGCAATATGTGGTCAAATGCGAGCCTATCAAGTAAAAGTCTGGGTTGAAAAAGACAAACAAGTAGGCCCCAGCCTGGCCAAGAATAATCTCTAATTAAAAGGCGAGGGCTCGAAGAGAGCGACCCATTTTTGAAACAATGCCCGGCATTATGGCCGCAAATGAGCCCTTCATTAGTGCTAACTCCGCGGCCTATTTTAAAACTAACACGGTGAGGCCACGTGGAAAACAGAGCCGTTTTTAGGGTTCCGTACCCAAAGGGAAAAACAGGACCCTATTACTTCGATATCCGTCTGTCCGTCTGTCACCGGGCTGTATCTCATGAACCATGATAGCTAGGCAACTGACATTTTCACAGATGATGTATTTCTGTTGCCGCTAAAACAACAAATACTTAAAAGAAAATAAAATACATATTTAAGGGGGGGCTCCCATACAACACACCTGATTTTTTAGACGTTTTTCGCTCTATTTTAATAATGATAACAGGTAGATGCTTGAAATTTTCACAGAATATTTAGTTTTATATTCACTTCAATAATAAATAATACAATTTAAATAAAATAAATATTTAAGGGGGGCTCCCATACAGTACGGCACCCTTCGTGCGCGAGTCCTACTCTTACTTGGCCGATTATTTGACTTTAGCTGTGCCTCATACCTGCCATAAACGGCCAATATTACAAGAAAAAACGAACAACTTGCACTATTTGACTTTAATAAACATAAAAATCGATTAAGTGCGAGTAGGACTCGCGCACGAAGGGTTCCTTACCGCATGGGAGCCCCCCTTAAATATTTATATTATTCTGTTTTTAGGCTGTATCTCATGAATCGTAATAGCTAGAGAGTTGAAATTTTCACAGATGATGTATTTCGATTGCCGCTATAACAACAAATACTAAAAACAGCAAAAAATAATATTTAAGAGGCTCCCATACAATAAACCTGAATTTTTAGTCGTTTTTCGATCAATATTAATAACAGTGACAGGTAGATGCTTGAAATATTCACAGAACATTTAGTTGTGTATTCTCTTCAATGATAAATAACTAAATTAAAATAAAATAAGCATTTAAGGAGGGCTCTTACCCTTCGTGCGCCAGCCCGACTCGTACTTGGCCAATTATTTGTGAATGTTTATCAACACGTTTGCCAATTGTGAACCGATTAAAAAAATATTTCAAAAGGGTATATTCCCGAGGTGGTCCCATTTAAATTTTATCAAAATCGGCTAGGCACTTTTCTGAAATATCAACAGTAATGTAAAAATTTCTATACGAATGACACTTTGATTCGTGCAAACTATTGGAATTTTGTACACGGTGGAAGTCGGTTTTGCCATTTTTGGTGAAAAATAAATGATTATTGTGTTACTAATCGATCTACTAAATAGGTTTAATCTATTGACATCAACGGGAACTAAGCTAAATATACCTATATCGATTTAATAATAAGCACCAACAAGGTTTCGTGTAACATTGGCAAATTAAACGAGTAACTATGAATTCGATTGTTCACAATCCCGCCTTCCAAGTGCCATTCCAGCTGTCTTCTGTCAAAGGAACTAGCGCAGCAAGCTTACACTCCGTTCGCAATTGTGTTACATTCCGGTGCTATATTCCTCTTGCTCTAATCTGCGATGGTGAGTAATGACTAGACAGAGACAGCGAGAGATGTTAGAGGTAAAATAACTGAACGTAGTTTAGTGCAGAGATCAAAGGGCCCAGGAGCTGTAGAGTCAAAGCGGGAATGCTGAGCCGACGGAGACGAAAAGAACCGTCAGATATTCGGCTGCCGTCAAGCGTGAGACGTGGGTTACCGACGCGATATAGCTAGGAATGGCGAAACGTAAGGCTAAGGATCCTCTAGCAAAGCAAGAGCAGAGCCATAGAATCAGAATCGAGTTGAAAACTTCAAAATTAGTCGAGTAATCGGAACGCCAGTGTCGTCTATGAAGAGTAGATGGAGTCTATGGCGAAATGCACGTAACTTGTAGAGATGAGATAATTATTTTTCGCATAAAATCGTAACACCGACTCTATGAATAGTTTGCACGAATCGATGTGACATCCATGCACATCACTACTTAGTATAAAACAAAGGTGCTTCCCGCTGTCTGCCCTCACCTATGCTTATATTTTTAAAACTGCGCAACGGATTTTGATACGGTTTTTTTAATACCTATAGATAGAGTGATTCAAGAGAAATGTTTATATGTAAAATACAACTACAGACACAAAAAAAATAGTCATACTGACGAACATAGTACCTCTTCCTTTTTGGAAGTCGGTAAAAATGTAGAAACTATCCGCGTTTTGTCAGGTCTAAAGCAAGTGAAATGACTATCGTGATTCTGATTGAGTGTGACTGAAAATTAGTTGGTAACTTTGTTGATCGCAAACCGTTGCCTTTGAACACAAATAAAAAAGTTTTAGACCGAGCCCCGCACATTTTAACCGACTTCCAAAAGGGGTTCTATGTTCGTCTGTATGTTTTTTTTTTGTATATATGTTCACCGATAAATTCGCCAATTGTGACCGAATCGATTTTTTTTCAGTTGGAAAGGGTAGGTTCGAGGTGGTCCCATTTTTGGTCCAAATTTTACAGAAATCGGCTTAGTCGTTTTTGAAAAATCAACAATAATGTAAGCAATTCGAGCGAAATATTCGAATTTTGTACACGATGGAAGGCAATTTTGCCATTTTTTGCAGAACATAATGATACGGTCAAGAAGTAACTCTGAAGGGCAAATATTGTTACAGCTTTTAATGTAGCTTATTCGCTGGTTACACCACCTTATTTGTAATAGAGAGGGCAAGAAACTAAATTCTGAATATTCTCTGAAACGACAACGTATGCTGTGAATTTGTGAAATTATTCAAGTAATTCAGCAGAGTAAAGGTCGAATCAAACATCGTGACGGATGTGATGTTAGCTACAAGCTGCGAATAATCCAATCCTGACTGAAACTCACTTAACAGCTGCGCGAGTATTGGGTTTCCTGCAGTTTGATTCGGTCTGTAGGTTTCAGGCTTGCTGCTGCAGATACAACTTTTCATTATGTTAATACAACTTTTCATTATGCAAATCCAACATTTCATTATGGTATTACAACATTTCATTGTGTTAATACAACTTTTCATTATGTTAATACAACTTTTCATTATGTTATTACAACTTTTCATTATGCTAATCTAAGATTTCATTATGGTATTACAACATTTCATGGTGTTAATACAACTTTTCATTATGTTAATACAACTTTTCATTATGTTATTACAACTTTTCATTATGCAAATCCAACATTTCATTATGGTATTACAACATTTCATGGTGTTAATACAACTTTTCATTATGATAATACAACTTTTCATTATGTTAATACAACTTTTCATTATGCAAATCCAACATTTCATTATGGTATTACAACATTTCATGGTGTTAATACAACTTTTCATTATGATAATACAACCTTTCATTGTGTTATTACAACTTTTCATTATACTAATCCAAAATTTCGTTATGGTAATACAACATTTCATTGTGTTACTTAGTAAAACTTTTCATTATGTTAATACAGCTGTTCATTATGCATATTTTTAATTACGATTGGCCCCATGAATTAATAATTGGTTTGCTTTGATGTAATTAATTAGGAAACTTAATAAATTTTAATTATTTCGGCGGGTTCACAACAGGCAGTTGGCTTTACATAGAATATTATTTAAAAAAATGGGTATCACAAGTGTACGTATTGCGTTCTGGTTGAAAATAACGTGCCAATTCGATAACAGTATCAACGTTACAACGCTTTAAATAATCGCTCCTTATCGCTCCTGATTTTGGGGTTGGCCTCTTAGTAAAAATTTTTCAAAATGAAGGTCTGAATCACCTCCTTTCGAATTATTACTCTAGTTCTGGATAGCTTTATCTCTATTATATAAAAATGAATCGTGGTAGTTAGTCTCGCTAAAACTCGAGAACGGCTGGGCCGATTGGGCTAATTTTGGTCTTGAAATATCCGTGGAAGCTAAGGAAAGGTTTAAACGGTGAGAAAATATAAAAATATAGTGAGTAAAATAATAAAGACATTCGTTGAATTTTCCCATACAAAATGTTCCTGCATGTAAAAGTTGTCATTGACAGTTGACAGATGGTGAGATGAAGTTCACCGGGGCAGCTAGTTTTATTTTAATTCAATAAGTCCGTCGTCTAGAGAAACAACTTGCATTATAGCAGCAACGCATATACTATCTTGTACATAGCAGCAGTAAAATATTCAGGAATTTAATATCGCTCCACTACAGCTCGGCTAGCGCAATATAAATCGATACAAATACCTAATAGTAGAGCTATTGTCGCAATGAGAAACAGACTTTAGTGGAAATTCCTTAGCGTCAAAACAAAAACAAATAGTATATTCTATCAAAGACACTATGCCATTATTATTATCACTACATAGTATAAAACAAAGTCGCTTCCGTTGTCCCCATGTCCCCATGTCTGCTTATATCTTTAAAACTACGCAACGGATTTTGATGCGGTTTTTTAAATAGATAGAGTGATTCAAGAGGAAGGTTTATAAAATATGTATGTTACCAAACATGGTGTACTTCAGGACTTTTTTTTTTCAGATTAGAATTTGACATAAGCTTTCAAACTTTTTTAGGTGTAGCAGATGTAAACTAAGGCTCTGAAATATCGTTGAGAACTGCAGCTATGAAACATTCAGTTGGATCAGGCCAAGGTTTTGTGATTACCTATTATCCATTACTTTTAACGACGAATCATTATTGTTTTAATAAAAATGATTATTTTGCCAATTATGGAGTATTTTATTCAATTTATCTGTTTGTTTTGGCTTTCTAGGTATACTTTAATGCTTAGACTAGGCGATACCAGTTCATCCTGGAGTGTGCGTATTTATTTCAGGATCAACTAGTTTGGCCTAGCCTAAACTGGTTTGTCCTATCGGGCTTAGGATGAACCTGTTTGGACTAGGCTATACTAGTTAATCCGTATAGGAAGAACTAGTTTAGCCTAGGCAAAACTAGTTTGTCCTGAAATCGGGTTCGGCCGGTAACATGTATAATACACCTGTGCGAAGCCAGGGCGGGTCGCTAGTTATGTATAACTTATATCATGGGGTAAGCCAGAAATTTGAAAAAAAAAAACAGCTGTCTTATAAGCAAAACAACGTTGGCATATTGTCTGTAGAATATTTGTAAGTACTATATTGATATGTTAATGTCTGTGAATATCCGTTGCTTTCTCTCTCTTTTTAGGGTTCCGTACCCAAAGGGTAAAAACGGGACCCTATTACTAAGATGTTCGTCTGTCCGTCTGTCTGTCACCAGGTTGCGTCTCATTAGCTATGATAGCTAGAACGTTGAAATTTTCACAGATTATGTATTTCTATTGCCGCTATAACAAAGAATACTAAAAACAGAAAAAAAATAATTAAGGGGAGCTCCCATACACCAAACCCAAATTTTTTTAGCCATTTTTCGCTTGATATTAATAACGGTGACAGGTAGATGCTCGAAATATTCACAGAATATTTAATTGTATATTTACTTCAATAATTAAAATTATTAAACTAAAATAAAATAAATATGTAAGGGGGCCTATCATACAGTACGAAAACCCTTCGTGCGAGAATCCAACTCGCACTTGGCCAATTATTAGTTCATAGCGAATACGTTCCAATTTGTAGCGGAAGCAAAATCGATACGGGATAGGCCAATTTACCTATCATAACAGGAAATTGCACGACCCAGTCCATTCAATAACAATTATTATTGACTGGCCAGTTAACACACCGAATTAGAACACCCTTTACGTAAAAATATATCCTGTAACCTGTTATCTACATGCGGACATGTCCTGTCCTGTTCTAAGCCAAAAAGGAGTGATTAATACTAATTAATAAACAACTTTTTCTTTGGGGCTTTCCTGGAATTCGTGACAAATAATTATTTTTAACAAAAAATGGCAAACCGCCTTCCATCGTGTACAAAATTCAAATATTTCGCTCGAATTGTTTACATTATTGTTGATTTATCAAAAACAGCTAAGCCGATTTCTGTAAAATTTAAATAGAACTATCTCGGGAGTAAGTATACCCTTTCGAACTAAAAAAAAAATATTTTGGACTCGGTTCACAATTGGCGAAATTATCGATGTTCCTCGTGTACAAAATTCGGATAATTCACTCGATTTGCTTTCATTATTTCTGTTTTTTTTTTTTAAAAAAGGCTCAGGCGATTTCTGTCAAATTTAAATGGGACCATTTCGGGATACCTTTTCGAACTAAAAAATAATTTTTCGATTCGGTTCACACTTGGCGAAGTTTTCGATAAACATACACAAAAAAAAGATACATACAGACGAACATAGAACGTCCTCCTTTTTGGAAGTCGGTTAAAAAGGTGTGATTAAGACTGATTAATGAACAACTTTTTCTTTGGGTCTAACCTGGAATTAGAGACAAAAAACAGCTGTTACATACCTACATAATTATTTTTTGCAAAAATGGCATGACCGACTTCAACCTTGTACCTACAGAATACGCGAATATTTCGCACGGATCGATGTAGCATTTTTCACATTATTTTTGATTTATCAAAAACGGCTAAGCCGATTTCGATAAAATTTAAATGGGACCAACTTCGAAATATAGTCTGTCCAATAAGTAAAGAATTATCGAAATCGGACAACTATGTAAAAAGTTATGCGTAATTATACATAAAAAATATACGAGTCGAATCGAGTACCTCCTCTGTTTCGTCGGTCAAACATTGCAACTCGATCCGACAAACTGTATGAAACAGCATTTTTAGGGTTCCGTACCCAAAGGTTAAAAACGGGACCCTATTACTAAGACTTCGCTATACGTCTGTCTGTCTGTCCGTCTCCAGGCCGTATCTCATGAACCGTTATAGCTAGAAAGCTGAAATTTTCACAGATGATGTATTCCTGTTGCCGTTATAACAACAAATACTAAAAACACAATAAAATTAATAATTAATAATAATAATTAAGGCTCTCATACAACAAACCTGATTTTTCAGCCGTTCTTCGCTCTATATTAATAATGGTCCCAAGTAGATGCTTGAAATTTTCACAAAATATTTAGTTGTACGAGTATATTCACTGCAATAAAAAATTATAAAGTAAAAAAAATAAATATTTAAGGGGGGCTCCCATACAGCACGGAACCCTCCGTGCGCGAGTCCGACTCGTACTTGTTCGATTATTTTCTTTAATTTCGGGTAGCTCATATAGTTGTTCATAATAATGCACTAAATCACTTCCTTTCGACTTCGTAGTACTAGAACACCTAGCTAGAGGAACACTCTGTATAGCTTACCAATAAACAATAGAATAGTTTCTGCTTAGATAACCTAGATGCATTCCACATGCGTATCTGGCTGAATTATTGTAGGTATACGATAACCCTGAGTAGAATTCTGATGCCCTCACATTACTGTGTCTATATTTGCTTTGGTTTAGTTTGTCTGGAAATGTTTTGTATTCACAGACACTTTAAAGGACCTAGGACACGGTAATGATATCTCACGGAAATGGTTAGATATCATTACCGTGCCTAGGAGTAACAGCTCGGCCTATTTTTTTGGAATTTAAATGGGACCACCTCGGGAGTATACTCTTTCGAACTAAAAAATAATTTTTCGATTCGGTTCACAACTGGCGGAATTATTGATGAACATACAAAAAAACATACAGACGAACATAGAACCTCCTCCTTTTTGGAAGTCGGTTAATGACATGAATCGATTTAAGCGAACTATTTGAATTTTGTACGTAGATTGCAATGATTGAAGTCGGTTGTGCTTATACTTTACTATTACTTTACTTTTACCTTCTGGCGGTGACAAACAAGGCGATGGCTAGCCTGTACCAATTGCTTATCATTTTTCTATTTTGACGCGCTTGATGGGATGGTAAACGATCACTGTTCTATGGACTGCAACTGCAGCACTGAAGGTGTTGTGCATTAGATACTCTTTAGAAAGAGAATTCTGTTCATATTTGCATCAGAAATACACGAAAAAGGTTTCATTGTCGTATATTATGTCTTCTAACGTAAATGCCAGTCACAGACTTTAGATGATGCCAGTAACGTCTCGCAGAATAGGCGATGTTTCAAATTAGAAGAAAAAATAATCAAATACCTAATTAAGTTAAATTATTTTCACAAGGGTGTAAAAAAGACCAGAGAGAATTTCACTGCCACCCAACCCCGCTACGACCCGTCAGTGTGATCTAACATTTACAAGGTCAAGCACACCGCTCAGACTAGATTCAGAGAATCCAAGGCACTTAAGCGAAGAAGCCTAGCCAAGTGGATACGGCCTAGGAATAAACCTTGTTAGCAATAACAAAATAAGCGACTGGACGTAAGGAACTACGGAGCCGAGTTTAATCCAGTTTCCCGATGAGAAAGCGAATAAATTGAAGGATTAGGGACCCCGGCCCAAAGCATGTTACCCCATAACTTCAACGCTTCAAATTGATTTAACTGTGTTAGGCTCAACCCCCGCCGTAGTGGAGCGGAGCGGACATGTGCAGAGCTAGGCAGAGCTCATGGGCATGAGCGTAGCTTTTTTAACCAGGGAAAATCTTTTATGGATACTACTACACCTGGAAGGCAGGCGGGTGGTTATGTGGGAGTCCCCACCGACTGGTTGGTATACCCACTAATAACCCTGGGTGTCCCACCACTGCGTATGGTATCGGGGCTACGGGCACGCACTATTCCGCGGCACCGGACTGCGCTGGCCCAACTTCAACACGGTGCTTGAAGACTTCTCCCCCTCGATGACGACGTGTCGGAAAACCAGACACATCGTCATCCACCACTCGGGACCAAACATCGGACAGCGCCCGTGTCCGAACTTCCAGGTACCAGTGGAAGGGGTCAATTTAGCTTGCCCACCCTATAAACTTCTTTACTCACCCCGGTACAGGGCTCACGTGGTAGATATGACCCAATCACCCTTTCAAAACGTCGGCGCTGTACAAGCTACACTGTGAACAGCATTGATGTAGACCAGTAAATTCACGGACTACAATACTCTGCCTGTCCCCGCTCCGTTTTCGTAGGGTCTGGGCCTAAAGCTTCGGCAGAAAGTGCGGAGAGGACACACTACGACCTAATTCTCTACAGTGACAGCAAAGAAGGTTTCCCCCAAATCCATTATAATTAGTTGATTTTAGCAAGGCTCGGATATTTATTGCGCGGGCGTAATTTTAAATTAGCGGTATTTGCTATTATACAAGGTGTAGTTTTACAATGCGTAGGGACTTTCAGAACGATTTATAGTAAGTTCGTAAAGGCCGGGTGGCTAGCCCTAGTGTTAGTTTTTAAGCCACCTGAAGGCCTCTGACATGGCTAAACGGTTAAAAAATCCGGGCCCACAATTTAACGTTCAGTTGCTTCGGTAGCGTTTAGTTGTATGTATATGCTTTGTATATTTTTTTAACCACAAAGAAAGATAAACATATATTTTAGAAGTATACATATTGTTACTGGTAACATACACATAATCTCTAAAGGACTTAAGGTACATCAACATGAATATTTTTTACGAGTCCGCAACAGCGAACAAAGAAGCTTTTCTAGACATTTTGTCGATAGTTCATAAACTGCTATTTGCATCAATGACCTGCAGTCTTAGCATACAAGACCACGACAAGAGTTTACCGACGTGTGCAAAGGTGACAGATATATACTTCATCATAACTCTGTCACGCTCTAACACGTCGATAGAGTTATTTTATGGTCCTTATGCTAAGCCCGCTGGGGCCATATTGCGTAAGCGCTGTGACGTTCGGCTTGGGGCTCTTTAACTGAATCATTTTTTTAATGCAGAATAGGGCTACATTTAGCCACCAACTTGCCTGATGGAAAGCGAAGATGTAGACCTAGAAGATACTTATTCACTCTTGTCTTGACGTCATAAGCACTTTGTAAGGCAACAGCTTGTAGAATGATGGCTACATTTCTGTAGGCAGAAGAAATTGAAAGGCGGCGGCCTTCTCTCGTCTCATTTATTATTAAAACGGTTTAAACTTTTTATAAAATACTCGTACCTTAGTACAATTGAGAAGAGATTGAAAAGCAACAATATTCTTAGAATGTTTTCATATTGTTTGATGTAATTATTGTTTAATGATATTCATTCATTCTTCTTTTTTCTTTCATACATTTTCTCAATTGCCTTTTTGCATGGAACCCAACGATTAACCGTTAACATTGAACTGGAAATTTAATTTAATCAATTTCAGGATTGGCTCCATGAAAAAAATGGTCATAATAATTATGAGTACAATGAGTACAAACGACGAGGGGAGCGCGTAACAAGGTTGCGTTAAACGTTTATCGCTACCATAGAGGGGATATGAAAGCACTGTTGCGTCGAAGTTTCACTTCTTCCGTGCGGAGGGACTCACTTGCACTTTTTAACTGTTTTATGTGATTTGCCAATACTTTGGCAACTACCTAATGCATTAAACATAATTTAAAAAATACTACTTGTAAAAACTCGTCAAGAAATAAGATCTTCGTTTAAAACAGAGGTGACTTTGTTTTTTTTTTCGATCGAGCGAAGTTATTCTTTGTACGCATCAGATATGGTTTGCCAACAGACGATAATGATGCTGCAGAATAACATATATTTTTTCTTTTAAACAAAACTGTTATTTCTAAAATCTTGATTCTGGTTGGACATTTTATACACGACCGCCCTTAGAGACCCCTAAGAGATTAATCGTATTTTTTTTATTAAACAAGAAGTTATTTATGAAAATAAAAATACCAAAACAGATAATGAATAACGGAGAAATATTCTGAATTTGTGGAAGAAAAATGTTTCATGTCAAAATAGGTATTCCGTATGTAAAGTAGGTAGATTACGACTCGAACAGATAAGTTTCGCCAGTTGATACGATATCTGATAGTAGGAATTTCATGGAAATTGCTAAAGCCACGGGCTCACAAACTAATTCAATTGTAGTGTCAGTATTGTGAATTAATTGAATTATTTTTCGCCTAAAATGGCACGACCGTCCACAAAGGTATTAAATTCGAATAGTTCGCTCAAATCGATCATCATTATCATCATTATCAGCCGTAGGACGTCCACTGCTGGACATAAGCCTTCACTATAGATTTCCAATAAGCCCGGTAGGAAGCGACCTGCATCCAGCGCGTTCCTGCGGTCTTGATAATATCGTCGGTCCACCTGGTCGGTGGACGTCCTACGCTGCGCTTCCGGTGCGTGGTCTCCATTCGAGAACTTTATCATCGGCCATCAGTTTTCCGAGCTATCCTTCCTTCCTTCCTTTTAGCCATAGGACGTCCACTGCTGAACATAGGCCTCCCCTAAAGATCTCCAATAAGACCGGGTGGTAGCGGCTTGCATCCAGCGCGAACCTGCGGTCTTAATGAGGTCGTCCGTCCACCTTGTGGGTGGACGTCCTACGCTGCTCTTGCCGGTACGTGGTCTCCACTCGAGGACTTTTCGACCCCATCGGTCATCAGTCCTCCGCGCTATGTGCCCTGCCCATTGCCACTTCAACCTGCCAATCCGCTGGGCTATGTCGGTAACCTTGGTTCTTCTACGGATCTCCTCATTTCTGATTCGATCGCGTAGAGAAACTCCGAGCATAGCCCTCTCCATGGCTCGTTGGGCTACTTGAAGCTTACTAATAAGGCCCATAGTGAGAGACCACGTTTTTGTGATGACCCCATCGGTCATCAGTCCTCCGCGCTATGCGCCCTGCCAATTGCCATTTCAATTTACTAATACGTTGGGCTATGTCGGTAACTTTGGTTCGTCTGCGAATCTCCTCATTCCTGGTTCGATCTCGCAGCGAGACTCCGATCATAGCCCTCTACATAGCGCATTGGGCTACCTTGAGCTTCATAAGGCCCACGGTAAAAGACCACGTTTCAGTTCCATAATATGTCATCACTGGTACGAGTAACACACAACAGTGGAAAACTCTCGACTTGAGACAGTGAGGTATGTCGGACGAAGAGACGTCACGCAGTTTTCCGAACGCTGCCCAGTCGAGTTGGATTCGGCGATTGACCTCTTTCTTGCAGTTGCGCCTATATAGTTACCTGGACTACTTGTCCAATGTAGACGGCATCCTAAGCACGTCCGTAGAAGGAATTGGATGGCTTAAGTGAAATCAACCCGCACTGGGCCAGCGTAGTGGATCTGGCCCAATCACCTTTCGTGGGTAGGCCTACGTCTTGCAGTGGATGAAAGAAGGCTGGGACAGGTACAGGTACTGGTAAATAGCGTAAATAAATAACAAAGATAATATTAACGTGACAAATATGGAAAAGTGTCGTCACCGTCGTCAATGCCTCGAGAATTATTCATTCAGGTGTGATTTTTAGTTTTTCTTAGTAATACCACAGAATAAATAATAGCAGTTTCGAAAGGCAACAGTTGAGTCACAGGTGATTCGTGTAAAGCCTCGCTCATATTGACGCGGACTGCGGTAGCGGCTTCAGATATACCGGGCGTTTATTTAAACGTCGGAATTATTCTAGAGGCTTTATTTTTGACTTTCGAATGGCTCTAACATTTACGGAATATCATACGATCTGTCAAAGTTCAGTATAAGTCAGAGCTGTTCGAAAGTCATGAATAATGCCCTAGGTCTCTAGGATATCACTATAATCCGACCGTTTAACTTAGTCCTCGCCTGTGCGGTACAGGAGCGCCGGGGGAGACAACAAAGGGGACTGTGCGGGCGGCGGGTCCCCGGCGCCGTACCTCTCCTTACCTCCCCTACCGTACGTCTCCTGTACCGCGCAGGCAAGGTCTAAGTTAAACGGTCGGATACGACCCCGATACCCCACATGAGGAGGTGGGGTTGAAAAAAAGTTTTCATCCCCACGTTACATGTATGGGACTTTAATACACACATTGATTTTGAAGTATTTTAAAATTGGGATCTATCTATACCTAAACTATAATAACACAAAATTTCATGCAGTTTGGTTGATAAATGTGGAAGTTATAAGGCTTTGTATTAATCGAACGGTCGGACTGTTCCTCGTCTTACTACGGAACCCTAAAAAGGTACATTTTCTTTTAAGCTTCTATGATTACAAAGAGAGGATCAATTGGAAAAAAAATCGTGATGATAAAATAAAAATTCTCAAATAGAAAATATACCAGGAAAAACGTATTATACCGGATTTTTGGTAGAGCTTCCAAATTAATGAAGTACTTTGAAGCTCTAGCAAAATATATTTCTTTGATACGCAGAGCATATTACAATTTTTGATACAGTTAATAGGAAAATTGTGTTCTTGTCTCATATAATAAATAAAATAATTATTCAAAGAACCTTATTACTAAATAACTTACACTTAACAGAATACAGTTTACTGAAACTTCATATTATTTAAACAATCGCTGTACACTGGGGTCCACACTAGGGTAGCATGTGTCAAGGACTCCAGGCTCTTCTACTAATAGTGATTTTATTATTAACAACTAGCGACCCGCCCCGGCTTCGCACAGGTGTATTATACATATAAACCTTCCTCTTAGATCACTCTATCTATTTAAAAAACCGCATCAAAATCCGTTGCGTAGTTTTAATAATATAAGACATGGGGACAGACAGCGGGAATCGACTTTGTTTTATACTATGTAGTGATATGCAAGATATTTCAAGAAACTAATTGAAGATGGAATTGACCGAAGCGAACGTCTCTGCTTTAAGTTAACGATTTAGTTTTCGTCTATCCTGATGTCGATTTTCTTCTACAGATCGATTTTTTCAATAAATTACGACGAAACTTGGTACACTGGTCTTATAATATTAATGGATTTTTTTTGTCGTCGGCAATTTTTGATTCAATCAATCAATCAATCATTTATTTCACAAAAATTAAATTACATCAAATGTTGGTACCTACATAAACATTTTTATCTGAATTTTAAATTAGAGTTATTTTAAAAGCGGTAGGTTACAACGCAACGTCTCGTAAGCAGCTGTACTAGGAAACCCTGTGTTACAGCTGCTTAGATTCCTGTCTCCGGTGACACACTATCATTTACATTTTATTTAAATTATACAACATTAAAGATTAATAGGTAGGTATTTAACATTAAAATTTGTAAATATATATTATGATTATAACAAAGTGATTTTAGAATATGTTAGCATTATTCTTGCGTGATTTAAATGAAAAGTAAATATACATATTATTATATATGATTGGAGGGCTATTTCCTTAAAAAATGGGGGAAATTTGCTGTCGCGCTATTATAGCGCTATATTACTGCTTTTATTAGCCGGTTTCGGTAATATTGTTTAGTATCTAAATTTTAACAAGATTTGCAAGTATAAACCAAATTGGTCAAGAGCGAGTCGAGACATAGGCTCGTGAAGATTCAGTTCAAGAGAGTGTCGCGAAGACTACTGTTCAGAAGCCAGGCGCAAGTTGCTTCAGTATGGGGAAGGCTTTACCAATACAGTCACCGCCTGTCTCAGTAATATAAATTAGGTACGAGGACATCTGTGGTATGACATTGTTTAGCATGTCTTTTCTGTTTTATTTGTAACCGACTTTCAAAAAGAGGAGTAAAGACTTATCTCAATAAATGAATAATGTTTTAATGACATTTTTAAGCCGCCTGAAGGCCTCTGACATGTTTAAACGGTTAAAGCAACCGGGACCTACCTCCAATTTAAAGTGTCATCCGAGCCACGGGCACTCAGTTGGTAAATGCCACCTGCGGTCACAAATCCGAAGACTGAACGTTGCCACGTTGCTCTTCGATGATCGCTAACGAACACCCAGTCAAACGCTATGAGAGCGCTTGAAGTCTCTAAAAAGGTTATTTACCCCCAGCAACGGTTACGTCAAAAAACATAACAACGTCAAAATCGCATTTATCAACAAAATTTTCAACGCAGATTTTTATCAATATTTTTGTTACTTACCCACGATTTTAATTTCAATTTACGTGCTTTTGACGTCGTACTCACGTTAAAACATTTTTTTATTCGTTCGTTTACTAAAACCGCCGATAACTTAAATAACCGGAGTCGCCATTTTGATTCAACGTCAGCTTGATAGTGCTGCCGAAAAATGACTGATGTGTCGATATTATCGATATCGATCACATGAAAAATTTATTTAGGAAGCCAAAACAATGATGTCTCGTAAGTTGGTGCCGATCCGCGGAGACGGTAATTGTATGTTCAGATCTGTTTCTTATTGTATCTACGCAACACAAGAGAGACATCGAGACATACGTTTACGAGTAGTCGATAGAGTTGTCGATAATTGGAATCGATATAAAGATTTTATTATCGGCGATCATTCATACGGCGGATTGAGGAGCAGCAACTCTTATAGAAACTTGATGTCCAGAGATGGAGAATATGCGGGACACGTAGAGTTACATTGTGTCAGTGAACTGTTCACAGACTATACGTTCAAAGTGCATAGAGATGGGTGCTCTAGGACCATAGACTACGGTCGGGGAGCCAAAGTGAAACATTTACTTTTTTCTGGATATCTCGATGCGGGACATTACAGTGTTTTGGAATACTAATTTTTTTGTTACTTATTTTTCAATTTATTGTGTTTGAGTTTTTTTGCTGTTTAGTAAATTATTAGCGCTTGATTCATTGTTTGTATACAGAAATAGTTTAAGGTAATTTAAACGGTATTTTGATTTTAAAGAAAAAAAACGTCGTTTTAATTCAAATCAAATCAATGGGTGTCAGTTTTTGCTTTTTTGCTAGAGTAAATAATGAAGCTTAGAACATTTTAAGACAGTTTTGTATTGAAGATCTGTTTTTTAATATTTTGACTGAAGAAAATACAGACTCTCTTTACTCAAAAATTAACATTGTTAATTGTTTAGTAAAAATATCTGAGGCCTGCTACAGTACACTATGTACTACGCAATAAAGCAACACTGTAACTTGAGAATACTTGCGCAACTGTGTTCACTCGAACTAAGTGTAGGTAACATTTAACTAACTTCGAGACAAGCTTCAGGTCACACAACTGACAAGTTTACGGAATCTTAGAGAACTGTTAAACAGAATTACTGATAACCAAGAATAGGCATGATGACTGAATAACCATAATGAGTTCGTTAAATAGATTTTCAATAATTATTTTTCGCAAAAAACAGCATGACCGACTTCACCCCTGTACAGAAATCGCGAATATTTCGCACGGATCGATGTTACATTTTTCACATTATTGTTGATTTATCAAAAATGGCTCAGCCGATTTCAATAAAATTTTAATGGGACCAATTTCGAAGTATATTCTTTCCAATAAAAAAAGAATTATTGAAATCGAACTACTACGAAAAAAGTTATGCGTTACACACACAAAAAATATATGTATACGTGTCGAATTGAGTACCTCCTCCGGTTTGGTTCGTCGGTCAAAAAAAATTAACATGTATTTTTTTCTTATGTCAATCTAAAAATAAGTGTAAGTAAGGAGTGGGGTTCGTGACGTCACTTCTCTGTGAATAGTCTATACTTTTGTAGTCTAGTCGTGTCGTTACGCGGAACTTTAACGGGCTATATCTTCACCATTTTTTTTTTTACAAAAATACATATTTAATATTATCTGACGGACTAATTATATTTTTAGTCATCTAGTTGTAGCCTATTACAGAATAATAACTACTAGAATCCTAATGCTGTTGCCACTTGAAGAGAATTACCACCACACAAATGAATGGAACATTTGGCCTAGAGTTGTCAAAATTGTCAAATATGTATTGAAATTTGACGTACCGTAACGAAAAATCTGTCAACAGTCACGGAATTGAGATATCATTCATGTCTCTTTCTAACTCATGCCGTACTAAATCTATGCACCTCTTTCAGATTATCTCGCCCTAGCAAATTATCCCTCCTATATTATACTATCTCTGTGCCAAGAATAGTTTCCGACTTTAATTTAACTAGCATTAATAGAAATAGAACGTTGTATAAATGTATTGCATGTTTAGGTTTTCTATTGAACCAAATCTTGATATGTATTTAAATAAAGATTTATCGCAAAAAATAGCATGACCGACTTCACCCATGACAGAACTCGCTAACATTTCGCACGGATCGATGTTACATTTTTCACATTTTTGTTGATTTATCAAAAATGGCTCAGCCGATTTCAGTAAAATATTAATGGGACCAATTTCGGGACTACTACGAAAAAGGTTATGCGTCATACATAAAAAAATATACGTGTTGAATTGAGTACCTCCTCTGGTTTGGTTCGTCGGTCAAAAATCTAAATTACTAACATCAATGTAGGAGTTAATATATTTGTTAGGTATTCATATTGGTGTAAAATTTGATGTTTATCTTGTGTCTCTCTCCTCAATAAGTAAGAAAATAATAGCAAACATATTAATTCTACCATATTTATTTAGTTGTATAATTATTTGTTTTGTAGATGACTAAACTCAGCTCATTGGGTCGAAGACATAGTTAGAATCGCGGCTCCAACGTGCTAGCCTAGCACCACGACATATTTTTGTCGATGTGTTAAAAGGTGACACATTACCTCGCCATAACTCTGTCCCGTTCCCACGCGTCAATAAAAGTATGTCGTGGTGTGTATGCTAGCCCGGTGGACAATATAAGTGCGTATAAGAGAGACAAATATCCAATCTGGATATCTTTAGGACATAAGTGAATAGGTATCAGAGGCCTTAAACTCTGACAGAATGGGCTATCCACCCGACCTATACGAACTTACTTTATTCTAAAGCTAGCCATCCCTTAATTAATTGTTTGAAAACGAAATGGGACTACAATGGATGCATACATGGACTACTTAAGTTGATAAGTGGGGTCAACAGCTGCCCTCCCTATTGTGTGTAATTCGATGGCCACGAATTAAGGATGTACTGTCTGGATATGCTGGTTCGACCGACGCGCGAAGATATGGGCACTGGAGATAATGCATGATAACTAAAAAAATATACCATACTAGCTGACCCGGTGAACTTCATATCACCTTAGCGCCACCGGCGACCAAATATAGTAAACTTTCACAGGTAGGAACATTTTGTATGAGAAAATTAAGTTCAAGTTTTAATTATTTTTCTCGCTACTTTTTTTTAAATTTTCAGACCTTCCCTTAGCTTCCATACATATTTTAAGATCAAAATTAGCCACATCGGTTAAGCTGTTCCCGAGTTTTGGCGAGATTTTTTATTCTGTCAATCAGACAACAAATGACTATATGATAATTTTGATATCTGACAGTTTTGACAACTGTAGGTCAAATTTTCCATACATTTTTATGATTAGATAGATAGATAGATAAATTATTTATTGTTCACACCATAAAATACAAACAAAGGTTTAGAAGCAAAGATTAAGAAGAGATTAAGAATTACCGCGTTATCCCTCAAGTCGATGAGTCTGAAGATTTTTTCGCTATAAATTAAACACTTGGAACAAACTATTAGTGTCGCATTGTATCTATGAATTGTCTCGTTAATCGAGTAATCGAGTGAATAGTGCCTTGGTAATCGAGTCGCAAAGATACGAATACCAAAATCGGCTATCGGACTAAATCGCTTCCCGTGTAAACCAATTACAGCTCCCGTGAGACCGATACTCGTGGTATTTGATATTGGTGTCGATTGACGTGAACAGTTTGACAGACAAACATCGAGTTCGTTATAGTAAATTGATTACTCAGCATTCGATCATTTATTGTAACATTGCAGCTTCGCCAGCATGGTGTTTTAATGTTTGTGCTATCCTAAAGGAACCATTGATTTTTTCCGGGATAAAAGTAGCATACCTAGGTCACTATGACCTTTGAATTATATCCATGCTAAAAATCAAGTCGATGCGTTGCTGTTGCTTCGTGAAAAAGTAACAAGAAACACACCTTCGGGTTTATAATACGTATATTTAGTAAGGGTGTGTAAAATTTTAAAGATTTTAAGTAATGTATTCTATAAAGTTGTTTTGTGTGTTTATATAAAGATACTCGTTTATATGGTTGCGCTCTCTCTGAGCGCGAAATCGTTATGTCCTTGGTTTTATTTTGTTATTAAACGCTGAATCATTATTTATAAAATTGTCTATTATTAAAATCATATTGCAATAGAAAAAATCCTATTCCATTAGCATACCTATACAAATGAGATGTGGAACAATTTATTTCCATACCATTATCCTTAATAATATTCGTATTATAAATACGATAGTGTATTTGTTGGTTTGTTCCACTTTCACGCAGCAACAAAGCAACGGATCGAATTTATTGATTTTTGACATGGACATAGTTGGAAAGTCGTGACATAAACTACGTTTTATCCCGAAAAAATATAAGGTTCTTATGGAATTACACAAAAATCAAAACGCGTGCGTAGCCACGTGCAAAAACAAGTCCTTTGTAAATATTTATAATTTGTTGATATTATTAAAAGGCAATGACAATGGTCCCAGAGTATTATCCTTCTATTTTTTCAGTGTTTTCCTCCACTTCCTACCGCAGGAGTTTACCATTTGTCATGATATATAAATAGACCGTTCATAAAGGAAGTTCCGAATTACAACGATGGAAAACGATTTTATGTTTGGATCAATTGTAATCCAGGTATTATTATCCGACTGCCCAGGAAGGGTATTGTTTTTCGCGCGTATCTTGTATGTTTGTAAATTTCTTTATTCCCACGTATACTAAGCGCCACACAAGTCGACGGGTGGGAAGTAATGCGCCGAACTCTGCGCAAGAACCGAAATTCAGGTATGCGCGGGAGCCAGAGAGACGACACGCCACACACACCCGCCCGCCAACCTCATGCCTCCCGCGCGCTCCCTACGCCCTTGCTCACTACTACGCCACGCGGCGTCGGCATTGTGTATATGTACATGCGCAATAATTAGCGAATCACGGTGAAGTGTCATCTGCGGCTAACTTCTCTTCCGCCGACTTGTGTGGCGCTTGGTATACCTATCTTCCAAAATGCTGGATGGATATCGACAATTGAGGATGCGATAGATTCGTCTCAAAAGCTTACGAGTCCTTAAAACTATCGTATTTAAAAAAATGGCGGATTTTTGCAAAAATCCGCCAAACGTTTTATCGCAAAATCTATCGGTATCAAAATAACGGGACATAAAAGGAGACTAGAAAAATATACATAGTCAATATGTTATGTATTTAACATTAACCGGAAATAATTAGTACAAGCATTTTCGGTCTTTTAGTGCGTTACTCATCTGCTGTTTTTTGCAGTCGGATTTTTTTTGTAGAGTGCAATCGATATTCTTGTTTTAAATATGTATCTCTTGAGAGTTAATGCATTGATAACAATACTATTATAATGGTCTTAACGGAGATTTACGCATGTCCATCAGAGGAGGGCTATTGCTGAAACGACGATCGAAAAAATGCCCGTCGACTAGGTGACATATCTTTGAATGTGTGGCCGAAATAGGAACAACGACAACATTTTAATGTTTGTTTCCCGCCAAAAATATAACTCACATAATTTCTACATTCCTAAAACTGATTCACGAATGTTTCAAAACGGAAGTTGCGAAATAAACAGGTTAATAAAAATAGGTTGGCATACATTTCAGTGATTTTTCATGTTTTCTTTTTTATTCTGACAAAATACAGACAGGTTATTCAGATGAAATGTATATCCTATGTCGAAAGGAGGTGATTCAGACCATCATTATGGACAACTTTTACGAATTCCAGAAATATATATCAGTCGTCCCATACAAAATTGCAACTCGGAGTCGACTGAAAAAAAAGAAACAGTTGATTTGTTTTCTCGAATTCCGGGATAGCTGCATAGTAAAAATTGTGCATAATAGTCAACCATAAACGGCTCAATACACCACTTCTGAATATAACCCTGTATTAGAAACTAAGATTTATATTTACTAAGAAAATGTAGTTTCGTGAGTTTACCTAATATCGGTACCAGCAAGCTGAACATACAGGATGTGTTTGCTCATCATCATGAACAATTTTAATACGGGACCAACTGCGAAATATTAAAAGAATCGGCTGTTCCATACTAAGTTTTATTCATTGACGCTCGACAATATGTATGGATCAGTTCGGTTTTTTTTTAGTAACAGTTATTCGTAATGAATAATGATGAACAATTGATCATAATTATACACCTCAGAAAGTTCCTGCGCTTCGCAAAACAAATACTTGCAAAAAAATCGATGCCATGCGACCCGACAGCAGTCTGCTCTATCTTTTATACAGGGACTGTTTTCGAATAAAATAATATCGCCCACACCATAGAGATAATATTAATCTACAATTGCCTACAGCCATTGCTAATAAATATTAGAAACCCTCGGGCTATAATAGGTACAATAAAATCTTTCCTCAGTTAATCATTATTGACGTTGTATTTATTAAGCGGGCCATGATTCATCGATTCCTAGAACGTTTATACGATAAACATTGAAATGGTCACGTCCGTGCTTGAGTAACTCTTCAACAGATCGCTTCCGATTAATGCCATACAAAGTGGTAACAGTCAGGGAGTTAGAGGAGAGGCGACACGAACTAGTAAGCCATACGCAAATGTCTGGGAACAGTAGACCTCGAGGCATATCTCTGTAACTGAATCTTCATAGGCATATTTCAAAGTCAAACTAAAACTCAATCATTTATTGCAACATGAAATTTACATGCGGTTCTTAGTTAACAAGTTTTGTATAGTTATGCATATGACCCTATAAGGGTATGGCAATTTTATTATTTGTATTGGAATGATTTATTATCATGTTTTCTAGATTATCGTTAAAAAATCGTCTATTGTGTAATATTTAGCATTTCGATAAAAGGATAATTTGTAGTTGTTATATGAAACAGTTTTCTCTTTCGATATCTTTTAGATTATTTGGCAAAATATTGAATATTTTTATAGCCATAGAATTTTAACTGTGCATTGCTAAGTTAGACTTTGGTTCCATGATTTTACTTCTATATTGAGATCTAATTTTGTGCGTTTTATCAGAGGTTTCGTTAAAATCTCAGGGATGCTTTTTGACTCGCTCTTGACCGATTTGAATCATACCTACTCGCAAATCTTGATAGAATTTAAATACTAAACAATCTTGGCAAATATTATAGAAATCGGAGGATAACACGACAGCCATTTTCTTTCTTTTTCGAGGGAAATACTCACCCAATCAAAAATAGCCGACGACAAAAAATAACTATTAATACATAGAACCTGTAAACTAAATTTCGTCGTTCGTCGAGATTTGTTAAAAAAATGCGACCTGTAGATGTTAACCAACATCTTGACAGACGAAAACAAAATCGCCATTTTAAAAAGGAGATCTTTGCTGTAGATCAGTCAAAAAATATTTATGTGAACAGTTTATAAAGAGCTAAAAAGCCGAAATTATCTTCGTTCTCTTAACCGCATTATTGCAAATAACTTATCGTAATGTTCAAAACAATTAACATTCTGGCTTTTACCTCATACAATACAATGTATGTTATGTAACCAGATACGCTATCTAAGCGTTGCATTTCCAAAGCAAATAATATTTATCGTTCGCTACGAAACGGCGATGACAAACAATCATTTGTTATCAAAAAAATACGCAGATAGTGACATGATAAGGACACTGAAGCGCTGCGATCAGCTGTTTCTTGTACAAATATATTAATACACTAACATTATACAATCTGAATAGCTTGCTTGCCCGTCTTGGCTTCGGCCGGCTGTAAAATGTAGATACTTTACTGTACCAACTTTTTTAAAAGTCCACTGCAGGGAGTAGGCCTACCCACGAAGGGTGAGTAACTGGGTAGGCCATATCCACCACGCTGGCCTAGTACGGGTTGGTGGATTCACATACGCCATCAAATTTCTTCTACGGACGAATGCAGGTTGTCACCGAAAAGCCAGTGGTGTGAAATTCCATCCATAAATTCCAAGGGTTTCAATGGTACGGGACCCGAATTTGAACCCGCGACTTTACGATTGTAAGGCAAGTGTCATTACCTACCACTAGACCACCATTTCGGCCGGCTACTAATGAATTAAAGCTACAAACTTCCAGAACGATATACAGATCTATCTGCTTTCCTGTATTAAGCCGAAAGGGGATGATTAAGACCATCATTATGAACAACGTTTACTATGGGGCTAACCCGGAATTTAAGGGGAAAAATCAACTGTTTAAAACCAAATTGCAGCTCGCATCGACAAATTTGGTCTACTTATCGAATACCATATTTGAGCGCTTTCGTGTTTGAGGTTCTGTTTCTATTTTTATCGATATATATGGGAAACCTTCGTGTCCATCACTAATATATTTCTGAGTTGTCAATGTTTTTTAACTGTTTATTTGTCAGACAACAAAAAAGTTTGCTGTCTAAATATTTGTGTTGTCAACATTTTGCGACTTACCTTAGAGTCTAACCCACACATAAAATTGAGAATACCTAAAATTATCGGTTTTGTAGCAGTTGGCAAAAACAACTGCGTTTAACATCTCTTTGGGTATTTAGAGAAATATACGAGTACATAATAATCACTATCACTACATAGTATAAAACAAAGTCGCTTCCCGCTGTCTGTCCCCATGTATGCTTATGCTTATATCTTTAAAACTAGACAACGGATTCTGATGCGGTTTTCTTAAATAGATAGAGTGATTCAAGAGGAAGGATTATATGCATAACACACCTGTGCGAAGCCGGTGCGGGTCGCTAGTAATGAAATAATAAAAGAGATACTCTCTTATCCCGGACATTTCATTTCCGTTTGTTTGATCTTGCTTATGTCGGATAATTATGTTATTATCAAGTAACGGGTGGTAATGTGGGAGTCCCTTCCCGTCCCCCGTCCCCCCACACTGGAAGGTATACCCTCCAAAAAACCCTGAGTGTTCCACCACTGCGCCTGGTGTTGGGGCTACGGGCCCGCTCCGCACTCCTCTGCGGCACGAGACAGCGGCGCTGGACCAACACGGGCTTGCGCTCTTGCCGCAATGATAATATATCGGAACAGCCGACACACGCCCGAATACCCCTTACTAGACTCAATGGTTAAACAAATGTGACCCACAAATCGGCTCATTTCGGCCTAAAAGCAAGTAATTTTCGTTAAGGGGTCGGCCGTGGTGTCAGAGTTTTCAAGCTGCCTGAAGGCCTATGACATAGCTAAACGGTTATAACAACCGGGACCTGCAATTTAACGTGTCATCCGAAACACGGTACCGCTCAGTTGAAAATGCCACCCACGGTCACCCATCCAAAGACTAGCGCGGCGAAATTAATTAGTTTTCAATTTATTAGCTACAATACTATTTGTTTTTAAGGTGTCTGTACTCTACAACATTCCATACCATGACCGTACTAGGAACGTATCAGGCACAGAAAACAACACACTTTGGTTTCATCATCGACTTGGCATTTCTTTTTGTTTTAAAACCCATCAATTTCATAATATCAGTAAAGATGTTATTTTTAAACTTTCGAGCACATTATCCTTATACTATTGAAGTGAAAATTCTAATGCGACTTCCAACAAGGTTGCGTTAGACGTTTAACGCTACCATGGAGGGGGTATGAAAGCACTGTTGCGTCGAAGTTTCACTTCTTCCGCGCGTAAGCCGATAGAAGGCCAACGAAGTCATAATGACCAACGCGGTACGGACGTCTTCAACACCGTACCGTAAGAGGGGGATGAGTTACAGACCACCCCCTACATTGCCCCCTGGGCAGAGTCCCAGGGCGTCCAGCCCCAGCAAGAGGGGTAGCCCTGACGCTGGTACCTGACTTCGACTAACACGAAGGAGGAGAAGAACCACGAATCGAAAAAATCTTCCGCGCGGAGGGACTCCACTTGCATTTTGTTAGGGTTCCGTACCGAAAGGGAAAAACGGGACCCTATTACTAAAACTTCAATGTCCTTCTGTCAGTCTGTCTGTGTGTCACCGGGCTGTATCTCATGAACCATTATAGCTAGGCAGCTGAAATTTTCACTGATGATGTATTTTTGTTGGCGCTATAACAACAAATACTAAAAAGAAAAGAAAATAAATATTTAAGGGGGGCTCCCATACAACAAACCTGAATTTTTAGACGTTTTTCGCTCTATATTAATAATGGTAACAGGTAGATGCTTGAAATTTTCACAGAATGTTTATTTTTATATTCACTTCAATATTAAATAATAACATTAAAATAATATAAATATTTAATTTCCCATACAGTACGGAACCCTCCGTGCGCGAGTCCGACTCGTACTTGGCCGATTATTTTATCTTACGGGACTTATCGCGAAATAAAACATGAGATATGTCATTAAATACCTCTTTTTCCCGACGTTTCGACCGAGTTGCATCGGATTTACCACCGTAAAGATGTCCTATAATAATAGGTACGCAAATAATAAGAAAACACGTGTACTTCTGCTACTTAAAATAATCCTACCTATTGTATATTTTATGAAGTCAGGCAACATTTTTCTTCTACATTTTCATAAAGTTTAGCTTTGATCAGCTTATGAACAGACTTCTTCGAACCTGAATAGAAAATAAACATTTAAAACTTCTTATTTTTCTCCACATTTCTTTCTCAACTTTCTTGCGTAGATATTTCTTGCGTAGATATACCTTCTTTTCTATTGTATTATTATACTTCATTTCTGGACAAAGGACACAAGAATATTTTATATTGATTTATAGAGAAAAACAACCGGACTAGTGCGAATCAGGCTCGCACACCGAGGGTTCCGTACAAATCCTGGAAATTGCATAAAATTGGGAAGTAAGTTGTTCAAATCTCTAAAGGTACTATAACAATCGACAAACGGGTTTTTTCACCTTTCTCGTTATGTATCGAAAACTACACATTGCAAAAATAAATAAAAAGCTGTTTTAGCATGTACTAACAGAGTTCTTTCATATGATACCCCACATGATACGATTAACTCACTTTGAAATAAGGACCCATATTTTTTTGCATTTAAATTTTTGTCTCCGTAAACTGTTGAAGCCTTTGATTATGTAATTCTGTCGTTATCTGTTTTTCATTATTCTGAGGTCGTTATGGACAAAAACATCTTTGACTTTGTTCGCGTACTTATTATGTCTAAGCTGTCAAAATTTGTATGCATAGGCACCATACATAGCTCAAATTGTTTGGGCCATTTCATATTCATTTATTTGCCACTAAGTGTTACTAAGTGTTACTTTGCTCAGCCAATATGGTATCTGAAATAACCTCTGAAATAGGGCGCAGGATCCGGGAAAGAGGAGATGACTCGCGTTCTACCTCGTTTCTGGTGCAAAGAATGTCCATAGCCATCCAACGCGGCAATGCAGCAAGTGTTATGGGCACCTTTGCACCGGGGACGATGAGGGGCGGGTTATTCAATTGATTTTCTAGCTAAGTATATATTTTATTTACAGTTATTGTTATGATTTATATTATTAGGTATTTAGATAGTTACATAATCAAAGGTTGAAGCCAAGTAATAACCGAGATGCCGTTGACTGTCTCAGGCGCCCCGCATGCTAGGGTGACCGCTCACTTGCCGCGGAGGAGTGCGACAGCGTGCCCGTAGCCCCGACACACAGCGCAGTGGCGGAAGCAACCCAGGTTTTTATTGGGTATGCCACCGACTAGCGGTGGAGACTCCCACATAACCACCGACCTCCCCAGGCCTGGTGGTATCCAAAAAGGATTTTCCTGGGTCAAACAAAAATGGTGACCGCTCACTTAGACATAAAGAGCGTCAATTAATGACATTGCCAGCGCTTGGCCCTCTTCGTCAAACTCATACATATCAAACTAGCTTTTACCAGTGGTTTCGCTCTAGCCTAGTAGCCGATAAAATACTTTCCTACCTTCAACTGTATGTACATAGTTCTGGCTCCGTTGCTGCGTGAGACTTTCGGATTTACATTTTTTTCGTCTGGGGTTAAAACATAGACGTCTATGAGGTGATTCCATTAGTGTCGCCGTAAACGGTCGAAGCTCAGAAATAACCGAGATGCCGTTGGCGGTCAAAATGACGCCCCCCGCGTGCTCGGGTGAACGCTCACTTAGACATAAAGAGCGTCAATTTAAACCCTCTTCGTCAAACTCGTACATATCAAAGTAGCTTTTACCAGTGGATTTGCTCTAGCCTAGTAGCCAGTAAGAAACGTTCCTACCTTTGAAAGTTGCTGCGTGAAAGACTTTTGGATTTATATTTTTTCGTTTGCTGTTAAAACATAGACGTCTATGAGGTGATTCGATTAGTGTCGCCGTAAACGGTTCAAGCTCAGAAATAACCGAGAAGCCTGGCGGTCTGAAAGACGCCCCTCGCGTTCTTGGGTGAACGCTCACTTAGACATAACGAGCGTCAATTAATGACAATGACTGTTAGCCCTCTTCGTCGAACTCGAAGATATCAAAGATTTCTTCAGTGTCACGGATTATTTACGGGATTAGCAATGTTGTTTAAATAGATACCTTTTTTTAGGAGTATAACAGTACATTTTGTACAGTAGTTTTGGTAGAGACAAAATTTCATACCATTGCAAAGGGATCCATTTTATCTACTTTTAATGTCAATGTCAATTCATGACCACTCATAACTTTTTACAGAGTAGTCTGATTTCAATAATTCTTTTTTTGTTTGATAGATGACCACAGGTGATCCGTTTAAATTTTATCGATTTCAGCTGAGCCGTTTTTGATAAATCAACAATAATGTGAATTTTTTTCCATCGATCCGTGCGTACTATTCGATTCCTGTACACGGTTGGTTTTGCCATTTTTGGTAAAAATTTTTGAGGGTATAAATTAGTGGAAAGGCTAATTGTCTATTTGCCATGATGTTTGCTTACGTCATAATTTTTTTTTTTTAAGTTGTTCTTTCTTTGTTTGTATTTTATGGTGTGAACAATAAAGAATTAATCTATCTATCTAAGTTCCAGTCTATTCCTTTCAGTTGATGAATTCATTATTTTTATTTAATCGGTTCATGAGTCACCTGTAAATACCACAGGGAGATACATAAATTATATGAACTTTACATTTTTAATGTCCCTCTTTCGCGGTAGGGGTTAAAAATGGCGCTTACTGAAACGGGGCTGAGGTATGAGTATGACCAATGACTCATTAGCAACTGTTGCTAGGCAATACAATATTATTGCCCGACAACTGAGCCAAGGCCTACCTATTAAGCAGGACTGTTTTACCTACACTTGTATTCACTGTATTTGCCATGGAGGTAGCATTACAAACTGGAGTCATACCTCAACGGAAAGATTTATTGCTCAGTTAAAAAAGAATGAGCGAAACGGAATTAACTGTATGTACGTGAACGAACTGTTTCTTTTATTTTATCATCGTGAGAATTTTAGGCAAAAAAAAGAAAAAATAGCAGAGATATCAGTTACGACATGACATTATATTCAGAAAGAGATAGTTTTGGCCTGAGTCTGTTTTTTTCGTTAAGGAGAGACACTTTAAGAGTCTCAAAAATAATAGAGGTTACGTTGTTCTTACGGCGCACAGCGCCATACCTTTAAACGAGCTGACAAGGCAGAATATGATCATGCGCGTCATCGTTCGCCTTCGTATAGGCCTAGTGGCTCGCCCTGGTGTCAGAGTTTTTAGGCCGCCTGAATGCCTCTGACATAGCCATGTCAGAGGAGCTTCATAAGTAGCCACTTATGAAGCTACTTGTGTATGAAAAGACTGATTGTGGCACTTGCAGAGCTTCCTTGTTATTTTTTAATCGAAGTTTACTCATGTTCATACCTTTCCATCGGGACATAACTCCAGTTGTTTATATAAAACCTCCATGGTATTTACTTACTGTAGTCTTACCTGTCATCGCTAACAGGACGACTGTACCAAACTAAGCCTATTTTTGGCCTGGATTGTTTGTTTACCACTAACACAACACCTCAGTGGTTGATATTTCGAATGTAAGCAGAGGGGAAAATGAGGTCATGTCTTTTTCAATACCTTTGCTCGGAAGGTGTATTTTTAACCGACTTCCAAAAATGAGGAGGTTCTATATTCGACTGTATGTATTTTTTGTGTATATTCCTCGATTTTTTCGCCAATTGTAAACCGGTTTATGAACAGAATTCGAGAAAAATCAGCTAATTCGTCGACGATTCTGAGTTCCAAGAGTTGCAAATTTTTTATGTAATAGTTGTTTTGTTCCTTAAATTCCAGGTTGGCCCTATAGTAATAGTTCTTTGTTAATAATGATGGTCACAATCATCCTCTTTCGGCTTAGTACAGGGCAAGCAGATAGCCCTGTGTGGATATATTAGGTATGTTAGAAAGGAATATTAAGTTCGTAGAGATAGGATGGCTATAGTTTTAAAGCACGACTTCAACGTTGGCTAATTTGAACAAGCATTCTATGGCAACGAAGAATTCTATAGACTTTTGAGTTGAATTTTATTTTATTGATTTTGTATTTACATACATTATTTTATACCTATTTGTGAACCTTGACATGTATATCAACTTTATGAATAAATTAGCTGCCCCGGTGAACTTCGTCTCACCATCTGTCAACTGTCTATGCAAGTACATTTTGTATGGGAAAATTAAATTCATGTTTTTGTTATTTTTCTCAAAACTTTTTATAAATTTTCTCTCCGTTGAAACCTTCCCTTAACTTCCACAAATATTTCAAGATCAAAATTAGTCAAATCGGTACAGCCGCTCTCGAGTTTTAGCGAGACTAACAACCACGATTCATTTTTTATATTTATGAAGACTAGCTGCCCCGGTGAACTTCATCTCACCAACTTTTACATGCAAGAACATTTTGTATGGGAAAATTAAATGAATGTCTTTATTATTTTACTCCCTATATTTTTATATTTTCTCACCGTTTAAACCTTTCCTTAGCTTCCACGGATATTTCAAGACTAAAATTAGCCCAATCGGTCCAGCCGTTCTAGAGTTTTAGCGAGACTAACAACCACGATTCATTTTTATATAATAGAAGAAGAAGATAGAAGATGATATAGCCCTTTTTTAGTTGTCAGAGATGTTGGAGATAAAACAACGTAACGTAAATGATATGGCATGTGTACAACTAACTGTCCACTAAGGAGCGACTAGTCTTATTAAGATCTAACGATCTACTGTTTTATTTTTCGCCAGTAATTATTTTTTGCGAAAAATAATTCCGTCGTGTACAAAATTTAAATATTTCTCTAGAATGGTTTACATTATAGTAGATTTTTCAAAAACAGCTCTGCCGATTTCAGTAAAAGTTAATTGGGACCATCTCGAGAGTATATCCTTTCGAACTAAAAAATAATTTTTCGATTCGGTTCACAATTGGCGAATTTATCGAATAGAATAGAATAGAATATCATTTATTGTCATAGTATATCATTTATACATTCTTACTTAATAAAATAAAAAAATCGATGTTCATCGTGTACAAAATTCGGATATTTCGCTCGAATTGTTGGTTTTTTCAATAACGGCTCAGCCGATTTCTATAAAATTTAAATGGGACCACCTCAGGAGTATACCTTTTCGAACTAAAAAATAATTTTTCGATTCGGTTCATAACTGGCGGAATTATCGGTGAACATACACAAAAAAAACATACATACAGACGAACATAGAACCTCCTCCTTTTTGGAAGTCTGTTAAAAATGGCATCACCGTCTTCAACCCTGTACAGAATTCGAATAGTTTGCACTAATCGATTTGTCATGTACATTACTGTTGATAGCTCAGCCGATTTCGAAATATTTAAATGGGACCACCTCGGGAGTGAAATAAAAAGATTTTTTAATCGGTTCACAACTGACTAAAAATATCGATGAACATACATAGAAAAAACATACAGATGAACATTGTGCCTCCTCTTTATTGGAAGTCGGTAAAAATACATTTAGATACCTATTCGGACGCATCAGATACCTATTCCGAGGGTGAGTTAATAGTTAATGCGCCTAAAAATGCAAATTATCAAATAACTCAATAAAAAAAAAAATAACACCTAAAATAAACAAATTATACATGGAATAAAATCGCCATAGATATACCTATTTCCTTATTAAAATGTGAAAAATGAGCAAAAGCAAGGTGAAAAATAAATAAACTAAATACCTAACTACCTATACATAGGTAAGTAATGGTTGGTCCAGTTTTTATCAACGTGGACCGAAACGGCCTCTTCTTTTATCGTTCTCGGCGTTTCACCCCGCGGGGCGAAAGAGGGCCTTCAAAAAGAGTCTTCGTCGATTCGCCCCGCGGGCCGAACAGCTTGCGGGGCGAAACCACGAAAGAGCTGATCAAGGAAGCTTTTATATGTAACTAGCGACCCGCCCCGGCTTCACACAGGTGTAATATACATATAAACCTTCCTGTTGAAACACACTATCTATTTAAAAAAAATCGGCCAAGTACGAGTCGGACTCGCGCACGGAGGGTTCCGTACTGTATGGGCCCCTTAAATATTAATTTTATTTTAATTTTATTATTTATTATTGAAGTAAATATAAAACTAAACATTCTGTGAAAATTTGAAGCATCTACCTGGTACCATTATTAATATAGAGCGAAAAACGTCTAAAAATTCAGGTTTGTTGTATGGGAGCCCCCCATAAATATTTATTTTATTTTGTTTTTAGTATTTGTTGTTATAGCGGCAACCGAAATACATCATCTGTAAAAATTTCAGCTGCCTAGCTATCATGGTTCATGAGATACAGCCCGGTGACAGACGGACAGACGGACATCGAAGTCTTAGTAATAGGGTCCCGTTTTTCCCTTTGGGTACGGAACCCTAAAAACCGCATCAAAATTCGTTGTGTAGTTTTAAAGATATAAGCATACATGGGACATACAGCGGGATGCGACTTTGTTTTATACTATGTAGTGAAGCTAGAGGAAGACAAGTAGAGCAATAGGTATATGTAGTCCGAATCACACAACTTGATAACTGTGATGTTAGCTACAAGCTGCGGATAACCCATCCACCAATCATCGCGCACCTAACAGTCCGGATTGGGTTTTCCGCACCTTGTAGCTATAGTTCGGCCGTTCAGAGAATGCGTTCCTGACACGTCATCTTGAAAAAATGTTTTTGGCCGATATCTCGGAAACTATGTACTTAAGGGCAAAAAACATTAAGATCATTATTGTAGAAAATAAAATTTCGCATCTTTTGTTTCCAATAAACTTTTTTGTAAAACTTACCGTTTACGATTTATGGTCCATTTAATGTTTTAAGGTCCATTTAATGAAATTTCATTAAATGGGCCATAAATCGTAAACGGTAAGTTTTACAAAAAAAGTTTACTCTGCACGCATTCTCTGAACGGCCGAACTATAACATCACATCCGCCAACTTGTATGATTCGGACTATAGGTATGATCGTCGTCTAAAATACATGATTTTTGAGCGAACCAAGTAAAAGAGGAGGTGTTTGGAGAACTACTACTAGTTGACCGAAGCGAAGCGAGGCCTGTGCTCCGACACGACGATGTTGCTGTCTTCTGTCCGGGTGTTGATTTTGTCTACAGGTCGCATTTTTCAACGAATCTCGACGTAACTTGGTAGTTTAGGTGCCACACAAGTTGGCGGATGTGAAGTTAGCTGTGCAATATCCAATCCTGACGTGACGTGACGTGAAAGCAGCACGTTGATTGGCTGTTGCGCAGCTTGTGGCTAACTTCACATCCGCCAACTTCTGTGGCCCACCCTATCCTTTTACAACCGGCTCAATACAATCGTGAGGATTGCGAAAAAATTGGCGCAAAAACCATATTGATTTGGTAAACACAACCGGTCTCATACATTCGTGCTGGATGAGCAGATAACGCACGATTGTATGAAACCGATTGCGTTCACAAAAACAATAAATTTGGTTTTCACATTATTTTTTTTTTGTCTATTTCATGCCTTTACGAGCATTGAGCCGGTTGTAAAGGGCTATACCTACACAAGTTCTTTACAGGTTTTTTTTTTGTTCCTCTTGTACTTCCCCCGACATAAGTCGGAGACATTGTCAAGCTGAACATTTGCTTACGCGGTTTTCTGTTTTATTAATAATAGGCCAATTAGATTGCCTCATTCAAGTTTTATAATGTGTGAGCATTAATATGACATGAATACACAATAACATAATTATATAATAATAACAACATATATAATAACATAGCTTAAAATATAATATAATAGTTTATACGTATAATATATTATGTTGAAAAGAGAAAAGAAAGCTTAGATTAAATTAATCCTAATTCAAATTATAAAACACCAGTGCCAAAGCCAGACACTATTAACTCATCTTATTACTAATTACACTTAATATTCATCTCTTATACATAAACATAGGTACTTACAACTATTACAGTATAATATAAAATTAGTATTAATTTACAGGTATTAAGTAAATGGATTTTTTTGCTATCGGAGATATTTGATTGTTGTGCTATTTATCAGCTGATTTTGATAATATTTGGCAAGACTGTTTAATATTTTAATCCTGACAAGATCTGCGAGTATGAACCAAATCAGTAAGTAAGATTCAGTCAAAGAGATGTGTCGCGAGGTCTACTGTGCGGAGAACTACTAGTTTATTTGTTCCTTCTTTGGAACAAATAAACTAGTTTAGCTTAGGATAAATCATCGACTTGGCATTATTTATGGGCTAAACTAAGCTCTAGGTCTCCCAGGAGAGGAGTTCCTCGGGGAACAACTGCTTTCGCACAACTAGTTGGACATCCAAAATACGTATTCCTAATGGCACAACTACGTACAACTAAGCACAACTATGTTATTAGTATTAGTATTTTTGGCAATAAATAATTATTTATTAGAATTTCAAGATTTGGCTATGGTGCTACGAACTGTCTGCTCTACGGGGCTTTGTGTCAAGAGTGAACAATTTATTATTTATTTATTTATTCTAAGATATACATAGATACACACAGGGATGAAAAATATACCTACCTAGTTTGAAGATGGTTTAGAGCGAGATTTACAGCAAAGTATTACCTACGTCGACGGATACATAGTAATTATACGATTCTAGTAGGTACCTGTATTTTTTTTAGTTCTCCTATTTATATACAATAATGAAATAATATATAAGTATAATATATGTAGGTTTATTATTATTTTTTTATATTGGATAGGTAATGTGTAGTTCATATGTTATGTACCTATGTGTGTATCATTTCTTGGTATGTGTGTTAGGTAGATATTGGTATTATTTTGGAAATGTTTGTTTATGAGTTAATTTCGTTTTTCTGTTAAGGCCATGTTTTTATTTTCAACTACTATTTTCTATCCGTACTTGGTTGCCTGGAAGAAATCGCTTAAAGCGATAAGGCCGCCAGTGAGAAACCTATAAATTATATTGTTTTGTCCCTGTAATTTGTTTTTTATGTAATGTGGTTGTCTAAAAAGTGTTATTGTTTGTTTGTTTGTCTAAGATTCAAATGATAATTTAATTAGGTAGTTATTAATTTATTTATGTCTAATAACATAAACTCATATTTTACCCCACAGATATTACTTACCTATTTATTGTACAACATGTATTTATCCCTCTATGTATAGTATGTGGTACAAATAATGTAGATAGGTATGTATTTACTTGTAGGTACATTAGTCAGTGAATGTGACACCGCTTTTAACACGAATATTATCAAAGAATTTTCCAACAGAATATTGTTTTACAGATAAAGAAAAAGTTATCAAAACTCATACAACTAGGCACCTACAGTGAACCTACCTATCAGGAAAACATACTTATAAACAAGCCACCAAATACTGCACTCACAGACTAACATAACAGAAACAAACTAGCAGAACTAAACGGAGCCTCTATCTAAACGGGGATATTTATAGTAGTGGCGTAAGCTCCAGCGTAAACTAAACGTGATGATTTATAAAACGCATCAGCCTTATGAAAATCTCCAAAACGTCGCTTCCAAAATCGACCGGGCGATACTGGGCACGCAAGCGCGGCGTCCTCGTCCCGAACGGAACCTCTACGCTTTCTGTACCCCAAAAATTTTAAACAATTGCGCCAGCAAGTTCGCGAGGCAGTTGAGTCCGCTCAGCCACTCACCTGTTGCCAGCAGTCCTCCAGCGTCAGCTTCAGCTCGAAGTAGCCGGTGTCGGTGACGTGCTCCAGCTCTCGGAAAAGATTGCCACTCGGCAGCACATCCATCGTGCTTACATGCGATTGTTCAAACTACACGTAAACACACGTCACGAGCGCTCAGCGGTCCGCGTCCGACTGAGCGACTGACTCACTTGTCTCTCCCCGCGACCCGCGAGCGCTCGTATCCCGCCCCGACCCGTCCCGCAACTCAACTTATAGAAGAGAGATAACGGAATATTCCTTTCCCTTTTTGACCCTTTTATCCTGTATCCTATCCTGTGCCCGTAGAGTATGCGTAAATTTGTAAGAACCTACAGCCTTTTACAACCTACATAATAACGTAGTAAGGCGAACTTGGGAAACTAAACCATGGAACTGATGTTTTGAAACAAGGATTTTATTGGCTTCAGTCATTAGTCACCCAAACTCGACGAATTGAAATCAACGTTTGTATCAACAAGACAGTCGGATTAGTGGTACAATGATACCTACATACAGCTACTATTTTGATAGTGAATGTGAAATCTTATAAAGATAGTAGGTAAGTAGAGACACGTAGGTTATCAGGGATTGTAGTTATTTGGCAGAATACCTACTGATTATAGCCGAGGATCTTTTAGTTGCTACTCAAATACCTAGTAGGTACGTACCTAACAGCTAAATATGTAGGTAGGTAATGAAGGTATGCTTTCTCTAGCTATCTATCTCTACATATTAAGTGTTCACATATTTAACCTAATTATATATTATTATCCTTAAAGATAAGATCCTCATTCCTCATACGAACAGCCAGAATGTGAAACGCTTTGCCTGGGTCTGTCTTCCCACAAAAGTAGAACGTGGGTGTCTTCAAATCCCGAGTAAATCGGTATCTTCTAGGTAAGCGTGCTACACCCTAGACCGCATATCTGCTTAACATTAGGCAGTATGAAGTCAAACGCAAACCTATAGGTACGGTACAATAAAAAATATATATCTGTGTATTTAGGTACCTACCTATAGACATCTGTGCGTTCCTCCTAATGGCCAAAAAATATTTCATTTTATCAAAATAACTAGACGACCCGCCCCGGCTTTGCACAGGTGTATTATACATATAAACCTTCCTCTTGAATCACTCTATCCATTAAAAAAAAACGCATCAAAATCCGTTGCGTAGTTTTAAAGATTTATGCATACAGACAAACAAACAAACGAAAATAGCGACTTTATTTTATACTATGTAAGGATGTAGGTAATAGTACATTATGCACATTACATTATATCTAGATAATATAGTTGTGTCTAGTGCAGTGGTTCCCAAAGTTATTAGCTGGACTACGATCCATACAACCTCAGACCCACGTAATATTTAGGAAATTTAACTGTTACCAATATGCTGCTGAACATAGGCCTCTATGTATTTCATGGTATGATTTTATGGTACTTACCGACTACTAAAAAAGACGTCTGTATGTTTTTTTTTGTGTATGTTCATCGATATTATTATCGAACCGATTTTAAAAAACTCTTATTTATTTCTAAAGATACTTACTTCGGAGGTGATCCTATTTACTTTTTTCGGAATCGGCTGAGCCGTTTTTGATAAATCAACAATAATGTACATGAATATCACATGGACCGTGCAAACGTCGGTACACGATGGAAGTCGGAGGTGCAATTGATTGTGACAAATAATTACTAGCTGCCCCGGTGAACTTCATCTCACTATCTGTCAACTGTCAATGACAACTTTTACTTTCAGGAACATTTTGTATGGGAAATGAAATTAACATTTTTCTATAATTTTTCTCGCGACTTCTAACAATTTTCTAGTGAGAAAATTAACTTTAAACCTTTTCCTTAACTTCCACAGATATTTCAAGACCAAAATTAGGTACCCAAATAGCCTTTAAGACTTTTAGAGAGACTAACAACCACGATTCATTTTTCTATATATCATCATTATCATTATCCTTACATAGTATAAAATAAAGTCGCTATTTTCGTTTGTTTATTTGTCTGTATGCTTAAATCTTTAAAACTAACGAACTAACTAACTAACTAACTCTTTAAAAACGTTTTTTAAATAGATAGAGTAATTCAAGAGGAAGGTTTATATGTGTAATTCACCGGTGTGAAGCCGGGGCGGGTCCCTAGTAGATTATAATATCGTCAGCCTACCTAGTCGGTGGACGTCCTACGCTGCGCATGCTGCTCCGTGGTCTCCATTCGTGAATTTTCCGGCCACATCGGCTATCCGTTCTTTTAACTATGTTTCCTGCCCACTGCCATTTTAACTTGATAATACGCTGGGATATGTCGATTACTTTGGATCATATGCGAATCTCATTCATGATTCAATCTCGCAGAGAATTATTTCCGAGCATAGCCCTCTCCATAGCACGTTGGGCTATCTTCAAGAGTAAAAACAAAGAATATATCCTACTAATATTATAAACGTGAAAGTTTGTAAGGATGGATGGATGTTTGTTACTCTTTCACGCAAAAACTACTGAACGGATTGAGATGAAACTTTGCAATTATATAGCTTATATATCAGAATAACATACAGGCTATAAATTATAATGATGTTTTGTAAATTTTCCTTACTATAACAATGAGTGTTAAGTAAGTAGGAAAAACTCTGTCATCTGCGAGCTATTCTAGCGTGCTCTTGAAGAAAAGTTAAAAAAGAACTGTCGAATCGAACAAAGGTCAAATCGATTTTATTGATTTTTTATTTTCCACTTCCGTTATTAAGGGTGGTAAGGTAGGGCCTCGAAATATCATGCGGGCGAAGCCGCGGGCGAAGCAGCGGGCAAAATCTAGTACATAATAATAAAGACTACGTTTCAGTTCGTTCATAGTGTAGTTTGAAAAGGTGTTCGTTGGCGATCATCGAAGTTAAGCAACGTTTAAAACTGTCAGTCTTTGGATAGGTGACCGCGGGTGGCATTTACAACTTTGCGCTACCGTGGCTCGGATGACACGTTAAATTGTAGGTCCCGGTTGTTTTAAACGTTTAGCCTTGTCAGAGGCCTTCAGGTGGTTAAAAAACTCTGACACCAGGGCTGGCCATACGGCCTTTTCGAACTTACTTGGCCCTTTCACGCAGCAGCGGCGAACTGCGGTAAATACCTAAACTTGGGCGAGGCCTGCTATATTGTACACAGGTACATCCATACCACATGCAGCGTTTTTAGGGTTCCGTAGTAAAACTAAGAACCCTTATAACTTCGTTGTGTCCGTCCGTCCGTCCGTCTTCCACATTTATCAACCAAATTAGGTAGGTACATGAAATTTATTCGTTTAATTATAGATCTTAATTTTAAAAACTCAAAAAAATCATAAAAAAGTGTAAATTTATAGGGTAGCTTCCATACGTGTAAAGTGGGGATTAATAGTAGTTTATGCAACTGTCATATAATGAAGGGTATTAAAACACGAGTGTGAGTTTATGAAACGAGCGCAGCGAGTTTCATAATAGTAACGAGTGTTTTAGTACCCGTGTTATATGCAGTAGCATACACTACTTTATCTTCACTAATAAAAATAAAAAAAAACATATTGCGAAACATTAAATTCACGCGTACGTGTATTGTCACAGTGAACTTGGCGCCATTAAAATCTAACCAAAAACCTCGAAAACGATACCCATGACGACTTTTTCAAAAAAATGACGTCCGCCATCTTTAATTTCAAAATGGACGCCATTTTCGAAATCTACTCCCCCAAAAACCTCGAAAACGATACCCATGACGACTTTTTCAAAAAAGTGAAGTTCGCCATCTTTAATTTCAAAATGGACGCCATTTTTGAAATATATACCTCCAAAAACCTCGAAAACGATACCCGTGACGACTTTTTCAAAAAAGTGGCGTCCGCCATCTTTAATTTCAAAATGGACGCCATTTTCGAAATCTACTCTCCCTAAAACCTCGAAAACGATACCCATGACGACTTTTTCAAAAAATTGAAGTCCGCCATTTTTTTATTTCAAAATGGACGCCATGAGAGCGCAGCTGCGCGCGCAGGGCCAATCAGGAGCGAGCGCGCGATGTTATAAAGAGATTTTACGATATCGATGTGGATATTATAACATCATGTGAAATTGCTTAAATTGAGTGTTTTGTTGTCTGCGCTATAACAGTAGTCATTATAAGTCAAGTATTGGAAACATAAGTAGAATGTTACAACATTAGTGTAGATAAAAAATATTACAAACCTATTCATGCAATCCTTGAACGGGTGTTTGTTTGCTTTATTATTTTTTATAAAAGTTCGGATCTCGGAAACAGCTCTAAAAATTTTGACGTAATTTTGATATTTAGATTTACTTTACTAAGTCAGTCTATATGTAACACGGCATAGCCAAGAAAACGTGAATTTAGATTGTTTTTATTTTAACCAAGCGATAATCTGTTGTTCTCTAATTATTTATTACTAGCCGACCCGATGAACTTCATCTTACAAAAACTTAGATTCACCTGTATGTTTGTTTGTAGCAATGTTTGTTACGGACTCCTTTGAACTCGATTTCGACCTACCTTAAGGGATGATTTATATTAGGACGGGGCGGGTACGGGACGGGCCGGACGTTTCATACATTTTGTCTAAAAGCCCGGATGGGCCCCGTCCAGGCGTCGTGCGTGCGTTGTACGGGCCACGACAAAAACTTATGGAACGTGGGTCGTACGGCCCATCACGCGCCCGTCCCGTCCTAATATAAATCATCCCTAAACGGTTAGATGTTATTCAGCGAGTGAACGAAGTGAAAGAGGTGTTTGTTTTAACTCGACGATTATACTCTCGCTTGACCGGATGTTGATGTTTCTCTTCGTCACATTTTTCAACGAATCTGAACGAAACTTGGAACATAGGTTAATTTCATTTTTCGTCGGCGATTTGTGTTTGGGGTATTTGCCTCAAAAAAGAGGAAATATTACTGAAGCGCTGTTATATTTGGCAAGAACGAGTAATTACTACTACATAAAAATCAATCGGATCATCCACAGACCCTTGCAGGTCTTCCAATGTTAACTCTTCTTTCTATCTTCCGTCCGCTGTAAATTATCATAGAGGGCGTGAGTAGTTTAGTATGTAAATTCCAATAAAATTTGCCAGTCTTGTATGAATCAGATATCAGTCAAGAGCGAGTCAAGATATAGGCTTTTGAAGATTCGGTTTTTTTTTTTTTTTTTGAATGACTTATAGCTGTTGGCCACTGAGGCCTCTACAGCTTACCGGACATGATTCGGTTATAAAGCTGTTTTCGCGAGGTCTACTATTCGGAGTATGCGCGAACTACCAGTTTAAACTTTGTAAACTTATCAGGGATCGGTGCCAATACAATAACTCGAGCGCGTTTCCAGATTCGGAAACGGTACTTTAGTTTTATTCTATTAGCCACGACAAGGGTGCAGGACTTTTCTTTTTCTTTCAGCTGGTATCCAAGCATTTGCGACAACAGCGCCGCGTCAAAGAGACTCGTTATTTTGAGCTGCGGTGTCATTTGGGAAATATCTGCGTGGTATGAGAGCGCTGGTAGTTTCACTGTATTTTTCTTTCAGGTAAACCTGGCTTGTGCTCGTTGAAGTACTGGAAAATCCTCATAGAGGGCGTGAGTAGTCTACTTATATCGAGTTAAAGTAAGTAAGCTCGTATAGCCGGGTGACTATGTCTGGGGTACAATAGTGATGCCAGAGGTTTTAAGCCGTCTGAAGTCTGAGCCTACAATTTTAACGTGTCACCTGAGGTACGGTAGCGCAAATGCCGCCGCGGTAACCCATCCGAAGACTGACCGTGCTAAACGTTGCTTAACTTCGATGATCGCTAATCGCTAACGAAAACCCAGTCAAATTACGCTATGAGCGCTATATCACTACATTAAACCCGATTACAGAGGCACCATCGTAATTATATTAGCTAAATAGCATAGCTCTGTTTCTTTTTCACTTTAGGCATTCGATAAGGAGAACGTTTTTTACGCTGCTATTAAATTTACGCTGGCGCCTCTGTAATCAAAGTCGCATTCTCTGTCCCCATATCCCTATGTATGCTTAAATCTTTAAAACTACGCAACGGATTTTGATGCGGTTTTTTTAAATAGATAGAGTGATTCAAGAGGAAGGTTTATATGTATAATACACTTGCCTGTGCGAAGCCGGGGCGGGTCGCTAGTATAGTATATAGTATACGAGTATAAAACAAAGTCGCTTCCATGTCTGTCTGTTCCTATGTATGCTTATATCTTTAAAACTACGTAACGGATTTTGATGTTTTTTAAATAGATAGAGTGATTCAAGAGGAAGGTTATATGTATATTAAACTTGTGCGAAGCCGGGGCGGGTCGCTGGTTTAGTTTATAATTTTGAACTGCGAGTAGGTGTCATTCGAAAGGTTTACGTAAGAGCGCTGGTATTTATCTCACTGCCTTTTTCTTTCAGGCAAACTTTCCTTGTGATTGTCGAAGGACTTGAAAATTCTCATAGAGGGCGTTATGCAATTTACTAACTCTAATGTTTTTGCGTTTATAAGTTAGAACCTCAGATAACAAGTAATTTTGAACTACGAGTAGGTGTAATTTGTGAAAGATCTACGTAATAGCGCCGGTACTTAGTTATTTTACTGCACTTATTGTTCATGCAAACCTTGCTTGTGATCGTCATAGTATTGGAAAATTCTCACAGAGGGCGTTAGTAGTCACGCAACTTATAAACTGCTGTTTTTAACCAACTTCCAAATAGGAGAAGGTTCTATGTTCGTCTTTGTGTATTTTTTTTGTGTTTGATCATCGATAATTGTGCCATTTGTGAACCGAATCTTTAAAATTCTTTTTTAGTTCGAAAGAGTATACTCCCGAAGTGGTACCGTTTTTGAAAAATCAAAAATAATGCGAAAAATTCGAGTGAAATTTTCGAATTTAGTTCAGGATGCAAGGTGGTTTTGCCATTTTTTGTACGCTAATGTCGCAGAATAATAACTAATAAAATAGTAACAGTTTTTGTTTTTGCTAGCCTTCGATGGATTTAGTTATTGTTCTGAGAATAGTTACGTTTGACATGACAAAGTCTTTTAATTAGTAGAAAACCGGCTGCACGTACGAATAAGTGACACGTTCCGCCTGAGCCGAGCGTGCGAGCGAGAGCGCGGAACAAGCGATAGAGAGGCACGATCGGCCTTAGCGTTCGGCTTGTTTCATTTGTTGATTCAACAATGTTTTCTCATGATGCTATCACGTAAAATTATCGTCCATATTTTGACTTTACAGACAACCAATTTTTGTAAAAAACATGTTTCAACCTACCACAATTGATTTAAACACACTTTAAACACTGTTTAACAGTGCAATTTGTACTATTAAATAAAGCGTGCGTAAAACCTTTGTAGTACGGCAGGTTGTGTTTATAAGTTTGAACTGCTAGTAGTGATTCAAAAGGCTTACGTTAGGGCGCCGGTTAATATTTTACTGTACTTTTCATTCAGGAAAACCTTGCTTGAGGTCGTCGAAGGATTGGAAAATTCTCATAGAGGGCGTTAGTAGTCATACAACTTACTAATTGTAATGTGCCTTTATTAACTACAAAAAATAACCTCTTACATAAGCTAAAACTACATAAACTACTACTACTACATAAAAATCAATTGGATCATCCACAGACCCTTGCAGGTCTTCCAATGTTAACTCCACAGAATTGGCCCTATTACACAGGGGGTTAACTCTTCTTTCTATTTTCCGTCCGCTGTTTTCTACAATAATATTTATATTGAGTCAAAGTAAGTAAGTAAGTAAGTAAGGGTGGCTAGCCCTGGTGTCAGAGTTTTTAAGCCATCTGAAAGCCTCTGACATGGCTGAACGGTTCGTTTACTCCCACCTGTTCTGTTGAGTAGTTCTGTTGACAGAACTACTGGGATTTTTTTCCTCATTAGTTAACACAACCGGGGTCTATAATTTAATGTGTCATCCAAGCACGGTTGTAAATGCCACCCGCGGTCACCTATCATACAACTTCAATAAGCAAGGTTCGGCTGGAAAATCATTATTTTTCGGCAAAAATACCATAACTGACCGTGTACAAAATTAGTAAAGTTCGCACAAATCAATGTGTCATCGATGTAAAAAAAAAATGTTTAGTTAAATAATTATTTAATAATATTATTGTTTGACTTTTCAAAAACGACTCAGAGGATTTCGATAAAATTTAAATGAAACCACCTATAAAGTATGACTTTTCTAACAAAAAAAGGATCATCCAATCGGTAATTATCAACATTTCTGATTCGTACCGCCAGGGAATGGAACAGTCTTCCTGCTTTCCTAAGAGATATAATCTAAAGCTTTTCAAGGTCAGAGTGAATAGGTATCTTCTAGGTTTGCGTGCTTCATCTTCGACCACAACGTCGCTTACCATCAGGCGAGTTGGTGGTCAAACGCGGACTTATTTGCGATAAAAAAAAACTTATTGGCGAAGTAAAGACGAAGTTTTGAAGTCGGTTATAAATACAGTTAAATAATAATCGCCTCTCTCAAGTAGACCCATGGATGTATGTAGGAGGACCTCTCACAAATAACACCAACTCGAAGTTCAAACTTATTAGGGTTCCGTACCCAAAGGGAAAAACGGGACCCTGTTACTAAGACTTCGATGTCCGTCTGTCTGTCTGTCTGTCTGTCACCGGGCCAAGAACCATGATAGCTAGGCAGCTGAAATTGTCACAGATGATGTATTTCTGTTGTCGCTTTAACAACAAATACTAAAAAAAAAAAATTAAGGGGGGCTCCCATACAGTACGGAACCCTCCGTGCGCGAGTCTGACTCGTACTTGGCCGATTATAATTTCCTTCTTCAGAGTTAAATAATCTCATTTTCTAAATCTACCACAGAGCTATAAATCTACTTTTTTTAAATGAACTATACCTAACTGTGTATAAAAAATAATTAGCCAAAGGCGAGTCGGACTTGTGCGCGAAGGGTTCCGTATGGAAGCTCCCCTTAATGTATTTTATTTTAATTTATTAATTATTCTTGAAAGGAATATAACCTATAAATGTTTGTTTTATTTATTTATTTTTAAAGTGCATGTTTAACTAAATATTCTGTAAATATTTCAAGCATCCACCTGTCATCGTTATTAATATGTCGTCTGTGAAAATTTCTACGTTCTAGCTATCACGGTTCATGAGATACAGCCTGGTGACAGACAGACGGACAGCAGGGTCTTAGCACCTAATAGGATCCCGTTTTTATCCTTTGGGTACGGAACCCTAAAATGAATCCTAAAGGTGGGCATACACGATGCGATGATTTAATCAAATTTTCGCTTCATGCCAACTGGGAGCTCATTCAGTTAATTCAAAGGTAGGAATTGGTAGTTAACGATTTGTACTACTACCTGAAACTGGGCGCACAGAACGCGACGATCGCATCAATTCATCAGATCAGTTCAGTGGAGGCCAAATTTAGGTAGTTAAATATAGCTGGTTAGTGGCTATTGAGGACCTTTGAATTAACTGAATGAGCTCCCAGTTGGCATGAAGCGAAAATTTGATCAAATCATCGCATCGTGTATGCCCACCTTTACTTACCTTGGTCACGCCATCATGCGTGAACGGCTGTACCGATTTCGCTAATACTTTTTTGTAGTGTGTGTTATTGCCAGGAAAAAGGAAAGGATACTTAGGAAAGAAAAGATAAGATAACAACGTGGAAAGATAATAACGTGGAAAAATTAAAAATAACATCAATTTATTTTTCCCATACAAAATAATGTTCCTATTTCATTGTAAGTTTTTTTAGTAAGTGAATAAACTTTCTTTTCTTTCTTTCTTTTAAGCAAGTTAGTGAGATGAATGTGATATGAAGTTCAACGGCTCAGCTATTAACTTTATAACTAGAGTTTTTAACCCCCGACGAAAATGAGGGGTGTTATAAGTTTGACGTGTCTGTTTTTGTCTATGTGTCTGTCTGTGGCATCATAGCGCCCGAACCACTGAACCGATTTCAGTTTAGTTTTTTTTGGATGAAAAGTGACTTAATTGAGAGTGTTCTTAGCTATGTTTTATAAAAATCGATTGAGCTGTTTAAGAGTTATGGTGGGATGGAAGAACCAAAATTCTACAAATGTGCCCAAAATGGTTGTCAATTGAAAGTTTGTTGTCAAATATTTTTGTGTCGGGGGTTTTTTAATTAGGTATTATTAAGTTGTGTGACTACTAACGCCCTCTATGAGAATTTTCCAGTACTTCGACGAGCACAAGCTAGGCTTGCCTGAAAGAAACACACAGTAAAATAACTACCAGCGCTCCTTTTAGATTATAGCAGGGCGCTCCCGCGTAGACCTTTTACAAATTACACCTACTCGTAGATCAAAATAACGCGGCTGTTTGACGCGGCACTGCTGTCGCAAATGCTTTGAAACTTATTAAGAAAAAAGGACCTGCGTCCATATCATGGCAAATAAAATAAATCCTTCTATCCATCCATCTATAAAACGTCCACTGCTGGACATGCTGGATTTATTTACTAATCAGTGCCTAGGTATAAAAATCGGCTAAGTGCGAGACAGACTCACGCACATAGGGTTCCGTACCGTGTTGGAGCTCCCTTAGCCCCATTCCACTTGCCGTCAATAAAAGCGAGCAAAAAACTAAATAAAAATCGGCCAAGTGCGAGTCGGACTCACGCACGAAGGGTTCCGTACAATATGGGAGCCCCATTCCTAACGCCTAAAAATCACGTTTGTTGTATGGGAAAAAAAAATTTTAAGGGAGGCCCTTAAAAATTTTTTTTTTCGGTTTTTAGTATTAGTTGTTATAGTGGTAACAGAAATACTCGTACATAATATGTGAAAATTTCAGCTGTCTAGCTATCACGGTTCATGCGATACAGCCTGGTGACAGACAGACGGACATCGTTTTTTTTATCGCGAATAAGTCAGCGCTTAACCACCAACTTGCCGGATGGTAAGCGACGTTGTGGTCGAAGATGAAGCACTCAGACCTAGAAGATACCTATGCACTCTGAGTCTTGGTAATAGGGTCGTTTTTACACTTTGTGTACGGAACCCTATAAAACCACCTATTTTCACTACAATAAAGAAAGCTACAATAAATAAAAGGACACGTCCACAAAATGTATGGACTTATGGAGGCTAGTATGATAACCAAAAAAAAGTAGGTAACCACTTCACAGCATGCGTTACATCCCGAGAATGTACACTGTTCCATACAATTTATTTTTTTCATATAAAAAATGGAGGGATGACAAAATATAAGTTAAATATATCTCTATCTATACTAATATTATAGAGGTAAAGTTTGTAAGGTTGTAGGGGGTAATCTCTGGAACTACTGAACCGATTTTGAAAATTCTTTTACCAATAGCAAGCCACAATCTTTGCGAGTGTCATAGGCTATAAATTAACTCGAAAACACATACGTGATAGTCACAATATTTATAATATCTGTCTTCTTTAGCCAATCGCAGCTAGTTATTTATTAGAAGCCCATAAAGCAAGCTTTCAAATGATGCAAAATATGTCATCTTGGTTACATATTAATTTAAATAATATTCCATTTGTTGACGTCTATTTTGATCATTATTGTGGTCTGAATTATACCTCCTTTCCTACACTTTTCGGAATAATTCTGCACGAAAAAAAAACACGAGATAGAACAGGACAATGCCATTTATTTCTAAGAATACCATAGTATTCGAGATATAAAATAACAAAATAAACATAACTATTTCTTTCTAACCTCACTAGGAACAAAATTGTATTCTGTAAAATAACATTACCCTCTTCTTCGGGTTTGGTCAGATACATTTAAAACGAGGAGTTTCTCGTTTACCAACTGCTTTCGCAGAACTAGTCTATATTAATAAAGATACCAGTCAAAGAAGTGAACTACTTTTTTAGAGCTAACTTATAATATTTTCAATAGCAATGAATCTATTTTTCAATAGCAAATAATTATTTAATTCTATGACAAAAAATAATACACATATGAAGCTTACACTAACTTAACTGTTTTGAGAAGTGTCGAAATAGCTTGAATCGCTGTTAAGATAAAGCGTAGCTCCAAAACATTCCAAAACGATGTTTTGGAAATTTTTCATTAAACATAACAGTTAAACATTGTTTATTACATTCAAAGGGATAGCCAAATATGTGATATCATTTAATGCCGGCGTCAGCTCTCCACCCTGTATAAGTGTGGATATGAGCTGATTAATAACAAAGCTTATGAAATTATTATTGGGTACTCTTGCTTGAGCAAACATCATAAAAATAATTTAACGTAAATTAATTTGATTCTGTCCAGAATCAAGTTATAAATACCTCAGACCAAGTAAAAATCAAGAGAGTATATTGTGGACAAACAATTGAGGCCGGCAAAACTACGCCTCGCCGTGTACAGACACTATTACACACACATACAACGAAACTACGCCTTGGCTCGTCAGTCAAACTATGGCGGCGAAACACCGACGCACTCACCACATGTATAAAAAACCGGCCTCACTTGTCTGTTCACGACGTTCTGTCTAGATTTTTTTATTTGGTCTGAAATCAATACTAAGACATCGGAATATTATTCTACATTACCAAGTTATTAGTAGCGAATATATTTCTTAATCTCTAAGCTTCCTTCAATAGCATGTGGTCGGATCTGAGATTTTTTCAAAGGCACTGGGTTGCCGCAAGTACACTTAGTTACATTAAGACCTATGTTCTCTTTGTTTCGTCCGGCTAACGCTTGTTCTAGATCAGCATTTTCACGTTCTAGCAACATTTTCTCACGATACAAAGCTTTAGTTGACAATTCAGCTTTGGATATGCGATGAAAAAGATTGCCTAACCCATTTTTAGGAAACAATGTGGTATATGACATAGATTCTCCTTCTGAGGAGATTTTCTCGTATGATTCTACCACTTCAGGGAGTGTTCCCGATCCATAAGGCATAACTTTTTCACGACATGTTTCGTACCTTCTACATAGAGCAACTTTATGGAGTATCTTTTCGCACTTTTTTTGAGCAGCTTCTAACCACTCCTTTGTATCGTCCGAAGCTCTCACCAGTGCACTTAGCTTTGTGTTGTCATTTTGGACCCCAAGCATCATACATTTTTGCAATCGATTATAAGCTTCTCGAAGTCTATTACGTCGTTCTCGGTAACCAGCTTGCTTTTCACCTGAGTCGTACGCAACCGCTTCCATTCGAAGGTATCTGATATGACTCTCCCTTCTAAACAGTTTCTTGGCTTGGGCTGCAATGATGTCAGCCATTGCTTGCTCTTTTCTACGCATCACACGTAATTGCTTTTGATGCTCGGCATTCCTAGAAACGTAATCTTTGATGGTTGTTTTATATTCCTCCCACAGAGCAGAGTACGCACCTTCAAGGAAAGCCCGAAGAGTGTCTTGCATCTCATGTATTGTAGTTCTTTCTTCATCTAATCTTACCATATTTTCGCCGTGTATGTTCCAGGCAAGATTGTCAGCAGCATGGTGACTGGTATAAAGCAGTAATTGCAAATGTTGTTCCTTTTTCTTAGTTTCTTCCAAGACGTGATAAAATTCGTCTTTGCCTAACGTTAGGAGCTCTTTCGTTTTGATTTCATTGTGTTTGCACATGTCTTGTATGTCTTTTAAGAAATTATCGATGGTGTTTGCAATAATTGAGCAAAAGCCTCCTAGAGTGCGTTGGTACTGGAAACTTGCTATGTCTCTAAGGTAAATGAGTTGGCTCATTAGACCGTCTTTTTTGTCACAAGCTCTATCAAAAGTATGGTGCATGGCTTTGATTTCCTGTCGATATACTGGTAACTTGACTTGCAGTGCAGTCTCTCGCAGCGCTAGGTCGATCTCCTCCTTCCATAGTAAATGCGCTGCTATTTCGCGATCGAGCTGTTCGCGTTTTCTCGTTTTCTTCTTTTCTATAGCCTTTTTTCTTTGTTCCAGAATTTTTGCCAATTTTTGCGCTTTAGTTAGGCCCATATTTTCTATTCAAAAGCTTAATAATAAGTTTAAATAAATTGCATTGACAAAAAAAAAGTTGATTACAAAGTAAACCTATTGAGATGGTTTCTTGAACTTTTGTAGGTATCTCACCAGAAAATGCTCCTTGTTAAGTAAGCAAAGGATCTCAGATTACTTTGGGATACTTCTGGATATTTTATTTTATTCTGGTCATATAAGTTACAAGGTGGCGGGGTTCTTGATTCTGGATATTAAAAAGATTATATTAATCACAATATTAAAATCTCTGCTAGCTTCTGACTTTCTTAAACTATCCAGTTGTTAATTTGCTTCTATACATCAATGTCTATAGAAAAATAAATGCGACTATGACATTAGTCAAAGATATTGCAAAAAGATTTTACTTATTTTAGCACAGAACAGCAGAACTAGATAAGACAGGCGATCTATACAATTTTCAATGAAATCCGCTACAATATAACTTTCTCTCTTCTGTAAATTTTAGCTACTTACAATAATTACCCTCTAATTACCAGTGTCTTCAGAAGAAAATATTTTATAGGTATTAACTTTGTGAAATACAGTTACTGTACTATACCGGCTTTTTTGATAGTCCACTACTGAACAGGCCTACCCACGATGGGTGTTCAAAATATATACATAAAGGTACATACGATATATTCAGATGGTAATTTTCATCATCATATTAACCATAGCCTTATATAGTCAGTCATAGACCGCATAGCTACATCCATAGTCAGCCATAGACGTCCACTCCTGCTATCTTAGCATACAAGACCACGACAAGAGTTTATCGACGTGTGCAAAGGTGACAGATATATGCTTCATCATAACTGCAACAAACTCTCTTCGCTCTCTCGATCAAACAAACATAACATATTTTGTACCCTACACACTCCTGGCGACATCGTCTCTGCGAACCCTGACTCTCACGAGGACTTGAGTATCGCGGAGACGATTCAATTGAACATAGACATACACACACCCACACACACACACGCTGCGTAAAATGTAAATAATGTAAAATACCTGCGTAGTTAAGTCGTATAAATTTGTTGTAAAATTACTCGTATACTTTATTAATTTATACTAAATTACTGTAATCTGTTTTGGCCTTATTTTTAATTACTGTTGTTGTATCTAAAGATTATATTATAACGCTGTTGATTACATGAAATAAATAAAATAAAAAAAATGAAAAAAACTCTGTCACGTTCTGACACGTCGATAGAGTTATTTTATGGTCCGTGTGCTAAGCCCGCTGGTCATGGTTTTTCTCTACAGAGCTCCGTTATTTTAGGTCCCTGGGTTGGCTCGGGTAGACGCTGGAGGAGGGATTGCACAAAGTACCCCATGCGAGACGTCTCATTGCAAGGACCTATCGTCCCCAAAACAAAATAAGACCAGTTATTGTGAATTACTGCAAAAATTAAAATATATCTGGAGTGAGAAAACATTGAGAATTACACACCAAAGAGGGTACGTCACGAAATAGGAAAAATCTATTCTGTCGGGTACATGGTTGATACATTGATACGCTGGTAAGTAAGTTCGTACAGGTCGGGTGGCCAGCCCTGGCGTCAGAGTTTTTAAGCCGCCTGAAGGCCTCGGACATGGCTAAACGGCTAAAACAACCGGAGCCTACAATTTAACGTGTCATCCGAGCCACAGTAGCGCTTAGTTGTAAATGCTACCCGCGGTCACCCATTCTAAGACTGACCGTGCTGAACGTTGCTTAACTTCGATGATCGCTAACGAACACCTAGTCAAACTACGCTTGAGCGCTTCTAGATGCTGATGGGGCTTCACATAAAGTTCCTCGCAATGTTTTCCTTCACCGAACAGCAAAGGTATGAAAATCCGTACACGAATTTAAAAAAAACTTCCTGTTACAAGACCTGGGTATAAGCCAACGATCAGATAAAAATGTCTGCTCCGAAATAATTAAGTCCAGACAAGAGTGTGGCATACGAACGATAAAATAATTTACACGTAGTTTTTGTAATGCATAAATAGTTGATGGTATGCCATTTGTTAATAAATATAAAATAGGCTGGGTTTTTGTTGATAATAGGCATGTCGACTGGGTAAACAAATCATTATTATAATTAGTCCGTGAGTAAGATTATCAAAAAATGATGGGCACGTATTTTTTCTTTTATTAGTTAAACAACAAATGACAGAGATAAACCTTTTAAAAATTTGGGAGTGGGGGTCGTGACGTCACCTCTCTTACAGAAGTCTATACAAATGTATGGTACTTGTGACGTCACGGGGATCTTTGACGGACTAAATCTTCATAAATTTTTGTTTAAATGCCAAAAGAAAAAATACGTGTCTAATATTTTTTAATAGTGTGTCTGATGGACTAATTATATTTTTTTAGTCATCATTCCCATTATCGTTGATGATATTATAGTTCGGCCGTTCAGAGAATGCGTTCCTGACACGTCATCTTGAAAAAATGTTTTTGGCCGATATCTAGGAAACTATGTACTTAAGGGCAAAAAACTTTAAGATCATTATTGTAGAAAATAAAATTTCGCATCTTTTGTTGCCAGTCAACTTTTTTGTGATGTGATGATCTTAATGTTTTTTGCCCTTAAGTACATAGTTTCCGAGATATCGGCCAAAAACATTTTTTCAAGATGACGTGTCAGGAACGCATTCTCTGTACGGCTGAACTATAATACTCGTTCTCTTGTTAATCTGGCTGCGTGCTGCTAAACAATGTTCATACCCCTTTTAACTGTGTCTGAAAAGCATAGTTGTGGACATTTTGATATGACCAGTGGTGAAACGAGTATGTGTATCAATACATTCCGCCTTCCTCTATAATCCTTTCCTCTCATAATCAGGTTGCTTGGAAGAAATCGCTCTTAGCGAAAAGGCCGCCAGTTGTCTCACTATATTAATATATTGTACTCTTTTGTTGTTATATTGTTGATTGTGTGAACAATAAAGCACTTTCTATTTTATTCTATTCATTCTTCAAAATAGTAGTACCATCGACAAAATCGACATCGACAAATTTGACGTGAAAACACCTTTTTACATCGATGAACGCCGCCGGCTGCACGCACTAAAAAATGTCACGTTCCGCCTGAGCAGAGCATGTAAGCGAGAGCGCGGAACAAGCGATAGAGAGGCACGATCGGCCTAAGCGTTCGCCATGTTTCAGTTGTTGCTTCAACAATGTTTTCTATTAACGTTATCCCGTAAACCGACTTTACAGACAACCAATTTTTGTGACTTTAGCGAATTTTGTTAAGAATAATGTTTTGGGCGTAAATTTAGTTCCAGTTATAATATTAGTAAATAGGTATACTAGAATTTTTTGCAACAGAAAAACTTAACTTGACTTATACGTATCGCGCGCTTTCATACACTAAAACACTAAGATTTTTATTTTTAAAATTCATTAAAATCACACAATGAATGTGAACACGTATCAGACCCCAACTCGAGGCATCACCAGAGGTAATTAATTTGAGTGAAACTTATTTACAGACTGTACTTTACTGTACCAGCCATTTTAATTGTCCACTGCAGGACGTAGGCCTACCCACGAAGGGTGATCGGCCATCTCCACGACGCTGGCGCAGTGCGGGTTGGTGTATTCACACACGCCATCGAACTTCTTTTACGGACGGATGCATGCAGTCTAACGATATTCACCGAAAAGCCAGAGGTGTGAAATTCCGTATGTAAATTCCAAAGTACTCAATGGTATTAGAACGGGATTTGAACCCACGACCTCACGATTGTAAGGCGGGTGTCACTACCTCTAGGCCACCACGGCTTTAATACTAACACTGTTGTATAATTCGCAGGTACCTAATCTACAGATGGAAAACAATTACGTACTATTAAAAAAAACCGCATCAAAATCCGTTGTGTAGTTTTAAAAGATATATAAGCAAACATGGGGACAGACAGCGGGAAGCGACTTTGTTTTATACTATGTAGTGATAGTGATAGTGAAGTGATTGTGATGATGAGACTACACTTACGGGCCCCGCACCTTAATTTGGCGCTGCTTCGTAGAGTTCCCGGTTCAAAATGGAGTCAGAAGTGCACCGAGCGGGGTGTAGTGAATATCCAGTACATTTCCGGGCGCTCCACAGTGAAAGTTTCTTCGTTGAAACCGACGGTGCTAAGGTAAAACCCGTTCTAATAAAACAGAAAATTGCAACTTATGTTGCATAGTGTTAACAAGATCGTGAGATTTCAACTACAGTTATTTTTGCGTTCTCCTTTGAGTGTATATTGTGGTTGTAAGGTATTTATGATTTTTTTGGTTGCTTTATTTGTCAATGTTTTTTGTTTTTGACCGACGAAACGGAGGAGGTACTCAATTTTCTTTTTTTATGTATAACCACGCATTACTTTTTCCACAGTAGTCTGATTTCGATAATTATTTTTATTGGAAAGAATAAACTTCGAAATTGGTCCCATTTAAATTTTATCGAAATCGGCTAAGCCATTTTTGATAAAACAACAATAATGTGAAAAATGCTACATGGATCCGTGCGAAATATTCGTGAATTTTGTACACGGTTGAAGTCGGTCATGTTATTTTTTTCAAAAAATAACTATGTATTTTTCGTTACTGCTTCATGCTGTGGCTTCATGCATCATAGATATAGACAACAGCGGCCGTGTCGATTGTTTTAAGATTTACTTAATTTAAGAGGCGGTTCATTTGCAAGCAATCTCGATGTCGTAGTTGTATAATAATATCTAAGACTAATGAAAAAATCCGGCTTGAACCTTCGATTCTGCGATAGAGCTAGAGCTGGCCAGTTTTGGAGTTGTTAGGTATAACTCTGAGATTTTTTTCTTAGTTTGTCGTGTCCCTGTGCAGAGTAAAGGTTTTCCTCGGCCAATGTTGGGGTTTTTTTATTGTATAAAAATAAATGCTTACGCGAGTTTCAATGACGTGATTGTATTGCTTGGTTCGTTTATTTAAGGGCCAGACTCTCAGTGGAATAGTTTCCAGACTTTGATGTTTAACAAGAAATGAAATAGCTTACAGAATAAACTATTTCATTACTTTGTTTTGTTTGTTGTTTTTTTTTCGTTATGTACTTTTTTTTTTTGTTTTATTGTTGTGTTGTTCATATGAAACTTGGTTTCCATTTGTCTTTTGCAAATGTTTAAGCGTTATTTGTTTTATTTCATTATTTTTATTGTAATGATTGCTTACTTTTAAAATTACTTACTTTCTGTCATTATATACCTACTTACTGTCATTGGCAAATGCGAATGACTTGTTTTCATTTTTTAGAAATAAACTTGTTATAAAAGTATTGTCATAAGGACAGACAAACAGACATACGACAACCGTCTTGACGTCATAATTATACACCGTGTTGGCCTGGTGCATATTGGTACCTCATAATGTTTTCCTTCATTGAAAGATGATGGTGGAAATTCCTTACTAGTTTCAAAGAGCTCATTGGTACGGGTTTGAACATACGATCTTGAGATTGTAAGGCGAGGGTTACTACCGCTAGAAAATGCAATGAAATCGCAACCAACAGTTCATTAAGCTTACCTAACCGTATAGCGTGTTTGTATTGTCGTAATCAGCTAGTAACAATATTATGTATGTTCTACGAATACATGCCTCGGTATATCAAAGACCGCGTTTCGTAACCTGTGCTCGATTATACGTTCATATTTACAATTCTCCTCTTAATTATTATGCAGTTGGTATATTTTAAGGCCCAGATTTGGTTCTTGAAATTGTTGACTCGTACGTCGTACGTACTCAGGAGTAGGTAGGTAATTCAAACTTCAAAGAGGAGGTCAATTGCAATCGCAAATTCAAATTCAACCAAGACGGACAGTGTTCTAGAAAATTGTGTGACGTCTTTTTGTCTGAAATACTCGACATTTTGACCAGCGAGAAAACCTAGTGATAGCTAACTAACATTAGGTAGATATAACGCCTTTTGGTTTCTCACTGGTAGATGATGATGATGACGGTAGACACCTAAACTATATTTTGCTTATTTATGTTTTTTTTTTAAGTTTCATAATCACAATGTATATACGAAATCTTCTTCTTAATTGAACACTCCTGTCAGAGTGATCGTTTTTGCGTGGATGGTTCACGGAGGCTCCTCGCCGTTGTCATCTCTTCCCAGGGCTGCTGCACGTCTCGCGATGTTCCTCCATCTGTGCCGATCAGTCGCATCGCATCACGAGCACACTGCACCACGGTAAACTGTGTGGCTCTTTTTTTAGTTCGGTCCAGCGAGTTGGTGACCGAACTGGACTTCGCTTGCCTTCCACTTGGCCCTGGACTACAAATCTCTCCAGTCTCCATACATAGATTATATACGAAATACATACTGTTATAGAACATGTCCTGACAGGAGCAAGTAAGGGTTTCTTGGCAAGATATTTAGATAGATAACTATTATTGTTTTTCTCTTTTCAGATGTGGCTGGCAGCGCTAGCACTTGTGCTAGTGATTTGCTTATACTTGTACCTCGACACGGTCAAACCTAAAAAATATCCGCCTGGTCCGCGATGGCTCCCCATCCTTGGCTGCGCTGACAAAGTCTACAAACTGCGAGAAAAAACCGGATACCTTTATAAAACAGTTAAAGAACTGTCCAACGCCACTGAAGACTCCTCCGTTCTAGGGCTCCGCATCGGCAAAGACAGAATCGTCATGGTGAACTCCCTAGAAGCAAACAAGGAAATGCTTTTCAACGAAGACATCGACGGCAGACCTAAAGGGATGTTCTATCAAACTAGAACTTGGGGGGAAAGACGTGGCGTCTTACTCACAGACGGAGAACTGTGGAAAGAACAGAGACGGTTCCTCATAAAACATTTAAGGGAATTTGGGTTTGGGAGAAGAGGCATGGGCAACATCGCACAATCTGAAGCGCTGCACATGGTAAATGATGTGATGGAAATCATTAATAGCAACGACGGCAAGTCTGCTGAAATCGTGATGCACAATTTCTTCAACGTGTACATACTCAATACGCTTTGGACGATGTTGGCTGGCATCCGGTATAAGCCAAGTGAACCGCAGATGGTGGTTCTTCAAACTTTGCTGTTTGAACTATTTGCTGCTGTCGACATGGTTGGTGCAATGTTCAGTCATTTTCCGATTATGGCATTCTTGGCACCGGTGAAGTCAGGATACAGGGAGTTTATGAAGACGCACAAAAGGATTTGGAAGTTTTTGAGAGAGGAACTGGCGCGACATAAGGAAAACTTTGAACCAGAAAAAGAAGACAAAGACTTTATGGATGTGTATATCAGGGTTTTGCGAGAGAACGGCGAAGCAAATACTTACTCCGAAGGCCAGCTAGTCGCGATGTGCATGGATATGTTCATGGCTGGGACTGAAACGACGAGTAAGAGCATGAGTTTTTGCTTCAGTTACCTTGTGAGAGAACAAAACATACAAAAGAAAGCGCAAGAAGAAATTGACAGAGTAGTCGGAAACGATAGATTTCCATGTTTGGATGACCGGCCAAAGTGAGTATATTTTAACAATGTTACATTTTCTTTCACAATCAGCTTCATAAGGTAAATTATATCTGATTACCGTTTTTTTTATAAAAAAATTACTATTCTGAAGAATAAAAATGAATTGAAAATATATGAGAAAATTCAAGAACAAAGGATGTCTAGGCAAGTTTAAAATTCAACTAAGTTCATATAGGAAACTTTGCATTTTATAAAGCTGTTTACGTTTACCGGCCCAAAGGCCTTTTTAATAGTCAACCCACGAAGAGTGATTGGGCCATATGAGCCATATCCCACCACGCTGGCCAAGTACGGGTTGGCGGATTTACATACATCGAATTTCTTCGTATGGACGTTCGTAATGGACGTACGCAGGTTGCCTCATGATGTTTTCCTTCACCGAAAAGCCAGTGTGAAAGTTCATTCATAAGTTCCGCATAACTCATTGGTACGGGACCAGAACATGAACCCACGACTTTACGGACGATAGGCCAGTGTTATTACCACTAGACTACCACGGCTTTTGATGGCATGCTAGGCTCTTTTCTGACATTGTTTTCTGAATGTTTTTGAACTGATACATGGTATTTATATGTCGTGTTCTTGTTTCCAGCATGCCGTATACCGAAGCTGTGGTCCACGAGTGTATACGCCACTTCATGGGCCGCACTTTTGGCGTACCACATCGCGCCTTAAGAGACACCACTTTGGCTGGATATCAAATTCCTGTGGTAATAAACTTATTATATGATAATATTTACAGATCAAATGATTGAAAGCTAAACCATCAATGCCCACTCAGAAGGTTTCCTTATTCTTCTTCTTAAATTAAACCGCCAAAATCTACTTAAGTATGCTACAAGCTTAATCAACATTTTTAGAAATCTTTGAAATAATCTAGCTGACTGTCTGCTGCTGAGCCAAGGTCAGCTGATTATACAGTTGTTGTTCCATAGAAAAATATCGTTCTTCCTCGACAAAATGTAATATGGATTATGGAACAGCTGTTTTTTTTTTTTAGTTTTGAGAAAAGTCGCAGAACAAAAGTTGTTAGTTTTGATGTACAGTATAAGCCCCTAAAAGGATGCTTATAGATTAGGAATAACCCTGTATGGAAACTGCCGATAAAAAAGAAAACTAGACCTAAAAACACCAGTGATTCAGTATGTGAATTCAAGACCTAATACGTAACATAATCAATTTTCACCAAAAAATGGTACAACAGACTTCAACCGAGTACCTACAGAATTCGAATAGTTCGCACGGATCGTAGTAATTCACTTTCACATTATTATTGATTTCTTAAAAATGACCTTATCGATTTCTATAAAATTTAAATGGAATCATCTCTGAATTATGATCTACCAAACCAAAAAAAAACATAAAATCGGTTCATAATCAGCGGAGTAATCGTGTTACATACGAGTACATAAAAACATACAGTCGTCCAGTCGAATTGATAATCTCCTTATTTGAAGTTGGTTAATAAATCAATCAATCACAAAATGTTTTTAGACATAAAAGGTAGGTACATTAATCAGTAAATGAAGGCTCTCTAATTCTCGAACTAGTCTGGGGCAGTGCTACTGGAACCAACGTCTTCTCTTATTTATAACACGACTACGACAATAAGACTACGCTATCACTATTCTTGTATCAAAAGCAATCATCACTCGATTTATTTTCTTTTAATTACAAGCTTTTATTACGTTTCACCTGTCTCGTTGTCTGTCTGTCGGTCTGTAATCAAATCTTGCAAGTTAAATTTGATCCCCTTCCCGGTTACCGATTGAGCTGAAATTTTGCACACATGGTGTGGTAACCAGGGTCTAATGATGGAGCTGGAAGGTGGTCATAGAAACTCTGTAATGAAACGACGCAACACAATCGAGTTTCGGCTCGTTTGATTCGTCTTGGCAAGCACTTGTTCAGTAAATGCTTGTATTAAAAAAAAGTTTTTTTTAAATATCATACTTATTTATTCCAGGACACCATGGTCGTAAGCAATTACACCAACATTTTGATGGATGATGCTCTCTTCCCCGACCCCTACGCCTTCAACCCTGAACGATTTCTCACAGAAGGGCGAGTGGTCACTCCCGAGTACTACTTTCCGTTCGGCCTCGCTAAGCACCGGTGTATGGGCGATGTTCTCGCCAAATGCAACATCTTCGTGTTTACATCGACGATGCTGCAGAGGTTCTCGTTCCTGCCAATACCTGGGGAACCGTTGCCTTCATTGGACCATATCGACGGTGTCACGCCTTCAGCAGCCCCCTTTAAAGCTCTTGTAGTGCCAAGACTCAAGTTCGAGAAATTGTAATAGCTATGACGTAAACAATAATGCTCCAAATATTTGTTCAGGCGTTTATAAATGCGACACGGTTTGTTATACTGCAATTTATTAATAGTTAAGGTATGATTTACATTAAGACGGGGGCCCAAGGGACGGGCCCGGACGGGGCCCCTACCGACGACCATACGACGCACATTTCAGTGGCTCGTACGACACCTGTACGACGCCCGTCCGTCCTTTTACACAAAATGTATGAAACGTGCGTTTACAAAGTGTGTAGGGTCGTACGCGCCCCGTCCAGACCCGTCCCGTGCCCGCCCCGTCCTAATAAAAGGCCCGTACGGGACACTTCACAAAATGTATGAAACGTGCGTTGTACTCGTATGTGCTTTGTTTAAGCTTCGTACGGGCCCCGTCCGGGCTCGTCCCGTGCACGTCCCATTCTAATTTAAATCACCCCTTACGAGTTAGTTCTTACTAATTTTCATGTTAAGAGTGCAATTTTTAAGAAAAATTGATGTTAATGAGGTGTATTACAAATATCAACGTCTCATTAAAGGATTAGAGGATTAAAGGAACGCTCAACTTATTTTCTTTTTTTAGGCGTTTGTAAATACGACATTGTTGAGTAGGCGGGTATTTCTCCTTGTCACACTCCTCACCGTCACTTTCGTGGCTCATTTCATGTTTTGCTTGTATGTATTATTTTTGGAAAAAAAAAACTGTAGCGCTTTGAGATCCGTCTCGACTTCGTATATAAATTTAAAAAAAAAAACAGTTGTTTCGTTTGAAATAATAACATCATTTGTCCTTGTCATTAGACATTTGCACAAAGGGAATTATTGAGGTAATTCTGTAAGGTATTCTTGTGTATTCTTACCTATTTGCTGAAAATTAGCACATTATGCGTCGACATCATAAGTAAAATAAACCTATTAAAACAATCTTTGTTTGTTTGTTTCTCCTCAAATAAAGGCGAGCCGTAATCATAAACCATATTATCTAGTTCCACAGAGTTTTGAGAAACAATTACACTTTAAACCGTTTATCCCCCGTGGCTCTACTGCTCGGCTCAACTAGTGCTAAAGAAAATTTCTCCCTCCCGTGGCACGACCAGTTTTCTATAGCTGCTTAAGTCTTTACATTCTAATATTCTAATCCTACAAAAAACATTTGCATGTGAAATGAGGCGAAGGCGAGACTACAGTTCGCACTATCAAAAAGTTATCAAATCTCATGTCGAGCCAAGCTTCTAACTCTACATGCTCATACTTCACAAACGCTACTCCTTAGTCAATGCGGTTTAGCTGTTTCGCTAGTTTCACATGGACGTAAGGCATTGTCTTGACCTTTTTCTGTTGATGGCGTAAGGTAACATTCACTGTTCATTACTTCTCTCTAATACAAATAGTCTTGTAGTAACGAATCGGACAACATTAACATAACTAAGTAATAGTACATTATGATATAAGTGCGGTTAGTTGAAAATTACAGCCGAGGCGATATTGCTATTGAAATTGGTGTAATTACAGCCACTTTGATATAAATCTATTTATAACATATTTCCTCGTAAAGTGGCTATTACATTACGAGCAAATATGTTTTAAATAGATTTATAACATATTTGCTCGTAAAGTGGCTGTAATTACACCAATTTCAATATCGTAATGTATTTCTTTACGCACTTGTGCGTTATTGTAGTGTAAAACGCACGCCGCCACCGACTGCAGAACTCTGTGGTCTCGTTTCTCCTACTTTCACTCAAGAGAGCAAGAGATATTACGCACTTGTGCGTTATTGTAATGTAAAACGCACGATAAAACTCTGACTTTTAATGAAAGAGTTTTATTAATTTCCTCGCAAATGTGTTATAAAACGTCGTATGACATACGTGCGCTTTGAAAATTACAGCCTCTGCTTCCTTATAGCCCTCGCCTACGGCTCGGCCTCGGCTGTAATTTTCAACCTACCGCACTTACATATATCATAATGTAAAATTATGTATTAAATTTCAGAATATGTCGAAATTCACTATGTATACCACAATAAGGTCACTATGTGTAACATCGACCTGGCATTTTTTCTTTGATGATGTATAATAACGCCACTATGTCGATCCGAATACATGAAGAGAGCTTCAAGGCGATCCCTTTAAAGAGAGGCGTAAGACAGGGAAATGTAGGTAATATCTCCTCTCGTCCGACTTACCCCAGTGCCTCAAATCAAAAGTTTTTGACGTCAAGAAACGTGGACTCTCACTATGGGCCTTATTAGTAAGCTCTTAGTAGCCCAACGAGCTATGGAGAGGGCTATGCTGGGAGTTTCTCTGCGCGATTGAATCAGAAATGAGGAGATCTATAGAAGAACCAAAGTTACCGACGTAGCCCAGCAGATTGGTAAGTTGAATTGGCAGTGGGCAGGGCACATAGCACGGAGGACTGATGACCGATGGGGTCGAAAAGTTCTCGCGTGGAGACCACGTACCAGCAAGCGCAGCGTAGGACGTCCGCCGGATGATTTAACTAAGACCGCAGGATTGCACTGGATGCAAGCAGGTACCAACCGGTCTTATTGGATATCTTTAGGGGAGTTCTATGTCCAGCAGTGGACGTCCTATGGCTGAAACGTCGAACGAATAATGTCAAAGGCTTTAAAACCGAAGGCCAAATATGTAATTTAATTTAATGTCGGCGTCAACACTCCACCCTGTATAATGCAAGTAAATGACATTTCCTGGCATATGAGCGACCGGAGCAAGTAAGTGTCGCGCGCTATAGATATCTAGTTGTGTAGTTTGTGTACCATAATTTACCGTCATTTTATAGTTCACTGTGAGCTAGGCCTTTAATAATTCACTGCTTAACATAGCCTACCTACTAATGCCGATAAAATGTGAGGTCAAGGGTTCAATCGCAGTCCGTAACAATGAGCTCTTTGGAATTTATGTAAGGAATTTCACACCACACTTTTCGGTGAAGGAAAACATCGTTAAACAACTTGCATATGTCCGTAGAAGAATTTCGATGTTTGAGAATACACCAACCCGCACTGGGCCTTTACTCCCAGTTAGCGAAAAAGCCAAGCCTGTGCTGTAGAGTTTGTGGAGTAAGAACTTGTAGAGTAAGGCGTGTAGAGTTAGAAGCTTGGCTTTACGTGAGATCTGACAACTTTTCGATAGTGCGAACTGTGATTTAGTCTTGGCTCTCCATTTCACATGAAAATGTTTTTGTTGGATTAGAATTTAATGGAATGATTTGGTCTCCTCATGAAACAAAGTATGTACAAATGTTGGAGAAGATGCAGAACAAATTTGTTAGGTATTTATTTGTACCTACATGATCTTGTATGGAGTGTACCCTTTTTATCCATTGATGTATCCCACTCTGTTTGTCTAGGGCATGGTGGGATACAACCAACTAGGATTGAGGAGGGAACTCGCGCTATAGTCAAACCGCTAAACTCAGACTTCGCCTGCGCGGTACAGGGGCGCCGGGGGAGACGACACAGGGGACTGAGACAGGCGCGGGCAGCGGGTCCCCGGCGCCCGCACCTGTCTCAGTCCTCTTTGTCGTCTACCCCCGCGCCCCCGTACCCGCGCAGGCGAAGTTTGAGTTTAGCGGTTTGACTATAGTATTGTATATTACATATTAAGGGTACTGAGAGGGAAAGTCCAAAATGGAGATTTTAGGGCTAATATGCATCTAGGTCCCAGAAAGGTACGTGCGGCGGCGGCGGCGGCCGTGGCTGCTGGCAGTGCCGCGCGCGCTCACCATCCTGCTCGCGGAGGCGCCACTGACGCACGCATTGCACACTTTCAATCTAATCGCGGTTGAAACGGAGCTATTTTGTTGTTCTCTGAACGAATTCACAAAAATAGCTTTGTATGTATTATGTTATGGCAACAGAGATTAACATTTTGTTGTAAATCATGTAAATATGTTTTTAAGATGTGTATTTAAGATTTTTAGTTTCGAATTGTTAGCTACACTATCGCATTAGGTGAAACCGGTAATGATTTACCTGTGTGTATTGTGGAAATAAATGAAATTAAATATTTTTATAAGAACCATCAAAAGTCATGCAACGTGCGTTGCTGGGCATAGACCCTTTTCTATTGTTTTCCTATTGGTTCAGTTGAAAACGGCTTGCATCCAGAATAGCCAAGGGGCCGAAACCGGTGAAGTGACCACAACCCACGTTTATCTACTTTTTACTAAAACACATGTAGAAAATTAGATAATATTTCTGTAAGAGTGGTAATAAATCCTGTTTGTCATACTGGTGTGATAATCTGGTGTGACCACGAGTCGGTAGTGGAGTAATCAGATAATTTTTTTTCATGAGAAGGACTGTGTTTAATTAAACAAAAACTCACAAGCTTATAGGTTCATCTTTATTTGCATTCTAATTTTAGTCTTAAAATTACACCGTAATTATATTCAAGAAACATTTCAACAAAACACTATTTTAAGAAAATCATAACAGGATAACGACTATAAAGGTGTCTGCCCACTACAATTTACCATACCATGACCGTAATAGGAACGTTTCAGTTGAAAAAAAATCTTTGTATTGAAAAGTATGAGATGGGTCGTTCCTGTAAGTTCTACCCAGGGTCTATGCCCACTAGACCGTTCCGTCACCGACCAGCACCGGCGCGTCACATGGCACGCAGCGCGCCGGAGCGTTTCGGCACAGTAATGATATCTAAGATACCGTGGTTTCGGCTTCGGCATAATATTCTCGACGACTGACTACATTGATAGCACGGTGTAGTGGGTAAAGTACAGCGTATCGTGTTGTTTTCCGTGCTTGGTCCGTTCCTAGGAACTAGTTCCGCGCTAACACGGTCATGATATGGTACGTTATACCTTAAGACAGAAGAACATTGGATCAACAAAATATCACAATACGAAAACTAGGATGTTTAAAATTACTTAAGCACTAGATACATTCGTTAATTTGTCTTGATATATTAATTAAGCTAACAACTTATTTTATTTTAAGTTTTTGTGATTTATCTTTGGCACAATATTCCAAAAGGTCTTAAGGTGCGTACAGATTAAGTAACATGTTGTAGGTATAACTTGTGTTTTATAACATGTTAAATAACAACACGTTTTATTGATATTCCGTGTCCACATTACTGAAACATGTTATGTTTTATAACATGTACATGTTATAAAACATAACATGTTCTCTACGCACCATTATAGATCTAAATATTTTTAACATATGTCATTTTAATATATTTTTTGTTTTTTTTAGTTTTGATGCATAATAATTGGATATATTTACTTGTTATCGCTAATTTTACATTGAATATATTTATTTTTATTGATAATATAAATAGACATAAAAATATTAGATTTTAAAAGTATTCTTACAATTTCCTAACATTTTCCTTACTAATATAAACATTTAAAAGTTTATAGTGTACGCGCTATTTTTGATGATAGTACATTACCATGACGAAATATTCACGGGTGTGCACAATAATAAAAAAACAAAAAAAAACCATCACTAAAATGCAATAAATTACTTAAACGTTACATACATACATATTATTAGGTCATAATTCACAAAAAGCGAAAACAGATAGGTAGTATATTAAATTACTCTTTAAACAAAACAATGAAAAAAATAATTGAAATCAACTTTAAATGAAAATCACGTTTTAACAGTATTATAAATATTTGTAACATTTCATACGTAAGAATCATAATTTTATTTTCATAGACACGATCTTGTTCAATTTTTGAGCCGAAATCTCCTATTAAGGGATTTAAATAATAATTGAAAAATATAGTTGGCTACTTAACTAAATAAATAAAAAATAAATATTAGGGGACATCTTACACACGGTCTCTGACCCCAAACTAAGCATAGCTTGTAATATGGCTGCCAGAGACTGATATACTACATATTTTAAATACATACATATTATAGATAGTACCTAAAAAACACCCAGACACAGAGCAAACATCTATGTTTACCACACAAATATTTGCCCTTTGACCCAGAAGTCAGGGTCACTAACCACTGAGCCACCGAGGCAGTCAAAATTGCAGTTTGATAAACTGGTAAAAAAATCCTTGATTAATATTTATCTAGAGTATTCGTACTTTTAAATAGAGTAACACACTGATACAACATTTACAACAGTCATGGAGTTGATAATAATTGTAACATATAAGTATTATAATTCCTAATGTTTACAAATGTTTAAGCACTTAGAATTTGAATCGTCAAGATTCTAAAGTAAGTGCTCAAAATTTGTAAAATGTAGGCCTTTAACAACATCTATATATTTTTTTAAAACATCATCGTATACATAATAATATAATTGACTAATATGTTTTATCACTAGACGATTCCGTTGAAGAAACGGGCAAGGTCAATGGGACAAAATCGATCTGAAAAAAAAAAGAAAAATGGATTTAAATATTTATTTTCGTTTTGAATTTTAGTTCATAATACCAGAAAAAAATAAAATATCAATTATACAGAGACCTTCAGAAAGGATGTACAAAACAGAAAAAAGATTTTCCAGACCATCATTATAAACAACTTATACCATGAAACCAAAACCGAAATTGCATTAAAATCGGCTGTTGTATACATACAATAAATCTAGAAATTCTTGACCAAATGCATAGGGTTATCTGCTTATCCTGTAGTAAACCGTGAGAGGGAGATCAAAAACATCATAATAAATCACTTTTACTTTGAGGGCAACTGGACATTAGAGAAAAAATCTGCTGTTTGGTACAAAACTGTAACTCGGAATCGACAAAATGTATCAAAATTTTGGGTTGAACACAGTAAAATTTGTTCGCAAAGATGGTCTTAATCACCCCTTATAGGCTTAGTAGAGGGTAAGTATAATCCAGTATAGAACAACTGATTGTTTGTGACCATATCGGCGTTAGTCATACCGATACGTAATATATTTTCTTCGCCCATTGTCAAAGTTGTTCAGTATCACAAAAATGTACCTATATGTTTGAAACTCCTATTTTTCATGCATAGTCTCACTAAAGAATTCTAATGGAATTTTTTTTAAAAATAATCTAATTAATAGTGAGGTTTTTAGGTTGAACACTAAAATACCTTGCAAAGTCAACTAGCATAGAAAGCCTAATTTCTTACACAACATTTTTAAGCACACAATTTTCTAAAAAAATTACATATGCAGAATGTTTCAATACTCTACATTTTGCAATGATTTTAATTTTATAGTGCATCCCACTATTTCCCATTATTTGTTATAAACATTAACAAATTTGACGCAAAGTCAGCACTACGAATTAGCTCAGTTGGGAGAGCGTCGGGCTAGTGATATGAAGACGCAAGGTTCAAGTCCTGCATTCGCAACGAAGTTTTTGTGTGTTTATTTTTTTATAATTTTTTTTTAAGTGGGTGTCTTCAAATCCCGATTAAATAGGTATCTTCTAGGTAAGCGTGCTACATCCTAGACCGCATATCTGCTTAACATCAGGCAGTATGTAGTCAAACGCAAACCTGTATGGAATAAAAAAAAAGTTTTGAAATGTTTATCACAAAAATAACTCTACATTATACCGGAATTGATGGAACAACCTGTATTTACAGGGTTATTCGTAGTCAGTTAGCATTTTAAAGGGCATATTCTGTACAGCAAAACAAACAACTTTTGTTTCACAACTTTTCCCAAATCTCAATTAATTTCCCAATATTTTTTAAGTGGAAAGATATGTACATATGTACAAACAATTGAACAAAAGATGTTTGTTTTGATGTACGAAATGAAAAGGAAAGGAATAAAAAGGCCTTTAAAAGGATGCTAATTGATTTCCAGTAACCCTGTTTGGGTATAAGTTATATTACAGAAAAGGTCAGGAACCCTACTCTCTTGGTTGTTGAGATATAGTCAATGTTATGTGGCGAAAATGCTTCTTTGCCTTGCTTGAATTTTAAAACCTTTTAGCTGTAGCTAAAATAACAACAACAAAATAATAACAAAAACTACTTACTTCCGTAATCGCAGCCCAATATTTGCTGTCAGTTAAAATTCTAATTCGCATAGCGAGGAGCTCGCCATACTTACGATCTACCTGCAAAACAGAAAACAAAAATTAAATAAATGAAAAGTAAAAAAACTCACTTTCTTGGATGTTCCGCCATGTTTGATTTAAAATCACGTCACATGACCATGGAATTTATTCAAACAAAACGCGTAAAAACAATTTCAGCTCAATTGGTTGAAGAAATCTGCTTCAAAATTGAGTTGTAAGATTCCTCCCGAGCAAATATATAGTTACCGTACATATATCGCAAGTTAAATAAAAGCTTGTAAAAATGAATTGCATTGCTTGCATTTTACTTAATAATTTTTGATGCTATGGCTGCTGTGATAGCAACCATAACCATTAAAAAAATAGTACGTGGAGTCCCTCCGCGCGGAAGAAGTGAAACTTTGACGCAACAGTGCTTTCATACCCCCTCCAAGGTAGAGTTAAACGTTTAACGCAACCTTGTTGGAATTGGCATTAGAAGTTTCACTCTAATAATTACTTAAAACAAGGCAAGTTTTGGCATGGCATGGCATTTTTGTGAAAACTTGTGTTTCTATCAGTGACAAAATTAGTTACCTAAATGTATAGTATTTTGATTTATTATGAACTTTATTGGATTTACAAAATTTGTGAGTGAATATGGCTCATGATTTCATTTCATTCTTAGAACTTACCGCACATTCAGTTTCAGAATTTATTTTTGTATCAATAGTGCAAAATCAGAGTTCCGTGAGGCTGATTTTTTGCATTCGGAATTTTATACAGTTCACAAAAAAAGTATGTGTGCGTGCCGAACATTTTGTATGTAATTCGAGAATTCAGGACCTGGGATTCGGAAAACGAATTCATCGAAGTCTGAGGTGAGTATTAATTTTAAATTCATGCGTGATCAATATTTTACGTTGAATATTTCAATGAGTTTTGTTGAGGTTTAAACAAATAAAATTTTGAAGTGAGTTTTAACGGTTATTCTTCCGATTTTAACATTAATTACCATACTTAAAGATTTTGACGAAAAGTCGCACTTGAAAAAGTTCGTAAATACTTGTTTGTTAATAAATGTTTACCTGTCCTTCAACCAAGCCGAATTCATCAAATTGGTTAATTTCTATAAAAGAACTGTTTTCTTTGTGTGTTGTTGGTAGGATTTCAAAAGCGGCGTAGTCTACTATATCGTTGACATGCTTCAAGTTGCCGGTTCGAATGAGGTACCTGGAGTAAAAAATATTTTTTTTACGTGTGTACGCACCGTTATGGAAAAAATAGTATACATAATTATATAATAACATGACACGATATAAAACAAAATTATAAAACATGTATCAATAATGTGAACATAATTATAACGACTTATTATCTATAAGTTAAACATCGTAGAGAGGTGATGCCGACATTACATGAAATGATATATTTGGCATTCTGTTTTAGAGCCATATTTAGAATTTAATAAATAAATCTATTTACTTATTTATGTACAATTTTCTAAATCAGCGATCCGAGATATTTTGACATTAGTCAAAAGAACTCGAATACCTATTAGTTTGAATGAGCTCCTTATAATGTATGATGAATAAGCCGTCTACTAATCTGTATGTAATTGCCTTTAAGAAAAGTCAAATAAATAAATTTATCTACACTAATGTTGTAACATTCTACTTATGTTTCCAATACTTGACTTATAATGACTACTGTTATAGCACAGACAACAAAACACTCAATTTAAGCAATTTCACATGATGTTATAATATCCACATCGATATCGTAAAATCTCATTATAACATCGCGCGCTCGCTCCTGATTGGCCCTGCGCGCGCAGCTGCGCTCTCATTGGTTAGATTTTAATGGCGCCAAGTTCACTGTGACAATACACGTACGCGTGAATTTAATGTTTCGCAATATGTTTTTATTTTTATTTTTATTAGTGAAGATAAAGTAGTGTATGCAACTGCATATAACACGGGTATTAAAACACTCGTTACTATTATGAAACTCGCTGCGCTCGTTTCATAAACTCACACTCGTGTTTTAATACCATTCATTATATGACAGTTGCATAAACTACTATTATTATCTATTAATTACTTCTGTTATTTATCACTTAATTAGTTTGTTTGATCATTTTGTATTTTCAATAAAAGGCTTTAGTATTTTTTTCTTATTACTTTATGATTACTGGTTACTATTACAACTTGTGGGTCAAATTAATGTGGGCATCAACTCTCGAGCTAGTTGACTAGTTTCAAAACACCTTTAGATACATGTTGCTCCAAAATTATGTTTTAGAAAATTACATAACATAGTAAATATATGAAAATTACATAACATAGTAAATATAGAAAATTACATAACATATAAATACATAGTGATATAAAACAGGACTCACTCACGTGTACGTACGTGCACTCAAATCAACTCAATGTGCATTGCGAGACGGCTCCGCGTGCTAGCACTCGCCAACTTAAGAAAGGTCGGCGAACGCGACCGAAACTATAGTCGTGTTATGACTATACGTACACGTGAGTGAGTCCCGTTTTATATCATTTAAAATGTGTAAAAACCACGTTAATTTCCATAGTTAAATAGCTTTTATGAAATTTTAAGTATTACGAAATAATTAAAACAGAAGCTAATAAAATTATGCGTACACATAGCGTCCGATTTTACAGGATCCATTTTAACTGATCCGTCGCTACTGGTGGTAATATTCACACAGCATTTACAGAACCGATTTTAACGGATCCGACGCTGATAACATATACGGACCTGTAAAACGTATTGCCGGATCGGTGTTTCTTACTGGATCAGGATTACTGTATTCTGTGTGAACTCGCTCATACAACTACATTACGCTAACAGCATATGTATTTACAGACATACATTTTAGCCGTATTTTTAAACCTCTATAAGAGAGAGAAGCCACTCCTGAAACTGGATAAGCGAGAAACCTGGATAAGTGAAAAACCTCTATAAGTGAGAATGAGAGGGCGGTCCCTTCAACTCTCTCTTATCCAGGTTTGACTGTATATGTTTAAACGGACCTGTAAAACGGACGTTCTATGTGTACGAGCCCTAATGTCGGCGTCAGTTCTCCACGTTGTACGAGTATAATAAAGGATAATGTAAAAAACGCGAAAAATAAATACAAGATATCTTAATAAATCTATATCTTATTATTCCCCCTCCTCGTGAAATATTTTAGTATTTTCCGAACCCCTCACCTCCCAAGCTTCACGTAATTAATGGACCCCTTAGTCTAGTATGACGTAGTCTCTTACATTTTTCTACATGAGAATTTCACATATGACTTACCGATCAAACTTCGTGGGTTCTCTGAACCAGAACTCGATGACGTTGTCCTTCCTCGGTAGCTTCCCCCAGAAGTACGTCTTTCCGTAATACGCAGCTTCAATGGTATTTTCACCGTGAGGCGCCAGGTCGCACTTTATATGCGACAAGGGAGGGTTGTTGTGGGGGAAGTAGCTCACGCTCTCACCGATGTCTGGGAAATTCTGAAAGATTAAATCACGATATAATTAGTTGTTCTCCGTACAGTAGACATTGCGAACTGATCTCTTCATAAAGGTATGATTCCGAACTCCGCTGCAGGCAGCAGCAGCAGCAGTGCTGCCGCAGCACTACTTTCCTCATATTTCTGCCGCGACAATGCTGCTTAGCTCGGAATGTAAGCTCATATAAGCTCATAGGGATTATATGGGGACCAGTCAGCACTGCTGCCGTGTTGCTGCTGCCTGCAGCGGAGTCTCAACACGTTCTAGACCAATGTTAGGATATAGATATCTACTTAACAATATTGCCGAACATTGAATCAGCCCAAAAATGGCGCGACAGCAAATTTCTCCTTTTTTGAGGGAGATAAATACCAATCCAAATTCGCCGACGACAAAATATATATATATTACAAATTAATGCATTAATATATAGAACCTGTGTATTCAGTTTCGTAGAGATTCGTTTAAAAATGCGACCTGTAGACGAAAACCAATATCTGGACCTGGATCTGTAGGAGTGTGAGGTGACCACTGTTTTCGCGTTTTATGTAGAACATCAAGAGAATTCTCAGTACATTTCTCTCTGTTTGCCCCTTAAATTGTAACCAAATGTTATCTTTTTGGTGTCAATCGCTTGAGTAAGAAATATTGACGTCAGTACGTCTTATTTTTTTTTCAGATATGTTTTAGTTTTGTGTCCTTTTCAGCCAAAGTTTTGCATAACTGTTTAAGGCTTATAACTTTAAGGTCATTTAATAAACTGTAAAAAGTAAGACGTGTAAACCTAGCTATAGAAGTGCTGATTACATGAAAAATACTCAAATCGCATAATATTTAGAGGAAGATCAGCTTAGTTGGCACCTCACACTCGTTTTAATCAAAAACGCCCTGTTTCGGACTAAGCAAAGTTTGGCTGCCAAAGACCTCGTACTGCATAAACATATTTTTTTAAACATACTTTTTTACTTTTACACAGCTGTTTTATTTTATTCCAGGCTGTCCCCATAGTAAATGCTTTTTCTTATTGAAGTCGTGAATCAACCCCTTGCAAATGTTTTTACTACATGTATTTTTTACAATACTAACTGTGGGTGATTCATGCAAGAATAGTGATTTCAATGTGCACTTGTATTGTTCGAGGATAATAAATTTCTATACAGGGTTATCGAGAACTGGTGTACTGCGAAAGTAAGTGATTAAGACCATCATTATAATAATAATGGTCTTAATCACTACTTTCACATAAAAAGGGTTATCCCTAATCAATTAGCATCCTTTTAAGGTCTTATTCTGTACTTATATCAATAATTATTTTTCGCAAAAAATGACAAAACCACCTTCGTCGGTATACAAAATTAGTATATTTCGCTCGAATTGTTTACATTATTGTTATTTATCAAAAACGGCTCAGCCGATTTCTGTAAAATTTAAATGGGACCACCTTGGGAGTACACCCTTTTGAACTAAATAAATAATTTTTCGATTTGGTTTACAATTTGCGAAATTATCGATGTTCATCGTGTACGAAATTCGGATATTTTGCTTGAATTGCTTCCATTATTGTTGATTTTTTTAAAAACGGCTCAGCCGATTTCTGTAAAATTTAAATGGGACCACCTCGGGAATATACCCTTTCGAACTAAAAATGAATTTTTCGATTCGGTTCCAATTGGCGAAATTATCGATGAATATACACAAAAAAAAAAATACATACACACGAACACAGAACCTCCTCCTTTTTGGAAGTCGGTTAAAAACGAACAAATATTGTTCTGCGACTTTTGTCAAAACTCAAAAAAAAATTGCTGTTCCATAGAAAAATATCGTTCACCCGCGACAAAATGTATAGAACAGCAGTTTTATTTTGAGAATTAATAAAAGTCGTAGAACAAATGTTGTTACTTTTGATGTACAGAATAAGCCCTTGAAGGGTGCTAATTTAATACGAATAACCCTGTATAATGCTAATGATTCATTATAAACAACTTTTTCTATGGAGCGAAACCGAAATTCGAGAAAAAAATTGCTGATTTATAAATTTTTCGATTCTAGGTTTCAATTTTGTGTGGTTTAACTGTTTTTTTGTTTTCGAATTTTGAGTTTACTTCATATTAAAAGTTGTTCATAATTATGATGTTAACCCTCTCTTGACTTTTACAGTTTGGATTTCATCATCTATATGGCCTAGCTATATACTGAATTGGAATAAAAGAGATGAATAATAATAAAAATAGTAACGCGCAGTATATTATTATTTCGAAGACTAAAGATAATAACTGATAAGTTTCTAAGAGTATTTTATTATCTTATTGCTGAACTACGAAACTTCAAGCTACCTATATGTACAATTGTATACTACAGTACAGGTACTCCTAATCTAACTTTGTACTAAATTATAACTTTACTATTGTGAGCAAAAATATTTATTTGCCCAAAATATACTTGAAATTTCAAATACTAAGCCTAAAATTATGGAAGCTCAATCGTTTTTAGCAGGGTAAATTAACAAGTAATTTTATGTAACCCTTAAGTGAGATCGTATTACATTTGGCTACCTCCACTCCCCTGAGCACCATAATTTATGTACAATTCTTTATCTATGGGAGCATCAAAACTTGTTAACAGATGAAGAGCTTGTAAACTTTTCTAGCACTATCATCTTACTAATAAAACAATAGAAAAAAATACTGCCTTAAGGATGATTTATATTAGGACGGGGCGGGTGCGGGACGGGCCGGAAGGGCCCGTACGACGCACGTAAGACGCCTGACGGGGCGCGTCCGGGATATTAAAAAAAATTTATGGAACGTTCGTCGTACGGGCGTCGTACGGGCCCCGTTCGGCCTGTCCCGCACCCGTCCCGTCCTAATATAAATCATCCCTAAAACTATTCAAATCCAATCAAATCAAATCAAAGTGTGTAAAAATACTATTTACAGCTCTAAAACCAAACTAAATATAACATAATCAGTGCTACCAGTCCGAAACCCAAGTGTAGGTGCACTCTTGGCTACCTGACGCGCTCGGCGATGGCTCTCAACAGCCCTTCTCCACCATCTTGGTTTTATTGGCAAGTATGAAAGATCGCTTAATACTCTAGGAATATACTGAAAAGAAAAATGTTTGTAACATCAGTTTCAGCCCCCGTATTGTCTATCCGCTCTGGCGTATCTTTTTTCCTCAAGGACAGGAGGAAAAGAAGCCGAACATCAGATCGCGCATACAAAACGGTCGCTGGTCAGTGTATTTGTTCTACTAACTTAATAAATCTAGCGTTACTTTATAATGCTTGTAAAAAGGTAGTAACTTTACAAGCTCGACAAGACGGTGCAGTGCGACGTCTTACTCCAAAGATTTTGCCGTATAAGCGGATGGACAGCGTTGCAGCAGCTGCTATGCTCCCCGGATCCTTTCGCTGGGCCCGAGTCCAGCGCGGCACCGAAACGCATCAAACATACCATCGATATGTGTAGGACGACCTTTATTGCTAGAAAAATTCTCTAGAGAGCTGCCTACCCCAGAAAAAAGTAATGTGGTGACTGCCAGCCCATGAGGAAGACGACGGAGCGGCACCGCTCAGACGTTGCACCAAAACTGTCCGCGTGATCACAGGCGTGGCCACGATGTTTGGTTTTGTCAAATCACTTCTTTCTATCATCAATATTGTAGACTTTTTAATTTTAAAAAGGTAAAAAGTAAACGAATATTGAAAATAATATTACCCTTCCTTTTTGCAGCTTCCCTTTTAATGAGGAGAACAAGCCAATATGTTGAAAGAGGTTGTTTTTGAACGTTGGTCTAATTTTAGTTTTGGCATCAGCACACTCTTTCTGGAAACAAAAAAATTAGAAGTTTATTTTTAACCAAGACAAATAAAAATATAAAAAATATGTACAAAATATTTTACGTTTAACAGACATCGCTTCAGCAAAAGTAGCTCTAAAGACGAACCAATATGGTCTGGTTGGACGGATAAAATCTAAAGGTAGTTTAATGAGATCTCTCAATTTTATTTGTATTGTACACAGGTCCCTTCTTATCTCTGCTATCAAGTATTTCCTATATTTTACAAGACTTGCAGTATTGTTCCAATTCAGTTTCAGGGTGGCCGTATGTTAATCTCAAAATAGCCATATTATTATTTTAGAGGAAAATAGGCAACAATTTGATGAAACAGGCGGTACTACAGTAACACGTAATTATCATATAAAACATATTGTCACTCAGTAGGTCGCGTGGTAATTACGGCGAGTTGTTTACACCTAATCGCGAGAGTTATGGTTTTATGACTCGGGCGGGATCGGTCTTTGGTTCTATTGTGTGAATTTTTTGGTGTTTTAGTAATTGAGAACAATAGAGATTCTCGAACTTTACACTTGTTTACTTTGTCAATCACAATGGCACCGAATATTCAAGATAATTCTAGGCAACATTAACTAAGATATAAATAGAGCGATGAGGTTCCGTCCGACTGAGTTTTTTGTTTACTGTCGAAGCGAAAGCATCTCGTGACTTGTGCATGTGAATATCAGTGCCAGTGTGAAGTGTTATTGCGCGAACAATTGTGTCGTGTCTTTTTGTGATTTCGTAAAGTGATTGTGAACAATAAAGTGCAGAGTGAATAATCGGCGTTTTTACTGATTTTCCAAGGACCCATCTCGTAACAATATGTATGAAAATACGGCTTTAAAAGGGCAGGAGTAGGCCATATGTTGGGATTTTTGGGTTCCTGAAAGCGTATAATACGGCAAAAGCAGGAGCATCACTGAAGATCTGATGCTAGTGGCTTACCAATATGTTCCTATTGATTTGGTTATTAATTTTGATATAAGCTCGAGAATAGTCGCTTAATTTTGAAAAGTTGGTCACAAGAATGAGTATAATGCTGCCCTATAATCAGTGACGGATTTACCAGCAGGCTGAGTAGGCTGAAGCCTAGGGCGGCAGATTTTAGGGGCGGCAAATTTCGGACCATTACTTTTATAATTAATAAAAATAACATTATAAAGTCTACAGAGAAAAAAATATAAAATTACTTTATACTACACCTGCTCGGAAAGTACCTTGATACTTTATCAAATTTACGGTAGAAAGTACGTCATTGCATATCGAACAAATATGCGGGGAGAAAACGCATCTGAGCGGGAGAGAAAAGTGTATGAAAATCCATTTCTTACGTGGTTTTTCTTTTTTAATTTTGGGTAAGACTATTCGCTGGTAACCTAAATATCAAAAGCCAAAAAGTTTTTACAGTGAGTTTTTATCTCCAAGTTCGCAAAATGACACTGGCCACTAGCTGTGTGTTGGATGGTGTCAAACAATTTGAAAAAAGAACATGTGAAAATTGCAGACGCCATTGGCGCCATTTTCAAATGTTACATTAAGCTTCACTAACTGCAACAATTTCAATATAAATTTCAATTAGTAAAGATTTAGTTTTTTATTTTCCTCGTAGGTGTAGTATAAAGCACTATGTATCACTCGAGAGAAAGTGCGATTCCCGATCTCGGGTGTTTTAAAGCCCTCGCCCTCGACGGTAATCGGTCACTTTCTCCTCTCGGTGAACAATGTACTACTGTATACCTAAACATTATAACGTCTACAGAGAAAAAAGTGGGCTGGAGGGTAGAAAAATTCAACAGCCTACTGGCGGCAAATATGTAAAATCCGCCACTACCTATAATGACATCCGTTCAACACGACTGTACTAGTATAACAAGAGAAAGTACTAACCGCACCCTTGTTGATGCCACAACTGCGATCAGCGAGGTAGGATTCGGTGAGCCAATCTATGGGCATGTTATTGTAAAACAGCTGTACGTAGGTCATAAAATGAATCAAGTCCGTAGAACGAAATAGCTTCCCGATGCCGCCGGTGGTGCTGTACTGTATGAAAAACCAGTCCGGGTTCGAAACAGTCGTCAAAGCGGTATAATGGCGAATATCCTGAAACAAAAAGTCAAATGAAAATGTCTTACGACAACTGTGTGTATAGCGGTCATGCGAAGGTAAGCGCGGCCTCGGGAGACCGGGGGTTTTACAGTGTAAGCGCTCTGAGACGTTCGGCTTCGCTTTTTCTTCTGCTCGCGCCAGTTACTCACGCCACGAGAGCGAGCGGATGGAAAAGCGAAGCCGAACTTCAGATAGTGCTTACACAACAAGGCCCCAGTACAGAGCTAGCGCGATGATATCCAAAAACGTTTCATGAAACATGGCTCAAAAGGCGGAGGATTATATGCAGTAAGCTGAAACGAGCTGCAAATGCCGATGATGAACATAATTATCAGGTCTTCGTTTCAAATTTTCTGTTCTTTCTTTGGGTATGTCGTAACATCTGAGCCATAAGTCATTGGGCCACAGAACCAGTCGCACAAAAAACATTATTTTAAATCCTTGCAATTGTCATGGTCTCTAAAGTAGAAATCATAATATCTACTCATTTAAAAAAGCAACGATTAAAATCCTGGTTTTGACAAAGTTTCTGATTAATATGATGAGCTATCTTTGAGCAAATACATATCTACAGAACCACAGCACCTAAGTGAAAGTAGCAAAAAAAAGTCAAATTAAAATGTCTTACGACAACTGAGTGTATAGCGGTCATGCGAAGGTAAACGCGGCCTCGGGAGACCGGGGGTTTTATAGTGTAAGCGCTCTGAGACGTTCGGCTTCGCTTTTTCTTCTGCTCGCGCCAGTTACTCACGCCACGAGAGCGAGCGGATGGAAAAGCGAAGCCGAACTTCAGATAGTGCTTACACAACAAGGCCCCAGTACAGAGCTAGCGCGATGATATCCAAAAACGTTTCATAAAACATGGCTCAAAAGGCGGAGGATTATATGCAGTAAGCTGAAACGAGCTGCAAATGCCGATGATGAACATAATTATCAGGTCTTCGTTTCAAATTTTCTGTTCTTTCTTTGGGTATGTCGTAACATCTGAGCCATAAGTCATTGGGCCACAGAACCAGTCGCACAAAAAACATTATTTTAAATCCTTGCAATTGTCATGGTCTCTAAAGTAGAAATCATAATATCTACTCATTTAAAAAAGCAACGATTAAAATCCTGGTTTTGACAAAGTTTCTGATTAATATGATGAGCTATCTTTGAGCAAATACATATCTACAGAACCACAGCACCTAAGTGAAAGTAGCAAAAAAAATGTCCGAGCGCCGTCTTACATACCGACTGACTTATGTAGATATTTACATTAAATAATTCACAATGACCCGTTTTCTTGAATCTTTACGTTATGTCCTATACCTAATTACTCGTAGTGCTTGTAACCGAGCATTTCGGCATCGCGTGGCGTTGCAGTCGGCTTGCAATCGCCTTACGACTAACTAAAAAGCCTGCCCACTACGTAGCTTGGGCAGAGTTATGGCTCGGACACTTTTTTGCACGATTGTGACTCTGTAGATGTTTGCTCGAAGTAAGCTGTACAACTCACAGACATATAGTTGTCAGCTGCCACAACGTCGTCCTCAACCATCAAGTAGTAGAGGCAGCGGGAATGTGCGAAAGCCATCAAAAAAATGGCATCCAAATTCTGTTTGGTCCGCCATTTGACTCGTTTCAAAGAATCTCCGAGGTTTTGGGGCAAAGCGTCAAGATCCGGGTAGTAATATTTGTTGGGAGATATTATTTCAATCAGACCAGCTTCAACTGCTTCGGGAAAGCTGTAAAAATAAAAGAAAACTATTGAATATTTACATTACAAAAGATGCAATTGTGGCCATTTCAAAATTAGCAATCAACGACGATATTTGAATTGCGAACATCTACGAGTAACTCAAAGAGTTATTTTTGTGATACAACATTTCAAAAATTCGTCGCGAATGCAGGACTCGAACCTTGCGTCTTCGGAACACTAGCCCGACGCTCTCCCAACTGAGCTGATTCGCAGTCCTGACTTTGCGACGAATTTGTGAATTGTTTATTATTTTAACCAACTTATAGCGTTGGCGGCGCTACCTGTGAAATGTTTATTCCAAAAATAACTCTTTGAGATAAACCTAGTGTGGGATGCACTATAAAATTAAAATCATTTCATCTACGAGTGACTCTACATGATCGCGCGCAGCCCATCGTAGCGTGATCTTGTATTTCAGATATTGTAATTTTTCACTGATCTCGAGTCCCTAGGCAAGTAGGCACGTGATTAGTTTGCCTCAGAGATATTCCGCCTCTGGTCCGGTGGCCGCGATAGCCATACATATTAATTTACGTATACAGGGTGGATAGCTGACGCCGACAATAATTTGGCCAATAAGTAGTACTAGTAGCCATTAAGCACAAAAACAATAAGAAAAAGAAATCCGTTGTATGAAAATATTTTTTTAATACAAACTAAACAATAAACAAGGGGAAGTTTAATTGGTTTATTTGGCATCATACTTTATAAAGAATTCGTACAAGCCATTTTGACATTCGACGTTTCTGTAATTTGCATTCGACCACAGAGATACCAGAGAGCTATTGTGGTCGATCGAGAAAAGAAAGAAAAATATGTATTGATTTATTAATATGGCATGAGTTAGAAAGAGACATAAAATATCTCGATTCAGTGGCTAGTTGCCGTGTTTTTGTCACGATAGTTTCAAATTCTTGTCAAATTCCAATACATATATTTGACAGTGACCAAAAGTGATAGTGATTGTCAAAATTCAAAGAGAATTGCCTCAATCTACAACAGCGCTATCTCTCTGGTTGTAATAGCTTTGTGCATTCGACTAATCAGAATAGCTATTCCCGCTATTTTGACTAATGTCAAAATTTCTCGAATCACTGATTAGATACATGATGCTCCAAAATGTAGTTTTAGAAAATTGTACATAAGCAAGTAAACAGCTTTTTTTAAACACGGAATGCTCGAAGGCTTTAAAACAGAAAACCATAATATAAGTGATTTTATTTAATATCGGCGTCAGCTCTCCACCCTGTATAAGTAATCTCTTACTGAGCTTGAAGACTTGTAAGATAGCATTTTGGACTTTATGTTTGGTTTTTAATTATTTCTAGTAAATATCAGTTGACGGAAAAGTAAAATGCTCACCTTTCTTCAATCTTGTGGGAAGTTTCAACGACGTACGTTAAATTCGTTTCTCCAATCATAATTGCTATCATAGTGCAGTTTTTGTCTTCCTCTGTCATTTTATTCAACAAGTGCTGCAAAATAAAGTGATTTCAATAGTCATAAATTAACAAAATTAAAAAAAATGAAACGGAGAGAAAAAATAACGATATCCTGCCATTTCGAGGAAAATTGATTGGCAAATTATCACTTGCCAACCAAGGTATCACGTTTGTTTCACTTTGACAACTAACGGTTACCAAATTTTGAATGCCAACTTTTTATTTGGTAGAATTATTGGTAAGCTGATTATTATAATGAGACAAGGCCTTTGGGACATTAATCATTTGTCAAATCTTTCACTAAAAAGTACTTCACTTTTTTACAAAGTGAAGTCATGGTGGTCTAGTGGTAGTGACACCCGCCTTACGATCGTGACGACGTGGGTTCAAATCCCGGTCCCGTACCAATGAATTCCTTGGAATTTATGTACGGAATTTAACACCACTGGCTTTTCGGTGAAGGAAAACACCGTGGAGCAACCTGCATACGTCCGTAGAAGAAATTCGATGGCGTTTGTGAATCAACCAACCCGCACTGGGCTAGCCAGGTGGATATGGCCCAATCACCCTTCTTGGGTATTGAAAGGCTTGCAGTGGACTATTAAAAAGGCTGGTACAGTACAGTAAATCTTTCACTACGCCAAACAATTATAATACAAATAACATTTCGTCAGTGTAACAGTTCCATTTTCATACATTGATAAAATGAAAAAAAAAAATTAGAAACATTTATATTTCAGATTTACAAAAATAACTTTCAATCTTTAAATTGGCATTGACATCAACAATATTTCGTCATGTAGATTTCTGTTAAGGAATTCTGTTGATTTTTCTTCTTTGTACACGTTTTTATTTTTATTTTGGTGAGGCACTGGTTAGTTTATATTTTCTATTGACCGGCAGGAAAGTCAAAAGCGAATCGCTTTTGTAGACAAGGTTTGAAACAAACAATCGGTTAGGTAAGGCTAGAATATGACAAACAATGACAAAAACGAATGGCTTATAAGGAAAATTACTTAATGAAATCCTTGTTGATACAGCATTTGGTAAACAATAAACAACTTAATTAATAATACGCTAACTGAAACATTCTGCTACTGGAAAGTTGTTGTTTTGATAAGTGTGATAATAAAAAGCAGACCAAACGTACAATTAGATATCGTGAGGTTGGGAAATAAAAGAAATATGATAAGTAAGAAACTTGTTTTCCAGCGAAATAAAATTCTCCGAAACGATAGGTGGCAAGTGAAAATCCGACAAACTAGTTTCCGCGAAAAGGCAGAGATCCAAAAATGACACAGAGATAAAGCGAACTGATTTTTGTAAACAATAAACTACTAGATACGTAGGAATTACTGGTCTTAAAATGTAACAAACCAAATTATGAAGTAAGTCTTAATCGTATTCGAAATCGTTAAAATTCGTGCGAAATTTAACAAATTATCAAGATCAACAGACGTGGTTACGTGATGAAGCGTGAACCTACTTGGAATAAAAGAATACCTTTATATATTACGGGACTAATCGCGCACTGAAAAAATGAGATAAAATATACTAAATACCTCACCATAAATAAATAAATATCAGGGGACATCTTATAGACGGTGTCTGACCCCAAAAAAACAAAGCTTGTGATATGGCTGCCAGAGACTCATAAACTACATATTGTACATACTAGCTGCGCCCCGTGGTGTTACCCGCGTTAACCCGAGATAAAAAGTCGCCTATATGTTAATCCAAGGTCTAAGCTATCTTTATACCGAGTTTCATCTCAATGCGTTCAGTAGTTTTTGCGTGAAAGAGTAACAAACATCCATCCATACTTACACGAAAGTTTGTAAGTATGGATGGATGGAAGGCACATAGTTCGGACAACAGATGGGCGATGGGGCAGTATAGTTCTCGAATGGAGACCACGGACCAGCAGACGCAGCGTAGGACTTCCACCGACTAGGTGGACTGACGATATAATAAAGATCGCTGGAACGTGCTGGATGCAGGCCACTTCCAATTGGCCTTATTGGAAATCCATTGGGGAGGCCTGCGGCCTGATGTCCAGCAGTGGACGGCTGATGGATGGTTGGATAAATATATAGGATTTAATATAGAATTTTACATGATTGATAAATAATCTTATCAGTCATGAAATTTTGTGTAACATTACTATTTTTTTTGTAAACCTTTGGACTGAATTTTAATTGACGATTATAATGTTGATTTATTAAGTAAAATTATTTATTTCTGGATTTTGAAATGATTATTATGTACATTGTTATTTGATCACTTTTGATTTTATTTATACTGATTTTTATTTACAAATGTTGTACCTAATTCTTAGAATAATTTACCTATATAATGTTTGACTTGTAAAATAATTTTATCAATAAATATGACCATCCGGGCTAGTATGCGCGCCACGAATTATTTCGTTCCTGGCAGCCATATGACAAGCTTTGCGTAGTTTGGTGTCAGAGGCCGTGTGTAAGATGTCCCCTAATATTTATTTATTTATTCATATTATATATAAGACATAAAATAACGTGTTCAAATCGCGAAAGTTCAAAAATAATACCGTTATAGTGTCGAAGAGGTACGTTCCTTTGTCCCTCATAACATGCGGCACTCCGATGATGTAGTCGGTGAACTGACGCGGGCGGGATGATCGGAACTGGTATGCGGGTCGCAAGCTGTCGGGATTGTCCATCAGATGGGGCATTATCCTAAGGGAAAACGGAGCCTCGATGAGATCCGGCTTCTCCCCTGATAACAAACCATCTGAGGCCCGACTTCCTGAGAAAGACAATATAACAGTTGTTAGGAAAAGCTATAAACAAAGTCGCAAACCCCAAGCAAGGCAATATACATACGAGTGTAAGTGACAATTTTCCACATCAAAAAGTCCACAAAAGAAGCCCTTACCACAAGAGTACTATACCACGGTAATGAGATATCATTACCGTGACTATACCGCAGTGACCTGTCGAATCATATAAATCGCCGGCTGTGATATAACTACAAGCTGCGGACAGCTCATTCCTGGCTGAAGTCTTAATGATGGTCTGCGCGAGGATTGGATTATCCGCAGCTTGTAGCTAACATCACAACCGCCAAGTTGTATGATTCGACCTATAGTAGCGCTTGCCAGTGAAGTTGAATGAGATAGTAGCGAAGAGCAGCAAAAGTCACTTTTGATTTGAAGAATAATAGCCTCTAGACTTTTTTAAATAGTTACCAAAAATAGTACCTAAATGATAAGGTACTAAAATATGCTATACAGTAGTTACATTGTGCTAGAATTCGTTTTAGTAGTAAAAAAATGATTTCAAAAAGTTTAGGTAGTCTTACAAGCCGATTCTCTGATTCTATGGTTTGCAGAATTTGTTCAAAAAAAAGTAAACTTACAACAATACATTTTATTTAACTATATAGGCAAGACAGTTTCGACGACAAAGACGATTAAAAATCGCCTATCTCAAAAAAAAAAAATACTCCAAATTTTCTATTACCCAGAAGTTTTAACTCCAGAACAGAAGACTTTTTTTTAAAAAGCGTAAAACCTTGTCCTGTTGAACAAACCACAAATAAAAGCACACACAGTGTAATTTCAAAGGTTTAGGTGAAAAGACGCATACAATATACAATATGGTGTATTAACACGATAGTGGTATAAATATGCACCCCCAAGTTGTTTAATGTGCTAATATAAATTATAAGCAATTGAAATATGTACTTGTTAACTGTTTCAAGATGAGTTCCCTAGGTCAGCGCGAGAAAATTCTTTTTCCCGTATTTTTTTTTTGGATTTTTTTGCATTTACAGATAAACTTTTGTAAACTTACAATGACTCCAATTACTCATTTAGCGGATATGAATAAGTAGTATCAACAAGGTATATACGAGTATACCTAGAAACCAGAAAGCTATTTAAACAAAAAATGTTTTTCGCAAAAAATTCAAAACTGCCTACTTACCGTCGTGTACAAAATTCGAATATTTCGCTCATTTACGAATTGCAAAAATCAGCAATAATGTATTATTGCTGATTTTTCAAAAACGGCTCAGCCGATTTCTGTAAAATTTAAATTGGTGGTCCCATTTAAATTTTATAGAAAGCGGTTTTCGAGAGTATACCCTTTCGAACTAAAAAAGATTTTTTCGATTCGTTCACAATTGGTGGAATTATCGATGAACATACCAAAAACAAATACATTCAGACGAACATAGAACCTCCTTCTTTTTGGAAGTCGGTTTTTGAGTAGTTTATCTATAAAAGGCAAAAAACCGAAAAACGGGAATTTCGTGCTCTGACCGCTAAATGTATAGATACGAGTATTAGTAAGCCCGATGTTTGTTGATTGATACCTGAGAGCAAAATGTTCAGAAAAGCGATGTCACCCAAATGATGTAAGTACACTAAATATGCAGGAAAAAACCATTTACCATTTCATGAAACAATGTTTTAATTATTTAGGTACTTGTGCCATAATTACCTACCGTGATGCTACCCACTAAAAACCTAATTCATAATAAAATAAAATGTCCTGAAAATCTCCATCGGAATGTTAATCGTTTCTCTTGTTAATAATGATAATATGACATCATTTGTACATTTTTGAAATGTTATCTATATTCATTATTGGAAGGAAAATCCAGATAATAGATTTTTAATATAGATATCGATGATATCTAGTAATACCTACCTATACCCATCAAGAATAAAAGGAATTGCCTCATAGTGATAAGATAGTGACGATGACTTAAAAATCCAAAATAGTTTCAGATATAAGTAGTCTGTTGCCGCTATAACAACAAATACTAAAAACAAAATAAAATATTAATTAAGGTATTTGAGGGGGCTCTCACACAACAAACGTGATTTTTTGTCGTTATCGGTATTAATAACGGCAACAAGTAAAGCTAAGGCTAAGTCCAACTCGCACTTGGCTGATTTTTCTCCTGCTCGCGCCAGTTACTCGCGACACGAGAAAAATATAATCGGCCAAGTACGAGTCGGACTCACGCACGGAGGGTTCCGTACTGTATGGGAGCCCCCCTTAAATACATATTTACTTTATTTTAATTTTATTATTTATTATTGAAGGGAATATAAAACTAAATATTCTGTGAAAATTTCAAGCATCTATCTGGTACCATTATTAATATAGAGCGAAAAACGTCTAAAAATTCAGGTTTGTTGTATGGGAGCCTCCCTAAAATGTTTATTTTATTTTGTTTTTAGTATTTGTTGTTATAGCGACAACCGAAATACATCATCTGTGAAAATCATTCAGCTGCCTAGCTATCATGGTTCATGATATACAGCCCGGTGACAGACAGACGGACAGACGGACATCAAAGTCTTAGTAATAGGGTCCCGTTTTTCCCTTTGGGTACGGAACCCTAAAAACGAACGTCAGAGGGGTTAGTTCAGGTTTACACGTAAATTGAAACTACAGTTGTTTCCGTGTGTCTCCATACATTTTTGTACAGCGCCCCTGGCGGAAACGAGGAAAAGCTAACTAAAATGTATGGAACCACACGCGAACGCGAAAGTTTAAGTAAATTACGCAAAACCTGGACTAAGGGCTCTGAACGCGTACACAATACGGCCGCTAGATCAAATTTTAGATTTCACTTTTATTGAACTGTGATTCTTTTTGAGTGTATCCCATCTGTTAGTCTAATTTCCGGGAGATTGAAAGAACGTTTTATGATATTATGAAGTGAATGTGCCAATTGTGTAAATACCACTTATTTTCTTCAGTAACGCCGTTAACTCCGGCGTGTAAGTGATGTTAGATTCATCTTTTCCAGTCACAGGTTTAGTGGTATTACATCCGCTGTCAACTCTCCCCTGTAAAACCATTTATGGTTGTTGAGATTTTCAGAATACCTGACTAGCTGGAATCTGTTTGGCCGTTATACTTGTTTGAGTTTAGAAGATGACATTAGCATTAGTATACGCCTATGAGATATAAAGGGTCATAGGTATTAAACGCAAAATATTTTAAGGGTGGGTCCAGTACATCTAGACAAACAACTTTCGTACTAGGACTTTTAGAAAATCACAAAGAAAAAATCTGCTTTTTCGTTCAAAAAGTTTGTAAACGCGCGGCAAAATGTATGGAGAAGCGAATTTATTTTCTGCGAATTTTCAAAAGTCGTAGTACAATAGTTGCTTGTATAGATGCACCAAGCCCGTCCTTAAAATGTTTTGTTCTTAATACCTATGACCCTGTTTATATATTTTTAATAAATTATTATTAGGGAACCTCTTACACACGGTCTCCGACCCCAAACTAAGCAAAGCTTGTGATATGGCTGCCAGAGACTGATATACACACGTATATGTTTTTTAAATACATACTTATGTAAAAATAACCAATAGCTAAATAACACTCAGACACAGAGCAAACACTTATGTTCATCCCTTAAATATTTGCCCAGGGTGGGAATCGAACCCACGCCTCTTTGACCCAGGAGTCAGGGTCACTAACCACTGAGGCACCGAGGCACGCAGGCATACTATTAATTTATTTCATAGGAGCATACGCAGCCATAAAAATACTAATGCTCTGCCATCTTTTAACAGGGATCTTTTATATTAATTCTATTATAGGTATACTAGCGACCCGCTCCGGCTTCGCACAGTTATATTATACATATAAACCTTCCACTTGAATTGCTCCATCTATTCAAAAAAAACGGCATCAAAATCCGTTAAGTAATTTTAAAGATATAAGCATACATAGAGACAGACAGGCATGCCGGGTGGCTAGCCCAAGTGTCAGAGTCTTTAAGCCGCCTAATGGCCTCTACATGGCTAAATGGTTGAAACAACCGGAGCCTACAATTTAAAAACATGTCATCCAAGCCACGGTAGCGCTCAGTTGTAAACACCACCTGCGGTCACCCATCCGAAGACTGACCGTGCTGAACGTTGCTTAATTTCGAAATTACGCCTAAAACTACGCAATGAGCGCTGCACGCGATCACAATATAGGGACTTTCAACGAGGACGGGTCGATGTTGAAATTAAAATTAAATAAAACAAGCTGTATGTGAGATAAGATTTTTTTGAAAGGCCCATTTATGCCGTTATTTATGAAATATGACATCGTTTAAATGTCCACCGCAGCTTCGAACGGTGGCACGGATCCGAGAGGTTCAATTTTCAATTACTCTACTAGCTGCATAGATCCGACTGAATACGGACCAATGACGCCGCCGAACCAAAATCCACACCAAAAAAGTAACTTTTTACCACCTGGTGACCTCATGTGGGTTGTGGTTGTCCCATCTATCTATCTTTGTTGGCACAGCGACCCAAAGTGGCCTCCGATACCAAGATCCGCCATCTGTCTCTATTCTGCGCGAGTAGGTGCCAATCTTGCACCCCAATCTCTAGCAGGTCTTCGGCCAGTTTATCTCCATCTATACTTGGGACGTCCAACAGGTCTTCGTCCTTCCAGCATGCCCAAATAAGCCTTCTTTACGGCACGATCCTCTTCCATCCGTTCCAGATGTCCGAGCCAACGGAGTCTGCGGGATTTAATTTCACCAATAATATTGGGCTCCGCCACCAGCTCTTTATTTTCACGGTTTTTTTGGATCCTGCAATTTCCATATTCCCGCCTGGTTGTCCCATAGACGGCAATTTTTAATTGGACCTCTCGGATCCGTACCACCGTTCGAATATTAATATTTCGAATATTCGGATATTTCATACACAGGGTTATTTCTAATCAATTAGCATACTTTTAGGGGCTTATTCTAAACATCAAAACTAACAACTTTTGTTCTGCGACTTTTGTAAAACTCAAATAAAAACAGCTGTTCCATACATTTTGTCGAGGGTGAACGATATTTATCTATGGAACAACAAGTTTTGATGTACAGAATAAGCTCCTAAAAGGATGCTAATTGATTAGAAATAACTCTGTACAATGGCATAAATGGGCCTTTCAAATAAAAACAATTTCTTTGATATTTCACATACAGCTTGTTTTATTGAATTTCAATCTCGACCCGTCCTTGTTGAAAGTAGTTATTTTCTAACGCTTGAGTGCTATCAGTAAGTGAGCTTCAGGAACGAGCATTGAAAATTTATTCCAGGTCAAGAAATGTATCCTAGTAAACAAATCTAAAAATAACATTCTAACGTTTCGCAATTTCAGCATAAAGTGAATAATTATTTTTCGCAAAAAATGGCAAAACCTTCCATCGTGTACAAAATTCGAATATTTCGCTCGAACTGTTAACATTATTACTGATTTTCAATTTCGAACTAAAAAATAATTTTTCGATTCGGTTCACAATTGGCGAAATTATCGATAAACATACATAAAAAAAATACATATAGACGAACATAAAACCTCCTTCTTTTTGGAGGTCGGTTAGAGATCAGTCTATAGCTTGTATTATTAAATGTCAAAATGTTGTTATAAATACGCAAAGACAGGTTAATTTAAACTGCAAAGAAAATGGTCAGAGAGTGACTTTTGTTTATTTCATCCAGTTACTATATCCTACCGCTTAACTTAGTCTCCGGTCCCCGCCGCCCGCACCTGTCTCAGTCCCCCTTTGACGTCTCCCCCGGCGCCCCTGTACCGCGCAGGCGAGGACTGAGTTAAGCGGTAGGATTATAGCCACGGTAATGATATTATAGCTCTCCGAACAGTAGGTATATCTCGCGGCATAATTATCTCCTTTACCGAATCTTCACGCGCCTATATCTCGATTCGCTCTTGACCGATTTAGATACTAAACGATCTTGCCAAATATGATAAAAATCGATTGATAAATAACGCAACAGCAATTCTCCCCCTCCTATTCGAGGGAAGTACTCCTCAATCAAAAATAGCCGTAGACAAAAAAACATTAATATGTCGAACCTGTGTATTAAGTTTCGAGTTCAAATTTATTTATTTGAATTTAGTACCTAAGGTACACTTTTGAAACGTCATGAATGTAAGTACATACCTACATTTGAAATCATTAATAATAAAGTTAAAACAATAATATTACCTACATTATAAGAATGTAACATAGAAATAAATGAATAATAGCAATGGAAGTAAAATTAACCTCATGTAAAAATCACAACACAATGTACTACCAGCTGGTTTGGTTGGTCGGCTTACACCACTCAAATAATAAAGATGTGTGTGTGTGTGTGTGTGTGTGTGTGTGCGCGCGTGTGTGAATGTAAGACTTTTTTCACTTCGTTCACTCTGTCAAAATTGTCTAAACAAACTAAGTCAAACTAAGACTCCGCTGTCCGTCTGTCTGTCACCAGGCTGTATCTCGTATTTGATGACGTACGAGTATTTCTGTTGCCGCTATAACAACAATTATTAAAACCTGAAATAAATACATATTTAAGGGGGTCTCCTATACAACAAACATGCATTTTTTTCGGTTTTTCGCTCGATCCATACATTATGGAACCCTTCGTGCGAGTTCGACTCGTACTTGGCCGATTATTTAAATCTTCCTACAAAGTGTTATGCCAAAATGTGTTTTGTACTCGAAAACTTGAATCTGAGAGGCAACTATCTAAATTTTTCAATCCACATCTGCTAGCTATTTGTGGTAGGCACATCAGAGAACCTTATTCCCTGATCTGTATGGTGGTACATAAACTTACTAATTCTAGATTGTTTACTACATCCTAGACCACACTTTTATTTAAAGTCAGACATGATGAAGTGAAACGCGAGCCTATCTAGGGTTTGTACATTAATCATGTTATATTTTTAGCAATTTAAATTTGAATTTAAACATACCTTTATTAGAAGAGACAGTGCCAGTGGAACCTCAACCGTTTTCAAGAAATTCACATCTGCAACATGCCGTAGATTTAGAAAAAAGTAGGTACATTAATATATTAATTCGCGAAATCAAACCGATTATTAGATAGAAAAAATTTACTCTTCAGATAGCCTATTTTCGAAACTCGCGTAAAACGCCTTTTTAGAATTAAAAGAATGAGTTACGAATCTGCCAATTTGGCAAAATTGGTATTGTTTTGTATAAGTGTTCCTAATATATTGTTACACACTCTGAAAAACCTACAGATTTCTATCTCTACCGGTTACGAAGTTCTAGCATGTTTACTAGGTATAAAAATCATAATTATAATTAGTCTGTTAGTTTTGTGAATCAAACAATTAATGACAAATATAAGCCTTGTCAAATTTGAGAGTGGAGCCTCGTGACGGTACCGGTACCGGTACATTTGTAGTAGGTTGGTGACGTCACGCGGAACTTTAACGGTCTATATCTTCATCCATTTTTATTAAATTGTCAAAAGAAAGAATATGTCCCTAATATTTTTTGATAATCTATTTGACGGACTTATTTTTTTTTAGTAAACAAGCCTATTGTTCGAATCTGAATAATAGATATTATGTTCAAACACTCATTCAAAACAGTCTAGTAAACAATGTAAATTATATTACTAGATGTGTAACTTTGCCATGGAGGTGACGATATCTTACTATAGACCAGGGCTGTCCAAACAACGGCCCGCGGGACGCATGCGGCTCGCTGCTTGTTTTCATGCGGCCCGTGACTCATGGTTAAATCAGAAAACAGTTTTGGACATAAATAGTTTCGATAATATAATTATTTGTCAAAACAAATAATCAATATTTGGTATAGTTTATTCATCATTATTTTTGCAACATTCTATTCGCATGACATCATTTCAAAGTGAAGCTATTTTGTACTGGAAAATTCCCTAAACGTATTTTGTTATTGTAGAATGAGTTGCCAACTTAACTGATATCCCGTCATATCTAGCAGATTTGGGTACATTGAAAACGGGAAATAATCTTTCTAGCGGCTGACGGGATATTTAACGGAAACAGAAAATACGTATATTTTCATCCATAAATGTCTATTTCATTCTTTTTACTTCAAATCTGAAATATTTTATTCTGCGGGCCTCCAGCTTTTGTTGTAAATTTAAATGGCCCTCAAAGGTGTGGAGGTTGGACAGCCCTGCTATAGACTATTGAAAAAAAAAGTATAAAATATTGCTTTGATAGTCTTACTGATAGACTGATTATATTTTTTAATCATCTCCACAAAAATTCAAGTACAAATATCAAAAATAATTTTATTAGTAAGAGCCGCAAAATACGCAAGAGCCGTATTTTTATGGTTATTAAATACTGCCGTTGACTGATTTACATCAGGATGCAATGCAATTTGTGTAAAGTTATTTTTTTACCGAGAGAGCAAATCGTCTCCTATTCGAGATTGGCAATTTTTTTCCATCTGCCCGGATCATAGTCTGCCTATGCAGGTTGCATTTTTCAACAAACTTTAACGAAACTTGGTATACAGGTTTTATACTATAATAATTATAGTTTTTTTGTCGTCGCTGAGTTTTCATTGGAGCGGTATTGTACTCAAAAAGGGGCGATATTTACTGTAGCGTTATTTATTATTGGCTTTGGCAGCTCATTTCGATAATATTTGACAAAATCGTTTAATATTGAAATCGAAACAAGATTTCTTTGCTGATGAAAATTTAATAAAATATGCGAGGTCTACTATTCGGAGAACTACTAGTTATAAAATTTTAGTTCTCTAAAAATTTATTTTGCTACAGAATGTAGCAGCAATTAGGTATTTAGATTTACTCATTAAGAGCAAAGCAATATGAAAAATAAATAATTCAAAGATTTTTTTTCTTCTTTGCACAGGGTTTTTTAGAATGACTGTAGGTAGTAATCCAAAAAGGATGATTCAAGCCATAATTACGAACCACTTTCACTATTGGCCAAAGACAAAATTTTAGTAAAAAAAAATCAGCCAAGTACGAGTCGGCTTCGCGCACGAAGGGTTCCGTACTGTATGGGCCCTTAAATATTTATTTTAATTTAATTATTTATTATTGAAGTGAATATTCTAAATATTCTGTGAATATTTCAAGCATCTACCTGTTACCATTATTAATGTCGAGCGAAAAACGTCTAAAAAATCAGGTTTGTGGTATGGGAGCCTCCCCTTAAATATTTATTTTATTTTGTCATTAGTATTTTTGTGATAGCGGCAACAGAAATACATCATCGGTGAAAATTTCAGCTTTCTAGCTATAGCGGTTTATGAGATACAGCCTTGAGACAGACAGACAGACGGACAGCGAAGTTTTAGTAAGAGAGTCCCCTTTGGGTACGGAACCCTAAAAATCACCTGTCTCATATACCATGTTTCAATTTCGTACGGGACAGCCTTTGAGGGTAAGCAGATTTATTATGTCATGAATTCCGGATTGGCTTAAATTAAATTACACTATCATAATAGTGGTCGCATCACCTCCTTTCGGCTTATTACACTCTTTTTAAGTAATCCTGTAAAAATATACCTGCTTTTTTCTTTCTGTCTTTTTTTAATGAAAAAGTTCATATAAAAAGAACAAATCAGAATTAGTTATATTCAAGTTTAGTGACAATTACACTATACACCGTTTATAGAGCTTATTCAAAAACTAAATTAGGTTACAACATTAATTAGACTAATTAATTAATTACTTAGGTACTCAATACAGCCTAAACTAAATCTTGTGATTATGATCGTATAAAAAATTTAATTACATTCTATAAAATGATTAATAATTGGCGCTCATAGCGTAATTTGACTAAATTTTTCTTAACGATCACTGTAGTTAAGCATTCTACGGTCAGCCTTCGAATGTGTGAATGGAGTTTACAACTGAGCGCTACCGTGACTCGGATGGAACGTTAAATTGTGGCACTAAAGGAGCCAACTTGGAATTAGAGAAAAAAAAACTCAGCTGTTTCATACATTTTGTCGATTCCGAGTTGCATGAGTCAGCATAGGCCTCCCCAAGAATTTTCCATAGTGATCGGTCTCTTGTTTTTCTCGTCCATGTACTTCCTGCCACCTTTTCTAAATCATCTTCCCATATACGTCTCTGTCTACCCTTTTTAGGGTTCCGTACCCAAAGGGTAAAATCGGACCATATTAGTAGGACTGCGCTGGCGTCCGTCTGTCTGTATGTCACCAGGCTGTATCTCATGAACGGTGATAGCTAGAACGTTGAAATTTTCACAGTCGACGTACCTATTTCTGTTGTGTTTAGGGCACCATTCCATGACATATTTGTCAATTTGTCATTTTTGCTCCATATTATAAAAGTTGTTCGTAATGATGGTCTAAATCACCCTCTTTCGGCTTACTACAGGGTAAGCACATAACCCTGTAGGACAGCAACAAACAGCATGTAGGATTATGCTGTTTCTGAATGTTGGTGTGCTAAAAGTTTGAGAACATTAGCATTAACTCAGTATAACCAACTACTAAACTCTGACTACAAGGCTAACCACCACCCAGCCTATACGAACTTACTTTACCAACTAAATAATAGCAGATCTAATAGATCATTAAGTGTGGTAGTGAACTAGATGCTTCATTAAATTGCTCAGCGTGTCGCTAAAACACTAGCTAGCCAGTAGGCGAGTTGCTAAAACCACTAGCCATATTACTAAGCGAGTCACCAAATATAAATATAATTCAACAATAATCTATATAATTATCTACCTATTTGATATACTAATTATGTATAATTTTTGGGATAAGCCACCGGTTTCCGAAACACAGTTTCTAGCTAGTTCGGAATCGGTGGATTCAATCAATTGCATGTAAATTTTATGCACGAATAAACATTTTTGATTTGATTGACTTGAATTGAAGCGAGTTAATAAATACTCTAGCAATTCAATAAGCAAGTCGCGATATCCAATACTTAATCACTGGTTTGTCACTTACTTCACTAGCTAAGTATTAATCAATTCGCTAAATCCACTAGTCTTATTACTAAGTGAGTTGCTAAATCTACTAGATAATCACTAAGTAAGTCGCAAAATCTACTAGCTAATTACTAATATGGTCACTAAATTTACTAGCTAATCACTAAATAATACGCTAAATGCACTAGCCTAATTACTAAGTGAGTCGATAAATACACTAGATAATCACTAAGCGAGTCGCTACATCCACCAGTTAACCGCTAAACGAGTCGCTAAATACACAAGCAATTCAATAAGCAAGTCACGAAATCCAATATCTAATCTATGATCTAGTCAATAAATTCACTAGTTAATCACTAAGCAATTCGCTAACTCCACTAGCAAATCAATAAGCAAATCGTGAAATCCAATACCTAATCACTGATCTTATCACTAAGTTTGCTAGTTTAATTACTTAGCGAATCATTAAATCTACCAGCTAATAAATGAGTTGCTAAATTTACTAGATAATCACTAAGCGATTCACTATATTGACCAGTCTAATCATTAAGCGAGTCGCTAAATCCACAAGCTAATCACTAATCTAGTTACTAAAATCATTAACTAATCACTAACTAAGCGAGTCGCTAAATCCACTAGCAATCAGTGAACCAGTCACTAAATTCACTGTCAATAAGTAATCGAGTCGCTACAGCTACAAGCTAATCACCGAGCGAATCGCTAAATCCACTAGCAATTCAATAAGCAAGCGCCGAAATCCACTAACTAATTACTGATCTCGTCACATAATTCACTAGCTAACAGATCTAGTCATTAAATTCACTAGCTAACCACTAAGCTATTCGCTAAACTTACTAGCTAATATCTCACTGATAGTCACGAAATCCCCTAGCAATTCTATAAGCAAGTCGCTAGTTCCACTGTCAATTACTAAGTGAGTCACCAGCAGGTCACTAAGTTCACCTGTATGCCAATAAGGTCTTGCTGCTTCCCCCGAAACTGTGATTCAAGAAACTTCATACGCGTCCGCATGACTGCTATTGTCTCTTCCATTCCGTCTGCCCGAAACAAACGACCGGCTGAGGAGAAACAGTACAAAAAAAATGAAATGAAATCATTTATTGTCAAAATAGTACATTGATAAAAAAATAATTAAAATTAGCATCGATTGTCCTATTTATTTATCCAACAAACTATCACAAATGAATTAAATAAACTATTCAATTAAATAAAAATAATCAGCCTAGTGCGAGTCGGACTCGCTCACGAAGGGTTCCGTACCGTATGGAGGCCCTTAACATGTTTTTTTAAATAATTTATTTTTAAAGGGAGTATACAACTTAATATTTTGTGAATGCTGTTGCCGTTACTAATATCGAGCAAAAAAATAACGTTTCTTGTATGGGGTCCCTTAATGGGGGAAAAATGGCTAAAAGTTCAGGATTGTTGTAAGGGAGCCCCTTAAATATTTATTTTATTCTGTTTTTAGTATTTGTTGTTATAGACGGCAACAGAAATACGTCATTTGTGAAAATTTCAACGTTTTAGCTATGACCGTTCATGAGATAAAGCCTGGTGACAGACAAACAAACAGACGAATAGCGGAGTCTTAGTAATAGGGTCCCGTTTTTACCCTTTGGGTACGGAACCTTAAAAACTTAATAAAACTATGTTCCAAAACATATTTCGAGTCTCCGTCTGAAAGCGACAAATATTTTAAATGGTATGAAAGATTTTATATTTTACCCGCAGGTGTTCTACAGCACTTAAAAAAATCAATCAGCGCCAACTTGTATGATTCGTATGTATGAATCATACAAGTTAGCATAAGTTAGCTACAAGCCGCGCAGTATCCAATCCTGACTGAAGCTCACATAAAGCTGCGCGTTGGTTGGGTTATGCGAAGCTTGTAGCTAACTTCACATCCGCCGACTTATATGATCTAGCCTGTACTGTAAAGTCATGCCTAAGCAAAGTAAACCACAATGTTTTGAAAATCATGTTGAAATTTTAAATCCGCTGTGTTTGAACAGAATATTGTACGAGCAACAGACAAAATACAGAACAAAAATATCTGTCAAAGTGTGGTCTCTGGGATTGTAACTGGGATTTGTTCTAGACTAGACTAGGACTGGACAGTGGGCTCCGATAGCTAAGTATAGACCGAATCATACAAGTCGGTGGATGAGAAGCTAGCTACAAGCTGCGCAATATCCAATCCTGACTAAGTAAGTAAGTTCGTATAGGCCGGGTGGCTAACCCTGTTGTCAGATTTTATAGGCCGCCTGAAGGCCTCTGACATGGCTAAACGGTTAAAACAACAGGGTCCTACAATTTAACGTGTCATCCGAGCCACGGTAGCGCTCAGTTGGAAAATGCCACCCGCGGTCACCCATCCAAGTACTGACCGTGCGGAACGTTGCTTAATTTCGGTGATCGCTGACAGTCACCTAGTCAAACTACGCTACGAGCGCTACTAATCCTGACTGAAGCTCACATAAAGCTGCACGTTGGTTGGGTTTCGCGCAGATTGTACTCGTACTTAGCTAACTTCACATCCGCCGACTTGTATGATTCGACCTATAATAAAGATGCTGAAAGACCAACTTCGAAGGTGGGTAGGTAAATCAATAACAGTAAAACTAAAATTGGAATCCCTTCGATTTAAATTTCACTATTATCCTAAAAATACATTATTTCCGACTAGTCTACAACAACGGTTAAGAAGTTGAAAAGAAGTAGACTTCGTTTTGAAGTTTCGTATATACTCCCAGTTTTCCTTGTTTAAACAATTTCCTTTCGTACATGAAACATCCGAGACGTAATAATATAAATTCTTCGAGCAAATATCCATAGAGTCACAATCGTGCAAAAAAGTGTCCGAACCAAAACCCTGCCCACTACATAGTGGGCAGGCTTTTTACTTAGTCGTTAGGCGATTGCAAGCCGACTACAACCCGAAATGCTAAAGTGCTCGGTGACAAGCACGAATTAGTTAACATAACGTCGAGATTCAAGAAAACGGGTTATTGTGAATTATTTAATCTAAATACATATCTAAGCCGGTATGTACTCGTATGACGGCGCTCGGACATTTTTTACTACTTTTACTTAGGGACTGTGGCTCGGTAAATATTTGCTCGAAGTATAAATTATACTATATCAAAAATGCATCTTTGTGAATGTTAATTGTTAGATTAACCTATCAGTAATTCATCTGCGTCCGATAAAGATTTTACTGTCATAAATAGTTAAGTTTATAAATTCAAAGACATTTTCCTATCTACTTAAGTCCCACGTCACCCTAGGGTGACCTGTGGGAACTAGTGCAGAACTTGTTTTTGTTAACTTTTTTGGAACAACAAACGTTTTATTATTTTATTATCAGGTATTTATTTATCATCTTTGATTAGATTTTACAATATTTTTATAAAAACAATAAAAACATTATAAAAACTTAACCTAGGTTGCCGCCGGCAGCGGGGCGGGGCCCAAGCTACCGGTGGTTGGGGCTACAGGCTGAGGAACCTCCTGACAATGCGCGCCGTGTCCAGGATCACTGCCTTTTGAATCTGGCCCTTGACCCAACCGCCTAGCGAGACCGCCTTTTATTATTTTTATTATTATTATCACCAGACGACAAAAGCTAACGTCACCTCCAGACTTACGAGTAAATTTATAAAAATATCGTGTTAATGGAATATGATATTACACCATAATATCGCATAGCTAATAGAAAAACACAATACAGTCCAGCGGTCACCCCTTTCTTGGAACAAAAGTCTGATAACAGACAGGCTTCCTTTGTAAATGATAAACACTAATGCGCTAGACAATCTAGACACAATATCAGACAATGGTTGTCAACTTGTCACCAATATGTACTCATGGTGTAAGCAACAACATCTTCGAGTTACAACCACCTACGCTAGTCTGGTTAATAAAAGTGAAGTAAACTAAGGACAAACAACATTGCCCTCCAAATGATCTAAATGTTTTATCAACGCGTAGCTATCTACTTTATCACGACGAAGAGCTTTCTAGGAATCATTATGAATCATTTTGTTCAGTTTAGTTCATGACATATGTCAACTACATAGTATACAACAAAGTCGCTTCCCGCTCTGTCTGTCTCAGTGTATGCTTATATCTTTAAAACTAGGTTTTTTTAATAGATGGAATGATTCAAGAGGAAGATTTATATGTATAATACACCTGTGCGAAGCCGGGGCGAGATCGAATCAGAAATGAGGAGATCAGTAGAAGAACCAAGGTTACCGGCATAGCTCAGCGGATTGGCAGGTTGAAGTTGCACCGATGACCGATGTCGTCAAAAATGTCTGGAGTGGAGACCACGTACCGGCAAGCGCAGCGTAGGTCGTCCACCCACAAGGTGGATGACCTCATTAAGACCGCAGGATCGCGCTGGATGCAAGTCGCTACGAACCGGTCTTATTGGAGATCTTTAGGGCAGGCCTATGTCCAGCAGTGGACGTCCTATGGCTGAAACGAACGAACGAACGAAGCCGGGGCGGGTCGCTATAGTTTAAAATAAGTTTTAATACAATCTCGCTTAAGTACTTACCGTTATAAGTACACCAGTTTAAGGGTAAATCAGCGATGACGTTTACACCGTGTGTTGTTATATAAAAAGGTTGCGAAAAATTCGAGTTTCTTACAGTTAAAGCTATATATATTTACAAAGTATTTTTGGAACAATCAGTCTCTACATTTCAGCGGAATTTTCAGTTCCATTTTCATACTAAATGTGACGGCTTTTCGGAGTAATTTTCAATGTCAGTTTTAGATGTAATTTTTTTTCTATAAATAGCTTTATCTTCGTATTTTTTTCTATGGATGGCTTGAGCATTTGGATTATCTTAACACCTTCAAGGGTCTGTGGGTGATCCAATTGTTTTATGTAGTTTTAACTAAAATTTTCTATTTTATTCCGATGTGACAAAACGTTTTTTTTTTACTTCCTAACTAATCATCTATCGGTGAATATCAACACCTGTTTTCAACTTCAAAAAGGAGGTACTATGTTCGTCTGTATGTCCATTGATGTTTTCACCAAATGTGAACCGATTTTTTTTCGAAAGGGTATGCTTCCGGGGTTCTCCTGTTAAAATTTTATCGAAATCGGCTGAGCCGTTATTGATAAATAAACAAAAATGTACCTTCATGGATGTCATAACGATTGGTGCAAATGCTAACTATTCGAGTTCCGTACGCGGCGGAATTAGTGGTGCCATTTTTTGCGAAAAATAATTAAGTATGTTTATTATATTCTACATTATAATAACAATTGTTTGCCGAAGGACATCATTAGTTAAGTGGAAGATAATATATTTAAAACAAAATTAAAGTACTGGCTCACACAAAAGGCATTTTATACTATTGAAGATTTTTTTTGCGTGCGAATAAGAGTAATTTCTTTAAAAAAATGATGTGGTATTATGTAGTTATTGTTTTATACTATTAATTTTATGAATGATTATTTTATAGTGCAATAAGATTATCTAATGAATTTATTTTAATCTGAGTAATGTTTCAATTTTCAATTTGTGATTTAGAATTTTATACAAATCACTACTACCTACATAGTATAAAATAAAGTCGCTTCCGCTGTCCCCATGTCTCCATGTAGGTATGCGTATATCTTTAAAACTATATAACGGATTTTGATGCGGTTTTTTTAATAGATAAAGTGATTCAAGAGGAAGGTTTATATGTAAAATAAACCTGTGCGAAGCCGGGGCGGGTCGCTAGTATAGGTACATATCGCAGTATCTAAATAGATAATATTTATCTCCAACAAATAACCTCAGACATTCTAAGTATTTTGGTAGATATATACCTGATTAGGTAAAGCAATAGTTATCACTTATCAGTAGAATCGAAGAAATCGAAAATTTGATCCGAGTGATAGATAATTATTTTTCGCAAAAAATGGTAAAACCTACGTTGTGTACAAAATTCGAGTAGGTGGTTAGCTTGAATTGATGTATACAATTTTTACACTATTGTTGATTTTCCAAAAACGGCTCAACCGGTTTCGATAAAATTTAAATGGAACCACCTTTTCGAATTAAAAAAACCTTTTTGATTCGGTTCACAATTGGCGAAAATATCGACGAACATGATCCTCTCTGGAAGTCGGTTAAAATTTTAGTGTTAAGATAGCAATATTGTCAACTGCCTCTCTATCAATCGGTTTTATAATCGGATAGGTGACAATATTGCAATGATATCATTGTTATCCGATTATATCACGTCCAAGTATTTTAATACCTAGTAAAATGTTGGTTAAAATATTTTAATTTTGTCGTGTTATAAAATAAAATAAAAAACTGGACAAGTCAGGCTCGCCCACCGAGGGTTCCGTATAAATCCCGAAAATTGCACGAAATATATACTATGAAATACAAAAACCTAATATATGTACCTAGTGTGTTTTAAGAAAAAAAAATCACCGAGTTTTTTTTTCACAATTGCAAAAGATAAATGTTTTTCTACATGGTCCCGAGATAGAAGGACCTGACACGCGGACGGACAGACAGACAAGTGGACGACAGACCAGTTCTATAAGGGTTCCGTTTTTTTCCTTTAGAGGTGCGGAACTCTAAAATAGGTAAGTATGTGAAATATATCTTTCACCCTGACTCAGGCGCCAGGAATTGCAAGGGCAAATATTCGTTCTTCACGTGTTTTAATCGGTATTTAGAACATTTTTTTAAATGGTCAAGGACAAATTGAAATCGAGGTTTGATTTCTCACTTAGCTGAGTTAAGCTGCAGCTTAGGATGCCTTTATTACCATTAACCAGTTTCAAAGCACATCTTAATTCTAGTGGAAAAACGAATAGCAGATAAGCAAACCTTTTTTTTTTTTTTTTTTTTTTTTTTTTTTTTTTTTTTTTTTTTTTTTTTTTTTTTTTACCAGGGGAAATCTTTTATAGATACCACCGCACCTCGAGGGCAGGCGGGTGGTTATGTGGGAGTCCTGCCGACTGGACAGTATACCCACCAAAACCCCTGGGTGTTCCGCCACTGCGCTTGGTGTCGGGGCTACGGGCACGCTTGCGCACTCCTCCGCGGCACCCGACAGCGCTGGCCCAACTTGGGCCCCACCACGGAGCTTCGGCTCCCGCCAGAATAACGATGTGCCGAACACCAGACACATCGTCATCCACCACCTGGGACCAACCAGCACTGGGCGTCAGACAGCACCCGTGTCCGACAGCCCTGGTCCTGATGCAACGGGTCAATTAAAGTGGCCCCGCGCCTGCCACTACGGCTGCAGAGGATAGGGAGAACGGCCGTCGCGATACCGACACTCCTCTTCCCCTGCAGCCCCACCGCCTCCGCCAACACGTTGGCGGCACCCGTTAGGGCCGCTGGCAGGACGGATAGACAGCGGCACACTCGCCGCCCGTCCATCCCGTCGCCGCCCCCGCCTCGATGGGCTCGGCCGCGGTATCGCGACGAGCGCGACACCGCAGTCCACCTCAGTCGACTTGCGACCTACTGGCCAGCCTCCGCACGGGCTTGTCGAGGCCCAAGACCCGGAGAGGCCGGCCCCACCTCGGGTTCCTCTTCGTTCACCAGGCTGGCGAGACCTGGCTACTAAGCCCCCCCGCCACGACAAGGCGGGAACCCACTCGGGGGGGAGATAAGCAAACCTAGCTCTGGTCTGAAAATAATCAATCCTGCTCTACAACTTTCAACTTCTATGAAAACATGCGCGCAGTGTGACCAGATTAAATTTAACATGAATACCGAAGCATCTAAAAAAAATACCGAATCGGTATTCATTCAAACATTGTTTTCCACCAAAAGTTCCTCGATAAAATCGCTAATGTCCCGCTAATCGCGTTTACCATAGGTATCCTCAATTATCCAAGTATACTCAAATAAATACATTAAAACACACATTTTAAAATAAACTCGTAAAAAACAAAAATTCTGGTATTCGAAAAAGGCATAAAATATGTATTGTATACCGAAAAATTATGAAAATACTGATTCTGGTTACACTGCAAGCGCGCCACGTGCCCTAAGTTTTGTTTTCCAAAATTTCGCGTCTAATATTTATATTTAAATAATCGGCCAAGTACGAGTCGGACTCGCGCACGGAGGGTTCCGTACTGTATGGGAATTATATCCCTTATTTAACCCCTTAAATATTTATTTTATTTTATTATTTATTATTTAAGGGAATATAAAACTAAATATTCTGTGAAAATTTCAAGCATCTACCTGGTACCATTATTAATAAAAAGCGAAAAACGTCTAAAAATTCAGGTTTGTTGTATGGGAGCCCCCCTTAAATATTTATTTTATTTTGTTTTTAGTATTTGTTGTTCTAGCGGCAACCGAAATACATCATTATGTGAAAATTTCAGCTGCCTAGCTATCATGGTTCATGAGATACAGCCCGGTGACAGACGGACAGAATTGGACGGACAGACAGACAGACGGACATCGAAGTCTTAGTAATAGGGTCCCGTTTTTCTTTTCGGGTACGGAACCCTAAAAAGGGCCAGACAGAATCGCAAGAAAGAGAGGAAGCCGTGGATGTACAAGGCTGAATTGATAGATAATTAAGTAGATATTTCTATTTCCATTATTATAACTTATAGGTGCTCTTTTTCATTTCATTTTAACGTCATAACTACTTAGTCGATGGAAAAAATCATTATTCTAAATTAAACTAGCGAATTTAACCAAAAATTGGTTGTCTGCGAAGTTGGTTTACGCATAATAATTCTACGTGATAACGTCATAAGAATACATTGTTGAATCAACAAGTGAAACAAGCATTATAGGCCGATCGTGTCTCACTATCGCTTGCGCGCTCAGCTCAGGCGGAACGTGACAAAGAGGCATGCTTTTTCGTGTGTGCAGTCGGCGTTTATCGATTTATAAGACGTTATCACTTCAAAACTAGTCTTACTAAGAATTTATTTTTTGAAGTCGGTTAAAAATAAACAAAACAATGACAAAGGGTGCAATCATAGCGTGAATAATTTCTTAACTGGCTAAATAGACAGCCTCGGGATACCTAAAGTCTACAGTTATCGATTGGGAATCGAGAACGCTGCAACCCTTCGTGGAAAGGCAGACTATCTACATAGCAAGGTGTCGCCAGTCAAGTGGATTTAATTGTGATAAGTATCGGGAATAAATGAACATTGCTTATCAAAATAGCATCTGATAATGGCTACAAATTTTTGACGTGACAATAGGTACAATAATTTTAAAAGCGCCATCCTTAGAGCAAATATCTATAGAGTCACAATCGTGCAATAAAAGTGTCCGAGCCAAAACTCTGCCCAAACTACGTAGTGCGCAGACTTTTTAGTTAGTTGTCGTAAGGCGATTGCAAGCCGACTACAACGCGCAACGCCGCTCGAACCCTAAGTGCTCGGTTACAAGCAATCAGGTACATAACGTCTCGATTCGAGATTTCGGGTCATTGTGAATTATTTAATGTAAATATCTAAGTCGGTATGTACGACGGCGTTAGGACATTTTTTTACTACTTTAACTTACTTGTAGCTCTGTAGATATATTCTCAAAGGCGCCGTCTTAAATTTAATACCAACGTAAAATGGTGTTCTCTCTATCAAATGCATAATATAGTGAAGAAGAAACAGGGCTACTCTAAATTGCTATTATAATTAAGATGGCGCCTCCAAAATTGGGACAAATGTCTTATAAATCGATGAACAACGGCTGCACGCACGAAAAAGCATGACTCTTAGTCACGTTCCTCCTGAGCCAAGCGTGCAAGCGAGAGCACGGAACAAGCAATAGAGAGACACGATCGGCCTAAGCTTTCGGTTTGTGAGGTATATGACGTTATCACGTAAAATAGGCTTGTTTATTTAAATAATCGGCCAACTACGAGTCGGACTCGCGCACGGAGGGTTTCGTACTATATGGGAGCCCCCCTTAAATATTTGTTTTAATTTTATTATTTATTATTGAAGTGAATATAAAACTTAATTTTCTGTGAAAATTTCAAGCATCTACCTATTACTATTATTAATATAAGAAGAAAGAAAGAAGAAAGAAAATCATTTATTGACATAATATTACATTTACACTTTCTCATATGAGGAAAAGGAGTATAAATGGTTCTATTATGGACTCGTCATTACTTACAGTAGTTCTATTGTTTTTCTAATCTACCTACATTACAAAAAAATAAAGTGTTACGTATATAAAATATTGTTTGCATGTCATCGAAATTGAAATGTTAAATGTCGGCGGTTGCCAAACATTCGCAGCATGCTATGCCTACGTACATAAATCCTATAGATTTAAACGAGTCAGCTGTAAAAGGGCATTGTCAAAAATATAACCAAAATTTAAATAATAATAATACAATTGAACTATGTTATAAGTAGTTAATATTAAAATAGAACTGTACATTATACATTTAAAAAAAGTAAAAAGGCCTTGTCAAAAAAATTATAAGAAGAAGTACAAGTTTTTTCTTTTCTATCATTATTATTTTAAAATAATTAATTTTAAAATAACAAAAATATATTTAAAATAATCAGATGTTAAATAAGCTAATCAAACAAAAACTTTATAGACTCAAAGTCATTCGAGAAAAAAAAAAACAACAATAATAAAAAGACATATAAAATTGCATAAAATACTAATTAAAATTAAGTCATTCAATAAATAATAATAATAAATAGACATTTAAATTGTATAAAATATTGATCAATATAGTATAAAATATAGAGCGAAAAACGTCTAAAAAATCAGGTTTGTTGTATGGGAGCCCCCCTTAAATATTTATTTTATTTTCTTTTTAGTATATGTTGTTATAGCGGCAACAGAAATACATCATCTGTAAAAATTTCAGCTGCCTAGCTATCATGGTTCATGAGATACAGCTTGGTGACAGACGGACAGACACACAGACGGACAGACGGACATCGAAGTCTTAGTAATAGGGTCCCGTTTTTCCCTTTGGGTACGGAACCCTAAAAATATAAATAGTCCGTCAAACAGATTATCAAAAAATATTGGGTACTGCGGCGTTTGACGGATGGACAGCGGAGTCTTAGTAATCCAATTATAGTAGTCCCATTTTTACCCTTTGGGTTCCGTACCCAAACCCTAACCCCTAAACCCTAAAAACCAATAGAATCACTTCGTTTTCCTGCTGCGCTCAGGGTAGCGCCTTTGGAAGTGTGGACACTCGCGTCACTAGAGTAAAAAGGAGGAAAAGTGAAGCCTAACACGACAGAACGGAAGTGTACACAATAGGGTCGCAGGCTAGGTAAATGAAGCTATTGTACAGGTTCTAGTATCAGCGTAACATTTCATGTGAGGGGGTAAAAACCAACGCGCCCTAGGTTTCGCCGCATTTTCGCATTCAAAAATCAATATAAAATTGGTATCACTTTTTGCAAATTATATGGGTGATAGCTGTAGTTCAATTCAAGTGCATAAATGACAAATCCCAAAAAACATTGTAAAAGTGCCCAAAAAAGGAATAAATTTTCTTAAAAAAACATGAATGTGTTCTAAAAAAGCAGTATCTTCGCATTTATTTTCTATCGAGCGAATACTTTGAATTATGTTTTGAGTAATTGAATCCTTTACCGCATAGTTTTGAAAGCATTGTGTTTATTTTTCTATCCGACTACTTCAAAGTTTGTTGGAGAAAAGTCAGTTTAACTAGGGCTCTATACAGTTATTTTGACGTTGGAAATCGGCTTATCAAACTCATCCTTCTCTACCCATCATCACACATTGTTGATGGAAACCCAGCCTAAGTCGCAGTACCTAAGTCAGTTTGCAAAGCGATACTTTGTCTACTTAATACACCAGTGTCACTTGTATATATGTACATAGTGCACAATAGCGGAATTTACTTTACACGAATCATAAAAAGACTGTTTACCTTTATTGCCTCGTATATCAACATATTTGTCCGTTGAGGAATCGCAAACTAAACAATGTAAATTTATACTCAGTACTTGCTTATTTACTAGATAATTGTACGTAAACTTAGACTAATACTCGTTGAACGCAGTACGAATGGCGGCCATGGCGTAATTGACTAGGGGTCGCGAAGTTCGAGTTCCGTGTTCAAGTTGTCGAAAGATTGTTTTATCGACTAGTTGCAGCAGGTAATAAATATTGTTATTTATACAGGGATATCCAGAAATGGTGGACTAATCCAAAAAGAGGTGATCCAGCCATCATTATGAACAAATTCGACTAAGAATTCAACACGGAATTCGAGAAAAAAATCAGCTGTTTCATACATTTTGTCGATTCTGAGTTGTAATTATGTATAGAAAAGCTGATACTATTTCTCGAATTCAGAGTTGGCCTCGTAGTAAAATTTGTCTAGTAATAATGATGGTCTGAATCAGGCTTAGTATAGGGTATGCAGATAACCTTGTAAATTTTATAAAACAAACCGGACCCTAAAATACACGCTCTACCTATCTTGGGGTTCACACTTACTCGTACTTAATTAAAAATGTAATACTAATGTTGGCATACGAAATTAACGCAATAATGTTAAATTCTGAGATATAATAAATAACTTGAAAAAACAATCCAAGTTCATCTAGGCTAAAACTGATCGCACATAAGCATTTGACCGCAGAAAACGCTGGTGCCACTTGTGATTGTCACCGACCACTTAACCAATTAAACATAATTATCTACTTTTATCATTTTCAGCACTGTTCTCAAAACAAGTTCTCGTAGACATTTTTTTAATAGAGCAATTAAAATGCATAAACTGACTGAACACAATAACTTTGAGTGAACACAATAGCTTAGTGCCTATTTATTTTATTATATAGGTAGCGAAATGTTCACTATGTTGACTGTATTTTAATTACTACAATCGAATACTGTTTTGGCGGGGCGCAGCAGTAAATTTAACACAGAATTGTAGGCAGGGTTGTAGGTAAGTGTGCCTACACCCTAGACTGTCTAATGTAAATAAAATAAAAGCCTGTAATTATTTTAAGGTTGGACTAAATAGCTTTAACTGTAACTAGACGGCTATGATTGTTAATGTTTTGGCAGCATAGAATAAACGACAAAGCAGCCAAAGATTACCGAAATCATGAACTAAACGTTATCTCGCCGAGATGCGCGACGCGACGCAACTGCCTTGAAATATTATGTTATATTATATTATGTTCTTTAAAACTAAACGCGACGAGTAAATAAAATGCTGGTGTTTATTTGCTTCAACGCATAAGCATTGCCATTCAGCGTTGCAATGCAGCCAGCATGCTGGGCACGCTGCATGCCAACTGGCAGTGGGATTATCTTTGGACCTTCAAGGGTCTGTGTATGATCCAATTGCTTTTTATGTAGTAGTAGTGTAGGTAGTTTTAGCATATAAAGTAGTATTGTATTTTGTTTGAAACTTGAGTTAAAGTACTTTAAGTCTAATTTAGAAACTGGTAGTTTTCTGCACTTGTTGATCTATCTGACAATGTTTGTATGGAAAACGTACCTTTACTCTTAGTATTCTATCGGAAGCGGTAGCTGTAAATTGCTCTGTCTCCTAGTGGTGCCTGATCAAAAATAGCATAAATCGAGTCCGCTAGTCGCGGGTACTAAAAATCCTGAAATTTACTGGAACTTTCAAAGTACGGTCGAAAGCTTATCAAAACTCAGACATAATTATCGACGTTCTCGTAGCTTAGGTATTATTTCTTTATAGGTACGCCGTTCCCGTGCCGATCGGTGGCTCCACGTCACAACTTAAGTAGGTAATAATTTGTATACACGTCATCACATGTCACATTAATATGTATTAGCACGCAGACGATGCGACACTCTTATGGATATTTCAGTCTAAAACTGCGCGCCCCTCCACTAACTTTTAGGCACTAATTTAAAATTATTTACCTACGAATAATAATATTATCACCTGATGCAATAATTAAAAGTAGAAATTCATAGTCAGCACAGTCAGGACAGAAAATTTAAAAAGCTTAAAAAGTAATACAGTTGTTACTTACAGGTTTTGTCCAGGATAATCAGTCCGGCAGTTACGATGACGGAGAAGGTCATCAGGGCTATAAACCATCCTTTACGCGGCAGGCACCCATAATTAAATTGCGACATGCTCCTCCTGAAACGAAGACATGGAAATATTACGAAAAGTTTGCATTATTATCATGTCATGACGTCCTACTCCGGACATACGGGAATGTGCCCATATGCTGTTTTCCGTTTTATGGGAGGAAGAAGTCTTGAAAGTACTACTTTTGGTCTTAGTGGTAAGTATTCTGGTGCTTAGGTATTATTCGCTATACTTAGTCAATTTACTGTAGAAAAATCTCGGGGTTTTTCTTGACGCCACGCGGCCAGCTCCAGATTTACGAAAACAGTTCGACAAAATCGACTGCTTCAATGGCTCAGTGGTTAGTGACGCTGACTCATGGGTCAAAGAGGATTGGATTCGATTCCCACTCAGGGCAAAATATTTATGTAGTTTAAAGTTTTTGTTGTTTAATTTTATAGGTGTTTCCTCTGTGTATGGGTGTTATTTAGGTATAATATATATACGTATGTACTCGTATTTAAAAATATGTATATGTAGTATATCAGTCTCTGGCAGCCATATCACAAGCTTCGCTTAGTTCGGGGTCAGAGACCGTTTGTTAGATGTTCCCTGACATTTTTAACGCCAGAATGTTCTTTTAGTTCAAAATTCTGGGTGGTGCAAAACTGTTAAGAGAAATTTTAAAGCTTAAGGCAGATCAGGCAGACGGATTGCTCATCTTATCAGTAAACCACATTAAAAAATATTTCCAATATGAGCGACCGTAACTGGTACGCATACAGCGCGTCTCTACGCTTCTCATTGAGTAGATGCTCTACGCTGCGCTTGACATTACGTGGTCTCTGTTTTGGGAATTTTACGGCCATATTAGCCAGTGAGAACGTAACAAGAAAGAGAAGATCCATAGATGAATCAAAGTTACCGACAGCCCAACGGATTATGAAGTTTAACTGGCAGTGGATAGGAGACCTACAGAGTTCGTTATGAACAACTTTTACTACGGGGCCAACCCGGAACTGTTTCATCGATTTCCAGTTGCAATATTATATGAGACAGTAGTATATTGTATGAAACAGTTAGTTTTTTTGTGTTTGGTTCTTATTAAAACGAGTCGCCACTGTGAGAATGTCAAGGAAATCTTTCTCAATCGTCCCTACGTTTTTTTAGCTGCAGGAGTTGCGCCGAAATATATTAAATAATTTTTACAAAATGCTGCAAAAATTCGATGAATTATTAGCAAATTACTACCCAATGCATAAAACGGAACGTGTGTTTAGCAAAATTCTTACATCTTGTAAGTAGCATCCATGAAAATGCGTAAAATGTAACGCAATTATGTTGACATTGACAGTTGAGCTATACAGTATTATTTACTAATATTGTTTTAAGATATTAAATTAATTTATTGAATAGGGCCTTCAATAAATATAATTTATCTGTTTACAAAACAACAGAGCGGAAATACACTAAATATTTTTACAAAACAAAGATTTAACACGAACTTCCTTAAAGTAACCCCTGATTCAATCAATTATTGAGTTTTTTTAAATAATAAACACTGTTCAAAGTACTATGATTTTTCGACATTCATATTTCTAGTAAATTTTATTGAAAGCGTTTATTGAGCAATATTGTAATTTAATATTTTGAAATGTCACAAAACGTAAAAATATATTTGGTAGTGTTTTATAGTGCTCTTTCTGAAGCTGTTTTGATTACTAGAGATGCAAAATATTTAATTTCTATTTATATATGTTTCATCCAGATTATTTTATTTTTGTACTTGAATAGGCTAATTATTGTGTAATATATAAAATAAAATTATGTTGCTCTGAAAAACTTCAATATTCATATGACAAGGAGTAGGGAGGATGGCATTTTTTTTACGACATAATTTTTTTCGCAAAAAATAGCATGACCGACTTTAACCGTGTACAGAATTCGCGAATATTTCGCACGGATCGATGTAGCATTTTTCACATTATTGTTGATTTATCAAAAATGGCTTTTTAAATGAAACCAATTTCGAAGTATTCTCTTTTCAATAAAAAATAATTATCAGAATCGGACCACTGTATAAAAAGTTATGCGTGTTAATACATAAAAAAATACACGCTTCGAATTGAGTACCTCCTCCGTTTCGTCGGTCAAAAATTAGTTGCTACTAATTAATAAAACATTTTAATGTTTATCACGGTTGGGTTTTGTTTGGGTCCAAATGGGTTAAACATCGAGATTCAAGGTGGTCCAAACAAGCTAACCATCGCAGAAGCTACCGGCTATATATGGTTATCTGAAATTAGGACGCCGCTGGACCGATCTGATGCACTGATGCGATCATCGTATTGTGTATGCCTACTGCCTAGCTTCAGGTTGTGGTTCAAATCGTGAACCATTTCCTACCGTTGAATTTATTGTGTAATGTAACAAGCCTTCTGTTGAAACTCACACTTTAGTACATCTGCCGAGAGTACTCGAGTTGTTGTACATTTTACACACCATGTAGTATTTGTTCATAGAATTATTATTTTTCGCCAAAAATGGCAAAATCGTCTTCAACCATATAAAGAATTCGAATAGTTTACACGAATCAATGTAGGTACTTATGATCGATTTCGTATTTTTTTCAGCATAGTTGGTTTATCAAAAACAGCTGAAAAGGAGACCACCTCTGAATCTATGATCTACCAAACAAAAAAGAATCATCAAAATGGGTTCATAATTGGCCGAGTGATTATGTAACATACCTACAAAATAAAAAGAATAAAATAAAAACATTTTATGAATCGAATACCTCCTTTGTTGCGGTCGGTTGAAAAGCAGTCTTAAACACGTTCAGTACTCACACGATTTCATGAAAAATAAACACAAGACAAAACAATAAAAGAAAAATAATACAACACAAAATAATCGGAAAGATAAAAATTATACTGAAACTACGACACACGATATTTCTAGAAAGCAACAATTGTTTTAGAAAAAAGACGTAAGCTGGTAACAGTATCCAACCACACAAAATAGAAACAAAATGTGTTCAGAATATAATATTACTTTCATAATTTGCCGTATGATCACCGGGGGCAGAAGGATCAATTTTCATTGATACTAAAATTAGGCAGTGGTTAAGACATGTGAACTCTGATAGATGATTTTGTTTTGACTAGTTATTATGTTTCAATTAGCCTCACTTTTCTTGTGATAAGCTCAAGTTTATTTTCGGAGACATAAGTATCCCACAAAAAAAAAAACATGTAAAATGGGGCCAGGATGAGACTAATCCTTTTGGTAGTTCGCAATATCAAAAAGTAATCAGATTTCATGCAGAGCCAAGCTTCTACCTCTACATGCCTTAACTCTACAAGCTCTTACTTCACACACTCTACACCAATGTCAATAGGTATAACATGTGGCAGTGCCCTTGCGCTTCGCTTCGCTTGTCTATTGCGCGAATCAAAAACACGGACGTGATGTTCGAAACTTTTGAGCGAAACCTTTTGCGAACGCGACTGTTTAGGCACGAAAGATAAATTACCTCTAGATAGTACATTAAAACAAATTATACAAAATAAAAAACAACCTTAATTAGCCCCGTAAAACCAAAGTTAAACACTAAATCTCAGAATCTGTTTTATTTTCTTATTTCAAGACAAAGCAAGATAAGTAAACAATGTTTTTCTATAAACCATTTAATCCTGTTTAGGCCAAGGTAAATTCTAGAAAATTTGAAAGACCGACAAAATGTTAAAATACAAGTTCCAATAAGAACTAATGCTGCTGAAGGTCTCTGAATAGGTTTTCTGTAATTTGATTATAAACATTAATCGCAAAATTAAAAAAAAATATGTTGGCGCATTCGATCAAAGAGGATGCATTCGATTATTTAGAGTGAACAGCTCAGAATAAACTAAAGTCAGGTGAATAGCAATGGCAGTTGTCAACGTCAGGGAGGTAGATTGAGCTGTCATTGTGGTTTACTCTGACCCTACGCTCTGACCAGACCAAGGAAGTTACATACGAGAAATGGAAAGCTGACTGAAGCAATATTAAAAAAATAAAAATGTACTTTATTTCTATACGCAAAAGGTTGACATTTGTTTCTTACTTATCAAAAGGGAAAAACGTTCCGAGCAGGACAACCAGATCTGTGGGCATTGTCCCTTTCTAAAAACGTACCAGTGTTAATAAAACTATTGGATGGTAAATTATTTCATCTATCTGGTAACCATTAAACCGCATTTAATCGTACACGTTTATAATTAGATTAGCATAAAATGTATTGTAACTAAGGTATTGAGTTCTTAAATGTTCTGATTTTATACGTTATTATTTATGAAATACAAAAACTATTTTCTCATAGAATTAGTAGTAATTTACCAACTAGGTACGCACGGCCGCACATATGGCGCTTAAATAAACAATATTGCTGAGAAATTATGTAAAAGTAGTCTTTATGCTTGCTGCTTAATGTTTTTATGCGTTGAAAAATGGTGAAAAATTGTTGCGTTAAGGGCTGTACTAGTAAAGCTCATTCTGGTTGTGTAATTTCATTTTTTAGGTAAGTTTCTTAGTTTGTTTACAATTTTCTTGGGTAGGGTGACCATAACAACACAAAATTTTGGGAATGAGATGTTAGATTGTAGAGAAAAGAAATTACTATGTACTCTAACATCTTTTGTTACGTACGTTAGTACGTCATTAAAATCAACTAAAAACCTAGTACTAAGACGAAGAGTAAAGCACTAACATTGGAATGTATCTCTTTCTACTAGTGTATCCATACAGTAACTTCATATAATAGGACAATCTACAAAACACTAAGTAGGTATATACTGTCGAAAGGTCTTTAAAAGACAGATGAGGGAAATCATGTATTTCAGGTGGGATAAATCTGAAATTCAAACATCACTTTATGCAGGGTTTTTTTGCTTACCCTGTACTGAGCCATAATGATTGGGTGATTAAGACCTTCAACAACGTTTACGATGGGACCAACCCAAAATTCAAGAAAAAAACAGCTGTTTCATAAACAACTGAAACTCAGAATCGACAAAATGTATGAAATGGCTGATTATTTCCTTCAAATTCCTCGTTGGCTTCATAGAAAAATTTGTTCACAATTTGTTGTTGTTTGTTGCTTTCCAGTTCTCGTATGTAACTTCCTTGGACCAGACTCTGACAGAACCGAGCACTAGTGATTGGCTAGTGAAGCAACGAGAGCCGGCGGCGGCCGCCATTCATTTTTAACCGACTTCCAAAAAGGAGGAGGTTCTATGTTATATGTATTTTTGTGTGTATGTATTTTTTTTGTGTATGTTCATCGATAATTTCGCCAATTGTGAACCGTTTCGAAAAATTATTTTTCAGTTCGAAAGGTTACCTATACTCCCGAGGTAGTTCCATTTAAGTTTTATAGAAATCGGCTGAGCCGTTTTTGAAAAATCCAACAATAATGTAAGCAATTCGTGCGAAATACCCGAATTTTGTTCACGATGAACATCGATAATTTCGCCAATTGTGAACCCAATCAAACAATTCTTTTTTAGTTCATAAAGGTATACTCCCGAGGTGGTCCCATTCAAATTTTACAGATATTGGCTGAGCCGTTTTTGAAAAATCAACAATAATATAAACGATTCGAGCGTAATATTCGAATTTTGTACACAATGGAAGGCGGTTTTGCCATTTTTTGCGAAAAATAATTATTTAAGCCACCTTACTTTTTCTCCTGGTCTCCTGGTCGCGCCAGTTACCGACGCCACAAGAGCGGGAGGAAAAGCAAAGCCGAACGTCAGAGCGCTTACACAATAAGGTTCTGGACAAACAGGTAAAACAATCGGAACACAGAACGGGTTAAAAAAATTAGGAATCTAAATTCAAATGGGTCCCCGCACCAAACGCTACCGAACCCAGCTGACTGACTCCGTATTGTTTTACACCGCCATGGTAACGGAATACAGCTTTAAGATAATATTTGCAATTTTTTGCTCTCACCTCCTGGGCTAATAGAGGGCGAGGCCGTGAACGATAACCCACGTCGCCCACGTCGTATACTGTCTGGTTGGCGACAATTAAGCTGGACAGTACGAGTATATAGAGGTCTTAACACGAATAGATATTTATGAAACCGAGCATGTTTACAAACAATAAATGTTTATTCTTCTTTGTTGTCTGTGTTTCCACTAAACATCCATTGCCGTTAATTAGAGCTTATTTAATTTTCATCTAAATGCGGAATATTATCTTACTTATCAATGTTTACATTGTCTCTACAAGATAGAAATAGCCCTTGAAACCGGTCTGTATAAAGTTATGTTCTATATTAGGGAAGTATTTTATTTTTATACGTTTTAATGTGAATACATTTTACGGTATCCAAACTATTTTATTTTTTTAAACAAACGAGTCTTGTCTAATTTTAACTATCACACACAATTTACCATAACAGGTGAGCAGATTTTAATTTTCCTGCCAAGCGTGCGACCATGAAAAGCCACAAAAATAACTCTTTTCGACGTGTGGAAAAGTGACAGATATATACTTCGCCATAACTCTGTCTCGTTCTGACACGTCGAAAGTAATAATTCGTGTGGCGCATCCTAGCCCGGCATGATAAAAAGTAGCCGAGTCAGTCACCGACTTTTGAACTACCTATATTATGCATGCCAAAAATCAAGTCAATCCGTTGCTCAGTTACTGCGTGAAAGATTAACAAATCAACAAACACACTTTCCGAAATATAATATTAGTAAGGATTAAAAGCAGATTCACACAGAGGCGGGAAGTGCGGGAAAGCGATCGCGATCCGGGACGGGAATTTTTAGTAATATTCGAATTTGTATGCAACCTGAACCTTTTGCTTTGCACTGGACCGCTATCGGATCGCTTTCTCGCCGCTCCCGCCTCTGTGTGATCCGGTCTTTATGGAATTTAATTGTTATCTGCTTTTTTTACAGGACTGGTACGAAAGGTCTATGCTCAGCAATGGGCGATAACGGATTGTAGATGATGATGACGATAATCGCTTTTATAAACGTTTATTATAACAATGAAAATTATAATTTAATTTATTAATAAGAGTATTCTCATTATTTTGTAAGAAGTGTTGCATGTGGTGCTTCCATAAATAGATAACGCATTTAACTTAATTTGGAGTGTAAACTGATTTTGATATTCTAGCTGACCCGGTGAACTTCATCTCACCATCTGTCAACTGTCAATGACAACTTTTACATGCAGAAACATTTTGTATGGGAAAATCAAATTAATGTTTTTTGTTATTTTTCTCGCCACTTTTATAAATTTCCTCACCGTTCAAACCTTCCCTTAACTTCCAAAAATATTTCAAGATCAAAATTAGCCAAATTGGTTCAGCCGTTCTCGAGTTTTAGCGAGACTAACAACCACGATTCATTTTTATTTATATAGATAGATAGAAGATAGATAGATAATTTCAAGCCTAATAAATAAAGCAAAATTATTTTCTGCCACAAATAGCACAACCTACTTCGACGTTGCGTTTACTTAAAATCGAATAATTAGCTCTAAACTAACTAATAAGTAACTAACCAATTCTGATAACATGTAGAATAATCGTAGTTTCGGAGTAAAAAAAGAATTATCAAAATCGGACTACTCTGTAAAACTCGCGTACAAGCGTAGAACAAAATATATAAAAAAAAACCTATACGCGTCGACATCAGTAACTAATACATTTCGTAGGTAAATATTACAAGGAAAATAGCTTTTGGAACTGATAAGACAATCTACACCTCTCGACGATGTACGTCACAATTTAGTTTATAGCTTTCAAGCAGATAATTACATCAATAAAATACCACCCATGGATCAGACCTTGATCCATTACATTCAAATTCATTCAATTGAAGCTTACATTATACAATTGCCGGTGTCATGATTATAGAGAAAATTTCCGCCGAATCGGGAACGATTATTTATAGTAAAATGATCGTTTACACATGATTTGAGAGTCGGTGGAAATCGACCTTCGCCCATCTGAAAACCAGTTTTTTTTTTGCAACTATTATTTATGTACAAACATGACTATAGCTTCCCTATCGAATATACACCTATACAGTCTTGGCCATAAGTATTAGGCAACTTAACAATTTATATTTAATTACACATTTTTAGGGTGAAAAGAAGAAATGTTTTTTTGTGCACAGATGTTATTAACTGGATATAACAGTACACACAATTTTTTTAAACATGACGGAGATCAAAAATAATCCAACGAATAACTTTTTTTTCAAAATTTTACCCCTTAAATAGGTAAATAGGTAATTTTGTTTTGTGGATCAAATATTTTATGTTACCTCGGATTCTACTTGTAATAATCTATTGTTTAAAATGAACGTTAACACTTTTGCCATTAACACTATTGTTAAACAAATAAGTTGCTTTTTATTTTTAGTATCAAGAATTGAATTGTACGTGTCTTAAGGGGTGCATAATACATTTGGCCAAGGCTGTAAGTATAAATTTAGTAGTTTTCATGGCTATATTTTGTTAAAAACAATCAATTCATGAACATTTATGTATTAGTTATGTAATTAATTTTGTCTTTCTTATAATATAAATTTTGACTGATTATTATCGGATCATTGTGGTAGCTAAATTGACTTAGGTGTTCATACATGCTTGCCAGGTAGCCATAAAAAAAATAAAAAAGCCTACTAAAGTGCATTTTTTATTTAAAAACTATTAGTATTACTATTGGGATAAGAAATCCGGTTATCATAAGAGTGAAGATAATGAAAAAAACATTGACTTTTTAGTCAATCATCATTAATATCCATTAACACTTTTTGATCGACAAACTACTAAGCGAGTTTGTAACTAAACATTATTTGTTAAAATATGTCATCTGGTTATCAGATGGGTAAAGGTCGATTTTCCGCGTCTCCTCAACTAACTCAACTAAGGTATATTTTTTACTAAACCACCTTGTCGTTATGCTATTAGAGGGCGTTTGAAGAAAATTATTTACATTATTATGGCTTCATAAAACTACTGAGTAAAGGTTGGCAATATTATTTCTAAGAGACAAATTGGAGACTTTTCTATAGATAATAAGAAGCACTTAAATTAATATACGTCTGCCAAAAATATTCCGAATCTTGTATTGATCCAATAAATTGGTCTATGGCCACCCACTGGTGAGCGGCAGTAAACAACCTACTACCGACAGCCTTCGCCAAAAGATATAGGCACCCCATAAAACACGTGCAATTCATAAATTATGAAAAATAATAATCAGTCAAGTACGAGTCGGACTCGCGCACGGAGGGTTCCGTGCTGTATGGGAGCCCCCTTAAATTTTATTTTAATTTAATTATTTATTATTGAAGTGAATATACAACTAAATATTCTGTGAAAATTTCAAGCAACTATCATCAAAAATCAGGTTTGTTGTACGGGAGCCCCCCCTTAGTTATTAATTTTATTCTGTTTTTAGTACTTGTTGTTATAGCGGCAACAAAAATACATAATCTGTGAAAATTTCAGCTTTCTAGCTATAATGGTTCATGAGATACAGCTTGGAGACAGACGGACAGACGGACAGCGGAGTCTTAGTAATAGGGTCTTGTTTTTACCCTTTGGGTACGGAACCCTAGAAACTACTAATTTGATAAAAGTAAGATAAACGGTTATTTTAAACAACATAATAATATTGATAGTCTTGAAGGTAATATAAAACCATCCATCCATAATAAGTAGCTCAGATTTTCGAGGCGTGGCAGGCACGGGGCACTTTAATTGACCCGTTGCATCGGGACTAGGGCTGTAGGATACGGGTGCTGTCCGACGCCGAGTGCTGGTAGGTCTCGAGTGGTGGATGACGATGTGTCTTGTGTTCCGTCACATCGTCATTGAAGCGGGAGCGCAAGCTCTTGGTGGGGCTCGAGTTGTGCCAGCGCTATCAGGTGCCGTGGAGGGGTGCGGAAGCGTCCCTGTAGTCACGACACCAGTGTGGTGGAAGACCCAGGGTGTTTGGTGTAGGTATACCGACAAGTCGGCGGGGACTACCACATAACCACCCGCCTGTCGTCGAGGCGTAGTGGTATCAATAAACAATTTTCCCTGGTTAAAAAAAAAGATATGTATGGGACAGCTGATTTTTTTAACGGATTTCCGCGTTGGCCCCGTTGTAAAAGTTGTTCTTAGTTATAGTCAGAATCACTCGCTTTCGACTTATTATCCTTACTTGGTATCCTTTGCGAATATATTCTGTGGCCATCACATCACATGTAGGTACTGTCGCAAGACATTGTGTGTAACATTAGTCTAAATCACTTCGACAACACATTATGCAAAATAACATAAAATTGACGTAAACGCCCTGTTGGCCTAGCAATGGTATCGCTCGCCTTACTCATGTGAGGACGCGGTTTCAAATTCCGGTCGCGCGTGAATGAGTTCTACGAGTATGGAATATAAGCACTTTTATCGATTAAACGACTGTTTTTTTTACTGAAAGAAAACACCGTGAGACAACCTGCAAGACAGCCTGCAACCGTAGAAGAAATTCGATGGAGTATGTGAATCCACGAGACTGCACTGCCTGGGCTAGCGTTGTGGATATGGTCTAATCGTACTCCGTTAATGGACCTATGTCCAGCAGTGGACTATGAAAAAGCCGTAGACATAAACTGCTAGAAAGTCCTAATACAACTAAAACCTAAAATTACTTATAACTTTTCTTACAAGTACGTAATGAAGTGCATGTTTTAAACAAAATGATTCATTTCAGTGACATATCTACAGAGCCACAGTGCTTAAGTGAAAGTAGTAAAAAAATGTTCGAACGCCGTCATACACATAACGACTTAAATATTTACATTAAATAATTCATAATGACCCGTTTTGCCTAATTAGTACTTGTAACCGAGCACCTTGGCATCGCGCGCCGTTGTAGTCGGCTTGCAATCGCCTTACGACTAACTAAAAAGCCTGCCCATTACGTAGCTTGGGCAGAGTTTTGGTTCCGACACTGTATTTGCACGATTGTGACTCTATAAATATTTGCTCGAAGATTTTAGTAAAAAAATTATACACACACGTTATTCGCCTTTTGCTCAAAACATCAATATGGAAAAAACGCCAAATCGCAATGCTCGCAATGAAATAATCTACTTACAACATACCTACCCTTTCCTATCACCGTTACTTACAGTGTTAAATATTTTATAATAAACAGGCATTAATTCTTAACGCGGGACTTAACGCGCAATAAATTATATGAGACAAATATAAATACCTCTTTTTCCCGACGTTTCGACTGATTCGGTGATTATTTGGATGAAATTTAAATACATGTTACATACATATTTGATAGGTAGACCAGATTATGAAGTATGAATAGTTATATCAAAGAAAAATAAGAATCATTAAAATCGTTTCATGATTGACGGAGTAGTCGCGTACCATACAAAAAAAAAACATACAGTTGTTAAGTGAAAACTTTTTTTTGAGTTGGTTAATAATCAAATTGTTTTCATAGAATAATATTACATAGAAACCTGAACTGTCGTGACACTATACTCTGCTGCTGCATGGAATCAGCCACTAAAATTGTGTGTTTTCAACCGTCTTCCAAAAAGGAGGAGGTTATATGTTCGTCTGTATGTATTTTTTTTGTATGTTCATCGATAATTTCGCCAATAGTGAACCGAATCGAAAAAATCTTTTTTAGTTCGAAAGGGTAATACTTCTAAAGTGGTCCCATTTAAATTTTACAGAAATCGGCTGAGTTGTTTTCGAAAAATCACAATAATGTAAACAATTCGAGCGAAATATTCGATTTTTGTACACTATGGAAACCGGTTTTACCATTTTTTGCGAAAAATAATCACAACGGAAGCGCTCAGCATGTTTTAGTACAATATTATATACGAGTATATATATAGACAGAAACGAACTTAATGGCATGAAGCTGCGTAAATCCCCACTCTTTGTACCGCTAACATAATTATTATGAATAACTCGTGTTCACAAACAATATTAAGTTTGATTCGGTCCATACATTTTTAGGGTTCCGTACCTCAAAAGGAAAAAACGGAACCCTTATAGGATCACTTTGTTGTCTGTCTGTCCGTCCGTCCGTCTGTCAAGACCCTTTTTCTCAGGAACGCGTGGAGGTATGAAGCTGAAATTTATATCAATTACTCAAGTCTACTGTCCCTTGAAGCTGTGAAAAAATCAAACTTCTAAGCCAACGCAATCAAAAGATACAGCCGTTTATGCCGCAAATTTTGAAACTCGCAAGTACTCGCAAGGGAATCAAAACCTAAAGGGTACTTCCAGTCGACCTAGAATCTTGAAATTTGGCATGAAGCAACGTTTTATAGCACACATAAAGGAAAAATTCCGAAAACCTTAAATTTTTAGTTACATTACAAAATATATATTTTTTAATAAATATAAACTTATTACTTTTTTTGTCGTAATGAACGAACTTTGTAAACCTTGCAGGTTTGTACGGAACCCTCGGTGCGCGAGTCCGACTCGCACTTGGCCGGTTTTTTTTTTTATTTCGTATAAGTTTGCGTTTGACTACATTCTGTAGTCTGTACCTAATTCGATAGGTACCTAATCAATCGCCAGCAAAAGTTGATAGGTACTTACATATTAATTAGCTTATTTTAAATTCTTCGTCCTCGTATATACGAGTATCACAGATAACCCCACTGAATTGGAACTTGAAATATGTACTTAAAATTCACGTTTCACTGCACAAAATACAGCACCTCCATCATGGCAAATAAAGAAAATACAAATTGTCCTTTCACCGATTTATATTCTTCTTTTAAATTTTAGCGTCGCGTTGTATATGCATTTGCCAGAGTCGAGTAAAAGATTTTTACATGTATGATTATTTATCGAAGTAGTAACAGTCTTTTACAACTCACAGTCCAAAAAAGTCGCGGTCAAGTCCAAGCGTAGTCCAAGTCATACCTCAGTAAAGCAGTGGAGAATTTAACAATACGATACATCACATTATTCAACTAAATACCACAAATTTTCACAAAAAAAGGAAACAAAGTATGGATTGACAACTGACATTAAAAATGGATAAAATGGAGTGATTCCTTTGCCATGCGGTGCTATAATGTTTACACGTAACCTAGACCGTGGTCACTGAGTGAGTAGGCGACACATCATCACTTGCAAAGGCTAGATAACGAATGCTACAAAGTAATTAGATACCTTCTGTTATCAGATTGTTTATCAGCTATCGATTTGGGTCATTGATTAATTACGAGTATGTTTAGTTTGGGAGGATTGGAGCGCGAAATAGATATTCATAATGTAAAATATTGGATGAATAATCAGCCAAGTGCGAATCGGGCTCGCACACGAAGGGTTCCGTACCGTATGGGAGCCCCATTCCTGTTGCCGTTATTAATAGCGAGCAAAAAAAACTCCGAAAAATCACGTTTGTTGTATGGGAGCCCCCTTAAATATTTATTTTATTCTGTTTTAAGTATTTGTTGTTTTAGCGGCAACAGAAATACATCATCTGTGAAAATTTCAGCTGCCTAGGTATCATGGTTCATGAGATACAGCCCGGTGACAGACAGACGGACAGACGGACATCGAAGTCTTAGTAATAGGGTCCCGTTTTTACCCTTTGGGTACGGAACCCTAAAAACAAGTAAATGTCTATACTATTAGTCTCTTACCTAATGTTGCATGCCGAAAGGCTGCATATGGCGAACTGTTTATATTATTTTAATCTGTAAGTACTTTGTAAACCTATATTATGCAATAAATAAATATGAATATGAATATAAAAAAATAATGTTGCTCTGTACCCCAGTTGTCTTGTATTTTTACTTGGATAGCTTTCATAGTCTTGAAAATGAGCTATTTTATAGATAACGCGTGTCAAATTACACTTTGCTCCTACGCTCAATCAATTTATTTTACGAAAAAAGTTGTCAAGACATAAATAGTAGGATTTTTTTTCTAGATTCATTTCGTATAAATGTTTATCTCCTTTCCAATCGTAATATTAGATAGAGATATCGTCAAAACTGCAATAATACGCCATTTTTAACCAACTTCCAAAAAGGAGGAGGTTCTATGTTCGTCTGTATGTATTTTTTTTCTGTGTATGTTTATCGATAATTCCGTCAATTGTGAACCAAATCCAAAAAAATATTTGTTAGTTCAAAAGGGTATACTCTCGAGGTGGATCATTTAAATTTTACAGAAATCAGCTGAGCCATTTTAGAAAAATTATGTCGAATTGTGATTTACTGTATTGTACTGTATTAGCATTTTTAATGGTCCACTACAGGACGTAGGCCTACCCACGAAGGGTGATTGGGCCATATCCACCACGCTAACCCAGTGCGGGTTGGTGGATTCACGTACGTCATCGAATTTCCTCTACAGACATATGCAGTTTGCCTCACGATGTCTTCCTTCACCGAAAAGTGGTGTCAAATTAAAACTCATTGGTACGAGACCGCGGTTTGAACCCACACGACCTCAGGATTGTAAGGCGGGTGTCTCTACCACTAGACCACTACGGTTTCACTGGACAACCCCAGAATGAAGTTTTGGTTAACTACAAAATTGCATTTTACTACAAGTTTTCTTCCAGGCGTTAATATATTTTATCGGTCAGATTGCAGCAAGAAAATGTTTATGAAGTGAAACTTCTAATGCGACTTCCAACAAGGTTGTCTTAAACGTTTAACGCTAGCATGGAGGGGATAAGAAAGCACTGTTGCGTAGAAGTTTCACTTATTCCGCGCGGAGGGACTCCACTTGCATCTTTTTTTTAACGACGACTTTTCATAGAGTATCTAGTCTGATTCTTATGATTATTTATTTATTGGCAAGGGTAGGTATATACCCCGAAGTGGGTCTCATATAAATATCAAAATTCCCGTTAGGATACCTAGTTACTGTTGGTTTTAGAAAAATCAACAATAATCTTAAAATGACATACATATGTATTATTCTATTTTTAGTTGTTTCCGTATTTTGTTTGTGTGTACCTAATTGTTTTGTCCCGAATAAAATTTTCTGTATTTCTGTATTTGAGCGAACTATTCGAATTTAGTACATAGATTGAAATGATTAAAGTCGAATGTGCTATTTTTGGCAAAAAAAAATCTGAAATATTTTTTGTTAAATTTTATGTTATGAGAGGTTTAGCGATTTAAAGCCTCTGATCGACTTATAAAATATAACCGTGGTTTTAAATTTTCCTCTATGGTATGACGGTATAACGGTTTAATCACAGAGAAAACTTTAAGCCCGCGGTTTTATTTTATACATACGTCTATCAGAGGCTTAAGGGATCGTCCATTAATTACGTAAGGCTCAAAAAGGAGGGAGGGGTTAAAAATCGCAATATCTCAAGCAGAAATAGTATTAATTTATAATTTTGATAAAAATTATAGAAGTTCACATTTGCACTGACTGCACATACATGATAGTACACAGAGTCCTTAGGCGGTTCGCCACGCAAGCGGTTCGCATAAGTGAAAATTTATGTGAAGTTAATTCATTAGCATTATACAATTACTAAAATATTTTTTGGGTACAGAGACAGGTTTTTAAAAACCTATTTATTTTTCGTGGCCTTGACTCATGGTTGGCAGGCGAAGATTGCCGCCCGCGTCTCGACAACCACTCGGCTCGGATCGGAGATTAAAACGTTGCTAATTAACTGTACTGTACCAGCCTTTTTAATAGTCCACTGCAGGACGTAGGCCTACCCACGAAGGGTGCTAATGAACATCTAGTGATTAATGGACGACCCCTAATATAACTTAAACATTTGCGCCGTTTTGAGAGAAAGTGTTGTAGCCATTCCCACCTAGTAAAATTAATTTTCAAAATGGCACAAGCGCCTTTAATCTACAAATAAAATAATCGAATAGTTTGCTCGAATCGATCTAGATTATTGTTAATTTTCAAAAGACCACAGAACCGATTCCGGTGAAAAAAGAAGTCCACAAATGGAATATTATTCAGATAAAAATCTTACCAAGATGATATTTTTGAAAGCTTGTTTTATGAAGTTCCCAAAATATATTAATTTATTTCTTTTATCCCTCCATATTTTTAATGATTAAAATAAGTTTTATGAAAAATGGAAATACAGTTCACTATTTTTTCTGTTTCAGTCATAAAAATGTGCTTATATCGTTCTTTCACTTGCATTATGACCTGATTCTTCCATATTTATTTCATATTTTGCTAAAATTACAGAATTCATAACAAGTTAAGTATGTAGTGCATCCAATTGAAGCTCCTATTCTATTGAAACATTCATAATTTTGTTCTTTTTTTTTCCTGATTACTGCTGTAACTTGCAATAGACTAATTTAGCATAACTTATTCCATTATCTATTGTGTAATGTATAGTACATAAGCTTTTGTGTAATAAACGAATTTAATTTTTATTATTTTATTTTAAAATTAAAACAATATTTCAAGAAAATCATTAGTAATCATAGGAAATGGGTCTAATTGATAAAAATGATTTTATTTTAGCTATTTGAAGATTGCTTAATCAAAGTTGCCTAAAATAATCTACCTATTCTGTCAAATATAATTAATTCTAAGAAATAAAATTTATTTAAAATGTATGGAGGGCTCATTTTTGTTTTTAACTGATGCAATAGACTCAGATAAACATGTACTTTCTCGATATGTAACGAGCGTTGTGGTTAGAATTTTTTAATTATTATTATACTAGCCTCCATACATTTTGTGGACGCGTCCTTTAAATATAAATTGATTCATAATTGGCGGAATAATCTCGAAACATACATACAAAAAAAAAAACATTCGAATTGAGAACCTTCTTTTTGAAGTCGTTTAATAATCATTAAATTTTTAGAGCGTTGTTCTTGGAGATAGATATTTTATCGAAAACTTAAAATAATCAACCAAAAAAAATATTATTAAGTGTCATGAATATCATAAACACGACAAAAATTGTACGCCATGCAAATTACGTTGACAAAATACATTCCCCCAAAAACGAACCCAACATTGAATAAAAAAATCACATTTTGAAGAGAGTTAATGATCTTTTAATTTCGGAATAGCTGTTTATTTTCTCATTTTGTAAGCAGGTACCCATTGCAAAAAGTAGTTCATAATGATTAGTATAATAAATATATTATACGTCGCGTCACGAAAAAAATGCGAGTCCCTCCGCGCAGAAGAAGTGAAACTTCGACGCAACAGTGCTTTCATACGGCCTCCATGGTAGCGTAGCGTTAGTAATTTTAACTCCTATTGCACATGTCAAAGGAGTTAAATCTCCTAGATGCAGTGAAAGCTGCGTACTAGGAGATTTAACTCCTATTAAGTATGCAAAAGGAGTTAAATTTCCTTGTGCGCAGCGTGAAGCCCCAGCGTTCTATTAACATGACGCAACCTGTACACCTCTTAAAATCCCTGAACTTTACAGAACAATTCCTTGTAGTAGGTAATAGTCCAGTCTTTGATAATGTACCTGTACATAATGAAAGAGACCACTCAAGTTAGCACAACAAAGAAATATTAATATTTATTGGAGTTGCTTTTATGTTACATTTTTCAGAAATTCCATATCGGATTTTCATTCTGAGATTAGACGAGATTTTTTTCCCGATACTCCATTAACTTTTTACAGAATATTGCATCCTACATATTTGCATTGGCTTCTCATATCGCATGAAGATATTTTTACACCACGAGGTAAAAGGCCAACCCGAGGCAAATCGGACTATGCACCGTATTTGATAAAATTGTAAAGTGTCCAAATGGTGGCCAATTTCTCAAACCATTTTTTTGTAACATAATTAATACAATCTTAAAGTATTATCTGAGGATGATCCAATACTTTTTGTGTAATAGTAGTGTAGTTTTGTTGTAGTTTATAAAGGCACTTTTGCCAGAATAAAAAAAAAAGTTTGCTGTTGAATCTTAAAGTCGTCTGTGTTTGTGAAACACTAAATATGTTCAGTATCTCTTAATTTTTATAAAAATCCCTAACAATCATAACATGTTAATGTACCTATTAAAGAAAAGTTATTTTTAATACCTAACGGAAAAGATTGAAAAAAATGCGTTGTTTTGGTTGCACCCTGTCAAATTAAGCTATTTAAAAACGAAATAAATAAAAAAAATTGCTTCATATAGGTTACGAAAATTCACACGTAGTTATTATTTACTTTTCTATTTTAACGTGAGTTTGCGATTTAGAGTGATGACAAATTAGCGTATAAAATGTCCTTGAAGTTGATCTACATTAGAGAATTAGTTAGGTACAGTAAAGAACAGCGTAATATTGTGTGTTTTTTCAAAAACTTTAAACATAACATACTTTTATTATTTTACACTATTTTAGCCACGAAATCGAAGTGATTCGCTTTGCCACGGTCTATTCCGTTTTGGTTTGTTTTAAATTTGTTTCCTCTTTGAGTTCAAAGCTCAAAGCCCAACTATTCACTGTATTTCGATATGGGTAAAAGGTTTTAAATTTTAATATTTGAATTCCGAAAAACCTGGATTTGAAAATTGACGGCTTTCTATGACGAGTAAATAAAAAATATTTTTCTTAAAAAAATTACCTTCCCTATGTAAAATATTTACATAGCTGTGTAATTTTTTTGCGGTAGGTAACTGAGTAGGTACCTATAGTCAAACCGCTAAACTCAGACTTCGCCTGCGCGGTACAGGGGCGCCGGGGGACCCCCCCGAGTGGGTTCCCGCCTTGTCGTGGCGGGGGGGCTTAGTAGCCAGGTCTTCCCAGTCTGGTGAACGAAGAGGAACCCGAGGTGGGGCCGGCCTCTCCGGGTCTTGGGCCCAGACAAGCCCGTGCGGAGGCTGGCCAGTAGGTCGGCTTGCCGACTGAGGTGGACTGCGGTGTCGCGCTTGTCGCGATGCCGCGGCCGAGCCCATCGAGGCGGGGGCGGCGACGGGATGGACGGGCGGCGAGAAGGCCGCTGCCTATCCGTCTTGCCAGCGGCCCTAACGGGTGCCGCCAACGTGTTGGCGGAGGCGGTGGGGCTGCAGGGCAAGAGGAGTGTCGGTATCGCGACGGCCGTTCTCCCTATCCTCTGCAGCCGTAGTGGCAGGCGCGGGGCCACTTTAATTGACCCGTTACATCGGGACCAGGGCTGTCGGATACGGGTGCTGTCTGACGCCCAGTGCTGGTTGGTCCCAGGTGGTGGATGACGATGTGTCTGGTGTTCGGCACATCGTCATTCTGGCGGGAGCCGAAGCTCCGTGGTGGGGCCCGAGTTGGGCCAGCGCTGTCGGGTGCCGCGGAGGAGTGCGCAAGCGTGCCCGTAGCCCCGACACATAGCGCAGTGGCGGAACACCCAGGGGTTTTGGTGGGTATACTGTCCAGTCGGCAGGACTCCCACATAACCACCCGCCTGCCCTCGAGGTGCGGTGGTATCTATAAAAGATTTCCCCTGGTAAAAAAAAAAAAAAAAAAAAAAAAAAAAAGGGGGCGCCGGGGGAGACGACACAGGGGACTGAGACAGGCGGGTCCCCGACGCCCGCACCTGTCTCAGTCCTCTTTGTCGTCTACCCCCGCGCCCCCGTACCCGCGCAGGCGAAGTCTGAGTTTAGCGGGTTGACTATAGTTCGGTAGCTCCGGATTAATTTTGATGTTTTTTAGGGTTCCGTACCAAAAGGGAAAAACGGGACCCTATTACTAAGACTTCGATGTCTCTCTGTCCGTCTGTCCGTCTGTCTGTCTGTCTGTCTATCTGTCTGTCTGTCACCGGGCTGTATCTCATGAACCATGATAGCTAGAAAGCTGAAATTTTCACAGATGATGTATTTCTGTTGCCGCTATAACAAAAAATACTAAAACAAAATAAAATAAATATTTAAGAGGGGCTCCCATACAATAAACCTGAATTTTTAGACGTTTTTCGCTCTTTATTAACAATCGCATCAGGTAGATGCTTGAAATTTTCACAGAATATTTAGTTTTAAATCCACATCAATAATAAAATTAAAATAAAATAAATATTTAAGGGGGGCTCCCATACAGTACGGAACCCTCCGTGCGCGAGTCCGACTCGTACTTGGCCAATTATTTTTTGTAAATAATCAGGTCAGAAGTTGCCCCATGTAATTTTATCGAAATCTATGTTGAGTGGTTTATGAATAATCAACAATAATCACTAGGTACTTGTACCTAGATACTTTTCGAATGTTTCGAATGAACTAGGTATTTCAGTTAGCTGTGCCGTTTTTGGGTAAAATAAATTATTTATTGTATGTTTAATTGAAAATGAAAAAATATTTATTCATGCAAAAAACATACATAGGTAATTTATACACACAGTTAACAAATTCTTAAAATTTGGATACACAAGGAGCTGTCTTGCATTTAGTTGTTATTATAAAATTTTCCAAAAAATGTCTATTGGTTTCCTCACTAGGCAAGCCTGTATCGAGGAAACCATAAAATTCCAGTTTTTACAAATTGGGGACACATAACCCTCGTCAATAAGACAGAATACAATTTTTAATATTGTTAATTTTGAAAATACATTCTAATATTTCATAAATACATACTTAAAAGAAAATCTATGAAATGATTTTTATGATAAAAAAAGGGTAACCGTTAGGTAATTATTTTTAAAATAGATTCTGTGCTTTCGTAATCTAGTGTTCTGAGCCATTTTCTTATGATTTGTTATGTTTGTATTGCAAAGAACGTTTTTTTTTTGCAAAAAGCGTAGGCTGATAATTAATTCAAATGAATAATATTAGGTAATTTCAAATTATCATCGATCACAACACGCTTTTTATCAAGTTAATTTTTTTTTCAGTGTCCGTTAAAGTTTTCTACTAAATTGTGGTTTTTAGTTTTTTTAAACAATAATGCGACCATCCACTACCACCACGTACAATTCGAATAGTTTGCACGAATATGTGTGACATCCATACGCATTTTTGTTGATTTATCAAAAGCAGCTCAGCCGATTTCGCTATTATTTTTTTTAATTTAAGTTTAAAGATCCACAGACTCCAGGGTCTGTGCCCTTTGTTAACTAAGTTACAATTGAAAGAATACGACTGTGCAATAGAGATGGGTTAGTTTAAATTTCGCTAAAATTTAAATAGGACCACTTCGAGACTATATCCCGAAAGAAAAAAGATGTTGTTAAATCGGTCTATACTTGGCGAAAATATCGATGACACAAACATCCTTTTTGGAAATCGGTAAAAATGCTAAGCGGCGCTTGAACACCATCGCGCCACAAAAAGCTATGTCGATAATCGCGCCTGTAAGCGACATTTTGGTCGAAGACGACGCACGCTGTCTTATGAAGTAAAATGAGAAAACATCAAGCAACATCATATATAACGGTGAAGCAGTAACTAAAAACAACCAAAATATTACCAGTAACATCATTAATTAGACAAGATTATGAGGCATTCCACGCGAAGTGCACAGGTAAAAAAACAATGTTTTCGGTTTCGATAATATCTGAGTAAGTTCTACCTCTATATGTCCTTGATACGTGTGCTAAATATTTTGTATTATAATTAATGGTTAAAGAATTAGGGGGCTTTGAAATTTTTTTTCAACCGGTGGGCACGCAGTAATTCAAAACCGATTACCAAGTTATAAAATTGTAGAATAAAATAATGAAACTACTGAATTTATTACTGAATTTTATGAGCTTTATTTTAAACTATATTTTTGGAAAAACGAAAAGAAAGTGATTTAATTTTATTACCTGGATTTCCACAAAGTTAGACCATTTCACTTTTTTTATTTTTTGTCTAAAATAGCTAATATTGTATAGAACATCCTTATAAAGTTTTATGATGATGTTCCATTAAATTGCATTTTTTAATGAAACATATATTTCTTTCTTTTCAAATATTACCGAAATCGAAAACATCAACTGTTCTACCTGTCCGCTTCGCGTGGAATTCTCCATATTAAATAATTTAAATGTACAAATTATGTACACATAGCTATAGAGGTATCAAGTTTCGCTGGGAGCAGTAATAAATAATTTACACAAATCAAAATTAACGAAATTTATGAAAATACCGCCTATACAGATAAAGTTGCGAATCTTTTTGTAATTTAAGTTGAGTTGGTAGGTACCGTAGTAAAAGTTGTTCATAATAATTAGTTTAAATGAGTGAAATACGCACTAGACAACAGCCTTTATAACTTGCTTTCTTTTTTATCTAGCATTTTCGTGGCAGTTTCAATCTCGCATAAAGAGAAGAATACGCATTTTTAACCGACTTCCAAATGGGAGAAGGAATTTTTGTGTATTTTCATCGATATTTTCGCCAATTGTGAACCGGATCAAAAAAATATTTTTTAGTTCGAAAGGATTATACTTCCGAGGTGGGAAATTTTATCGAAATCTTTTTTGAAAAATCAACAATAATGTAATAATTGTATACATCAATTCGAGCGAATTATTCGGTTTTTTTATACGATGGAAGTCGGTTTTCCAATTTTAGCGAAAATAATTTTAAACATTGCGCACAACACTGAAGCATTGGGTTCGCCAGGCAGCAGCCAAGTTTAAGCACAGTTAAAAACAATAAATACTTACGCAAACGCGCAGAGGTGTCCATCCAAAGTGAACAACCGTCTCATCGTTTTTTTAGCCCGACGCGAGTTCCACAGTTTGTATCCCAAGGCAAACAAACATATTGTCCATAAGCACTCCTCAAAGTCCATTTTAGTCTAATGTAACAAACACTTTGGAACTTTAACGATAATAATAATTTCTCCTTCTCCAAAAACCGGGAGGCATTAGACGAATCATCTGATATATGTAAACAAAAATTATAATCAGGATAAACAACAACATCTTACAAGTTCAAGTCGCGAAGGAAACTCACTGATTAAACCTTCGTCTTCTAAAACCGGGACGCATAAGTCCAAGGAACCGGAAAAAATAAAAAAACAAAGCACTAAAAATAATAGGCGACGTGAAGCCTATAATTATAATAAATATCACGTATAGTATCATTGAGAACGGGAATTAATTTAGCAAATGAATAGGATGGGGAGTGAATTTAAATTCGAAAGCGATGTGGAGTCGAATGATCTGACGCGACGGGAGACGAGAGATGAATGTCGCGCTATGAACTTGGTCCAACTGAGGGAAACTTCATATTTATCGGCATTTTATATCTGCCGACCCGACTGCCGTGCCCCGCAGATGGGCGACTAGACTGACTCTACCTACTGGAGAGACAAAGGACGCGACGTGTGAAGGTGGCTTTATGCCCGCCCACTGATTGACATAATTATTTCTCGTTACCGCAGCTTAGGTTCTTAAACATATTTAGCAATCTGGCGATCTGATTTATTTAGTTATGTCAAAAATAAAATAATAATTATGAATACTAAGAGACATTTTACACACGGTCTCTGACCCCAAACTATATAAGCAAAGCTTGTGATAATTATGGCTGTCAGAGACTAATATTTTACACATACGTATATTTTTGAACACATATTTATGTAGGTAGATAAGGACATCCAGACACAGAACAAACACCTATATTTAACACATAATTGCTTGCCCTGGGTGGGAATTGAACCCACGCCTGTTTGGCCTCAGGGTCGCAAACGACTGAGCCACTGTAATTTTATCATTGAGCCAAATAAAAGCTTCAATACGTATTAAAGGTAATTGATGAATTACTATGAACGTATGAACTATGGTGGGTATAGTTTTAGTGGTTGTTTGTCGTTTCAGCTACAGAAAGTCCATGTCCAGACTCGATACACTTTGTATGTAATTATAGATCTCCAATAAGCCCGATTGAAAGCGGGATCCTGCGTTCTCGATGCCATCCGTCCATTTTGTGGGTGAACGTTCTACGCTACGCTTGCCGATACGTAGTCTCCAATTGAGAACTTTTCAACCCCGTCGGTCATATTATTAATAGACCTAATAATTATGGCCGTAACTATTATAAATATAAGAGATATATTGCAGAAAAACCTGTTTTTGTGAATCGATTGTTTGAGCTGAGAATTCCGCGCGCTTTCCGGTGAGAACGGAAGACAGAGAATCGTGCGTTCTGTTATAAATGCCATTCTCGGTCACCCATCCGAAAACTGACAAAAGTGCCCGAAGGTTGCAAAACTTCAGTGATCGCTAAGAAAAGCCTAGTCAATCTACGCTATCGTCATCGTCGTTTCAGCCATAGGACTTTCACTACTGGACACAGGCCTCTCCTATAGATCTACAATAAGACCAGGCTATAAAGCATGCGACCACGAAAAGCGACGAAAAGAACTCATTTCGACTTGTAAAAAAGTGACTGTTATATATTTTGCCATAACGCTGTCTCGTTCTGACACTACGAACGAAACGTGGCGCGCATACTAGCCTGGCTGGAAGCGGCTTGCATTTAGCGTGATCCTGCAGTCTTGATGAGGTCATAGGTTCATCGTGTGGGTGGACGTCCTACGCTGCGCTTGCCGATACGTGGCTTCCACTCAAGAACATTTCGACCCCAACAGTCATCAGTCCCCCGTGCTATGTACCCTGCCCACTGAAATTTCAACTAGCCAATCCACGAGGCTATTGCCGTCACAAATTATGATATTAAGCGCTACCTATTGTAAGAGTGTACTTATAACAGCTGTAAATTCGCGAATTTGCAAAGGTCGTAAGTAGAAAAAGTTGTTTGTTGTTTGTCAAAGCCGTAAGAAGTTTAATGGTAAAAATAGCTCTATTGTAAATTTAAGCTTCAAAACGTATGAAGGTGATAAAATTATTTCATCGTAGGCGTTGATTTAAATCTATACCTTATATTATTATATAAAGAGGAAAGATTTGATTGTTTGTTTGCATTGAATAGGCTCCGAAACTACTTAACCGATTTGAAAAATTCTTTCACTGTTGGGAAGCTACACAATCCCCGGGTGTCATAAGCTATATAATATTTTTTTTTAATTAGGGAAGCTGCTAGTATAAGTATAATTTTGTAATTGTATGTTACAATTAATGCTAACGTGTTTTACCTTTAAAGGTGTTTAAAGGGGCCCACTATACAGAGTTACTGTTAATCAATTAGCATCATTTCAGGGGTTTATTCTGTACACAAAAACTGAAACTTTTGTTCTGCGACTTTTATCACAACTAAAAAAAAACAGCTGTTCCATACATTTTGTCGAGGATGAGCGATATTTTTCTAAGGCAAAACCTTTTATTTTTTGAGATTTGATAAAAGTCATTGAACAAAAGTTTTTAGTTTTGATGTACAGAATAAGCCCCTAAAAGTATGCAAATTGATTACCAGTGATACAATACCATAAAATGAACGTGGTAGGAACGTGTTATATATTTTATACATATAGATACATGGTTACTTTTTGTCTGACACATTTTTATTACCGTCATAGTACGTAACAGTCAGCAATCACCTTTAAAATATAAAATAACACCGCAAAAGCAATGTAGGAAACATATTGCTATCCTTCACTATCACTACATACTCGTACCTAGTATAAAACAAATTCGCTTCCCGCTGTCTGTCCCCATGTATGCTTATATTAAAAAATAATCGGCCAAGTACGAGTAGGACTCGCGCACGAAGGGTTCCGTACTGTATGGGAATCTGCCCCCCTTAAATATTTATAGAAATTTAATAATTTTTTATTAATAAATATTTTATTTTTATTTTATTTATATTTAAGTGAATATAAAACTAAATATTCTGTGAAAATTTCAAGCATCTACATGTTACCATTATTAATATGGAGCGAAAAATTAATTTTATTTTCTTTTTAGTATTTGTTGTTATAGCGGCAACAGAAATACATCATTTGTGAAAATTTCAGCTGCCTAGCTATCATGGTTCATGAGATACAGCCCGGTGACAGACAGACAGACAGACAGACAGACAGACGGACAGACGGACATCGAAGTCTTAGTAATAGGGTCCCGTTTTTGCCCTTTGGGTACGGAACCCTAAAAACATCGGATTTTGATGCGTTTTTTTTTAATAGATAGAGTGATTCAAGAGGAAGGTTTATATGTACAATACACATGTGCAAAGCCGGGGCGGGCAGCTAGTTACAAATAATCTTTATAATATAGCTGCGTAAGTATAAATTATAGAACAAGTGTTCGATACTGAATAACAAAATACATGTATGTAAAATGAATCACATATCTAAAATATAAATATGATAATAACTATCGTAGGTATCACAGTATTTTTTACGAACTCTTGCGAGACGGTTTGATCCATTTTAACCGACTTCCAATAAGGAGGAGGTTCTATATTCGTGTGTATGTATTTTTTTTGTGTAGGTTCATCGATAATTTCGTAAATTGTGAACCGAATAGAAAAAATCTTTTTTAGTTCGAAATAGTATACTCCCAAGGTGGTCCCATTTAAATTTTATAGAAATTTACTAAGCCGTTTTTGAAAAACCAACAATAATGTAAGCAATTCGAGCTATACATTCGAATTGTGTACACGATGGAAAGCAATTTTGCAATTTTTTTTGAAAAAATAATTATTATGTTTATTATGTAGGTATTATTGGTACGAAAATAAGTCGTTGCGAGACTGCGCGCCAACACTGAAGTCCCACGGCAGAATTTGGGAACTAAGTAGGTACTAGGAAACTAAGAACTAAGTGATTGAGGGACAATGTTTATTGGATTTGATTTGTGGCGCGGAGTCGATTTTGAATATATAGGTGACAAAGGTGGATGACATTTTTTTTTGGTAAAACGACGTTTGTCAGATTTGCAAGTTTATTTTATATAATAAAAAAATAAATTAAATATTACGGGACATCTTACACACGGCCTCTGATCCCAAACTAAGCAAAGCTTGTGATATGGATGCCAGAGACTGATAAACTACATATACTTATTTTTAAATACATACTTACATAGATAGTAACTAAATAACACCCGGACACAGAGCAAACACTTATGTTCATCATATAAATATTTGCCCTGGGTGGGGATCGAACCCACGCCTCTTTAATATAATTCGAAGTTAAAATAATTCCAACGAGCCATCTGATTGTGTTGGCTTTTTCACGCGGAGCATATAATTATTTTATTGTAAGTACGAGTACAACTACCTATTGAAGTCGAAAGTCATTGAGTGTGACCAGTGATGACTTATGACACTGAAACGTGGTCTCTTACTATGGGCCTTATTAATAAGTTCCAAGTAGCCCACCAAGCTAAGGAGAGGGCTGTGCTCAGAGTCTCTCTGCGAGATCGAATTAGGAATGAGGAGATCCGTAGAAGAACCAAAGTTACCGACATAGCCCAGCAGATTGGGAAGTTGAAGTGGCAGTGGGCAGGGCATATAGCACGGAGGACTGATGAGCGATGGGGTCGAAAAAGAAGAGTGGAGACCACGTACCAGCAAGCGCAGCATAGTACGTCCACCCACAAGGTGGACGGATGACCTCATTAAGACCGTAGGATCGTGCTGGATGCAAACCGCCACCAACCGGTCTTATTGGAGATCTATAAGGGAGGCCTATGTCCAGCAGTGGAAGTCCTATGGTTGATGGATGGAAGTACAACTATTATGTTATGTATATGTAATATCAAACGCGAAAAAAAACATAATTATTTCATGATTATATTTAGAACAAAAAATGTGTCGTTACCCATGGTCCCTGTAGGTCGACCAATTACCGGGTCCACGGATAATTTTTTACCCGTTGATTAACTAGCTTAGCATACGACCATGAAAAAACTCTTTTAGACGTGTGAATGAGTGATTATACTTCACCATAACTTTGTCTCGTTCTGACACGTAGAAAGAATTATTTCGTGGTGTGTATCCTAGCTCGGTAGGTACCTATAGGAGGCATTTCACGTAAAGCTAACAGGAAATAAAATGGCTGGTTATGGATTTTATTCACATTTGGCACAATTGTACTTCTATTTGAATTGAAAATTTGTATGTGAGTGATTTTGGTATAAGTTTTTTTTTAATTGTTTAGGTAGCTGTAAATAATACTTACTTTTTTCGATGTTATGTAAGTTTGTGCAATAAAATTATAATTTTTTTATTTAGTTACGAAACTATGGGTTTTCAAAGAATTTAAAAACATCAACGAACCGATTTTTCGCTAGCTATTACTGAAGTTAACGATTGAGCAATAAGTAAACTGTGTTTATTAGAGAATTTTAGTTCGCGCAGAGAATTTCTCTAGCATTTCAGCGCGGGAATGCAGCCAGCGTTCTTGGCACCCTTCTACAAGGATACAGTTTTTTTTTTAATTTTCAGCCGTTGTTTTTGTATATAATTTTAGGTAGGTATTTTATTTTGTGTAGTATTTTATTTTAGGTAATATATAAGTAGAATGACAACTCAATGTTTCATAAGTTATGTAAATAAATTAATTCTAACAGGGTGTTAGTTGTTTTTTTTTTTGGAAATTAATACACAATAAAATTTTTTTTGTATAAGGTAACATACATTATTATAATTAAATATATTGTTCGTCAACTTCATTTTATTTTCACCCCTTACAATTTCAACTAGTAAGAAATTGTGTGCAGTGTGTAGTCAAACGCAAACCTGTTCGAAATAAAAAAAAGAAATTATTTAATAAAGATGAGAATAGTATTTCGATTTGATAAGAAGATATATGAACTTAAGTGCGTAAGAGCCATATGTCGCGCAGTAAGTACAGCCGGGCTCGTATGCGCGCCACGAATTATTTCGTATGTAGTGTCAGAACGAGACAGCGTTATGGCAAAGTATATAACTGTCACTTTTTCACACGTCGAAATGAGTTCTTTTCGTCGCTTTTTGTGGTCGCATGCTTTATAGCCTGGTCGCGGCATATGGTTGGTACACGTATCCTTACCGAGCTGTCCCCCCTGGTAGGGATAAGTGCACTTTAGGCCCAATTATGCAGGCACCATCGTAAATTTAATAGCAACGTAAAGAGTGTTCTCTCTATCGAATGCCTAAAGTGAAAAAGAAACAGAATTAGGTATTAGAATACCTAATTCTGTTTCTAATTAGAATTAGCTATTATAATTACGATGACACCTTCATAATTGGGCCTTTTATACGTTAAGCGCTGAGCGAGTGTGGAGGCGATGGCTGCGCATGGGTTTAGTATAGCGATCACCATACGCAGCCATCCCCTCCACATTACCCTCAGCGTTACACTTACGTGCCGCTACCTGTACTGGCGGTTCCTGAATGTAAATCATTTCGCATAGCATGTATTACAACTGACAGCGATGATTAAGCATAGTTCATCATCATTAACAACTTTTACTACGGGGCCATCCCAAAATTCGAAAAAAAACAGCTGTTTTGTCCATTTTATACATTCAGAGTTGATTTTTTTTGTGACTGCTAATTCTCGAAATTTCTCGATTGCTCGGTTGGCTCTTAGTAAAGTTGTTCATTTGTAACAAAATGTATGCAAAATCGTGTGAGCTGTGAACTGCTTGACGCCGCCGGCTACCTGTGGCTGTGGTCGGTCGCCTGTCTTCGCCGAGACTAACTTTAGACACGTATCTACTCACAATTTTATTTTTAGGGTTCCGTACCTCAAAAGGAAAAAACGGAACCCTTATAGGATCACTTTGTTGTCCGTCTGTCCGTCTGTCAAGACCCTTTTTCTCAGGAACGCGTGGAGGTATGAAGCTGAAATTTATATCAATTACTCAGGTCTACTGTCCCTTGAAGCTGTGAAAAAATCAAACTTCTAAGCCAACGCAATCAAAAGATACAGCCGTTTATGCCGCAAATTTTGAAACTCGCAAGTACTCGCAAGGGAATCAAAACCTGAAGGGTACTTCCAGTCGACCTAGAATCTTGAAATTTGGCATGAAGCAACGTTTTATAGCACACATAAAGGAAAAATTCCGAAAACCTTAAATTTTTAGTTACATTACAAAATATATATTTTTTAATAAATATAAACTTATTACTTTTTTTGTCGTAATGAACGAACTTTGTAAACCTTGCAGGTTTGTACGGAACCCTCGGTGCGCGAGTCCGACTCGCACTTGGCCGGTTTTTATTTTTTAAGCGACGAACCAAACCGGAGGAGGTACTCAATTCGACGATTTTTATTTTATTTATAACCACGCATATCTTTTTTCATAGTAATCCGATTTCAATAATTCTTTTTTTTTTATTGGAAAAAGTATACTTCGAAATTGATCCCGTTAAAATTTTATTAAAATCGGCTGAGTCATTTTCGATAAATCAACAATAATGTGAAAAATGCTACATCTATCCGTGCGAAATATTCGCGAATTCTGTGCACGGGTGAAGTTTGTCATGCTATTTTTGCAAAAAATAATTATTATTCATTTAAAAATTGTTGGTTTGTAATAACGAAATTCATAGTAGAGCAATCAACCGCCTTACCCCTCTGCGATATCTGTGAGGCTTTCTGGTTTCTTCCATGTTCGATGGGGCTGAGCAAGGAACATGTTATCATTGTTACCAACCTAATTATCAATTTCTCCAAATGCATTGTAACTGCATCCTTATTTTGCACCAGAATTTTGTTGAATTCACTATTCAAAATGGTAATGATAACTGACAAAAGGTAATGTAATTAATGAACTAATAAATAGATCCAGAAAACATAATAAAAATTTTGAGAAAGCCAAAAATATGTTACTTTTTTTGCTATTTTGCACAGAGCTATTACAACCAGAGGGATAATGTGATCGATCGAGAAAATGTGAAGGAGATGCACTGATTTAATATAGATAAGATAAAATAAGATAAACGTATGGCATGAGTTAGAAACATGAAAAATATCTCAATTATGTGGGTGTTGCCGTATTTTTCTCCCGATTTTTCCAATTTGACATTTTTGACAGCTCTCGGCAAGATTTTCCAGTAATTTTTAACCGACTTCTAAAAAAGAAAAAGGTTCTATGTTTCTCTGTATGTATTTTTTTGTGTATGTTCATCGAAAATTTCGCCAACTGTGAACCGAATCGAAAAATTCTAGTTCGAAAGGGTTTACTCAAGAGGTGGTCCCGTTTAAATTTTAAAAAAATCAGCTAAACCGTTTTTGAAAAATCAAGAATAATGTAAACAATTCGAGCGAAATATTCGAATTTTGTACACGATGGAAGGCGGCTTTGCCACTTTATGCGAAAAATAATTATGTGGTTGAGAATTGACTCCAGCGACAACAGCACTATCTCTCTGGTCGTATTAGCTCTGTGCATTTTTGACAACATTGACCAATGATATTTTACGTTTCAAAGGGTATGTCAAGGACATTGAAACTTTCAATGTCCTTGACATACCAAAGAGAATGTAAATACCTACAGCGCGGCAGCGGGGCAATTCTGTCAACCGATCTCTTTACTAAGGTAACACGTTCTTGAACCGGTCTCGTTTTTCTGACAGTTTAGAGCTGTCGAAACTGTCAGAGAAACGAATTCCGTAAAGAGATCGGCTAACAGAATTGCCCCGCTGGTCAAACTCAGGTAAATAAGAATTAAGGGGTGCGTGTAGGGCTGTAGGCACATCGGCTAACCTAAACTTAAGCTGGACATGTCTTGTAAATGTATGGGTATTAATAGGTTTATGACCAAAAAATAGCAGAAATAAATCCATTCTAATAGGAAAACATCGTGAACGTGAAGCAACCTTTTATATGTCTGTCCAATAAACTCGATGTCGTATGTGAATTCACCAAGCTACACTGGAGGACCAGCGTGGTGGATATGGCCCAAACACCCTTCGTGAGTAGGTCTATGTTCAGCAGTAGAATAATAAAGGCCTGTACAGCACAGCATAGGCCGAATCATACAACTTGGCGGCTGTGGTGTTAGCTACAAACTGCGGATAACTCAATCTTCGCGCAGGTGTTAAAAGTAAGATTTAGTCAGGATTGGGCTATCCGCAGCTTGTAGCTAACATCACAACCACCAAGTTGTATTATTCGGCCTATTCCATGATTAATTAAACGATGTCATTTAAAGCTCAGACGTCCAAGAGCGATCAATAAATGCATGGTCATGGACACGGAACAGAAAATATAGGTGGAAATGCGATGTGCATAATTTATGCCGGAACCAATGTCGCCAAAATAATACACACACTAAAGGTAATACCTATTACTGCATACAAAATTCTTTTTTAGTTCGAAAAGGTATACTCCCGAGGTGATCCCATATTTTACAGAAATCTGATGAGCCGTTTTTGAATAAAACTTAAATTAAAAATTTAAAAAACCCCCGTCAACTATTTTGGGCACATTTGTAGAATTTTGGTTCTTCTATCCCCACTTTAACCCACCATAACTCTTAAACGGCTCAATCGGTTTTTATAAAACATAGCTAAGAACACTCTCTATTAAGTCTCCTTTCATCCGAAAAAAACTAAACTGAAATCGGTTCAGTGGTTCGGGCGCTATGATGCCACAGACAGACAGACAGACAGACACACAGACAAACAGACACGTCAAACTTATAACACCCGTATTGCGTCGGGGGTTAAAAATCAGCAATAATGTAAATAATTCGAGCGAAATATTCGAATTTTGTACACGATGGAAGGCGGTTTTGCCATTTTTTGCGAAAATTTTTTATTGAAACAAGGTTTGCACAGTGAGGATTATTTGACAACAGCTGTAATTTAATAATGATAAAAAATTATGAATATTTCTTATGGCGTCTGTATTAGTGTATTACAAATAAGTTATGCGACGCTTATTCATAGAATACACTTTGCACTTCCATTTTTTTTTCTGTTCCGTGGCCATCCTCACCATAGGAATATACGACAAAGGTCGCAAGAAAAACAAACAAGTGATTGCTTATACCGTTTAAATGGATACTAGTATTTTTCCGAACAGTTAGTATCTGTTTAACTAAATCTTTGTCAGTATTTGCATGAGTGATCGCGAGCGGCATTTTCCTACTGAGCGCTTCCGTGGCTCGGATGACACGTTAAATTGTAGGCCCCGGTTGATTTAACCGTTTACCCATAATAGAGATCTTCAGGTGGCCTAAACACTGACACCCGGCCTAATCGAACTTACTAAGGTTCTTACTAAATCTTGACCGATTTGATTATTTTTTACTATGGAAATTTATGTGGTTTTCACACATTTTAAACGATATAAAACGTGACTAACTCACGTGTTTGTATAGTCATAACACGACTATAGTTTCCGTTGCGTTCGAGTTCGTTCGTTCAATACAATTGCGAGACGGCTCCGCGTGCTAGCACTCGCCAACTTGAGAAAGGTCGCCGAACGCGACCAAAACTATAGTCGTGTTATGACTATACAAACACGTGAGTGAGTCCCGTTTTATATCGTTTAAAATGCGATTTGATTCTCTCGCAAATCTTGGTAGGATATGATTACAGAGGCGCCATCGTAATTCTAACAGCTAAATAGCATAGTTCTGTTTCTTTTTCACTTTAGGCATTATAAAGAACGCTAGATAGAGAGAACGCTTTTTACGTTGCTATTTAATTTACGCTGGCACCTTTGTAATCGGGCCTAATATTCATAACAATCTAACTAAATATTATTGAATACATAATAAAACGTACATACAAAATAAAAATAAAAAGTGCAAGTGGAGTCCCTCCGCGCGGAAGAAGTGAAACTTCAACGCAACAGTACTTTCATGCCCCTTCCATGGTAGCGTTAAACGTTTAACGCAACCTTGTTGGAAGTTGCATTAGAAGTTTCACTTCAACAATATACTCACAGGGCTATTCCTAATCAATTAGCATCCTTTCAGGGGCTTATTCTGTACATCAAAACTAAAATAATTGCTCTGCAACTTTTGTTATAACTCACAAAAATAATTGGCTAAGTGCGAGTTGGGCTCGCACACGAAGGTTTCCGTACCCTATGACGGGAATATAACCTATTTTGTATGGATAAATGAAATTAAAGTTTTAATTATTTTTCTCGCAACTTTTATAAATTCTCTTACCGTTCAAACCTTTCCTTAACTTCCACAAATATTTCAAAATCAAAATATGACAAATCGGTTCAGCCGTTCTCGAATTTTAGCAGGACTAACAATCACGATAAATTTTTATAAATACACATAATTTTTATAACTACTAAGCAGACATTGCTTTGCAAATTGTAGATATTTTTAGTAGTACACAAAGTGTTATTTCACAAAGTACTGCGATCTCAGAGATTAATCACCACAACAAACCACTTTTATTATGAAATGATTTTAATTTATTAGTGCTTCCCATACCTACTAGATTTATCTCAAAGAGTTATTTTTGTGATAAACATTTCAATAAATTAAATTGCCTCGATCGCAGGATTTGAAAAGCGATCTAGCTTAATTGAATAAACCTTCTGGATCCGGGTTCCATAAAGATGAAGAATAAAATCCAGCAATCGCAGAAAAAATTTGAAATGTTTATCACAAAAATAACTTTAACTATGAGTTATATTATAGCTATAGCGCAGTTTGAGTATCGCTCAAAGGGGCTCGTTAGCGATTCAGCACGGTCAGTCTTCGGATGGGTGACCACGGGTGGCATTTACAACTGAGCGCAATCGTGACTCAGATGGCGGCTGTTTTAACCGTCTAGCCATGTCAGAGGCCTTCAGGCGGCTTTAAAACTCTGACACCAGGGCTAGCCACTAGACTTATACGAACTTAGGTACTTCTTTAACTAAGTACCAAAATCTAGAAGGGGTAAATGGGAAGGTGAAGCTAACAGGTGGGACGGGTCCTTGGGCGATCCTCCCCCTTTTATCTGGTGTTAAAATAAACAGAAAAAACAAGTATAATTAACATTTATAAGGACAAAATCCCGAGGCTAGAAATGTTTATCTTTAACAAATTCCTTGTAATGTTGTTCTTTGTTTGATTTTGTTCTTAGATTTTATAGATAGACAAAACAAACTAATGAATCCGTTAAAGTAAAATAAAATGGCTTTACTTTTACTTTTATCACGTGGCACGTGATACTGTATCAGCCTCTTTAATAGTCCACTGCAGGACGTAGGCCTACCCACGAAGGGTGATTGGGCCATATCCACCACGCTGGCCCAGTGCGGGTTAGTATTCACATACGCTATCGAATTTCTTCTACGGACGTATGCAGGTTGCCTCACGATGTTTTCCTTCACCGAGAAGCCAGTGGTGTTAAATTTCGTACACAAATTCTAAAAAACTCATTGGTACGGGACCGGGATTCGAACTCACGACCTTACGATTGTAAGGCAGGTGTCACTAACTCTATACGACCACGGCTATACGTAGATGTGAATGTCAACATACAATCGATTGAGGCACGTCCTAAGGGTTCGGCTTGTGACGCATATGTCGTTATCACGTAAAATTATCGCCTTAAACCGACTTTATAGACAACTAATTTTTCTGAAGTCTTTTCTGGCTTCGTTTGTTTACAGGTACCCGCTGTGTGACGGCCATATGCTTAATATACGATTCATTAAAATGTATTCGTATTGATTCGAATATAACCTCCGTCTGGATGCAGGTTTGTGAGTAAAATTGGCAGTGAACACTGGACAGAACACATAACACGCCAGAGAGCTATTCCGAGAGTAAAGAGAGAGTAAAAGTTGGTTGCAATATTAAAAGCAATGATATCTAAAATATTATGTTGTAAACATGTGTGATCTTTATTATTTGTTGTAAAAAATGTAGTAAAAGAGCATTGTACAGTTCCTTAGAGAACTAGAACAATATTTTTAAATAAAAATAAATAAAATGTTTTTTCATCAAAACAAAGTGTTCATATTCTATCTTAATTAGGTTAGAATAATTGAACAATTCATTATCATAGTATCTGTTGCCGAACTTGGCCGGAGCCTGTGCTACAGCTAACAGCGCTCTACCGTATTAGCTCTTGTTTTCTAGTAGGTATTACAACTAATTTTAAAATGATAGTGAACGTAGCAAATACGCAAGCACAGCATAATACAATTTCACGAAACATATATGTAGAATTCTAAACCATTTCTGAATAATTATGGCTTTAATCGACAAAAAATACGGCGTACAAGAATATGAATATTTAGTAATGACAGCTAGTTACAGATCTGGCATAAGCGATGTAACAAGCTATGGTTTCTAAAGTAGGTTGCATATCACCACATTCTCCCCTGGTTAAGATGTATCGTAGTCCTGGAGATATGCAGGAGGGCGCCGCACTCTTGATGATCGATGAGATGTTTCTGGAGATTGTTCTGGGGTAGCATATTGCTCATCATCTCCCAAGTCTTCGAAATCTGGATCCTCCGTATCGGATTGCTCATACCCAGTGGGTGCTAAATGCCGATTGGAGACAACAAGCTCTCGGCCATTTTGTAATCTCACATGCGAGTGCATGGGATTTGTCTCGACTAGTTCGACTTCCTCTACAATTGGATCATATTTACTTCTCTTTACGTTGTTCTTCAAAAGTGCTCTTTCCGCCTGCGTGAGCCACGTCGGCATTGACTCTCCGTTCGCGGATCTGCGCGGATGAGTAAACATTCGCTCATGAGGAGTGCAACCGGTGGCTGTGCACAATAACGATCTTATAGAATGCAGTGACTGTGCGAGAACAGTTTCCCAGCGACTGATTGGCAGATCTAATGTTTTTAACGAAAGCTGCACTGTCTTCCAAATAATACCGTTGTACCTCTCAGTTTGGCCATTGCCTTGAGGATTATATGGTGTGGTATAGCTTGTAGCTACACCCATCCCGTGCAGAAAATCTTTGAGGTCAGCAGATACAAATGCAGTTCCTCTGTCTGAATGTACATAGCTCGGTATACCAAATACTGAAAATAACTCTGTCAACTTCTTTTTAACAGTTTCTGAACTTAGGTCCGAGCAGGGAAACGCGAAAGGAAATCTGGAGTATTCGTCTATGATAGTGAGCATGTAGCGATTGCCAGTATCACATGGTAGTGGTCCCTTGAAGTCAATTGATATTCTTTCAAATGGAGCAGTTGCCTTTATTAAAGTACCCTTCGTTCTAATAAATCTAGGTTTTATTTCAGCGCAGACCTTGCATGACCCTGTGATTCGCCTGATGTCTTCGACTGAATATGGCAAATTTTTCGCTCGAACCCAGTGAACCATGCGTGTTATACCGGGGTGGCATAGATTTTTATGCAGTTGAAAAATTTTGTCGTTTATTGTTTGTGTTGTCGCCGTTACATACGCTCTAGAAAGGGCATCAGCTACTATGTTATCTTTGCCTGGACGATATATGATATCGAAATTATAACTTGATAATTCTAAGCGCCATCGTTGAATTTTATCATTTTTTATTTTGGAACTATGTTTTTGATCAAACATAAACGCCACTGACTTCTGATCAGTAATAAGTCGAAATGTTTTGCCCATAAGAAATTGTCTCCACTTCCTTATGCTTTCCACGATAGCTGCAGCTTCTTTTTCTATTGCTGAGTGATTGCGTTCAGCAGTGCTCAAAGTTCTCGAGAAAAATGCTACTGGTCTGCTTTCTTGGGTAAGAGTAGCTGCAATAGCGTGATCAGATGCATCGGTTTCTACGGTTAGTTGAATGTTTGGGTCAATAACGTTGATTGCTGATTTAGCTATTTCGGTTTTTAAAGATTGAAACGCTTGTACTGCTTCAGTAGATAGCGGGAATTTCTCCGATTTTGCAAGAAACTTTATCTTGTCTGAGAATTTTGGGATCCATTTTGAATAATGTGCAAAAACGCCCATAGTCCTTCTGAGTGAGGATAGATTATCTGGTACCGGCATGTCCAGTAGAGGGCGCAGGCGTTCAGGATCCGGCCTAACAACGTTATTGCATATGTTGTAGCCTAGTAAGTTTATATTCGTTTTGGAAAATTCGCTTTTCTGAATGTTCAAAGTCAGATTGTAGCGAGTTGCAATCTCTTGAAAAGAATGTAATCTCTCATCATGCTCAGCTTGATCTTGACCACATATTGTTATATCATCTAAGTAAGCGTATACTCCTTGCAGATGTTCTTTTTCTATGATAGTATTGATAGCTCGTTGGAAAGCAGCCACTCCATTGGTAACACCAAACGGTATACGCCGAAATTGATATAAATTTCCGCAGGCCTCAAAAGCTGTATATGGTTTTTCGTGCTCTAAAATTGGTATCTGATGATAAGCACTGCGTAAATCTATTTTGCTAAAAATTTTATGTTTAGCTACCTTCGCGATAAGTCCATCTATTGACGGTAACGGATAAGCATCAAGTTCCGTGAATCTGTTTATTGTTTGTGAGTAATCGATGACCATCCTCTTCTTGTGATGCTCGCTAGACGTCACAAGAACTTGTGCTCTCCATGGTGATAGACTCGGTTCGATTATCTTGTCATCTAAAAGTTTTTGTATTTCAGCTTTGATAAATGTAGTATCTAAATCAGAGTATTTTCGGGACTTCACAGCAATTGGCTTCGCAAATGGTAGCAAATTAGTAAACAAGCTGACTGGTTTGATGTTTGCTTCGGATATAGCGCATAGTTTGAGTGTTGGTTTAGAACCACCGAATTCCATTTCTAAAGCCTTATGATTCTGCAAAACATCATGTCCAAGTATAATATCTGAGCAAAGTCCATCCATAATCATGAGAGTAACATCAATATTTTAATTTTGTATATTTAGTGTCAGTTTGCATGATCCAATCACTTGCGTACATAGATTTGTTGTTGCCATTGTAATCCTCTGCTTGCAGGGATAGACATTCAAATTGCATAAGTTAACAAGACGTTGATCGATAAAACTTGCTGTGCTACCAGTGTCGATAAGTGCCTTCGCTGTAGTTTTGCCGTTTATGATAACTTTTTTTTTTTTTTTTTTTTTTTTTTTTTTTTTTTTTTTTTTTATTCAATATAGGTTTGCGTTTGACTACATACTGCCTGATGTTGAGCAGATATGCGGTCTAGGATGTAGCACGCTTACCTAGAAGATACCTATTTACTCGGGATTTGAAGACACCCACGTCGTACTTTAGCGGGAAGACAGACCCAGGCAAAGCGTTCCACATTCTGGCTGTAACTATTAACTAACTAACTGGTAGTGTCGCTTTGTTAAGATCTGTTGCTGACAATATGCAGGAAAGATTTGATGAAGTAGACATTGCATGAGTAGCGTTTTCTTCTGGAGCCTCACTTGCTGCTACTTGAGGATTTCGACTAAGGCACACTTTCGAGAAGTGCCCCTTCTTTCCACATTTCGTGCATATAGTATTGGAAGCAGGACATTCGCTCCGAGGGTGGCGACGATTTCCACAGAAATAGCATGTTTCTTGTTTTTTATTAGAATTCGTAGCGCAATTCATTATAGGCGTTGGTTCTCGTCGGTAATTTTCATTATTAATTTGCGCCATTTCTAGAGCTCGTGCTTGCTTATAAGCTTCATCAAGAGTAAGAGTACTGTTTTCTAGGAGTCGCTGACGTACTGCTGATGACGATAGCCCTGAGATGAAGGCGTCTCGAATGTACTCACTTTCATTTTGTTCAGCGTATACTGATTTAAAGTCGCAGTTCTTCGATAAGAGTTTTAACTTTTGTATGTATTGATCAATAGATTCTCCAGGATTTTGTTGACTTTTGGCTAATCGGTACCGGGCGTATATCTCGTTTACTGGTTTCAAAAATAATGCGTCTATTTTTAGTATAGCTGCGTCATAATCTTTTGTATCTTTGATGTCCGAGTAGATGATCGGGGATAAGTAATTGACTAATAATTGATATTTGCAGTCATTACTTATCTTTTCTTTGTCTTGTATAGCTTGAATGAAATTATTAAAAGTTGCCTTCCAATGAATCCATAGATTCGATTGGTCCGAACTTGCTGAGGGATCGGCTTCGAATCTTTCTGGTCTTAGATATTTATCCATTTTTAAATTTTGTCGATTAAATTGTAGAATTCTAAACCATTTCTGAATAATTATGGCTTTAATCGACAAAAAATACGGCGTACAAGAATATGAATATTTAGTAATGACAGCTAGTTACAGATCTGGCATAAGCGATGTAACAAGCTATGGTTTCTAAAGTAGGTTGCATATCACCACAATATAATACATTGCAAAATGCAGTGTCGTGTGGGCGTATATGAATAAGAATTTTGTTTTACACAGTAAGACCTCATATACGGAAACGCGTCGCGCGTTGCGATTTGCGGCGCGGCCCGCATACAAACAAACTTATGGCGTTGTAGGCATAAGTAAATAAGGCCTAAGTTATTAAAAGTTTGGTCCCCGCTCGATAGAGGCGACATCTCAGAAGAATTTAAACTAATAGAAGTATTGCTAAATTTTACTCAAATTAAAACTACGGTACAGCTGTCTTATTCATATCTGGTTATACAGATACGCGAGTCTGAGTGGAACAAAAAAAAAACGCAATGTCTGTCGCATACGGCAAAATCACCAGTTGGAAAGTCAAAATGGTTAAAATTTGGTTAAACTTGGTCTTATGTCTTTTTCGGAAATTTGAAACCTCTAGTTCCAGTAAGAAGGTTCAAAATCTCTAATCATTTTAGGTACCTTCCTACTATTTACCTTTTTGAATTTGGACAGCTGAGATTGCTCAATGCTACTCGTAGTTTTTTTTTTTTTTTTTTTTTAAATCTTTATTTATTTATAGAGGGTTTTATCCGCATGATAATGCCACCATCGACGCACTATTTACATTTTACACTTATAGATATCTTACACTACGCTTAATTCCTAGTTTAACTATTTTGTATAGTACCCTGGCTCGTCGTGACGATGGATCGGTCAAAATACTGTCATACAGCCCTAGGTTGTGGGTATCAAAATCATTTTCGAGTAGAAATAAATCCCTCTCAGGTCCATTCCGGACACACTCCGCCAGTATGTGGGTGACATCTTTAACCACCATACATTCGGAACATATAGGAGTTTCAATCTTACCCATGAGATGCGCAAAACTGTTCAGCGGAATGTGACCGGAACGAAGTCTAAAAGCGGTTACAAATTCGATTCGGTGCATATCTACTCCAACGAACCAGGGTGAACGGGAAAGGTCGGTAGTTTGTGAAACCCTTTGAAATTACGTAAGTTCGGGTGTTTTTGCATCTTTTTCTAACACCTTTTAAATTTCATATTTAAAATTGGACAAAGTGATGTATTTTTCTTGCTATTTTAGTACGGTTTTTAAAACTGTTCTTATTCTGTGGGCGACATGTCCCATCTCGACAGATCTGTGGCTTAGGTACATACTGACACGGACCTCACACAACATGATTTGGTGTGAATAGGTCTTTATGTATAAAGTAGTAAGTAAGAAAACAATGTCACTTATCCCGTCAAGTGGAAGGTAACATGGCTTTGACGCATAAACTGTTGTTTTCGTTTTGTAATTTAAATTCTATTTACATAACATTTTAAAGTCAAAAATAGCTTGCACAATAACATGTCTTGTAGTATGACGTACGCTCATTACCATGGGCCGGGTATTGCTTACGGCTGTGGCTTAGTGTTTTATTGATTTTGTTATATTTAGTACCTACTTGCTTAAAGCCATCTTGTCGCCCACGTTGTTGGGCTTGCTTGTAGCCATAATCCTTAATCATGTCGTTAATGAATCAAAAAGGTTTAATTTTCAGTTTCCGTCCTAATATTTTTTTGTGTCATCGAGAAATATTTATTGATATTATGCCTATTCACTTCTATACCCATGTCATTTCCCAAGTACTAACTTTTATTCCATGTTTCATTAAGCCATAATAAAATTCATTTTGTGAAGGAACAGTTTTTTTTCGAAGAACAATAAGACATCGAATGATGGTAAGCTACTCATACAACATCTTATCCAAAACCATTCAACCAGTTAAAAGAGATCGACATATATAGCCCGGGAAGTAAGCGCAAAAATGCAAGTACTTACTGAAAGCTGAATGGTGATGTACAGTCAGCTGGGTTCCTTACCGTTAGTTGGGGATATCTGTTTGAATTTAACAAAGCTTATACTTTGCAACTATTTTTAAAAACTAAATAAAATAATAAAAATAAAATAATAGCGAGCAAAAAACTATTAAAAATCATGTTTGTTGTATGGGAGCCCTCCTTAAATATATATTTTATTCAGTTTTTAGTATTTGTTGTTATAGCGGCAACAGAAATACATCATCTTTGAAAATTTCAGCTGCCTAGCTATCACGTCTCATTAGATACAGCCTGGTGACCAACAGACGGACAGACGGACATTGAACTCTTAGTAATCGGGTCCCGTTCTTACCCTTTGGGTACGGAACCCTAAAAATGGTGTACGGATATAAAAATAAATTAATAAAAGTTTAACGACAGTCAATCACTTGCAACTCATGTAACAGAGGCACACATTCTGTTACATGTTGCAATGCAAGTGATTGACAGCAATTGAGTTTTCTGCTTACATTTTTTTGCACTTACCTCCTGGTCTAATAGTTAAAGGACCTTTAGGCGTTGTTGTCTGGCAAGTTGCACCCAAGTAGTTACGTTTTATTTTATTTGAGATTTATTATCTAGACTATTCTAGACGATGGAGATATTCTAGAATACCATTTTACTCATAATCATCATTGTGTATCATTATGACTAACTTTTACTATGGGACCAACTGCGAAAGCTATGGAGCCAACGAGCTATGGAAAAGGCTATGCTAGGAGTCTCTCTGCGAGATCGAATCAGGAATGAAGAGATCCGTAGAAGAACCAAAGTTACCGACATAGCCCAGCTGATTGGCAAATTGAAATGGCAGTGGGCAGGGCATATAGCGCGGAGGACTGAAGACCAATGGGGGTCAAAAAGTTCTCGAGTGGAGACCACCTACCGGCAAGCGCAGCGTAGGACGTCCAGCCACAAGGTGAACGGATGACCTCATTAAGACTGCAGGATCGCGCTGGATGCAAGCTGCTTTATACCGGTCTTATGGGAGATCTATAGGGGAGGCCTATGTCCAGCAGTGGACGTCTTATGACTGATTGATGGAACTGTGAAAATAAAATCAGCAGTTACATACAAAAAGTTTGTGGAGCCGCGACCCAACGTATGGAATAGCTTTAAAACAGAAAAAAAGCCAAGTCGAAGGAATAGGTAATTTTTAGGGTTCCGTACCCAAAGGATAAGAACGGGATCCTATTACTAAGACTCCGATGTCCGTCTGTCCATCTGTATGTCACCAGGCTGTATCTCATGTACCTACACCAGTTTTGGCCAGCCCTGTATACTGTATCGTCTGTAGTATTTCTAACTTGTTAGGAAATTATACTTACTTACGAGTATTACCGGTAAGTATCTAGTTCATTTTAAAATATTTACGCCTTGAAAAACACAATGACTAGAAAACAAATGACTAAAACAAAGTGATACAAGTTATTAAATTTACAAAAAGTAGAGACTTTTAGTGAGCTTTATAACTTGATCACTATAAACAAACAAACAAACAACAGCACTTTATTAGACAACCACATTACATAAAAAACAGATCAATATCAAAAACAGATAATATTACAGATCGGACAAAAACAAAACAATAGGTTTCTAATTGGCTGATTGGTACTAGTACGTCTATCCCCAGTACTTAAGTCTAAGCTGTACCCGATGTTATCGAGATTAATCCGCTAACATCATTAATATGGGTATTTAAGAACTAGTAGTTCTCCAAACAGTAGGCCTCCCATTTGGCCTACCTACGGAGGTAAATTATTATCTAGAGTCGTTCTCAACCGCCGTCGTTCATACTCGAAAATCTTGTTAGGGTTTAGATACTAAACGATTTTGTCAAATATTATTGAAATCAGCTATAGTCTGACCGTTTAACTGAGTCCTCGCCTGCGCGGGTACAGGGACGCGCGGGTAGACGACAAAGGGGGACTGAGACCGGTGCGGGCGGCAGGGACCCGCCGCCCGCACCGGTCTCAGTCCCCTTTGTCGTCTACCCCCGCGCCTCTGTACCGCGCAGGCGAGGACTCAGTTAAACGGTCAGACTATAGTACTAAATTTCCACCCTTTTGAAGGGAAATATCGCTGACAGCAGTATTTTTGTTTGGTAGTGCCTAGTATTAATTTATTTTTAAGAGCTCCGCGAACAAAGTGACACGGGAAGGGGCAATATCTTTTCCAAAAAATTTGAATACGGTTCTAATACCAGTGACGTTACATTTTGTTCCAATAATAAGTAAATAGATTATCTAGAAGACTAAAAAACCTGTATGTACATTATGTGTGTTACTTTATTCCCCAAAGAAAAAGGGCTAATTAAAATAAAAGCACCAATTTAGAAATTAATTTACTTAAAAGGTGGGTGTCCCTAAGGGATGCCATTCGTTTTTATAGTTTGTCCTAGATTAATTACATACATGGTAATTTGCATAGGGTATAAACCGAAAGGGGAATATTGCCAAATTAACCCTTAACCACCAACCAGCGGTCCGTGAGACCGCAGCGTATTTTTAAATTCAAATATTTCGATATGTAAGTATTCTATTCTAAATATTTGAATATAAAAATATTATATAAATACCTTTTCTACGCATCTATCAAAACCACACTTGCGATCGGCGAGAGTACATGCTCGCAAATGTAGCCAGGGTAAGTAAAAATAATTCGTTATCGGTCTGTGTTACCGCACGTAGGTAGTTACGTGACTATTTTTCAACAAAACGACGCGGCGACGATGAGTCCATTCCCATACAACAAACGTATTTTTTTTTCCGTTTTTTGCTTGATATAAAAACGGCAACCGGTAGATGCTTGAAATAGGTCTAAGGAGGATCCCATAAGGTACGGAACCCAGCATTCGCGAGTCTGACTTGCACTTGGCCGATTTTATTTATGCCAGTTGAGTGACGAAATGTCACTCAACCCGTTGTGGAGAAAACATTTTTGTTTTGGAAAACAGAGATCATAAAATAAAATGAATAAAACATGAAAGTCATTAAAAGCAATATTTCCACACACACAGTTCCAGGATGTGAGAAAAATAAATGGAAATTGAAAAAGAAATTAAATTATAGGTACATAAACTAAGAATTTTATCAAATATTTTTTTAAATCTGTTCACAATTGTCGAAAATATCGATTAACATACAAATAAAATAATACATACAATACACATGCAGACGAACATAAAACCTCCTACTTTTTTGAAATCGGTTTAAATGGAGATTCTTTTTTATCGATAACTAGGTTCGCCCTAAGGATTTAACGACTTAACGTTGGCATACACGGTGCGATGAACTGATCAGTTTTTCGCATCACTCCAACTTTTTGACCCACAGACTCCAGGGTCTGTGCCCTTTGTTGAATAGTTACATTTAAAAGAATGCGACTCTACTTTAGAGAGAGGTTGGTTGAAGTCTTAGTGTAAGTTAGTAGTTTCAGTGCATTGCGTGAATGCCGCGAGCAAACCGGCGACCCGCATGCAGCACCCGATCACGAGACGGAAATGATATCTGACAGTATTCCGTCTTCATACAAACGGTCGGAACGCGAACGCCTCGAGCTTAGTATGTTCTTAAGTATACCAGTCAGTCGCGGCGCAGCCGTAGTGACGAACAAATGTGTGGGTTCGCAACTAGTAAGCGATTTACGTACTTCTTTCCAATATAGGAAAACGTAAACTATATTGTGCTGTTTAAGGTTGCTTGAATTCTTCAATAGTCTTTTTTTCCTGAAGTATTTTCATAATCAAATAAGTTATCAAATGTTCCTGGAGACACACGTGTTATAATAGGTTTCCGTAGATTAGAAGCCATTTTTAGAGAGAGATAGTTGAGTGCTAGAAAGACGAAATTGGCTAAGAAATATGTTTGTACATAGTTGACCTCTAACCTACACACAAAGATCAGAGGTCATTGACCGCTGAGCTATGTGCAAAGAATTTCTATTTTCAAATTTCATCCAATTTGGTTCGTAAAGGTGTAAGCCTTTTTAATATTCGGCCGGACGGACATACGGACAGACAGACACAGCTAATTTAAAGTACCTCGTTTTACTACGGAACCCTAAAACATCAAGTAACACACTATATATTTTTATTGAATGCTTCCTTTTTCATTGACGACGAATTTCTTTTCTGTAATAAATTTAGAAATTTTGCATCATTACAGGTAGGTACAATAGGATAGTGTATTAAATTTAATACACAACACTAGAAAGAAAATCAAGTAGGTAATGAGTAAGTAGTATGAAATTAAAAACTGATAGCGGGCAGCCCTAGCGCGTGGTTCGCTCTCTGAGGCCGCCTGTTGGTATATATCTCAAGGACAGGGCCGTGTCACACTACTATTAGATATCATTACCGTGTCACGAGTGTGACGCATGCATGTGCCAGCCATCTGCTAATTGCATCAGTTCATTAGATCAGTGCAGCGGGGGTCTAACGTAGTTACCATTGTCGGTAGGTAGTTATTGAAGAAACAAAATGAAACCCCTGTCTTATTCGACAAATATTGATTCTAGAAAAAGTCCATGGGACACAAAGTTTTAGGAAATATAATTTTAAACAACTTTGGCTGCCATTATATCTCACATAAATTGTAATAACACGAGTTATTGAAGAAACAAAATGGCACCACTAACTTATTCGAAAAATATCGCAAAACTGATTAGTTCATCGCATCGTGTATGCGTATATCGTGATGGGCTAGACCCTTGATGGGCCAGCCTGACTCGCACTTGTTCTTTTATTCTATCCTATTGTCTACGAAAGATGTTAATTTATGTTAGTATTTGCAAATTTATATTGTCAACACATATAGCCAACAAGATTTCTTATAGGACCGCGCCTTTGTAATGTTATTAGGTAAATATTTAATTTTATTTATTTAAATGTAATTATGTAAATTGAGAACGGCTTATCCTAATTAAATTAACAAACGGTATATTATGTATAATTATTATAAATAGAAGTAACAGATGTATAGGTATATGTATAGGTACCTTAATTAATTCTTTATCATACTACATGTACCTATATCCGTTGTAGGTACCAACATGTTTTTATGCCACTTCATAGGTACATTTTGACGTGATAACTTCTTATAATTCGACGAACGCCGGCTACGCGGACGATAAACTGTCACATTCCGCCTGAGGCAAGGATGTTGTATGCCTGAGCTATCGACTTGGCATTTTTCTGGCCTTAGCCGAGCGTGCAAACGAGAGCGAGGTTCAAGCGATAGAGAGGCACGATCAGCCCAAGAGTTCGTCTTGTTTCAGTTGTTGATTCAACAATGTTTTCTTATGACTTAATATCACGTAAAATTATCGTCCATAAACTGATTTTATAAACCACCAATTTTTTATTTAAGGTTACAGATTATAGAGCCCATAATAATACGGAAATCCGACGAAGGACAAAGGTAACCGATGTTCGATACAACTCAAGTGGCACTGGGCAAGACACGTGGCCAGGCAAGGTTACGTCAGATGGAGTAGATCCCTGAGTGAGTGGCTTTCTTGCAGACATAGCGTAGTTTGTAGCGCTCGTAGCGCTCGTAGCGTAGTTTGTCTAGGTGTTCATTAACTATCATCGAAGTTAAGCAACGTTTATCGGTGACCGCGGGTGCCATTTACAACTGAGCTCTACTGTGGCTCGGATTACAAGTAAATCATAATCAATTATTTTATAAATACTATTCACACGTCATGTCAGGATAATTCATTAATAATAAGATCAAAATAGTACAAAATAATAGAAACAATGTCAAATAAAAACTATGTCAAATAAAAATTGAATTGTAGGTCCCGGTTGTTTTGCCACCCGGCTTATACGAACATACTAGGTATTCCTTAATTAGGGCAGACAACCAGCCCGATGGGTCGAAGACATCAGATCCATCGCGGGACATGTGTGGATGATTATGATTATGAGCTATCATTATCCCGAGACGATAAAAATGGAACAAGGGAGAGGAGGTCTAAACCCAGCAGTGGGTCGACTGCCTCGGTGGCTCAGTGGTTAGTGACCCTGACTTCTGAATCAAAGAGGCGTGGGTCGATCCCCACACAGGGCAAACATTTATGTAATGAACATAGTTATTTGCTTTGTGTCTGGGTGTTATCTAGGTACTATCTATATAATTATGTATTTAAGATATGTATATGTTTTATATCAGTCTCTGGCAGCCATATCACAAGATTTACTTAGTTTGGGGCCAGAGACCGTGTGTAAGATGTCCCCTAATATTTATTTATTTAATGATTACAATGATGATAGATCAAACGCTAAAATTATAATGACTCTAATAACTGCTGTATAGGTACAATATTTACTACTAATACTTTTTTATGTGCAAAAGCGCCTTTATTAACTACAACAAACTTCAATAGGTACTACCTTATATGCTAGAACTACCTACACTACTACTACACAAAAAGCATTGGATCATCCACAGACCCTTGAAGGTCTAAAGATAATCCAAATGCTCAAGCCCACTTAGTTGCTACATTTACAAGCCTTGTATATCATTTACTACAGAATAGAAGTTTACGAAACTTTTATTGTAAGTACGTGTAGATAGACTTGAACTTGGGGTACATTAATTACATTAACTAAATAATAATAATTAAATTACATAAATTCATAATGTAATTACATTACGAAATTTTATTCCATGCATTAGTCTCATTTTACCAATTCGCTTGAATTGAGAATTGTTTCAATTCCAAACCGATTCAATTCCACTGCGTTCGGAACGTCAATCAGCAGTCAGAGCCTTCACATGCACATTCGATAGTACTTCGTGAATACACTGTAGAGAATGGGGAAAATCAGCTCACGTAAACAACGAACATTCAATGCGATTGAAATACCTAGTTATCTACACAATGAAAAATCACAACAAAACTATTCTAAAACGTTCCCATATATAAAAGTTGAGAGAAGAAAGTTTCAGTGAATAATTATAATTTGCAAAAAATAGCATGATCGACTTCACCCGTGTACAGAATTAGCGAATTTTTCGCACAGATTGATGTAGCATTTTTCACATTATTGTTGATTTATTAAAAATGGCTTAGCCGATTTCGATAAAATTTTAATGAGACCAATTTCGAAGTATACTCTTTCCATTAAAAAAAGAATTATTGAAATCGGACTACTATATAAAAATATACAAATATCTTCTATATACCTCCTCCGGTGGTTTGTCGGTCAAAAAGCAATTACGAGTATATTAATGCCACATTTTTATTTTCGCGATTTCGGGGATAGTAATAATCAACCAAGTACGCGTCGGACTCGCTCACTAAGGATTCCGTACCGTATGGGAGCCCCCCCTTAAATATTTAGGTATTTTATTTTAATTTATTCATTTCTATAGGATACCTATATATTCGTACCTATAAATATACATATTTGTACTTCATTTCTTGTTAAAGTTAATATATAGGTACAACTAAATATTCTGTGATTATTTCAAGCGTGTACCTGTTAGAAAACGGCTAAAAACTCAGTTTTGTTGTATCGGAGCACATTGTTCAGAAAGGGGGTACTACGCAGAATGGTAGTGATTTACATCGTAAATAACAACAACTTCATCACTACGAGTATCACTACATAGTATAAAACAGAGTCACTTCCCTGTCTGTCTGTCCCCATGTATGCAAACGGATTTTGATGCGGTTTTTTTAATAGAGAGTGATTCAAGAGGAAGGTTTAAATATGTTTAATACACCTGTGCGAAGCCGGGGCCTACTGTAAAAAAATCAACAGTTTCATAGGTACATTGTGATTTTGTCGATTCAGAACTGTAGTTTTGTATGAGACAGCTGTTTCTTTTGTTTTGAATTTCGAGTTGGCAGTTTAGTTATATATGTTCATTGATCATTATGGTCCGGTCTGGTTGGTTTTTGGTTACTTTTTGAATAACTCTGAATAAATATAACTAGTACTCGTAGACCGGGCCGGATACTTTCGATCATGCGAGATTTTTTTTATTTTTAACCGACTGCCAAGGGAACTGCCTGTTTGTTAAGAAATTACTTTTTTTGCCGCGTATTTTCCACTAGCCTGGATGGATTCCAACAATAATAATTAAGGTATCAGTTAGGTTTGGCTCAAAAACCTATCCGCCCACAGAAGATTAAAACAAGCTTTAAACCTTGTTTAACCGTGCAATTTACCTTGACATTGTACAAAAGTTGTTAGTTTTGATGTCCTGAATAAGCCTCTTGAAGGATGCTAAATGCTAATTGATGACCAGTAACCATGTATAAATTGAATTAAGAATATGTACGGGTATTAATAATTTTTAGTGAGTTGCTTCTTTGTTTTCTTTTACGGTCAGGTTTTATTAACTTTGAATGTACACATATTGAATTACTTAGTACTTACACTTTGCGGTGTTGGTACGTCAGATCTATTAATTTCTCAAAAAACTTGTAAAGACGTAGGATTCTTTTTGTCCGATGAACCGAACCGGAGGAGGTACTCAATTCAAGGCGCATATTTTTTTATTTTTTTTTATGTGTAACCACGCATAACATTTTTCATAGTTGTCCGATTTCAATAACTTTTTCTTTATTGGAAATAATGTACTTCGGAATTGGTCCCATTAAAGTTTTACTGAAATCGGCTGAGCCATTTTTGATGAATCAACAATTAATGTGAAATTTCTACATCAATCCGTGCGAAATATTCGCGAATTCTGTACACGGGTGAAGTCGGTCATGCTACTTTTTGCAAAAAGTGATTATAGTATAATTTTGTAGAAGATATTTTTATTAAAGAGTGAGTCAATCGGGAAGAAGATAATAGTAGTTTATGCAACTGTCATATAATAAGGGGTATTAAAACACGAGTGTGAGTTTATGAAACGAGCGCAGCGAGTTTCATAATAGTAACGAGTGTTTTAATACCCGTGTTATATGCAGTTGCATACACTACTTTATCTTCACTAATAAAAATAAAAAAAACACATTGCGAAACATTAAATTCACGCGTACGTGTATTGTCACAGTGAACTTGGCGCCATTAAAATCTAACCAATGAGAGCGCAGCTGCGCGCGCAGGGCCAATCAGGAGCGAGCGCGCGATCTTATAATGAGATTTTACGATATCGATGTGGATATTATAACATCATGTGAAATTGCTTAAATTGAGTGTTTTGTTGTCTGCGCTATAACAGTAGTCATTATAAGTCAAGTATTAGAAACATAAGTAGAATGTTACAACATTAGTGTAGATAAATATCATTAAGAAACTGCTACAAGACGCCATTTATCAATATGACGGCGTGTGCGTCAACGATAGAGGGCACAAAGTTAAAAATAATATAATTATCTAGTTCGAAAAGATATCTATAAAATGACCCACTTTCAAAACTCCTGGATAACTATCTAAAGTCCCCGTCAGGAGAAGCTATAAATTATGTAATCAAACATCTTTTACTAAGTAAACATTTTATACTGCGAGATAATAATAAATTGACCATATTCAATCGACACGAAATATAGACGGGTTATATGAAAGTAACAACCTATTTAATTTAGTCGGATCATATTTTAACGACGCAAAGCGCTATCGTTTGTGTTTTTTGGTACCGGAACGCGTCCGTCGCAGGGATTGTAAACTATCGGCAAAGAATATATAATAATACTACGTACTATCGGGAATGCGTACGAGTTTGTTTCATTGCTTTGCATATATCGCGGATCTGGTTGTTATTGTTAATTTTGTTATTGTTTCGTTATCACTTTTTTATTGTTGTTACTTTAATTGTTGCGTTAATTTTATTTGTTACTAGCTTTTACCCGCGGCTTCGCCCGCGATATATTTTGATTTTGGCTAATGTTTATGTCGGCTGCGAAACCTAACCTAAGCGACAAACATCAAAATACCTTAGAGGAATGCTTTTGTTGGTTAAGTTACGGTTGGAGTGTACATACAACCCCCCCGTGTACCTTGTCGTGGCGGGGGAGGTCTAAGGCAGCTGAAAAGGCGGCGCTCGAAGTCTCCCTCTTCTTTGGTTCTTTCCCCCAAGGCAGCTTAGAGGCCGGCACTCGAGGTTCAGCCGCTTTTAACTAAAGCAGCTGAGAGGATGGTCAGTAGGTTGCGTGCCTTATGAGGAGTGTTGCATCTCAGGCGGGCTGCAGTGCCGCTCTTGCGACGCTGCAGCCGAGGATTAGGGGCTGCGGTGGGACGGAACTGGTTGTGTGGGTGCCGCCACCTACCCTACCTTCCGCTAGACCGTCAACCTGTTGGCAGACGCAGTGGGGCTGCAGGGGAAGAGAAGTGTCGGTATCGCGATAGCCGTTCTCACTGCCCTCTGCAGTTGAAGAGGCAGGCGCTGGGCTACTATGACTGACCCTTTGCACTGAGACCAGGGCGTTGGAATGCTGTCCGACGCTCAGTGCTGGTTAGTCCCAAGTGGTGGATGACGATGTGTCTTGTTCTCCGAAACACTCCGTCATTATGGCGGGAGCGCAAGCTCCGTTATGGAGCCCGAGTCTGGGCTAGCGCTGTTGAGTGCCGCGAAGGAGTGCGAAAAATGTAGGAACGTCCTAAACTTGAAATGACAGGTTATTTCTGGCGCTTAGACGGCTGCTACCGCGGCCCGCTCGCTTAGTTTTTATCCTATCCTACGGGAACTGTTAAAGTTTTTGGGATAAAAAGTGGCCTATGTCACTTTTCGTCTTTCAAACTATATTCATGCAATAAGCCAAGGCAATCCGTAGCTCCGTTGCTGAGAAAAAGTTATTGTCTTATCCTACGGGAACCGCAATTTTTTCGGAATGGAAAGTATCCTATGTCACTTTCCGTCTTCCAAACTATGCCCACCCCAAAACTCAAGTCAATCCGTTGCTCCATTGCTGAGAATTAGTTATTGTCCTATCCCATGGGAATCACCCGGCAATCCCCGGATAAAAAGGTATCCTATTATCACTTTCTGTCTTTTAAACCATAGGTATCCATACCAAAAATCAAGTCAATCTTTTGCTCCGTTGCTGCGTCAAAGAGAAACAAACCAACAAACTTTTCGGATTGATAATATTAAAGTAGGTATGATGATTCTGTATCATAAAGGTAGAATAAAGAAACATGTTAAACCTCTAATGATAGCAGATTTAAAAATATTTTTAATGTCAGACAAAATGACGGCCTGGTAAGTAACATGTGGCATGCAGAGGGAAAAAACGTTTTTTTCCAATTTTAATGTCATTTGTCATTTTCAATCCATACTTTATTTCCTCCTCAAGGGGATATAATGGTAGAAAAACAATTTGTCGCCTTGCCACGCTACTTGTGATTTATAAAAGTCTGCAGACAATGTCACCTGTCATCTAATTACGTTTGGCTGTGACGTTTCGTTACCTAGTCCATATTAGCGTCATAGAGGAATTAATCACTTAGCGTCTTTGTGACAGTGGCGACAGTTTTGCTTTCGATAGTTTTTGTCCTGACCTACAGGAACTAAGCAATTTTTTGCTTAACGTCTAACGCTTAGCATCTAAAATTCAACACGCTTGGTTTTGCTCTTGAGTCTCACCAGTTCTTTGCGCTGCGTAATGCTCGGCATCTAAAAGTCGCCGCGCTTGACTTTCTCCTTAAGTCTCAGCAGCTCTCTGAGCTGCGTGACGCTCAGCATCTAAAATTCGACGCGCTTGGTTTTTTGCTCTTGAGTCTCAGCAGTTCTTTGCGCTGCGTGATGCTCAGCATCTAAAAGTCGCCACGCTTGACTTTCAACTTCAGTCTCAGCAGCTCTCTGAGCTGCGTGACGCTCAGCATCTAAAATTCGATGCTCTTGGTTTTGATCTTGAGTCTCAGCAGCTCTTTGAGATGCGTGGCGCTCGGCATCTAATGTCAAACGCGTTTAAGTGTGCTCTGCAGACTCTTGGCTTCTAGCAATTTTCTTTACGCGAGCTCCGCTAAAACTACGCGCTAGATTCGATTTGCGTTTTGTAGGCATACCTATTAGAATGAAAACTACGTAATTGAACTGAAAAAATACATGTAACCTTCTCTAAATTTTACAGGACATTTTTCATTGACTTTGACATTTGCAACTTGAGCAGCCTTGAATGGGCATTGGGCATAGAGAATGTAATTTGGAAAGTCAAGATGCAAATTACCATTTGTCATGGTAGAAAATAAGTTTTTTCTTCTAAGATTCTAGCCAATGCGTTCATTAAACTCCTCCAACTATGTATTCTGTGCTCCAACGCACACACGCACATTGTTTTGATAGATATGATCTTTGACGTTAGGAACACACCTACATTGCTTAGACAACAGTGAGTGCTTGTAACTTTATACCATAGCAATAAAGCTCAAATTGACTACGTTTTAGTTAGAAATCATTTGTATGGGAAAAAGAAAAGGGCTATTTTTAGGGGTTTTCCAGCAATAATTCTAATTTTTCTCGCCGTAAAAACCATCCTTGAACTTCAACGAACATTTTAAAAAAAGATTTGGCCAAATTGGTCCAGGCGTTGTTGAGTTATGCGCTTACCAACACATTTTGCGATTCATTTTTATATTATAGATTACGTATAATGGAGCCAGTAGCCAGTACGTCTAAGGAAAGTAATTCGCCTCGAAAAAAACGTCAAAAGGTGCGTAATACAATTTATCTAAAATATATAATAAATAAAAAGAAAGAGTTGTTTGTTCAAACGCGCTAATTTTTGGAAACTTCTAATATTAGAAGTAGGTTTTAAATTGTGAAGTAATTGGTTAGGTTAATTGGTATACCTGGAGATATAGCTTATAAAGCGAATAATTATTCTTAAATAATATGTGTTCATTAATATTTGTTACTTAATAATTTATTAAATCTTTAAAAAAAAATCATTTTTTTTGTTGGTCCAAATGTTGTGAACTCCTGAACACTTGTTTACAAAATTTATAGCTTCTCGTGACGGGGACTTTAGATACTTAATACTTCCAGATGACTGGGTTATTAAGGTCGTTGCAAGAATATAAAAGCGCTCCTAGGATATTGCTAAAGAAATAATAACAGGCGTTTTCAAGAATCTAAAGGAGCGACGCTGCCTTAAACCTATTTATCTTGAGGAAATTTATAGTGATACAATAAATTTACGTCTAACATATTTAAAAATATACCTATTTGGAATAATAAACCTACATCGGTTCACTAGGTACCAATTCGAATTATGTACCTACGTAGATTACAATGATTGAAGTCAGTTGTGCAATTATTGGCGAAAAATAACAATGGAAATCATTTGATAAGTTATCAGAAAAATCGCAAGTAGCTAATTAAATCTTCACATAACATAGATTAGGTCCGTGGGGTCCATCCCTAAAAAAATCTTTAAGAAAGTTTCACCAAAACTTGTTGACGCTGCTGGTGACATGAGAGCTGGCTCATTCCTCGCACATAGAATCTCTTTAGCCGTTCAGCGTGGGAATGCAGCCAGTGTTCTTGGCACTCTACCACACGGGCACAGATTGTTTATATGTTTATATATGTATATTTGTTTCGATATTTAGCCTCTGTTTATTTATTTATTTTATTTTGTATATAGGAAGGTTATATATTTTGGGCGCATTTGTATATATTCGGTAGCTTAGAATTAAATTTCAATGTTTTTTAAGTTAGAAAAATAAACTTTTTAAAGTTTAAAAAAATATGATAAAGTTCGGTTCAAAAGTGAGCAAACTTACAAACTTAAATAAATTAATCCACAAAAATCCATTATGAATTTGCCAATCAAAATATTGTACAAAGAATTTTCAGAATAACCTTAATTTATAATACATCAAACGCCAAACTAGTTAAAATTTATTTTATAGTTTACTTTTATAATTATTAATTAAACAAATTTTGATAAAAATATCGAGTTCTCGGGATACCTCTGTCTGATGTCTGTTCTGTATGAAAACAAACGCGTAAGGCGCTCTAACGTGCTCGTTATTCCTAAATTAAGTAAATCATGTGATAAATACAGTGTATTTATTTTTCAAATAACATAACTTAAACTCGGTTCGTAATTCATTTTAACGTAATTTTACATTTATCCAACATTTCTCCAAACGAAAATCACGGAAATGAAAGAATACTTACAGCGTTACGTTACGTTTTCTCGATAGAGAATCAAGCCTCTTGTGCTTAGCATACAAGACCACGACAAGAGTTTAACGACGTGTGCAAAGGTGACAGATATATGCTTCATCATATCTCTGTCACGTTCTGACACGTCGATAGTATAATTTTATGGTCCTTATGCTAAGCCTAGATCGTTATATAAATGACACATAAGATAAAGGAGATTATTGCCTCTTATCTCGTGTCTAATTTCACAGACACTATTTGGTTGGATTCGACCTATATATCTGATTATCTGAAATATCATACGAGCGAAGCCGCGGGTAACATCTAGTAAATCTATATGTATAAATAAACGAGTTGTTACGTAATATTTAGAATATTCCCTTATAGAAATTGGAATCAAACAAAGTAAAATAAAACAAATACTCGTAGGTATTTAATCCCTAACTAAAATATGCAAGTACCAGACGACCCAGTTGTTTTACCATGTAATATGAATTCGGGTAATGATTTAAGCGGGCACGAGAGAATTCTGGACACGAGTGTGCCGTTGGAGTAATTAAACTCAAAATACCTTTAATCAATAATACCTAACCTTCATTGCGACACACTAAACTGTTATATTTTCCCTCGGATATAGCCCTGCAAATCAGCAAGTTGAAATGGCAGTGGGCAGGTCACATAGTTCGAAGAAAGGGTGGCCGATGGGGCCGTAAAGTTCTCAAGTGAACCAGCAAGCGCAGCGTAGGACATCCACCGACCAGCTGGACTGACGATATAATGAAGATCGTGGGAACGCGCTGGATGCAGGCAGCTTCCAACCGGCCTTATTGGAAATCCATAGGGGAGGGCTATGTCCAGCAGTGGACGTCCTACAGCTGATAGATGGATGGAACATTTTTCCTCATGAAACTTATCTAAAACAAATCACTTTTTTGCACAAATAAAAGTATTATATTATGTACGAGTATTCATATTTTATACATTTTATAATTTCAATATTCTGAGAAGTAATATTAAACTCGTATTCCGGTCAAAATAGACATTTCAAATAACAAAAACAAACAAAGGCCAAATTTTGGTAGTAGTCTTCGTAACACCAGTAGCAATAAACTACTAAAAGCTCCCATCGATCCTACGGGAGCTAAGAAAAGTTATTTAAACTTTTCTTAGCTCCCGTTTTTTCTTTTTTCCTCTAAAAATGGTAGGTATTTTCAAAAATGTATTCAAGCAAAATTTATAGGTCATAAAATTATCTATATAAATGACCCTGATATTATTTTCCCTAAGAATCATAATTGCTAAGATATCGCAACATTGTAAGTATAATTTAAAATTTCCTCATACGAAAAGTTACTAAAACACCTGCAAACACTACCAATTCTACTAAATTTAGTAAAATTAACCGAAAAAATCACCTCGCACTCATGTTCGCGGTTTATTTATACACACACAATAAAAATGTCAGTAAACAGTTCGCCAAGTACGTAAACAATAAATCCTACTAATATTATAAATGTGAAAGTTTGTAAGGATGGATGTATTGATGTTTGTTACTCTTTCACGCAAAAATTACTGAACGGATTGAGATGAAACTTAGCAATTATATAGCTTATAAATCAGAATAACACATAGGCTATAATTTTTTTTTTTTTTTAATTCTGAATAGGTTTGCGTTTGACCACATACTGCCTGTTGTTAAGCAGATATGCGGTCTAGGTTGTAGCACGCTTACCTAGAAGATACCTATTTACTCGGGATTTGAAGACGCCCACATTGTACTTTAGCGGGAAGGCAGACCCAGGCAAAGCGTTCCACATTATTATGATATTGCGTAAATTTTCCATGTTATAACAATAAGTGTTTAGTAAGTAGGAAAAATTCTGCCATCTGCGACGTGCGGTCCAAGAAATGTCAAAAAAGAACTGTCAAATCGTTTTTTTTTGTTTTTTTTTTATTTTCCACCTCCTTTATCAAGGGTAGTAAGGTAGGGCCTCGAAATATCATGCGGGCGAAGCCGCGGGTAAAATCTAGTCGATAAATAATATTAGTAAATCACAGAAACTGCACTTCAGAGCTAGGCATGCTAGACTTACCTAGAAACTTTACTGCATGCGCTATCGAACTTTTTATTATTACCACAAACCATTTTAATGTGGAAATGCGCGCGAAGGTACGAGTATGTATTAACTGCAAAAAGGAAACGTCTACACTGTACACAAGTTGAACGATTACTGAAGCGATGAATTTAACCTGAAGTAAATACTTCAGTGTTCATAACCAGCAGTTATTTAACCACGCGGTAGCGTGGTTTTAAATTATAGAAAGTACCAGTTAGTAAATAATACTTCTTGTGTGTAACTAGCCTTACTATCAGATGGTTTAGCAGGAACTAATTGGATTCAGCTTAGAGTTTTCGTTAGCTACCCGTGATTTAAAGTCTTTGTCCAATTGGTTGTACCGCACGTAAGTAAAACTATGCAATATGCATGGTCCAACGCTTGAACTACTGTACTAAAATAAATCGGCCAAGTGCGAGTCAGACTCGCGCACTAAGGGTTCCGTACAGTAAGCCCCCCTTGGTACATTTTATTTATTTTCGAATGGAATGTGAACATTTCAAGCATCTTCCTGATACCGTCATTAATTTCGAGCAAAAAATCACGTTTCTTGTATGGGAGCCCCCCTTAAATAATAAATTTAACTTAACTATTTATTTTTAAATTGAATTTTTATTTAAATATTCTGTGAATATTTCAAGCATCTACCGTCACCGTTTTTAATATCGAGCGAAAAACGACTAAAAATTCAGGTTTGTTGTATGGGAGCCCCCCTTGAATATTAATATATTTCTGGTTTTAGTATTTGTTGTTATAGCGGCAACAGAAATACATCATCTGTGAAAATATCAACGTTCTAGCTATCACCGTTCATGAGATACAGCCAGGTGACAGACAGACGGACAGACGGACAGCGCAGTCTTAGTAATAGGGTCCCGTTTTTACCCTTTGGGTACGGAACCCTAAAAAGTTAGTTCGTAAAGGCCGGGTGGCCCTGTTGTTAGAAGTTTTAAGCATTCCAAATGCCTCTGACATGGCTTATCGGTTAAAACAACTATAGGACATACAGTTTAACGTGTCATCCGAGGCACGGTATATTATGGCTCAGATAACAGCCATCCGCAGTCACCCATCCAAGGACTAACCGTCCGAACGTTGCTTAACTTTGATGATCGCTGACAAACTCCTACTCAAACTACGCTATGAGCGCTACAAAGACTGGAAAGACGTTACTTTGGGGGATCGCTTAGAAACCTCTATAGGGTTATTTCGAATCAATAAGCATCCTTTTAGGGGCTTATTCTGTACATCAAAACTAACAACTTTAGTTCTGCAACTTTTGTCAAAACTCAAAAAAAAATCAGCTGTTCCATACGTTTTGTCGCGGGTGAACGATATTTTTAGGAACAACAATTTTTTTTTGAGTTCTGACAAAAGTCACGGAACAAAAGTTGTTTGTTTATAATCTACAGAATAAGCCCCTGAAAGGATGCTAATTGACTAGAAATAACCCAAATAGTAAATCAAGGTTCGTTCATCATCATTTCGTGGTTATGGCTAATAAGATTTTTTATCGTTTTTTACGCTTAAACATAATGAACGAGGCAAACGTTATTTTCGAAGGCCACCCTTATCACTTAGAGGATAAAATATTAGCCTACAACTTTTTCTCAGACCTACATAAATAATCGGCCAAGTGCGAGTCGGACTCGAATACGAAGGGTTCCGTACCGTATAGAAGCCTCCCTTATTTTTATTTTATTTAATTATTTAATTTTTAAAATTCATATTTAACGAAATATTATAATACATATTAAATATTACATTTTAATAAATATGAATATTTCAAGCATCTACCTGTCACCGTTATAAATATCGAGCGAAAAACAGCATTTTTTTTTGTTTTTAGTGTTTGTTGCTATATAGCAGCTCATCTGTGTCAATTTCAACGTTTTAGCTATCACGGTTCTTGGGATAAAGCCTGGTGACATGCAGAAAGATGGACAGACGGACGGACAGCGTAGTCTTAGTAAAAGGGTCCCGTGTTTACCCTTTGGTTAAGGAATCCTAAAAATCATAAAAATCAATTAAGCCGTTTTGGAGCAGGTCGACAAACACTGTGTCACGCGATTATTAGGTATATTTTATTCGATAACCCTTGACCATAGATTTCCTTGAAATAATTATAAACTATGAGTTCAATTCTACCTAAGTTATCATTGAATCGGTCCATTTATAAATTTCAAATGGGAGCTACCTACGTTGACTCAGGTTATTTCTAATCAATTAGCATCATCTTAGGGGCTTATTCTGTACATCGAAACTAATAACTTTTGTTCCGCGACTTTAATCAAAACTCAAAAAAAAAATCTGCTGTTCCATACATTTTGTCGAGGGTAGGTGTATACGATATTTTTCTATGGAACAACAACTTATTTTAAGAATTATTATTAGTAAAAGTCGTAGAACAAAAGTTGTTAGTTTTGATGTAGAGAATAAACCCCTGAAAAGATGCTAATTGATTAGAAATAACCCTGTATACTGACACATAAATCAAGTTCGTATAGGCTAGCCCTGATGTCAGAGTAGAGTTTTTAAGGCCTCTGACAAGGCGAAATGGGGCCTACATTTTAACTTGTCCTTTTAGCCACGCTAGCGTTCGGTTGTAAATGCTAACCGCGGTCACCCATCCGAAGAACCAGACCTATCTTAAGAGTCACAGCTGTCTCCCTCACACATTCGCAAGTTTGAGTACAAAGGTATTGCATATCAGCCTATAGGTAAGCATTTATCAATCATAATACACACTATCGGATAGTATTAAAAAAAAGGTAGCATTTAATGTTTTAGAGAAAGGACCAAAATAACGTGTTATTATCGATTTTAGGGTTCTGTAGTAAAACGAAGAACCCCGATAACTTGCTGGTTGTGTCCGTCCGTCCGCAAACATATTTCTTAGACTTCTGTTCTTACAGGCAACAAAGGAATTAAATGAAATTAATTATTTTTCGCAAATAATGGCAAAACCGCCTCCCATCGTGTACAAAATTCGAATATTTCTATTGAATTGTTTACATTATGTATTGTATTGTGATTTTTCAAAAACGGCTCAGCCGTTTTCTTTAAAATTTAAATGGGGCCACATCGGGAGTAGGGAGTAGACCACACCCTTTCGAACTAAAAAAAGAATTTTTCGATTCGGTTCACAATTAGCGAATTTATCTATGAACATACAAAAGAAACATACAGACGAACATTGAACCTCTTCCTTTTTGGAAGTTGATTATAAATTTGTTTTTATCGTCATCATAATTTATCGTCACCATCTACGGAAGCCGATCAAACGTGTGTCTCGAACCTATTTATAAATCAATAACAAATAAATATTAGGGGACTTCTTACACACGATCTCTGACCCCAAACTAAGCAGAGCTTGTGATTATGGCTGCCAGAGACTGATATAAACTACATATACATATTTTTAAATACATACGTATGTATTTAGGTATTATCTATATACGTATATAGATAATACCTAAATAACACCAAGACACAGAGCAAACGCCTATGTTCGTCACATAAATATTTGCCCTGGGTGGGGATCGAACCCACGCCTCTTGACCCAGTTGTCAGGGTCACTAACCACTGAGCCATCGAGGCAGTCGGATCTACTCTTACAAATTAGGAGATTTAAAAACAAATAAAAACAAAACTATTTTTAATTTTTAAATTTAAAATTAATTTTTGAAAACATTTTACTACGGATATTAAAGACCTGATTGAATATAAGGATGTAGGTTATGCAGTATGCACCTAATGAAAAAAGTTGTATCTCATGTCAAAGGCGACATATTGGACTCTCAAGACTTCCGAGAGTAGCGTAGCGAGGGACTCAAAAGTGAACTCCCGAGCCGAGCGTAGCGTAATATGCCTTAGGCACTTGATTAAAAATATACAATTTTAGCCGACTTACAAAAAAGGAGGTTCTCAATTTGCATGTTGTTTTTTGTATGTATGTTACGCGATGACTCCGCCAATTATGAACCGAATTTGATGTTGTTTGGTAGATCATACTTCAAATATTTCAATTTTAAAAACCGTCTATAATGTGAAAATTTGTACCTACTAAGGAAGTAAGTTCGTATAGGCCAGGTGGCTAGCCCTGGAGTCAGAGTTTTTAAGCCGCCTGAAGGTCTCTGACATGGCTAAAGGGTTAAAACAACCGAGACCTACAATTTAACGTGTCATCCGAGCCACGGTAGCGCTCAGTTGTAAATGCCACTCGCGGTCACCCATCCGAAGACTGACCGTGCTGAACGTTGCTTAACTTCGATGATCACTAGCCAACACCTAGGGCTCTATTTTTCAACTTCGAACGTGATACGGAACTTTGACAAATTAATGGAAAGTTGTCAATGAAAGTTGCGAATACTCCGTATAAGTTCCGTATACGACCGAGCCGTGCAAAGTTCAAAAAATTGTCCAAGTGCGTGTCGGACTCGCGCACGAAGGTTTCCGTACCGTAGGGAAGCAAAAACTCCTAAAAAATAAAGTTTTTTGTATGGGAGCTCCCCTAAATATTTATTTTATTCAGTTTTTAGTATTTGTTGTTATAGCGACAACAAAAATACATCATCTGTGAAAATTTCAGCTGTCTAGCTATCATTCATGAGATACAGCCTGGGACAGACAGACAGACGGACATCGGTGTCTTAGTAATAGAGTTCCGTTTTTACCCTTTGGGTACGGAACCCTAAAAATGAAGACAAAGTAAAAAAAACTAAAACAATTTTAAGGCTATATAAGTACGTTTGAGTTATGTGCTGCATTATTTTGCAATAAGGTGCTAAATTGGCTTTAAAATATATTATCTAGATTATGAACTTCAGACAGCGCTAGATCATTCTTTTAATTTCAATTTATGGAATATTTATACATTTCCTCTAACAGTTCCCTGTTATTTAGTAATAAGAAACGAGGATGCGTTACAACATGCTCAAAACAAACTCCTAATAAACAGTCAAAATATCTACTTTGTCAAGGAAAAGTTGTTTTGTGTGAGGATAAGTGTAAAGCTAGGCTTTGTGATAGCAATTAAAAATTAAAATAGCTTGTTTGGCACACAAAAAAATGCTAATTCTGGCTCTGGAACATCGATGGCAACACAAATTCATGACGTGACGTGACATATGTAATATTTTGAAATTCACAGTGACATTTAGATTAAAAATTATTTTCTTATTTCATTCGCTTCGGTCACCCAAAATGACCGTGCGGCAACAGGCTGGCTCTGTGAAGTGTACTTTAACCGTACCATTGTGTAATGTAACAAATTATAGATACCTAAAATTGAGTCATTTTGGCGTTGCAGTCAAATGACATTTGCCAACTGGAGTAGAAATCATGGTCATGTTAACGGAGATATCAGTGAAAATTAATTTTCTTTTAGTCAGTCCATTATAATTGAATTTAAATTACTGATATAAAAATAACAAAAAATCAGCCATTTTAAGGAAGGTACTGCTTATATTTAGCACTGAACATTTCCAAAAAAAATTAGGACTTGTGTTCTGGCATTCTTCTTTCAACTAGCTATCACGGTTCATGAGCCTAGTGACAGACAGACAGACAGGCGGATTGACGGAGAGACGGACGGATAGCGGAGTCTTAATAATAGGGTCCCGTTCCTACCCTTTGGGTACGGAACCCTAAAAATAGGGTCCCTTGTCAAACTACGCTATGAGCGCTAAAAAAATAGTACTTGTACTATATCGATGATACCTGAATCCGTGCGAACTACTTAGTCGAATTTTGCACACGGTTGAAATCGGTTATGACATTTTTGCCGAAGATAAATTATTTATCACCAAAATCCTTAGTGATTAGATTCTATTACGAATATTTTACATGAGTTCAAGTGTTAAATCATGTAGAGTGCGTTCTATTATTCAACGTTTTGTCACGGCTGTGACGGTTGTTATAAAGCTTCAAGGAAAAATACAATATCAGTACCTACTGATTTTGTATTTTTCGCCTACCTAGGTGACGCCCTATTGTTTCACCAAAACTTCAGGTGCTTGCTAATATTAACCTAGGTAATTATTGAATATATTATATCGTATTTACTTAGAGCTGGTTTTTAGGGTACCCAAAGGGTAAAAACGAGACCCTATTACTAAGACTCCGCTGTCCGTCTGTCGGTCTGTCTGTCACCAGGTTGTATCTCATGAACGGTAATAGCTAGAACCATCAAGAAAAAAATGTCGTCGAAAAAAAGTCGATGGCTAGAACGTTGAAATTTTCACAGGTGAAGTATTGCTGTTGCCGCTATAACAACAAATACTAAAATCAGAATGGAAAATATTTAAGAGGGGCTCCCATACAATAAAACTGAATTCATAGCCATTTTTCGCTTGATATTTATACTTAATGGTGGCAGGTAGATGCTTAAAATATTTATAGAATTTTAGGTCAATTATACACTTCAAAAAAAAAATTGAAATAAAATAAATATTTAACGGGGGCGGCTCCCATACAATTAATGTGACTTTTTGCTCGATATTAATAACGGCAACAGAAAGATGCTTGAAATAATTAGTTGGTAAGTACATTCCTTTCAAAAATAATTAAAAATTTATAAAAGGGGGGGGGGGGCTTCCATACCGTGCGGAACCTTTTCTTAAAATTCTAAAGCTTACCTACCTTACCTTGGTAGTTAAGGTAGGTACCGTTACGTATTCACCGTATATACCGTAACGGTATTAACTATCAATATTTCAGCCGTCAGATATCCACTGCTGGACATAGGTCTCACCTATAGATTCTTCAACATGATTGGTTCGACATGAATTTAATTGGTTCGTACCTATTTAAGTTCTTAGGTATTTACGTAATTACCTAATACACATTATCATATCGTATTTTCCCCACGTCCAACAAGAAATTCTAGTACCTACAAAATTATGTATTTGGTAATGGTATTCATCATCATCATTATTTTAGCCATCGGACATTGTAGTGCTGGACGCCTTCTCTACGTATATCTCCAATACGACTGGTTGGAATACAACATCCAGCGTGATCCTGCCTGTACCTGTACCTGCCTTTTTAATATTCCACTGCAGGACGTAGGCCTACCCACGTAGGGTTATTAAGCCATATCCACCGCGCTGGTCCAGTGCGCGTTGGTGGATTCACCGCAGAGTATGCGGAGTGCATATACCCACGCTCTTAGTATACATAAATAAGTATATTAAGTTATGATATAACATTTTTGATAAAAAAAACTTTGTCAAAAACAAAAAGCTCACCTCTCAGATTTTGATCCATAAATCCCTTAAAAATCCCATAAATCCCTTAGAACAGATAAAAAGCGTTAATAGGTATATTACCTATACGTGCTATCATTGACAAATGTTACACAAAATTTTTAGAAATTCAATAGGGTGAGCCGTCTGTAGCCGTTATGTATGTGTGTATATGTATTAGTAGTAATCGTATCTGAAAATCCGGAATATTTAACCGATCATTACCTAGTTCTAGCTGTGACCCGACACTTTTGCTCCCATTTTTTCCTCATATTTATTTTATAATTTTCCTCATATTTTATTTTACATATTATTAATTGTATTAAGTACCTTTCCTCCTTTATTTTATAAGTTTAATTGAATTCGAATTGTTTCCTTATATTTTTTACATAGGTTTTATTATTATTTTTTAAATACCTTTATACCTTCCTTGATCGTGTCAAGAACGGATAAGATTAGAAATGACTATGTTAGAGGAAGTCTGAAAGTGGCGCCGCGCCAGTGACTGAGAAATTAATAAAATCGGCAAAGTGCGAGTTGGACTCACGCACGAAGGGTTCCGTACGGTGTTGGAGCCCCTTAGCCCCATTCTTCTTACCATTAATAATAGCGAGCAAAAAACTCCTAAACATCACGTTTGTTGTATGGCAGCCCCCCTTAAACATTCATTTTATTCTGTTTTTAGTATTTGTTGTTATAGCGGCATCAGAAATACATCATCTGTGAAAATTTCAGCTGTCTACTAGCAATCACGGTTCGGACGAACAGACGGACATCGGAGTCTTAGTAATAGGGTCCCGTTTTTACGCTTTGGGTACGGAACCCTAAAAAGTCTTGTTATGGGCATATCATGAGACGGAAAGAGAGTCATGTTACGAAAAGAACCCTGAAGAACATGATGGTAAGCGGCAGGAATGGGTGGGGACGGCCAAACAAAGTTTGGATGAATTGTGTAAAAGATGATATTATTATGCGAGAGAAAGGACTTGATGATGAGATGACGAATGATAGAGTGAAGTGGCGAAAGGAAACGTGCTGTGCCGACCCCACCTAGTGGGATAAGGGCAGGATGATAATGATGACCTTTCCTGATATTTTTATGATCCTATCGGATACCTATTCTCTACGCTGGCTGTGTCTTGCCCATTGCTGTTTCATATTGCACGCAGGAGTATGTACTTACTTTTATGTAACGGTTTATATATATGGTATTTTTTAGAATCTTGTTTAGAAATTTTACTTAACATATTGCAACGACGTGCTATATGCCGTTTTACTATTTTTTCCAATTTTAATCGCAGTACATAAATCGATATTTTGGCACTAAAACTTTTCAAGGCAATTTGCTAAGTAAAATGAAGTTTAATTAACATTTTAAACTGCCTGATAACGGCTAATCGAAGCCGTGTTATTTTTATGCTTAGTTTGATATGAATGCATAATAATACTTACTTACCGTAAGTACCATAATTTTAGAAAATTATGTCATTACTTAGTTATAGTACAGGCAAATCTTTTTCGGATCACGGAAGTTAGGTGCTGAAATCGCTGGTAAACTTACTTGATAAAATTTAATTATTTTTCGCAAAAAATAGCAAAACCGCCTTCCATCGTGTACAAAATTCGAACATTTCGCTTGAATTGTTTACATTATTGTTGACTTATCAAAAACGGCTCAGCCGATTTCTTTAAAATTTAAATGCAATCACCTCGGGAGTATACCCTTTCGAACTAAAAAATTTTTTTTTCGATTTGGTTCTTAGCGAAATTATCGATGAACATACACAAAAAAACACACAGAGAACATAGAACCTCCTCTTTTTTGGAAGTCGGTTAAAAACTATGATGTTTGTTATTTGACGAACACGAGGCGAGTCATAGGAAAAAAATTGAAGAAATTGGAGGAGGCCTATACCCAGCAAGGGATTTCTACAAAAATATAATTACTTTATTTTTATAGGCATGTACCTAAACTAACACTAGGTTTAATTTAATTATACTAATATAAGGTTATTCAGCATTGTTTTTAAAATTGTAAATATGTTTAGCTTTATAGGAAATAATAAGCCTATTTTATTTATTTTTAGTCCTTATTTTGAGATTATTTTATTTTTCTCCTTAGCTGTAGCCCACCCTACAATTTTGCAGCCTTAAACAATGACATCTATTGTCTTTGGGCCTGATACTGCAACTGAGCATTAAGAAAAGTGGAAGGAACCAGCGCAACATTTATATTCAACAATCATTCTTAGAGAAAAATATAGATGGCGCAACTAGTCAACAACTGCAAAAAAAATCAATCGGTCCTATCATAATCTATACTTATTTATTGGTATTTATAAGTAGTTAAGTAAGTTAGTATAGGCTGGATGACTAGCCCTGGTGTCGGAGTTTTAAGCGCCTGAATGCCTCTGATATGGCTAACGGTTTAAACAACTGTAGGTACCTAATTGGTAGGTACTTATTATACAATCATAAATAAGTATGTACTGAGTTTGACGGTATGACGCTGGTCCCATTGAAGTGTGGACGGCCCTTAGTTTTTGACGCAACTTGCGTCGATACTTTGGCGCCGTCACATCTTTCTGAGACTCCAGAGTAGGGCTGGAGCGGTGGCCAATTCGGCGGAGCAGCACAAGCGGCGCAAATATGCTATCCTCAGTAGTGGTTTCATAATTGAGTCATTTGAAGTTGAGACATTGGGTCCGTGGGGGCCGGGAGCTCATCTTATTTTCAATACTCTTTCTGAGCGTCAGGTTGACGCGACGCGTGACCAAAATGCTGGTGTTTATTTGGCTCAACGCATAGGCATTGCCATTCAGCGTGGCAATGCAGCCAGCATGCTGGGCAGTGGGCACGCTGCCAACTGGCAGTGGACTTGAGTATTTGGATTATCTTTAGACCTTCAAGGGTCTGTGGATGATCCAATGCTTCTTATGTAGTGGTAGTGTAGGTAGTTTTAGCATATAAAGTAGAACTTATTGTATTTTGTCGTAGTTACCCAATAAAGGCACTTTTGCCCGTTAAAAACGTAGTAAAATCTGTACTTAGAGAAAATTTCTAGCTGTAGACGTCCTGAGCGTGAAGTACTTAATAGTGGTCAGTATCGAGAGTCGGACTCGCGCACGAAGGGTTCCGCACCGTACAGAGAAGCCCTTCACGAAATACGAATACACCACGTAATATTTCAAGCATCTTCCTGTTGCCGTTATTAATATCGAGCTTAAAAATTACGGGAACCCTACAAATTTATTTTATTTTAATTAATTTATTTATTTTTAAAGTGAATATTTCACTAAATATTCTGTGAATATTTCATGCATCTTCCTGTCACTGTTATCAATATCGAGCGAAAAACGTCTAAAAATTTAGGTTTGTTGAATGGGAGACCCCTTAATTTTTATTTCTAATTTTAGTATTTGTTTATGTCGACAACAGAAATACTTCATCAATGAAAATTTCAACGTTTTAGCCATTACGGTTCATGATAAACAGCCTGGTGACAGACAGACAGATGGACAGCGGAGTCTTATTAAAGGGTCGCGTTTTTACCCTTCCGGCACGAAACCCTCAAAACCATGTGGAAATTAATCTCATGGCTATGAGATTTGTTGCTAATTTTGTCAAGCTTCGCTTTTACCCAACCAAGTTACCCACATTGCACATAGGATTATTAAGTAAATTCTATAATTTACTTAAATTCTAAAATTTACTTAATAATCCTGTGTCCGGATTGTTAACAGTTTGTGAAAGGTTAAAAACTCTGACACCAGGACTAGCTACCCAACGTAAACGAACTAAGTTAATAGGGGTCGGTGGCTATCTTGTTTTAAATGTATAAGTTATATTTTTTATTCCGTATAGGTTTGTGTTTGACTACATACTGCCTGATGTTAAGCAGATATTTGAACTAGGCTGTAGCACGCTTACCTAGAAGATACCTATTTACTCTGGATTTGAAGACACCCACGTTGTACTTTAGCGAGAAGACAGACGTTGGCAAAGCGTTCCACATTCTGGCTGTTCGTATGAGTCTCGACTTCTCGAGTGATGAGATGCTTCCGCTAAATATTTTATTAGATTCACTGTTGATTCAAGGGCTAATTATAATAGTTAATTAGAATTTATTCATTTACAACTGAGCGCAAACGTGGGTTGGATGACATGTAAAATTTTAAGTCCCGGCTATTTTAACCGTTAAGCCATGTCAGAGGTCTTCTGGCTACTTAAAAACTCTGACACCAGGGCTAGCTACCCGGTCTATACGAACTTACTTACTTTATAGTTAGTTTCACGAAAGGCCTCCAAACGCGAAAGTTCTTCTGTTTAATATTTTAAAAAGCGAGCCTAGGCCTAAAGGATTTGCGTGATTTGGAGCTGGAGTGTAAAATTACGATTTTGGCATTCCTTGCCTATCGTTACCGACTAAAAGTTGTCTCTGTAGTAGGTGGTTAGATCCCCAAATTTAAATACATACGAGTGGTTACGTAGGTAGTTAGATTTGGGGCTCCACCACCTATACAAACAGGCCAGAGACCGTACCTATTGTGTACGCGTTCTGACGTTCGGCTTTGCTTCTAACCCGCTCGCGCCAGTTACTCATGCCACGAGGACGAGCGGGACGAAAAGCGAAGCTGAACCTCAGACTGCGTACACAATATGGCCGCAGGAAAGAAAAAGCTAAACTTAAAAACCCTATCATTGCAAATAGATAGGTAGCTTGTATATCCGCCGATTAATCCCCCCGAAGAAGAAACAAAGTTGGGATTAATTTTGACAATACTCGTAAGCCCAATTACAGAGGCGCCAGCGTAAGTTTAATAGCAACGAAAAAAACGTTCTCTCTATCGAATGCCTAAAGTGAAAAAGAAACAGAACTATTCTATTTAGCTAATATAATTACGATGGCGCCTCTGTAATCGGGCTTAATATTGACATTAATAATTGATTAAAGTGGTTTTATCTTTGTTTTAACTCTTTTGCATGCTAGGGGCAGACGGAGTAAACGTACTAGGATAGCATACCCCTGCAAGGTCTTCAGGCGGGAAAGAGAGCGAGCCGAGAGAGTTTAAGTGTGTACATTCCCACATAATTTATAACAAAACACCATACGACCGGGTATTTTATGAAAATTTAGGAAAATGCGGTCCTTGGAAAGACAAACTCTACCACTGCACCAACGCGTACTTAGTTTGACTAGAGTCATCGAAGTTAAGCAACGTTCAGTCTTCGTATGGGTGACCGCGGGTGGCATTTACAACTGAGCGCTACTAAGGCTCGGAAGACACGTTAAATTTTAGGCCCCGGTTGTTTTAATCATTTAACCATGTCAAAAGCCTTCAAGCGACTTAAAAACTCTGACACTAGGGTTCCGCACCCGGCCGTAAGTTCGTATAAACTTACGTTACGTACATACTTACTGTACTTCTAATTATTTTAGTTTTCTTAATCTTACACTATCTGATCCGGTGTACTTTTGTCTCACCATCTGTCAACGACAACTTTTATAAGCAGGAACATTTTGTATGGGATAATGAAATAAATGTAATATTTTTATTTTACTCGCAACTGTTATAAATTTTCTCACCGTTTCACCTCCCCTTAACATCCAAAAATATTTCAAGATCAATATTAGCCAAATCGGTTCAGCCGTTCTCGAGTTTTAGCGAGACTAACAACCACGATTCATTTTAATAAATGTAAACTTAGGTATAGATAATCACGATAAAATTAATCAACAAATACGCAGGTACTTAAACAACAAAGGCTTCAAAGTACTTCAATGAACGAACAGATTAAATCACAATTGGAATGGCACGGTTGGTATGTGACAGATAAATTTATACCATCATTTAAATTCCCATTTAACGAATCGACCACGTTCATGTAACGCCATAGTAACCATAAGTTTACCATACTTAACCGTCTTAACACCCACTTGCACTCCTATAAGTGCCTGTTCGGAACAGCGTTGCGTAAACGTAGATAGGTTTACGTAACTTTGGTATTATGCTGTTGTATGCTGGACAGGCGGACGCATTATATACGTATTAGGTGAGATTGGGTACGAGGCGAATGTAGGTCTTATATGGTACTGTGACACCATACGCGTGAGTAGATCTTTGGCAAATGAGGAACCGAAATATTTGACAATACGGAGATATTATCTGGCTTTCCAGTTAGCCGAAAGAAGGTCAAGAACTTACTATGGGAGTGAAATTGCAAAAAAATCGGATTTTCCATGAATTTTGTCAAGACCAATGAACTTTGTGTACGATATAGATGATTTTTGCTAAGAAGAGCTTTGTAATCTGTGAGGCTATTGTAAAAACTCTATAGTTTACTAGCAAAAGTAAATCATAGTTTTGTTCCGCTCCTCACTGTATTTTGTTTCTCACTAAGCAGATATGGCATTTATGCAGTAGACTTACGGACTACAACAGCTCTACTTCGCTTTGATGTCTAAATGAGTTCTTCACACAGCCATTGGAACAATGGAACCAGTCTTTCTCATTAAGCAACGTTTAGCACGGTCAGTATTTGGATCGGTGACCGCGGGTGGCATTTTCCAACTGAGCACTACCGTGGGTTGATTATCAAGTCGAATAATTTCATTAACAATTTGCAAGTTGTCCAGTGCAATCAACGCGCTATATATAACACTAGCGACCCGCCCCGGCTTCGCACACGTGTATTATACATATAAACCTTTCTCTTGAATCTCTTTATCTATTAAAAAAACCACATCAAAAACCGTTGCGTATAGTTTGTTTTTTTTTACGAGATTGTTTTATACCATATAGTAATAGTGATTGATGCGCTATAAGCATATATCTGCATAAATATTATATAACCGATCTGCATTGCGTTTTTTAAGCCTCAAGAGAAGTCGTGGTCCTGCGGGGATTTAGAAATTTCGCCGAAAATCGAAGTATAATCATTATTTTAAATTGTCACTGGAAAAGTTAGTTCTGCTTAAATTTTACCTTTAACTACCTATCGCTATCCTCCTCTTATCTCTATAAAAGTTAGTTCAACATAAATTTAACCTTTAAGTATCTATCCAGGAAAAGTGTCATCAGTACCATCTTCCTTATTTAGGTTCGGAACCTGTTTGGCTCACTGACCGTGGTTGCATCATAGCCCTGCACCGGGTGGTAAAGAATATGCGGGTTCAAATCCTGCGATCTTATCACAATAATTATTGATCGCCAAAAATGGCTCAACCAACTTTAATCGCGTACAAAGTTCGAATAGTTCGCGTGAATCGGTTTAAACCATTTTTGGTTGTAGAAATAGCAACAGCTATTTCTACAACAGCTCAGCCAATTTCGATAAAATTTAATCGTGACCAACTCTAAAGATAAATCTGTCAAACTAAAATGAATCATCAAAGCGGAGTTACATACATACCAAAGAGAGACATACCAAAAATACATTCGTCCTGAGAACCTCTTCTTAGAAGTCGGTTAAAAATAATTCAATTATGATTTAAATTTAAGTACCTTTAGCTACTTATCCAGGAAACTTGTCATTAATACCATCTTCCATAATTAAGTTGCCACCATACCCCCATACCCCAAACCACCAAAAATATATATACCAAATATGCAGGATCAAATCATGCAATCACGACATATTTTCGGTAGTTTGCAAAAAGAACTTAATGACGATTATCTCAGATCAATGGAAAAGTTAGTTCTTAACATCTAACTGCTATCTGTCCAGGAAACGTGTCATCAGTACCATCTTCCTTACTTAAGTTCGCCACCTGTTTGGATGGCTGACCTCAGTTGCATCATAACTGCACAGGCTGGTAAAGAATATGCGGGTTCAAATCTTGTGACTAAGACTTGAATTGTTTATCGCAATAATTATCCAACAAAAACATTTTCATGTGAAATGTAGCCAAGACAAGACCAAAGTTCGCACTCACAAAAAGTTGACAGATCTTATGTAAAGCCAAGCTTCTAACTCTACAGGCTTTATCTCTACAGGTCCTTACTCCATAAACTATACAGCTTAGTCAATATAATTGACTACGCCGATTCAATTTTTTTTTTCGGTATGTATACCTAAATACCAAAAAAATTGAATTGAGAAACTTTTTTTTCAAATCGCGAAAGTTTAAAAATAACACCTCTTTTTTGAAGTCGGTTAGTAGTCGGCTTGATGTCGTGGTAAAAACATCATTGTTAAAATTAGTCCGTGAGTTAGATTAGCAAAAAATATTGGCCACGTATTTTTTCTTTTGTCAATAAAACAAATATTGATGAAGATATAGCCCGTTAAAGTTCCACCTGACGTCACAAGTGCCATACGTTTCCAAAATTTTTGATGGTCTATCTGACGGACTAATTATATTTTTAGTTTTCATGCCTATTCAGTCAAAATTACTTTAAGTCACTGGAAAAGTTAATTCTTAACATCTAATCTTTAGCTATCTATTCAGGAAACGTGTCATCAATTCCATCTTCCGTGGTGAAGTTTGCCACCTGTTTGCTGGCTGACCTCAGTTGCATCATAATTGCAGCGGGCGAAGAACACCTCTTACATGTATCGCATTATGCTCCTCAGTGTTTGCTTAGGCCGAGTGCGCACCGTAATTATCTAAATTTAATACAGGGTTATTTCTAATCAATTAGCATCCTTTTAGGGGCTTATTCTATACATCAAAACTTACAACTTTTGTTCTGCGACTTTTGTTAAAACTCAAAAAAAAATTGTTCCATAGAAAAAATCGTTCACTCGCGACAAAATGTATGGAACAGCTGATTTTTTTTTGACTTCTGACATAAGTCGGAGAACAAATGTTGTTAGTTTTGATGTACTGAATAAGCCTCTAAATGTATGTTAATTCTTAGAAATAACCCTGTATAATAAAGAAGTAAAGTTTGTTAGTATGTGGGGTTGTGGGGGGTAATCTCTGGATCTACTCAACCGATTTTGATAATTTTTTTACCAATAGTAAGCCACTGAGTTTCATAGGCTATAAAGTAAGTGCAGGCGAAGCCCCGGGCAATGGCTAGTAACTGATATACCTAGTAGTTTTTTGTACACCAAGAAATAAATAATAACAGTAAATTAAAATTTTATCCAAATCGTAAAATAGTTTTGAAAAAAAAACAGTAATGATGTGAAAATTACTATAGGTACATTGATGATACCTACTCGTACATCGACAGATTTTCTATGTTCGCCTTCGCTGCCGCTCTTACTTAGTGCACCGGACAAATTGTTCGCCGGACCGATGTACGATGTCCGGTGCATCTACACACATTCATTATAAACCATTTTAAAACAGAAAAAAATGCCAAGTCGATGTAAACCATACACCTGCCGCGAATCCGGTGAAAACCACGGTCCGTTGTACGGTAAAAAACAGACGTATACCAAGCGATCTAGATAAGGGCACATGATACGAAATAAACAGAGAAGTGGACCAAAATAATAACGGAATGGCTACCAAGGTATAACGTACAGAGAAAAAGAGGAAGACAGATGAGGAGATGGGTAGATAATGTCAAAAAAGTAGCTGGACCATTATGGACAAGAATAACACAAGACAGAGGTGAATGGAAGATTCTGGAGGAGGCCTTTGCGTCTACAGACGTACGGGAAAATGTTTAATCTGAAGTGCAAACTAAACTATAGAATAATTAAGTAACGATTGTAAATTTTTCAGTAAATAAAGGCTTAACAACAACAATAAAAGCTTAATATACAAGCGATCTCACGCGGCCATTTACGCGTACTTTCAGCCGTTCTAATTTTAATTATAGAGCCAGAAGGATATCAACCAAAATACAAACATATTCTAATTCCTACGCAGTTTCTGGTCAATCGATAATCTATTGGCAGCGACCTGACTTTTACTTGCGTCATTCATCTCAAGCGTGATATCATTAAGTCTTCATTTCGCGTCCCTTTTGTTCACCCAAGGTGTTCACTGCTTTGTAATGGCTTCACAGATATTTATTACGATAGACACCGTTTGTAGCACTCATAGCGTAGTTTAACCAGGAGTTGGTCAGCGATTACCAAAGCTAAGCAATGTTCGGCACGGGTCTCCTGATGGGTTAAAAACGGGAAACACTGATTCGATTAGATTTGAACATTGGTCTTTATTTTTAACCGACTTTCAAAAAGGATGAGGTACTATGTTCATCTATAAGTATTTTTTTTATGTGTGTTCATCGATATTTTCACTAATCAAGAACCGATTAAAAAATATTTTATAAAAAGATCCTTTTAAATTTTTCGAAACCAGCTGAGCCGTTTCTGAAAAATCTATATGAATGTAAAAATCACTACATGGATGACACATCGATTCGTATGTACGAACTATTCAAATTCTGAACACTGTGGAAGTCTGTTATGCCATTTTTGGTAAAAGAATGTTATTAAAGAACTCAAACGAGAATAATTCATGATGTCTGTTTTAGTAAAAGCCTGTGAACAACTCCAAATGATCGACGTAACATGTAACTATATCCCACGCCTAATCCACCGACAAATTACGTTTATGCACACACCATAATGCTAGGTGACCCGGTATCGTGAATGTCAGAGAAAGTGAACTTTACGTATTGTTATTTTATGTAGGTACTCGAGAATTTCAATACAGAGTCATCCAGAATTGCAGAGTGATTCTGTATAAAAACTTGCGCGTAACGTTTTGTTGAAATTAGTATTAAAAATAGGGGTACGGAAGGTAAAACGGACCCTATGGTCAAAATGGTCTACCTTTATTATTTTAAGACGTGTAACACTTGATATGAATTTGGTACGTAAAAAGTTGGCCCCATGTCCCCTCTCTCAGCCAGTGTACTCAGTACGCTGACTACGCTGATTTAGCAAAAGTTTCTTTTTGTTGGGCTTGAAGTAAAATTTGAAATTTTGTTTACTAAGCCAAACGGGGGTAATTAAGATCAACATTATGAACAATTTATCACTTTGGGGCCAACTTTGAATGATATTAGTGGTCTCACACGACAAGTAGGTAAGTGGCCAACAAACCATGAGACCATGCAATCTGGAAAGACGGAAAGGAGGCCCTTTCCCAACAGTGGGTCAAAGCAGGCTGAAAAAAAGTAATGCCTAAAAAAGGCATGATAAATATGTATCTAATAAAATTGCGAGATTACGTTTTAGAAATTCTCGTAATTATTTCGATGAGCCATATATACATATAAGTGGATTTAAATAGACAATTGGGCTGGTACAGTTGACAGCCATGAACTTAATGAAAGTGATGTTCTCCTTGTCTAATACGAGTATAAGTTAGTATTACGTAAAGTGGCTTGCCCTGGTATCAGGGTTTTTGAACTTCTTGATTGCCTCTGAGATGGTTAAACGGTTAAAATAACCGGGCGTTTCATCCGATCACGTCGAGCCCCGTTAGGCGTCAATAAATGCCTCCCGCGGTCACCCATCCGAATACTGACATTGATACTATTTTATTTATATTTCTTTCTACACTAGGCTCATCTCAACGTTTTTCTTTTCATAAAAACAAACATATCTACAGTCGAATTGAGAACCTCCTTTTTTGAAGTCGGCTAAAAACATTTTAATGAAAGATTTTGTGTCCAAAGAAATGTTTAATATATAGAATAGTTAAATGTATGTAGGTATTAGAATAGAAAGTTTACACAGTTTATTATGCACAAAATTAAGGTTTACTAGGTGTATAAATCATTAAGTAATATAATCAGTCCGTTAGTTAGATTATTAAAAAAATATTGGACACTTTTTTTTTTCTAATCAATTAAACAATTATTATTAATTATTATTAATCACAAAGATAAACTTTGTCAAAGTTTGAAAGTGGGGGCTCGTGACGTCACTAGACGGTACATTTGTACTACGGTACATTTGGTTGGTGACGTCATACGGAACTTTAACGGGCTTTAAATACTTTCAGCAATATTTTTTTGTTTAATTGACAATAAAAAAATAAGTGTAATATTTTACGATCATCTATTTGACGGACTAATAATATTTTTTTAGTAAACAAGCTGATTAAACGATGTTTGCAGTTGGTCTTCAGTAGAATCCTTCCCGTGTTGCTCCGTTCTTCGCCACATTAATAGGTGAGAGATCATAGAACGTGATGAAAACTCTGTAAAAAAAAAATAACAGTCACTTCATTAAAACTAGCGTGAGGATTCAGTATTAAATTTATATGCAAACCGGATACAACTTACGATTATATTTGAACGGCCCGACCGGTTTCAGATTAGTTAGTACTCCTTCGTCAGGGAATAAGCGCGCCCCCGACGAATGCTTCCTAAAAAAATTGAGTGCGCGGGCGTCTCTCTAACTACTCTGAAACCGGTCGGGCGCATAGCGGCTCGACCGTTCAAATATAACCGTGAGTTGTATCCGGTTTTCATATACATTTTAAAAAATTACAGTATTAAATATAATTTTATTTTATATTATCAAACCTATTAGGTGTCGAAATCATTATTTAAAAAGTGCTGATTTTATTTTCGCGATTTCGAAATTGGTCTCATAGTACCTAAAAGTTGTTTATAACAATAACTTCTAAAATACCTGTATCGGATTTATAATTAATTAAAGTTTTTACTTAGAGTGATATATTATACTATCTAAATATCGTTTTTATAAAAAGCTGCGGTTGGGCTTTCTTAGGAAATGGGTAGCTTAAGTAGGCATTATAAAAATACTCGTATTCTAATAGGAACAACATCAACCACCCTAAAAATTGAGGAAACATTTATGTTGTTTATTATTGTAATAAAAACTTAAAACGATATGTTATGTAGTACCATGTACATGGTAATAATGCTTCCAAAAAATTGAAATAAAAGCAATTTAAAGGATAAAATAATATGTAAGCCCCCACGTATATATCGGAGCTGATATTAATATGAGTTAAAGTTTTAGTTTCATGTAATTATTTTAATTTAATATTATGTTGGCAGCCCTGACGGATCGGAGATTTTTTTATCTTTATTTAATTAGTTGCGCTACAGATAACAGAGCTCTGTGGCATAAAGCGTAGTTTGACTCGGTGTCTGTCAGCAACCGCAACACTCGAATGGGTGACCGAGGGTGGCATTTACAACTGAAAGCTACCGTAGCTCGGATGACACGATAAATTGTAGGTGCCGGTTGTATTAACCGTTTAGCCATGTAGAGGCCTTCAGGCGGCTTATGAACTCTGATACCAGGGCTAGTCACAAGGTCTGTACGTACTTACTTTTATTAGATATGTTTTAACCGTTGTGGCTTTTATCAAAATTTTAATTTTGCCTATCCGTTGCAGTCATCGGAACAGAGCTAGGTTTTTTTTTATTTCCTGAAAGAGCTTAGGCCATTACCTGGGACAGTATTTAATTATTTGCTTTGGAAAATGATTTTCCTATTGTTTCCTTTACTAAAAATCACATTAAAAAGGAGTTTAATATTTTCAGATCTTATTATCTTTTGACATTGCAGTGATTGTAAAATATGACGGCGTGATGGCGGCCTTGAACTTAAATTAAATTAGATAATACGAAATTCCATTTTAACTAAGCATTATATATCATTGTTTTTCTGTGAACTTATTTTCCGTATAGAATGAAAAGACGCGTCACGGACGATATGTTATATACTTATTTTTACACTCTATCTTTCATTCATTCATCATCTTTGTTATTGCGTAATGGATGTTATCTATCATACAAACTGAATTGATAACCTTGACTGCAATACTGTTCGCAAAACTAAAAATCTTGAACCTGGAAAAATCTGGAGGTGTTGGAGCCCCCTTGGGCCCCATTCCTGCTGCCGTAAAAAATCACGTTTGGAAGTATAGAAGCCCCCTTTTATATCTATATTTATTTTATTTTGTTTTTGGTATTTGTTGTTAAAGTGGCAAAAGAAATACATAATCTGTGAAAATTTTGAGCTGTCTAGCTATCACGGTTCATGATATACAGCCTGGTGACAGACAGAATGACGGACAGACGTTTGGTCATCGGAGTCTTAGTAATAGGGTCCCGTTTTACCCTTTGTGTACGGTACCCTAAAAATGAAATTTGATGTCACTTCTACTGCACGTATTATTTATACGAAATGAATTCAAAAAACTGTATTTATTTGCACGAGGATTAGAAAAAGCAGCGAAGTAATGGCGAACAAAGCGCTAGTCTGTTTAATCCTAGATATTTTTTTTCTAATTTTAGAATGAGTATATCATTTTCAAACCATATGATGAAGACCACAGACATGATTAAATGCGGTTGTTTAGTAAATGCTGCTGGCAGTAACCCATCCGAAAACTAAATGAACTAAATGATCGACAAAAAAAAATAGGTAACAAAACTAGAACTTTAAATAGAGATTACACTCTGAAAAATTGGTAACGCCTCCGATATTGCATATTCCATAGGCAACAGTGATTTCTTACCATCAGAAGATGTGTCAGCCCATTTACTACTTCACTACATTAAAAAAATATAAATTTCTTCTTTCTTCTTCTTTCTTCTTCTTATTTAAATTTCTAGTTTCCTCGAATTTCGAGATGCATTTTGTGATTCGAGCCCAGGCGACTGATGGACCTGAGGCTGGCGATTACGCTGGGCTCGTCTGTTCTTGCCAGTCAGAAGAATGCAGCCAGAAGATATGGCCTAGAAGAAGCCAGAATTACCCATGGAAGTTAGGCTGATGTTCACATTGGGCTCGTCTGTCCCGGATACCGACAGGATATAGCCAGATGATATGGCTTCCTAAAAAGATATAGACCTCCTCTACTTCTCGCCGATTATTCCGCTTCTATACAAACCTCAGCCTATGCGACATAGTCTGTTATAAAATAAATACTTACTGATTTTTATGAACTCCTAGTTCCCTCGTGATGCATTCCGTGACATCTCTGGAGATGATCTGGTTCTCCTGCGAGCCCAGGTTACCGATGGACTCCAGGCTGGCGATCACGCTGGGTTCGTCCGTTCCTGATACCGACAGGATACAGTCCGCAGATATAGCTACCGCGAATTTCTGGAAAAGACAATAACAATATTATAATCAATTTTAAAAAATAAGCCAAGTCGATGTTACCGTTGCTGTGTTCAGGAATGTAGCTACGAGTAGAGGAAGGTTTATGGGGTTATATCATGAACTTTCTGAGTGTTAGAAATGAGATGGCATTATTACTATTGTGATAGGGTTTAAAGTATAGGCTCCGCCTATATGAAGTTTGTCCGTCATATTGCTGAGACGTCTAAGCCCCGATTTCACCAACGCTTGTTTAAGTTAAACGTGTGAATACTGTATTCAATCAACGGTTTTTGCTAGCTGAACAGCAAAATTTCTTTAAAAAGCTGTTTAAGATTTAACCAAGGGTTGATAAATTAAACATCTGTAGGTGAACTAGGGTCTAAACACCGAGTTTAATCGTTGTTTAAATACAGTAATCACACGTTTAACTTAATTAAGCGTTGGTGAACTTGGGTGTAAGTGACATTTGATTAGTAGTGCCACTGTAATCAAGTAGTATCGAAGATTATATAGCAGTTGCTATTCATTTTCGACGCAGTTTTGCCACTCGACTTCAATCGTGTACAAAATTCGAATAGTTCGCTCGAATCGATGTTTACAATTTTTACTTAATTGTTGAAAACGGCTGAGCCGTTTTCTATAAAATTTAAATGGGACCACGTCGACCATCCTTTTGCATTATATTTTTTTAATCGCTTCACAATTGACGAAAATATCGACGAGCATACACAAAAAAATATGCAGCCGAACACAAATAACCTACTCTTTTTCGGAAGTTGGTTAAAACGCTCAGCAAACATAGTTCAAACACATAAACAAGATCATTGATACGCATGTCACTAATGCCTATAACACCCGGGGATTGTGTAGCTTCCCAACAGTGAAAAAATTTTTTTAAATCGGTTCAGAAGTTTCGGAGCCTATTCAAAAACAAACAATCAAATCTTTCCTCTTTATAATATTGGTATAGAAATTCACTTACGTCTTCATCTTTCCTCACACATTTTGATAGCACCGGTAAAATTTTCTGAATGAAATCCTTCGGGATAGCACTTTTCGTAATATTCGTGAAGATTTTCACGCACGGCATTTTGGTACTTGTTTGTCAGTCTTGTTTATTTCTATCTACTGGCGTGTGATGTTGAAATCGGTCTTATATCCTATGAAAGATACATAACATTGAGGATTGTATTATCTATCGTTCTTATCGGGACGTTGTTTGTGTAACATTATATAAGCAGTTTTGTTCCGATCGAATCATTTATTTTGTTGATTTTATGCAATATTGGGTTACTGGTAAAGTTTCATGTATTTGAGGTAAGGGCGAATTTCGTGCATCAAGATAAATCACAAATCTGTCATCGCGAAAAAAATTAGCTGTTCCGTACATTTAGTCGATAGTCAACGTAGCAATTCTACGAATCAGCCGATCGTTTTGTTCAGGTTGATCCAAGAAATTTTGATAGATATTAGTAATTTGTAATTATATTCCCCAAAAAATGGCATAACCGACTTCAATCATGTACAGAATTCGAATAGTTCACACAGATTTTATTTAAGTCGTAATTTTTAGGGTTCCGTACCCAAATGGTAAAAACGAGACCTTGTTACTAAGACTTCGATTTCCGTCTGTCCGTCTGTCTGTCTGTCACCGGACTGTATCTCATAGACCATGATAGCTAAGCAGCTGAAATTTTCACAGATGATGTATTTCTGTTGCCGCTATAACAACAAATACTAAAAACTGAATAAATAAATATTAAAGGTGGACTCCCATACAACAAACGTGATTTTTAGGAGTTTTTTGCTCGCTATTAATAACGGCAAGAGGAATGGGGCTCCCATACGGTACGGAACCCTTCGTGCGTGAGTACGACTCGCACTTGGCCTATTTTTTTCACATTATTTGTTGATTTATCAAAAATGGCACGGCCGATTTCAATAGAATTTAAATGGAATCAACTTTGAAGTACGATCTACTAATACAAAAACAATGTCAGACCACACTGTAAAAAGTTATGCGTAAAAAAAATATACGCTTCCTTGTAAACCTCCCCCGTTTCGGCGGTTCAAAATGGTTTATCTTGATTTACTATAGTCGTCTATAAAAGGTGTACTAAAGTTGCTAGAAACCATGTATAGTGTAGAGTATGATAAAGGTGGCATGAGAAGCGGAAAGTCATTCTTTTCGTTTTTGGCACAATTACAATTTGATTTTCAAATGACATGATAATTTGATGTAATGAGTTCACATCATTTGATGAAGTGGTATTTATTTTTGTTAATTATGTGATAACCTGTTAAAGTGTTAACTCATCGCAGCTGTAAACTTTTAGGGTTCCGTACCCAAATGCTAAAAACAGGACCCTATAACTAAGACTCCTTTGTCCGTCTGTCCGTCTGTCACCAGGCAGGCGGCGTCAGCGCTCCACCCTGTATAGAATGCCTTTAAAAAAAAACATCTTCGCATGGTTTCTTCAATTTGAAATGTCTAAGTGAGGCAACTTTAGATAACATGGACATAGTATAGGTATACAATTATTTAGTCATTCAAATCTAAAGAAATCCTTTTCTTGTTTTGCAAAGCCATTGTATTTGTCAACGCATGTGGCCTTACGTAATGGTATTATAACGACATATTCTATCGATTTATAATAAGTAGATTTTATTCTGACCCGCTTGCCGTATCTTCGTAATATAGCGTAAATGCCATTGACTTATATATCTTTGCAAAGATCGGGCCAAACCTATTCCCATAAAATAATGACCATACCATTAGGTTTTAAAAGACGTGGTTATGTCAGCTATACGACGTCCTCTGTGGACCTATGCCTCCTCTATGGATTTCCAATACAACCGGTTGGAAGCGGCTTGCATCCAATGTGCGTTTTCTTAATAAAGTCATCCGTCCACATTGATTGTACTTTTTTTAGACTAGTTGTAAATAATTTAAACTTAAATTGAGTTTAACCTAGTCTAAAAAGTAAAGTCTATCATATCAGCCGTAGCAATTCATATGTACACCAATAAATGTAAGCCATCACATTCATAATAGATTTCATATACGCCTTGCTATCTATTGCCTTGGCTACCTTGCAGGATCATTAATATTTAGATACTTACTCGTATATTAACTTTACGACTCCACAAGTCATCAATCAGTGACATACGAGCAATGTGCACCATGACAAATAATTGTCTTTCTTCTTTTGTTTTCTTTCACTACATAAAATTGCCACTCTTCTTTCATTTTCAACCCCTTGTAACTGCGTTCTGGATAAAGCTAGACCTCTGAATATGAAACCCAGACTATTGAGACGAAAAGCCTGCTTGACAAAAAAAAATTACATGGACGTATCTTGACATTCAGGTCTTTGATAATAACCACATAACTTTACACCACTAGTTACTTGGGACTTTGTGGCAATAACAAGTAAGGCCATTTTCTTTGCTTTTCCGTAGGATAAAACAGAAAGTTTCCAATGAAAAGGTTGCATGAACAAGTTATTTTGACTACGGTATTCCTTTGTTACAAGTCGTTATAAAGGTGAAGCAATTCTGAGTAGGTTTATAGTTAATGACGTGTGTTAAATTTAATAGAACTTGGGTGTGACAGGAAAAAAACTTTGATAAATAGTAGATGCACCGATTGGGACCATTTTAGTGTCTTTTAATATTAATGAAAGATTTGACAGTTTAATGTCATAATTTTTTTTGTCTCTTTACGACATCCAAACATCTAACCAGGAATGAAGAGATCTGCAGTCTTACCAAATAAGTTGGGTAACTTAATTTCGCATAACCCAGCAGAACAGCAAGTTGAAATAGTAGCGGGCTAGGCACGTTCTAAAAACAGAATGCCGATGAGGCCGTAAAGTACCTACATGCTGGATGCAAGGCGCTTCCAACCGGTCTTACTGGGAATCAATACTCCTATGGATTTGATTGGCCTATGTCTAGCAGTGGACGTTCTATAGCTATTGAATGAAATGAAATGAAATGAAACAATGTATTGTCATAATAGTTACACCGAAGACAAATAATTAACTATTCGCATCGATGTTCCTATCCATGGACTCGTCCAACATGATATCATAATAAAACAAAACATAGCAATTAATAACATCAAATAAAATTAATAATTAAATAAAAAATAAATAAAACCATGCTCAAAAACCTATTTTGTGTCTCCGTCAGAAAGCGACAAATATAATCTACCCGCAATTTTTTTTTTTTTTTTGTTTTTTTTTTTTTTTTTAACGGGCAAAAGTGCCTTTATTAACTACAACAAAACTACACTACTATTACACAAAAAGCATTGGATCACCCTCAGACCTTTGAAGGTCTAAAGATAATCCAAATGCTCAAGCCCACTGCCAGTTGGCAGCGTGCCCAGCATGCTGGCTGCATTGCCACGCTGAATGGCAATGCTTATGCGTTGAGCCAAATAAACACCAGCAAATTGTCTACTGCACTAAAAACGTCGCGTCGATCAGCTGTACTGTTAAGTCATATTTAAACAAAGTAGAAAACAATGTTTTCAAAGTAATATTTGTATTTTTTAATGCGCTGTATAGGGGCTTCGTTACTAAACAATTTCAGTGAATATTGGATGGATGATATTCACTTCGAAAGTAAATGATTAAATTAAAAATGGTATGGAACTCGTACTTTCGTGCGCAACTCGCGTTTGGCCGATTTTTTTCTGGCCTAATGCAGGTTTCTTTTATTAAAAGCCCTCGTGTTCCAGATTTTATTGCAAAAATTCCGTCATAGTCTCGCCTTTAGATGTAGAGTTGACCACAGGTGATTCCACCAAAACGAAGCGGATCACACCCACACGTATCTTTTATTTTTTAGCAAATATGGTATACCTATCTGCAATGGGCTTACAGACAGCGCTCTGCATAATTATGTCCTTCTCAGCTCCTTACGAGTGGAGTCTGCCGGAGACCGGCACCTTACACTTGGCGAGGTTTTCCAAGCTTAGCGCCCCGACCCACAGTTTATTTGTACACTGTACAAAAACAGTGTTTACGTATAAATTCACACCTACCCGAGAAGAGTGTCTAATAAACACTTTAAAGATTACCTCTGCAAGCATCGATGTGTATGTAATGTATTTGGCAAAACATCAAATTAAGGTAGATGATAATTTTCATTCATAAAATCATATTTTATCGTCAATATTACTAGAGGTATTATGTTTACTTCAACTTGCTAATCCATTAGGCTGGTGGCTGGATTTTCTACAACTGGTAAATAAATCTACAGAGTTCATAAAACAAGAAGCAATATGACTTATGACTACATTTGTCCACCAAATTGTCTGACGGAAAGCGAATCCAAGGTATGGCCAAAAAATTGAGCACTGTTTTTTCTTCTCTTGAGATGTACACAATGTGCATCAATTGATTTAAAACAACTTAGCTCCTCTAAGACCGTTTTCTAATACTACTTTTGGTTGGTGGATGATATCCTTAGATACACTATACTTTGACTAAATGGAAAATTACCCTTAAAGCTTTCACATTGTAATATTTTTATGAAATAATAATTATTCGGCCAAAATGTGAGCACTGACTTCTATAAGCCTATTAATTCAAGCTTGGCTACAAAATTTGTAGAGTTCTCCTCCTGTCAAGGACCATGTCGTCAGATCCTGACCTGATGAATGATCATCAGGTCAGTCCCATAGGGACAACTTGGAAAGTAAGATATCCTTTCAAAAAAGGGGATATTTAAATCGGTTCAAACATTTTCAAGTATTCGGATAATATAGATTAGATAAAAGATTCTGACGAATTGACTATCTCATTTTTTTAAAACCAAGGGGCGTTATTACAAAACTTAAAGTGAGTGAGTTCGTATAGACTAAAGACCGGGTGGATAGCCAAAGGTGCCAGAGTTTTCAAGAAACCCAAAGAATTCTGACATAGCTAAGAGTATACGGTTAGAACGACCGGGAACTACCTACTTTAACGTTTCTTTCGCGTAATGGTAAACGGTAGCGCTTAGTTGTAAATGCCACCCGCAAACTGCAATAGGTGGTAAACCTCATAAACATAGAATTGTCGGTTAAACGCAACCGTGGGGGTGTTGCAAACCCCATAAAAATGCAATAATCATATTAAAATTCTAATAGCCACCCAACTACGCATGTCTATTCACGGTCCAACACTTGGGGTCCATCCGGCCATCCAGGCCAAGGTTCACGCAGAAACTGCCAATGAAATATAAACTCTACTTCCTTAGATTTAAGTACGATGTCTCATATGTAAAGATCGACAAACACACTGTTTGAACGAAAAATATTTGTCTTAGCTTCTGAGTGTACAAAACTGAGCCAGTTGTGTTTATTTTATGAAGCTGTTAATGATGCTGTATGTTCGGAATTCGAATTAGCATACGTTGAGACTAGTCTTTTGGTATGATTTTACCTGTACTTTTCTAGGATTTTTTTGGAAGTAACTATTTACGTTTTTTCGTTGGTCAAAATGAAATAAACAGTTCAAATACTTAATGAAGGTTACATTGATATAGTCCAGCAATTTTTTTTTTGTTATCATTAACATAATTTTTGATATCTAATTTGCCAAATTGACAATGTTTTATGAGCTGACGTGGTCACGAATAATTAAACTACAGAACCAAAAATCATAAGCATTCCCATTTGGCTATAATAGTTATGGTTTGAAACAAATTTTACTAAAGCACCTTAAAATCGAGAAGAAAATTGTATTTCTAAAAAAAGATTCGCATCCTAAAAATGACTGTATAGAATACGAACATGTTTTTCTAAGTTATCAGGGCTGTCGCCCTAATGGAAATATAATTATTTATGTCACAATAGCTATCAGTGCTAAAAGCTTTATTTTCTTCTTAAATTCCAAATATAGTGGGTGAAACGCACACCCACATCTGTTTTATTATTTCGTTCTCGGAGTTTCAGCACGAAATATAAGACAAAACAGGTTCGTAGAACAAAATAAATAATTCTTAACAAAGAAGCTAGAATATAACTTTTCATCATCGTTTTATCTACATTTAAAGACATAAATATACTAAAATGTAAGGTCTGAAATAAACAAATCCCAGTAATTCAACGAAATGTTTTTTCGAATCTACGAAATCTTTTTTTGCGATGTTAATTTATATGATTGAGAAAAGGTACTGTTAGAAAGATTTAAAGTTTGTTTTTTAATATAGGTAGTCTTTAGACTGTTTTCTCAGAATTAAAACAGCTTTGAATTACTTTTATAAATAAGAATAAGAAAACATGACAACAAAATAAAACAGACTCAGCATCCCCAAAAATACCTATACAGGGTTATTTCTAATCAATTAGCATCCTTTTAGGGGCTTACCTATTCTGTACATCAAAACTAACAATTTTTGTTCTGCGACTTTTGTCAGAACTGTTTTAAGCTAGAAATAACCCTGTATATACTGTCAGCATTAACGTAACAATTTCTTTTTTCAATTCCTATATTAATTTTTGTAAACACCGCAACGTTCCGAATTCTTGTCCCTTTGGCCGCTTTTTTTATTATTTGTCTTACATAAATTTTATCCATTTTACAAAGCCGTAGTGTAGTCTAAGTCCAAGAGAAAGCCACGATAAAGTCCAAGTAATGCCTTAGTAAAGCAGTGGAGACTTTAGTAGAACAACTGGTTCAACAGTAATCAAACAGATCAATTAAATAAATGTTCAAAAAGTACAAGCAAGTTGAAATATTTTTTTTTATTGGTAAAATTGTCTTTATTGACAACAACAAAATACAATACTACTTTATATGCCAAAACTACATACAAAAAAATTAACAACATTGTTACTGTGACTAAAATGATACTTACTATAAAAAACTATCCCAACAAAAACATGGCATGTAAAAAGAACAAACAACTCGAGCAATAATTCTTCGTAACAAGTAGTGAGATCAAAATGTAAGCACAAGTCGGTTTATTTTTTATTTGGTTGACTGTAAAGTTGGTTTACGGTATAATTTTACGTGATGACGTCATAAGAAAACAATGTTGAACCAACAACTGCAACAAGCCGAACGCATAGGCCGATCGTGTCTCTCTATCGCTTGTTCCGCGTTCTCGCTTGCACGCTTGGCTCAGGCGGAAGACGACATTTTTTCGTGCTTGCAGCCGGAGTTCATCGATTTATAAGACGTTATCACGTAAAAAAAATGCAAGTGGACTCCCTCCGCGCAGAAGAAGTGAAACTTCGACGCAAGAGTGATTTCATACCCCCTCCATATGCAAGTCTCTTGTCGGACGTCGCAGTAGAAGTTTCACTTCAAATATAAAAGTCAAAGTTGACAGCCCTACCAATAATCGATAAGCGTTCAATAATAAAATGGTTAATGTTTACACAAATGATGTGTGTGGTTGTGTAAATGTGATGCAGCCGTGTTTGTACACTTTTAAACTCTCCTCATTGGTTGCGACAGGCGTTGCACATGCGATCGAATCTGTGGAATGCTAGAAAAACAACGGACAACATTAAATAAACTTACTTTTCTTAGGGCGAGGCCACACGAGCGTTTGTGAGACGTGAGTCGCCTAAAATAATTCAGTTTCATTTAAAAAAAAACATAAAATGAATTAAAAATAAATAAGGTTTACTTAAATCAGGCAAAATAAATCTGGCAATGGGCAGGGCACATAGTTCAAAGAACGGATGGCCGATGAGGCCGTAAAGTTCTCGAATGGCGACCACGGACCAGCAAGCGCAGCGTAGGACGTCCACCGACTAGGTGGACTGATATAAATAATATAATTATATAGATATAATAAAGATCGCAGGAACAGACCGCTTCCAACCGCCTTATTTGAAATCCATGGGGAGGCCTATGCCCAACTGTGGACGCCCTACGGCTGATAGATAGATAATTCAGGCCATTGACCAATAAATTAAATGAAATGTAAAAAAAAAAGGTTGTTTGTAAAGTCGGTTTACGGATGATAATTCTACGTGATAATGTCATATACTCATATGCATCACAAGCCGAACGCTTAGGCCGATCGTGCCTCTCCGTCGCTTCTTCGGCGCTCTTTCCTGCACGCTCGACTCAGGCGGAACGTCACAACGAGTCATGCTTTTTCGTGCGTGCAGCCGGCGTTCATCGATTTATAAGAGGTTACCACGTCAATAAAATTAAAATTGAATTATAGTGAGTCTTCTTACTTTCGGTCACTGTGTATCACAAACAAGACTTAGGTAAGTCGAATGCAGCGTAAATAGCGCAACTCATTTTACGCGACTTACAAATCAAAAAATTACGCACGTTTGGCCTTGCTCTTACACTTAAATGTAATAAAAAATAAACTTTTTGTAATTAACTTCTGTGAATAATTTGACAGTTTAAAATACTTATTATTGAATACTAGGTAGTGTACTGAAATAAATATAGAACACACACACGTTTTCTTTCAAAGGATGTCTTGAAGAAATTTTGGAAAAGATTGGACGCAATTTTTGGCGATTTCTCTTTAGTAGCAGCCTTGTATAAATTTCCACATTTCAAAAGCATCTATCTGCCCATGGCTTATAAAGATAATCGTCATATCGATGTTAGATTCATGCGCTTCAAACGTGTCTATAAAATTAAGAATCAAGTTCACCAACGCTTGTTTAACTTAGACGTGTAATTACTGTAATTAAATAACGGTTAAACTCGAGTCTTAGACCCGAGTTCACCAACAAGTGTTCAATTTATTAAATCTTAAACGGCTTGATAACGAAATTTTGCTGTTCACCGAGAAAAATCCCATTGTTTAAATACAATAATCACACATTTATAGTCTGACCGTTTAACTGAGTCCTCGCCTGCGCGGTACAGAGGCGCGGGGGTAGACGACAAAGGGGACTGAGACAGGTGCGAGCGGCGGCCGCGCCTCTGTACCGCGCAGGCGAGGACTCAGTTAAACGGTCAGACTATAACTTAAACAGGCGCTGGTGAACTCGGGTCTAAGTTGCGTTATTTAGTTAAGTTATTTCATAGTCTACGTATTATGACTTTAATCTGCCCATATATTAAATTACATAATTTTACAACAACAATACATGCATTCTCTACTATAACCTGACTGATACACTAATAATAAAAATGTGACAGTCCGAGATTCCGTTCCGTATTTTTCTTTGCATTTTAAGACTGGTATCGTACGAAGTTCAAGTGTTTTGGCTAAAAAAAAACAAATACGTGTAGATTTGTATAAGTAAAAGTCTGCGTATTTTTAGATTTTACCAACAAGATCATTTTAAAGAGGCAATTCAATTGCATTTTGTTTTGAACGGATCATCTTAATCTTATCTGATAGTGGGTGAAGGCTGAGGTTAACATTTGACAACATCGCAAAAACAAAGTGGCTTTTATATCAAGTGAAATAGATAACGAGATAAAGATATCATTACTCTGAACGGTTTACAACAAGTAATAATAAATAAATAAATATTTAGCTACCATAAACATCTGCTAACTTAATAAAACTTAAACAATTTTGAATTAAAATTTTAACAATTTTAAATTAAATGACAATCTTTAGGTTAATAATTAATTAATTGTAATACTATTTAAATTAACATAATTTTAATAGATTGATGAACAATAAAAATGATTTTTTGTAATAATAATTGTTAAAAAGGTCTTATCCAGTAGGTAGGTAAAATAAAATTAGAAGATTACAAACAATAACTCAAGCTCCCGCGGTAGGGGATACCCTTTACAAACAATAACTCAAGCTCCCGCGGTAGGGGATACCCTGAGTTTGCGGATATAATAAGGCAAGTAAGTTCGTTTACAAAAAATTGTTCACGTGACAGACAAAATCGCGGACAAAAGCTAGTTGTCTCATAAAATATGCTGGCGCCGCCTGATTATGTAAATTGCGTAAAATTATAGATTTTAAATTGTCGAATTATGCTTAATATTGTGTTAATTCGGTAGGTGGCCGCCCGTGGGTTTGTTTTTAAACTATGGTTAATTTTCTTTATAGAAATTTCTAAGTGGAGTTTACACATGCTGGGCACGTTGACTTTGGCTTTTAGACTTTCAATTCGGTGATCTTCGGTTTGCTTTTCAACCAACTTCAAATTAGAGGTTCTCAATTGGTACATGTTTGTTTTATAATGAAACTGTATGTTATTTTTTTATGTGTGTTACGCGATTACTCCGCCTATCATGAACCGATTTTGATGTTTTATTTTGTTCTTTTTAAACATTTAAATTTAATAGAAATCGGTATAATCGTTTTTGAATAATCAACGATAATGTAAAAATTACTACATGGATGACACATCAATACGTGCGAACTATTCGAATTCTGTACACGGTGGAAGCCGGTTGCCATTTTTGCCATTTTTGGCAAAAAATAATTATTTGTTTAATATGTTCTTACCAATAAATTCGTGGTTCTTACATTGTTGTGTTTGAAGGTTGTACTTCATTTTTTTTACCAAGATAATAATATAATGTGCTAAAAAATAAAGGATACTGCTAGAAATATCTTTGATTCTTTGCATTGTAGAGTACATGTTCTTGTATATTTCTTCAAATTTTTCGATGGATCTAGAGTGCTGTCAAAATATTTTGTCAAATATGCTGTCAAAGACTGTTTTGTTGTTACAATTATTTTCCTGCTTAATTTCTTATACGAGTAGTGTAAACCCTGCTTTGAACAATACCTATAGTCTCGTGACTACGATTGCTGCAATATTATGTGGGGTCAAACATTGGTCACCGGAATAAATTATTCTTTTATCTTGTTATCTCGCATTCATTTAATTAATTAATGCATGTAATTAAGATTATATAGAATTGCTTCTTAAATAACTAAACACTGTTTGTTTTTATTTTATCTTATTAGTTTCTTATTGTAACGTACCTAAACAAATGACAAGCTACTACTATAACTAGTACTACTTATAAATAAATAATAATAAAAATATGTTAATATTTGTTCCACGGCAGCGCCGTACCGCAAATATTCATCAAAGCCACCAACTACTATGGCTTCACCAACATGAAAATTCTTCTAAAACCATTTCAAACTAACTAGACTAAGACCAAAATAGATGCATTTAAAAATAAAGCAAAGAATTGGCTCGTTGAGCAAGCATTTTATAAGGTGGCGGACTTTCTACCTAAGGTAGAGTATTTTTTTACAGGACTGTCTAGTTTAAGGCAGAGTAAGTTTATTTGTACTTCAAATTATAAATATTATTAGTAGTACTTATTACTATTTTTATTATTATTTTTTCAGTGTTCCCCTGAGACCTCATTGTTGTGTTGTTGAATTGACAAAATAGTTTCACTGATATAATTTAGTTATGTAATTTTTTTTTTTAAATTGAGATATGTAGATAATTATTGTATTGATTTGATTTTTAATTTTTAATTGATATGAATGTTATTGATTGTATTTATTCTTAACTACTTAATTTATGTTGTTGAGTGAATTTTAATGTTTTTAAATTGAAAGTGAAATATTGTAAGATTTATATGACCTGTAACTAATTGTTATTAATAAAAAAGTATGAGTTTGAGTATGATGAACCAGAAAATCAGACCGTTTAGCCTTAGATTTTTTTAAGTCATCATCCATGGCTACCATTTTATTTTGTCCACAGAAAATATGTATGATACCACTACGCGCAGAGGGCAGGCGGCTGGTCATGTGGGAGTCCCCGCCGACTGATCGGTATTTACCCACTAAAAACCCTGGAATGTACCACCGCAGAGCCTGGTGTAGGGGCTACGGGCACGCATCCGCACTCCTCCGCGGCACCTGACAGCGCTGACCCAACTCGGGCCCCACCACGAGGCTTGCGCTCCTCTCCGCCTCGATGACGTCGTGTCACCACTCGGGACCAAACAGCACAGGGCGACAGACAGCACCCGTATCCGAACGCCCTGGACCCAGCACAACGGGTCACTTAAAGCGGCCCCGCGCCTGCCAATAACGACCACCCTCCCAGCTGTTTTAATCAAAAAGCCCAGATAGGCGGCCCAACCTGGAATCCAAAACCTTATAACCCCCAAGTAGTTTCTCATAAAACTATTACCGAAACTCTTCTCAATTTCGTTTCTACAACATTCCAATTTTATTTTACAGCCTTTTACCTACTGACATAATTAAAAACAATATGTAGCCGACGCACTCTCAAATAGCTAGTCGTAAACATATTACATAAGGCCCGGTAATTTGTATATTTGAACTGTAATAAAACCTCTACACTACGGAATGCGTTATGCTGACCCAGAATGCAATAATTTTAATAAGCAGATAATCCTAAAGTTTTAAAATCACTAGAAACTTTAACAATGGAATGTTAATTACCATAATTATGGCGAAAGTCTTAATTAACCACGCGTTTTGAATTGAAACCTAAACACTTGAGTATAAGGTTTAGTTTATCACATAATGTGTTTAATGGAATGTATTAGACTTGCTAATATGCGGAATAAAGTATATTTATGGATGTTTTGGATAATTTACGGGTTAACAAAGATAAAACCTTGTACCATGTATTGTTAATGGGTTTATTTGTAAAGGAATTCTGAATCAATTATGATATTAAGCAAGATATTGTTTATTGCTGGAATGCTGTGTTGCTGTTGGAAGAATGTTGGAAACAATTTTCCTGACTGAGTTTTTAGGGTTCCGTACCCAAAGGGTAAAAACGGGACCCTATTACTAAGACTCCGCTGTCCGTCCGTCACCAGGCTGTATCTCATGAACCGCGATAGCTAGGCAGCTGAAATTTTCACAAATGATGTACTCGTATTTCAGTTGCCGCTATAACAACAAATACTATACACAGAATAAAATAAATATTTAAAGGGAGCCTCCATACAACAAACGTATTTTTTTTGGCGTTTTTTGCTCCATATTAATAACAGCAACATGAACCCCCTGAAATGGGGGTAAGGGGGTACGTCCCATGGGGTACGGAACACTTCGTACGCGAGTCCAACTCGCACTTGGCCATTTTTTTAAATTCTATTTTGGTGCAGTTTTATCGCAATCACGATCCCAACACTATTCATACGTATACAAAGTATTTTTATGCAATGTGCTCAGATTTACGGATAGGTATGCGAAGGAATTTATTCCCGGTAAATGCCAGGCATTTATTCACAATATTAAACCATTTTCCAGATTACCTAATGATATTAACAATGTTAAACTTTATACAGTATTTTTATCAATTATAAATAGGTACTCTTACTAATTATGACCTACTTTAACTCTGGGGATATCCCTGAAATAGGGAAAAAAATCATCTATTACATAGGTGCACCTTTTCGAGAATCGGTGAATTTTTAAATTATATAGCAGTTTTTTACGATTATGATCCAGTTAAAACGACCCTTATGACCCTCAAGCGAACCGACAGCGTTAAAATTCATACAACAATTTTTCAGGGGAAACACGGCACTAGCCATGTCAGAGGCCTTCAGGCGGCCTAAAAACTCTGACACCAGGGCTAACCACCCGGCCTATACGAACTTACTTATATAGGGGAAGCACTTGTATTGTAAGAATTTTGTTAGCAAATTAACCTTTTCAACGACAATGACGGGTAAATCAGGTTGATCGCCAATAACGGATTGATACGTCATAAAATGATGTCACTAGTTAAATTTAACATTTATGACGACATAGGCAAATAGCCAATGTAAAAGATTTAACTTGATTAAGATAAAATGAAACTTTTGGAATTACTATTAAAGCAATTAGCTATTACCTATCTACCTCTAAATATTATCCGGTTTGAGTATTTTAACGTATTCCGCACTTAAATTGCTAGGATTATACGTCTTAGTTTCAAAAGTTTTTTAATCGCCTCTAAAAAATGTTAATTTTACGCGAAACTTTGGCTGAAAAATATACATTAACTAAACACATAATTTGCGGAAATTGCGAAATATTGCACGCTCGTAAGTCTTATTTTTTCAACAAAGTGTTTAGTTTATGTATATTTTTCAGCCAAGTTTTGCGTAAAAATAAGATTTTTTAGAGTGTAGAACACTCTACAGAAAACGGGAAATCACTGGTCGGTTCAGAATCCTATTAAATGTTTTATTAAATTGTATGTTCCGTGGCGTGGATTGCCTGTCACTACAATACAATTGCGGCGGTAAAAAGGTTAAACGGAGTCCGTAATGCGTTCGTTCCGCTCACAGTGGAAGGCAAGCATCACAGGGCCAACGAACGAATGGAAATGTTTAATACATACCTAATGACAAGCAACAGCTACGGGTTGATAAATCACAACAAAAAATATTACACATCACCATAAATTATATATTCACAGTTATTAGAATTGCACAACTCAAATATAGATAGGGAAATAATTTTTAATCGTGAGATGCGAGTATCATGGATATATCGAATAAAAGCAGATCCGCCGTTTGTAATTCTTCAAATAAGCGTAGTGGTTTCAGATTCGCGTATTTTTCTGCGCATACGGTCGTTTCGGCATACGCGCCTACACGCGCGCTGACATTACACGTTTCAAAAACGGACTCGCGTAAACGGGCATAACTGTACTGGTACTGTACTGTACTGGTAACTGGTAGTTGTGTCGTATAAACGAGCTTATACGAGCTTAGAAACCTGAAACCCGTCAACCCGTAACGACGTTATACGCGCGTATAAACGCTAGTTTAAAACCGCCCTAAGCTCCACCTTGAAGTCATTTGACGTTTGGCCGACATATTGCGGAAACGCCAATGTGACATTTGGTCAGAAGTTCAAATGTCACTTTATCAAGTTAGGACATTGATAAACGCATCATTTCGCTCCATGCGCGTCCTGAGGAGTCAGTCCAGGTCTTACTTCCTTGGTCCAGATTTACACGTAAATTGAAACCATACTTGTTTCCGTGTGGCTCTATATTCTACATTTTTGTACAGCGCCCCTGGCGGAAACGAGGAAAAACTAACCAAAATGTATGGAGCCACACGCGAACGCGAAAGTTTAAGTAAACTACGCAAAACCTGGACTAAGGACTCTGATGACGACGACAGCCAAACAAAACAATTTCCAAGAGAGATACTTCAACTGCTGAATACCGAAAATGAATACCACAGCAACTCTAAATTGTAACTTGCGTAATTATTCCACACAATAATCAGCACTCACACATAAACTCGCGAACTAATTAAAACTACGAGTATTGCGCGGCTGCCATTCCACAAAAGCAAGCGTTTTTCCTGATGAAGGAGTACTGATGAATCCGAAACCGGCCGGGTTTCCATCGGCTCAACAGTTTTAGCAAATTTGTAAGTTTATCCGCGTGTTCTATTAATTGATTACCAGAGAAACTGCCGAGAGCGTGAAGGCAGCAGTAGAAGAACCATGACTGCGGAGTTGAAGCTAGGTGAGTTGCAGCCATGGTACGAGTGATAGGCTACCCGATGCCCTATCCTGCCCATACAAAACAGGGGAAGGAAGATGAAAAAAAAAAAACAACTCTACATTTAAAAATAGAAGGTGATAAATTCGTCTATGAGTGCTACCGTGCCTCGGATGGCCTATACGAACTTACTTTTTTAATTCGTCTGTATGTTTTTGAATGTATGTTACACGAATACTCTGCCAATTATAAACCGATGTTAACGATTCTTTTCCAGTTTTTGTTCTTTTTTAGGGATTTGGGTACAAAGGGTAAAAACGGGATCCTATTACTGAGACTCCGCTGTCCGTCTGTCTGTCTCCAGGTTGTTTATTATACTTCAATTACCCCATTTAAATTTTATCGAAATCGGCTGCACAGATTTTGATCAGTAAAAAAAAAGATAGTGTGTCTTCCCTCCGCGCGGAAGAAGTGAAACTTCGACGCAACAGTGCTTTCATACCCCCTCCATGGTAGCGTTAAACGTTTAACGCAACCTTGTTGGAAGTCGCATTAGAAGTCTCACTTCAAAACAATGGTACATTCATTCGAGCAAACTATTCGAATTTTGAACACGATTGAAATGGGTTGTGCCATTTTTAGCGAAAAAAATATATATAATTGACGCCATTTTGCAAAACTATATCGAATTATCTTCTTTCAAAGTTTTAACCTCAGGCCACGTCCTCTCTCTTTCTTTTTTCTATGTGCGATATTGATTAGTAACCAAAAACCGGTGTCAAGAGGTCAGGGTAATTAAATATCGGGTTTCGTTCACTCATGTTCTCGATAATTATGAATTTTCAATTATTTTAATGAAGTGAAATCGCTTAATACGAACCGAACAATCGTTTATTACACAAGAGTAAAATTAAAGATTTTGCAAACTCCCAACTGTTGAGTTTATTGAAATGAAAAAATACAAGGTGTTGTATAGTAGAGACAGCAGAGTGAAGTAGTTAATTTCAGAGCTACAAATATAAACTGAGCATGTGAGCATTGTAAACAACCTTTACTATGGGACCAACCTCGATATCACTAAATTAATCGGCCAAGAACGAGTTGGACTCGCGCACGAATTGTTCCGTTAAGTAAGGGACTTGAATTATTATTGAATTGAAAATACAAGTAGGTTTACAACTAAATATTATGTGAATATTTCAAGCACATACCTGCTACCATTATTAATATCGAGAGAAAAACGGTTGAAAATTCAGGTTTGTTGTATGGAAGCCCCCCCTTAAATATTACCTAATTTTACTCTGTTTTTAATAAGTATTTGTTGTTATAGCGGCAACAGAAATAAATGTGAGCATTGCAGCTTTCTAGCTATAACGGTTCGTGAGATACAGCCTGGTGACAGACAGACAGACAGAAGGACAGCGGAGTTTTAATAATAGGATCCCGTCTTTACCCATAACCCTAAAAATCAGCTGTACCATATACAATTTTTTTTGGGTATACATCATCCTTCCTTTATACCATATCTTAAATTTGTCACTTAGGAATGGAAGGTATCCCGACCAATGGAAAATCTCGAGGGTGACCCCCATCCCTAAAGGTAGTAATAGGACTATTGTAGAGGAGTACCGCCCAATTGCAATCTTGTGCGCCCCTGCCAAGGTATTTGAATATATTTTGCACAGTGAGATTTATAGGCAAGTAAAGCAGCAGATAGGGGAAGAGCAGCACGGCTTTAGGCCAGGTCGCTCAGTAAACACTAACTTGCTATGCCTGGTCGACTATATTTCTTGTGCTTTGGACCGTGGATCTCAAGTAGATGTAATCTATTTCGACTTCCAACAAGCTTTCGATAAAATAGACAACGATATTTTGCTACGTAAGCTATCATGTTCATTTGGTTTCGCTCCCAGTCTCTCTATCTTTATCTCGGACCTCATGCGTGGCCGGTGTCAATATGTGAGGCATGGGACGTATGAGTCGAGTCCTTATCCCACTAGATCTGGAGTAAGCCAGGGTTCCGTGGATGGTCCGCTCTTCTTCCAGATGATGATCCATGACCTGGCCAAAGTATTGATCTCCGCTCAATGTCTCCTGTACGCGGATGATCTCAAACTTTTTCTTGAGATCAAAACACCCAGTGACTCATTAAGACTACAGGATGACATCAACCGCATTTATGAGTGGAGTGTCAAGAACAAAATGCTATTTAACTTGGGCAAATGCAATATCATGACCTTCGATCGGAAGAAGAATCCAACTCACTTTGGTTATCGTTTACACGACAAAACTATAAATAGAGTAAGTCATATTAAAGATTTAGGTGTAACTTTTGACCGTGGCCTCACTTTTCACGATCACGTCAATGACCTCGCTAAAGAGGCATTTCGTCGTCTTGGCTTTGTACTACGCAATTCCAAAGATTTTGAAAACCCTCAAGTAGTCAAAACTCTATACAGCTCTCTGGTCAGAAGCAAACTGGAGTCGAGCGCTTGCGTCTGGAACCCGCATCATGTAACTTACGCCCGGATTCTGGAGAAGGTCCAAAAAGCATTCTTAAGATTTTTATATAAGAAACAATATGGTTATTATCCATTCTTATACCCGACAAAATTTTTACTTGGCCAACTTGGCTACAACTCCTTAGAGGTAAGAAGAATCCTAGACCAGCTCCTTACCTGCTGCAAAGTTCTTCGAGGGTCAATTGATTCAATTGAGTTGCATAATTTGCTGTGCGTCTTATTTGTACCTGACGAGCCTGGTATACCGTGTAACAGACGGGGCCGGATGCAGAGCCTTTTCCACGTTGAACATAGTCGTACTGTAGCACGCTCTATGTCGCCTCTGTTGCGCTCTCGCACTCACTTCAATGCACTCTTGTCTGCCAACACTGATTGTGATATTATCTTTGACAAATGGAGATCTATTGTAGCCGTCCTCACGGCATATTGTGAAAATCTCACTGACCAGTGGGATCGATGCAAACGGCCTGACAGTTCGTTTGTAATCGAAGAATTATGAATTTGTGACATTTAATCTAATTTTGACATTATTTGTGCTGATTTTTTATTTGACATTTTATAATTCTATTATTGACATTGTATAATCATAATTTATGCATGCTTTTTTTTTTTGTTGTGACATTTAACCTAATTTTTGACATTGTATCCTAGATTATTATTATTATTTTTTAATTTGACATTTTACCATTGAAATTGCGTGACTCATGTTTGTTCAATTTTTAAACTCCGCAGTCATGGTTCTTCTACTGCTGCCTTCACGCTCTCGGCAGTTTCTCTGGTAATCAATTAATAGAACACGCGGATAAACTTACAAATTTGCTAAAACTGTTGAGCCGATGGAAACCCGGCCGGTTTCGGATTCATCAGTACTCCTTCATCAGGAAAAACGCTTGCTTTTGTGGAATGGCAGCCGCGCAATACTCGTAGTTTTAATTAGTTCGCGAGTTTATGTGTGAGTGCTGATTATTGTGTGGAATAATTACGCAAGTTACAATTTAGAGTTGCTGTGGTATTCATTTTCGGTATTCAGCAGTTGAAGTATCTCTCTTGGAAATTGTTTTGTTTGGCTGTCGTCGTCATCAGAGTCCTTAGTCCAGGTTTTGCGTAGTTTACTTAAACTTTCGCGTTCGCGTGTGGCTCCATACATTTTGGTTAGTTTTTCCTCGTTTCCGCCAGGGGCGCTGTACAAAAATGTAGAATATAGAGCCACACGGAAACAAGTATGGTTTCAATTTACGTGTAAATCTGGACCAAGGAAGTAAGACCTGGACTGACTCCTCAGGACGCGCATGGAGCGAAATGATGCGTTTATCAATGTCCTAACTTGATAAAGTGACATTTGAACTTCTGACCAAATGTCACATTGGCGTTTCCGCAATATGTCGGCCAAACGTCAAATGACTTCAAGGTGGAGCTTAGGGCGGTTTTAAACTAGCGTTTATACGCGCGTATAACGTCGTTACGGGTTGACGGGTTTCAGGTTTCTAAGCTCGTATAAGCTCGTTTATACGACACAACTACCAGTTACCAGTACAGTACAGTACCAGTACAGTTATGCCCGTTTACAGACAAGCCTAGCTTACTACATCTAGCCTACTACATCAGTATAGGCATTTTACATGACTATCTAAAGTTATTAGTTCTCTGAACAGTAGATCTCGAGGCACATCACTTTAACTGAAATAAACAGCTTCAAATTCCGCCTCACTTACCGTGTCCGCCTCCAGCGCTGGCTTATTGAGCACTCCTTATACGATGTACCTAAGTGAATCCATCGATGGTAATTATTAATTAATTAATTAATTTAATGTGACGAATAAAATTGTTTCTATTGCTTTTTTTTAATCGTTAATTTGTTTTGTAATCGTTTTTACTTTTTTTACCAAATTTATGAGTATGAGTATAAATTTTTAATCTATATAAAACTGTATCTCGACCAGCTCTTGACCGATTTAGTTCATACCTACTCGCAAATCTTAATAACATTTATAACTAGCGCGACAGCAAAATTCTCTCCCCTGATCCCCTTAGTACCGTACTTATTATATAATTGTGATAACAATCTGTTTTCTAATTATTGTTATTTATTTTAAACAATGTTATATTAAATGTAGCTAAATTTAATTGATATGTAAGTTTAACTGGAATGAATGAATGAATTATTATTACTATGACATGTATCTGAAGTTATCAATAAATGAATTGTATTGTATTATAAGTTTCATACATTTCTACAGTGTCAATGAAGCATGGATCCGATATCCACCCAGGGCAAGCATTTTCGTGATGAACATAAGTGTTTGCTCTGTGTTTAATTAATATACCTATTTAATATTTGTTTATTTATTCTGGGTTGCGATTTTGTATGGGGCAGGGTTTAACTCGAATTCCGGGTTGGCCTTGTAATAAAGCTTGTACATTATAATCTGAATCACCCCCATTCGGTTCAGGATAGCCTATGCAAGTAACGCTGACAAATTTAAAATAGTTTAAGCTTCAAACATTGAAGTGATAAATTATCTTTAGTCCTTAATCGTTAAAATGTCAAGTAACGACGTCTTACTTAATTAAAAGCCGTGAACTTAGGTTAAATGTTTTGCAAATCTAATACCAAAACCGTTTTTATACGAATTAGTAAGATCTTTTAGACTTTCAGATTTCGATATGTTACTAATCTTCTTTTTGAGTCAGTAATTAAATCGTAGTTATTGTATTTGTCTTGCTAGGTGAGTTGCAGCCATGGTACGAGTGATAGGCTACCCGATGCCCTATCCTGCCCATACAAAACAGGGGAAGGAAGATGAAAAAAAAAAAACAACTCTACATTTAAAAATAGAAGGTGATAAATTCGTCTATGAGTGCTACCGTGCCTCGGATGGCCTATACGAACTTACTTTTTTAATTCGTCTGTATGTTTTTGAATGTATGTTACACGAATACTCTGCCAATTATAAACCGATGTTAACGATTCTTTTCCAGTTTTTGTTCTTTTTTAGGGATTTGGGTACAAAGGGTAAAAACGGGATCCTATTACTGAGACTCCGCTGTCCGTCTGTCTGTCTCCAGGTTGTTTATTATACTTCAATTACCCCATTTAAATTTTATCGAAATCGGCTGCACAGATTTTGATCAGTAAAAAAAAAGATAGTGTGTCTTCCCTCCGCGCGGAAGAAGTGAAACTTCGACGCAACAGTGCTTTCATACCCCCTCCATGGTAGCGTTAAACGTTTAACGCAACCTTGTTGGAAGTCGCATTAGAAGTCTCACTTCAAAACAATGGTACATTCATTCGAGCAAACTATTCGAATTTTGAACACGATTGAAATGGGTTGTGCCATTTTTAGCGAAAAAAATATATATAATTGACGCCATTTTGCAAAACTATATCGAATTATCTTCTTTCAAAGTTTTAACCTCAGGCCACGTCCTCTCTCTTTCTTTTTTCTATGTGCGATATTGATTAGTAACCAAAAACCGGTGTCAAGAGGTCAGGGTAATTAAATATCGGGTTTCGTTCACTCATGTTCTCGATAATTATGAATTTTCAATTATTTTAATGAAGTGAAATCGCTTAATACGAACCGAACAATCGTTTATTACACAAGAGTAAAATTAAAGATTTTGCAAACTCCCAACTGTTGAGTTTATTGAAATGAAAAAATACAAGGTGTTGTATAGTAGAGACAGCAGAGTGAAGTAGTTAATTTCAGAGCTACAAATATAAACTGAGCATGTGAGCATTGTAAACAACCTTTACTATGGGACCAACCTCGATATCACTAAATTAATCGGCCAAGAACGAGTTGGACTCGCGCACGAATTGTTCCGTTAAGTAAGGGACTTGAATTATTATTGAATTGAAAATACAAGTAGGTTTACAACTAAATATTATGTGAATATTTCAAGCACATACCTGCTACCATTATTAATATCGAGAGAAAAACGGTTGAAAATTCAGGTTTGTTGTATGGAAGCCCCCCCTTAAATATTACCTAATTTTACTCTGTTTTTAATAAGTATTTGTTGTTATAGCGGCAACAGAAATAAATGTGAGCATTGCAGCTTTCTAGCTATAACGGTTCGTGAGATACAGCCTGGTGACAGACAGACAGACAGAAGGACAGCGGAGTTTTAATAATAGGATCCCGTCTTTACCCATAACCCTAAAAATCAGCTGTACCATATACAATTTTTTTTGGGTATACATCATCCTTCCTTTATACCATATCTTAAATTTGTCACTTAGGAATGGAAGGTATCCCGACCAATGGAAAATCTCGAGGGTGACCCCCATCCCTAAAGGTAGTAATAGGACTATTGTAGAGGAGTACCGCCCAATTGCAATCTTGTGCGCCCCTGCCAAGGTATTTGAATATATTTTGCACAGTGAGATTTATAGGCAAGTAAAGCAGCAGATAGGGGAAGAGCAGCACGGCTTTAGGCCAGGTCGCTCAGTAAACACTAACTTGCTATGCCTGGTCGACTATATTTCTTGTGCTTTGGACCGTGGATCTCAAGTAGATGTAATCTATTTCGACTTCCAACAAGCTTTCGATAAAATAGACAACGATATTTTGCTACGTAAGCTATCATGTTCATTTGGTTTCGCTCCCAGTCTCTCTATCTTTATCTCGGACCTCATGCGTGGCCGGTGTCAATATGTGAGGCATGGGACGTATGAGTCGAGTCCTTATCCCACTAGATCTGGAGTAAGCCAGGGTTCCGTGGATGGTCCGCTCTTCTTCCAGATGATGATCCATGACCTGGCCAAAGTATTGATCTCCGCTCAATGTCTCCTGTACGCGGATGATCTCAAACTTTTTCTTGAGATCAAAACACCCAGTGACTCATTAAGACTACAGGATGACATCAACCGCATTTATGAGTGGAGTGTCAAGAACAAAATGCTATTTAACTTGGGCAAATGCAATATCATGACCTTCGATCGGAAGAAGAATCCAACTCACTTTGGTTATCGTTTACACGACAAAACTATAAATAGAGTAAGTCATATTAAAGATTTAGGTGTAACTTTTGACCGTGGCCTCACTTTTCACGATCACGTCAATGACCTCGCTAAAGAGGCATTTCGTCGTCTTGGCTTTGTACTACGCAATTCCAAAGATTTTGAAAACCCTCAAGTAGTCAAAACTCTATACAGCTCTCTGGTCAGAAGCAAACTGGAGTCGAGCGCTTGCGTCTGGAACCCGCATCATGTAACTTACGCCCGGATTCTGGAGAAGGTCCAAAAAGCATTCTTAAGATTTTTATATAAGAAACAATATGGTTATTATCCATTCTTATACCCGACAAAATTTTTACTTGGCCAACTTGGCTACAACTCCTTAGAGGTAAGAAGAATCCTAGACCAGCTCCTTACCTGCTGCAAAGTTCTTCGAGGGTCAATTGATTCAATTGAGTTGCATAATTTGCTGTGCGTCTTATTTGTACCTGACGAGCCTGGTATACCGTGTAACAGACGGGGCCGGATGCAGAGCCTTTTCCACGTTGAACATAGTCGTACTGTAGCACGCTCTATGTCGCCTCTGTTGCGCTCTCGCACTCACTTCAATGCACTCTTGTCTGCCAACACTGATTGTGATATTATCTTTGACAAATGGAGATCTATTGTAGCCGTCCTCACGGCATATTGTGAAAATCTCACTGACCAGTGGGATCGATGCAAACGGCCTGACAGTTCGTTTGTAATCGAAGAATTATGAATTTGTGACATTTAATCTAATTTTGACATTATTTGTGCTGATTTTTTATTTGACATTTTATAATTCTATTATTGACATTGTATAATCATAATTTATGCATGCTTTTTTTTTTTGTTGTGACATTTAACCTAATTTTTGACATTGTATCCTAGATTATTATTATTATTTTTTAATTTGACATTTTACCATTGAAATTGCGTGACTCATGTTTGTTCAATTTTTAAAATTATTTTTTGATTTTGTATTGTATTTTTTATGTTTTCTTTTTTCCGTTGGTTTTTTTATTTTACTTTAATATTGTGAGGCAAATGTAATTGATTCAGATCGTTTTTCCTCAATAAAGAAATTTGAATTTGAATTTGAATCACACAGTCTCGGCGCAATACCTCTATTTTTGTCAGTTTTTTGCTATTGTGTTATAAAATAGACGTTAGCGTTTTTATAGCGAACTTAGCTAACAATGAATGGATGAATGAACGACGTGGTGTTGGGATCAGTGACCGAAAGTGACATTTACGACTTAGCGCTACCGTAGAACTGAAGAGATGCTTTGATAAACCACTAATTACAATACACGCTTCCCTCTCGACGTTATCGTTTTAGCCATAAGACGTTCACTGCTGAACATATACCTCCCCTACAGATCCCAAAAAGACTAGTTATAATCGACTTGAAACGAGCAGTGGATTTCCTACGCTGCGCTTGACGATACATGATTTCTATTCGAGAACTTTTCAACCCCATCGGTCATCAGTTCTCTGTGCTATGTAGGTACCCTACCCACTGTCATTTCAACTTACAAATCCTCTGGGCACTGTTACACTTCTCCCTGGGCATGAAAATCGGCCAAGTGCGAGTTGGACGCGCGCACGAAAGGTTCCGTACCTTTTTGGAGCCCCTTATTCCTCTTGCCTTTGTTAATAGTGAGCACTCCTTAAAATCACGTTTGTTGTATGGGAGCCCCCCTTAAAAATTTATTTTATTCTATTTTTAGTATTTGTTGTTCTAAAGGCAACAGAAATGCATCATCTGTGAAAATTTCAGCTTTCTAGCTATCACGGTTCATGAGATATAGCCTGGAAACAGACAGACGGACAGACGGACATCGGAGTCTCAGTAATAGGGTTCCGTTTTTGCCCTTTGGGTACGGAACCCTAAAAGTTAGAGAGATAAATGTCACTTTAATGCCGCTATTCTCAGTTTACTTACAAGCTGAGGTGTTCAAAATATACCTCTAAACGTATGTTGTAAATTTCGACTGTAAAATTACACTGATAAATGATAGCTTATTAACTCGAAAGTTCAGAAAAATAAATTATAATTTTGACGAGCTATAAAACCAATTAAGGAATTAAACACTCAAATAAAAGATTCGGTCGTCAGGCCAATACTCCTTGGTTGATAGCAAATATGATAAATTCATAGTTATGTCACTAAATAATCAGTTACAGCGTGATCATTTCTTACTAAACTCATAAATATGTTTATTAATTCAAGCCTGCGTTATTATTTATAATTATATTCTCGTAGACACATCTTTTCGTAATATATAATTATTTTGCACAACATTCGGCTTCGGAACAAAATAATACTTTTGCAACATTTGAATACGTCATCAAGTAAAATAAATGGTTGAAAACGGTTTATGTCAGAGAGATCTATAGAAATGCCTTAATTCTTTTACCCGTTGCACGTGACATTGATATGAGTGAGGTACTCAGACGCTATAAAAGATTGCAAAATAGACAGTAGTTTGAGTGCTTATGAATAAAAATGTTCTGGCGCTGTGTGATCAGTGTGATTAATAACCAAGTTATGTAATAAATTGCGTTATAGAATAGAATAGAAACGCTTTATTGTTCACACAATCGAAATTATTACAATAAAAGAGTACAATATAATTATAATAGTGCGACAATAGGCGGCCTTATCGCTTAGAGCGATCTCTTCCAGGCAACCTGATTTAGAGAGGAAAGGATTATAGAGGAAGGTAAAGGACGGGGTGTACAATAATAGCGAAATTAATTGAAACAAAATAAAGAATACTTGAATAAAGAGTCATAAATACTTGTACAAAATATATACATACATATGCGTTAAGAGTATAGTCGTGATTTAGCCTGGGCTAGTAGCAGGGTTGATGATTTGTGGAGAGTTCTCCAAATTGCGGGGAATTCAACCTCTGTTGGGGATTGGATTGATTGTAGGCGGGGAAAAAAACATTTCATCAATGATTTGTGAAGACGTTGTCACGTCGAGGTCACGTCAAACTATCGTCCGTAAACTGACTTAACAGACAGCCAATTTTTTTATCCACAAGTTGTCTACATAAATAGAGAGTTTCTTGCCAAATTATTTCCCCACCAGAGATAGCATGTCTCATCTCGTGAGATCTGTGATTGTGAAGATGGTTATGACACTCTTCGCGACAACATTAACGAGGTTTTTTTAATTTGATTTATTATGGCTAGACTCGACACAAGTGTGTTCAAATAGTGCGTTACCGCAACTTTGTTTTTCTTTAATTGGTGGACTTTAGCCGTGGCAACCTAGTGGATGAACACTCGTATTACAATCGTAAAGCAATGGTTTCAAATCCCGGTCCCGTATCAAAGAGTTCTTTTGAATTTATGCACGGACTATTTTTTTTTATGTAGATTGGGCTACATGTGGCCACAATTTCGCCTGATGGATAGCGAAATTGTAGCCGAAGATGGAGTATGAAGACCTAGATTATACCTGCTATTCACTCTTGATTTGAAGACAACCAAATTGTAATCGTAAGGAAACTTTGACAAACGAAACAAGACTTCCGGTTTGTTCTGTGGTGAAAAGGAGATGAAGGAATCAGGTCGTGGAGTTCGAGCGCACACTCGCTGAAATGAAGCCGCGTGATATTTTTTTGCCTGCGGCTTTAAATATCACGCGGGCGGGCGATATATTCCATCTCAAAGAAACGCAAATTTCCCCTATTTTTCCGGGATACAAAGTAGCCTATACCACTCCCGAACCTTTTAGCTATATTAATATGCTAATATCAAGTCCATCTGTTGCTCAGTTGCTGCGTGAAAGGGTAACAAATCAACAAACACCCTTTCGCAAATTCGGTGATCGCTGACACTAGACCCGAGTTCACCAACACTTGTTTAAGTTAAACGTGTGATTACTGTATTTAAACAACGTTTTTAACTTGGTGAACTGCAAAATTTTCTCAACAAACCACTTAAGATTTAACCAACGTTAATAAATTAGACAACTGTTGGTGGTTTAACCGTTGTTTAAATACACTAATCACACATTTAATTTCAACAAGCGTTGGTGAACTCTGGTCTTAACTACGCTTTGAGCGTTTCCATGGTTTCCAAATATTTATTCAAGACAAATACAATAACTACGATTTAATTACTGACTCAAAAAGAAGATTAGTAACATATCGAAATCTGAAAGTCTAAAAGATCTTACTAATTCGTATAAAAACGGTTTTGGTATTAGATTTGCAAAACATTTAACCTAAGTTCACGGCTTTTAATTAAGTAAGACGTCGTTACTTGACATTTTAACGATTAAGGACTAAAGATAATTTATCACTTCAATGTTTGAAGCTTAAACTATTTTAAATTTGTCAGCGTTACTTGCATAGGCTATCCTGAACCGAATGGGGGTGATTCAGATTATAATGTACAAGCTTTATTACAAGGCCAACCCGGAATTCGAGTTAAACCCTGCCCCATACAAAATCGCAACCCAGAATAAATAAACAAATATTAAATAGGTATATTAATTAAACACAGAGCAAACACTTATGTTCATCACGAAAATGCTTGCCCTGGGTGGATATCGGATCCATGCTTCATTGACACTGTAGAAATGTATGAAACTTATAATACAATACAATTCATTTATTGATAACTTCAGATACATGTCATAGTAATAATAATTCATTCATTCATTCCAGTTAAACTTACATATCAATTAAATTTAGCTACATTTAATATAACATTGTTTAAAATAAATAACAATAATTAGAAAACAGATTGTTATCACAATTATATAATAAGTACGGTACTAAGGGGATCAGGGGAGAGAATTTTGCTGTCGCGCTAGTTATAAATGTTATTAAGATTTGCGAGTAGGTATGAACTAAATCGGTCAAGAGCTGGTCGAGATACAGTTTTATATAGATTAAAAATTTATACTCATACTCATAAATTTGGTAAAAAAAGTAAAAACGATTACAAAACAAATTAACGATTAAAAAAAAGCAATAGAAACAATTTTATTCGTCACATTAAATTAATTAATTAATTAATAATTACCATCGATGGATTCACTTAGGTACATCGTATAAGGAGTGCTCAATAAGCCAGCGCTGGAGGCGGACACGGTAAGTGAGGCGGAATTTGAAGCTGTTTATTTCAGTTAAAGTGATGTGCCTCGAGATCTACTGTTCAGAGAACTAATAACTTTAGATAGTCATGTAAAATGCCTATACTGATGTAGTAGGCTAGATGTAGTAAGCTAGGCTTGTCTGTCCCAAGTAATTACGATGGCGAGGAAATTCTAATGTGAGACGTGTCACGTTTAAATAATAGGCTACGTAGTAACCTAGTAAGTTGCAGCCTAGTGCAGCCTTATAGTAAGAGCCTACTAAAACGGAATCCCTGGGCTTGTGAGTGGTCAGAGTTGGGGCTCTGGCTATCCACTCAAACGGGCCTGAGGAGGACGACAGCCGTGTGTGACAACGCTATCGTTGATGACCACACAAGCCTCTTTCTACTACCAGGCGAGTAGACACAGGAAGAGCTGGGCGGACCGGTTCGTTCCTTTGGAGATCCCGGAGCTCCCAAGAAAGCACAAAGGTTGGCCACCGAGAGGGTTTTAGTGGGTACAATCCTACATATCCCGATTGCACCGCAAAGCAGTCGGGGATATTAAGAAGATGTAACCCTTAAAAAAATAAGAAAAGGCTAGTCTGTCCCAAGTAATTACGATTGCGAGGAAATACTAATGTGAGACGCGTTTGGTTAACCGCAGACACGTTTAAATAATAGGCTATGTAATGTAGTAAGCTGGTACGAGTAAGTTACGTGCAACATTGTAAAAAGAGTTATTTGCTTATTTACCGATTCATGGATTCAATGTGGGACGGTAGGCAATGAATAGCCATTGGAAGTGAATGCTTGCCTTATAGTAGCGAGGACGTTGGATTAAACCTCATGCAGTCATGAAAGTAGGTACTTATCGAATTCGAATTCGAGGGCGCCATTTCTGTCTAATTTCTCTGCCCTATATTTTATTTTAATCTGAGTAAAAATGTGTATGTATTGAAATAAAAAATTATGTTTGTTCATAAGTTATTTATTTATTTAATACAATCTTATTACTGAAATATGAAAAAAAAAATATTTAACTAGACGACCCGCCCCGGCTTCGCACAGGTGTATTATACATATAAACCTTCCTCCTGAATCACTCTATCCATTAAAAAAAACCGCATCAAAATCCGTTGCGTAGTTTTAAAGATTTAAGCATACAGACAAACAAACAAACAAACGAAAATAGCGACTTTATTTTATACTATGTAAGGATTATGACAGAGGAATAAGAAAAAAAAATGGCAACCCTAAATAATCACCCATAGGGTGTCAGAGTTTTTAGGCCGTCTGAAGGGCTCTGACATAGTTAAACGTCAGTCGTCAGTAAGTCAACCGGTGCCTACAATTTAACGTGTTATCCGAACCACGATAGCGTTTATCTGTCAATGCCACCCGCAGTCACCCATCCGAAGACTGCCCTTGCTGACGTTGCTTAACTTCGATCTTCGCAAACGAATATCTAGTCAAACTACGTCAAGAAGGCGTGTTTGAAGTAGCAAGAGGTTGCTATCCTGTCAACCAGATCAGATACTACCGCTGGGGTATACATACCAAAGGCAGGTAGGGTCCAATCTGCGGGAGTTCCAGATATTTAATGAACCGTTTTTTCCCTGAATCCACACAGACTTTAAGAATCGTCAATTTTTTTTATGAATTTAGTTTATGGATGCTCTGATAATTAGTCTGAGGATCTGATATTGCCCATAATGCTGGAACCGCTGCGCGCCTGGCGTTCATTATCGAAAATCCGAAAAATGGACACAATCAATCTCTCTGGTGGAGTCCGTGCCTTACGATTAAGTTTCACAGGCTCATTCCGCCTTGTTTGCGAATAAAAATGCTAATCATTGCTGTCCACCGTCCAACAATGCGATTTAGTGCGTGCGGTTACGTCACCTCACGTGATGGAACTTGATTTTGCGAAACTGTTTTCTTCGAAATTGAGGAAGTGTCTTTTCTTAGGTAATGAGCAGAATCTTGGCTCGCCCGTGGAATTCCACAGGCTGTGCTTCATAGTTGTATGCTAACTCTTTACAATGATAGCTATCGCCTTTACTTTAGATGTAATCATCACGAGCGGTAGTTTTATGCTGACTTACTAAGTATGTTACTTTGGGCACCATCAACACTATTAGCGTAGCGCTTATAGCGTAGTTTGACTACGTGTCTATCAGCGATCACCAAAGTTAAGCAACGTTCGGCACGGTCATTCTTCGGATAGGTGACCGCGGGTGTCATTTACAACTGAGCGCTACCGCGGCCTAGATGACACGTTAAATTTTAAGCCCCGGTTGTATTAACCGTTTAGCCATGTCAGAGGCCTTCAGACGGTTTAAAAATTTTGACACCAGGGCTAGCCACCCGGCGTATCGAACTTACTTACTCGTACAGTACTGTCTGCCTTTTTAATAGTCCACTGCTGGCCGTAGGCTTTTCATAGACAACTTAGTTGTTGTGGCCATTGACCATGAGCGTGGTCATCTAGTGTGTTAAGTTGCTGAGACTTTAAGTATTTTTAAATATTTACACTTCTGTAGTTTTCTTTAAAAAAAGACGGGAAGCATAATACTACTGAAAGATAAATGTACTAACTATTAACCGGGTGTCAATGCTAGTCGTAAACCTTAGTTTTAGTAATGAATGAGGGCAGTTGAAGAAATTAAAAAGGGCTAAATCGGGCTAGATGGAGCACGTAAATTACCAAGAAAAGAGTGGCTGTAAATAAGGCTAAAAAACACCATTACTAGTGATTTCGATAATGGATTTATTTTTTCAGTATGAATTGCAATAACATCATAAAATAACACCCGGATCGGCGCGGCGAGAGATGCGATACCACCTATCGTAAAAGTTTGATGTTATCGTGATGTCAGCATGGGGCAAGTTTTTTGTGAAATAATTTTAAGAAAAAGAAATGGGCTAGAAGGTAGCCCTTCCCTTATATTTTGTATAAAGTGCTAGATCCAGCCCCGTAAGGGCTAAGAACTAAACACAGAGCTGCGCTATTGCCAATCGACCGATTCGAGTGACAAGTCAATATTAGTTTTACGCGCTTTTTAATAGTACAAATTGCACGGTTAAACAGTGTTTAAAGTGTGTTTAAATCATTTGTGGTAAGGCGGTCAAAATTTATTGTTTAATTCAGGGAGTCCCTAGCTATTTCAGCTCACAGCGTATTTAGTTTTAGTGTTTTGTCTCCATCTAGTTGTTGTAGTAGTTAATATGTATGTAGGGTAGTTGCAATGATGCTAGATGCGAAGAGACGATTCCCCCCCAACCTCGTGCCGTAGGCTGCAGCCCAATAATTAGCCTAATGGTTAATCAAGGCTGGCTATAAGTAATCCATTGTTGGACATGGCTAGTGATTCTCAATAGGAGCGGCTGGATGCATCTTATCAAAGAGACAAAGAGCATGACATTCAATCCAATTGCAATTGTTAGCTTAGCTCTTGTGTTGAGCAGATTGGGTCTTACTAAAGATAAGCGTTCACAGGAACTGAATTGGAACATACGGAGCGAATGACGTTGTAGCTTTGTATAAATTTCTATTAGAACTGCATGCACTACCACAACAGCATTATCCATAGATTCAATCCACCACATACAGCCCGATTCTGTCGCAGTGGGCGCGTAGCTTTTTGAAACGGTCAGGGATAGTGAAATCACTACATAGTATAAAACAAAGTCGCTTCCCGCTGCCCTATGTCCCCATGTATGCTTATATCTTTAAATCTACGTAACGGATTTTAATGCGTTTTTTAATAGATAGAGTGATTCAAGAAGAAGGTTTATTTGTATAATAGGTACACCTGTGCGAAGCCGGGCGGGTCGCTAGTTTAGAATATGTAATTAATACTTAAGAATAAAACCATTTTACATCCTAGATCCTTGGTTCCACTTTTTCCGTCGCGTGGGGTCCATTCTGTGACTCTTCTTTGTCTATCTTGAGTTTTCAAGCCTACAGATATGTCCTGACAAGTTCCAATTTAGGTAGACGTTGCATCTTTATTATAAAAGGAAACAAGGAAGACAAAGGAAAAATTGGTGAGATGTTTTCTCAGAAAGAGCTGGTCCTGACTGGATGACAAAAGCAAGAGATAGAGAAGAGTGGAGAGGACTAAGGGAGGCCTATGCTTGCTATGTTTATTCACTTTAATTATTATGTTGTTAAGTTTTGTAAGCCGTAGTAGAATTTTATTATTTGGTACAACCTAGATCGTGTTTCTGCAGACAGTAGGTGGTCAAACGCGAACTTATCTTAAAAACAGATTTATCCTACTAATGTTATAAACGTTAAAGTTTGTAAGGATGGATGGATAGATGTTTGTTACTCTTTCACGCAAAAACTACTGAACGGATTGAGATGAAACTTTGCAATTATGTATTGTAATTATGTAGCTTATATATCAGAACAACACATTGCGTAAATTTTCCACATTATAACAATAAGTGTTAAGTAGGAAAAATTCTACCATCTGCGAAGCTAGCGTGCGCTCCAAGAAATGTCAAAAAAGAACTGTCAAATCGAACTAATGTCCAATCGTTTTTTTTATATTCAACCTCATTTATTTAGGTTGGTAAGGGCCTTGAAATATTATGCGGGCGACGCCGCGGGTAAAAACTAGTTTTACATATTTTTAGTACTTAACAATACCGACAAATACTTTGTTGTTCTAAGTTCTTATGTAGCTTGTATCATCACTCATATAAAAAGATTACATACTTGTATTGTCCGTACATTGATCTTAAAGATGCCATCGATCTCCCACCATTGTGGCTGCGGTAGAAAAGCGACAATAACTTTGTAGTTAAGTTCAAGAACAGTTCCCACGAGTTCATCATAGAATTCATTATTGTCATTACAATAAACTAGCCTGTAGATACCAACGCAGATTTATACGTGTCAGTACTGGCGTCTCCGACAATTAGTAACCGTTGTATGACTCACATATATAGGAAGAAAGAGCCACCGTACTCAAGTATTTTTGTCATCATACAATCGTGATGAAGTGTGCGGTGACCATGACAACGTGATGTTTATCCGAGGAGTTCCTCGTGGACCAACTGCCCGCAGCCCATTTCTTGACGCAGCCTGAGAGTACAGCCGGTCAGCTCAACCGCGGTAGCGAATATGTCACGTCTACGATACTTAAATAATAGTAGTTTATGCAACTGTCATATAATGAAGGGTATTAAAACACGAGTGTGAGTTTATGAAACGAGCGCAGCGAGTTTCATAAACTGCATACACTACTTTATCTTCACTAATAAAAATAAAAAAACATATTGCGAAACATTAAATTCACGCGTACGTGCATTGTCACAGTGAACTTGGCGCCATCAAAATCTAACCAATGAGAGCGCAGCTGCGCGCGCAGGGCCAATCAGGAGCGAGCGCGCGATGTTATAATGAGATTTTACGATATCGATGTGGATATTATAACATCATGTGAAATTGCTTAAATTGAGTGTTTTGTTGTCTGCGCTATAACAGTAGTCATTATAAGTCAAGTATTGGAAACATAAGTAGAATGTTACAACATTAGTGTAGATAAAAATAATAATATTAGTAAAATGTGAAAAAAAGTTAAACCGGACGAGTATAATAATGAATCAATATTATGCAATATTTTTTGTAATATTAGGTTCCAGTAATATCAATAAAGTTATCTTATCTTATCACTAAGCCCGATTACAGAGGCGCCAGCGTAAACTTAATAGCAACGTAAAAAGCGTTCTCTCTATCGAATGCCTAAAGTGAAAAAGAAACAGAACTATGATATTTAGCTAATATAATTACGATGGCGCCTCTGTAATCGGGCTTACTGTCTCAGTCCCCCTTTGTCGTCTCCCCCGGCGCCCCTGTACCGCGCAGGCGAGGACTAAGTTAAGCGGTATGATTATAGTAATTCTTATTCGAAATATTTAAAGACAAAAGCTGAACGTGAAGAGAACCAACAAAAAATACAACCGGAACCTAAGCTAAAGCAATTACTTACTTAGCTGTTATTATGTTTAATCAGCATAAAGTTAGATAAATTTTGTAAAACTCTTAAGGTATTGAATAGGACACCTCCACATAAGTTGTCTTAATTCTCGATACGAGTATGTGAGGTTCCCACAACACGGGTCTAGAGTAGGCTCTAGACCTGTGCGCTGTGGATCTACTGTAGTTTTTTTATTTCATGTATATTGATATTCTCTTATACTATGAAAAATCTATTTTATTCCACTGTATGTTGTCAAAGATAGTAAATTTTTACTTTACTTACTTACTTTACCTTAGCTACCAAAACACGGGTTCCCAACACCCAGATTGGCTGCTAGAGCCACCAAAAACTGTAATTTACAGGAATAAATAGTTTCAGAAAACGTTCGCTAAGCAAAACCAGAGACCTTCAGGTGGCTTAGAAGTTTTATTAGGGCTAGCCACAACCTACACAATCCAACTTATTACTACCAACCTTTGTAGGCACAATGTATCAAGTAAATTGTGAGAACTTTTGAAGGAAGCACTCATGCAATTTGTGAAGCTTATTGACCACGTTATACAGGGCTATTAGCAAAGGGGAAGCTAAGACAAAAGGGGGTGATTCAGATCATTATTATAAACGACTTATACTATGAGGAAAATCCCAAATTTTGAGAAAAAAGCAGCTGTTTCATACTATTTGTCGAAATTTGGGTAGCGATTTTGTATGAGATAGCTGATTTTTTCTCAATTTCCGGGTTGGCTCCGGAATATATACCATCCATCAGCCAGGCATATGACTTCCACTGCCAGATATAGGCCACCCCTATGGATCTCCAATAAGACCGGTTGGAAGAGGCTTGCATCCAGAGCGATCATGTTGTCTGAATGAGGTCATCTGTGCTTATCATACTGGGGAATTTGCAATTTTACTCTGACGACGCCTAGTACTAAAGGGGGGATGCTATTCTACTCTGCCGGCACTACAATATACGAATATGGTAGTTGATAATAATGGTCTGAATCACCCCGTTTCGGCTTAGTATACCTTATGCCTATCTTATGCGAATAACCATGTAGAAGATTTCTACTGCATAAAAAGATAATACCAAGAAGCTAAGATGAGAGATGAATCTAATGGGAAGATAATCTGTGAGTTAGCGCCCCGTCAAGCAATTTGTTTTTGTTTGCTGACAATGCTCTCGCTTTTCTTCCGTATATAAGTACATAATATGTTCCTACGTACGAGTATATACTCGTAGATAGGTGGCTGTCGACCCATTTCATAGGATCTCGTAGCCATCTCTTCTATTTACCTATAATAGTATCAAAGTGTTCGTTATTGCTTTTGAACCAAGGATCCAGCAGTCCTCAAGCGACTGCTGGACTAACTGGTAGACTCTAGAAGTTATACCGTCACAAAGATGGCCGCCAACCGTTGTAGGTATTTGCTTATATCTCGAGTTCTATTTCATCAAACAGCTTGTGATGGGTATCGTTCGATAGGTCTTATAATGACCCATTATTGTTTTTAGACATATATCACGTAAATGTAGTCATTGAAAATACATATTTTCAAAAAATCGATTTTTATCCACACACTTTTGTCTATTTACCAACATAACTTAAAAACTGAAAGTTTAATTGAATTAGACATTGGAATAAAAAACATAGAACGTCTTTTTAGCTTTTTATTGAACCGAACAACTTTGTCCTACTATAATAAATAAAAAAGTAGTAACCACTTCTGTAAAGTAAGTACTGCGTGGTGCTTGCCTTCCGTTCCAGCTGGGCTAGTATGCGCGCTACGAATTATTTCGTTCGTAGTGTCAGAACGAGACAGCGTTATGGCAAAGTATGTATCTGTCACTTGTTCACACGTCGAAATGAGTTCTTTTTGTGGCTATACGTGGTCGCATGTTTGACTAGCATGACAGCTCAAAAATCGAGAAAAAAATCAGCTGTTTCATACATTTTGTCGATTCCGAGTTGCAATTTTGTATGGAAAAGCTGATGGGGCCACATTGTAAAAGTTCTTTGTAATTATAGCCTTAATTACCCCCTTTCGGCTTAATACAGGGTAAGCAGATAACCCTGTGTAATATAATATTAAATACTGTACTCACTACTCGAACAAAGTAACGCAGCACACCACGACACAAGATTAATTTCTTAGTGTAGGTGCCATAGGAATTATTATAGACTGTGCTTAATTTTTAATTGTTTTTTTTTTTTAAATATGATTTAATGCGTAATCATTTTCGTAAAGTTTTGTGAAATTAATAAATACTAATACGAGTATAATAAGGAGGTAAAGTTTGTGAGTTGGTGAGGTTGTAGGGGGTAATCTCTGGATCTACTGAACCGATACTGAAAATTCTTTTACCAATAGAAAGCCACATTTTTTGCAAGTGTCATAGGCTATAAAGAAAGCGGGGCGAATCCGCTAAGGCAAAGGCAAAGGCTATATGGAAGGCTATATGGTATTTATATAGTTTTTTTGCTATAAACCAACTAGGAAAAACAGAATTGAAAATAAATATTTTTTGCAAAAAATGGCAAAACCGCCTTCCATCGTATACGTACAGAATTCGGATATTTCGCTCGAATTGTTTACATTATTGTTGATTTTTCAAAAATGACCAAATTAATTTCTTTAAAATATGGGACCACTTTGAGAGTATACTCGTACCTACCCTTTCGAACTAATAAAGGATTTTTGGATTCGGTTCACAATTGGCAAAATTTTCGATGAACATTCACAAAAAAAAATACATACAGACGAACATAGAATCTCCTCCTTTTTGGAAGACGGTTAAAAGGCCCAACAGTTATGCCTAGATTGTGCAACGCGAATACTAATGTTATACCGCTTACAAATTACAGATTTAGCCGCTAGGTTTTTAGCTATTGTCAATAATATATGCACTTGACCAGTTCTCAGTTATGTAACGAAGTTTCTCGAACAATTGTTGTCCATACTCAGAAAGCTTTAGGCGACAGCTGATAGGTATTTGAAACCAATTTTTTCTGACCCTTTGTTTAACTGTCAGTTTAATCGCACCACTAATCAAAGCTCAGTGTGATCAGATATCGGTATTTATGGCACGTAAAACCGTGTCTTATAATCTTAGGTCAAAATGTAACTGTACGGTTTTTTAGAGTTCCGTCTTAACCATGTTCCATCAAGCTGGATAATTTTATTATGGAATAAACCCTTTATAAAATTGTCCACGACTTCTATCTATCTATCTATCTTCTATCAGATAATTTTTACAAGAGGATCAAAATAACGAATTCCGTTCCGATGTATGCAACAAGTGGCATTAATAGGATTCTGAATCGACCAGAATTTTCGCGTTTTCTGTAGAACATGGAGAAAATTCGCGGTACATTTTTGATATAATTTACATTCCGGGAGAGAACTCTATTCACCCCTAAATTGTTACAAAATGTTAATCGCTTGAGTAAGAAATAAATATTGTACGCTCGTACTTACGTCTTATTTTTTCAAATGAGTTTTCAGTTTCTGTATACTTTTCAGCCAAAGTTTTGCGTAAAATATAACCTTTTAGAGGCTTACAACTTTATTGTCATTTAAAAAACTGTGAAAACTAAGACGTACAAACCTATAAAACAAGCTATTAAAGTGCTGATAACATGTAAAAATCACTCAAATCGGATAATTTTTAGAGGTAGTTAACAGCTTATTGTTTTTGTAAGGCCAAGTTGGCACTTCACAATAAAATTGCCTTTAGGTAAATGTGGTAAACTCGCTTAAAAAATGTTAAACAGGACCCAAAAGTTTAAGGCACGCTTTTAAACAACGTTTAACAGTACAAATTGTACGGTTTAACAGTGTTTAAAGCGTGTTTAATTTTTTTTTGGTAAGGTGGATGATATCAGACAGTAATTGACTTCATTATTTTTTTTGAGAAAACCAAAAGCTGTAATTTGTTTCTCCCTAAGCAAATATAGCATTTATGCATTAGACTTTTATTATGCTACCATTTTCAACTAACCGCTACTGTAGCTCGGATGACGCGTTAGATTATAGGTTCCGGTTGTTTCAATCATTCAGCATTCAGTAATATAAGGGATCTTCAGGCGACTTAAAAATTATGACACCAGGGCTAGTCACCCGGCCTACACTACCTGACCTTATTTTGCTGAACTCAGGATTACATAGCCACCTAAGCTCCAGTGTAGTGGAGTCTAAGTTTTAGTTATGGGTTTTTTTATGGAACCTTTTTCTATGGAACCGGGGCGTGTGTCACGACTCGTTAATGGTTAGATCGTAAGTTTCCATGAGCGTGATTGCGGGTACCAAGTTTTACATTCATGGAATAAATAACGAATGAAAGCTCTTTGACGGTGTTACGACAAAAATATTGCAAGTACAGTCAGCATCAAACATCAGTACCACTAGTACGAATAGTCACATTGCTGTTACAATCTGGTGTGACAGCCTCCGCGATTCTTCATACAAAATTCGCTGTCTTACGCACACTACTCAATATTTACTCACATACACTATACACATACATACGCACGAACGCTACACGGGTATTTGTGTGCAGAACGTCTATGGTTGTCAACGACGACAACGACCATGTCGACCGTATGAATTGTAAATTTTGACTTACCAAGAAGTTTTGCGAGCGCTAATACGATGTACGCTAGTACATCGTATTAGCGCTCGCAAAACTGAAAACGCTGCAGGTTTATGCTATGTACATTGTACTATGTGTTTAAATATAGTGTTATACGTTCGTTATAGACGGGGGATAGACGTAGAAGTACGACTAACACCCACGTATATTTTTTTTCTAAATTCCTTATTTTTATTGTTTTGTTTTGTGTTTCCTGTATTTGTAATGTCGAATTAAGTTTTTTGTGATTTTAATTTCAATTCAATTACAAAACGTTATCAATTTACGAATACATCTGTGATAGCTTGCCTATCGAAAAGTGTTTATGCCTATTTTTAATTAAATTAATTTTAGGCCACTTTTTTCGATATTTTCACCCATTTGATAACCAGATAATATTGGTTCCAAATGATAGTTTTGAATACAGAGATCTATGGTAATCTTTGTTAATCTATGTTTCGGAAAATCAAATCAATACGTCCCTAATAAAAATCGTATATGTTTTCAGTATTTAACCTTTTTGTAAAGCGTTGCTCTTGATAAACTTTTCAGTGTATGTGTAGATACTCGTGTGTACTATAAATTAGCATGAAAGTGGCGGCGACTGTACATGTTAATTTTACACTTAATCGGTGTGTAATTCAATTAAAAATACCGAAATCAAATACACCAAGTAATTTAAAGGTGATTTTACATTGAGAATATTTTCATCTCGAATTTTCCAGTGAGAAAATAAATTCTTCGATGGTTAAGTTGGTACATCATTTTACCTTCAACACAGAAATCATATTTGCAAAATGTACTAAATCTGTTTATTTTAAAAGTATACTTGAAGCGATAAGGCCGCCTGTTAGAAACCTGTAAATTGTATTGTTTTGTTTCTGTTATTTTTTTAATGTAATCTGGTTATCTAATTATGTGTAATTGTTGGTTTGATAAGAATACAAAGAAAGGTGGTTCACAAAATATAACTATTAAGTACATTCCTCGTCAATGTTAGAAAAAAATGCATTATTCGTTTTTCATCAGATTTTACATGCCCCGTAGTTATGTACCAAATAGCTGCCAAATTTTCTGTTATCTACATGATTCTATTTTTTTTTATTTGTAGGGGGGATGAAAAAGTAAAAGTAAATAGTTATCAGCTCTTTCCATGAAATAAAATATATTGAAACAAACTTTATTATGATTGAAAAATGCAATCAAACATCATCAATTTTAACTACGTTACTAATTTGTTGGTTTGTTGGAATTAATTGTACAAAAGAAAATTCTTTTACCAAAAATTAAAAATAATTACCGTTTTTTTTGCCAAAAAATGGCACAATCGACTTCAATCGTTGCAAATTACGCACACTATTCGAATAGTTCGCTTGTCGATGTTTACGATTTTAAAATGACTGTTGTTTTTTTTTTAAAACCACTTAACCGATTTCGTAAAAAAATTGAGACCTCTAAAGCATGCTCTACCAAAAACAAAGAATCGGCCAAGTGCGAGTCAGACTCGCGCACGAAGGTTTCCGTACAGTATGGAAGGCCCCCTTTAAATATTTTAATTTAATTTAACTATTTATTTTTGAATGTAATATACAACTTAATATTCTGTAAATATTTTAAGCATTTTCATGTTGTCGTTATTATTATCAAGCAAAAAAATAACGTTTCTTGTATGGGAGCCCCCCTTAAATATCTGTTTTACTTTAACTTTAGCATTCATTTTTAAAGTGAATATTTAATTATATATTCTGTGGATATTTAAAGCATTTACCTGTCATCGTTATTAACACGAGCGAAAAACAGCTAAAAATCAGGTTTGTTGTATGGGAGCCCCCTTAAATATTATATTCTGTTTTCAGTATTTGTTGTTATAGCGGCAACAGAAATACATCATCTGTAAGAATTTCAACTTTCTAGCTATCACCGTTCATAAGATACAGCCTGATGACAGACAGACGGACAGCGGAGTCTTAGAAAAAGGGTCCCGTTTTTGCCCTTTGGGTACGGAACGTAAAAAGAGATTCAAATCAGTTCATATTTTAATTTTGGTGAAGTTATCGCGTAACATATTTACATTCAAAAAAACGTACAGACGAATTAAGGACCTTCTTTTTTTGAAATTGGTTAACAAACAGAGAAGATTGTACACGCCCCTTTAGGGAATATTCCATAGAGTAGTGCGGTACAATAAACATTGTTTTATAATATCGATTATATTTAATTGCAGATTCGGAAACGATTGCAAAATTTACGATTCGATGCATCAGGTGTTTTTGTGGAATAGGTTCAATGGAATTTTGGAAGGTTGACTGCCTCGGTGGCTCAGTGGTTAGTGACCCTGACTCCTGGGTCAAAGAGGCGTGGGTTCGATTCGGCAAATATTTATGTAATGAACATAGATGTATGGTGTTATTTAGGTTTTATCTATTTAAGTATGTATTTAAAAATATGTATATGTAGTATAACAGTCTCTGCCAACCATATTACAAGCTTTACTTACTCGTAGTTTGGGGTCAGAGACCGTGGCTAAAAAAAAATGATTGTTGAGAAAATAATTTCGATTACTTAATTTTGACCATTTGTGTACATGTAATAGAGTTATGCTGAATGAGCAACTAAGTGAGAAAGCCGGGTGGCAAGCCTTGGAGTCAGAGCTTTTAAGCACACTAAAAACTTGTGATGTAACTAAGCTGTTAAAACTACTAAAACCTATAATTAATTTGAGACGTCGTCTGAGCCAGAGTAGCGCTCAGTTCAAAATACTATATGATCAACCAATTTTTTAACTATATTACTACTTTACCGTTCTTTTAATAGTCCACTGCGGAACTTAGGTCTACCCATGAAAGGTAGACCCGCCTGAAGGCCCACGAAAGGTGTAATTATATTTAGGTGATATTTTTGAAAATAGTGGATATATTATGGACAATTTACACAATAGTAGTTTATGCAACTGTCATAATTATAATGAAGGGTATTAAAACACGAGTGTGAGTTTATGACACGAGCGCAGCGAGTTTCATAATAGTAACGAGTGTTTTAATACCCGTGTTAATTATGCAGTTGCATACACTACTTTATCTTCACCAATAAATATAAAAATAAAAAAAAAACATATTGCGAAACATTAAATTCACGCGTACGTGTATTGTCACAGTGAACTTGGCGCCATTAAAATCTAACCAATGAGAGCGCAGCTGCGCGCGCAGGGCCAATCAGGAGCGAGCGCGCGATGTTATAAAGAGATTTTACGATATCGATGTGGATATTATAACATCATGTGAATTTGCTTAAATTGAGTGTTTTGTTGTCTGCGCTATAACAGTAGTCATTATAAGTCAAGTATTGGAAACATAAGTAGAATGTTACAACATTAGTGTAGATAAAATATATTATACGACTCTGATTAAAACTAACTTAGGTCTATATTTATCCTACTTACCTTAACTAACTTATACGTGGTTACAGGCTAAGTCGACTATATATATTCTCGTTAAGGGCGCGCGTGTAGTTTACATCATTTCTGAGTAAAAAGACTTACACATTTCAAAATATCTAAGTCGAAAATCGAGTATTTTTATGAAAAAAAAACAATTATATTCATGTTTATTGAAAACGGTTAGATTTAGGATATTTCAAAGTCAAATCGATCAAAAACAATGTAAATTACACACCCTTAACGGGAATAGGTCGACTTTGCCTGTAACTTCGTATAAAATTGTGACCAGCTAAATATTCATTGCGATTTCCAACAAATTGTGACCATCTAAATATTCATTGCGATTTTCAACAAATTGTGATCAGCTAAATATTCATTGCGATTTCCAACAAATTGTGACCAGCTAAATATTCATTGCGATTTTCAACAAATTGTGATCAGTATGCTGAGTGTGAGTTTTGTCGTAAGCATGACGCGCTCTACGGCGAGCGCGTAAGCATGTTATTTGTATGAAGAAATGTACAGCGCCACTAGCGGCGCGTTTTTGAACTGTACTGTCTTCATACAAATTACATGCTTACGCGCTCGCCGTAGCCCGCGTTATGTTTACGACAAAACTCACACTCAGCATACAGCTAAAAATTCATTGCGATTTCCAACAAATTGTGACCAGCTAAATATTCATTGCGATTTTCAACAAATAGTGATCAGCTAAATATTCATTGCGATTTTCAACAAATTGTGATCAGCTAAATATTCATTGCGATTTCCAACAAATTGTGATCAGCTAATTATGTTTGCGATTTTCACAAACGACGTCGATGAACTTACCGATAAATTATTTTAATAGCTCGTAATGTAAAGACTTGGTTATCAATAAGCACCGCGACAGCTTCTCCAATACCAAATTAATTACCAGGTTATTTTATTACAGAAATACTGAAGTACGATAAACGAAGCTCCTCAATCGCATTTCTTTGGTTCTTAGTCTCCGTAGTACTTAGTTCCCGAATTTTGCCGTCAGACTTTATAGTGGTGGCGCGGAGTCTATAAAATTCAACGATAATGTCTCAAACCGGGGATGGTAGGACATGTCTACAAAAATTGTAATGTATTTTTTAAATGATTTCCTTGTGAATAATTGAGGTGAGAGCGCACTAGGCTGCGTGGTGCACTTTATTTGTAAGTAAGTAGATTTAGATTGTCGTTTCACATCCCATTAACATTTACCTACATTTAAATTACAAAACATATAATCAAAAATAATAAAACAACAATTAATAAAAAAGACCAAAAAATTGAATTTGTTTACAGTACCTCAGGATTCATAGTTTGCTCCAAAAACCTCCAAAAAAAAACCACTAAGTAAAAGGATATTTAGTTAAGTTTGATTGAAAATTTTAAGCATTTTTTGTGCGCGCATTGAATGACAACAAAGTTATTAATTCCAGACCCACTTGTAAATAAGGATTTTTTTAAATATTTAAAAACAAAGTTAAAATGTTCTACTAACTTAAGAATGTTGAAACAGTTGTTTTTAACTTTATGTCGCATTATATTACACATCTTCCGGAGAGCGAGTTGATAAAGGAGGTTTAAGGAGTAACCTGTTAATTTAGTTTTGGTCAATAAAGATTTTATTTATTTATTTATTATTATTATAAATAACAGTGAGATCATGTTCTTGTACAATATCGCATGACACCATTGCAGTTATATGAGTATAAAAGTTAGTCGATTGTCGAACATTGTTCGAGAGAAAAAAAAATTGTTATTATGGAACTTATAACACGTTATTAGTCATTATGTATGTTTTTATAATATGCGAGTAGCTCTGCGATATAAGTATTTCAAATGAATCTAAGTTTAGTCAGTTGTTAAATAAGTCCGATATTAATACAAAAGAATGACAGAAAAAAAAATTGAGTCCCTCCGCGCGGAAGAAGAGAAACTTCGACGCAACAGTGCTTTTCATACCTCCTCCATAGTAGCGTTAAACGTTTAACGTAACTTTGTTGGAAGTCGCATTGGAAGTTTCACTTCAAAAACTAAAATTCAATTTTTCCAAGACTGATTTTGAGGACAATATTTCACAGTGGAATTTATGGACAAATCTACATCCGCATAATGATATGGTGCGCAAATACCTCAATGGTGAAGGTTTATGGTGATGGGGTATAAATATGAAAGGCAGTTAGCGCACGCGGATATGCTTATCTGGAATGTTGACAGATTTTACAAGAAGTTACAAAAAATAACCGACATGAAATTTTATCGATCGTAATTTATATCGTCTACAGTCTTAACATTTCTGGGTTCTTAATATACAGGGCTATCTGCTTGCTCTGTACTAAGCCGATAGGGAATGATTAAAACCTTCATAAGACCAAGCCAAAAGGAGGTGATTCAGACCATCATTATGAACAACTGCCAATCTGAAATTCGGAAAAAATATCAGCAGTTTCATACATTTTTTCTATTCGAGTTGCAGTTTTGTATGGAACAGATGATTTTTTTCTCGATATTTGTAAAAGTAGTTCATAATGATGGTCTTAATTACCCCCTTTTGGCGTAGTATCTGCAGGGTAAGCAGATAACCCTGTTTACCTACTCATCGTTATGATGAACACTTTTACCACAGGGACCAACTGCGAAACAAACAACTGCTCTGATATGTGCATTGCTGCAGCTGTTCCATACATTTTGCCGAGGTTCAATGACCTTTTTACGGACTTCCAAAATGGAGGAGTCACTATGTTCGTCTGTATGAATATATTATTTATGTGTATGTTCATCGATATTTTCGCTAATTGTGAACCGAATTAAAAAAATAACATTTTTCGAGAGTATAAAATACACCTATTCCCGAAATGGTCCCATTTAAATTTTTATCGAAATCAGCTGAGCCATTTTTGACATATCAACAATATTCAATAAGTTGTATACAACGATTCGAGCGAACTATTCGAATTTTGTACACGATTGAAGTCGGTTGAGCCAGTAATTGCAAAAAATAATGATTGCATAGAACAGTTGATTTCATTTTTCGCGAAAACACATTTGGTCGCATAGTAAAAATTATTCATAACTAGGAGCATAATATATACTCATATACCTACAGTTATACACCTCTGAAAATACCTACACTTGATATAAATTAAAAATTTTAAAAACTTCCGTCACATTGACAACCATTTTGGGCACATTTGTAGAATTTTGGTTCTTCCATCCCCACTTTAACCCACCATAACTCTTAAACGGCTCAATCGATTTTTATAAAACATAGCTAAGAACACTCTCGATTAAGTCTCCTTTCATCCAAAAAAAACTAAACTGAAATCGGTACAGTGGTTCAGGCGCTATGATGCCACAGACACACAGACAGACAAACAGACACGTCAAACTTACAACACCCCTCTTTTGCGTCGGGGGTTAAAAACAACACCAGCCTTTTTTGGGAGTCATTATGAACTTACCTCATTTTTTAGGGTTCCGTACCCAAATTGTATAAGCGGGACCCTATTACTAAGACTTCGCTGTCCGTCCGTTTGTCTGTCGCGTCTGTCAGTCTGTCTGTCACCACGCTGTATCTCATAAACGATGATAGCTAGAATGTTAAAATTTTCACAGATAACGTATTTCTGTTATTGCCATAACTTATTAATCGATATTAATAACGGTGACAAGTACAGTCAAACCTGGATCAGAGAGAGTTGAAGGGACCGCCATCTCATTCTCTCTTATAGAGGTTTTTCACTTATCCAGGTTTCTCACTTATCCAGTTTCGGAAGTGGCTACTCTCTCTTATAGAGGTTATGCGTGAAGAATGATAAATATGTTTATAAATAGTATATAGATAGGTACTAATTGTTTGGGTTGTGTTGATTAGAATTGAACATAAATGATAGTTTGGATAGTTTGTTGTATTCATTCTAAAAGACATTTAAATATTGGGAGAATTAAAAAGATCGACTTTTTTAATATTTCCATGCCCTTTAGAGCACTGAGACTTTGACCAATAAGATAGTGTAAATGCACGTGTAGCAATTCCAAAAGAATGTGATAGGTACAAAAATAATGTTAATAGATTTAAGAAAACCACAAAACAGTTTTAAATACAACACTATTTTAACAAACAGTATAGTTTAGATGCACGTGTGGCCATTCCAAACAAAAAAATGCGGTACAAAAACAATGTTACTTATTTCCACAAAATACAAAAAAAAAATGTTTGAATAGAACACAGTCCGAAAGCAACGGTAGTTAGTTCCACGAAATTTAAGAATGGATCATAAAATGCAGATGTTTCATTACCCTCAACTCTCGCTTATAGAGGTTCAGACAAGTAGTACTCTCAGTTATAGAGATCCATGAGGGAAAAACGACTCTCTCTTATAGAGGTTTTTGTCTCTCACTTATAGAGGTATTTGAGGCGTAAACTAACGGGACCTGGCAATTACTCTCACTTATAGAGGTTTCTCACTTATCCAGTTCTCAGTTAGCCAGGTTTGACCGGTGAAACCTGGATAAGAGAGAGTTGAAGGGACCGCCATCTAATTCTCTCTTATAGAGGTTTTTCACTTATCCAGGTTTCTCACTTATCCAGTTTCAGAAGTGGCTGCTCTCTCTTATAGAGGTTAAAAATACGTCTTATTTGTATGTACGATAGGTATCTACAGGCGTGAAGAATGATAAATATGTTTATAAATAGTATTTAGGTAGTAATTGTTCGGGTTGTGTTGATTAGAATTGAACATAGATGATTAATTATTCATTCTAAAAGGCACTTATTAAAATTATGAAAATTAAAAAAGTCGAATCTTTGTAATATTTCCATGTCCTAAGACCACAGAGACCGTATAGGGTCTTTTGAATTTATTATTTTATAAAAGTTGGATTCTGATAAATCAAATTCATTGCGTATTTTATTTCGAGATTTTCCACTTTTGAACGCATTAAATACCAATCTTAAGCTTTTCTCTTAACGATTTATTTTTTTATTCCTAAAGATTTATTTATTAACACCGAACCTTTCTCCTCAATTGATACTCAACTGTAGTAAGTTTGACCAATAAGATAGTGTAAACGCACATGTGGCTATTCCAAAAGAATGTGATACAAAAATAATGTTACTTAGGTAGATGAAAGAAAAACACAAAATAATTTTGAATAGAGCACTATTTCAATAAACAAGATAGTACAAATGCGATACAAAAACAATGTTACTTATTCCCACAAAATACAAAAAAAAGAATTGAACACGTTCCGAAATCAACGGTAGTTATGTAGTTCCACGAAATTTAAGAATGGGTCATAAAGTGCAGATGTTTCATTACCCTCAACTGTCGCTTATAGAGGTTTAGACAAGTAGTACTCTCAGTTATAGAGATCCATGAGGTAAAAACGACTCTCTCTTATAGAGGTTTTGGTCTCTCAGTTATAGAGGTAATTGAGGGGTAAAATGACGGGACCTGGCAATTACTCTCACTTATAGAGGTTTCTCACTTATCCAGTTCTCAGTTAGCCAGGTTTGACTGTACATATATTAAATTAAAATAAATAATTATAAAATATATGTATTAGGGAGGCTTCCAAACGGTACGGAACGAAGTGCGCGAGTCCGACTCGCACTTGGCCGATTATTTGTATATTCATTGTTGGTTTCAAAAGATAATTTTATAATTTTATGACAAATAAATTACGAATAGTTAATTGTAAGATTGCAGTTAACGCACGTTAATATCATGATGTAATTTATGCTATCATCATGAATGTTAAATTTACAAAATCTTACAACAATAATCTGCCAAGGACAAGTCGGACTCGCGCATGAATGGTTCCGTACTGTTTGGGAGCCCCCCTTAAATGTTTATTTTATTTTAATTGTATTATTTATTTTATTATTTAAGTGAATGTACAATTAAATATTCTGTGAAAATTTTAAGCATCCACCTGTTACCATTATTAATATAGATCGATCGAACAGCTAAAATCAGGTTTCTAGTATGGGAACCCGCTTTAATTATTAATTTTATTCTGTTTTTAGTATTTATTGTTATAGCAGCAACAGAAATACATCATGTGAAAATTTCAGCTTCATAGCTATAAAGGTTCATGAGATACAGCCTGGAAACAGACAGACAGACGGACAGCGGAGTCTTAGTAGGTAATAGGGTCCCGTTTTTACCCTTTGGGTACGGAACCCTAAAAATCGAAAAGTATCAACTTGTATTGTCAAGCTAGAGCATGGTTTCTCATACTATGGGCCGCGAGTCCGCGACACATACTTTGACGGACGGGATTTAGGACGCGAAAACAGGATATTTAAATGTATCCATTTTTGTGTACACTGGCAGAATACACTCCGTTTTGAACTTTTACCTGGAAACCAAATATGAAATCCAAAAATAGCTCGTTTGAGTGTATCGTCCAATTTAAAAGTAATATTTGTAGATATCAGAATTTCTCCCAATATGTACTCGTCAATTCACAAAACATTCCCTTTACTGACAGCCAATCGATGTTTGCTTTTTACTAGTTTAAAATTAAAAACTAGAAAACATAGCAAAGCTATCTATAGACGTATTATACATAATTATATTTGTGATCTAACAACGAGTATAAGATCTATCGATAATAATTTTTCGCAAAAAATGGCAAAACCGCCTTCCATCGAATACAAAATTCGAATACTTCGCTCAAATTGTTTCCATTATTGTTGATTTATCAAAAACGGCTCAGCTGATTTCTGTGAAATTTTCGATTCGTTTCACAATTGGCGAAATTATTGATGTTCGTCGTGTACAAAATTCGGATATTTCGCTCGAATTGCTTACATTATTGATGTTTTTTTCAAAAACGGCTCAGCCGATTTCTGTATGATTTAAATGGGACCACCTCGGGAGTATACCCTTTCGAACTACAAAATATTTTTTCGATTCGGTTCACAATTGGCGAAATAATCAATGAGCATAAACAAAAAAAAAGATACATACACACGAACATAGAATATCCTACTTTTTGGAAGTCGGTTAAAAAAGTACATTTTGTTGTCATTGATTTGTCGAACGCACCAACTTTTTAAAGGGTATAGGGCCAAATCAAACTTCTTGTGGCCTAAGAGCCGCTAAAGATCGACCTTCACTCACGTGATAACCAAATGATACGCATTTTTTTTTTAATTTTTATTTATTAGCGACCCGCCCTGGCTTCGCACAGGTGTATTATACATATAAACCATCCTCTTGGATCACTCCATCTATTTAAAAAACCGCATCACAATCCGTTGTGTAGTTTTAAAGACAAAAGCATACATACAGACAGCGGAAGCAACTTTGTTTTATACTATGTAGTGATAGTGATTTTTAAACAAGCCTATGATTGCTTGCCTATCAAAGAGTGTTTATGGCTATATTTTATTATTTTATAATATGTCATAAACGATGTTTTGAGGGCAAACCTGTATGATTAATTTTGTAATTAAATTATCTTTCTTATGATATTAATTTTGACTGGTTGTAAGATAGGTTTTGTACTTATATTGACATATTTGTATATATGTAGTTGCTTGCCAGGTAGTATGAAAAAAAATAAGTAAGTAATCCTACCAAGGTATATTCTCTACTTTAAAAACTATTATTTGGAATAAAAAATACCGGCTACCAAAAAAACGAAGGTAAAAAAATCATTTTCAAAAAAATATCGAATTAAAAAAATACTTAGTCATGAACACTGAATGAACACTGTCTGAAAGTAGCACCAGTGACTGAGAAATTAAAGAGTGGCAGGCTATCTTGGTATGGGCATATAATGAGAAGGGAGGATAGTCATGTCACAAAAAGAACTCTTAATATGACGGTAAATGGCAAAAGCGGGAGGGGAAGACCAAAAAAAGTGTGGATGAATTGTGTGAAAGATGACATGCGAGAGAAAGGAGTTGATGATGAGATGACGAATGATAGAGTGAAGTGGCGAAAGGAAACGTGCTGTGCCGACCCCACCTAGTGGGATAAGGGCAAGGTGATGATGACTTAGTCATGAACACTTTTCGATAGGCAAGCTATCATAGGTCTATTTGTGTGTAAATAGAATTTCATAAAAAGTACGTCTTATCTGGTTATCAGATGGGTGAAGGTCGTTCTTCCATGTCTCTCCGGCTATTGGCGGCTGTGAAGTTAGCCACAGGTAGCGGCATGTAAGCCTAGCGCTGAGGGTAGTGTGGAGAGGATGGCTGCGCATGGTGGCCGCCATACTAAACCCATGCGCAGCCATCCCCTCCATACTTCGCTCAGCGCTACACTTAATAAGCCACGACCTGAACAAGCGCGAAATACAATCTTCACGCGGCTGTTAATGCTTCAGCTTTGATTGGGTTATGCGCAGCTTGTAGCCAGCCGCCATAAAGTTTGCTTCGGCCTGATGCCTGATTTGTCTCTTGTCAAAAGCGAATTAACACCATCATTCTCTATAATACAAGCAATCAAGTTAAAAACTTTTAGCGCGTGTTTAGACAAGACGCTCGTCCACACTTCTTTGTTTTCGTTCCATTCAAACTAAGGTTATTGTTTGTTAAGTGCTTGTACCAATTAGATCTATTGTATGGTACTAGAGGTACAAGGTACGAGTTCGTTGTAAGGCGACGTATTGACGAGCGTTGTTGAAGCGGTAGATGTTAAAAAAAACACAATCAAATTTTGTGCAAATTCAATCAAAAAGCACAGATCAGGGAACAAGGGTAAACTAAAATTGATAATTTATTAAAGGTTTAATTAGGATAATTACCTTGGTGTTTTATTTATTTAATTCCAATGCTTGCGGCACTGACAGCGAGAGCCAAGGCATGCGCAAGCTACATAACAACTAAAATCATAATTTCAATCACATTCAATTTAAAAAAAACAAAAAAAAAACATTCAAAATAAAAACAATTAGAACAAGTCAATTATTATTGATAGATAGTTAGTTGTTAATGTTAACACCAATAAAAATACACAGACAAAAACAATTAAAATGAATAACAATTACTGTAACGTAACAAGGGCCAAATTCTTCGCTAAAAGCTATCTTTTCCAGGGAACCTTTGTTGTTTTTAATTTGGAAAAATGCAGATATTACATAATATTATGCAAAGTTTTGATGTCTCCATCTACTCATAGTGTCATAACATTACTTTATAGTTCATTACATTTACCTTGACCGGGAATATTTGCGCTTTTATACATGGTCATAGGTATTAAATGCGAAACCATTTAAGGCTTTTAAGTACATCTAGACAAACAACTTTTGTTCTAGGATTTCTGGAAAATCACAAAGAAAAAATCAGCTTTTTCATACAAAAAGTTCGTCAACGCGCGGCAAAATGTATAGAGTAGCGAATTTTTTTTTGCGAATTTTCAAAAGTCTTTTTACAAAATTTGTTTGTCTAGATGTACTAGACCCACCCTTAAAAAAAGGGTTTAATACCTATGGCCCTGTATAGTCATAAATCATTATAAAATAGTCATAATATTAATTATAATCGGCCAAGTGCAAGTCGGACTCGCGCACGAAAGGTTCTGTACCGGAAGCCCGCCTTAATGTTTTTATTTTTATTTTAATTGAATTATTCATTTTACTTTTAATGTAACAATACACAACTTAATATTCTGTGAATATTTCAAGCATCTTCCAGTTGTCGTTATTAATATCGTGTTTATTGTATGGGAGCCCTCTTTAATATTTTTTTTAAATAATTTATTTCTTTTCTAAGTGAATATTTAGCTAAATATTCTGTAAACATTTCAAGTATCTACCTGACACCGTTATTAATATTGAGCGAAAAACGGCTAAAAATTCAGGTTTGTTGTATCTCACCTTAAATATTTGAATATTTATGTCGTTTTTTGGTATCTGTTGTTTGTTAGAAGGGCAAGAGAAATACGTCTTCTGTGAAAATTTCAGCGTTCTAGCTATCACCGTCCAACGTCCGACAGACAGACGGAGAGCGGAGTCTTAGTAATAGGATCCCGTTTTTACCCTTTAGGTACGGAACCCTATGATATATGATTTAGCACGCATATTATCCTGTATTGCACGACATTTTACGTACTCATTAGAGCTCGTTAGACAATTGGACCTTGACCTTGTTGCAAAATTGTATTACATCTGTAAAACTCTTACAGACGAACAAACATGCAAATACATAGACAAACATACCCATACACTAGTCAAAGTTATAACGTGCCAGTTATTCCGTCAGGGCAACCCCTGAATAATTAAATAAAGATATTAACTCTTGTAAAGTTTTGCAAAGAACATTACACCTGGCTTGTTTTGAGAATAACAACACCGGTGGTCTGCCTCTATGTCTTCGTCCTTCCTTTGGGTTCCACGATACCCGATAGCACTATAGCTTGGCGGCGCGTGTGCTTACGTCTTCAACTTTTATCACGACGTCGAATTTCCACGTTTGGGACACGATTAACCGCCCAGCCAATGCCCCGTTCCATAGCTCTTTGACCTACACGGATTTTTAACGGTGTTTGTGAGAGTAATGTGCATAAGATAATTTCTAAGGATGATAATTTATATGTGGTCTCTCACTATGGGCCTTATTAGTAAGCTCCAACGAGCTATGGAGTCTCTATGCTCGGAGTCTCTCTGCGGGATCGAATCAGGAATGAGGAGTAGGAGTAGAAGAACCAAAGTTACCGACATAGCCCAGCGGATCGGCAAGTTGAAGTGGCAATGGGCAGGGCACATATGCGCGGAAGACTGATGACCGATGGGGTCGAAAAGTTCTCGAGTGGAGACCACGTACCGGCAAGCGCAGCGTAGGACGTCCACCTACAAGGTGGACGGATGACCTCATAAGACCGCAGGATCGCGCTGGATGCAAGCCGCTACGAACCAGTCTTATTGGAAATCTTTAGGAGAGGCCTATGTTCAGCAGTGGACGTCCTATGGCTGAAACGAACGAACGAACGATTATTTATATTGACAGTGTAATTGATCACAAACTCCCGCTCGTAGAGATAGCGGCTAATCCCGAGGTCACAACGCGGAAGTTTTCAGCACGTCTCACATATCAGATGGTGTACGCCTCGCCTTACCAGGGAAAGTTGATCTGAGAGCGAGAGTTCAACGATCATCACGACTTACGGAGACCTAGCTCAATATAATACACTAACACTTATTTCCATACACTTAGGCCCAGAACACACTTTGAAACGCAACTGCAACGAAACCCTTTTGAAATTATTGATTTGAAACCAGTTTCAACCATTTTCCACACACGCAGCAACCACAATCGTTTCGGTTTTCATTGAGAAAAGACGTCATAAGACGCCAAGACAAAAAATTAATGAAACGCAATGCGAGTTTCCTGCACGCCGGTTTCAATGAGACTGATTTGCAACGCGTTTCAAACCGGTTTCAAACTGGTCGCGTCATGTGTGGTCTACGGAACCGAACAACGTTTCCGTCAACGGAATCTACGGCAGAAACTTAAATGCAACTCAAAAGTAACTAGTAGTTGCAGTTTCGTTGCATTTGCGTTTCACCGTGTGTTCTGGACCTTAAGGGTATTTTCTAGATCGAATTCCATCCCGTTCGCGCAATTTCACGTTGACGAAGATCACATATGAATTTTCAAAGTTGTATGGCGTATTTCGCATCTTTAAAAAAAATGTGCATCAAATCAAAACTGCACGCCATTGAAAAATGGCGTTTAAAATAAAGCTAAAAATGCGATTTTACCGCACGCGGTTTTGAGTTGATGTTCTTTATTTTTAAAGGTGTGATTTGTCTATGATAAAATTACACGGCCCATGTTTCGTTTTCCTTTTTACGGTTCCGTACCCAAAGGGTAAAAACGGGTTCCTATTCCTAAGACTCCGCTGTCCGTCCGTCTGTGTCACCGGGCTGTATCTCAGAAACTATAATAGCTAGAACGTTTAAATTTTCACAGATGATGTATTACTGTTATATATTATGTATTACCGCTATAACAACAAATACATAAAAATAGAAAAAATAATTAGGGGGCTTCCATACAACATACCTGAATTTTAAGCCGTTTTTCGCTCGCTATTAATAACAGTGACAGGTCGATGCTTGAAATTTTTACAGATCATTTAGTTAAACATTTACATAGTATAAAACAAAGTCGCCTCCCGCTGTCTGTCCCCATGTATGCTTATATCTTTAAAACTACGCAACGGCTTTTTTTTAAATAGATAATTAGATATTCAATTCAATAGGAAGATTTATATGTATAATACAGCAGAGCGAAGCCGGGGCGGGCCGCTAGTTAAAAATAAATCATTAAATTACAATGAAATAAACTTTGAAGGGGGCTCCCATACAAGTAACATAATTCCTTGCTCGATATTAATGACGGCCACAAGACAATGCTTGAAATATTCACAAATTATTATGTTTAATTTCAATTCCCTTAAAAAATAAATAATTAATATAAGATATATTAAGGGGGCTACCATACGGCACGGATTCCTGTGTGGGCGATTGCGACTCGCATACTTCGCCGATTATTAAACTTGATTTGAAGAAGGAGATTGAATAAAAAGGGAAACTAACAGTTTTATTTAATCTCTTCTGTAAATCATGAGATAACATAACCAACAAACCTCTCTTTATTATTATATAGGTACGTGCTATGATTGATAAATGCTACCTAGATTTTTTAGAAATTTAATGCCTATGAACTCAAACCGGAGGTGGAAAGGCCGAGAGCACTAGAAATCTAAATGACATTTTTATTTCATCACGATTAACGCCGCATGTAACCACTGAGTAGGCTAGATAGCATCTATTTATCAAAAATGATTCACACAGATTTATTAGATTCAGATTTCACCAAAGCGAACTTTTTCTGACCCAGGAAAATCTTTTATGGAAAGATTTTAAAAGTATAGGTAATAAATAATGCGATTATAAATTGAGATTTAAACTAACCTATCTCTTAAGTTGTATCAAACTGCACATAGTGTGCAAAATTTGGTTAAAATCGGTTAAGTAGTATAGGAGTCAATTGCAGACAAACAACGTGACGCGTAATTTATACATATTATTAAGAAGAACGATGTAAGAAACAAAATAATTTTCTCCCTTCTATAATAATCATCATCATCATCATCATCTTGCCCTTATCCCACTAGGTGGGGTCGGCACAGCACGTTTCCTTTCGCCACTTCACTCTATCAATCGTCATCTCATCATCAACTCCTTTCTCTCGCATATCATCTTTCACACAATTCATCCACACTTTTTTTGGTCTTCCCCTCCCGCTTTTGCCATTTACCATCATATTAAGAGTTCTTTTTGTGACATGACTACCCTCATGCCCATAGCAAGATAGCCTGCCACTCTTTAATTTCTCAGTCTCTGGTGCTACTTTCAGACTTCCCCGATTGAACTATGTGTTTTATTTCAGGCAAAACTTATAAAACATTTCATAAACTTAACTATAAATTACAACTACTACGCTATATGTACAAACCTAAACAAATTAAAAAATTAAAATACAACACTTGAGCTAAAATTTAAATTAAGACTTCCCCTAACATATTCATTTCTAATTTTATCCGTCCTCGTCACTCCTCATCTCATTTCTCCCTTCTGTAATCTAAGGCTTAATCCAAATGTGACGTTTTTGTAATGTCATTTTTGCTAAGTGAGAAACAAAAGCGTTTATGTTTTGTTTTCTGCTAGTAAACGAATACGGCATTTTTGCAATAGGCTTACATCCATTCATCTTAGTTATTCTCCAGGGCTTACATCAGATCTGCCTAATTCCGCTCTGCTCCGCTTTAGTGAAATTCAAGCCTGAAGGCCGCCTTATGATGCTAACATATTATTTTACATAGGAAAACATTTTGAAGAATATGAATCATAGTATAAAGTTGCATAACGCCATTTGATTCATATTTGACTACTCTTTGTACGTATTTTTTGCACAAATTCTCAATTTAGCTTGGAATTTACAAAATTGCAAGTCACTATGATTCATGAATACATCTTTAGCCAAGGAACGCCAAACATAAAGCAAAGTCAAGTGAATGTCATTACAATTTCTCAATGTGTTTTTCTACCAGCAAAACAAACGAAGTAGGGACGTGCGTACTCACGTAGATTAAATTATCTGATTAGATAGATTTTATGGAGGAAGAAGGAAGGAAATTTACAGAGAAGGCCTATCTCCAACAGTGGATGTCCTACGTATGATGGATACCTGTCATCACCAGGATTATCCATGGTATCCATCAATCCTATTTTACACTTTTTGAGTTTTGTATAGTGTATCTTCTGTATAGCCTATTACACTTCTCTTTATACGACAATAGGGTAGTTGACTGGTATTGAAAAAATTAAAAGTATTAGTATTCGTGAACTCTGCAATTAATTATTATCATTCGTAAACTGAAAAAATAATTCAAATTGGCTAATCGCGTTCACAGATATAACCTTGTGTCCCTTTCTTACAAAGCATAACATAGTATGACAAATGTATGACACTTACGGGCAGTGAGCAGGGCAGTATAGTGTGCTTTTTGTCTAGCAAGAAAATAAATGTGCTTGTAACTTCCTTATTTTTTAGGTTGATTTTATTTTCTTTTGTTAATCGGCTCTTTTTATGGATAGCAAGAGGACATCAAACAAACACTGTTAACTAGCCAATTTTATTTAGGTCATAGTCACCATGCAAGTTTTTTTCTATATTTTTCTTATCGTTACATATAAATTAATATGCACATGACCCTTAAAAGACAGGTTACCTTAGTATTCGAACCCGTAAATTCCGAATCAGAAAACTTGTCTCCAAACTGAACTGAAGTAATTACAGTTATAGTTAACTTAGTATAGTCTAATTCTAACGTATTCAAGGGGTTTGTTGAAAGCCTAGTAATACATACTTAAACCACACATCATCATGAACAACTTTTACTGTCGGACTAACCGCAAAATCGCAAAAAAAACCATTCGAAACTTTTTTCGAACTAGAACAGCTGTTAAAATAATAATTCATTTAGACGGGGGACAGACTGCACTGTTGAGGAGAGAAATAATGCCGGTCTGTCCCCTGATCCGGGACCGGGGGACAGACAAGAATGTTTTCTTCCGTTCTGTCCCCCGGGGGACAGACTGGAATAATCCGTTTTTTGTTTTTACGAAATCTAGGTTGGTTCTTGACACTCGACAAATTCTAAGGAACATTTAATGGAGCAATAAACTTTTCCTTTGGAACAGATATTTTTACTTTCGAAGTTATCCCAATAGTAAAAGTTTTACATAATTATGTTATGATAATACCTAACGCGTGCTTTCAGTATTACTAGTATTTTATTAACACGTTGTATTTCAATGTCCCAGACTATAAAACAGTGTACTGAACTCGGCACACATTTGACCTCCTTTCCGCGTTGAACTTTGCCCAACCTTCTACACCGAGTGGCAGAATAAATAGCAGTTACTGCGCGCCAGTTCGCATTAAGAAGATTATTTTTTAGAAATCGCAAACATTCGCAATGGACTTTGAACCTGTTTGTACTGTAAAGGCCGTTCTGCATTTCAAAACACATGGCGTCATCTTAATAAGCCACTCATCATTACAGATGGTACTCTACAATGGTGTCAGAGAGGTTCTTTTATCCATAGAAATATAGAGGCTTTCTCTTTGTCCAGCGCGCGGGGCAATTATACCTATGTAGCAAGTACGCATAAACCCATTGGCGTAGATAGAAATTTACTCTAGGAAAAGCAACGCTCAGAAATTTAGAATGTATTGATTTCCAAGCTTTCAGGGATGGGCAAAGAAGTTTATAAAGTGGGCATAGCTTGGCTACGCCTATGCATATACATATTATGCATGCACACACCTACCGCAAAATTCATGATAACGAAACATACGTTGTACTCGTAGAATACAGTGTTTTATGTGCGCATAATGTTTAGTGATTTGTTGAGCTCTGTGAACAATAATTGTGTGATTATTTATTGACGTTTACACGGGTGACCGACGGGACCGCAGTTTTCGAATAGAGGTCACTTTACGGCAAGCGCAGCGTAAAATGTCCACCGACAATATAGCTGACGTTCCAATCAAGACTATAGCTGACGTTACAATCAAGACTGAAACACTGTGAATCACAGAAAAGAAAGTATTCTGGGCGCCTGGATGATAGCCGTGATGAAGATATAGCCCGTTAAAGTTCCGCGTGACGTCACAAGTGCCATAAATGTATAGACTTGAGAGATGATGTCACGACCCCCACTCCCAAACTTTGAAAAGGTTTATCTTTGTCAATGGTTGTTTGATTGACAAAAGAAAAAATACGTGTCCAATATTTTTTGATAATCTAACTCACGGACTAATAAAATAATATAATGTTTTTTTTACCCAGACATCAACGCCTATTAAACTAGATCAAGACGACATGTCCAATCTCACTAGATCTCTGTTTATATCAAATGCGATGATCAAAATGTAATGTACTTTGGTCGTTACATCACTGAGGAGAATTAAGTCGTACTATGTACATGGCGTTATAAGGTCAAGCTGTCATGAAAATACTATTGAAATCTTTAGGTTGTAACTTGTTACGTGCTAGTATAACTGTTTAGAAATAATTAATACTTACGATCAAAAGGTTTGTAGGTAAGGGCCACGAGACAATTAGTTTCTTTTTAGGGTTCCGTACCCAAAGGGTAAAAATGGGACCCTATTACTAAGATTCCGCTGTCCTTCTGTCCGTCTATCTGTCACCAGGCTGTATCTCATGAACCGTTATAGCTTGAAAACTGAAATTTTCACAGATGATGTATTTCTGTTGCTGCTATAACAACAATTTCTAAAAACAGAATAAAATTAATTAATTAAGCTCCCATACAACAAACTTGATTTATTAGAGTTTTCCGCTCGATATTTATAATGGTAACAGATAGATGCTTGAAATTTCCACAGAATATTAATTGTACGAGTAATTTAGAGTTCACTTTAATAATAAATAATAAAATTAGATAAATTTTTAACACAGTACGGAATCTTCCGTGCGCGAGTCCGACTCGTACTTGGCCAATTATTTATTATAAGTAGCGAATCTAAGTTGGTTCGCATTTGATAACTATTTACCTATAAGCTGAAACATACAACTTGGCGACTTCGATGTTAGCTACAAGCTGCGGATAACGCAATCCTCGCGCGGCTGGTTTGTGAGTTTCAGTCAGGGTTGGGCTATTCGTAGCTTGTAGCTAACATCACAGCTGCCAAGTTATGTGATTCGACTTATATATACCTTTCTAGTTTAAAGCAGCAAAAAGGACACAATTACATTTATGTATGTAGTCTAGTATAGTCTGCATATAGGTCTTTGATACGGCCTGTAATGATATGGGTCGTAGTAATGAGGTCTGTCGTAGTAATTATATTGTCTGTAGTACCTTCGATGCAGCTTATAGTGATGCGGTACGTAGTGACCGCGGGAGGCATTTTCCAAACTGAGCGCTACCGTGACTCGGATGACACGTTAAATGGTTGGTTTCGGTTGTTTTAACCGTTTTGTCAAAAGCCTTCAGGTGGCCTAAATTCTCTGACACCAGGGCTAGCCACCCGGCCAATACAGTCTTACTTACGTAGTGACGAGTTCTGTGGGTAGCTCTATAGCGATACGGTCTGTAGTAAAGCAGTTTGCAGTCCATTCATACATTACACTCCATCCATCCATTATCCACTCACCAGCAAGCGCATACGCTTTGCTGGTCTTCAATCCAGAACTTTACGTTCCCATGGGCCATTCGGTCATCGACATAATTATGTACCCTGCCCACTGCCATTTTACCTAGCAAATCCGCTGGGCTGCGTCGGTACCACTTTTCATCAATACCACACACAGCCAACCTCTACCAGACCTACACTCAGGCTAAGCAAATTATTGATAAGGTCTCCAAAGGTCTCCAGTGCTTTAGAGGAAGGTGTTGCTTCTTGATTTCCCTTTTCCCATACAAAATTGTCCACTGTAACATCCAAACAATGACCTGGCGCCCGCGCAACCTGCTTGCGTAAGCGCTAAACGCAAGGTGCTCTAAAAACGCATTGTTCCGCGCTCCCACACTTTTGTAACGCGTAAATGTGATACGAGGGAAATTGACCAAAACATCTCGGAAAATGGAGCCTGCGAAGGAATGTTACTTTTTTGGCAGTAGAACTTATGCGATTAAACACATCATAATTATCCTTCGCCAAAAATGGCACAGCTGAAGTCAACCGGGTACACTTACAGAATACGAATCTAATCGTTAGTTCGCAAGAATCGATGTATGCCATCTTTAAATTATTGTTGATTTTTTGACAAAATTAAAACGAGATGACCTCTGAAGTATGTTCTACCAAAGAAAAAAGAATCACCAAAATCGGTTCGAAGTATTCGTCTAAAATACATACAAAAAAATATATACTCGTACAGTCGAATATAACAATCTCGGGTGGTAATGAAAGTTTTGAGTGATTAGAAGGTCTAAGATAGATCGTAGACTATTTGTTATACCCTGTGTGGGTGTGGTGTCAACATTTTTTTACATGGTAAAATATTGTTTGCTAGGTAAGCTTGTCGATTTTATGACTATTACTAGCTGACCCAATTAACTTCGTACTAACTTCAAAAAATTTGAGTAAATTTTCCCATTATATATCATTACAGGAGCAATTCTTGTATTTTACATTCATTTGTAAGTACAAATTTAAATCTCGGCCTCACAATGATGATTGTATCACCCTCTTTCGCCTTAGTGTATTAATTATTTAGGTTACTTTAGAGGTCAATGGACCAATAGAAAATTGTACCCTGCTATACAGGCTGTTACGAGACCCAGTGTCAAAATATTTAAAAGGTACTTTGGCGACATTCCATCCCACCTATTTTTAAGATTATTGTTCGTAAGTACCTCCACTTGTTGTAATCACTATCATCACTACATAGTATAAAACAAAGTCGCTTCCCGCTGTCTGTCCCCATGTATGCCTATTTCTTTTAAACTATGCAACGGATTTTGATGCAGTTTTTTTAATAGATAGTGTAATTCAAGAGGAATGTTTTGTTTATATGTTTAATACACCTGTGTGAAACTAGAGCGTGTCACTAGTACCTAAATATTTTTATAGGCAACAGAAGGTCCTTTTTGACTAATCCTACATGTAACTTTACCCACTGGTTATTTTTGTATCACTAAATTTAATTTAAAAGAGAGAGGCGGCAGATGATGATGATGATTATGATATTATTTATTGTATTTGTATAGATTTGTGAAAAATACACAGTAATAAAAATATAAAAGAAAAGGCTAAAGTAATGTAAACGAAGTCATTTTAATGTAGTTTTTAATCTGAATATAATAAGATTCAGAAGTAAATCCTTATCCTTCAAAACATAGTATAAAATAAAGTCGCTATTTTTGTCTGTTTGTTTGTCTGTATGCTTAAATCTTTAAAACTACGCAACGGATTTTGATGCGGTTTTTTTTAATGGATAGAGTGATTCAAGAGGAAGGTTTATATGTATAATACACCTGTGCGAAGCCGGGGCGGGTCGTTTAGTACAGTATAATTTGCCTAATGAGTACCTACACTTAGTGAATTTATGACGTGCTAGTACGTATTACTCTTATTCTTGGGGTTATATTTTCTCGAAGGATGTATTAAAAGTAGAGTATGGACCTCTAGTACCAAGTTTGTCTTCGTCTTGGGAGACTTGAACCCCTCGCTTCACTCAGGACTCTAAATAACTAACTAACTTAAAACATCCTTGCTGCGCTCGGGAGTTAACTAGAGAGTACCTCGATACGCTCAGGGTCCAATTGTCGCCCGTGACATAAAACACCACTTGGTTCTCTTGGTACATAATCTACTATTAAGCTATGTAACGTAGTGTTGTATTTAATTATGGTTGTTATTATCATTGTACCCACATCTTGGTTCTGATATTATTACACACATTACTTGACCTGACTTGGTTTACGAGTTAGTCACGCGACCTCATACCATCTAATAACATAATTTCCCACAAACTACGGATGTTATACACATTTTATTGGAAACCTTCACAGTTATTACGTTTAGCAAAGCTTTTTAGGGTTCCGTACCCAAAGGGTAAAAACGGGACCCTATTACTAAGACTTCGATGTCCGTCTCTCCGTCTGTCTGTCTGTCTCCAGGATGTATCTCATGAACCGTTATAGCTAGGCAGCTGAAATTTTCACAGATGATGTATTTCTGTTGCCGCTATAACAACAAATACTAAAAACAGAATAATAATTAAGGGGGGCTCCCATACAACAAACCTGATTTTTAGCCGTTTTTCGCGCTATATTAATAATGGTACCAGGTATATGCTTGAAATTTTTACAGAATATTTAGTTTGTATATTTACTTTAATAATAAATAATAAAATTAAAATAAAATAAATATTTAAGGGTTCCCATACAGTACGGAACCCTCCGTGAGCGAGTCCGACTCGTACTTACTTGGCAGATTATTTAATTTGAAATTACGAAATCTATGGGCCCGTTAGATACTACACTTTCACATAAACATCATAAAGGGCAAGAAGTCATAACATCGATCGTCAGAAATACATTCTGTTAAATCGTAATCGATTTAACGAAATCAATTTTTTGGGCAATCTATGTTACAAAACTATAATATAACTAGCACGCCCTGCAGTTTCTCTCGTGGCTTTTATATAGAGTCTTGTAGTAATGTATGATTATTGGATAACATATTTTGCACTTAGTACCGCTCGTAGCGTAGTTTGACTGGTGTTTGTCGGCGATCATTGAAATTAAGCAACGTTCCGCACGGTCAGTAGGTATTTGGATGGGTGACCACGGGTGGCATTTTCCAACTGAGCGCTACCGTGGCTCTAATGACACATTAAATTGTAAGTCTCGGTTATTTTAACCGTTAAGCCCACAGAACAGCAGGTTTAACCATATCAGAGGCCTTCAGGCGGCCTAAAAACTCTGACACCAGGGCTAGCCACCCGACCTTTATGAACGTACTCATTAATAAATTGGTACCTATTTATATTTTGGTCAATAAATATACCTAACGTTGCAATATTTTCGTCTGATCCTACAATCTGATACCTACAATGTTTTCGTCTGATTTTACGAAAATTTCGTATTTAGGAGTCGAGTTTTTTCCTTACAGTTTTTATATTTTATTGATACCCACTTAATATAGAGGTAAGTACCTACATCTGTAAATAAGGATAACCAACAAAATGTACATATCTATAAAACTTCCCGGAACGAGAGTTCTGAAGTAGTGCAAAAACAATGGATTGAATTAAAATAGGATGGTACATAAAAATAGCCCAACGAGATATGGAGAGTTGCATGGGCTATGCGCGGAGTCTCTCTGCAACTTCTAGTCAGAAATGAGAAGATCCCTAGGCGAAGTAAAGTTATTGACATAGTTCAAAGGAATATCAAGTTAAAATGACACTGGGCACATAGCGCGGCATCTGACTGGCCGTTGAGGCCGCAAAGTTCTCAAATGGAGACCACGTATCGGATAGCGCAGCGTAAGCCGTCCACGTCCTACGTACGAGCTTGCGCTGCCGCCTAAATGACGATGTGTCCGAAGACAAGACATTTCGCCATCCACCACTCGGAACCAACCAGCACTGAGCGTCGGACAGCACCCATATCCGACAGCCCTGGTCCTGATGCAAAGGGTCAATTATAGTGGCTCCGCGCCTGTCACTACGACTGCTAAGGATAGGGAGAACGGCGGACGACATACCGACACATCTCTTCCCATGCAGCCCCACCGCCTCCGCCAAAACGTTGGCGGCACCCGTTAGAGCCGCTGCCCGGTAGGACAGGCAGCGGCGTACACGCCGCCCGTCCATCCTGTCGCCGCCCCCACCTCAATGGGCTCAACCGCGACCGTAGTCCACCTCAATTGACTTGTGACCTACTGGCCAGCCTCCACACGGACTTGGGAAAATAACCCGGAGAGGCGGCCCCTCCACGCGGTCCTCCTTGCATCACCAGGCCCCAGCTACCTGGCTACTAAGCCGAGGGGCTTAATAGTCAGTTATCTGGGGCCACGACAAGGCGGGAATCCATTCGGGGGGACCCTTGTTAATGGGTGTTCCACCACTGAGCGTGATGTCGCGGCTAAGGGCAAGCTTCCGCACTCCTCCGCGGCACCCGACAGCCCGGCTGCGTAGGATTTTAGTAAAATTACCAAAGACTATTCAGCAAGCTTCGTCTTTAGATCGCTTATTAGTATTTTACATAATTATAATTCAGATGTCATAAAAAAGACGATTCTGCAATTATGTAAATATTCTTCGAATAATCATCAGAATGTAATGGATTTTAAATATATCCACACAGAAGTAATCAATCATCAGTCGAAATGTTGCTTTGTTGCATCAGGAAAGACAAGACAACAAATTAACCAACTTTCATATTGATAAATGTTATGAGGTATACTTACTTGTATAACTGTATAAATATAATAATTATGTATAATGAGTATTTTTGACATTATGTCACTGCTGACATCTTTATACAGGTTGGTATTGTTACTTTGCAAGGGTACTGCGGCGTTTAAACGTAACAATTCCTTGCATCAAGTGTAGGTTTCAGAGGTGTTTTCAAAACAGTACCGTGTAATGTATGTAGAGTAGTTACATTGTAGAGGTGTATACCTAGACGACGGACTTATTCCAGGATTTTATTATGAGTACCTATTCTATTACTATACAATCAATACTATACTACTATATAGTACTATTCAATCAATGATTTTTAAATGACAAATGTAAGTAATGGATTTTATTACACTCTCACATAAATGCAAAAACTAGAAATTGTAAACTGATGTATTGACTATGTAATGTAATCTTTTCGTACAATTATTCATGTAATCTACTAACATAATATTGACACTAATCCTTGACATTGTAATTCACTAACTAATCTTGACATTGTAATCAATTTAAACATAATTTTAGACATAAATTCGATTTGATAATAATAATAGAGCTGCCAGTAACTTTGCACGCCTTTAACAGGCAAGTTTGTATTGAGCCATATATATAAATAACACCAATGTAACATGCAAACTGCAATAAACGTTTTTGAATTTTGAATTTTATTACTCTATTTATACTTCACTGTAGATAGATAACTGCTAGGCGTAGGCCGTCCCACAGAGGTCTTTTGGGCTGTACCTATCCACCTCGTTAGACCAGTGCGCAACGGAGCATTTGCACTGAGGTCGCCAAAAAAATGAGATGTTGCATAGAAAAAGTTCACTATCGACTAATGTATGGAGCCGTTTTATTTTTTGCATTTTAGGGGTTGGCTCAATGGTAAAAGTTAGTTATAATAATAGCTACAAAAATACTGAGCCTGCCATATACTAGTAGTACATACATATATACCTCAAGGAAATAATAGGCAGGATGACTGGGTAAAAAAATCATTATTACAATTAGTCCGTGAGTTAGTTTATCAAAAAATATTGGACACGTATTTTTTCTTTTGTTAATCAAACAACAAATGACAAAGATAAACCTTGTCAATGTTTGGGAGTGGAGGTCGTGACGTCACCTCTCTTACGTATTTGTGACGTCACGCGGAACTTTGACGGACTATATCTTCATAATTTTATTTTTTTAATTGGCAAAAGAAAAATTCGTGTCTTTAAATTTTTTGATAGTAAATGAGAAAAATAATTCCAAACATTTTTATCAACGTTCAATGATTTTTTTTATAGCTGCATTTCACTTTTTCTTAATTTTTGTATTTGTTTATAGTAAAAGTTATTCATAACGATGAGAGCAATGACCTCTTTTCGCTCTAACACATTGCAAGTTACAAGCCCAGTAAAACTCGATTCCGAAACATTGTGGCTTAAACCCAGCCTGTCAATACCTTAGCACAAATAAATTTGAAATGTTTTATGGCTAAGGTCGACTGCAAACGAGCGTACCGTCAAATTCACAAACGCCGAAGCGACGCTTAAGCTCTGGTTTCCTAGGATAGCGGTGTCCATCATACAGCGGCCTTAATGCAGCGGTGAATAACCGCACTAGAAAGTGCAAGCAAACGGTGAGGTTTCCGAGAGAGCGGTAATTGCCGCCGTAAAGTGCGAGTTGAGTTGTAACGGTGCCCTTATCCTATAATAAAAATTTAATATCAATAAAATCTAATAAATCATTCTTCTTCTGGCCACAGACGGAATATCCAGCAATCCCCATTGAGCCAGCGTGGTGGATATGGCCCAATCTCCCTTCGTGGGTAGGCCTGCGTCCTATACTCTGCCTCGTTGACTCAGTGGTTAGCGACCGTGACTTCTGGACCAAAGAGGCGTGGGTTTGATCCTCACCCAGGGCAAGCATTTATGTGATGAAACTAGGTGTTTGCTCTGCGTCTGGGTGTTACTTAGGTACTATATAAATAAGTATGTACATGTAGTAATTCAGTCAGTAAATTATAATACAAGCTTTACTTAGTTTGGGGTCAGAGACCGTGTGTAAGATGTCCCCTAATATTTATTTATAGTGGATGGTCCAAATGGTCAAGCTTATTGCCAGTTGTGAGCGTGTCCGGCAAGCTGGTAACATTACCTCGCTAATTACGTTGGACCAAATGAACAGCATTTCGGTTACATGAAAATAGGTAAGTATGACGACTGGGTAAAATAAATATTATAATTATTAGTCTGCCAAATCGATTTAAAAAAAAATACCAAAAATAGTAAAAATAAATAAAGCGGGTCGAAGTTCTGGAGTGGAGACTCGTAACATCACTTTATTGTAGTTAGTAAAGTCTACGCGTCCCACAGAACTTTAAGGAGCTTTAAATCCTCATTGTTTTATTTTAAATTGAAAAAAAAAATAAAAGATATGTATCTAATATATTTTGATAGTCTAACTTAAGAACCAATTATATTTTTTTGTCGCTTAGCCTATTGTACCAGAATTATCGGCGTTATTAGCCGTGACGCGCCGCCCGTTTGCGTTCAACCAAAACTGGTTGTAAAAAAGCCAGTCCCAAAGCGTCGCCTAAAGCTATTTTTATGTAACAAAACGTACTTATACGTTAATTTCGTATCTCGAAGTAATTATTCAAGCGTTTCGCTGGCTGCGGATGTTATTGTCGAGTTCGAGCCCTACTTATTAATTTTGTCGTGATTGTAACCGACTATTATGTTTTCTTTCGTAAATAACACGCCGTATTTGATGATAAATTGGTTGGAAAAAGTAAACAATTGTTTTTGTTTAAATTCTTTTATGGATAAATGGCGTTTTATCTTCAACCAACTTTAAAAAAAAATAGAATCAAATGTAGATCTGACTTTTTTATCCGACTTCCAAAAAGGAGAAGGTTCTTTGTTTGTTTCGAGAATTGTGAGCCGAATCAAAAAATCATTTTTAGTTCAAATAGGTATAATGCCGAGGTGGTCTCATTCAAATTTTACAGAAATCGGCTGAGCCGTTTTTGAAAAATCAACTATAATGTAAACAATTCAAACGAAATATTCGAATTTTGTACACGATGGAAGGCGGTTATGTCATTTTTGGCCAAAAATAGTTATCTTTATGTCTGTAGTGCTAACTAATAGAACAAAATAGTACTTTTATGACTTGTCTTCAGGTATGTCCACTTAGTCCGGTGGACATCTGCCGATGCGTTTGCGGGTACGTGGTTTCCATTGAAGAACTTTACGGTCTCATAAGCTATCAATTCAACATCCTACAATACATTGCCATTTGGTCCGTATAAGTTAGTAATAGGGTATTTTACCATGAACGGGAAAAAATCTGTAAATGTATTTTTGAGATAGCTTAGGCAAAAAGCAATCGGAAAATTGTCGTTTTAGATCGTCAAATAACAAAATAAATTTTAAAAATCAATACTATATATTCCGTATTTTTAATCTGTAAGGTAAACGCACGTAATTGCGGACGAGTCCCAGAACGCGGACGTTACTCGGTTTTTTAATTTTTGTAATTTTCCACGAAAGTTTAACTTAATCTTATGAATTACAATAAATTCTTAGTTATATATCAAAGTATTATACAAGAAAAACTGTACACGTAGTGTAATGGTGTCCAAACCAAATGATTTCAAAAGTGCGGTGTCGGAAAATTTTCGTTAATCTGTTAATTCAGTAGCTGAATTTGGTGTCTACCCTGTCATAAACTTCAGATGATTTCTTAGTTGTGTAATGTGATACGGTAAGTGTGCTATTTTATTACGATACTTAGATAAATTACCTAATATTATAACCTCTAATCTAGACATAACCTTGTTAATTATTTGTAATATTTGCGTATCCGCCTAATGGTACTCACAAAACCCGTACTTGTCCCAATGCACGGACAATAATCACATTTTTCGTCCGAGAAGTGGGACACACATCAGTTCTTTGAAACCCGTTGTACCAAAGGTTGGATCTCGACCTTATTGCCTTGAAATAAGTCTCATTTTTCCTTGCATGTAAGAACTTCGTTTTCAAAACCGTGAAAAAGCAATTATTATAATTCGGTTGCGTCTCATTCAAAGGAATTAAGAATTATTTTGGACTGGTTCAAACAATAGTCGTGTCCAATTTGCTTTAGTATTGTTTAAACTGTTTTTTGTGCATGACAAAAACAATTGTTCTTGATCGATTTACAACATATATTTTAAACAATATTACATTGTGTTTAAAAGATTATCTTAAGTAAGATTTATTGTTCTCAGATTTTGATATTATGTTTTTATTTTTTATGAAATAAGTACTAAATTTTTGGTGTTTCATAGAAAATAATAAACATTTAATTTGTCATAAATAGGTAGTAAAAAGTAAATAAGGACGTTCGTATGGACCGCGTGGCTAGTCCTAGGATCAGAGTAAAAATCTGTCTCTTGATTGAGCCATTTTTTTTTTTTTTGTAAAAGTTGATTATTATATCGATACAAAAATCAACTATAGTACTAAAAAATTGGGATTTAGATTTTATGATTAAGATTACAATATAATAAAACAATTTGATTTTCTAAGTTACAACTGAATCTTCTCTCTTTGGAAAGCGTGTCTGCTATGTTGTTGCCTGAACATGATCTGTGACTCTTTTTCCATCGCACTGTTTATTTGATAGAGTTTGGAATGTTGCATGACGCGCAGCGATTAATTTTGACCTTGTTACAGGTCTTCTGAGTTCATAGATAGTAGCAGCACTGTCAATTGTGAACATGATCACTTCTTTGGCCTCACTGTTTCCAGTAGCTGTTAGAAGCTCAGTTCATATAAAAGTTTAAGTTTTTTTGCGGCTAGCAAAAGGCCCATGGCTTCCGCTTGCAAAGTTTATGTTGTTTTACTCAGGGCAAGGGAGTCTCTTAGTCCAAGCTTGTTATTTGCACTATCCGCGTATATGTTCCAAGATAGCCATATATCGTCAGATACATCGTTCTCTATGACTAGCTCATGCTTTTCTCTCTCGAGCTGTTTTCTAGCTATTGTAAAGGTTCCTCTTTATAGCTATTTTGAGTTTATTTCTAAAAGTTGCTATATCGGTATGCTTCAGGTTCGTGCTTCGGAATCAGAGTATTCATCAGCTGCCACGCGCCACTCATTGATTGTTTTAGAGATATTGCTCATAGCAAGTATGATGTCGATAATTGATTCCCAAGACGTTACGAAAATAAACTCAGAGCCATGGTTTAGTAGATTTTAATAATGCCTGAAGAAGAAGTCAAGTACGTCATTTCTCCTCTCATTTGTATTGGGACATTCCCAGACAACACAGTGGGCGTTTGAGTCACACGTATACTTTACACATACTTTAGTTTCTTGTTTTTTTCTTGTACTGAAAGCATTAATTCTTCGACCGCCAGATGTTGCGCCACTTCTACGATATCCAGGTACGCCGTGCTCTAAAGGTAAATATACTACTGAGGTTGCCTTAGAGACTGGTATCCAATTTAACTACCGTGAAATCATCATTACACAAATGTGTCACCTAAGGTGCCTTATACGGACCTGTGGGATATAATTATAAAAAAGAACGCATTTTATTTTGCATGGGAAGATTAACACATTACCTTGGAGATCATTTAAGCCGATTATCTTGCCACGGACTAAATACGGTTCCTATACCAATGCTATTGTGCTAACTACCTAACGTTTCAGCATTTTTTTTTCATAATGTAACTATTGTTTTGTTTGAAATATAATTTATTGCATGTAAACCATTGTTTCTTTGATTTAAGACACCTTGAATGGCTTTCGCTAAAATATTCTTTAATAATAGTAAGAAATAATACAATATAAAGTCAATTTAAATTCTAATGTAAAGCAAATAGAGTTCTAACTCGCATAGCGTCCGTGAATTAAGACGATTTGTAATAGATTTGGGTCGATTTTAAAGTTCATACAAATAATAATACGGTAGAAAGGTTATTTAAACTCTAATGTAAAACAAATAGAGTTCAATTTCGTATAGCGTCCAGGAATTGGGACGACATTCCGTGCATTAGGACAAATCGTCCGCGGTTTGGTACATTTGGGTATTTTTTAACATTTTGGGTATTAATTCCCATTACAACTCAAACAAATTAGATAAAATTTAATTATTATAAAACTCAGATAAATGCCCTATATGGTCATATTCACTTTGTTGTTGTAAGTCTGTTAGTTTCAGCGTAGTATTACTGCAAAGTCAGCGAAGTTCAAAAACGTCCGTACATTGGTACGTTTACCTTACATAAAATAGTCGCCGCTATGTTATGACGTCATACGGCTATGTAGGTAAACATTGAATAGTTTGTCCGGTGTTTGTACAATAGTATTCCAGGAACATCACACTAACGATAACTCATTATTAACCATTTATAATAACTTATCTCAAACTTACAAAAATAGGCACCATCGTGAAAAATATTTGCGCATTGTCTACATAGCGTGGTGACGTCATTCATGACCACAGAGTAAAATAATGACATCCATAGTTTTCAAAAATTGCGCGAACATTATGGAACTGCAAAATTAAAATGCATTTTTAAAGCACTTAACAATATTTTAATATGTATTTTTTATTATAACAATATTAGAATATTTTTTTTTGTAATTTTTAGCGATTTATAGATCAACAGAATCTAACTGAGATACTTTTCAAAAATGACTGTAATACCCTATTAGGTATAAGTTGATGCTTATTCCATTGTGATTACGTCCTGCGCCCACCCATCCGAACACTGATCGTTTAGATTGCTCAACATATTGGAATCATTGGAATCCAAGCTCCACGAAGTCATGTAAACAAATATTGCGCAAGTTTGAGCAGAAACAAATGTAGGTATTTAGGTAACGATCAATACGTTATTCATCGCGCGTATCGTAATTGCCGTACACTCTACGACATTGCAAGGAGCTTGATTTACGAGCGGTGGTGATAGATATTCTGTGTTAGATGCTTCTGTCAAGGCTATTTGACAGCCCATGTCCCATCGGCCAAGTGAGAGTTGAATTCGCGCAAGAAGTGTTCCGTTTCGTATGGCAGCCCCCTTTAATAAATTTTATTTAAATTTATATTTATTTTTGAAGTCAATAATACAACTGTGAATATTTCAAGCATCTACCGGTTGCCGTAATTAATATCGAGTAATAAATTAAGTTTTTTTATGGGAGCACCCATAAATATTTTTATTTTATTTTAATTATTTATTTTTAAAGTCAATATACAACTAAATATTCTGCGAATATTTGAAGCATCTACTTGTTACTATTATTATAGAGCGTAAAACGTTTAAAAAATCAGGTTTGCTGTATCTGAGCCCCCTTAGATATTTAGTACTTATTATTATAGCGGCAACAGAAGTACATCATCTGTGAAAATTTTGATTTTCTAGCTATCGTGGTTCATGAGATACAGCCTGGTGACAGACAGACGGACTGACGGATGGACAGCAGAGTCTTAGCAATAGGGCCCCGTTTTTACCTTTAGGGTATGGAACCCTAAAAACGACGGAACCTGCCCATGTTGAATAAAACTTGACGTCGTTTCAACAGAAAATCGATGAAAATTCGACTCCATTCAATGAGAATTCAACGTCATTGGAAAATTGAATGCCATGCCGTTTTTATGGAAAGTACCAATACTACGTGACTCGTTGACCTGAAAGGTCTTCAAATTCAGTTCAGTCATTTTTTGCGCTTTTTTCTTACAACGGTGAATAACATTTTTTTTTTAAATTGATCATATAGTACTTACGCAGTTAAACAGGCCGTAACCCTGTACTTAGTCCGTAAGCATATCTCAGAAATATCTTACTTGCTAAGCGAAGAACGAAACACAACTCCACTCCACTTACGCATGTGTTTTGTTCCTCTCTAAGCAAACATGGCATTTATGCAGTAAACTCTCGTATGTCCTATGCTCCGGTTTGGTAGAGTCTGAGTCATAATATAGAGTTATAAAATTTTTGATCTCGTTGAAGATATTTTTTTCAAAAACGCGAAAACACGAGTTATCGCTTTTCTATCTCTACCAATACGTAGGTATCAGGAATTCAAACTCTACACGTGAAACCTGATTATAATATCGTGATCATTCCCCACGAACAGTGATGTACCCTACAAAGTCGATTACGTACGTACGTAGACTGTACTTGTAGTCATAGCTCGACAGAGATCTAAAGAGATGCTTTCTTTACCCAGCGCAAATTGCGCGAAAATTGACCGTGCTGAACGTTGCTTAACTTCGATGATCACTAACGAACACCTAGTCAAAGTAATGATAGGTTATTTACCTTCTATCGGATACACATCGGAGAGTGCGCCCAGGAGTAGCACAATCTGGTCACACCCGCCCCTTTCTTCTATCGTACGGCTAGACAGACGCGACCAAAGCGCCACCCTTTAATAGTGGACATTTCGCGCGTTAGAATCAAGCGTTTCGAATCCGCATTCCTCATACGAACAGCCTGAATGTGGAACGTTTTGCCTGAGTCTGACATCCCGCTAAAGTACAACGTCTTCAAATCCCGAGTAAATACGTATTTTCTAAGTAAATGTGCTATACCTTAGACCGCAGAATTATCTGCCTAACACCAGGCAGTATGTAGTATACGAAATAAGAAAAAAAAACTTCTGACAAATAAATAATTGACCGAGCGTAAGCGAGGTTTCTGTGTCTTTGTGATTGGGATGAGCCGGCACTTGTGTTGTCAAATGTATGTTTGTATGTTTATTTGTACGACGATAACTCAAGTACCTCTCAACCTATCTCTGTGAAATTTAGCATAGACATAGTTTATATTTATAGAAAATTTAATTTCGAATATGAGCATCTTTTGTTTAGTGGTGTCGAAGATACCAGGACCGTGGTAAAAATAGGCAAAACGGCGCCACTTTCTGCGAGAGTTGCGGATGTATTACTGCACGCTCGAGTATTTTATTATACCAAATAAACATTATTTATAAACTTTCATACCAATATTATTATTCTTTTTTGAAATCACAGCATTTATGACATAAAATAGGAATAGCGCGAGGTCCAAGTCCGGGGCGGACCACTAGTCTAAACTAAATCCCAGTTAGATGGAGACGCATGTCGTAACTCGCGATATCTGTGCTTAGCTCGTTAGATTCGCGCTGCAACGGTCCAACTTTCACTGATCTTCATTCACCTTTGGTCGCTTCTTGGAATGTTACAATACAAGAGTGAAGCAGTAGTGCCAGTACAGCTGTTGCATGAAAATGCAACTGTTTAAATTGATAACTTCCTGTCGTGATGAATGGGTAAAAAATAATCGGCCACGTGCGAGTCGGGTTCACGCACCAAGGGTTCCGTACCGAATGGAAAGGAAAAAAATCACGTTACTTGTATGGGAGCCCCCTTAAATATTTATTTAAATTTAATTAATTAGGTTTAAAGTGCATAGTTAATTAAATATTCTGTTAATATTTCAAGTATCTACCTGTCGCCGTTATTAATATCGATCAAAAAACGGCTAAAAATTCTGGTTTCTTGTATGGGAGCCCCCCTTAAATATTTTGTTCTGTTTTTAATATTTGTTGTTATAGCGGCAACAGAAATACATCACCTGTGAAAATTTCATCGTATTAGTTATCACGGTTCATGAGATAAGTACAGCCTGGTGACAGACGGACAGACAGCGGAGTCTTAGTAATAGGGTCCCGTTTTTACCCTTTGGGTGCGGAACCCTAAAAATTGGTTGTCTGTTAAGTCAGTTTACGGACGATAATATAATTTTTCGTGATAATTGATAGCGTCATAAGAAAACATTGTTGAATCCACCATAACTGAAACTTGCCGAACGCTTAGGCCACGGCTTAGGCCGATCGTGCCTCTATATCGCTTGTTCCGCGCCTCAGTTGCACGCTCGGCTCTGGCGGAACGTGACACTTTTTCGTGCGTGCAGCCAACGTTCAACGATTTATAAGACGTACAGTCAACGTACAACGATTTGTAAGATTTATTACTTGAAGTTCTTTGAACAGTAGACCTCGCTGCACATTTCTTTAACTGAATCTTCATACTCTTGACTCTCGTAAATCTTTCTAGGATTTAGATACTAAACAGCTTAGCCAATTATTAAGCCCGATTACAGAGGCGCCAGCGTAAATTTATAAGCAACGTAAAAAGCGTTCTCTCTATCATAATAAACACTAGCGTTTTGGTCATGCGTCGCGTCCACCAGACGCTCAGAAAGACTTTTAAAAACAAGATGAGCTCCTGGCCCCCCACGGACCCAATGTCTCAACTCCAAACGGCTTAAATATGTAACCACTGCCGAGGTTAGCAATTAACTGTAACTATTTAAATGGGATATGCTTTCATTGAGAATAAATCCTTAAGAATATGTTGTAATAGCTCTGTGTTAAGAACTTATTGAGCCTAGCTTCTTTCGAAGTTCATCTAAATCATCGGTGTAAATCTAGAGCCACAGCTGCAATAGCAGTCACTTTGTCTCATTATGTGTTGTGGAACGGTGTTGTGCTTGTGGTTTACAAAAAGTCATCCATTCATGATTGAAGAGCTTGTTGAGTGTGGTCAGTGAGTGAACTCGTTTTTTATACTCTAAGTATTAGTTGATATAAAAATAAACAAACGTGTTATGATGGATCTATTTTTATTTTTATAGTGCTTCTCACACTAGGGTAATCTCAAAGAGATATTTTTTTGTGATAACCATTTCAAAAATGTATCGCGACCGCACGATTTAAATTTAAACATTTTTTTCAGCGAAACTCTTTTATGGGTGCCACTACACCTCGAAGGCATGTGGGTGGTTATGTGGGAGTCCCTGCCAATAAACCTGCATAAACGTCTGAAATTCTCTGTACTGGGCTAAACAACACCCTTTACAAAACATATGCTATTTGTGTAGAGGTACTTACTTTTTCTTCTTCTTCGTCGTATCGATGATCCAAATGTCTGTTTACAAGGTCTTTTATACTACACCTGCTCGGAAAGTACCTTGATACTTTATCAAATTTACGGTAGAAAGTACGTCATTGCATATCGAACAAATATGTGGGGAGAAAACGCATCTGAGCGGGAGAGAAAAGTGTATGAAAATCCATTTCTTACGTGGTTTTTCTTTTTTTAATTTTGGGTAAGACTATGCACTGGTAACCTAAATATCAAAAGCCAAAAAGTTTTTACAGTGAGTTTTTATCTCCAAGTTCGCAAAATGACACTGGCCACTAGCTGTGTGTTGGATGGTGTCAAACAATTTGAAAAAAGAACATGTGAAAAATGCAGACGCCATTGGCGCCATTTTCAAGTGTTACATTAAGCTTCACTAACTGCTACAATTTCAATGTAAATTTCAATTAGTAAAGATTTAGTTTTTTATTTTCCTCGTAGGTGTAGTATAAAGCACTATGTATCACTCGAGAGAAAGTGCGATTCCCGATCTCGGGTGTTTTAAAGCCCGAGCCGTAGGCGAGGGCTTCAAACGATCCCTCGACGGTAATCGGTCACTTTCTCCTCTCAGTGAACAATGTACTATTTCTTCTTCTTCGTCGTATCGATGAACCAAATGTCTGTTTACAAGGTCTTTTCCCAACGCTTCGCCACTGCCACTCCGCGAGGTACTTACTCATACGGATAATTAGTTTCTGAACATAAAACTTGTTCTTACATTTTTGCTCAATCAGCTCTCTTCTAATGTTCATACGGATGTCTTTTAATGCTCTGCTTTCTCTTTCTCACCAATCATTTTGAAAAGCTTACTCGAGATGAAAACGCAATAGGTATATGTGATAATCATAGATTGGCACCAACTTACACGCAAAGTTGAGCTAAGAGCTACTGTCGTATTTACTAGGCAAGACTGGGAGTCTCTAGTTGAATATTTTTAGTTGTCTTGTTTTTTCACTTTTAGGCTATGTTGATGGGTCTGCAGTCTTCAAGTACCTAAGTATACAAGTGCCATAGACTGGTTGCGTCACAGAAGAGCTCTTCATATCACTTGACTAGCCAGGTTTTACTTAACTACGCAATAATTTCCATATTTATATTATATACTGGCTTTTGCACGTAACTCCGTTCGCCCAGTGAAAAGTCGCATCCACTCGATAAGCTTTTTTTAACTTTTGAAATAAGTATCTAATTCATCTTTGTAATAATATCTGCCGTATATAATAGCCGTGGTGGTCTAGTGGTTATGACACCAGCTTTACAATCGTGGGTTCAAATCCCCGGTCCCGTACCAATGAGTCCTTGGAATTTATGTACGGAAATTCACACCACTGGCTTTTCGGTGAAGGAAAACATCGTGAGGCAACCTGCATACGTCCGTAGAAGAAATTCGATGGCGTAAGTGAATCCACCAATCCGCACTGGGCCAGCGCGGTGGATATGGCCCAATCACCCTTCGTGGGTAGGCCTACGTCCTTCAGTGGACAATTAAAAAGTCTGGTACAGTAATGATAACTGCCTTTAGCTGTCTGGATGTTAGTTTGGATGTTGCTTCTCGTCTACAGGTTGCATTTTTCAACGCATCTTCACAACTGCTGTATCTTGTTTGCAATTTTTTAGTTGTTGGCGATTTTGGATTGGAATGGTGTTTCTCTCAAAAAGAGTGGAAATTTGCTGTACCGTTATTTTTCAACCGATTTTAGTAATATTTGGCAAGATCGTTTAGCATTTTTAAATGAGACGAATTCTGAAGTATGGTCTAACAAACAAAAAAAATCGTCAAAATCGGTTCATACTTAATTGGCGGAGTAATTGCTTAACATATATTAGGAAACAAAAAAAACATACGAGTACACTGTAAGCTAACTCAACCTCGACTTTGAATCAATTAAATTACGCAAATGTTTCTGAACTCCTGTACACAGTTTGCTGAACACAATGAGTCTTTTGTCTAACTTTAAAACTGAATCCATAATTTTTATTGAAGCAAACGAATCCATGTTTTTGTCCAGAGTTGTATACGCACGTTTTCTTTTACAAACAGGGGTGCTAACGTGTCACGCGGCCATCGCGTAACCAATGTAAGAAACAGTATAAAATTGTATTCAATTTAGAAATAAGAGTCAGCTTGAAAATAAATAAAATAGGTAAGTAAGTAAGTTCGTATAGGCCGGGTGGCTAGTCCTGGTGTAAGAGTTTTGAAATTTTTTTTTAAATTAATCGGTTTTAGGCTCTAAAAGCTAAAAATAATAACTCATAAAAAAGGGGACCTTCGCCTGGAAGATTTCATTAAGTACGTGTAATGAAATATACTGTGTCCATGCTAAAAATAAAGTCAATTCGTTGCTCCGTTGATGCGTAAAAGAGGAACCAACTAACATACACACTTTCGGATTTGCAATATTAGTAAGGATTAGTAAGTATACATTATGTTTAACCAAGTTCCTGTAAGATTACGTTTAACATATCCGTCACTCAATCCGTATACTCGTGAGTATAGATAACGCATAATATTTGCACTATCATTACCATTAGAATCTACATATATCTATCTATATATATATTTGGTTTCTGCAAAATTATTAATTAACCGACTTCAAAAAACGAAGAGATTCTCAACTCATCTGTGTGCTTTATGTCAATTTGAATATGCTTTTTGCGCATCTGATTTTTATTTTTTTGTATGCCCATACAACTGACTTGATTTTATTTTATACTAAGTAATTATAGACTTATAATTTTTTGATATAAATAATAGATGGCTTCTGACATGACTTTAAAACAACCGGGGCCTTCTATTTAACGTGTCATCCGAGCCATGGTTGCGCTCAGTTGTAAATACCTGCCGCGGTCACCCATCCAAAGACTGACCGTAATGAATGTTCATAAGTTGCCCTGAGTATCTTCAAAATACATAAATAACCAATTTATTTAGTTCAATATTCCGAAAACTTCTAATTCTAAAAGTATTTTGGTTAATTTGTATTCAAACTACGGTTTAGTAATTATCAAAATTCGATGCAAGACGTAACAGTTTGAAAGCGGTAAAAAATAATTGAACCTATGTGTAAAACCAGTTTTAATGCGGATACGTTACTCAGATGAAATAATAAGTTGTTACTGGTTTGGTGCCACAATTGTTATAGATATATACTAGCAACCCGCCCCGGCTTTGCACAAGTTTATTATACATATAAACCTTCCTCTTGAATCACTCTATTTATAAAAAAACACATCAAAATCCGTTGCGCAGTTTTAAAGATATAAGCATACATGGGGACATGGCGACAGCGGAAGCTACTTTGCTTTATACTATGTAGTGATAGTGAAGGCAATAAAAAGTTGAAAGTGTAAGTTAGTGGGTGGCCCTGACCGAACATTGACAGAAAACTATTATTTTCGCTTCTCTTGTCACATAATCATTAAAAAAACCTTTGTTGGCGTAGGTATTTACATCTCAGCGTAAATTAGGTATAGGTCAAATCATACAAATCCTCGGAAGTGAAGTTAGCTCTACAACCGTAGCTTTATGTGAGCTTCAGTCAGGATTGGATATTGCGTAGCTTGTAGCTAACTTCACATCCGCTAACTGGTATGATTCGGCCTATACAGTTGTTTCTATTATTCTGTGAGAGCGAATTTCTGATACCTGCTGTGCTGTACTGTACCAGCCTTTTTAATAGTCCATTGCTGGACGCTCCACCACGCTGGCCCAGTGGGGATTAGTGGATTCACATACGCCATCGAATTTCTTCTACGAACGTAAGCAGGTTGCCTCACATTGTTTTCCTTAACCGAAAAGCCATTGGTGTGAGATTCCGTGCATGAATTCCAAGGAATTCGTTGGTACGGGACCGGGATTTGAACCCACGACCTCACGATTGTAAGGCGAGTGTCATTACCACTAGACCACCATGGCTGATACCTGCTGAAAGAGATTAAGTTACTACTTTAGTGCGAATGTTTAAATAAAACTACATTAAAGCTATTGGATCATCCATACATCAAGGGTCTGTAATATCACCCTTGCTCAAGCTCACTGCCAGTTGGCAGCGTGTCCTGCATGCTGGCAACATTGCAACATTTGCAGTATTTAGCCAAATAAACACCAACATTTTGGTCACGCGTCGCGTCCATACACCAGACATGCATCTTTAGTGCGTTTCGGGTTTACACAGGGATGCAATTTTAAGGTCCACAGTATGGTAAAAATTAACGACTCCGGTAATTTCTTATCTTATTACTTTTCTCAGGTTCCTAAAAACCAGGCCAAGGGACGTACTAACCGTCTGAAACGATCAATAGGGTACTTTAGACGACATGAGCGTTTTCAAGTACGCCAGCACGTCACGTCAGCGAATGCCTGCTTGTTCAAAATCAAGGTGATGTTGGGTAATGACCTAATATTATATTCTAAAGAGGACCCTAGGATCACAAATGACAAGCGCGCTCTAGGGTTGTCAACTCCAAGTTTTGATTTTGGTCTGAAATGTTTCATTTGGGATTTTTAGGTGTTATTTGTTTAGTCTCGTGGGTTTGGTTTCTAAATTTTTTTACTTGAAATGTTTAATAATTTATTTTTGAAAGGATCAAAGGTGCAACGAAGAGTTCTGTGACTATAATTATACCCTCTTTTGAAAAATCCGTCTTTAAAATATCCTCTGTTGGAGATCCCTGAAATCCTTCGCCCCCAAATAGCTCCAATAAGCGACTACGCAAGCGGTAGTAATACGTTTTTCCAAATGTATTGTATGTGCGTTTCTTCTGTACACTTAAAATTTAGGTGTATAATTTTTTATTTTGACAATAATAAAACTAAATGGACTAAAATCCGAACTTGCCGCCCCTAAAAATCTGTCGCTCTAGACTGCAACTTACTGAGCCTATTGGTTATAATACTCATAGATAAGTACTCTACATAGTTTCGTAGTTTACTCATAGTAATAATACTCGTAGTTTAATTAGATAAAACGAATTATATATATCCGTCCTCTATATACCTAGAAAAACACGGCCAAATTACCACGAATAACTAACCAGTAGGCGATGATTTAAGTTTTATCAAAATTTTGCAATAGGAAAATAAAATAATTTTCAGCCCTGCGAGTCGGCGTCTGTGATGTCTGATCAATTGTTACCAAACAGTGTCTATTCGTTTGGAATAAGTATATTCCGCTAAACGTCACGTGAACTTGGCCTGGTTAGCAAGTAAGCACCGTGTATGGGTACTAGTATGTTCTGTGAATATCGATATAGACCTCGCGACACTATGAAAATTAGTAAGTGGGGTGTTACCTATGCATACCGTTTTGGAGCAATGGGAGAACGCTAGAAATTAAACAAAAAACTGCAAAGTCGATGGCTGGAACTCTGGTGGATCAATGTATGCCAGCGACAGCAACACAAGGCTGTGCAACGTTGTTTTAAAGAAGTACGCTGGCAAAGAGGAAAATGCACGATAATAAGGTGGAAACAGTGCAGGTAACATTACCTCCGTCTAGAATGAGAATGAAAGAACGCTATTCTAAGTAGGCGTGCTACACCTTAGATCGCGTCAGTTCTCTGCTCGCATCATAAAAGTCATCAAAAAAAGCCATCTCGATGATTTAAATAGATAATAATTAATTACCTTCTTTTTATTGTTCACACAAAGTCAAAGTCAAAATCTCTTTATTTCGTAGACATGTTATATGTACTTGAAAACGTCCGATAACATTGATAATAATATGCCCAACTAATTATTTCACACCAATGATAATATCATTACCTTAATAATTTATTTTACTAGTTTGAAGCCTTTTATTTTGTGTGTCCTAATATTATGTATAATTAATGATAATGATATTAGGACACGCAAAATAAAAGGGTTCAAACTAGTAAAGGAATCGGCGGCCTAATCGCTTAGACATACGAGTAAGATGTGGTCAAAAAACACAAATCTAAACAAAAAACGTTTCCCATGCAACTTGCAAGCGTAAGGCTCGGCGCAGACGGGCCACTGACCACAGTCACCAGTGGCGGCTGCACTCTACCGCTACACCTTTATGTATCGCGGACATTGCTTTAGCGAGTGGCCGCCACCAGCCACATGAGTGTGCGCCGCGTTTTGACAAATTGTCTAAAATAATCGGCCAAGTACGAGTCGGACTCGCGCACGGAGAGTTCCGTACTGTACCCCTTAAATATTTATTTTATTTTAATTTATTATTTATTATTGAAGTGAATAAAAAACTTAATATTCTGTGAAAATTTGAAGCATCTACCTGTTACCATTATTAACATAGAGCGAAATACGTCTATAAATTCAGGTTTGTTGTATGGGAGCCCCCCTTAAAATATTTATTTTATTCTCTTTTTAGTATTTTTTGTTATAGTGGCAACAGAAATACATCATCTGTGAAAATTTCAGCTGCCTAGCTATCATGGTTCATGAGATACAGCCCGGTGACAGACAGACGGACAGACGGACAGACGTACACCGAAGTCTTAGTAATAGGGTCCCGTTCTTCCCTTTGGGTACGGAACCCTAAAAATCGTGCGAAATGCTTGTCGGTGGCCCGTATGCGACGAATCTAAGGCCGCGGGTTCAAATCGCCTTTTGCAAAGCAATATCTTGCTCATATATCACTTTCTACTCATGTGTCTATAGTATATTTAGTAAAGTTGTTTTGTATATGCATCTAGTAGTAGCAGACGGGCAGTGGTCTCAAGGCGTCACCGTCCATTGTATGCAGATATCTTGCTCCACAACCGCATTAAATCTTGTCATACAACGTCATACTTTGGGCCGAGGAAACGATGCTAGAATACAAACTTAACCGACACTGCTACATGTACAAATTCCATATTGCATAGCAAACATCGATTTGTCATTTTTTCATATTCCATATTGGTGTAAGCAAATAATCGGCCAAGTACGAGTCGGACTCGCGTACGCAGGGTTCCGTACTGCATGGGAGCCCCCCTTAAACATTTATTTTATTTTAATTTTATTTATTTTCCACAATACAACTATATTTTAATTACTTATTATTGAATTGTATATTTATCTAAACATTCTGTGAATATTTCCAGTTAAAAAAAAAATTAATAAATATAAAGTATATATAAAGTATATAAATATTTGGGAACATCTTACACACGCCCTATGTCTCCAAACTAAGCAAAGTTTGTGATATGGCTGCCAGAGACTGAAGTACTACATATACTTATTTTTAAATACATACTCATATAGATAGTAACTAAATAACACCCAGACACAGAGCAAACACTTACGTTCATCACATAAATACTTGCCCTGGGTGGGGATCGAACCCACGCCTCTTTGACCCAGAAGTTAGGGTCACTAACCACTGAGCCACCGAGGCAGTCGAAAATATATTAAGGATGGCTTCCATACTGTACGTAACCCTTCGTGCGCGAGTCCAACTCGCACTTGGTGTTTAAGGAGCAAGTCATAAAATTTTATTTATCGCAGTTGCCTCCATGTTAGAAAGTCATTTCTAGTTAATTTATCATATTTATTTATTATTAAATGTATTAATTTGTATGTAGCATTTTTATTATTTATTTTTATTTTAGTTTTAGTATGTGTATGTATGTTTTATTATTGTAGTATTTGAATGTACATGTGTATATTGATTTGTATGTATTATATATTTTGTAAAAGTATTTATGACTCTTTATTCAAGTATTCTTTATTTTGTTTCAATTAATTTCGCTATTATTTTACACCCCGTCCCTTACCTTCCTGTATAATCCTTTCCTCTCTTAATCAGGTTGCTTGGAAAAGATCGCTTTAAGCGATAAGGCCGCCGATTGTCGCACTATTATAATTATATTGTACTCTTTTATTGCAATATTTTCGATTGTGTGAACAATAAAGCGTTTCTATTCTATTCTATTCTATTGGTGGATTATTTTACATTCCTTATTGATGGATAGATTTCAATCCACACGACACACGTCGTAACTTTTACATAGTTATATTACCGGGTTATTTCTAATCAAATTATTTCTAATCAATTAGCATCCTCTTAGGGGCTTATTCTGAACATCAAAACTAATAACTTTTGTTCGGAGTCAATAAATCCACTATAATTCTTAATAATAATAACATACCATAATTCGAACTTTTCAGTCATTGCTTATTGATCCAGTAATTATTTTTTATTAGTACGCACGATAGGTAGAGATACGTATTTCCAAGATTGTCAAGCAAACTACGGTAAATAAGCAGGAGATTTACTATAACTTTAATGTTATTTATAAAGATCAATTATATTACTGTAAAATAAAAAAATGAAATATGCTATTTTTAATGTAAAATTAGAGACCTGGTTCTATGTTATTTTAAGCTTTCAAATTCTAATTACAATTTTAACATGTCTGTATTAAGCCGAAAGGAAGTGTATAAGACATGAAAAAGTTTTGCAATGGGGTCAAAGTGAAATTCAAGAAATAAAAACCATCTTTTTTTTACTACTACAAAATTTATGTTGTTTTTTGTTCACAATCAAATCAAAAGTATTGGATTTTCAGACACATAGGATCCAACATTTTTTTCACATTAAAATTAAAATTAGATATTTACTCTAAAAAAAGCGCACTAGTTTTTGACCAGTATCTAAATTTAGGCTACCAAAGGGCGTAATGATGGCCTGAATCACCCTCTTCCAGCTTTGTACATTTCTGAATAACCATGTAGAATATTCACTCGTTTTCGAAAATAAATAACATAATTGGTATCGCAAGTGACCTGAGGTACCCAAAATATTGTAAGCTCAAAAGTTTTTGACCAGTATCTAAATTAAGGCTACCAAAGGGCGTAATGATGGCCTGAATCACCCTCTTCCAGCTTTGTACATTTCTGAATAACCCTGTAGAATATTCACTCGTTATCGAAAATAAATATCATAATCGGTATCGCAAGTGACCTGAGGTACCCAAAATATTGTAAGCTCAAAAGTTTTTAACCAGTATCTAAATTAAGGCTACCAAAGGGCTTAACGATAGCCTGAATCACCCTCTTTCGGTTTAGTACATGCTTTATGAATAACCCTGTAGAAGATTCACTATGAAAAATGAATATCGTAATTGAGATCGCAAGTGACCTGCATTACCCAAATGACGTAAGCGCACTAGTTTTTGACCAGTATCCAAATTATGGCAACCAAAGGGCGTACGATGAAGTTAGTTACGCCACAACCAGCGCTAGTGGGGAAATCTGACATGAATACTTCTCTAGCCCTTACCTACGTCTCTCGATACACATCGGTAAGTATAAGTATTATCTAGCAGTTATTAACCGTTATGCAAACACGAGGCAGAGGTCATGTTATAGAGTTGATTCGATTTTGTAACTTTCAAGTATCCAGTGTTTATTTATGGTGAAATGTTGCATGAAAAACATGTGATGCTAATTAGATGTGGTTCTAAGCAAACACTCTATAGTGAGGTATCGTGGAGCGGGTGGTGATGGAGATAAAGACTTTCAAGGTAGCCCACGAGCCGACGGTTAGGACACTTTGTTGGAAATTGCGACGGTATTTGGGAGATAGAAAAGATAGGCGAGCGATGCTTTTTTAACCGACTTCAAATAACAGTTTGACTGTATGTGTTTCCGTACGAGTATGTAGGTATGTTACGATATGTGAATCGAACATTTCTGATTCGTACCGCCAGTGAATGGAACAGTCTTCCTGCTTTCCTGTAAGATATATAATCTAAAACTTTTCAAGGTCAGAATAAATTGGTATCTTCTAGGTATGCGTGCTTCATCTTCGACCACAAACGTCGCTTACCATCAGGCGAGTTGGTGGTCAAACGCAGACTTATTGGTGTTAAAAAGAAAATCGATTTTGATGTTTTTTTTGTTCGGAACATCATACGTTAGACGTGGTCCTAGTTTAAAAATTTAGATTTATTCGTCTTGAAAAAAGTAATTGTTCTGATTATTATAATTGTACATTATGATATACTCGTAAGTGCGGTAAGTTGAAAATTACAGCCGAGGCGATATTGCTAGCCCTAGCCGTAGGCGAGGGCTATAAGGAAGCTGAGGCTGTAATTTTCAAAGCGCACGTATGTCATACGACGTTTTATAACATATTTGCGAGGCAATTAATAAAACTCTGACTTTCTTAAACGAATAAATCTTTACTTGTCCACAAATTAGCGATGCGCGCGCATCAACGTTTTTTAAAGCAAAGGTACAAAAACAGCCAGTATTACTAATAAAGTAAATTAATATTTTTGTGTTTTTGTTACAGATAAATAATTGTAATTTATTGTCAAAATTAATTAAATTAACGAATTAAATGTTTATTTATTATATTTTATCTCCCAAAGTTAATGTTATTCATAAAATGTTGACCACTTTTCTGACATAAAAACTCTTTGCTAAAATTTTAAAAAGTATCGTTCACTCGTGCGTTTACATAACAATAACGCACAAGTGCGTAATGAAATACATTACAATATTGAAATTGGTGTAATTACAGCCACTTTACAAGCAAATATGTTATCCATTCATCCATCCATCAGCCATAAAAGTCCACTGCTGGACATAGGCCTCCCCTATGGATCTCCAATAAGACCGGTTGGAAGCGGCTTGCATCCAGCGCGATCCGGCGGTCTTAATGAGGACGTCCACCCACAAGGTGGACGGATGTCCTACGCTGCGCTTGCCGATACGTGGTCTCCACTCGAGAACTTTCCGACCCCATCGGTCATCAGTCCTCCGCGCTATGTGCCCTGCCCATTGCCATTTCAACTTGCCAATCCGTTGGGCTATGTCGGTAACTTTGGTTCTTCTACGGATCTCCTCGATCTTGCAGAGAGACTACGAGCATAGCCCTCTCCATAGCTCGTTGGGCTACTTGGAGCTTTCTGATAAGGCCCATAGTGAGAGACCACGTTTCTGTGCCATAAGTCATCACTGGCAACACACACTGGTCGAAAACTTTCGACTTGAGGCACTGAGGTATGTCGGACGAGAAGTCGCTACGCAATTTTCCGAACGCTGTCCAGCCGAGTTGGATTCGGCGATTGGCCTCTTTCTTGAAGTCGGACCTACCTAACTGGACTACTTGTCCTAGGTAGACGTAAGGAAATATGTTATAAATATTTTTTAATGGAAGAAGTCTTAGAATTATGTATCTGAACAATACGAGGCGTTTAATGATAAAATTACAAAATTAAATGCATCCATGTTAACGAGAACCTAAAACATTTATTCATACGCAAGTAAATTAAATGACTCAAAACAATAAATCGCTTCATATAATCGCAACGGCAAATAAATTATACGCAAAGCTGAACGTATCTAAGATAAGCTTAATCAAAGTATGTGATCTAAAAGTTCCCGAAAAGAGACTTCGTACCGGCAAGCGCAGTGTGGGACGTCTACAAAGTTATATGTCCACAACCACATATAAATAGCAGGATCGCGCTGGATGCCTGATGAAGCCTCCTTTAATGAGTCTTTTTGAAGATCCTTAATAAACACATATGTCCAGCAGTGGATGTCCCTGGGGCTGCTGGATTGATAAAAATAAAACACATATTATAAACTTCGAGCAAATATCAACAGAGCCACAGCTCCAGCAAAGGAGAAAAAAATGCCCGAGCGCCGTCATACATACCTACTTAAATAAACACATCAAATAATTCAGAATAACCCATTTTATGGAATCTCCGCGTTAAGTCACCTAATTAGTGCTTGTAACCGAGCACTTTGGCATCGCGTGGCGCTGTCGGCTTGCAATCACCTTACGACTAACTAAAAAGCCTGCCCACTACGTAGCTTGGGCAAGGTTTTGGCTCGGACACTTTTTTTGCACGATCGTGACTCTTTAGATTTAGATGCAATGCTCGATGCTTATAAATGAAAACATAAGTTAAACCATTGCAATTAGCTAACAGGTGTAACTTATCGCATATGCTGCATTTCCAGATGATGGACATATTCTAGAATAACGTTATACTCATCATTTTAGCCAACTTTTTATTTCCGTTGTAAGAAAAGGTTATAAAAAGTAGATATTATTTAAACATGTACATACAGGGTTTGCGTTATACAGGGTGGATAGCACACGACATTAACATGACCCAGAGTAGCACTAGTAACTAGTAATCATATAACAATAAGAAAAAGATCCTTAAATATATTTTTTTTTAAACTAAATTAAATAAAGGAAGTAATTAGGCATCTTACGTTATAAGGAATTTGATCAAGCCATTTTGACATTAGACTAATCAAAATAACTATTCCCGCTATTTTGACTAATGTCAATTTTTTACTAGATAGAGATCATAAATAGTTAAAATATGATGAAGGCTTTAAAACAAAGGGTCAAATATGTGATTTCATTTAATGTCGGCGTCAACGCTACACCCTGTATTGTCGAAGGTCATTGAAAATTTTGTATGCAATAGCAGACTCTTTTCGCAATTTCAGGGTCGGCCACTAATAGTTAGTCATAATGATGAGTACAATGGTTTCTTTGAATATATCCATCGTGTAAAAACAAAGCCCTTATTTCTAAGATTGCACGGACGAGTATAGGTACAGATGTAACTTGGAATATACTCCAAAATCAACGATAGTTCAGTTCAGTAACAATCGCATTAGCCGTATACTTATGAACTAGGGTAGATGCATCGGTTGTGGTCACTGTCCTGGTTTTGGCCATTGGGTGTCAAAATTACTGCATAAACAAAATAAATAATCGGCCAAGTACGAGTCGGACTTGCGCACAGAGGGTTCCGTACTGTATGGGACCACCTGTTATATTTTATTATTTATTATTGAAGTGAATATACAAATAAATATTCTGTGAAAATTTCAAGCATCTACATGTTACCATTAATAATATAGAGCGGAAAACGGTTAAAAATCAGGTTTGTTGTATGGGAGCCCCCCTTAATTAATAATTTTATTCTGTTTTTAGTATTTGTTGTTATAGCGGCAACAGAAATAAAACTATCTGTGAAAATTTCAGCTTTCTAGCTATAACGGTTCATGAGATATAGCCTGGAGACAGACAGATAGACGGACAGCGGAGTCTTAGTAATAGGGTCCCGTTTTTACCCTTTGGGTACGGAACCCTAACAAAATATTTTGTTGTAGTTAGTAAAGGCACTTTTGCCCATATAAAAAAATATGAACAATGTAACTCCATAAATATTGTTTGTTTGAGTGTCAAACAAACAATAATATGTATGGCCTAAAGTTTCTATAAAAAAATATTTTATTACTATACTATCATAAAATTTAAAGTGACCAAAAACTGATGCATTGTATATGCATATGCCCTATTCAATTTTTTTTTGGAAATATTTTTTTTATATTTTACCATACCTAAGTTCTTATAAGCCAGATGCGTAGTCCTGTTGCCAGATGCGTAGTCCTGTTGCCAGTTTTTTAAGCCTCCTGCACTTGTAGCCACCTGCTAAACGGTCAGAACAACCATGACTCACAATTTGACGTGTGATCCGAGTCATCTCAGTTGTAAATGCCATCTGCGGTTACCTACAAAAGAATGATCATGCCGTACGATGCTTAAATTCGATGATTGCTAACAAACACCTAATCAAACTACGCTGTAAGCGCTACTTATGTACCTAGGTACTTATTATAGTGCTAAATAATACAAGTTACTACACTGAAATATCTGAAACTCAAATCAAACTCTAAGAACAAAAGCAAAACGAAACATTCACTGAGTAGCTCTAAATAGTTTAGAGATAGTTTTGGACATTTAATCGTTCGTGTACACGTACCGAAAGAAAACAATTCTTTAAAGAAAAAACTGTTAGCGATTTCGAACATTATTTTTATTAATCATTATAATTAATTCGAAATCAAATTCCTTTCAGTCTCAACCATAATTTTATAATAAACTGCCAGAATGTATTAAAGTTGGCCCAAATATGTTTTTTTTATTTTTTCATGGAAATTGACATTTTAAATTTCGTAAAAACACATCTCTTAGAAAAACACTTTTTAGAAAAACACATCTTTTACATTATACATCTAAACATCTTTTAGAAAAACACATCTTTTACATTATACCTTAGCAGAAGCTATATCTGACAAAACCCTGATTTTGAGTGTTTAATTTATTGTCTTACTTAATTAATTTTAATTGATGATATCACTGTTCTTGACGATGCTATTGCTGATATTTTTTATTATCTAATGTTTTGATTTATTGAATATTTCTATGTGGTCAATTATTTTGTAATTTTGCAATGATATTTATTTTGTAATGACGTTTCTAAGCACATGAGATATGACAAAAGAAAATGAATTTTGAAATTGAAATTGAACCATATTTTTATGAAAGACATTTTGAAACCATTAGATAACAAATAAATATTTACTTCACTTTCTTGTACGTTGTCTATAACTCTTTAGTTACCACGGGATCTAAGAAGAAACTGGAGAGGGTGACCACCCTTATTAGCTAAAGATATAATAATTATTTTTTCGCAAAAAATGGCATGACCGATTTCAACCGTGTCAGAATTCGCGACTAGTTCGCACGAATCGATGTAGCAATTTTCACAATATTGTTGATTTATCAAAAATGGCACAGCCGATTTGAATAAAATTTATATGGGACCAATTTAAAAGTATACTCTTTCTAACAAAAAAATAATTATCGAAATCGCGAAAAAAAAAAATTACTTTGTAAAAAGTTATGCGTGGTTATACATAAAAAATATACGCGTCGAATTGAGTACCTCCTCCGTTTCGTCGGTCAAAAATAACCAAAGTAGCAGAGCAAAGTATTGCAGAGCTACCAAATAATTGTACGCAAAAACATTGATCAAACCTTTCCGGAGGAGTATGATAACAAGCACTGTGACACGAAATTTTTCTAACCTCGACGTTGAAATGACAAACTAATAATTATACTTGTTTAAAAACAACGCGTCGCAAACTCGTTCGCAGTGTTTTTATAAATAATGACTATTTGTTAGTAATGTCCGACCCGAGGTCTTAGTAAAGTGATATTCGTCGGTCATCTCGAAAAAGTCGACTCGATCCTTAGGCCAGGAGCGTAGAGAGGGGCGGCTTGATAAAAATGACTGCGAGCCACATCTCGGCACAGTCGCTCGGCGTTTCTACGGCCTGTCAAAATGAGGACGCTGACACTGACGGTGGGTTCTTTTTATCCTTGTGATGTGCAGTGAACGTTTTAGTGATCGGAAAAGTGAAGTGAATTCTGGAAAGTGTAGTTCGGTTCCGATTGCAACGGGTGCAAAATTTTAATTGACATTTTTTTATTGAAGGTGTAAATTAAAATAAAACGCGTAAACAATAATAAAAATAGCCAACTGATTTAGTTTAATAAAATATATCAAAACAAATTTTAATACGTTTGAGCACTGTTTTTTTTTTTTACTTTCACGATGTTTGTTTAATTGCAATTGAAAGTGTAAATTAAAATAAAACGCGTAAACAATAATAAAAATAGCTAACTGATTAAGCTTAGTAAAATTATAACAAAACAAATTTTAATACGTATGAGCGCAGTTTTTTTTTACTTTCACGATGTTTGTTTAGTTGCAATTGAAAGTGTGAATAAAAATAAGACGCGTAAACAATAATAAAAATAGCCAACTGATAAAGTTTAATGAAATTAAATCAAAATAAATTTTAAAACGTTTGAGCGCTGTTTTTTTACTTTCACGATGGTTTGTTTAATTGCAATTGAAAGTGAGACTAAAAATGAACGCGTAAACAATAACACAACTAACAGATTAAGTTCAAAGTTGAAAGTGAATTGTTACTGCAAAATCATAACAATAACGTAACAGCTTTCCCTCGATGCATAATTTTTTATTTGTGTTATATAAAATTACTTGCTATATTCTAAACTATGCCATTATTGTTGTAACAAATTAATGAATAGCAATAACGGAAACGAAAATAGAAGTATTAATATTCTCGATCTATTAACACTGAATAATTTAGAACGAATACTAAAAAAATCAAGTGACATAACGCTTTTTTATGTTGTTATTAAGGGCAAAAATGCATCGCATAAACTCAATCGTGACTCAATTATTGATAGTAAAATTAATTGATTAGTACATTACAGTTGTAAAATAATTGTATATAATGTATATAAACAAAGCAAATTAACTCAGTAAGTAGCAAGATAACTAAACTAAAAACTTAACAAATTCTACAGAAACCAAAAAAACTAGTGCTGTTATAATAATATCTATACGTTGCATCATTGTTCATTTGTTTTTTTATTTGTAGTACAGAAGGACAGATATAAGGTACAAACTCTGTGTTGGTTTATAAACATTAGAATATGGGCTATAAAATTTAATATTATTTGACAAGTCATAAATTTTACCGTTCACCGATTTTATAGTTTAATACTCACTTTCAAAGAAATTAGCATAAAACAACTGCCTATTAGACGCAACAGCGCTTTTCACTCGTTTTTTTTTTTTGCTGACTTTACTTATTTTATTAGCTAACATTGTGCGTTTACTTTAAAATATTCCTGTTTAAATTGAAGTGAGCAGTTTTGCTTAAAACTTCAACAGAATTCGAGCCAAACAAATTAATTCTTAGCAAGATGCGTAATCAGTAACATTTAATTACTAAAATTTATATTTTTAGGTATGAATTATAATAGCCGATGACTTTTGGTGTAGAACCAAGTACAGAAAAATGTAGTCATTCAAAACAACATTTTTACGACGTTTTTTTTAATATTTATGTTTTAGTCGTTATAGTTTTTTAGTGTTAAAAATTAGTGCATTTTAATTGACATGAAAACTATTAATTTATGTGTAGATATATCGTTAAGTGGCGATTATTTAAAGAAGTCAATTGCTACCAAATTACTACTTTCAATCTTAATTTGAAAGAAAGTGAAATTATGCACCTCCTTAGGAGACATGTCAGCTTATTTTCCACTTTGAAAAAATAACCGATAACATGATTATAAATATCGTTTGCTTTCTGTCAACAGCTATGGCTGGTGCTAGCCGTTGCAGCATCACTGGCAGTGCCGATCCAGGACCTTGCAAAGGATGCTGAGCTATCCAGAGACAAACGTTCTCCGGGAGGCTGGCACTCTCCTCCTCCAGAAGGAGTATGGAAAAAGAAACTTGTCTGGAAAGAAGAATGGCAAAAAGCATGGAAAACAGAGAAGAAGCTCTTTTGGAAAACTGAATGGGTGAAGGAGAAGGTCCCAGCGTGGAAAACCGAGAAAGTCCAGCAATGGCACGAGGAACAAGTCCCCGCCTGGAAAATCGTGCAAAAGCCCATTTGGAAGGAGGTACAAGTACCAGTCTGGAAGGAAATCAACGTGAAAGATTGGAAGAAGGTAATCAAATATTAACAGAATTTTACAGACAAATTCGCATTTGACCTGTCTCTGTCTCATGTTGTCTAAGATGAAGCACGTTTTCGTAACCTAATACTTATTGACTCGAGAAAAGTAAGTAAAGTAAGGCCAGCACCATTGTAGTTGAAGACGAGACTTCTACATCGTCAAAACATTGAGGACTTATTGATACTGATTTCACGGCAGAATCATGCTAGCTAGTCCAGTCATCTTAGTAAGTTCACATTGGATTTAGAGATACCCAGCTAGCAACTCATATTAACTTGTAAATTGAAATCCTATAAGTGGTAGGGTATTCGTGACTATTGATAATCTAAGGTCAAAGGTCACAAAAATACATTTTGTACAAATATCTCATTTCCTGGGGGATTTTCGCTCTTACATGTTTGATTAATATTGTAGAAGATTTCATTTCCTATAACTTTTGTATTTTATTCAATGTGTCGTTTTCGATATAGAGATAGAGAGAGGAGAGCGTGCGGTTGGTCTACCTCAAATTTCGATATTCTTACCTAATTAGTGCTTACTCGCTCCAACGGTCATATGAGATCTACAAGGATAGTCCTATGTACAGCAATGAACGTCCTAAGGCTGATGGATGAATGGATCACTAATTTCAGAGTCCACTATGAAAGCGAAACTAATACCTAAATACAGGGTTATTTCTAATCAATTAGCATCCTTTTAGGGGCTTATTCTATACATCAAAACTAACAACTTTTGTTCTGCGAGTTTTGTCAGAACTCAAAAAAAAACAGCTGTTCACATTTTAACCGACTTCCAAAAAGGAGGAGGTTCTATGTTCGTGTGTATGTATTTTTTTTTGTGTATGTTCATCGATAATTTCGACAATTGTGAACCGAATCGAAAAATTATTTTTAGTTCAAAAGGATATACTCCCTAAGAGGTCCCATTTAAATTTTACAGAAATCGGCTGAGCCGTTTTTGAGAAAACCAACAAAAAGCAACAATAAGCCATTCGAGCGAAATATCCGAATTTTGCACACGATGAACATCGATAATTTCGCCAGTTGTGAACCGAATCGAAAAAATCTTTTTTAGTTCAAAAGGGTATAATCTATATACTCCCAAAGTAGTCCCATTTAAATTTTACAGAAATCGGCTAAACCCTTTTTGATAAATCAGCAATAATGTAAACAATTCGAGCGTAATATTCGAATTTTGTACACGATGGAAGGTGGTTTTGCCATTTTTTGCAAAAAATATTATTCTATGGAACAAAAATTTTTATTGATATTTTAGCAAAGTTGAAGAACAATAGTTGCTAGTTTTGATGTACAGAATAAGCCCCTAAAAGGATGCTAATGGATTAGAAATAAACCTGTATACCCATAGTCCTTAAGTTTGGAAAATAAACATTATCATTATCATCACATAAAACCTACTTACTACTTACTTACTTAACATACTTTTTAATTAGGTTTACAAGCCAGTGTGGCGTGAAATCAAGGTGCCCGTTCAAAAGGAGATCCAAGTGCCTGAATGGAAACAGAACTTCGTGCCCGCGTGGGTGAAGGAGGGAGTCCCTGGGGAGAAGTACCTCGGTAAAGATGACCATGGTTGGGAGTACACCAGCCACGACCTCTGGCGCAAGAAGATGATCTGGAAGCCAGTGTGGAAGAAGGTACATTATATTCTGATTCATTTTACTACTAGGTATACTATTTCCATGCCCTTTTCCAACAAACGGTGCTAAGTCGATGAAACGTCAGCAGTAATTAACAACTTACGACAACTTACTTACAACTTATTGATGGTACAACCAACTTACTTTTACCGTTTGTTATATAGCAAAATTTGTCGCAAAAAAGCGTCGTGTTCAGCAATGATGGCAGCTTAATATAAAAAAGAGACAATGTTATTAGTACGAGTAAAATAAAAATGATTAAAGTTTAAATTATACCATATAGAAAAATTAACGCATGTATGTTCAATATTTTATAATGCAAGTAAAGTAACTATAGAAGTACATTAATATTGCTACAATAGACAAATTATAAGCTGTATTTCCATGTTTCATAAAAATGGAGGTTATAAAAAACTAAAATTAAATATTTTTGAAAATTCCATTAAACAAGCTTTTAAATACGAGTATGTACCTGTATCATCTTGGTTGGATTTATATATGAATAATAAATCAATTTTATTTTTTAAAGTTTCGCCATTTGAACTCATTATTATTATATACTACGGGGACTAATCGCGCACCAAAATTACGAGATAAATAAATACCTCATCATCCCGACGTTTCGACCGAGTTGCATCGATCGTGGTCACGGGTAGAAAACACGGGTACGTCGGGATAATTGCCTATTTAATAATAATGAATAATAAACAACAAAAATATGCTAACCTCGGTAGTGGTTACATATTTGAGCCATTTGGAGTTGAGACATTGGGTCCGTGGGGGCCGGGAGCTCATATCATTTTCAAAAGTCTTTCTGGGCGTCTGGTGGACGCGACGCGTGACCAAAATGCTGGTGTTTATTTGGCTCAACGCATAAGCATTGCCATTCAGCGTGGCAATGCAGCCAGCATGCTGGGCACGCTGCCAACTGGCAGTGGGCTTGAGCATTTGGATTATCTTTAGACCTTCAAAGGTCTGAGGATGATCCAATGCTTTTTGTGTAATAGTAGTGTAGTTTTGTTGTAGTTAACAAAGGCACTTTTGCCAATTAAAAAAAATAAACAACTTATGGATTACTTACTTAGCATACATAGGGATATAGGGACAGAGAAAGCGACTTTGTTTTATACTATGTAGTGATTTAAGCAAATTACCTAAGTGTAAGGTACAAGCAATACCTGACCCTTCCTTCGGTCAGCACATTACAAGCTCTCTATCATTACAGGTGTGGAGGACTGAGCACAAGCAGGAATGGGTTACCGAGAAGAAACTCGAATGGAAGGAAGAATGGAAGGAAATCTGGCGCAAGGAAAAGAAACAAGAATGGGTCACTGAAAAGAAACAGGCGTGGGTAGACGAGAAAGTACAAGTATGGAAAACTGTCAAAAAAGAGGTATGGGTTCCAGTGCAAAAGAAAATATGGGTAGAAAAGTCCAAAGAAGTGCAAGTACCCATCTGGAAATCCATTGAAACACCAGTTTGGAAAAAGGTATACAAGCCTGTATGGGAAAAGGTATGGGTACCAATACACCACGAACACCACGGCTGGGACTAAGCCTCCATGGAAGCTCCTCCTCCCTGTACATATAGTTAAACTTCATAGTCATTTGTTAACTAATTGTTACCGAAAATACCAAGAGTGAATTCTTTTGAATTTAATTTGTAGATAATGTTACGACAATACTCAAGATTACCAGTTACATCATAATGGTAAGTGGAAAGTTCGGCGTACGCGAATGCGAATGCTTTTCTATGGAGACTGTATTTAATTGTGCGCTTAGAGGGCTCGTTCACACTGAGAACTTTCAACTCTTATATCTGTTGTACACGACAACGCGTGCTGCAACCTTCGAGGAAATATCTACAGAGCCACAGTTGTCAAAAATAAAATAAATTAAAAACAAGTAAATGTAGTCAAAAATTTCCGAGCGCCGTCATACATACCGAGTTAGCTATTCACATTAAATAATTTACAAATGACCCGTTTTCTCGAATCTCGACGTTATGTCACCTAATTAGTGTTTATAACCGAGCACTTTGGCATCGCGCAGCGTTGTAGTCGGCTTGCAATAGCCTTACGACTAACTAAAAATACTGCCCACTACGTAGCTTGGGCAGGGTTTTGCCTCGGACACTTTTTTGCACCATTATTATGACTCTATAGATATTTGCTCGAAGGCTGCTACTTGTAAAAGTGAGAATGAGCTCGCTAAGGCAAATGTGTTCGGCTTTGCGTACGCCAAAAAGCGAATTTTTATGTATTTTTATATCATTTGTGGCCACATTTATTACAGTATTTTGCTAAAATTAAATTCACTTATCGTAAGACAATTGTTTCCGAGATGTTCGCTAATTGCCTAGAACAATGGATGAAACTTCCCACGGAAGATTCAGGTTTTATATTACATCGAGGAAGTACAGGTGAATTTACAAATTAATTTTGTAAATTGAAGAACCAAAAATTTTTTATTTTGAATTTTAAAAATTCGTATTTGAGGCTAGATTTTGCTGTCGTCTGTTGAAAGACGGCATTAATGTGTTTTTTACATACTTATCAAGTTTTTTTCTGGTGAACATTTTAATACCTTGAACGCTTTATTTTGGTAGTTCGTTTTGAATCAGACAGATACTCTTACCTTTTAGTATCGTGCTATTGATTCCTTTAACACACATATCTGATATCAGAGACAGTTTCTAAGGTAGCAAAACGGTCACCAGCATCATGATTCCTATAAACTAACATGGACATGAGATAACTTGTTATTCACCCTACTATGGCATGTCTATTTCTTATCTTTACTTTGTAAGACTCTTGAGGTTACATAAAAATTTTCAAACAGTCGTTCTTTCCTGCTTATAAGTTTTTCTCAAATTTTGTTAGTTTATACGAATCATAAATGAGACTCGAGTGTCACGAACGACGTGCGTTTGTCCGATGGAAAGTACAAGTTTGTTTTTATTATTTTTAGTTTAAGTAATAAAGATAATAATCATAAGGGGTTTTTATTTTAACAATTAGGTGTCCTTAATTCTGTAAGATTATTTAATAGAAAAATTGGGCGATATGAGTATAGTTTAAGAGTTGCTTACGAGCACCTATAGGTAAGTTCATATATTAAACTGACAGTTCAAACATTGTTTAAAACCTAAACGCGCAGTGCATTTAGTTCGTCACATGAACGATGTAAAATATTAACGTAATTTCAGAGAATATCTAGCCAGGTCTAGTGTGCTTTCCAACTAGGTACAGTATGGCTTATATGGTCTTTAATTACTCAAGTCTAAGTATAAGCTAAGGATTACCTTGGAAGACCTATATTTTCCCATATGCGCTGTATGGTAGGTATACTTGCGTTTAATAAACACAATTATGTTTCATTTAATTTCTTGTCAAGGATACTTCCAGGCATGTCGCAAATAGAGTCACAAGCTACTAATTTCATGCCAGACGACGCAGTTCAGTCTGTGATAGAAAGTGAACTTATTGTTATTTATTCATTAACTAGCGACACACCCCGGCTTCGCACAGGTGTATTATACATATAAACCTTCCTCTTGAATCACTCTATTTAAAAAAACCGCATCAAAATCCGTTGCGTAGTTTTAAAGATTTAAGCATACATAGGGATATAGGGACAGAGAAAGCGACATTGTTTTATACTATGTAGGAGGATCGTGAATTGACCAGTGTTTTCGCGTTTACTCTAGAACATTGAGAACATTTTCAGTACATTTTTGAAAACTATAGCAATCGATAAAAATCATCCTCAATAGATTTGAGAAGAAAATAAGTAAATGTCAAATTATGGAAACGGAAAATCTACCGTTTCTTGGAAAAATGCCATTTATATTTGGTTTTATCTCAGCAAAACTTGTTTAAGTACTTCGCCATCCATATTATAGGTAATGCGGTTATAGATGTAATTACCTACTTTGATAAAATACTTGGGAGGATGGTGCATCATACGCCTGGCCGTCCCACCTAAAACTTAGCACCGACTGTTTGCATTCACTTCCCTAACTTAACATCTTACAATAGAATTCTATGAGATTTTTTTTTGTAAGATAAAATGAATGAAATTCGGTTTTGTTTAAATATCGAATGTGCGAATAAAGTTACTACAATGTGTTCTTCAACACATGCTATACAGGGTTATTTCTAATCAATTAGCATCCTTTTAGGGGTTTATTCTGTACATCAAAACTAACAACTTTTGTTCTGCAACTTTTGTAAAAACTCCGCGACAAAATGCAGCAGAACAGCTGTTTTTTCTTTAGTTCTGACAAAAGTCGCAGATCAAAAGTTGTTAGTTTTGATGTACAGAATAAGCCCCTAAAAGGATGCGAATTGATTAGAAATAACCATGTATATTAATAGATACTAAGCTACCCACTACCTCACAGACACAATAATATACTAGAATACACTAATAATATATTAGTTAGTAGGCATTGACAAAATCTGGCACAATTTCCACTGGACGTATAGAAATAGGTACAACATGAGACATCCACAGCATTTTCTTATCAATGTGTGTAAATGACACGTACCACAAAATATTTAAACACGCTTTAAACACAGTTTAGCCGTACAATTTGTACTGTTAAAGGTATCTAAAGTGTGCGTAAAACTTTTGTAGTAAGACGGTTGGTATCTTGGTAGAGTACGGCACTAGCGTCAGAGTTATTGAGAGGCTATATAGGCTATACGAAATGACATACTTTTAAAAAATGCTTTAATTATTATTGCCTCTCTCCACACACCTCGCTATACCTCACTCTACCTCGCTTTTTTAATGAGCGTAGCGAGTAAATATACCTATTTAACAAATTCCTTCCTACAAGAAAATAATTCTAGATTACAATAACTAATAAACTTGCAGCTACATTTTTTGTGACAAAGATGAAGTTTTTAGGAAGTCAGACATTACGATTTTATTCTCTGTTATAATACAATAGAAGGAAACGATTCGGTATTATATTTATGTAACACTATTATATTCACAGAGATACAATCTTTATGTCTGGAACCTTGCTGCTTTAATAAAATTATAATAGCGGCTTGTGTTTAAGCACGTCATTATATTTTTCATACAAAAACTTGGGACCGATTTCATTTGAGTTTTCAATGCAGTTATGTAAATATAGGCCAGGTAGCTAGCCCTGGTGTCAGAGTTTTAAATCGCCTGAAGGCTTCTGACATGTCTAGACGTTTAAAACAATAAGGGTCTGCAATTTAATGTGTCATCCAAGGCATGGACGCGCTTAGTTGTAAATGCCACCCGCGGTCACCCATCGAATGACTGACCGTGCTGATCGTACATCGGCGATCGCTAAGAAACATCTAGTTTTATAACCCTCCAGAATATTTTAATATGGCAAAATAATTATTTTTCGCAAAAAATCGTGTACGGAATTCGAATAGTTTGCACAAATTGATGTGACATAATTATTTTTCGCAAAAAAATGGCAAAACTGCCTTCCATCGTGTACAAAATTCGAATATTTCGCTCGAATTGTTTACTTTATTGTTGATTTATCAAAAACGGCTCAGCCGAATTCTGCAAAATTTAAATGGGACCATCTTGGGAGTATATCCTTTCGAACTAAAAAAGAATTTTTCAATTCGATTCTCAATTGGCGAAATCATCGATGTTCATCGTGTACAAACTGTGTTCTTACATTATTGTAGGTTTTTTCGAAAACGGCTCAGCCGATTTCTGTAAAATACAAATGGGACCACCTCGAAAGTATACCCTTTCGAACTAAAAAAGAATTTTTCGATTCGGTTCACAATTGGCGAAATTATCTATGAACTTACACAAAAAAAACATACACACGAACATAGAACCTCCTCCTTTTTGAAAGTCGGTTAATTAATGTTGATACATAAATATCAAAAACGGCTCAGCAGATTTCGATAAAATTTAAATGGGACCACCTCAGAAGTAAACTCTTTACAACTATATTTTGTTGCAATTTTTATTTACACAGAAAAACAAAAAAGATCTTAAATAACAATTTCCGCTATAACTAAACTAATACTAAAACTTAAAATAAAACCTAGTCTAAAAGCCCCTCGGCAGAGGGTAACGTGGCCAGAATGCTGGCAGCATTGCCTCGCTGAATAGCAATACTCAGCTTTTGAGCGAAATAGATGCCAGCACTCTGGTCACGTGTCACCTCTACCAAACGCCTGGCCAAATCTTTGTAAAGAGTATGAGCGTCCGGCCCCCACGGACCTAAAGTCTCAACCCCAAACGGCACAAAATGGTACATCCTGTCTAAGGACCCATATTTGTGCCGTTTGAGGTTTTCCGCTTTAGCTGCAGCAGCACCAGCCCTGTCTGCTGTGTCAGGAAGGTGAGATATTATATACAACTATTATTTTTAATCTATTCACAATTGGCGAAAATATCGATGAACACACACAAAAAAAACATATAGACTAACATAGTACCTCCTGCTTTTTGGAAGTCAGTAATAATGTTTGCCGGGATAGTTAGAGATATTCAAAATAATAGTATTCAATCTTTAAGACTGCCACTTACTCATATTCCTACAAAGTAGGTACACCCCTACTTCACAGACGCTTTTTAATTCGATCTATAGTACCTATTACCTACAACTAGGACAACACTAGTTACGATGAATGGTGTGGAAAAATCAGTAATGTGAAAATAAGAAGAATACAAATTATTAGAAAAATGTTTTGTTTTAAAAATACAAGCTTTTGCGATCCTGGATATCATGTAAAAACAAAAATCGGCCAAGTACGAGTCGGACTCGCGCACGGAGGGTTCCGTACTGTATGGGAGCCCCCCTTACGAGTAAATATTTATTTTATTTTAATTTTATAATTTATTATTGAAGGGAATATAAAACTAAATATTCTGTGAACATTTCAAGCATCTACCTATATTAATAATGGTACCACCATTATTAATATAGAGCGAAAAACGTCTAAAAATTCAGGTTTGTTGTATGGGAGCCCTCCTTAAATATTTATTTTATTTTGTTTTTAGTATTTCTTGTTATAGCGGCAACTGAAATGCATTATCTGTGAAAATTTCAGCTGCCTAGCTATTATGGTTCTTGAGATACAGCCCGGTGACAGACAGACTGACGGACGGACAGACGGATATCGAAGTCTTAGTAATAGGGTCCCGTTTTTCACTTTGGTACGGAACCCTAAAAAGCTAGCCAAGATAAGTAAAACGAGCCCAAACACAACGGGACTAACTTATTTAGTACAAGAGTTCCTATGGCCACCTGCCGACTCCATCATCAGATCAGCTCCATGGTACCATATTATGCATTGTCACGCGAAATAAACTTACATTACAATAATTAAATAATAAATAAAAATTAAATAATGAAATAATTTACATAATGCGTGCAAAATTTCAGCTCAATCGGAAACCGGGAAGTTGGTCAAATTTGACTTGCAAGATTCCACCCGAATTTCTACATATTATTATGTACATCCATTGCAAGGTAAATAAAAGCTTGTAAAACCCTTTCAGTCATACAAGTGTGTAAATCTGTTGTGACGAGTCGGTAATGAATTATTTTAAGAAACCACTACAAAATTAAGTAAAAGTAAAAAAAGCTACATCATTAGTGATGAATGGTATATAGTTTACAAACTACAGAAAATACAGCCTTTTATAACAGTTATGAGGTAATACGAGTACGAGTAGATATAATTACAGTGTTATAACAAGTAATTTTAAGGTTCCGTAGTAAAACGATGGACCCTTAGAACTTCGATGTGTCTGTCCGTCCTTATCTCCTAATGTTACAAAGTCTTATAACTTTCCTATAGTAATAAATTGTATGATGATAAATATTAAGTATATAATACGTCCTCCAAACTTTCTAGTTTATAAACAATATTAAAAACTTCCTCTCAAAATTATATCGAGCACTGTGGAATCATAACTTTGTGAGTTATAAATGAAAATTTAAGTTTAAGAGGTCATTGACCTCATAAACATAAATATTTCTTCGCCAATTATGTTTTATTCTGGTAATCAATCATCTAGAGACATCATAAAAATTGGTTTTCATCATCATAGTAATCGTCATTCAGGGTGGCAATGCAGCCAGCATGCTGGGCACGCTACCAACTGGCAGTGGGCTTGAGCATTTGGATTATCTTTAGACCTTCAAGGGTCTGTGGATGATCCAATTGCTTTTTATGTAGTAGTAGTAGTAGATAGTGTAGGTATTTAGTTTTATCATATAAATAGTATTGTATTTTGTTTTAGTTAATAAAGGCACTTTTGCCCATTTGAAAGAAAGGTCTTAAAAATCATTGTCACCATCTACGTAAGCCTATCACACGTAAGCCTCGACACGCACTTGACTACTTATTATTAGCATCGTACCAGTCATTATCATCGGCCGTGGGAATGAGAAAAGGGAGACCCGTTGAGAAAAGCTTTAAAAAGGAAAGTGGTAGAGATCGTAGTGATTTGTTATTTCTAATCACTACATAGTATAAAACAAAGTCGCTTCCCGATGTCTGGCCCCATTTATGCATTAGCATAAATGGATATAAATCTTTAAACTGCGCAACGGATTTTGATGCTGTTTTTTTTTAATAGATAGAATGATTTAAGAGGAAGGTTTATATCACTACATAGTATAAACTTCATTCAATAAAAAAAAAGTATAAAACAAAGTCGCTTCCCGCTGTCTGTCCCCATGTATGCATATATCTTTAAAACTACGGAACGGATTTTGATGCGGTTTTTTGTAATAGATAGAATAATTCAAGAGGAAGGTTTATTACGTATAATACACCTGTGCGAAGCCAGGGCGGGTCGTTAGTTTAGTTATAAAACATTACTTTCCGCTAAAATTAGGTGAAAAGCTATTTTTGGTAGGTACATACTGTAAAATTGTGGGCACAATAATTCATGTAGAAATAAGTGTTTTTAGGGTTCCGTACCCAAAGGGAAAAACGGGACCCTATTACTAAGACTTCGATGTCCGTCTGTCAGTCTGTCCGTCTGTCTGTCTGTCACCGGGCTGTATCTCATGAACCATGATAGCTAGGCAGCTGAAATTTTCACAGATGATGTATTTCGGTTGCTGCTATAACAAAAAGTACTAAAAACAAAATAAAATCAATATTTAAGGGGGGCTCCCGTACAACAACCTGAATTTTTAGACGTTTTTCGCTATATATTAATAATGGTCCCAGGTAGATGCTTGAAATTTTCACAGAATATTTAGTTTTATATTCCCTTCAATAATAAATAATAATAAAATTAAAATAAAATACACATTTATGGAGGGCTCCCATAGAGTACGGAACAGTGCGCGAGTCCGACTCGTACTTGGCCGATAAATATATTTTTGCTGGGTGATTCTGTATTACTAATGCGTTTAGTAAATATCCTACGTTTAGTTTATTTATGAAACAAAATTTCTTTTTAATTCACGAAAACTTCAAAAATATTAAACTGGATTTAGGACGCCCTTACTACACTCGTAAATTTAACTTTTACAACACCCTTCATTTGTCGCTTATCGTATTTTTTAATGCAGTCGTATGTTACCTAGGTACATAAAATTTACGAAAGCTACTTAGAGGCGGCCTTGTTGAAGATTTTCAATATTTTTAATTAATTAATTTTGTTCGGTTGGAAGCGGCCTGCATCCAGCGCGATCATCCGAGTTTAATGAGGTCATAAAATCCCAATGTGTGGGGACATCTGTCCGTCTGGACCTCCTACGCGACACTTGCCGATACGTGGTCGCCAGTCTCCACCCGAGAACGTATACATGTCCACACCGCCCAGTGAATCTGTAGGCCCCGATAGTTTTAAACGTTTAGCAATGTCAAAGGCCTTCAGGCGGCTTAAAAACTCTGAAACCGGGGCTAGCCACCCGGCCTATACTCGTACAAACTTACTTACTTACCGCCCAGTAGAAATGAAATTACAAAGAGTTGGACCACTACCTACCCCTTGTAAAGTAAGTTCGTAGGTATAGGCCGGGTAACTAGCCTTGGTGTCAGATGGTCCTAGGGCACTCTCCTCCTGGGTTGTCCGGGCAAGTCTGATCTCCCCCGCCGGGTGACGGCCCAAGCCAAGGTTTGCATCTTCTCAGATGCCCTTGCGCTAGTCACCCTATAACCTAATCTTAGGGTTCAGCCGCTTTCTGCGCTCGTCCACGCCCGGTAAGCTGTTAAAGACTTCAGTGGCCAAAAGCTATACCTACTTAAGTCATTAAAAAAATTGGTTTCAGATTTTTAAGCCGCCTAAAGGCCTCTGACGCCGCTAAACGGTTAGTACATCCAGGGCCTACAATTTAATGTGCCATCCGAGCCACGGTAGCGCTCAGTTGTAAATTCCATCCGCGGTCACCCATCCGAAGACTGGCCGTGCCGAACGTTGCCTAACTTTGGTGATCGCTGACAGACACCTAGTAAAACTACGCTGTGAACGCTACTACCCCTGGTGAAGGTCCGTGGTCCAACTAGTTGGACAGCGCAGTTAAACCTTTGCCCCGTACCCGATTTGGTAATGGTTCAATGGACTAAAATGCTCACTGCACGCCGCTTTGGTTGAGTCTGGGCATGGGCTAAAGTAGTCACGGATGGGCCTTGCCCACCCTAAAAATTTATTTGTTCACCTCAGAAAACATGAAAGTCAATATATTATATTTCTTTGTGTAGTGTTGCTAATTTGACCACCCGGATTCATTTTCCTGTTGGATAAATCAGTTAGCTGTTAGACTATCGAGTTAGACCATCAGGAGGAACCCAAAATCAAACTCCATAGCGGCTGTAATGTTACTGACTGAAGCTCACTTAATAGCTGCGCAAGGATTGGGTTTCGTGCAGCTTGTAGGTAGCTAACTTCACAGCAGAGAAGAAGTTTAATTTGTTCCATAGCAGCTGCCCCAAGACGAATTCTCCAGCTACGCCAGTCTGGGTCTCATTCTTCTTAACTCCCAACTATAGAAACAATGTCGGTACGTGCATATGCAAATGTCTTATCATGTGCATCTCGGTGCGAGATAATAAAACAATGGCCTGGAGTTTCCTGCAGCTACGTAAGCCACCTTGAATGGAAATTAATAAGATTCCATTTACTTAGGACGAAAAAACTGTTACATTATGGATTATTAAAGAAAGACCAACAATGTGTATCCTATGTAGGTATCAAAACAGATCTTAAATTCTTCTAAACACACTCTTACCACAAAAGATTTAAACACGCTTTAAAAATTGTTTACTTTAAACACTACTAAACATTGTATAAATCTAAAGCGTGCGTAAAACTTTAGTGGTAAGACGGCATCTATCTGCAGAGGGTTGACTAATAGTTGCATTTACAACTGAGCACTACCGTGTCTCCGATGCAGAGTTAAATTGTAGCCCCGGTTGCTTTATTGGTATTCTATGTCAGAAGAGTTAAAGCAGCTTAAAACAGACCGCCTTACCACAAAAGATTTAAATACGCTTTAAACACTGTTTAACCATACTATTTGTACTGTTAAACATTATCTAAAGCGTGCGTAAAACTTTTGTGGTATGACGATTAGACACTAAGGCAGATTACTATTAATATGTAACTTATTCAAAACCATATAAAATGCATGATAAAGGAAAATTAAATTAGGTAATAGGTGTGAATAAAAGGTACAGAAGGCACTTGCGTTACTGGAGAAGCCTATGTTCAACAAGCGACGTCGTACTTCGCCAGTAGCATGATAATGATAAAATTTAAACGCCTGAAAAAATAATCGTTGTTAATTTCTGTTTTTGTACCTTAGAAAAATTACAATCAACGTGCGGCTTCCACGTCACGTCTCGTCAGGATTGGCTATTGCGCAGCTAGTGGCTAACTTCATATCCATCAACTTGTATGGCGCGGAGTATACCTACCTATTTCTTTTATGCATAGATACCTATAGGAACTGTGCGTGCGAACTCCCAATGCAGCGGGCAGCGGTGGATATTATCCTTGCAAAAGAATAATAGCAAAATTTGTTGTACAGAAACAGAAATTGACAACGATAATTTTTTCAGGCGTTTAATTTATATCTTCCGCGTAGTATTATTATATATACTTTGCTTCCGCGTCGCCACTGACTTAAGTTTGACATACACGATGCGATGATTTGATCAAATTTTCGCTTCATGCCAACTGGGAGCTCATTCAGTTAATTCAAAGGTAGGAATTGGTAGTTAACGATTTGTACTACTACCTGAAACTGGGCGCACAGAACGCGATGATCGCATCAATTCATCAGATCAGTTCAGTGGAGGCCAAATATAGGTAGTTAACTATAGCTGGTTCGTAGTTATTGAGGACCTTTGAATTAATTGAATGAGCTCCCAGATGGAATGAAGCGAAAATTTGATCAAATCATCGCATCGTGTATGCCCACCTTTAGTATTATTACATCTTTGACTGAAGTCCGATACACGAGGCACCTCAATCGCTAAGTTCCTTGGTTTTTAGTGTCCGTTGTACTTAGTTCCCAAGTCGGTGTTCAGTGGTCACGTGGAGTCTTAGGACATTCGTCTTTCAAATTATTATCTCACCAAGACGGCTGAATCACAGACGACTGATGAGAAAAACCATCAACATGGCATTTTTGCTTTGATTTGAAGAGAAACCTAGTTTTTAGGGTTCCGTACCCAAAGGGAATCTCATGAACTCATGAATGAAAAGAGGTATCTCATGAACCATGATAGCTAGGCAGCTGAATTTTTCACAGATTATGTATTTCGGTTGCCGCTATAACATCAAATACTAAAAACAAAATAAAATAAATATTTAAGGGCGGCTCCCATACAACAAGCTTGAATTTTTAGACGTTTTTCGCTCTATATTAATAACTAGACGACCCGCCACGGCTTCGCACAGGTGTATTATACATACAAACCTTCCTCTTGAATCACTATATCCATTAAAAAAAACCGCATTAAAATCCGTTGCTTAGTTTTAAAGATTTAAGCATACAGACAAACAAACAAACAAACAAACAAACAAACAAACAAACAAACGAAAATAGCGACTTTATTTTATACTATGTAAGGATGGTACCAAGTAGATGCTTGAAATTTTCACAAAATATTTAGTTCTATATTCCCTTCAATGATAAATAATAAAATTAAAATTAAATAAATATTTAAGGGGGGCTCCCATACAGTACGGAACCCACCGCACGCGAGTCCGACTCGTACTTGGCCGATTATTCTATTGTGGGCTGAATACACTTTTGTGCTTGAAGAAATCCTTTTGACATTGACAACACAACTGTGATACTATTATGGTGTGGCTACATCTGTTCCCGAAGCTACGCGCGATGTTCATCGTCGTCGGCGCAGACGATGTTCCTGGCTACACATGTGGCGAAGATTGGCGCGCTAAATAGAGTCTGGCTAGTGAAAACTGATACCGAAAAAGCGCGACAAATTTAAAAAATACCAGCATGGCAGCCTTAAACTGAGATGGGAATACTTTTTCTCACTCGTACGACGTAGTATTGTTACCATTACCGCGATTCTGATTCTTCCGAATATTTGGGGATTCGCCAAAATTATTTTTTACTTATTAATTAGTTTTTAATCACGTTAAATAATTTCTGTATTTTGATTACGTGATTATTGTACTAAACTGAGGCTTTTGTGCATTGCCCTCTAAATTATTATCAACGCTTACCTACTTATCAGCTACTTCAATACTATGAAGATTATTGAAGAGCATTCTAGGATTATTTGAATCATTTTGTAGACTTTAGTACATGACGTATATTTATAAAAAAAAAATTTAATACAATGTCGCTTAGGTACTTTCCGCTATAAAAACACAAATTTAAGGGTAAATCCGCGATAGTGGTATCACCGAGTGTTGTCATATAAAACGTTTGCGAAAAGTTCTAGTATCAACTTTCGCTAGCCAGACTCTATCGTGCGATGTTTTCTTGCCAGAGTGAAGTAGGTTGACTACTATCTTAGTAGATTTTCGATGTAAATGTTAGTGTGGTAGATTTATAATACTTTTTGGAAAACCAATAGAATTCATGGACATTATTTTACAACTAGCCCTCTTCTTCTCCCCCATCTAGGATTACGATTAAAAAGGTGAAATAGCAATAGGCAGGGCACATAGTACGGTGGACGTTGACCGACTTGGTGGACGTTGACTGACTAGGTGGACGTATGATATAATAAACCAGTAGGACGTCCACAGCTGGTCATATGTAGGCCTCCCATATGGATTTTCAAAAAGCCCGGTTGGAAGCATCTTGCATCCATCGGCTTATATCAATGGTTCAACGAGTCGCTGTAAAAGTGATAGAGCTCAAGAAGATCTTGAGCAATAGGGTTTATTACCAGTGTACGTTTCGGATGACACTTTTAATTTTAACAGATATCTTCAAAATGTAGATCTCGTTGAGTTGGTCTCTCTCTTGCGACGCTGCAGCCGAGGATTAGGGGCCGAGGTGGGATGGAGCTGGTGGTGTGGGTGCCGCCACCTACCCTACCTCTAGGTAGCTAGGCCGTCAACGTGTTGGCAGACGCAGTGGGGCTGCAGCTTCCCCAGCAGCCCCTGCAGGGGAAGAGAAGTGTCGATATCGCGATGGCCGTTCTCACTGCCCTCTGCAGTTGAAGTGGCAGGCGCTGGGCTACTATGACTGACCCGTTGCACTGGGAACAGGGCGTTGGAATGCTGTCCAACGCTCAGTGCTGGGTAGTCCCGAGTGGTGGATGACGATGTGACTTGTGCTCCGAAACACTCCGTCATTATGGCGGGAGCGCAAGCTCCGTTATGGAGCCCGAGTCTGGGCTAGCGCTGTTGAGTGGCGCGAAGGAGTGCGAAAAATGTAGGGACGTCCTAAACTTGCCATGACAGGTTATATCTGGCGTTAGACGGCTGCTACCGCAGCCCGCTGACTTAGTTTTTATCCTATCCTACGAGAACTGTTAAAGTTTTTGGGATAAAAAATGGCCTATGTCACTTTTTGGGCTGCAGTGCCGCTCTTGCGACGCTGCAGCCGAGGATTAGGGGCCGCGGAGAGATGGAACTGGTGGTGTGGGTGCCGCCACCTACCCTACGTTCCGCTAGACCGTCAACGTGTTAGCAGACGAAGTGGGGCTGCAGGGGAAGAGAAGTGTCGGTATCGCGATGGCCGTTCTCACTGCCCTCTGCAGTTGAAGAGGCAGGCGCTGGGCTACTATGACTGACCCGTTACACTGGGACCAGGACGTTGGAATGCTGTCCGACGCTCAGTGCTGGTTAGTCCCGAGTGGTGGATGACGATGTGTCTTGTGCTCCGAAACACTCCATAATTATGGCGGGAGCGCAAGCTCCGTTATGGAGCCCGAGTCTGGGCTACCGCTGTTGAGTGGCGCGAATGAGTGCGAAAAATGTAGGAACGTCCTAAACTTGCCATGACAGGTTATTTTTGGCGCTTAGACGGCTGCTACCGCGGCCCGCTCACTTAGTTTTTATCCTATCCTACGGGAACTGTTAAAGTTTTTTGATAAAAAGTGGCCTATGTCACTTTTCGTCTTTCAAACTATATTCATGCAATAAGCCAAGGCAATCCGTTGCTCCATGGCTGAGAAAAAGTTATTGTCTTATTCTACGGGAACCACAAATTTTTTCGGGATGGAAAGTATCCTATGTCACTTTCCGTCTTCCAAACTATGCCCACCCCAAAAATCAAGTCAATCCGTTGCTCCTTTGCTGAGAAACCGTTATTGTCCTATGAAGTCCTATCCCATGGGAATCGCGAATTTTCTCGGGATAAAAAAAGTATCCTATTATCACTTTCTGTCTTTTAAACCATAATAGGTATCCATACCAAAAATCAAGTCAATATTTTGCTCCATTGCTGCGTCAAAGAGGAACAAACCAACAAACTTTTCGGATTGATAATATTAAAGTATGATGATTCTGTACCATAAAGGTACTTAGAATAAAGAAACATGTTAAACCTATTAGAGGTTTAACATGTTTCAAGATTTAAAAATATTTTTAATGTCAGACAAAATGACGGCCTGGTATTAAACGTCATAGTAACATGTAGCATTCAGAGGGTAAAAAACATTTTATCCAATTTTAATGTCAGTCGTCATTTTCAATCCATACTTTATTTCCTCTTCAAGGGGATATAATGGTGGAAAAACAATTCGTCCCCTTGCCATGCTACCTGTGATTTATAAAAGTCTGCAGACAATGTCACCTGTCATCTAATTACGTTTCGCTGTGACGTTTCGTTAATCCATATTAGCCTCATAGATGAATCAATTACTTGGCGTCTTTGTGATAGTGGCGACAGTTTCGCTTTAGATAGTTTTTTTCCTGTCCTACAGTAACTATGTAATTTTTCGGGATAGAAAGTATCCTAAAGCAATTTCCGCCTTTTAAACTATATCCATGCCAAAAATATGTTGGTGCGTGAAAGAGTAACAAACCAACAAACTTTTCGGATTTATAATATTAAGTAAGGATGAGCGAAAGCAAATAAGATTCCAACATTTACGTACATTTGTACAGTACCATCAAAACACTTTTTTCTCTTATTCGTTCTACCTTGTTTTGTACCTACTTACAATAAAATACTAAATGAATATATTAATAGTAGATTATGTTCCAAGAGAACCAAGTGGTGTCTTAAGTCACGGGACTCACGGGCGACAATTGGACCCTGAGCGTAGCGAGGGACTTCCCGAGCGCAGCGCGGGTGTTTTAAGTTAATAATTCCCGAGCGAAGCGAGGGAATTATTTAGAGTTTTGATGATCAGCTCTGGGCAAGTTACAGGGTTTATCTACAGCGCGGCCGTTAGGGCTTCGTTTCAAGCTCGCTGTAAGTTTGCATGAACGTTGCAACCTTATATTTGTAAGTTACAAGCTTGTTTATGTTACTTTCAGTAATGTTATTGCAACTTTTGCTTGCTTAGCGGGAAAGAGGTTTTATTCTTTAAAATCGAACTGATACGGGCACCAAAGAGGTTTTATTCTGTGAAGTCAAGTAGAACCTCCTTACAATGCCAGTTGCCGTACAATGTAAAGAGGTTATTTTTGATTTTGCAAAATGAAACCTCATTACGATGTCCTTGAATGTTCTAAGTTGAGAGATATTCGAATTAGACGTTCCAAATTTAACCCTTTAACCTTTTGTATCAAAACAAAGTTAACACATTCTTTTTTATAAGAAGTTTTGTACTATTAGCAAAGAAAATATAATAATCTTAATAATCTTTTCTGTCAAAAGGCTTTAATAAAACATTTTTACTTTGTAACAAGCCTTTTGATACAAAAGATTACTAACATTATTATATATTCTTTGCTAATAGTACAAAACTTGTTATAAAAAAGAATATGTTAACTTTGTAATTAGCCTTTTGATACAAAAGATTACCAGTGGTACAAAACTTTTTATTTAAACTTTATGTTGGCTTAATTAATAAACTCTTGATACAAAAGAAAGCTAATAGTACAAAACTTCTATTAAAAAATATTTTGGCTTAGTAGTTAGTAATAAGCCTTTTGTTACAAAAGATAACCATGAAAACAAAACTTTTTACTCAAATTTTATGTTAGCTTATTAATAAACTCATAGTAGTACAAAACTACTTACCTATAACAAAACTTTTTTTTACTTTGTAACAAGCCTTTTGACACAAAAGGTTACCAGTAGTACAAAACTTTTTATTTAAACTTTAATTAAAAGATTAAATATTATTATACAGGGTTATTTGCTAATAGTACAAAACTTCTTATAAAAAGAATATGTTATCTTTGTAATAAGCCTTTTGACACAAAAGATTACCAGTAGTACAAAACTTTTTATTTAAACTTTATGTTGGCTTAATTAAAAAACTCTTGATACAAAATATAGCTAATAGTAACTTCTTATAAAAAAGAATATGTTAACTTTGTTTTAATACAAAATATTACCAGTAGTACAAAACTTTAGGTTGGCTTAATTAATAAACTCTTGCTACAAAGAAACAGCTAGAGTAGTACGAAACTTCTTTTAACAAAAAAAATATGTTGGCTTTGTATAAAATGTTAGCCTCTTCATACAAATAATAACTAGTAGTACAAAACTTCTTAGAGAAAAAATATAGTGGCTATGTGATCAGCCTTATGATACAAAAGATAACTAGTAGTACAAAACTTCTTATAGCAAAAAAATATGTTGGCGTTGTAAGCCTTTTGACACAAAAGATAACTAGTAGTACAAAACTTCTTTTAACAAAAAAATATGTTAGCGTTGTAATAAGCCTTTTGACACAAAATATAACTAGTAGTACAAAACTTCTTTTAACAAAAAAATATTTTGGCGTTGTAATACCTAAGCCTTTTGACACAAAAAATAACCAATAGTACACAACTTTATTTTAAATTTTGTGTATATACTTAATTAATAAACTCTTGATACAAAGATAACAGCTAGTAGTACGAAACTTCTTTTAACAAAAAAATTTGTTGGCTTTATATATAATGTTAGTCTAATAATAAACTCTTCATACAAATAATAACTAGTAGTACAAAACATCTTAGAGAAAAAATATAGTGGCTTTGTGATCAGCCTTTTGACACAAAAGATAACTAGTAGTACAAAACTTCTTGTAGCAAAAAAACATGTTGGCGTTGTAATACGCCTTTTGACACAAAAGATAACTAGTAGTACAAAACTTCTTGTATCAAAAAATATGTAGGCGTTGTAATAAGCCTTTTGACACAAAATATAACTAGTAGTACAAAACTTCTTACTACAAAAAATATGTTGGCGTTGTAATAAGCCTTTTGACACAAAAGATAACCAATAGTACACAACTTTATCATATTTAAATTTTGTGCTGGCCTAATATTAACTCTTGATACAAAAATGGTTCAAAACTTCATACAGAAAAAATATGTTGGCTGTGTAATAGTCTTTTGATACAAAATATAACCAGTAGTACATTTTAATTTGTAACCTTATCAATAAACTTTTGATACAAAAGTAACCTAATAATACACAACTTCTTATAAAAAAATATGTTGGCATATATTATAAGCTTTTTGATAAAAATATTCTATTCGAGAAAAGCAAAACTTTTTTTGAAGAAAATAAATTAGCTTTGTCAAGAAAAACAATAAAATAGGAATGAAATCTTCTTGCTGCAGTTAAAGCTGCGTACTAGGTGATATAACTCCTATAAACTGTGCAATAAGAGTTAAATTTTTTATGCACAGATATTGTGATGGTTATAAAACATTTTGTACTAAACGGTGAGTATCTTACAAGTTACGATTTATGATGATTTCGTATGATCATTAATTTCAATATTCTGTGGCAATAGAAAATTGTCACATAAATAATTAAGTTTGACATACACGATGCGATGATTTGATCAAATTTTCGCTTCATGCCAACTGGGCACTCATTCAGTTAAAGAAAAGGCAGGAATTGGTGGTTCATGATTTGAACCACTTCCTGAATGTTGATTAACTCTTGTAATTTTAATTTTACGCGAGAAATGGTCAGAACTAAAGTTGCTTATAATTTGATTTCCTACATTTTTGTTTCCCATTAACTTTTTCTATGATTGATATTTTTCAAATAAAACGAAAAAGGTATCTAGATGTGCAATTAACTATAACGCCTCGTCGTTTTTGCGTAGGCGGCAAACAGGGTTATCGGGAGAATAATACGGCAACAGTCACTGAAATGAGATAGGTATTTTTCATGACAATCAGATTATCCCTCTGGTTGTAATTGTAATAGCTCTATGATCTGATATAGGTACGCCAACCTATAATGGTCCGGCTACAACTACGCCCAACGGCGAAGTTATCGTCACTGGGGGCTCATTTAACTAATTCAAACGGTAGTAGTTGGTTGTTCACGATTTGAAATACTACCTGAAGTGCCCAACTTAGTAACTCGTATTGAGGAATCAAAATGACGCCCCTATTTTATTCGAAAATGTATTAACAAAAAAATGATGGGTATCAAAGTTGCAGAAAATCAAATTTCAAACAACTTTGATTCCGATAATTTCTCATGAAAAATTGAAATAACACAAGTTATTAAAGAAATGAAATGGTACAACCAACTATTTAAAAAAACTATCAATTCTACAAAAAGTTGATAGGAATCAAAGTTGTAGAAAATCAAATTTTAAACAACTTTTGTTCCCATAACTTCTGCTGTAAAATTGAAATAACACAAGGTATTGAAGAAATGAAATGGTACCACCAACTATTAAAAAAAAATATCGATCCTACAAAAAGTTGATGGGAATCAAAGTTGTAGAAAATTTAATTTCAAACAACTTTTGTTCCCATAACTTCTGCTGTAAAATTGAAATAACACAAGTTATTGAAGAAATGAAATGGTACCACCAACTGTTTAAAAAATATCGATCCTACAAAAAAGTGATGGGAATCAAAGTTGTAGAAAATCTAATTTCAAATAACTTTTGTTCCCATAACTTCTGCTGTAAAATTGAAATAACACAAGTTATTGAAGAAATGAAATGGTACCACCAACGGTTTTAAAAAAATAGCGATCCTAAAAAAAAGTTGATGGGAACCAAAGTTGTAGAAAATCAAATTTTAAACAACTTTTGTTCTGAAAACTTCTGATAAAAAATTGAAATAACACAAGTTATTGAAGAAACAAAATGGTACAACTTTCTAATTCAAAAATTATCTATCCTACAAAAATATGACGAGAATCAAAGTTGTAGAAAATCCAATTTTAAACAACTTTTGTTCCGACAACTTCTGATGACAATTTATGTAACACAACTTATTAAAGAAACAAAATGGTACAACTATTTATTTAAAAAAATATCGATCCTACAAAAAGTTGTTAGAATCAAAATTGTAGAAAATCAAATCTATTGATTTCCTAAAACTTTGATTCCCATCAACTTTTAGCATGATCTATATTTTTCGAATAATACGGTGGTGTCATTTTGTTTCTTCAATAACTACCTACCAGCAATGTTTAAGTACATGGCCCCTACTGCGCTGATCTGACGAACAGATGCGATCATAGTTTCGTGAGAGCCCAGCTTCAGGTAGTGGTTCAAATCGTGAAACACCAATTCCTATCTTTTCATTAACTGAATGAGTTCCCAGTTGGCATGAAGCGAAAATTTGATCAAATCATCGCATCGTGTATGGCCACCTTTAGTTTTAGGCCAAATCAAACTATGGCGTCTGAGAACGAGTCGACGCGCAGTAGCAACTCGTTATGTCAGCTACGCGACGACGGTATGACAGTAAAGTATTGTTACGCAGTAGGCCACGCCGTTAGTAACTATTTATTAATCTGTGGCCGCGCGCGGTACGACGGCTAGTTGTTTACATCTAAAGATTTATGGTTTTATGACTCAGGCGGCACCGGCCTTTGTGTCGCGTCTATTGTTTGTTGTTTGTTAGATTTTTTGTGGTGTTTCCGTAATAATTAGGAACAATAGGGTTTCTCGAACTTTACACTTGTTTACTTTGTCAGTCACAATGGCACCGAATATTCTACAGATTTCTAGAGAACCCTTATTCCGATATAAATAGGGCGATGGTTTTCGTTTGTGGCAGTTTTCGCGTTTTATACCGGAGTGAAAACATCTCGTGTTCAAGTGCGGTACCAGTGATTGTAAAGTGAATAGTTGTGTGAATTTCAGTGCCAGTGTGAAGTGTTTGTGCGAACCAGTTGTGTCGTGTGTACTGTGATTTTGTGCAATAAAGTGCAAAGTGAACAATCGGCGTTTTAACTGATTATCCAAGAACCCATCTCGTAACATTTGGTGTCAGAAGGGTGGATAATTGAAAATGCCGGTAACACCATACGACGAAGAGACGCCGCGCACACGGAGTCAGCGCCGACAGGAGGAAGTGCGCCGACAAGAGGAGCAGGAGCGCCGCCAGGAGGAGGTCGACCAACGACGCTTCGGAAATAATTCGCTGTTAATGGAAGGCAGCGAGTCCGAGGCAACCAACGACGACTCCAGATATCCAGGAGCACCTGCTGCGGCACCTACTGTGGCACCTGCTGCATCACCAGCTGTCCCTACAGCATTTGATATGGCTGCAATGATGTCGATGATGCAGTCGATGTTTGATCGCAACAAAGAAGACCAGGCTCGTCTACTGGAAGAACAGGCCCGCAGCAATAGAGAAGAACAGGCTCGCCAAAAAGAAGAGCTGCTTTCAAGCTTGCAAAAGACTTTGGGCAAGGAGATAAAAGAGGTCAAGGACACGGTCAAGCAGCTTGATACCAGCGTAAAGGAGCACGATACAAAGATGAAGGCGTATGAATCTCGCATCTTCGACGCGGAAACACAAATCGCCGACGTGAGGAAAACGTTGAACGTCATCAAGTCTGGGAATGCAACTGCTGCATCTACAATCTTCACGCCAGCCTCACAGAAGATTAAAGTGACGCCTTTCGACGGGGCATCGTCATGGTCAGCCTACAAAATTCAATTCGACGCCGCCGTTCAGACTAATGGATGGGACAAGGTCCAAGCCAAGAACGCCCTCATAATGAGCCTTCGCGATGAAGCCCTGAGTATTCTTGATGCTGTGGGCAAGGAAGTGACCTACGATAAATTGATGGAAATGTTGGAGAGTCGCTACGGTGATGAGCACCTGGAGCGTGTGTACAGAGCGCAGTTAAAGAACAGGGTGCAACGTCGCAACGAAAGTCTTCAGCAGTGGGCTGTCGAAGTGGAGAAACTGTTCCGGAAGGCTTATCAGTCAGCACCGTTACCCAACGACGAGCATCTAGTGGAAGCGTTTTCTAACGGGATAGCAGACTTCGAAGTTAGAACTGCAGTAAAACTCGGGCATCACAAAACACTAAAGGAAGCTTTGGCCCAAGCCTTGGAAGTGGAAGCAGTACGAAATCCATCGAGAGATGTTCAACACTTAAGAGAAGTTAAAGAAGCGTCACATCGTACGAGGTTTGGTCCAAGATGCTACAACTGTGAAGAGAGAGGCCATTTATGGCAGAATTGCCCAAAGCCATGCCGAACCAGGGACGATCGACTATTGGAAGAACGGAAGGATCGCGAGGCAACGCATTCACTATGGAGGAATAAACGACCGGCTGAAGAAAGCGGAAAATGGCGAGTGTTATCCGGGCCAGAAAAGCCAAAGATTTTGATCTCACAAGCTCACGATGGGAACAGCCTGATCATCAATGGTGCCATCAATGGAACTTCTTGCAAGCTGACATTGGATACTGGAGCTTCTCGTACTGTCATCAGTTCCCGACTGGCTAAGCGCTTTCTTGCGAACTTCGAAAGCTGCAAAACTGTTCAACTTCTGACGGCGACCGGTCAGCACATATCCGTCCGAGGAGAGAAGCTGGTGGAGTTAAAGTTGGGTGAGAAAACTTTCCAACACAAAGTCATTGTGGCTGATATAGTCGACGATTGCATTCTGGGTCTTGACTTCATGCGAGAACATCATTGTGAGATTGACGTCAACCAAGGAATCTTGAAGTGTGGAAGAGAAGAAATCTTCATGGAAGGCGCCATATCAGGAAAGGTTTATTGTCTGCAGAGAACAGTCCTCCCACCTAGATCGGAAACCATTGTGGCAGTTAGATTACCGCCGAAGTTGGGACATCAACGACGATGTGTGCTAATAGAGCAATCAGAAGGTGATCAACCATGGTTATTGGCCCGAACTCTGGTGAGGACTACTAATACTGCTGTGGTGCGTGTGCTCAACACAAGTAACGAGGAGCAGCTCATCAAAGGAGGAACCCCAATTGGTATTTGTGAAGAAGTAGATTGGATGCGCAGATGCCAAGAACAACTAAAGGAGAAATACAATTGCGCTGGTAGTTACAACGTGTCAACGCTATTGGAAGATTCCCGTGAAGACCTGTCCGAAAAAGAACTTCTGATGGCAAAGAAGATGCTGCAGCGCTACACCGACATATTTGCTCTCGATGATGCTGTCAACGGGAAGACTGGATTAGTGAAGCACACAATAAATACAGGAAGCGTGTCACCGATTCGACAGCGGCCAAGAAGGATACCAGTGGCTCGAGAAAAAGAAGTTGAGTCAATGATCGAAGACATGGCACGCAATGGTGTGATAGAACCTTCATCCAGTCCGTGGTGCTCGCCAGTGGTTCTAGTGAAAAAGAAGGATGGCAGTATGCGGTTCTGCGTTGATTATCGACGACTCAACGACGTAACGAAGAAAGACAGCTATCCTTTGCCGAGGATTGATGACACGTTAGATACACTGACAGGCATGAAGTGGTTCACTACGCTGGACTTGAAGAGCGGGTACTGGCAAGTGGAGATAGACCCTAAAGATAAGGAAAAGACCGCATTTTCTACAGGAAAAGGTCTGTGGCAATTCAACGTGATGCCGTTTGGATTATGCAACGCGCCCGCTACGTTCGAAAGACTAATGGAGTTAGTGCTCGCGGGACTGATTGGAGATGCATGCCTAGTCTATTTGGACGACATCATAATTGTGGGAAAAACCTTCGAAGACCATCTGCAAAACCTGGAACGAGTATTGACTAAGATTCGCGCAGCCAATCTCAAGCTGAGTCCGAAGAAATGTTCCTTCTTCAAGAGGCAAGTGAATTTCCTGGGACATGTGATTTCCGAAGCTGGCGTACAGACGGATCCAGGAAAAGTCAGTGCTGTCAAGGATTGGCCTGTGCCAAAAGACAAGACGGAAGTTAGAGCATTCTTGGGTTTATGCTCCTACTACAGGCGATTCGTGAAGAACTTTGCTGACATAGCCAAGCCGTTGCATAGACTGACTGAGGAAAAACGACCCTTCCTCTGGGATGAAAATTGCGACGCAGCTTTTCAAGAGCTAAAGAAGCGACTTTGTAATACGCCTATTCTTGGCTTCCCGGACACAGAGAACGAGTTCATCGTGGACACTGACGCCAGCAACACCGGCATTGGAGGAGTACTGTCACAAAGGAAAGGAGACCAAGAAGTGGTGATTGCGTATTTCAGCAAATCCCTGTCCAAGCCGGAAAGGAACTACTGTGTGACCAGAAAAGAGTTACTTGCAGTGGTGAAGACATTGCGACATTTTAGCAAGTACCTGCTCGGGCGAAAATTCCATCTGAGGACCGACCACGCTGCTCTTAAGTGGCTACTACAGTTTAAGGATCCCGAAGGCCAAGTGGCAAGATGGATTGAGCAACTACAAGAGTTTGACTTCACCACGGAGCATCGCAGTGGAAAATCTCATGGCAACGCGGACGCACTGTCAAGAAGGCCATGCTCAGAGGACTGCAAGCATTGCTCAAGACATGAGTCGAAAGATTCAGTGCCCGTCAGAATGCTCAAAGCTGACATCGGTGACGAATGGAAAGAAACCCTTCAGGTTGCACAAGAAGAAGACGCCGACATCAAGCCAATTCTTGAATGGATGGAATCAGATGCCCCTAAGCCAGACTGGAGTGCTATTGCTTCAATGAGTGTTACGACAAAGAGCTATTGGGCGCAATGGGATAGTCTGGTGCTTCAGGAGGGAGTACTTTGCCGAAAATGGGAAAATGCTCGTGGCAATCAGTGCCATCTCCAAATGGTTGTACCCAGAGCAAAGATACCTGAAGTTTTGAAGCTGTACCACGAAGGGTTTTCGGGAGGACATCTGGGTGTGAAACGGACACTCTTGAAAATTCGAGAAAGGTTTTACTGGATCAACTGCAGAGATGACGTAGAAGACTGGGTACGGAAATGTACGAGCTGTGCATCAGTGAAAGGTCCGCATACCCGCAGCAGAGGAGCATTAAAGCTGTATAATGTTGGAGCACCATGGGAGCGAATCGCACTGGATGTGGCCGGACCATTTCCTGTGAGTGAAAGTGGCAACAAGTACTTCCTTGTCGTCATGGATTACTTCACCAAGTGGCCGGAAGTCTTCGCAATTCCGAACCAAGAGGCATCGACGATAGCAGACAAATTGGTGCATGAAGTATTCTGTCGATTTGGAGTACCATTGGAAATCCACAGTGACCAAGGCAGAAATTTTGAATCTCAGCTGTTTCAAGAGACGTGCCGGTTAATGGGTGCACACAAAACAAGGACAACGTCTTACCACCCGCAATCAGATGGAATGGTGGAGCGATTCAACCAAACTCTGGAGAGGTACCTGGCAAAAGTAGTCGGAAGCAAACAACGAGATTGGGACAAGCATATCCAGCCATTTTTGTTGTCATACCGAAGTGCTGTTCATGAGAGCACAAATGTCACTCCCGCTTTTGCCAATTTTGGACGTGAATTACGGCTACCAGCCGACTTAATAACTGGCATTCCACCGGATTCCCCACAACCCATAACTGAGTACGCCAGTGACCTCCGGAACAAGATGAACGACATCTATGAGCACATTAGAGAGCATGGCCAGCAAGCATCTGAAAGAATGAAGACTCGATACGACAGAAGGGCTAACAATCCTGGGTTCGAGGAAGGCTCTATGGTATGGCTGCACAATCCCATACGCAGCAAAGGAAAGTCTCCAAAGCTACAAGCCAAATGGGATGGACCGTACCGAGTGGTGACCAAGATCAACGACGTGACGTTCCGCATACAGAATCCCAATGCAACGATGCTCGGGACGAGCATGTCTTGGGAGGAGGTGGTGTTACGCAGTAGGCCACGCCGTTAGTAACTATTTATTAATCTGTGGCCGCGCGCGGTACGACGGCTAGTTGTTTACATCTAAAGATTTATGGTTTTATGACTCAGGCGGCACCGGCCTTTGTGTCGCGTCTATTGTTTGTTGTTTGTTAGATTTTTTGTGGTGTTTCCGTAATAATTAGGAACAATAGGGTTTCTCGAACTTTACACTTGTTTACTTTGTCAGTCACAATGGCACCGAATATTCTACAGATTTCTAGAGAACCCTTATTCCGATATAAATAGGGCGATGGTTTTCGTTTGTGGCAGTTTTCGCGTTTTATACCGGAGTGAAAACATCTCGTGTTCAAGTGCGGTACCAGTGATTGTAAAGTGAATAGTTGTGTGAATTTCAGTGCCAGTGTGAAGTGTTTGTGCGAACCAGTTGTGTCGTGTGTACTGTGATTTTGTGCAATAAAGTGCAAAGTGAACAATCGGCGTTTTAACTGATTATCCAAGAACCCATCTCGTAACAGTATGATTCGGGCTACATAATATATAATACGGGGCTTTTCAGAAAGGGTTTACTAATCAAAAAGGGGGCGGTTCAGACCATCATTACAAACAACTTGCACTTCTTTCTGAATAACCCTTAATTATCGAATTTCTTTTATTGAATTAAACAATGCAATTTGTTACATAATAACATAACATAATTTAGATTCCAGTTGTTTGACGACCAGCACTGCCGGGCGCAAACGATGTCTTAATCTTTGCGTCAAGTATAAGTTACTTTGGCGGTCTAAAGGTTAACACGAAGATAAAAACAGATACAGTAAAAATTTTTTTCTATTTTTCTTTTCTGTTCTGGCTATTTTGACTCATTTTTTCCAGCAACTTCCTTACATCCTGGCTACCCGAAGCCACGGCTGGCCTTTTTAATTTGTTCTTAGGTGTCAACTTCGGTATGCATTTAAGCTCTGGCCTTGGCTTCGGGGTGGTAAACGTGTCCAGTTTAGAGTGACCCCCGAGCCCGTCGTAATTCATGTCCATCAGTGGGGCGCCGCAGTTTTGAAGGATCATTGATTGCTCTTTGTGGAAAATGCTGAAGAGGTTTGCCGAATTCTGGAACAAATGGAAATATTACTAAGTTTTTGCCTGAAGGCCTCTGGCCTCATTTTGTTCATTCATTTACATACGCCATCGAATGTCTTCTATGAACGAATGCAGGTTGCCTTATGATGATTTCCTTCGCAGATAAACCAGTGATGTGTATACCCGTTCACAAATTAAAAACCTACATGAAGCGTAGTGGCCTAGTTTGAACCACGCTACTGCAACGCTGACAGCGGTTACATACTGTACCAAATAATGAAGTATGCTACCTTTATCGCATGATCGGGGAAGGTGGGTGTCCGCTACAACGTCGTCGGCTGACCATTACCTACTCTGGTTCGACGCTGACAGCGCTAGCCAGCTGTACCAAATAATGAAGTATGCTACCTTTATCCTCCGGTCGGGGAAGGTTTGTGGCCGCTACAGCGCCGCCAGCGCTCCGTTGCTCTGCTTTAGCACTGACAGCACCACGTTACTGCAGCGCAGACAGCGCTAACATATTGTAAGCTACCTTTCTCGTCCCGTCGGGGAAGGTTTGTGGCCGCTGCAGCGCCGCCAGCGCTCCGTTGCTCTGCTTTAGCACTGACAGCACCACGTTACTGCAGCGCAGACAGCGCTAACATATTGTAAGCTACCTTTCTCGTCCCGTCGGGGAAGGTTTGTGGCCGCTGCAGCGCCGCCAGCGCTCCGTTGCTCTGCTTTAGCACTGACAGCACCACGTTACTGCAGCGCAGACAGCGCTAACATATTGTAAGCTACCTTTCTCGTCCCGTCGGGGAAGGTTTGTGGCCGCTGCAGCGCCGCCAGCGCTCCGTTGCTCTGCTTTAGCACTGACAGCACCACGTTACTGCAGCGCAGACAGCGCTAACATATTGTAAGCTACCTTTCTCGTCCCGTCGGGGAAGGTTTGTGGCCGCTGCAGCGCCGCCAGCGCTCCGTTGCTCTGCTTTAGCACTGACAGCACCACGTTACTGCAGCGCAGACAGCGCTAACATATTGTAAGCTACCTTTCTCGTCCCGTCGGGGAAGGTTTGTGGCCGCTGCAGCGCCGCCAGCGCTCCGTTGCTCTGCTTTAGCACTGACAGCACCACGTTACTGCAGCGCAGACAGCGCTAACATATTGTAAGCTACCTTTCTCGTCCCGTCGGGGAAGGTTTGTGGCCGCTGCAGCGCCGCCAGCGCTCCGTTGCTCTGCTTTAGCACTGACAGCACCACGTTACTGCAGCGCAGACAGCGCTAACATATTGTAAGCTACCTTTCTCGTCCCGTCGGGGAAGGTTTGTGGCCGCTGCAGCGCCGCCAGCGCTCCGTTGCTCTGCTTTAGCACTGACAGCACCACGTTACTGCAGCGCAGACAGCGCTAACATTTGGTAAGCTACCTTTCTCGTCCCGTCGGGGAAGGTTTGTGGCCGCTGCAGCGCCGCCAGCGCTCCGTTGCTCTGCTTTAGCACTGACAGCACCACGTTACTGCAGCGCAGACAGCGCTAACATTTGGTAAGCTACCTTTCTCGTCCCGTCGGGGAAGGTTTGTGGCCGCTGCAGCGCCGCCAGCGCTCCGTTGCTCTGCTTTAGCACTGACAGCACCACGTTACTGCAGCGCAGACAGCGCTAACATTTGGTAAGCTACCTTTCTCGTCCCGTCGGGGAAGGTTTGTGGCCGCTGCAGCGCCGCCAGCGCTCCGTTGCTCTGCTTTAGCACTGACAGCACCACGTTACTGCAGCGCAGACAGCGCTAACATTTGGTAAGCTACCTTTCTCGTCCCGTCGGGGAAGGTTTGTGGCCGCTGCAGCGCCGCCAGCGCTCCGTTGCTCTGTTGTAGCGCTTGCAGCGCTAAACTGCTTTGTTTAAGCATTAGGTACGGTGAGTCAGCGTTCTCTATGCGATCCCCCATGGCACTCTAAACAATATATTTAGTTCTCTTGTATAGTTCGACTGTCAATGTATGGCTTTTTATAAACTTCATTTTCTTTGGTTCATTGCTATTATTTTGACTTTTTGATTGGGTTTTAAATTGTAATTTATCTGATTTTATTTTTCAAACAATGACTTTCAGAATTGCACATTATTGTATATATATTTGGGAAATAATGAATAGAATACCACGTCGCTGCGGCTGCTCTTCCTCGGCTGCTTGGGCGTGGAGTCCTCCTCCGACGAGTCAGTCAGGTCGATGACGTCGGAGGCTTGTCTCTTGTGCGTCATCGTGGCCACAGACTCTTCTAGTCGGCTGCAATACAAATACATTCTTAGAAATTAGTAAAAAGTAAGTATGCCCGTATAGGCCGGATGGCTAGCCCTGGTGTCAGAGTTTTTAAGCCGCCTGAAAGCCTTTGACATGGCTTAACGGTTAAAACAACCGGGGCCTACAATTTTACGTGTCATCCGAGCCACGGTATAATTCTTAGAAATTGACAGGTGATTCTACAACGCACAAATTCTAATGTACGATATCATTGAAAAAAAACTGTTCTACAGAGTTATCCAGAAAGGGCTTACTAAACCGAAAACAGGACAGTTCACGCCGTCATTCCGAACAATTTTTTATACAGGGTTATCTACAAAGTCGCAAGGTAGTGATTAAAAATCTTTTACTCGTCCATCCATCTATCAGCAGTATGACGTTCACTGTTGGACATTGGACTGGATTCCAATAAGCTTCACTTCATCGATCAAATAATAATAAGTAGGTACTGAATAACTGATATTTTTTTGGACTTTTAGATCTTATACTAATACCTCAGAAAAAATAGACGTTATTTTCGGACAACTTTGCACTAAATTTCCAATCCAATTTTTTTTACAATGTTTAGGATCAATTACGAGCATAAAATCACAAAATGCTGACAGATCCCGGTGGAGCTTCAAGCGCCATCTTGAAAAAACGTTTTTGGCCGATATCTCGGAAACTATGCACTTTTGGGTAAGGTTATTGATGAATGTATTAATACAATCATATTGTAGAGTATGGAAAGGGCAGCCTATAAAATGTTTGCCAACTAAAAAATATCTCACAGTACGACAGCACGTAGCTCCGACGAGACGGTTTTCTCTGCGGCCAGCTCTTGTTCAGCCGTGTGCAGTTTGTCGCGATACTCGTTCTTCGTCGCCTCAGAACTGGAGAGAGCTCTGTAATCAAAAATATTCGAGTAATTATTATGAATTAATGGTGCCTTCCTCTCTTCCGATTCTATTTTTACAATTTCGGCGCTGTCTAAAACCTATTTACCATAGTCATTTTATTAACAACGACTATTTTAATAAAGCTTGCAGAAAGCCCCAAAATAAATAAGAATTTATTTTGGGGCAATGTGTTCTGAATTGAAGTCCTTAAAAGGAAGGTTTCGTGCATTTAGCCTTGGCATTTAAAAATTAATATTTTTAAAGTTGCTCATAGCTCAGAGGTAATTGACATCACAAATAAATTTCTTACCAATTAAGTTTTCCTAGCAGTCAACCATCTAGTGGCATTATAATAATCAGCCAAGTACGACTCGGACTCGTGCACGAAGGTTTCCGTGCCGTATGGAAGCCCCCCTTAGCATATTTTATTTTAGTTATTTATTTTTGCAATTAATACACAACTTAATATTCAGTGACTATTTCAAGCATCTTCCTGTTGCCGTTATTAAAATCGAGCCAAAAAATCACGTTTCTTGTATGGGAGCCCCCCTTAAATATTTATTTTACTTTAATTAAACAAATTTTTTTGCAGTGAATATTTCGCTAAATTTTCTGTGAATATTTCAAGTTTCTGTCACCGTTATTAATAGCGTGCGAAAAACGGATCAAAAAATCAGGTTTGTTGTATGGGAGCCCCCCTTTAATATTATTTTTTATTTATTTTTAGTATGTGTTGTTACAGCGGCAACATAAATGCATCATCTATGAAAATTACAATATTCTATCTATCATGGTTCATGAGATACAGCCTGGTGACAGACGGACAGACGGACAACGGAGTCATAGTAATAGGGTCCCGTTTTTACCCTTTGGGTACGGAACCCTAAAAATGGGTTTTTATCATCATCATAATCATCACGAGCACTTTTATGTTTACTGTGTCAACACAATAGCGTCTATGAGATCCAGAGAAGTGTCAATAAATCTAGTGGATTCGAGACTGGGATGTCGGATATAAATAGAGCGACGAGCTTTCGCTCGAGATGGTGTTTTGTTTACCTTCGAAGCAAAATCATCTCAAGTATTCAGTGACTAGTGTGAGTGAATATAAGTGTGAAGTGTTTAGTGCGAACCAATTGTGTTATGTGTTTTGTGAAGTGATTGTGTGCAATAAAGTGCAAAGGAGTGAATAATCGGCATTTTAACTGATTATTTAAGAATCCATATTGTAACAAAAAAAAATATGATATAAGTAAAGATTCTCACCCATTTAGAGTTTGTAAATTATTCTGTAGCAACTCATTTTCTTCTTTCAGTCTCTTTGTTTCTTCTTTATTCTGTGTATTTACACAATCCAATTGTTCTCTGAGAGCCAAAATGGCATAATCTTGACTCATCAGTATGTTTTTACACGATTTAAGTGATTTGCTGTAAAAAATTGAATATTCTATTAATTCTGATTAATTGCAAAATGATTATTTTTCACCAAAAATGGTTTAACCGACTTCAACCGTGTACAGAATTCGATTCGAGAATTAGTTCACATGGGTCAATGTATAGGCCGAATCATACAAGTCGGCGGAAGAGAAGTTAGCAACAAGTTGCGCAATATCTCATCCTAACTGCATGGAGTTCACAAAAACCTGCATTGATTGGATATTGCGCAGCTTGTAGCCAACTTCACATACGCCGCGTTATTTGATTCGGCCTAGGTACATTAATTTTCAAATTATTGTTAACTAGCGACCCGCCCCGGCTTCGCACAGGTTTATTATACATATAAACTTTCCCCTTGAATCACTCTTATCTATTAAAAAAACCGCATCAAAATCCGTTGTGTAGTTTTAAAGATAAAAGCATACATGGGGACAGCGGAAGCTACTTTGTTTTATACTATGTAGTGCAGCCATTCAAAGCCTCTGTGGGGGTTCCACGAGAATAATCTATTCGCGCGGAAGAAGTGAAACTTCGACGCTACAGTGCTTTTATACATAAAGTAGCGTTAAACGTTTAACGCAACCTTGTTGGAAGTCGCATTAGAAGTTTCACTTCAAAAATGCAAGTGGAGACCCTCCGCGCGGAAGAAGAGAAACTTTGACGCAACAGTGTTTTCATACCCTCTCTATGGTAGCGTTAAACGTTTAACGCAACCTTGTTGGATGTCGTATTAGAAGTTTCACTTCAAAAGTAATCTTCTAGCTAATCATTGCAAAAATGTTTGAAGGCGATAATTATATTTGAAGTTTTTGTCAGATAGGTATATCTCACTTAATGCGCGCTTCTTTTAATACGTTTTTTCGAAGAACACAGAGTACATAAAATAAATTTTTGTTTACTTTAGGGTTCCGTCAAATATTTCACTTTCCAAAAGGGCTCCGTCACCTAAAAAGTTTGAGAACCGCTGATGTAGGCAGTGATTTAAGCCAATTTCAGTAAAATTCTGACCAATATAATAAATGAAACAATATACGTAATATAGTAATGACTCATATGGAACTACTTACATATTTTCCTCCAAGGCTGCCGTCAAATCTATAATATTTTGGCCGCTCTGCTGGAGGTCGGCTTCCTGCTGTCGAAGCCGCAGCTGGGCGTCGTCGAGACGCGACTGCAGCGCGGCCAGGTCTTCAGAGTTCGTCTCATCAGACGCCGCGGTTAGGTACAGACGGAACATGCGCGAGTCCGTCACTGTGTAGCGGCATTGTGGACACGACTCAGATCTGGTCAAGATACAGTGTACTTATTATCAAAGACGATCGTACCTCAAGGGTTGAGGGACCTTGAGGTCCGATCGTCTTTGGTATTATGAAAAACAATTCATAGTTTGGGTTTCCACCAGTACACTAGGTTTATAGAAATGTTATTTTTGTGATAAATATAAGTGATGTATAAGTATCTGTTTTTGGAATATAATAACAATACATACTCAATTACCCACTTAAAAAAAGTCTAAGTAATCATTATAATAATGATGTATTTTACCTAGTGTTTGTTATGTCACTACATACTGTAAAACAAAGACGCTTCCGCTGTCCCCATGTCCCCATGTTTGCTTATATCTTTAAAACTACACAACGGATTTTAATGCGGTTCTTTTTAATAGATAGAGATTCAAAAGGAAAGTTTATATGTATAATAAACCTGTGCGAAGCCGGGGCGGGTCGCTAGTTTGTAATAAAGTGTATTGTGATGTATAAACATACGAAGTAGCCCAGTAGTATGTATAGGTAAGTAGTATTTATGCCTAATCAATTACTAAGTACCCGCAATTTTATGTTTTAATGAGTAGTCTAATTCCTAACACCTACTGTTGGCTGAAAGTTTTAAAAAGGCGTCTCTAGCCTATAAAACAATGAAACTGATTAAGTTAAATGTTATTTAAGCCAAGTCATGCTAAATACACATTGTATCATTTATTATTGTCAATGAAGAATTTTCAACATCAAAATCAATCATCGCACAGTTGTTAAGACAGCTTCAGTGTGGATTGGGTTACCTACCTGAAGCCAAAGAATATATAATAATACTACGTAAGCTTAGCTTACATCACGGCCGCCTAGTTGTATGATTCAGACTCTACTTACGATTCTAGCCATTGTTCCAGACAATGTTTGTGAAAAACATGTCCACATTTGATTACCGACATATTTTCATCTTCGTTTGCTATGTCACAGCAGATAGTGCATGATATATGCATTTTGATAATCTGAAACAATTAAGTAAGTAATAAAATAATCGGCCAAGTACGAGTCGGACTCGCGCACGGAGGGTTCCGTACTGTATGGGAGCCCCCCTTAAATGTTTATTTTATTTTTATTATTTATTATTGAAGTGAATATAAAACTAAACATTCTGTGAAAATTTTAAGCATCTACCGGTTACCATTATTAAAATAGAGCGAAAAACGACTAAAAATTCACGTTTGTTGTATGGGAGCCCCCCTTAAATATTTATTTTATTTTAATTTTAAAATTGAAGTGAATATAAAACTAACTATTCTGTGAAAATTTTAAGCATCTACCGGTTACCATTATTAATATAGAGCGAAAAACGTCTAAAAATTCACGTTTGTTGTATGGGAGCCCCCCTTAAATATTTAGTTTATTCTCTTTTTAGTATTTAGCGGCAATAGAAAAACAACATCTGTGAAAATTTCAGCTGCCTAGCTATCATGGTCCATGAGATACAGCCCGGTGACAGACAGACAGACAGACAGACGGACATCGAAGTCTTAGTAATAGGGTCCCGTTTTTCCCTTACCTTCCCGGGTACGGAACCCTAAAAACTGCATCGTACTTGATTTTTATGTTATTAGTATGATATGTAGTATTTTTTAATGAAATGCGCGGGCTAACATAGGTACCCTCATTTTTCCTTTAAACTAAAAAACATCTCTTCGTGATATAAAGTATTTAATATTGAAAGAAGCAAATGTGTTTATTAAGGTATTTAAAACTTGGAGGACTCAGTCACGTTTACACGATAAAAAAAAACTTGAATAATTATTAAAATTATAATGCAAAACAATCACATACCTGCGTTTCCTTCTTCTGCACAAACAAAAGAGATAGGTACTCGTACTAAGCTACGGGAGAATGAATTTAGAGAATATTTACTTGGAAAATTATGAAATAACTATTTTCAGTGTTTTTACATTGAACAATGTGGGTACATTTTTATAAAGTGGGCCACAGACATAGAAAAAGCTTACTCTGCCGGCCACAGACAGCCACAGACTATAAATACTACGTATGAAGCACAAACTAAAGGATACTACGTTTCCGACGACTGCCGAAAATTTTTTTAGGCCGTAACGTTATCTGTGGTGGTGCCAATTGAACTTCGCCCCCCGCATCTTTCACCCCTCGCCCTACAATGCCATACATAGGTACTATTACTTATTCTGTGACATCAAAACGTATAGCTATGAATAGGTACTTGTAGTTGTAAATCTATCTTAAGGTATAGGTTTGTTAACATTTGTATTTATATTTAATATTTTGAGAAACTGAAAAGACTATAAGGTGAAAATTAAACGAAATTCACCAGTATTTTGCACTGTACTTTATTATTTCCTAGATGTAAAATGAAAATACACACTGCATTGATGATTTTTCATCCAAATTATGTAGAGGAGCCGGTCATCTCGAAACACGTTCAATTTATCTTGAAGTAAGTGACTGAAGACACTAGACATAGGTACATACACAGGAAGAAGATTAATCGAGGATATCAATATACATGGCTTAATGTTTTTTGCCCTTAAGTACATAGTTTCCAAGAAATCGGCCAAAAACATTTTTTCAAGATGACGTGTCAGGAACTCATTCTCTGAACGGCCGAAATACAGAGTTCTATTTTTTTATCTGTATCCTAGTAAAATAAAGCATGCCAAATACCACCTCTAAAAATGTGACAAATATTGTAGAAAGAACCCTTCTCAGTCAGGTACATCTGCTTTGTTTTTGAGTTGCATTCCTATCCTAAAGTTTTTATATTTTTTTCAGGATACTAAATGTAGCTGATGACCCTCATTTCTTCAAAGTAGGTTCGGTACACCCATGCAAAAATCGACTGATCTTTTTCTCCGTTCTTGCATGAAAAAGTAACAGACGTACAATGCTTTCGAATTTATAAAATTAGTAAAAGATTCCTAGCAGTTTCGTCACAAAACATGTTTTAACGTAATGTGACCACCTTACCCCTTTACAACCGGCTCAATACAATCGTGAGGATCGATAAAAAAATTGGCGCAAAAACCATATTGATTTTGTAAACACAACCGGTCTCATACGTTCGTGCGGGATGAGCAGATAACCGCACGATCGTATGAAACCGGTTGCGTTCACAAAATCACCATGGTTTTCCCGTCAATTTTTTTTTGATGATTTTATGCCTATATTGAGCCGGTTGTAAAGGGTTACGTTGAAGTACCTACTAGGAATTAAATTACAGCCGTTGGAACAATTTGATCGATTTCACGGGTTTTGGCCATTTCGCTGAGTTGACCTTCTTCGTAGTATCACTTTTGGTCACTAATTTTAGTTCACAACATCATAATTATGCAGCTACTCTACACTTTTAATCATCATCATCATCTTGATAATCAAGTATTTTCTATTTCAAGTAAAACTATTAAATCATTATCATTACAGTCACGTAACATCCATAGTTTGGTGCGGGCCTTTTTTAATGTATTTTCTTTAAGCTAAGTTGGAAGCGGCTTGCATCCAGCGTGATGCTCAGGTCAAAAAAAGATCACCTTCCTAACTTTTCAGAAGGCATCCTACGCTGTGCTTGCCAGTATACGTGGTCTCCACTTGAGAACTTTTCCTCCATGGGTTACCAGTGTTATTATTGAGAGTGCGCAAATGCACCCTAGATGTCAAAAAGATTGATTCAGCGTGAATCATTATGACCAACCTATACTAAAGCGCAGGACCAACTTTGCACTTTTAAAAAAAAATAGTGCGTGGAGTCCCTCCACGCGGAAGAAGTAAAACTTCGACGCTTCATACCCCCTCCATGGTAGCGTTAAACGTTTAACGCAACCTTGTAGGAAGTCGCATTAGAAGTTAATTCACTTCAAAAATATAATCAGCTGATCCATATATGTCATCAAAGACCGTAAGGAATTATTTGTGTGTCAGATAATTTGTGTCCAGGCTGTGTCCGGGACGGGTCAGACATGAATCATCCCGGCTCGGTATAACATAAATCATCACGTCTTATTAAATACTAGCTTTTACCCGCGGCTTCGCCCGCGTTGTATTTTGATTTTGGCTTATGTTTATGTCGGCTGCGAAACCTAACCTAACTGACAAATATCAAAATACCTTAGAGGAATGCTTTTGTTGGTTAAGTTACGGTTGGAGTGTATATACAACCCCCCCCGTGTATTCCCGCCTTGTCGTGGGGGAGGTCTGAGGCAGCTGAAAAGGCGGCGCTCGAAGTCTCCCTCTTCTTTGGGTCTTTTCCCCCAAGGAAGCTTAGAGGCTGGCACTCGAGTTTCAGCCGCTTTTAACTAAAGCAGCTGAGAGGATGGCCGGTAGGTTGCATGCCTTATGAGGAGTGTCGCAACTTAGGCGGGCTGCAGTGCCGCTCTTGCGACGCTGCATCCGAGGTTTTTTTTTTATTATATCGCGAAATATCCCTGACATGATCAGGGGTCTTAATTACAAATGAATAAAAACTAAGTATACCTATATTTCAATGTTTTTGGCTGTTTGCAGTTATAATAAACATAACAATGGTACAGCAAAGTTTATACCTACTTGTTCCTAATTAAGTATTGCTTTTTTACAAATATTTGTGCAAAAATTCGATAAAATTGTTTCTAAGGTTTTTTCGTGTTAGATTAATTCCAATTTTTTGTTCTAAATCAAATCTCTGCTTTCCATAAACTGGGCATTCCAAGATTATGTGCAGTGGAGTCTCCTCTTTTGTGGGTTCACAGATGCACGATGGGCTTTCCCTCAACTTAAATCGATGTAAGTATTGGGAAAACTCACCATGCCCCGTCAGCACTTGAGTTATGATTCCCACTGGTGCTATTTCTCTTACGATCTTGTATGCCGCCCTTGCATCCGGAAAATATGTTTTGGTTACCGCCGCTGTGTGTCCATCCTGATACAGCCGGTTCCACTCGTCAAGAGAGTCCTTTCGGATTTCTCGCTTGACGAATGAAACGGGGCAGTTATCCTAAATAGGTCTGCACTTCGAGTGCAGTGCTGCTTCCTTTGCTAGCTGGTCCGCTCTCTCATTTCCCTCCATCCCCGCGTGCGCTTTAATCCAATAAAGTTTCACTATTTTATTTTGTGCGTGTAGTAACTTTATGTTAGCTTTGAATTTACTGCTAAGGGATGGAGGGAAGATACGCCAACTACCGTTTGCAGTGCAGACCTGGAGTCACAAAAGATTTTTGCTTTTTCGGTAGCCTCAAGAAGTGCCAATAACTCGACCTGTTACACAGAGCACCAATCGGCCAATTTCAGCTTGCGAGACTGATCTCACCGGCATCATCCCAAATGGATAATGCCGCCCCAACTTTCCCTTTAATTTTACTGCCGTCTGTAAATATGTTAATTTCTCGGTTAAGATTTTGCTCTAGTGCTGCTCCGTCTGCCAGGCATATGAACTCCAGCTCCTCTTGCTGCGCTGGGTGTGGCTTCTTTTCTGTCTCTCTATCTCCAGTTACTTGCTGGGAATAACCTTTCTTAGTTTCATAAAGCAAGGCTGCTTCTTGGACTCTGATATGACAGCCGAGGATAAGGGGCCGCGGTGGGATATATGGAACTGGTGGTGTGGGTGCCGCCACCTACCCTACCTTCCGCTAGGCCGTCAACGTGTTGGCAGACGCAGTGGGGCTGCAGGGGAAGAGAGGTGTCGGTATCGCGATTGCCGTTCTCACTGCCCTCTGCAGTTGAAGAGGCAGGCGCTGGGCTACTATGACTGACCCACTGCACTGGGACCAGGGCGTTGGAATGCTGTCTGACGTTCAGTACTGGTTAGTCCCGAGTGGTGGATGACGATGTGTCTTGTGCTCCGAAACACTCCGTCACTATGGCGAGAGCGCAAGCTCCGTTATGGAGCCCGAGTCTGGGCTAGTGCTGTTGAGTGCCGCGAAGGAGTGCGAAATATGTGGGAACGTCCTAAACTTGCCATGACAGGTTATTTCTGGCGCTTAGACGGCTGCTACCGCAGCCCACTCACTTAGTTTTTATCCTATCCTACGGGAACTGTTAAAGTTTTTGCGATTAAAAGTGGCCTATGTCACTTTTCGTCTTTCAAACTATATTCATGCAATATGCCAAGGCAAGTTGCTCCGTTGCTGAGAAAAAATTATCGTTAAGTCCTACGGGAACCACAATTTTTTCGGGATGGAAAGTATCCCATGTCACTTTCCGTCTTCCAAACTATGCCCACCCCAAATATCAAGTCGATCCGTTGCTCCATTGCTGAGAAACAGTTATTGTCCTATCCCATGGGAATCACGAATTTTCTCGAGATATAAAAAGTATCCTATTATCACTTTCTGTCTATTAAACCATAGGTATCCATACCAAAAATCAGGTCAATCTTTTGCTCCGTTGCTGCGTCAAAGAGGAACAAACCAACAAACTTTTCGGATTGAAAATATTAAAGTATGATGATTCTGTACCATAAAGGTAGAATAAAAAAACATGTTGAACCTCTAATGATAGAATATTTAAAAATATTTTTAATGTCAGACAAAATGACGGCCTGGTATTAAACGTCATAGTAACATGTAGCATGCAGAGGGAAAATAACATTTTATCCAATTTTAATGTCAGTTGTCATTTTCAATCCATACTTTATTTCCTCTTCAAGGGGATATAATGGTAGAAAAACAATTTGTCGCCTTGCCACGCTACTTGTGATTTATAAAAGTCTGCAGACAATGTCACCTGTCATCTAATTACGTTTGGCTGTGACGTTTCGTTAGTCCATATTAGCGTCACATAGGAATTAATCACTTAGCGTCTTTGTGATAGTGGCGACAGTTTCGCTTTCGAGGGTTTTTGTCCTGTCCTACAGGAACTATGAAATTTTTCGGGATAAAAAGTATCCTAAAGCTCCTTCCGCCTTTTATACTATATCCATGCCAAAAATCAAGTTAATCCGATGCTCCGTTGGCGCGTGATAGAGTAACAAACCAACAAACCAACAAACTTTTCGGATTTATAATATTAGTAAGGATTTTACCCAGAATAGCTGATTTTTAATCATGATATGAGGTTTAGTCTCATAGTGAAAGTTAGTCCTATTGATCAACACCTGTATGACAAACTTTGAATATTTCCCTTTTTCAAAAAAATCTTAAAATTCGATATTTAGATTGTGTGGAATTTTGACACATTGCTTATGGCGATATTTTCCCCAATGCGTGTCCACACACATATACAAAATTCCCATTGTTTTGACTATTGTCACTCAATACCATTCTAGAGAACGACACATACATAGATATCTATTATAAGGGAATAGAGTTCATAACACCATGCAAAACTGCATAAGTGCTTGGTAACGTGCAAAATATCTCTGTGTGAGTGAAACTCCCTGTACGACACATGCCAGTGTTGTCAGTCTAGTGCTTCCTGACCTAATTAGTAGTTTTTTCATTACCTAAATATAATATCGCAATTGAGATTTGGAGTTTTAACAACAAATCATCAGTTCGAATTTTAGATATGTAAAAACTCCAGAAAATGCCGAGACGTTATATTTTCTTATGACACATAGAAGAATACTACGCCGTTTTAAATTTTAGGTTCGTAGTAAAATTTTAAGCGCTAAGCCTGCAACTTTGTTGTCGTCATTGCTTGCAAATAGAAGTAGTCTGTGATGATTGATTTTAATACTCTTGATACATATTGTTCAATGATTATTGAATATATCGAGGTTTTTCTCACAAGAACTGTGGTTAAATAAGTACTAAAAATGCAGCCTCTGTATTCAGTCGGTAAGTTTTATATTCCTTACTTGATACACGTACGAATCCTTACATTGAGTTTCCTGTTGTGCTTTAGGAATCATTGTTTTGCCTGTTATTTCTTACCATAAACTCTACTAAGTACTTACGTACAATCCCGTTTAGGGTCGATCAACTTTCCTCGATGATAAGACGGAAAGTACTAGCAATTAAGGATCAGAAATGCACCTTATTTACTTATATATTGAACTAGGTTAAAGATGAGAGGGCAGAATACATTATGGAAGTATTGTATTATTTAATTTAGCAAATCATTTCTTTGTTTCTTTACACAATCTAGTGTACATACAACAATTCTTAAAATAAACAACTAATTAAAGAACAAAATAGACCCCATTAGGGCACTGGAAAGGACTAAATCTAATAATCACAGTTGCTCCTAGCTTCTACCATTTTGTGGAGGATATTATACCTTAGATAAATGCTTAACAGTAACTAGCACTGTTATAGAATCCTTACCTACACCATATCCTATTTACAGATACATGTATTCTTTATTATTATCAACAAACAAATCAAAACTCTATCAAGTGTGGCAGGTATTATGTTTGTAAGAATTATTGCCAAAATGGACTGCCTCAGTGGGCCACAGGTTAGTGAACCTAGAGCCCAGGACTGCCCAACATTCAAAACAGGCAACAATTCGAAAATAAGCATTTATGTGATCCCAGATCCCAGAGGGATAACAATGTCGTCACTGAAGCCAATTCTCCAACCACAATAATATATGCAAGTTCTGGCTGTGAGTTGTCAAAACTGTCAAATATGTTTTAAAATTTGATGTTCTGGGACTTAAAATTAGACAACAGCCACTGAAATGAGCTCAGACCAAAAAGATATTAGACACCTAGTGCGCGTGGCCATATGCGAAGAAATACGAACGAAAAACTGAATAAAACCGAATAAATTAAACAATTACTGTTGCCGCTCATATGATTTTACCTCATTGTGGCATTTACAACTGAGCACTACCTTGGTTCCTATGACACATTAAATTGTAGACCCTGGTTGCTTTAACCGTTTTGTCATGTCAGAGGCATTCAGGCAGCTTAAAAACTCTGACATTAGGGCTAGCCACCCAGCCTATACAAACTTACTTTTTTAATAACATCATAAAATAAAAATAGCCTTTATTCTCTAATATCTAGCCTTACAAAACATTGTTCTTGTCTTGGAAACTGACTAAAATCAGAAAGACCACAGATGTGGCAGACATAACCCAAAATATAAAAAATATGAAATGGGGTTGGGTTGGGCATGTACTTACTACGTAAGAAGTTACTTACGTTAAGAAGTCAGAAAAACAAATGGACTAAAGAGGTCATGCTCTGGTATCCAAGAGACGGGAAGCGGATACATATTAGAGGATGACCACAGAAAATATGAGAAGATGACCTGCCTGCTAGGGTGGCGCAAGAAAGCCAAAGATAGGGAGCACTGGCGACTTCTAGACCACTTCTAGAGGAGTCCTATGTCCAGGGTTTTTAATAACATACTACATTGAAGTGAAAGAAAGTATTTGATGGTACGATAAGATGACATTTTATACCTTCGTTTTGGTTAGACAAGGGCCTTGCTCTGACAAATTATGCCTTTCTTTTACCTAAGTTGTGATATCACTAAGTGAAGTAGTTATAATAAATGTACGATCCTGCTGCCCCTAGTAGTATTAGGTTTAGATGAAGATATAGTAGATGTTGGATGCTCAATACTATTTGATTCTACATTTTTATTCTCCTCGCCTAATTTTTACTCATTTATTTAGGTTTTAACAAACTCTAATTATGAATCAAAACAAACAAATTCAAACAAATAAAAACAATCTGAATTAATAATTCAGATTCATAAGTATCCCAAACTTTATCTGCTCATCAAACAAAAACCACAGTCTACAATGACCCTAAGTACTTAAAATAAAAAAAAACTCTTTAAAAACTATACAGAATAACAAATTTATCAAAACAAGTCACACAATAGACTATTTCATGAACTAGAAACAAATACATATTATCACCATTTGAAACATAATATAGCAGATACAGTATTGTGCATCTGGTAACTATAAGTATGCAATATACTCTCTAAGCAGAGTCTGAATTCCAACTACGTACTATAAGTTTTAATGATTAACTATACTGAACTGTACCAGTTTTTTTACAATGGTTCTGTAACTGTAACAGCCTTTTTATTAGTCCACTGCAGGACGTAGGTCTACCCACAAAGGGTGATTGGGCCATATCCACCACGCTGGCCCAGTGTGGGTTGGTGGATTCACACAAGCCATCGAATTTTTTCTCCGGACGTAAGCAGGTTGCCTCACGATGTTTTCCTACCGAAAAACCAGTGGTGTTAGATTCCGTACATAAATTCCAAGAACATCATTGGTACGGGACCGGGATTTAAACCCACGACCCCACGATTGTGAGGCGGGTGTCATTACCACTAGACCACCACGGCTTCACGGCTTTTATAGTTCACTGTTGAACAAAGGCCTACCCCGGAAAGGTGATTGGGCCATATCGACCGCACTGGGCCACTTTGAACAACTTATTGGTATGGGACCAGGATTTAAATTCATGGTTGTAAGGCAGGTGTTACTATCACTACAGCACCACACCTTAATTCCATTATTAGAATTTTCGTCCGTTGCCCGTGGTACTACCAGATGTACTACAAGTAGTACCACGAGCACGAAATTTCTTCCCATAGTACTACTAGACACTAGAGTGCTTAGTAGGACCACACGAAGAAAGTTGTTAGCCCTATTTATCTTGACGTCCAAGAAAATCAAGTGTAATAATGTTATTGCTATTGTAGTTGTACTTAACCATACACATATAGTAGTATACTGTAAAAAACAAACTTACTGTGGTGAAAAAACCAACAAACTTTTCGGATTTATAATATTACTCGTACTATGATAGGTTTGCATTTGACTACACACTGCTTGTTGAAGCAGATATGCGATCTAGAATGTAACATGCATACTTAAAAGATACCTATCTAGATTTGAAGACACGTTGTACACCTACTCAGCTTATTGGTAAATCAGTTAGTGCTGCTTCTAAATCTAAGCTTTAAAATATGGTGCAGTCAGAAATTCTGTATAGTTTGTGCTACATTATACTATATTTTCTAAACGGAGGAACTGAGTCACTTTTCCTTGAGGGGTTCGGGCTGGGAGCTCTGAAAGCCAAGACAGGAAACCACATGATTAATGTGTAGGCAGACTGACGGCATTTTGTGGTTTCAATCAAGTCAACAGCCCTCCAAGTAATTGCGTAACATATGTACATACAAAAAAAATTGATAATCTAAGAAAACATTATTGAATCTACAACTGAAACAAGCCGAACGCTTAGGTGCCTCTCTATCGCTTGTTCCGCGCTCTCGCTTGCACGCTCGGCTCAGGTGGAATGTGACAGTTTTCATGCGTACAGCCGGCGTTCATCTATTTATAAGACATTGTCACGTCACAACATAGTCATATTTAGAACCTCTCCTTTCGAAATCGCTTAAAAATATGTTGCAAATTTTGAAGCCATGTATTCACTGAGCAACAATCCTTACATAGTATAAAATAAAGTCGCTATTTTCGTTTGTTTGTTTGTTTGTCTGTATGCTTAAATCTTTAAAACTACGCAACGGATTTTGATGCGGTTTTTTTAAATGGATAGAGTGATTCAAGAGGAAGGTTTATATGTATAAGAATTCCCGAAATTCCCACGGGAACGGGCACAACGCGGGTAAAACCGCGGGGCGCTGCTAGTTGTTTATAAACTCTGTATCAGGAACAAAATCTACATGTTTCTGAAACAAAAAAACATTGTTTCAGATACAATTATTTTGTTTCTGTAAACACTACGTGTTTATCGGTAAGTTTCGGTGCTCCCGTCGTGATGTTTCAGAGACCGTGTATCCGAAACAATGTTGCTTAGTGAATACATGGCTTATAATAAGCACTGATGTAGTGTCAATTTTTAGGGTTCCGTACCCAAAGGGTAAAAACGGGACCCTATTACTAAGACTTCGATGTCCGTCTGTCCGTCTGTCTGTCACCGGGCTGTATCTCATGAACCGTGATTGCTAGCCAGCTGAAATTTTGACAGATGATGTATTTCTGTTGCCGCTATAACAACAAATACTAAAAATAGAATAAAATAAGTATTTAAGGGGGGCTCCCATACAAGAAACGTGATTTTTAGGAGTTTTTTGCTTGCTATTAATAACGGCAAGAAGAATGGGACTCCTATACGGTACGGAACCCTTCGTGCGCGAGTCCGACTCGCACTTGGCCTATTTTTTATCGAGATTTAGAATAGGTTCTCTGTTTCAACTGTATATTTTATAATTGTCTGCATGACTCTTCTATCTCTAGCTGTACATGTCATGATACATTACCAGCCTTATCCACAGTTTAGCTAACAAAATGAGTTTATTCACAAGTGTTCTATCTGTCATGGGGGAAATACAACTTTACAATATGAACAGTAATATTTTTTCAATACACTTGTTTATTTTCTACGCAAAAACGATGTTATAAGTTTGACGTGTCCGTGTGTGTGAGTGTGTATGTTTGTCTGTGGTTTCTGAACGGATAAACCAATTTTGATTTTGTTTTTTTTTGTTTGAAAGGTGAAATAGTCGGGATTGTTCTCAGATATGAGTCATCAAAAACGGGTCAGCCGATTTAAAGTTTTCAGCTCTTTTGTTACCTGCGGCAGGAATCTTAGTTCGTTAGTTTTAATGTTTTTACTTAATTGAATCTTGTCAGTGCCAAAAATAATGCATCTGTGTGCTTTTTAGGGTTCCGTACCCAAAGGGTAAAAACGGGACCAGGGGAGGTGGAAGTGAGGGAAGACAAAAGTTGGACTCTACCGATTTAGCCAGTGACTAAAATGCCTTGCTAGCAGTCGGGTAAGAGGCTAATTTTGCTCCAATACGGCCAATATGATCGAATTGAGCCCTTTTTATTGTCTTCTTGCTAGACTTGGCTGCCATGTTGTAAGCTTTCTTCTTTTCTGGAATGTCCCGAGATTTACGCTGACGAGCGTCGGCCCAAGCTAAATACGCATCTCGTTTGAGTGCTTCAGCACTGTCACAAGCAGAGTACCAAGGCTTCGCTTTACCCGGAGGACAACCATCAGTGAATGGAATATAGTACTCCATTGCCTGATTCAACACCTTACGGCATTAGCGCAATCAGTTGGATTCCCAGAGGAAAAACACACCTGCTGCCAAGGATAAGATGCAAAAAAGTGACGCATCTCATCCCAGTCCGCGGACTTGTATCGCCAAATTCTCTGAGTGTTTTTAGCACTTGTATCAGGTGGAGAATACGAAGATACTGATCTGACGACACAGTGGTCGGAACTACCGAGCGGTGGTGAAACCGAAATTGAGTACCTATCAGGATCATTAGTTAGCAGAAGGTCCAAGCAATTTGCCGTGTGACTCTCCACGTCCGGTACTTTTTTTGGCTCATGAACCAGCTGAGTGAGATTAAGGGACAAGGATAACTTGTACGCCTCTCTCCCAGCATGATCAGTCTTCTGGTGTGAGAACAGCCAATCTTGGTGATGTCTGTCTGTCACCAGGCTGCCTCTTATGAACCGTGATAGCTAGACAGCTGAAATTTTCACAGATGATGTATTTCTGTTGTCGCTGTAACAACAAATACTAAATAATAAAATAAATATTATGAAACAAACCTGATCTTTTTGCCGTTTTTCTGCTCGATATTAATAACAGCAACAGGTAGACGCTTGCAATGGGGCTAAGTGGGCTCCCGTACGGTACGGAACCATTCGTGTGCGAGTCTGACTCGCATTTGGCCTATATTTTACATTAAGAGCGTTATGGTGGTGCTACAGTCATATAAATAAATAAATATGAGGGAGACATCTTACACACGGTCTCTGACACCAAACTAAACAAAGCTTGTCATATGGCTGCCAGAGACTGGTATCCCTGGTGACAATTTATTGTTGTTGTTACTGACATACCATAGTGGATCGAGCAGTAAAAATGGCAGCGGACACAGCACTTATTACGGAGAACTGGATAAAATATATTTTTTTTTAAATAAACCCATTCATTCCACTGTTATCGCTCAGTGCGGTTATTTTCCTGTTAGCGTGTGCTACTTGTTTTGTTATTTTTTATAATTCTGTTGTGCTTATTACAGTGCTGTAATCATATAGGAATAACAAGTATACTGCTGTAACATGATGGTGCTAAGACAGTTCAATTTTGAGATGTTGAAGCTTAAGTGTGGGTTTTATTTTGTTTATTAACAGACTTCAAAAAAGAAGGATTTCAATTAAATTAGACTGTATGTTTTTTTGTATATATGTTACGCGATTAGTTCGCCAGTTACGAACCGATTTTAACTATTCATTTGTTATTTGGTAGATCATATTTTAGACGTGATCCCATTTAAATTTTATAGCAGCCGGCTGTGTTCTTCTTGAAAAATCATTAACGATGTAAAAATTACTACATCGACTTAGTATATTACATACTGTACACGGTTGAAGTCAGTTGTGCCAGTTTTTGGCGAAAATAATTATTCTGCTACTCTTCAAGGCCCGTTTTTAGGGTTCCGAACCCAAAAAAGGCTAAAAACGGGTCCCTATTACTAAGATGTCCGGCTATCCGTCTGTCTGTCACCAGGCTGAATCTCATGAAAGGTGATAGACCGCTGACATTTTCACAGATGATGTATTTCTGTTGCCGCTATAATAACAAATACTATAAACAAAACAAAATAAATATTTAAGGGGGGCTTCCATACCACAAACGTGATTTTTAGGAGTTATATGCTCGCTATTCAGAACGGCAAAGGAAATGGGACTAAGGGGGCTCCAACACGGTACGGAACCCTAAATCCTTCGTGCGCAAGTCCAACTCGCACTTGGACGATTTTCTTATTCATTTTAGTTGCTCAGAAGAGATAGTTATTAGCGTAAAGGCCGCCGATAGATGCTAAGTTTTCTTTCGTTTTCTAACAGACTGTGTGGACCCATTTCTGGATACAGATACCTCGTCGCTTGTACCATTTTACCCAATGTTTTTCTTAGGGTGCGTACGTTAAGTAATCCATCCATCAGCCATATGACGTCCACTGCTAGACATAGGCCTCCCCTATGAATCTCCAATAAGACCGGTTGGAAGCGGCTTGCATCCGCGTATGGCCATTCGTGGCTTCGTGAAGCCCTAATTAGGGCCTCATCTTGGTGGCTGTCTAGCTGCCCTCTTCCCCTTCCTCCCTTCCTCTAGGACAGCGTTTCTTAACCTTTTTCAGTCAGCGGACCCCTTGAAAATTAAGCTCAACTTCAAGAACCCGTTTAATATTAGTAGTTTACTGAACAGTAGTACTCGCATCTTTTTAATCTTCACAAGGCTATATCTTGATGCGCTCTTGAAAGATTTCGTTCATACTCATAAATCTTGTGTAGATCTCGGGCGGTACAGGGGCGCAGGGGATTGATTACGAGAGTTGGGGACATTTATTTACTAATTCAGATGTCCATAGGTAAGACGGCGGACCTCCATACACATACTTGCGAACCCCCAGGGGTTCAGGCTATAGGGTTATGACGATATAGGCTTATGAAAGAGATCTCAGTTAAAGAGATGTGCTGCGAGCTCTACGGTTCGGAGCACTACTAGTATAGGCCGAATCATACAACTTGGCGGCCTCAGTGGCTCAGTGGTTAGTGACCCTGACTTCTGGGTCAAAGAGGCGTGGGTTCGATCCCCACCCAGGGCAAACATTTGAGTGATGAACATGGGTGTTTGCTCTGTGTCTGGGTGTTATTTAGGTACTATCCATATAAATATGTATATGTAGTATATCAGTCACTGGCAGCCATATCACAAGCTATGCTTAGTTTGGGGTCAGTGACCGTGTGTAAGATGTCCCCTAATATTTATTATTACTATTTTATAAAACTATTGTAAAATGACTTCCAGATCATGAGACGCGACAGAACGCCCACCGGGTGGAAGACAACTCACCCCCCGCTATGGAGGAGACTCCCCTCCTTTACCGATTTCCTCCGAACAACTTGGAGCGGAACCCGTTCATGATGGTCACAGTCAGCCTGATGCTCTCGATCCTCCTCGCTGGCGTCGTCATCGGCATTTATTTGCTAATTGTGCAAAGTAATTCTGGTGAGTACTGTTCTGTACCAGCCTTTTTAATAGTCCACTGCAGGACATAGGCCTACCCACGAAGGGTGATTGGGCCATATCCACCACGCTGGCCCAGTGCGGGTTGGTGGATTCACACACACCATCGAATTTCTTCTATGGACGTATGCAGGTTGCCTCACGATGATTTCACCGAAAAGCCAGTGGTGTGAAATTCCGTACATAAGTTCCAGAGAAACTCATTGGTACGGGACTGGGATTGAACCCATGACCTCGAGAATGACAGGCCAGCGACAACCACTGGACCACCACGACAGGTTTCGGATTCTGGTGAGTAATAAGTAATAACCGTGGTACAGACCGATTCAAACATCTTGGCTGCTGTGGAGCAAAGCTGAGCGAATTCTCGCCAAAAATGGCACAACTGACTTCAATCGCGTACAAAATTCGAAAATTATAATTGAATTTTCAAAAACAGCTCAGCCGATTGCGATAAAATTCAAACGGAATTAAATCTCTTAAGTACTGTATCAGCCTTTTTAATAGTCCACTGCAGGACGTAGGCCTACCCACGAAGGGTGATTGGGCCATATCCACCACGCTGGCCCAGTGCGGGTTGGTGGATTCACATACGCCATAGAATTTCTTCTACGCACGTATGCAGGTTGCCTCACGATGTTTTCCTTCACCGAAAAGCCAGTGGTGTGATATTCCGTACATAAATTCCAAGGAATTCATTGGTACGGGACCGGGATTTGAACCCACGACCTCACGATTGTAAGGCGGGTGTCATTACCACAAGACCACCACGGCTTAATCTCTTAAGTATGATCTACCAAACACAAAAATAATCATCAGAATCTGTTTATAATTGGCGGAGTAATAGCGTAACATACATAGAAAGAAAACAGATGAATTAATAACCTCCTTTTTTAGGGTTCCGCACCCAAAGGGTAAAAACGGGACCCTATTTCTAAGACTCTGCTGTCCGTCTGTCTGTCTGTCACCAGGCTGTATCTCATAAACCGTTATAGCTGAAAAGCTGAAATTTTCACAGATGATGTATTTCTATTGCCGCTATAATAACAAATACTAAAAACAGAATTAAATTAATATTTAAGGGGGGCTCCCATACAACAAACCTGAATTTTTAGCCGTTTTTCGCTCGATATTAATAATAGGTAGATGCTTGAAATATTCACAATTTTAAATTGTATATTTACTTCAATAATAAATAATTAAAATAAAATAAATATTTAAGGGGGGCTCCCATACAGACGGAACCCTTCGTGCGCGAGTCCGACTCGTACTTGGCTGATATTGAAGTCCGTTAATGAAAGTGTCGGTTCTACGATTTGCCCCATTCGTCCTTGATGTTTCATACTCGATATCAGCAACCGCACTGCACGTAAAAGTTATCTAAATCTCTACATAAATATTTACCGGGAACGATTTGATTTCTCAATTTTCTAATCACTCACGTTCACGTCGGAACGTGACGAACGGGACTGATAAGCCGATATTGGTACGGGCCATAGATCTCGCGAGAGGACACATCATAGGTACTACACGAAAAATAGACGTTTTTTTTGTCAACTTTGCACTAAATTTTCGATCCAAATTATTTTTTTAATTATATTTAGGTTTACTTACTGATCATAAAGTAACAAAATGCTGACAGATCCCTTCAAGCGCCATCTTGAAAAAACCCATTTAATGAATGAATGAAATTTCGTTAAATGTGCCATAAATCGTAAACGGTTAGTTTTACAAAAAAGTTTACTGGAAACAAAACATGCTAATTTTTATTTTCTACAATAATAGTCTCCGTAACTTTTGCCCTAAAGTGCATAGTTTCTAAGATATCGGCCAAAAACGTTTTTTCAAGATGGCGCTTGAAGCTCCACCGGGATCTGTCAGCATTTTGTGGTTTTATGCTTAGTAAGTAATCCTAAACCTTATTAAAAAAATAATTTGGATCGGAAATTTAGTGCAAAGTCATTTAGTTTTCTTTTTTTACTGTAGTAACATACCTATAACTTCCCATCTGCCAATTTGTGTGGCGCTTAGTATATGTGTCTCGCAGGCCGGGTGGATAGAGGGCCTCTCTCTATATCTCTATTGTACGGGCTTATCAGAACTGTGTGGTATTAAAAATTGTAGAGCTAATTGATGAGGTCAAATAGAGCGCTTATCTTTTTACACTATACTTGGTTATCCAACGGGAAATAAAACATTGGCAATAGGCGTGATGAACTTAGTAAAGAAGTATTATTATAAAATTTTTCGTCGGTTAGATTACAATAAAAATTGGTTGTCTGTAAAGTCGGTTTACGGACGATAATTTTATATGATAACGTCTTAAAAAAACATTGTTAAATCAACAACTGAAACAAGCCGAACGCTTTGGCCAATCATGCCTCTCTATCGCTTGTACCGCGCTCTCGCTCGGCTGTGTGCTCGGCTCAGGCGGAACGTGACACTTTTTCATCCGTGCAGCCGGCGTTCAGTGAAATATAAGACGTTATCACGCCAAAAAATTGGACTCGTATATTTGTCGATCGAACACAAATCCGCCTGATGGTTAGCGACGTTGTGGTCGAAGAACCCAAACTAAGCAAAGCTTAAAAGTAAATAAGGCTGCCAGAGACTGATTTACTGCATATAAATATTTTAAATACATACTTAGAAACTTTGTCATAGAACGGGAAATAAAACATTGGCAATAGGCGTGATGAACTTAGTAAAGAAGTATTAATATAAAATGTTTCGTCTGTTAGATTACAATAAAAATTGGTTGTCTGTAAAGTTGGTTTACGGACGATAATTTTATATGATAACGTCTTAAAAAAACATTGTTAAATCAACAACTGAAACAAGCCGAACGCTTTGGCCAATCATGCCTCTCTATCGCTTGCACCGCGCTCTCGCTCGGCATGCTCGGCTCAGGCGGAACGTGACACTTTTTCATCCGTGCAGCCGGCGTTCAGTGAAATATAAGACGTTATCACGCCAGAAAATTGGACTCGTATTTTTGTCGATCGAACACAAATCCGCCTGATGGTTAGCGACGTTGTGGTCGAAGATAAAGCGCGTAAACTTATACGATTCCTATTCAGTCTCACTTTGATAAGCTTTACATTAGCTCTATATATCTATCAGGAAACAGGAAAGCCGACATACTGTTCCATTTCCTGGCCGCACGAATTAAAAATGTTGAGTCAAATTAATAATAATATACTAGGGGGCATCTTACACATGGTCTCTGACCCCAAACTAAGCAAAGCTTGTCATAAGGCTGCCAGACACTGATTTACTGCATATAAATATTTTAAATACATACTTAGATAGAAACTTTGTCATAGACTTACTAATAACAACCAGATACAGAGCAAACACCTATGTTCATCACATAAATTCATACCCTGGGCCTGGGTGGGAATCGAACCATCTTTAACCCAGTAGTCACTAAACACTGAGCCACCAAGGCAGTCTGTGGTAGTCTCAGTGTTAACAATTTTGCTTCCGTTTGTCCGGATGTTACGAGTAGTTCTCCTCAACAGGGCAATTTTTTCAACGAAACTTGGTACACAAATTTTGTATATTTTGGCATTTCTGTCGTCGGCGATATTTTCCTCAAAAAGAGAGGAAGTTTTCTGTAACACTGTTTATCAACCGATTTTAATATTTTTTTTATCAAGATTGCTTAGTATCTAAATCCTAACAATATTTCCAAGTATGAATCGGTCAAGAACGAGTCAAGATATAGGCTTATGAAGATTCAGTTAAAGAGTTGTGCCGCGAGGTCTACTGTTCGGAATACTACTGATCAGAATTTAAGAGCGCGGCTCTTGTCGGTGGAGCAACTTCCACGTGTCGCGGTCCTCGGCCAGTGTCTTCACTTCCCTGTACGACATGACATCTACCTTCTCTTGTTCTGATCTAAAAATTCCCTCCGTGGTCTTCCCCTTCCTCTCTAACTACTAGTATTATTTGTTTCAGAGAACATCCTGCCCCCGGTGGAAACTCCTCTTCAGCTTGTCAGTCGGACGCAGTGGCTCACCGCCGTTCACTCCAAGCCAGTGGCGCTCGAAGGAACGTCCACATGCAAAGCGAAGCAAGTCATCGTGGTACAGACGGATAGCGAACCCTGTTCTAGCATTTACTCGTGTGCTTTGCTGCTGCAAAGCTGGCAGGTATGGACTGAAAACCCTGCTCCAGCATTTACTCGTTTGCTTGGCTGCTTTAAAGCTGGCAGGTATAGCCCGAAAACTCTATTCCAGCAAGTACTGGAACAGAGTTTTTCAGATTCTTGTGCTTTGCTTCTCCAAAGCTGACAGTTACATACCGTAAACCCTGTTCCAGCACTTACTCCTGTGCTTTGCTGCTCCAAAGCTGACAGTTACAGACCGTAAACACTGTTCCAGCACTTACTCCTGTGCTTTGCTTCTCCAAAGCTGACAGTTACATACCGTAAACCCTGTTGCAGCACTCACTCCTGTGCTTTGCTGCTCCAAAGCTGACAGTTACAGACCGTAAACACTGTTCCAGCACTTACTCCTGTGCTTTGCTTCTCCAAAGCTGACAGTTACATACCGTAAACTCTGTTGCAGCACTTACTCCTGTGCTTTGCTGCTCCAAAGCTGACAGTTACAGACCGTAAACACTGTTCCAGCACTTACTCCTGTGCTTTGCTTCTCCAAAGCTGACAGTTACATACCGTAAACCCTGTTGCAGCACTTACTCCTGTGCTTTGCTTCTCCAAAGCTGACAGTTACATACCGTAAACCCTGTTGCAGCACTTACTCCTGTGCTTTGCTGCTCCAAAGCTGACAGTTACAGACCGTAAACACTGTTCCAGCACTTACTCCTGTGCTTTGCTTCTCCAAAGCTGACAGTTACATACCGTAAACCCTGTTCCAGCACTTACTCCTGTGCTTTGCTGCTCCAAAGCTGACAGTTACAGACCGTAAACACTGTTCCAGCACTTACTCCTGTGCTTTGCTGCTCCAAAGCTGACAGTTACAGACCGTAAACCCTTTTTCAGCACTTACCATTGTGCTTTGCTGCTCCAAAGCTGACAGTTACAGACCGTAAACCCTGTTCCAGCACTTACTCCTGTGCTTTGCTGCTCCAAAGCTGACAGTTACAGACCGTAAACCCTGTTCCAGCACTTACTCCTGTGCTTTGCTGCTCCAAAGCTGACAGTTACAGACCGTAAACCCTGTTCCAGCACTCACTCGTTTGCTTTGCTGCAACTCAGCTGAAAAGGGGTGATTCGGACCATTATTATGAACCAGTTACTATGGGGCAAGTTGGAATACAAACAACGAAATAATATAATATATATAGCATGACATTTTTAGAAGATAGTTGATTTTTTAAATACGACTCAACCGATTTAGATCAAATTTAAATGGGACCGACCACCTCTAAGTAAGTAAGTTCGTATAGGCCGGGTGGCTAGTCCTATTGTCAGAGTTTTTAAGCTTTTGAAGGTCTCTGACATGGCTAAACTGTTAAAACAATCGGGGCTTACAATTTAACTAACATAAATTGTAAAAGATCTGAATCTTTGTGATATGGGGACGGACAGGCGGACAGACAGGCAGGCACAACGAAATTATAAAGATTCCTTGTTTTACTACGGAACCCGCTAATATGCTTTCAGCGAATACCTAAGTAGAAAAAACTTAGTGAGTTTATGTTAAGTTTTGTAAACCGTAGTGGAATAAGACCCAAGTTCACCAACACTTGATTAAGTTAAACGTGTGATTACTGTATTTAAACAACGATTAAACTCGGGTTTTAGACCCTAGTTCACCAACAGATGTTAATTTATCAACAGTTGGTTAAATCTCAACTTTTTAACGAAGTTTTGCTGTTCAGCAAGCAAAAACCGTTGGTTAAATACAGTAACACACGTTTAACTTAAACAAGCGTTGGTGAACTCGGGGCTTTTGATGCTTTTAATTTTTATTTTAGAGTATGTACTATAAGTTTTTTTTTTGTTTTCAGACGTCCGACAACAAAACGCTGCCCTATAACTTCATGGTGTCAACGAACGGGCAAGCGTACGAAGCGTTGGGGTGGCATCGCCTTTCGTCCATGTTTCCCCAGTACCCAGACTCTCTTGTGTTAGCTTTTGTAGGTAAGCGATAAATAATAAAAAAACAAAATCGGCCAAGTACGAGTCGGACTCGCGCATGGAGGGTTCCGTACTGTATGGGAGCCCCCCTTAAATATTTATTTTATTTTATTTTTTTATTTATTATTGAAGGGAATATAAAACTAAATATTCTGTGAAAATTTCAAGCATCTACCTGGTACCATTATTAATATAGAGCGAAAAACGTCAAAAAATTCAGGATTGTTGTATGGGAGCCCCCCTTAAATATTTATTTTATTTTGTTTTTAGTATTTGTTGTTATAGCGGCAACCAAAATACATCAAATGTGAAAATTTCAGTTGCCTAGCTATCATGGTTAATGAGATACAGCCCGGTGACAGACGGACATCGAAGTCTTAGTAATAGGGTCCCGTTTTTCCCTTTGGGTACAGAACCCTAAAAAGAAGCGACTGCTTCGGTGGCTCAGTGGTTAGTAACCCTGACTCCTGAATCAAAGAGGCGTGGGTTCGATCCCCACCCAGGGCAAGTATTTATGTGATGAACATAGATGATTGCTCTGTGTCTGGTTGTTATTTAGGTACTATCTATATAAGTATATATTTAAAAATATGTAGTATATCAGTCTCTGGCAGCCATATCACAAGCTTTGCTTAGTTTGGGGTCAGAGACCGTGTGTAAGATGTCCCCTAAAATTTATTTATAAAAAAAAATTCCTCTATATTGTTAGATTTTTTTGTCGTCGGGAATACCAAGTCGGTCAATAGCGAAGCGAATAGGCTTCTAAAAATTCAGTTTAAGAGATATTATGTGTCATGAGGTCGACCGTTCTACGAGAACTACTAGTCTATAGGCATATTCAAAATATTAAAGAATACATCATACAAATGTACCGCCGCCCTCTTTTTTGACCGACGAAACAGAGGAGGTACTCAATTCGTCGCGTATATATTTTTTTCTTTTTTATGTATAACCACGCATAACTTTTTACGTAGTAGTCAAATTTTGATTAAAAAAGAATAATTGGAAAGGGTATACTTCGAAATTAGTCCCATTTAAATTTTATCGATATCGGCTGAGCCATTTTCGATAAATCAACAATAATGTGAAAAATGTTACATCTATCCGAGCGAAATATTGCGAATTCTGTATACGGTTGAAGTCGGTCATGCTTTTTTGCAATAAATAATTATAATAACGTAAATACGTATAGGTACGACGTACGAGGTCCATTCAATAATATGTATGTATATTGATTGGTATCTATTAACTTTTCAGGCGATTTCTCCGAAGCACCACCCAGCAAACTGCAGATCGACGCGGTAAAGAATTTCCTAGCAGAATCAGTAAGCCAGCAGCATTTAGAACCTTCGTATGTGGTCTTCGGTAAAAATACTACATACAGCCCTAAACACTTATTCAATAGCCTAAAAGATCTACCGCAATGGAGCAAGGAGCTCACTGACGCTTGAATATTGTATTGTGAAATTTACGACTTCACTCCCAGTCAATTTTGGTCAAAAATCGTCGATGTAATAGTACATTATTATATAAGTGCGGTAAGTGCCTCTGCTTCCTTATAGCCCTCGCCTACGGCTCGGGCTAGCAATATCGCCTCGGCTGTAATTTTCACGCGCGCACGTATGTCATACGACGTTTTGTAACATATTTGCGAGGAAATTATTAATACTGTGAGTTGCGCCGCCGGCTGGTAGCAGCACGCGAACCACTGCAGAAACATCTCACTTCCAGTGCTGGCCATAAAGTCGTGCATCGTGCGTTTTACATTACATTACCGCACAAGTGCCGTAATGTCTCTCACTCTCTTGAGTGAAAGTAGGAGAAACGAGACCACAGAGTTCTGCAGTCGGTGGCGGCGTGCGTTTTACATTACAATAATGCACAAGTGCGTAATGAAATACATTACGAAATTGAAATTGATGTAATTACAGCCACTTTACGAGCAAATATGTTATAAAGGTATTTACTGGATAGGACAATTAGCATTCGTGTTATTGGTACAGTTTTTTCAATGTTGTACAGGATTATCTGCTTGCCCTGTACTAAGGCAAAAGGGAATAATTCAGACCATCATTAACCATATGAATAGCTTTTACCATGGAGTCAACCCGTAATTTGAGAAATAAATAGCAGCTGTGCCCATAGAGAACTAAAGTAATTGAAACCGTACTAGAATAGCAAGAGATATACATCACCTCTGATCATTTTACCTTCCTACTTTTTACCTTATGAATTGGACAGCCGAGATAGCTCCATGCTAGTTTGTGAAACCCTTCGAAATTACATAAGTTCGGGTGTTTGTGCATCTTTTTCTAACACCTTTTAAATTTCATATTTAAAATATGAAATTTAAAAGGTGTTACAAAAAGATGCACAAACACCCGAACTTACGTAATTTCGAAGGGTTTCACAAACTAGCATGGAGCTATCTCGGCTGTCCAATTCATAAGGTAAAAAGTAGGAAGGTAAAATGATCAGAGATTTGAACCTTCCTACTGGAACTAGACAAAAGACCAAGTGGAACCGAATTTTAACTATTTTGAAATTCCAGCTGGTGGTTTTGACGTACTTATGCGACTGATATTTCGTTTTTTTTTGTTCCACTCACTCTCTCGTATGCTGTATGACCAGATACGAATAAGACAGATGTAACGTAGTTTTTATTTGAGTAAAATTTAGCAGTACTTCTATTACTTTTCATTCTTCTAAGGCTGTACCATACAAAAACAGCAATCTTTTTTCTCAAATTCTGGGTAGGTCCTAATAAAATTTGCTCAAAATGATAGTCGCAATCACCTCCTTTCGGCTTAGTACACCAGTTCCGGATAATCTTGTAGAATTCTCCTGTTATTTTATAAATAAAAAGCCATGTATGTATTCACTGAGCAACAATGTTTTGGACACACAGTTTCTGAAACATCACATAGATGTTTCCAGGAACTGATTTGTTTCCATGTCCCACACGGTAGTGTTTACAGAAAGAAAATAATTGGCTCTGTAACCTTATTTTTGTTTCGGAAACACGTAGATTTTGTTTCTGAAACAGAGTTTATAAACACATGTTGCTCAGTGAACACATGGCTTGAATTATAAAAAAAACTACAAAATTGAGCCTAAATTGGAACTGCGGGGCAATTCTGTCAACTGATCTCGTCACCGAAGTGATACGCTACCCGTCTCGCTTTTCTGACAGTTTTGATAGCTCAAAGCTGTCAAAAAAACGAGAGAAACTCAAGAACGCGTCACCACAGGAACGAGATCAGCTAACAGAATTGCCCCGCTGGTGGCTTCTTGTTCGTCCACCTCAGAAAACTTGAAAGTAGATACATTTTAATTGTTTGATGTCGGCAACAGTACGCTGATTAAATGCTAAGGGGCCACAAATAAAAAAAAACATGTGTCGTTTTTTATTGAATTCCGCAGAAATATGACAATTCTCCTATGGAACAAAAATACACTCACAATTTAAGAAAATTTTTGGAATGTGACTCTTTCGCATTTAGTCAGCGAGTAGTAAATTGTAAATTGATAAAGGTCCGTAAAAAAGATAACTTTTAATCTGGCCATAGAATGGCTAGTCGATACCACTATAAAATAACCAGGGTGTAAAAATAATACTTGTGCTTTAAAAATGCACAATTACGTCATTAGAATTAAGTAATTATTTGTTATACAAGAGTGCAGAGTTGCTTTCTAACCGCGTGCTCAATTTTGATGACCGCGCAAGCGAAGGATCCTAAAATTAGAACCGTGAGCGTTAGCGAGGGAATCAAAAGAGCACAAGGTGAAAAATCTTTGCACTCGAGTGCAACACGTAACTTTTCATCCCACCTCAGCGAGGAAATGACTAAGGTCGTCTGCATACCATACTGTTTCAAATACTTCTGGCGTGATTGTTGAGGGAGAAAGCTCATTTGCGCATTATTAACATATTCAGTCAATTCTGTTCAAAGTCAAGTCAAAGTCAAAGTTCCTTTATTCCGTAGACATTACAGTTGCACTTGGAATCGTCAGATAACAATGTTTAGAGTAATTTAAATCTAATCTCAAATAGGTAGGTACTTACATACGTTTCAAGATTTCACAAAATATATTTAATACAAGAAGAAATAACACAGAGACAACTTAAAGAAAAAATATATCAGTCTAATAAAGTAATGTCAACGAAAACAAACATGAAAGCAAGAACAAAAAATAAATGATCATCACAGATAAAAAAGTAGCATATTACGTTATTCAGCAATAACGGATATTAACATCACAGTTAAGGAACAAAATAACAAGACACGTTATTCAGCAATGGCATCGTCAATTAATAAAAAATAATAGTAACATTAATCACAGATTACATAATGTAAATATCATATTAATTATTTTTATTCAGCAATAGCATCGTCAAGTAAAAAATAATATTAAAGAAAAAAAAATCTAGTTACATGTCACAATGGCAAAAAAATGTTTTTGTCAGATATCCATCCATCCATCCATCCATCCATCAGCCATAAGAAGTCCACTGCTGGACATAGGCCTCCCCTATGGATCTCCAATAAGACCGGTTGGAAGCGGCTTGCATCCAGCGCGATCCTGCGGTCTTAATGAGGTCATCCGTCCACCTTGTGAGTGGACGTCCTACGCTGCGCTTGCCGGTACGTGGTCTCCACTCGAGAACTTTCCGACCCCATCGGTCATCAGTCCTCCGCGCTATGTGCCCTGCCCATTGCCATTTCAACTTGCCAATCCGTTGGGCTATGTCGGTAACTTTGGTTCTTCTACGGATCTCCTCATTTCTGATTTGATCTCGCAGAGAGACTCCGAGCATAGCCCTCTCCATAGCTCGTTGGGCTACTTGGAGCTTACCAATAAGGCCCATAGTGAGAGACCACGTTTCTGTGCCATAAGTCATCACTGGCAACACACACTGGTCGAAAACTTTCGACTTGAGGCACTGAGGTATGTCGGACGAGAAGACGCTACGCAATTTTCCGAACGCTGCCCAGCCGAGTTGGATTCGGCGATTGGCCTCTTTCTTGAAGTCGGACCTACCTAACTGGACTACTTGTCCTAGGTAGACGTACGAGTCAACGACTTCAAGAACCGAGTTCCCAACAGAGATCGGGGTGGGTACAACATGGGAATTACACATAACTTTCGTCTTGTCCATGTTCATCTTAAGACCCACCTGTTGAGAAACCCGATTGAGGCCTTCGAGCATCGTGCTGAGCTCTTCCATCGATTTTGCCATGACTACTATATCGTCGGCAAACCGAAGGTGAGTGAGGTATTCGCCATTGACATTGATGCCGAATCCTTTCCATTCCAGGAGCTTGAAGGCGTTCTCCAAAGTAGCCGTAAACAGTTTCGGAGAAATTACGTCTCCCTGTCTTACGCCTCTTTTTAAAGGGATCGCCTTGGAGCTCTCTTCCTGTACTCGGACCGACATAGTGGCGTTATTATACAAGCACTTCAACACTTCGATGTACCGATAGTCAATACGGCATCGTTGGAGAGACTCGAGCACAGCCCAAGTCTCGACCGAATCAAAGGCTTTCTCATAGTCCACAAACGCTAAGCAAAGTGGCAAGTTATACTCTTCGGTCTTCTGTATAACCTGCCGTAGCGTATGAATGTGGTCCATGGTACTAAAGCCCTTTCGGAAACCGGCTTGTTCGGAAGGCTGGAGGTCATCAAGCCTGCGCTCGAGACGATTCGTAATGACCCTTGAAAACAGCTTATAAACATGGCTCAGAAGCGAGATGGGTCTGTAGTTCTTCAATAAGGTGTTGTCACCTTTCTTGAAAAACAACACCACCACGCTTCTGTTCCATGCTTCTGGCGTGATGCCCTCGAGGACGACGGTGTTAAAAAGCTTCTGGAGGACTTTTAGTACAGGTGTTCCACCCGCTCTCAGGAGCTCTGATGTGATACCGTCATCACCCGGCGCCTTGTTGTTCTTAAGCTGATTCAGGGCCATTCTAATCTCGTACAGGCTGATGTCTGGGATATCTTCGGTGAAGTGTCGGGTCAGCTTGGCTCTTGGATCTTTGGCCGCGCTGCTAACAGGCTTAGCGACCGAAGCGTATAACTGTCCATAGAACCTTTCGATCTCCTCTAATACCTCTGCCTTGGTCGACGCTAAACTTCCATCTTCTCTCTTCAGCTTTGTCAATTGGCTTTGTCCAATAGACAAATCTCTTGCGAACACTTTGGAGCCTTTGTTCCGCTCTATTGTCTTTTTAATATGTTTAGTATTAAAAAGACGGATGTCGTGCCGCAAGGATTTCGAAATTTGTCTATTGAGACGCCTATATGACTTTGCATCATCGGAAGACTGCAATCTTAGCGAGCGTCGTTCGGCCATGAGATTTACAGTGTGATCGGAGAATTTCTGCGGTTTATTTGAACGGCGGGGTCTAAAGAACTTAGCACCCACCGTTTGGACAGTTTCTACGAGCCCGTTGTTTATCTCGTCCACCGACGCAAGGTTCTCTAGGCAAGCAAAACGATTCGAGAGCTCGAGCTGAAAGTCCTCGGGGTTTTGGATATGTTCACGATTTTGTCAGATATGGCATCTGATAAATTGTAATAGCTCTTTATAATTAGTTGATTTTTCACATAATTTAAAATGTCAGTTTTACATTTATCTCTAATGGATTCCGGAATTTTATTATAAAACTCAATGCCTAAACAATAGAAGCTATTTGATGTTTTAATAAGTCTTCTACGCGGTCTTGCTAGAATTTTTTTGTACCTACTATTTCGGCCATTGATATCGCTAAGTTTTTTCATAGAATTTATATTTTCAAGGACATACAAGACATTATGGTATACTATTTCTCCTACCATCGTCATAATTCCCAACTCTCTGAATACATTTCTGCAGGAGTCATATTTTTTGAGACCTAATATGTACCTAACAGCTCTTTTCTGAAGAATGAATACCCTATTTGTGTGGCGATGAGCAGCTGAACCCCAAAAAAGTATTCCATATGTAAGAAGTGAGTGAAAGTAGGCGAAGTAAACTGATCTCGCTGCTGTGGACCCGGCTAATTCCCTAATTTTTTTCACAGCGTAGGTCGCAGAACTAAGTTTTTTAGTCAGTTCATTTACATGAGTAGACCACATTAGTTTACTGTCCAGCCATACCCCCAAGAATTTTACTTCTTTCGAGAGAGACACATTTGTATCATCAAGTGTTTCAATAGCCATATGGTTGGGTATCGATTTAATGTTGTTGCCGAGGTTGAAATTTACTACATGGGTTTTATCTACGTTTAATAGCAAATTGTTCGCAGAAAACCACCGCTCCATATTTTCGATCGTAGTTTTGATTTTTACACTAGCGAGAATATCCGATTTGTCCTTTACTATGAGGCTAGTATCATCTGCAAACAAGACTACATCCACATCCACAGCCACCACTGATAAGTCATTCACATAAATAATAAATAATAATGGTCCAAGGATCGATCCTTGAGGAACGCCTAGCTTAAGTATTGCCATGTCCGATCTACAGCCATTCACCTCCGTAACTTGGTGTCTATTAGTCAAATATGATTTCAATAAGTCAGACTCTCTATATCGAATGCCGTAATGATATAATTTAGCAATTAGGATTTCATGTGATACACAGTCGAAAGCCTTAGAGAGGTCGCAGAAAACACCGAAGGTTTTCTGCCCCTTCTCCAAACCAGTAAGTATGTCTGTAAGGAGCTGCGTTATAGCGTGCTTGCAAGATTTAGCTTTTTGAAAACCAAACTGGCGAGTGTTCAATAGGTTCTCTTCGACCATGTATCCCATGAGCTCATCAGTGATGTACTTTTCAAATATTTTGCTAATACTTGGGAGGATTGAAACAGGGCGGTAGTTATTACAATCAGTAATGTCACCTTTTTTAAATATAGGTACCACTTTAGCAACTTTCATTTCATCAGGGAAAAAACCACCACTAATGCACTCATTAATAATGGTTGTAATAGGGTCAACAATAACGCATTCGAGCTTTTTTATTAGGTAAGGTGAAATGTGCCAGAAGTCATTGGACTTTTTGGGTTTCAATTGTTTTAGTATTTTTATCACACGATTTCTAGTAACAGGCCTTAAAGTAAACTTAGAATGACAACTAGGCACAAAATCATTCAAGTAGGTCAAGGAATCATCAGTCGAGCAGTTTAGATTTCTGCTTAAGTTGTCAGCTATATTAACGAAATAATTATTAAATACATTGCATATCTCATTTTTATCATATATTAATTCATTATTACTATTTAGAATTCTATCACAGTTGGGATCACAATTTCCACATTTTCCTGTCTCTGCTTTAATGATCTGCCAAGCACATTGAATTTTGTTACTGGCATTTTCCACCTTACGTTTCAGGTGTAACTTTTTAGCAGTATGGCACACTTGTTTGAACATTTTACTATACTTATTTAAATATGACCTAGAGACATTACCAGCTGTATTATACATTTCATACAAATCAAACAACCTTTGCCTTGATATGAAAATTCCTTTTGTAGCCCATTCACAAAATTTGGCGCGTTTATTTGTAGTTTCAATCACAGGCATGATTTCATCTATTTTTTCTAAAAATACTTTATAAAAGGTTGAATATTCATGACAAGCTTTAGGAGCCTGCCACGCATTATGAAGACTAGATTTAAGCTCATCTATCTTAATATTTGTGGTTTTTCTAAACATCTTTTTAGTATTATGGACATATCCGATTTCGAGCTCAAAGCTAGCTATTTGTGCAGTCTGATTTGACTCCTGGTATCACTTTTGTGTCTATAGTACAGTTTGAGTCAGTAAATATGTTATCTATACAAGTTTTGGATTTATCGGCGATTCTCGTGTACTCATTTATTAATTTATTCAAACAGAAACTGTCGAGAACATCCGATAGAATATTGCGTAACTCCATGTCCAGAGCAAAATTAACATTAAAGTCACCACACAGAATTACCGTTTTATTGTTCTGATGGGTTATTTTATCTAAACATTGTTCCAGTTGTAGAGAATATCTATCCAGGTCTCCAGAAGGAGATCTATAAGTTACTAGGATAATGCAATCTTCCAATTCTATACAACTTGCTTCAAAATGTTTCTCTATTGACATTTTATTGATGTCTGTCCTCGTTTTGAATTTTATTTCATTTTTAACAAGGATCATGCAACCAACTTGAGTGTGTTTAGACCTGCAGTATGAAGACGCTACTTTGTACCCTTCTACTCGAAAAACATTTAACTTTGGTTCTTTTAGAAATGTTTCGGACATGCACATAATATCAATACATTCGCTTTTTAAAAATAGACTTAGTGTATCGGCTTTCTTAAATATGCCTTGAACATTTTGATGACAAAGTTTTACTTTACACTTTCTTGAGGCAGAACTACCGGAAAATTTTGTGATGAGTCACTTGTTGTGTCATCTGTCAATATCGTTAGATTGCTTTTATTTACCCCGTGCTGGCACGCTGTAGCTACGTAGCGGGCGGTGTCCTCTTGGTGCCTCCTTGATTGTGTCCCATTGAGATCGATGACGTTAATGTTTTTAAGCAGGGATGCCAACGCGTATAGCTTGTTGAATTTAAATATTCGCTGATTTGTATTGTAACTAGTCGTTTTATAGGCAAGAGTAGTTACAATTAGTTTCTTGCCAAGTAGATTTAGAGCCTTGGCTATTCTTTCGATTGTACTTATATACTCATTAGGATTAGGATTGATACTGGCATATAATCCGATCATTATTATGAATATGTCATTATCTCTTAGCACATCATTTATGTGGTGTTCATTAATAATGTCATTCCATGTTCCATTAGGTTTGCAGAAATTCGTCAATGTATAGTTATCTGGTAAGTATTTTACTATAGAACTGGCCATGTTTCTGCCATAGTTGTCTGAGAACATTTCAATTTTGATAACACTAGGATGTTGCTCTGCTGTCTTCAGGTTATCAACACGTGATGTTGGCGTCAAATAAACTCCCTCGTACCTAGAATCACTCATTTTAAGGTTTCACTTGTTTTTAACTAATGGTTAACAATATGACGTGAAAAGAAAATGGCACGCGCTAAGCAAATTACAAAAAAAGTACACCAAGAAAGTTAAGAGTCTAAGTTTTTAACAAATTTAAAAAGGTTGTATGATAAATTCGGCTCCATGGAGGTAGAATAGGTTTAATGATGTTTGGAATTCACAAACTTAGTGCACACAATGTTCTAAATTCAATTTTACTTTATCCTCTAACGGAGCGGAAGCCGTTTTTAGGCTTTTGCACTCAGAAATCGAAGAGCAAAAATACTCTTTCCGAGATGGGGGGATGAAAAGCATAACATAATATTATGTTTATTATTGTATAGGTATAATTTAAGATACAAGATTCTTAAGACAGACGAGACAGTTAAAATTAATTTCGCTAGTTCAGATGTAAATACTTAGAGTAAATATTTAACTGTCAATATTGTAAAGAATAGAATAGAAAACACTTTATTGTACACAGTAAAAATAAGACAACAGTAATACATGAAAAACTTGTAAATATATGTTGTAAATATTTTTGTGTATATTTTGGAAATAGAGATGGATGACATTCCTTCAAACGAGTTGCACCTAAAATGCGTCGCGAAATTTTAGACAACCGCAAATGTTTTTGTTTGTGTAATTTGTCCTTATATTTATTTAGGAATTAACGTTATTTGTTTGTGGTGTGGGTGTTATTTTTGTTTGTATTTTCTTATGAACACCTGATAGAACAGTGATTCTCAAACTAGTCGCGAATATAGTGGACCCTGCCTGTAGCAACAACACACCAACCAAATAGGACTTATCAAAGTCACTGTGATTTAAAGTAACTTAAGTTGAAGTTCATGTCATAACTGTAATGGCGAAACATATTATACAATCTCATCCTTCCCATTGAAATAACTTTTTGATGTTACTGAAGTGAAACTTCTAATGCGACTTCCAACAAGGTTGCGTTAAACGTTTAACGCTACCATGGAGGGGGTATGAAAGCACTGTAGCGTTTTTGCTTAGCAATAGGCTTTGCTTTGCTTGCATTTTTTTTAACGAAGTAATAAACAAATGTACCAAACTTTGTTAGACATTTATTCATATTGATAACGATTAGAGCAGATCTTGCAAAGTGGGCTCAGACTTTGTACAGTAGCCCAAAAAAACTTTGAAATATGGTAAACAATTTCACAGAAAAAAACAACGGCATTCAATGCTTAAATACAATGGAATTTCGTATTTTCTAATTTGATTTTTGTTCAATGCTGTCATCACGCCGCCATATTTTACAAGTAATGTCAAAGGATAATAAGATCCGAAAATATGAAATTCCTTTATATTGTGATTTTTACTAAAGAAAATAATAGGTAAATCATTTTCCAAAACAAAAAAAAGCATATTATTAAATACTGTACCAGGTAATAGCCCAAACTTAATATATTTTGCATTATCTCTTTTCCTAGAAATGGGTCCCGAAAATGTTAACTTGTATTAGATGGCTCTTGACAACTTTGGGAACCATTACATTAAAAAGTAGTTATTTTAAACAGTTTTAGTTGTTAGTGTTTATTTCCTACTGTGATATTATTTGAACGCATAATAAAAATTTAATTATAGTTACGTTTTAAAGAGCTAGTTTTGCTAAAGATAAATTAATATTAGTCTTATATCACAATGAGGTGATTAATTTTATAATTAACTACTCCATAGTTACGTAAATTAATTTAGATTCAATGCTTTGTTATTAAATTATTTGCTCAATGCTTTAACTTTTGTTTTATTTTGTTTTTAAATCCTCTAGCTCACACCTTTTTTAGGGTTCCGTACCCAAAGGGAAAAACGGGACCCTATTACTAAGACTTCGATGTCCGTCTGTCTGTCTGTCTGTCCGTCTGTCACCGGGCTGCATCTCATGAACCATGTTAGCTAGGCAGCTGAAATGTTCACAGATGATGTATTTCGGTTACCGCTATAACAACAAATACTAAAAACAAAATAAAATAAATATTTAAGGGGGGCTCCCATACAACAAAGACGTTTTTCGCTCTATATTAATAATGGTACCAGGTAGATGCTTCAAATTTTCACAGAATATTTGGTTTTATATTCCCTTCAATAAGCCAGCCCCACTTTATCCGCCAAAACGAAGACGGTCCCGCGGGCCCGCGGCAGGTAGGGTAATCATAATCATTTATTTCATAAATACTATTTACACGTCATGTCAGGATAATCAATTAATAATAAGATCAAAATAGTACAAAATAATAGAAACAATGTCAAATAAAAATAATAATAGATTAGGTTACAAATTAATACGAGTAATAATACGAATAATACACAGTTCACAAATAATAAAAAAATAGTAATACTAAGCAATTACCTACGAGTATATCAAATCAATGTCAAGAAATATTTTTATCTTTGCATACTGTGCATAGCAACAACTATTGTACATGGTAGGTGTAACACACACCACCATTTCCATCCCACCGCGGTCCATAATCTTCGGCTGCAGCGTAGCAAGAGCGGCACTCCTCATAAGGCACGAAACTTACCGGCCAGCCTCTCAGTTGCTGCTATAGTTAAAAAGCCCAGAGAAGCGGCCCGATCTCGAGTGCAAACTTCTAAACTGCCTAGGGGGAAAAGATCTGAAAATTCGGGAGACATGGAGCGCCGCCTTCTCAGCTGTTTCAGAAGAAACCCGGAGAAGCGGCTCTACCTCGGATTCCTGCGCCGTCCAGAAGCCTCGGCTATTAAGTCCTCCCGCTTCGACAAGGCGGGAACCCACGGGCGGGTTGTACACTCTAACCTTATTATCTTAATCAACAGAAGTATTTATATAAGGTATTTCGGTGTCGGTCGGTTAGGTTAGGTTTGAACAGTGACAAGGTACAATCAAAATTGTACTTGATTTTTTTATAGGGCAAGTGCCTTTATTAACTACCTCTAAATACAAAACTTATAATTTAAAACTTTATAAACTACTACTACATAACAAGCAATTGAATCATCCAAAGACCTTTGAAGGTCTAAGGATAATCCAGCATGCTAGCTGCATTTCCACGCTGAATGGCAATGCTTATACGTTGAGCCAAATACTCTTAAACACCAGCATTTTGGTCACACGTCGCGTCCACCTGACGCTCAAAAAGACTTTTAAAAACAAAATGAGCTCCCGGCCTCCACGGACACAATGTCTCAATTTCAACCGGCTGAAATATGTAACCACTGCCGAGGTTAGCATATTTAAGTCATTTGTGCTGCTCCGCCAAATTGGTCATCGCTCCAGCCCTACTCTGGAGTCTCAGAAAGATGTGACGGCGCCAAAGTATCGATGCAACTCGCCTCCCATACTAAGGGCCGTCCAGACTTCCATGCGACCAGCTCGTACCGTCAGGTCTTTTTACTTATGGATCAAAGAGGCGTGCGACGCGGCAGCAAGGTGGGTCAAGCCTGTCGAGCCCTGGTCACGACCGGCAAAGAGCCGAGGCAGATGGCACTGGAAGAGAGAGGCCTATACTCAGCAGTGGGACAAAGAAAGCTGCGGATGATAATGATGGTGAAACAAATTAGTTGAGATTGACTGTTTTTTGGGTTTGAAAGTATTATTTGCTACAATATTTGTTTATCGTTTAACTTTGAATTGGGGCTAATGTTTTATGGCACACGTATACCTACTATATTTGTTACCATATTTTTTGACATCATATTTTACTAAAATTGGTAGGTACCGAGGTGAGTATAAGCGAAAATTAAATTATAACGCGGGTGATGCCGCGGGTAAAAGCTAGTTTCTCAATAAAGACAAATCCCATACCAAGTTGTAGTAGAGTTACTGTACCCCTAGTGAAAGTTTTAAAAATAATACGCAAATCCATTAAAACCATTTTACTATTTTATAAAAATAATAATAGCTATTACAAAGGTAGTTCAGAAACTATTAATATCGATATCTTAAGATCTAATCTTATTTAGGTACATTTTAATAACGATCACATGAACTATATAATTAAAATAAAATGAGAAATAACACTTTCATAATTTTCATTATGGTGAATATTTCTAGTTTATTTATAATAATATTATATACAATCTCTTGTAATCAAACACCTTCACACGACTAATTTATAAAGACGGAACTTAGAAGTAAAATTTTAAAATATTGCGCTTCAGTTGTACTATTTCTATTACGACTCGCCCTACGTATAACTATGTAACTCACTAAAGAGGGTGGTCTATGTTCAGCAGTAGACGTCCTAATACTGAAACTAACGAACTATAGGTAATACAATACCCGCTGGTTGAATAAACTCTATTTCGCTTAAAAACTATTTTCGTGTATGCAACAAAATCACAACTAAAAGTAGGTATATTTCCTTGTATAGCTAAAAATAAACAAATACAACTAAACTCAGCATATATCAGTACGACGAGGAATATCACAAGAACTATTCAATTTATACTAAATATCGATGGTAAATACACTAAAACGCCACCGATTTTTTGTTGTTTTACAGTACAAGTTTTGTAAGTTTTACTTACAATGCAAGCTTTTACATGGTGTGCTAGTGTAGTTTGTAAATTCAGGTATTCAGAAAGGTTCCTTCTAATACGACAGGGGTTGATTCAGGCCGTCATTACAAACAATTTTAGAATTCGAAAACAACAATTGGCTATTTCATGCATTTTGCCGATTCCAAGTTGCAATTATGTATGAGATTGAGACTGCTACATTTCTACGCAACTGCCAAGCTCTTTCCTCAATTGAATCTGTGCAAGAACATTTATAATGCGGTATATACCTGCGGGCTATGTACCTATAGTGTAGACGGAGCACAAAAGAGCTCAGTAAATAAATTCAACTCTGTATCATTTGACCCTGTTCCTAAGGACTACGTTTCTTAGCAACCTGAGCTAAGTCACTTGCACAAAAAATAAGGTGCGTATTTTCGTGGTCAACCATCAATAAATGCCTGCTTAATCTATCTCCAATTTTCTGAAGCTGCCTTCGACGGAGCCTTCTCCGGGCTGGGCGCCGTTTGGCCTTCTTGACGAAATGATGCCTCTCGTACTGAGAAGTTCCATCTCGTCCAAGTCTAATATGGCCTGTCTTCTCTCTTGAAGCATCTTCTGCGTGTAGGACACCATTTCGCTGAATTGTATTTTTCCTCCGAACTCCTTGGGAAGACACGCGGCGTCGATCTTCTTGGTGAGTGTTTTGGTATTGCAGTGGATCTGAAACATCGATGACTACGTTAAGATGTACCTAGTGTGGGCCGAAGCAAACATCGAGGCGGCTGTGATATCAGCTACTTACAAGCTGCGCGTAACCTGATCCTCGCGTGGCCGTTCAGTCAGGATTGGGCTACCCGCAGCTTTTGTTTCATGTCCATAGAGGAAGTATACTATTATAATGCTGCCTCGGTGACTCAGTGGTTAGTGACCCTGCTTCTGGGTCAAAGAGGCGTGGGTTCGATCCCCACCCAGGGCAAACATTTGTGTGATGAACATAGGTGTTTGCTCTGTGTCTGGGTGTTATTTAGGTACTATCTATATAAGTATGTATTTAAAATATGTATATGTATTATATCAGTCTCTGGCAGCCATAGCACAAGCTATGCTTAGTTTGGGGTCAGAGACCGTGTGTGAGATGTCCCTCATATTTATATTTATTTATTAATCGTCTTCCAATTCATCTGGTATTCATAGTATCTACCATTACGATTTCAATGGATTACTGAAAGTGGTTTAGTCCCATTGATGATAGAACAACACTGAAACCGTTATGAGCACGTTGCACTCCTCAGGATGAGGAGGAGGAGGATCTTGTCCACATTGCACACGAAGCAATGTATCAATTTTTAGGGTTCCGTACCCAAAGGGTTAATAACGGGACCCTATTACTAAGACTTCGATGTCCGTCTGTCTGTCTGTCACCGGGCTGTATCTCGTGAACCATGATAGTTATGCAGCTGAAATTTTCACAGATGATGTATTTCTGTTGCCGCTATAACAACATAAATAAATACTAAAACCAGAATAAAATATTCTGATTCTGAAATAAATATCAAACTAGGTACGAGTACAACGCAAAAATGACACAACCAACTTCAACCGGGCACAGAATTAGAATAGTTCGCAAGAATCGATGTAGCATCCATGCAGGTACCTAGTATTGTTACATTATTGTTGATTTTTCTAAAATGATTCAGATTTCGATAAAATTAAAACGGGACCACATCTCAAGTGATGTTGATAATAAATGTTGCTAACCGATGTTGATAATTCTTTTTTTGTCTGGTAGTGATCTAAGAATTATCAACATCAATCCTTACGTAGTATAAAATAAAGTCGCTATTTTTGTCTGTTTGTCTGTATGCTTAAATCTTTAAAACTACGCAACGGATTTTGATGCGGTTTTTTTTAATGGATAGAGTGATTCAAGAGGAAGGTTTATATATATAATACACCTGTGCGAAGCCGGGGCGGGTCGCTAGTCGGTCATAAATTGCGGTACATGCGTACAAAAAATTTTTTGTTGAATTGAGATCGTCCATTTTTTAAAGTCGGATAAAACGAAACATTTTTTATATTTAAAAAAAAAAAAACTTTTTGAACAAGCTTTTACTATACAAGTGCTCGCCAAGACGAATTATACGAGCCGAAACTCGATAGGGTTGCGTTGTTTCATTACATAGTTCCTATGAACACCTTCCAGCTCCATCATCAGACCCTGGTTACCATTGAATGACAAACTGCTCGCCAAACCCATTCAAATGAACCCAAACTCGATGAGGTTGTGTCGTTTCAATGCAAAGTTCTTTTGGCCACCTTCCAGTTCCATCATCAGGTCTGCACCATGTCATCATAATATTGCATTGTCACGCGATTTACACATGTATGCAAAATTTCAGCTCAATCGATAACCGGGAAGTGGATCAAATTTAACTTGCAAGATTTGATTACAGTCACTAGTCAGACAACGGGACAGGTGAAACTATATAATCGGCCAAGTACGAGTCGGACTCGCGCACGGAGGGTTCCGTACTGTATGGGAGCCCCCCTTAAATATTAATTTTATTTTACTTTTATTATTTATTATTGAAGTGAATTTTCAATTTTCTGTGAAAATTTCAAGAATCTACCTGTTTCCATTACCTATTAATATAGAGCGAAAAACGGCCAAAAACATCAGGTTTGTTATTATTATTTATTATTTATAGCGGTTCATGATATAAAGCCTGGAGACAAACAGACGGACAGCGGAGTCTTAGTAATAGAGTCCCGTTTTTTACCCTTTGGGTACGGAACCCTAATAAAAGCTTGTAAAAAAAGAAACATCCTTACGTTGAGGCGCTCTGACATTTTCTGTGAAACTTTGCTCGCTGCGAAGTCGATAATGTACTTGACGGCTGCCGGAACATTTATCAGATGAATCTCCCTGTGTCTCATTGGCACTGATTGCTGGAATGAGAGAACAAAAATATTATTTACTAGCTGACCCGGTGAACTTCATATCATCCTAGCGCCACCGGCGACCAAATACAGTAAACTTTCACAGGAAAAGGAACATTTTGTATGGGAAAGTAAAATCATATTTTTTTTAATTTTTCGCAATTTTTATACATTTTCTCACCGTTTAAACTTTTCCTTAGCTTCCACGGATATTTCAAGATCAAAATTAGCCAAATCAGTTCAGCAGTTCTCGAGTTGCAGCAAGACTAACAACCACGATTCATTTTGTACAGATACGAGTATAAGTAAATATTGTGTGTTCGTATGGGCCGGGTGGCCAGCCCTGGTGTCTGAGTTTCTAGGCCTCAAGGCCATGACTTGCCTAAACGGATAAAACAACCTGGGCCTACAATTTAACGTGTCATACGAGCCACGTTAGCGCTCAGTTGCAAGTGCCACATACGGTCACCCATCCGAAGACTGACCGTGCCGAATGTCGCTTACTTTGGCAATCGTTAACAAAAACCTAGTCAAACTACGCTATGAGCGCTACATTAAAATATCAAGCTCGATCTCGAGCAAATATCTACAGATCCACAGTCCCTAAGTGAAAGTAGTAAAAAAATGTCCGCGCGCCGTCATACGTACCGACTTAGATAGTTCACAATGAATCGTTTTCTTAAATCTCGACGTTATGTCACCTAATTAGTACTTCTAACCGAGCACTTTGGCATCGTGCGGCGTTGTAGTCGGCTTGCAATCGCCTTACGAATAACTAAAAAGCCTGCCCACTACGTAACTTGGGCAGAGTTTTGGTTCGGACACTATTTCTGCACGATTGTGACTCTATAGATTTTGCTCGAAGAGCTCGACACACTAAGTACCTAGTAGAAAAAACGTTGTTGTTTTTGTTTATGATGTTAAATAATTATTATCTATCCTTGCGAGGTTGATGGTGTTTTTCAACTAACCCTGTATACAGGGTTATCTGCTTGCACTATACTATTTGAAAGGGGCTGATTATTTAAGATTATTAAGATTATCATAATGAACAACTTTTACTAGGCATGAGCCAACCCGAAAGTCGAAATAAAATTCAAGGTTTCATACAATAAAATTAAAAATTTAAAAAACCCCCGACACAAAAACCATTTTGGGCACATTTATAGAATTTTGGTTCTTCCATCCCCACTTTAACCCGCCATAACTTTTAAACGGCTCAATCGATTTTTATAAAACATAGCTAAGAACACTCTCGGTAAAGTCTCCTTTCATCCAAAAAAAACTAAACTGAAATCGGTTCAGTGGTTCGGGCGCTATGATGCCACAGACAGACAGACAGACACACAAACAGACACGTCAAACTTATAACACCCCTCTTTTGCGTCGGGGGTTAAAAATGTTACTCGGAATTGACAAAACTGATTCGTTTTCTTGAATTCCGGGTTGGCCTCATAGTAAAAGGTTTTCATAATGATGGTGCGATTCACCTCCTTTTAGCTCACTACACCAGTTCTGGATGACCCTGTATACACAATCACCTACCCATCGAGATAACGAACTCATAAATCAATGATTAGGTACCTACCATGGTACTGTTTAGTTTCATGCGCAATGGTTGCCAAAACTATGTAGGTCGGTTGGTAGGCTCGTTTCTTTCATATTACATCACAGCTATGAGTAAATTGGCTAACGGACTTTAATTAACAATAGGCAATAAGTAAATACATCCACTATCATAATCCTACTAATATTATAAACATGAAAGTTTGTAAGGATGGATGGATGTTTGTTACTCTTTCACGCAAAAACTACTGAACGGATTGAGATGAAACTTTGCAATAATATAGCTTATATATCAGAATAGCACATAGGCTATAAATTGTAATGATATTGCGTAAATATTGTCTATATTATAATAAAAAGTGTTAACAATTCTGCCATCTGCAAGCTATTCTAGCGTGCGCTTCAAGAAATGTCAAAAAGAACTGTCGAATCGGACAAATGTCAAATCGATTTTTTTTATTTTCCACCTCCTTTAGGGTGGTAAGGTGGGGCCTCGAAATATCATGCGGGCGAAGCCGCGGGCAAAATCTAGTACCTATTTGCATCTACTCTCATAATCAGAAATAACTCTCATAGCGTTGTTTAACTAGGTGTTTGTCAGCGATCAACAAACTCGACACGGTCAGTCTACCGACGGGTGACCGCGTGTAGCATTTACAACTAAGCGCTACCGTGGCTCGGGTGACACGTTAAAATGTAAGCCGCGGTTGTATTAGTTTAGCCATGTCCAGAAGCCTTCAGGCGCATTAAAAACTCAGCCTACGATCTTACTTATCAGAAATGAAGAGATCCGTGGAAGTATCAAAGTTATCGACATAGCTCAGTGGATTGGCATGCTGGAACGACAGGGGGCAGGACACATAGTATGACAACTAATAGGGTTTAAAAGTTCTCGTGTGGATTAATTATATATCGGTAAGCGCAGAGTAAGACGTAAATAAATAAATAAATATTACGTGACATCTTACACACGGTCTCTGACCCCAAACTAAACAAAGCTTGTGATATGGCTGTCAGAGACTAATACACTACACATACATAAATACATATCTACTTATATAGATAAAACCTAAATAACACCCAGATACAGATCAAACACCTATGTTCTTCACAAATATTTGCCCTGGGTCCGATCGAACCCACGACTCTTTGACCCAGGAGTCAGGGTCACTAACCATTGAGCCACCGAGGCAGTCAACGTCCACCGACTGAGTGGATATATTATTTATATGACTTGATTTCACGAGGAACGCGCTGGATGCAAGTCGCATTCACCCCGCCTCTAAAAAAATCTATAGGGGTTAATTCCAGCAGTTAACGTCATATGGCTGATACGATGATAATGATGAATCAATACATCCATTACATTACTTGCCCACTGGATAAACAATTACTGAAGTCAACAAGCAGGTTCTTTATGAATATGGTTGATTAATTATTAAAATATGCTAGAAGCTTATATCATGTACTTAGGTTATTGTTTGTTCAGTTCAGTATGTTTGTGCTACAACAGGTTTAATTAATATAATAATCGGCCAAGTACGAATAGGACTCGCGCACGCAGGGTTCCGTAATGTATGGGAGCCCCCCTTAAGGATTTATTTTATTTCAATTTTATTATTCATTATTGAATTGAATATACAACTAAACATTCTGTGAATATTTCAAGCATCTACTTACCTGTTACCATTATTAATATCGAGCGAAAAACAGTTAAAAATTCAGGTTTGTTGTAAGGGATATTTATTTTTAAGGGGAACCCCTCAAATATAAATTTTATTCCGTGTTTAGTAAGTATTTGTTGTTATCGCGGCATCAGAAATACATCATCTGTGAAAATTTCAGCTTTCTAGCTTTAACAGTTTATGACATACAGCCTGGTGACAGACAGACAGACGAACAGCGGAGTCTTAGTAGTAGGGTCCCATTTTTACCTTTTGGGTACGGAACCCTAAAAATGGGCATAGCATTGTGCCTTTGTGACATTCCAGTTTTGTCAAGATTTGAGAGGCCAAATCCAATCAGACTCTACTTAAATTAATTGACTTAGTTTTAACTTGCAGCAGTAAATTCTAGTTTTAGAAAAAACATGTAAATCATTGTTCTAACTAGTGAAAATGCGTTTTCACTAAAAACTGTATTTTTTCGCTAACCTGTACCTACTTAATTAGTTAATAAGTGATTACACTTTAATAACTTTGACTTCTTTAATTTATACTAGCTGCCCGTCGCGGCGTCGCCCGGGTACTATTGGCTAAAGAAGACAAATAGTAACGATCCCTATTTTTTTTTTGAAAATACAATATAGCCTAATGTTCACCAGGGATAGCGTAGCTTTCCAACAGTGAAAGAATTTTTCAAATCGGTTCAGTAGTTTCGGAGCCTACTCGATTCAAACAAACATATACATAATCAAATCTTTCCTCTTTATAATATTGGTACAGACTAAACCACCTGATATGTACACAAAATATAATAGGGCTTAATAAGGTAGAGTATAATATAAGGGTGTTTAAAAATTGAATGCCTTTGCAGTCAATCTTTCAAATGTACAAGTGAGACATCTGTAACCTATTGAAACCCCTATGATGACTAAGAATGAGTCAGCGATATTACACTTTTGTCTTAGTCACGCTTGTTTACAAATTACGCTACAATTCGTGTTAAGAACTATATAAAAACGCTTATATAACTAGTTTCGAAAGTGCGTTACAGTAGGAACGTTAATTGTACATTAGAAACAACTCATGCGCATCAAAATGTACCTAATAACTAGGTGCGTATGTCTAAATAAAATTACGTTGGGCAATAGCGGAAAGAGATCTGTGAATTTCGTTCTTGCCTAGATATACTCGTACATTGTAATGTGGTAGAGAATAATGTGGTTAAATAATAAAGTATCAAAAAAAAATCCTACAAGTATCATTAGTCGTCGTCGAAGCGGCGGGCCCGATTTGGACTCGACTTGCCCAAGATCGATATGCATGGCACCGCATGGAGGAGGCCTTGTACCAAATTTGGGTGCCCAAAATATGAAATATTTAAGTTTTAATCTACTGTTAATTTGTAATTACCTACATTTTTAAATTTGGGAAATAAAGGCTTTTTTTAATTTTTTTTATTTATCATTAGTCAATCACATTACGAAAAACACACAAATTACAGAGACAAACAAAACATTACAAAATGGTTTCGCTCAAGAGTTTTCTGCACATATTTTTTTTGCGATTTCGTCGTTTACCCCTAAAAGTTGGTCATAGTGACGAATACAACTACGTGCTGGAGTATTGATATTGAAGTATAATCAATTTCTAACAGTGCGCTGTCTAAAGGATTTAAATTAGTATTTTTAGACAGTATTAAATATTAACTTGTAAATGAAACATTTTGTAAATTAATTAAACATGAACATTAAATAAACAAGAAAGGAAGGCACCACCGATGACATTCTTAGATCAACTCAAAAGGGAAGATAGATACCTATCGATCGTAAAGGAGAAGGCACTGGCGGTGCCACGTCCTACCTACAGTGGACTATTATAATCGGCCAAATGCGAGTCGGACTCGCGCACGAAGGGTTCCGTACCGTATGGAAGCCCCATTCCTCTTGCCATTATTAATAGCGAGCAAAAAACTCCTAAAAATCACGTTTGTTGTATGGGGCCCCCCATAAATATTTATTTCATTATTCATATATTTTTAGTATTTGTTGTTGTAGCGGCAACAAAAATACATCATATGTGAAAATTTCAGCTGTCTAGCTATCACGGTTCATGAGATAAAGCCCGGTGACAGACAGACAGACAGACAGCCGGACATCGAAGTCTAAGTAATAGGGTCCCGTTTTTACCCTTTGGGTACGGAACCCCTAAAAAAGGCTGGTACAGTACAATACAGTAAGTACAGTACTAAGTAGGATAATTACTTAACTCCTATTAGCTGTGCAATAGGAGTTAAAGTTCCTTGTGCGTAGTTTGAAGCTTCAGCGTATTTTTTACATGACGCGACCTGTAGCACGCGTGTTTTATTTTAAATTAAAACGTGCAAAAACCACGCTGTTGTTCCATAATCAAATAAAGTGTTCACCTCTCCCCACTTGAAGAGCCGGGCGAAGTCGGCAGGGTTCCAAGTGATGATATGGGCGCTGGTGACTCCGCTGCCGTCGCCGACGTGGACGAAGCCGCACATCTGGTCGAGAGGGTCGTCCATCAGGCTCTCGTAGATCAGGATGTGCGCGCGGGTCATAGCCCAGCAGTCGTATTTGTTCGCGTTAAATTTGCCTGCAAAAAATTGATACCTGAAGTCTGGTCCCATTGTATCCGTATAGCGCGAATCCACTTTTATGGTTAATATGAGCAACCTTAGATATAATATTTTTAAGGACATCTTACACACGGTCTCTGATCCCTAACTAAACAAAGCTTGTGATATGGCTGCCAAAGACTGATATACGTACTTTTTTTATTCATTAAATACATGTCGATTTATCGATGCCTAAAAGCGAGCGCGAATCCAGGGCAAAGGTGGTATGACTATAGCAGGCATATTAGCGTCCATGTTGTGTACGCGCTCTGACGTTCGGCTTCGCTTTACCTCCCGCTCTCTCTCGTGGTGCGAATGACTGGCGCGCGCAGGAGAAAAAGCGAAGCCGAACTTCAGAACGTGTAAGTACGTAATACTGCCCCACGTCTGTGTCGACTGTTGAGTATTCATCTACCGATGGCGTTTCCAACATTATTCCTTGCTTTAATTCGAGTCGAATTTTTGGTAGCCGTGCCCACAACCCTTTTTAGGGCTGGATTTGTTCCTGCTATATGGTTGTCTCCGGTAGGGGGCAGGTGGTGATATTACTATCACAAATAAATAAAGTTTTATGGACTGTAGATGAATTGGCTTCATTGGCAATGATGGTGTTATAAGTAAAGAATATTACATATACAAGGTTATTGATAATCAATTAGCATCCTTTTAGGCCTTTAGGGGCTTATTCTGTACATCGACTTTTGTCAAAACTAAAAAAAAACTGCTGTTCCATACATTGTGTCGAGGGTGAGCGATATTTTTCTATGCAACATTTTTGAGAATTAACAAAAGTCGTTGAACAAAAGTTGTTAGTTTTGATGTACAGAATAAGCCCCTAAATTTTAGGGCCTAAAAGGATGCTTATTGATTACCAATCCCTGTATTACATACTGATCTATCTACGACAAATACTTGTTTGTGCATAAATATACACGAATTTTATTATACAGTTTTAACAAACCAGAAACGATTAATAGGTAAATAAATAATGATATCAATCATTTTATAACAAAAAAACTTTCGCAACACAGACTAGAATTCGCAATAGCCGTGACCAAACACATTTACAGAATATTCAATGTTTTATTAACTACCCGCCAGCACGCAATCGCATATAGATACTTACCTACATACCTACTAAAACATGTCAATTTTACTTTAATTAGTATTTCGAAAGAATAAATTGCTTACTAATTACGTGCCTACATCTTCTATACATATATACAAGCTTTACTTAGTGTGTGGTCAGAGATCGTGTGTAAGATGTCCCCCCAAATATTTATATTTTATATTTATTTACATATAAATAAATCTTTTTATAATATTGAAATAACCGTTTTTCACTACATGTGTATGAATATATATACGGCACTTACACCAAAAGAACATTTACTCGTATTTACAATTTTTGTCTGAATGTTTGTTCCGTCTAATCTCTGAAATGGCAGGACCGATTTTGACGGGACTTTTAATGGCAGGTATCTGATGTAATAAAGAGTAACTTAGGCTACGATTATTTCAGTAAAAATATTTTTATCTAGGGCTAACGCGAGTAACACTGCGAGGCGCAGCTAGTCTACTTATAAAATTAGTAACAGACCGTATTCATATTTTTCGTGTCCAGTCCATCCAAAGGTTGCCTGGTAGAAATCGCCAAAGGCGATAAGGCCGCCCTTGTACAACTTTTTTTTTTTGAGTAGTTTCTGTTGTACCTATATTACTGTAATTTTGGTGTACAATAAAGACCCACTGAGGACGCGTCCAAATGGATGACGTGTGAATGGGTGTGACCATTTCCAATGTAGTGTAGTCAAATGTTGGCTTCGTGATTTACACAATCATTATTTAAAGATATATAGGCAACCAGAAATACTGTACTTATACATAAATCTACAGGCGTCTTAGTTTCAAGTATTTCTAGTTAATTAGATAAGTTCCTAAACTAATACATTTCTGCCGCTAAACGATTCTTAGTTCGCTACAACAAAGTAAAATCGTCATTTCTAGCGACAAACTCGCTAACTTGGCATTAAATGGAAGTCGTCCGTTCAGAAGCATCGTCAATTCGTCAGTGAGGGCCTTTATCGATTTATTACGTAAAGTAGTGGCGTTATATTATGGCGATAGATTCTATTTTCTAAAATTTAACCTTTTGAGTACTATTCTTCGATCGGCTATAAGATATGAAACTTCAATACGGTCAATGCCAATCACGTTTGCCCTAGTAGAGGTACCTATTGAATAAATTGCCATTTGGCCCATTGTATACTTATCGACAAATCGTTTATGACCATCTGATATCTTCTGGAGCTAATAGTTATCTTTGATCTTTATCTTGTTATGTTTAATAGTTATTTAAGAATCTAAACATAGTTACGTGCTTGCCCTGTACTAATCCGAAGGGGGTTATTATGTACAACTTATACTACGGGGTCAACTCAGAATTCAAGAAAAAGATCCACTGTGTCGTTGTGTGTGCACACTGTGCGGTATCATCATCAACAATCATCGGCAAATGTATAATACGGGATCTATTTTCCTGGGTTGGCCCATAGTATAATTTGTTCATAACAATGGTCTTAAACACCCCATTTCGACAAGGCAAGTACATTATATAATTTTTATCATTCAGTTTACGGCAAGTAAGGAGCCCATGGGAGGAGGCTCATGCCTGAGCTGGGCTGAAATGAGCTGACGTTGTTGAAACCCTTGGCTAATCTGTATAACATACCTATTATAAAAGCGTAATCACTGCCACATATGACAATTTGATCCATTTTCATAACTGTTTTTATAACTAGCTACGAAAAAGGAAATTTTCTTCATTGTTTGATAACTAGTTATTAAGAAGGAAGCTGTTTTCTATTTTCATAACAAGGGAAATTCTTTGATGTTGAATAAACTAGTTATTAAAAAAGACTATTTCCTTCGCTGTTTTAGAATTAGTTAATAAAGAAAATTGAAGAAAATGTTATTAAAGGAAAAATGCAAGTAGAGTCCCTCCGCGCGGAAGAAGTGAAACTTCGACGCAACAGTGCTTTCATACCCCCTCCAAGGTAGCGTTAAACGTTTAACGCAACCTTGTTGGAAGTCGCATTAGATGATTCACTTCAAAAAATTCCTTATTCGTAGCTAATTTTGAAAATGGACTAAACTTAAACTTTATTGACACAGTTTAAAATAAGTAAGCAAGAAAAGTATCTCACTCATGTTATAAACGATGACCCGGCGACCCTTCGCGTCACGCAGCGGCGAAACGGCCACGTACCTGCAAATGTAGAAATTACCGTTATGAAATACAAAGCAAGGGAATTATATCACACTATGACGCAACATGTAGTGTAGAAAATTTAGAACCAGTTTTGTTTCGACGTTTCGTTGATTTAGCAAAGTTCAAGGGTATTTTTACCGCGTGGGACTTACTTTCGCAATGTTGGAGACATTTTGCTCTGAATTATGGCTGTGTATGTGTGTCTGTATCCCGCTTGAATTGATACTCCATTGTTTTGATATTAGCAATTGGAGCTATAAATCTGCTTTATTAAATTTAAAGTCTTGTGTGACCGGGGAAAACAGCACGGTCTCAGAATAGTTTTATTTGAATTACCAATAAACCAGAGGTTCTAAAATAGGTACATTATAATAGGTCTAATTCATACGATGTAATTACGAATTTATTATTCAATGCAAAGGTTACATACTATGTAACATTTTAGATGCCACAAAGTTAGATTATGTGCAATACTTAATAGCTGTCTTGGCAAGCTTTTGTGAACTTTTGTCTGTGTTCGTTCGTTTCTAACCGTCTTCAAAAACGGAGGATGTTTTATGTTCTTTTTTTTGTGTATTTTCATTGATACTTTCTCCAATTGTGAACCCATTTCAAAAACCATTTTTTGGTTCGTAAGGATACGAGTATACCTCCGAGGTGGACCCCATTAAATATTATAGAAATCGGCTGACCCATTTTTGAAAAATCAACAATCGGTTGTGCCATTTTTTGCGAAAAATAATTATTAATCTAGAGTCACAGATAGAGTTGGTAATGGTGTAGGTGCACATACTTTCTGTTAAGTATTTTACTGAAGACAAATAGGTAATATTGTTCAATTATTATATTTTACTTTAGACCGATTGAGGGAGTCTCGGTCTTGATTCGACAATTTTGCTTTCGTCGATCCGGGTGTTGATTCGCCTCTACAAGCCACATTTTTCAACAAATCTTGACGTACTTATTTATCAGTTTGGGACCGGGGATGTGTCTTGAGATCTCCCGAGGTCCCTTTTCTCGAATAACCTAAGTCTTGAGCGGGCTGTCTGAAGAAAACGACGTTCTGTACAATGAAGGGTATATTTTTCACCAAGTCGGGCTGATTTACATTGGCACTGACGAATGTTGTTATAATTAGTGGCGGTTAATAGCCTAATTACACATAATAGCCGAGTACAGAAAATGTTAGAACTATCCGTTGGTGAAGAACATGTACATGAGATTTTGGATTTTTTGTCGTCGGCGAATTTTTATTGGTGAGGAGGTATTTCCCTCTAAAAGGGTAGAAATTTGGTGTAGCGCTCTTAGATTAATGAATGATTGAGATCGAAGACCAATCATTAATCTATAACTAACGCTATTTGTCAACCTATTTTGATAAAAGGTATTTGGTAAGATTATAAAAATATATTTATCATATTTTTCATATTTTAACAAGATTTGCAAGTATGAAAGAAATCAGTCAAGAGCGAGTCGACATATAGGCTTATGATGATTCAGTTAATAATATACCTAATTAAAAAACCCCCGACACAAAAATGTTTGACAACAAACTTTCAATTGACAACCATTTTGGGCACATTTGTAGAATTTTGGTTCTTCCATCCCCACTTTAACCCACCATAACTCTTCCATCCATCCATCAGCCATAAGAAGTCCACTGCTGGACATAGGCCTCCCCTATGGATCTCCAATAAGACCGGTTGGAAGCGGCTTGCATCCAGCGCGATCCTGCGGTCTTAATGAGGTCATCCGTCCACCTTGTGGGTGGACGTCCTACGCTGCGCTTGCCGGTACGTGGTCTCCACTCGAGAACTTTCCGACCCCATCGGTCATCAGTCCTCCGCGCTATGTGCCCTGCCCATTGCCATTTCAACTTGCCAATCCGTTGGGCTATGTCGGTAACTTTGGTTCTTCTACGGATCTCCTCATTTCTGATTCGATCTCGCAGAGAGACTCCGAGCATAGCCCTCTCCATAGCTCGTTGGGCTACTTGGAGCTTACTAATAAGGCCCATAGTGAGAGACCACGTTTCTGTGCCATAAGTCATCACTGGCAACACACACTGGTCGAAAACTTTCGACTTGAGGCACTGAGGTATGTCGGACGAGAAGACGCTACGCAATTTTCCGAACGCTGCCCAGCCGAGTTGGATTCGGCGATTGGCCTCTTTCTTGAAGTCGGACCTACCCAACTGTACTACTTGTCCTAGGTAGACGTACGAGTCAACGACTTCAAGAACCGAGCTCCCAACAGAGATCGGGGTGGATACAACATGGGAATTACACATGACTTTCGTCTTGTCCATGTTCATCTTAAGACCCACCTGTTGGGAAACCCGATTGAGGTCTTCGAGCATCGTGCTGAGCTCTTCCATCGATTTTGCCATGACTACTATATCGTCGGCAAACCGAAGGTGAGTGAGGTATTCGCCATTGACATTGATGCCGAATCCTTTCCATTCCAGGAGCTTGAAGGCGTTCTCCAAAGTAGCCGTAAACAGTTTCGGAGAAATGACGTCTCCCTGTCTTACGCCTCTTTTTAAAGGGATCGCCTTGGAGCTCTCTTCCTGTACTCGGACCGACATAGTGGCGTTATTATACAAGCACTTCAACACTTCGATGTACCGATAGTCAATACGGCATCGTTGGAGAGACTCGAGCACAGCCCAAGTCTCGACCGAATCAAAGGCTTTCTCATAGTCCACAAACGCTAAGCAAAGTGGCAAGTTATACTCTTCGGTCTTCTGTATAACCTGCCGCAGCGTATGAATATGGTCCATGGTGCTAAAGCCCTTTCGGAAACCGGCTTGTTCGGAAGGCTGGAAGTCATCAAGCCTGCGCTCGAGACGGTTCGTAATGACCCTTGAAAACAGCTTATAAACATGGCTCAGAAGCGAGATGGGTCTGTAGTTCTTCAATAAGGTGTTGTCACCTTTCTTGAAAAACAACACCACCACGCTTCTGTTCCATGCTTCTGGCGTGATGCCCTCGAGGACGACGGTGTTGAAAAGCTTCTGGAGGACTTTTAGTACCGGTGTTCCGCCCGCTCTCAGAAGCTCTGATGTGATACCGTCATCACCCGGCGCCTTGTTGTTCTTAAGCTGATTCAGGGCCATTCTAATCTCGTACAGGCTGATGTCCGGGATATCTTCGGTGAAGTGTCGGGTCAGCTTGGCTCTTGGATCTTTGGCCGCGCTGCTAACAGGCTTAGCGACCGAAGCGTATAGCTGTCCATAGAACCTTTCAATCTCCTCTAATACCTCTGCCTTGGTCGACGCTATACTTCCATCTTCTCTCTTCAGCTTTGTCAATTGGCTTTGCCCAATAGACAAATCTCTTGCGAACACTTTGGAGCCTTTGTTTCGCTCTATTGTCTTTTTAATGTGTTCAGTATTAAAAAGACGGATGTCGTGCCGCAAGGATTTCGAAATTTGTCTATTGAGACGCCTATAAGATTTTGCATCATCGGAAGACTGCAATCTTAGAGAGCGTCGTTCGGCCATGAGATTTACAGTGTGATCGGAGAATTTCTGCGGTTTTTTTGAACGGCGGGGTCTAAAGAACTTAGCACCCACCGTTTGGACAGTTTCTACGAGCCCGTTGTTGATATCCTCCACCGACGCAAGGTTCTCTAGGCAAGCAAAACGATTCGAGAGCTCGAGCTGAAAGTCCTCGGGGTTTTGGATATGTTCACGAGTAGGTCGGAGCGTGGACTTCATCAGGCGGGACCTTTCGAGCTTAACATTAATATCTAATGTGCCTCGTACAATTCTGTGATCGCTGCCGGTTTTCACCCTGTGGATCACGGAGACATCATTAAATATTCGTCTCTCGGTCGTCATGATGAAGTCTATCTCGTTTCTCGTGGAACCATCAGGGCTCATCCAGGTCCATTTCCTGTGAGGCGGCTTCTGGAAGAAAGAGTTCATCATAAAGAGTTCCTCTCTCTCCAGAAAGTCAGCCAGCCTCTGGCCCCTAGGGTTCCGTTGCCCATATCCAAATTTCCCCACCCTCAGCTCATCATCGTTTTTTCTGCCCAACTTTGCGTTGAAGTCCCCCATAACAACAGTGAAGTGGGTCTTAGACATATGAATGGCCCGACTTACGTCCTCATACATAGTCTCCACTTCATCATCTGGGTGTGACGATGTCGGTGCGTATACCTGAATGACCTTCAGCGAATACCTCTTGGATATTCTGAGTATTAGGTATACCACCCTGCTTGACACACTTTCGATGGTAATAATGTTGTTGGTGAGGGACTTGTGAACGAGAAAACCAACACCACCTTGGGACCGTTGGTCACCTTCCCGGTAGTAAAGCAGGTTGCCGGAGTTTAAGGTTATCGTGTCCTCCCCCTCTCTACGGACTTCAGACAACCCCACAATATCCCAACGCAACCTACTCAACTCTTCTTCCAACTCAGCAATCTTCTCGTCAGTCCTCAACGTGCGCACGTTGTGTGTTACCAGGGCCAGTCGTCGTTTACAGGAGTTTATGGTTTACACCATAACTCTTAAACGGCTCGATCGATTTTTATAAAACATAGCTAAGAACACTCTCGATTAAGTCTCCTTTCATCCAAAAAAAACTAAACTGAAATCGGTTCAGTGGTTCGGGCGCTATGATGCCACAGACAGAGAGACACACAAACAGACACGTCAAACTTATAACACCTCTCTTTTTCGTCGGGGGTTAAAAAGATGCTCGGTTAGGCTACGGTTCGAAGAACTATAATCCGACCCGCGCGGGCTCCGCGCCCCTGTACCGCGTAAGCGAGGACTGAGTAAAGCGGTTGGATGATAGTAATGTACTAAGGATACTTACGAGTACATTACTAGTAGTCTTAAGTATCCTTAGTTAGTCAGTTATGTCGCCTCTATACTCCCGATCTGTGTTATTGGTGGGCTTATTGGTTTGTTCCTCTTTCACGCAGCAACGGAGCAACGCTTTGACTTGATTTTTGGTGTGGACATCGTTTTACAGACGGAAAGTGACATGGGCTACTTTTTATGCCTAAAATAAAGGGTTCCATCCCTCCCGTACAAATAAGTTCTTCGGAATTTATGTACGGAATTTAACACCGCTGGCTTTTCTGTGAAGGATAACATCGTAAGGCAACCTGCAATGCCTCGGTGGCTCAGTGGTTAGTGACCCTGACTTCTGGGTCAAAGAGGCGTGGGTTCGATCCCCACCCAGGGCAAAAATTTGTGTGATGAACATAGGTGTTTTCTCTGTGTCTGGGTGTTATTTAGGTACTATCTATATAAATATGTATTTAAAAATGTATATGTAGTATATCAGTCTCTGGCAGCCATATCACAAGCTATGCTTAGTTTGGGGTCAGAGACCGTGTGTAAGATGTCCCCTAATATTTATTTATTATTATTTTAATGCATACGTCAGTAGAAGAAATTCAATGGCGTATGTGAATCCACCAACGGTCACTGGGCCAGCGTGGTGTATATGGCCCAATCACCCTTCGTCCTTCAGTGGATAACAGTACAATTACCCGTCATTGATGATATCTCTCAGCTTATCGTCTTCGCAGTCAAGGTTCTTGAATACGTCGGGGTAGTATTTTCTCAAGCTGAGATATTTCAGCAAGGTCTGCTGCGCCATTGGGATGCTGTACTTCTTCTGACGCAGAAAACGAAGTATAAAGGCGTCATCTGAAAAGAGAATGGGTGTGGAGAGATGGGCAGATATTAGACCTTTAGAAGGTATTTATAATGTTACTAGCGACCCGCCCCGGCTTCGCACCGGTGTATTATACATACGAGTATAAACCTTCCTCTTGAATCACTCCATCTAAAAAAAAAACCGCATCAAAATCTGTTGCGCAGTTTTAAAGATATAAGATCGGGACAGACAGCGGGAAGCTACTTTGTTTTATACTATGTAATGTAGTGATGTTTCATATTGATCGCATCATGAATTTATTTAATGTTACTTATTTACGAGTATGTTTCAATTTAGTAATAATACGTGAGTTTTTATAATTATTTCCGTCATATAATTTATTTAAGGTGATGCAGTTCTTGATTTTCTTGGTCAACCGCGCTTCTTCTGCTTTACTTACCTTGTCGTACATTCCTGATGTCGTTATTCTGCTGGATCCACTCCCTCATGATGCGTAGGGCCTGGTCTCTAATCACAGGCGTCTCCCGGATCTCCTCGGCGGCTTCGGTGATGCAGTTCTTGATGCTCTTGCTCAGACGTGCTTCTTTTTCTATCTTATCGCTCGACACGTTCCAGCTGGTCGTCACCGTCATCAGCACGCTGGCTGTTGTCATCTTGGAATCTGTTCGAAATAAAATATTATATTAAGTTTTGATCCAATAATTATTTCTCCACAGTAAATATTTTTCGCCAAAAATGGCTCGACCGACTTCAATCGTGTACAAAATTCAAAAAGTTGCGCAAAACCAAAATCATTCTTAAAATATTTTTAATTGTTTAAAAATGGCTCAGCTCTGATTTCGGTTTAATTAAAATGAGACCACCTCTAAAATATCCCACTAAGCATGAAACTTGCAATAAATTGTAGTAAGTTTGCATATGGCACATTTGTAAATTACAAACATCATGTTGCAGGAACATGTCAGTAACATTGCTCTTATTGTTAGGTTGAAACTCATTAAAAGTAATATATAATAAATGAAATATGTAAGCCACGTGCAAGCTTCATGTGCAACTTTTTAGCAAGACAGATGAGACAAGTTACTATTACCTTTCAAATTTAAAGTTGTGGAAATGTTAAACGTTATACTTGCGGAAAGTTAACTTTAGAACTTTCAGATATATGTATATTCATGTGTAATGTTAATGCAACTTCACATTTTAAAGTTAATAAAAGTTTTGAAGATCAGCTCTGGGCAAGTTACAGGGTTTATCTACAGCGTGGCCGTTAGGGCTTCGTTTCAAGCTCGCTGTTAGCTTGCATGAACGTTGCAACCTTATATTTGTAAGTTACAAGCTCGTTGATGTTATACTTTCAGTGATGTTATTGCAACTTTTGCTTGCTTACCGGGATGATTAACCAAATACGAAGAGAATCATCTAAATCGGTTCTGAGTAATCGCGTAACGTACAAGAGACGAATTGATAACTTCCTTATTTGAAGTCGGTTAATAAAATTAACCTTCTCTATGAATGACCTTTTTAGGGTTCCGTACCCAAAGGGTAATAACGGGACCCTATTACTAAGGCTTCAATGTCCATCTGTCCATCTGTCTGTCTGTCACCTGTAAAAACAGAATAATATAAATATTTAAGGGGGGCTGCCATACAACAAACGTGATTTTAAAGAGTTTTTTGCTCGCTATTAATAACGGCAAGAAGAATGGGGCTCCCATACGGTACGGAACCCTTCGTGCGCGAGTCCGACTCGCACTTGGACGATTTTTTAATACTAATTTCAAATAAGGTTATCTATTCTATTCGCGATCTGTGTACGCGATTACTTCACCCAATTAATTATCTATGAATCGATTTTGATGATTCTTTTTATGTTTGATAGATCATACTTTAAAAGTTTCATTCAGATGTAATCAAAATCGGCTGAATCGATATTGAAAAAACAACAATATTCCTCCGAAAGATTCGAATTCTGTACATAGCTTACGATTAAAGTGGGTTATGCCAGTTTTGCCATATTATATTCATTTTAAAACGTTATGTATAAATGGCATAGACCTGCAGTCTTAGCATACAAGACCACGACAAGAGTTTACCGACGTGTGCAAAGGTGACAGATATATACTTCATCATAACTCTGTCACGCTCTGACACGTCGATAGAGTTATTTTAAGGTCCTTATGCTAAGCCCGCTGGAGCTCATGTTGCAGAAATGTAGGTATATTTAAATAAATACTTACATCAATCTCCGATTCAATAAAATATTACAGAAATTGTTTATTACTAACTGCGCCCGCCCCCTGTGTTACCTGCGTTAGCCCGAGCTAATACGGGTCTAAGGTCTAAGCTACCTCCATACCAAATTTCATGTAAATCGGTTCAGCCGTTTGTTCGTCAATGAGTTACAAACATCCATACATACTCACAAACTGTCGCGTTTATAATAATAGTAGGATAAGTACATAAACAGTATCACGAGGTCGGTTATCCTAATTGCTTATTAAGTAGGTAGATGTGTTTTTCTAGTAAATCAATTTACTCGTACAATCTTTGTATGTAATGTATTCTGATGAATTATTTATTGCAAAATATTTTTATACGTATTCGTCTTTTTATGGGGAGAAGTTTTTCTTCACCTTTCAACCGACAAACTTTATAAGTTAAAGTGCTGTGGAGCCAAATCAATATTTCTGCCTTATTAGGGTCAAAATCACTTAAGTAGTCACATACCTATTAACGTTTTTTTTCAACGATCGATAAACATAAAAAATAAATCTAATTGACTTTAACTAGAAGTTTACTTCTAAAGAGTAGATTTTGTTTGTTGATTTTGTTTTAATAAACAACCTCATCCGTCGCACCTAATTTTTAGGGTACCAAGCCGTACTCAAAGGGTAAAAACGGGACCCTATTACTAAGACTCCGCTGTCCGTCTGTCTGTCTGTCTGTCACCAGGCTGAATCTCATGAACCGTAATAGCTAGAGAGTTGAAATTTTTACAGTTGATGTATTTCGATTACAACAAATACTAAAAACAGAATAATATAAATATTTAAGGGGGGCTCCCATACAACTAACGTGATTTATTTTTCCGAGGAGCTCCCATACTGTACGGATCCGACTGTACTTCATGCGCGAGTCCAACTCTTACTTGGCAATTTTTTTTTACTGTTTTGCATAAACATCTAGAAACAATAAATACCATTTTTGTTTTGCTCGAGACCCCCGAGAATTGCTTTGCGACCCCTCTTTGGACAATCAATTTAAAAACATTGATTTTAGAGCATTAATCGTAGAGTGATTACTGTTATGGGTCGAACCATAGAACTAGGCGGCTGTGACATTAGCAACAAGCTGCGGATATCTCTATCTTCGCGCAGCTGTTGAGAGAGCTAAGATAAGATAAAGTTTATTTCACATAAAACAATTTGCAGCTATGTACATTATTCTTATTATTTGTTATATTACACTAATACATAAATTATTTAACATATTTGTAGGTATAGTTCCAAGTTCTAATACTTTTTAAGTTAATTTGGTACATTTAAGGAACAAGTTATCAATGTTATAGGTGCATAGTCTCTGCGGTACCATAGTGGGCCCCGAACTAGGCTAGGCCTGTATCTCGGTGGCCCAAATTATACAGGTAGGTAGTAATGAGTTTTGCGCGACAACGTGAAGTACGCTGCAGTCAGGATTGGGTTATCGGCAGCTCGTAGCTAACATCAAATCCGACAACTTGTGTGATTCGACCTACGGTAACTTTTTGGACTTTGCGCTACAAATCCGCATAAGATTTTTTCTGTTTTGAGAGGCTAGCCCTGCCGGGCTAGTATGCGCGCCACGAATTATTTCGTTCGTAGTGTCAGAACGAGACAGCGTTATGGCAAAGTATATATCTGTCACTTTTTCACACGTCGAAATGACTTCTTTTCGTGGCTATTCGTGGTCGCATGCTTGACTAGCTGGTGTTAGAGTTTTTAAGCTGTGGCAATGGGAAAGCATATAGCATCGTAACAAATAAACAGAGACGAATGAGGAAAAAAACCTATTTGGAAGTCGATCGAAAATGGTGTTTCACCAGATCCATTGCTACGACCCTGAATCTCGACTCGATACTATATCCATAAATGTGGAATCGAATACTTGCGTGATTATGCGTCTCAGCTGTGAAGCAAAAATATGCAAAATAGTGCCAAAATTGAGATTGGGCAATCATAGTCGGCCTAGTATACCGGTTTGGTGGCTCCGCTTGTAGGTCAAACTAACCATAATTTAACCGATTATTAAAATAATAACCTAGTTCCATGCGATGATTGTCATCGCAAATAATTAGTTGTTGTATGTCAATTATATGTCACGTGTTTAGGATGAAATTGTTACTGTGAAACGTAATTGACTCTTAATTTCAGTTTTTTTTTATTTTTTTTATTTCATATAGGTTTGCGTTTAACTACACGCTGCCTGATGTTAAGCAGATATGCGGTTACAAAAAATAAAACTAATTTTATCTACACTAATGTTGTAACATTCTACTTATGTTTCCAATACTTGACTTATAATGACTACTGTTATAGCGCAGACAACAAAACACTCAATTTAAGCAATTTCACATGATGTTATAATATCCACATCGATATCGTAAAATCTCATTATAACATCGCGCGCTCGCTCCTGATTGGCCCTGCGCGCGCAGCTGCGCTCTCATTGGTTAGATTTTAATGGCGCCAAGTTCACTGTGACAATACACGTACGCGTGAATTTAATGTTTCGCAATATGTTTTTTTTTATTTTTATTAGTGAAGATAAAGTAGTGTATGCAACTGCATATAACACGGGTATTAAAACACGAGTGTGAGTTTATGAAACGAGCGCAGTGAGTTTCATAATAGTAACGACCCTTCATTATATGACAGTTGCATAAACTACTATTATAACAAAAGTATGATTTCATTGTCACTTAATTTCATTGCTTTTCAACAAGTTTTCATCGTTATAAAAAAAGTTTAGAAACTGACTAATTTATTGGCAAGTTGAAATAGCAGTAAGCAGGGAACATAACACAAAGCCCTGATGACAGAAGGGTCTAAAAGTTATTGAGTGGTGACTTAGACATAGAGGCAAGGGTCGTCCTCTCACGTGGCCAGTTCAGTTCATCAATCCCGCAGGATTGCGCTGGATGCAAGCCACTTCAAATGGTTTTACAACAGGATGCTTGGACAAATGTCCAAAGTGGACGTCCTGTGGCTTATGAATGAATGGACGGGTATTTTAATGTAAATAAAACGCTTCGCTAAGCCCCCGAGGTTTTAATCGAACTGGTTTAGCTCGTGATCGCCAGTTTTAATACCTATTACAAATGATTTATTGCAGAACTGTTTACAATAATTACATGCATCGCACGTATCCACAATTCCTTGTATGAGCCACAAAGTAGAAACATCATCATATGGGAAAATTGTTACTCACTAGTTTGCGACACTTCTGAATCGTCAGTATATTGAATAGGTGTATTTTCAGAGTTCAGTTTACATCCCTACTGACATAGAATAGTTATTATTCTATGCCTACTGATATCTGACGCGTTCGAATATTAATTTTTAACAAGACCAGATAGTTACAAGTTTAGACCTGTCAATTAGTGCCTATAACATTTTTTTCGGGCAAATGTGCCTTTATTAACTACAACAAAACTACACTACCTACTACTACATAAAAAGCATTGGATCATCCACAGACCCTTGAAGGTCTAAAGATAATCCAAATGCTCAAGCCCACTGCCGGTTGGCAGCGTGCTCAGCATGCTGCCTGCATTGCCACGCTGAATGGCAATGCTTATGCGTTGATCCAAACAAACATTAGCATTTTGGTGACGCGTCGCGCCTATAAGATTGGTTTTAAAATCATCATCATCATTCGTTATAGGCATCATCCGAGGCATCGATTATTTATGATTGCTTTCACAATGCCTACTTTATCTAGCAGCCTATACTAACTTTACCATTAGTTCGTGACACAAATATCCTTTTGCATATATAATTCTGTAAATTAGTAGAGCTTTCAAACTTAATCGGTCTGCATAGACAAATTTGCAACGGTGTAATTATCATCGTCCCACAGTTTCGAAAGTGACCATATTAATGTTCCGAGGTCTTTTTACCGAGGTCAGGATGGGTCTCCAATATCGATGGCTACAGTTTTACATAATTATTTTTCGCAAAAAATGGCAATCGCCGCCATTTTTCGCGCCTTCCATTATATACAAAATTCGGATATTTCGCTCGAATTGCTTACATTATTGTTGGTTTTTCAAAAACGGCTCAGCCGATATCTGTAAAATTTATATGTAACTATCTCGGGAGTGTAACTAAAAACCTTCCCTTTCCAACTTAAAAATATTTTTTCGATTCGGTTCACAATTGGCGAAATTTTCGATGAACATACACAAAAAACATACACACGAACGTAGAACCTTCTCCTTTTTGAAAGTCGGTTAAAAACTAAAGAATAACGCCACTTTGAGGCTGCTACTACGGACAAAATATACACCAAAATATCGTCCGATTAAATATTTATTTTATTTTTAGGTTTCTATACATTTGTATTTCTACTTATGTCAAAGATAATATAATATGTATTATAATACAATCACAAGTCAGACTTAAAATTAAGTACTCACTAATTAACTTATAGCTATAGAACGTACAATGATTAAATCTACTTTTTGTCGTCCGACGTCGTCCGATTAAATTTACTTTTTGACGATGTTTATTGATTAATCACTAAGAAATAAATGTTACTATGTTTGGGATATGAGAAGTGATTCCGTGTCTTTATTTTTTTCTCTTATTGTTGTAATAGCTCAAAAAATCCTCTAATCATTTAACTGGCAACTTAATTGATACCTACATCACCAATTTTTTTTAATAAATAAATAGTCTTTGACAAATGATAGCACTAAAATACTTTTTATTGCACTATATTATATACTTACTAGATGACCCGGCACACGTTTTGCCATATACATACATTATTTGTAGGTTAAAAAAAATGTTAAGGGTGAACAACCTTTATCACTTAGGGGTATGAAAAATAGATAGTAGCCGATTCTCAGACCTACTGAATATGCATTATAAAATTTGGTAAAAATCAGTAAAGCCGTTTCGGAAGAGTAAGGTAACTAACATTGTGACATTTAAATAAAAGAAGAAAGAAAGAAGATGCAATTTTTAATCATATCTTATTTATGAAGTTTACTTGTGTCATGTCGATAACAATATATTCATGAGTATTTACTATGGTACATTTTGTATGTACGTACTTTATAGTTCATGGTACACCTCACCATGGACTCTAAATATTTGAAGAGACTAATTTGACAAGGTTTTCCTGTATTTCCGGTCATTTTCGAATATTTATTTACCATTGGTTATGAGACTGACTTATTTTTAACACAATTATTATTAAAATTAAAACAGTTCAAGGAAGTGCTGGTGTTTATTTGGCTCAACGTATAAGCATTGCCATTCAGCGTGGCAATGGCAATACAGCCAGCATGTTGGGCACGCTGCCAACTGGCAGTGGGCTTGAGCATTTGGATTATCTTTAGACCTTCAAGGGTGTGTGGATGATCCAATTGCTTTTTATGTAGTAGTAGTGAATGTAGTTTAAGCTTGTAAAATAGTATTGTATGTTATTGGAGTTAATAAGGGCACTTTTGCCCATTAAAAAAAAGTTTAAGAGAGTAATAAGAGAACTAAATGAGTATGCTATTTCCATACAACATTGTTGTTGACTACTACTATACTAGTGAATAATGAACATATTTTACATAAATAATGAATGTCTTTTTCAAGGAAAAAAGGATACAGAGTATGACAAAGACTATAAGAGATTTCTAGAGTTGAGGCATTGCGTTACAGAAACCTTTGTGCGAAGATATCGAAGAAAATTGATCACGTAGCATTTGTCTATTCACTTTTATTTTCAGATTATTCCAAATAAAAAATTACGATAGTTTTCAATTGATTCAATTTTTTTAAACGCCCTCTGCGGATATTTGGCAGAACTAACAATTTGTTTCGATAGAGCCAGACAAAAATGAAAATAGTTCTCATTCACTAAGACAACTTATTATCATCATTTCAGCTTAGGACATCTACTGCTGGACGTAGGCCTCCCTATAGATTTTCAAAAAGACCGGTTGGAAGCGGCTTGCATCGAGTGTTCCTGCGGTCTTAATTAGATCGTGTGGGTGTCTTACGCTACTCTTGCCGGTACGTGGACTCCCTAGAACTTCGTGGTGGACTCCATTCCAGAAATTACGATATGACCTTATGGGTACTGAGGCCGAATACTAAAGTAATCTAGAGAATCTCACTTATACTAATATATTTAATCTAAAAGGAGATCGCTTCCTTAAAAATAGAGATCCAACCAGCCATTTACTGAAATATAAATAAATATTAGAGAACATCTGACACACGGCCTCTGACACCAAATTAAACAAAGCTTGTGATATGGCTGCCAAAGACTGATAAACTACTTATACATATTTTTAAATACATACTTATATAGATAGTTACTAAATAACACCCAGACACAGAGCAAACACCTATGTTCATCACATAAATACTTGCCTTGAGTAGGGATCGAACCTACGCCCTCTTTGACCCAGTAGTTAGGGTCACTAACCACTGAGCCACCGATGCAGTCAAAAAGTGAGTTGACGTGGTGTTTATGTCCCAACTAAGAGCACTAATAAATGCAAGCAGAAACCTTATATCTTTCTACAGCTCTAATATTTTTTGGCAAAAAATGCGGCAAAAGTTCGTGCGTTAAAATCAACACCAGTTTTTTTACACCAACTGACTACATCCTGTTAACAAAGAGGTCGATTACTAAACTACCATTATTAGTCAATAACTCAATAGCTACATCGATCTATCGAAGACAATACGCACGCAACTGCACTAACTTTGTAACATTCATCCTACTATATAATATTATAAACGTGAAAGTTTGTAAGGATGGATGGATGGATGAATGTTTGTTACTCTTTCACGCAAAAACTACTGAACGGATTGAGATGAAACTTTGCAATTGTACAGCTTATACATAAATAACACATAGGCTATTATAATGATATTGCGTAAATTTTCCATATTATAACAATAAGTTTTAAGTAAGTAGGAAAAATTTTGCCATCTGCGAGCTATTCTAGCGTGCGCGAATTATATTGTAGAATATTAAAACGCGATGTTTATAACTGAATTTATATGACTTATAAAAGAATTTTATGAATAAAGTGATTATGATTACTAATAGAGCGCCAAAATGACTTATGCTTATGGGCTAGCCTAATGCTGAATTTTAGAATGTGGGTACATCCGGTATGCATGCATTTTCTGGCATAACCTACCTACCTATAATTATAGCTCATATAAAAGTCTCATGCGAGCATTGTGAAAAAAGGCGCCTCTATAGATCTCTACGGTAGAGGTTGAGTAGTACTATTACATATTAAATCGTATAGGTTTGTATGTATTCTAGTATAAAATGCCCAATGCCATTGGTGCTAATTTCCTATCTAGTCATTGTACAAGGATATCGAGTTTATTAATGTTAGTACCGGCTAGAATCGGATATAGGTACATTAAGACCAAGGAATTTAGAGATTGACTAAAATAGATACGAGTAAGTATAGATAGATTATAATAGTTCGAACTAAAACATTTCAGATTTAAAAAATAAGCTGTTATCTATCGCTAACTATTATTATAAATCTTAATTTTTACAGTTTTTTGAATGACCTTAAAGTGTTGCCTCTAAAAGTCATTTTTACGCAAAAACTAGGCTGAAAAATATAATTATTAACTAAAAACTTTTCTGCAAAAATAATACGCGAGCATAAAATATTTCTTACTCATGCGATTAACACTAAAAACACAACACTGTTACAATTTAAAAACGGGTGAAAAGAGTTTTCTCCCGTACCTATCGTAAATTTTATCAAAAATGTACCGGACATTTTCTCAATGTTCGATAAACAATTATGAAATCAACGTTTGTATCTGTGACCGTGAAAAATCGTCTTTTACTTAGGTATCTTTTATTTTATGTAAATGATAACTGGCTCAGATCTTGATATATAAGTAGCTATAGTATGAGGACATTAAAATTAAACCCGAATTAAGAACCTGCCCCTTTTTACAAATCGCTAATAAAGACTGCGAACACTATCAAACCTTCTTATAAGGTTATTTCTAGGTCAATATTTGTATATGAGTCAAGTCAAGTAGTTAATTTTACGATCGCGGTCATAAAAGGACATACGTATAATATACATTCCTTCATTGTATATTTGCTATTGTTTTTTGTATAAGTTTATATAATATCACTAATTTCTCTCCAAGGTCTACTCCAGAATATCACCACTAGATAACTTTTTGTATGGCACCCACAACACGGGCCTCGTGTGGGACCAAAGGATACTTCGCTTGTGAACCCTGAATCTAATTATCTTGCCAAATTTCAAATACTTCATGTATTTCAATTTTAGTAAATCAATATCTTTGACTTTGACATTCATAGTAACGAAAAAAAATCTGATGAGTTCATCCTTGATTCAAACCATTCAACCAGATATTTATTTAATCCACTGAAGAAGATATATAATAGTGCACAAATAATAACAAATGCCCTTTACACGCTATTTGCATTACGGTACTTTACCTCATAACCTTCATACAATATTGTTCCGTGTGTACTGTATTACTCATTTAAACAAATAAATTAGTTAAATAAGAATACCTACTCCAAACAATTACCGTATAGGGAAATGTCATAATTATTATAACTATACTTTCCGTGTGACTTGAAATATTTTTTACCTATATTGTTTTACGTTTAATGAAAAACAAATATTTCTTTAATAGAATTGGTTTATTTACATCATCATGAAGCATTGAATTGTCATTCTATACTACGTAAAATAAAATACCTACCTAATCTTTAGATTGTCGAAGAATCTTTAACTGAATAAAGCACTACATTTACTTAGTAAATCTTTTAGGTTATAGATCAATGAATAATGTTATGTTCGAGATAATAATACATTTAAATGCGTGTTTCACATAAATTCAAATAAAGATCGCGTTTATGAATTGAATTGAATCATCATTTTTGTGAATTACTAAATGATAAATGTACGCACGCATCAAAAAATATTCATGACTTTCCCTTTTTAGAATCGTCAACTTTGAACTTTGCAACGAGCTCTTGCGGTAAATATTCAGCAACTGCCCCCATCGTTTTCACTGTAGTTTCGGTCCAACTATCAGGTGATCCGAACGCACTGTCAGCCATCGCCAGCGTCGCAAATCCAATCATAGCTTCAGCTGCACAATTACCCAGCTTGCCGATCATCAATGCAGCTTCTCTATAAGCTGCTGGATGAATCCTCTCAATCTCACTTCTGTTAAAGGCACACAGAATCTGCCTCAAAGCCGTCAGATCATAGTAAGTGTAATCCTCAGGATATTTCCCGGCAAAATCTTCTCGCACTCTTTCTGCAATAGCCGCGAGTTGGTCTTGCTCTAGATTGTAATTCAATCCAAAATTCTCTATGACGTCAATATTGTCTAAAGTTATGTTAGAATAATCTTCCGGCTTCACCGCGGGAGTGATCCAATGCAACACCATGAAGAGAGAATCAGGAATATTTTCTACACCTCCATGAAATGTCACAAGAGTTTGCCAAATGTATTCCGCTTCTGCATTAGGTAGCTGCTCTTTCCCCAAATGAGCTAGACATTCGACGATATCTTTTGGTGGTACAGTTTTTAGTATATCTATGGTCCATTTTTTATCAGATGGTAGCGCTAAAATTTCTCCACATGACAAACATTTTATGGTAACAATTTTACAGAAAAATATCACTATGATTGGTAGTTTCATTGTGCCACGTTGTGAAGTTGTACAAGTATAATCAAAGCTCTGATTGAATGTGTTGTTTGGTTCGACCTTTACGTCAAAGGCTAGTATTTTATGCATGTTTCAATTCCCTTTGCCATTGAGGCTTCAATTAATTAGGTAGAGACGTAATTTCTTCAATGCCTAACCTTTGTGTATTTCAGTAGAATAAACCGGATCAATGTTTTTGTATTTATGAAGGAATATTTTAGAACCGACTGGACTGTAAAAAGGTAATATGTTCCACATATACCTATAGTTAGTCGATACCTCATAATATTTATACAAACAAAATGACGCAGATAAAATTATGACGTTAAAGATGGCCATCAAAATCAATGAAGCAAAAAAGGGTAGCGGACCATACGACAGCGCAATGAGATATTATTTTCGCTTAAATAGGTTTTGTTTAATCACTCTACATGCTAATTAAATTCAATATCTACGTCTGAGTTTTAATTATATTTAAATATGTTTTTGAGGAAAGAACATTCAGGGTTTGCTTTATCTTGATGAGTTATGACCGTATGCACAACTGCAGTTTTTGATAATCATCGTAATGGACCTGGTACTTTACATAATCAGGCTACAAATTATTATATAACCACGTACGAAGGTAATTTGTTAGATTTCATCAAAATTACAAAAAGAAAACTGTCGCGAAACCTCGTTCGTAACTAAACAATGGATTGTGCAATAATCCGAATATAGTAATTTTAGGAATTATTTTGATACAGTGTATCGTAACATGACTACATATTTAGGACATTACGTGGCATCACGTAATCATATGATACTTGAACGTGACAATAAAATTATTATAATTAAGTCAATTTGAACGACTTTTGTTTGCTATTGCGATCATATGGCTCTTCGCCCTCTGTTTATCATTTCGTGACCAAATAATAATGTATATGTATTTTTAGGACGGGTACGATTGTATGAGGGACTAAGTTTATCTAATGAAGACTGCAAATCGTCATGCATAGAGTAGGACAGCCACCTACAAAGTGGACAGAATATGCTATAATTATGTTCGACGTTTCCGAAATAGTCTTAGTCCAGAAATCGTTACGTTACGTCCGAAACCAGTTAGCTACTTTAATGTAGAGTATAATCATAGCTATCGTTTTCAGGGTTCCGTACCCAAAGGGTAAAAACGGGACCCTATTACTAAGACTCCGCTGTCCATCTGTCTGTCTGTCTGTCCGTCTCCAGGCTGTATCTCATGAACCGTTATAGCTAGAAAGCTGAAATTTTCATAGATGATGTATTTCTGTTGCCGCTATAACAACAAATAAAATAAAAACAGAATATTATCAAAAACTAGCGACCCGCCCCGGCTTCGCACAGGTGTATTATTTAAACCTTCCCCTTGAATCATGCTATCTATTAAAAAAACGTATCAAAATCTGTTGCGTAGTTTTAAAGATTTAAGCATACATAGGGAAAAAGGGACAGAGAAAGCAACTTTGTTTTATAATATGTAGTGATTAGGGGGGCTCCCATACAACAAACCTGATTTTTTAGCCGTTTTTCGCTCTATATTAATAGTGGTAACAGGTAGATACTTGAAATATTCAAGAATATTTAGTTGTAAATTCACTTTAATAATAAAAATAAAATATTTTTTTTAATAAATATACAGTACGGAACCCTCCGTGCGCCAGTCGTACTCGACCGATTGGGCCGATTATTTTAATACTATTTTTAACTCATTGATTATTATCATACCTTTACAACTATGAGAATACCCGCTAAACACAATTTAGGAAGTAAATTATATTTCAAACAAATTTCTACAATCACTTGAATTGAATTATCCGGAAACTTCCGTAGTTAGCTGAGGTTATTGAAAGATGCCATTGTTCTACAAATTACTGTAATTACAATAGCATTGGATCGTTTCCCTCTACTTTCATTGAATCATGCAAACCTTGCAACTTGGTAGTCGTTGACAAACAAAATGATACAAGTAAACGCTCTACAATCTCCAACCTGTACAGAGTTATTTCTAATCAATTAGGTATCATTCTTTTAGGGGCTTATTCTGCACATCAAAATTAACAACTTTTGTTCTGCGACTTTTGTCAAAACGCAAGAGGATGCTAATGGATTAGAAATAACCCTGTATACACAACTCGACCAGTCATCGACTAAAGAGCAATAAAGAAAAATAAAAATGTGTCTATACACATCATATTGTCCATATTATTATCCTATGATAATAATATTTACATGGTGGATGGATGACCTGAGAAAAAAAGGACACAGAAATACAAAATGCAAAGATGCTTTCAATTGGTCTTATATATTCATGATTTGAACACATTATTATTATGTACTACGGGACTATATACTAGAGACCTACCTAATGGTCTTATATACTAGAAACCTACCTCGACCAGTGAAGCGAGTGTTTCTGAGAGGGGAGACTTGTATCAGGCAGTGGACGTCCTACACGTTTGATGAATATGATGATGATAACAACGACAAAAATCATAGAAATTTTAAATTATAGGTACATTTAAGTGATCATCTTCTCAGAGCACTTGGAAATGGCACTTGAAAACATGCTTATATTATATTACAATTGTGTATGTTAAGTAGGTATAAGTTGGTTTTTAATGGATGTCAAGTTTAGTGTTCTACAAGTCAAGAAAACCCGGTAATTTGGGGCCGCAGTCTGAGATCTTGGCCCTCTTGTCTGTTTGCTTTGACATAACTTTGTTTGATATTCACGAAACCGGTGATACGCAAATACTTTGGAATATTGTGAGACGGATTTCTTAGGTTCGCTGGCAGTAACAGTACTAACAGTAAAATAACTTGCGAGGTATACTGATATTCTTAGTTACGTTAAGCACTGTAAGTTACAGAAATTTCTAGCATTAAAATTGTAAAATGACGTGGCAAAACTTTCACCAACATATTTTCTTGAATCAGGGCTTTGAAAATTCTCGATGAGAAAGAATAGTTTCAAACAATTAAAATAGTTAGGTACTTCCATGGACAGACATGCCATTGATATAAAATTTAATGACTTCGCTTTTTAAAGATACAGAATATGTTTTGGAACGTAGTTAACGAATGAACTAAGAAAAGACTACAGCTTTGAGTAATGCGGAAACATGGAAGAGTTACGTTGGGACATTGGCATTAAGATGTTCATTATCAGCCGTAGGACGTCAGCAACTGGATTCAAACCTCCCCTGTGCTTAAAAACTCGGTTGGGAGCGCGTTCATGCAGTCTTAATTATATTATCATCGGTCCACCTATTCAGGTATTTTGCTGACTGGTAAACTGCTGATATAATTTCTAACGAGATACTTCACGATTCTTTTCACGATAATTTTCAACAGGACCAAAAGAGAAAGTATGTTCGCTAGCTCATTGCTCGACAGCCTACTTATTATTGATTTTATTCAAAGCGATGAACGGAGATGAGTGTAGAGAAGATTAACAAAACAAGATAACCAAGCGATCTTTTGGATCTTTTGTGAAAATTGACTTACTGTCAATATGTAGGTAAACTTGATGTTAAAGACGCATGAAGAATTGAAAATTCTGTTGCTAACAAATGACAGAATGACCGTTCACGGACACGAAACAGGTATAGTACGCGCAAATAACTAATGAACATCCGAGATTTGAAAATAATTGGCTAATATCGGTTTCGTTGAGCGTTATCTCTGTCCCATGAACCATCATTCAATAAACCAGCGGACAAACGTCTTACGTGACCAAGCCGTAACCAACCGATTATCTCTTTCCAAAGGCCGGTGTTAATTCTTTATTCGCTATCACTGTACCAAAGTACCAAACTAATGATTACGTGTGTGGCCGATGTAATATGTTTAGCGTTGGCAATGTGATGGATAAAACAAATATGTGCACAGTGAGATCTACATTGTTGATGTTGCGATGTTGAGACCAGAACGAATGTCACATCGGCCGATGTGACATTTGTCTAGAGGGCGGAGTTCGGATCAAACATATTATATTAACATCCTTGGGGCGTAGTTTCAAACATTAAAGAAGACTGGTTTAGAATTGTCAAATATGCTTTATAATACAATAGTAAATTACTTATGTGGTGTACAACTTGCGACAACTATCCATTGAATAGGTTTGGAAACCTCTTTCCAACGACACGTGGATATTGTGAGACTGAGACAATAACAATGAAATAGTTATGTAGAAGCTAATTATAGTAATAGCTTTTTATGGAGTAATAGTTTAAGTATATAGTTTAAGACTAAGTAAGTATATAGGTAGTATCATATTTTGTTGTAGTTAATAACGGCACTTGCCCTATAAAAAATATATATCTAACTATGAAATAGGATCAAGATAAATAGACAGAAATAAAGATAACAAAGAAAGACATGCTTTAGTATACGTAGCAGTAAGTTGTTATAAACTGAAATTGATGATGATGTAATGTGTAGAAGCAATCGGTAGATAAACTTCCATAGATATTATTCTGAACAAGTGTTAGCATGTAGCGTAGCTCGAACAATCTTGAAAGGCATTTGATGCTAACGCATAACCGCATGTTAGAGAAAACGTATTTGTGTGTTTTTTTGTTGGAAAATAACGGCAACAGTAGTATGTACTGTTTTCTAGATTGAGTTGCAATGTTTACAGCCAAAAGAGATAATGCAAAAATATACCGAGCTCAGGCCATTACCTTGTACAGTATTTAATTATTACCTTTAGGTATTTGTTTTAGAAAATAATTTTCCTATTATTTTCTTTCATAACTCATCTCATATTTCCGGATCTTTTTATCTTTTGACATTGCTTGTAAAATATGGCGGTGTAATGGCGGCCTTGAATAAAAATCAAATTAGATATAAAATTCGGTATAAAAAGCCTAGTTCATAGATTTTTTTCGGAATTCGTCAACTTAGAATAGAAGTCTTCGAGCTGCCTATAACTAACAAATCGTTCCGATAGTCTATGAGAAATATTATCAAACTAATATATCAACAAGGATTTTGATTTATGCCGCTGGAACAGCCGACAGTGGTATGAGAGTTTATTTTGTACATAAATTCAAAAGAATTCTTGGTTACGGGACCGGGATTAGAATAAGCAAACTTATGTTTAATGTGAGCGTTACTCCTACTCCCTACTAGGTTGGCATGGCTTACATCAACTTATTTCCTGCTTTGTAATGTAAACTTTAGAAGAATAAATAATGGCACATTATTTATACAAGATTATACAGACAGAACTGGTGGGCCACCATTATGAATAACTTTTACTAAGAAGCCACCCTGAAAATTGAAAAATAAAATCACACTCGTATGCTCTATACTCAAACGTTTTTGTCGATTCCGAGTTGCCATTTTGTATGGAACAGTAGATTATTTTTTTCTCGAATTCCAGGTCACCCCATAGTCAGCAGTTATCTGCTGATAACTGCTGAGTGCTGACTGTCGGGTTTACTAATGGGCCAATTACAAAAAAACCCTGATTAGTTACGATGAAGTAGTTATGTTCTTTAATAGGTCGGTTAAGTGATAATAGTTTAACTACTAGAACACACACGTTTATTATAAAGTTAACGTGAATGCAATTATAGTGTAGGTAATCATTTATACAATTAAATACAAACCTATTAGAAATAATTGTTTAGTGGAGCTGGCATAAATAGAACGCAGTTTTCACGCTGTTTTAGTAAATAAGTACACAAAAAGCCAGCTATAATTATTTTTCAAAAAATATGGCATAACTGACTTTAACCGTGTGCAGAATTCGAATAGTTCGCGCGGATCAATACAGTCATTTTTCACATTATTATTGATTTATCAAAATTGGCTCAACTTATTTCGGTAAATTTCTTTTTTATTGAAATGTAATAGTGTTTTCTAAGCTTAATTACCTTGAAATCTGTTGATTGATTATTTATTTATATTGATTAAGAGTGTTTGACCTGTAACTATTTGTTACCAATAAATGAGTATAAGTAAAATTTAAACGGGACCACTTGTGAAGCATGTTCTACGAAACAAAAAAATAATTAATGAAATCTGCCTACTCTATGAAAAGTTATGCGTTAAACATAAAAAAAATATACGCGTCGACTTGTAAACCTACCCCGTTTCGTCGCGTCGGCTAAAAAGTGGATCAGTCTAAGGCAACTAACCCGCCCCGTTTGTGACGTCAATTCTACTTACACCGTTTGTGACGCCCGGGGTCAGCTCACGCACCGAGTGGACGTCAAAACTTAAACTTGCGCTTTTCCATTATTATAGTGAGTTGGACCAGCGATGGAAAGCGTATAACTAGACATCTGCTCAAAATTTCAGCTCAAATAGACAGTGGATTAAAAAGTTATTCGAGTTTTTCGGTCCACCCGGTCTCTGAGACAAGCACGTCACAAACAGCGGGTTAATATTAAATAAATAAATAAGTACTTTTGAAGTTATAATTATACAACATTTTACGCAGTAATGTTTTATAATAATTTGCTCTATGTGATTACAATTGTTCCATATTTATATAAACTTTTACTGTAGCTGTACTCAATAATATGTGCAATAAATCATCATAAAACTCTACATTTTTAAATACTATTATTAATAAGTATAGGACAGCTACGTATGCATTATATGTATTACGCAGAGATGCACATAATAGTATAAAATATAAAACCACTTTAACCTCAATATCTGCTTGATCAACGCTCAATCGCTGATTTCGTTGGTCAATTAAATAGTCGTGATAAATTATAATAAAAACGTCGTATAAATAAAAACAGCGCTCACGAGCTGCCATGCGGCCAATGGTAAAGTGGCTCTAGCTGTAGTGTTACTGCCACTAAGGTATCTAGACACGCGGCAGCGTGTCCAGCCAAAGTGTTCAAAGAAAACTGGCGACGCAGCGGCCGTGTGTAATATTACACGAACCATTTAGAGCTACTTTTGACCCCCTCACAACTCAAAAACTATTTAGCCTACATACATGAAATTTGGCACTTTTACTAAAATCTTTTAGCTTATCAAGAATCCAAAATTTCATAAATTTTGCTCAATCAGTTATTGATATATTAACGTTTAAAAACTCGTGTTTCATTGACTGATTCACTCACTGACTTACAGATCAAAAACCTAACCCACTTCCAGATGACCTAGAATTTTGATATTTGGCACCAAGGTAGTCTACCTTGGTGCCAAATATCAAAATTCTAGGTCATCGGGCATAAATAAAGGAAAAAATCTAAAAACTGAAAATTATTATAATTAGTACTATTAACAAAGTAATTGTAAAATTTACCTAACCAATACTCCAATAAATGGCGGTAGCGTCGCGAGGCACTGAGATTTTCGATAGATGAACCATGCCATTTGTGATAGTAATATAAAAAATACTAGATAACTTTTTCAGAGATAAGTGAACTATGATAATCATGATGTAACTAATAATTATTTCTGAACAAAAAGTTATGAAATCTCATCAATCTCTTAAATCACTTTGGCTCCCATTTCACATTTATGTTTTTGATGAGATAGGGACTTACCGGAATGTACAAAAGCATAATGTTATGCTTTATGACCAACTAGCTGCCCATCCCGGCTTCGCCTGGTACGGATTTTAAAAGTAGGTATAATAAACAAACGCAATTTAGATTTCTGTAAAATTTAAATGGGACCACCTCGGGAGTATCCCCTTTCGAACTAAAAAATAATTTTTCGATTCGATTTACAATTGGCGAAATTATCGACGAACATTCACAAAACAAAATACATACTCGTACACACGAACATAGAACTTCCTCCTTTTTGGAAGTCGGTTAAAAAACACAGTCTAATTGAGAACCTTATTTGAAGTCGGTGGTCCTATTACGAAAGTTGGTAACAATGATGAGTTTAATGATATCCTAGATATAATACAGTTGTATCGAAAAATAACGAGTATGGATTAACCGCACGAGATGTTTAAGGTGGCTGTGGTTTGAGTCTGCTGCCAGTGGCTCGTGTTCTGTACTGTACCAGCCTTTTTAATAGTCCACTGCAGGACGTAGGCCTACCGACGAAGGGTGATTGGGCCATATCCATCACGCTGGCCCAGTGCGGGTTGGTGGATTCACACACGCCATCGAATTTCTTCTACGGACGTGTGCAGGTTGCCTCACGATGTTTTCCTTCACCGAAAAGCTAGTGGTTTGAAATTCCGTACATAAGTTCCAAAGAAACTCATTAGTACGGGACCGGGATTGAACCCACAAACTCAAGAATGACAGGCCAGCGTTACAACCACTAGACCACCATGGCTTCGGCTGTGGCTCGTGTGCGCAGAGCTAAAGCCTTCGCCATAATCGCGAACAAGATATTGAACGCCATCGCGACCGCGACCGTGGAACCCACATCGATGGTTATTTATTCAAACTTTCCGTTCACAGAATATTGCAAATGAGAGACTCAACTCGCCAATTAGTTTTCTAGTCTAGTAGGTTAAGTTTAAGTGCCAAGGGCAGAAGTACTTATAACTGGTAATTAGGTATTTTTTGTTGGATTAGACTTATGTAACAATGCTGTTTATGCTTTTGGCTACGTATGTGTACAATAGTTATCCGTATAGCAATCCACAGTTACATAATAATATAGAGCATGTGTGCCGAAAACACGTAAGTTATTGTGTTTCGTCATTATGCTCAACCCGCATTGTATGGATCAGTGCAAAACTGAAAAAAACAGGAAAGCTCTAGGGGAGGCAATTAGCCAGCAGTGGGTCACTATATCCTAAATAAACAAACCACATTCCAAGGTTGTCTGGGAGAAATTCATTTTAGCAATAACGCCATCAGTTGTTACTTTGACTGTTTTCGTTGTGTGTAAAAAGTTTACATTTTTTAACTTTACCGTAACGTGCTAGTCTTTTGAACATATTTTCATTCCCCTGTTGAACATAGGCCCTCCATCAAAAGACGTTTACTTTTGCTAAAAACACATTTATTTTGTTAAGCCATGTATTCACTGAGCAACATTTCTTTATAAACTCTGTATCAGAAACAAAAACTACGTGTTTCCAAAACAAAAAGTAATGTTTCGATATAATTATTTTGTTTCTGTAAACACTACCGTGTGGAACATGCTTATTTCAGAAACTGTGTATCTGAAACATTATTTCTCTGCGAATACGTGGCTTTATTGATACATTACTAACGCTGTTAATATAAACAAGAACTAGCTGACCTGGCAAACATTGTTTTGGAATACGAAAACGATAATTGCCGCCCTTATTACCTACGCACGGGTATGAAAATAATCGGCCAAGTGCGAGTCGGACTCGCGCACTAAGCTACCGTATGGGAGCCCCTCTTAAATATTTGTTTTATTTCAATTTAATTATTTATTAATAAAGTGAACACACAACTTCATATTCTGTGAATATTTCAAGCAAAAACGACTAAACATTCAGGTTTGTTGTATGGGAGCCCTCCTTAAATATTCATTTTATTCTATTTTTAGTATTTGTTGTTATAGTGGCAACAGAAATACATCATCTGTCAAAATTTCAGCTTTCTAGCTATAAAGGTGCATGAGATACAGCCTGGAGACAGACAGACGGACAGACAGACAGACGGACACTGGAGTCTTAGTAATAGGATTCCGTTTTTACCCTTTGGGTACAGAACTCTAATTATAAAACTTGGTCAAGACGTTTCTGAGGAGTTCGATAACAAACGCTGTGATACAATTTTGTTATAAGTCCCTAGATTAGATTAATATTGTCACAAGAGGTTTATTCCAGTCTAAAGTCTCCAGAAAAAGTCTATCGGCAACAATTTTTTCTTCCGTTGAACGGAAGAAAAAATTCTTTTTATAATGCCAAATTGCAATTGTCAAGTTGTCTATCTGCGTTGTTATAATCTGTTGCGAAGGCAGGCGGGCGGTCTATGTTGGTATCATTATGTAACGCCATAACCGATTTTTCGTAATATAGGTATACGTTTCCAAATTCTAAAATTTAGGACACTATATTTTATGCTCACATATCTAATTTACTCAACCGCAAGTGAATTTCGCAGTTACGATACTGTCCATATACCACTATTAGTTTAGAAGTTATAATTTATTAATTACCCAGTAACTGTTACTGCTTTTAAGGGTTAAGTTCGCATAGGCCGAGTGGCTTTGCACTAACTTCAATGATTGCTAAGAAACGCTTAGTCAAACTATGCTATAATCGAAACTTTAAGGTTACTGTAACGATAGGGGCAATAATTAACCTTTGTTTTACCAATATTCAGTTGTTAAATTTTATGTTATGTTCTTTCGTAATACTCGTACCTATTTTATTGCCAAGGATAATCATGTTTCTTTATACATATATGTTATTGCGGTGATCTATCCTGATATTATGAAGGTGAGTAACGTTTATAGCTATTTGTTGTACAATTAAACTCTTATATGAAGGAAACTTTCAAACAATAATTATATGAAATTAGAAGAATAAGGTCGAACGTCGATACTTAATTTTCTACGAAAATTGGAATATTTATCTACGAAAATTGGAACATTATCCGGTTTCGGGTAGTAGGAAACATACATTACCTGCATGACACGAATGTGTGCGTACTTAGTGGTTTATAGTACGCATTAAGTAATTATTGATGCATAATTTGTTTTTATTTACTGTCGAAAAAGTCTCCAGAACAAAAAGATGAGAAAATAATGTTACGTTGCATTGAAATAAGAAATATACGGAAACGTTACAAACAGATAATATTTTTCACGCAATAACGTTTGTTGGCAATACTATGTAAAACAATTAAGATACAAAATTAATTCACTGCGTTTCAGTTAAAAAATTGTAAATCTAAAAAAAAAAACAAAATAAAAAAAAAATTTTTTTTGCTATCAAACATTAATAAAACTTTTAAAACCTTAAAAAAAATCATATCAAAAGTGGTCATTTCAAATTAGGTCACGCTCAGCAAAAACAAAAAACAAAATCGAGTAAGGATGTTATAATTCATTTCGTAAGATAACATCAGCTTGTCTAATGTTATCGTATAAAATCGCAATATTATAAGGGGTGTACTCACATTATGCGCGAGCGCAGCGGTCAGGGGTGTGTAGGCTGCGATCTCGGCGACGCGCGGGTGCGGAATGACTTACTACAGACCAACCTCCTTTGGCTGTTCGCGTTTTTGCAACACTGCTATGGCGGGAAGGACACAATACATCCCATTCAGGGCTACGACTGCGAAACTATAACGCAGAAATTAATTAACCAATCAATTCTAGAGTCGCTTGTGATCTATCAAAGATCGTTATAGACATTGGTCGTGACATTTAAAATTAAACAAGGGTCCCATATATGCGCTCGGTTAATAGAGTTTAAAACTGCAGCTGAATAAAAAAGACTATGCTTTATCGCTTCTCTTTCAGATTAAAAAACTGTTTTTTTTTATTGAATTATAACTCTCCACAGACTCCAGGGTCTGTGCTTTTTAAGATTTACATTTTTTTTAAATTACATTCGTACAATATTGCTTAAAACTAAAGGCTTTACAAGAGGACTCTACACTAAAATAAATCTAAATCTAAAAAAAAACTGTTTATATATTTGTGTAAAAAGATATGTATACTGTGTGTAGAGATTTAAGACTTATTTTTATTTCAGTTCACTATTGTTATTACTCACAAAGTAGTCCAGTCCAGCGTATTATATACATAAATTGAGTGGGACTATTCTGAAAGACGCCAAGCGTCGGAAATACCTACAGTAAAAGCTTTACGACGAAGCCCCAAGCAGCGTTTTTAGTGTTCCGTACCCAAAGGGAAAAACGGGACCCTATTACTAAGACTTCGATGTCCGTCTGTCCGTCTGTCACCGGGCTGTATCTCATGAACCATGATAGCTAGGCAGCTGAAATTTTCACAGATGATGTATTTCTGTTGCCGCTATAATAACAAATACTAAAAAAAGAATTAAATAAATATTTAGGGGGGGCTCCCATACAACAAACCTGATTTTATAGACGTTGTTCGCTCTATATTAATAATGGTAACAGGTAGATGCTTGAAATTTTCACAGAATATTTAGTTTCATATTCACTTCAATAATAAAATTAAAATAAAATAAATATTTAAGGGGGGCTCCCATACAGTACGGAACCCTCCGTGCGTGAGTCCGACGCGTACTTGGCCGATTATTCTTTGTTATAGAGAGCTTTCATTACCTAGCCTTTATAATGTTCCATTCTTACAGTTCGCTCGTACGTAGGTACGTGTTGGAACCCTAAAAACCAGACAAATGATATTCAGTTAAATCTTCTATCTTCTTCTATATATATATCTTCTATATTTATAAAAATGAATCATGGTTGTTAGTAACTAAAACTCGAGAACGGCTGAACCGATTTGGCAAATTTGGTCTTGAAATATTTGTGGAAGTTAAGGGAAGGTTTAAACGGTGAGAAATTTTATAACAGTTGCGAGAAAAATAACAACAACATGGATTTCATTTTCCCATACAAAATTTTCCGGCATGTGCAAAATGTCATTGACACTTGACAGATGGTGAGATGAAGTTCACCGAGACCGCTAGTCAATCATATTATTTATAGGGAGCTTTTTGTTTTAAAGGGTTTATAATATATTATCAAAACTACGATATTTTATTTTATTATGTGCTGTATTTTTTCGTGTTAGTGTTAAATTATGTTATAAAATACAATCCAACTACGTAGACTTGCTTCTATATTTATTTAATTTCATTTCATTTACAAAAAATGCAACAAATATAATACCTACTAAGCCCTACTAATGCGCTACAGTTCATATATTTGCACAATACATACAATATGTATAACTAGCAGCCTCCCTATTTTTTTTTAAATTATAATATAGCCTATTCATTCATTTATTCATTCATGAATGAATAGCCTATGACACTCGGGGATTGTGTAGCTTCCCAACAGTGAAAGAATTTTTCAAATCGGTTCAGTAGTTTCGGAGCCTTTTCAATGCAAACAAACAAACAATCAAATCTTTCCTCTTTATAATATTGGTATACAGTTTTCATAAAATTTCAACACAATTAGATCTATAGGCACCTACCTACTACTTAGTTAGCTATTCTGAGCTAATACTACAACATCAATACTCATATTAATGAATTCTTATGCTTAGTGATACAATAGTAAGTAAGTATAGTTTTATTCAATAATTTATGAATATAATATTTCTCCACAAAAATCGAAACCTAATTACAAAAGTAAACTTACCACAAAAGCCTAAATAGCGTCCTATAGACGCTGTCAGACAAAAAATTAATAGCCATAACATTAATCATGTCAGTTTATCTTGACCATAACATCTAGAAAACTTTAAGATTAGAAATTTGTATAACTAGGTCATTTCCGGGGCCTAGTTACCTACCTACACAAAATTGCAAGTTCGTACTTACTAGGTACTCGTAAGTAAGTAAGTATATCTTCACGGTTGACGAGATTTGTCGGCCAAAAATGGCTTGTTATGTCGAGATTCGCAAACTGATCTTGTAGGCGTAGCGATCTACAACTTAGATACCTATGGCGGCTGGAAAATTAGCAACAAACTGCGTGAAACCTGCTCGCGAAGATGTTAAAAGCGAGCTTTAGTCAGGATTGGGTCATCCGCAGCTTGTACCCAATAACAGCCGTCACGAAGTTAGATTTGGTCCATACTTTTATTACGAATAGAGAAACTCAGCGCTTTGAAACAAACTTTATTACCGGAAACTTTTTTTCTTGCGAAAAAGCTTGGAGAGTCAACAAGTTCTGAAGATGGCTCCTTTATATTCTTTCTGACAAATAAACAAATTTTGATTTTGTTTTTTTTAGAGGCGAAACACGTATCGAGAAGAGCGCTGTGAGAATATTTTTTATGCTCTTATCACAACAAAGCAAACATACACTAAAATTAGCAAACTAACGCCTGATTAATAAAATAACCGAGGGGGAAATCTTCGCAAGATAGGTATTTACTTACACCGCGGCTTTGAGTTAGAGCCAAGTTAAGTGGGATTGTACTCGTATCAACTAAAAACCTCTCGATGGCCTGTCTTTATTTATACGCTCTTGAGAACTCTGGGATCTTCAAGTAAATGCACCAGAGCTCTCAATTATAGTCTCTCAGTACTCAATTCATGACTTCTCGTATTAATTAGCTTAAGCCTTCTTTGACAACGTGACAGTTATTGAATAACTGTGTCGTCCTCTTCAGCCGGGCTAGGATGCGCACGAAGTAATATTTCTTTGTGACGTGCGAAGTAATATTTCTTTCTTGACTTGACTTGACTTGGGATCTTCTCCTCCTGTATTAAACGTAGGAGTCAGGAAACAGCGTCGAGGCGAACCTCCTTACTGTGGCTGGACGCTACACCACACTGGATGTAGGGCATTGTAAAGGGAGGGCGCGAGTACCCAATCCCGACCGCGAGGTCGGGCGGCATCTCTCAGCGCCCTCTCCCCGCCATTCTGGCAGACTATCGTCGGCCGTCATGGCATTGTGGTTCTCAGATTCGGAGTCCTCACAACCTGCAACCGCCGGGTGCAGGCGGCATCTCCTCCTCTTCGAATGGGTGTCGACGTGACGCACGTCGATCCGGTGGCGTACCCGGTCAGGCGAACGCAGCTTCAAAAGGTTGAACTCGGGAGTAAACACTCGACCAAGCCCAACTGAAGCGCGGAGCAATGCTCTTTCAACCTGCCGGTCTTGTAGCGATGCGGAGATGGGGAGTGGGATCGCTGGCCCGGCTCAAGCGCGCCGCCGCGCGAGCCAGGCACCACGTCTCTAACTGCCCCTTTGGTAGGCGGTCGTCGAGCAATGTGTCGACGACGATGAACGAGCGGCGTCAAGCTCACGCGTAAGGCGGAGCGACGCCTACTCAAGTAGGTCCCATGGTGTGCCTCTAGGCACAGGTATGCAGTGAAGCGGCGCCGGGGGAGAGGCTCGCCCCCGGCCGCCGAGGCAGGCCCGCGTAGTGGCGGAGCCCGGTAGGGGCCGCGCGTCGCATAAGCGACAGCAGCGGCTCCGAGGATGGACGTCGCGACGCTGGGCGTCGCGAGATGAGGGTTCAGGTGGTGGCGCGATGCGCAGGAATGTCCGATGAGTTGTTATGTCCGGTAGTGTGCGCCCCGATCAAAGTCGAGGGGCGCGAGGTCTTGATGGTGGTAAGCGGCCCGCATACGCCCACTCGGTGAGGGGCACACGAGTTGGCGGAGCGGGTCGCGCCGCAGTCGCGTCGGGTCGTCGGCCTCGTCAGGTCGCCGTGCGCGGCGTCACCGGGCACCAACCGGGAGGCGGCGCGTTGGCGGGCCTGGCGCCAGCACGTCCCTGATCGCGTCCGCGGGGTTGTGGCCTGGACTACGTCGACAGGCCGCTGGAGTGTGCGTCGCTCGATATACGAGCGGCGCGGTGTGCTCGGGGCGCATTACGCGCACTCGCCGATGCGTCAGTCAAAGTCGGCAGGCGCCGTGTGCGCTTGGGCCGAAGAGGGTGGTTTGCTAGGCCGCCCTCTGGTCGTTTTCAGGTATTGTATCGGGGGAGGCGAACCTCGACCCCGATGGTGGCTTCAGATGCGGCGCGTCTCGGTGGTGTCGCCTCGTCCGCGGGCCGGTGGGTTTCCCGCCCGACGGCGTGCACTCCGTCAGGACATGGAGCCATGCAGCCCTCGGTCGAGGCAAGGCAGGCGATGGCGCGCCGGTGCGCCGGGCGAGCGACCGCTCGAGCCCGGCGCTGGTTGTCTTGTCAGGTGTGGGTGGACGACGCGGAGCAAGCTCGACGCGTCGTTAAGTGGTGGCAGTGATGGAGGGACGCGATGCTCGTTCCGGGACAGGTCGCGCCCGGGCACAACAGCCGGCGGCGTAATCACGCCCCTCATAGGTTATTCCAGGGCGGCCGCGGCTAGGTCGACATTTGCGGGGCAAATGCCAGTTCAGCAGGCGGCCGCAAGCTGGCGCACGGTGCGCACGGATGCGCTCGGTGCTTGGGTGCGGCACGCCAGGGCGGTCCGCTCGACGTCGCTAGCAGACGGAGCGAGGCCGCGGTCGGCGGCGCGCGCGGGGAAGCGCTTTTCTGTAGGCGCTCGATCGCTGCGGGGGTGGGGGGGGACCCGCAAGGGCCCGCACCCCCGCCCGTGGTCGCGGTTTACAGAAAAACTGTAGCCTCAAGCGCGTGTTGGGAGCCCGAGCTCTCGACCAAGCACGGCGAGACCATTTCTTTCTTGACGTGTCAGAATGAGACAGCGAAATGACAAAGTAGGTATATATCTGTCACTTTTTCACATGTCGAAACGAGTTCTTTTCGTGACTTTTCGTGGTCGCATGCTGGACTAGCAGGCCCGTTTGAATAGGTGGTTATAGATCATCTTCAACCATCCACGAACGAAAGGTCTCTCTTATCTTTATTTTATATTGCTATTAATTAAAAGAGATTGTGCAGGTGCCAAAGATGGACGGTGATTAGCGAATTAAATGAAATAGCATGAACACAGCACGAAGAAAAAGTCGATTTTTTTTCAAACTTATGTCAAAGTAGCTGTCATCAGGTTGAACAATGCGTAAGCTTGGCGGCACATCTGGAAATGGTAAAATAATTATATATTTTTCGATAAAAATGGCACCACCTACTTTAATCGTGTACAAAATTCGAATAGTTTACTCAAATCCATATACTACGAGTACCTAGCTATATATACTTTTAAATATATATGATTTTTCAAATATAGCTCGATTTCGATGGAATTTAATTAGGACTAATTCTGAAGTATGATCTACCAAACACAAAAAAAAAAAATTGGTAAAGTAATCGCGTAATACTTACAATGCAAAAACATACAGACAAATTGACAACCTCTTTTTTTCAAGTTTGTTAATAAAAGTTATTTTTAGTCCATTTACGATTTATTTACTCCGAGACGAATTTTGACAAAATTATACGTCGTTACGACCAACTATAAGACCAACCTGATATCTCGATAAAAATCCCATAGAAAAAGTTCGTAAGCTTTCGAAAAAATGTATATAGAAAACCTGTTTTTTTCGCGATTTTAACCCTAAAATCGCGAAAAAAACAGATTGGTTTTATAGTGAAAGTTGGTCATAAATCTAATGATAAGTATGCCCATGGGCGCCGGGAATGGCAGGGCAAGGGGGTGCACCTGCACCTTGTCAAGTTGTCAGGACAAAAAGTAGGTAGACATAGAAAAAGTATGTATTCGATGAGCGAAATATATATGTTACAATGAATGTGACAGATCTCGTCGAGTTCTGTCACTCTTGTGAAGGGGGTATAATAATGGTCGAGCATCGACAAATACGGAGATAAACCACTGTTAAGTTTGAGAGCTGTCACTTTGACACCTGTTATGCAACGTTAGTATGAATTCTAGATTATGGCAGCTGTCACGTTGACATGTCATATTTGACCTGTATTATGACCTAGGAAAATCTACTACTAGACTGCTTGGTAGTAAGTACTACATGAAGAAAGTTTTACCGGTGGTAGATACTAACAACTGGTAATATATACGTCATATTTTGTTTGATTTAGTTTTATCTTAGTAACAAGGGTGCTTTTTTATTACTGCTCTAACTACTTTCAACTACAGTAGTAAGAACAGTAATTCATTTACTGGTAGTAACACTGGTAACACACCATTTATTTTGGCATTGCATTTATCATGATTTATCAGCATACTATACATACATAATTATTGGATAGTTATATTTTATATTGCTTATATATTATTATGTCAATAGGCCCAATGATTATGAAGGCGCCATCATAATTATAATAGCTAATTAGAATATTTCTGTTTCTTTTTCGCTTTAGGCATTCGATAGAGAGAACGAGCACTTTTTACGATGGTGCCTTCATAATTGGGCTTATTGTGTAGATGCAGATGCACCTTATTCCTCCCTGAAAATAATTCTGGCGGCGCGGCGCCCATGAGTATACTCCGTAGATGTTTCCAACTTACAACTGTAAATGTATCCAAGTTGATGGTGTAGAAAATTGATGAGATGCTGAGAGGGCGGCTAGCTCTCGTCAGCATTAAAAGCACCGTTTTCCGAATGCTTACATAAGGGCAGTTTTCCCATCCACAAGAATAAATGGCTTCTCGAAACATTTCGCTCTTGAAACAAGATAATAAAAATTACCAAACAGACTCGCGTGATGTCATACAGCGTTATCTTCTTGCCCTGTAGTAGTTAACCAACATTTGGTTTGGTTTGGTTAACCTAAAGCCATCCTTATGATCAACTTAACTATGGGGCCAACCCATACAAAATTGCAACTTGAAATCGATAAAAAATATGAGACAGCTGTTTTTTTTCGAATCCCGGGTTTTGTCCTATGGTAAAAGTGGTTCATATTGATGATCTACTTTCTTTTATACGTCTGAGGTTGAAACTCTCGCTGTAACCGGTAATCTTTAGATATAGGTAGGTACGTCCTATTAGTTCCATTTAAACCAAATAGAAAATTATAATCATGAAGGTAAAAAAAAGTAAATGTAAGCCAAGCCGTGACAAAGAAAATGTAAGTAAGCGCTACTGAAACTTTTGAACTCTATGGTCCAAATTCCACCGGTAGAGTCTGAGTCTAACTATTCCAATCCTTTCACATTCACAGTCCGCGATATTGACTTCTTATTTTACACTCATTTGTAAAACTGTATTTTTGTTTTAATACTATAAAATATTGCTTAAACTCATACTCACAGAATCCATCAGTAAGTCACTGAAATAGCATGGTGAAAAAAAGTGGCAAAAAGACGCTCCCGTCAAGAAAAAAAATTCCACATTAACATTATTGTTGTACCGAAAGTCCTGTAAGTAGTTATACAATGCTTTTTAGTATCTCATCAATCAACAATGTACTAGCTGTGGCTTATCCTATGATATCTATAGTGAAACCGCTAAACTCAGACTTCGCCTGCGCGGTACAGGGGTGCCGGGGGAGACGACACAGGGGACTGAGACAGGCGCGGGCAGCGGGTCCCCGGCGCCCGCACCTGTCTCAGTCCTCTTTGTCGTCTACCCCCGCGCCCCCGTACCCGCGCAGGCGAAGTCTGAGTTTAGCGGTTTCACTACATATACACGAATTAGTTGACGAATTCGTTCCTTTTTACCTGGAGTAATAAAAATAGATTGCAGGGTATTATGAAACTCGTAGTTTTCATATTGAATTCTATTAACATCATGAAATTATTTTGCACTTGACCTATAAAGCTGAAAAATAAATGTTTGGATTAGAAACAATCAAAATTATTATTTGCATACCTAAATGTATTCTTCGCCGGTAGGTACCTACCTACTACCTACTAATCAAAAATACCTACTGGCGGCCACATTTCGCTGGGTAACCTGGTAGGTAGGTATATAATTATAGGGCAGGTGCCCCGGTTGTGGCCATCTTAGTATCATTTGTGGCCACTTTGAATTTTAACGATTAATTAGACAATCTAATGTTCAAATAATAATTAAAAAATATTATCATTTGAGATTCACACCAACATAATGTTTATGTTGTTACATTGCTTATAATAACCATTTGTGCAATAATTTGACACCAAAATGGCCACAACCGGGTCAGTGGCCACAACCGGGGCACCTGCTATATAATCTCCTATTCAATACACTAATATAAAAAACTAATGAAGGATACTTTTTCCTATAAATTAACTGAGCATTATTTAATTTCAAATACACATAAACTCTGTTTAAATTATACCTATTCTCCTATTCATTACAAAAATAAATGGTTTGAACCGTGTACGTTATGAGCGGGATGTTCTTGAGGTGGGGTCTCGGACTATAAGTTAATTAACCTGAATTATATTGGGTACATACCTGTAAAGTTCTTTTAACTTCATATTAATTCTCTTGAATTTTTCTTTCATTTCCTCCTCACTTTTTGACTCGGGAATTATTTTGCTAATTCTTAAGCTAAGTAGTTTCAACTGTCCACAGGTGTGTAGACTAAATATTGGAATCAGCGGTTCGAAGCCGACAAACACCAAAAAACAGAAAAGATCGAACAAGAAACATAGCCCAAAGACTCCGAGATATGCCCAAACTGCAGATTTGTACCTCTCTATGAAGTATGGGAACGTCAAATCGAACATAGGAACTAGCTTTCCTTCGCCCTTCAAATAGAAATATAACATCAAAATGAAAGCTTTCACTGGGAATGTAGAGCATGTTACAGCCGGAATAAGTACCCACATTTTGACCACTTTACACGCTTTTTTTGAATATGATAGAATAATAGCATTTTCTTCCTCATTTAATTCTTTGGCTGAATTGTAATCTCGATCTATAGTTTCAATGAGACTGGCCATGGATTTTCGACAGTAAATTAACGTGTAGTATTTTATGTACGAGCTGAAACACACTATGATCATTGCAAAGTTTTTGCTGGCATCCATGTAGTTTCCGGATTTTGCGTCGTGTCCAAAAACTGAATTAGTGAGTAAAAATAAGCAGGATGTATTGATAACCGTAAGAGAGAGAAATTTCAATCGCCAAGATCGGTTTCTGGGAAGGAATGGGTCCGTCCCAACTATGTGCATGGCTTTAGATAGGATAGGAAATTCATTTTTAAAGGACAACTCTTTATCCGACATTCTGCTATTCAGCGGCAGCGTCTAGGCTCGCGTAAGTTACCCACATTTATGAAGACGAGTGATTTACCTAAAATTGAATGTAAATCACATACTTAGGACGCAGTACCTTGAGAATCAGGGAGTGCACTTGACATCGAAATATACTAGGTACTCGTACTTATGTCGGAAGCACCACGCCTCCTTGTATCAGGGCATTTCCAATTTCGTCGATGCGAATCCTCATTATCATTTATCCATAGACCACTCTTCCTATAGATTACTGGATGCAAGCCGCTTCTGTACTGTACTGTACCAGCCTTTTTTATTGTCCACTGCAGGACGTAGGCCTACCCACGAAGGGTGATTGGGCCATATCCACCACGCTGACCCAGTGCGGGTTGGTGGATTCACATAAGCCATCGAATTTATTCTACGGACGTATGCAGGTTGCCTCACGATGTTTGCCTTCACCGAAAAGACATTGGTGTGAAATTCCGTACATAAATTCCAAGGAACTCATTCGGGACCGGGATTTGAACTCACGACCTCACGATTGTAAGGCGGGTGTCATTACCACTAGACCACCTCGGCCACTTCTAACCGGTGATTAGAATTGGATATTGGAGATATTGGAGATCCATAGGGGAGGCCTATGTCCAGCAGTGGACGTCTTATCGCTGATGGATGGATGGATAGAGATTACTAAAATGCTTGGTATCCGAATCAAACTTCTTGACGTCTGTCAAGTTATCTACAAGCTGCGCACATGCCCACTTCTCGCGCAGCTGATCTAACATTTGCTACTGCGCAATGACTCGCTTCGTGTTCACAGACGCCAAGAAGTTTGAATCGGCCTTTACTAGGAAACTCATCTTTTCAGTATTTCCACAGAAACTCGTATATCGCTAAGTTGGCATGTGTGTGACCCTTGGGTCTGAACTTAAGTGAAATCAGCTCTGAGGCTTGGCCAACCTGACTTAATGAGTAGTACCTAACATCGATGGCACTGATCAATCAATGATTAGTAGTTCAGTACCATTAGTACCTACGTGTTTTACTGACACTAACTAAACGCAGTGTTACTTTGGACTAGTTGGCCCATCTTTAGCATGAACGTACTATAGAGTGGACCGGGTTTTCTTTATCCTATGGTCTATTGCCTTTTTCTTTCTATGACAAAATTGATTCATTTGTAAAAGACAATAAAAGAAATAACTAGTCCAACCAAAGTAACTCTGCACTTGGTGTCAGCAATACTCGTACTAATGGTACTGATTGATCAGTAGGTACCATTTAACTGATTGGGCAGGGCCCAAGCTACCGGTGGAGGGGGCTACAGGCTGAGGAACCTCCTGACGATGCGCGCCGTGACCAGGATCACAGCCTTCTGAACCTGGCCCTTGGCCCAACCGTCTAGCGAGAGCCTCTTGACGTGTTGGTCGAGGCTCTTCGCTATTAAACCGTTCACCGACACGACTGTCGGGACAATGACTACTAATGGTACTGATCAATCAGGGATTTTGTTTCATTGTTTAATTGATGTTAGGTGCTACTCATTAAGTGGAGCTGGCCCAGCCATTAAGCCATTTCTATTAATAAAGGGTCACTAAAGTGAATAAAATCACTAGGAGCATCCAGTGTTTCATACAACCGAGCAAGCTCGCGATGTGCCTAGCGATTATGTATCTACATCATTATTTACTGCGAATCAAATTACTGCGCTGTCAACAATCAAAATGTACTCATACAGGGTGATATTAAATTTTATTCAAGGTCTTAACGAGGCCATTTCTACACCTTGTGAGTGAACGTCCAACGCGGAAATTACCGGAATGTGGTCTCTACTAGAGTTTTTTTTTTTTTTTTTTTTTTTTTTTTTTTTTTTTTTTTTTTTTTTTTTTTTTTTTTTTTTTTTTTGAATGACTTATAGCTGTTGGCCACTGAGGCCTCTACAGCTTACCGGACATGGGCGAGCGCGGATGGCGGCTGAGCCCTAAGATTAGGTTATAGGGTGACTAGCGCAAGGGCACCTGAGAAGGTACGGACCTCGGCTTGGGCCGTCACCCGGCGGGGGAGATCAGACTTGCCCGGGCACCCCAGAAGGGGTGTGCCCTGTGGCCCTAATGGGTTGAGCTGGTTGACTATTTGGAGAGAATCTAACCGATCTTCTGACAGATCCAGAGGGTCCTCGACCTCGCCGGCGTGTGACTGTGTGCCTATGGTAACCGGCGCCTATACCAAAAACGGAATACTTCCTGTTGCAGGGAGCTGTCGGATCGGCCGACCCCAGCGCCGCAGATGTGACTACGGCGATGGGGTCGTCCGGGTCGCCCAAGAGGTGTTTTGGGCGACGTCTGAGGGTGGGTGTGTTTGTCGTGTCTGTCGTATAGTCTGAGGCTTGGACTACGAGTGGGTTGGGGTGGTGGGGCGCCCTATCAAAGTAGCGGCGAGAGAGGTACTTGATGTACTGAGTGATGGAGGGGAGTTCGAGATCGCAGTGCAGGTCAGAGTTTCGCATGAACCAGCTAGCTCCGACTGCTTTGCGAATGAACCTGTTCTGAATGACCTGGAGTTTGTCCAGATCAATGCGGGAGGCGTGGCCAAAGACCACGGAAGCATAGGTCATGACTATGCGAATACACGTTTTGTAAATTGTCACCTTATTTCTAAGGGACATTTTACTACGTGAGTCGAGAAGTGGGGAGAGGCGGCCTAGGAAGAAGGCCGCTCTGTTACGGACTATCTGAATGTGTTTGGAGAAGCTGAGTCGACGGTCAAGGGTCACGCCAAGGTATTTGGTCGTGGAGGCCCAGGGAATAGGCTGGCCGTTAAGCGTGAGTTGCTTTTTCGGGTTGCCTTTGAGTATAGTGGGATGAAAGTACATGGCTGCACTTTTATCGGGATTTACCGAGATGGCCCATTTCCTAAACCATTTACCAAGCTGGTCAAGGGCTTTTTGGACATGGGTCATCTGGAGGTTCTTTTTCCAGCCTCTGGAGTAAAGAGCAGTGTCGTCCGCGAAGAGCGCAAGCTCAACGTTGGGAGAACGGGGAATGTCGTATGTGTAGAACGAGTATAGCACAGGGGCCAATGCTGAGCCTTGAGGGACTCCAGCAGTGATAGGGCGGGGGATCGAGCGGGCTCCTTCGACCTTGTAGGAAAACTTCCGACAAGATAGAAAGTCTTGTATTATGAATACAAGACGGTCTGGGAATTGTTTCGCAAACAGCTTGAAAATCAAGCCGTTGTGCCAGACTTTGTCGAATGCCTTCGCTACGTCCAGGAAGACCGCTACGGATCCCTGGGGCTTTGGCGTGGTAAGAAACCCGTGACTGGGTTTCTTGTTGAAGCCTTCTAGAATGTACTCCGTTATGCGGTGTACTTGTTGGACGCAAGAGTGTCTGGCCCTAAAGCCAAACTGCTCGTTGGGAAGGATATTGTTGTCCTTTATGTGGGACCAGATGCGCTTCAGAATGATGCGCTCATAGATCTTCCCCAGAGTACTGAGGAGACTGATAGGGCGATAGCTGGATGGCTCGGAGGCCTTCTTGCCGGGCTTGTGGATGCCGATGACATCGGCGGACTTCCACGCTTCGGGGAACATGCAGTTGTTCATAGCCGCATTGAATATGCTGACTAGAAGACACACTAGGGATACTGAGAAGTGCTTGAGCACTCTGTTGGAAATGCCATCAGCACCGGGAGCTTTCCTGGTGTGAAGGCGCTTTATGATCGACTCAACCTCCGAAGCCGTGACAGGCTCAAGGGCGTCAGTGGGGGGGACGGATAGTCTTTCTTCGACTTCTCTGTTCACCGTATCGAAGTGAACAGGGTCGACGAAGCCTAAGCTGGGGCTGCATTGTGACTCGAGGCTGTCGGCCAGGCATTCGGCCTTTTCCTCGTCCTCAAACGCAGGTGGGAGATTGGGACGGTTGAGGGGGGGCATATTCGTAACTACGTCGGATTTCAGAGCTCGGGCCAGCTTCCAGTATGCCTGGTGAGATGGCTCGATCTCCGGAAGTAAACTGTCCCACCTCTGATTGCGGAGTTCACTAATGCGGTTTTTTACGGCACGCTCGTAATACCGCAGAGTGGCTCTGTTCTCTTCGGAGGGACGGGAGTCGTAGGCCCTAGTGGCGGCGTGTTTAGCCCTCAGAAGGTCCCTCGCGTCCTCCGGCAGGGCCCAGCGTCGGTCATTGACCTCTGCTGGGACCTGCCTGGAGCACTCACGTACTGTGTTGCGAAGGTGACTGGTGAGGGCGTCAACCGAGAGGGTGACGTCATCGCGGGAAACGATGTTGTCTGGGATTTTGTGTCTAGATCGGGTGAGCTGGTGGCCTCCAGGGCTGTGCCTAGTCGGTCCCAGTCCACCACGGTCCTAGTACGGGGAGGTCTGTCGGTTGGGTCGGGACCTAGTCTCATGAGGACTGGTCTGTGGTCAGAGTCAAGTTCGTGGATCACTTCTAACGAGCGTAACCGGAGGGTTACACCCTTTAGTAGCGCAAAGTCTAAGATGTCGGGTCTATGGTCAACGATGAAGGGAAAGTGAGTTGGGGAGCTGGGTGGGATAATTTCAAAGTGAATTTCGTCTGAGAGGGAGTTGAGAAGGTTGCCCTTCGTGTTGGTCGTGTTGCAGCCCCATATTATGTGCTTGCTATTGAAATCGCCAGCCAGAATGACGGCGCTACTTAGGGAGAACAGAGCTTCAAAGTCACTTTTTTCAAGTGCTTTGTTGCAGGGGAGGTAGCATGACGCTATGGTAATTGGTTGATGACCAGTCATTGAGAGACGGCAACAGGAAGCTTCCAAGCTAATCAGGGGTGGGGTATCTATGGGAATACAGTGGAGGGACCTTCTGTAGTAGATCAGGGTTCCGCCCCTTGGGCCGGTAGTCCTGTCACTACGTACCAGCGAGTAGTTTCCGATTTTCGGATCCCGCCTGCTGGGTTTGAGAAAAGTCTCGCTCACTAGTAAGATATCGACTTGGTGAGTGGACAAGAATTGTTGGATTAAGACACGTTGGTCTTTCTGGTCGCTAAAGAGACCGTTGGCATTGAACCATGCCAAGGATAAGGAGTGGGGCTTCTCTCTTAATGGTGTACTATCCATAGTACTTCTTAAGGAGGTTTACCATGGCGGCTCCATGGACCTTGACATGGTCAAGGAGCGTGCGGTGTTCGGCCATGAATTGTGCGGTGTTGCACGGATTAGCGCGGACCTTAGCCGTGAACTCGGCTAGTTCGGCGGGGTCTACTATGGCGTGGTGCGCCATGAATTCTTTAGCGAATTCAATGTCGGTGATATAGCTCTCCATAGACGAGCTATTGACGACGGCACCTAAGGGGGCGGGCTTAGCGGCCTTAGTGGCGACTTTGGGGGCTAGAGGCGCAGGAGCGCGTGTTTGGGTCTGAGGGCGGGGGCGCGGTAGCTCTGGCTTGGCCGCGGATCCCCGTTGGGGCACTGCGCGTTGCCAAGCGTTGGCTACGGGGGCAGGGGCATCCACGAAAGTGGAAGGAGGGGTCGCAAGCTGGAGCTTGGACTGTGTGGGGTGGATGGGACGAGTCGGCCTGCCCCTGGGCTTGTGTTGGCCTTTAGCGGCCTTTGGAGCCATGGGGCAGCCGCGGTAATTCGCGGTGTGCCCCTGGGTCTCACAAAGGACGCAGCTGGGCGGGGTGGGGTCTTGTTTAGTGCGCGAGCACTCTGAGGTGCTGTGCGCGCCTGCACATTTCACGCAGCGGTATTCTGCGTGACAGAATCGCGCTGCGTGGCCGTATCGTTGGCAACGGTGGCACTGCCCCGGGACGCCCCTTTTGTGAGGGGCCTCGATCTTGAAGCCGGAGAGCTTGCAGACCGAGCGAATAAGCTCGATCTTCTTGCCCTCCGGGGTGTTGTCAAGAACAGCTAAGACCATGTCTAGCTGTTTCTTTGTCCTGCCGCTGGTCATGCGGTGGACCTGACGTGCGGGAAGCCCCTGGGCGAGGAGATCCTGTAGGATGTCCTCGGTGGGGATTTCCTTTGGAATGCCGCGAATTACAGCGCGGTACACCTTTTCCTCCTCAAGGGCCTGCATGAAGAACTGCAGGTGCTCCTCTTGAAGGAAGCGGGTGGCCAGTCTGTAGTGATCGGGGGTCGGGACAAAGATGGCTATGCCATCATGATTGGGCTTACCCGTAAAGGGTACTTGCAGCTCCGTCAGACGACGGGCTACGTAGGCCCATTTGGTCTTGTCCACAAGCGTGAAAGCTCTGGGGGCTTTCTGGGCCTTGGAGGGACCGGGCTGAGACGAGGAGGAGGTGGCGGTGGCGGTGGCGGTGGAGGCCGCAGGGCAGGGGACCTTAGGTGGGGGCGGGGGAGAAGAAGATTCGGCGGGCCGCTTCTTTTTCTTCCGCTCCACCAAGGTGAAGGGGTCAGACTCTCCCTGTGTGTCGAGGATTAGATCCTCTTCCATTTGGGAGTTGGGGGACTCCGGGGAGTCCGCAGTCGGAGTCGCGGGGGCCGGTTGATGGACCGCGAGGGGGGCTGGAGCGGGGGCCTCGAGCAAGAGCGATCGGCTCTTGTCGTAGGGCGTGGCCCTAGAAGGAGCGATCGAGCGAGACCGCCCACGGTGGGAACGGTCCTTGGCGGCGTTCCGACCGCGTTCGGGGCTCGAGTGAGCGGAGGCCCGTGAGGCGGGACCTTTGAATTCGGGCGTTAAGAATGCGGCCGCCGCCTTGCTCTTTGGGGAGACTTGGCGGGGCGCGGGTGAGGGCGGGGGGGCAGCCTTAAAGGCGGGACGGGGGAGCGTCTCAGGGACGAAAGGGGTTTCCGGCTCTAGGCCGGGCAAGACTTGTCTTGCGGCATGGATGAACGCGTCGATGGCGTCGACGGAATCTTCGTTGGACACGTAGGCAGCCCGGATGTAGTTTAGCACCTCGTCGAGTTTGCTAAACGCCTCCCGGGTTGCCATGGTGATGAGAGTGAGGGTGCCGGGGGAGGAGGTCCCCAGCGGGGAAGAAAATGAGAGATCTCCCTGCCGGGTATAGGCAGGGAGGTGGGTACCTAAGTGTGCCCTAGCGTGTGCCGGCTGCCAATCTCAATGTGCAGCCGGTTGTGTGCCTAGCGGCCCTAGCTGCCACAGGGGAGAGGCAGGGACTCCGGTTTTTTAGGCCGGCCGTCCAAGCCAAACACACACCCGAGGAATAGGTAAGGGATGGGTAGGGTGGGAGGGAGATGTCTGGTGTCGGCGAGGGTCGCTCCCAAGGCCGGTGGTTCCAGACCCAGCCGGATTCCGTTGTTCCCCTGAAGGGGGAAAAACGTACGTCCCGGGTCAACGCACGCTCAGCTTCGTTGGCACGGTTACGTATCCACTGAACGACCACTAAGCGTGGATTTCTTGTTTAGAAACGAAGGGTCGCTCTGAAAAGAGCGTTTTTCGAAACACAGGATGGGTCGCTCTGAAAAGAGCGTTTTGCGAAACTGGATGGTCGCTCTGAAAAGGGCTCTACTAGAGAACTTTCAACCCCATAGGCCTTCAATCCTCTGCGCTGTGCCCTGCCCACTGCATTTCAACTTTCTTAATGTAGATGAATGAATTTAACCACATAAATGATCTCTACAGTGATTTAAACTAAAGGGCATTCTATCTCCAAACAACAAAACAGACTCAATTCATAAATTTATTAACAACCAGGTAAAACCAACAAAACTGTTAAATGTACAGACATCGAGTAAAGAATTAATCGCTGAAAACATGTAAAAAAAATAAGCTTGCTGTATGTAATACAATATTTCATTTCATTCTTTTGCTAGGGCTTCACACATAGTATAGGTAATCGCAAGTACAGTAGTGGACTTCTAAAAGGCAATACAGTACATGTTGTGTATTACTTACTTTATATATTAGGTAGGTAAATTAAATTATACTTAATAAGTTAACAAACCTACAAACCACGCGCTAGCCATCGAGATACAAAGGAATCTCTCTTAGCACCTGTGTGCACCATAGTTTTAACATTAAAATGATATGCTTGCATTATTGCAATGTGGTATTTAAATCTATAGTGTCTTTTACAAATTTATTTTGTTTTGTTCATGAGTATGCGCGCAGGCAGGTACAATACAAACATGTTGTGTAATATTTCCTTTTTGTTTATTAAAAAATTAAAGCCTGAAAACCATGGATCGTGAGCCATCGAGGGACAAATGAAGCTCTCTTGCCAGCTGTGACCGACATGGTTTTGCCATAAAAATGATATGCTTACAAATATCGCAATGTAGTATTTAAATCGAATATTGTCTTTTACACTTTGTATTATTCATAGGTATGCGCTTAACTTGCCTGGCCCAGAAAACTATACACAAGTCAATATATTTTATTCTATAAAATGATTTTAAGTTTTTGTTCTAAATTGATTATGGAATATACATAACAATTAAAATGGAGGCATTTTATATTCTATAAAATCTTATGAAGTATCAGATTATACCTGTAATAAGAAATCATTTTTATTTAATTTCTTTTTCACGTCGAAAATAATTATCAAAAAGTCCGACGAATTCCGCGCATTCTATATTTAATTCAACGACAAAGTGCCATGCGACGCTATTGGCCAAATCATAGAATTAGAACTAAAATAATAGAAACCGTACTAAAATAGCAAGAGATTTACATCACTTTGTCCCATTTTTAAATATGAAATTTAAAAGGTATTAGAAAAAGATGCAAGGTACACCTGAACTTACGTAATTTCCAAGGGTTTAACAAACTAGCATTGAGCTATCTCAGCTGTCCAAATTCAAAAAGATAATAAGTAGGAAGGCAAATAGATCAGAGATTTGAACCTTCTGCTGGAACTAGAGGGTTCAAATTTCCGATCAAGTAGCAAATGACAAAGTGGAACCAAATTTTAACTATTTTGACATTCCAACTTGTGATTTTGACGTATGCCGAAATACAATGCGTTTTTTTTTGTTCCACTCACTCTCGCGTAATATGCTGTTTAACCAGATATGAATAAGGTAGCTGTAACGTAGTTTTTATTTGAGAAAAATTTAGCAAGGTTTCTATTACTTGTCATTCTTCTGAGCTACGTATGGTTCCACGTGACATCATGCCACTTTGTTTTGCGTATTTTAAAAAATATTAACAATTTCGTTTTTATGAACAGGATATCACGATTGTTTAACGGTTGTAAGCTATCATATAAAAATATTTTAAAAGTCGTGCATATTCCCAATTGAAATTAATAAATATATGAGATTTATTTAGTTGAAATAATGACTGACATAAATATACTTAACATCAAAAAAATATGCCTGCGAATTAACAATCTCTTCCTTTTTTGAAGTCGGTTAAAAATGCACATGATAAACACTCAGACACACTCATATATGCACATAACAATTTAAAGACTTTTTATTATTTTGTGTTCTGGAATATAAAAGATAGAGTTTACTTTGAAGTACATTAAGTTTTTCAGTATTACTTATTAATATCCCTTCACTTCCCTAATATAAAAAAAAAAAATTTAAGATCAATCAATTGACAATTTTCTCCAACTGTCCACCAGACTAAACCATAACAAAATATTGTTTTCTATTTAAAGTATTTTTATGTGAACTGTTACAATATTATGTACAATACAGTTCAAACAAAAATAATAAAACGTGAAAAAGAAAATGAGATATATATCTACTTTTACTGTTTGTAAATGTTTGTACATTGATGTTTTCATTTGATTGAGAAGATTACAATTATTTTGCAGTCGTTTCTGTGAGACTTAGCCTGATTATATTAATTACTGGAGAGAACTTCTATCAAAATTAGTTAAAATTCAGGTCTCCAGGAAGTTCGGATAGGCCGGTTGGCTAGCCCTGGTGTTATTTTAAAGCCGCCTTTGAAAGGCCTCTGACGTGGCTTAACTGTTAGAACAACAGGGGCCTACAATTTAACGTGTCATCGGAGCCACGGCAGCGCTCACTTGTAAATGTCACCCGCGGTCACCCATCCGAAGCCTGACCGTGCTGAACGTTGCTTAACTTCGATGATCACAAACGAGCACCTAGTCAAACTACGCTATGAACTATGAGGTCTCCAGTTCCAAGTTGGAAAAAATTGTCAATTTGACGCTTATAAAGGGGTCATAGGTATTGAACGCAAAACCTTTTAAGGGCGGGTCTAGTACATCTAAATAAACAACTTTTGTACAACGACTTTAGAAAATACGCAAAATAAATTCACATCTCCATACATTTTGTCGCGCATTGACGAACTTTTTGTATGAAAAGCTGATTTTTTCATCGTGATTTTCCAAAAGTCCTAGAACCAAAGTTGTTTGTCTAGATGTACTGGACCCGCCCTTCAAAGGTTTTGCGTTTATTACCTATATTTAAATAATTTATTACAATAATTTACTGCTGGTAGCGTTTCATTTTACGCTCCATTTTTTTCCGTTTCTTTTCATCTTGTTCGGTGTCTTCAGGTGCTTGCTGGAAGAACCAGGGTCCAAGGAAGTTGGTCCACAGCAGCCAGAATGCCCTTAACGGCAGCAGTAGTAGCAGCAGCCAGAAATAACTGGATATTACAGCCAGCACGTGAGTGATCGACACCAGGATTACGATGTCTTTGATGTGCCTGATGAAAAAAGATAACATCAAAAATAAATAACGAAACAAGAGTGTTATTAAAATACTTTTTTTAATTTTTTACCGACTTCCAAAAAAGAGGAGGTGTATGTTTTTTTTTCTGTGTGTTCATCAATATTTTCGCCAATTGTGAACAGAATCAAACAATTATTCTTTAGTTCGAAAGGGTATACTGATACTCCCGAGGTGATCCCATTTAAGCGGTAGAAGTTAAAGGTTAGAAGGTAAAAAAGTTAGCCGAAGATGACACTTCGCCGTGATTTGCTAACTATTGCGCATGTGTGCACAACGGGAGGCATGAGGTTGGCGGGCGGGTGTGCCCCGGCGTCTCGTCTCTCTGGTTCCCGCGTATACCTATATTTCGGCTTTTGCGCAGCGTTCTGCGCATAACTTCCTATCCGCGGATTTGTGTGGCGCTTAGTATACCATGTTTCATCGAGGTTCGTTGAAAAATGCGACCTATAGGGGAAAACCTACATTCGGGCAAAAGCAAAATCACCGTGTTAAAACTAGAACTATTGACCAAAGCGAAAGCGATTTCGCTTTGGTCAATAAAACGGAGACCTCCGCTTTAGCTTAAATAAATTACACTGTGAATAATGGCTAGTTTTAAATAAGAATACCAATACTTACTCTCCCATGCCCCCTTCCATGTTCAGGTCCAATCCAGGGTCCACCAGCAGTGAGTTATCAGAGTACCTCGGGCGGCTGATGTACCTCATCATTTGGTAGCAGCCTATGTGGATTCCTATAGTCAACACATTCAGAAGCTGAAACAAACCATTGACATTAATATCATCCATCCATCAGGCCATATGACGTTCACTGCTGGACATAGGCCTCCCCTATGGATCTCCAATAAGACCGCTTGGAATCGGCTCGCATCCAGTGTGATCCTGCGGTCTTGAGATCCTATGCTGCTCTTTACGTAGTATTATTATATATTCTTTGCCGGTACGTGGTCTCCACTCGAGAACTTTTCGACCCTCTCGGTCATCAGTCCTCCGAGCTATGTGGCCTGCTCACTGACATCCACCGACATATCCCAGCAAATAAGAGCAGAGTTAGTTGAAGTCACTTGCCAATCCGCTGGGCTATGTCGGTAGCTTTGGTTCTTTTAAGGATCTTCTCATTCCTGATTCAATCTCGCAGAAAGACTCCGAGCACAGCTCTCTCTATATCTCGTTGTTCTATCTACTTGGAGCTTACTGATAAGGCCCATAGTGAGAGACAAATCAATCATAACCTTTATTTTTCTAATCTGTACCTGTACCTGTAGGCATACATATATCTACCAGTGCAGATTAGTGGATTCACATACGCCATCGAATTTCTCCTAAGGGCATAAATAGGCAGGTTGCCACATGATGTTTTCCTTCACCGCAAAGCTGCCAGCCAGTGGTGTGAAATTCCGTATTTTGGAAATAAATTCTTAAGAACTCAAAGGTACGCGACGGGGATTTGAACCCACAGCTTCACTATTGTAAGACAGGTGTCATTACCACTAGATCACCACGGCTTGTATAATCTAAAATCACCCTAACCTTTTGACCTCTATGTCTTAATATTTTTATATAATGGAGCCTAGTTTTTTGTACACTATAATAGTACATTATGATATAAGTGCGGTAATTTTCAAAGCGCACGTATGTCATACGACGTTTTATAACATATTTGCGAGGAAATTAATAAAACTCTGACTTGCGCCGCCGGCTGGTAGCAGCACGCGAACCACTGCAGGAACATCTCACTTCCAGTGCTGGCCCTAATGCCGTGCATCAGTCGAAGCATCGTGCGTTTTACATTACATTACCGCACAAGTGCCGTAATGTCTGTCACTCTCTTGTGTGAAAGTAGGAGAAATGAAACCACAGAGTTCTGCAGTCGGTGGCGGCGTGCGTTTTACATTACAATAATGCACAAGTGCGTTATGAAATACATTAAAAAAAAATTGAAATACATTACGATATTGAAATTGGTGTAATTACAGCCACTTTACGAGCAAATATGATTTGCAAATTGTTTACAATACATAAATATGGAGTAACTAGAGACTAAAAACGGACTCGTCTTGAGTCTGTTTTTAGGTTTTGGTAGAGAGACCAAATATTTATCCATATTTATGTATTGTAAACAATGTTTATAGTGTGTGTGTGTTCACTTTTACAAGTGAATTTCTTGTACAGACGAAATTGTAAAAATGGACTAACAACTCCATAATTACTCTGTGTTAAATAATAATTCGGTATGAGGTATTTTTTCTCACTTTATTTTATACTATGTATTAGTTAAGATAACTTACAATAATCCATACTGTTAGCTCATCTGGGTACATAATGCTCATCAAACCGCCATAGAATAAAGTAGACCCCAGAGCCATGTTTCTGTAAAAGGTCATTGTAGCTGCATTTTCTGTTAATATCTGTTTGGCCCCTTTGGTGGGAGTTTTTCCTTTCTGGGGCTGTGAACAGATAACATTTCATGATTATAAATAAATGGGAACAAATTGAACGCTGACCAAAATACATTTTCCTGCCTCGGTGGTTCAGTGGTTAGTGACCCTGACTCAGGAGTCACACTTCTTTGACCCAGGGGTCAATCTTCACCCAGGGCAAATATTTATATATCTGTTAACGGAAATGTATGAAATCTAGGAATTGTATACAAATCCTAGGAAATGTATAAAATTCCGAAGCTATTTAGGAAATGTATAAAATTTTGTTTCAAAAACTATTTAATACATAGATATCCTGGGAAATGTGTACATTTCCTAGAAATTGTATGTAATTCCGATATCGTATTAGGAAATGTCTGTTATACATAGATCAGACCCCCGACCGCCTAAGCAATAGCAATCGTAATAGCAATCGTTTATGACTTCATTTTAGACATTTGGCACCGCCTATGTGACGTTAGCCATCAAAATTGTTCATTCAACGATTGCTTTCGCAATCCGCGCAAAGCAATTGATGGCTAACGTCACATAGGCGGTGCCAAATATCTAAAATGAAGTCATAAACGATTGCTATTACGATTGCTATTGCTTAGGCGGTCGGGGGGCTGGCCCTATCTCAAATGTTTTACATTTCCGATTGCTATTTAGGAAATGTATAGAATTCCTAGGAAATGTGTCTAATACAATTCATTTCACACATTTCCGTGCGATTTTAGGAATTACATACATTTCCTAGGAATTGTATACAATGACGGATTACATACATTTCCGTTAACATCTATATACAGTGCTAATAAGACTTGGATCCATTTAACTTTTCCAAGGCGACTCTATTATGGGTTGGTACCTTAGGGGGTCCCTTGTATTTTTGTTGTGTGTTGGTATATGACCCAGGATCTTTTCTGAGCGTTGTGCATCGTACAGCATGGTTGAGGGGTATAGGCCGCATGACACAAGTTGGCAGAAATGAATTTAGCTACAAGCTACGCAATATCCAATCAATGCGCAGCTTTGTGTGAGCTTCAGTCAGGATTGGATATTGCGCAGCTTGTAGCTAACTTCATTTCTGCCAACTTGTGTGACACGGCCTGTTTCTGCATACTTGATCTCAATTACGCTTGATGTGTAGGTTGTTTCCTTAGCTATGTCCAATTACTGAACGAATGGTACTAGCAAACACTAATTGTACAAATCTATAATTATATTTTAAAAGGGATTTTATAACTTCTTTGTGTATCTTAGGTTATTTAGTCAATGAATTTTAATGACTGTTATTAATTACTTAGTTATTTAGTAGTGGTTAAATATAAGGTTTATGTGAGAACATTTTCAGCATAGAAACAATAAACTTAATTTACGTTTTATTCAGTTAGGAAACTGAACAGAATTAAGTATAAACTTACAGGGGGCATGATATTCTCTCGGTCGACAGTATCTTTGTTTATAATTTTTTCACTAGGTCGGAGTTCCAACTGTTTTCAATTTCATCAAAGGTCACAAGGAAACTCAGAATAGAAAATAAAGTTATCAAAGCATTCCGCGAATTCCTCAGTTTTGAACTCTGAAGACTTCTCAGGGCACAGTTGTATTATTTCTGTGTCTCAGAGGGGTCAGAGGGAGAGAAAGAAAATGAAAAAGTCAGCCAGCTCCTCTCCACGTCAAATTTATATGTCATTGTCATGAATAAATGTCAAAACTGTCCACAGAGAGAAAAAAAAACTAAGGGCATAGCCAAAGGGGTTAGACAAGTGACACTCGATTCCTGTGCTCGATTCCATGGAATCATCTAAGGCCGCTGCATACGTGACGGGTTTTTTCACGTACGGGACGGGACGGGACGGAACGGGAAATTTTAGAAATATCGTTTCATACAAAATGTATATGGAAGCGCATATGTCACGGAGACACGGACGGGACGGGAACGTGGCACCGACGGGGCGGGAAAAATATCGTCGCCAACGATGTTTAGCCCGTCCCGTCCGGCACGTGCCCCGTCCCGTCCGTGTTTCCGCTACGTATGCACAGTCGCTCCGTTCGTTCCGGAGAGAAAAGTAGTGTTGTACGTTTGCATCACCGTCGAAAATGGACGACGAAAAACTAATAAAGTGTGTACGGTCACACATCCAGCTTTTTACCTTTATAATTTAGCGAACTCAAAGTATTTTTTCAATTTTAGGGTTCCGTACCCAAAGGGAAAAACGGGACCCTATTACTAAGACTTCGATGTCCGTCTGTCTGTCTGTCTGTCACCGCGCTGTATCTCATGAACCATGATAGCTAGGCAGCTGAAATTTTCACAGATGATGTATTTCTGTTGCCGCTATAACAACAAATACTAAACAGAAAAAAAAAATATATTTAAAATATATATTTTCCTTGCGCGAGTCCGACTCGTACTTGGCCGATTATTTAGTTTGTTATACTTATGTTGACATTGTTGTTAGTATTTTGTGAGCAATAATTAATATTAATGCATTGTAGACATATTTTTGTGTTTAATTAACTATAGAATCGTAATTCTATCATATTAACGTAATTGTAATTAATTGAATTGATTGTCTTATTAAATGATAAATAATTGTCTTTTTACAAGGTAAAAAGAACGAATGATATTTGTAGAATATTCAAGACGCGATCTTTTTAACTGAATATATATAACTTGTGACAGAGTGTTATGAATAAAGTGATTATGATTATTATTTAGAGTTCAAGAATTAACTGTGGCATAAAATTGCATTCGAATTATCACTCACTGGAGACGGTAATCATTTATTGCATTGCAATTAAAGCCAATTGTTAAAATGAAAAATCCATCTTTCCTGTTTCACAACACTAGCACGTTAGAGAATTTACGTTACGGTACGTATGCATTAAGAACACGTTCCCGTCTCGAACGGGGCAGCCACGCCCCTTTCCCGTTCACGTCCCGTCCGAGGTATTTTCTCGTTACGTATGCAGCGGCCTTTAGATCTTAGGCCTTAGGATCTTCCACCTCCTTTAAGGGGTCCGCACACAGGCGCGGTAGGAGCGGTAGCTGAACAAAAATGTTAGTGCACAGCGAGGCAATTCTGTTAAGCGATCTCTCTCGTTTTTCTGACAGTTCTGACAGCTCAAAACTTTCAGAAAAAAGAGAGAGGTTCAAGAACGTATCACCTGAGTAACGAAATCGGTTAACAGAATTGTCCCGCAGGTCTTGTTATAAGTTACAGTAAGTTTAGTTAGTACAAGGGCTTTGCAATGTGCCGATTGCTCAGAGTTGTATTACCTCTGTGGCCGATTGTGACTTTTTTCTTCATCTATTTAAATGTCAAAGTCATAAAAATATTATTTGTCAATTTCATTCCCAGACAATCCAGACATCATCTGCAGTTTTGAGATTGCGTTTAGGCGTTAGAAAATGATGAGTTTTTTTATTCGTATTATTGATTACATAGTGTGCTTCTTAGCAATTCGCTTATAATATATCCGAAAGGCACCAGATCAACACATTTGTGGAGGTTCAAATCTGCGTATAACTGATATAATTCAGATGCGTCTGAGGTAAGGATGATAATAATATGATCATGTGAAGTCCTTCGTGTTCCGCATGAAACGTGCATTATTTCAGCGATAACTTCTTTTAGCCTCTAGTTTTAGTTCATTCCATAGTTATTTATGACAGTTTCTAAGAATATAATGCATGTGCAAATTCTTAATGCTAGGCAATATCAACATTGGTAGTGGTTAGTGTACTAGAATACGCATGCGCTTAGCTTCTTCGCGGCGTTCATCGTTCATGTTACTTAGGATTCCTATGGGCTACATCATACACCTAATTGACACTGAAAGGTCTGGAAAAACTGTAGATAACACATTCAGACACACCTGACAGTTTTGACAACTCTCCAAATTTTTTTCTAAATATTTTTATGGTTGAGAATTGCCTCAAGTAACAACAGGGTTATCCCTCTGGGAACTTTATTAAACTAATGTATAGATTTTTTTTTTGTAATTTTTTTATCGGGCAAAAGTACCTTTATTAAATACAACAACACTACACTACTACTACTATATAAAAAGCATTGAATCATCCACAGACCTTTGAAGGTCTAAAGATAATCCAAATGCTCAAGCCCACTGTCAGTTGGCAGCATGCCTAGCATGCTGGCAGCATTGCCATGCTGAATGGCAATGCTTATACATTGAGCCAAATAAACACCAGAATTGTCAGGCTTCGCGTCCACCAGACGCTCAGAAAGACTTTTGAAAATATCAAACATTTTATGAAGGCACATTTCGAATGATGCTTAACACCGGGTCCACTCTTATGTTTGTTTGAAATGACACTTTATAATATTCCCTTCACCACCTGTTCAACAGGGCAACTAAATAAATGCAGGCTAAGAACTGCCATACTGACTTTGGTTTAATGCAGAAGTATGGGCACATAGGAGAGGAAAGGGTGAGCCTTGCCCACCCTAGAAACTTCTTTGGAAACCCCAGAAAAATTGAAAGTTAAAACATTATATTGTCTGCAGTGAGGTTGTGGGTTCAAATCCTGGTCTCGTACCAATGAATTCCTTGGAATTTATGTATGGAAATTTACACCACTGGCTTTTCGGTGAAAGAAAACATCATGAGGCAACCTACATACATCCGTAGAAGAAATTTGATGGCGTAGGTGAATCCACCAACCCCCACTGGGCCAGCCTGGTGGATATGGCCCAATCACCCTTCTTGGGTAGGCCTACATCCTGCAGAGGACTATTAAAAAGGCTGGTACAGTACAGTATAGTAGCAAAAGTAGAAAGCTGAAGAGAAAAGATCTAGTTAACAGACTTAAGATGCATTTTTCAAGTCTTGAAGAGCTCATAGCGTAGTTTGACTCTGTGATCGTTAGTGATCAACAAAGTTTAGCACACAATGGCATTTATATCTGAATGCAGTCGGGATCAAGGTGACCCATCTAAATGTTGTGAAATCCCCATAACAACAAATCTTGGATAAAATCCCATAATATAAGTAGTACCTAATATAAGTTAAAGTCAATAAATGTAGTTCAAATACTAACTTACTTAGGCTTATTTACAACTAGCGACCCGCTCTGGCTTCGCACAGTAAGGCCGGGACTCCACCAAAGCAGAGATGTGAGCGCCTTTGGTGGATTCACACAATTTTTTTTTTCTGCTCTGGGGACTCCACCAAAGCGGAGATGTGTGCGGTGTGCAGTGTGCTGTGCGAGAAGAGATGTTTTTCAGCTCAGGTGCGAGGTGTTGAGTGCTCAGTACGTATTTTATGGGTTGCTGGCGGGCGACAGGAGGAGGGTGACATCGCTCACTGCACGTCGCTCACATCTCTCGTCTCCATTGCGCGTCGTCCGCGCACAGCTCACATCTCCGCTACCATCGCGACATACAAATATTTCACATCTCCGCACAGCAATCTCCACTAAAGCTGAGCGGAGAGGAGATGTGTCAATAAAACAATTCTATTGGTGGTTTAAAAAACATCTCTCCGCTCGTCGCGTCTCTGCTTTGGTGGAGTCCCGGCCTTATACATATTTATCCTTCCCCTTGAATAACTCTATCAATTAAAAAAAAATGCAACAAGATATGTTGCGTAGTTTTAAAGATATAAGCATACTTAGGGACAGACAGACAGTGGGAAGCGACTTTGTTTTAAACTATTTAGTGATTAGTGATTTATCACTGCTTATGATCTAGCAAGCTAAGTAGGTATATAAATGTGCTATTCTCATTTTCATTATTTTCCTGCATTCAATGTGGCTAGTGGCTTCCTCGTTTGTTTATTGAGACCAGCAAAAATGTAACCAGGCAAACACTATTGATAATCATTTAGAGATGACTATCATATAATCGAATGCTATGATATAAGGACATTGATTATAATAATTAAATAATCCATTGCACTTAACTATAGCACAGTTTGACTAGGTGTTTGGGATCACTGAAATTAAGCAATGTATGGGTGACCACAGGTGGCACTTCCAACTGAGCTCTACTGTGACTTGGATGACACATTAAATTCTAAGTACCTACTGGTAGTTTTAACTCCTTAACCATGTGAGGTCTTCAGGCGGCTATAAAACTCTGACACCAGGGCTACAAGAATGAATTTATTTTAATTTAACAAAATGTTTTTAGAACATGTGCAGAACAAATTTTCCTTAAAAGTTTTATTTTTATTTTCTAGGTATACCTGACATACTTCTGGCTGCTGGACTATATATTCTAAAGTAGTCTTATAGAATAAATTTAAAAATGTTATGAAAGTACATCATTATTGACGCTCAACCTTGAACCTGGATCTTTTGAATTGCCATAATTCTCTTCTGATAGGTAAGTAAATGAAATGATCTATTCTGGAATAACTATTGATGTTTTATCAAAACTAAAGCTGAAAACAAACTATCGGATGCGGCTGACGGTCGCGACTTAGCAGTGTGCACAGTCTTAAAACATCCAGCGCGCCAGATCGCTCTCGGACGTCCGAATAGTCAAGGTCAGCCCAAGGTGACGTCTGCGACTGATGTCCGATAGTTTGCACGGCTAAGTGAACATTCATTATTTAGATACCTATAAGTCACGACCGTCAGCCGCATCCGATCCGTTTGTTACCAGCTTAATTATAGTCAAAGCAACCTAAGTTACCCACTGTTCATGTCATATTTTGTTGCTGAGCATATTTGTTATGGATAGCCATTATTGTGCAAGTGCTAAGATATATCTTTTTATTGCAAACTCTAATGTCATTTGATGTAACGTAAACTCTTTTTATAGGCCCGATCAAACTTGTTCTTGGATGTGATGTTAGCTACAGGCTGCGGATAACTCAATCCTGTCTGAAACTTAATAGGTGCGCGAGGTTTGGGTTTCGCGCAGCTTGTAGCTAACTTCAGAGCTGCTAAGAAGTTTGTTTCGGCCTATAACATATGTTTTATTTGGTTGGCTTACCTCATAGCCTTAAATCCCTTAACAATAAAAACTATAGTGAAAAATAATTGCTTTGTTGAGTTTTGTTAAATACAGTTTAAGTACTGTATTTATAAAAACTATGCATACTCAATGTTATTTTATTAAGCATTTAAAGAAAAACTAGCTGCGCCCCGCGGTGTTACCCGCGTTAGCTGGAGATAAAAAGTAGCCTATGTGTTAATCCAAGGTCTAAGCTACCTTCATACCAAATTTCGTCCAAAAAAAGTGTGTGTAAAAGAGTAACAGACATCTATTCATACTTACAAATTTTCGCGTTTGTAATATTAGTAGGATGGTGCGATTGAAATATGTTGCATGTATTTAGTTAAGTGATTTAAGTTATTTTTTATTTGCATTGGTCATGATTTTATGAAATCTATTAAAATGAAAATAATATATAATAAAAATCTTTGATGCTGAGCCTAGATTTTTACTTATTTTATTCACACTGTATTTTATACACTACTACCAGTCACTGAAAGTTTTGTGCTTAATTGTTTTTTTACAACCTGGTATGAAACCATTTTGCCTTCAACAAAAAAGAGGGGGGTGCTATACATAATTTCTGCCCATATTTATTTACTTCTAGCCAGTGTTTTGCTATAGCGTTTCTTTATTATCCAAGACTTTTGTTTTGTGTATCTGTTTTAATTTAATGATTACTTTTTAAAACGAAACGCAAAAAGTGCGAGCTTGCGATCAATGCATGTATTTTTTTTAAATAGGAATAAAAACATTGAGAATTATTTTAAACATAATAGGACTAAAGTGAAGAAAAGGCTCAAGAAACGCTGGCGTGACGATCTTGACTCATTCGAGAAGAGTTGGCAAGAGGTTGCGATAGATCGCGACTCATGGAAGGAAATGGGGGAGACCTTTGCTCACAAGTGGGACAGTATAAGTTAACAAAAAAAAAATAGGACTAAAAGAGATAAATTAAAAATATATCGAGCTTAGGCCATTACCTTGAACAGTATTCAATTGTTTACTTTGTTTGTTTTGGAAAATGAATTTCCTATTATTTTATCTTCACTTAAAGGAATTTCATATTTTCTGATCTTATTATCTTTTGATTTTGCTTGTAAAATATTGCGGCGTGATGTCAGCCTTGAACAATAATCAAATTAGAAAATATGTGATTCCATCGTAATGAAGCATTCAATGCGGTTGTTTTACTTTGCTCATTTATTTGCTATATTCTAATTTATTTTTGAGCTACTGTACAGTCTGTTCCACTTAGTTCGTAAAAGCCGGGTGGCTAGGCCTGATATCAGTTTTTAAGGCACCTCTGACATGGATAAACGGTTAAAACAACTGGGACCTACAATTTAACGCGTCATCTAAGTCACGGTAGCGCTCAGTTGTAAATGCACTCACTGAACTGAGTGCTGAACGTTCCTTAACTTCGATGATCGCTAACGAAAACCTAGTCAAACTACGCTATGAGCGCTACATAATTTAAACAATCAGGCCCTACAATTTAACAAGTCACCCAAGCTATAGCATTGCTCAGTTGTGAATACCATCCAAAATTATATCGTACCAAATATTGCTTCAATTAGGTGACTGTTTGGATACCTAATCGACCTACGCTACGGGCACTACGATGTGTTGACCAGTAGATAGCCAATTACTATATTTATTTTTTCGCTTGCGTTCTTTGTACTTATTTAGATTAGTTCATATCTACAAGCATTACTGTGTTTCATTTTAAAAAACAATGTTTTCAGCGGAATTCCATAGATCTATCGATTTGAAACCTCAAAAGTTTCTGCAAAAAATCGTGATGCTTCAATACTTTTTTTTTATTACTTTAAGTAACTCGTGATCGAAGATGTTAGTGTAGTTCAACCGGAAAATATCATCGTCATTTTTATTGACAACGTGTTTGCAGAAAAGTATTCGAGTTGTAGATTGGTCGGCTTCTTCTGAGCTACAGGATACATATGCTTCGCCTATACATCATCAATAAGACCGGTTGAAAGCGGCTTGCATCTAACGCAATCCAGCGATCTTAATAAAGTAATCTATCCATTGTTTGGCCGTCGCCACCGAGATAAACATTTGCGTTGAACGGTGGGACATGTACATAGCATTTCCGGTAGAATTGTGTCTGTGGGTAGAGTCTTACACCTGAAAGCAGCCGACCTAAACAGCTTCCGGAAACTACTTGATTGAACCGTGAAATCTTACAATAAAGGTCTTTTGTTTGATTAGCGCTATACAGTAATACACACATGCAGAGTTTGTACGAATAGAAACTTATACCGCGTATTATACAAAACTAGTGGTGGTCTAGTGGAGCCGTGGTGGTCTAGTGGTAATGACACCCGCCTTACAATTGTGAGGTCGTGGGATCAAATCCCGGTCCCGTACCAAGGAGTTCTTTGGAACTTATGTACGGAATTTCACACCACTGGCTTTTCGATGAAGGAAAACATCGTGAGGCAACCTGCATACGTCCGTAGAAGAAATTCGATGACGTATGTGAATCCACCAACCCGCACTGGGCCAGCGTGGTGGATATGGCCCAATCACCCTTCGTGGGTAGGCTTACGTACTGCAGTGGACTACTAAAAAGGCTGGTACAAAAAAAAATACAAAACTAATTGTACTTCGTAATATATCCAAAGATACCTACACAAATTAGTGGGCAACGGTGAAACCACGGTAATTAGATATCATTAACGTGGCGAAACTATCAATTTAGGCCTACCTTATAGATATCCTATAGGACCGCTTAAAAGCGACATGCGTCTAGCGCGTTTCTACGGTATTCATGATTCGTCAGTCTACCTTGTGGGTGGACGTCATACGCGCTGTTCTTGCTCCACATACGGTCTTCATTCAGGAACGTTACGGCCCCATCGATCATTAACTTGCTACACGTGCGATGTGCGCTGTCCATTGCTTAATTAATGTCATAGTAATAAGCATAAAATGCTTGAAAGCAAAAAAAACTTGTATGAATAGCAAACTAATTTGGCAGAACTCTCGCGCGGAATACAATGTAGGCATACCTACGTTATGTGTGCGAATAAAGTTCATTTTTTTTTAAATATGTATATCGTTTGCTGTGCGTCGTATTTTACTACATGACACTAAGTAAAGCGAACTTGTTTTGAGCGAAACGCGGTACGAATTATTGCTGATTTGCGATGATTTACTATTATAGCTAATTACACTTATTTCTATCAAAGCGTTGTTGTACTAAGTTACTCCTTTATTCTAGTTCTGCAGTTAAACAACGATTACCTTATACCACACTAGAATTATAATTGTGACAGTTGATACTGGTGCGACTGTGCTTGTTTCGACTTCTTCTTTACAACTGAACTGGAAATTTTAACTAATATTTTAAATCCGAAAGTGTGTTTGTTGATTTGTTACTCTTTCACGCGGCAACACAGTAATAGATAGACTTGATTTTCGGCATGAATATAGTTCAAGGGTTTAAAAGTGAAATAGGCTACTTTTTATCCCGGAAAAATAATAGGTTCCTATGGAATAGCACAAAATTAAATTTACACGCTGGCGAAGCCGCGGGCTAATGCTATTTAAATATACATAGCTAGACAGGTACTGTACCCAGCTGACCAATTCCACTAAGATTGGACAAATCTGAACTAAACCTAACTAATTTCTAATCAATTAGCATCCTTTTAGGGGCTTATTCTGTACATCAAAACTAACAACTTTTGTTCTGCGACTTTTGTCAAAAGAAAAAAAAAAATTTGTTGTTCCGGAGTTCTGACAAAAGTCGCAGAACAAAAGTTGTTAGTTTCGATGTACAGAATAAGTCCCTATAAGGATGCTAATTGATTATAAATAACCCTGTATACAGTGACTAACGCGAGCGTTTCAAAACGAAGCCTGACCTATTAAATATTTACTTTGACACTAAATTGGTGTAATAATGTTATACCAATTTGATGTTGCACGAGTAACGTAATGATCGTTATTGAAAATTTTACGACGCTCGCAGTTTTATTTTCGATGTTTTATTACTCATTCAAACTATATTTTGTCACATGCCCTGAAAATGTTTAATTTAAAATTCTGTTACAAAAAAGCCTTAAATAGTCGCCTTTAGTCTAATATATCAATAAATAATGACTAAAAGCTGGGTCACAAAGAGGCGGAAGCCGCGAGAAAGCGATCCGATATCGGTCCAGTAAAAAGGATCTCGCCCGCTTTTTATTTGTCAGGTTGCATACAAATTCGAATATTACAAAAAAAACCCGTCCGGATCGCGATCGCTCCCGCCTCTGTGTGACGAGAGCTTTTAAGCTATGCAAAACGCTCCACTTATAAAAGCCGATCGTTTTCTTTATTTCTCCGAGTGACGCGACAAGAGTACGACGTGATTTACGACAGTATTTCAATCGGTTTGTATTGTTGAGCGTATGTTGCGTAGCTATCAAACATCTGATGTTCAATTGGCAATTTAACTTACCTATGTTAATAACGAATATTTCTAGTATTTCGTAGTCTAGCTATCAGCTCGAGATCCGACAGCTTTTTGATACTGCCTAGGTACTTGCTGCGCTATATGAAATCTGTACAAAAATATAATAGTGGTCTTCTTTGTTTGGAATGCTATTTATGTTAAAGTCACTTATATATTGTTCTTCTTCCAACCAGGTTTGATTACTTTTGCCCAGGTTATTGACGTTTACGCACATATTCATAGGCATTTATTGATAACAACACTGTTACAAGTCAACTAAGTACAATCACAATAACATAAATCAGTCAAATAAATCTCAGTAGTCTCGACAGTTCTGCTGCATGCAGTCACAAAGATTACTAAATGCGTACTGTTTACGCTGAAGCAATCCGGTCTCGAGCAGATACGTGTGCTACAATTGTATTAACATTATTGTACTTTGAACGATGTGTAAACACTGCAGTTTTCTGTTTAAGATTGCAATATCACTCTCAAGATCAATGATACGCGAATTCTATGAAAGCTCTGAAGATGATGACATGGATAGCCAGTATCAAAACGATCCCGAGTGCCTGGTTCTTTCGCGGCCCGACAAGGATATGCACAATAAGTGCTGTGGCGGCAAAGCCTGGTGCATAAAGGTATAGTCAAAAAAAGTTATTGTTTAGAAGCCGTGAATACAGAATACAGAATTTTTATTTGCAACAAAAATAAGAGGTACAATACATAACGACAAAACAAATGATAAAACACAAAAAAACAGCAGTATTTTACCTAGTATTTCTGTCTGTGATGCCCTAGTGGTAGTATTCATCGCCTTTTACAGTCGCGAGTTCGTGGGCTCGAACGTCGATTCTGTACCGATGAGTTCTTTAAATATTTGTACTCATTTTCATACGGCTAGTTTTTAGGTGAAGGAAATTATCGTGACGCATCCAGCAAACGTCCAAAGGAGAAATTTGAAGACGTACCTATTGTATTTATCTATCCGCTTTAAGGCAAAGTGACCCTCTGTGAGTAGGCGTGTGTTTAGCGGTAGACATTAGCAAGTCTGTACAGGACAAACAAGCTTTTCTAATTGGAATTGCCGTGTATGGTACGTTTTGTTGTTTAACTTTGTACGTTCCCATTTTCATACATGACATTCTTTTGAACTTCAGCATAGTAGTAATCGTTAATAAATGCTAAATACGAGTACTATAATAAATATAATAGTAATACCTCGGTGGCCCAGTGGATTGTCTCGGTAACGCAGTGGTTAGTGATAGTGACTCTAGATGTGGGCGTTTGCCCTGTGTCTGGATATTACCTATATATATGTATTACATCAGTACCTGGCAACCAAGCTTTGCTTAGTTTGGGGTCAGAGACTGTGTGTAACATGTCCCTTAATGTTTATTTATTAATACTAATGTCCGCTTCTCTCGTTGGCCAGGATATCTGCGGTATCATATGCGCAGTGCTGACATGGCTGCTTATAATGTACGCGGAGTTTGTCGTGATGATGGTGATGCTCCTGCCCGGGATATCCACGTACCCCGTCTACAGCTACGTGAACATCATAGTATTCCAGAGCTTAGCGTTTTTGGCCTTCGCGTCGCATCTTAGAACGATGTTCACAGATCCGGTAAGTTTGACTACAACATTCATAGCTCTCCACTGAAATATTCTGTGTCGGGGTGTCTAAATCACTCGCAGAGCAAATGAATTATTGTACTAAAAGTCAGTTTGTATAGGTCGGGTGTCAAAGTCTCTTAAACCGCCTGCTGGCTGGCTGGACATGGCTAAACGGTGCAATGTTTTGGCACAGTCAGTCTTTAGGTGGGTGACCGTGGGTAGCATTTACTAGTTAGCGCTACCGTTACTCGAATGATACGTTAATTTGTAGGTTCCGGTACCGGTTGTCAGTTTAGCCATATTGTACTATAACTCAGAAAAGGAGGATATATTGGAATTCTTTATTGAAATTTCTGTCCAAACAGAAAACGGCATACTAGGCTGTCACGCTAACTAATTAACCGCAATAGTTCTCATGCAACATTTTTGTAAAACTGATCTTACACCAAAGATCTACGAAATCTGCGAGGTAGATAAGTGTCATATTAACTCTTAAACCAGGGCTAGCCACCTAGCCTATACGAGCTTACTTTTATCGTCATTTGCCTACCCTTATCTCACATGTTTATGTGAAGTCGTTACAATATGTACACTTCGATTGAATAACTATTGTAGCTAATTCATTAACTCTCAGTTAACATAGTTATTATCTTTCAAATAGACATCCATATAGTTCATTCGGTCGTCACTTATCACTTAAACAATGTTAATTATAACTTTAGTAAATGCTCGCACTAACACTGATACATTTTAATATCTAATCAAACTTAATCCGGAAATTTTGCTGTCAAAGACACACGTAGATCTTTGACAAAAAAATAAAATCTAGGTTGCCCTATTACGGATAAATGCCATTTTTAAAAAAGTGGAGCAAGATCGGCATATCAGTAGTTACGGCGTAGGTGAAGAACTGGGAATTGACCACAAAACAGTTTTGGCGAATTTGAAAAAAACTGGGTACAAAAAAAAGCTCGATATTTGGGTACCTTACGAGCTCTCTGAAAGAAACCTAATGAACCGTGTACTCATAGTAGACCTCACACATTTTTAGCCACTCAGCAAAAATTAAGAGAGTTTGGCAGGGAGGTAGTAATGCATCCGCCGTATAGTCCTGACCTTGCATCTTCAGATTTCCACCTGTTTCGGTCTCTTCAGAATTCTTTAGGTAGTGTCAGGTTAACATCACGAGAGAACTGCCAAAACCACTTGTCGCGGTATTTTGATCAGAAGTCCCAAAATTTATATAGCAATGGGATCATGTCCCTACCTACAAGATGGCAAAAAGTTATCGAACAAAATGGTACCTACATACTTTAGTTTAATGTAAATAATCTATATTAAAAATATTTTGAATTTTCTTAAAAAATGCGAAGAAACTTTGTCCCCTACCTATTAAAACAAAATAATTGTTAAACAAATACAGATAATTTAATTTAAAAATTAAGTCGAGCCGTCTTTTCGTTACTGCGTGAAAGAGTAACAAACCAGTTAAGACAATTTCGAGTTCATAAAATAGTGTAATATTTGTTTGTCAATATAATTGGCTATTTTTCTAGATAGTTAACCTGTATGTATGTATGTAAACCTGTCTTATTGACACATATGATCCTATTGGTATGGCAATGTTATTGTTTGTATTTAAACGATTTAATATTATGTTTTCTGGATTATCGTTAGAAAATCGTCTAAAGTTTATTAGCATTTCGATAATAGGATATTTTTAGTAAGCTGTTGGGCGTTGTACTTTTCAATTCTTGTTTCATCCATCCATCAGCTATAGGACGTCCACTGCTGGACATAGGCCTCCCCTATAGATCTCCAATAAGACCGGTTGGTAGCCGTTTGCATCCAGCGTGATCCTGCGGTCTTAATGAGGTCATCCGTCCACCTTGTGGGTGGACGTCCTAGGCTGCGCTTGCCGGTGCATTGTCGTGGTGCAGTTCTTGTTTACTCAGTTTCGAAAGAAAATTATAATTCCACATTAATAATTTCAGGGCGCCGTGCCAAAAGGCAACGCGACCAAAGAGTTGATAAAGCAGATGAGCTTCCGTGAGGGGCAGGTGATCTTCAAATGCACCAAATGCTGCAGCATCAAGCCGGAGCGCGCGCACCACTGCTCCGTCTGCCAGCGCTGCATCAGGAAAATGGACCACCACTGCCCCTGGGTCAACAACTGCGTTGGTGAAAACAACCAGAAATATTTCGTACTCTTTACGGTAAGACAGCCATTCTCAAAGTGTGCTCCGCGGAGCCCTAGAGTTCCGCAAAGCCTCTGTGGGGGATCCACGAATGTATTGATATTCATAAGGAAAAATGGCCGATTATGAAAATAAAATAAATATTTAAGGGGGCTCCCATACAGTACAGAACCCTCCGTGCGCGAGCCGACTCGTACTTGGCCGATTATTTTATTAACGCACACACGATAGTCTCCGATTAAAGCCTCTCCGCGGCGACTTTTCTCCGACAGTCCGACACTATGTCCACATAAGCAATATGCGGATGCGGTTTCAGTCCGTGTATTTACGAAACCGCAGTTTTTATATGCACTACAATGCCGTCCGGTTACAGTGCGTACGAAAATTGTCGGAAATTTTTCTGTTCCGAAACCGGATCCGCATCGGTCGTACGTGGCCTAAGAATCGCGGGTGTGTATCGGAATGAGAGACAAGCCTTGTCCGTTTTTCTGCCTCGCGAGCTTCCAAAATATCGTACACTTTATCGTCATCGATTATCAATCGTAGCTTGGACCATCAACGTGCTTTTTAAGAAAAAAGTATGAACAGTCCGTTTAGAGTTATTTTACCTCTTACATCTGTCGCTGTGTCTCTGTCTAGTCTGTGATGGTGTGTACCATAGAATGAGAACAAAGTACTAGAAACAGTACTAAAATAGCAAGAGATATACATAATTTTGTCCCATTTTAAATATGACATTTAAAAGGTGTTAGAAAAAGATGCACATACACCCGAACTTCCGCAATTTCGAAGGGTTTCACAAACTAGCATTGAGCTATCTCGGGTGTACAAATTCAAAAAGGGAAAAAGTAGGAAGGTAAAATGGTCAGAGATTTGAACCTTCCTACTGGAACTAGAGGGTTCAAATTTCCGAAAAAAAACAAATAACCAAATCTAACCAAATTTTAACCATTTTGACATTCCAATAGTTGATTTTGACGTATGCGACAGACTGTGTTTTTTTTGTTCCACTCACTCTCGCGTATCCTGTGTAACCAGATATGAATAAGACAGATGTAACGTAGTTTTTATTTGAGTAAAATTTAGCAATACTTCTATTACTTGTAATTCTTCTGAGGTGTGTACGTAAATACTAGACAAGGACAGCGACAAATGTCAGGGGAAAATGTGTTATGTCTATGGCTTGGACCTTTCGTGACTCCTTTCGGAAGTCAAAAACAAATAGACATGTTTCACTTTCATTCCATTTCAGTTTCGCATCGGACTGCTTGAATTAAAATTAATGTTTCGTTACCTCATCAGCCGTGCTAGGATGCGCTCCACGCCATATTTCTTTCGATATCAGAACAAGACAGAGTTATAGCGAAGTATAAATCTGTCACTTTTTCACACGTCGAAAAGAGTTCTTTTCGTGGCTTTTCGTGGTCGCATGCTTGGCCTACTGGCCAGGTTATCAGTGATTCGCCTACATATTAATTAATCATCGGTCGGAAATACAGTATCAGCAATGTATGAGCCTGTACGCTGTTAAACCCAACTTTAATTCAAGTTTAAATATCGTCCTAAATCGGACTTATCAGTTACGATTGTTTGATAACATGTTGTGATCTAATTAATACATGTTTGATAGGCGCTTATCGTTCTTACAATTTAATCTTTACAGCTCCTGAATCGTGATTCATTCTTAATTCCTTACTTATATTATAAATCCGAAAAGTTTGTTGGTTTGTTCCTATTTCACGCACCAACGGAGCAACGGATTGACTTGATTTTTGGAATGGATATAGTTTAAATGACGGAAAGTGACCTAGGGTACTTTTAATCCCGAAAAATTACATAGTTCCTGTAGGATAGGAGAAAAACTATCGATAGCGAAACTGTCGCCACTATCACAACGACGCTATTAATATGGATTAACGAAACGTCACAGCGAAACGAAACTAGATGACATGTGACTTTGGCAAAGGGAAAAATTGTTTTTTCACCGTTCTATTCCCTCGAAGAAGAAATAAAGTATGGATTGAAAACATTGAAAATGACAACTGACATTAAATATGGCTAAAATGTTTTTTTCTCTTTGACATGCTACGTATTACTATGACGTTTAATACCGGGCCGTCATTTTGTCTGACTATAAAAATATTATTAAATCTACTATCATTAGAGGTTTAACATGTTTCTTTATTCTACCTTTGCGGTACAGAATCATCATAGGTACTTTAATATTATAAATCCGATCCGAAAAGTTTGTTGGTTTGTTCCTCTTTGACGCAGCAACGGAGCAAAAGATTGACTTGATTTTTGGTATGGATACCTATAGTTTAAAAGACGGAAAGCGAAAATAGTATACTTTTTTAACCCGAGAAAATTCCTGGTTCCCGTGGGATAGGACAAAAACTGTTTCTCAGCAATGGAGCAACGGATTGACTTGATTTTTGGGGTGGACATAGTTTGAAAGACGGAAAGTGACATAGGCTACTTTCCATCCCGAAAAAATTGTGGTTCCCGTAGGATAAGACAATAACTTTTTCTCAGTAACGGAGCAACGGATTGACTTGACTTATTGCATGAATATAGTTTGAAAGACGAAAAGTGACATGGGCCACTTTTTATCCCAAAAAATTGAACAGTTCCCGTAGGATAGGATAAAAACTAAGCGTGTGGGCCGCGGTAGCAGCCCTCTAAGCGCCAGAAATAACCTGTCATGACGAGTTTATGACGTTCTTACATATTTTGTCACTCATAGGAAAAGTACGAGCAGGTGCTGTCGACTATGTAGAGATAGTATTTAAGCGATTTCCGGCTTGACCTGCTGTGAACTGGAAATTAAGGAATTAGGTCGTACAGTTCAAACTCAAACTCAAATCATAAAATAATTATTCTGATGTAACGTTTCCAGTTCTACATAGCAGCGATATCGATCCACGCTGTGTGCCTGGCGGTGTACCAGTTCATCACGTGCATCCGGCACGAGTGGCGCGACTGCAGCACGTACTCGCCGCCCGCGACGGTCGTGCTGCTTCTGTTCTTGATTGCGGAGGCTTTGCTCTTCGCGATCTTTACCGCCGTGATGCTGGGCACGCAGCTACACGCTATATGGAACGACGAGACTGTGAGTATCACAATACATTTGTGTTGTCTTTTTTGTTAGGGTTCCGTACCCAAAGGGTAAAAATTTCAGCTGCCTAACTATCACGGTTCATGAGATACAGCACGGTGACAGACAGACAGACGGATAGACGGACAGACGGACATTGAAGTCTTAGTAATAGGGTCCCGTTTTTACCCTTTGGGTACGGAACACTAAAAACGGGACCTTATTACTAAGACTCCGCTGTCCGTCTGTCTGTCTGTCACTAGGCTGTATCTCATAAACCGTTATAGCTAGAAAGCTGAAATTTTCACACATTATGTATTTCTGTTGCCGCTATAACAACAAATACTAAAAACAGAATAACAATAATATTTAAGGGGGGCTCCCATACAAATAACAAGAATTTTTAAACGTATTTCGCTCTATATTAATAATGGTAACAGGTAGATGCTTGAAATATTCACAGAATGTTTAGTTGTATATACAATTCAATAATAAACGATTAAATTAAATTAAATATTATTTAAGGGGGGCTCCTATACAGTACGGAACCCTGCGTGCGCGAGTCCTACTCGTACTTGGCCGATTATTTTCAACAGACTTCAATAATCGGCCAAATGCGAAAATCACTAATCACTACGTCACTGAGGCAGTAAAAAATATATGAACCGTTGTTAATGATTCTTTTTTCGTTTAATAAATCATGTTAAAAGATTTAAATTTCATCGAAATCGGTTGAGTGATTTTTGAAAAATCAACATTACTGCAAATCTCAATTCCAGCGAAATGTCCCAATTTTGTACGTATTGAAGCCGGTTGTGTGGTGCCGTTTTTTTTGGGGAAAAATAATTACCATTAATATTATTTTACCCTCCCATGTCACAGAGAAGACATTATCTTATATAATTAATATTTTACAAGTATTTAGTAATTAGAATGGATGAGATCTGCTAAATACAGGAAAAGACGTAGCGTGGAATCGAGAGGAGTCCTATGCCTGGCAGTGGTACAGACTTATTGGCTAGATAGAGACAAACTACCCCACCCACCAAAGGCGTCATTATAGCGGATTTCATCAAACAATCGTCAATTTCAGAAAAAACTATATCCATGTTATGGTGTACGTGTAGCCCTAAATGCTATAATCCTATTTAGAAGTAAACCGCCCTAATAAAATACTTCGAGTCATTTTGTTTTCTGTATCGTTTTCTAATTCCAATGAAAAAAAGGTTATTATAATTAAGTGTGTCTGTGTAATGTCTATTATGCCACTTTAACTCCCGAACAAATGGACTGATCTTCGTGCGATTTCTGTTTTTAAATTAAAATTTACAATTATATATTTCCAGGGTATCGAACAACTAAAGAAAGAGCAAGCACGATGGGTGCGCAAGTCTCGATGGAAGAGCATTCAGTCAGTCTTTGGCCGTTTTTCTATACTATGGTTCTCGCCTTTTACGCAACCTTCGCCTAAAACCAAGCTGGAAAGCTATCTGTACAGCGTTTGAATTACTTTCTACTTACATTACTGTGGTGGCACTCACCCCCTTGTTTGAGAGTCAGATAGTCGAAGTTAAATGTCACCTTCGGCTAAATTGTGCAAATAACGTAGTCTTATTGACGCTTCCCTTTGTAGAAATGTTGGGGGAAGAGTTTTAGCATAAAGTGTAACTTGAAGCGTCCCGCAGACGGCTGCGGCATAGTGTTTGACCAATCGACAGTAGCCGAAATGGTGATCAAGACCTGTGATTGATTGATGACTAGGCCACACCTGCAGGTTGCATTCTGTGGGATCCTTTATGTGGGCTGAGTTAGAATTAAGGCCTGGCATTTTAAAATAATCGTTTCTTAATTAAACAATTGAATATCGAAATTATAAGTGTCGGAAAGTTCTGAAAAGAATTTTTTTTCCTTTCGTAGCAGCGGTTCAAGTTGATCTGACATCAATTCAGAGCCTTGATTCTCCATCAACATAACGTAACGTAACTTGCCAAGTTTTTTTTTTAATCTCGGGTATTTCGTCTGAAATAATCCTTTGCAATCTTTTTATGTCAACCGTGTCATTATTATAAAATAAAAATCAATTTTCAGTTTTGAAATTGGAAATATATTTCACGCGAAATTCTTGATTATAAAACTCAACTTCGATGCGCAACTCAAACTCAACGCATGAAACGTGCACGTGTTCATCCTGACAGATCTGATTAGCCCAGCTTGCAGGACAGCAACTGCAGCAGCATTTGCTTCCTAAAGATCTTCCAATGAACAAGTGACAAACAAACAAACAAACAACAACACAATATAATTACGTACAATATATTCTTAAAAAGTGAAACTTGTCATTATAGGCGAACCACTTACGCATTCTTTACTGAGTTAACTACACAACAAATAATGTTAAAAACATTGGAATAGTATTTTAGATTCCTTACACAATATTCCAGAATTATTGGGGCAAAAGTGATCTGTTTTGAATCAATAAACAACTTTAAAAAATCCTTTCATGGAATATAATATTAAGTTTTATCATTTTCGATGGCCGCTTTATAATTATAATTATGTCATGGCACTATACTTTCTAACGTAGTTCTAACTTAGCCCACTTTATACTCGATTCACATCGCGTACTATCTCAGCTTAATTTTAAGTTAAACCTAAAAAGAAATTTTTTATCTAAAAAGTGACACGTTAGTTACTTATTCTAAATCACTATACTGATTTCGCACGCGATGTGAATGCCCACAAAATCGTGCTTTAATAATAACTCTCTTTTTCACAAAGGTTTGACAGCGAATTGTTCTGGCAACTTAAATTTAGCAAATAAAATGTGTCACAACAAAATGAGACGAACCATTTTATTCGCGAACCAAAACACAATATAATAAATGTTTGTAACTTAGACTGACTTATATAACGTTTGGTTTTCTGTCAGTAGTACCATTGATTAGTTCCACTGATGGTACAACTTACTGTTAAGAGATATGTGCTAGATCTGGGATGGCTAGGATAAATGAGCGAAAAATATTTAGGATAGTGTAAGTAAGAGAAGAAACACATATTCTACGCGTACCAATACCCGGAAATGATTGAACCGGAATGATTGGACATGGAAGAAACAAACTGCATTTGAATATTCGAGCAAATATCTACAGGGCCACAGACCCTTAGATATTTAGATACATTAAATAATTCACAATGACCCGTTTTCTCGAATCTCGACGTTATCTCACCCAATCAGTGCTTGTAACCGAGCACTTTGGTAACGCGCTACGTTTTAGTCTGCTTGCAATCGCCTTAACTATAAAGCCTGCCCACTACGTAGCTTGGGCAAGGTATTAGCTTGGACACTTTTTTTGCACGATTGTGGCTCTATATTTATTTGCTCGAAGATTTGAATTAATTAAGTTGTGTCCAACATTAACACTGTAGCACGCTTGACTCAGCTGTGATAAACTATTCGTGTGTAGTTCCTAAACTACTCCATTTAAAAGTTGTTTTTAGTACTGCAGTATTTCACTAGTGCTATTTATTAATTGCTGTTTTTTCCGTGTTCAAAGATAGCCATCCTAGATCGCGGCGTTCTAAATGTTGTCTTCTTATAATTTCGTGGTAAATTTTCCTAAAGTGCTAAGGTAGTAATATTCTCTTCTCCGTTGCACACAACGCGGATATTATCATTTCTAAGCAATATTTTTAATTTATCTTAAATGTAATGTGATCTTTCTACACGCTTTATATTGTTGTATTCGAGTTTCAATGCGTTGTTGTATGCATTAGGAAGCTTGGGCTTTACACGGGACGTTTTCAGACTGAAAGGAAAGCATTGAAGTATGATTTTTTTTAATCATGTACCATGAAGTACAAGCGTACCATGAAGTACGTTAGTGGTACTACTGACGTAAAGTTGTGTCAGTAAGTACTACTAACAATGGTACTACTATCAATGGTACTACTGGCATAACACCAAAAGTTCAATGCTTTCCAATCTTCTTCCAAAACAGCTCTCGAGTCCAAGAACTTAGTAGTATAAGGATAACTGCATTTATTAAGTTAATCACAAATTAATTGGTTTTGTGGTAAGAATTTAAATTATGTTTTTTTTACATGTTATTTTTTTTCTGTTTCATATTGTATCGTTATTGTTTTTCTGGGGTTGAAATCTTCATTATTTGTGATAATTTAAATAAAGCATTCGTCATTGTTATCAACCATTAATAGTAAACCAACGCAAAAATGCTATAGTTATCTCGACTGTCACTTTTTTTAAAATTTTTATATCTAAACTAGAATAGTAAGAGATTCTTTCGTTATCATGTCATTGAAAACATTCTTGTGAAAATATGTAATAGCCCATATATGTTCCGCGTTTCCCTTCCGAGTTCGACGAGCGCTCACATTTTTGTTTGTGTATGCTTTGTGTGAGCAGGCGAATTTATACTTAGACTCTGTGCGAGACCTCCATGGATGTATAAGGATCTTTTTTAAGGTCGAAAATCTGTTATCTAGCTTTTTCCCTAAAATCGTATAAAAGTAAAATGCCGTAGAAACAAAATCTATTATAATCATAGGGGCGGTGTTTGAAATGACATGGCATTATTGCTATGACATAAAGTTCAAAATAAAAGCCCTACTTAGGAGACGTTTGAAGTTTGTCCACCATCTTTGTGAAAATTTGACATTTTATCAGCAGTTCTACTAGATTACAAAGCAGTTTCTATGGGTTTTCGACGCCATGTTTGTGGAATCGTGCATCACAACTTTTTTAATTTATGTCACTTCTACTGTTTTTCCTTATTCTGAGATTATAATCGATAATATACGTGACAGCTGTCACATTTGAACTACTCTTCAAACGTGCCATTAGTCCACTCGCTGAAATGGCGGTAACGGCGGATTGCAAGATGGGGCTTGTTTCTCGACAGATTTTCAATCTTATCACTATTTAAAATATGGACATAATGGCATAGCTCGAATCATGCAAGTCTGCTGATGTGAAGTTAGCTACAACCTGCGCGAAACCCAATCAACGCGCAGCTTTATGTGAGCTTTGGTTAGGGTTGTATATTGCGCAGCTTGTAGCTAACTTCACATCCGCCTAGTTGTATGATTCGGTTTATATCTCAATGTTTATAGTGTATCCTACATAACATCCATGAAGTGCGTACACGATGTGCGTAAACTACAGGCCGAGAGAGCGAGCGCACGCTCGATTTCTAAGTTCGTTTATCGTCGTCGTCATTTCAGCCATAGGACGTCCACTGCTCGACATAGGCCTCTCTTATAGATTTCTTATAAGATCGGTTGTTGACACCTTGTTGATGGACGTCCTACGCTACGCTTGCGGTCATTCATCGCATAGGGATCTAAATAGCCTATTAAAAATCGAATGTATTATGGTGATGACCTTTTTTACGTTTTATTCACATTGTACATGTATGATTTGTTTGAAATCTTGAGTTGACTATTTCCTAATGGGGTCTTAGTATTTTTTTTAATTCCAACAATTTTCATGTTACGTATACCTATTCAGAATACTGAATTTATTTGGATTGATCTCCTAGAAAATGTAGATATGTATTTTGTTCCGTGTGCTATGGCAGAAGTGCAAAAATCACAAAGTATGAAAAGAGATATGTGGTTATAAATAGTTATACACTTGTATGTACATTTTTGCTAATAGTTATGTTAATTTATAGTACTATTATTTGATTTTAGGTAATATTTATAGAATGCTCGGGTTAGGCTGCCAATATAGTTAGCGATAGGGTGACTAATAAGCTATATGACTAAAAAAAAATACAATTAGCCGTCATATAGATTGTCAAAACACGTATTTTTTTGTCAATTAGACAAAAATTGATAAAGATCCCTTTAAAGTTCCGCGTAACGTCACGACTAGAAAAACAAACGACTATTATAAATACTTTTGACAGAGAAGTGACGTCACGAGCTCCCGAACTTTGACAAGGTTTCTAATTAATTGTTCGATTGACAGAAGAAAAAATATGTGTCTAATATTTTTTGATAATCTACCTAACGGACTAATTATAATAATGATTTTTTTACCCAGTCATCATGCCTGTTATAAATTCATGACTACCTGTGACTATTTATAAATATTTGAATATCATTAGAGATATAATCATATTTAATTATAATCGGTTCAGTGATAGTTTGGTTATATTAATTGATGGGTCAGTGGGAACTATCGAAATGGGAGAAAAATCACAACTTTTTCAAATTCATCGGTTATTTTACATTTTGAATGGGCGCCGCCGTATCCAATAAAAAATCTTTGTGTGTAGTAAGTACATATGACACTAAAAGTAAGCCGTGCTATTCAGATGTTGGGTAATTAAAAAAAACGATTTATGTACATTGATCAATTTGAAAAACTTGTAATCATAAATGAATACTGAGTCAGTCAAATTTCTGTATTTCGTAGACAATCTACTTGAAATCCTCCGAAAACATTGTTGTTAAATATGCCTAAATAATTATGTCGTATTAAATACAAATAAATTTCATAATTAAAACTATCAAGATATATATAACAGTTACGTTATCAGTGATAGCATATAGCGCGGCATACTGGAAATGGATACTGATATGAATAATGAAATGGCGACTCAATTGCGTCTCGATAGATTTATATATTAATCATTAACTAATTTTTAGATGTGGCACATATCTTTTTGAAAAATAAAGAAACGGGTAAATTTCCAACTTGACTAATAAAATCAACCAACGTCATCACGCTTATTTCTATTCCATAGTGTAAGAAAAAAATAAATTATTCCACGGTCACTTTTTGTACAGCCCGGTCACAATATCTGTGCACCTGACTTCGTGACGTCATATCGAATTATCGGGACGTATATACATTACCGGACGTCTAGTATACCGTCCGGACGTAAATTATGACGTGTATCGGCAACGAAGATGCTAACCGTACTGTCGCACCGGGGAGTGCGCGGAGAGGTGACAGGGGAAGCGGGAGAGGCGCCGCATTCCAGCGAGGTGCACAGATATTCTGACCGGGTTGTACATTAGTTAAGTCTAATCGTATTATTTTGTTAACGTTCTGTATATATTTCTCTTTATTTTTAAATTGTAATAGTATTTTGTTATGTTTTCTAGGGGTGATAGTTGAAGTAAGTAAAATTTAGTTTAAACTCAATACTACCCATTTTTTGTAGGTATGGACCAACGAATAAGTATATAGTTAGTGTAAACGAGTAAAAAAAACTAGACCGAACTCACTAGTTGAAATGGAAGTTTCGGTTAAAATCTTAAGAACACATTTACACTTGGGTTCTGCCATGCCTGCCGGAAATATAAATATGGCCTTAAATCTTTCTGCGGCTATACAGGGTTATCTGCTTACCCTATACTAATCCGAAGGGGGGTGATTAATACCATCATTATGAACAACTTTTACTATGGGGCCAACATAACAAAAAAAAGCTCCGAAGCGACAATATGTATGAAACAGCAGATTTTTTTTCGCGAAGTCGTATTAACTTTTATTAAACATGTTCCTAATGATTGATCTGAATTATCTCCTTTCGAGTTAGTACACCAGTTCTGGATAACCCTGTATTGACGTGAGTAGGCAAACTGACAATATATCAGTGCAGTCAGCGCGAATAGGGAAGTAACAGAGAAATGGGTCGTGCGTGTAAAAAGGGCTTGCGCTGCCCAATTCCCTGTCCGACAAGGCTGAATGTAAATGTAACATGCGGCTTCCAAATTCAGGGTTATCCAGAACTGGTTTATTAAGCCGAAAGGAAGAGATTAAGACCATCATGAACAACCTTTAGTATTGTGGCAAACCTTCGAGTAAATATCTACAGAGCCACAGCCCCTAAATGAAAGTAGTAAAAAATGTCCGAGCGCCGTCATACATACCGACTTAGATATTTACATTAAATAATTCACAATGATCCGTTTTCTCGAATCTCGACGTAATGTCACCGGAATATTGCTTGTAACCGAGCACTTTGGAATCGCGCGGCGTTGTAGTCGGCTTGCAAACCGAAATCCGAGAAAAAATAATCAGCTGTTTCATTAATTTTGTCGATTCAGAGTTGCAGTATGGAACAGCTGTTTTTTTTTTCTCGAATTTTGGGTTGGCCCCTGTAGTAAAAGTTGTTCATAACGGTTGCCTTAATCACCCTGTTTTGGCTAGGAACCCTGTATATGCTATATCCGTAAATGTTCAAACATGGTCGCTCTCACAAACTCCTTGTGATAATAACAATTCTGAACAGTTTTAAATGTTCTCAATTGTCCTCAATACTTTCAAATACGGTTTTGGATGTCTATACAATTAATTACTTTTTGAATATGTGAATAAGACAAGAGAAATCCTTTTTATTTATAAGCGAAAAGCTATAAGTTGCATGCATTATTTCATGGCTTGGAAATGAATTATAAGCTTTACAACATTGAACACAACAATGGTGATATGAATTGAAACAAAATATCGCAAAGTATTACTATATTTAGTTTGTTTATATGCTTTTTAGTCCCGTTAGTGTTCAGCGCAATTATGAATTTATTGAACATAAATTGGTGTAAACCTTCGTTGCATTGTCGCAATCGGATTTATGAAATATATAAGACATTAGTCTCAAATGACTTATGGATGTGCTATAATAGTGTTTACGCCCTCTGTTCCTTGTTAAATCTTTGAATCTGCCAAATATTTGCGAACAAACATCGATCAATAGCAACATTGTGTAGGCCGAATCATATAAGTCGGAGGATGTAAAGTTAGCTACAAGTTCCGCGAAACCCAACCAATGCGTAGCTTTATGTGAGCTTTAGTCAGGATTGGATATTACGCACCTTGTAGCTAACTTCACATCCACCAACTTGTTGAAATCTGTCTATACTTTTTTATCACGAATTAGTCCGCGCTTGATCACCAACACGTCTGATGGTTTGCTATGTTGTGGTAGCACGACATATCCAGACTTAGGAGATAACTATTGACTTTGAAGAGTTTGGATATCGTACGAAATATTGTAGTGCCATTGGTTGATGTTTTCCACATGTTGGTTAGATACGCAGCCTAAAACTACACAATCAGTGGTGCCGGCTAAGGTTTACTCATATCTAGTAATCACTTTATTAGGCTATTACATCTTGTACCATTGCTTAAGTACTTTTTGTGGAGGCTTGGTCTGTGTCCATTTATTTGGCAAATTTGGCAAATCAGTTGTTGAAATATAGTGCGATTTTTCGTAAAGTGTTTATTCAAGTGTAATTGTACACCGCATTATGTACAGCTTAACTATAGCCATAATTATCAACGGGGTAGCTTGGCACCGGGGTGGTTTACTATTTTATAGTATTTATCAACGATGTTTGTTACGACTTTTTCAAGGTTGGTCTTGTAGTGTAAGTTATTAATACTGATGAGTAATACTGCCCGTCTCAGTAGAGAAACGTACTCGTATCTTGCGATGTGGTTTGAAAACGTAACCAGGTGGCTCCAGTTGTAAGGTTCAAATTTTAGATCATGTCGCAAGACGTACGTTGTTTATCGTAAGAAGGACAGAATATAATGACAATGTAATTTTCAATGTAATTTTGATTGTATAGTACCAATAGTTGCCTTCATGTGAAGGCGCTTTATATGTATTTTAGCATTCTTGTGCCTAAATATTCAAATCCTAAAGTGATAATAAGATCAATACACCAACAATTTCTATAAAACTTTTTATTGTTCTAAATGCGATTCGGAATTTCAAATACATATATTGAATTAAGTATCTAGTTGTTCTATAATAATGTAAGTATTTATACTAATTGTAAGACGACTCGTGCACCGCTTTGAAATAATGATAGGTTATTTTAAAAGCGAAATGACGCTTAACACTTCTTTGGGTGAATTATTTATTTGCGAAAAAAATGCTTTCTTTAAAATGTCTCGTCTTTATTTGTTGTTTCAAATAGGTGCACAGAGCTCACTCTAACACACACTTTTATACTAAGTGCTGTATCATTTTTGGCGAAAGCAATAATTTACAATACAATATTAAAATGTCTTTCGTGTAATGTATTTTTAATAGCTCTGTGGAGTGCGTTGGTACAAAATTTAGCACATCTTTAGATTTATTGAATTTAAATGCTTTTGCAAATTAAATTAATTATTCTATTTTTTAGATGACTTGTTTGTAAATTTTGTCGTTGAGCTATCACTGCGGTCAAGTTAAAAATAAATGGGAAAAGAGCTTGTAGAAGTTGGGTGTTTCGCATCTATTTTTGTTCCTATCCTGTATCTTGGCCTCTTAATAGTCCAGTACTACTTGAATGCACATCAATAATTTAGATTAGACCATTACTCCTCGAAAACGTATAGAAAATAATTGCGAAAGCTAATTTCTGCAAGTTCTTGAACATATTTTACTTGCCCGAGCTGCTCTTGCAATAATACCTTGTGCTCCTGCTAGATGTTTTAGCTTGTCAGTAGAACAATGGTTTTTGTAAAAAGAAAACCCCGTGATAGATAAGTAATATTATAAATATGTATTAATAAATTGTGAAATGATATTAAGGCTTGCTACACATAGGTTCGGGCCGGCCTCGATCGTCGGTAAAACTGAATATGTGTAGATATGTTCGGGAGCAAAAGCCGATCTAAAGCCGAGCCGGTATCCAAAGAGGGTCGGGCGGCCTCGAGTCGGCACGATCGGCAAAGCCTGACGGAAAACCGAACGTGTGTAGATGAATGCCGCGACGCGTGGAAAGACGCGTGACGATCGAATTAAAAGCGAATTGTGCCGATTGGACCCAAAGGAACCACCCGATCGGTGCCGATCGGCACAAGCCGAATGATGCCGAACTTTTGTAGTAGCTACTTTGAGTCGGCTTTGTCCTTCGACAAATTGTGCCGAACCGAGTGTTCCGGCCCGAATTTGTGAGCAGCAAGCCCAACTTAGGTACATCTGATTTAAGGTTTCTATATTTACATGTAGCAGATACAAAAACATAATTGACATAAGCAGTTAATGAATTGAAGTAAATTTCGATTATAGATCTACATTTATAACGCAAAAAATACGGTCAAAGTTATAGGTACCTACCCATTATGTATTTATAAATAAATTTAAGTAAATAATAATGTTACGAACATCTTTGTGCCGTAGGGGCGTCTTATTCTACGAAAAAATATTTTCAAATAAAGATGAGCATGGAAATTAAATTCGTGTTATTTAAGTAACCTTTAATTTTTAATTCGTGTTATTTCCCCTATACATTTTTTTAGGGTTCCGTACCCAAAGGGTAAAAACGGGACCCTATTACTAAGACTTTGATGTCCGTCTGTCTGTCAACAGGCTGTATCTCATGAACCGTGATAGCTAGACAGCTGAAATTGTCACAGATCATGTATTTCTGTTGCCGCTATAACAACAAATACTAAAAACAGAATAAAATATTTCAGGGGGGCACCCATACAACAAACGTGATTTTTAAGGCGTTTTATTGCTCGCTATTAATAATGGCAAAATAGATGGGGCTAAATTGGCTCCAACATGGTACGGAATCCTTCGTGCGCGAGTCCGACTCGCACTTAGCCGATTTTTTGTTTGTATGATACAAATTCTTAAAATGTCAAATAAATAGGGGCGCCACAGTAGTTATAGCTTATTATTTCATTATTGACCACTTTATCTTTACACATATTTTAAACCCCAAAATTATGTAATGTACCATTACGTACCTATACACTTCGTAATAATTTATGATCGGAATAAGAATTAACGACATCTCGCATTTCAAAATCTGGTCAAGGTCGGATACCAAGGTCACCTAGGTTAGATACCTGGTATAGATCATTCGTACCTCCTTGTTATTGAGTACCTAACTACAAAAACAATACCCTTTTAGGGCAGTCGGGTACAAAGCCAAGCTGGTTTAAGTTGGCATTGTCTCCGTCCACTCTTGCGCATTATGTCACTGAATGAAGGCCCTTGCACAACAATGCTCGTTTAGAGGCTATTCGTTAGAACTAAACCGTTGCGCATTGAAAATGTATTAGAACCTATATTACGTGCGTGTAATAGCTCAGTCAGTGTGTAAACGGCAACAAAGGTGTCTGCATCGTCGCACAGAAAGACTAGCAACATACGTATTGTAAAGGGAAAGTGTCGCGGATTTTTTAGCGTTTTTGGCATGAGCTCGCGCTCAAGGTGACCGAGTGCCACTGCCTTCGAAGTTACGTAACTGGCCTCCGAGACACTCGTCGCCGATCTTTGTACCGGTACGTAGCATTCTCGTGCTGTCTTCAATCTAACGATCTACGTGTGAAGTGCTTAAATAGTAGTGTTTTCAGATGTGGTGTGTGGCGTTGTTGGTGCTTGCGATGGTATCGCCATCTCTCTCCCGGCCGTACGACCCGGAGGACGGTGATTTGAAGAGTGTGCTGCCATCTGACGGGATGTTTGAAGCGTTTTATCCGCGAGAGGCGCACGGTATACCGAACGGGTCGTCGCGGCCCGCGCACGGGCACGGCAGTTTCTACAAGTTCCGCAATCCGGCGCTCATCGACGTAAAGAATGCAGCAGCCTACGGATTCAGGTTCGATGGCATGAGGCGGTTCAATTTCGACGATGACGAGGAAGATAAAGAGTAGGTACGAGTAGAAGCTCTGGTTACTAAATTTTTTAGACTTGTATGTTTTCAACCTTATCAGTCCTAGTGTGATCCCCGGATTATTTAAATATTTAGGCACCAACCAAAAATTACATATGTGCCTATATGCTGATTGTAAAAATTGAGTTATTGTTTTATATAGAAATAAAATATTGTCACATTCATTGTGCTATTTTATTAAGTTCCATGAAAATTTCATTAAAGGTTGGTCCATAGATGAATTGTTAGTCTCGCTCCGCTAGACGAGCGAGACCCATAATTCATCTATGGGTTGGTCAATCCAAGTCAAATCGAACGGCTTACAAAATTATTAGGCTCAATTATGAAGGCGCCATTGTAAATTTAATAGCAACGTATTCTCTCTATCAAATGCCTAGAGTGAAAAAGAAACAGAGCTATTCTAATTTTCTATTATAATTACGATGGCGTCTTCATAATTGGGCCTATTGTCTAGCGATTTTCTGTGATTATAATTACCTAGGTACGTCATCGAGTGACATAGGCGAATAGTCAGACGCACTCTTATGGACCTGATAAAAGCTTCAGCTCTCGGAGTAACAGTCGCAGAATACTGATCTGAAAACATGTAGATATGCTAAGTCATTCTTATAGTTAGCTCTATGTATATGTTTTCAGACCGATCGAGACGAAGATTTCAAACAGAATTGTGAAACTAGGTCATAAATACATATTTAAGGTATGCAGGTTGCCTCACTATGTTTTCCTTCACCGAAAAGCCAGTGGCGTGAAATTCCGTAGGTACATAAGTTCCAAATAAACTCAATTTGTAATTGGTACGGGACCGGGATTATACCCACGACCTCAAGAATGACAGGCCAGGTGTTTGTAACTATTGATTTATTTTAAAATCACCTTTTTAAAGCAATCAATATAGTTAGTTCTTAACCGCACTTTCGGTATGTAAGACAAGATTGTATTTGCCCTTGCCTTCCATCGCCTCGACGAATATAATGCCCTTGTTTTACCGCAAGTGCGATATTGTAAATTATGTTAACGCCTAATCAAAAATCTCAAATGTAACTGACAGTTGACGCCAGTTTTTGCATCTCAGAAGAATGACAAGTAAGTTATTATTCTATGTTTTGCATCTACTACCTTGAGCCATTTATTACAACCATTACAACCATTTATTTTGCTTTAACTTACGTAGGTAGCCTTTCAGCAAAGCAAAGGTGTGCTAAATCAATTTTGTGATGACAGTCCATCGTTAAGGCGGACAACTGATAAAACCTAAGGAACGTGCTGAATGCACTAAACTTGCAATCAGTCTCATTGGAAAACTATAATATTCCATAAAATATTAGTGTGTACAAGACCAAGACTGATAAATATATTATAAAATAGTGTTGTTACGATATAAGTAATTTGTGATAGTTACATAGATATAATTATAGTTTATATAGATTATAGAATTTGTTATAAATATAACTACTAGAAGTAAATATTTTATAGATAACTGATTAATATCTAGTGAGTAGAGCTAACGCCCTCACGGGGTCAATGTCACTTAGTTAAGACTCTAGTTTGTAAGAACTTTTGTTGTAACAGTGCATTGTGCAATAAACAAATATAAATAAATAAATATATACTGTAGATCATCCTCAGATAACGAAGTCGATGATCTCATGTTAAAGAAATCGCCAAACCGACTTCAACCGTAAACAGAATCCGAATAGTTCGCACGAATCGATGTAGGTATCATCGATGTAGTAATTTTTACATTATTGTTGATTTTTTGAGAACTCAGCCGATTTCGGTAAAATTTAAATGTGACTATTTCTAAAGTGTGATCTACCAAATTAAAAAAAGAATCATTAAAATCTTTTTGTACCTAATTGGCGGAGTAATCGCGTAACGTATACCTACCTACCTACATACACAAAAATATACGAATTGAGAACATCCTTTTTTGAATTCGGTTTAAATCATACGATGATCATGAAATATAATTTTACATCATTATGATATTCAGAACTTCGCGGTGATAAAAATCATACACACGGAAAAGAGGCTTAGCGATGGGCCTCCTGATGATAAGACGTCATCGCAGTCTAAAAACAATTGCACGATATATCCAGTCCACTTTTAGAGCTGATGATGATCATCATCATGAGACATTACCCTAGAGTAGGCAATGTGACCGGCCGTGCCGTAGTAATGTTCCAACTTTAAAAAAATCGCGTAAGTTATTTTTGAAGACACTGTTTTTGGAGTTAGTGAGTGAGCTCGCTAGGCTTATAAGAACTCTACCCAAGCATATCAGCTGCCTTACCAGGGCCTGATTATCCCTAAGGCGAATTAGGCAGCTGCCTAGGGGCCCAGCATCGACTAGGGATCCCGTACACGCACGAAGAAAAAACAGACGGAAAACAAAGTGGTCCTATAAGGTTTCCGTTATTTTTTCTTTTTTGGTTCGGAACCGTAAAAACGTTCCATGGATCATTTTCTTTTGTGATTCAACTAGATTCAAGTAACAGGGATACAAAAAGAGTCGATTTGATCTACTCGACTTTTGTAAAAAGTAAGGAAATGGTATAATCGTTAAGGGGGGAGAGGCTGCGCATTGCATTACCTAGGGGCCCTGATAGGGTTAATCCAGCCCTGCCTTACATTGTTCGCGTAGCCCATGGCATCAAATGGATGATGTTGATTGTTTCTCTTAATTTTATGCATGGGGGAGCATGACGAGTCGCAACGATGCAGCGGTGGAGGAAGGAGGTCGTAATGAATACGTCTCGATTCGACACGAGTGTCGGAGCATCCTCCCCTGATATTACGGCGCACCGGACCGCAGGCGCGGCCTCCGCTCTTCTAACAGTATTGAAGCTTTTACACCTAACTGTAAACCGAATACGGGAAATGTTCAAACTTTGCTATATTATACAACTAGCCACCCGCCCCGGCTTCGCACAGGTGTATTATACATATAAACCCTCCTCTAGAATCGCTCTATTAAAAAAAAACCGCATCAAAATCCGAAGCGACTTTGTTTTATACTCGTACTATGTAGTGCATGATATAACTTGATCCATATCATTCTTAATCTCACCGCTAAGTATAGGCATCTCTTATACTATGCCTGTACCTACTTATGCTATGCTGTGTCCAGGTTTGACCCGCGATTTTATCGCCAACTCATTGCGGTGCCGAACGGCCCGCTTATTCTTCCTCGGCCACCGTAGCTATAATTTAGCCTAAAGAGTGTCATAGTTATCTTAATCTAGGGTTGGACTCAAATGAGAAGGTGTGAAAAAATGGATAGTGAATGGTAAGATAAAGGATATTACAGGGTTATTTCTAATCAATTAGCATCCTTTTAGGGGCTAATTCTGGACATCACAACTAACAACTTTTGTCAAAACTAAAAAAAATGTTAATCCATAGAAAAATATCGTCCACCCGCGACAAAATGAACGGTTGATTTTTTTATTTGAGTTTTGACAAAAGCCAGAACAATAGTTGTTAGTTTTGATGTACAGAATAAACCCCTAAAAGGATGCTAATTGATTAGGAATAACCCTGTATAGTTTTGGCCATACTTTCATAATTAAAGAGTAGGTATAGTAATAGTAGTAGTGTCAAATCCTTTTACAAGACTCGCTTCAGTAGAAATGAGCTATATAGATCGAATCCCACAACTTGCCGACTGTGATATTAGCTGAGAGCTGCAGATAACCCAAATCTCGCGCAGCTGTTAAGTGAGCTTCAGTCAGGATTGGATTATCCGTAGCTTGTAGCTAACATCACAACCGCCTAGTTGTGTGATTCGACCTATAAAAAGAGTTACTGATCCGAAGTTTGGGTACTGTTTTCTGGAGTATCGGGATCAGCCGATCGTTCAAGTCGATATACTATCCCTCCAAAAAATCCATGTCAAAACACTTAAGCCGCTTCGAAGAAAAAGTGTGAAATTATCTTAAGTGGCCTGTGTCTATGAAACTCCTCTTTAAAATCGGGCTAATACTTATAACGGTAAGTTCTAAGTAAAGATAGAAGTGTAGATAAGTTAATAAGATTATTATTATACCTCATGCTGAGGTCGGGGACCGGCTTTTAAGGACGGAATGTTTCTGAAACCGTGTATAAAAAACGACTGGAGTCCAGGGATCGGTCATTCCGTAGTCGGAGTGGGTGCGCGCATCTTCTTTCCCCAAATATCGTGCCTTTTTTATGTAAAGCCCCTTCATTCCTGGGCAGTTCTCGGCCAAGGCTCGCTGGGGGTGAACATTTGAATCAGTTTTGTTTTATTACGAGTGCAATGCATCCGGACAGCGGCGCAACGGTGAGTGTGCCTTTTGAATTTGATTTCCCTTTTTGCGATTTCTTCCTGCGCTTTTTTATTTAGATTAAATTGTTGATGTTAACGTGTAATTTCTGATTTATTAATTTATATTTGCGATATTTTGATTTTGTGATTTAGTAGCTGTGCCTGTGACGATATGGTCCGTATTATTTGAATTGTTATATTATCAATTTTTGCTAATTATGGTCGTCATGTCGTATAGAAAATTTTATAGCATTATTTATTTATGCGTGTCTTTTAAAGAAAACCCTATTAACAATGATAACAATTGTTGTATGAATAAACTGTTTGAATAAGTGTTTAGTCAAATGCAAGTCATGCCGACATCTCGCAGTTAACACTTCGTTTGTACCAGTTTATTATGAATATGACAGCTATCCGTACTGAATTATTATGACGTTAGGGCAGTAAAATGCCTGTTAATTTTTATTTTATTGTGCTATAAATGTTTTATTGTTGGGCTGTATAAATACGAGTACATTGGATCAACTCGTGAAGATACTGACTTATTCTTATTGAAATGGTTCCTTAAGTTCGCTGTTTATGATTTTTCATGTAGCAAATTACTGTACCTATTTAGTTCTTCCACATTAAATTAAAAAAAAATTAGTATAAAGTTAGATGTTATAATGAAATTACTTTTTTGAACATTTTAGAATTTTATGGACAAAAAGTTTTAGTCACTTATTGTTGAATAGCACTGGGTGCAATAAATTATTTAGATAAATTTACTAACTCAATTTAGATATATGTACTTTTAGTGAGTGACATAGAAAATCGTTCGGTGTGGGTGTTAGCTTTTTCAAAATAGAACATTAATTTCAATGTTTTTAACGTGGGCTATCCAATGCTGATAATAATACTTACAATATCCTTAAGCTTGATTTTAAATAGATGTAAATAAGTTCGTATTGGCTGAGAGGCTGGTGACTGACATGGCGAACCGAATAATTTGCTCTGAAATCTTACTTTAACTTTAGTAACTACAGCAATCATCAAAGCAATGAACATTTATAAATAGTCATAGAGATAGAGTATTATAAATCAACATTAAAAGATTCTCTTTTTCCTACAATGGCTTTAAACATTTTTTTAATCCAAGTAATGTCGTTGACCTTTCTGGGATTGAAATAAGGAGATAACTATAATTTTATGAGTTTGGGGCTCGCGTGGTCCATTTACCAATTAGTTACGGGCAGAATGAACGCTCAAATCTCTTTATAATGTTTCTATCTAGAGAGTCAGTGGGCCCACTGAACGTACGTAATTGCCGCGTGTTTTTATTGTTTCGTTCTAGTTATAGTTGTTATTTACAATAAGCATAGTAAAAAACTGGTAGTTTAGATATTAACAAAATTATATGAAATGTATGAATTTAAAATTGAAATACCTACTGCTTGAAATAGAGGTGGGAGACTAGCACGAAATGACTCAGGCTAGAGAAGGGTTGCAGGTTGCAGCTCTAGTATCAAACGCCAAGATAAACTTCAGGTCCCTGTTGTAGTATTTGTAGAGCTCATAGCGTAGTTTGACTAGGTATTCGTTAGCCATCATCGAAGTTCATCAACGTTGAGCACGGTCAGTCTTCGCGTGGGTGACCAAGGGTAGCATTTACAACCAAGTGCTACCGTGGCACGTTAAATTTTACGGTTGCTTTAACTGTATAGTCATGTCAGAGGTCTTTGGGCGGCTTTAAAACTCTAACACCAAGGCCACCCGGCCTAGAGAGGTACGAACTTAGGTTTCTGTTTCAGCAAAGGTAGAAAGTGTGTACATACTGGTGTAGGTCAGAGTTCTTTCAGATTTAGATGTCTTTGACAGGACCACAGTTCTGACAAAAGCTTACCCAGTAGATAATGACTAAAGTTGTGTACAATGTACTTGTGAATCTATCGTATAGGTATTAGCTCCCAAAGGAAAGTAGAGGCTTTTTTTAAATTTGAAACTTGACTCTACATTCTCAGTTGTTACCTATTAAATATGCTTGTTTTATTACAAAAAAATTAATGTGCTAAACTTATGTGCAATGTTCTATGTAACTCTATGGTATTTGATCATATAATTTATTGATTTACAAATATTCTGAACTAAATACAAAATTTCATTCGTAAAATGTTGGCCTTTATTTTTCACGTAGAGCTAAATTATTAAGATTGCCTTTCGAGACATCTTACGTATCTAATACTAAACAAAACAAAAGTTTTCTTGGTTTTATAAGTCTTATTTTCTTAGCGCGATTACATGTGATCTCTATGTAACCATTATTAAGTTTTATATTATTTCTTTTCATTGACTACGTAACACAATGCGAGGTAATAGAAGATTGTGCCCCAGTTTTGAGAATGAAAGGAACGCAATTAATGAATTACCTACTTTTAAAAATAAAACAAACCTAGATAATAATTGCACAGTGATCTGCTAAGGCAAATACAAATATACATATGACATAGATTTTGTAAGATCGCAGATGGAGCGATTCGGCTTGATTACGAGTATCAGTTTGTAACAGTGCTATAGAGCTGAAGTATTTGCGTATTTCTCCTTGTTACACTTCTCGTCGTCACTTTCTGGCTCATTTGTCTAATGTTTTGCTTATAAGAAATATTTTTGTTAAAACGCTACAACGCTTGATACTCGTATCACAATTGAGTTCGTTTTAAAATTTAAAAAAAAAAGTTAGACTCGTTGTGACAATACTATAACATAGGCCACGCACGTGACGCTGACATTCGCGTCGAGTAGAAATACCTATTTATCGATTGTTTATTTAGACTTATTGTTAGTTTAGCTAACAAGCTATTTATGTGCATATTCATGGCCCAAGCTATATCTATTAGTGATATCATATTAAATAATCGGCCAAGTACGAGTCGGACTCGCGCACGGAGGGTTCCGTACTGTATGGAAGCCCCCCTTAAATATTTATTTTATTTTAATTTTATTATTTATTATTAAAGTGAATGTAAAACTAAATATTCTGTGAAAATTTCAAGCATCTACCTGTTACCATTATTAATATAGAGCGAAAAACGTCTAAAAAATCAGGTTTGTTTTATGGGAGCCCCCCTTAAATATTTATTTTATTTTTAGTATTTGTTGTTATAGCGGCAACAGAAATACATCATCTGTGAAAATTTCAGCTGCCTAGCTATCATGGTTCATGAGATACAGCCCGGTGACTGACGGACAGACGGACAGACGGACATCGAAGTCTTAGTAATAGGGTCCCGTTTTTCCCTTTGGGTACGGAACCCTAAAAACAATTCTGAACCTGCACGTTAACCCAATCTGTTTTACGTGACTCTTCATGACTGACCAAAGTGAAGTACCTATCCATTTCCACTTATACTTATAGGAGTTTAGGGAACTTTATAAGTATTAAGTACAATGACAGGCCACTTTGAATAATATCTATAAATAGCGGTTTGACTCAACATTTCTGATTCGTACCGCAAGGGAACACGCACATTCTTCTTGCTATCCTGTTTCCTAAGAGATATAATCTAAAGCTTTCAAGATCAGAGTGAATAGGTATCTTTCAAGTCTGCGTGCTTCATCTTCAACCACAACGTCGCTTACCAGCAGGCGAGTTGGTGGTCAAGCGCGGACTAAATCGCGTTAAAAAAAATGTAATAATTTAACGTTTCATCTAGGCCATGGTAGACGAAACTGACAATTTTATTAATACACGCTGTGGATATCGCAATGATTTTTTATGTAGGTATTTACTCGTAGTATATACAAGCAACCATCAGAAAGTTTTAATGAAAGGGAAGGAACCCAAAGTGTCCCATTCAGTCTGATCAGTCTAAGTAAAGTTAATTAAAGCAGTTTACAAAGACTGCTCAACGTGTGGTGCAAGGTGTGGTAATCTGATTCTGTCTCATCAGATTTCTAAATCTTCTATGCTGCTTAAGTGAAATTTAATCTCTTGCAACGTATTCTCTTTCAATTTCGTATTACACTAATTACTTAGCTGTCATATTTTAATCTATCTATCAGCCCTCCACTGCTGGACATAGGTCACCCCTATGGATTTCCAATAAGGCCGATTAGAAACGACCTGCATCCAGCGCGTTCCTGAGATCTTTATTATATCGTCAGTCCACCTAGTCGGTGGACGTCCTACGCTGCGCTTGCTGGTATGTGGTCTCCATTCGAGAACTTTACGGCTCCACCGGCCATCCGTTCTTCGAACCATGTGCCCTGCCTACTGCCACTTTAACATTTTAATCTAGTGTCACGAATTTGCCTATATAGAACAGAGTGCCTTTATTAACTACAACAAAATACAACAGGTACTATATGCTAAAACTACCTACACTACTACAATACACTATAGAACATACAAAAAATATAAATCACTGTTATCGTTTAAAATATAAATTGTAAATATAAGGTATATCTGCTTTGGTAGATAAGACATTGTATATCTAAATATATCGATGAGTAGGTAATATTATCCTGTTCGTTAGCTTTATTTATCCGACTTAAAATTAAAATGTTCCTCAGGATGTGCCTATTGAATTATGACCAATTTTGTGCAAGGTTTAATTTCAACTTAGATGTTAAGAACAATCAATTTTCATCGTACAGATTTATCTTGAAATCCTTCCTTTGCAATTGTTTCAGATGGGAGTTTTCCTGGTCCTAGTTTTAGTAGCATCTTCGGAAGCATTTTTTCTCAAATGGGGCTCCGACACAACGTAAGTTGACAAAAAGTTTTTTACACTTTTCGCAACTGCATATTTACAAAACAGATTTCCGTACAGTAAGTTACAGATTTTGTACGTGATTCAATGCTTTATTTTAAGTAAATGTTGACTAATTTGAAAATCAATAAGTCTTTAATTTAACTAGTTTGTACTAATTTTTAGATTCAGTGAGATTAACTTAATTGCATGAGTTAAGCTTTGATGAAAATTAAGCGTTGAGTTATTTCCTGATTTGGTTTGTTGAATTGATTAATGAGAAATTATTGAATAAAAGTAGAGAGTTTCTGATAAAATTTCATTTATAATCGGTATTAAAAAAACTGTAGATTAATGCGCAATACGTAACACAATAACAACAATTGGAATTTTAAATAAAATCTTACTTACTCGTACTCGTAGTTGCTCTTTACGTGCGCAAGCTTTGTGTTACTTTGGTGGATTTTGTGTACTTCATTTCACATAAAAGTATGGTTGGGTGGTACTATTGATGGAAACGAAGTAGTTAGCAAGTATAGTATGGCTTGATTTTGTGCTGTTTTTTTATTTTATTATAGCTGATGCCAATTCCATTGCGAATGTGTATTATTTGCTTGTTATTAATTTTAGAAATGTTATCTCTAGAGTATTTTTGAATACATTAAATAACAAAAAAATGTTAAGACAGATATTGAAAGATAGTTTGGTCGACATTTTTTTTGAGTAACGAGTACATATCACTAAAATATTTAAATTAAGATACACTAGAGATAACTCAAAATAACAAACACCATTACAATTCTGTTGAGATTTTACTTCAAAACGTGTAATTACTGCATTAAATCTATGACAAAAAGACACGCTTCCTTTACTTTGATAACAATATTGATGTGTTTTTATGTAGCTTTTGATCATTTCGTTGTCAACTGTTTGCGGTAGCAAATGATGTGAACTTTATTTCCTTGTTTTATTATGCGGTTCTATTGTCATTAATGGACACAACAGACAGAAACTTAAAAAAACAGGGAGAAAGTAGAAATATCACCCAGACTTTACCAATACGGAGTAGAGAGATGTGCTGGGCAGAGTATTGTAGTTCGTATTCCAATTATAGAATGGTCATATTTACCATTAGCAAAGAAAAAGTAAAAAATCCGCTCCGCTCAGGATTGTGTTATATGTCTTGTTAAACAAATATAACTTTTATGCGGTGGACTCATGGACTTTGTTTTGTCCATGTCCACACATCTCTGCTTCGCTCTGTTTTGGTAGAAACAAAAGAAAATGCATTGATGTTTTTTCCGCTCTGCTGCTCACAAGAATCTTACCTAAAGAAGTGACACATTTAATACTTTGTTTCAGCAGACAGCCGTCAGCTCAGAAGTGGGTGCAGCCGTTGTCGAGTATGTCACCGTACCGGTACCAGTACGCGTACTCTCCCTACGACACTCGCAAGATGTACCAGATACAAAGTAACCAGTACGCGCAACCGGAGATGTTGCAGCAGAGCATGGCGCCCATACCGATCAGCGTCCCGGCCGGGGCTTCCCTCACCCCTGTCTCTCTACAGCACGTACAGCTCGTCCCTTGCATGTGCCCCGTAGCCCCCGAAGAAGCCGACAAGCTTCAAGAACAAGTCGGCCCCGGCCCGTATGTCGCACAAACTTACTCTCAATCCTACCAAGTCCCCCAGCAAATCGCTATCACGGAAAACGCGAAAACTTCTAACAAACAATAAATTATTTCATAAAATTACTAATCCCACCAATGAATATTATAATCATTTTTCATTATTTATAACTTCATTCTGTTAGTTTAATGCGACGATATCGAAGACTGATAGTGTAAGAGTGTGTTCAATCTAATAAATAAATTACTAACGATTCGTGTTTTATTCATAGTTTTCTTGGTTATTTAACGGTACCTAACAGTACGTAATGTGCGTTATTGATTTCATAATGGTAATGTAGTGGGGCGGCGTGTTTGATTTGAAGCGCTGCGCCGCGCTGTGGGGCGCTGGCCCGCGGTGGCGTGCTCTTTTTTTTGCACGAGCGCCTCGGAAGCAGCCGGGAAGTAAAGTAACATTACGTAAAACACTTTCATTGTGCTCTCGATATCACTAGAACGGCACTATTCATTCATTCCAAATGAGAACTCAATTTTCACGCTCTGATGGTGAAGCATTGTAAACTCATTTCATCGGATGGTGTCCCCATTTGTGGGCCGCCTGAGGGCAGACATTATAAAATACTTGAGTAGTTTATTTTTCTAACATAATTGGGTGGGTGGCGATGTTTGTTTTTTGTTTGGTTTTGTAATGGGATATTTGGAAATTGTGTGGTATGGGAAGTGGTTACGTTCTCTTTGGTGATACCGAACTTACTCGTAGTTAAAAATGTTGTTAATCAATTAATCGTAATATTCTAAGTCTGTACTTTTTTTTTATAGTAAATCCATAACAATTTAGCCACATTAGGTAGTACCCGTGATCCTGCTTCACTGGGATACAGACAAAGATTATGAACACCTGTTCACTCACTCGCAAAGTCAGCGATATCAGAGTATGTGAGCGGGACACCCTATCTACCAGACAAATATTATGTGGCTTAAATTTGATGGATATGGATTTTGATCCATATCCATCAAATTTATTATTGCTTATTTATACTTACTTATGATGTACATAATATTAGGACATGTTACTAATAAATTAACTGTTTATAGAACAATAGAACAAGAAATCTTCCATTTTTTTTAAATGTTTTGTGAGATTTCAAAGAAATGAGAACTTCTACTTACACTCATGTTTCAGAACTCGTTACACTACTATGCACAGCTACTATGCGTAGTTGTGGCAATGAGATTTCAAACTAATTGACTGTTAGATCAATGACCAGTTATAGCCGCAAACTTATATTTCTCTAAGGCCGCAAACATCGACTTGGCATTTTTTCTGTTTTTAAACATATTGATGCAATAACCATGGATGTATTACATAAACTAAGAAATCCTTGGCAATAACTAAACCAAATAAAAAATTTATAAGTCATATGTACTTTGAAATGTGGAAATGTCACACATTTTTATTTATGCTCGAGTTGTCAATTAGAGTACAACTTAAAATATTTTTAAGAGAAAATTTATATACTACACAGGAAGACATCTGTGTAATCGCAGTGATTACACAGATAGGTCATAATAACTTTTACGCGCTTAATTACACACGCAGGAAGCGGTCACGCGATCGTTAAGTTCACGGTGCAGAAATAATGTTCAGGCACAGATCAGGTAACAGCACGAGCCTTTCCGGTCCCGATCTCCAACAAAAAATAAATCAACTGCACCTCGCATACATGCCTATGACTCTCAATTCTGCGTACCACCAAAGCAAAATAGCCGCGATCAATAAATTAAGCTACATACTGAAACACTCGGACAAAAGAAACCTGCAGGACGCTGACTTCGAAGAACTATTACTGTGCTCTCTTACATTAGTCTACTATTTTGGCATGAGATTGAAACTTAGCAGACTCACCTCCCGATACTGGTACTGGTGTGGTAAAAGATACTTCAATAAAACGGAGGCAGTGTTCAAAAAAACTATGGACCAGCTACACCCGGAGCGAAGTGAAATCACCATTAAAATAACCCTGAATTTTTTCTCCAACGTCGAATTGTGGCCATTTGAGAGTTTTATTGGGCAGATATTGGAGATCGTCCTCTATTTCAATAGAGGCAAGACTACTCTGTTCAATATTATGCTTACGGATATACATTGTGTTCTTTTCCATGACGTGAAATCTGCGCGGCATCGGATGAGGATACTCTATGGCTTGCTAAAGAGCAATTTTTGGGTGATAGACAAACAGAAGCTGCTGCCTTTTGTCACGAGACTTTTGGATTTTTTTGCGTATAGCATCAATAAAAGCGACAGTAAAATACTTGAGTATGGGCACTTGAGGAAAGGATTCGAAGTATGTTTGCGAAGAATTTTCGAGAGAGCGGAGAACAGTCATCGTTTTCTCATCATATCAACGATGTTGAACTGGCTGTCTACCTCTTCTCCAATGTCTGATGATGACATATTGGAATTTTCGTCTTTGATCGATTACGCAGCAATGATGTATAAGGTGGAAGGGTATAAGGATAGTTTCCACGACGGTGTGTTCGAGTATGTTCTTACGAATTTAGTCAGTTCCACTCACGCCTTGTACAGCCTTGTTGGATGCCGGTTGCTAGAAAGATTTTTGGATCGACGCCACAATGGACATTTGCTGATGGCACCAACAATTTACTACGAATTCTCTCAGGTAAATACGTTATGAATTAATAAAATAAGATGACAACGTAAGAATATAACATCATCGGTAGGTACATAGGATAGGATTTTAATTTTATTGAATACTAGCTTTACCCGCTTCTCACGGATTCTTATTTTTACTGAACATAAGTAACTTAAACACTTTCCATTTTTTAAATTATATTCGTTCCAAAAATGAGGTCGATCCGATGTTCTGTTGCTGTGTAAAAGAGTAAAAAAACAAATACACTTTCGGATTTTAATATTAGAAAGCATTTTCTTTTGAAACCATTTTCAACGTTCTGTGCTAATTTATCCTAATGCTCCTACTTCATATGTATGATGTCAAGTTTAGGAGGAATGAATTTTAGTAATGATATTTATTTTAGTTAATACTCATTTCACATAAATTCAAATACAAAAAATTACAATGCTCTTATTCTGATAAATTACTTGCAGACTTGAACATTTACAGTGACAGTGCATTTACATGGATACACTTTTATCGCACGTTTCATTTACATTGAAGGAAAGAAACATTTTTTTATTTACCAAAAACATGAATTATTTCACAACTCTAAACCAAAAGTTCATTTATAGTAATGCTATATGCCCAATTTTAGAGGCGCCATCGTAAATTTTATAGCAATGTAAAAAGTTTTCTCTCTATCGAATGCCTAAAGTGAAAAAGAAACAGAAATAGTCTAGTTAGCTATTTTAATTACGATGGCGCCTCTAAAATTGAGTTTTACCTCTCAATCTACATATTCTGTAAAATCATCAGTGGGCCTCAAACTCGGCTAGGCTGGTCTCTTGGGAGTCCTTTTAAACAAAATTAGTCAATTTATTAGATCAATTTCGCGCTTTGTCTGGCGTTTTATCAAATCAGAAGAGTTATGTAAAATTAAATTGAAAATAAAATCGGAATTAAATCACGTTAAAATAAAAATTTAATTTTATAAATAAAAAAAAAGCTGACCTACCTCAGTGTCTCAAGTCGAAAGTGTTCGACCAGTGTGTGTTACCATTGATGACTTATGGCACTGAAACGTGGTATTTCACTAAGGGCCTTATTAATGGGGCGGGCTATGGAGAGGGCTATGCTAGGAGTTTCTCTGCGAGATCGAATCAGGAATGAGAAGATCCGCAGAAGAACCAATGTTACCAACATAGTCCAGCGTATCGCCAAGTTGAAATGGCAGTGGGCAGGGCACATAGCACGAAGGAGTGATGACCGATGGGTTCAAAAAGTTCTCAAGTAGAGACCACGTACCGGCAAGCGCAGCGTAGTACGTCCAGTGTCTACCCACAAGGTGTACGGATGACTTCATTAAGACCGCAGGATCGTGCTGAATGCAAGCCGCTAGCAACCGGTCTTATTGGAGATCCAAAAGGAGGCCTATGTCCAGCAGTAGACGTCCTTTGCCTGATAGATGGACGGAGAAAAAAAATAATAAAAAAAAAAAAATTGGTTGCCTGTAAAGTCGGTATACGGGCGAAAGTTTTACGTGACAACGACTTTGAGACGAATGAGACGAATGAGAGCGCATAACGTGAGCGGAGCGTAACGCAGTTTCTTGAAGTGTCACCCGGCAAACCAATTTATAAGACGTTGTCACGTCAAAATAATCTTTACTCCACCAGGTGCGATTAAAAGTAGGCGAGTACGACAGAAACGACAAGAAGTTTATCCGGCACCACAGAGACAAACTCCACGAGTGTCTGATACAGGCTGTGAAGTTACACAGCGATAACACCACCAACTTGAAATCTTTGTTTTCCGTGATCTGCTGCCTCGTACTAGAAGTACCTTGTGGACTGACAGCAGCTGCCACGGCTTGCATGGCCATGTCGATACAAGACTACGCCTTAAACGGAGAAAACCTATCAGCCACTTGCAGATACTGGATGCATGCTATTGTTATATCAATAATGTCCTTAATCTGCTGGGTTCACAAAACACCGGTTCTTTACCGATACGTGAACCAGATCATATCGCGTCGAGCAAAAGAAGCTCCTCAACTGAACCCTCCTCTCATGCAAGTTTATAATATTGGAAGGCATCACGTTACTTGGAATAAGCCTACGTTGTTCTTTGAAGATTGGGAGCTAAGATACGGGCTTTGGAAGCATTTTCAGGACGCGCAAGTTCAGGTCTGGGTCTTACTCAGTTGCTATTATTGCCATGTTTTGAGTATATGTCACAATGTGGCCAATTATGAAGGCGCCAACCTTATTTTTATAGCAGTTTAAAATATTGCTGTTTCTTTTTCACTTTATGCATTTAATAAAGAGATCAATATTTTAAATTCCTATTAAATTTAGCATGGCGCCACATAATTGACCACATTGTAGGCGACTTTCAGAAGGTCGTCTAGTAAGTACTTCATATTACACCACTTATTCAATAGAACATTGGGACAGTGTTATATATATCTACAATAAATAACTTTAAGTATTCTAATTTCCAGTCGACTCCTGGGTTCGATTTGCCGATGCTGATGAAAAAAGTACCATCTATGGATCTGCGATAAAATAATTATGTACTTGGATTTGGATCGGTAAAATATTTATATATATGTCAAGCACGTGCTTACAATACAACGTTCTCATATTAGAGTACCTATTGAGTGATGTTATGAATAGTATTAATAAGTAGATGATCTACACTTATTACGCTGATATTTTTTATTTTGTAATTATATGTAGAATGATTATAAACAACTTGCTCTTTCATTAAGTGTTGGTTACGCCTCTGTTACGTATTTATCTTGTAATCAAACATAGGAAATGTTGCGCAGTTTGCGTGGCTTTGCACTCAATTCAAGAAAGTGCAAACGTTCTGTTATGTGGGAGCAATATGATCATTGTTATTTGGCTGATAATCCAAGTGTTACCACACTAAAGCTGTGATACCGTGATAGCCAAGTGGGAAGATGCTTGATCTGAAATGTGAGGTAATATTCAATATTTCTTTGTAATTAAGCATTGAGATTATAGTAAGTAATCAAGATCATTGGAGTTTATGAACGGATTCATGCCTTTTCGATAAAAGTAAACATGGCGAGGAAACCTGAATACATCAGAAGTAAGTCGATGGCGTTTATGAATCGTGCAACTGAATCAGCGTGGTGAATGTGACCTTCAAGGGTAGGCCTATAATCAACAGTGAACTGTGGCCAAAAGACTATCTAAAGCTGGTACAGTAGTACTACACTAATCGATTGACTTCTCATGCTAATCAATGAATGTCGTTCGATCAAACGGTGACCAGTCATTGATTAATCAACGATCGATGACACTCGACCTTGATCGAAATACGATGTCGATTGACAGTAGCACGAAGGATCTATGCAAGAAAGCTCGGGTGATCACGAGAACGTTTTTTCCAAGCTGTCATCGAACTATTATGTTGACTAAAGCTTATGACTAAAACCATCAATGCTTACGTAATATCGACTCATTTGTTGGTTGCACTTAACTACAGTTTACCTGATGATTAGTATTGTTACTGTCTGAGATGCAAGCTTCTCTTTGAATATATTTTATGCCAAAATAAACGCAACAACACTCAAAAACGAGCTTACCCAGAATTAAACGAAATCGACTCTTCTTCATTCTGTTTCCGTAGGAATATCTTTCCACTGAAATGATGCTGATATTGATGCCATGCATACAGTGGCGGATTCACTAATAAGCTGAGTAGGCTGGGCAGGTTTTTAACTGACTTCCAAAAAGGAGGAGGTTCTATGTTCGTCTGTATGTATTTTTTTTGCTGTTTTTTTTTTTCGTGTATTTTCATTGATAATTTCGTCAATTGTGAACCGAATCGAAAAACTATTTTTTAGTTCGAAAGGTTGTACTTTTGAAGTAGTCTGATTTAAATTTTACAGAAATCGGCTGAGCCGTATTTGAAAAACCAACAATAATGGAAACAATTCTAGCGAAATATTTGAATTTCGTAGACGATGAACATCGATAATTTAGCCAATTGTGAACCGAATAGAAAAATTATTTTTTAGTTTTAAATAATTTACTTCCAAAATAGGCGCTCATTTAAATTTTACAGCAATCGGCTGAGCCGTTTTTGAAAAATCAACAATAATGTAAACAATTCTAGCGAAATATTCGAATTTTGTACACGATGGAAGGCGGTTTTGCCATTTTTTGCGAAAAATAATTATTTCGGACATCTATAGTATTATTTAAATTCAACAACCTACTGGCGGCACATAGGTAAATCTGCCACTGTACGTAAATCCATAGCTGAGACAACTGTAGATAGAAACTTCTTTGGCCATCCTAGAAAAAATCAAAGTCAATACTATAACCACCCGGGGGTGGGCAAAAATGCGCAGCTGCCCACCCTAGAGAAAAACTACAGCTAAACCGATGATGCCATGATAGAAATGAACTCGTAATAAGTGAAATCTTTGAGCTTATCTGAATATCTTGATTGTCGGAAAGTACCCATGAGACGTAGCAGTGCGACAATGAAGAGGCTTGCTTTACTCTCAGCAATTTCACTGCACTGATTCATCATCATCATCATCAGCCTGTATTGGCCTACTGCTGGGTATAGGCCATCTCTCCCTTGTGCCAGTGATTAGAAGTTTAATTACAATGTCGATTCAGAATTTATTAGATGACCATGATATAGTTTAGTAAAGGAAGGAGCTAAGGGAAGGAGAATAAAGTAAAATTGATAATTGTTAGCGCATGGAAAACTGTAGACTTGCTGTCACGGACAACGTTTATATTAAGTTATTTAATCAGCTTAATCAATTAACGTACTAACTTGAGACCTCACTTACTATCTTATGATACTATCAGAGACCTGATAGTGGCTCCATCCTGATTCCAGCGTTACATCGAGGTCAGTGGACTTTTTAATAAGATACCTATTGAATTTTGAAAACGTTTGGGTCAACGATGGAGCGGATCCTTACAGAACATTTACAGCTCTACAATTATAGACTACATTTGACTGATCTGTTCGGCCTAGGAATACAGAACTGCGGGTTTCATCATTTTTTAATACCCGACAAAGAGAGGGGTGTTATAAGTTTAACGTGTCTGTGTCTCTGTGTATCTGTCTGTTGTATCGTAGCTCCCAAACGGATGAACCGATTTTCGTTTAGTTATTTTTTGTGTCATAGATAATTTAATCCCGAGTGTTCTTAGCCATGTTTCATGAAAATCTGTTCAGCCGTTTGAAGATCATTAGGTCTTTTCTAGTTGATGAGGGAATCTGACTACCTTCCTCCATATGTCCTATCGATTTGAAATTTGGTACGAGGTACTTCAATGATATTGAAAGGACATAGAGTTTATTTTGTGTCGGGAAGATTTAAAATTTTTAAGTTTTTTATTATCTAGAGATATAATGAAAATATTTTTAAATTATAGCAAATCTTCTTGGTTTATTCTTCTTAAATTGATCAAGAACACGTAGGCGTACCCGGCGATGACTCGGGTATATATGCCATTTCTGCTATGTATACGTTGTCCATAACGTTAACAGCACGCAGCTCCGCTTTAGTAGAGTCCGTGCTCGATACTGTTGAATAATAAACATTATGATTTCAATAGTAAATGCCAATCAATTTTATGGTTATCTTTCGCCATGATGTCGAACACTTTGAAACTAAGTTACGGACCGTGTAATGGTTTATTAGGATTACTGTTTCAGACACGGTTTATGGCGATTATTTGGAAATTTGCTCACAATGTTTGGGAAATGAATAATGGTCACGGTGCAACCGTGCTACAGCGATTTTCCTTTTAAATTTTTTTTTCTCTTCAGTTGGAACCAAGGTTATCATCTGCTACAAGCAAATCTTTGTGACAACTAAGTATAAGGTATGACTTCGAATACATTAATGATCCGTGAAATCAAAGAAAAACAAAATTAGGAGGGCCATTCTCAAATACTGAAGACACTTTTTCTACACCTTTATTATGATTTTTGCGTTTTTGAATCTGTAATAATGTAGTATAGCTTATGATATCGCAAGAATTAAGTAAAACAAATCATGTTTATTACGTTATAGAGGTAAAAAGTGGTTATTTTTCGGGTGCGTTTTGCCATACATACATATCTTTATTCAACATTAATTTACCTACATCATGTGATCATCTAAATGACATGACACAAAATAAAATATCTTCAGGTTCAGTGACTATGAAAATTGCCTGTAAACATCAACGTGGCATTTCCTGTAAAGCTAGACATGCGTTTTAACGGCAAAAGGGTAGGTTTTTTTTTTTTAAACATTTGGAATTATTTTTCACCAATAAAAGCACAACTAACTTCAATCACTGCAGTCCCTGTACAAAATTCGAATAGTTCGCTCCATTGACTTGGCATTTTTACCGACTTCCAAATAGGAAGAGGTACTATGTATTTTTATTTGTGTATGTTCATTGATATTTTCGCCCATCGTGGATTCGAGAATATCCGAGAAGTTTTTGAAAAATCAACAACAATGTAAAAATTACTACATGAAAGACACATCGATTCATCCGATCCATTCGAATTCTCATAGAGGAATTCATCACTACTTTAGACGAATTCAGTACACGGTGGTTATGGCATTTTTGTCTTAAAAATAATTATTTTTTAATTGATGGTACACTGGAATCAATGTATGCCATTCCCGATTTCGATTTTGTTTGGGACACAATTTGGGGCAAAAAAAATGGAAAAAAAAGAATTATTTTACTCGGACTACTCTGTAAAAAGTCATGCGTGATCATACATAAAATAATACACATACATATAAGCTTCGACTTGAAAACTTCTTCCGTATTTTTGGGTGGTTAAAAAGAGATGATACAAAAGAACATGTTAAACGAAACGGGACAGAGAGCACGTGGCTCTGGAGCAGCATCAAGTGCATATAAAGGTATTCAAGTGCATTTGATTTCATTGTTATTGTGCACTTGCGCTGGAGCGCATCATTTTCGCGCGAGCGTGAGAAACGCAGTTTTCCGTATAGTGTGAATCTCTGCACGCCGAGACCGGCGCTTTTCACTTTTACACTGTGCTTTTCACCACATTGTACGAGCATGGATTGTCGAGTGGTAAGTCATTGTTGAACGAAATAATTGAGAGCAATTAACTCAATTAGTTCTCTTGTCTGTTATGATGTTACTATCTAATTAGTAAGCGATTGAGCGTTTAAATTATTGAGGCTTTTATGGGAATGTTTCTTATAAATGTTTTTCTTACTTTTCTAAACGATATCGCATATTTTATGTGTTGTGTGGTAATATTGCTTCGTAAAGAGTTACATTGTTCGCGTGTATCGCATAAGTATTTTGTGTGCTTCAACATTTTAGTTGAAGTAACTATTTTAATTTTTACAAAGTGGTAATAACTTTACAGGTGTACTTAAGTTCTTATATTTATCTAATTGTGGGAACTTTTAATTTAGTTAATTTATTAATAATTTTAGCCATATCAGAAGCTTTGCTTAGTTTGTAAACAGAGACCGTGTGTAAAATGTCCCCTAAAATTTATTTTTTCACTTTTTTCTTTGTAAGTAATTCTTGAATTTTATGTTAGTGACGTAATAAAATTTTCAAAGATTGTGTTGTTTTTAGATGATATTGTGCATGGTTGTGTTCCTGGCAGTACTTGTCGCCAGTTCCGAAGGGTGAGTTATTCTTCTTCTTTTAATTTTAATAGATCGTCTGTCAATTCACTAAAGGGCGTAACCTACAAAGTTTTGGATTTTGAGCCTACTTTTTTTATATTTTGTTTCTTTTGTTTCTAAAAAAATTTCTTAGTTTGCCGACGAAATAAGTATCATATTTGTTATTCACATATATCACATCATATTGTTATTATGGAGCCATCTCCAAAATCACAATGAATATCAGTTGTTCCATACATTTCGAGTCAATTGATTTTAGGTAGGGAACAACTTTTACGGCGATTTCGAGTTTGATTCCATAGAAAAAAATATAATGATGAACTTATTCTAGTGCCAATTCAATTCTGGGCTTATAATGAAAATTTTATATGATGGTTATTGTTGGTTTGTTTATAGTGATGTTGTATAATGTTAAAGATACGTCAGACCTATGGCGGAAGTCATCTATTTTCTGCCCAACTTAACAAACTGATACATTGCCCTGATCATAAGTATCATTATCATTGTTTGAACGAATCATTTGTTACGCTACATGGTGCCAATTTGTGTCGTTCTAAAAGGCAATCTATAAAATAGCTATTCTAGCAGCAGCAACAGCATGGAAAATTCAATATGTATTTTGAACTTATTGAAATTAATTGGAGTAGATAGTTCAATTACACACTTGGGCTACCCACTTATGCTTACATCTCTGTTCAGTGAAGATATAAAAATAGCACTAAACTCTGATTTCCTAGGAAAGCGGTGCCGCCATATAGCGACCGTAATATTACTTGATGTTATAAGGTCTCACCTTTCGGTGCCAATTAATTATATCGCTCTCCGCAACTGCACCACTTCGTTTGCACAAACGACGTTTTAGTGGCCTCAATCACCGCTGTCTATGGCCGCATGGACAATATTCTAGATACGTCACTCACTGCTGTATTACGACTGCTACATGACGGACATTTCTATCCCAGGAAAACAGAACTTCAGAGAGTTATAATGTCATTCACAGGCGCAAAAAAAAAGTCGTGATCCACGTGCCCTACAAGGTGAAAAGGATCAAGCACGTGCACACGGTGTACAAGACAATACACCACCACCATGCTCTACACGACACCCACGGCGACCACGTGGGCTCTCCTAGTGACGACCATGAGCATTTCCATCACATGCATGTACACGATGAGCCGAAGACAGGCGGTCATAGCCAGCCGGTGCCAGGCCTTGGCATCCCGGAGTTCCTGCCCGATGTTCCCATAGAACTGCCCATAGATATACCGGATGTGCCTCAGTCCCCAGTCTTCCCTACGCGGCATGTCATACCCTTGTACAGACGGGCTTAGGTGAGTGACCCGATTTGAAATATTCGTTCGTTCGTTTCAGCCATAGGACATCCACAACTGGACATCCACACTTATAAATAGATCTCCAATAAGACAGGTTGGAAGCGAATTGCATCCAGCGAGATCCTGGGGTCTTTATCTGGTCATTCAGCCATGAGGGCTACGCTGCGCGTTCCAGTACGTAGTTTCCACTCAAAAACTTTTCGTTACATGTGAAATAATTATGTCTCTTTAAACTTAATTCAAGAACTATTTGGATTTTTAAATGAAAATATTGTGAGGTTTTTTTGTGTTTGGAGAAACATTCGATGGCGTATATGAGTCCACTAAGACAGTTTAGTAAATTATTAGTTTGAAGTGAATATGGCCCAATCACCCATAGAGAGCAAGCCTATGATCAGCAGCGGACTATTAAAAGCTAGTAATTATAATATATACGGCAAAGTTTCCAATACTGAGTACTGTAATGTACTGTATCAGCCTTTTTAATAGTCCACTGCAGGACGTAGGCCTACCCATGAAGGGTGATTGGGCAAAATCCACCACGCTGGCCAGGTTGGTGGATTCACATACGCTATCGAATTTCTTCTACGGACGTGTACAGGTTGCCTCACGATGTTTTCCTTCACCGAAAAGCCAAGGGTGTTAAATTCCGTACATAAATTCCGAAAAAACTCATTGGGATGGGACCAGGATTTGAACCCCCGACCTCACGATTCAAGTCGGGTGTCACTACCACTAAACCACCACGGTTTTACCGAGTAGAACTCCGGAAAACCCAAATATCTAAACGGTATTATACTGCACGGACGAGAGCTTCCCAAGTACCTAAAAAACTACAACTCAAAGAAGTATTTTGATCACAAAACTATTTCCCAGCACGATTTTTAATTCAATAATCTAAATAACGTCGATCCATTTAAGTATATTCTAATGAATAGGAATCGATCGCGATGTCGTGACTTTGCGATACTTTTTATCAGTTCATGTTTGAGGAATCGAGCTCCATTCTAAACTTGATAAATAACCAATGACTTTGATTAAGTGCAATATTTTGTTACAGGTGTATTTTCAACGATAAGGCTGGACACGTACTATGTGTACTAATTAAAATTGTCTCGTTCTGGATTTTATCTCGCTGTTCCCAGTTAAAGGGAGGAAGATGCCCACTTGAGCCAAATTTGGACCGATATCAGACCTTATACGCCTCGTACCTTAATCGCCATAAATTACTTAATTATTATTATCGATTTCATTCTGTCTTACCATGTTAATAAACATAATTTTATTAGTTCTTATTCAAATAGAATCATCGTTTTCTCACGAGCTGAAATAGAAAGATGTCATAATTCAAGTCGTCTGAGAAAATTTTACAACTAGAAAGTTTTAACTATAGGTAAAACTAAACTTAAGGAAATGATACGACAGAATCGATGTCATTTTATAAGTTTGATGTCCCCTAAATGTTAAGGTTTAATTTCTTGCCATCCTGGAAATCTTATAGTCTTTTGGTGAGTAAAAATACTTTGTTTTGTTGTCTGGAAGATTAAATACGAGTATGAGGCTTCGTTTAGTTCACATCATGTTTGTTTTACATGGTCAATCTAAGCAAAAAGAACATTAAGTATTGTACAAAATTTAAGTTATGTTTAGAATAGATAAATAATCGTTATTTTTCTTCTGATTCTAATAACCAAAGAGACTATGGACTGATTTTCTTTTGTTTATATTTATGTCTGATTTTAATATTTAACAAATTAGATTTTATAGTTTTTGATAAGTTTGTGGAATTAGTTAAATTAAAAGTGATTTTATTCCTATCACACTGACGGATTGAAACTTTAAGTGATATTATTTAATTGTTCAAGACAAATCTTCAAGATTTATTTTCTTAAGTTAGTGAAGTTTTATTTATTCTCGTTTGAAAAGTTTTATTTAACTGGTGGTCATTCTTCGCACCAATGATTTTCTTTGCAACAGTATTTACTTTACACTTTTTGTTCTTAGTTTTGTAAAGCCGAGTCGGTGGTTCAATGTTACAGTTAATGTGGTATGGTATGACGCACACTGTTTGGTTTTGAAAATCCTTTTGAATAAATTGTACGAAATGACTGGATAATATTTCGAAGTATGTAACATTTACTAATAAACTTGTTATGATTTTATTAATTTTAGTAGAGTATCTGAATTATTTGGTAATTAAACAATTCTATAAAATTTGGTGTTTACTGTTTAGTACCTATGTGACCGAATTTTACTTCCTGTTCAAAACAAAATCAACGTTTTTCTAGTTGCTGAGTTGTTCCATGAATATGCTGCATGTTTAGGATACGTATAATATTTTATTCATTTTTAAATTAATGAAATACAATTATATATTATTTAGATGTACTTATACATATTAGTATAAATAAGCACAGAAATAAAACAAATGGTGAACACTCCACGGTAACAACGTGACTAGAACCTGCCTAAAGTTCTATCACTAGTAATTTAACCATCCAAGGTATTTATATGGTGAGTATAATTTAAGTGAATCCATCCAAATAAATATAAGACAGACATTAGGCTCTTACATCGTTTCCCTGGGAAAGGTAACCAATAAATCGGAATCGAGCGGATAATTAATTTTTAATAGGCTGCGTTTACACAAGGTGGAAGTTTACGGTTTCCTTCCAACGCCTACGACCGCGAGCTTTATTTATTAGACGCCACTCTGCCTTATTGATGCCAGTACTTATATTTATTTATGTTCCTCGGGCCCTCTCCGACAATAAGTGGTATTAAAAGATCCTCATTTGTCATCAAGTATCGACCCGAGTTTCGGGAATAAAAACATTTTGGATAAACACACACGGTGGGATACAAAGCCTGATATAGAGATGGGGATTTCTCAAAAGCTCAGCTGACATGTGAAAAGGAATTTCTAATATATACGAGACAGGAGTTAAGGTACGTGAGAGTTGGTAGCATTCCGCGCGTACGAATGCGTGCAATCGGGTTTCTTGATACGCCATCCGTCCTGCCCACCGCAGCTCTATCGAATGCGTTGTTTTGGAACGGTAGTGAAATACTTGTTACACACAAACAACAAAAAATATCTGGCCGATACTTCCTCGTTCAAGAACCGAGCTCTGCTTCGATGGGAATTAGATTGACAATCGTTTCGGCGGCAGGTCTGCGGCGCTCCGGGCCCGCTCCGCCGACAATGGTAGTTGTTGTCTTTTTGTTGATATTACGGGTTTATTTAAGTGAAATTGGATAAATGGTCATCTCACAATGTTTCGCTATTCAATCCGTTGCGGCGTGGCGACTGTGCGGTGCTAGTGGTCGAGCTGCTCCATATTCAACTTCAATCGGGATCTAATGATAGTAAAGACTGTGATAACAAAATGTGAACGTGAGCCCGACTCGTGTTATTTGTTCTGCTGAATTAGTAGAGCTTCGTGGACATTAAAGTGCCAGTAGCGGTGCCAAAAAGGATGGATTTGGAAAAATATTTGCTGTTATTGATGGTGTTGTGCTTGAAGGATGGAGAGACTGGAGGCCACGGAGAAAAACATCAGTAAGAATCACTTCGTTTATTGCTTTTAGACTAACACCCATAACCCCAAAAATTTATTCATAATTTTCGAATACACATGTTCCAAAAAGTGGGGTTTGATCTCATTTAACTCAAAAGTATTTAAGCAAACTTGACAATACAGGTACATAAAACTACTGCTTGAAGGAAATATATCGCAATCACAACGCTGGTACTATAAGGCTAAATACTTTATTTATTTCTTAATAAAAAATGTAACATGTTAGAACATGTAAAACACCAGAAGCGTCAATGCGATATAAGCTCCAAGCAGGTGCTAGCGTACTCTAGATATTTTTACTAAAAGCACGTACGTTATTGTACAGTTTTTTTATCCTTATGCGAATGTATTAAAATAATTTTTTAAAAGTAACAATTCCAGAAAAATATATTAACCTAATTTATACTCACCGCTGAGCATCTCCAATATATAATGTATAGCGAATTTTTCACCAAATAAATGGTTGTAGTTGAAAACAAAGCATTTTAACCAACTTTGATTATTGCTTTCAGCGACCACGTCAAGGTATACGTGCCAGAATTCATCCACCATGACCACCACACGAAGGTGATTACGATACACCATCACCACCACAAGCCAAAGAAGGAGCATCACCACCACCATCACCACCACCACAAGCCGCATATCCCGACAGGCCATCACTTTCACCATCATCATAAAAAATCGCATACGACGTCGCACACGTCTTCGAAAGGTCACCATGGTCATCACGGCCACCACGGACACCACGGCCACCACGGCCACCATGGTCATCACGGTCACAAAAGTCACGGTCATGGTCATCATCACCATGATCCGGTTCCTTACGACCCTCCCGTCAGCTACGACGCCCCAGTCAGCTACGACGCCCCGGTCGCTCCATCTTTCGATGACCATTACGGATCATACTCACCTTCAGTTCCTGCATACGGTGGCGGTATCGCTTCCCACGTGCCTCAAATTCCTCAAGTTCACGGCGTAACACATACTGTGAAGCAGGTCAAAGTGTTCGACTCTCTGCCTGGCGTTATTCCCGGCGCTGGAGCTGGAGGTGGCCACGGGTATGAGGTCACTGAGCAAGGTGAAGAAGGTGACGACGATGTGTTTACTTCCGTGAATAGTTTGCAGCAGTCTTACCCAGCGACATATGGATACTTGCGAGGCGCGGCGGAACAGCCATCTCATGACCCATTTGCCGAGTTGACTCCTCAAAGTGCAGTGCAAACTAACAGCCACGACCCGTTCGCCGGAGCGATAGCACAACCCACCGTGTCCCTAGCTGGTGGCGAGGCCTTCACGGGGACTGTTCAAAGTGACCCATTTTCCTCGTTATCCCCTTCAACTTCCGGTATTCCTTCTGTTCAACCGGCACAGGAATTCCCAGCGAGTTTTCAAGGAGGTGCAGGCTTTGATGAGCATTCTAACGCTTTTGTAGGAGACAACGGAGGTAACACAGTTTTCCTCGCTAACGAAGGGGGATCGGAGGGTGATGCGCCAGTGACATTCCACAGAGAGGCTGGCATACAACAGACTGTCAAAACTGGTGGAGTCGAAACTGTTGTTTACTAGTTATTTAATTGCTGTATTGTTTAAATGGTTTTGGCCCTCAGGGTCACCTATACCACCACCTCGCCAGCGTATCAGTGATGCAGGAAGTGGAAAATTTTACTCGATGCACACTGTTCTCGCTTTGCTGACCGAACTAACCATACCCATGTGCACTGGAGATTATATTCGCCACTATTTCTTTTGCTAAAATTAACATTTAAACGAAAGATACTTAAATAAGTGTAGATGCCGAAAACTACCTTGTATTGCTAGTAAAAAGAAATAGCGAAGAATGGTGCCACGTAATTCTTTTCATTCCTCTTCTGCCGCACATCCTACTTTCCGCATCACTAATGCAAAGGTAGGGCTGTAACTTTATTGTTAAATTATTACTGTTGATTATATGAATAGTTTAGTCAATATATTTTTTGTAAGTAATAATTTTTTCATTCAATAACATAATTATCTTGACACACTTCCTTTGAAACTTTAAGAATTTGTTTTGGCTGCAAATGGCTCATATTATCTCTTACTGGCTCATACTGTGTTAATAAGGCGCATGTGTCGTAAACAGATTTCTTAGAAGGTTTCATAGTAAACGAAAACTATTGTCATTTTCGTGGGGCTCCATAAGTTTTTGTTAGTTCTTCCACGATGCATTCAGATGCGCTCTAAAAAACGCAGAGGCACACGGAAAGTACTCCGTATTCGTTTCCGTTTACACATATAAACTTAAACTAACATCGCTGTAGATGAAGTCGTGAGTTACGGTAAATGTTTGACTCAGTACACTGCTATTTAACATTGTTGAACCAGAAAATATTCTGGTTTAACAATGTAAGTGCAGTTTTGTGACTGAAACATCTTATGTCACCCATTTATTTTAAAAAACAACGGCGTCTTCGTGATTCGAGTCGCCCTACATCCGGAATTACGCAAACAAAACAAAATAAAACTGATGAAATGGCGTAACAGCAAGTAAAATAAAAAGAACTTGAACCTCAAAATAACTATTACACAATAGCTTTGAAGTCTAGCAATTGCTCAAATTTAGGCCAAGTGTTATATTTCGAAACGTTTAGTTTTCAGAAAAGTGGACAAATGGTTTCCGCGTTGGTGACTAATTATTTATAACTATAGTTCTTATCTGCAGCTTTGCCCGTAAAATTAAAAACCTATGACATTTTTCGACCTGTTAAGTGAATATATATCTGCAACAAATGAAGTCGATCCGTTGCTTCGTTGTTGCACGAGTAACGATCAAAGCAGCATACACACTTTCGGATTATTTCATTGGCTACTCATTTACGTTAAAGTAAATGTGCTGTAATATCTGAGAAATATTTTTGTCTTTAGAACTCTCTCTTTAATTATTTTTGTGAATAACGCTTCTTCTCATAGCCCCAAACCAAGATGTCTTGTGTTGGAGGTCCCATGAAACACAAATAAATACAAGGACACTACCTTAACAGGATATTTAAATTCATCACCCAATTTTATCTGCTCGGCTGGGAATCGAAACCAGGACCACCTGCATCAAAAGCAGAGGTACTCCCAACTAAGAACTCCCAGAGGCACTCCAAAGGTATTAAACCATTTTATACACTTTTAAGCCGTTTTTTTGAGCCGTAGTGGTCTAGTAGTAGTGACCCCCGCCTTCCAATCGTGAGGTCGTGGGTTCAATCCCGGCACCAATGAGTTCTTTGGAATGTATGTACGGAATTTAACACCACTGGCTTTTCGGTGAAGGAAAACATCGTGAGGCTACCTGCATACGTCCGTAGAAGAAATTCGATGGCGTATGTGAATCCACCAACCCGCACTGGGCCAGCGTGGTGGATATGGCCTAATCACCATTCACGGGTAGGCCTACGTCCTGCAGTGGACTATTAAAAAGGCTGGTACAGGATACGCTTTTAATGTTAATCCGTACTTTGTTTTCTCTTCGACGGGATAAATTGGTGGAAAGATCATTTGTCCACTTGCCATGATAGCTGCTAGAGGGTCGTCCCTGCGCCAGGAAAGTCTCTCTCTGAGTACTTGTCAAAACTTTTCTAGTTATGTCACGCTGTATAGTATTTAACCTCTAATCATTGTAAGTGTACATCACACACGTTTTTCACATAGTAGCTACTTAAACTCGAACATTGACAAAAAGCTTAAAAGCAATTTCTCACAGTTTTTCTCCAGTGATGGATTTGAAGCATAGATATCTACAAATAGTGATACAAGTTTCTTACACATTCTTTGTATAGAGACAATTCTCACAATTGATTAATGGGAAACGGAAAACTGGCTTCGTATCGATTTTCTAAAAATACTTTGACTTGGGAAGAGTATAATTATTACCGACGGCTTCACAAAAAATGACATCTTTTAGTACATATTTGTTTTCACATATTATTATATTATGGACTAAAAGGAGAGGGATTATAGATTTTGTTACTGCGCAAAAGAGTAACAACCAAATCATTAAGTCAACAAACACACTTTCGCTTTAATAACATTATTTTTGTCTAGTTAACATAATACTAGTAAGGATGACTTCTGTCATTGCATATATTTTTTTTATCAATATTTCACTTGTATTCAGTATGAGCCACAAGATGAATTTTTTAAATTTTATTTTCTATTTATAAAGATTCTGAATTGGTCTCATTGTTAGTCATAATGCAATAGAACATTACAATACAACTTTATTGTACACCAAAAACAGCTTAAATAACAAAGTTTAGACAATACATATTCTTCATATAAGGTGGTACAAGGACATGATGATGAATACCTTGGTATCCTGGACTATGTCCGTTGCACATAGAAATACTTTTCTACTATGTGCACGCGTTGAAATCTTTCGTATAGAAGAATGAGTGCGGGCGCTTATAACACACACTTGGTGTTACTGTCGAGTAATGAGTACATCAAAAACGACTGTTTATAAACGGTGGTTTATACGCTCATTACTCCGAACAAGTTAAAGCGTGCAGCTTTAGCTAATTACATACATATTTTTACCGTTGAAGTATTAGCACGTAAATAAATGCATCAAAATGATTTAGCGACATGTTTGAAAACAATGAAAATTGCTTAATTCAGACTCTACTGGGGTTCCATAGCCAACCGAGTTGTTTAATTGCTTAACTTTAAATTATTTTAGTTTTTCTGGAGACTTTATAGAACTTGATGAGATTAGAGTAAGTAGATTCATGACCCAAGTAGCACAAATGGTGGCAAATAGCTCGTATATTAAGGTATATCTACTTAAATTTAAAGCCATCATCAGGTTCTATATAAGTAGAGAGAACCCTTATACAAACGTTAACTTAAAACATTTCGTTACCAAAAAACATTCGAATAAATTTTTATTTAGCTACCACGCTGTCCAACTAGTTGGATAGCGAACACTCACTGGGGGTAGTGATCCAACTATTTTATAAGTCGGGCCACTGCCCCAGGTTTTAACCCTGCAAAGGAAGTTTAAACTTAACCCAAGGGCCGAAAATTGTAAAATTCGAAAATTAAAACAAATGTACAAATGCTACAGAGAGTGAGGGTGCAATGGGCAGGGCTCAGTTCCGCTTATTGCATGTTACGTGACTCAAACTACCGGAATAGTACGTTTACTTTCCACTTACCCTGCCCTGTACTTAATGCAGTCTATATTTGATGACAGCTGTCGCTACATCATTATTACTGTTGCTGAGACAAAGTATTAGTCATAGAATTAGAACTATTAACAAACAAAACCTGAAATTGCTAACTGACGAAACGGAGGAGGTTATCGAGTAGACGCGTATATATAAATATATTTTTTTTCTAAGTATTCATCCATCTATCCATCAGTCAAAGGACGTCCACTGCCTTGTGCGGTTTGGTGGATTCACATACGCCATTGAATTTCTTCTACAGACGTAGCCAGTGATGTATATAACCGTAAATGTTTATATTTATTGAGAATAAATAAATATATAAATTCCAGAGAAGTAATTATTACGGGACTAGGTTTTTAAATGTGGTGACAATAATTACCTTAAGTAATAATACCTTTAGTTATTTTTTTTCACATATAACGGTTTTTCATAACTAGCTAACGAAAACATATCACAAATCACAAAAATAAATTCTAATCAACTTTTCCAACCAAATGATCGGCCACAGATTAACTAACAACACTATTTTCTGCTGAGTAAAATCATATTCGCAAAATATATTATCAAAATGTTTTTTTTTTATTATTTCTCCAAAAATAAAATTGTGCGGTTACGAGCCGCGGCCAGTGTCCATAGAGGCGTGAAATCAAAAGACGCACAAAAATAAATTAGATGGAAAACCACAACTAATTGAGTGCCCTTTGTGTTTTACTGGCAATTTGTTAGCAAGTAAAGCAATTACGGGAACAAAATCAAGTAAACCAACCAAACACACGAAAATTTATCAAAGTTATTTTCTCATTTAAAATAAGCTTTTTTTTACTGAATTTGGAGTATTAATTACAACCAAGAATTATTATGAACTAGCGACCTGCCCCGGCTTTGCACAGGTGCATTATACATATAAACCTTCCTTTTGAATCACTCTGAAACCTAAAACCGCATCAAAACCCGTTGCGTAGTTTTAAAGACATTTATAATCATACATGGGGGCAGACAGCGGGAAGCGACTTTGTTATATACTTAAGGCACGCAACCTACCGGCCATCCTCTCAGCCTCTTTAGTTAAAAGCGGCTGAACCTCGAGTGCCAGCCTCTAAGCTGCCTTGGGGGAAAAGTGCCAAAGAAGAGGGAGACTTCGAGCGCCGCCTTTTAAGCTGCCTGAGACCTCCCCCACGACAAGGCGGTAATACACGGGGGGGTTGTACATACACTCCAACCGTAACTTAACCAACAAAAGCATTCCTCTAAGGTATTTTGATATTTGTCAGTTAGGTTAGGTTTCGCAGGCGACATAAACATAAGCCAAAATCAAAATATAACGCGGGCGAAGCCGCTGGTAAAAGCTAGTACTATAAATATGTTATATACTGTAGTGATACGAGTATGACAACTGAGCCCTTCGTTTAACCTTATCGCAGAAATCAATATCTTCGAGGGAGCCTGACTGAACTCTTAGATTAAGAGAATCGAAATCTAATAGCTAAACAAATATAGCACATATTAAAGCTGTTAAGTCTGGACCTTGATTTTAAAACGTTAGGATGTATAGTCATACTCGTACATCTAGTGGGGGCGATAAGTCCTGCACTGACGTCCCGCATGGGGTGTTTTGTGCATTTCCCCCTCCAGCGTCTACCCGAGCCAGCCCAGCTCCTTAAGAGCATCTCCTAGTGACGAAGAAATTGAGAAATAGGTATTTGGACTAAACTATTGCCGTCGCGATGCGCCCAAGCCAGGGAGCTTCAATGTGTGTGGTGATGAAATTGTATTTGTGTGCGTACTGCGCACGAACTGCCCCCGCACCCCGCCCGCGCCTCAAAGAACCAGCGTGGCTGACCGATACTTTATTTTGAATTGTAGCAAAATATGATATTACGTAGAGTGCGCACAAGATAACTCTGCGCGCGAGTCGTGGCGCCACGTACGTTATATTATATCACTAGCATTCTGAATTTCCTGGCAGTATAGAATTTGTTCCTGATTTGGGCCGTACGTAGAGCTATCTTACGCGTATCCTACGTATAATCTGGTTTTCTAGTAGGTATGGCAGAAAGCAAACAAAAATAATCCTGCCAATGATTATTTATTTTTCTGCCATTAGGAAGCTACATTATTTGTGATATAGGTTATTTTATCTTTATAGGCTTATTTATTTTTTTTCAAATTATTTTATTATTGTTTGACAAAAAAATATTATATGTACCCAACTAACATCATATCATATACATTGATCTTGAACCCAAAGCAAGGAGTAAAAGTAGCAATTTGGCTATTTAATTTCTGTAGGCGTTGCAGTTTACATTATATATCTTGACTGAAATTACTTCTTTCTAATTTTAAGTTAATTATTTTTTATGGAAAAATCTTACATAGTTCTTCTACAGAATAAAATAAATATGGACTCGCGCTTGAAAGGGTTCGTACCGTATGGTAGCCAATTATGTATTTCAATTCAATCATTTTGTTTTTTTTTTTTAAATTGATATATTATATTACCAAATACTCTGAGAAAATTTCAAGCGTCTACCTGTTGTGATTATTAATAATTATCGCGCAAAAACTCACATATGTTGTATGGTATGAATAAATATTTATTTTATTCTATTTTTTGACCGATGAAACGGAGGAGGTACGCAATTCGACGCGTAAATTTTTTTTTATTGGAAATGGTATACGTCGAAGTTGGTCCCATTTCAATTTTATTGAAATCGGCTGAGCCATTTTTCATAAATCAACAATAATGTGAAAATGCTACATCGCTCCGCGCGAATTTTGTACTCAGTTGAAGTCGATATTTATTTCATTCTATTTTTAGTAAGTATTTGTTGTTGTAATGGAAACAGAAAAACATCATCTGTGCAAATTTTAACTTTTTAGCTGTTACGGTTCATGAGATAGGTACAGCTTAGTGACCAACAGACAGACGGACAGAGGAGTCTTAGTAATAGGGTTTCGTTAGGGTTACTATATACCTGCACATCTAAAACTTCTTGCCTTTTAAATGGTACCTACCATATTTTCATTCCGCTATTAGTCCCATAGTATAAAAAATAATAGAGGATTCAATAAAACAGATGCGAGGTTTACTGTTTAGAGAACTGCTTGTCACACCTTGGTTCTACTTTGAACACATTTAAAAAAATTTAAACAATTAGCAAATTAAAGCAGCAGTGGGTAGGACACACACCATAGTAGGTAATGCAGGATAGAAAATCTACAAAGTAGGTAGATATGAAGTTATTAAAGCATTTAAAGCACTTCTAATTGAACTTTTCAGCTCTCTCCAAACTCAGTGGATTGGCAAGTTAAAATGACAGAGGGCAAGGCACATAGTTCAATGAACGGAAAGCCAATGGGGCTGTTTTCTCTCGAATGAATCCCACGTATAATCCGCACCACACAAGTCGGCGGATGGAAAGTTAGGCGCAGAACGCTGCGCAAAAGGCAAAATATAGGTATGCGCGGGAGCCAGAAAGGGGCACACCCGACCGCCAAACTCATGCCTCCCGCGCGATCCCTGCGCCCGTGAACTCCACTAGGCCACGCGGCGTTGTCATGGTGCACATATGTACAATAATTAGCGCATCACAGCGAAGTGTGCCTCGCATCTGTTGAATTGAATTGAGAATTCAATTAAACAGATCAGATGCTAGGCTTACTGTTTGGAGAACTGCTTGTCATACTTTGATTCTACTTTAAATACTTACGTTTAAAAATAGTTAAAACAATTAGCAAAATAAAGCAGCAGTGGGTAGGGCACACACCATAGAAATACAGGACAGAATATTCACAAAATAGGTAGAGAGTACAGACAAACTCATTGAAACACTTCTAAGTATTTGAACTTTTCAGCAAAACTCAGTGGATTGGCAAGTTAAAATGACAGAGGACAAGGCACATATGTAGTTCAATGGACGGATAGCCGATGGGGCTGTTTTCTCGAATGGATCTCACCTACAATCCGCGCCACACAAGTCGGCGGATGAAAGTTAGGCGCAGAATGCTGTGCAAAAGGCAAAATATAGGTATGCACAGGGTCCAGAGAGAACCATGCACAGTTCTAGCCCAAATTCTATGGCTATAAAATATTTAGTAAATTGCCAAATAATTTAAAAGATATCGAAAGAGAAAACTGTTTCATAAAACAATTAAAATTTATCCTATTATCGAAATACATTAGACGATTTTTTAACGATAATCTAGAAAAGGTAATAATAAATCGTTCCAATACAAATAATAAAATTATCATACCCTTATAGGGTATATGTATAACTATACAAAACATGTTAACTAAGAACCGCATGTAAATTTCATATGTTGCAATAAATGAATTGAGTTTGAGAGACAAGACGCCGAGGCACACCCACCCGCCAACCTCATGCCTCCCGCGTGCACGCCTGTGCTTACCACTACGCCACGCGGCGTCGGCATTGTGCACGCATGCGCAATAATTAGCGAATTACGGCGAAGTGTCATCTGCGGCTAGCATCTCATCCGCCGACTTGTGTGGCGCTACCTATACTGGCAAGCGCAGCATAGAACTTACTTATTTTATTAGATCTAGATTTATTTATTTTGTTGTGTTTGTAATGTGACTGATTATGTGTTTTTTAATTATTTAATGTGGAGTCTTTGATACTTGAATAATTTAATACAACGTTTTTCGCTTAGGTAGGTGGACTAAGGATAATTAAATATTTAAATATTTATACGTTAGGTACAGTTATTACACGATATTAGAGAGCACGTCATTCTATGAATGCCCAATTATCACAATGGCCAGGTCTAAGAATGCTCAATTCTCAAAATGGCAAAATAATTAATAATAAGGTGATTTTTGAAAATGAAAATGTGTGTATTCTATTTGAAATTATTTTGCCATATTGAGAATTGAGCATTATGTGCTTTAGTTAAAGCACCACCTCTTTAGGGCAAAGTTAATAGGTTTAAAAAGAACAACTTTTACTACGGGAGCAACTAACTCCGGATTGGCGATAAAAACCAGCTGTTCTATACACTTTGTCATTACACTTTGTTTGTATCAACGGACTTTTTTATGGTATAGTTGATATTTCTCGCGGATTCGGCTCTGGTCGGTCCCATAGTAAAAGTTATGATGTACTTAACTCGCCAAAGGAGGTTGTTTTAGGTACCGGTGAGCCCTTATATGTATTCAAAATGTGTGATTTTTTTAGATAATTCATCAAAATTATGTTGCCATTTTGAGAATTGGGCCTTCATATAATTATGCTTTCGTACAATTGAGCATTCCCGGATTACTTGGGCATTATGCGAATTGATTATTCTGCGCCAAACTCATTTAGATAGTCTGCGGATACAACACGTTATTCTGTATAATCGCTGCAATATGTTGCAGCAACTAAACGCCTATATTCCATACATAAAATCTTTTCTTCATAAGTAACAAACATGCAACGGTCAAATCCAAGACTGGAAAAAATAACTAATATTTTTAATAAACATCGATATCGATGGACATCACTAGAGCACATTCAGAGTAACATTCAGGGTTTTAGGGGCCGTTCAAGTATTACGTAAGCAGATTTATTACAATTATTAATCCCCCCTCCCCCCTTGTCAGCAAATGTAAGCAAAGCTCTGTTGGTGTGCCGAGTGTATACCGAACTATGACGCGCGTAGGCATGATTCGCGTCCCGACCGTTTGTATGAAGACAAAATACTGTTATAGTCTTTTTCAAATAGCAAGTCACGTATGACAGGTCCATAGAACGTAAAATATTACGTAAATACATTATGTGACGTCACACCAATAGTTGAATATTTCTATTTATCAGTGAAAACATTAAGCAAACTTACAAGAAAAAACTACTAAAATAAACGACAAAGGACGCAAGAAATAGAATAAAGGTTATTGATTCGCGTAAACATATTCGCATTCACTTTTCGATTTACTAAAATATTAAATTCGTTAAATTGTTATGTTACGTGCTATTGCCGATCGTGACGTCATGATAAGAGGGCTGGAAAATCGACTATTGTTGAAATCGAAGAATATCGAAAACAAAACATATTAATCGACTTGATTTAAGCAAGGGTTATCGTTAATCTGTACCCCTAGTACAAAAATTATAAAATACGTAGTGCGTATTCGATACAAAAATGTATGAAAAACTTAGTTTCCATTTACCTCCGATGTTCACATAGACAATATAACGGATAATCAAATGATTATAAATCTGGAAGATTCGTCAAATGATGATTGATAGCTCCGATGACGAAGTGACGAGGACATTATTTCCCAAATAAATCTTTTTTTTCCCTGTCACTTTTTTATTTCTTTTTGATTCCTCTAAACCTATCGTCTAAAAAAGTCCTACTGACTTGTAGATAAATTCACCAAAACAGTTTTAGGTATATTGTTCGATAACTTCAATAAGTACGTAAAATCGATAATAATCGGTAATTACAAATCGAATATAGGTGCGGTACATCATTAAAATTGTCAATGTATGTTTGACAGCTGACATTTCGGAAGTGTCATAAGTGACTAGCTATTTGAAAAAGACTATAGATACTCGTACTATTACCGTGACTGTACCGCCCTTTTTAACACGCTTTTATTATGTCGACCTGTATGTAACCAACGACCATTTATACTATATATGGTTCGTCTATGGTGTAACTAAGTAATGGAATCTAAGGTAACTAATTTAACCATCTTCCAAGGGTCGTAGCGTAATGAAAATTGGCAGCTGTATGTACTTCTAATGACAAACAATAATATGGTACTGATCGAACTGATCTGATGATGGAGCCGAAAGATATGAACTGGAACTTCATGATGTAAAATCGTATCATAGCTGTTTTGGATTTCTTAGAAAAATTTTGTAATCAACTTTGACCACGATTAGGTTTAAAGGTCTGATGATGAAGCTAGATATTCCATGATGAAATATCGTATCATAGTCGTGTTTGCACTTGTGAGAAAGGCCACCTAATGGACTTTAAGCGTGTTTTTCTAGTGTTTTAAAACTATTAATTTATTATGATGAAAATGAATGTGTCTTTCGACGTGATCTGAAATCTGGCTATAAAGCATGCGACCACGAACAGCGACGAAAAGAACTCATTTCGACGTAAGAAAAAGTGACAGTTATATACTTTGCCATTACGCTGTCTCGTTCTGACACTACAAACGAAATAATTCGTGGCGCGCATACTAGCCCGGCTGGACCTCAGAAGTAAGTATAAAGTTCGTATAGACCGGGTGGCTAGCCCTGGTGTCAGAGTTACTACCCTCCTCACTAGAGTCAGAAGGTTTCGCTTTGGATCACGTTGCAAGACATATTCGTTTTTTATTATAAGAAAGACAGTGTGTTCGCACGATTAACAAAATGAGAGCAGTTGTATGGAGAGTGCTATTTCGGTGCGAACCATCTATTTTATAGGTACCTAGTGATGCCACCCTGATGTCCTAGTGATCTAGGTCCCGTGGAGTCGTTCAAACGTGCGAAAATTCGTCACATATCTAAAGACGAACTTCCACACATCCACCTAAAGTTACCTAGTTTGAATAAAAAATGACCCTGGATTCGATTCCCGGTAGAGCAGATGGTTGACTGATGAATTTAAAAATATTTACTGGATTTATTGGGATTTTATCCTCATCTTGTGTGTTTGCTACTTCAAAACAAGGAATTTTAGCGAAGAGCCATGAGGTTGAATCCTTAATATACGTATAATAATCAACTAAATAGTAAAAAGTTTTCGGTTATCTACTAGGTATACTAAATGACATAAAGTTATCTCTCTGATAAATTATATTCATTACTAGGAATATAAAACTAGGCTACTCTAAATTATCTACTAATGTAACTAATTTTCGTTTCAACCAAAATAGGTATTAGTTAATTCGTGTAATTAGGAGCTACATGATTAATGTGTTAAATTTCTTACACCCCTCTGAATTTAGTAGATAACCAACATAGTAGAAAGTAAAGTAAGAATAATTAAAATGATAACTAAGTAGTTTTATAGTTAACAAACAACGGGCTTATTGCTAAGAGTCAACTTTATCAGGCTTCTCAATAGACAGGATTACACAAGGAGGAATGAATCGGATGCAAGTATTGCTGTTAGACAAAAATACCGAGACTATTGCATAAGCAAATTTTTTGCCATCACCTAGAAGCTTAACGTGGTGAAAAAATTGGTGATATGTATTATAAAATTATAATTGTATCGTATCATTGCAGGAAAACAACAGTAAAGACAATTAGAACAGCGCAGAAGCCTTACAAAAAGGTAAAAAGTGAAATAAAATTATAGTATAAGATTAAACCCCAATAGGTTTCGTCTCACTATAATTTAATTTAAAAAAGTAAGAGAATAAAACAAACAAAAATGATAGGAAAAATAAATTACGAGCGATCTGAGGTCGGGAAAACCTCTAACCTTTAACTCGCCCCGAGTTCGATTTCTGGCAATACTACAAGTTCTATGGCAAAGTTGTAGGTAGTAAAAAGATCTACTTTTGTTTCTACACTTTTTGACCTCAGATCGCCCGTAATTTATGTTTCCTATCATTTTTTAAAGTATATTCTCTTACTTTTCCAATGGGCTTCATTCTAATTTTTCTTTTGGTCCAAAATTATCTACCCTGAACTAAACTTTAAAAAAATATCCGACAAAACTAAAATAACAATATGTAACAATAAAATACATTAATAACGCTGTTAAAAATTACACCCTGTATTATGTGAATATTGTTATAGAAATATAAAAACATGGTAGAATATCACAACATATTCATATTTAGTACATGTAATAACGGAAAATTTACTTTTGATATGTAAATGCACATTACTACATCAAAGTTTTCAATTACATTTATTTATTGTCATGTGTATTATCACACATTGACATTTAACGACAGTAAAAGTAAATTATTTCTGCTTATTAACTGGATTTATTTAAAAACATTATCAACACAAAGAAATTGTTTTATTAACAAATGTACCTTAAGATAAAATCAATACTGGTCATATTGGGTTAAATTATCATAATATGTATTGCTAATATTAAAACATTTCAAATACATTTTGTACTAGATCTCACAAACGATTTTTCACGCATACTCATACATAAAAGTCTTAAACATATAGCAACAGTTACACACTAAATAAAAAACATTTCCACATAATTGTCACATATATACACGCATTCATAATTATTTTTACCTACTATCAGTTATCAGTATCAACTTAGAATAAAATAAAGTATTTTTACAAGGAGGATAGTGTTTATGCTCTCTCTATGGTTCAATCTCAGAATATGTAGACTACGAGTATGTAGTTATTGTTCTGATGGTTCAACAGTAGATATAAAATGAAATCCCGTAAACACAAAGGCACTTTTGATTGTTTGTAGCAACTATAACCTTTTTTAAAGGACACTTCTTATGACAAGCAAATAGACAATAGTAATTAATACTTTAAGCAAATTTAACTCTGAATTTAAATGTATGTATTATGTAGAGTCATATATAGGTAGACCACAATGCAAGAACACTATGAGTAGAACAAAACAATATTCGATAAAATTAAGTAGAGTTTCACGTTAAAACTAACGTAGAAATATTTATGCTTTCAAAAGATTAGTGAGGTTGTGGAAATAAGTACAAGAGCTTTGTAGCTCTTGAACTTATTTTTTACAGGTACTTATTTTTTAAGTGTACGCGCTTTCGCATGCACACTTAGCTCAGGCGGAACGTGAAAATTTTTCTTGCGTCCAGCCGGTGTTCATTGATTTAATAGACGTTATCATGTCAAAAACCTGTGTGTAGAATGTGAATTTTCGAAAAACTTATAGCGTTAGTACTTAGCCGCTCTAAGCTCTACCAGGAGCGAAATTCACATTCTACACACAGGTTTTTGACATGATAACGTCTATTAAATCAATGAACACCGGCTGGACGCAAGAAAAATTGTCACGTTCCGCCTGAGCTAAGTGTGCATGCGAAAGCGCGGAATAAGCGATAAAGAAGGACGATTGGCCTAAACGTTTGGCTTGTTGTTGATTCTACAATGTTTTTTATGATATTATTACGTAAAATTATTGTCCGTAAACCAATTTTACAGACATCCAATTTATTTTCTTTACATATATAGTTATAAGCACCTATTGAGCATAACACTTAACAGTTCAGTAATACCTAAAATAAGGTATCATTCAAAAATGTAAACGGCACTATCACTACAGTGCCTCTCAGATTTATAACGTTTCCTGAGCAGTTTGTTTCTGAAAATGAATCTTATGTTCTAAGATTAAAAGTTCTTGGTTCAGTAGCCTTCGTGTCCCGAGCTGTAGTCTTCAGAGCCTGAGAGAGAGTAGCTGCCGTGGTCGCCGCCTTCGAAGCTCACGGGAGAGTCCTCGTAGCCATCGTGACCTTCGTCAGCAGCATGCCAGCCGTGACCTGGAAGTATAATCAAGATTATAAGGACAAGTCTAAAATTATAAATACCCCAACTTCAAGAATAGATTTTATTGAAATGCTAGCTTAGTTCGATAACAAATACTGTGACACGAAACATTTTATTTATTAGAGATAGATAGTACCATCCATTACACCATTTTTAGGGTTCCGTACCAAAAGAGTAAAAACGAGACCCTATTACTAAGACTCCGCTGTCCGTCTGTCTGTCCGTCTGTCCGTCTGTTTCCAGGCTGTATCTCATAAACCGTTATGGCTAGAAAGCTGAAATTTTTACAGATGATGTATTTCTGTTGCTACTATAACAACAAATACTAAATAAACAGAATAAAAATAACATTTAAGTAGGGGGCTCCTACACAACAAACCTGCATTGTTAACCGTTTTTCGCTCGATTTTAATAATGGTAACAGGTAGATGCTTGAAATATTCACAGAATGTTTAATTGTTTACAATTAAACATTCTACAATTAAACATTCTGTGAAATAATATAATAATAAATAATTAAATTAAAATAAAATATTATTATAAGGGGGGCTCCCATACAGCACGGAACCCTGCGTGCGCGAGTTCTTCTCGTACTTGGCTGATTATTAAAACAAAACAACATCATCAAAATTGATTTATTCATCGAGAGTTATTTAGGACATCTTAGTATAAATTATGTCCGTCGTATAGTGAAATATTACGTTAGAATTTACTTAACAAAACGTAAAAAGTAGTTTTTTTTAGTGCAGAATAGGACTACATTTGGCCACTAACTCGCCTGATGGAAAGCGAAGTTTTAAGGAAAAAGAAGCCGATGATGGAGTATGTAGACCTAGAAGATACCTAATTAACTCTTGACTTGAAGATATACAGATTGTAATTGTCAGATAATAATGACGGAGGCAGGACATTCCGATCCCTGGCGGTCCGCATGATGAAGGAAGAAGCTAATCACTTAGTACGAGCAGGTGGTACGTCGACTATGAAGGGATGGTATTTATGCAACTTCCGGCTTGTTTGTTGTGATAAGGAGATGAAGGAATCGGGTCGTGGAGTTCTAATGGAGCCTATTGAAAATTGCCAAGCACGCTACTTTGCGCTTGTGTTCCAGGCTTTTCAGTTTGGAACTGACAAGCGTACTATACCCGATCATCCGCACGGCACGACGTTCAATCAAAGCTCGAATCGACGATCCAGTTAGGGCTGTAATGAACTACTTATTGATGATGATGATTGTGTATCATCACAAACATTAAAACAATCATCTAAGATTAACATCATCATCCATAAATTAATACAAGTCTAACGCTACGGCCACAATACCGTGATATGGTAATGATTACCCCCAAAATTAAAACTCACTCGGTTAAACTTAAACTAAAACTTAAACTCAACTTAAAACTCGGTAAATCACTACCACTACATCTTAAAACAAAGTCGTTTATCTCTGTCTGTCCCTATGTAGGTATGCTTAAATCTTTAAAACTACGCAACGGATTTTGATGCGGATTTTTTTAATAGACAAAGTAATTCAACAGAAAGGTTTTATATGTATAATACACATGTGTGAAGCAGGGGCGGGTTGCTAGTTCAATATATTTGGCAAATGGCGAAAGGCATTAGCTAGTAAAGTCTAAATTATGATTTAAAGTCTATTGTGACTACACCATTTATTACGACAACGGGGCAGTAAACGGTAAAATAGTGTACCCGAAGTATAGCTAGTAAAGCTTATTATATCTGTTTGGTACTCTATCATTGTCATCACTGACATCGTTTTGGTAGAGTAGCCCGACACGGTACGACTGAATGTATTTTGCTTTATGTAAGTACAAATAAATAACGACACATGCAATTTACATCATTACGTGAATTGAAATATGGTCTAGAAAGGCAGGAAGCGTAAAGCTTCCGTCTACGTGCCCGTATTGCGCTCAGTAATCATCACCAGGATGAGTTTGAGGAACCTGCCATCACCCGTAGTAAAATACTATAACATGACTTATATGACTTGATAAATTGTTTTCCGGCTTGCATCTTATTTCCTGGATTAAAAGTAGGTAATTTGTATCTTTTTTGTAGTATTTCTAACAGTAGTATTTTTTATTTCATTTAGCAAAAGATCATCACCATCAACATCATTGACAGTTTAGTTTGTCTCATTGCAATGTATAAGATTCCTATTTTCGTCAATCTTCCCTGTCTTACGTTACGGCTGACTCTATGTTTCATCGATAGGCTTTTAGTAACAAGAAACCTTATGAAACGAGCGTCTCATGTGCTTATGAAAACCCAGAATTTTAATCATTAATAACACAAAACCCTGAGAGACACAGAGCCGTGTTCGTTGCTACAATATATAACATTCATGTCCGCATTTTTTTCAGAATTTTGACAAAAAATCATGAAGGAGTTTTTATGTTACATTATTAACTTCTAAATTTAAAAAAAACAGTAAATTGGTTAGTATTTCAAACTATATTACAGCTTGGCAGTTCTACAAGCATACATTACAAAATTTTCCAATTAGCATACATTGAGCATGAGCGAAAAATTGTTTGCATAAACTGAGTGACAGATGAAATGTTTAAACTTAACCATAGCGGTGCGAATCTGGTGGATTCGTGGATTATACTACCACTGCATACTCGTAAATACTATATTTGCTTAGTGAAAGACTAAACACAGTTGTGAACGATACCGTAGCTGTGTATTGTTTTCGCTATTCAAATATAGAATTATGCTACGACCTTACGGTCTAAAACGCTCTACTTAATTCTAATTCGAAGTGGGGGCGATAAGTCCTGCACTGATGGGATGTTTTGTGCATTTCCCCCTTCAGCATCTACCAGGGCCTGCCCAGCTCTTTAAAATAACACAGCGTAGCTCTGGACCGCTGGCATAACTGCCCCAGTAGCTTAGATGGTGAATCGCTCTACCTCGCTTATCTCTACTCCGCTTTGGTAAAGCCTAGTAATCTGGTGCATGGAGCAGAGAATGCAGCCTGCTCCTTTTCGATTCAAATAGTGAATTATAACGAGTGATAGCGATGAATAAATAAATTTTAAGTGTGTACACCTCTTCAATTCATCTTTATCATACCGTACCGAGCCCACACAAATAAACAGGGTACGGATCCTACATAAATAAGTGAGATACAAGTAAATGGCGTTCGATGTGAGCCGTTTTGAAGCTGTCTTATTGGAAATCTACGAGTTAGGTCAAGCTACAGATTTCTTACAGATAAAATGATGATAGCTAAATTAAAAAATAAAATAAAAACAGCTCACACAATATCTAATAGACTAATGGGATAGATAGGATGATGATAATGATGATGGTGATGTTTTACAGGCAAATTCAGCTGATGTATGAGTACTATAAGCGCCGAATTGAAATCACAGTCAAGTACCTATTTACCTCCAATGCCGTGGTGCGGGGCTCCCTTCGGCTCGCCATACGTGTAGCCCAGGACTTCGTAGTGGTCGTCGCCGCCGCCGCCACCGCCGTGCTTGTGGTGCACGTGCTTCACGATGGTGTGCTTATGGTGGTGATGCTTCACGTACACTGGCACGTGGATGATGACCTTCTTGTGGCCGCCGCCGTGCCCGCCCGCCTCGATCAGAGACGACAGGATCGCAACGCACGCTACTGCCAGCTGGAAAACATCAGAACAGCGGTATTAGTGATCTATTTCTGCTATAGCGTGCCGCACTTTAGATCGCAAATCTGCTTAACATCAGGCAGTACATAATCAAACGCAAACTAAAGTAAAAAAAAATACTTGTATGTGACTACAGAAATGAAGAACCATAAGTGTTACATCTGTTCAAATTTCCTCCCGATAGTAGTCGTTTACAAAATCTTTGGAACAAAAAATATTATTTACTCAAATATTTTAATGTATACGAGCCTTTACTAACCTCCACAAAAAAACAAAGCTATTTATAAAATTAAATCATCTACAGACCACTGAGATGATTTCAGGATAATTCGGAATGTTGATTAGTCGGTACTTCACAATCAAAGGGTTGTAGTGCATTTCAAGTAAACCACTTGTGTTTTTTTCAATGTTTTTAGATTAAATTCAATTTGTTAAAGTTACACGACAGGATTTTTATTGTTACACGATAGAACTATCCGTAACAATAAAAATCCTAACGAATCGTATTTCATCTTAAACAGCCAAAAAGTATAAATAGAGTTGGAACTTACATAACTGATATAGTTTAAAATAGGCGACCTAAACCCTCATAACAATGTCAGTGAATATATTGTAGAGCCAGTGATAAAGTCAGAGATAAATATACCATTATGTTTACAACACAAAATTATGTCATTCAACATAATAAAACAATCGCAACGCAAAGCACACATCATGAAGTCGTTAGCGGCAAAACAATAGAAGTCATATAAAATACATAATAACACGCATTCGCCAGAAACTCGAACATTGGTGGAGAAAAGTAGCCTGTATACTTCCAATAACAATAGTAATGACCAGCTGTTTATAAATAAAGAAAAACGCAACGCAACTTTCTAAGTCTGCATCAATCCTTACATAACCGATATAAAAAGAAAATAACGCGTCCAATGGCTCAGATGGACGGAAAGGCCCCACTGTACCTACTTGCTACGAAATAAATAGTTCCTTTTTGCTTTTTTGTATGTAAACGTAGCTTGCAAAACTATCGTAACTGCCCAGTGCCCGTACTTGAGCTGAGGTTTATTTGTACGAGTAGAGATTTGAGAAGATTGTAGTTACGTTAGGGAATTACAGGTGTAAATCGTGGTTAATTTGCTTTTTTTTATAGTATGTTACATAATTGTTACTAAGAAGTTCAGAATCGTATGGATGAGAAAAATGTTTCTAATAAACGGATCATATCAAGCTCATGGTTGGCACGGGACAAAATATGCACGTAAATGTACGTACTAATCTGTATGTGTCTATAAACAATAGGCATATTTAGGACATAACAGTAGTGAGTACACATAATTACACCTAAAAAAGACAGAAGTAACTTTGTCAAAAAGTGTATTTAATGAGACTACCATGTTATTATTATTTATTTATTTATATGTATGCATAATTTAATGTAAGCGTGTTATATCTATACCTACACATATTCGTGGGAAAAATAGCATTTTGATAGAAAGTTTCTTCGCACAAATCTGAAATTGAGTAAGAAAAGAAGAAACTTGGTAGCAATGAGATTTTCTAATAGACCCATGTTATTAACCTCAACTTTTTACTTAAGTGTCGTAGAAATAACATGAAAAAGATGATTAAAATAAGTTTACTAGAAAATCATTTAAGTTTAAAGTTTCTTGATGATTTAATTTTTGAACAAAAGTTTTAAATAATATTAGGTATTATTTAAAAAAAATTAACTAAAATTATAAAATAATTTTATAAAAAAATTATTTCAGAATAATCTCTATGAATATGTGATACAAAACAAAGGACACAACCCAAATGTTTGCAAATAATATTTATTCAGAGTTTTAAAATCTTTAATAAAACTTTTTTGCTTACTTCCCTGAATATAAGTGACTCTTGTCATGTATGTCTTAGGTTAGGATTAATGTAGTTCGCAAACGGAATCAAACGATTCATTGGCTAACATCTACGATAGCGATTAATCTCAAATTTTGGTTACATTAGCAAAACTAGCCATTAAACCTACTTAAACTACCACATAAAAACTATGGGAAAAACCACAGTTTCCTAAAAGTCTGAAGAAAACTCAAGCTCATTTGACTTGGTTAAAAGGAAATATCGTCTGTCAAACTTTTAGAAGCATAAAACTATGTGGCAACTATTGATGAACAATCAATTGAACAATTTGGTTTATAATAATGTTGTGACATTTAGTAGGTCAATACGCAGGATCTCTCTTTAATAACAAACCATTCATAAATAAATCAGTTTCGGTAGTGAAACGTTATGAAATGTGGTCAATTATAATTTTAATGACCATTGATTACTACTTGTTAAAACTTCAATTGGTTCTATAATAATAGTACATTTTAATAGGTAATAAAAAGTAATCGGTCAGTCTGTAAATGTATGAAAGGACTTCATGAAACATTTAGTTATTTACATACCATTAGCTACTGATGATATTATTTTGCGAAAAATATTACTAAACTATTTGAAACAACAATTATAAATATAGTAAACTAAGGATATCTAAATAGGTACACAATTGTGTTCACCCGACCTGTCGCATTTTCGAGTATTAATAATTTACATACGATCTTTTCAATAATTACTGGTTTTCAAATCAAATAAAATCGCCTTCAGTTCAGCACCTCTATCAATTCGGTATCCTAAAAAGATGGTCTAAACACAATTTCCAATTGCAGTAAATCGGTTTTATCCGTTTTGTCGCAGTTCCATATCACGTTGCGTTGGGTTTTAAATTGTACTCCCTTATGATACAGTTGTATTTTAATTGCAATGACGTCACATACGTTAATAATTATGTATATTAATGGTGTACTCACCAAAATTCGCGCAGACATCGTGTGAGTGGTGACAGAGGGAGACCGAGCGCGGGAACAGGCAGCGGGTGTGTGATAAAGAAATTAAACCAAACTTGCTTTTATATCGCAACGTGGTCGCGTTTCGCGACACTGCATCTCGACGGCTCCAACGCCGTCCAGCACAACCCAACACCAGCTTTAACAGAAAGAAACAAACCTGAAATTAGAATGGCGGCCAAAATCTGATCGGATTCGCATGATATTGGCGTATTTTCGACCTGAAAGACCCGAGAACAAAGCTCATTTTTCGCAAAAGAGCTTCTAGTTAAATATCTAATATTAAAGTGAAAATGTAGTTTAGATTGTGGTTATTCGGTTGCGGAGAAAGAGATGAAGATAAGGTGTCGACCGATAACAGTTGAGATGCGCTTACGCATTGATGTACGATGCATCATAGAATCGTCAAAATTCGCATACTTTATTTTTGTAATTAAGTGACAATCAAGCTTATGTACCTTTTTTGATTAAGGATAGGTTTGCGTTACCTGATGTTACGGGAAGCATGGGAACAATCTAGGATGTACGAGTAGCACGCTTTCCTAGGTAGTACCTGAACGCCAGAGGCGTTGTTATTGTTTGAGGAAAGGCTGCTGTTAACATTTTTCTTGAAGCATCCTAAATTGCTTCCTTTGCGGAAAAGTCATTAATCTTCTTAATTTTTTAAGGCTCATTTATTTTATGAACTACAACAAAATACAATAGGAACTAAAATATAAGTTAAAACTACCTACACTACTACTACACAGACCCTTGAAGGTCTAAAGATAATCCAAATGCTCAAGCCCACTGCCTGTTGACAGCGTGCCCAGCATCTTTTTATTTCACATTCAAAGCCAATATATAAATAGATAGATAAATAATTTGCCATACCCTTAAAGGGTCATGTATTTGACATTTTTATAACATGTAATCTAAGAACCGCATGTAAAAATTACATTTGTTGCAATAAATAATTAAATTGAATTGAATTGAGATAGAAAAAGAGACATTGTAAAAATGTATTAAGATTTGACCGTGACTTTGTACCACACCTAAATATTAGCTTTTGTTCATTGTTTATTTGTTATATAAAAAAGTACGACTAAAAACGCCAATTACACTTAATATAGAAATTAATTTTTACAGTCATATTATTAAATCTTTCTTCTTTCAGCTTTATTTGTTATGTTACCATTTAACATCATCGTCCTGCAGTCTAATCTGTATGTATCTTCTTTTTGGGTATTTTTTTGGTAACTTCGCTAATTTTAAACCGAACCGAAAAATTGTTTTTTAGTTCGAAATAAGTATGAAAATATTTACCGATTGTAATATTATGACGTTTCTCGAAAATTATGGCAGCCACACAGGAAAAATCCCTTTTAGAAATAAACAAAGATTTTTTGCCGCCCGCTTGTTTGCTATATTTTACACTTACTTTAATGCATTGTTTCAAAGTTCTAAGCGTCTTCATCAGGCAAAATATCTTCTTTGTACTGGTAGCTGAAATGTCCATGAAGTTTATAAATAGAGATTTCAAGATGGGGAGAGGATCTCTCAAGAGCCCTAAAATATTTTTATTACAAAAATTAATAGTCATGAAAGTGTAACTTTCAACGTGCAAATCGGTTCGCGTTAACATATTCATTGTAATAAATCGTAACTAAATTATGATACGGCCGTAAAACCAGTAATAGAACATACTTACGGTTTTCTTGTTAAGAGATATAAATAAGTAAATAAGTGAGTTCGTATAAGCCGGGTGGCTAGTCCTGGTGTCATTGTTTGATCAGTAGGTAGCTATTGTTGTCTAGCGTCGTAATGATTGTTCTACCCATTATCCAGGGTTATTTCTAATTAATAGGCATCCTTCTAGGGGCTGATTCTGTACATCAATACTAACAACTTTTGTACTGCGACTTTTGTCAGAACTCAAAAAAAAATCAGCTGTAATGTTTTATCGTGGGTGAACGATATTTGTCTTTGGAACAACAAAAAATTTTTTTTTGAGTTTTGACAAAAGTCGCGGAACAAAAGTTGTTAGTTAGAAGAAGGGGGCTTCTTCTGTATAGATTGTACCTACCCGTAGTACACAGGGTTATTGCTAATCAATTAGCATCCTTTTAGGGGTAAAATAATAATTGATTATTATGATAATTGATTAGAAATAACCCTGTGTACTACGGGTAGGTACAATACATACTAAGAGTATATTCTCGTATGCTCATTAATTTGCCAATTATTGCCAAGTAATCAAGTAACCAAAGATGATGATAATGTTTATTGTAAATGTTTAATCTATAATTGTCTGCTCCAATTATATTTTAGTAAAGTTGCTTACCATCTTGCCAATTTACAGTTCTTGGGCCTGATTCTATATCGACTAATCGTAGCGTAACGCGGTAAGTATTTATTTCCCTGAATTTCTTTTGGAGAAATGTTTGACTGATAAATGTAAAATAACGTTAAAATAAATTATAAACCGAGTTTAAGTTATATTATTTGAAAAATATTTTTTTTTTTCACACTATTTGCTTAAAATCAAAGGGCACGTTAGAGCGCGTTAAGTGCTTGTTTTACAGAATCACCCACCCTGTTAAAAAGAGTCGATATTTACCGCGACCCACCTTCCCTCTCACTTGAGAGCGTGTAAGATTTAACTCGATCCATTCCCTCCAATAAACGCGTAATTAATGGATGAACCCATTGCACCTAAGAACAGATAGAATGTAAACAAGCCCATTTTGAAACAATTTACATTTTCTAGACTCAATACATTATTACACTGAGTCACTGGGTCACCGTAACAACATTGTTTGGACATGCAAATGTAATAAAAAATTAATATGTAGGTAGATGTAAGTATTGGACAATCGATAGGAAATCAATTTGTTATATCACCAAGCGATAAACACGAAAACGTTATATATAATGTAGTATATCAGTCTCTGGCAGTCATATCACAAGCTTTGCTTAGTTTGGGGTCAGAGACCGTGTGTAAGGTGTCCCCTAATATTTATTTTATTTTTATTTATATTTTTCCGACCGCTCAAAAAAGAAGGGCACAACTTTTGTAAATAATACATTCTTTTGTTTTACGTCTTTGCCGTGTTCATAGAGAAATATACATTTATATGTTATTTTAGTATTAGAATAGGTCAGGAACCGCAGAGAAAAATATTACAAACATAATGTTGAAAGTCATTTATTATTAGTATGTATTGTATTCAATCCAATTTATTTTCATTTTAAATTCACCGCTTATTTATAGTGACCACCACGCAGGCAGCTACTGGCCAAGCACTATAGTCTGTACCCATATTTTTGTGTTAGGATATTTCAATATTACAAATTAAGCAAGCATACTCCGAGTTATAATGTTTTTTGGGTATTCATAAATGTGAAATACTGTATTACATATACTGCATTGTTTTAAATATAGTTTACTAGCCTCTTCAGTTAAATGAATTGTCATTTATTTAGGCACTTAATTTTATGTTTGAAGGTAATTTGTGTAACTGTCGTTTCTTAAGTAATCCAATCATTACTTATATATAGTTCAATGTTTCTGTCTCTTTTATGTTTAATATGTTTATGTATCAGCGTGGAGGTGAATCTTGTACATATACAAACCTACGGTGGTTTTTTGGTGCAATATGTTCATTTATAATTGTAATAAACTTAAATAAATTAATAAAAAAATATCAAAAAAATCAACCCCGCCTCAAAATATCACTGGTAGTAAATTTATAAAAGCCTGGTGTCTAGCCCTAATTAGCTCCAAAACTCAAAGGCCTCTGAAATTGAACGACTGGGGCCTACGATTTCACTTGTTTCGACCACGATAGCGCTCAGTTGTAAATACCACCCACTATCACCTACCCAAAGACTAAGTATTTTGAACTTCGGTGATCACTTGAGGAATATCTAGTCCAGCAAGGTTCAGGGACGTTCCGATGTGTGTAAGCACATAATTGACTTCATGAATAACTTTTAAATTACTCATCAATAACTTTTACTTCGTCACCAATTGCTTAAGCGCAAAAAAATCTCATATTCCACACAAAAAATTTATAGACTTTCGACAAAAAGTAATGAATTATACTTTTTTTTTTCACGGTATCGCACTTGGTCCCTTAACTAAAGTTGTTCATAATGATGAACATCTGCAAGCTTTTTGCAAAACAGCACGTTGTAAGTCTACTATATCATATGTCACTAAGTGTACATGTATACGAATTTAAAAGCCTATTGCATACAAGCGCTTGACCACAACTAAGTACAAACGCGGCCACACACGCCGACACCGGCCACAAACGCCGACACCGGTCACAAACGACGACACCGGCCACAAACGACGACACCAGTCACAAACTCCGACACTGGCCACAAATGCCAACACCGGCCACAAATGCTAACACCAGCCACAAACGCCCACACCAGCCACAAACGCCAACACCGGCCACAAACGCCGACACCGACCAAAAACACCGACACCGGCCACAAACTCCGACACCGGTCACTGTTAGTTATGAGAATCTGTGTCTGTGTTTTACCACGTTTGTGGTTTTGTTTGTGGGCGTGTTTGTAATCGTGTTTGTGGTCGCGATTGTAGCCGTGTTTCTGGTCGTGTTAGTGCTCGCATTCGTGGTCGTGTTTGTGGTAGAGTTTGTGGTCGCATTTGAGGTCGTATTTTGGTAACGTTAGTGCTCGTGTTGCCATGTTTGTAGTAGAGTTTGTGGTTGCGTTTGTGGTCGTGTTTTCTGGTGGCGTTAGTGTTCGCGTTGTCGTGTTTGTGGTAGAGTTTGAGGTTGCGTTTGCGGTCGTGTTTCTGGTGGCGTTAGTGCTCGCTTTGTCGTGTGTGTAGTAGAGTTTATTGTCGCGTTTGTAGTCGTGTTTCTAGTGACGTTAGTGCTTGCGTTGTCGCGTTTGTGGTAGAGTTTCTTGTCATGTTTCTGGTCACATTAGTGCTAGCATTCGTGGTCGTGTTTGCGGTTGCATTTTTGCCGGCTTTTTTGGCTCTAGTTGGACGCTCGGTCGCTCCTGTCTGTTTACAAAACACATATTATACTCTATGCAAGCATTGCAAATATGCATATAATAAAGCGATCGCAAAGATATACGTGCAACGGAAGTACTCTCACTTTTTCTATCCGACGAAAGGGAATGTGCGATGAGATTATAACAGCTGATATTCATATTTTTACTACCGCTGTGCTGCGATTCTGCATCGGCTAATAAACATGCATTAATTATCAAGTTATTATACAAAAATGCTTATTACTTCTTTTCAGTAAAACGCCTTCAAATGAAATATATTATCAACGTTGTCAGATGCGTCCAAATCTAATAAAAATTTCTTTTATTAATGTTTAAATGTTAGTATTGTTTTTTTTTGTTACTTTGCACACTAAATATAGGCTAAAACGTACCTATTATGATCGCAATAAAACAAAAGAACGTAATATGGTAATGTTCTTCAAACTTATTTGCTGGTAATTTGCACGAAGATTTGACAAAACAAAAAGACACATAAACGAAACGAAGGTCTCTGATTCAATTTTCTATTTTGGCGTGACTTTTAACACTAGAAAGACCGGAGAGGTCAAATGACCCTAATTACATTTTAGTTCAGTCATGTTTCTGAACTTATTGGTCGTTCTCGTTTCATGACTTTTAATTAGTCATCTTTGTTTGTTATGATAGCCAGACAAATGTTAATAAAAATGATAATTTACCTAGAAAGACCGCAGTGTTCATTTGACTTTCGGCGGTTTATATTTCGTTATAATACCGATGTTGGAAGTTACACAAAAGGTGTTGATGTCAGATTTTATAAGTTCTTATAAACAAGTTCAATAAAACAATGACGTGTTACAATTATTTTTGCTAGATATTGCTCCCTTCGTATTTCTGAATTACTAGACTAACTTCAAAACATCTTAGAGGACAAAATGCTCAAATGTCAACAGTGTGCAAGAAAATGTTAAATATCATGATTCGTTAGCTACGTTTTTTTTTGAAAAATAAAAAGATTCATAGTTTACATGTTTTATTTTAATTTAACAACTAATAAGATACATAATTAAATCCCATGCAATAATAAAATCATTCAAACTCATACTAAGTCATTTGACCTTTCTTGGTCTTGCTAGGTAGTTCGAAATTACGGTCTTCCTAGTGTTAACCAATCTTACTGTTAAAATGACCTATAGTATTTGCCATTTTTTTGTACACTTGACGTTTGACATTAGTCATAAAAAGATTACTTGGTATTTAAGATTCTTACACTATGTTTAACTTTTTACGGTGCTTCTATTGATAAAAATGTGGGTTAGATGTTAATTACGTGAGACTTGGTATTTAAACACATGACAACAGAACAAAATCGATAAAAGTTTAAAAAAGATCTATAAGATAGGTAAGCGTGCTACACCCTAGACCGCATAATTATCTGCTCAACATCAGGCAGTATGTGGAAAAACAAACCTATACGGAATAAAAAAAAGATCTTTTTGGCCTCTTGAGTTCACAACAAAAATCACAAACCCGTTGTTTGTTGAATAAATAGCTCTTTTCTTGTAAAAAGTATTTATATTTATACTCATTCATAGACTTCACTAAGACTTGAGAGTTATTTTTGTTCTTAGTTCGACTTAGATGAAGAAACAAATCAAATACACACATTAAACAAATCAAAAACACACATTAAATGAGACAAATTTAAACAAAAAAAAACAAAACAACATTAAACTTATCAAAAACACACATTAAATAAGTAAAATCACATAATAAATTTACCGTAAAAAGTATGGTATACTTTTTTTAATTTTTGTTTTAAGTAATAAAGGTTTACTTACTTTTATTTCGAAATATCAAATAATTATAAGTATTCATATTTCGGTTTACTAAATATGCTCATTAACATATTTAGTAAACCGAAAACAGGGAAGATTGTTACATTGTAAAATCATCGAGTATTCCTCATACCAATCTTGTAGCGTGGCCCATACATCTCATCTCTTACATCTCTTATGGCAAAGACAAATAAGCAACAGGACATGTTACTTAACGCATCTAAAAAATCTCTGACCTTACCTAACGTGACTATAAACATGGTTTAGTGTAGTTTTGCCACAAAAATGCATTAGTATTGTTTCAATGTTCATACTTTATAATTATTATTCGTACTGGTGTTAATTTAGCAAAGTCTTCATCAGTTTAATTAACTGTACCTAACAATAAAATCAAATTTCATTTGTGTACTCATTTTAGTAATACGTTGTAACAAAACAGTTTTTGGAATTAAAGTTCAAACAAGAAAAAAATATTTAAAAAAATTCAGAGTCCACTACCGTCTTTCGTAATAGTACGTTTCTCGTTATTCCCATTCTTGAAGAGACTGTTTATAATGAGAAGGTTAGTTTTAATACAACTTTTTATACTGGTTATAGGTATTTTGTCGTCTTTGATACTTTGACGGGCCTTTAAAATATAATATTTGTAATGATTATTGTAGGTTAATCCTTACTAGTATTATAAATTGGTGGCCCGTTTCTACACAGTAAGCCAGCAAACGAGGCTGGTGCGTGCCCCTAACCCTAGTGGCCAATATATTTCTAACGTAAATAAGCAAATCTAATTCAATTTAATCTCATTTTAGTTCATCTTTATTATTTAAGTGGTGTAAACCAACCAATCGAACCAGCTGGTGGGTTTCCATAACTCTCATAAGGCATCATTGTGTTGTGATTTTTAGATAAGCTTAATTTTACTTTTATTGTTATTGTTCATTTATTTTTTTCGTGGTATTCTTGGATTAATGATTTGTTAGTTTGTGATGATTGGTCGCGCGACCAATTATTAATCTAAGGTTATTTGTTATTTATTATTTTTAACTTTATTGTTAATGATTTGAAATGTACTTACATTCATGACGTTTCAAAAGTGTATCGTTTGAACTTGAAAACTTGAATAGCACTCTTAATTTCTGCGCGTGTTCGAATATCAAAATTGAAAAAGAAATATTATAATTTCCAAAGTGTGTTTGTTAGTTTGTTTATTAAACTTTCACATAGCAACAGAACAATGCATTGACATGATTTTCGTATATACATAGTTCAATGGTCGGAAAGTGTCAATTTTTTTTTACCTTTTCCAGGACAAAAGGATCCTGTAAAAAGCCGCGGGTAAAACTAGTGCAAAATTACAACAAGCCTTATAATTCTATGTTTAACAAGCAAACAAACGCATCAAATAGAAGATACCACGTCCAGTAAGTAATACATCAAAGTAACCGACTAGTTTTTAGGTCATCACCCTTTACCGTTACACCAATTAAATAAATAAAGGTTTCTCAATAATAAAAGTTAATTATTTTAGAGTGATATCGATAGTCTATGGCCAACTTCCGCTCAGCCATGCGTGGCGGCCATTCCACCCGCTACGAGAGTTCCTGTGCCCGCCAGAAGGTCATGTGAAGAAATACCTGAGGTTACACGGAATGTCTATACTACGCCGGGAAAGGGTGACACTATATTAAAACCTTATAAAAAGTAGGTACACAACTAACTTATAACTGCAGCTCCGCTCGCGTGATTATTTGGTTTTTGTGCAAACCCATTGGAGCATTTAATTTTTTCGGCATAAAAATACTTAGTCTAATAACATCGATGTATAACTATTTATATTTTTTATTATAAACAATTACGTAACACCAACCGGCATTGGGCTAGCATGGTGAGTATGGCCCAACAATAACCCTTCGTTGGTAGGCCTACGAGCTGCAGTGGACTATTAAAAAGGCTGGTACAGTACAGTACGTAGCAATAAAAGAACAGATAGACGTAATTTTTGACAAAGAAATAGCTCAAAACTCGGATAATATCATTAGACTACTTTTTATCAACTACAAAAACAACTTTTACAAACACACCAACGAACCAACAAACATAAAGGATACATAATACTGTACTTTATGAGCCTCTTTATAGCCCACTGTTAAAAATAGGCGATTCTGTAATATTCATCCAGTTGTGTGTGGATTAGTAAAAGGTAAGTTCACATACGCCATCAAATAATCGTCTCCAATCGTTTGCAGATTGTCCTACTGTGGTTTTTTTATACCGAAAATCTAAGAAATAGAAAATCAAAGCTAAAATCTAAAATAAAAGGGTTTCGAACAATAGGTTCGTTCGTTCGTTTCAGCCATAGGACGTCCACTGCTGGACATAGGCCTGCCCTAAAGATCTCCAATAAGACCGGTTCGTAGCGACTCAATGGGTATTGGTAAAGAATGTCATAGGTACACATAAGGAAGAAGAATAGTAAAAAGACGTTTTTAAATTCTACAACAGCTTTATATCAATTAAACCGTTTAAAAATAATCAAAACACAGTCTTTGTCTTTATCGAAACATAGGCTTTAAGGGTGTACTAGCCATCGTAAAGGTACAATGCTACCAAAAGGTTTCTACAACACACGTAAAATGCCATAACTTTAATTTGATATAAGCTTAAATATTAGCGTCAGTTCCAGAGTTGAAGCTCTTCAAAAGTATATAACTCTTTCAAACAGCACAAAAAATAACACTTTCTCAGCTGCAAATAAATAAACAACACACAATTCAACAACTAAGACAACAAAGGCCTCCTTTGGGCTAAGTGCAAACATTTTGCACAAGCCTGTGTTACTAAACTATGAAAAACAAACGGAATAGTTTCACCTGCGTATTGTCACTCGATTAGGGTCTATAAGTTTTTTGCATTCATCAATTGGCAATATTAAACAATGACAAAAAACTTTTAGCCTTTAAACTCAAATAGAGATCGTCTATTTTATTAAATACAAAATTATCGTAGCCATTAAAATCAATGTTCCTGATACGTACAGCCACGGAACAAAGTTCAAAGTTCAATAAACTGCCGGCTTCTCTCATTCCTGAGATATACAATCTGAAGATATAGATTTTATAGAGTATTGCACTGTATCCATATATTTTATAAATACTTACAAAACAAATAATGTTGGCAATCCTGCACTAATTTTCGCACACCATACTGGCTAATTGTGTTTGAACTATGCATACAATTTAAATAAGACCTTTTGTAACCACAATTATTGCGAATAAAACTTTTGACTTTTTGACTTTGAAGCTTTTCAAAGACAGTTAATGGGTATCGTCTAAGTCCGCGTGCTTCATCTTAGCCCATAGTCGCTTCCTATCAGATGAGTTAGTAATCAAGTGCGGATTTATTCGCTATAATAAAATATCGCACGCCAACCAATATTTGTAATAATTGTGTATGTTTCTTTGGAGTAATACAAAGAATATGAAGTGTAGTTTTATGTGGTCTATTATAGTCAGCTTTAGTGTGAAGAACTTAGTGCTTAGCAGTGAGACACATTTCAATACAAGGCATTGGATGAGTATGGGTCTGATTTCGTAGCAGATTATCGTAGCGTATTCCAATTTCCATTGAAAAGACTTAAACGCGCAGCACGTCTACGGCTACCCAAGCGGACTGAAGGCTAAATAAGTACCTAATTGTAACTTATAAACTTTCGAGATGAGAAACAGTGAATATTTATGATGATGCTTTAACGTATCAACTATTTGTAGTACAGATAATGGGTTTTCGTGTACCTACTCCTTTTTTGAATCTTACAAAAACTAGAGCTGAGGAACACAACAAGTATTTTTTTTCTTAGTTGTATTTTAAACAGGTCTGATAATATATTATTATGAAAAAAATCTCATTAAACATTGCTATAAAAATCTAATTGATTTTAAAATCATGTAGGTACCAATGTATTTTAAAAATGCGCAACAGAGAGCTCTTATCGGATGTCATAAAAGAAAAGTCAATAAAGAATGCGATGTGGAAACGCATATATTTATATCACACAAATTTATGATAACAGAAGACGTTAAAATACCTCGTATAAGTTATTCAAATTATTAGTGTAATTTCAAGATAACGCCTAAAAAGGGCGTCGACCGGATATTACTTAACTTAAAAGAATAATTATCTTATTATAGCGTTCTTCACCGCGGTCATATCATACTAAGAGATAATTGCGTAATACTGTATGAACGGTTGTAATACTTTCACGTTGTTGTTTACTTTTTTTAACCTACTTCTATAATGAAGAGGTTCTGAAGTGGAATGCCTTTTGTGTTTTAAAGTATGTTACCTACTAAGTACTTAAATACTGTACGTAATACATAACAAGTTGGATGTATTTTTGTATGACTTTTTACTCAGTCATGAAGCAATCAATGTTTTCTCTGATTTAATTTGATTTTGCTTTTTAACTACCACAAGAGTATATCCTTACATTTGTTTGTTAGAGAGGGAGATATTTTTTTTATAAATTTAAATAAAATGGTAATAATAGTCGCGAAAAGTAAATCATTTGTACTAATGATAATTATAGTAGTCATGTAATTTTACTATAATATAATCTATCAACTGTGCACTTATTATTAAGAACTGAAAAAACCGTCAACAAAATTTTATTTACTTCTACGACAATTCAAAACCCTCTCCTTCATGAAGAGCGGTTAGCAAATAATTACTTTTTGCAAAAAATTGCAACACCTACTTCCACCGTGTACAGAATTCGAATAATTTGAACGAATCGATGTGACATCCATGTACATTTTTGTTGATTTGTCAAAAACGGCTCAGCCGGTATCGATAAAATTTAAATGGGACAAGTATCTCTGATATTTCTGCATACCTCTAAAGTATACTCTTTCAAACTAAGAAAAATGTTTAAATCGGTTTCCAATTCTCGAAAATATCCATAAACAAACACAAAAAAAATACATAGGTACAGACGATTATAGTACCTCCTCTTTTTTTGGAAGTCGGTAAAAAGTTACGGCACAGGCGTCCATTCATTTAAGTTTCGAAATAAAACAGTTAAATTCATTGTGGAAACATTTGAGAGAAGACATTTAAATTTTCATTAACGTATTTGAATTATCGTATTGAGATTTCTGATTTTGTTTTGAGAGTGGGTGGTTTGTTTCTATCCAATGGGAAGTGGATAAATGTATCCAGTATTTTAACTTTAATGTTAGTACTATACAACAAAAGTTTGAATACATAGAGACAATGTTTACTTATGATTTTCCTCAAAAGATAGACTAACACTACAGTGCACAGTGTACTAACTAAGCATGTGATAGGAATAGATTTATAAAGCCAAAATCTTACTAACTTAGACTAAGATTTAAACTAACCTCTCTCTACAGTACAGTCATATTCTTTCAAATGTAACATACTTAACAAAGCGCACAGACCCTTGAGTCTGTGGGTCATTAATTTAAATATAAAATAATTAATCCAAAATCTTTATTTATTTTATCTTGTCTTGTCTCACTAGACCAATTAAATTACGAGTAAGCGTTTTAAATTTACTGTCTAAAAAACCAGGGGCTTTATAATTGAATCATGAAACCGAGACTTGGCGCCTTAATCGCTTAGTTTCTTAGTCCTTAGTTTCCGTAGTAGTAGGTAGTTTTAAGGTAGGAGATGACTTATGGCACAGAAACGTGGTGTGTCACTATGGGCCTTATTAGTAAGCTCCAATTAACTCAACGAGCTATAGAGAGGGCTATGCTCGGAGTGTCTCTGCGAGATCGCGTCAGAAATGAGAAGATCCGCAGAAGAACCAAATTTACTGACATAGCGCAGTGGATTGGCAAATTGAAATTGCAGTGGGTAGGGCACATAGCACGGAGGACTGATGACCGATGGGGTCGTAAAGTTCTCGAGTATCGGTAGGCGCAGCGCAGGACGTGCACCCACAAGGTGAATGATTGCGCTGGATACAAGCCGACCGGTCTTATTAGAGATCTATAGGGGAGGCATATGTCCATCAGTGGACGTCCAATGGTTGAAACGACGACGACGAGGCAGTCTTAAAGTTCTACCGTTGGACTTCAATAGTAACGCGAAGTCTACTTTATTTTTACCGGTCACAGGTGCCAATGTGACAGATGTCAAAGTGACATGTGTCAAACTTATGATAATTGAAAAAATAGTTACTTTGTCTTCAAACTAATATATAAATCTTCAACCAGGAAAGTCATATCTAAAACAAAAAACGGCTGAGCGTATACGTAAATGGTCACGTGACCGAGTGAAAGCGGGAGCGAGGATTGAAAATCTGTGGTTGTGTGAGCGGGAAGGCGGATAGTGGTTCGCATCACTATCACTACTTCTAAAACAAAGTCACTTCCCGCTGTCTGTCCCTATGTATGCTTATATCTATGAAACTACGCAACGGATTTTGATGCGGTTTTTTTAATAGATATAATGATTCAAGAAGAAGGTTTATATGTATAATACACCTGTGCGAAGCCGGGGCGGGTCACTAGTACTTAATATTTCGAGGTATACGTGAGTAAATTCCTTAGTTCTACGGTAAGTTCAGTGGTGATTTGAAGTGAAACCTGTCACCTGTCAAAGTGACCGGTAAAAGCTCAGAATTAGTTCTCATTCTATGGGTAAAAGTAAGCTAGAGTACTGGAACGCACGAGCACCGCGCGGTAGGGCCGCTCGCCGTCCTCGAAGCCGATACCCCATCTCATCCTGCCTCGTCTAACTATACCAATTAATTAAGCCCCTCGAGCTTAACCTCTGACGGTAGTCATTTTTTGAACACGAATAATTAATAGCGCAGCAGAATTATTACGCATCATTTTTATTGGTTCAGAGATTTTGGAAAATTGTATTCAAAACTGTGTTCCGATAATCAAAATCAAATCAATAGTAAAATTGTTGTGTTAACAACGGGCACAAAGCCTGGTGCTGGAGAAGTTATTAAGTTTTTGGTAATGTGAGACGTGATTTGAAATTTAGAGCTAACAAACAATCACAGAATTTAAATAAGTATCGTACATGAAAATTCATGTTATCTGGGAGTATTGCCTGAACTCGGTGTCCACTGGAGAACTATTGACCTCATGAGTTCATGACTCTTCTGTACCCTGCCCAGTTTTCCGACACTTAAATTTGCATTCAACACGTCCAATTGCATCGCAAATATGACAAGCTTAATAAATTTCTATCCATGGAAAAAATCTACGTGTTTCCGATCTAAAATCAGATTAAATGTTTTGTTAAATCCAAGTGGAACTAAAAACCAAAATGAAGTTCATATTTGGGTCTTTAAAAATCGGAACAAAATTGCTAACAGGATATTCATTATTCATTTTTCGTTACGATGTTCTCTTTTGGCTTCCTAGAAAATATTCCTGTACCAGCCTTTTTAATAGTCCACTGCAGAACGTAGAGGCCTACCCGCGAAGGGTGATTGGGCCATATCCACCACGCTGGCCCAGTGCGGGTTGGTGGATTCACATACGCCATCGAATTTCTTCTACGGACGTATGCAGGTTGCCTCACGATGTTTTCCTTCACCGAAAAGCCAGTGGTGTTAAATTCCGTACATAAATTACAAAGAACTCATTGGTACGGGGCCGGGATTGAACCCACGACCTCACGATTGTAAGGCGGGTGTCATTACCGCTAGACCACCACGGCACTAGAAAATATTAGTCACTAGAAATTAGAAAATATTAGCGACCCGCCCCAACTTCGCACGGGTGCAATGTGTAATGTGCGTTTGCAAAGTAAACCCCAAAAAATATATTTATTTATTACATCACATTAGAAGCCTCTAAAATTATCAGAGTTCCTCTACTATGTTATGCATGTACTATACATATAAACCTTCCTCTTGAATCATTCTATGTATAAAAAAAAACATCAAAATCCGTTGGGTAGTTTTAAAGATCTAAGCATATTTAGGGACAGAAAGACAACGGGAAGAGACTATGTTTTATACTATGTAGTGATTAAAATTACTTACATAGTATTGGACAAAGGTAAGTTTTTGATGAGCATTTAAACAATCCTTTTTTAGTGTAACTGACGGGTATATTGCGCCCAAGAATGTCTCCAGTAACGGGATCGAACTGTTCATTCGTAAAGTTAATATTAATTTAAGCTTTAAGTCCGTTTTGTTTTTAATCTGATCGTTAAGGAGTACTTAGTGGTATTTCTTCTTTGATACGTAATTATGTTATTATGTCTGTTACGAAGCTTTTAATACGAGTATAGATATTATTATTATTAGATAGTTTGGGTGGTTAGGCAACAGTACGAGAGAGTGACTAAACTTATATGTTTTGTCTAAACTGATATTTTTATTTTAATTTTGCATGATCCATGTCTCCACAAACACAAAGGACTAAAACCTTTGTGTTTGTGGAGACAAGTAACTTAGCTGAACACAGTGCGGTTATACCACTGTGTTGAGATCATAAGATTTACACACTATTTTATTATTTTTTGATTCCAGTTGCAGATAAAAGTTTTCGTTTGTACAAGTTTTTTGTACTGAAAACCGTAGCGGTACATATGCTCCATAGCATGCTGACAAAGCATAAAACTATTATCATATCACCAGCAGCAGTCAGTTGTCCCCGAACCGCACTAGCAATAACGCGTTTATTCAAAATGTAATTGTTATTACTAAATGGGCAAACAATCAAAATCATGTTGGTCATTAAGAATCAAAAGTATTTCATTCCATCCCCGTCAGTCTGAAAAATACGCAATAAGTATTCGTCGACGATAAAACCGTTGGATGAAGTTATTTAGACCCCAGAAATCATTGACTTGGCATTTTTTCACATTCCACATAGATTCCACGAATAGAATATAATAATCGGCCAAGTACGAGTCGGACTCGCTCGAAGGGTTCTGCACCGTATGGGAGTCCCCCTAATATATTTTGTAACAAATGTATACACAAGTAAATATTTTGTCAATAATTCAAGAATCTACCTGTTATTAATATCGTGCAAAAAATCTCGTTTCTTGTATGGGAGCTCCCCTTAAATATTTATTTTATTTTAATTTCCGAATTTAATTTTCAAGTGAATATACAACTAAATAAACTGTAAATGTTTCAAGTGCCTACCGGTTACCATTATTAATATCAGCAAAAAACGGCTCAAAATGCAGCTTTGTTGTATGGAAGCCCCCCTTCAGTATTTATTTTATTCTGTACTGTACTGTACCAGCCTCTTTAATAGTCCACTGCAGGATGTAGGCCTATCCAAGAAGGGTGATTGGGCCATATCCACCACGCTGGCCCAGTGCGGGTTGGTGGATTCACCTACACCATCGAATTTCTTCTACGGACGTACGCAGGTTGCCTCACGATGTTATCCTTCACCGAAAAACCAGTGGTGTGAAATTCCGTACATAAATTCAAAGGAATTCATTGGTACGGGACCGGGATTTAAGCCCACGACCTCACGATTGTAAGGCGGGTGTCATTACCACTAGGCCACCACGGCTTCTACTTTATTCTATTTTTTAGTATATGTTGTTATAGCGGCAATAGAATACATCACAATGTGCAAATTTCAACTTTCTAGCTAGCATGAGATACAGCTTGGTGACAGACAGGCAGAAAGACGGGCAGACGGACGGACAGCGGAGTCTTATTAATAGGGTCCCGTTTTTTTATTTGGGTACGGAACCTCAAAAATAAAAGTTACATTTTTGTGAGTACAGGTGAAGTGTAACGTATTATAAAATATTAAAATTCAAAACTCCCGACTTAATAAGATTCCTACTGCAGCAAACATAAGAGCTGATAACTTTGAAACGGCTAAACCGATTTTGATAAAACATATCTAAAAACAATTCCAACTAATTCACTTTTCAAACAACAAAAAATATTTGAATCAGCTCATCCGTTCCGGAGCTACGATGCCACAGACATACACACACCCACACAGACACGTCAAACTTATTACATCTCGTCCTTTTTGCGAGCAAACATTTTTAGTTATTTTGTGGCGCCATCTGTCTGAATGTTTGTGACTCGCGAAACAACTCAAGTGTGTGGGTTTATAAACTTTTAATATTGTTAATTTTTGCGGTAAGATAGCAAACGTTTATTATATTGCAGCTCCATCTATCACAAAAGCCGTTAAGTTGATTCGCACAAAAACACTAACAGCGGGGAAACTGAAACAATTTAAGTGAACGGTTATTTAACTTTCTGCAAAAGTGAATTAGAACACAGTGAAGACATAGATGGCGTCAAAGGCTTGTAACGTTTGGCATTCATTATTTTACGGGTATGATCGGTATGATAAACTTTTATCATCACTACATAGTATAAAACAAAGTCGCTTCCCCTGTCTGTCTGTCCCTATATGCTTATTTCTTGAAAACTACGCAACGGGTTTTTATGCGGATTTTTTAATAGATAGAATGATTCAAGAGGAAGGTTTATAATGTATAATACACCTTTGCGAAGCCGGGGCCGGTCGCTAGTTATAACGATATTTTAAATTATGCTTCTATTCAATGATCTTGCATACGAGCACCTACTTACTGTTACGAGTACGAAAAGCTCATTACTTTTATATTTTATTGACTTTGTAATGTCTTAACAAATGTTTTTGTGATTGTAGTAGTTTCTATATATTTTTGGGTTTCGCAATAAAACAAGGAAACCTTATAATTTCCTTCTGTCCTTCTGTCAGTTTGTCCGTCCTCATTCACGTCGCATAGCCTCACATCTCCCACATTTATAAACCAAATTGCTTGTTTGACATTATAATATTGTTATTGTAGGTAGATCTTAATTGTAGTTTTATTCAGTTGTCTCAATTATAGACGCTAAAACATTTCATGTGTATTTATAGGGTAGCCTCCGAACATAATATAAAAGGGGGGTTAACATCTTTTCAACCGGACTTCCCGGTGTGGGGTTATTATTGAATAGGGTTTTTATATTCAATTCAAAAAATATTTTTTGTTTCATGTACCGCTGAAATATAGGTTACCAAAGAGCGTCTCCCCTATATTTTCTAAAGTATGCAATATAAAATCTTCTTTGAGTTTATAGACCATACTTATTAATAGCTTTCTAAAAGTTATTTTGAGCATTGTAAAATTTTAACTTTTTGAGTCAATAAGAAAAAAAAAATGTTGTACTTACACGCAGCTCAGAGTTTATTGACCTTAGAAACATATTTTTAGCCAATTATGTTTTTCTAGTAGTCAACCTATTAGATAGTCATTTATTTTAAGTAATTACATGTTTTTGTAAGGATAATTACATACATTGGTACATATACAAATATATACTATGAGCAACACCTTACGGAATGTCAAAATAACAACAATGATTCATTATGTACTCAACAGAATTATTAGGCATAATTCTACAATAAATTAATTAAAATTCGGTACGAGTACATTACATAAAATTAGATGGTAGAGCATCATTAAATGGTATTATAATTACCGTAGTTATCTTCACTAACTACGGAAGCCTATTTCTTATATACGCGTGTTTCGACAAGCATTTGACAACTTCTCTAAATTTATTATTTTTAGAATGTAAAATGTGTGAAAATATACGTGTGAAACTAAAGGCTAATTAAATAAAATATAGACACGAACGACGGAACTAAAGAAAAAAACGGCAGGTCTCCTCTTCTCATCTGGAACAGACGAATCTCAGTTACAAAATCCACGCAATCATTACAATTAAAGAAAAGAGAAGAATAATTATTGCAAAATGATCACAGCTAGAAAGTTCGTAAACTCTAATACCTACAGTACGAGATTCCCGGCTGCTTACCGTAACACAAAAAATGTAAAATGCACCGATAAGCTGACTTTCTAATATACCCGCTAGACGTCCAGCCTCTCTTCCCTGTACATAATAAATCTTAAAGAGTCCTCCACTAGATACACTGGTTCTCAAACTGTATGCCTGGCACAACATTTTACATACTCCGTTAGAGTCACGCAATGAATAGCAAAAGATGGTTGGTTGATTCTGAACTCTAATTAACTAATCATCAGAAATTTTACTATTCTCACGTGATGCTTACAAAGTACTAAAAGTTTGGTTGGTTACAAATTGGTGGATTTTTGAAATGAAACTTCTAATGTGACATCCAACAAGGTTGCGGTAAACGTTTAACGCTACCATGGAGGGGAGTAAGAAAGCACTGTTGCGTCGAAGTTTTACTTCTTCCGCGCGGAGGGACTCCACTTGCATTATTCTATGTTATGTTACTCTCACGAAAAGAATGAGGAGGGTGTCAATATTTTGCAACATAATAAATCCAAATTACATTCTTAGATTTAGATTTTGTTCAGAATTGTGTAAAATATACTATTATGCATTATAAAATTATACGAGTTGCTTTTTTTATGATTAAAAATTAAATTCCTTAATTTATTTTAAAAGCAGTGCGCAGGTATAGCAAGACATAATAAGATAGGCACAATATAAATTTGATAGAAATCTTATTTGTTCGCATTTTTGCTTTTTCTTATTTTGTAAATAATTTGTAATAGATCCTGGTGTTTATTTTAATTTGTAAACAGTTTTTACACGGATATTTCAAGACCAAAAATTAGCCACATCGAGACTAACAACTGCGATTCATTTTTATTTATGTTATTTATATCTATTATTTTTTGAAATTCATACGTATGCATTGTTGTATCTATCTATGTGAGAATATACAATAATATGTTAAATTACATTTTTAGGTAATGTTTGTTAAAATATTTACTTTACCAATTTATTTTTCCTGATAAAATTTATTTTAACTTTTACGAATATTTATACTATATTAATATAGATAATGTGTTAAAATATTAACTTTTACAACACGCTTCACTACATAGTATAAAACAAAGTCGCTTCCGCTGTCCCCATGTCCCCATGTATGCTTATATCTTTAAAACTACACAACGGATTTAGATGCGTTTTTTTAATAAATAGAGTGATTCAAGAGGAAGATTTATATGTACCTAAATAATACACCTGTGCGAAGCCGGGACGGGTCGCTAGTATAAAATAAACAACACAAGTTTGACAGCCACTGTCTGACATTTTAATGTGGCCTAATAATCAGAATGGAAATAAAAAGAGTCGAGTGCTCCGGTGGGCTTTAGCAGGCCTGTAGATTGATGCCCCACTCGAAGGGACAGCGGCGGTCCTTATCGACTCGCTTTTTACCCTTTTTATCTTGAGTTTGAATATTACAGCTCATAATAAGGCCGTGGACCGTAAGGCCACTTTTTTTAGTTACGACCCGATGCCACGACTTAATATTATATTTTCTTTGGCGAAGACTCAAAAACTTATGAATGCGTATTTTTTTTTTAGTCATCTTGCTTATTTTACATAAGCAAAAACTATAATTAGTCCGTCAGATGAACTATCAAAAAATATTAAACACGTATTTTTTCTTTCGTCAATTAAACAAAAATTGATGAAGATATAGCCCGTTGAAGTTCCGCGTGACGTCATAAGTGCCATACAAATGTATAGACTTCTGTGAGAGAGATGACGTCAAGACTCCCCACTCCCAAACTTTGACAAGGTTTATCTTTGTCGTTTGTTGTTTAATTGATAAAAGAAAAAAAGTGTCCAATATGTTTTGATAATCTAACTCACGGACTAATTATAATAATGTTTTTTTTACCCAGTCATCATGCCTATTTCTAATTACAGATTTATACTTATAATTTAAAAGTTATTTTTTAGCAACAAAATAAGTAGGAAATTTATAATTAAAGCGCATTTTGAAGTAAATTGCATGCCCCACTCGAAGCTATCTAAACTCATCGTCTCACTTTATCCCCTTTTTAGGGTTCCGTACCCAAAGCGTGAAAACGGGACCCTATTACTCAGACTCCGCTGTCTGTCTGTATGTCTGTCACCAGGCTGTATCTCTTGAACCGTATGTATCTCTTGAACCGTATCACGGTGCAAGAGATACATACGGTTACAGCCTGGTGACGGAACGTTAAAATTTTCACATAATAATATGACGTATTTCTGTTGCCGCTATAACAACAGATACTAAAACTAGAAAAAAATATTTAAGGGGCACCGATACAACAAACCTGTTTTTTTACGTTTTTCGCTCTATTTTAATAACGGTGACAGGTATATGCTTGAAATATTCACACAATATTTTGTTAAATATTTACTTTAAAAATAAATAGTTAAAATAAATTAAAATAAATATTTAAAGGGCTCCCGTAGAAGAACCGTGATTATTTTGCTCGATATTAATAACGGCAATAGGCAGATGCTTTCAAAATTCACAGAATTTATTCCTTTCAAAAATAAATAATTAAATTACAATAAAATATATTAAGGGGGGCTTTCATACGGGACGTAACCCTTCAAGCGCGAGTCTGATTCGCACTATAATAATTAATGATAATAATCGATCTAGTATAGACTTTATTATGTGCCGTAGTACTCAAACTAATTTGAGGATAGCACATAATAAAGCAGTGGAGCGCAAGGCCACTTTTTACTGAAGAAAGAAATGGGTTAGGTATAAAATTATAACTATTAGAAATTTGGAACATTTTAAAGTAATTAATTAATGAAGTATTTCAATTGCACATAGGAAAAATCACGTGTATTAACGACAGTGTATTAAAGATAGTGTATTAACGTTAGAAAACAGGTATTAGCGCCAAGCATCCTTTTTTATAACTTCTAACATCTCAATGAAATGTATTTTTCTTCGAGTTTCTTAAGTATTTGTTCGAGTAGGAAATATACAGGGCACCTATTCATAAAATGGATTATAGACAAATCGGAGACGAAGAGCTTCGATACCTGCTAAGAATGGAGACACAAATCGGTCCACCAAAACGAAGTGGAGACTGGTGGAGCTGGCAAGGGAGTTGTAGTACATAAGTACAGTAGAAAAAAATATTTAGCAAATAACAAAATACTGCACAGACTAAATGCTTCTCACAGAGAAAATATTTCGTTATTGTGAAGTCATTTTAATAGGTAACATTTGACAGTTCATTTATGCAAAAAAAATACACCTCACACTAAAGGAATAAAACTCCAAGCCGTCTTCGAGAACACTTCGGTCGGTTCGATCGGTCGTCGTCAATATTGTTGTCATGTGTTTTATTCCTTTAGTGCAAGGTATATTTTTCTTTGCATAAATGAACTGTCAAATGTTACCTATTAAAATGGCTCCACTGTAAGTATTAATGCAATGGACTCACGTAGTTACTACAAGGCTTAGCCCAGCTCCACTCCGCTCTTTATATTTTTGGTGGACTATGGGTCCTTAAACACGTGATACGTGAAGGTGAAAATAGATCTTTGTGTCTGTTGTGGAAGGCTTCTGAGGGCATAAAGAAATAAGCTGACTGTAGAATATTTTTAAGCACGACTAACGAGATGGCATCCTTATGGAATAAATAGTTTAAATAGTTATCCGACCTCCGCGTGACGTGTCCGACCTCCGCGGACCTCGCGTGCGCTTTTCAAATTAAGAATGCGATCTTCTTTTGTTTTCACCATAAGATAAAAATAATCTCTTGCGGTGAATAGAACATACTGCACTGATTTGTACTTAAATATTATTTGGTGAAAGAAGGATGTCGACAGCTCATAATACTGTTGTATGCGATCAATTTAAGTATGGTTCAATACCTGTTGTATACGAATACACTCATTTTCTCCCAAGTTTATTTCTAAAAATGTTATGTTCGTCAGAGTAGGTAATTTATGATGCTTCTAAAACTGTCCTGATATGTACAAGTTCGTTTTAATGAAGTTTTAACATATTTGGCCACACAAGCATTAGGGTATTTAGATTGTAAAAACAATAAAAAATCATTGTAATTTTTCTGGTGGTCTAATTTTAATTTTATTTAGTGATATAAAAATAGCAAAAAATCACAATATTTTTGAAGCACATATAATTATTAGAAAAGATGTTTGGTTCCAAGATTGCAAAAAAAAAAAAAATGTTTTGACAGGTCGAGTCTCTGCATCCATCTTTAATACATATTTGTAAATAGCCTCTGGTAATTATTAATTTCAACGCCTACTTCTACCAATAGTGAACCTGAGATAAAATAATTTTAGCGCAATTACTAAAAGAACAATATAAGTGCAGTTACATTTTGGTGACCCCGTTTTCGTCTCGTCGTCCATGTTACGTCCCTTTAGTCATCCTTCACACACCTACGTATTTACCTCTTATGTATTTGAACGAATGCACAAAGTGAGAGAGAGTCTCAGTTTTGACTCTACAATTTTTCTTTCGTCTGTCCCGATGGTTATCCACCTCGACGGGTCACAACTTTCAACAGTAAGCATGATGACTGGGTAAAAAAGTCGTATTCATATTCCATGTTTTAGATTATCAAAGAATATTAGACACGTATTTTTCTTTTGTTAATCAAACAACAAATCACAAAGATAAACCTCGTCAATGTTTGGGAGTGGGGGTCGTGACGTCACCTCTCTTACAGAAGTCTATACGTGTGCCACTTGTGACGTCACGGGAAACTTTGACGGACCATATCTTCATCAATTTTTTATTAATTGACATAAGAAAAATACGTTTCTAATATTTTTTGATAGCCTATTTGACGGACTAATTATATTGTTTTAGTCGTCATGCCTATTCTTGACGAAACTCGGGGCTCTATACATTTTTAGAATTGTATGCCATCGGCGATTTGCACTGGTGTGATATTTCGGATTTTGATAATAAATATTATTTGTTGCCAAATGGCAACATTGTAAACGATATTAGTCTAGCTAGAGCGAGTCGAGATATAGACTTATGAAGATTAAATTAAACAAATACGATGTCTTACTATCCGGAGAACTACTAGTTTTAAATTATTATCAACTAGCGACCCACCCCGTACATGGTACATTTAAACCTTCCTCTTTAATCACTCTATCTATTAAAAAAACCGTAACAAAATCCGTTGCGTAGTTTTAAAGATATAAGCATACATGGGAACAGACAGCGGGAAGCGAATTTGTTTTTATACTATATAGTGACTTAGCTGAAACAGTAATAGAAGTCCAATAGAATTAATAATGTAGCTCTTGGCGTAGAATCTAAAAACCCACACGTCTTTATCAGTATTCATGTGAATCTTTTCCTTCGGCAAGAAGCCCGATTACAGAGGCGCCAGCGTAAATTAAATAGCAACGTAAAAGCGTTCTCTTTATCGAATGCCTAAAGTGAAAAAGAAACAGAACTATGCTATTTAGCTAATATAATAACGCTGGCGCCTCTGTAATCGGGCTTACTGTCTCTATTTAAGGGTTAAGGGTTTAGGGCTAAGGGTTTTCAACTATTCCTCTCTGGGAACTCGCATTAGGCTAGGATTATTGTCTAGGCTCCCCCGAAATGAAAAATGTAGGTGAGATATCAGAGTTCAGGCTCATGTTTCACTGCTGTGATATTTCAACACAAGAAGATTTTTACGTTACAGGCAAAATATGGTGGTAATTTCTCCGCTAAGGTGTGGAAAAAGTGGGACCACTACAACAAAACCTTTTTAGGGTTCCGTACCCAAAGGGTAAAAACGGGACCCTATTACTAAGACTCCGCTATCTGTCTGTCCGTCTGTCTGTCTGTCTGTCCGTCTCCAGGCTGTATCTCATGAACCTGAACTACTATAACAGTAGCTAGAAACCTGAAATTTTCACATTTGATGTATTTTTATTGCCGCTATAACAACAAATACTAAAAACAGAATAAAATTAATAATTAAGGGGGGCTCCCATACAACAAACCTGATTTTTTAGCCGTTGTTCGCTCTATGTTGATAATGGTAACAGGTAGATGCTTGAAATTTTCACAGAATATTTAGTTGTATATTCACTTATATAATAAAATTAAAATAAAATAAATATTTAAGGGAGGCGCCCATACAGTACGGAACCCTCCGTGCGCGAGTTCCACTCGTACTTTTTTTATTTAGCCGATTTTTTATTTAGAATTCCTGCGCAAGAAAAGGAACCGGTAGAATTTTCGTCGTCCGAAGGCGTTGTAATACATTGTTGCTTAACAGTGAGTTCAATTCTAACTTATTTTATCTACACTAATGTTGTAACATTCTACTTATGTTTCCAATACTTGACTTATAATGACTACTGTTATAGCGCAGACAACAAAACACTCAATTTAAGCAATTTCACATGATGTTAAAATATCCACATCGATATCGTAAAATCTCAATAACATCAATAAAACGCGACCAATTAACCTGGCGAGCCTTTTGTCAAAATCCTCATACTAGTTGTATAAAATTTTGATATTAAAAAAAGAACAGCTTGGCCCTGCGCGCGCAGTTGCGCTCTCATTGGTTAGATTTTAATGGCGCCAAGTTCACTGTAACAATACACTTACGCGTGAATTTAATGTTTCGCAATATGTTTTTATTTTTTATTTTTATTTTTATTAGTGAAGATAAAGTAGTGTATGCAACTGCATATAACACGGGTATTAAAACACTCGTTACTATTATGAAACTCGCTGCGCTCGTTTCATAAACTCACACTTGTGTTTTAATACCCTTCATTATATGACAGTTGCATAAACTACTATTGCTGAACTACATGCTAGCTGATAGTACAAGATCCGAATGCAGAGGTACGTTCTATTACACGCTAAAACCTATTTTTTTACGTGAATGTGTGGATAGGTAAATACATAATATGAATATACAGGACTGTAGAGAAAACCTTATTTTATACTAAAACTACTAAATTCAAATCATTTATTGCAACATATGAAATTTACATGCGGTTCTTAGTTAACGTGTTTTGTAAAGTTATACTGAGTACTTTGTTTATTGTAATACATATGACCCTATAAAGTGTATGGCAACTTTATTATTTGTATTGAAACGATTTATTATTACGTTTTCTAGATTATCGTTAAAAAATTCGTCTAATGTATGTACGAGTATAATAGCATTTCGATAATAGGATATTTTTTAGTTGTTTTATGAAACAGTTTGCTCTTTCGATATTTTTAAATTATTTGGCAATTTATTAAGTATTTTATAGCCGTAGAATTTGGCCAAATTTTAAACTACTATGTCTATAAATAAGCATAGTGGTTGTAGTCGTAGTAGTAATTTACTAGTACTGTAAATTAACAGAATTGTCATAATTTACGTGAAACGTTATTTTCAAAGATATTTTTTTAACCCCTGACGCAGCCTAGGCTATTTCGAGTACCTACTAACACTCTTTGTAAAGTATAACCAAATAATTGTAAATGTTAGTTAACAAAGGGCACAGACCCTGGAGTCTGTGGTTAATCAATTTTAATTTAAAAATACCCCGACGCAAAAACAACGGGGTGTTATAAGTTTGACGTATCCATTGTCCGTTTGTCTGTCTGCCTGTGGTATCGTAGCTCTCGAACAGATGAACCAATTTTAATTTTCTTTTTTTGTTTGAAATGCAACTTAGTCGGGTGTGTTCATAGCTCTGTTCCATCAAAATATGTTCAGCTGTTTTAAAGTGATCAGATTATTTAATATTTAAGAATCTTATGGCCCGATGCCATAAGATTTAATTTTTATTTTAATTTTAATTTTTTTTTAATTTAGTCTTGTTTGAAAAATAAATATCGCTCGAGACCTACTAATTAACAGTTTTTTTTATGGACCTCGTTAATTTTTTTTCCCATAATTTGGACTCCTTTTTATACTACTTACCGACCACTAAAATAGAAAATAGATGTAGTATCGTATCATATAAAAGCAGTCGCTGCAGGGAACGCGCGATCACGTGAATGAACTTCCGTATCCACGTGGTTCGAAATGCTAATATAACTGTTGTTTTTCTGTTCTCGATTCTATGTACACTGGCACTTGCGCTTTTCTTCATCACTGTTAAATTGATAAATAATTCATAATTGATTTATTATGCTTCCAAACATTGGTAAATATAATTTTGGGTACAGTGTGGTATATGGACCCCGTCGGTCGCAGCAAAGTCAGAAGAGAAGAAGGCACCATTAATTAGGTCACAAATATTTTTAACGAATACAATACGAAAGCATGAATAAATGTCCACTATAAATTATAAATTAAAAATGTCAATAAAATTGATGTATGCAATAAATGTCAAAAATATTATAATTAATGTCAAAGTTTTTCATTTAAAAATTCGTCCAATGCATTTGCTACAAATTGTGTTCTTGTCTTCAAACTTCAGTTCATTAGACAATTTGTTACATATATGTTGATGGACAATGATAGTGTTCCAGATGAGTTTACCTAAGTAGACATTATTTATTTCCGTGGCAAAGCGAACCATAGGCGAAGCAATAGGTATTAATCTGCGCTCTTAAAGACTTGTGAGTGAAACCTTTTCTCTACATTAATAAATTATAACCCATAAATGAAATAATATTATCATTTGGTCCTTAAGGTGAAACTAGTTGACGGCATGAACTCAGATTTGGCGAAGCTTAAATAAATCATATCTCAGCTGTATTTTCTGAAGAAGAGATAGATTTGATAATAAACCAAAGTGAGTGTGCACGCGTTGCAATATAATTTTGTTTTTATTTGTTTTAAAAACCTATGATTATTACCTAACACACTAACCTAGTACGCAGACACTAAATGCGCATAAGGTTTTCTCCGTAGTAAATTATGAAAAAACTGTTGAATGGATTTATTTATATAATAGTTATTTGAACTAAAAAAGTTATAAAAAATCGGCCAAGTCCGGACTCGCGCACGGAAGGTTACTGTATGGGAGCCCCCTTAAACATTTACTTTATTTTAATTTTATTATTTATTATTGAAGTGAATATAAAACTAAATATTCTGTGAAAATTTCAAGCATCTACCTGTTTCCATTATTAATATAGAGTGAAAAACGTCTAAAAATTCAGGTTTGTTGCATGGGTTTATTTTATTCTCTTTTTAGTATTGTTGTTATAGCGGCAACAGAAATTATCTGTGAAAATTTCAGCTGCCTAGCTATCATGGTTCATGAGATACAGCTCGGTGACTGACAGACAGTCGGACATCTAAGTCTTAGTAATAGGGTCCCGTTTTTCCCTTTGGGTACGGAACCCTAACTAGGTCGCTATTTTCATAAAAGATGACACAATTTAGTTCTTCTGTTTTTTTGACCGACAAAACGGAGGTGGTGTTACAATGTGGAGATTTTACATAGTGGTCCGATTTTGATAATTCTTTTTTTATTAGAAAGAGTATACTTCGAAATTGGTCCCGTTTAAATTTTATTGAAAACGGCTCATTGAAAAAGCCATTTCTGATAAATTAACAATAATGTGGAAAGTGCTACATCGATCCGTGCGAAATATTCACGAATTCTGTACACGCGGTTGAAGTCGGTCATGCTATTTTTTGCGAAAAACAATTGCTGCTTCCAAAGTTTTCTAAAAAAAAAACAGAATCATAGATTTTGTAAAGAAAAATTGATACAAATCTTAGTTTTAGATATTCAATAGTAAACACTTGTGTGATTACCCACCGACGTTTGTATGGAGTGATGAGCGACTTGTTTACTCTTAAACTAATTAAGTTACTGTCTTTAAACATAAAATCTTGTATCACAGATGTTTACGAAATCCTTCGAAATTGCTTTACCGATTTTTATGTTGTGTATGTGTGTGTATGTGGGTAGGTCTAACAATAAGTCGTAGGCTATTTTTAGGCCCCTAGGTGATAGGAGAGGCTCTCTCCAGCAGTATTCCTTTTATTTCTTATACCTAATGGCAAAACAACGTTTGCCGTATCAGTTAGTACCTACCTACGCAATTTTATGTGCGGCAGTTTCTATTGTTAATGAAAAATGATCACGACAAATAATACAGAATTATACAAAAAATATTTCATAAATTCTTTTGAAGAATATGTGAATTATAAGTAATAGTAATTGGCCGTAACTAGTAAATAGTTTTTGTAGTGGTTAATTGCTTACTCTATTACCATTGAGTACAAAACCAACAAAGGTGCAGCTCGATGAAAACTTCAGAGTGCCTATGGGACTCGATGAGTTATGTATAAGTTATTATAAAACTTCCGAAATCAACTTACACTATCTCAAGCAGGCTTTAAAAAGAATTCTACATTTATCATGCATCGACGTGGCATTTTTTTTTTGCTATAAAATGACATAATTTACTTGATTTTATTTAGTTACAAGTAATTTTTTTCCTGCCTCATAATTAATCAATAAAATATTAGTGGTTCATGTTATTTTCGATACAAGTTCTACAAATCTAACAATAGTAGATTGTATCATAGGGGAGCAAAAAAATAATAAAATTGATCCGATCATCGACTTTGTATCCACGCTTTGTTTCATTAATATTCCATTTTAATGCATTTTTCAGATTTTTCAGAAATTTCGAAGGTATTTCTTTGGATAGTTTTCTAATCAGCGAAATCTTACTAGGCGTTAAATCGTTGGCAGCAAACTAGCAGAATATAGGGATGTTACCGCATTCCTGATGCGTAATACGTAGTGTAAAACGGAACATCAGTTTCTTCTAGTCGAGCGTTTTTTGTCGATACGTAACAAACATTTACTTGTTAAATTGATGATAAGTATTAGATAACTTAATGTTCATTGATGTATGTCCTTAAGCCTTTATTAAATCTTAAAAATCTATTTTTTAACATTACAAATCTGATAGTATATTTTTTTAGTTTGTAAATCTTTCACGTAGTGACGGGCCGTCCTATTGGCTACATCTTTGCATAGTTAAAAGATCTTAGAGTGTACTAATATTGAAATGATTTTAATTTTATAGTGCATCCCACACTAGGTTTATCTCAAAGAGTTACTTTTTATGATAAACATTTCAAAAACTCGTCGCGGATGCAGGATTCGAACCTTGCGTCTTCGGATCACTAGCCCGACGCTCTAGATCACTGAGCTAACCCGCTATACTGGACTCGCGACGAATTTTAAACTCTTTGAGAAAAAAAAGTAACTCTTTGAGATAAACCTAGTGTGGGATGCACTATAAAATTAAAATCATTTCATTGATTAGCAGTGCGCCATCTCTCGTCAATACAGAAGTTCTTATAACTTCAATTGAGTGATAACCTGTCTAATACAAGTATCACAGGTGGCGCCGCCAACGCTATAAGTTGGTTAAAAATGATAAACACTTCACAAAATTCGTCGCGAGTCCAGTATAGCGGGTTAGCTCAGTGATCTAGAGCGTCGGGCTAGTGATCCGAAGACGCAAGGTTCGAATCCTGCATCCGCGACGAGTTTTTGAAATGTTTATCATAAAAAGTAACTCTTTGAGATAAACCTAGTGTGGGATGCACTATAAAATTAAAATCATTTCATTGATTAGCAGTGCGCCATCTCTCGTCAATACAGAAGTTCTTATAACTTCAATTGAGTGATAACCTGTCTAATACAAGTATCACAGGTGGCGCCGCCAACGCTATAAGTTGGTTAAAAATGATAAACACTTCACAAAATTCGTCGCGAGTCCAGTATAGCGGGTTAGCTCAGTGATCTAGAGCGTCGGGCTAGTGATCTGAAGACGCAAGGTTCGAATCCTGCATCCGCGACGAGTTTTTGAAATGTTTATCATAAAAAGTAACTCTTTGTGTACTAATATTATTATTATTTAAAGCCCATAGCAATTTATATGTAGTTATTAAATCCATCTAGATTCAAATCGTAACATTCAAAAGTGGTAATATTCGGTTTACAAGCGTGACCTGCAGAACCCAGTTACATTTATATCAATAAGTCTGTAGAAGAAATTTGATGGGGTATGTGAATAAGCAAACCCAAAATAGACTAGCAGCGTGAATATTGCAGATCGCCATTTGTGAGTATTACTATATTTGCCAGTGCATATTCCATACTCGAATTAAACACTTTTATTTTACAGCATAATTTTCTTTCAGACTTCTGTCGGACGAAGTGTTTTTAATGGCACAAGAAATTTAATAATATGTTATGTTGCGTTCGCATTACAATGAGTTTTACGAGTATAACTGAGTATTTAATTTACTTCGGTGGACTATATATAGAAAGGCCGGTATGGGTCTGGGTTACTTACCAACGATTGATATTCCCAAAAATAACTTGAGCTAGAATTTGATTTTATCCAGTTTTTAGGTATCATAGTTATGCATCGCCGCCTGTACGTCATCGCCTCATTGCAGTATCGTAGCAGGTAATAGCGGCTTGCGTGCCGCGCGCCAGTATTTCCTACACTTACGCCCGCGCTGCCGTGAAACTCATGAAAATTCACCGATCAAGGAAATGCAACCGAGAAAGTGATTTATTTATTCAACCGAAAATTTAATAAAGAATACTTACAGCAATTACAATTTATAGTCTTAAACAATGTTGGCGTACAGAAAACATTGTAGGTATATAACATATTCCATTTGTTATTATCGATTTAAGTTTTGAAATTACCGGAAGTTTTCGTGGGATATTTTACACTGTAATCGACTTTGAACTTTTTTACTTACCTACCTAATAATATTCCAGTTCAAACCTCTAATTAAAAGTGTTAGCAAAGTAAACCAGTACCCACTGGTCTCTGTGAAAATTATTTGAAGCTCTAGTCTGAATAATGCGCCAAAAAACTAAGACCAAGATTGCGTTGTCTGCCCATCTTTAGTACAAGCAAAACGCAGGCGCTTTTTGCTCTGCACAGTAGACAAGGTAGAAGCTCCCAAAGACATCGAAAATTGACTTTTTAGGTATGTTGGGTAATACGGTACGTATTACGTAAATCTGTATGTATATACGTAGTAATACTTCTTTGTAGCGATACATGATTATTTAAAATAAATAAATATTTGGGGTCATCTTACACACGGCCTCTGACCCCAAACTAAGCAAAGCTTGTGATATGGCTGCCAGAGACTGATATACTACATATACTTATTTTTAAATACATACTTATAGATAGTAACCAAATAACACCCATACACAGAGCAAACTCTTACGTTCATCACATAAATATTTGCCCTGGGTGGGGATCGAACCCACGCCTCTTTGACCCAGAAGTTAGGGTCACCAACCACTGAGCCACTGAGGCAGTCTATTAGTCAGTTTATTTCAGTTTCTCATATTTAGCTGAATAGACGTAGTGTTCTAGATCTAGTGGGACGAAGCGTGAGGTGTGGTTGCAAAATTTGGTCCCATAGCAATGAGTTCTTTCGAATGTAGTATTAACAGATTTAGAAAGCACTAGCTTTTCGGTAAGGAAAAGCATCGTTAGGCAATCTAAATAGGCACGTCGCGTCGGTGCGTGAAATAACTTCGATATAATTGATACCCATTGATACCCTATCGAAGTTCTTCCGATTGTAGCGAATCCAACTGAACGAAACCACACTGGACCTGCGTGTTGGATTTGGGTTGGCCTATTCACCTTTCGTAGGTAGACCAACGTTCCTACACAGTGCTTATGGATTATTATTACGAGTATAAAATAAGGCGAATTAAACCGCGCAAAAGCGAGACTTATTCTCAAAACAGGGTCATAATGAGCCGTTGTGGGCGTCGTCAAGTGCGTACCGCGCCGTAAACAAGCCGCCCTCTCCGTTCCCACACATGTGAGCTAGGAGGCTATTAAAACGTTACGACTCGTAACCAGAGTAATTGTAACCAATTTCTGAACGCTTTTATTACCCATACAACTATCAAATTGTTATCTTAGCTGGTTAAGGGTCCGCTTTCTGTTCACTGATTTTTAGACAAAGGTGTCAGTTTTTCAGTCTGATGTTTTTTTTTTATTCTGAATAGGTTTGCGTTTGACCACATACTGCCTGACGTACTGGATGCAAACGATCTTAAATCGTACCCAACGTCCTACGGCAAGAGAGCTTTCCACGCCGAATCTACCCGATATATAATCAAGTCATTCATAAATCTTTCATCTGCTGATACGAGTAGGTGTTTGAAATAGGTACTACATCTTTCTTTCTTTCTTAACCTGTACTGTCCCACAGCTGGGCAAAGGTCTCCCCCATTTCCTTCCATGAATCGCGATCCCTCCCAATCCCTTGCCTCAAATAAGTCAAGATCGTAACGCAAGCGTTTCTTGGGCCTTCTCTATAAAAAAAAACTAGCAGAATTAATTTTTAATGTAGATAGATCATTATAAATATGTAGTGAGAAAGAGTTTACTTCAAACTGCAAGTTCGCTATGTTACGTTCTTAGCTACTAAAGGTTCACGAATTTTATAATCTTTGTAACTAAAATTAATAGACCGAAACATATTTTTAAATTCACTCTTGGTTTTTGCTCTATCTTTTCATATAAGATGTCATTTTAATTAAAATTTTGTCTGTTTAATGAACTCTGCGTTGACAAAAAAAAATATTAGGCTCAATAGTTACAAATGATCATTTGATTAATTATCTTTAGACCTTCAAGGGTCTGCAGATGATCCAATTGCTTTTATGTAGTAGTACTTTTAGTTTAGCTTAAGTTAAGTACTGTGTTTTGCTATAGTTCATAAAGCCGATTGGCCTTTTAAAAAAAGTTTCAAATAATAAGAGAATGTCCAAATTATTTTTAAACTAGTATAAAGGCTAGAAGACCCTTAAATAATGCACTATGAAATATTCTGTTCGGATCGGTGCCACGCACTGGTGACGCCACTTAAGGAGGCGATCGTACTATTTTAACGTACCCATCAAAAAGCCTTTAGTCTAACATACTCATTATAAGCGAACCGACATAGAAACAAATATTCAGTGTAAGCATTTTTAGGGTTCCGTACCCAAAGGGTAAAAACGGGACCCTATTACTAAGACTCTGCTGTCCGTCTGTCCGTCTGTTCGTCTGTCCGTCTGTCTGTCTGTCTCCAGGCTGTATCTCATGAACTGTTATAGCTAGAAAGCTGAAATTTTTACAGATGATATATTTCTGTTGCCGCTATAACCACAAATACTAAACACAGAATAAAAATAATAATTAAAGGGGGCTCCCATACAAAAAAACTGATTTTTAGCCGTTTTTCGCTCTATATTAATAATGGTTATAGGTAGATGCTTGACATTTTCACAGAATAGTTAGTTGTATATTCACTTTAGTGATAAATAATAAAATTAAAATTAAATAAATATCCATGGGGAGCTCCCATACAGTACGGATTTTTTTATTCGATAAAGGTATGACCGTCATAAGATACAATCCATAACACATCCACTGCTTTCGACGCCATCTTGCTGTGATCATATCCTACAATTTTTAAGTATTTTTAGGGCATTTGTAGTCTCTTTCATAATGGTATAAACTACCACATACCTAGTCAAAAGTCTTTTGCATGTCACAATATTTTAAATGTCCTCAATCGCAAGACTCAAACGCATGTATCCATAATGTAGTTTAAATGTACTTAGCTTCTAAGAACACACTTTATTGGTAGTATCATTATCTATGCATCGGCAATTACTCACTCGGTATAGTTGAGGAACTGAATCCATAAATCACATTTAATGATTTAAAACCACGTATTATTTAAATCGAAGTCAAATTGTTTTAGAGTCCAACGAAGCGTGTGACAATACCGCATACATACTTAATCATTATATGATATTGAGGAAGAAAGGTTTTATTTAATTATGCATCTCGATGATTACGACTTTATTTTTCAACGCGCGGGATGCAACCTCTAGTAGTCATTTCATGCGATGGAACCATAGGAACTGAATATAACAGTTTAAAAAAAACCGCATCAAAGCTGAATGAGAAATGGGGAAATGCATATTCTCAAATAGTGTACTGGCTGAAATTGAAAATACAAATCTCAGTTATAAGAGCAGTTTCAATGAGAGTAAGAGGCACGCGTAAACATGTCAGGGCTTTTCAATGTGAAGATGGAGCAGGAATACTTTACAGACAGTCTGGATGGATCTCGTAAAACAGAAATACCTGTATGTGTTTTTTTTTTTTAATTTTATTTATGTATGTGTGCAATATTCTATGTAACTCTGTGGTATTTTATTATATAATTATTGACTTAGAAATAAAGACAATTTATATCACTTCTAGTAGGTTGCTATCAATGTAGGTTGCGATGGTGGAAGATTGAAGATAAAATCAAAATAGGTAACACATAAAAATATATTTTTAATAAATATACATTAATTGAAGTGCTGGCAGGAGCAGTGTTGACTTCGCACATAGGAAACAATATCGAATAATTATTATTTTTCACCAAAAATGACATAGTTGACCTCAACAGCATTTTAATAGTTCGCACGAATCAATTTGTAATCATCAATCAATCATGTGTGTCGTTTATGTAGAATTTTTACATTATTGTTGAGTTCGGAAACGGCTCAGCCGATTTCCATAAAATGTTAATGGTTACTTCGGAAGTATTATACTCTTTCGAACTAAGAAATATTTCTTAAAATCGGTTCACAATTGGTAAAAACATCGGTGAACATGCCCAAATAAAATAAATACATACGAACATAGTACCTCCTCCTTTTTGGAAATCGGAAATGTTTGCTGCCTTCCCAATTTCGGGGACTCAAAGTCCCAGTGTATCTGTCTGAATCTCGGGACAGTGTGCTCGAAAACCTAGTAAGGAGCAAAAGCCTATGAATATAGAACCATTTGATGGTGCATTTACATGGCATTAAACGCGACGCCTTTCGTCATTGTTGGTGTTTTTAACGCTTGGGACATTTTTTCACTACTTTTCGCTTATTTTTGTTAATAAAAATAAATTTTATTGTTACAAGAATCATCCAGTGCAGTGTTTCCTAAGACGATGTCGAAGGTCGAGCGAAGTGGAGGAGGAAAGTGAGAAAAGCTGACCCCATCACCATATGGGATATATAGCTAGGAAGAGACAGAGCTACAGAAATCATCCAACAATCATAAAAGATATATAGAAAAAGATTGGTTCCGTTCTAAATAAGTAAGATTGTATAGGCCAGGTGGCTAGCCCTTGTGTCAAAGTTTTTAGGCCGCCTGAAGGCCTCTGACATGGCTAAACGGTTAGAACAACCGGGAACTACAATTAACATGATATCCAAGCTACGGTAGCGTTCAGCTGAAAAATGCCACCCGCGGTCACCCATCCAAATACTGACCGCGCGCATGTTTCGCATATTTCTCAACATACTGTTAGACACACAAGGTACACTTCAGCTTCCATGGTTGGTTCCAGTCGTCGCTCTACGAGAGAATGAGCGAATATCCGCTGCGCACTTACTCCTTAGTCGACTCTCTCCACCACTATTTTATCAAAATTCTTTTTATTGTAGGTACTACAACATTAGGTTTTACCAGAAAAACAAACGACGCTCTCTGCAATAGTCAAGAAGACTGTGTCGCAGATAGCAACGCCCACCTTTAGCAAATAATTTTACACAAGAAATTCTTAATTTAGAAGTTCGTTCCGTACGGTCAATATTCGGATGGGTGACCGCGGGTGGCATTTTCCAACTGAGCGCTATACTACAATACATTACAACTACAATGAACTCATTTCAGGTTTTATAATATAACGAAGGTCCGATCGTCGCGAGTTCTTGCCTTTTAAATAGTTAATGATAGAGTGACATTGACTAGCTCCCGGTCGTTTTAACCATTTAGCCATGTCAGAGGCCTTCAGGTGGCCTAAAAACTCTGACACCAGGGCTCGCTACCCGACCTATACGAACTTACTTACTTTTAGTACCTACATACCTATCAAACATCGATTGCTTACGCTTGCATTTATTTTTGAAAATACGTAGTTGACTAGCGTTTTCGAAAATTCGTCTAACACTCGATAATAGTCTGCTTGTAAGAATTTTATTTGTAAAATCTGATTTCGCTTTTTTCCGCGTATAAAATAAGTAGGGAAGATTATCTCCCGGGTAGGCATTTGATGCTACTTACACAATGAAAATATTTTATATTTTCTTCAACAATCGCTAAGCCAATTAAATAGAAAAATAGCGATAAATAAAGAATTAATACAAATATTTTTGCTTATAAGAAATTTCAGGAGCTCAGACAAGATTAAGCCCACTCGCTCTCTCTTGCTTGTACCTACGAGTATCTGGCTATTATACAGTGAAACCTGGATAAGAGAGAGTTGAAGGGACCGCCATCTCATTCTCGCTTATAGAGGTTTTTCACTTATCCAGGTTTCTCACTTATCCAGTTTCGGAAGTGGCTACTCTCTCTTATAGAGGTTAAAAGATACGTCTAATTTGTATGTAGGTACGAGTATCTTCATGCGTGAAGAATGATAAATATGTTTATAAATAGTACATAGGTACTAATTGTTTGGGTTGTGTTGATTAGAATTGAACATAGATGATAGTTTGTTTTATTCAGTCTAAAATACATATTCAAATATTGGGAAAATCGAAAAACGACTTTTTTAAATATTTCCATGCCCTTTAGAGCACTGAGACCTTATAGGGACCGTATATCTTTTGATTTTATAATTTTATAAAAGTAATTCTGCTAAGTCAAATTCATTGCGTATTTCATTTCGAGATTTTCCACTTTTGAACGCATACAATACCTAGCTATCTTAAGCTTATCGCTTAACGACTTATTTATTTATTCCTAAAGATTTATATCCTAACACCGAACCTTTCTCCCTAATAATACTTATCAACTGGAGTAAGTTTGACCAATAAAATAGTGTAAACGCACGTGTAGCTATTCCAAAAGAATATGATACAAATATAATGTTAGGTAGATTAAAGAAAACCACAAAATAGTTTTAAATAGAATACTATTTCAACAAACAGGATATTTCAGACGCACGTGTGGCCATTCCAAAATAAAATGCGATACAAAAACAATGTTACTTATTTCCACAAAATACAAAAAACATGTTTGAATAGAACACGATCCGAAAGCAACGGTAGTTAGTTCCACGAAATTTAAGAATGGATCATAAAGTGCAGATGTTTCATTACCCTCAACTCTCGCTTATAGAGGTTCAGACAAGTAGTACTCTCAGTTATAGAGGTCCATGAGGGAAAAACGACTCTCTCTTATAGAGGTTTTGGTCTCTCACTTATAGAGGTATTTGAAGGGTAAAATGACGGGACCTGGCAATTACTCTCACTTATAGAGGTTTCTCACTTATCCAGTTCTCAGTTAGCCAGGTTTGACTGTAGTAGCAATGGAAAATAACCGGCGCGAAGTGTAGACCCGGTCGATGAGGTGCACTATAGGCCGATTCAAACATTTTGGCGGCTGCGATATTAGCTGCGCAAAATTCAAACATGATGCTAAGTTTTAATCAAGGTCATTCTGGTACTTTGAGATCTTCTCGTGCCTTGAAACTCAAAGTCCACTCCTCTTCCCATACCAATCTTTCCTATATGAAATCTTTCTCTGTACAATCTGTCCTGCTTTGGAATGAGCTGCCTGTAGCTATCAGGCAGGCTAAGTCTCTCCATATTTTCAATAACCTAGTTTTCAAACACTTTCTTTCACTATGTTAAATAACAACTATACGTGATATTAAATTTATTGTATGTAAATATTATTATACTTATCATATATTTATGTAAATGTTTATGTATGTATATTTATACTATTGAAGATGTAGTATATTAATTATTATAATGTGTAATTATTGTATTTAGTTTGTGACAATAATTATTATTATTTTTCCACATTTATTTATTATAAGCCACCAACCACATTTTTGTGCTCTAATTTCTGTCCATCCAAAGGTTGCCTGGAAGAAATCGCTTAAGGCGATAAGGCCGCCCTTGTATCACCTAATTTTAAGAACTTTTACTTTGTTATTTAAGCTGTTTTTTTGGTGTGCAATAAAGTTATATTGTATTGTATTGTAAGTTGCGCGAGGATTGGGTTTCGCTCAGCTCGTAGTTTTCCCTTTTCAGCCGCCAAGAAGTTTGATTCGCCCTTTGCAGCAAAATAAAGCTCCGGTCACTTACGATAGCGGCGCCGTCATGTGGTGGACATTGGCGGTGGGTATTGTTGACGTTATCTGTTCATTTACGGCGTCAATTAACCTCTCTAAGAAGCCGCACCATTTTGCTCGCATAGAAAATGCTCTAGTGATCAATTCAATAAATAGACAAACAGGCTTGGATTTTGCCGCTTTGGTAGATGGCAAAGTGGCGCCGCAACAGTTCTACATCGCTGTCATAGAAACTACGTTGAACTATTGGACCAATAAGCCAACCCAAGGTTAATACGGATTTCTGTACCTAGCTGTTTTTCCTCTTAAATGCAGTGGGAGTCTGCAAGACAAGAGTAAACAGATATTTTCTAGGTAAGCGTGGGTGCACCTTTGAGTGTATCTCATATGCAAACCTATTTCGAATAAAAGAGCAAGTTTTTTCCAAGTCCGTTAATGGCAAGTCGAAATCTCATGGGTATTTATATTATACAGGTACCGTAATAACTATGAAATTTAACTGAAAACTAAACTATTAAATCGATTTTGGTGAAACGTATAAATATAACAATTAGGGTTGCCAACTATACTGTTTTAAACAGTATTATACTGTTTTTCATTAAATTATACTTTTTACTGTTAAACAAAAATGAAGTATACAAAATACTGTTTTCAGCATCAAAATGCAAACACTTTATCTTTGATTATGTATCTGTCTAGATACCAAATTAGCTGAACAAAAATTTTCGTATGAAAAATCGAAAACTTAAGAAAATCGAAAATGTAAATCTTTCTGGGTAATATATGGGTTAAATTGAAATTGCAATACCCTAAAACAGGGTCCATAAATATGTTACTCTAATTACATAAATGTTATATACGTTTATAAATTAGACTAAGAGATTTATGTATGTGTGGTGCAATAAACAATTGAATATTAAAAAAAAGATTGTAAATTAGCAATTTGTGCAAGAAGCTCTAAAAATATGTTTTAAAACAATAAATAAATAAAATACTGTTAATTTTTCTCAAATACTGTTTAATATTCTTCATAGACCTGAATATACTTTATTTCCTGTAAAAAAAGTTGGCAACCCTAGACACAATTTAAAAGTAATTTGCAGAATGATAGAATTTACAAATCACTCAGTACCTAAGCAATATATGTTGAAAACAACTAGAAATTGAGATTTTAGTCCATAAGAGAGTGGTTTAAAAAATAAATCGTATATTAAACAAGAGAACATGCTTTCTACATCCATTATAAGTATCTTCTATCTTCCGTACTTCACCCATTTACGCATATCTTAATTGTAAGTCTATCCGGCAACAATGTACTTCTACAAAAATTCCAACTTAACTACAAGTAGTTATCCAAATAACGGATCCCTTAAAATTTTCCCAATGCATTAAAAAAGGAGATAGAAGGTACGATAACGGTGCATTAGTGGAATTAACTGTATCAACTATCCATGACTGATGCCTTGCACTGGCTTGGGTGCATCCGTAGAAATCTAGAGAGAGGTTTTTTTACTTACCCAACTCTGTACTGTACTGCCTTTTTTAATAGTCTACTGCTGGACATAGGCCTACCCACGAAGAGTGATTAGGCTATATCCACCACTCTGGCCCTTATGTGAGTAGGTGGATTCACATACGCTATTGAATTTCTTCTAGAGACACACGTAGGCTGCCTCGCGATGTTTTCCTTCACCGAAAAGCGTGTGGTGTGAGATGAAAAGCGCGTGATGCATAAATTCCAAGAACTTATTGGTATGGACGGTACGGAGATTTGAACCCACCATCTCCGATTGTGAGCTTGGTGTTACTACCACTAGACCACCACGGTTTGTTACCCGGCTCGCGAGACTTAAATTACATTCTATTACATATCATTTATTTCCACAATACACACATCTTCACAGGTTTTACCTAATGCGACAATGTAACCACCAACTTGATTTTTTTGGTTTTAAATGTACCTAGCAAATTCTTGTACACCGCAAAATCCATGTAGGTATACGAAATCATACATGGTAGATTTCAGTGTTGTGTACGTTGTGGTCGAAGATGAAGCACGCAGACTTAGTATATATACCTATCTATTCTCTCTGATTTTGATAAACATTTCTGCAACTCGATTACGAACTTTAACCTTCAACCTAGTTTCGCACGTTTCCGCTTTGCTCGATTTTGATGGAGTCTGGGCTATGGCCCAGAAATAGTTTAATGGAAAATAATTGTTATTCACATCTTAGAACTTAACTACACTACTATATTGTATTATTATACTACTTACTATATTGTTAAATTTCTTTATTCTTTATTTGTACAATGTAGTGTACATAACAACTATTAAACTAAATGCAAAATACCGGTACAGTACCAGTCAGTTTGGTTCTAAGATGCACTTACCTTATATTTGTTTAATACGTTTGGAAATAAACGAACACAAGTAATTATTTGAATAAACTAACTATTTGAATAAAAAACGTATATGAATGCTAGGTGATTGTCAGCGATCACCGAAATTAAGCAACGTTCCGCACGGTCAGTACTTGGATGGGTGACCGCGGGTGGCATTTTCCAACTGAGCGCTACCGTGGCTCGGATGACACGTTAAATTGTAGGCCCCGGTTGTTTCAACCGTTTAGCCATGTCAGAGGCCTTCAGGCGGCCTAAAAACTCTGACACCAGGGCTAGCCACCCGGCCTATACGAACTTACTTAATGCCTTTTACATACCTTACCTATTATGCATCAAGTTATATCTTTACAACAGTTCTACAAGTTAAGTGCATATTTATTCATAACGTTACTTTTTCAATCGTAACGAAGTTATTGGCTATTCTATTGATGGATTACAGACGTTGTTCTGCAGACACCTAGAATATATTTTCGGATTGGACTATTATGATGTTTCCTCAGTTGTACAGTTTGTGAATAGAATAGCAATTAGTCTTTTATCTATTATAGTTTTTGTTTATTTCTCTGCTTTGTAAAGCCCTGTAAAAACGTAAAACGTCTACTCTACGTGAACTAGGTAATTCTATAATAAATAATTATACACTTTGACTGGATAACTGGTGCACACTCAGTAAGGGTTTAAATCCGTAGTATCATTTAACAAATAAAATTATACTAACTGTCCTATTATGGGCTTCTTACAGCGTATTCTGCAATTCTGCTATAAAACGTGAAAATACCATAATTTTGTGAATTTTCATGAAATATTTCCTGCTTCCATTCAAAATGCCGCCAAAAACGCTTGAAAAACCATAAGCATATTTTTTTGCCGAAGCTGGTCTACCCGTGACCACGATCTATGCAACTTGGTCAAGACGTAGGATAATAATGTTTATTTGTGTCATACTTTCAATGCGCGATTAGTTCCGTAGTTTGTAAAAATAATGTGCTCAAATCAAAAGTTTAAAAATAACATATAATGTTTTACATTTTCTATTAGCAGAAGTATCCGGCAAATCCCAAATCTCTGAGATATAAAATGAGCATCTAGACTGTCCAAGTACATTCTGGTCACACGCTGTCGGCAGCTTTGCATGCTCTATCTACTTCCATCGTAGGAACAAAGATTAATCCAAGCTTGTAATACCTAGTTAAGTTATAAAGCACGTATCGTAACGCGGATACATCCTCCTGCGTGTTGAGTTGAGTTTAGCACGCGACTCTCCCCTCCTGTATCGACTATCAATCTGTATGTTGTTACATTTCTGACTTTGAATGAATACATTGTGCATGTATTAGAGACTACACGCTTCTTGTTACATAATTATGTACTAGGTACTGGGTAAACAGAGACGTACACAACAGTAGACAACACAAAAATACTTGTGTTCTTCTTTACTTGATTGGTACCTAATTCAAGCAAATCAGTATTATAGCATTTGGATTATCTTTAGAACTTCAAAGGTCTGAGGATGATCCAATGCTTTTTATGTAATATTAGTGTAGTTTTGTTGTAGTTAATAAAGGCACCTTTTCCCGATAAAAAAAGCAAATCTGTTTTATAATATATCTATAATCATAAACTTAGATTTTTTCCCCGACTCGCTCTTGACCGATTTGATTCATACTCGCAAATCACAATTTAGGATTAATACGGTCTTACTAAATATTACCTAGATCGGCTGATAAAATGGTGTGACAGCAAGTTTCCCCTATTTTGAGGAAAATGAGGGGTTCCCAATCAAAAGTCGACTACAACAAAAAAACGCCATTAATATATTGAACCAAGTTTCGTCAAGATTCGTTGAAAAATACGACTTCTGGAGGATATTCAACATACGCACAAACGAAAGCAAAATCGTCAAGTCAAAACTGAAACGCTTCACTCACTTCGTTCGTTTCGGTCACCAAGTAAATACATCGATTCAACTAGTACTGTAAAGGGTACTTCTTCGAAGACAAAATTTTGGACGTCCATGGGTTTATTTCTGAAACCGACTAACAAAACGGCGTGTAATTTTTTTTCTATATAGTTTAGCTTTAACTCTAACTGAGACAAGTGATATTTTTCAAATAGTTGCAGTCTAAGTATAAATTATAAATATTTGAAGTCTGTTCTTCTGATTCATATGCCGCGTCCGCTTGCCATTTTTCGAAAGAAAATGGTCGATATCGCATTTTCCCTTTGGTAAATCATTATGAATTATAATTATATCAAAAGGAAATGAATTGTTCTTTTACAAAAAAAATGAGTATCAGTTATAGCTACTTTAGTACGTTTATAAATAGGCAAATAAGAAGTGTCCGGTACACAATACTGATTAATGTGGCGTATGTTGCGCTTGACCGTGCTTGGTCGGGTGATGATGATGAGAGTCTGACTTCCCGCGCGGGGGGAAGCCAGTCGTGCAACAAACGAGCTAGAAGGTGGACATGCGGCTGGTTCACTTGGAACTCGGTGTTACAAAGATAAATATCTGATTCATCTGTGCTTAGTTCAGGTGGCATTATGATTACAATGCCTACTTTATAAAATGTAGTTTATTGTTTTACAACTGCAATCTATATATCGTGTAATGCTTTTGGGTTATAGATTCAAGTAGAAAAATGTCAATACTGAAGTCAGTATGTATGATGAGTTATGCATGTATGACGGCAAAATCCTGATTCATCTGTGCCTGATTCATATGGTCAAAACACCATATAAATCATAAAATAAATACTGGAAAAGCTTCGGATACACCCCAACAAGACATCGATGACGACAGCTTTCAGATTGAGACTTCGTCAATCGATGAAAAAATTACTACTCCAAAACTCACCAGAGATGTCCTATTGACTCTTCATCAGAAAACCGTGGATGATTGCTCAGAATCTGACGATGAGGGTATTTTTGTGTTTAAAAAGCTTTAAAAAAATAAACTTACAAAAGAGTCTCACGCTACTGGTGAAGATATGATCACTCCATCTTCTTTTCAACAATCAAGATCTCGTCAAAATAAAAAGGTTTTGAGGAATACATTGAAAGTAGGTACCTACTCGTAGCTCGGGCCCTTGCAATAAGCTAAAGATTTTTTCTTGTGGTACTTAACTGTGACTTCATTATTTATAGTTAACGGTACTAAGAAACATATGTTTCTTTGATAGTTACCAAGAAAGATTACTTCAGAAATTCCATTTATGTGTAATATAGTGTAATAAATACTTACACTAATGATTCTTTAATTATGGAAGATTATATATAAGCTAAGTCATTAAGTATAAAAAACAGGATTCGTGAGTTGTACATGGAAAAAAATAAACAGAAAATAATATATTGTTCCAATTACTTTACCAATTCTCAAGTACAATTATACCTTTAACTAAGTATTATAATTTAATACTGTTTTAGAGTTCTAAAATGTATTACAAGAAATATTGTTAATTCATCAATTTTTTTCCGTGCTATGATTGTTGTTTTCATTTATACAAATATTTTTCCATAATACACAGCCAAATTACGTAGTTTTTCATTTTTAATTCTGATTAATCTGTAATCAATTCTGATTCATCTGGGCCCAAAATATTTGAACGTAGATATCTTGAAAACTACTTTATAAAATCAAGCCCCTCATTGAAATATATGTTCTTTAGTTACCTTTTTTACATATGAGCATGTGTGACATAGCTGAAAGTGAAACAAAATTTTGGCCAGATGAATCAGTCGAAGAATGAAATTTCGAAGAAGTACCCTAAACACCGTCTACGATGAAGTATCCACCTACAAGTTTACTAGACTTATTTGTATGTATAATATTTTGCTATCGAGAGATTTTCGTTAGAAATGAAATCCTCTTTCAAGCTTTTATTCAATAATTTCGGTCCGGACTCGTGGTTACATCGCTTTGTTACACCAGTGTGACTACGAGTAAACTTTTTTACTCGTTTCACGTAAACGGTATGAAGAGTTGTAAACACGTATCTTAATTAAGACCTCAAATGTACACTTAGTAGCAATAAAGAAATATGAATATGAAGTGGAACAAATCTTAAAGCGTTACAAGATATTGTCAAACAACGACTACTTCAATAGGTACAAATAATACTACACGGATAGTTTTGATCTAATCTGCCTTCGCAACCTTCAAAGTACACTTTTGTTGATTAGTTTTAACTGTACATTCGTGGAATAAAAAAAAATAAAAAATAAGTAGCGCTCAACTATTGTAGTTAAATTTAATTATAGGAATTTCCGTCAGACGGTAAACCAAGTACCTACCTTAAATAACATATTTTTATTTCAATAAAATGTTTTAGGTTAGTTTCCATGTGAAATATTCCATCATATGTACATTGTACATACTCGTAGTAAGAAAACTGTAGGTTAATGGAGTTAGGTACAAGTTAACGTTCCAGAAATAATTTGGAAATCAATAGACTACATAATAATTATTTTAAGCCAATTAGAAAAGGTAGGTTATAAAAGTAGGTTAAATAAGTTGAGATCACATAGTTTCTAAATCAAAATCTCAGTTTTGCTACCTGCAAAATAGAATAGTATTACGGTGACGTTATGTGGTAACAATAAATATATATACATACGTATTTACTTAAGCAGTGTGTGCCTTAGTAATGTAGTTTATGTAAAGTTTTAACCTACTTTTATAACCTACCTTTTCTAATTGGCTTAAAAATGATTATTATGTAGTATATTGATTTTCAAATTATTTCTGGAACGTCAACTTGTACCTACCTCTCTAAACTTAGACTTTGCTTACTACGAGTATGTACAATGTACATATGATTGAATATTTCACACGGAAACTAACCTAAAACATATAAAGCGCATACTAACATATGTGAGAGGTGTGAATCTGTCACATATATCAGTATGCGCTTTATAAGTACATACAGATGGTCCAATTGTAACACAGGCTTACATAAACATCACCCAATGCCCTAATAAAGTTTCAACTTGGACTGCACATACGTGCATGTGCATACGGAGAGACGCACACTGCCAACCACAAGCCGCAAAAGCAATTCCTTCAGGCGTGAAAATGAATGTTATAAATGACCCGCGCACCGCAGCCACTACCATATGAGCTTGAAGGCCGCGCCGATTTCCACTCGTCTTGTGTTGCTGAAAATTCACTGAAAATTAAGTTTTTCTCAAGAGGTCAAGCAGAAGGCGACAATGGATTTGTTGAAATTGGTCGGTATTTTTTCTAAATACAGTGAACGTGATAGTGTTAAGTGATATGGACTGTGTCAGTGAAGTTGTGTGTTGGACCTGGCTGAAAGGATTTCGGGAACTCAATCGAAACGGATTCAAGTAACCCGTAGTTTAAGGAGTCTTATTTATTTACCAGCTCTAGCCCGCGGCTTCAACCGCGTGGTATCTTTATTTTTTGCCCATTATGCTATGTCACTTTCCGTCGATAAAACTATGCCCATGCCAAAATCAAGTCAATCCTCTGTTCTAATGCTGCGTTAAAGAGGAACAAACCAACAAACACACATTCAGATTTATAATATTAGTAAGAAAGTACGGATAAGGATTTGGTTTTTTTTTTTTATAATGAGAATATAACATTTTGAACTAGGAACCGTTAAACCCCTATAAAAAGTAAAGTTCGTATAGGTCGTGGCTAGCCCTGGTGTTAGAGTTTTTAGGCCGCCTAAAGACCTCTGACATGGCTAAACCCCTGATGGCTTAGTATGAGATTGTTCAGATAACCTACCTGATCTTTTCACTCATTTTACACAGAAAAAAACATTCTTAAAATGTTTGGAACTCAGACCATGACCTTACCGTACCTGGATATTAACTTTAAAGGTTTCTTAAAATTTGTTGTCTATTATTTTTTAATAGCAGCATATAGTTTAGATGTTTAGGTAGAAAATATTTAACCATCTTATCATAATAATATTGCTCGAAAAATACGGTACCTAACCATGAAAGAAAAACCCATTTGGAGCATGCATTTTTTCATGTGTGTTACGCGATTACCTACTCCGCTTATGAAACGATTTTGATGATTATTTTTCGTTTGGTAGATCATACTTCAGAGGAAGTCCCATTTCAATTTCATCGAAGTCGGCCGAGTCGTTTTTGAACAGACAATTAATGTAAAAATGACTATTTCTATGGCACTTCGATTCGTGCGAACTATTCGAATTCTGAACACGGTTGATATCGGCTGTGCAATTTTCGATGAAAAATAATTATTTTAGCCCATTTGTTTGTCATTTTTTACTTACCCTCATTTTGAAGCCTGCTACTACTAGTCCTTATTCTGAGCTACTACTCATATAATCTTTCATATTTAAAGTTTCTCAATTCAATATATAGCTAACTCGCGACCCGCTTCGGCTTCGTACAGGTGTATTATAGGTACATATAAACCTTCCTCTTAAATCATTCTATCTATTCAAAAAAACGCATCAAAATCCGTTGCATAGTTTTAAAGATATACTTAAGCACACATATGGACAGACAGGGAGGCGACTTTGCTTTATACTATGTAGTGATGATTTTATCATAACAATTACATTTCGTAACAAATTATATTTATAAACTTATTGGAAATGAACTTATTCCTTGTTTCCGGCGATATAAGCGTAGGCGATTGTTATAATATAATAATTGTCACAAAAGAAGATCGGTATCAGAAGCTAACTTAGTTTTATCATAATAGACTCGAGAGGGGTACAGGAAAGCAGGAAATAACCAAATGTTATTGTACGGTAATACCATTATTACGACGCATAAATTCTTGGACATAAATAGCTTCAACAAAATCTAAAATTATTCAAACGATTGGGACCAAACATTATTTCGATGAATATTTTCATTTTTAATTCAATCTCAATTTGTAGTTTCTCTGACTGAAAAAATCTAAAAACACAACCTTTTGATCTGTAATCTGGTGGCGTTTTCCATCCACGACGCAGTGCATATAGACATATGCTGTTTATCATAAGAAGGGAAGAATTGTTTATTGTATTTTTTAAACTTAGTCGCCCACTATCTGGGGGACGGTAGTGCCCCCACCCAGACGAGCCAAGCATAACGAAGCGCAAGAGTACAAACAACCTTTTCTCGAAACGTTTCGTCGTTTATTTGAGCCCTTATAACTTGGGTTCGAAGTATACCAGATAAACAAAATTCTCAAGTGAATAAGTCTAAAACATTTAAAGTTTCAATTGCATAGACAGCTATTATAAAAACAAACTTATCAAAACACAAGATACACAATTGTTAATAAACCTTTTCTCCCAAACATAATTCATAAAAATAACGAGAATTTGAAGAAGTAAATTCCATGAAAGCTTTACGTGTGGGTAATACCCAGACTCTACCAAAACAGAGATGAGCAGATCATTTTAGTCCGTGAATCCTCTACGATTCTACATAAATTCTATATTTATTTGCGTCGCAAGAAACAAAATGTCATGAGTGGAATGGTACTTCTGTTTTGTTCTTCGCTAACCAAATGTGACGTTTCTGCAACGAGCTCACTAACCGAATCTCTGCCCAGCATCAATATGGAAAGAAAAAATGTCAAGTCGATGCTTCCCAGCTCAGTCTACTTACTACTAGTAGCTGACTAAACAGCAGACCTCGCGATACATCTCATTAACTGAATCTTCATTAGCCTATATCTCGACTTGTCTCGACCGATTTGGTTTATACTTGCAAATATTGTTAAAATTTAGTTACTAAACAATATTATTATTGAAAACTGCTGATAAATGAACAGTGCGACAGAAAATTTCCTCTTATTTGAAGGAAAATGGTTTTTTCCTAATTAAAAAAACGCCGACGTAAAAAATCTAATAATAGTTATAAAACCTGTGTACCAAGTTTCATCGAGACTCGTTGCAAAATGCGACCTGTAGACAAAAATCAACATCCGGATAGACGAAATCAAAATCGTCGTGTGGAAGCACAGACCTTGTTTTGCTTTGGTCAACTACTACTCTGCTCCGCTTTGTTGAAGTCTGGTCTTAAGAGAAGATTAGTTTATTTCTGTTGCTGTTCGAGTTTTGAGAGAAAAAATCAATATTTTGCCTTGGTAACGTAAGAAGAGCTTAAAATACCCATTGTTCTGTAAAATCGCCAAGGCCGACTTTCCGACGAAACTGCGAGTATCAACTTTACAGTGACCAATTTTCCCAAATACTGTTAAGCAGCAACAATTATCACCATCATCCACAGCCTTCTTTATCCCACTGCTGGGTATAGGCCTCTCTCTTACTGTGCCATCAGCTTCAGTCCTGTGTCCTGGTTCGACCCGCGATTTCGACTATATCGTCTCGCCATCTTGCAGCCGGACGACTAACGCTCCGCTTACCTTGCCTCGTCCACCATTCTGTGACAGCCACACTCCACCTGTCGTCACTTCGCCTCGCTATGTGTCCTGCCTAACTCCACTTCAGTTTCATGACTACGGTTCCAACGACCCGAACTTTAGTTCTTCGTTGGATTTCCGTATTGCAAACTCGATCTTGAAGTTTAATGCCAAGCATTGACCTCGCCATGGCAACTCTGATTTCGTTCACAGCCTCATGTGCGAGTGTCCATGTCCCGGCACCGTAAGCCATGGTGGGCAAGACACTCTGGTTAAAGAGGCGAATCTACAGACATTGTGGAATATGGCGGGGCTTAAGGATGTAATTCAGTTTTTGGAATGCCACCCATCCAAGCTGTATACGCCTAGCGATCTCCTTCTTCTGATGCTCTATGCCAAAAGATAGAGTATGACCAAGGTACACGTAACTGTAAACCACCTCTAACAATTACCACTATCACTACATAGTATAAAACAAAGTCGCTTCCGCTGTCCTCATGTCCCCATGTATGCTTATATCTTTAAAACTACACAACGGATTTTGATGCGGTTTTTTAATAGATTGAGTGATTCAAGAAGAAGGTTTATATGTATAATAAACCTGTGCGAAGCCGTGGCGGGTCGCTAGTCTAGTCTATAAAAGTATCCCTGGAACAGCTGAGAGAAACATCTGCTTTACGTTTTTTTTTACCTTTCGCGATTTGAACACATTATTTTTATTTATTACGGGACTAATCTACCCGTCACCACGATCGATGCAACTCGGTCAAAACGTCGGGAAAGTGTCGGGATAATTTATCTCTTATTTTTTAATGCGCGATCAGTTCCGTAATACATATAAATAATAAACGTATTTTTCTCTTCTTTTTAATCAGCCAGATCAAATAAATATTATAGCTTAATGAAGAAAAAACTTACTAACTGCCGTAAAGGAGCCAAAAAACCAGTTTCGTACTTGCGCAATACTTGTGATCTTTCTCTTTGTTTAGGAAAAGTACAAATTATACGAGGATACTAAAAAAAGAGAATTATATCCGTTTATATAATATTTTCATGCCTTATTCCAGAATGTGTTGTATTGGATCCTTTTCGAATTTACAGTATAAACAGCCTTTATACTTTGGGGTCAACCCTGACATCACACAGAAATAAGTATCTAATCCAGGATACAAAAAAATCCTAGACTTGGGAAAATGCATATTGAAAACATAATCGTGTACGAGTATAACGTCTTGTCTATACGAGTATAAATATCAGTCTTACGTCATTCATGTACCGATGTCTATTTTTCAGTTCGCTCTTCTGGTTGCTGTTGCTACAGTCCATGTCTTGGCAGAAGGACCCAAGTAAGTACCATTATTAATATCGGGCTTTAAAACAAAACAATTAAGCTGAAATCAACTCTTGTTCTACTCTATATAACCTATACCTCTCTATTACCTATAATCACAGAGTCCATATGTGCCTATAATGTTTCCGTAGTATAACTATGTATTGTGCACACTGATCAGGAAAATTGAAGGGTGACGGTTGAAAAGCATTTCCGCGGAAAGCTTGATTTTTTTATATTCACATTTTTGCACATCACTAGCTCGTTTTTAGCAAATTTATGAAGACGCTTTTTATGAAGCAAATGATTTGCTTGTCTGGATAAGCAATCATTTACAAAAGATTCACATTTGATCCCACTGATCCAAAGAATCAAAGATCCATTGCACCTAGGCGACCCATTATTAACTTAATTAATAGCCGCAACAGGTAAACGAGTATGCTCGTTCAACCCTTACATTTGTGCGAAAGTACTTTCCCTCATTATGTCATTGCCTTGCGAGCGAAACTGTAAACATTGTCAATGTCAGTATGCCGGCCGCTGCGATTATTTGCTATGCGTTAATTGGATAATTAGGCGAGCATCGCCTGCCGCATTCCGGCAGTTAGAAAGTGCACGTACATCCCGCCCGGTGTTCCTCACTCTGACGTAAAATATATGATACAAGTTGTGAAGTCATACATCGAGTGTGACGGCGACGTCGCGACTCCTCATACCTACTCGTAGAGCGAAAGCCGCACGCGCTACCGCGTCACGCTCAGCCGTTGACACCGCGCGGAAAAGCCGCAATCGTAAAAAACACACGCATGCGATGTATTCGAAGCAGGAATACCGCCATTATAATCGTTCGTTGTTGCAGGAAAAAGATCCGCATCCATCTACCACAGAAGGTGAAGCACATCCATCATCACAAGAAGGTATATATAACGAATCATGCCGCATCATCGCAGTACGCGCCGGCGTACATGCCGAGCGCGGAGGGCTCAATGGCCATCTCGAGCAGCGTGGCGCTGCCGGCCGTGGGCGGGCTGATGCCGCTTGGCTCCGTGGAGATGTACGAAGAAACCGCGGCGCGCGCGCCCGCAGCCAAACTGCTGCCGCTGTACCACGCGCGGGGCTACTACGGCCCTAACCCCAACGACTGGGACGATCAAGATTACGACCTGTCGCCGCCGCCCGAGCACGCCGGACATAACTACCCTGCGGTATTCTCGGGCCCTTCGGCAGCCGCATCCCACGCACACTATCCGAACACTAAGAAAAAGGTCAAAATTGTCAAATTAAACGAACCGTCGAGAAAGAAGGTATTAAGAAAAGGAAAGCCTAAAAGAGTTCCTTCACGAGTCAAGCCTCAACTGGATGAGGAAATTCCTGTATCCACTTTCCACGAACAATTTTATTCAGATTTGGATGGGTCGGCAACCCTGAAAAAAATGAAGAAACCACAACGAGTTGAAAAAATAATTGACGGCGATACTGAACATATTCACACATACAGCGAAGAACACATTCATAAATTAGTTTACGGCGACGGCACTTCAAAACTGGTTGGGGCCCACCCTGCCGGAAGCATGTCTGCGCTGAGCCCTTCACACCAAATATTCCCCATTAAAAATACGTTGTTAGCCCTCTCACCAGATGCTCTGACCGGACTCACATCCATGGGTTCTATGGGAACTCCACCACATTTAGAATATTCCTCGTATAATCCTCGCGAAGTCACTCATGATCATATTTTCCACGACCACGGTGAAATACCGTCAGATGCAGACGTTTCCAAGGAAAATCTACCTTATCCACCAAGAGTTTCTTACAATAGTCAGGGAGTCCGAATCGCTGGTCATGGTGCTAAAGGCCAGAAAAATAAGTTCTCATTACAACATTATCCCAAATCTGCCATACCATCAGCCAACAATGACTACTCATATTATGAAAACATGTATGCCCCTCTTGGTAGACCAAGATATCCGAGGCCAACTAATCCATCACCGTTTTACCCTCCACCAAACGATGCTTTAGAAGACTATAAATCAGTATCATCTTTTAAATTGAATGATAATAGAAATACAAAACCTCGACACGTACTCCCTCTAGTACCGGAGTTATACTACGGCGAGAACCAAACGCCAAACGATTATCGAACGCAGACCAGTGCCCCGTCGCCGTTCTCAGTATCTTCCACCGTCGTCCATGACTATAAACCTAAGATCTACCCAAGCTCGCCGTCTGATATCTATGGATATGACAAATTTAAAGATCCTTTGCAAAATTTCAAAGACAGCAGTTACACGAGTAATTTAGAATTTGATTCATATGCTTCTGCCTCGTCGGATTTGTTTACACCGGATAGTAAATTGAATCCATCTCCAGCTTACTCAAGTAAAAAAGGTAAGAAAAAGTCTATATCTACCCAGAACATAAGGATAGGTGGTTTAGACCATCAAACTACAGTGGATCATTTGGGAGACGTTAGACTTTCATCGTTTCTGAATAATGGACTCCCGAGCGCTATAAACTTCAACCATAACAAGCCAATAGAATCGGCTTCTTCTACTCCTTATACGATACGTGAGTCATCTTTAGCGCATCCTTATTATACCGCAATGGCAACGAAAGCTTTACTTGGTGAAGACCAAATGCAACATCAGTCATCTAACACCAATTTTCAATACGTAGAAGCTCCCACCACGGAATTTGCTTCAGCGGCAACCACGAATGCTCCACGCGATTATTTTGAGCAAGAAAGTACGGACGCCGTTCCTACGGAATCAACAGAGGTATCAGTGGAAATACAGTCAAAGCACAATCTAAAAGATTTGCAAGCGACTGTATCGAAAATGGTCAAAGATACAAGGCAAAGATATTCGGAGTTGGAAGCGAAGGATTATAAAAGCGTTGACCGGCCCGCGAGCTCGAGCCCAACCGGGCCCCGTGTGAGGCACCGGCACTCGTACAGCGCCGAACCACCCAATGGGACCCCGGGAAATCCGAAATATGGTGATAAAATTTGAAACTAACAACTTTAGTACATTATTTAAGGTGTAAATTATTTATAGATGCTCGTGATTTTAGATCTACAAGATGCCTTCGGTTTGTGCGTGTGGCATGAATGTTGCTATATAAACATTTCTCTTGTTATTTATGAAATGCTATGTAAGTATAGCCGTCGTAATATATCTCGATAATACGCTAGTTCAAGCGAACGACAATAGTATTCATGCATTTTACACGAACTAATAAGCGAAGTTGTAAGTAATAAATAAAAAAACGATATTTTTTTAATTCTTTTTATTTTCGATCATTATATGGAGTCAATCACGTGACAGCCATTTATGAGATATAGGTACCTATCTACTAATTATACCAATATGCTAATATTAAAACTTAGACACTTTTTTAATTTGATTACAGATATTCATCGAGGTACCTACGAGTACAATAAGAAAAATTACATCAAAAAAAAAAATCACGATGTACATACATAATACATAAATAGGAAAATACGTAATGAGATTACAAATTCAAAGTGGACCGACACGACAATGTTCATTGTTCATACTGTGTAGCTTTACAAAAACGTCGATACAAGAAGAGCAACGCGTAGTTATAAAATTGCTATTATGTATTATGTAGGAGTCCGTGATATACTCGTACAGTACTAGAAATGTAATCTAATTTTAGTATCTAATTACACGTTCTAAATTTATTATTTGGTGAAAAAAAATACTTACCACTACATAAAATCCATTTTATCAAGTAGTGTTATAAAGTAGACAGATTTTTTCGCTGAGATTGAAATGCAAGTAAACAATTGACAATACGTAAACAAAATAATAATATAGTAAAAAACACATGTCTAATAATATAGACTTAAAATACAAACGATACAAATCTGTATAATATTAGCATTTTTAGACTTAACTATTTAAATGTTATAGCTGCAAGCTTATTTATTTAAGTATGTTTAATAAAAGCTAAGTTTACTTTGGCAGCCTAGACATAGATATTTCATGACAAAAGGTTACATTTCACCTTCTACAAATTAATTCTCATAGTAACCTAATAGGCAAAGCATCCTAGACCCATTACATTTCTTTAGTTTATTTTCAGATTCCTTAAGGGCGTTTCGAGCTTTAACGTCGGCCAGTAAATCATTAATCTTAGTCACTCCTTGTAAGCCTACTTTATCAATTAGCTTGCCAAAAACCCATGAAAAACTTTCAGCTAGAGTTCTACCAGCTTTAAATTCCTTCATTACATTATAAGTTAAGGCAAGTAACTCATCATCAGAAGGCATCTTGTATGCTGTAGGATATGTATCGTCAATTGCAGTACTTGTTAAAATTTCGTGATTATTTGCTCCATTAGTATAGAGACTAACTTTTAATGGTTGATTAGAAGTATCAACGGTTTCCTGATTGGCCAGATTTATTATATTACAGTTAGGAGCTTCAGTTATTTCAACTGTCTCAAAAGGATTAACTGGAGTTATAGAGGCATCAAAATCATGGGATTGCGTTTCTTCAGTAGTGTTGCTTATATTATTTTGATTAATTATATTAGTGAGAGCAGTAACGTTCGGTGAGATCTCGGTTACAGTAACAGAAATTGGAAAGGTATTAACATCAGTTTTTTCTGTAGGTGTAATATTAGAAGGTTTAATGAGATCTAAAAGCGAAGGTTTAGAATAGAGGTCGTAATCAATATTATCATCAAAATCGTCATAGGAGGGAGAGAGCTCTTCTAGTGGTACGGAGTACGTGTCAAGATAATATGTTTCGTACATTGTATAGATTGGGGGCTCTACATAAACTTCGGTTCCCGCGCTTTGAGGTTCTAGTACAAAAATAGAATTCAAGATATTATCTAAAGTCGACACTATATCGCAAAGACAATCGCATAGTTCGTTTCTATCCGTGATGTGAGGGTGGGCAGCGGCGCTCGAGCATGTATCTTCTTTTTTATTAGTCCCAAAGAAGTAATGATATCTGCTGCCTGAAAAAAAAAATAGTATCACTTTCAAACTCATTCAGATTCAGATTCAGATTCAGATACTTTTTTGTCAGAACATGGTAAGTACACTTCATACAAAATAGCATACAAGTTGGAGTTCTTACATAATGTTGCTCATGTCCTTGCCAAGTGTGGCGTACAAATATAAAAAAAATAATGAGTGAAATAAATAATAGCTACGAGTAATGACCGAAACTTTTCCAAAAGCTTTTTCGGAAAGCACAAAAATTGTAACAAAAAAAACACTAGAAATTGGGTCAATCGAGTATATATTGGATATTTTTTGTATGGTACAAAATTTCAAAGCGCCTAATAGTCTAAAGTTGAAAATTTTTGAATTACTAAGACATATGGATAAAAAATGGACCAAATATAACAATAACATAACAATAACAATTTAAATAGTAATATTATTAAAGCTGCATGCATTCTGGGCACGCTGCCAAATGCTTGAGCATTTGGATTATCTTTAGACCTTCAAGGGTCTGTGGATGATCCAATTGCATGTTATGTAGGTAGAAGTAGTTTATGTCGTTTTAGAAAGTCTTGTATGTTTTAGTAAGTCTTGTATTTAGTGGTAGTTAATAAAGGCACTTGCCCTATGAAATAAATATGATTACATCTAAACTAACAATTTTAGAGTAACCTTATCTATACAATTCTATGTCAGTATCTAGTTCAAAAAGTGGCGAAATCGGTAACTTTAGAATGACGTCTATAGTGAAACCGCTAAACTCAGACTTCGCCTGCGCGGGTACGGGGGCGCGGGGGTAGACGACAAAGAGGACTGAGACAGGTGCGGGCGCCGGGGACCCGCTGCCCGCGCCTGTCTCAGTCCCTTGTGTCGTCTCCCCCGGCGCCCCTGTACCGCGCAGGCGAAGTCTGAGTTTAGCGGTTTCACTATAGATATATCTTTAAACTGGCTCTAAACTATAAAATGGAACTGGTCTCCTCTACATTTAAAGATAGAAGTTAATTTGTCTTATTATCTTATTCAGGGATCGCATTAACCTGCCAAGATCGCAAGTGTGTCACCATACAATTATAAAACAAAGGCAGTTATGTAACAAAGTGTAACTAGGAAACCTTTGTGCAAAGATCTTTAGAGTGAGGATATAACCTGAGTGCTAAGCGTTTTTTTTCGTTCTGTTGTAAAGTTGATTTTGTGTGTGCTTGCGATTATGGTATATTTTATTTAATCAAAATATGACTGTGATGAATGGTTAATGATAAAAGACATGTATGGACCGGCTGTTGTGTGAGGTACCTACCCAGAGCAGGCTATTGATTCAAATTGTTTTATTTATGATATAGGTAGAACTAGGTGGTCTCTCACTATGGGCTTTATTAGTAAGCTCCAAGTAGCCCAACGAGCTATGGAGAGGCCTATGCTCGGAGTCTCTCTGCGAGATCGAATCAGAAATGAGGAGATCCGTAGAAGAACCAAAGTTACCGACATAGCCCAACTGATTGGCAAGTTGAAATGGCAATGGGCAGGACACATAGCGCGGAGGACTGATGACCGATGGGGTCGGAAAGTTCTCGAGTGGAGACCACGTACCGACAAGCGCAGCGTAGGACGTCCACCCACAAGGTGGACGGATGACCTCATTAAGACCGCAGGATCGCGCTGGATGCAAGCCGCTTCCAACCGGTCTTATTGGAGATCCATGGGGGAGGCCTATGTCCAGCAGTGGACTTCTTATGGCTGATGGATGGATAGGTAGAACTATAGTCTGACCGTTTAACTGAGTCCTCGCCTGCGCGGTACAGAGGCGCGGGGGTAGACGACAAAGGGGACTGAGACAGGTGCGAGCGGCGGGGACTAATCGCTTTTGAAGACATCCTGCTATTTGGTATTGGATCGACCTTGCCTATTTGTCGGCTACTATAAATTGCTTTATATTTGTTAAACAGTCCCCTTACTAATAGTTTACTTAATAGTTTTCATCACAGAAGTTCAAACGCATAAATAAAGTATCAATACTTACTATATAGAATGTAAAGCGATTATACTTGTCTCAAACTCTAACAAATCCTACTAATATTATAAACGCGAAAGTTTGTGAGTATGTATGGATGTTTGTTACTCTTTCACGCACAAACTGAACAGTTTTGGATGAAATTCGGTATGAAGGTATCTTAGACCTTGGAATAACACATAGGCTACTTTTTATCTCGGGCTAAAGCGGGTAACACCGCGGGGCGCAGCTACTGCAGTGATAAAATTGCCATTGTAATACATTGCGTCAAAATAAGTAATCTAATATCTGTAATAGTGAATTTAAACTATCGAAATCGCTAAATCTAAATACTTTAAAGCTTGGTATTTTTCTAAGCATGACCTGATAATATATGAGGTTTACGAGGAGCCATAATGCCAAATAGTTAATGGCTATTAGTGATACCAATGGGGGTCCAGACTCTTGGTTACACTGCTTATAAGTCTATGGATGTGTAGGTATTTGTTTAGGATTGTACTTTCTCTTGTTGACCAGCGGGCCAATTCAGTAAATGAAAACGTTACTTAATTAATACTTTATAGTTTCATTAACGTTTTCATGTTATTTCATTTCAGGAAAAAAATAGCTAACATTATTTCGAAGACTAGCACGTTTAGAAATTTATAAAAAAATATTTAAAAAATGGGGGGCAGAGAAATGTAGTAAGAATAAAGATGTAAATGTAGTAAGGAGAAAGATAAAGATATAAAGATTCATTCATTAATGAGATGGTCAAGGAAAACATAGCGATGTAATCTGCATATGCCCGGAAAAATATCGATGCCGTACACGTCAACCAAGTGGTTCAGCGTATTGAATATAGTACAATCGCCATTAGTAGTATAGTCAGCAGTTGACTAATAAAATTCTTTTGGTATTTGCCGCCAGTAGTTTGTTGAACTGGCAAGCGCAGCGTAGGACGTCCACCCACAAGGTGGACGGACGACCTCATTAAGACCGCAGGATCGCGCTGGATGCAAGCCGCTACCAACCGGTCTTATTGGAGATCTTTAGGGGAGGCCTATATCCAGCAGTGGACGTCCTATGGCTGAAAAGAAGAAGAAGAAGTTTGTTGAATTCCCCCCAAATTCTGCTGCTTAAAACTGCTACGTAGTACCTTGAGATTGCTATTACAGAAAATAAAAAAGAAAAATTTTTGAAAACATAGAACAAATAACTCTAAAAGGTAATGGGCTAAGTTCTATATATTTTTGCAATCTAAAATCTGCCGCTTTTGGCTTCAGCCTACTCAGGCTGCTGGCAAATCCGCCACTATAAATATGTGTATATGCCGCAACAACATTTTCAAAATGACACTTCTCTTGGTCTAAAGCTCAATTTTGCCACTAGACAATTTCGTAATAAGTGTTCTCTTGTCTTATTTAGCACGATCATTACGTAATTACATAGTACTTGACTGACCAACAGCTTGGATCAGCTCACTAGCCCTTTCCCTTCCGGAAAGTAACATTACGAGGGGGCTTATCTATCTACACATCTACATAAAGCTTAACTGCGCTAGGTACCTATAGGCTGAATCAAACTTTTTGGCGGCTCTGAAGTTAGCTACAAGCTGTGGCTAACCCAATCCTGACTGAAGCTCACTTAACAGCTGCGCGAGGATTTGGTTATCCGGAGCTTGTAGCTAACATCACAGCCGACAAGTTGTTTGATTCAGGCTTTAATTGGCTTAATGGAAGGGTAAAAAACTACACTATTAAAATTAATTCGTTAGTTAAATTATCAAAAAGTATAATAAAATAATTTATCAAATACTAGACGACCCGCCCCGGCTTCGCACAGGTGTATTATACGTATAAACCTTCCTCTTGAATCACTCTATCCATTAAAAAAAACCGCATCAAAATCCGTTGCGTAGTTTTAAAGATTTAAGCATACAAACAAACAAACAGACAAAAATAGCTACTTTATTTTATACTATGTAAGGAAGTAATCATTTATTTTTTTCTTTCTAACCGACTTCCAAAAAGGAGGAGGTTCTATGTTCGTGTGTATGTATTTTTTTTGTGTATGGTCATCGATAATTTCGCTAATTGTCAACCGAATCGAAAAAAATATTTTTTTAGTTGGGTATACTCCCGAGATGGTCCCATTAAATTTTAAAGAAATCGGCTGTGCCGTTTTTGATAAATCAACAATAATGTATAGAATTCGAGCGAAATATTCGAATTTTGTACACGATGGAAGGCGGTTTTGCCATTTATGCGAAAAATAATTATATGAAACAAATAAGAAATGCCGAAGATCAATCGCGTAAATATCTGGAGGGGAGTTCGAGACGTCACTTCCATGTAATAATCGGTCAAGTACGAGTCGCGGACTCGCGCACTTAGGGTTCCGTACTATACCCGTCTTAAATATTTTTTGTATTTTAATTTAGTTATTTATTATTGAAGTAAATGTACAACTAAATATTCTGTGAATATTTCAAGCATGGTAGATGCTTGAAATATTACCATTATTAATATAGAGCCAAAAACGGCTAAAAAATCACGTTTGTTGTATGGGAATAATTATTAATTTTATTCTGGTTTTACTTTTAGTTTATAGCGGCAACAGAAATACATCATCTGTGAAAATTTCAGCTTTCTAGCTATAACGGTTCATGAGATACAGCTTGGAGACAGACAGACGGACAGCGGAGTCTTAGTTATAGGGTCCCGTTTTTACCCTTTGGGTACAAAACCCTAAAAAGTGTAGTTAAGCGTGACGTCACGCGGGTTTTAATTGGAGATATCTTCACAATTTTTATTTAAGTGACAAAAATACTTGTCTAATATTTTAGTGATAATCTAACTGACGGACTAATCATATTTTTTTAATTTGGTAAAAAATGGTAAAACCGCCTTCCGTCGTGTAGAAAATTCGAATATTTAAAAACGGTTCAGCCGATTTCTGTAAAATTTAAATGGGACCACCTCGGGAGTATACCCTTTCGAACTAAAAAATAATTATTGATGAACACACACAAAAAAAAAATACATACAGACGAACATAGAACCTCCTCCCATTTGGAAGTTGGTTAAAAATAACTTGACGAGGGAAGTAGGGGATTAAGAAATGATTAATAATCTACTTACGTACACAGATTTGCTAAAATGGGTCTTACACCCCTAAAATATATTCAGGCATGTAAGAACCATATTATCAAAGAGTACGCGACATCAAGTTCACGAGTAGGTACACTGTAGCAACTGCAAACTTGACGAGGAAAGCATATTAATAAAACTTAAATTTAAAATTTAAAAAACCCCCGACACAAAAACCTACCTAAAAAAAGTACGAAATTGACAACCAATTGGGCACATTTGTAGAATTTTGTTTCTTCCATCCCCACTTTAACGCACCATAACTCTTAAACGGCTTAATCGATTTTTATAAAACATAGCTAAGAAAACTCTCGACTAAGTCTCCTTTCATCCAAAAAAAAACTATACTGAAATTGGTTCAGTGATTCGGGCGCTATGATGCCACAGACAGACAGACAGACAAACAGACAAACAGACACGTCAAACTTATAACACCCCTCTTTTGCGTCGGGGGTATTAACCCCCGACGCAAAAGAGGGGTGTAAAATGCCAAAAATCTACTTACGTACTCAGACCAAACAAAAAAATATTTGGTCTGAACTTACGTAATACTTTATGCACCTCTTCTAACAAGAAAGAAAAAGTTCATAACAACTCATGCAAGAGTTCATCGTAAACATACACATTGAGTTCAATTTCAAGAGAGACTCATCTCAAGCTCACGGCAAATTATTATTTTCTACCATTACGTAAAGCAAGACCTTTCCTTGAACTGAGATAATACTTGTATCACAGATATCGCGAGATGCAACATGTCGTCATGACCTAGTGCCAGTAGAGAAATATCAGTGGGCTTGGCTGAAGCAAGCTTGCTAGAGTAGCAATTAATTATGTAGGAGTGGTAAATTTATAACTAAAACTGTTCAGAAATGTAGCCACAACTATTTTTGTGTTAAGTTTTGTATTTACAAAATCACAGGATGATATAAACATCTAGGAATTGACTTATCCATCCCTTTCTTTTTCAATTAGGTATGCAAAATGGACTAATACATTTTCTGGGAGCACGGCAGTGCACCCGTTCAAGTCTTGAGTTTTCGTGGTAATACTCAATCATTTCATCACCCATATCAATCACCCACAAGGTGGACGGATGACCTCATCAACACCACAGAATTGCGCTGGATGCCAAGCCACTACCGACGGGTCCTTTTGGAGATTTTTAGGGAATGCCTATGTCCAGCACTGGACGTCTTATAACTGATGGATGGATGGACTCAAATCATTTATTGGAACATATGTGGTATTTACTCGAAATTTAACTACGAAAATCACACAATTATTACCCAGAGAATTATTAAAGAGTTATCTTTGTGATAAGCATTTCAAAAATCTGAAGCGAACGCAGGATTTGAACCTGCCCCTTCGGATCACCTTATCTTATCTTATTATTATTCTTTTCACAAAGATAAGTCTTTGAGATAAATCTAGTGTGGAAAGCACTCTAAAATAAAAATCATATCAGAGAATTATTGCTTCGTAAACATGCTTTTTCTATGTATGTATGAGTATTTGCTAAATAATAAGTGTATCGTGCACCGACGGGTGAAGAAAAGGCATCTCTCAAGACCCTTATGAGCTGTACATTCTCACGGCAACGACCGTCGGTGGAGACTGGCACTGTGTGTAACTAAGTAAGTTCGTATAGGCCGGGTGGCTAGCCCTGGTGTCAGAATTTTTAGGCCGCCTGAAGGCCTCTGACATGGCTAAACGAATAAAACAACCGGGATCTACAATTTAACGTGTAATCCGAACTACGGTAGCGCTCAGTTGGAAAATGCCACCCGCGGTCACCCATCCAAATACTGACCGTGCGAAACGTTGTTGTGTGAAACGAGCATTATAATAGGTATGATGGCTAAAAATATAGTAAGTTCGTGTGATAAATTATTTTCAAAAAATATTAGTCACGTATTTTTTCTTTTGTCGATTAAACCAAAATTATTGAAAATATAGCCCATTAAAGTTCCGCGTGACGTCACGAGTAAGATTCAAATGTATTAACTTTTGTCAGAGAAATGACGTCACGACCCCCATTTCTGAACGTTGACAAGATTTAACATTGTCATTTATTGCTTGATTGTCAAAAAAATCCAATGTTTTTGATAATCTAACTCACGCCACGGACTAATAATTTTAATAATGAGTTTTTACCCTGTCATCATGCCTAATATCATTATTACTAACTTTTACAAAAGCACCAACGGTGGGTTTTAAAGTGCGCCCTCTCTTAAATAATTCCAAATCTTATCGATTTTAGTAAAAGTGGTGATTTCCGTTTTAACTTCATCCTTTCTATAAAAAAAAAATACAAAATTAATTCGCTCTCGTTCTACTCACGCAATACTTACTTAATTATTTATACCCTTGCTAGATTAATGGAAACCCCAAGAAACTGATACCTCCTATAACATCAAAGTTAAAATGGCTGCCAGTTAATTATTGTTTAAATTGATCGTATTCGAATTATTCCAAACTTCGACACCAATGACCGGATACACTGTATACGTTTTAATGTCGCTCAATAGTCTCCCACACAACAATAACACAATGCATGTTACGTCTCTAATTTAAAATGGTGTAACTGTAACGGTCAGCCCGTAAAACCTATAATAGCATGTTTTTGATCAGCAATTAATATCTAGCTGAAATAATAGGTAATTTATTGGCCATCAAACTTTTACACATCAATTTTTTTTAAATCATTAGGTAATTGAAGTGCATGAATATCTACCAACAATAAACTATTTAAGATTGTTAAAATAGATAATATGTGTACAACCTAATCACCAGTATTGAGCAGTCCAAAATACGACAGCCTCGGTGGCTCAGTAATTAGTGACCCTGACTCCAGGATCAAAGAGGTATGGGTTCGATTCCCACCCAGTACAAGCATTTGTGTGATGAACATAGGTGTTGTTGTGCCCTGTGTCTGGGTGTTATTTATTATCTATTTACGTAAGTTTTTATTTAAAAAATCTGTTTAAGTAGTATACCAGTCTCTTGCAGTCATATCACAAGCTTTGCTTAGTTTGGGGTCAGAGACTGTGTGTAAGATGTCCCCTAACATATATAATTATTGTTTTAATTTTTGAAATTGTATGATAAGAGACCTCGAAATGAAAATGAAAATACTTTTAGGGCTGACCTTTAATAAGTGACACAAAAAGTAGTGTTTATTATAAAATTCTTTGCATTCTAAACTAAAACTATTCTTTAGAATGTATGTACGTATACGGATTTACCTACGCGCTTACCAGTGAAGGAAAACATCGCGATGCCACTAATGAATTGATAGCATGGAATCGATCAATCAGTGACGTAAGTTTAAGAATCCACTAAATTGTATTAGACCAGCGTGAACGATATGGCCCAATCACCTATCTAGTTCAGCAGCGACTATTAAAACGTTAACATAAGTACCGCAAATAGTTATTTACCTGACCAAAGTCGTTGACGGTAATTTTTAGCTAACCATTTAAACCATTCTCCTTTCACATCTCAACAGTTTGATTGAAAGGTCATGAGTTCATGACATTAACTTTCGAGTTCTTTTACTGCAGAATCATGAATGATAATAACAGTGTATGTGGATTTATGGGTCGATTTATGTAAAGATTGCATGACCGGTGATTTGATGGTGTGAAGACAGCGCTTGTAGCGTAGTTTGACTGGGTGTTCGACAGCGATCACCGAAATTAAGCAACGTTCAGCACGGTCAGTCTTCGGATGGGTGACCGCGGGTGGCATTTACATGTAAGCGCTACCATGGCTCAGACGACTTGTTAAATTGTAGGTCCCGGTTGTTTTAACCGTTTAGCCACGTCAGAGGCCTACAGGCGGCTTAAAAACTCTGACACCAGGGCTAGCCACCAGCTAAATATTATTTACACGCCTACAGAATTTTAGGATATAAGTATTCAAGCTATCAACTTATAATTATTAATCTATGTCTGTCATTTTTATATGACTGGCCAACATAACTAAATTTATAAGAAACAGAAAGAAACATCTAAAATATCTAAATAATTAATGTGATTTTAAAAAGTTTACTCTACTAACTTAAGGATTTTATTTAAATTTTCAATCGACTTTCAAAAAAGTGCACTGAGCTGCATTTTATTTTGTGACCATGTTACTCATTATCTTCTTTACTTGTGGAGATATGTTTTTCTATATTTATAGATCAATTTATGAAAAGAAAATGCAGCTAAAAGGAGACCCTCCTCCGTTTTGGAAAAATCATTTCTGAATAGTCTCATAGAAATTTGCTGAATCTACCTACAAGGTTTTATCAGCAAAAAAGTAGGTACTTAGTTGCGAAAAAATATTGAAATGTTTTGTAGGGCTTGAAAAAATCTAATAGCATTATTACACGTACCTACCTACTTTTAAGGCAGTAAGTATAAGTTCGTATAGGCCGGGTGGCTAGCCCTGGTGTCAGAGATTTTAGGCCGCGTGAAGGCCTGGCTAAACGGTTAAAACAACCGCGACCTACAAATTAACGTGTCATCCGAGCCACGGCAGTGCTTTTCGGTATCATCTAGGAGGTTCTGAGCTCGTTAATTTGAAGTCAGTTGTTACGTGTTTGTCAAATATTATAGATACAATTATTTAAGTTTGGTGTAAAGAATTGTGTGTTACAGAAGCCATAAGGACTGACAAGATGAAACCAAGTATGTAGTGCCGGGTCTTAGGTACTTTAGGTCTCTGTCTCACTCAAACTTTAGTATTAGTACGGTATCTGTCTGTATGGGTCTATGGTCTAACTATAATCTTAACTTGTGATATGTGAAAGGTGGAAGTATAATTGTTGAATAATTTAAAGAAACATAGACTAAAATAATATTTACATTTCATTATAGTAACATATCAAAACTAGAATAAGCACAATTCACAACAATACATGCAACATCTGAATCTTACTTGAAAACAACGCGCTACTACGAGTAGAACTTGTAAATGACTTTATGGAACTTCATTAATGCAAATAAAAATGAAAGCATAAATAAAAACAACAAAACTCAAATATCTCATTTTTTACTTACAAAAAAATCAACAATAACTTAAACTAAACCTATTTACATAACATAATACTTGTACTTCAGAACTTACTTAATAAGATATGACTTAGTAGGCGACAATCAACAAACACGACACTCATCATCATGCAAGACATTGGTTATTTTTTGTACGGACCTCCGCCGTGGCCTGCTCCGATGGCATTTGTGTAGCTATCTCCTCCGAAGCCACCTCCGTGACCACCGTGGCCGCCGCCACCGACATCTCCGAAGCCGAAGCTAACGTGCCCACCGCCGTCTCCGCCGTGCCCACCTCCGTGACCGATGCTATAGCTATCGCCGCCGTGGCCACCGAAACTGCCGCCGCCAAAACCACCGTGGCCTCCTCCTTGACCGATGCTATAGCTATCGCCGCCATGGCCACCGATACTACCACCGCCAAGTCCTCCGTGCCCACCTCCATGACCGACGCTATAGCTATCACCACCGTGACCACCAAAACCACCGCCGCCGCCAAAATCTCCGTGACCACCTCCATGACCGATGCTATAACTATCTCCACCGTGGCCACCGAAACCACTGCCGCCGCCAAAGTCTCCGTGACCACCTATGTGACCAATGCTATAGCTACCTCCGCCGTGACCACCGAAACCGCCGCCGCCGCCGCCGCCAAAACTTCCGTGGCCACCACCATGACCAATACTGTAACTATCGCCACCGCCGCCGCCGCCTCCTCCGTGACCACCGACTATGCTATAGCTATCTCCACCGTGACCGCCGCCATGACCACCGCCGACGTCATAACTGCCCGATCCCGAATAACTGTCATGTCCTCCTCCGCCTCCTCCATGGCCGAGGCTATAACTGTCACCTCCGCCGTGACCGCCTCCGAACCCGCCGAGCCCTGCGCCATGACCGGAGGTAGCAATGCTAACTGAACTGTAATCGTGTCCGCCGCCGCCGCCGCTGTAGCTGTCATGGCCACCGCTGAAGCCTCCGCCAAATCCACCGCTGCCATGATCGTGGCCGCCTCCAAATCCGCCTCCGCCAAATCCACCGCCGCCGCCGAGATCGTGGCCTCCTCCGAATCCGCCGCCGCCCCCGCCATGTCCGCCGAGGTCGTAGCCGCCGCCGATGTCGTGGCCGCCGCCGCCGCCTCCGTGGCCGCCTCCCAGGTCGTACCCTCCGTGGCCCCCCAAGTCACCGCCACCGCCGTGGCCACCGCCGCCGCCATGACCTCCGTGGCCTCTGAGATGGTCTATGAATCCTCCGTGTAAATGTTCAGCAAATCCGCCTCCGCCGTGACCGCCGCCATGGCCTCCCCCGCCCCCACCCCCGTAGCCGCCTCCTCCATGCTCTTCGTGAACAATTACTTCCTTTGACGAATGGTGCTGTTCAGGAATATGGACCCTTATATGCACACTGTAACAAAAGAGACCCTGGTTCAGAACAAGGTTTCATCACACGCGCTAACGTTACGTTACATTACATATTCGCGTTGTATTACAGACAATAGAATTCCAATAACAACATCGCAAACGCAAATCGTCGCATCATCGCAAAGGCAGAGCGGGTTGGCGAGAATCGCTGCAGTGAAAACAAAGTAGATACAATGATACAAGGATAGAACTGTCATTAAAATACAATAGGCTGATTTTCACCATTTACCGCAATAAAGAGGCGCGTGAGAATGTCTAGTAGAAATCTCATCCAAATTGCTCCCACTATATAGTTTTTTGTGGTTTCATCAGAACTGAGTACCGTGACTAATCTTACTCGGTAGATTACTATTATTTGATTAAACGATGTAGTGTGGAGAAATTTTGGTGAAGATATATATAAAATATAAATAGATACTAACTGTTCATGTCCAAAAGTCGCGTAGCTGTTACTAATTAGGCTAGTGAGAAGCAAGCCGCATAGCTGAAAATAAATACACAATAGGTTAATGATTCAATTATTGTAGTATAGTTAGGTATCAGCTGGGTATAACTTGTTGAGCACAAGTTTATTTTCGACAAGAACTGGCTTTTTGACTCTACATGTCGTCGAGAATACGACAAAAGCTCTCCGAAATTAAAGTTTCCACACAGTGTAATCAACAACAAGAAACCGAGATTATTGCCTTAGACAAGTTTGGAAATCTGCACTTAAGCTGCCGAAACTTCATTAATATTCTATCGGACATTGTTTTTAATTTGCTGGAGATTGTTACCGCTCACGTGTTATGTATGAAATTGAAAGTGGTACTACAGGCTAGAGCTAGATAGAATCTCTTGCTCTGAATGACGTGGCCGCATGCCCCGCCGCCGCTGCCGGCGGCCCGGTGCAAGGCGACTCTTATGTAACCTCACTATGTTATGGTAACGTACACTCTTACTACGACCTTTATAACGGACTTCAAAAAAGGAGGTTCTTAATTTGAATACGCGCCTGTAATATCGCGAAAATAATCATCTTTTCCATACATTTAATTTATCTACAGAATTTTGAATGGAATATCAAACTTAATTTGTTGTTGATCACATATTCGCTTTTGCAAGTCATTCAAAATAGTGTACGTTCAGGATTGAGCCGCAATTTAATGTTTCTCACAAAATTTTGTTTATCATTATCCTTACTTATATTATAAGGGTAGTATTTAATCGAGTGCCTATGAATTTGAACCAAGCGAGAATTGATTCGAATTAAAGGCATACGGAAAATGAATATTATTGTTCATGATTAAGAATTTTTAAATTTTATAGCTACTTATATTTCAACTCTGTAAACTGACTTGCCTTGTATGACTGACATGTTATAAATGGCCAATAAATGATCTGAATCTGAATCTGGAAATACTGAATGGGCGGCAAAAAACTAAGGCGAGCGAAAACTATATTCATGTTCGTTTATTTGCGGATATGGCTACATTAGGTTGGAATGAATACATAAAAATCGAGCTCTATTTCCATAAAAATTACTTAATAAGTAAAAAGGAATTTACGAAGGAACATAACATAGGACGCAATTTTATTAAATGAATATTGAATAGGTACGAGTACAAGGCGGTTTTCCGACTTTAAAAAGAAGGTTCTCAATTCGACTGTTCTTTTTGAGTTGTGTACCTTAAAAGGAAAAATCGGAACTTATAAGATCACTTTGTTGTCCGTCTGTTTGTCCGTCTGTTCGTTTGTTTGTCCGTTTGATCGTCTATCTGTCCGTCCTTGTGTACATTGAGAACGCGTAAAGATTTAGAGTTAAAATTAAAACAATATTACGCAGAGCTGTAGTCTCTTGCAGTTGTGAAAAAATCAAAGTTCTTAGTTATGGCAAAAAAAAAGTTAGAGTCGTTTATGTCACAAAAAAACAAAGATTGCAAGTCGGTTGTGCCATTTTTGGCAATAAATTAGAGCAATACCAGTAATTTATTCATTAAGAAACTATCCTTTGGTTGGTCTCACACTAGGCTCAGAGCCCGTGGTGTCGGTGGAAGCCCAGGGTAAATATCTAAGTCGACAATTTGGAAGAGTCCTAATAATGTAATAACCATTAATAACATAGCGAAGAAACCAGTTTCTTTCTGGTAAAAAATTATGACAATGAATGCCACACTGCTCTCAATTAAATCTGTATATAAATAAAATAAAACTCATTTATTTCAGGCATGTATATTCCCATATTAGCAACATGGATTATTAGGATATAGCTAATCACTGTAAACCCGCCTAATGTAAGATAGCAAAATCTATGAGGTTTTTTGGAAATGTACCAAAATGAAAGACGCCTTTAATCCATTTATTGGATAAGTAGCATGACTCTATGTCATTTGTTTGAGGACAATACATTATTTTGTTTGTTAGTAAAGCCAATAAGTCTATAGCTGGTAATTAGACGGAATGTACAGAAATAGATAATACTTAGTGATAACATTTTTACGGACAAGGTCTTCAATCATGTTACCCGTTGACCCAAAGAGTGGGAATTACAGTTTGACGATGTCTGTCTGCGGAACCACAAGTCACAACGAATGGACTGGTGGTGAGGTGTTTTTTTGTTCCGAAGCTAATAGTTTAATGAGGTGGGGTGAAAAGTTCTCGAGGATCACGGTGGATGCAAGCCGCTACCAACCGGTATTATTGGAGATCCACGGGGGAGGCCTATAAATGGTATGTATAATTATAGGTCCAGCAGTGGACGTCCTATGGCAGATGGATGGATCTTACGTGGTCGGCGATTTACAGTTTTTGACAGGCTATCAATTAAATATGACAGTGATTGTTACGTTCAACGAGAAATAATACCTGTATGTAATGATTCTGCACCACAACACAATTAATATACAAGATATGAGTGCTTTATTGGTCCCAGTTTTATAGAATTTTTGACAGTAAATAATATGTTGTTTTTTTATATTTTTTTCAAATATAATTGTAAACTCATATGGTAGGCATGATTTGTATCTAACCGTACTGCAACCGTTTTTTGATAGATCACTGCATTGGCCCACTTTGGGACCTATTTTGTACATAGACGCCTCACCTCACCTCGCTTTTTGTAAACCTCAAGACATGTGTAATGGTACAACCCGAACCTACAGTTCAAAATGTCATCTGAGGCATGGTTGCGCTGATTCGTAAACGCTAGCTGCCATTTTAATTATAGTTGGTTATTACTCTTACTTAAGGCTCGGCGCAAATGAGCCACTGGCCACAAGTGCCGCAAGTGCCAAAATCTCGTCAAATGCAAGTTTCTTACTAACTTGTTTGAAGAAATTGTTACCCGGGGGAACTTCCTACACCTGAAGTTTTAATGATAATCGTTATTGATCGGTGATTTCTAAGAACATTTTTTAAATATCTATACCACTCAAAAATAATGTAGCGAAGAAAAAGCCTCGCCCACTGCCATTTCAACTAGCTAATTCATCGAGCTATTTTGATAACTAATAGATACCCATGGCAGTAGAATACTACTTGGTCTCTACTCTGCCCTCCTTTTAGCACTCCATCAATTTTAAATAATAACGTTGAAATGAGGCATTATTTTTTTTCCGAATTAAAAAAAAATGTTTCTCTGTTCGACTTTAATGTTTTTTTTTGTGTGTTACACGATTACTCCGCCAATTTAAGAACCGATGTTAATGATTATTTTTTGCTTGGTAGATCATACCTCAGAAGTGGTCCCAATCTCATTTAAATTTTATCGAAATCAGCTCAGTCCTTTTTGAAATATCAACAATATCGTAAAAATTGCTACATCGATGATTCAGTGATTCGTGCGAACTATACGAAATCTGTACACGGTTGAAGTCGGTTGTGCCATTTTTTGGCCAATAAATTTAATTGTTTGCCATAAGATTTGTTTCAATCCCACAAAAGTTTTACGCACGCTTTGGACATTGTTTAGCAGTACAAATAGCACGAATAAATAGTGTTTAAAGCGTGTTTAAATCTTTTGTGGTAAGGCGGTATGTGTTTGGGATCTGAAATTTACTTTGGCACGTTGTACAATTTCTTCTAGCCTCCCATGCAGAATTCTTCATGGGATTTATTTCCAAAGGACAGATTCTTTTCAGACTTCCATCGTACAATGTGGTCATAAGGATGCGCAAGACGATATTCAATAATGCATCTTCTATCGTGTAGAAATACACCACGTAGACACTTAGAAGGATGGAGATTACCATACTTTTTATAGACTATTTATAGGTTTTTCGTTTGACTATTACTTAAAATATCTTGCTTGATTTTAAGCTCAGATGAAGTTTAGAATATAGCACTCTTACACAAAAAATTGATTTCTCTAGATTTTAATATGAAAATCACCATTAAGGTATTCCTTCTGGTTCCTGTATTATCACCGGTACTAAGTATACCAAGTACAGCTTTCAACAAATAACTCATGTTTTGATTTAAGTACATAGAAAGACACAGGAACCAAGCAACGCCAATCGGAAATGACTAGAAGCAAATAACTCACTCGACTTGATCTTACAAGTCAAGTAAAAGTTGTGCTTGTTGACTGATACACACTACGAATAATACTGATTATATAATATTACTAGCTGAGCCGACAAATATTGAGGGAAAACATTGACACCCTTATCTTCTAATAATTATTTTTCGCAAAAAATGGCAAAACCGCCTTCCATCGTGTACAAAATTCGAATATTTCGCTCGAATTGTTTACATTATATTTGATTTTTCAAAAACGGTTCCGCCGATTTCTGTAAAATTTAAACGGGACCACCTCGAGAGTACCTTTCTAACCAAAAAAGAATGTTTCGATTCGATTCACAACTGGCGGAATTATCGATGAACATACACAAAAAAATACATACACACGAACATAGAAACTCCTCCTTTTTGGAAATCTGTTAAAAAATAGTTTACATCCTATTCTCAGACCTAATAAAAATACACAAATATTAAAAATCGGTAAATCTGTTTCAGAGGAGTTGGATGAGTTACACTGTGACACTTTGATGTTTATGTTAGATTGCAATTATTATGTAACCAGCTTTTGCCCGCGGCTCCGCCCGCGTATTATTTAATTTTGAGTGCTACCCCATAAGAACTTTTTGTTTTTCCGGGATAAAAATTTTCGATGTTTGAACTATATCCATGCAAAAAAACAAGTCAATCCGTTGCTTTGTTGCTGCGTGAAAGAGTGACAAACATACTCACAAACTTTCGCGTTTATAATATTAGTAAGATATAGTGGGATATTTTTGTCGATACCTAAAAAAACTTGACTAAGCTTAAGGTTATCACCTTACTGAATAACTTGGAATCAAGTTTTTTTTCTGCCAGCAAGCTGGTCACGCTATACCTGACAGTGAGATGCAGCATTTAAATTATGTCTGAACATTTGAAAATCGTATTGTTTTTGAATAGTTGCAATTTTTAAAATTCTCTAAAAATTTTTTTGATAAAATACAAAAACGAAATTAATGCAAATATTAAAGTAAGTTCTATAGGCCGGGTGGCTAGCTCTGATGCCAGAGTTTTTAAGCCGTCCGAAGGCCTCCGAGATGGGTAAACGATTAAAACAACCGGGACCTATATACAATTTAACGATCAATTTATTTTTTATTTATAATTAAAATATGTTCATTTAAATTTACACATTTAATTTCATTTTATTTGAGACCTCTGTGTTGTGTATATCTTAGGTTAGTAATTTAGTTAAAAATTATAACCAATATTTTTAAGTTTTGTTGAATAAAAATTGTGTTGAAACTATATTTTAATTTCATTTTTAATGTTATTTATGCAAATATTATAAAGTTTATTATGAATGTAAACTGAATTATTTGTTTAACAAATATTCCATATTATATCTGAAAGGTAGAACAAGATGAATTTTATTGAAATTTCAAAAATAAGTGAACCAGTAACGTGTGCTAAGAACATGAAAAGGTTATTTTATGTAAAATTTCAGGGGAAAAAATAGAGTCACGCTGTATTACTAGGATCAAAAAAACTAAAATATATAAAAATGTCGCAAAGAAATTTCTTTGACATAGTAGATAAAATGCTGCCCCATTTCATTTTTAGATCTGTTGTCCAGGCATCGATAAAAACGCTTTATACGATACTGGCTATCTGAACCAACATCTTTAACTTCACTTTGATAAAATCCAGTAAAAACAAATCACTTGAACTAATAACACTAATGAAAAAAAAAAGAATCAAATAGTGCAACCGACACTTTTAACTTTAGCAAAAAAGTTTTGTGCGCATAGTTAAGCTCCTCGGTAAGCAATCGCCACGGTTCTCTTAGAAGTTGAATTTAAATTATTTATACTAACGGAAGCAACACTGAATGAACACCATAATTATATGATCAAACCGATAAACTGTACTTTTGAACATTAAAAGACATCATTCACAAAACACTTAATACGTCACTTTTTTGTAGTAGTTGTATAATTTAATTGTGTGTATTAAAGACACTTGCTCAAAAAAATCATCACTTGACTCTATCATTTTCCCGAAACATGAAGGCTGAACTTTTTTAGTATTTACTTCATACGTATGCAAATCAAACAATGATCATCAAATTCACAGCCTCAGAATTTACCGCGGTTTTCAAAAAGTATTTCGAATATTTGTCTCGTGCGATTTTGATCTTTATGTACACGGAACTAATTCACTTTCTTGAAATGTACTCACGGCTGTGAAGATGCCCATATTGCTGGGGTGATGTCCACACCAACGAGCTCCTAACAGACCAGACGGCAAGTGTTATATGCCGCAACCTCCAGCCCGATCGCTTTTATATCGCGGAGAGCGTCCACGCAATCCCTACTCCAGTCGCAAAAAAATACCTCGGGTCTATTTATATCAATTTCAAGACGTATTTATCAAATATATTTAGCACCGAAAATCGCTAAAAAAATTCCATCAGATGAGTTAGAAAACCAAGGAACTTAAAAAGGTTTTCAGGGATCTGATTGTTGTTGTGAATGTTATAAAAGTATATTGTATCGATTTGTTGATATACTTTGTTTATAATTAGTGTCGATGTCTGGTTTAAGTTATTGAGACTTGAGCCGATCAATTGTGGAATTAAACTGCGAGCAGGTCCGGTCGGTTGCGTAACCACCTTCGATGGAGTCTTCCCATAACGAGAACGCTAAGAACACTTGCAATTCGGCCCAACGAATGCATTTCACATGTTCTCGGAAGTTACAAAGCAGAACAAAAACAGCGCTCTGACTACCATATCAGAAATAGCAGTATTTTTGAAACACGATAAGTTTAAGTTTGACCACATCAGATATTTGGTCTAATTTGTAGTACGCTGACCTAGAACATGCCTGTTCACTCTAGATATGAAGACAGCTAAGTCGCACTTTACTCGAAAAACAAATTGAAGCAGATGGTTACAGGCTTATATGATTATAACTGGGCGCGATAGCTTAACTGTAGGTATCGGTTGTTTCAACAGCTTAATCCTGTCCTGTCGATTAGCTTAAAAACTACAACACCGATGTTTCACAAAGTAGCCAGTTCGAAGTAGCTTCACGTTGGTTAGCGTTCGTGAAAAAAAGAGATATGAATAACAATATTGTACTTAGTTTTTACAATTAAATTGTATTTCATTAATCAAGTACTGTTTTTACATTGTTGCGTATTAATGTTAGTCTGCATTTGAGCGACTCTGCGCTGCGCGTCAAATATTTCTTATAAATAGCTCAGCTTAGTTTAATTTAGTGTTTCTCATCAATTACCGAAGACAAGCAACGTTCGGAACGGTCAGTGTACGGATGGGTGATCGCAGGTGACATCACCTACGGATCACTATTATTGTTCTTCCGATGACACTTTAAATTGTAGGTTCCGGTTGTTTTATCTGCGAAGCCATGTCAGATATAAAAACTCTGACACCTATACGAACTTCTTTACATTTAGTAAAACAATAATAATAAGTTAGCAACAATACTTCTACTATGACGCCCAATACAGCGTTGTACAATGAATAAAAATAGTTGGATATTGCGACATATTCTGTGCACCATACAACATTCATCATCATCATCATCCACAGACTGCTTTATCCTACTGCTGGGTAAAGACTTTTCTTTTACTGTGTCCTGTGCCAGTCATATCTAAAGTCAATACTTATACCATCGACCCTTCTCGATTCCGGACGACCTACGCTCCCCGTACCTTGCCTGGGACACCGTTGTGTGACAAAATTACGAAAATAATATGTTATTTTATTCGGGTACAGATTTGATCAAAGAACTCGTGGGATTAAACCCCGGTCTCGTATCAATGAATTCTTTGGAACTTATGAACGGATTTTCACACCACTGGCTTTTGGGTAAAGGACAAGATTATGCAACAATCTGCATACATCCAGAGAAGAGATAGACTATGCGAATCCATTAACCCGCTAGGCTAGCTTTGTGGATATGGCCCAATCACCTTACGTGTTTATGCCTATTTTCAGCAGTGGACCATTAAAAAAGCTGGTACAGGAGGACATCTAGAAAAACGCATCAGAGACAACTCTAACCGGCCACGTCATCCTAAAAATTCCGTCTTAGTATTTGATTTATCAAACACTAGATTTTGCCCGCAGCTTCGCCCGCATGATATTTCGAGGCCCTACCTTACTCGTACCACCCTTAATAAAGGAGATGGAAAATAAAAAAACAAAAAAATCGATTTGACATTTCTTGGAGCGCACGCTAGAATAGCTCGCAGATGGCAGAATTTTTCCTACTTACTATTAACACTTATTGTTATAATATGGAAAATTTACGCAATTTCATTATAATTTATAGCCTGTGTTATTCTGATATATAAGCTAAGTGATTGCAGTTTCATCTCAATCCGTTCAGTAGTTTTTGCGTGAAAGAGTAACAAAAATCCATCCATCCATCCTTACCACTTTCACGTTCACTCGTATAATATTAGTAGGATACGTAGGAGTGGAATTCTATAAGCTTATGATTCGGGACTTATATCTACATATAAAAGAAAAATAGTTGAAAAGGATGTTCCTAATCAGTACGCTTCTATAATTTGACATGATACATCCTGCCATAATTAGAAGAAAACACGTAAAATAATAATCACAGGATTTGACTCTTACATCCCACTCACAAAAGGTTACTAAAACAAAACGGAGCAAAGCTGAGGTGCGATGTGCAGAGATCGGCTTTTTAATTTTTTTGTCTTCCTATAAATCAATGAACGCCGGCTGACGCACAAAAAAGTGTCACGTTCTGAGCCGAGCGTGTAAACGAGAGCTCGGAACAAGCGATAGAGAGAACGACTTTCAGTGGGTTTGTTTCGTGCAATAACTTTCCCCGTCCTTCGCTCTCATCACACAACACTGCCATATTTGATTATTAAGAAACGAAACACAAACTTAGTGTGTTTTTGTGATTTTCTCGAAATAATTACGGTATTTCTGTAATAAGCTCAAGAACGTTTTCTAACGCTCTACTTAACTCCGCGCTTCGCCCCGCTTTGGTGGAATCTGAGCCTTATACCTCTACCTAAATCACTAAAATAAAATCACTAGAATACAAAGGATGTGTCTAACTAATGCGATTCAGTACCATCACATAAGATGGATACATCCTGTGATGATAAGAATAAAAATAATGAGTACCTAATTAAGTTCGTATAGGCTGGATGGCTAGCCCTGGCTAAGCAATAATACAACCGGGGCCTACAATTTAACGAGTCATCCAATCCACGGTAGCGCTCATTTATCCAAAGACTGGCCGTGCCGAACGTTGCTTAACTTCGGTAATCGCTGACAATTATGTATGTAGTTAAACTACGATTTCTAATACGAATTCTCTAATTCGTCGCATAGTAAAAGTTGCCTAGAATGTTAAGTAAAATAATATCTTGGAAAATATCTGTCATCTAGAGATACACACTGTGGTTATCGCGATCTTTTCAAGATTCACGTCATCATTTTCATTATCAGCCGTAGGACGTCGACTGCTGAACACAGACTGCTGAACCTCCCCTTCGAAGCATCTTGCATTCAGCGTGTTCCTGCGGACTTAAAGGCCCCCATTCACTATCAGTCCAAATGAATGACATCCAAATTAATGTGGCTAATGTTGCCAATTTAGTGTATTTAAATTTGGACTTAATTTTTTACAGAAACATTGTTTGAAGATATAGGTAGCCAGAAATACTATGTACATAAAGATAAATCCACAGATGATTTAGTTTGAAGGTAATCAGACAAGTTGCTAAACTATTTTTGACGCTAAAGCGCTCGCTATACCAATGAAACGTCGCCATTTCTAACGAGACTTTTTTTAGTCGCAAATTCGTAACATCGAATAGATTTCATCCATTTTGACTGATGGTGAATGGGCCCTATAAGAGCGTATAGTGCGTAGACGCTCTCCGCGAACAAAGTGCGACGGCGAAGGGAGCGCGTCTTTTTATGGTGAAATTAACAATCTTATCTAAAGCTTTTCAACGTCTGCGTGCTTTATCTTCGACCACAACGTTACCGCTTACCATCAGGCGAGTTTGTGGTCAAGCGCGGACTTATTCGCGATAAAAAAAAACAAATAAAATTCACGTAAAATTATTAAGTCACCTTTTTAACTGTTTTATGTGATTTGCCAATACTTTAGCTACTACTGAATACATTGAAGATATTTTAAAAAATACTCTTTATAAAAACTCGTCAACAAATAACGATAAACGCCTACATAAGATCTTCGTTCAAAACAGAGGTGACTTGGGTTTTTTTTTTCGATCGAGCGAAGTTATTTCTTGTATGTATCAGATATGGTTTGTCAATAGAAGCAATGCTCCAGAATACCATATATTTTTTTATTTACAAAAAATGTTTTTGTTGCTGAAATCTTAACTCTGGTTAGACATTTTATACACCTCCATTTTATACCTAGTCGGTACGTAGTCTCCATTAGAGAACTTTACAGCCCTATCAGCCATCCGTTCCTCAATTTATGTGCCCTGGGTATGTTGGTATCTGTGATTCATCTGAGGATCTCCTCATTCTTTTATTCGATCTCGCATAGAGACTCCGAGCACAGTTGGGCTATTTTGAACTTATTTATATGGCCCACAGCTTTTCTATACCCAGTCAGGGCTAATCAAAATAGAGGTAGGTATACTGTATTCGTCACTCCGGTAACACATCAGGCAGTGTGTAGTCAAACGCAAAACTATACGGAAAAAAACACCAATATCAAGGAGCTACATCTTGTATTTATGCTCACTCTGATAAAAGTACTAAGATCTTAAACACATTGGTATTTCCCTGAAAAACCACTGAAAATTGATCGTGGTCTCAGCGCTCGTGCAATTTTCGGTTATGGGGAAAGAACCCTTATCGTAACTCCTGCGGATCTCTAATTGACTTTCCGACGGCTAAGGCCACACACACAGAACACATGGTGAAACGCAAATGCAACGAAACTGCAACTACTAGTTACTTTTGAGTTGCATTTAAGTTTCTGCAATAGATTCCGTTGAGAGACCACACATGACGCGACATGTTTGAAACCGGTTTGAAACGCGTTGCAAATCAGTCGCATTGAAACCGGCGTGCAGGAAACTCGCGTTGAGTTTCATTAATTTTTTGTAGAAAAATGAATGAAACGCAACGCACTCAAAGAAAACCGAAATGATTGTGGTTGCAGCGTGTGTGGAAAATGGTTGAAACTGGTCTTAAATCAATAATTTCAAAAGGGTTTCGTTGCAGTTGCGTGTCACAGTGTGTTCTGGACCTAAGACGTAAACGAAACTTTATGGATTCGTCATACATGTACCTCAAAGTTCCATATAGGTAGTCCTAGTAAATCCCCTGGTTATGAAAATTTACTTACGCAAGGCGGGCTCTGCAAGAGGTGGCAAAGTAAACATGCAAAAACAAGCATTGTTAACTTTGGAACAACATGTTAAAAACTTCAGAGGCCGTAAGAAGCCAAAAAATCTTTAAAAAGAAACAAAGAAGAAGAAATTTATTTGGCTTCAAACTTGATTTTGAGTCATTAGGTATGTTTGGAAAAATGTTTCAGAATTTGTAAACAATACAGGGTTAGGTTGGCTAACCTATTGCTTGCATAATCATCATCATCATCAGCCTGTATCGACCCACTGCTGGGTTTAGGCCTCTTCTCCCTTGTGCCAGTTTTCCCTGTCTTGGGCGGATCTTATCCACGCGTGTCCCGCGATGGATCTGATGTCGTCAACCCATCGGGCTGGTGGTCTGCCTACGGAACGCCTGTCTGGTATTGGAAGCCACTCAGTCAAAGATCTACTCCTTACTTAATACTTATAAACATCCATTCATCAGCCATTGCCATAGGACGTCCACTACTGGACATATGACACCCATGGATCTCCAAAAAGACCGGTCGGGAGCGGCTTGCATCCCACGCAATTCTGCTGTTTTGATGAGGTTGTGGAATATGTCCACCGTGAGAGGAAGTCTTTCCTGTACCATGTGCTTGCTGGTACGTGGTCTCTACTCAAGAACTTTACGACCCCATATGTCATCAGTCCTCCGTGCTATGGGAGGGCTAGAACGTTTTTCTTTTTCTTCTTCTAGTGCCTCTACATTACTGAAGGTTCACTGTCAGCTTTTTGAAATTTTCCTTAGCCAGGACAAGCAGTTGTTCGACAGGCTTAATGCCCGTCCATTCCCGGATGTTCCGAAGCCATGACATCGTCCGCCTTCCAATCTTGCGCTTGCCCGGTATTTTGCCCATCATAATAGTCAGCAAGAGGGAGGTCATGTCGCAGTACGTGACCGAGGTGGGCTTTGTTTTATGGTTCGAACAAGTTGTAGTTTCTACACAAATTTCTATGTTTGTAACTGTCCGTCCAACTGACTAAGACCACATCTCAAAAGCTTAATTTTTTTTTCCGAAACTCTGCCTGCATTGACCATGCGTCACACCTATACAAGACAACGGGGTTACAGGGTGGGTGCTGGTAACTTAAATGCCGAACGCCCAGCAGTCCGGGCCACAGGAACCGTACCGCATTTGGCGGAAATGCGAGTCGCACTGTTACGCTGTAGGTACGCAACATTGTATGTGAGAATAAGATCTACGAGCGGCTCTTGCGGGCCACCTTAGTACTTCAAAGTCATCAACATTTCTGTTTATTTGAGACTAGCTGCCCGTCCCGGCTTCGCCCGCGTATGATTGGCTCAAGAAGTCAAATAGTAAGGATCCCTAATTTTTTTGAAAATAAAATATAGCCTATGTTCACCGGGGATAGCGTTAGCTTTCCAACAGTGAAAGAATTTTTCAAATCGGTTCAGTAGTTTCGTAGCCTATTCGATGCAAACAAACAAACAATCATATCTTTCCTCATTAAAATATTGGTATGGTATGGTATTTATTTATTATACCATACCATAAGACCGTGTGTAAGATGTAAACTCATTTTTTATTTGTAATTGTAATAAAATATATATTTTTATTTCATATTTGTTTACTCAAATATACCTAACTATTGCACTTATATGTAAATAAATATTGTATCTAGCCGTATCATCTGGAATGAACTATACCTACTTATTACAATACTTTGCGATGGGTCAACCACTTGTTACGTTCCTTATCGGGCGGATAGGCAATCCCCTCCCTTTCCCTCCCCCTCCCGCCCTCGCATTAGACGTAGCCTTTACAGGGCGAAAATCTCAGGAGAAAATAGATTTATATTCACGGTAAAATTGTGAAATTTTGAAGTGTTAAATATCAGAATAGATATTTTAAATTTGACTATTTATTTGACGGTAGCACTCATAGCGTAGCGTAGTTTGACTAGGTGTTTGTTCAAAGTCAAAGTCAAATCTCTTTATTTCGTAGACACATTACATGCACTTGAAATCGTCCGATAATATTGGTAATAGTTATGTCTTAATAACTAAAAGTAATTTGTTAGCCAACAGCGAACTACGAAGTTAAGCAACTTTCAGCACGGTTATTTTTCGGACCGCGGGTGGCATTTACAATTGAGCGCTACCGACAACTTTACTGCCCCATCGGCCATCCGTTCTCCGAACTATGTGCCCTGCCTATTGCCACTTTAATTTGCTAATCCGCTGGGCTATGTCGGTAACTTTGGTTCGTCTGCGGATCTCCTCAAGCAGGGCTAGTATGCGCGCCACGAATTTTTTCGTTCGTAGTGTCAGAACGAGACAGCGTTATGGCAAAGCACAGACTTCTGTGTGGTAAAGTACCTAAATAACTGTCACTTTTTCACACGTCGAAATGAGTTCTTTTCGTCGCTTTTCGTGGTCGCATGCTTTATAGCCAAGGCTAGTCACCCGACCTACATGAACTTACTTTTTATGCGTGCTATTTTAGCCATATTTGATTCAGCAACAAACAAACAGCCAAAATCAGACTCTACTGAAGCGGAACGGAGATAGAAATCAAGTCGAGGGTTCATGTAAAATTTCGGAAACACCCTTTTCTAATTTACAAGCATTTACTTCAATTGCAATGTTTGTAAACTTATACAACACTACAAAATCACACGATACAGAACAAAAAACTGATAAAAATGTTCACAGACTCTTACTGGAATAAATTCTTGTAATGATATTAACCATTCAATAAAATGCTACAAATAAAGACCTACCGTTTGCCGAGTCATAATGTACTGTTTTCTTACGTAACGTAAGGGTGTGTTTGCGGTAGGCTCGCGTGTTACGCGCAAGCATTTTAGGATATGGTCTGATAGAGAAAGGCATGCAAGTAGAGCATTAAAAAAATACCATGTCGATGGAGTGAGCAACTGAGCATACGGCAAATCCTCTATAGATTACAATATCCGCTCTAAGCAACTTTTCAAAGAATTTTTTGACGTGATAGCGTATTATAAATTGAGGAACGCTGGCTGCACGCACATAAATGTCATACGTTCCGCCTGAGCCGAGCGTGCAAGCGAGAGCGCGCAACAAGCGATAGAGAGGCACGATCGGCTTAAGCGTTTGGTTTGTGGCAGTTGTTGATTCAACAATGTTTTCTGATGACGTTATCACGTAAAATTGTCGTCCGTTAATCGACTTTACAGATAACTTATTTTTTATTTCACATTTTTAATTGACCGACTGAAGAAGTGTGAGAGAATCTCAGTTTTGACTCAACAATTTTGCTTAGACGCGCAGGCGAGGACTCAGTTAAACGGTCAGACTATAATCAATTAGCATCCTTTTAAGGGCTGTACATCAAAACTAACAACTTTTATTCCGAAACTTTTGCCAGAACTCAAAAAAAAAAAAAGTTTTTCCATAGAAAAATATCGAGCACCCGCGACAAAACGTATGAAACAGCTGTTTTTTTTTTAGTTTTGACAAAAGTCGCAGTACAAAAGTTGTTAGTTTTTATGTACAGAATAAGCCCCTAAAAGGATGCTAATTGATTAGGAATATCCGTGTACATTTGTGTTTTTTTAATGTCATCGATATTTGATTGGGCTTCTTATCCAGGAAATTTTTTATAACGCTGTTTATCAGCCTATTTCGATAATATTTGGCAAAGTCTTTGAATGTCTACATCCTAACAATGCGAGTAGGTATGAATGAAATTCGGTCAAGAGTATTAAGTCTGAGATAAATATCAGGAGACATCTTACACACGGTCTCTGACCCCAAACTAAGCAAAGCTTGTGTTATGACTGCCAGAGACTGATATACTACATATACATATTTTAAATACATACTTATATAGATAGTACCTAAATAACACCCAGACAAAGAGCAAACACCTATGTTTATCGCATAAATGCTTGCCCTGGGTGGGGATCGAACCCACGCCTCTTTGATCCAGAAGTCAGGTTCACTAACCACTGAGCCATCGAGGCAGTCAAGATAATTATGGACTTATGAAAATTCAGTTAAACTTATAAAATAGAGAACTTAAATGTTAAGCTGCACTAAATGCGCACGATCTGCACACGCCCTAATGAAGAAAAGATCACCAACCGAGAAATACTTTAGAGTAAAGATCAATTATGTATTGCTCTTTTGACACCGAAAAATGTAAAGTATGTCTGATATGTAGGTGAAGACTACTCACCTCGTAGTATGGCTTCACGATTACCTAATAGCTATTAATGCGAAAGCTAGTAATAATGTTTGTTTGTTGCCTTTTAGGTACAAGTCTTGAACAATGATTTGATAAAAGCGCCAAAGGTGAAGTTCCTATGAGAATAACAGGAAAATATCTACGAAAAATGTAGAATAAGTGGTTTTAGGTCTCAAAAGATATTATATTTTTCAGTTTTGTTAAAAAGTAGCGGATATAATCGCGCGTCACTTTATAACAATTCTTATTATGACACTGAACCTAACATTGTAAAAAATATCTGCAACATACTAAAACGGCATACATCTCATGGTTAGTATTTTTTCTTACTTTTTTAATTACGTTGGCAAACATGAAATAATTATAAAATGGTAGTACGTTATTTATGAATATCGTTTATATATCTAAGCTATAGGTAATAATTGAAATATCGTTTTTCGGAGAATGTCTACAAGAAACAAGTGATTCCTGGAAATAGGAATATTTATTGCTTCACAGCTTTGAAAGCTTCCGGAATTTCTGAGCAGGCGTTTGATGTTATGTAGTCGATTATGCGACAGACGGCGAGACAGTCCGGAACTGAACAAACCTGTTGATGATCACTCGTACCAGGGGCTCTCAACATGTGGGTGATAAAGTAAGTAAGTTCGTATAGGCCGGGGGGCTAACCCTGGTGTCAGAGTTTTTAATCCGCTTGAAGGCCTCTGACATGTCACATGACTAAACGGGCATACAACTGGGACCTACAATTTAACGTGTCATCCGACCCACGGTAGCGCTCAGTTGTAAATTACCCGCGGTTACCCATCCGAAGACTGACCGTGCTGAACGTAGCTTAACTTCGATGATCGCTAACAAACTATTTTTATCCAATGTATTCCGATTTTTTATCGATGTTTGATTAATTTAAGTGTATTGAATTCTGTTTTATGGACTTTTTCTGAAATAAATTGTAAAATAAATAAATAAATAAACACCTAGTCAAACTACGCTATGAGCGTTACAACGTGGGTGAATTTAACCTGGCACCCTCTGCTTTGAAATTAGAGGTACTTCCAGCTTCCAGAAAGTCGTCATGATGATACAGAATGAAAATTCGGGTAGATTGAGAAAAATGAGTGAAATAAAGACAATAAGTGTTGTTTTTAAACTTTGGCTATTTGAACACATTATTATTATGTACTACGGCACTAATCGCGCACTCAAATTACAAGATAAATAAATACCTCATTATCCCGACGTTTCGACCGAGTTGCATCGGTCGTGGTCACGGGTAGACTAATTAATCTCGTAATTTGAGTGCGCGATTAGTATCCCGTAGTACATAATAATAAAGACAATAAAATACAGTCTTCTGATAAGTAAGATCGTATAGGATGGGTGGCTAGCCTTGGTATTAGACTTTTAAAGCTACCTGAAGGTCTTGTATGATGTAGATCGTAGACTTATATCCTGTTCAGATTAACTATTCCGTTAAGCTGTTTACTTATAGAATAAATTGGAGAGCTCTATAAAAAAGCCAAAGTAGGCGGTGGGAAACAAAAGTTTGGGAATCAATGGCTTATACCATACCGTAGTAAGATATCATTACATATTGCAACATCACAACATCTTTCTCCTGGTGCAGGCTGAATGGCCCAGACTAGTCCGAGTTGACCTCCAGTGTACGAGGTGTTGAAGTGCAAAGATTTACAGTCACATCTCACACTTTTTGTTGTGTATTTTTACTACGAGACCAACCCTAAAATAAAAACCTGCTTCCAGAAATGGAAATTGAAAATTGAAAATATTTATCGCGTTAAGATTGTTATTGATGTTTACATAAAAGTCAAGTAAGGTACAAATAATTAATACATCTACACTTATACTTAATCTATACCAATATTATAAAGAAGTGTGCCATTTTCGCTGTGCAAAAAAGCACTTTAATAAAGATTTTAAAAAAAATGTATTATACGAGTTGTAGTGTTGCGAACGGGGAAGCCGTTTGCAGCACCACAAGTTAAAAGAGAATTGAAGAGGAACCCGTAATGTTGCAAGCGGGGAAGCCGGTTGCAGCACCACAGGTTAAGAGACTTCAGGGAAACCTAACCAACCTAAGAGTCCTACCTAGTGGATAGGATTCCTAACGGTTCGGAGAGAGAAGATTAAAACAGAAGACTAACCTTAGTATTTACACATTTATTTACACAACACGCACTGCACTTATAGTCAATTAAATCTTCAAGAGACGGAGAGAGAGAGAGAGAATTTTGTAGAAGTCCTTGGAAAGTTAGCCAAAAAGGGAGAGGGTAGCACTCGTAGAACCACGCTGGAGGCTGGCCGAGGATTTTCAATAGCCTGAGCTGGACCCGCCGATAGTGTGGCGCCAGCCAGGTAGCGCTAGGTGAGCGCTAGCGTGAAGACATCTGTCGACTGAGGTGGAGGCGCCGGCCCAAACCGGCCGACAGGCGCCGGTCCAAACTGGCCGACAGGGTTCGAAGTGAGCGCCAGCCCAGTGCTCTAGGGTAGGGGTCAGTGGCCCCAAAACAAGAGATCCTCCTGGAATCAAAGTTAAAGGAACCGGAGCCTCTCACCCTGCCTGTTACTCGACGCTCATGCCGTATACAGGACTCGTCCACGCAAACTCATTACATTATTATGGGAAAAAAAAGGTGTCTTCCAGATCACTTCCAACTCAAGACTGCCCAATTTCACCAAACAAGGATCGCTGATCCTGTCAAAGATAAACATTTCAAAAATTTGAATAATTTCATAACTAGAATTGTAAGTTGGCAGTGTTATCGTTGAAAGAGTCTGAATGTAGAGAAGCTAACAAAAAGGTTAGTTTCTCTACATTTCCCCCAAAACCCCAGAAAAATTTTCACTCATTGAAAATTTTGCAGGTTAAGAATAAGACCTTGACCATCCAGACAGATTCACACACATCTTCCATACTCCCTCGCACGCACACTCAATCATAAGTTGGGGTTATGGTTCACAATCCATGATGACCATACTCCACAAGGAATTATCATTCAATTATTACGAAGGCTTATTTTTTTAGAGTTAGGTGTCGTAACCCGCACCTTTTCGAAAACCCGATAAAAGTTAAGATAAATAATATTTACAAGTTAATATTTACACATATGGCCTAAGTAAGCCATAAGACTTTTCAGAGATACGAGTATGAAGAGAAAAAGTAATTTTCTATTCAAATGAAGTTAATATTTAAATTGCAACGTGTGCAATTTGAAATATCAAAAGATAAAAGCACAATATAGGCTTTATTGGTATCTTAACCATTGTGCAAGCCTTTTATTATTAAGAAAAAAAAAATCAAGGGTATTACAAAAAATAAGCCAAAGGGTTTAGATTCTTTGTGAAGCATTAACAGGTAGTACTTTTATACGTAAAAAAGAATTACATGAATACAAAATCATAACATTATTAGTATGTACTCATTATACACCAAACAAAACGAAAACTATTTACAACCTTCTTAAGAAAACAAAAACATAGATTAAAACTAGTTTAAAAAAGAAAAATCATTATAATATATATAATACAATAATATAATACAAGTTAGCATATAATATCTTAACATGCCATCTACCTCTCGAACCGTTAGGGTCCTCCAAGACAAAGACCAAAGAAATGACTGAAGACGTATGAGAGCAGAGAGAGACTCGCGGAATAATATACACGTAATACCAGGTAGTAATAGAATATAATTTATATATTAGGCCAAGTGTTGATATGTACTACTATGTACTACGAAAGTATGATGAGTGTTCAGCTGTAAGTTAGGTAACTTACAAACTGTATGTGACGTACACTGAGAGGATACTCTCCTCCAGCTCGCCGTATAGTCTCCCAAACCCCAACTTGAAGGTGACCGTTAGGTTTAAACACCGTCAAGCGAAGAATGGGTGTAGGTTACAGAGGTAACCAGGTAGTAAGTGACTGTATGTAGGGGTGCGGTATTTATGTAGCCTGTGTACTGTAAAGTCAAGTATAGAGTAATGTATGGAGAATCGGAGTATGATAACCAAAAGAGAACCAAAATACCTAAGTTGTAAGCGATGGATGGATACTTGTGGAAGTATCGGTTTAGAATTTAGAAAAAAAATAAGAAAGTAAAGTAAAATAAGAAAATATAAGGAGTCAGGGGTGGATAATTAAAAAAAGTTGGGCGCCAAACTGTAGTGTTGCGAACGGGGAAGCCGTTTGCAGCACCACAAGTTAAAAGAGAATTGAAGAGGAACCCGTAATGTTGCAAGCGGGGAAGCCGGTTGCAGCACCACAGGTTAAGAGACTTCAGGGAAACCTAACCAACCTAAGAGTCCTACCTAGTGGATAGGATTCCTAACGGTTCGGAGAGAGAAGATTAAAACAGAAGACTAACCTTAGTATTTACACATTTATTTACACAACACGCACTGCACTTATAGTCAATTAAATCTTCAAGAGACGGAGAGAGAGAGAGAGAATTTTGTAGAAGTCCTTGGAAAGTTAGCCAAAAAGGGAGAGGGTAGCACTCGTAGAACCACGCTGGAGGCTGGCCGAGGATTTTCAATAGCCTGAGCTGGACCCGCCGATAGTGTGGCGCCAGCCAGGTAGCGCTAGGTGAGCGCTAGCGTGAAGACATCTGTCGACTGAGGTGGAGGCGCCGGCCCAAACCGGCCGACAGGCGCCGGTCCAAACTGGCCGACAGGGTTCGAAGTGAGCGCCAGCCCAGTGCTCTAGGGTAGGGGTCAGTGGCCCCAAAACAAGAGATCCTCCTGGAATCAAAGTTAAAGGAACCGGAGCCTCTCACCCTGCCTGTTACTCGACGCTCATGCCGTATACAGGACTCGTCCACGCAAACTCAATTCAAACTCATTACATTATTATGGGAAAAAAAAGGTGTCTTCCAGATCACTTCCAACTCAAGACTGCCCAATTTCACCAAACAAGGATCGCTGATCCTGTCAAAGATAAACATTTCAAAAATTTGAATAATTTCATAACTAGAATTGTAAGTTGGCAGTGTTATCGTTGAAAGAGTCTGAATGTAGAGAAGCTAACAAAAAGGTTAGTTTCTCTACAGAGTAAAGAGGAAAGATTTGATTGTTTGTTTGCATTGAAAAGATTTGAAAAATTCTTTCACTGTTGGGAAGCTACACAATCCCCGGGTGCCATAAGCAATATTTTTTTTTTTTTAAATTAGGGAGGCTGCTAGTAATATTATTAAGAGGAAAAATTTGTATTTTTGTATGAGTGTATGTTTGTAATGAATAAATTCGAAAACAACTGGGCCGATTTCAATCAAACATTCTTTCACCATTGGAACGCTACTTTCACCGTGAGTAACATAGGTTTTATTTATTGCTAGAAAAGATTACGGATCCTTACTAAAACATAAGTAACGTAACCCAAGGTGTAAAATAATCGGCCAAGTACGAGTCGGACTCGCGCACGGAGGGTTCCGTACTGTATGGGAACCCCCCTTAAATATTTACTTAATTTTAATTTTATTATTTATTATTGAAGGGAATATAAAACTAAATATTCTGTGAAAATTTCAAGCATCTACCTGGTACCATTATTAATATAGAGCGAAAAACGTCTAAAGATTCAGGTTTGTTGTATGGGAGCCCATCAATATTTATTTTATTTTGTTTTTAGTGTTTGTTGTTATAGCGGCAACCGAAATACATCATCTGTGAAAATTTCAGCTGCCTAGCTATCATGGTTCATGAAATACAGCCCGGTGACAGACAGAGAGACAGACGGACATCGAAGTCTTAGTAATAGGGTCCCGTTTTTTCCTTTGGGTACGGAACCCTAAAAATCCTAATTTACATTCTGACAGTACCTATATCAAAAATCCAAATTTCTATGGTGTCAGTTTCTTGTGAAAGTTTTTGAATATTGTGTTTAAAATAAAACAGGACATTAAAAAGTGATGACGAGAAGCTTTGCCGCATTGGCGTCATATGAATAAACTGTTGAATATTGGCACTACTTTAGGCTGTGGCTACTTAATCTGAACATCGCGTTCAATAAGCCCCCTACTGCCTGCACCGACGCGACGGGTCTCCTTTTGTCAGCTCTCTGTGACACTTACTACCACTAGAGCCGTCTGCGATGATCTTTCCAGCTCCTTGTGGTATCGACTGCTATAGGGCATTCTCCGGCGGCTCTCCTGTTATCAACGGGATAACTCTACGAAACGCCTACTACTGCAGAGCTGGCTGCAACGGATTTTCCAACTCGCTGTGGTATCTACTGCTATGGAGCGTTCTCCAGAGGCTCTCCTGTGACCGACTGGCCAGCTCGCCATACTGCATAGATACCATTATCGTGCTTTTACTGATCACGTGCCATAGACTTCACTTAAACTTCACTCGTTTCGTTCATTCGTTTCAGCCATAGGACTTCAACTGCTAGACATAGGCCTCACCTATTTCCAACTAGACCAGTTGAAAGCGACTTGCATCCAGCATGATTCTGCGGCTTTTATGAAGCCATCAGTTCACGTTGTGGGATTGTAGGCGAATATCGCATGCTACGCTTGCCGTTACGTAGCTTCCACTCGAGAACTTTTCGAACCCATTGGTAATCCGATCTCCGTGCTATGTTCTCTGCCCACTGCCATTTTAACGAGAGAATCCACTAGGCAATATACGTAGTACTGGTAAAAGTTGGTCATATGAAGCGGTTTTACTCAAGATTTCTGATTCGTACCGCCAGGGAATGGAACAGTTTACCGGGTTTCCTGTATCCTAAGTGATATAATCTGCAGCTTCTCAAAGTCAGAGTGAATAGGTATCTTCTAAGTTTACGTGCTTCATCTTCGACCAAAACATCGCTTACCATCAGGCGGGTTGGTTGTAAAGCGCGGACTTATTAGCGATTTAAAAAAAGTTTTTATCACAATTACATCCTAGAGCACCGTGCTGATGAATTTACGGTTACCTCGTATACATCAATTTTCATCAGCAATTATCATCGGTTTCATGGATGTAAGATAAAATGGTTAAATCACTTGGACTCTTGGACCCTGAACTGCAATTTTTCTTGCATCATATATTACATAATAGGTTATTGTCCTTACAAAGGCGAGTTTAATAAACATGGGTTTGTACAACTTTGGTCTAGCCAGTATGGTAGTTAAAAAACATGAGGTTGCTAATTTTAATATTTATTTTTACCCGACTGCCAAGGAAGGGTTATGTTTTTACGCGTACCTTGTATATAGAGGGTTATCTAGCGCTGGTGTACTAAGCCGAAATGAGGTGAGTCAGACCATTATTGCGAACAACTTTTATTATGGAACCAACCTCAAAATTTAAAGAAACAAATCAAACAAATTCAACTGATATTTTTTTCGAAATCTGGTTTGGCCATAGTTAGTTCGTATAGGCCGGGTGGCTAGCCCTGGTGTCAGAGTAAAACTTGTTCATACTGTACTGTACCAGCCTTTTAATAGTCCACTGCAGGACGTAGGCCTACCCACTAAGGGTGATTGGGCCGTATCAACCACGCCGGCCCAGTGCGGGTTGGTGGCGGGTGGTTGTTCATAATGATGGTCTTAATCACCCTTTTTCAGCGAAGTACAGTGCAAGCAGATAACCCTGTACAAATGTATATTTGTAAATAATTTAAAATAAATTAAAATCTATATTGCCTACCAATTAAGATGATAGCACTTGACGTTCTTACTACACAATAATGTCTACCTTCTCGAGAGCAGGCCGTGTAGGTGTTACTTCGAGTAGACGAAAAATCGATATTATTCTCTCAAACCGTGCGGCTATATTAAACAAGTCTATCAAACTGCCAGGTTCTTTGTTTTCCGAGAAACATAATAATTTCCCTGAAACTAAAATTCAAATTCTCCACCCACTCTAACCTTTCCTATACTAAGTCCTTTACTTTGAGAGCTGTCCTGCTGTGGAATGAACTGCTTGTTGTTATTAGACAAGCTAAATTCCTCCCATATTTAATAATATACCTAATTAAAAAACCCCCGACACAAAAATATTTGACAACAAACTTTCAATTGACAAACATTTTGGTCACATTTGTAGAATTTTGGTTCTTCCATCCCCAATTTAACCCACCATAACTCTTAAACGGCTCAATCGATTCTTATAAAACATAGCTAAGAACACTCTCGATTAAGTCTCCTTTCATCCAAAAAAAACTAAACTGAAATCGGTTCAGTGGTTCGGGCGCTATGATGCCATAGACAGACAGACAGACAAACAGACACGTCAAACTTATAACACCCCTCTTTTTCGTCGGGGGTTAAAAATCTCGTTTATCAGCAATACCTTTCCTTTTGTTAGCTAAAATTGGTATATACGAGTATGTATTTGTATAAATGTAGGTTACAAGATATGTATATTATGTATGTTTACAAAATATACCTTTATATGTTTATTTTTGTTATTGTATCTAAGCATTTTTTTTCTCTCATTATTTATTTTACTGTATTTATACACCACCGACCGTATTTCCATTTTTCGTATCCAGTCCATCCAAAGGTTGCCTGGTAGAAATCACCAAAGGCGATAAGGCCGCCCTTGTACAACAATTTTTTGTGTAGTTTCTATTGTATAAATTTGTAATTTTTGGTGTGCAATAAAGATATATTTTTTTTTTTTATCAAGATCACAAGATCTGAGTTAAAAGTATCTTCTAAGTTTGCAGTTGTCGGCGCGTCGTTGCGATTACGGATTTATTTCGCCGAGATTGTGGCGTGCAGACGACGAGACCCTGTAAATCTTCAATATACAGTAAATGGTGTAAATATTTACTATGTAGTAATAATTACTAGTTAATAATTTTTGCTAAGCTAGGCTAAGTGAAGCCAAAAATTGCATGTCCGCTATAGGCAAACCATTTAACTCGCGGAACGCCCGCGGGGTAAGAAGGGAGCGGGGGGAGATGTTACCGGGTGGGTGACAGGGGTACGCGGAGCAGAGAGCGCACGTCTCACCCCTCTTACCCACCCGATAACATCTCCCCCCACTCCCTTCTTACCCCGCGGGCGTTACGCGAGTTAAATGGTTTGCCTATAAGACAGACTGTTGATACTAAGAAAATTGTACCTACCTTCATTCTACACAGTTTGAGCAATAAATTTTACTTTACTGGATAATTTACCTACGCATTTAGTACATCAAGACGATCATTTATTACTATGGCATCATCCAAAAAAAATTAGCTGTTACATACGCTTTGTCGATAGTCAATGGATTTTTTTAATGGAACAGATGAATTTTCTTTCGCAAATTGGGCCGATAGATAAAGTTGTGTCATCTCGATGTACTAAAGTCACCCTTAAAAGGTAGTGCTTAAGTTACCAGTCACCGTGTATAAATGTATTGAATATTTATAAAATAAATGTCAATACATATTTGTATAAGCATTGCCATTCACTGTGGCAATACTGCCAGCATGCTGGGCACGCTGCCAACTGGCAGTGGGCTTGAGCATTTGGATTATCTTTAGACCTTCAAGGGTCTATGGATGATCCAATTGCTTGTGATGTAGTTAGTTTGTGAAGTTTGAGATTATGTAGGTCTTGTATTTAGTGGTTAATAAAGGAAAAAGCTTTGTCAAATATGTATTGAAATTTGATGTTTCTCAGCGAAAATTCTGGCATCAGCCACTGATTTGAGTTATCTTTTTCTAACTCGCGGCGTAGGTAGTAAATCAATGCATCTCTTTCAGATTATCTAGATCGACCACAGTATGTGCTATCGAACTCCTCCAAAACGAAAGATTAGTTGTTCAGCCCGGACAAAGTCGGGACGGGTCACTAGTCGAAATGTAAAGGCATACAATACTTACATACCTACTCGCAAAATCAAGTAAGTACCTTCTGTTAGTAGGTAGCTTTGTTGAGTAAAGTAATAAAAAAATTTTAGTCGTCTCTATACGAATAATATTTTTTTTTGCTTTTTCTCACCGAATTATCCTATGAATTGACTAATGTGAGAAAAAAATATTTTTCTAATATTTTCTGAGATTCAGAATTATTAAAGATTTTTTTTAAGTTGACGGGTGAGTGGCAGTAGTGGCACTATGAAAATACTTTTCAGCGTTGCCGAGCTGAAATGTCGATATAAGTTTCGAGAAATTCAAAAAAGTCAAATATTTACCTGGTGAGATTTTACGAAGAAAATATACCTACTTTTTTATTATTTAACCTTACTGTTCCACTGCTGGGCAAATGTCTCCCCCAATTCCTTCCACTCCTTTCTGTTCTTTTCTACCTCCTTCCAGCCCTTTTTAAACCTATCGATTTCGTTGCGCCATCGCGTTGGAGATCGACCTCTAGGTAGACCCCACACAGAGGCACCCACTTGAGACCTTTAGTGTTTAGGTGCCTGAGGCTCACGTGTCCCGCCCACTCCCATTTGAGCTTTGCAGCTTTAGTCTTTGACGCAGCAACAGAGAGAAGAATTGGCTTATTTTTTGCAGAGATAGAGACTTTTTTTCCATTCCTATAAGATAACAAACACCAAATCACGCGGTCTAAGCCTCAAGCGAAGCTTTTACGTATATCTATCAATTAATTGGTACTAATTTCTACGATTTTGACTGGCTTATTGTAAGTTTTGACGGCTGTAATAAGAGAATGTTGTAGTTAAGTTTGTGATCTTCGATCTATAAAACCGAGTTTTAATTGTTGAACGTCGATCTCAGTGGCTTTAAGCCACTTTAAGACTAACATCAGATATCTAATAAATCACAGTAGCTAATTAGTTAGCTACTAGCTAGGTAATTAGTGTGACGAACAATCTCGAGAATTGAAAAAACCTCTTGTTTTGTAAGTCAAATAAGACGACGTAAGAATTTAAACGAAACAATATGAATTCGTTTAATCACCAAACTCCAAGGTGAAAAGAGAATCGAAACCAGTAGGATGCGAGCCGCTTCCAACCTATAAGTATTATTATATTGCTATACCTTAATAGGGTCATATGTATAACTTATAAACTAAACATGTTTTTAAGACCTGCATGTAAATTATGCTACATATGATGCAACAAATGATTGATTGATTGATTGAACCGGTCTTTTTGGAGATTTATAGGGGAGGCGTAATTTCAGCGCGGACGGCCTATGGCTGAAACGACGTTCCTAGGTACTCGTAGTTTATTCAACTCTCTTACATCACATGAAGTGTTTAGTTTATTTAGACCAGTGATCTGAAAAATTGCTGTTACATACGTCTGTAGACACTGAAACAGAAATAAGCGTGAAGTCGGAATGAAATAAAAATAAAGTTGATCGAAAGCTCAGACTGGAACGAATGGCGAGCTGATATTATCGCCATCTTCAGCATTGAGACGGGCACTATATGTGCACACATTTCTTTTGTAAAGCTTACTGTACGTCTATCTTGTAAAATAATGATTTAGGTATTTCAACAAAACTCAAATAACTTTTTGTAAACTGTTACAAGCCTAACATTATTCAAATTAACTTTTGAAAAGTACTGAAAGTTTTACTAAAATGAAAAATACTTAAAGCAAATCTAAAAGCCCCGTAGCAGGGGGCGATGTGGCCAGAATGCTGGCGGCATTGCTTTAGTTAATTAATTATACTTAAATATGGCCAAATCCAGCATTCTGGTCACGTCACCTCTACCAAAAACTTCTCCACAAGCTTCTACCTGTAATTGTATGCTTCTTTTACCTATTTTCTTTTCTCATGACTTATTAGGGTATGTATCTAGGTATTCCAAATTAAAACCCAACGGGTCTTCGAAGCTGCATAAGCGTAATAATTCGAGGGCGATGCTTGCCTTAGAATCGTCAGTAAGTGGCGTGGCTGGGTGGGTTCTAATCCCAATCCCGTACCAACGAGTGTTACTAGCTTTTCGGTAAAGAAAAACATCGCAAGGAAATCTGCATGCTACTGCATACGTCTGTAGAAGAAATTCAATGGCGTATGAGGATCTATCAACCCACACATTCTACAAGGCACATAAATCAAACGCTAGTTTCAAGTATTCAAGAGTATGCCTTCATATCAACAGTGGACTTTTATAAAGACTAGTACAATACAATCCGTACTGTACTGTACTGTATCAGCCTTTTTAATAGTCCACTGCAGGACGTAGGCCTACCCACGAAGGGTGATTGGGCCATATCCACCACGCTGGCCCAGTGCGGGTTGGTGGATTCACATACGCCATCGAATTTCTTCTACGGACATATGCAGGTTGCCTCACGATGTTTTCCTTCACCGAAAAGCCAGTGGTGTGAAATTCCGTACATAAATTCCAAAGAACTCATTGGTACGGGACTGGGATTGAACCCACGACCTCACGATTGTAAGGCGGGCGTCACTACCTCTAGACCACCACGGCTTATCAATCCGTATTATGACATAATTGTAATAATAATCATATGCTCCTGTATTTGATTTTTTTTTAAATACTACAAATACTAATAGGTATATAGATAGTTGTTTTGTAAAGTGCAGGGATTTAAGTTCATCTACGAGTAAGTACCAGTGATGTTCCTGATACAGCTTTTGCCGTATTATACGGCTCTTTCAAGCTCTTTAAAAACCCAAAAAAGGCAAATACGGCTCGGCTGCCCTATAAATCAGTATAATTTCTAATATCAAAAAGACGTTTTTTTTTTAATTACGGCGTTTTTATCGTATTTTCCCATACATTTTCACTAAAATACGGCTTATTTGAGGTCGACATACGGCCACTCTAAAATTTACTTGGAACAACACTGGTAAGTACCTACCTACTCATCGTTATGAACAACTTTTACGATAGACTTGAACCAAACTTAAAATCACGAAAAAAGCAGCTTTGAAAACATTTTTCCGAGTCTTTTTGTTTTAAACAGCTGGTTTATTCCTTTGTACCTACTTTGCAAACCTTTTAGGTAGCCTATAAGGTGTAGGTACCTACTTATGTACCTATATATCTCGACACTGCACTCATCACGTAGAATTGCATCGCACTGGCCATTTGACCACTCGTTTTGAATAGGAAATTGGTGCTTAGGCCAAAGAAGAAGTGATATTACAGTTTTATGCTCTCATTGCACATTTACATGTAAGCCGCACTTACTCTATCCATTGAGCAATAAAGTTAATGTTTGTTTGTTTCTCAATAAAATGACTGGTTGGGGTTTTAGCTAAGACTAGGACTAGCTGCCCGTCCCGGCTTGGCCCCGTTACGAATTATTATAGCTATAAACCTTTCGGAAGAAATACATCCCAACAAAAACATGGCATGTAAAAAGTACAACAAGTCGAGCAACAATTCTTCAGTAAAAAGTAGTGAGATCAAAATGTAAGCACAAGTCGGTTTATTCATTCAGTACTTATCTATGAGAGCATCAAAGTTATAAAGACACGCCCAGATTCTGCCCCCATAGACAAGCCAAAATTAATGTATGTTTGATTTTTTCCTTGCTATTTAGGCTAAATGTTAACGGTCATCAAAATTATAAGCTTGTATGTCTTCTAGAAGTACCTTAGAATTATGATGATCGTTGAGCGAGTGAGTGAGTGTATATATTATGAGTATGTCAGTGACAAAATCAAAGAACTTTAACTAGCAATATAATAATTCTTAAATTACTGGTTCGATTTTGATGAAATTTAGAAATATTTTTTGTTATGTGACGTTCTCTTGATAGTAAAAAATCAGACGTCTAGCTTTATCCAGACCAAAGTTACAGGGGGTTGAAAATGACCTGAATGGCTTCGGGAAAAGTATGCTTACGGCTGTGCTCGACTTGTTTGGGTGCACTGCCGTGCACCCAGATATGTATTCTAAAAGATATTGAAAACCGCATTGCAATTCGTTATGTACCTACTTTAGAAGATGTAATTTCACTGGTATGGACCGGCCACACATTCGCCCTACGGCGAAGTTATCGTCACTGGGGCTCATTCATCTAATTCAAACGGTAGTAATTGGTTGTTCACGATTTGAACTACTACCTGAAGCTGGGCACATACGCTGCGATGATCGCATCTATTCATCAGATCAGTCCAGCGAGGTCCTAATATAGTTACATTGCCGGTAGGTAGTTATTGAGGAATCAAAATGACACCCCTATTTTAATCGAAAAAATTGATTTAACAAAAAAAATTATTGGCATCAAAGTTGTAGAAAATCAAATTTTAAACAACTTTTGTTCACATAACTTCTGCTGAAAAATTGAAATAACACAAGTTATTGAAGAAATGAAATGGCACAACCGGCTATTTGAAATAAATATCGATCCTACAAAAAGTTAATGGGAACTAAAGTTGTAGAAAATCAAATTTCAAACAACTTTTGTTCCCATAACTTCTGCTGGAAAATTGAAATAACACAAGTTATTGAAGAAATGAAATGGCACAACCGGCTATTTGAAATAAACATCGATCCTACAAAAAGTTAATGGGAACTAAAGTTGTAGAAAATCAAATTTCAAACAACTTTTGTTCCCATAACTTCTGCTGGAAAATTGAAATAACACAAGTTATTGAAGAAAATGAAATGGCACAACCGGCTATTTGAAAAAAATATCGATCCTACAAAAAGTTAATGGGAACTAAAGTTGTAGAAAATCAAATTTCAAACAACTTTTGTTCCTATAACTTCTGCTGAAAAATTGAAATAACACAAGTTATTGAAGAAACAAAATGGTACAACCAACTATTTAAAAAAAATATCGATCCTTCAAAAAGTTGATGGGAATCAAAGTTGTAGAAATTCAAATTTTAAACAACTTTTGTTCCCATAACTTCTGCTGTAAAATTGAAATAATACAAGTTATTGAAGAAATGAAATGGTACAACCAACTATTTAAAAAATTATCGATCCTGCAAAAAGTTTATGGGAATCAAAGTTGTAGAAAATCAAATTTTAAACAACTTTTATTCCGATAATTTCTGCTGAAAAATTGAAATAACACAAGTTATTGAAGAAACAAAATGGTACAACTAATTATTTAAAATAAGATCGACCCTACAAAAAGTTGATGGGAACAAAAGTTGTTTGAAATTTGATTTTCTACAACTTTGATTCCCATCAACTTTTTGTAGGATCGATATTTTTTTAAATAGTTGGTTGTACCATTTCATTTCTTCAATAACTTGTGTTATTTCAATTTTTCAGCAGAAGTTATAGGAACAAAAGTTGTTTAAAATTTGATTTTCTACAACTTTGATGCCAATTTTTTTTTTTGTTAAATCAATATTTTTCGATTAAAATAGGGGTGTCATTTTGATTCCTCAATAACTACCTACTGGCAATGCAACTATATTAGGACCTCGCTGGACTGATCTGATGAATAGATGCGATCATCGCAGCGTGTGTGCCCAGCTTCAGGTAGTAGTTCAAATCGTGAACAACCAATTACTACCGTTTGAATTAGATGAATGAGCCCCCAGTGACGAAAACTTCGCTGTAGGGCGATAATGTGGCCACGCCAGTAAGTAAACAAAATAATCGGCCAAGTGCGAGTCGAACTCGCGCACGAAGGGTTCCGTACTGTATGGGAACCCCCTTTAAATATTTAGTTTAGTTTAATAATTAATTATTGAAGTTAACATTCAATTAAATATGCTGTGAATATTTCAAGCATCTACCTGTTCCAATTGTTAATATCGAGCGAAAAACGGCTAAAAATTCAGATTTGTTGTATGGGAGCCCCCGAGAGAAAAGCTAGGATAAAAAGTCATAATGTCAGCGAAGTTTTTGTTTTGGTTCAGAGCTCTATGGTAATAAAAACTCTAGTTTTCTGGGAAAGTGTTTTGACTGCCTCGGTGCCCAGTGATTATTCACCCTGGCTCCTAGGCCAAAGAGGCATGGGTGCGATTCCCACCCAGGGCTAACATTCATATGATGAACATAGATGTTTGCTCTGTGTCTGGATGTTATTTTCTATTGAGTATGTAATTAAAAATATGTATATTTAGTATATCAGTATGTGGCTACATTATTAGTTTAATTATATCTTCTTTGACCATATCATAAGCTTTAGTTTGGAGCCAGAGAACGTGTGTTACATTTATACCTAATATTTTATTTTATTTTAGGACGTCCACCCACAAGGTGGGCGGTTGACCTCAATAAGACCGCAGGATCGCGCTAGATGCAAGCCGCTTCCAAATTCCAATCGGTCATATTGGAGATCCGTAGGGGAGGTCTATGTCCAGCAGTGGAGGTCCTATGACCGATGGATGGATGGATGGATAGTTGTTACACTGCCATTCTAGGAAAACTGAGCTATAGCAAATTTGTGCTAGTATTTCGAACTATACCCGCTTCGCTCCACTCCGCTCCGCGTTGGTGGAATCTGGAATTAACGCGGATGCATCTCAACGACGCAGAAAAATTAATGAAGATTGAAAACCTTATTTAGCTCGTAAACATTCTTACTACAACCTCATAAGCCTGCTTACTTACCTAATAATTTGGAGATAAAAAATCTTTAATTTGATACTCGTAACGATCAAGTTTCAAACTGGATGGTAGTGTGCATGATTCATAAAGTGGTTGTAACAGATTTACTTAAACATATTATACTTGCCTTGGTCATACATATATTAAACACAGAATTTTACTTTCCATACATATATTAAACACAGAATTACTAGTAATGATTATGAATGGATAAGAATTTGTGGATAAGCCAACTTTAGGACATCATGTACTCGTAAAGCTCATGGCGTACTTTGACTAGTCATTAGCGATCATCGAATCTAAGCAACGTTCAGCAAGGTCAGTCACCGGATGGGTGACCGCGGGTGGCATTTACAACTGAGCGCTACCGTGGCTCGGATGACACGTTAAATTGTAGGCCCCGGTTGTTTTAACCGTTTATTTACCCGTGTCATAGGGATGGTCCGATAGTAAAAGTTGTTAATCATGCACGTAAGTAAGTTCTTATGCCGGCGTGGCCAGCCCTGGTGTCAGAGTTTTAAAGCTTGAGATTGCTTTAAAACTCTGACACCAGGGCTGGCCACCAGGATATAAGAACTTAAGTACATGATTAACAAGTTTTTAACCGACTTCCAAAAAGGAGGAGGTTCCATGTTCGTGTGTATGTTTTTTTGTGTATGTTCATCGATAATTTCACCAATTCTGAACAGTATCGAAAAATTATTTTTTAGTTCAAAAGGGTATACTCCCGAGGTGGTCCCATTTAAATTTTACAGAAATCGGCTGAGCCGTTTTTGATAAATCAAGAATAATGTAAACAATTCGAGCGAAATATTCGAATTTTGTACTCGATGAAAGGCAGTTTTGCCATTTTTTGTGAAAAATAATTATTAATTATACTATCGGACCATCGCTGAAATCACAAAAAATAGCAGTTACCAACACACACTTAGTCCATAATTTTTGCTACAGAACAACTGATTTGTTTTCTCGATTTCGCGTTTGGTTCCATAGTCGATTTAATAGCAACTACTAATAAAAATTGTTCTCTCTATCGAATGTCTAAAGTAAAAAAGAAACAAAAATATTCTAAATAGCTAATTTAACTACGATGGCGCCTTCATATTGGGCCTGCTATTGAGTTTGCTAGTATGATACCAATACACCTGTATAAATACATGTAATATAGTTGTTTTATCAAACATAGTAGTTAAAATAAGTTGCCTCGCGGCAAAGGATAAAGTCGCAATTACTCTGCAAGAAAGTTCAGTAAAACCTGTTACTGTTAAATGCCTACTTTGCTCAGTAATAGTAGGTATCATTATTTTCCATTCCTTTCAACTTCTGTAAAACTACAACTTATCTGTGTCTGGGCACTATAACATACAATGATCGCGCTAGTAGCGTGTCAGACAAAAAATATTCTTTGTATTATATTGAAAAATAAAAGAAGTATAAGTATGCAATTTATCATACACGTGCCCCGAATGCTCTAGACTTATTTTTTAGGGTTCCGTATCCAAAGGGTAAAAACGGGACCCTATTACTAAGACTAAGACTCCGCTGTCCGTCTGTCTGTCTGTCTCCAGGCTGTATCTCATGAACCGCTATAGCTAAAAAGTTGAAATTTTCATAGATATATATTTCTGTTGCCGCTATAACAACAAATACTGAAATAGAATAAAAATTATATTTAAGGGGGGCTCCCATACAAAAAATCAAAATTTTTAGCCGTTTCTCGCTCGATATCAAAAATGGTAACAGGTAGACGCTTGAAATGTTCACAGAATACTAAGTTAAATATTTACTTTAAAATTAAATAACTAAATTAAAATACATATTTAAGGGGGGCTCTCATACAAGAAACGTTATTTTTTTGCTTGATTTTAACAACGACAACAGGAAGATACTTGAAATTTTCACTGAATATTTAGTTGTATATCCGCTTCAATAATAAATTTAAATTAAATAAATATTTAAGGGGGGCTTTCATACAGTACGGAACCCTCCGTGCGCGAGTCCGACTCGTACTTGGCCGATTATTTATTATTATTTATTTATATCATATTAGCACGGTAACAATAACCAATTACACTAATGATAAATATATTACTTACGTCAATGTCAAGGTAACAATAATAATAAATTACAAAGCATTCAACACGCAAATGATATTACATCAATGTCAAATTTAGTTTACAATAATAATAAAATACAAAGCACAAAGAATTCAATTATAAAAATAAAATAAAAAATACACGAAAAGAGAACATTTATACGTTCAAAAATACTAATTATTATATAAAACATTTCATAAAAAATTTTGGAAGAAGAATCAACATAGGTCATTCATTCATTCATCACACCTTTCACAGTAGCACAAACATCCCGCCAAACTTTTTAATCACTGCACTTACACCACTTTAGGAAGCAGGCCTACCCATGAAAGGTAATTAAATATCCACCAAGTTGGCCCAGTGCTGGTTGGTGGATTCACATTTCACATACGCCATCGATTTTTGTCTATGGACAATGGACAATGGACGTATAAAGGTTGCCTCACAATGTTTTCCTTTACCACAAAGCCAGTGATGTGAAATTCCGTACATACCTAAGCTCCAAAAACCTTTTGGTACGGGACGGTGGTACTATGTGCGTCTATATAATGTATTTTTTGTGTATGTTCCTCGATATTTTCACCAATTATGATCGATTTAAGAAATATTTTTATTTCTAAAGGCCCTACTACCAAGGGCCCATTTAAATTTTATCGAAATCGGAGGAGCCGTTTTTTATAAATCAATATTTATTTTTCGCAAAAAATGGCAAAACCACCTTGTATCGTGTACAAAATTCGAATATTTCGCTCTAATTGTTTACATTATTGTTGATTTTTCAAAAACAGTTCGGCCGATTTCTATAAAATTTAAATGTCCTCTAAAAACCTCGGGAGTATAATTAACTAATAAAGTATTTGAACTAAAAAATATTTTTTCGATTCGGTTCACAATTGGCGGAATTATCGATGAACATACACAAAAAAAATCATACAGACGAACATAGAACCTCTTCCTTTATGGAAGTCGGTTAAAAATAATGTACATGGATGTCACATCGATTCGTGTAAAGTATTCGAATTCTGTATACGGTGAAAAGCGCTGGTTGCATTTTTGCGAAAAATAATAATTCATCTACCATTTATCTCCGCGAAGTCTGTTCTGACTCATTATAAAAATCAGGTCGTACATTATGTATCATTCAGTAATTCTCGTTATGCAACTAGATAAGCAAACAACGTTACGGGCCGGTGAGACGCGCCGAGAAAACAATGCTTGGAATTAGCCAATCCATGATTCAAGTACGAGGACATTACGGGGACGGCTGCAGGTCAGCGTTCGGGGGTTACAGTAAAAAAAAAACAGACCGTTTATTATGGACAAAAAATAGCAATGTTCTTAGTAATGATTGACCCCAAAGGCTCCTAAACTAGTTGAAAACTGTAGTTCAGGACGCGATGGATTCTCCTTAAAGTATACACAAACCATTTTAAAATATTATGTCATGAATAGATCAAACTTTAGAACTTACTTCGGCAAACAATTTTTTAGAATTTTAACTAATTTTGAATAACGAAAAAACTTTGAAACTTTAAACAATTTATTCAACATGCTTATTGTGTGTGTGTTTGTCTTTGGGTATGTGTGTTGTATATTGTGCAGTTTTACCTTTTATGTTAATCACTAATTAGGTTTAATTAATCAGTAAAAAGTACATATTGTAATTATTAAAAAAAATTGGTCTTAAAATAATAACTTTCCAACATAGATTCTGTCCCATTGTACTTAGTAAAAAAAATAGCTATTGCTGAATTATTCTTCTATTCTGAATCTATTCTGCCAATTTTATTCAGTTATGGTATGTACAACCTTGTAGCAACAACCCTAAATTGTTTTGAGCGTACCTTGTGCGTACCGTTGGTTGGTTACCTGCCACCACAGTGGGTGCCTCAGAAGAATTACAAGTATTAGAAGTATTGCTAAATTTTACTCAAACAAAAACTACGTTACAGCTGTTTTATTCATATCAGGTTATACAAAATACGCGAGAGTGAGTGGAACAAAAAAAACGCAATATCTGTCGCATACGTTGGAATGTCAAAATGGTTAAAATTCGGTTAGATTAGGTCATTTGTCTTTTTCGGAAATTTGAACCCTCTACTTCCAGTAAGAAGGTTCAAATCTCCGATCATTTTACCTTCCTAATTTTTACCTTTTTGAATTGGGACACCCGAGATAGCTCAATGCTATAGTATGTGAAACCCTTCAAAATTACGTTAGTTCCCTTGTATGTGCATCTTTATCTAACCTTTTAAATTTCATATTTAAAATGAGACAAAGTGATGTACATCTCTCGCTATTTTAGTACTGTTTCTAGTACTTTGTTCTTATTCTATGGTTGGTATAGTCAAAGCGTCATTTTTACAATCAGTTATACGTGCAACTTTTTATGATATCTGCGTATACTTTCGTAGATGAAAAGTTTGCGTGTAAATAGCACATTTGCGTTTTCATAGACATCTGCAGTTGGGTGTCTGTAGCGGAGGTACTCGTACATCATCACCTTGAGGATACAGCGTTGGGCACGCTCGGATGTTATTAGATGTGTTTTGTAAATAAAAGTATCAGGAATATTAATAGGTAATAACTAAAACGCCGTCTGAAATCAATAACAGTGGGAGCCAGACGTCTTGACTGGAAGCATCGAGATGGTTCTTAGTAATAATTTAGGTTCTTAATAATAATTAATTCCTTCCACAGAATTTAGCAGCTATTTGTTTCTTGGTACAACATTGAATTTCGATAACTTTTCATTCAACGAAATTAGAAGAAAATAGCATCGTTTTTTTCGTATAACTTTATCAAATTAAAAGTTATTGTAGCATAATGTGATAAAAAATATATGAAATATTTTTATTTGGCTCAACATATAATAATAACATAATTAATACATGAATTGTCATTCAGCATGGCAATGCTGCCAGCAAGCTGGGTTCGCTACCAACTGGCAGTGGGTTTTAGCATTTGAATAACTTTAGATTTAGACCTTCACTTCAAGGTTCCATTTTCTGTTTTTAGTATTTTGCTGTTATGGTGGCAACACAAATACCTACCTACGTCATCTGTCAATATTTCAACGTTCTAGCTATAAAGGTTCATGAGATACGGCCTGGTGACAGACAGACGGACAGCGGAGTCTTAGTAATAGGGTCCCGTTTTTACCCTCTGGGTACGGAACCCTAAAAAACAGACAGACAAATTGAGAACCTCCTTTTCTGAAGTCGGTTAAAAATGTACGTGATTTAGCTGGAAAACCCTATCCCCCATGTCCGTCCCACCTGAGTACGCCCACTGCGAAGTAATGCGCTCTGAGTTTCGAACACATTGCGAATGATGCCCGCATTGAGTTCATTGTCATTGAACTGACATCAATAGTACCTAGGTACATGATCTGTTATCGTAATATAGATTGAACAAAACCGGTTTCCACTCTCTCCCGACCGTGTGCATAATACCTATACCAGTTAGCTTAGCATACGACCACGAAAAGAGCTATTTCGATGTGTGAAAAAGTGACAGGTATGTACCTATACTTCACCATAGCTCTGTCTCGTTCTGACATGTAGAAAGAATTATATCGTGGTGCGTATACTAATCCGGCAGGTGACGAGTTCAACACTCTACACTCTACATACGCAGATAATAAAGAATGTTAATAAAATTTAATTTAAAGTTGAAAAAAATCAGGTAAGTTTGGCACTGAAACGTGGTCTCTAACTATGGGCCTTATTAATAAGCTCCAAGTAGCAGAACGAGCTATGGAGAGGGCTATGCTTGGAGTCTCTCTGCGAGATCGAATGACTCAGGAATGACGAGATACGTAAAAGAACCAAGATTACCGACATAGCCCAGCGGATTGGCAAGTTGAAGCGGCAATGGGCGGGGCACATAGCGGTGGACTGATGACCGATGGGGTCGAAAAGTTCTCGAGCGGAGACCACGCACCGGCAAGCGCAGCGTAGGACGTCCACCCACAAGGTGGACGGATGACCTCATTAAGACCGTAGGATTGCGCTGGATGCAAGCCACTACCAACCGGTCTTTTTGGAGACCTATAGGGGAGGCCTATGTCCAGCAGTGGACGTCCTATGGCTGATGGATGGATGAAAAATAATTTCGTAAAGGCAGAGTGGCCTCCGACAGGCCTCATATGATTCAGACCATCACTTTGAACACCTTTTTACATTGGAGCCAACCCTAAATTGAAGAAAAATCAGCTGTTTCATACAATTCCGAGATGCAAGTTTGTATGGAACATTATTTTCTATAGTTCCGGATTAGCCCATAGCATAAGTTGTTCATGATGGTTTCGGCTTAGAACAGGGTAAGCAGCATCGACTTGGCATTTTTCTACGGTAAGCAGATATAAGGTATAAGCAACTTTTAATATGAGGCAACTCGGAGTCCGAGAAAAGAATCGGCTGTTATATACAAAGTTATGTCGACAAAATGTACGATAAGCAGCAAGTATCTATAGCTGATTTGTTTCTTGAATTCCAAAAATTCTATGTTGGCCACCCTCTTTCGGCTTAGCACACTGACTTCCAAAAAGGAGGAGGTTCTATGTTCGTGTGTATGTATTTTTTTGTATATGTTCATCGATAATTTAGCCAATTGTGAACCGAATCGATTTTTTTTTAGTTTGACAGGGTATACTTCCGAGGGAAAGGGTCACCCATTTAAATTTTAGAGAAATCGGCTAAACCGTTTTTGAAAAATCAACAATAATGTTAACAATTTAAGCGAAATATTCGAATTTTGTACACAATGGAAGGCGGTTTTGTCATTTTTTGCGAAAAATAATTAGTATCTTATAGCTGTCATAGCGTAGATCTTAGAAGTTAAGCAACGTACAGCATGGTCAGTCTTCGGATGGGTTACCGCTGGTGGCATTTACATCTGAGCGCTACCGTGGCTCGGATGACAAGTTAAATTGTAGGTCCTGGTTATTTTAACCGTTTAGACAAGTATGTATGTCTGTCCATCAGTCTGTCACCAGGCTGTATCCCATGAACCATGATAGCTAGAACGTTGGAATTTTTAACATATATGACGTAGGTTTTTCTGTTGCTGCTATATCTAACAACAAATTAAAAAGAAAATAAGAAGGGCTCTCAAACAACAAACCTGATTTATTTTCCGTTTTTCGCTCGATATTAATAACAGTGTTTGAAATATTCATAGAATATTTGGTTAAATGGTCACTTCAAAAAGAAATAGTTACCTAAATTAAAATAAAAGTAATACGGGAGGTTCCCATACAAGGAACGTGATTTTTTTGCTCAAAATTAATAAGGCAACAGGAAGATCCTTGTAACCAGCATTTTAATTTGTAATTCCCTTCAAAAATATACAAACTAAAATAAAATATATTAAGGGGGCTTCCATACGGTACGGAACACTTCGAGCGCGAGTCTGACTCGCACTTGGCCGATTTTTTTTCGTAATGTCGTGGTTAGTAGTAGGTAGGTACATGTTGTACATTATGTTCCATCCATCCATCCATCCATCAGCCATAGGACGTCCACTGCTGGACATAGGCCTCCCCTATGAATCTCCAATAAGACCGGTTGGTAGCGGCTTGCATCCAGCGTGATCCTGCGGTCTTAATGAGGTCATCCGTCCACCTTGTGGGTGGACGTCCTACGCTGCGCTTGCCGGTACGTGGTCTCCACTCGAGAACTTTTCGACCCCATCGGCCATCAGTCCTCCGCGCTATGTGCCCTGCCCACTGCCATTTCAACTTGCCAATCCGCTGGGCTATGTCGGTAACTTTGGTTCTTCTGCGAATCTCCTCATTCCTGATTCGATCTCGCAGAGAGACTCCGAGCATAGCCCTCTCCATAGCTCGTTGGGCTATTTGGAGCTTATTAATAAGGCCCATAGTAAGAGACCACGTTTCAGTGCCATAAGTCATCACTGGCAACACACACTGATCGAACACTTTCGACTTGAGGCACTGAGGTATGTCGGACGAGAAGACGTTACGCAATTTTCCGAACGCTGCCCAGCCGAGTTGGATTCGGCGATTGGCCTCTTTCTTGAAGTCGGACCTACCTAACTGGACTACTTGTCCTAGGTAGACATACGAGTCAACGACTTCAAGAACCGAGTTCCCAACAGTGATCGGGGTGGGTACAACATGGGAATTACACATGACTTTCGTCTTGTCCATGTTCATCTTAAGACCCACCTGTTGAGAAACCCGATTGAGGCTTTCGAGCATCGTGCTGAGCTCTTCCATCGATTTTGCCATGACTACTATATCGTCAGCAAATCGAAGGTGAGTGAGGTATTCGCCATTGACATTGATGCCGAATCCTTTCCATTACAGGAGCTTGAAGGCGTTTTCCAAAGTAGCCGTAAACAGTTTCGGAGAGATTACGTCTCCCTGTCTTACGCCTCTTTTTAAAGGGATCGCCTTGGAGCTCTCTTCCTGTACTCGGACCGACATAGTGGCGTTATTATACAAACACTTCAACACTTCGATGTACTGATAGTCAACACGGCATCGTTGGAGAGACTCGAGCACAGCCCAAGTCTCGACCGAATCAAAGGCTTTCTCATAGTCCACAAACGCTAAGCAAAGTGGCAAGTTATACTCTTCGGTCTTCTGTATAACCTGCCGCAGCGTATGAATGTGGTCCATGGTGCTAAAGCCCTTTCGGAAACCGGCTTGTTCGGAAGGCTGGAAGTCATCAAGCCTGCGCTCGAGACGGTTCGTAATGACCCTTGAAAACAGCTTATAAACATGGCTCAGAAGCGAGATGGGTCTGTAGTTCTTCAATAAGGTGTTGTCACCTTTCTTGAAAAACAACACCACCACGCTTCTGTTCCATGCTTCTGGCGTGATGCCCTCGAGGACGACGGTGTTGAAAAGCTTCTGGAGGACTTTTAATACCGGTGTTCCACCCGCTCTCAGAAGCTCTGATGTGATACCGTCATCACCCGGCGCCTTGTTGTTCTTAAGCTGATTTAGGGCCATTCTAATCTCGTACAGGCTGATGTCCGGGATATCTTCGGTGAAGTGTAAACATTATGTTCAGTGTAATGTATTAAGATAGTTATATCAGAGACAATGGGACCTCAAGTAGACTAGCAGATGCAGTACAATTGAGCGTACGTCGCAAAAAGCTCGAAAATATGTATCTTTTCTAGATGGCGCTGCTAAATGAACATGGGAATATGTTTTTCGAGACAGAACACCGATAAAAATAAATCATTATGATTTCATTAGTGTCCAAAAGTGCTAAAGTATTTTTTAGATCTGTAAAGTCAGTGATAAATCTATTTTTCTCATTTTGAAATAAATTCATAATTTAACCAAGTTTTGTCCATCTACGGAAAGATGGCGTTGCGATCGAATGAAAGATACAAAGGTAGAATTCGAATTTTCGCATCCCTAGATCGCTAGATGGCGCTGAAAAACCAATATTTTACCAATAACTTGGCATGGTGGATTGGCAACTTGAAATGGCAGTGGGCAGGGCACATAGGGCGGAAAGACTGATGACAGAGGGGGTCAAAAAGACCATGTACCGTCAGGTAAAGTAGACCTCTTTATGAACGCGGGACCGCCGTGGGATGCAAGCCGCTACTAACTAGTCTTATTGAAGATCCATAGGGTTGGCCTATGTCCAGTAGTGGACGTCCTTTGGCTGATGGATGTATTGATGGAAACCGTAAGTTATTAATCATAACGTATGTACTTACATAAAATATTGTACAATTATTTATTTCAAGTCATACATTTTAGACATACCTAGTATGTACATATGCATATTTTATTATTAATATATATCACAAAAATGGCAAAACCGAATTTAACCATGCACAGAATTCGAATAGTTCGCACGGATCGGTGTGACATCCATGTACTCTTACATGTACAGCTTACTAGCTGACCCGGCGAACTTCGTTTCACGCAATCCTTACATAGTATAAAATAAAGTCGCTATTTTTTGTCTGTTTGTCTGTATGCTTAAATCTTTAAAACTACGCAACGGATTTTGATGCGGTTTTTTTTAATGGATAGAGTGATTCAAGAGGAAGGTTTATATGTATACACCTGTGCGAAGCCGGGGCGGGTCGTCTAGTATCTTTATAAATTAATCTACTAGCTGCCCGTCCCGGCTTCGCCCAGGTACGATTGTTATGGCTGCAAACCTCTTCGTTGAAACACTCGTAAAAGATAGTGAAAACCGCATTCGAACACACAACATACACAGACAGACACACACAGAAATAGTGACTTTGCTTTATAATATGTAGTGATGTGTTATTCTGATATATATGCATTATCATTGCAAAGTTTCATCTCAATCCGTTCAGTAGTTTTGGCGTAAAAGAGGAACAAACATCCATACACACTTACAAACTTTCGCGTTTATGATATTATAGTCTGACCGTTTAACTGAGTCCTCGCCTGCGCGGGTACAGGGGCGTGGGGGTAGACGACAAAGGGGGACTGAGACAGGTGCGGGCGGTGGGGACCCGGATATCTACAAAAATATTGTTGTTTGAAAAAGTTCTTAAAGTATACTGAAAAAGTATTACAATTCTGACTCTGGTCACACTGGTGAAAGTGGTTGATTAGGAAGTCCAAGCTTAAATGTGGGAGTCCAAGCAAAAACGATATACACAACGATTTTTGTGTTACTGATAATAAATTAAGATTCAGACATATTGTATATTCATTCACAGGTGCGAGATGTCGAGCGATTTTTAGTTTATAATGATATACCTATAGATTTAAGTATAAAAGATTTAAAGAATTCTATTGGTCGATGGAATTCTTTACTTTCTTTTGATTGTAATGGTACGATCGTATGGTACTGTTAAAAGGCGATGAATTGCGATTCATGTTCGATCCGATCCGATACTTGTGTGGATCGGATGGATACAAAAGGATACGATCCACCCGAGTTTACACTTGCATCAATACATAAGGCCCAATTTTAAAGGAGCCATGGTAATTATAATATCAAAATCAACTTTGATGTTAAAAATAGCATAAATCGTTTAGGTTTTAGAACCAAGATTTTGATGCGATACTCGATCGATCCAAAATAATTATAGTATCGAATCTATGAGATCAGTATTTGGATCGATACATTGAATAATATGAGTACTTCCACTCTGCCCCACTGGTGGGGCAGTTTCCACTCCTTCATTTTTTGGAGTGGAAACTGCCCCACTCGTATCATCTTGGTGGGGCAGATTCCACTCACTTTTTAGACCAGTGGAATCTGCCCCATCAGGGGTGTCGCGCGATTTTAAATTAAATTGGTAGTGCCATGAAGTGTGAAATTTGACTGCAAAATTTTAATCATTATAACGCCCCACCAAAAGAACAGATAAGTGAAGACATTGAATGCAAAATATTAAGAAGATTGTAAACTAAAATCACAATTATCTGAAGAAAAAAAATACGGATTGTATGTAGTTATAGTAAATTTATACGACATTATTGCACTATTCAAGCAAACTGATCCAGAATTGGTGCCGATTTTTGTGGCTAGAAAACTTGATAAATTACCCGCTGTCGGCTTCGACCATGTTGACGTCTCAAGACTATTGAAAGACATCAACCGTATTTACAGTGAGATAAGGATTATCAAAGAAACATATGCTACAATTGATCAGTTATCCGAGTTGAAAGTTAATCTGCAGCAGTCATATGGCGATATTAACGTCAATCGAAAAAGAGGCGGTGGCGGAGTATTGAATAGTTTTTGTCTTGAGAGTGGGCCTTTGGGCCTACCCCCATTTGCAGAAAACTCCAGCAATGAAGGCACTGATCAGGCTCTGCATACAAACAAAACATCTGTTGGCGGGTCGATTCAGCCTGTGTTATCAATGGATTCACCCGTGTCTCCCGTCAAACCGGTCCTAAGTCAAACTACAAGCGACGATGTAAGCGCACCGACTGAGCCAGCCGCGCGCGAGCGGCCGCTCGATCTACAAAGTACACTGCTTAGCGTTGAGTCCAAGCGATTTACGCCCGCGTATAGAACTGTAGCGGATGTTGTTAGCTCGGATGGCGAGTGGAAGAAAAATATACCGTCGGAAGAATGGCTTACAGTTCAGAATAAACGTTTGCGTAATCAATTAGTAGGCGCTAAGGGGAAGGCCGGTATGAGTCCGAGTATGAAATTTAAGGCTGCTGACGTAAATGTTCCGTTATTTATAAACAACGTGGATAAAAGTACAACTGCAAATGATATTATTGAGTACATACAACAGAAAACGCAAGTGGTAGTGAGTTTGAAAAAAATTGATATGAGAAAACAAAAACGCTATGATGCGTACAAAATTTTTGTACCAAACACCAAATTGTCGTTGTTTTTAGATAGCGAATTGTGGCCAGAGGGAATACAATTTCGCAAGTTTATATATTTCAATAGGAATATGTATAATAAAAATAAAGAGTACAAGACGGGAACCCCAAATAATGACAATAATGGCAGTTCAAAGAATAAATAATAACAACAACACACATTGTTTACACAACATGAAACTTATAAGTTTTAATTGTAAATCAGTGTTTCGCTCATCTGAATGTGTGAAAAAATTATGTCAGTCAGCTGATATAATAGCCTTACAGGAGTTGTGGGTTTTACCCGACGAGGTACCTTTCCTGGGTACATTGCATCCCGATTTCGAGTACACCGGTAAATCGGCTATAGATCCAGGTGCTAAATTGCTCCGGGGCAGAAAACATGGGGGAGTGGGTTTGCTGTATCGGAAAGGAGTATTCGACGCAGTCACCGTGGTGCAATGTAGGAGCGTGCGCATAGCAGCAATTAAGGTTTCCGTGGCACAGCGGTCTTTCCTGGTGTTTTCTGTGTACATGCCGACTGATTCTTGTACCGAAACTTGCGACAACCTGAATGAATTCACAGAATGTTTGAGTGAGATAGCGGCGGTGGTGGAAGATACAGAGGTGGACTCCGTATATATATTGGCAGACTTCAACGCGGACCCCGGTGCGCGTTTCGGCGGCGAGCTAAGAAACTTTTGTGAGGAGCAAAGCTGGCGATGTGCTGACGTAGAACTGTTAGGTTTCTCGGCGGAACCGTATACGTTTGTGAGTGATGCGCACGGCACTCGGAGTTGGCTAGACCATTGTGTTGTGTCGGAAGCGGCGTTTAGAACTGTGTCGGGTGCTAAAATATTATATGGTACTTATTGGTCGGATCACTTTCCTCTTGAAATCACTTGTAATATAAACCTGTTGAGAAGTAAGTCTGTTACACAAAATATAAACCGTAATAAAGTCCGGTGGGGTGAAAGAGACGCTCAGCAAATAGTAGCTTATAATGAATTTTGTAATAGTAAACTAAAAGACATTGACTTTCCAGTACAATTTCAAAATTGTTGTGATAAAATTTGTGTGAAATTAGAGCATAGAAAAATTATTGACAAATTGTATGATGATATTGTGAACATACTTAGTAATGCGGCCACACATAGTTATAATAATATACCGTTACCTAATAAGCGGAAAGTTGTAATTGGTTGGAATAAATACGTCAGGCAAGCACATGTGGAAGCTAGGCTTGGGTTTCAAAATTGGGTTCTCTATGATAAGCCGAAAAGTGGTCCTATCTATGATCATATGGCATTGACTAGAAAAATATTCAAACAAAAGTTAAAATGGTGCCAAGAAAATAAATCTCAGATAAAAATGGACATTTTAGCTAACCTTCACTCAAAGAAAAAATTTTGTGCATTTTGGAAAGAAACCAAGAAGCTGAACCCCAAGTCTAGTCAACCTGTTAATGTCCAGGGGGTCAGTGGGTCTGCTGACATAGCTGCACTTTTTAAAAAACATTTTGAAGTTCAGCCTACGATTGAATCGCAATGCGATGCGCCGCCGGGGAGGGGAGCCACGGAAACGCTGCACTTGTTCACTGCAAAAGATATTGCAAATGTGGTGAGAAAAATGTCCAGAGGAAAGTCCCCTGGATATGACTCTCTAAGCATAGAACACTTGCAGCATGCTGGTGCTCATCTGCCTCGGGTGCTTGCCTTGCTGTTTAACGTCTTTGTCAGGCATTCTTACCTCCCGGATAATATGACGCGGACAGTGGTCGTACCATTAGTGAAAAACAAGACGGGTGATGTGTCAGATGTAAATAACTATAGGCCTATATCACTGGCGACAATTGTGGCTAAGATATTGGACAGTATACTTGATAAGCAGTTAGACAAACATATGACTTTGCATGATGCTCAGTTCGGCTTTAGGGCTGGACTATCCACTGAATCTGCAGTTCTTTGCCTCAAGCATACTGTCCGATACTACACGGACAGAAAAACACCAGTCTATGCGTGTTTTTTAGACTTATCAAAAGCTTTCGATTTAGTGTCCTACAGTGTGCTCTGGCGTAAGCTATATCGTGATACTGAACTGCCTGCAGAGTTAATCGAACTGCTAAAATATTGGTACGACCACCAAAGCAATGTAATTAGGTGGGCAGACTCATTGTCGGAGCCGTATGGGTTGAAATGCGGGGTAAGGCAGGGGGGGTTAAGCTCTCCGAAGCTCTTCAACCTGTATGTTGATCGGCTGGTTCGGGAGCTCAGCAGTGCCGGTGTCGGATGCTCCATAGATGGCGAATTTATAAATAACATCAGTTACGCTGATGATATGGTACTGCTGAGCCCCTCAATCAGCGGGCTGCGGACACTTATAGGTATCTGTGAGCGATATGCGGAGGCCCATGGCCTCAGGTATAATGCTAGCAAGAGCGAGCTGATGGAATTCAGGGCAGGTACAAAGTACTACCCATTTGTACCAGAAGTGATGTTGGCTCATACTCCACTTAAAATGGTCTCGCATTTCAAGTACCTGGGGCACTGGGTTACCGATTCGCTCAGGGATGACATGGATGTGGAGAGGGAACGTAGGGCGCTCGCAGTCAGGAGTAATATGTTGGTCCGGAGGTTTGCAAGGTGTACAAGAGAAGTAAAGTTAACTCTGTTTAGAGCTTTTTGTCAAACCTTCTACACCTGCAGCCTCTGGACTAGCTGTACTCAAAGGGCTTTGAGTGCCCTGCGAGTCCAGTACAACAACTCATTCAGGATGCTGTTGGGGCTCCCGCGCTTCTGCAGCGCATCAGGCATGTTCGCAGAGGCACACATCGATGGATTTCACGCCATCATGCGGAAACGAGTAGCCTCTCTGATGCGGCGGGTGCGCGGGAGTGGCAACAGCTACCTGGCGGTAGTGGCGGGGGAAAATGATGGCCCTTTTATTAGGCATTTTGTTAGGACACATGTGCTGCCGTGGCGTCACTGCGAAAAATGAAAAATAAAATATTTAATTTAATGACATGTGTAATTTCAATTTAATGTACTGTAATTTTAATTTCAATTTGTTATTTTAATCTTAATAATGTTATGGATTGCTTATATCTGAAATAAATGTTTTTGAATTTGAATTTGAATAGTATTTATATCGCAATTTTTTTCTTATTAGTCATCGTAAAGTATAAGAAAATTATAAATTGAATATTATCAATCAATTCATAATAACCCATTCATTGTAGTGATCTTTAATAATCTATTCGAGAAAAAATCTCAGTCAGTAAGTTACTTAAGCGCCCCACCAGCGGGGCGCTTTGGTGGGGCAGAGTGGAAGTACTCAATAATATTGCTATACATCCAGATCGAAACAAAGCACATGGTTCGAATATTATCTTTAATTACGAGCACAGTAAATACAGTAGTAGTACCTACATCTCCTGTAGATTTTCTCGATCGATACCACATTATCCTTCTGGGGTATTATTTTTCAACTTCGCACGGCAAAGTCAGGAATGTGGTCATTGTTCGTCGTCCGAACAAAAAATATAAGCAGGGTTTTGGCTCGGACACTTTTTAGGGTTCCGTACCCAAAGGTTAAAAAAGGGACCCTATTACTAAGACTCCGCTGTCCGTCCGTATGTCTATCTGTTTGTCACCAGGCTGTATCTCATGAACTGTGATAGCTAGAACGTTGAAGTTTTCACAGATGATGTAGGTATTTCGGTTGCCGCTATAACAACAAATTTTAGTACTAAAAACAGAAAAATATAAATAAACTTGATTTTTAGGGTTCCGTACCTACCTCAAAAGGAAAAAAAACGGAACCCTTATAGGATCACTTTTATTTTCCGTCTGCCCATCTGTCCGTCTGTCCGTATGTGAAGACTCTTACCTCGGGAACGCGTAAAGATATCGAGTTGAGAGAAACTGTATTCGATCTATGGTCTCTTGCAGTGGTGGAAAAGAAAAACTTTTCAGTTATCGTGTAAAAAAGTTAGAGCCGTTTATGTCGTAAAAAACAGCATATTTCGACACTCACAAAAATCAAAACCTACAGGGTACTTCCCGTTGACATAGCATAGAACTATGAAATTTGGCGAGAAGCATTATCTTAGTTAGAGTATACACATATAGGAATAAATCTGAAAACTGTACATTTTTATTTAAATCACAAAAAAATAGGGCATAGATTCACAAAATATGGGTTCAAAATTAAAAGTTAGTAAATCGTGTCATGTAAGGTATCATATAAAAGAGCTTAGCACATGCTAAAACAAGTTTTTAATTATTTTTATAGTTAGAAGCTTGGCTTTACGTGAGATCTGACAACTTTTTGATAGTGGGAACTGTGATTTAGACATGGCTTCATTTCACATGAAAATGTTTTTGTTGGATTTCACTTCTTTTTGTAGTTTAGACAAGGAGTAATTTTATTGATTTTCACGTCTCTACCTTCAAAACTTGCGGAAGTCTCAAACCAATTTATAACCCCTAGTTTTAAAGGTTAGGGGGAGATTTACTAAAAATCTTAAAATACGTGTTTTATTATATTTGTAATAAAGAGTCCCTTTATCAATTTTTGGACATCTAGCATCAAAAGTTTCGAAAGTGACATACAAATTTTCATCCCTCAATTTTAGGGTTTGGGGGTCCGGTTTATTAAGAATCCTGAAATTATGTTTTATTGTCTATTACAACGAGTTCGTATATCCATTTTCTGACTTCTGGCATCAAAAGTTTCGAAAGTGACATACAAATTTTCATCCCCTAATTTTAGGGGTTGGGGGCTGATTTATTAAAAATCCTGAAATACGTGTTTTATTATTTCTAACATGTACTCTTTATATCAATTTTTAGACTTATAGCATGAAAATTTGTGGAAGTCTCATACAAGCTTTCATCCCCTATTATATGATGTCAGATTAGACCAGACTGGCCACTTGCCTATCTAGCTTGGCAAACAAGCCAGAAGAAAATTTCCTGGCTGCAAGAACTACACGCAAAAGACCTGTGAAAATGTGGAGCTGCACTGTGTTATAATAAGCATAATAACTGTTTCATTTCTCATATCTATAAAGATTTTTTTTAAAATTATGTAGCTTTCACGCAGTTTTGTATTTCTACATGTTAAAAAATATAGTAAAAACTTTTCTTTACATAGTATTTTTTATTATTTTTCCTGTTATTTATACACCACGTTGCATAACATATTAAAAAAATACGAAAATTAACGCTCTTGCGCCGTAAAAGGTTAAGTAACTTACTGAGATTAAATCTCGATTAGATTATTAAATATCATTATAATGAATGGATTACATTATAATTGAATGATAATATTCAATTTATAATTTTCTCTTACTTTACGATGACTTCGAAAATATTTGCGACACAAATACCATACTCAGTCTAAAGTCAGCTCTAACTATTACATTCAATCCGTATTTTTTTTACTTCAGATAATCGTGCTTTTAGTTTGCAATCTTCTTAATATTTTGCATTCAATGTCTTCACTTATCTGTTCTTTTGGTGGGGCGTTATAATTATTAAAATTTTGCAGTCAAATTTCACACTTCATTGCACTAGCAATTTAATTTAAAATCGCGCGACACCCCTGGTGGGGCAGATTCCACTGGTCTAAAAAGTGAGTGGAATCTGCCCCACCAACACGGGATGAGTGGGGCAGATTCCACTCCGAAAAATGAAGAAGTGGAATCTGCCCCACCAGTGGGGCGCCTTGGTGGGGCAGAGTGGAAGTACTCGAGATTTGAACAACTTACTTCGCAATTTTGTGAAATTTTCTAGATTTGTACAGAAACCTCAGTGTGCGAGCCTGACTCGCACTTGTCTGGTTTTTTAGTCGTTTTTCGCATCCTTGAAATATTCACAGAATATTTACCTATTTAAATATTGAAATAAAAAAAAATCCAAAATTTATTTAATTCAGGTATTTGCACCCATATTCACAAAAATATATTAAATTACACTGTATTGTATTGTCACCAGTTAAATAATTTTAAATTGCATTAAATATTGTACATTTACAACAAACACGAAAATCATAGCCTTCTCTCCGGCACTGGTACGGAGACGTGTCTCTCACAACAGTGCCGGAGGTAAGGGCAATCAAGCCTGGACGCAATCATTTCCAGGATGCAGTTGGAGCTGGCCCGCACTCTGCGCACCAAGGACGCGGCTCGCGTACGCATCACGGCATGGAAACATGGTGTGCGTGCGTCCGCGAACATGCCAGAGGCGCTGCAGAAGCGGGGCAGCCCAAACAGCATCCTAAAAGCGTTATTATACAGGACGCGGAGGTCACTGTATCTTCTCTTTGTGTAGTTGGCCCACAGGCTGCATGTGTAGAGAGGCATGCAGTAAGCTCTGAAAAGAGTAATTTTCACCTCAGCTGAGCAACGCGCAAACCTGCGAGCTAACATATTTGCTCTTACCGATAGTGCCCTCCGCTCCCGCTCGACATCTGCATCGTCCTTGAGATAATTGGTCACTATGTGTCCCAGATATTTAAATTGAGCTACGAACTCCAATGGCACACCGTTTAGCCAAACTGGAAGTATGTCATGAGCGATCTTTTCATCTGCCTCAAAGACCATACATTGGCTTTTTATCACATTATATTTTAAACCGTGGCCAGCAGCATATTCCTCACAGGTCTGCACCAACCTTCTCAACCCACAAACTGATGCGCTCAGCAGCACCATGTCATCTGCGTAGCTGAGATTATTGACACAGATTCCATCAATGTGACATCCGAATAAAGGCAAAGAAACCTTCTTCCGTTATGCTTGTTATTTTTCCTGATTAAATATGAAATATGACATAATCATTACATTTCAGAATATCTATAATTAAAAAGTAAAATGACAAAAATATTACATTATTCTGAAACCCCAATCGATAAGTTTTAATTAACTTAACAAGACACAACGTGCTCGTCAAGATGAATCAGCCGAACTCAAACTGTAGGATATTTATTATGTCTTTTAAAATAGATAATAAACCGTTTGCAAGCCGCCCGATCACGGTAAATACCTACCACCTAATTCGCATCGGCATCTTTCGCTCGATCATGACAAAAACATGATGTGATCCGCACAGTTACTTATAATAGCGCCATCTAGCAATTTTACGCCGTACTGCATTGAGGCTAAGATTAAGTTGAGGTGTGAGAGGATGTGAGGTATAACCAACCATCACCAAAATTTTAAACTATTTTGGAATTGATTCCATTCGATACACGTAGTGACATCTAGTGGTCTAGGATGTAACTAATTATCGACGTACGCTCAATTGTACTGCATCTGCTAGTCTACTTGAGGTCCCATTGTCTCTGGTTATATTAATGTTTTATTGTTCACCAATTGAATTTGAAAAACCAATAAATTTGTTAAAAAACAACTTGACCTGTCAACAAAAGGTACCCAAAACCTAATAGAATAAGTAGTACTTATATCTTAACCGACTTTTAAAACAGTGGAAACTTTCAAATATAACGTAATTTTGTTTTGTGTGTTACGTGATGTGTTTGTCAATTATGAACCAATTCACGTGTTTTTTATTATACGGAGAAAGCTCGCATAATGGTCCGTAAAAATTTTATTTGCAATACTTTTGTTCTGATTGTCACAAACATTCATTACCTACGTAGGTGTGCCGACATCGACTACAAATTTGCCATTAGACCTAGGGACTTAGGAAGTTATATAGTCAATGAAACGCAAAAAATTTATACAAATAGTGTTCTTTCTTCTTTTTAACCATTGCCACGAAATTATGATGATGAATAAAAAGCTTATATCATCCTTTTTTTTGAAAAACACACGTTTAAAAAAGTTAGAAATTCTCCGACAGCTGTGTACAGTTTTAGACCGGTTTCTTACTACGAGTAAGTATGTGCTCTTAGTGGCATTTTCCTTACTATATGTATGTATCCTTGGAGAGCAAAGATTGCCGTGCATTCCATATAAAATTTAATTATTTTTATTTTGTACAAAAGCTCCATCGACGTGAGCTTTACTAAAATCGTAATATAAGCTACGCCTAGTCGAGAGTCAGTTCAATCAATTTTCACTCTTACTGCAGCTTCACATAGTGTTAATTGTACTTCGCCGACGATCTCATCATTACAAAAATAATTATCTACGTATCTATAATACGAGCGATTACGTCAGGGCGTTCACTTTTATTTTTTAGAGTGAATGTTTCCGGCGTGGTTGTGTAACTTTGCCCTGTAGCCTCGATGTGTGACCCGTGTCAATAATTACGGTACAGTAAGCTTGTAACGACATCAGTGTAGTATATAAGACACCCTAATTTATCTATAAATAGCGACCCGCCCCGGCTTCGCACAAGTGTATTAATATTATACATATATACCTTCCTCTTGAATCATTCTATATCTATTAAAAAAACCGCATCAAAATCTGTTGCGTAGTTTTATAAATACATACGAGTATAAGCATACAATATAGGGACCGACAGCGCAGGAAGCGACTTTGTTTTATCCTTACATATTATAAAATAAAGTCGCTATTTTTGTCTGTTTGTTTGTCTGTATGCTTAAATCTTTAAAACTACGCAACGGATATTGATGCGGTTTTTTTTAATGGATAGAGTGATTCAAGAGGAAGGTTTATATGTATAATACACCTGTGCGAAGCCGGGGCGGGTCGTCTAGTACTTTATATATAAATATATATATTTGTGGTAGTAGTTTATATGTAGTGATAGTGATTCTCTAAAGAGGAAATAAAAGTAGGTATGGTCTGACCAAAGTTGTTCAACACAGTCATAGAATTAGAGAACGCAGTATTTACTTATCATGAGCATTTAAATTATCTTTGCCTATTCGCCAACAATAATTACCAAAGAGAATGTAATTACTATAACGATAAAATATCTGTCCAAAAAAAATCTCTGCCATTGACGTTTAGTGACAAATTGTAACGTATTATATTTTTTGGTTACTTTTAGGACTTTTTTGGAAAAAACATATAATGTAAATGGGTAAAACTTTGACTATGTATTACTTGTTATTTTTCTAAGTATGTATCTGTGGAATAAAACTAGTTCGACTCTCACATCATCTTACATTACATCTTATACAAAATATGTATAATGGAATCGAATCCAATCTCTACTTACAACTCAATGAAACGGGATTTAATTCGAGACATAAAAAACAGCAACTCCAATACACTGACCGAAATCATAGTCCGGATTGTTCTTTTAATAATAGTGTGTCTAATGCATGAAAGTATGCACCCGCACGTGCAGTATATAACGGAAACTCAACTGCTGCAAGATTACAAGAAACCGAGAAAAGATTCCATCGCATCGCCCTGGATCATGATTCTTCTTGTCCTCTGTGTACCCGTAGTAACTTTCATGATACCATATCTACAGGATAAAAATTACGCAGATACAATACAAGCGCTGCTAGCGTGGAGTCTCGCTTGCGCCATCACGGCCTTCCTGACTGAAACGGGCAAACTGATCGTCGGCAGGCCACGACCAGATTTCTTTTACCGCTGCTTCCCCAACGAGAGGGTGACGAAAGATCTTCGCTGCACGGGGAACATTAAGGACGTGATTGAAGGGCGGAAGTCTTTCCCTAGTGGGCATAGTAGTTTTACCTTCTGTTCACTGGGGTTTGTCAGTATGTGGTTGTGTGGGAAATTAGGCGTGCTGTCGAGGAATCGCGGACATGGGGCAAAAGTTCTGGCATGTTTAGCGCCGTTAGTCGCGGCTGCCGTGGTGGCCATGAGCAGGTGCTGCGACCATCACCATCACTGGGAAGACGTTATCGCCGGATCTATCATCGGTTATACATCGTCGTATTTCTGCTACCGACAGTACTACCATCCAATGGACTCCGAGACGGCAGGGACACCGTATTTATCTGACACGACACAAATGTTTTTCAACTCTGCCTCCGAGGTGGAATGTTGTACGAGAGATTTGGACACCCAAAGTATTAAATATGAAAAAACTTTATGAACCTCAGTGTGTTTATTACCTAACTACATGCTACCAAGTCTACGTGCCATATAGATATAGGCATAATCATACAAGTCGGCGGATGTGAAGTTACTACAAGCTGCGCAATATCCAATACTGTCTGAAGCTCATGTAAAGCTGCGCGTCGATTGGGTTTCACCGTTTCACGCAGCTTGTAGCTAACCCTTCACATCCGCCGACTTGTATGATTCGTTTGTGGCTTTTAACTAAAATGAACTGAAAAAAGATAAGGCCAATAACAGATCACCAGTTCAACTTCAGTTATTTCCCTTTTCAGGCTGCCCAGTTACAAAATCTTAGTTACGAATATTGAAGAAGCATTGAAAGGATTGAAAACTTTGTTGAACAAACATTACATTTAAGTATGTATTTAAAATGTGGATGTGTATATCAGTCTCTGGCAGCCATATCACAAGCTTTGCTTAGTTTAGGGTCAGAGACCGGGTGTAGGATGTGCCCTAATATTTATTTATTTATTTAAATACACAAGCTTGAAAATAATATGTCTTAGTCTTTTCTCGCCTACTCTTTACTCAAAAGCGACGTGAAATCTAAGTATCAATATGTTTTTGCAAAAATTACCATTAGGCTTTCTCACAGGGTGTGCAAAAACGAGAGTATGACCACGAGGACATGTATATCCTCGTGGTCATACTGATATGACAACCTAGTATGACCACGAGGAAACACCCCGTGTATCTGGTGTGATGTATCGTAAAATATCCAGCTGGTACACTCATCCCTTCCCAGCTATCCCCCCTGGTAGAGATAAGTGCACTTTTTGTAGATTTAATTCTACAAGTAGCGATAAGTGCACTGATCATTTGTATCGTGCACTTATCTTCTCTGGTAGATCGCTGTCACCTCCAACGCAAATACAAGGTGCCTTGAAAACTGCATAGATTTACAGAGGTATAAACAACATTACGAACAACTCTTACTATGGCACCAACATTGCAATCTCAAAAAAATCTGTTCCATACACGTAGTTGTGATACATACATACTGTTATACTATCATTTTCGACAAATCGTATAAAACAGTGTAAACATTGTTCTTAAGAGCATCAGGCGAGTGTATATTTTGTAATCGTATAGCTAAAAAAGTATACCTAATACTTCTGTAAATCTATACACTTTGCAAAACAACACAACACTGTAAAGAGCCAAGCGTCAGGAAAGAAAATATAGAAATAGGTAAACGCTGAATCATACTTCTTCGTTTACTCCCACCTGTTCTGTTGAGTAGTTCTGTCGACAGAACTACTGGGATTTTGGCAGCTGTGAAGTTAGCTACAAGCCAATCCTCGCACAGCTATTAAGTGAGCTTCAGTCAAGCCATGTATTCACTGAGCAACATTGTTTCGGATACACAGTTTCTGAAACATCACGTAGATGTTTCCAAGAACAATGTTTCGGAAACTGTCGTCCACACAAACACAATGATTACAGAAACAAAATAACTGTATCGACTAGTAGTCACACCAGATTATCATACCAGTATGACAAACAGGATTTTTTTTCTCGTTTGTCACACTACTGATTTTTCAACAACATGTTTATAATAAGTGCTAGTGCCTACATTATAAAGTCAGTTTGCTGACTTTCGTTTTTACCAACTAATTGTCTCTGAAACATTATGATTTGTTTCAGAAACACGTAGATTTTGTTTGAACAGAGTTATTATACAATTGTTGCTCAATAAGTATATGTTTTTTAGGATTAAGTTTTGCGTAGCTTGCTTGCTTGACATCACAGCCACCAAGTAATTTAATTCAGCTTATAAGTAGTAAAACCAATAAATTTTTAAATGATATAATTTATTTGATCTTTCTATCTAAAATTACAAATCATGAATCATTATAACATGCACGGCAGGTATTACATTCCAGAGCGCATCTGTAAATAATTATAACAATAAGTACGTATTTAAGATAATGCCTGTTACGGCGAAGACAATTGCTCCGAAATAACTTACTAAAATATTTACATAATCCAAAAAATAACCTCGATATAAAGTTACAATGGAAGCCCTTTTTATAAAACTGTTGCCGAGACGTGGCAATGGCTTATCCAATATAATTTTTACTAGGTACATGTTGCAAGCCTAAACGCACCCGTGTTTATATCAAATCTATCATCATTATAGCATCATGTCTTGAACCTATTTATAACTGTCAATTGATCATACAGTAATGATAGAATAATACTACTATAAAGTAATGATCAATTGACAGTTATTTGTGCCTGTTGCTCCAGGGGACACTGACTAAGTTACAAGTCTAAATAATGATCATCGTTAGAAAATTTATTCCATTAAAAAATATAATTAACATTAACTACATGCAAGTACAATAAACGACCACTAATTGATCTACAATGAATTTACTATGATGCTGCACGTTTAAGGTGGACATTCACGAACGCGCGCTATTAAACCATACCAAATATAATAAGCCAAATGAATGACGTTAAAGACGTACCTCAATTCTCTGTGACCTCAATCAAAAATTGATTCGCATATTCACGGGAAGCGTTATTTAATCGCAATCCAGAGATTTACACCACGCCAAAAAGATTTAAATTTCACAATTTTTGCTGTAAATCAAGCCATGACTCGTGACGGCTTGACCGTAACTAACCACCTTTCAGGTTCAACATGCACCGTATATCATAATACATACTTACGCGGGAGAATAAAATCGGGAAGGGAGCTCAAAATTGTAAAAGCCTATATCAACTTAGTTTGAATTGTCTACACTGGCGCACTCCTCTACTACCACAGATAAGTAAACAGTTATGTGTCTAGCTATTGCATCATTTACAGATATCAAAAGCACCGAAAGCGCGATAAGTATATACGTATATATAATTATATATGTATATATACGTATACGACCTCACGAGACCGAATAAGAGTAGGAGCGAACATTTTTTCAATGTTCGCTCCTACTCTTATTCGGTCTCGTGAGGTCGTATACGTTCTAGCGGGCTTTCAAGCATTTTCGTTAAGTGCTAAATTTGATCTACTCAACCCACGCACGCTCGCAAGTCGATACGCGGCTTTAAGGTGCTATTTGGGATCGAGCTGCTAACTGCAGCTGCCGACGGCACGTGCAGCGGCTGATACAAACTAGTAGTGCAGCTGTGGCCAAAACAAATGATCCGCCACAGCTGCATAACTAGTTTGTGTCAGCTGCTGCACGTGCTATATATCTCTATCGGCCACGTACGCATCCAATGGTAGTTGGTAGTAGCTCCCGCCTACTACCAACTTTGTCTTCCCCAGGACTTCGACGATCTTGGCCATGTGCACAGATATGGGGCTATGGGCTCATCTTTCTCGAAATGGAGAGATACTAGGGTGATCCTCCAAGCGCTGGTTTGGATCCCCACCACTGTGATATTTTTCGTGGTGAGTTGCGGGTACGATATCGTCGTTGCAAATTTAAAATCTCTTATGTGCAAAAAGTAACATTTTGAGAAAACCAAAAAAAACTAATCAACAGTTCTTAGTAGGCTCTCACATAAGGCAATTTATAAATGCACCGTGTATCGGTGAAATGTTAAGATATTCACATAAGAGTTTTTGCAAACGATAGCTCCTAAAAGAATCTTTCAAAATTTTTGAAAATCTAATTTATACGAAAAATGTCACATGGGAGGTTTTAAATTTGCAACGACGATATCACGTCTAGTGTAGAGTCTAGTACCGCTATAGCCGTTTTTACCGCCCCTTCTCCTTGGGCAGCGCACTGGGTTAGGTTAGGTTCTAAGATAAAGAGTGATGTTTAATGTTGTTTTTTTTTTCAGATTAGGTTAGGTAACATTACCTACATAACCTATTATGTAGGTAATATTACCGGGGGTTTGATAAAGTTGTCGTTGGAGTCGCGGTCATGTTGGTAGTCTTCGTTTTTCAGGCCCGTTTTGATGGTGTTCACGGAATCGTTGTCCGGACGATCATCTCCACGTCCGCCGCCGTGAGTAATGACGTGATACTCTTTTAGACAAGAATTATGCTGTAGTGAATTTGTTGCGGCATCACGATCTTCACACTCCACAGAGCGACGCATGCCGTTCAATTGAAGTTGTAGTTCTGTCACCAAATCCATCAAGGTTGGGCTGTGGCGATGTTCCGTCTCTAAGTCCTTTATTAGCAGCAATACTCTGGCGTTCTGGGCCTCACTCAAGTAGACCCATGTGTCAAGGTCACGTCTTCTAATTTATCTTCTAGCAGTTGTGAAACGTCAGCCGCTGCCTCGGCGTTCTTAGCAATAGAATTTCCACGTGACGATATTCTTGCTTTTAGATTGTTTATCTCGATATCGTGCTGTGCTTTTTCTTTTAACAGTCGTTCCAGTTTCTTGTTGGTTCTAGAAATTTCCTCCTGCAGACAGTGGGTGGCTGTCGTACTGGCTTTTAGATTGTTTATCTCGATATCGTGCTGTGCTTTTTCTTTTAACAGTCGTTCCAGTTTGTTGTTTTCTCTCGTTTGGGAGGTGATCTTATTGAGATTCGTCTCATTTTCTCTTGATTGGAAGTAGCACACAAATCCTTTCCATTGTTGAAACATGATTGCAGTTTCACTTTAAACGTAGTCTCTTGGTTTCACTGTTTCACTGTCACAAACAAAACAATTTATGTTAAGAATAGTGGCTATAATAGGGGTTTGATAATGTTGTCGTTGGAGTCGCGGTCATGTTGGTAGTCTTCGTTTTTCAGGCCCGTTTTGATGGTGTACACGGAATCGTTGTCCGGACGATCATCTCCACGTCCGCCGCCTTGAGACATGACGTGATACTCATTTAGACAAGAATTATGCTGTAGTGAATTTGTCGCGGCATCAGAATCTTCACACTCCACAGAGCGACGCATGCCGTTCAATTGATGATGTAGTTCTGTCACCAAATCCATCAAGGTTTGGCTGTGGCGCTGCTCCGTCTCTAAGTCCTTTATTCCTTTATTAGCTGCAATACTCTGGCGTTCTGGGCCTCACTCAAGTAGACCCATGTGTCAAGGTCATTTTGAAATTTTTTCATCTTAGCTTTAGAGTCCCGTTTATCGGCTACATCATTTAATTGATCTTGCACGTCTTCTAATTTATCTTCTAGCAGTTGTGAAATGCCAGCAGCTGCCTCGGCGTTCGGTGGCAATAGAATTTGCACGTGACGATATTCTTGCTTTTAGATGGTTTATCTCGATATCGTGCTGTGCTTTTTCTTTTAACAGTCGTTCCAGTTTCTTGTTGGTTCTAGAAATTTCCTCCTGTAGACAGTGGCGGTCGTACTTGCTTTTAGATTGTTTATCTCGATGTTGTGCTGTGCTTTTTCTTTTAACAGTCGTTCCAGTTTCTTGTTGGTTCTAGATATTTCCTCCTGCAGACAGTGGCGGTCGTACTTGCTTTTAGATTGTTTATCTCGATGTTATGCTGTGCTTTTTCTTTTAACAGTCGTTCCAGTTTCTTGTTGGTTCTAGAAATTTCCTCCTGCAGACAGTGGCGGTCGTACTGGCTTTTAGATTGTTTATCTCGATATCGTGCTGTGCTTTTTCTTTTTAACAGTCGTTCCAGTTTCTTGTTGGTTCTAGAAATTTCCTCCTGCAGACAGTGGCGGTCGTACTTGCTTTTAGATTGTTTATCTCGATTTTGTGCTGTGCTTTTTCTTTTAACAGTCGTTCTAGTTTCTTGTTGGTTCTAGAAATTTCCTCCAGCAGACAGTGGCGGTCGTACTTGCTTTTAGATTGTTTATCTTGATTTTGTGCTGTGCTTTTTCTTTTAAGTCGTTCCAGTTTGTTGTTGGTTCTAGAAATTTCCTCATGCAGACAGTGGCGGTCGTACTGCTCCGCTTCCAGCGCGGCCTGCAGTAGTTGTGGCTCGTGCTCGTCCACGTCGCTGTGCTGCGACCGGAGCGAGGGTGGAGTCTCCCCTACAGGCCGGCGGGGCGCCTCCACGGCCATGTCTTGGCTACACGCTTCAGTTTTTGCTTCAGGAATGGCCGATTTCGACTCGTTTTCTGTAATTTGGGAGGTGATCTTATTGAGATTTGGCTCATTTTCCCTTAAGTTTTATTCCTTAAATTTACTTTTGTGGCTACTTTTTTACTAAATTCCAAAAAACTTTCTCTTATATCTTTGTCCCTCATTATTATGCTTATGTTGTCCAAAACTACGTCCATTTCAAGTTCTCTTTTTTCTCTACAGAATTGTGGGCATTCCGTTATTATGTGCAGGACGTTCTCTTTTAAATCAGGGTCACATATGCACGCCGGGTTCTCCTTGCACTTGTTGACTACCTACGAGGATTTTTTCCTTGCTGCCGAAAGCGTGCTATCGTCGATCGGCAGTTATAGGCCGCGCCACACAAGTTGGCGGATGTGAAGTTAACTACAGGCTGCGCAATATCCAATCCTGACTGAAGCTCACATAAAGGCTAATTGATTGGCAATTATGCAGCTTGTAGCTAACCAACTTGTGTGGCACGGCCTATACAGTTGGCAGCTTGGATCCAAATAACACCTTTAGGTGACACAGCGGTACAAATGTTTCTAATTAAAAAAATATAGGTAGACTTTACTACAGATATTTTAAGATTGCTCACCACATTGCTGCGCTACTCTGACCAAAATCATCACCATCCCATCACTTTAGATTATTCTTGTATACTTTTTTATATTACTGTAAATGGAGAATTCATTACTGTAGGCTAAGTTAGACGCTGAGGTTGTGATGTTACTTTTTTACCTACTATTGTTACTGTAATGCTACTTCTTCAACTGCGTCGTTACGTAACGCATAATGTTGATACGGCAAACGTTTTAACACGTTAAATCGTAGGTCGCATCTGCGTAAAGGTCTCTGCTCTTTCCGAGTACAATTAAAACGCTATCTTATTTCTAAACAACTTCAGCACGGATTAATAGTGTACGACCAGTCCTTTCTATAAATGCCTCCGTCCTTCTTCCATGTTCTTGATATTTTTTTTGCTGGCAATTTATGTATTTTTGTTATTATTATTATTATTTTTTTTGTGTTGCTTTTTTTCGTTACATGAGTTTAAGTTGTAGATTAATCATCATAATTATCACTGTTGTTTATATTGTGTTTGTATGTGAAAGTATATATTTATTACGTTTATTTCATGTACGTTGACTTTATGTTGTTCGATTTTTTTTTTTAGCTTTGCACTGTTTGTTAAATATTTCTCTCTTATTTATTATTTTATGTTTGTGTGTTACCTACCCCTCAAAAAGGGCTCACCTGAAAACCAGCGCTGAGTGTTTGGTTCCTACCTGCATTCAGCATAATGCTGAGGTGAGCCCTTTTCGACATTTCTAAATTCATTATTTTTATATCATTATTGTTGTTTTTTGTGTTTGTAATGTCGAATAAAGTTTTTCAATTTCAATTTCAATTAATGGCTAAAATAGCGCGCTAATTTATGCTTTAAAACGCAGGTGGAGCAGTACCATAATGGAAGTGCGAGTGCGAGACAATTAATTGAAATTATTTTGTTTTATCTATGATAGATTACGGGCAAACAAGTTCTAAGGGGGCGAGCATCAAGTTTAATTTTATTCCAGATTGAGGATAACTGTATATATAGCACAGTTTCCCTTTGTTAAGATATCCACTTGATCTGGTGAACATACGTAACTATAATAGCAATTCATATACTCGTTTACTTTTAACTTTTATTGTACAGTATCATAAATGTAAACGATTGATAATAAAATTGCAATTTACTTGACTTGATTATCAGTATCAGTTGTAAATATACGGTACGGTTTAAAATCGAAGTACCAAGATCTGTGGAAATGATCGATATGTCCGTTCAGTCCAAAAATACATTTAAAAAGGGATTTATTTCGTTGTAAGTAATTTTGGCGTTGAAAATATAATATATTCTAAATGAACTGTAACAGTGACTAGAGGTGGCACTACTATAGTTTATGTATAACAGTGGTAAAATAAACGTAATAGTGTACACGAGTGATCACTCCATTCAGTTATTATAGCTCCGGCATATTCTAGACAATACAGGATCATCAGTAACTTACGCATAACTTAAGAGCAGACTCCAGTATTTCAGGCTTTTATAGTAGTAGACCTCATAGGTCTACTCTGAAATTGCAACATAAAATCAGCTGTTCTATAGGGGTAGTGGGGTACATTGGTACAGCTCATACAGCAGTATTAAAACTAAACGAACAGCCACCAAAAAAACAAGTTTTAGAAGAAGAAAATCCGATATAAGTTTAAACAAGAGAACAAACCAGCGCAGATACCACCTCTAGTACTCATTACCCAATAATTATATTATTATGTATAATATGTATCATTCGTGAAAGTTTGATGCTTAACTTAAAAAAATACAGAATTACTTCAACATTATCATAATAGGATAATCACCTAGCGTGCAGACTATTACATAATATATACAAGCTATAAAATGCATGTATACTTAATTATGTTAATTTAAAAGCAGTATAGGATACAAAATAGTTAAATTTGAAATATATTCAGTCACTAGACTAATTAAAGTAGCAGCGCCGAGTCTATTGTATTAAACCAAATTGACTACACTAAAACTACTTGCATGTATTCATTACTAAAGATTACTGATTGTGTTTTCGATGAGAATGTGTCCATAAATTGACATTTTTGAGATTTTGTCCCTAGAAATGACGACTATCTTTTGCCTTTGTGTAAGTTTTTTTGCGCTAACATTTAATTAATTTGGAACTGAGACATCTCTGGATTTATGTATAGAATAGAGATACGGAATTTTTGTTACTTATAAGTCTTTAAACTAAGATTTTGAAAATATGGAGCCAAAATGCAACAAATTTTATTTAATGGACGCCTTCAAACCCATCCGTGTTCGCTCCATCGAAAGCATCAAAGATTATTTTCAGCAACAGCGACGAAAAAACTATAACTATATAATAAAAGTGAAATCAACTAAATCAGATCTATTTTCACAGTTATCACTATGATGTTTAAGTTACAAAACACAACAACAGACAGACAGACTCGGCGCCAACGATTCTGAAATTACATCTTACTAATCGAATAATATTACACATAAATACACCTAATGATATACAAATACAACATACCTTTACAATTATAATATACTTATAGAAACTTTCGATTCCAACATGATTGTTCAAGGTATAAGTACATAGTAACATTTTTACGCAACATGCATAGTAATAATATAAATACATGATTATTGTTCATAGATCACTTACGATTTGTAATCGTTTCAGGGTTAAACCCATCGATATATGTAAAGTTTAGATTTCAAGAAGCTCTGTCATTGGTTAGCTGTTTGCCAACCAATGAATAAGCTGTAGTGCTTATAATTTCATGCAAAAAGGCTGACTGACACAGACATACAGACAGACAAAACTGTTTATTTACAACCACTAAAACAAATAGACAGTAGACAGAATAGATGAAAGTTACGTCTATAGATCGAGTAGTCTAAGAGACCCTAAACCAGTGACATAAACATGAGTAGTAGTTTACATATACATACTCATATACTGTTCGAAACGAACTTTTTTGTAAGACTCGTGTTTGACTGCATATTGCATTATCTTAAGAAGAGATGTGCTCTTAAATGATAAAGCACGCTTACTTGCTCTACGCTTAAAATACAGACGTAATTTGCCTTTATTAAATAGTACATTCTTGAATAGCATAATAAAGACATCTTGTACAGATATCGGTTATGTTGCAATTTTAAGCTAATTGAGTATGCAATTGAAAAATCGTCCAAGTTCTCACAATAAGGAAAAGAGCAGACGAAATGACATGATAATATATCTAGTATTTACGGACACATATCTTGATGTTAGAAAAATGTAAAACACTGTATTTACCATAAAACATTAGGCACCTTCTTAGCAAGTAGCTTTCGTTTCGAGTACGCATGCTACATACTAGACCGCATTTCAGCTAGATATCGCGTAACATCGGGCGAAAAGTGATCAAACGAAACAAAAAATAATGTAGATTAGACTAATAGATTTGTATAAAATTATGAGCACTACAGTTTGTATACTATAACAGCTATAACATTTTATCAAACATACATAAATCAATAAATATCTCAATAATAATGATGACGAATAAACGTTATAAAACATAAACAAAACAATACAATCTTTACATTGATAAAAATGCAAGCTTTGAAAAATATTATCCATGATAATAACATTACATTATTCATAATCTAAAATCAAATAAAGGAATTTCAATTATGTTATGAGTTACTATTAAAATATCGGTAAATGTATAAAAATATCTAATTATGCAAATTTATATATTCTAATTATGCGACATATGATTCTAAATTGATTATACGTCTATGAAAGTATCAACCTTATTTGTGTGCTGAGTAAAATATATAGGTACATATTACATTAATGTACGGGATCATATTTTATATGCATTATTTTAGAATATAGTTCTGTATGTCATTATGACCCACTTTAACTATGGACCAACTTCGAAATGTTGCTGTTTCACAAAGCTAAGCTATGCTAAGATTGTGTACAATTTCCACCAATCAGGAACGGTCGTAGCCTCAGAATTAAAACTACTAGAGCTAGAATCCTGACGCTGTGGCAATTCTCACTACGAAAAAATGCATGGAATGCTAAGCCGCGCTATGAAAACCATAAATTCTGATTAGTGGTTATCAAACACATTCTCAACTACACAACTTAGCACATCCCAAGTGGAATGCCTAAAGTTGAAAAAAATGCACATATAAAGGATACATACACACGTATAATGCAAGTACTATAATACGACCGCTTGCCGCTGCCGCTTCCCCGCTCAGGTGAGGACTCAGTTAAGCGGTCGGATTATAACAAATGTATTTGTGATGAGACGCACATTTTCAGAAAATAACAACATACCATTGTCCTTATAAATACATTGTGTTTTATACATAATAAGTGAGATTCTTGTTCATGGAGCATAATCGTAAATATCGAAAATAATATCAGAAAATACACTGAAATTACTAAACTTCATAATAGAATGTTCGAGTTGTATTGGCTGTTGCATTTTCTGGAAACGTCATGGAAGTCTAAAAGACGCCACAACCTCCTCTACCTATTAAATTTTGCATAACAATCTTACAATACTCGGAATACGTTTATTTCACACCACGTGACGTCACGTCTAGCTATACTTTTCACGTTGAAGTGACGTCAATAGCCCCGGACTTTGAGAATTTTTTGTTAGACCACGACTTCAACGTGACAAACGGTATTCATAAAATTAGCATAGTACGAAAAAATTTTGAACGTGATCGATGTGATCAATAAAGTCGCAAATGACGTAATGAGACAGCGGTCATATAATTATGGAAATATCAGAGTATTATTTTAGACAGACCAATTTATAAAGAAGCATTTTTACGACGGGCATTTGATTCTTTTGTTGATGTTTATGCTTCAAAAATAAATAACTATTAGACTGCATGTTACCGGACATTACTTTGTCAAATAATATATGATAGCATAATGGCGCGAGGTTCAAAAATTGCGCGGACTGTACATTTAAAAGGCAATCGAGTAAGAATCTAACTTAATTTGTAAGAGGACGTTGTGGCACTCAGTTTATTCACTATATCAATCACAGCTCATCTTTCACCTTGATATGAGTCTGGCAAAACTTCAACATGTCATCCAAAGACCTATCTCCTTCGTAGAGACCCAGCTGTTTGCCTTTGGAGAATATCTTGAACGTGGGCAATGTTTGTATGCTGGCTATGTCGGCCACTTTAGCATTTTCTGCGGCGTCGACGGCTATCACTTTTAAAGGCATGTTGCCCTCCTTGGCTCTTGTAGCTAGCTGACTGAATATAGGTTTGGCGGCGACACAGTGACTGCACCCTGTCAACAATTTTCACGAAATTTTAATACTAATAAAAACCTTATTAATATATAATAAATAGGTAAATCTGAAGGTGTTTTATTGGTTTATTGCTTTGTTCCTCTTTCACGCAGCAACGGATTTTTGATATATACATAGCTTAAAAGACGGAAAGTGACATAGGCTACTTGTTATCACAGAAAAATCATATGTTTCCATGGGATAACACACAAATTAAACGCGGGCGGAGCCGCGGGCAAAAGCTAGTACAATATAACTTTATTGCACACCAAACAACAGTGATAAAATACAAAATATTCACAATTAACTTAAAATTAGGTGGTACAAGGGCTTTACCCTTGAGCGACTTCTGCCAGGCTACCAATATGATTTGATAGAATATTTTTACACAAATCGCGGATATAAGTACGTCCAGTGCGAAAGGCGATTTATAGGTGTCAGCGGAGGTTAAATGGAGTTCGCAGTGTACTGCAGATGCACAGAATACGCCACATTGGTTTTAATTATTTAGCACGAGCCAAGCGCGAGCACAGCACCGCTATATTACTACTATAGGGTGAATAAAACAAGCTGCGCTCAACCCCTCTCTTGCGCCGCTAGCATATGAGTATAGTGCTACTGCGTAACCACTCGCCTTCTCCTAGTTATAATAGCTGATGTACGAGTATGAAGCGATATTGTCACACACTGATATGCCACAATAAAACGAGAAATAAAACATAAATGAATAAATATTGGGGACATCTTACACACGGTCTCTGACCCTAAACTAAGCATAGCTTGTGATATGGCTGCCAGAGACCGATATACTACATATACATATTTTAAATACATACTTATATTGATAGTACCTAAATAATACCCAGACACAGAGCAATCACCTATGTTCATCACACAAATGTTTGCCCTGGGTGAGGATCGAACCCACGCCTCTTTGACCCAGAAGTCAGCGTCACTAACCACTGAGCCACCGAGGCAGTCAAAAGAAGAATTCATTCACACTTGCTATAGCCATGCTTTGTACGTTACTATAAAAAATATTACATACTAGCTGATCCGGTGAACTTATCTCACGATCTGTCAACTGTCAATGACAACTTTTACATGCAGCACGGGTACCATAGCAAAGGGACAAATTGTCTTTCCACTATTGTATCCCCTCGAAGAGGAAATAAAGTATGGATTGATAATGACAAGGGAAATCAAGAGTGGATAAAATGTTTTTTCCCCTTTGCCGCGCTACCCGTGCAGGAACATTTTGTATGAGAAAGTGAAATTAATGTTTTTATTATTTTTCTCGCAACTGTTATAAATTTTCTCACCGTTTAAACCTTTTCTTACTTCCACAGATATTTCAAGACTAAAATTTGTCAGATCGGTTCCGCCGTTCTCGAGTTTTAGCGAGACTATAACCAACCACGATTCATTCCGAGTTTAAGATGTCCCCTAATATTTATTTATTTATTATTTACATATTTATATAGATAATTATATCGTCAAAAATGGCATAACCGACTTCAACCATATATACAGAATTTGTGTAGTTCTCACGGATCCATGTATCATCGACTTCGATAGTAATTTTCATATTATTGTTGATTTTTCAAAAACTACGCCGATTTCGATTAAAAAAAATTGTCAGCCTATTGTGTCCCATTGTTGGGCAAAGGCCTCCCCCACCTCTTTCCACGCATCCCGGAGAGATGGGCGAAGATCGTCACTCAATGGGAGCCTACAGATGGCCGGCGACCTCCGGGTCGATAAAATTTAAATGGGATCATCTCTACGAAACAAATAAAGAACGATCAAAATCGGTTAAAAATGTGCAGAGTAGTAGCGTAACATACATACAAAAAAACATACAGACGAATTGAGAACTTCCTTTTTTGAAGTCGGTTAAAAATAAACGCCTTAAAAATTGTACAAAAAACGCCAAGACTGTGCTTAATGAGATATGAATGAAATGACTAACTGATCGTTGGAAACGATTGGTGATTGCATCTTTGTGAGCTGTGAGAGACTCACACGACGATTAAAATAATTACGTAGTGATTATTATTCAAATTTTGTTCCGCAAGAAAATGACGGAGCTCGAGTTGAATAACCTTTATGCTGCTACTAGCTTTCGCCCGCGGCTTCGCTCGCGTGTTATTTTAATTTTATGTGCTATTCCATGGAACCATTTTGTTTTTTCTGGGATAAAATCTTGGAGGTATCGTATTCAATTGAACGATAAAACATATAGTCGCTAGTGCTTTATCTTAGAAAAGTTTGTCATTATAGGCGGACCGTTCGCGCGTCTCCCCCGGCGCCCCTGTACCGCGCAGGCGACGTCTCAGATAAACGGTCCGCCTATAGATAGAGACATAATCATACAGCAACTATCATCTTGAACGACGTGAAGCCGCATTTTACTTGTCAAAGTGACCAGCTGGTGACTCGCTGTTTTCGAATTTTGTGAGTTTTGTGTTTAGGTGTGAAATACTTAGTTATATGAAAACTTGAATCTTTTTTCTTGTGATGGCTTGTGTAGCTTATAGCTATAACAGCTATAGTTAAAAGAAAAATGAAGAAAATAGAAGTGTAGCATATTTTCATTGATAAGACGGTTTTGGATGGTATACTTGGCTTCATTGAGATTTCAAGACAGGGCAGATCGCGTACCTCTTTCTCTGTCTATCTCATTGCGTAGTAATAAAGGAAAACATTATCAGATATATTGTAAATGTTCAATATAATGCGAGAGCTCCACACTTGTCCTTTCTCCTAGGATAAAATAGCCTATCTCAGTTTCCTTCTTCCAAACTACGAGGTCCATGAAAAAAATTAAGTCAATCGGATCTCATCCGAATCAATCGGGGCAACTCCGTTCCTGCGTGAAAGAGGTACAAACTAACAAACACAGTTTCGGATTTACAATTATTTGTATGTATTTAAAAAATGCTCAGCAGTAGGCGATTACAGGCTGAAACGATGACGATGATTTAAAAAATTTCTATATGTATATCAGTCTCTGGCAGCCATATCAAAAGCCTTGCTTAGTTTGGGGTCAGAGACCGTGTGTAAGATGTCCCCTTATTTTTTTTTTTTTTTTTATAATATAAGGAGAAAGAATTTAACTTGGATACCCTTACTATTACAGTCTATTCGAAAAGTGTGTTTATTAATTATATTATTATTATATTAATTATATGTAACCGACGATATAATAAAGACCGCATGAACGCGCTGGATGTCAAGCCGCTTTCGACCACGCTTATTGGATATCCATAGGGGAGGCCTATGCTCAGCAGTGGACGTCTATTAGATGGATGGAAGTTAATCGTTCACGCAGCAACGGAGCGACTTTATTATTACATGAATTTAGTTTGTTGTAAGTTGGAAAGTCTTACAGTCTATTATGTTACGGCATAAACCGAATCATATAAGTCGGCGGATGTGAAGTTAGCTACAAGCTGCGCGAAACCCAATCAACGCGCAGCTTTATGTGAGCTTCAGTCAGGATTGGATATTGCGCAGCTTGGTAGCTAACTTCACATCCGCCGACTTGTATGATTCGGCCTTTATAAGCTAGTTACTAGTTATTCATAAAACAAAAACTATGATCGTTTTCGTGTTTGACATTTTTGTTAGTTTTCTTCTGTGCCACCAGGGGCGCTTCAGAAAAATGTATTGAGCTACAAGAAAACGACCATATCATTTACCGTACTGTGATAGTTTCATTCTAAAGGTAAGTATTGATGTAAGACTGTTCTATAAACAAGCTTTCGCATTTTTAAGAGCAAGACAAGTGACTCATGACTGTCGAAATTCGGAATGGCATTGCTCAGGATTTTATAATACCACGTGTAAGATCTTTGCTCTTGGGTTAAATGATACTTATGTTTTACATCCGAAAATGTATAATATTACGACGCCAGCATTCTCTAACTAATTTACTATAACGCTAAGGCTACACAAATCACTATTTTACAATAAAAATATTCGCAAATATCATCGCTAAGCAAAGCGAAGCAAAAAGTATAATTAGATAGAGATGTGGAAATTTACTATGTCCCTAAGGCTACACAAAAGCTTAATACTATTGTAAAGTAAGTTCGTATAGGCCGGGTGGCTAGCCCTGGTGTCAGAGTTTTTAGGCCGCCTGAAGGCCTCTGACATGGCTATACTATTGTAATACTAATACTATTGTTTACATAAATCAAAAGCAACTTAGTCTTATCTTAACTAAAATTAGCTCAGTCTTATCGCAACTACAATTGAGTAGGCAAGTGTAGTACTTTTCGTTTGATTGAAATGTGATTTTGAAATATTGTTAGATGAATAAAGAATATATTTATTACTTGGCTGACCCGGTGAACTTTATCAACTGCAAGGATATTTATTTACGTAATACGTTACATCTATGGTCAACTGTCAATGACAACCTTTAAATGCAGGAACATTTTGTATGGGAAAATAAAATACGCGATTTTATTAAAAACCTTCCCTTAAGTACCACAGATATTTCAAGACCAAAATTAGCCAAATCGGTTCAGCCGTTCTCGAGTTTTAGCGAGACTAATAAACACGATTCATTTTTATACATACCGGGTTATTCCTAATCAATTAGCATCCTTTTAGGGGCTAATTCTGTTCATCAAAACTAACAACTTTTGTTCTTCGAATTTTATCAAAGCTCAATTCAATTCAAAATTCATTTATTCCATTGACATATCACATGCGCTTAGAAACGTCTTTACAAAATCAAAAAAAAACAGCTTAGTTTTGATGTATAGAATAAGCCCCTAAAAGGATGCTAATTGATTAGAAATAACCCTGTATAGATTATCGGCCGACCGAACAAAAATAAGGAAGAAACTCACAGGAAGCGTAGAACATGACGAAGGTGGGCTTGTCGTCTCCGATGAGGGATTCGAAGTCGGTGTCGGAGGCGAGCTGCACGTTGGCTCCGAAGCCGGCGGCTTGCGGCGACGTGGCCGGCGCCGCCGCCTGCCGAGCGCCCGCGCCCGAGCCCATCTGGCTGTGGATGTACGACACGAAGTCCGCTTCCTGGAATGTTTATACAATCAATCAATCAAAAAGTTTCTATTCACATAAAAGGTAGGTACTGTACCAGCCTTTTTAATAGTCCACTGTAGGACGAGGGTGAACGAAGGGTGATTGGGCCATTTCCACCACGCTGGCCCAGCGCGGGTTGGTGGATTCACATACGCCGTCGAATTTCTTCTAAGGACGTATGCAGGTTGCCTCACGATGTTTTCCTTCACCGAAAAGCCAGTGGTGTGAAATTCCGTACATAAGTTCTAAAGAAACTCATTGGTACGGGACCGGGGTTGAACCCACGACCTCGATAATGACAGGCCAGCGTTACCACTATTAGACCACCACGGCTTTAAATAAAAGGTAGGTACATTAATTCAATTAATTCATTAATACAATTATTCAAGATTGTATAGTTTGCTTTCCTGATATTTGTGTGTGTTAAACGCTTAGGGATACATTATTTTTAAGCTCAAAAACGAAACTCATCATTTACAGTGAAGAAACTGTAAGTTTTTGAATGTTTTAATAGAAAATATATAAATTAACCAGCTGACCCGGCGAACTTCGTTTCAAACGAGATCTTTATAAATTACTAGCGACCCGCCCCAGCTTCGCACAGGTGTATTATACATATAAACCTTCCTCTTGAATCACTCTATCCATTAAAAAAACCGCATCAAAATCCGTTGCGTAGTTTTAAAGATTTAAGCATACAGACAAACAAACAGACAAAATAGCGACTTTATTTTATACTATGTATTGATAGCCTATGTGTTATTCTGATGTATAAGCATTATTATTGCAAAGTTTCATGTCAATCCGTTCAGTAGTGTTTGCGTGAATGAATAACAAACAACCATACATACTCACAAAATTTCGCGTTTATAATATTAGTAGGATTAATTAATCAGTAAATGAAGGCTTTGATTTCCGAACTAAGCAGTGGCTCCTATTTACGATATGAAATTTCAATTACTAGCTGTCGCGCGTTCCTGCTGGCGCCATCTGTAGAAAATAGGTCGCACACACTCAGAAACTTTCTTTGGCTCATGCACAACAACTTTGCTAAAGATCATCACGTGATCAAATGCATAGCTTTCGATTCTATAAATGACATACAGACGAACATTAATTTTTATATGCATATAAGAAGATAATTTAGAACATATCAAAATTAATACAGATACGCAACTCTATTGATATTATTTTAAAAATACAAATAAATACATCACACAAAATACTACTTTGGTACAAATGTACGTACATTTGTACCAAAGTAGTATTTCAGAAAGTAATAGGCATTACCGTTCAGGAAATCAATGATTGACTTCCGAACGTCTAGGACGTATATGTAACTTTACGGAAACTCCATACAATAAATATCAAAGTTCCGTATACGTTTCTCGAAGTTTCGTATACGTTCCAAGTTCAATTATAGATCCCTTAGAAATCAGAAGTCTCTGGGATATATCGGGACATTCACGTAACCCAATTTCCTAGCTTTAGTGAACTTATGCTCTGTTCGCTTAAATTTCTATACATACTACTCGGAGCCTCATCTCGTTTATCTCCTATTTTTTTTTTTATTATTTGATTTAAGCGGACAAAGACATCTGATAGACAAATATAGACATCACCGTTGTAAGTAGATGAAGGATAGCCGGTGACTTGGTAGTTCTTGCACGGTACATTATAAAACACTAGAATAGGGATGTTTACTGGGTATAAAAATAATTATTATAATTAGTCCTTCAGTTAAATTATTAAAAAATATTGGACACGTATTTTTTTTCTTTTGTCAATCAAACAATTAGTACAAAGATTGAAAGAAGAACCTTGTCAAAGTTTGAGAGTGGAGGCTCGTGACGGCACTGGCCGGCTGGCCGGTACATTTGATAGCGGTTTGTGACGTCACGCGGAACTTTAACGGGCTATATCTTCATCATTTTTTGTTAAATTGACAAAAAGAAAAAATACGTGTCTAATATTTTTTGACAATATATTTGACGGACTAGTTATATTTTTCTAGTTAACAAGCCTATTCCTAAAATATCTTACCTTCCTCCCGCCGCTGTAATCAGCAGTACTCTTGTCGAAGTAGCTGAAGTACTTGATGGTAGGATAGCCGGTGACTTGGTAGTTCTTGCACAGTTCAGCGGCTGTAGTGCAGTCCACGGCACCGAAACCAACCATCAGCTCGTCGGCAAACTTCTCCGCCGCCTTCACGAACTCGGGCTTCGTGCTTTTACAATGGCCACACCCTGCAAAACAGGTGCAAACTTATCAGGTACTAGTAATAAATAAATTTTAATAACAATTTGTGTGCCACTGATAATGTATTTTTTTTTTCTCCACCAATGCTGTTCCACTTCTGGGCAAAGGTCTCTCCCACTTCCTTCCATTTATCGCGTTCTGTAGCCAAATCCCACCAACCTTCCCGGAAAGTGTCGAGATCATCACACCAGCGTTTTTAGGCCTTCCCTGCCTTCGTCTTCCCTCCGTTACCCACTGTGTGACGATCCTGGCCCATCTCTCGGGGTGCATATATACGAACCACATGACCCGCCCAATCCCGTTTTAGTTTAGCAGCTTTTTGGAAGGTGGAAGAGTCTGAAAGACAAGAAAGTGAAAAGTCTGAAAAGGTGGTGACGCACGGCGGTCTCTCATCGCTCGAAAACTGTGGGGGAAAGACAACTAGACATATGTGCAACGTTACATGGAGCGTAGAACATGACGATGGCGTGTTTTATCTTCCGGAGCGTGGAGCGGAAGGTGGAAGAGTCGAGGTGTCTCACGGCACTCTCCTCCTCGGCCCAGGGCTTCTCGGCCGGCGGCGGCGGCGGCGGCTCGCTCGGAGACTGCGGGGGGAAAGCAACCAGGTATATTCACAGTAAAACAATAAGTGCAGTTACGAGTAGTATAGTCATCGTCATATATAATATGGATTATAGGAACATGCTGGATGAAAGCCGTTTCCAACCGGCGTTACTGGAAATCCATAGAGGAGGCCTATGTCCAGCAGTGGACGTCCTACGGCTGATGGATGGACGGATAAATTATATCTACCTCTGTAAATATACCTCTGCAAAACAACACCTTGTCGACTGTCATCTATTTTTAACCGACGAAACTGAGAAGGTTCTTAAGTCGACGCGTATTTCTTTTTACAACCCGGTCACAATATCTGTGCACCTGACTTCGTGACGCCATATCGAATTATCGGGACGGATATACATTACCGGACGTCTAGTATACCGTCCGGACGTAAATTATTTTCGGGACGTGTATCGGCAACGAAGATGCTAACCGTACTGTCGCACCGGGGAGTGCGCGGAGAGGTGACAGGGGAAGCGGGAGAGGCGCCGCATGCCAGCGAGGTGCACAGATATTCTGACCGGGTTGTATGTATGACCACGCATCACTTTTTACAGGGTAGTCCGATTTCAATGTTTTTTTTTTTTTTTTGGTAGATCACACTTCACAGGTGGTCCCGTTTAAATTTAACCGAAATCGGCTGAACCATTTTTGTTAAATCAACAACAATGTAAAAAATTACTACATCGACCCGTGCGATAACTATTCGAATTCTGTACACGGTTGAAGTCGGTAATGCCATTTTTGGCGAAAAATATTTATCGTGGAAAATGTCACCTTGATGAAGTTAACAATCTGGTCCTCCTGCCTGGCGTGGCCAGCGTCGTATTGGAACTCCCCTTTGCTGAAGTACTTGAGCGTGGGGTATCCTTTCACGCCGAACCGAGCGCCCAGTTCCGAGTGCTTCGTAGCGTCCACTGCTGCTAGCATGCCGTTTATCTGAGGAATCGAGATTAATACAAAAATAAAATAAAATAATCGGCCAAGTACGAGTAGGACTCGCGCACGCAGGGTTCCTTACTGTATGGGAGCCCCCCTTAAATATTTATTTTATTTTAATTTCATGAGTCGATTACATATATCACAATTCTTGTTCACAAAATTAAATGTTGTTAACCCATAAATGCCCAGAACTATTCTGTTTTTTGGTACCGTATATGCTTTGTGTATCAAAAACGAGACAAAAATGGAGCATCCCTTAAACATCTATAACTTATACATTTCCTTCAAAAGTACATTCTACCGCCATTTAATTATAGGATAAAGTACTTTCTTCTTATTACGTTTGAATGGATGTACTACGAGTACAATAGACAATTTAGCTACTGATTTGTCAGTGCAAGTTTTGAATTGATTTCGGCCTGCATAAATCATGGTGCCTTCCATGAAAAAGTAAGTAATTACTCATAGTATCTTAAATATACAAGTTTGAATTATTTGTTAGGAACTAAGATGTTTTATTTACACAGAAAAACAAAAAAACTTAAGTAACAGTAACACTTTCCGCTATGACTAAACTAATACTAAAACTTAAACTAAAAAAACACAACATTAAATAAAACTTATGACGTGCCTATCATTACCACCAACTTATAGCGTTGGCGGCGCCACCTGTGATACCCGTATTAGACAGGTTATCACTCAACTAGAAGTTACTAGAACTTCTGAAGATTGACGAGAGATGGCGCACTGCTAAATCAATGATATGATTTATGTTTAGAGTGCTTTCCACACTAGATTTTATCTCAGAGAGTTATCTTTGTGATAAGCATTTCAAAAATCTGAAGCGAACGCAGGATTAGAACCTGCCCCTTCGGATCACTAGCCCGACGCTCTAACCAACTGAGCTAGCCCGCCTCCTACGAAAGCGCCAAATTTTTGAAGTACCTATCATTACCACCAACTTATAGCGTTGGCGGCGCCACTTGTAATACCCGTATTAGACAGGTTATCACTCAACTAATACATTATACAACTATAAGTATAAAATATGTCGTTGTTTAAGTAAACCTGCAGATGTGCCCAATGTCTCGTTTTCGAACATTAAAAAAGGGTACTTAATACTACTTAACCAATACGTACCTTCGTCTAAGTAGTTATGGAGTCAATATATACCTATTAGCATAAACATATCCAAAATTTACAAGATTCTGAGATCCAAAATAGTTCTGGGCAGATAAGGGTAGTGTTCGTTTTCGATACAAGGGGCATATATGGGTAAATAAACCAACCTTTTCTTCCTTGATTCTAGCAGCTGCCTTTTCGAACTCGGGCTTGATTCGCTTGCAGTGGCCGCACCACGGCGCGTAGAACACCACCAGTGCATGGTCCGCTTTCGCTAGCACACTGTCGAAGTTTGCATCTACAAATATGAGAAATAATTAACCGACTTCCAAAAAGAATCAGAGTGTCGAGTGGGAGTTTTGCAAATAAAATCGAATTACTCTTAAGTCGCGTTGACCGAGCGCGCCGAACACACACGCGAGCACATTGACACACACACACATTTTTGTGTAAGCCAATCACAGACGTTGCCGCGCTTGTGTTCGATCGGCTTGGCGCTCGTTATATTACCGTAAATAAAACTGACACTGACCTATTCAGTTTTCCGTACGTGACACAAGATGGCGCTGTGTCATTTCCATAGAAATCATATCAAACGTTAACGCGATCGAGCAGGTTTCGAACATTGTTAAAATCTGCCACTCGGCCCTCAGATTCGTGTTCGTCCGTATGTATTTTTTTTTGTATGTTCATCGATAATTTCACCAATTGTGAACCGAATCGAAAAAATCTTTTTTAGTTCGAAAGGGTATACTCCCGAGATGGTCCCATTTAAATTTTAAAGAAATCGGCTGAGCCGTTTTTGAAAACCCAACAATAATGTAAACAGTTCGAGCGAAATATTAGAATTTTATACACGATGGAAGGCGGTTTTGCCATTTTTGGCGAAAAATAACTATGGCTAATATCCATAACAGATGTACTAAGCCATAAGGGGGTGATTCAAATCATCATTATGAACAACTTTTACTATGGTGCCAACCCGGAACTCGAAAGAAAAAATAGCTGTTCCATACAAAACTCTAACTCGGAATCGACAAAATGTATGAAACAGCCAATTTCTCGAATTCCGGGTTGGTCCCATCGTAAAAGTTGTTCATAATGATGGTCTGAATTACCTCTTTACGTCTTAGCACACCAGTTCTAGATAACCCTGTATTTGAGGCTAGAGTCTTGTCGCTACAATCATCTTCAGTCTACTAGACGTGCTAAGCAGTAGTGTCACGGGGGATAAACGCATACTATATTTATAGCGGCTGTGATATTAGCTAAACGCTGTGGATAACCCAATCCTCGCGAAGCTGTAAGCTGAAGATCAAGAAGTGAGCTTCAGTCAGGAAGTTTGACCATCCGGAAGAATCCCGATTGGGTTATCCGCAGCTTGTAGCTGCGATCCGGTCACAACCCACTCAATAGATTTCTACATCTAGTAGGTAAATCCGACTCGCCAAACTGCACTGAGTGTGGAGCGATCGAGGATGTATTTGTATATCATGTTGTCGTGGAGTGTGTTCGGAGCGTAGCGGAGAGGTCCAATTTTTTTATTCTGACAAATGTTAATTCCATGAATGTTGGTTGGTGTAACAGTATTCTGGCCTACCCCTAATCGGAGGAGGCCAGAATGCTATTAAGAATAGCAAAATTAGGTATAAATAGATAATATTATTATGATATTTTTGTTCTTTAAGAATGGCCAATGAGGGTGGCGTGATCATGTCTAATCAAACCCTCTCTTTAAAAAAATAAAGAGATTGAGATGAAAGTTTGCGACAGTAATGCTTGTACATTAGAATAACACATAGGCTATAATTTATTAAGATATTGCGTGAAACAAAGTTCGTCGGGTCAGCTAGTTAACAATTTAACCGTTTATTACAATATAACCGTTATGTCAGAGGCCTTCAGGCGACTTTAAAAAAAAACTCTGACACCAAGGCTATCGGAACTTATAGGGACTTACTAAACATTAATTAAATTTCAAAGATTCATTGATTCGAGACTAGGATATGAAACCTCACGATCTTAATTTTTGATCAAGCGCTATCCAACTGCGGTCAGTGAATTCCTGATCGAAGCTATCCAACAAGCCACTACGACAGCATTACTATGTACACACACACACACACACAGAGAGAAAAGTAGCACTGCAAACCTTGACTCTCATGAGATCTCGTGATTGCAGTGCTATACACACGTACACACAAACATCATTATTATACTAACAAACTACACATTCCAGCGGATACTGCAGCACTACTATTTTTTTTAATGAAGGTAAATAGTATCTACAATACAAGCTTTTGCTTAGTGTAGGTTCTGTGTACTGTGTGTACCTACCTTCTTACTACATTAGTACCCGCTAGCCGATAATGTAAATGTAAATAGGCTTTTGTATCATGCAATAAAGAATTAAAAAATAAATTATAATAACAGCAATGTTTATTCATGAAGCAGTGGTCTAAATCACTACCATTTTGGTTGCGCTTTACAAAGTCTAGGATAGAATTTTGAATAGAAGTTTGGAAAGTAAAAATTACGTACTAAATTACCTCTAATTAATCTCCGAAATAGGTAAGAAAATAGATTCATACTGACGACAACAGGATAAAAATACATACAAGACGCAAACCATACGTAAGCTCTAAAAATAACTAATTTAGAATTTAATTTTTATCAATCGCCTACAACTTAATAGATAGTAAAAATGTTAAATTTATGTCATTATGACTTTGTCATCGACAGACAGGAAATAGAGAAAAACATCAAAGAATCAAGACAGTTTGTATGCTAAAATAATGTTGGCTACTTATATGAATGAAGGTTTTGCTCCGCTAGCGGAGAGAAGGCCAATCCTTCATCCTATTGGTTATTTATTATTTCCTGAATTTTAGTTGATGCCGTGGTGGTCTAGTGGTTGTAATACGTGCCTTACAATCGTGGGGTTGTGGGTTCAAGTCCCGGTCTCGTACCAATGAATAAGTACGAATTACGTATTAGGTGAAACCTGTAGAGATATGTGTTTTGTGGAAATAAATTAAATCAAATTCCTTAGAATTTATGTACGAAATTTCACACCTCTGGCTTTTCGGTGAAGAAAAACATCGTAAGGCAACCTATGTACACCGGAAGTAAAAATTCGATGGCGTATGTGAATCCACCAATCCGCACTGAGCCAGCGTGATGGATATGGGCCTATCACCCTTCGTGGGTAGACCTACGTCCTGCAGAGGACTATTAAAAAAGCTGGTACAGATACAGAATTTTAACTTAGGTCTAAATTTAGGCTGTTTCGCTAGCACTTAAAGCTATTTCAGAACACGATGGCTAATATATATGGAGCTAGCGTATAGAAAGAGAATAGAACCTGAGAGGTGTACAACATCGGAGTCTTCAGACCAGCTCTCGTCAACAGGCTCCTTCTTCTTCGATTGCTGCGACCTTGGATCCCTCATAAAGTCTACTATGGCTTCGCGCTTGTTTTCTCCATTGTACATGAATCGGAATTGACCCTTTCTGTAAAACAAATCAATCACAATATGAAACACAAGAGCCAAAATACATACATAAGCTAAAACTACATACTCAAACTACTACTAGGTACTACTACATAAAAACAATCGGATCATCCACATACCTCAGACCAAATAAAAATCAAGACAGAACGTCGTGAACAGACAAGTGAGGCCGGTTTTTTTTTACATTTGTGGTCAGTGCATCGGTGTTGCGCCACCATAATTCGACTGAAGATCCAAGGCGTAGTTTCCTTGTATGTGTGACTAATTGTGTCTGTACACGGCTAGGCGTAGTTTTTCCGGCCTCACTTGTTTTGTTCACAACATTCTGTCCTGATATTTTTATTTGGTCTGAGCTACAGATCCTAAAAGGTCTAAAGATAATCCAAATGCTAAAGCCCACTGTCAGTTGGCAGAGTGCCCAGCAGTTACAATGGAAAGATCGTTTGGACATGACATACATTTTCGATAGATCATCAGTGAAGGCGATCAATTGGGCCACATGATTATCGTTACCTACTGTCAGGTAAGGCTATAAGACCTTTATATGTACTGGTGGATGGAGTGAGAATTGAAAAGCGGCGTACGACTACGTTCTTAGGGTATGAGATCGACCGAGGCCTCAAGTGGGACGCTCATAAAGACAAAGTCTGTGGTAGGCTGGGAAGCGCATACTTCGCTTTAAGCCGGGTGGCAAAGGTAAGTACCACAAGAGGTAGCGCGAGCTTGCTACACAGTGCACACGCAGCTGCAATAATGAACGGAAATATGGGCTAGAGCCGCGGATTGGGAGCGAGCGTTCATTATGCAAAAACGTGCGGTGCGGTGCATCGCGCGCGTAGCATGGGATACTCCAGCTCGCCCATATTTCAAGAAATTAAGAATACTGACATGCCAGAACGAACCTGGCTAGTGGCTGCGTATCCAGAGCGCATCCGCGCACAGATACCCCACCCGGGACCAGCACAAGCTGCAGGCCGTCATCGAATCGAATTTGACAGATAGTTCCAGAGTTTGACAGACGTGATTAGTTTGTAATAGATTTGAGAGCTATATGATTGGTCTAGATCTATGACGCCACGTACACGGACGATCTTCAGATTAATTTTTATCGGCAAAAATATCTAGGGTCTTAGTCTGATTGCTTTAGAGCGCAAAACCACACTAATCCAAACCGGCACCGACATTGTTCATAAAATATGCTTCCGTATGAATGTTAGAATCCGGTGGCAGCGTTTGTGGCACGTGTTCTTTCATGAACTGTAGGTTTCTATCAGTAACTTTCTATCTTTGGGTATTTGTCATGTACCTACACCTACAAGTGTAACAAGTAGGTATAATCAATTGTACTACTGACATTAAGGCATAATTTTGCAACGCTCGACGAGGGCCACTAAGTTGTCAGCACATACCATATTAATAAGACCTGAACTATGTACACTTAGTTGCAAATAAAGAAATATGTATAGTACCTTCGTTTATTTTTGCAGAGTTTTTAGAGTGTGGTAAAAATATGAACTGAATACTTACTCGTAGTAATACAGAGTGGGGAATCCGGTGATGTTGTAAACTTGTCTAATTTTGGAATTCACCGGTTTGGCCATGTCTATAGCCGCTAGAAAGGCTTCACCCTGAAATCATACGCACTAATAAGGCATTTTTTTGTTTCAACATGTAAAACAACAAGTCTCCATTAGCAAGTGCATTTCTACAAAAACTACTGCAGATATTAAAACTCATTTTGAATAACGCATAAGTTATATAGAGAAAATCTCTATGAAAATACCATTAGAACCAATTCAAAGATATTTATTATTTCATAGAAGACTTGGTCATTTCAAGGTATGCCTTATAGGCTTCTGATGTTTAAGAACACCATTGTGTAATTTCACCGTATTGTAAATGATCATTGTTTATTTAATGTGGATGAACTTCAGGAGTTACATTACATTTACATTATTGTTGATTTATCAAAAACAACACAACCTATTCTGATAAAATTTAAATGAGTGAAGTGAAGTATGATCTACCAAACAAAAAAAGAACAATCAAAATCTACTCATAATTGGCGCAGTAATCACGTAACATACAAAAATTTTACAAACGCATCCAGCTGTGATTATTTTTCACAAAAAATGGCACGACCGACTTCAACCGTGTACAGAATTCGCGAATATTTCGCACGGATCGATGTGCCATTTTTCACATTATTGTTAATTTATCATACTTAAATGGCTCTGCCGATTTTGATAAAATTTAAATGGGACTAACTTCGAAGTATACTCTTTCCATTAAAAAAATAAGTAATGAAATCGGACCAATTTGTAAAAAGTTATGCGTGGTTACACATAAAAATATAACATATATACGCGTCGAATTGAGTATCTCCTCCATTTTGTCGGTCAAAAACAACACAAACGATTCTGATAAAATTTGTAAACCTCCTTTTTGAAGTCGGTGAAAACTGACCTTTAAATCGCCCGCAGCTTGCACATAGTCTGGCTTCATGGTCTTGCAGAAGCCGCACCATGGGGCATAAAACATCACCATAGAATTCTTGTGCGCCCCCATTCCCCTCTTTAGAAACCTTGTCAATGCCTGGAACAAACAATTCGTTTATATAACACGTTTACTAAAGTTTCCTAAGGCCGCCCTTATACTTGTAAGTTGCTTTCGGGAGATTTATGTAACTTAACTTACGTAACCTACGGCTGCATTATACAATTACAAAAATTGGTTATCTGTAAAGACAGTTTACGGACGATAATTTTACATGATAACTGAGACGAAATAAAAAAATCAAACCAGAATGTTGAGAACAAACAATTGAGGCAAAACTACGCCTCGCCGTGTACAGGCACAATTACACACACATACACGTACAACGAAACTTTACGAAACTACGCCTTGTCTTGTCAGTCGAACTATGGTAGCGCAACACCGACGCACTCACCACATGTAAAAAAAACCGGCCTCACTTGTCTGTTCACGACGTTCTGTCTTGATTTTTTAATTTGGTCTGAGCGTGATAACGTCACATGTGTCACAAGCCGAACTCTTAAGTCGATCATGCCTCTCTATCGCTTGTTCCACACTCTCGCTTGCACGCTCGGCTCGGGCGGAATGTGACAATAATATAATCCTTACATAGTATAAAATAAAGTCGCTATTTTCGTTTGTTTGTTTGTTTGTTTGTCTGTATGCTTAAATCTTTAAAACTACGCAACGGATTTTGATGCGGTTTTTTTTAATGGATAGAGTGATTCAAGAGGAAGGTTTATATGTATAAAAATTCCCGAAATTCCCACGGGAACGGGCACAACGCGGGTAAAACCGCGGGGCGCTGCTAGTCGATTTATAATACGATATCATGTCAAAAAGGAATACAAAATTGAACAAACAAATTAAGGTTTTTAATTATAAGATTACTAGAAATCAATACTTACTTAATTAGCAATTCATGTATTCAATACCTTTCAAAAACATTCAAATCACATCATGTGATGTTTTCAAAACAACAGTTTCATGGTTAATTTACTGAGTAATTGTGCATATAGTATACAACTGTTTTACTACTCTTATCAATGATTGCCTATAATAGTAATCACAATTTTATAGCGTTCATTTTGCTATGACTTTTGTAATATGACCTTTGGATATACAAGGCAGAGCTTGGTGAAATATTTGTAATTAATGGTTCATCATAGCATACAATAATATTTCGAATAAGTAGACTCTCAACTAATATTGCAATCCAAAACTGTTTAAATTTATTTATTTCTCCTATAATTTCTTACGAGGGGGAAACCTATAATTTGTACTTAGTAGTCTTCTTTTTTAGGGTTCCGTACCCAAAAGGTAATACAGAACCCTATTATGTACTGAGATTTCAATATCCGTCTGTCACCAGGCTGTATCTCATGAACCATTATAGCTATCTAACTGAAATTTTCACAGATGATGTATTTCTGTTGCCGCTATAACAACGAATACTAAAAATAGAATAAAATAAATACTTAAGGGGGGCTCCCATGCAACAAACGTGATTTTAGGAGTTTTTTTGCTAGCTATTAATGATAGCAAGAGAAATGGGGCTAAAGGGTCTGTCTGACTCTGGGATTAAACACCGACTCGATAGGTGAAAAAATATAACAAAAAATGTCTAGCCATTGACAAGTGATAATGATAACAAGATTTTTTATACAAGATGGAGAGCTGACGCCGACATTAAATGAAATCACATTTTTGGCCTCCTGGTTAAAGCCATCGACATATTTTGAATTTGATAAACAAAGCTATTTACTAGTGTACATTTTTCAAAAACATCATTTTGGATCAACCTGTATCTGGAACAATGAGCCAAGCTATTTTGACTAAAACTTTTGTCAAAATGACTCTTGAAAGAATAGCTATTTTGATTAATTTAATGGCAAAACACACAGACCTAGCAAAATGGCATAATTGCGTTCCATATAAAATATGATGCTTAATTACTTCCTTTATTTTTAATTGGTGTGTTTAAAAATTTAGTTTTTTCACTAAACAGGTAATTTGTTTTCTTCATGCTTTTTGATTACTGGTTACTAGTATCACTTGTGGGTCCAATTAATATAGGCGTCAACTCTCCACCCTGTATAACAGAAGATATACCAACCTCTCCATCAGCTAAATGGTAGATGTCCGTAGCATCAGGATCCTCTTCCCAAGGCAGATCTCCGGTGGGATCTCGCAAGAAGTTAGACATTGAGCTGAGGGACTCACTCCTGTCATAATCTTTGTGGAAATCACCATCTTTATAGTGTTTTATATGATACGGCTTGTCTGACCCCACTTTAAGCTTAAGACAAAGTTTCTTTCCTTCACTGTAAGATAATAATAGTATTTATAATTTGCTTAATTTTTAACTACATATGAGTGTTTTATGACTTTATAGAATTTTATGTCTATTGTCTGTTTATAGAATGTTATGTCTAAAGAAATTTATGTCTATTGTCTGTTTATAGAATGTTATGTCTAAAGAAATTTATGTCTATTGTCTGTTTATAGAATGTTATGTCTAAAGAAATTTATGTCTATTGTCTGTTTATAGAATGTTATGTCTAAAGAAATTTATGTCTATTGTCTGTTTATAGAATTTTTTGTCTAAAGGCCGTTTGGCAACCCAAGTGTAATAAAATAAATACAATGTTTTTGACCGACGAACCAAACCGGAGGAGGTACTCAATTCGACGCGTTTATATTTTTTTTATGTATAACCACGCATAACTTTTTTTGTAGGAGTCCGATTTCAATAGTTATTTTATTATTGGAAAGAGTATACTTCGAAATAGGTCCCATTAAAATTTTATTGAAATCGGCTGAGCCATTTTTGATAAAAGAACCTCCTCCTTTTTGGAAGTCAGTTAAAAATTTAGATATTTTGTATAGCTTACCCATTACTGCAATCTATTATAACTAAAGTGGCCTGGCCTTTCATAGCATCAGCAGTGTTTTTAAACACATCAACAGTGGCTTGTGATGCTTTAGCTTCATTTAGGAACAATACTAAGACATTTGTTTTGGTACGTAATAACTTTTTGAAGTCTTTTATATTGGTGATATCTGATATCACTGATGTCTTTTGTTTTTTCGCTTGCATAGACAATTGTACCAATATTATTAATATTGGCAGTAGTACCTGAAATATTAAAAATCTATTTAATGTTGACTGAAGCGAAGGAAGGTCTGTTCTTCAACAAGACAATCTTGCTTTTGTTTGTCCCGATGTTGATTTTTGTCTACAGGTCATATTTTTCAACAATTCTCATCAAAATTTGGTACAGAGCATCTAATATCAATGGATTTTTGATTGGCCCATTTTCCTCAAAAAGGGGGAAAATTTGTGCACTATTTATCAGCCAATTTCGTTAATATTTGGCAAGGATGTTTATTATTTAAATCCTGACTAGATTAGCAAGTGAACCAAATCGGTCAAGAGTAAGTCGAGATATAGAGTTATGAAGATTCCATAGAGATGTGTTGTGAGGTCTACTGTTCATAGAACTACTATTTGTTTACTCTCAAAAAAGAACCCATTTTTCCACATTTTTTTCCAATGTTAGTTCTGTGATCAAGTTCAATGTTTGTTTACTTTTCCTAAACTTTTGTAGATAAATCATAGATAAATTCATTTTGATCGGTATGGTAATCAGCATTTTCGTATGGTAAATAAAGAAAACATAACATTGAGCCTAATTTGTTGAAATAGCTTAGCCAACCCTATTCCTTTACAACATAGCAGTTTGATTTGATTTTGAAAATTCTTTATTGACAATAATAAATTATACAATGTGTATTAAGCATTACATAGCTTAAATAACATTTAACTTAATAGTTTCATTGTTTTATAGGCTAGTGACGCCTTTTTAAAACTTTAAACTAACAATTGCTGTTAGGAATTAGACTACTCATTAAAACATAAAATTGCAGGTACTTAGTAAATTGATAAGGCTACATAAAATTGCGGGTACTTAGTAAATTGATATACTACTTACATACTACTGGGCTACTTCGTATGTTTATATCATCACAATACACTTTATTACAAACATAACAAATACCAGGTAAGTATGATACATTATTATTATAATGATTACTTAGACTTTTTTTTATGTGGGTAATTGAGTTTTTTTGTTTTTTTTAAAAATTAAAAAATTAGAATGGCATTGGGTTGGGCATGCACTGAGAAGCAAAAAAGATAAATGGACTAAAGAAGTCATGCTCTGGTACCCAAGAGACGGGAAGCGGTTCAGGGGACGACCTCAAAAAAGGTGGGACAATGACCTGCTGCCAGGATGGTGCAGGAAAGCCAGAGATAGGGAGCTCTAGCAAATTCTAGAGGAGGCCTATTTCCAGGGTAGACAACCTAGTATTTAAGAAATAGAAATAAGAGTAATGTTTTGTAAGGCATATGTTAGTGAATAAAGGCTATTCTTATTTTTTTATTTAATTGAGTATTGTTATTATTGTGGCCACTGTACCGGTAGTGGCCATTTGGTGTCAAAATGATTGCAATAATGATAATTATAAGCAACATAATAGCATGAATATTGTTTGTGTGAATCAAAATGTTTGAAAATTTCTATAAAAATATTATTTTAACATAAAATTGTCTTATTAATCCTTAAAATTCATAATGGCCACAAATGATACTAAGATGGCCACAACCGGTGCGTCTACCCTACTTATAAATCGGGTTAACAATAATATACCCTACGAGTTTTTAAGAGTGGGATAGAGTTTAGAAGTGAAATCGACAAAAAACATTGAAGCGAAAACCATATTGATTTTGTAAATGCAACCTCATACGATCGTGTGGTTATCTGCTTAACCCGCACGATTGTATGATACATATTATAATGATTACTTAGACTTTTTTTTTAAGTGGGTAAGTAATTGAGTATTGTTATTACATTACAAAAACAGATACTTATACATCGGGTTAACAATAATATTACCACAATAATATACCCTGCGAGTTTAAGAGTGGGATAGAGTTTAGGAGTGAAATCGACAAAAAACACTGAAGAGAAAACCTTATTGATTTTGTTAATGCAACCCATCTCATACGATCGTGCGGTTATCTGCTTAACCCGCATGATTGTAAGCAACCAAAATCAATATTGCTTTCGCGCTAGTTTTTTTGTCGATCCTCATGATTGTAATGAGCCGGTTGTAAAGGACTATATAGACAATAATTTATGCTTGTTAATCTTATGTTAAGGCAAAAAAAAATATAAGGTATTACAAAAAGTGGAGGTACCTACTTACAAATAATAATCTTAAAAATAAGGTGCGGTGGAATGTCGCAAAAGTACCGCATATTATCATAAAAATATTAACAGGCAGATTTGATCTGCTGATGGAGACATTACTTGTATCAATTCATGAAACATGAATTTAATATACGTGTCATAAGCCCACGCATCTCTGCAATACCGAGGCACACTGATTTTACGGGAAGTGCCGATTTAATTAAATACATATTTGTAATTTATGGAAAGTATTAAATAAACGAAACAGCCGTAACATTAATTATTTGTGCATCTAATAAGAGTATCAAAACCGAGAGCAAATAAAGCACAGCAAGTATTTTTTAATCTTACCTTCCAAAACATTTTACAATGCATGGTTGGAAAAAGCCGGTGAAGGTCGGCTGCTAATATTTCTTTAGCACTCAATTCTTCGTTATATACTAGGAAAAGAAGATACACTTGTAAACAGAAAGTAAAGTAGTAAGTCGAGTGATCGAGTGGAGGCACTTGTAATTGAAATGAAATCTTCCTTTCTTTGCTCGCAGCTTCAAACTTCAAACATCAGATCAAACCACAAATAGTATCTATAGTAGTCTGTGCCACAAATTAAAAAAACTAAAGAGAATAAAGAGATACTACGTAATATCAGACGACCGACTGCCGAAAATTTTTTTAGGCCGTAACGTTATCTGTGGTGGTGCCAATTGAACCTCGGCCCCCGCGTACTTCACCCTCGGCCAACAATGCCTCATATACTATTACTTATTCTGTGACATCAAAACGTATAGCTAACTAAAGGTGGGCATACACGATGCGATGATTTGATCAAATTTTCGCTTCATTCCAACTGGGAGCTCATTCAATTAATTCAAAGGTCCTCAATAACTACGAACCAGCTATAGTTAACTACCTATATTTGGCCTCCACTGAACTGATCTGATGAATTGATGCGATCATCGCGTTCTGTGCGCCCAGTTTCAGGTAGTAGTACAAATCGTTAACTACCAATTCCTACCTTTGAATTAACTGAATGAGCTCCCAGTTGGCATGAAGCGAAAATTTGATCAAATCATCGCATCGTGTATGTCAAACTTAAAGGTACTTAAAGTTGTAAATCTATCTATAGGTCTTTGATTATGTATCTGTTTAGATACCTCTATAGTAGTCTGTGATACCTAATTAGCTAAGCAAAACGGCCCAATAATTTATGGTCCCTATGTGATGCCTATACATACTAATTTTGACAGGTTCGACATATTATTAAGTACGCGCTGATTGTCAAAGATCTGGGCCGTTTTCTTTGTCATTAATGTTTATGTTTGTCCATCTAGACAGATGTATAATCAAAGCTATCTATAGGTATAGGTTGCTATACATTTGAATTTCTATTTTTAATATTTTGAGAAAATGAAAAGACTACAGAGGGGTTAGTCCAGGTTTACACGTAAATTGAAACTACAGATGTTTCCGTTTGGCTCCAAACATTTCTGTATTTCTGTATTCACACGCGAACGCGAAAGTTAAGGTAAACTACGCAAAACCTGATTTAACTTTCGCGTTCGCGTGTGGCTCCATACATTTTGGCTAGTTCTTCCTCGTTTCCGCCAGGGGCGCTGTACAGAAATGTATGGAGCCATACGGAAACATCTGTAGTTTCAATTGACGTGTAAACCTGGACTAACCCCTCTGGACTAAGAGCTCAGGTGAAAATGAAACGAAATTCACCACTATTTTGCACGGAATTTATTATTTCCTAGATGTAAAACAAAAATACACACTGCATTAATGATTTTTCATCCAATTTATGTAGAGGAGCCGGTCATCTCGAAACACGTTGAATTTATCTTGAAGTAAGTAACTGAAGACACTAGACATAAACACACAGGAAGAAGATTAATCGAGGATGTTAATATACATGGCTTTTCGAAGTTTCAAGGCGTGAAACTATTATTTATTAAAATTTTCCGTAAAACAACAAGAGAAAAATGGCGGATGGCGAGGGCAATGATTGAAGTAATTAACAAAATATGAAGCTTGTTCATTCATTTCCAAGGATATTTTCATTTGATTCCCGTTCGGCCTGTGGAAAGTTATTTTTGTATGCACAGAGATAGCTCTGTGTTTGTATGGGAAATTTTGCAAAAAGTTGCCAGATTCCCACATTATATCACCCCCAAAAGTAGCTAGAAGTTGCCAAAGCTTTAAATTCATTTAAGTTCTTACTCAGTTCTGTGTTTTTGGGAATAAATCGTCTGTTAGCTCAGAAGAATTACAAGTAATAGAAGGATTGCTAAATTTTACCTAAATAAAAACTACGTGTAGAATTCTAAACCATTTCTGAATAATTATGGCTTTAATCGACAAAAAATACGGCGTACAAGAATATGAATATTAAGTAATGACAGCTAGTTACAGATCTGGCATAAGCGATGTAACAAGCTATGGTTTCTAAAGTAGGTTGCATATCACCACATTCTCCCCTGGTTAAGATGTATCGTAGTCCTGGAGATATGCAGGAGGGCGCCGCACTCTTGATGATCGATGAGATGTTTCTGGAGATTGTTCTGGGGTAGCATATTGCTCATCATCTCCCAAGTCTTCGAAATCTGGATCCTCCGTATCGGATTGCTCATACCCAGTGGGTGCTAAATGCCGATTGGAGACAACAAGCTCTCGGCCATTTTGTAATCTCACATGCGAGTGCATGGGATTTGTCTCGACTAGTTCGACTTCCTCTACAATTGGATCATATTTACTTCTCTTTACGTTGTTCTTCAAAAGTGCTCTTTCCGCCTGCGTGAGCCACGTCGGCATTGACTCTCCGTTCGCGGATCTGCGCGGATGAGTAAACATTCGCTCATGAGGAGTGCAACCGGTGGCTGTGCACAATAACGATCTTATAGAATGCAGTGACTGTGCGAGAACAGTTTCCCAGCGACTGATTGGCAGATCTAATGTTTTTAACGAAAGCTGCACTGTCTTCCAAATAATACCGTTGTACCTCTCAGTTTGGCCATTGCATTGAGGATTATATGGTGTGGTATAGCTTGTAGCTACACCCATCCCGTGCAGAAAATCTTTGAGGTCAGCAGATACAAATGCAGTTCCTCTGTCTGAATGTACATAGCTCGGTATACCAAATACTGAGAATAACTCTGTCAACTTCTTTTTAACAGTTTCTGAACTTAGGTCCGAGCAGGGAAACGCGAAAGGAAATCTGGAGTATTCGTCTATGATAGTGAGCATGTAGCGATTACCAGTATCACATGGTAGTGGTCCCTTGAAGTCAATTGATATTCTTTCAAATGGAGCAGTTGCCTTTATTAAAGTACCCTTCGTTCTAATAAATCTAGGTTTTATTTCAGCGCAGACCTTGCATGACCCTGTGATTCGCCTGATGTCTTCGACTGAATATGGCAAATTTTTCGCTCGAACCCAGTGAACCATGCGTGTTATACCAGGGTGGCATAGATTTTTATGCAGTTGAAAAATTTTGTCGTTTATTGTTTGTGTTGTTGCCGTTACATACGCTCTAGAAAGGGCATCAGCTACTATGTTATCTTTGCCTGGACGATATATGATATCGAAATTATAACTTGATAATTCTAAGCGCCATCGTTGAATTTTATCATTTTTTATTTTGGAACTATGTTTTTGATCAAACATAAACGCCACTGACTTCTGATCAGTAATAAGTCGAAATGTTTTGCCCATAAGAAATTGTCTCCACTTCCTTATGCTTTCCACGATAGCTGCAGCTTCTTTTTCTATTGCTGAGTGATTGCGTTCAGCAGTGCTCAAAGTTCTCGAGAAAAATGCTACTGGTCTGCTTTCTTGGGTAAGAGTAGCTGCAATAGCGTGATCAGATGCATCGGTTTCTACGGTTAGTTGAATGTTTGGGTCAATAACGTTGATTGCTGATTTAGCTATTTCGGTTTTTAAAGATTGAAACGCTTGTACTGCTTCAGTAGATAGCGGGAATTTCTCCGATTTTGTAAGAAACTTTATCTTGTCTGAGAATTTTGGGATCCATTTTGAATAATGTGCAAAAACGCCCATAGTCCTTCTGAGTGAGGATAGATTATCTGGTACCGGCATGTCCAGTAGAGGGCGCAGGCGTTCAGGATCCGGCCTAACAACGTTATTGCATATGTTGTAGCCTAGTATGTTTATATTCGTTTTGGAAAATTCGCTTTTCTGAATGTTCAAAGTCAGATTGTAGCGAGTTGCAATCTCTTGAAAAGAATGTAATCTCTCATCATGCTCAGCTTGATCTTGACCACATATTGTTATATCATCTAAGTAAGCGTATACTCCTTGCAGATGCTCTTTTTCTATGATAGTATTGATAGCTCGTTGGAAAGCAGCCACTCCATTGGTAACACCAAACGGTATACGCCGAAATTGGTATAAATTTCCGCAGGCCTCAAAAGCTGTATATGGTTTTTCGTGCTCTAAAATTGGTATCTGATGATAAGCACTGCGTAAATCTATTTTGCTAAAAATTTTATGTTTAGCTACCTTCGCGATAAGTCCATCTATTGACGGTAACGGATAAGCATCAAGTTCCGTGAATCTGTTTATTGTTTGTGAGTAATCGATGACCATCCTCTTCTTGTGATGCTCGCTAGACGTCACAAGAACTTGTGCTCTCCATGGTGATAGACTCGGTTCGATTATCTTGTCATCTAAAAGTTTTTGTATTTCAGCTTTGATAAATATAGTATCTAAATCAGAGTATTTTCGGGACTTCACAGCAATTGGCTTCGCAAATGGTAGCAAATTAGTAAACAAGCTGACTGGTTTGATGTTTGCTTCGGATATAGCGCATAGTTTGAGTGTTGGTTTAGAACCACCGAATTCCATTTCTAAAGCCTTATGATTCTGCAAAACATCATGTCCAAGTATAATATCTGAGCAAAGTCCATCCATAATCATGAGAGTAACATCAATATTTTGATTTTGTATATTTAGTGTCAGTTTGCATGATCCAATCACTTGCGTACATAGATTTGTTGTTGCCATTGTAATCCTCTGCTTGCAGGGATAGACATTCAAATTGCATAAGTTAACAAGACGTCGATCGATAAAACTTGCTGTGCTACCAGTGTCGATAAGTGCCTTCGCTGTAGTTTTGCCGTTTATGATAACTGGTAGTGTCGCTTTGTTAAGATCTGTTGCTGACAATATGCAGGAAAGATATGATGAAGTAGACATTGCATGAGTAGCGTTTTCTTCTGGAGCCTCACTTGCTGCTACTTGAGGATTTCGACTAAGGCATACTTTCGAGAAGTGCCCCTTCTTTCCACATTTCGTGCATATAGTATTGGAAGCAGGACATTCGCTCCGAGGGTGGCGACGATTTCCACAGAAATAGCATGTTTCTTGTTTTTTATTAGAATTCGTAGCGCAATTCATTATAGGCGTTGGTTCTCGTCGGTAATTTTCATTATTAATTTGTGCCATTTCTAGAGCTCGTGCTTGCTTATAAGCTTCATCAAGAGTAAGAGTACTGTTTTCTAGGAGTCGCTGACGTACTGCTGATGACGATAGCCCTGAGATGAAGGCGTCTCGAATGTACTCACTTTCATTTTGTTCAGCGTTTACCGATTTAAAGTCGCAGTTCTTCGATAAGAGTTTTAACTTTTGTATGTATTGATCAATAGATTCTCCAGGATTTTGTTGACTTTTGGCTAATCGGTAACGGGCGTATATCTCGTTTACTGGTTTCAAAAATAATGCGTCTAATTTTAGTATAGCTGCGTCATAATCTTTTGTATCTTTGATGTGCGAATAGATGATCGGGGATAAGTAATTGACTAATAATTGATATTTGCAGTCATTACTTATCTTTTCTTTGTCTTGTATAGCTTGAATGAAATTATTAAAAGTTGCCTTCCAATGAATCCATAGATTCGATTGGTCCGAACTTGCTGAGGGATCGGCTTCGAATCTTTCTGGTCTTAGATATTTATCCATTTTTTAATTTTGTCGATTAAATTGTAGAATTCTAAACCATTTCTGAATAATTATGGCTTTAATCGACAAAAAATACGGCGTACAAGAATATGAATATTAAGTAATGACAGCTAGTTACAGATCTGGCATAAGCGATGTAACAAGCTATGGTTTCTAAAGTAGGTTGCATATCACCACACTACGGTACAGCTGTCTTATTAAATAAATTTCATTAAATGGACCTTAAAACATTAAATGGACCATAAATCGTAAACGGTAAGTTTAAAAAAAAAGTTCACTGGCAACAAAAGATGCGAAATTTTATTTTCTACAATAATGATCTTAATGTTTTTTGCCCTTAAGTACATAGTTTCCGAGATATCGGCTAAAAACATTTTTTCAAGATGACGTGTCAGGAACGCATTCTCGGAACGGCCGAACTATAGTGCTATTTCTAATCAAAAGTTATAATATTTTTAAAAACGATAATTATTATCATTTTTATAGGCATATCCTCATTTGGTCTCTTTAATTATTAGGTACAGAAACAAAACAGGCAAAGAATTTTATGTATGAAATTTCTTAAAGTTAGACTAAGTCCTAATATTTTTTAGTTACTTTGGTTAGTTAAAATTAAAATAAATTTCTCATTACATTAATTACGACACAAATTGATGACTGGTGAACTCAAACAGTTAAAGTAATAACTACGCAGAATCTTTGTGTGAATAAACGACCTACTACAACAGACAAAAGTTGCAAAAATTAACGAAGTGTGGATGAAGTCGAAACGTTGAAAAATAGCTAAAAAAGAAGCTAAATTTTTTAGCTACAACTTTTAAGAAATTGTAGCTGCCAGGTGTGCAAAAATAGCTAGATTTATCTATAAAATAGCTAAGTTGGCATTTTGGTGACGTACGCATTAATCTATGTACGTACGTCACAAAAGCCGGACTGCAGCGTTGCCACCTTAGAATTTTTAAGACGAAGAGTACTAGATACAAACTAAAAAGTCGCCAGATTTCAGAAACTTGAATTTAAAAAAAAGCACCATATTCCAACCATTTTTTTTTGTATCTCAGACTTATAAAAACATAATGTCAATAGAAACCGAACGACATAAAACATATGTCTTTCATTAGTTCGTCAACGAAATGTGGGGTCAAGACATTTTTAATAACTTCAGCACACTTAGTACGATGCATTTTTAAGTCATGGTTGAGGTGGTGTAAGTTGCTATGGAGTAGTATGGAGTCAAAGAAAGCCGATTTTACTAAATCTGTTAGATGATCAACACAGGAAACTGAACTGTGATCTGTAATGTAAAGAGTGAGCATTCCTTCGGCTTTAGAAGATTTAGGGTTTGAATTTTTTTTAGCGGGCGTAAATTTTATCGACTGGATTGCCGCATATTATTTGAATTTTTTGTTTGTGCTTTTTTGTTTCAGCGTGTCTTCTCAAGTCTACTAATTTCGCTGATAAATCTGATTTACAAAATAAGCAAAACGTCTATGTATCTTCACCAGGTAAAGTCTTAAGCCAGTTTTGGAATTCTCCTAGAGATTCCCATTCTTTTCAATACTTTTGTGCACAGTTCTTTTTCTTCAACAGAACTTCCATTACTGGAGATCACCTTCACACTCACACACTGTTATAAATAACTAGTATAAAACTTTAAGACTTAAACAACCATCAACTATACCTGACTTATTCCAGACATAGAATGAAGGATAAAAAAGAAACAAAAACTAACAGCGGCGCCTCGGGGATTTCCCATTCGTAGTCAATAGTCGTAACTCTATGACTATTGACTAGAGACAGGGAATCCCCGTTCAAATCCAAAGCATAAAACAGTACGGAATTCCTAAATGGTTGGGGATTTCCCTTAAAATGAATTGGTAGATCCCGTATTTAAAATCCACCAAAAGAAATAAAAATTGGCCAAGTACGAGTCGGACTCACGCACGGAGGGTTCCGTACTGTATGGGAGCCCCCCTTAAATATTTATTTTATTATTTATTATTGAAGTGAATATTAAACTAAATATTCTGTGAAAATTTCAAGCATCTACCGGTTACCATTATTAATATAGAGCGAAAAACGTCTAAAAATTCAGGTTTATTGTATGGGAGCCCCCCTTAAATTTTTATTTTATTTTTAGTATTAGTTGTTATAGCGGCAACAGAAATACGAGTACATCATCTGTGAAAATTTCAGCTGCCTAGCTTTCATGGTTCATGAGATACAACCCGGTGACAGACAGACAGACAGACAGACAGACGGACAGACGGACATTGAAGTCTTAGTAATAGGGCAATAATAGCAAAAAAATACCACTAGGAGCCCTGAAAAAGCACCAGTTCTGGCGAGCAAACCACCAAGGTGGCAACCCTGACGGAAATACGGAACTACAACATCAATGTTGCCGTCAAAGAATTTAATTTTCTCCCTAAATTAGCCACAAATATCGTCAGATTCAGAAAACATCCCAATAATTCCGCTAATCGCTAAAAATCATCATCATCACACTATTTTCTTTCTGATGTGAAATTAGTACCTGATTACCTTATAAACTAAGTGTAGTGCGTAAATTAATCAAACATTATTTTATTTTAGCTATTTCTAACATGTGTATTAAAGTATTTTTTCCCTTAAAAGTCTAAATCTTAATCAAAAATGTCGTTGTCTGCTTCAACAGTTTCTTCAGCCAATGAAGAAGCAAGAAGCTGTTGCTAGTGGAAGGTCTATCATCAGTAACTTTCTTTACAGTTTTTGCCACTTTTACAATTACGTCAGCGGGGTGCTCGTAGCTGTAGCAAGTTTTATTTCTTATTATCAATAAGTTTTTAATTGTGAGAATTCACTCGAGAGTCAACACAACGGATTTAATGCTCTCTGTTATAGGTAAATAACTGCCTACTGCAACAAGAGGTATCCCCACAGAGTTGTCCTTTACAATCACTAGACAGGGTAAGAGGGACAAAAACTACGCAGCTTTGATGTGGATAGGGACGCTATCATTACAACAACAACAGAGGCAGCAAAAGACCTGAGGGAGAAGTTATCGCACCGAATAGGAGATCTGGTAAAATCCAGAGTGCGAACCATGGCTTCATCTCTCGTCAATGGTTTCGGAAAAGAGAGCTTCGGTCGCCTTTTGGTGGACGAAGCTCTAATGAACCATTTTGGAGCCATAATAATGGCTGCCCGGCTGTCTGGTGCTAGCGAACTTGTCCTCATTGGAGACGTCAATCAGTTGCCTTATATCGACAGAGAAAATCTCTTCGAGATGAGGTACCATCGTCCAACGCTGGTTGCAAATATCACCCAGGAGTTGCTCTGCACACACAGAAATCCAATGGATGTCGCGTATGCGTTGAGGGAAATATACTCAGGTATATATTCCTCAGCCCCTCGTATTAGGTCTCTGGAGCAGAAAAGGTTCAAGGGGGCCCAAATATCCAAAACCCTCCCTAACACCCTTTTCTTAGTGCATACACAGGAAGAAAAGGAGACCCTCATAAGTCAAGGTTATGGGGGAGGCTCAGGATCACGCACCCTTACCATTCACGAAGCTCAGGGACTAACGTACGAGTCGGTTTTCGTTATAAAAACAAAGCCGAAAATGAGACTACACGAGAGCGTCTCACACGCGGTCGTTGCACTATCGCGGCACACTGGGACCTTCATCTATTACGCCGACGACATCGAAAATGATGCCATCAGTCGATTCGTGCGGCGCGCATCGTCTGCGTCATCGGAGACCATCAAGGAATACAACCTGCAGATGGCCGTGAGAGATCGGAACGAGGCGGTGATGAAGGCTTTGGGCCAGGAGAAAGCAACAAAATTGGCATAGGACGTAAAAAATGTGTATTTGTAATTTATAAGAAATAAGCATTGTGTGCATGCCCCAAGCATTCATGCTCGCCATCGAAAGCTCCTTCTTGCGGCGGCATCATGTGTCGGGTCGTTCTCCTCCCTCAAATATGGTCGAGGAGAATGATGGCTGGCTCATGTGTCACACTCGTGATCGGGTGCTGCTTGCGGGTCGCCGGTCTGCTCGTGGCATTCACGCAGTGCATTGACTAACTTAGGCTATTTTAAGTACCTACTAACACTCTTTGTATAGCATAACCAAATAATTGTAAATGTTAGTTAACAAAGGGCACAGACCCTGGAGTCTGTGGTTAATAAATTTTAAGTAAAAAAAAAAAAAAAAAAAAAAAAAAAAACTACGCAGCATCAAGAGTTAAAAAGAGAGACATTAATATATACTTTATATTAGTAGTCTGTGCTTTATATACTAATATGTCGTTAGATAAAATGTGTATGTCGTTAAAAATGATGATAGAGGGTAGACGTGAAAAATTACGACGCAAGTGGCATTTATACCTTGTAGTGCCTTTTTCTTCTGCTGCCACCGTCAACACACGTGGTAAGTCGTCATACTTTTACTGTTCACTGAAAAAATAAATTCCATACCGTCGATTCGCACGTCGATACTACTTCCTTTGTTTACAACACATCAAACATGTTTTTCCTTGATTTTCTAGAGTTACCATCAAAATGGCGCCGGAAAACGTGGAATCTTCGGAGGTCCCCTTCTTCTTCATCCCAAATACGTGCACCTCACTTGAAACTAACAGACAATGTAATTTAAAAAATTATCTCATGAATTTAAATCTGAGCATAACTACACCAGGCCCTGATGGTGAACCACTTAGCATTTATTCTGGCCCTTGCTGCGTGCAGCGTGTAATCGATATCCAGTTATCATATCCAGATGATATAGCCAAAGTCGAACAAGAGATCACGGCGGATTCATCGTTAAACTGTGATGATAGCAATAAGACGCCCGTGACATCCTCAGATGTACCAACAAGTACAACTACAACAAATAACCAACCTCAAAATGATCCTGAACAAGTTGGGTATAAGCGGATGCGGGAAACTCCAAAACAGCGGCTGTCTCCAGATATCTTTAATACAGATGAAGATTCTGAGAGTGAGATGTTGTCTCAGTTATCTAAGAAGAAAAAGAATAGTGAAGGTGATAACATTGGCAGTATGAAGGGAGATAATGAGGGAGATATTGTGCTGAAACAGGTAAATACATTTTGAAATTGTATTCGGACTCTTTGTTAGATAGATAGATAAATGCTTTATTGTTCACACAATCAACAATATTCCAAAAAATCAACCAATGGCCTTATCACTTAGAGCGATTTCTTCCAGGCAACCTGACTAATAGAAGAAAGAACTAAAGACTTTGTTATGTTTGCTTCAATGTTACAATCTGTCAGGATAGGTACATATATGTATTGTATTCTTAATGCACTGATGCTCTGTATGAGATATTTTACACATTTGGAATAAAACAAAAAAAAATAATAAAATTATTCCAATATATGTTACAAATTTTGTGATATGATGACTATATTGCATTATTGTTCTATAATAAAATTAATCTAGATAATTGTATATTATCTTTAAAAATCTTCTTGAATCTAAAAATCTGTATCTTTATGTATATTATATGGTTAGAAGATGTTCAATTGGTGCTTGCAACCTTTACTTCAGCGACTAAAACTCTGACACCAGGGCTAGCCACCCGGCCTATACGAACTTACTTTTTAGCGACTTAAAAATCTTTATTGATTGAACCAAAAGTTGAAAACCTGGTTGTTTAACCATTCAGCCATGTCAGAGGTCTTCAGGCAGCAAAACTAGCGACACAACCAATATGAATATACTGTATATGAACCTAAAAGTCAAGTGGTCTCTCCTTGGCTCGGATGGCATGTAAAATTGTAGGTACCAGTTGTTTTAACCATTTAACTATGCCAGAAAAGAATTATTATATCTTCTTTGCCAGAAGCCTTCAGGCAGCTTAAAAACTGACACCAGGGCTAGCCGGCCACTATGAACTTATATTACTTTGTTAGGATTCCATACCCAAAGGGTAAAAATGGGACCCTATTACTAAGACTTTGTTGTCCGTCCATCTGTCTGTCACCAGGCTGTAGGTCTTGAACCATGATAGCTAGACAACTGAAATTTTCACAATAATGTGTTTCTGTTGCCGCTATAACAACAAGTATTAATAATTGTTTTTCGCAAAAAATAGTAAAACCGCCTTCCGCTGTGTACAAAACTCAAATATTTCGCTCGAATTGTTTATATTATTGATGATTTTTCAAATACGGCTCAGCCGATTTCTGTAAAATTTAAATGGGACCACCTCGGGAGCTCGGGACTCTTTCGAACTAAAAAAAGAATCACAATTGGCGAAAAAGATTCACCATTGGCGAAATTGTCGATGAACATAGACAATAAAAAAGTACTTGCAGACGAACATAGAACCTCCTTATTTTTGGAAGTCGGTTAAAAAGAGATTGAAATAGATATTTAAGGGGGACAGCAAATGTGTTTTTCTTGCCGTTGTTCGTTATTAAAAACAGCAACAAGTAGACGCTTGAAATGGGGATAAGGGGGCCCATACAGTACGGAACCCTTCGTGCACGAGCCTAACTAGCACTTGGCCGATTTTGTAAACATTAATTTGTTATTCTAACTTACAGTCTTCATTGAAGCCGCAGAACTCTGAGACGGGCCGGACTATTCAGGACCCAAAAGTCAAGTGCTCTGCGGTTACCATGGATAATGACCCAACTACAAATGGTAAGCTATTTTTTGAATTATTTTATTTTGATAATATTGTATTTTTAACCGACTTCCAAAAAGGAGGAGGTTTGTATTTTTTAATTTTTTTTTTGTAGCGATAATTTCGCCAATTGTGAACCTAATCGATATTTTTTATTTTTTGTAAGGGTAGGTATATTCCCGATGTGGCCCCATTTAAATTTTACAGAAATCGGCTGCACCGTTTTTGAAAAATCAACAATAATGTAAATAATTCGAGCGAAATATTCGAATTTTGTACACGATGGAGGGCGGTTTTGCCATTTTTTGGGAAAAATAATTATTTCTACGGACGTACACAGGATATCTAATGATGTTTTCATTCACCGTAAAGTCAATGTTGTGAAATTCCGTACCCACATAAGTTCGAAAGAACCCATTCGACCTTACGATTATAAGACGCGTTACTGCCACTAACTAAACCATCACAGCTTTACGTACAAGGTGGATATACAATGTTCGCGCTGTAAGTACCTACGAGTAAGCTGCTTCCAACTACAGACAGCAGACTATGTCCAGCAGTGGAAAGCCTGAAAGTTGAAATGAAAATGATTATAAAGTATCTTATACAGTGTCATAGGTATTAAACGCAAAACCTTTTAAGGGAGGGTCTAGTAAAACTAGACAAACAACTTTTATACTACGACTTTTGAAAATTCGCTTCTCCATACATTTTGCCGTGCGTTGACGAGCTTTTTGTATGAAAAAGCTGATTTTTAGGGTTCCGTACCCAACGAGTTAGAACGGGACCCTATTACTAAGACTCCGCTGTCCGTCTGTCTGTCACCAGGCTGTATCTCATGAACCGTTATAGCTAGAAAGCTGAAATTTTCACAGATGATGTATTTATGTTGCCGCTATAAAAACAAATACTAAAAACAGAATAAAATTATTCAATGGGGTCTCCCATACAACAAACCTGAATTTTTAGCCGCTCGATATTAATAATGGTAACAGGTGGACGCTTGAAATATTTACAGTTATTGTATATTCACTTCAATAAAAAATCATTATTAAAAAATAAATTAAAATATAATAAATATTTGAGGGGTGGGCTCCCATACAGTACGGAACCCTTCGTGCGTGAGTCGGACTCGAACTTGGCCGATTATTTTTTCAAGATTTTCCAATAGTCCTGTTGTCTAGAGAACCCGCCCTTAAAAAGTGATAATAAAGGTGTGAAATGACCCTGTATATGGTGGACATGCAGCCATCTTTTTGTTGGTATGTTTGTTACTCATTCACGTAACATCAGAGCTACAGAAAGACTTTATTTTTGACGCGAGTGTTTGAAGAGCGCAATAGCAAATACCCGACTGCCAAGAAAGGGTATTGTTTTTCACGCACACGTTTGATTGTAAATTCCTTTATTCCCACGTATGAATCACGTTGACTGCCTCGATGGCTCAGTGGTTAGTGACCCTGACTCCTGGGTCAAAGAGGCGTGGGTTCGATTCCCACCCATGGCAAATATTTATGTGACGAACATAAGTGTTTGCTCTGTGTCTGGGTGTTATTTAGGTATTATCTAAATAAGTATGTATTTAAAAATATGTATATGTAGATCAGTCTCTGGCAGCCTTATCACAAGCTCTGCTTAGTTTGGGGTCAGAGACCGTGTGTAAGATGTACCCTAATATTTATTTATCTTCTAAAAGACTGGATAGATTTCTACAATTGACATATCGTTAGATTCATCTTAAAAGCCGAAGTATCTTCAGATAGGTATTTAAAGACCAAACACAAAATGGCGGGTTTGTGGCGCCAAATTATAAGTAGTTTCAACCATTTTTTTAGCCAAACCGATCGAGTAGGGTTTCAACATAAAGGGATCTACAGGAGATTCCAAAAATATACATATGTTATGTTTTGAAATTTAACCAGGAATAATTACAAGCATTTAATTTTTTTGGTCTTTTAGTGCGTTGCTCATCTGTTGTTTTTTGCAGTCGGGTTTTTTGTAGTGTTACAGATTGTAGATATTCTTGTATTCATTCTGGAAACACTTTAATTATCCTGTGGAAAGGCTAATAATTATAATGCTACCGCTTAACTAAGTCCTCGCCTGCGCGGTACAGGGGCGCCGGGGGAGACTTGGGTGTATACTAATTCGAATAAAAAAAAATTTTTCGATTCGGTTCACAATTGGCGAAATTATCGATGTTCATCGTGTACAACATTCGGATATTTAGCTCGAATTGCTAACATAATTGTTGGTTTTTTCAAAAACGGCTCAGCCGGTTTCTGTAAAATTTATCCACCTCGGGAGTATACCCTTTCGAACTAAAAAATAATTTTTCGTTTCGGTTCACAGTTTGCGAAATTATTGATGGACATACACAAATAAAATATATACACACGAACATGGAACCTAAAAAAATAAAAGTAATTTATGAACCAAGTAAAAGTAATTTATGAACCAAGGGCCTGTAATATCAATTTTATTTGTTAAGTGTCCTTTGGATATTGGAAACATGGGTAAAATACTAGCAGCTGATACTGCCATACGTAGTATGCAGTATGTTGAGTAAAAATACTAAGTTTTCGACATAAGTGTGGTTTTAGTCTCGCGCCGACGCGACGGCACGCGCACCGTCGGCGCTGAAGGCCTAGATATATGAACTTCGCTCGCGGCGCCGACCATCGAGCGCGCTGATAGCTACGCGTCATTCAAAAACGCTTCTTAGAAGTTCATATATCTCGGCCATTCAGCGCCGACGGTGCGCGTGCCTTCGGCGTAGGACTAAAATCAGCCTAAGCATTCGACACCAGCAGGAGGCTTGAAAAGGCAGGCTGTTGAAACTGAATACTCTATAACACCAAATTGTATGTACACGGCATTACAAAAAAAAAAATATTCTTATAGGAGGCATTCGACATCAGCGGGAGTGAGCCAGGGTGTCTGCAATGCCGTTGCCTGCAGCTGCCACGGAGCGTCGTGGCGGCGGCGGGCGCGGTGGTGGCGGGTGCTGGTCGCCGGCAAATGTTCACTAGTTATTGTTCTCTAGTTTTATCACGGATTAAGTCTTTCATATTTAATATATTTTGTGTAGAATTAAGCGTTAAACATTCATTCAAATATTCTATTACTTGATGGATTTATAACATAATACATAGGTACTTTAAAATATGCGAGCTGCTGTGTACAAAACTAATTGATTTAGTTCAATGTGTTCTTCAGATCTAGCTGTTACATTTTTTTCATTATTTTTGCATGGTAGGTTTGTAAGTGCATGTTAGTTTTTTAAACATAGTTTTTAAGTCAAACATAGTTTTTTGTATTATTAAATACAGCTATTTTTGATATTTCTGTGAAACTTTTGTTATTAAATACACTTTTCAATTGATATTTCTGTGAAGTTATTGACACCCCCTTGACTCAGTTTGTCAGTTGTAGCACTTCACGGATTCGATTACCGATCGGACAGTTATTTGATCACTAAATGGCTTTGCTGAATACAAGTTGCTGACCGAATCATTATAGCAAGCCATTTAAATAGTTCCTTCTAATAGTAGTCAAATCACGAGCTTGAATTACATAAGTAAATCCCTTTAGAATGTTGTAGGTATGATCTTGTAGCTTAAACTTTAGGATTTTCTACAGAACACTTGGCCCCCGTGTTAGATCTCAATTCTTTTGGTGGCGACACTTTGGCTCCCATTTCACATTTATGTTTTTGATTAGATTAAATTTACGCTATCCTCTAATTGGGCTATTTGTTGTAAATACTAAAATATGGATAAGCTATTTCATGATAGTTAAGGAGACTCTTTGCCACCACTGAAGACTCGTCTGCTATTATAATTAATAAAGTGAGTAGGTATTGTTTATTTCTGCACTTTTAATGCTGGTTGTCATAAAATTAGTATAATTTATTCACTTTCACTTGCTTGATCAATCCCCAGTGTCATGGGACCACTTTATCACTGGGTACACGGGTACACCACCCATTAAAATAACCACGGGTAACCACTCAGTCAGACGGCAGAATTTGGGAACTACTCGTAAGTACCTACTACGGACACTAAGAAAGATGGAACTAAGCGATTGAGGCGCCAAGTCTAACGAGGGAACCTTAGAGCCAACTGCCAAGGAATTTGAGAAGTAGGTATTTGAACTAAACTATTGTTGTGGCGATGCGCCCCACCAGGGAGCTTCTATGTGTGGTGTGATGCAATAAGGAAGTTTCCTTTCTCATAAAAAATAAAAATAATAAGATACATTTAAAGACGTTTAATTATTTTATTTAAATAGATACACCAACAGTGAACATATTGAATACCTACAATCTTAAACTATTACATTGGTAGGTATCAAGGAAGTTACTAACTTCCTAACACTTACAAGTTACTAACTTCCTTGGTAGGTATACAAAGATCTGATATGACCACTAGGTGTATACAGCATTTTTAAAAAACTACTTAGTGGGTAGACATATCTGGGTGCACGGCAGTGCACCCAAACAAGTCGAGCACAGCCGTAAGCATACTTTTCCCGAAGCCATTCAGGCCATTTTCAACCCCCTGTAATTTTAGTCTGGCTAAAGCTAGACGTCTGATTTTTTTTACTATCAAGAGAACGTCATATAACAAAGAACATTTCTAAATTTCATCAAAATCGAACCAGTCATTTAAGAATTATTGCTAGTGAAAGTTCTTTGGTTTTGTCACTGACATACTCATACACTCACTCAACAATCATCAAAATTCTAAGGTACTTCTAGCATAGACATACAAGCTTGTAATTTTGATGACCGTTAACATATAGCCTAAATAACAAGGAAAAAATCAAACATACTTTAATTTTGGTCTGGTTTTCCTATTTTAGTATCTACACAAATAAGTTTGTAATTCTAATTGTAGTACGTGAAATAGGTGATTACCAAGATAACTTTGCGGTTTGACTTCGGATTTCAGTTTATGTCCCTACTAGATTTAAATTTTGAATCTCTAGGGCAAGGGTAGGGCTGGGGTGGGCTTGTAGTGGGTAGGGGGCGTGGTGGCTCATGGCGGCGTGGTAAGGGCGTGGTAGAGGCGTAGTGCGGGCGTCGTGCTGGTATGGCACGGACGTGATGGGGGCTCGGTAGGGACTCAGTGGGTCCTCAGTGGGAATGCGGTGGGGGTATGGTGAGAACTCAGTGGAGCTTCGGTTGGGATTTAGTGGAGCCGCGATAGAGGCGTGATAGGGGCGCAGTGGTCGATTGATGGGGTTTCCGTGGGGACTCTGTGGGACCGAGGTGGGAGCGCGGCGGGGATTCAGTGGGGATTTAGTAGAGCCGTGGTGGGGGCATAGTAGGTGCTCGGTGGGGACTCAGTGGGGGCTTGATGGGAGCTCGGAGAAGAATCAGTAGGGTCACGGTGGGAACTCAGTGGGGCAGCGATGGGGGCCCAGCGGAGGCTTTATGGGGGCTTGGTGGGGAATCAGTGGGACTGGCGGTGAAGGCGACGTAGAAGGCAGGGTAGGGACAGGGTAGAGCAACCTCACGGTGTTAGTGGTAAACCATCACTTACAAAAAGAAGTGAGATCCCAACAAAAACATGGCATGTAAAAAGTACAACAAGTCGAGCAACAATTCTTCAGTAAAAAGTAGTGAGATCAAAATGTAAGCACAAGTCGGTTTATATATTCAATACTTGTCTATGGGGGCAGAATCTGGGCGCATTTTTAAAACTTTGATGCACGCATAGATAAGTACTGAATAATAATAAACCGAATTATTATGCTTACATTTTGTCAGTGCTTATCTATGAGAGCATCAAAGTTGTAAAGATACGCCCAGATTCTGCCCCCATAGACAAGTATTGAATATATATACCGACTTGTGCTTACATTTTGATCTCACTACTTTTTACTGAAGAATTGTTGCTCGACTTGTTGTACTTTTTACATGCCATGTTTTTGTTGGGATCTCACTTCTTTTTGTAAAGTGATGAAAGTTGAAAGTTATGAAAGTTGTACCAATTGTTCAATAACTTGTGTTATTTCAATTTTTTATCAGAAGTTTTCAGAACAAACGTTGTTTACGATTAAATTTTCTATAACTTTGAATCCTATCAACTTTTTGTGGGATCGATATTTTTTTAAATAGTTGGTTGTATCATTTCATTTCTTCAATCACTTACGTTATTTCAATTTTACAGTAGAAGTTATAGGAACAAAAGTTGTTTAAAATTTCATTTTCTACAACTTTGATTCCAATCAACTTTTTGTAGGATCGATATTTTTTTTAAACCGTTGGTGGTACCATTTCATTTCTTCGATAACTTGTTATTTCAATTTTACAGCAGAAGTTATGGGAACAAAAGTTGTTTGAAATTAGATTTTCTATAACTTTGATTCCCATCAACTTTTTGTGGGATCGACATTTTTTTAAATAGTTGGTCGTACCATTTCATTTCTACAATAACTTGTGTTATTTCAATTTTACAGCAGAAGTTATGGGAACAAAAGTTGCTTGAAATTAGATTTTCTACAACTTTGATTCCTATCAACTTTTTGTAGGATCGATATTTTTTTAAATAGTTGGTGGTACCATTTCATTTCTTCAATAACTTGTGTTATTTTAATTTTACAGCAGAAATTAAGGCAACAAAAGTTGTTTAAAATTTTATTTTCTCCAACTTTGATACCCATCAACTTTTTGTAGGATCGATATTTTTTAAATTGTTGGTGGTACCCTTTCGTTTCTTCAATAACTTGTGTTATTTCAATTTTACGGTAGAAGTTATAGGAACAAAAGTTGTTTAAAATTAAATTTTCTACAACTGTGATTCCCATCAACTTTTTGTAGGATCGCTATTTTTTTTTTAAAAAGTTGGTGGTACCATTTCATTTCTTCAATAACTTGTGTTATTTCAATTTTACAGCAGAAGTTATCGGAACAAAAGTTGTTTGAAATTAGATTTTCTACAACTTTGATTCCCATCAACTTTTTGTTGGATCGATATTTTTTTAAATAGTTGGTGGTACCATTTCATTTCTTCAATAACTTGTGTTATTTCAATTTTACAGCAGAAGTTATGGGAACAAAAGTTGTTTGAAATTAGATTTTCTATAACTTTGATTCCCATCAACTTTTTGTGGGATCGACATTTTTTTTAAATAGTTGGTGGTACCATTTCATTTCTACAATAACTTGTGTTATTTCAATTTTACAGCAGAAGTTATGGGAACAAAAGTTGTTAACGATTAGATTTTCTACAACTTTGATTCCCATCAACTTTTTGTAAGATCGATATTTTTTTTAAATAGTTGGTTGTATCATTTCATTTCTTCAATAACTTGTGTTATTTCAATTTTTCATGAGAAATCATCAGAATCAAAGTTGTTTGAAATTTGATTTTCTGCAACTTTGATACCCATCATTTTTTAGTTAAATCAATATTTTTCGAATAAAATAGGGGTGTCATTTTGATTCCTCAATACGAGTAACTACCTACCGACAATGCAACTAATATTAGGACCTCGCTGGACTGATCTGATGAATTGATGCGATCATCGCATCGTGTGTGCCCAGCTTCAGGTAGTAGTTCAAATCGTGAACAACCAATTACTACCGTTTGAATTAGGTAGTTGAGTGAGCCCCCAGTGACGATAACTTCGCCGTTGGGCGTAGATGTAGCCGGACCATTATAGGTTGGCGTACCTGTATCTGATCATAGAGCTATTACAATTACAACCAGAGGGATAATGTGGTTGTCATGAAAAATACCTATCTCATTTCAGTGACTTGCCGTATTTTTCTCCCGATAACCCTGTTTGCCGCCTACGCAAAAACGACGGGGCGTTATAGTTATAGAAGATAGAAAATTGCACATCTAGATACCTTTTTCGTTCTATTTGAAAAATATCAATCATAGAAAAAGTTAATGGGAAACAAAAATGTGGGAAATCAAATTATAAGCAACTTTAGTTCTGACCATTTCTCGCGTAAAATTGAAATTACAAGAGTCAACCACAGAATAGGCCCTATTACACAGGGCATCTTTAAGGTCGCTGGAGTCAACATTCAGGAAGTGGTTCAAATCGTGAACCACCAATTCATGCCTTTTCTTTAACTGAATGAGCCTCCAGTTGGCATGAAGCGAATCATCAAATCATGTCAAATCAAATCATCGCATCGTGTGACCACCTATAGAAAGTAATAGCTGACATATTCTAGAATTCATATTAGAGTTGCGTGAGACGTGTCAAGGTGACATCTATTAAACTTCAACTTATCTCCTTTTATCAATTCCAAACCATTACTGTCTTCAGAAAAGTGAGAAAGCTCACCGAGATGTACATTTCGTATGACAGCTGCCAAACTTGGAAGTCTTTTATCTCCGTAATTATCAAATCTAGATCATTGCTGACTTAGCAAAAGTGAGAGAACTCATCGAGTTCTACATTTCCGATGACAGCTGTCAAACTCAAAAGTAGAATGTCTCCGTAAATGTAAATTCTAATCCATTGCTGTCTTTACAAAAGTGAGAGAGCTCACCGAGATCTACATTTCCGATGACAGCTGTCAAACTTGAAAGTGGATTATCTCTATCAATTCCAGATCATTGCTGTTTTCACAAAATTGAAAGAACTCCTCGAGGTCTACATTTCGGATGACAGCTGTCAAAGTTAAAATGGTTTATCTCCGTAATTATCGATTCCGAATAATTGCTGTCTTCAGAAAAGTGAGATACATAACTCAACCATATTTATACATATCGAATGACAGCTGTGAAAGTTAGAAGTGGTTTATCATATTTTATTCATTGACCATACATCCCTTTGCTAACTGTTTAAGGCCAGTGCTATCTATAACAATATTATAAAGAGAAAAGATTTGATTGTTTATTTGCATTGAATAGGCTCCGAAACTACTGAACCGATTTGAAAAATTCTTTCACTGTTGGGTAGCTACACAATCCCCGGGTGTCTAGGCTATATAAATATAAGCAAAGAATTGGTAGAGGTGGGGTAGAGCTATCACATTTCACTAAAACGACGACAAGTTAGGCGTCAGATAGCTGCGAATATAATACGCTCGGGACATAATACAAATATCCGGAATCCGGATATATGTATTATGTCCCGAGATGATCGGGATGTTTTGGACATCCTACTTAGAAAGAGACACAATCTTCTGACTTAGTATCCTTGTCGGAGTTGTCGGTACGTTTTTTTGCCTAGTGTTCAATCCTGTATTATCTTTTGTGCATGATGTAACTGAAATCGTCACGGATATAGCTAGTACACAATTCAGTTTTAAACTGTGGTGATACCAAGAGAACAAAGACCAAGAGATAGGTTCCATATACACGCACATTACAAAATAAAATATTAGATAGAAAACTTAACAGTAGCTGGCAACTTTGGGGTTTTTGTCTTTTTCTCTAAAAAGAGTCTAAAACGAGAGAGATAGAGTAGCATCGTTAGTTAGCGATTGAAATAAAATAAGAAAATATCTAACTCGTCTATGATCAATCATCAATTTATTGAAAATAAGTAATTTCGACAAACGTTTGTAAAGAAATAAATTACGATAATTAAGTTGCTATTTTGCAAGAAAAATTTATTGCCTCAAATCATATTTGGGAGGAACAGGAAGCCTATGAATCTTTTTGTAAAAATTTCGCAGAATTTCAGTTTTTCATAGCTATTTGTCTGTGTTTCTGACATGACGTTACGTTGTTTGTTGGACAATGAACGGTGCATTGTGAAGAATTCGTGAACAAAACCAAGCGACATTTTGATATTTATCGCCTCGATTTGCAATGTCAGCCTTTAATAAAAGTTTAACTTGAAACGATCGGGGATAAAGTATCTGTGATGCGTTAGTTATAACAAATATGTGGGCAAAATACTAGCGAGTTTTAATCGTATACGTAGGCAGTTATACTTGTTTGCGTTTTCAGTGATGTATTATCATAGGGACGCATAGTTAGTCTGAAAGTGGTACAGGTAGCTATAGAAGTGCTTTGGCGGGTTATTAGCAGTGATTATTAGGCGTTGTCTGCTAGGATGGCGATGCCAGAGCAGTTTTCGTTGAGATGGAACGATTTCCACTCGAACCTGTCACAGTCATTTCACGCGCTGCTAGAGGGGGAAGACCTGGTGGATGTGACCCTGGCTGCCGGGGGACAGTACGTGCACGCACACAAGCTCATCCTCTCAGTATGCAGTCCATACTTCAAGGAATTGTTCAAGGTATGACTCATTGTTTTTCATAATATTTCTTCGTATTTTGCTTCATACGGTCGACGCAGTACTGTATCTCGCATACTTAATTGTTTATATTCTATTCGGACTGAAGGACTGACCTTTGGCATCTGATAAGTCCACTGTATGAGGTGTCGCAGATTAGGGGTGCGTTCCAAAACAGGCAATTTTTACTCGGTAAAGGGTGAAATTCACTCAATGCTGGTTCCGAAATGCAACAGTGAATTTTACTCTAGGATTTTGGAACACCTCTGACAGAGTGAAATTTCACCTGACAGTTGAAATAATTCGCCCCAGTAAAATAAGAGTTGAATTTCACTTGGCTGTCAAAATTGATGTTACGAGAGAAGTTATTTGAAAACATGTGGTTGACAAAAAATTAATTCAAATTCTATTCAATCATGATCCATTCCAATCCACACTAAACTAGCTGTTCTGCGACGGCAAAATATTATAAGCATTTTAGATAAAGATAAAACAAGTCATTACATAAAAGCCTATGCTGTTGTTATTAAAGATCTTTTTTGAGCATATATCCTCGATCGGCGCACGAAATTATAATTATCTTCAACTAGAAATTATCAGAATACAGTTTTACAAAAATACAAAACAAATAAAATCATTGTCATATTTGTAAACTTAACATGAGTACAGTCCATTCACAGGTAGGTACTTCACCTCTGACACCCATCACTGTGTCTCTTTCTAACCTGTGATAGTATGTAATGACTAGACAAAGACAGTGACAAATATCAAAGGCAATACAACTGTAAACAGACTGTAATGTATCTCCACATGACATAAAAGCTAAGAAAAATTTAATTTTGCGTGCCGCCCGAGGCTTTGCCGGGGCTACCAGAGCTTTTGCGCAATTTAAACATACAATAATCTAAAAGTAACATTTTCTATAATAAGTACCTATTTACAGAAGAATTTTTACTGTGAATATATATACCATTTTAGGAAATGATGACCCATGTAAATAAAAACAAACAGTAAACCATGTCGAAAAAGTAACAGTAAGGAAACAAAAGGTATATTTATTGCATAAATGGTAACACTTAGGCAACTCTTTTCAGTCAAGGTCGTTCCAAAACACAATTCACCCGCTAGAGTTAAGTTCTGAAACCAAAATTCATCCGGTAAAATTTATCCGACAAACAGCTAAATGTTTTGGAACGCAGCCTAGGTAGTTTCTAACAATATGAAAGTAGGTAAGTACCTTATCACTTACCTACTTGAATCATCCTGAGACAAAGGTGCATTGTTACAGCTACTGATGTACACAAAACATTTGTATTATCACATAAGACACATAACATTAGTGTCTTGAGAAGATAGTCTATATCTACTTGCTAATAGCTTTATATTCTTGCATAGTTATTGTGACTTTAATATAGGTAATATTTACTTAATAATTTAATCTGGAACCAGTGTCTAGTGTTTAAGAATTGAACGGGTTACATTTCAATGCTTGTATGAAAATTTAGTATTTTGTAGTAGTAGTAGATGTTTACTTAGTTTTCTTTACTATCTTTTACTGTCCTGCTGCTGGGTAAAGGAACTCAGTACTACTTGCTAGTTACTAATACTTCTACTTGATTTCTAATGGCCTGTTTACACTTTGATTAGTGATTATTGCTAGTGGTAAGTGATAAGTCACTTTCACACACTCACACTAATCATTTGTTGTCCACATTTGTTTACTACTAATCACTCAACACTTGCACTAATCACAAATCAAAGTGTAAACGGGCTTTAAGTTATGTCAAACAATAAATAACAATTTTTTTACCAAGTATGAGTTTCAACCCAGATTTCACTCAATAGTCTTGCTAATCTGGCACTACTCATAACTTGCTCACTACTTGCTGGATTGTTGAAATGTTCAAATTACTGAATTTTAAGGTAAAAATATGTATAATATCTTTTTGACTACTATAGCTACCAGCATAATTAGCCACCAATACAAAACGTAACAAGATGCCACCCTTGTGATTGCTATAACAGAGAAATCACTGAAATAGCATTCGATCGAGACCACTTTTGATGATGATATTTATTGATTAATCGTATAAAGAAAAACAAGAAGATTTCATGTGTTTATTTTTATAAGCTTTTATTTTGCTTGCAATGGATTTACCTATGTATGTAAGTTCAGGTGGAATCTTGCAAGTTTATTTAACCAACTTCCCGGTTTTCGATGAAGCTGAAATTTTGCAGGCATATGTATATCGCATGACAATCTCTGGATGGAGGCGGAAGGTGGCCGTAGGAACTCCTGTACTAAACAAGATAGACCCGTCGTGTTGGGGCTCATTTTACTTGTCTAGCGTGGTATTTTTATAATAATTTATTCTTGTTGTCATAGCACAAAAAATCCTCAAAACATCATAACACTTAATTTTATAGTTGCACCCATGTTAATCCATCAGTTTTTACAATAATAAAACTAACTTTCATTTTCTCAGTTAATGATTTATATGTCATAATGTACTTTTAGCATATAGTTATTTTAAATAAATGTATTATTTTTGAAAAACATTACAAATACATCTATTTACAAACTGAAACAACAGTATCCCCTGCATTCAATCAGTACAGGGTGAACTGTGTTGCTGGACTTTTGTAATAGCTGTTTTAATGAAATAGAAACTCCTTTGTCCACCATAGATAACTTGAGAGTCAATATATCCTATTTTTCTGAGTTGGATAAGAGTAAGCAGCTGCCCCCTGGAGAAAACTCTAGCTATGTCAACGCTCGTTGTATTCAACATTTACCATCAACAATTAATGTAACATCTGTGGCTTCCAAAGTCGGCTTACTTTGCCTTGAGTGCAGCATAATTCTCATTGGCGTTTCCTGGTTAGAAGATACCATGGATCATGCGCAGTCATAAACATCATAGCAACCAAAACATAGTTCTTATTGTTTTTACCCATTGATGTTGGTCTTTGTGTTCTTTCGCTTGTGTGTCTGTGTGTTCTGCCTCTAGGTGAAAGTAAAACAAGATAAACATTGGCAACAAAAAAAAATTGTTTTTTTTTTAATTGTTATATAACAATGTAAAACATGAAGTCCAATACCACCACATTTAGGCTTTTTAAAGGCAAAACACAATAATAAAAAGTTCAAATATCTTCCTGGCCAAGAATAAAAGCCTTTATACAATAGGCTGATGTGACTTCAACTAGACTATAATGGTTCATGTTATCATCGTCATTTCAGCCACACATCTTATATCTATTAGTGGCAATAGACATAAGATAGCCTAGAGCCCACTTGTAGATTTTCTGTAGAATGATGTACATGCTCCACTTAGCCAGACAATAGGAGCACAGCTATAGGAGAATTTTATTATTTCACTAGTTACACCACACTACATTTTATATTTTTTATTTTTGTGCTATCCTGTGGGAACCTTTTAGTTTTTCGAGATAAAATGTAGCCTTTGTCACTGTCTGTCTTTCAAACTATGCCCATGCCAAAAACCAAGTTAATCCATTGCTCACCAATAAACAAACAAACACTTTCGGATTTATAATATTAGTAAGAATAAAATGCCCTTTCAGTGTCGTTAAAAATCGGCCAAGTGCGAGCCTGACTCGCGCACTCCGTACCGTATAGAAGCCCCCCTTAATATATTTTATATTAATTTGATTATTTATTTTTGAAGGGAATTAACAACTTAATATTCTGTGAATATTTCAAGCATCTTCCTGTTGCCGTTATTAATATCGAGCAAAAAATCATATTTTTTGTATAGGAGCCCCCCATAAATAATTAATTTATTTTAAATAATTATACGTTTTTGGAGTACATTTCTAAAATATTCTGTGAATATTTCAAGCATCTACCTGTCACCGTTATTAATATCGAGCGAAAAACGGCTAAAAAATCAGGTTTGTTGTATGGGAGCCCCTCTTTAATACTTACTTTTTTATGATTTTAGTATTTGTTGTTATAGCGGCAACAGAAATACATCATCTGTGAAAATTTCAACGTTCTAGCTATCATGGTTCACGAGATACAGCCTGGTGACAGACAGACGGACATCGGAGTCTTAGTAATAGGGTCCCGTTTTTACCCTTACGTACGGGTACGGAACCTTAATAATGGTGAATCCTAATGTGTAATACAATTCAAAAATCTTAAAGTAAAAGTAAGAGTCCTGGTGCCACTTCAAATTCATAATAATCTGTGATGTTCATTTTGGTTTGTGTACCGTTTAGTCTTAATTGTTATTCGATCTTGAATAACTTCTTATTCAAGAGGTATCATCTAGGCACATCGATTCAACTTTGATGCTCCCATAAATAAGTAAACCAACATGAATGAATAAACCAACATGTATCATTTGATCTCACAACTTATTATTGGCAGAAGAACTTGTTGTTCAAGTTGTTGTATTTTTTTACATGATATGTTTTTGATGGGATTAATGTTTTCTGAGATATTAATACAGCCCATAGCAAAAGACAATGTTTCAACAGTATGTCACTTTTGTTGAAGATTTTCAATCCAGGTCTAAATATAGCCGAAAATTACAATAAAAAGATCGGCCAAGTTCGAGTCGGACTCGCGCACGTTGAGTCTCATACCGTAGGGAGCCTCCTGTTGTTGAAGTTGTTGACTCGTAAGTCTACCTAGGACAAGTAGGTAGTCCAGCTAGGTAAGTCCAACTTCAAGAAAGAGGTCGATCGCCGGATCCGTCTCGGCTGGGCAGCGTTCGGAAAATTGGCATGAAACTGGGTAAAAAAAATATTGTTATATTTAGTCTGAGTTAGATTATAAAAAAATATTGGACACGTATTTTTTCTTTTGTCAATAAAACTACAAACAACAAAGATAACTTTGTCTAAGTTTGGGAGTGGGGGTCGTGACGTCACGTCTCTCACGAAAGTCTATACATTCGTATGACACTCGTGACGTCACGCGGAACTTTAACGGGCTATATCTTCATAAAATGTTGTTTAATTGTCAAAAGAAAAAATACGTGTTTAATATTTTTTAATAATCTATCTGACGGACTAATTATATTTTTAAGTCATCATGCCTATTACGTGACGTCTTTTCATCCGATATACCTAGTTGTGTGTTGCCAGTGATGACATGGACAGTGAATGTGGGTCTTATGAATAAGCTCAAGTTAGCCCAACTTATGCTATGCAGAGGGCGCAGAGGGCTATGCTCGGTGTCTCTCTGCGGGATCCGCAGACAAACCAAAGTTACCGACGTAACCCAGCGGATTAGCTAATTAAAGTGGCAGTGGGCAGGGCACATAGTTCGAAGACGGATGGCCAATGGGGCCGTAAAGTTCTCGAAAGGAGACCGTGGACCAGCAAGCGCAGCGTAGGACGTCCATCGACTAGGTGGTGGACGATATAATAAAGGTCGCAGGAACGCGCTGGATGCAGGCCGCTTCAAACCGACCTTATCCATGGGGGAGGCCTATGTCCAGCAGTGGACGTCTTACGGCTGATAGATTTTTTTTTTCCAAGAATAACGTATTTTTGTGATTTCAGGGATGATTCCATAGTAAATTTTGTTCAAAATTATGAGTATCACAGGGCAGTGTTTTTGGCCACATTTATAAGAATGACTATTCAAAACCAAGATGATGAAATTTTTAATCCTTCCTATTTTAGAGCCTATGTAATCAGGGCGTACCTCTATAAATTCCTACACTCTGCAAAGCGAGACCTTGTACTTGTATTAGCATTAATATTCATTTTTTGTCAAGATGCAAAAGATTTGGCCCTCATATGCACCACAGAGGTAACATTTAGGTAAAAAAAAAAACTAGTTCCAGCACTTAGGGAACCGAAACAAAGAACAAGTTTCTAACCTATCTCAATAAAAAAGTAAAACCATATTTGAAAATAAAACAAAATTCTGTCGCGAAATGGTAATAGTCAGGTTTTTAAGTATTATTTATTAATAACCTACTAAATCTGGTAGCTATTCTTTGGATTTTTGTGCTTACATGCTCATTTTGTCTGTATGTTACGCGATTTCGCCGCCAATCATGACCCGATTTTGTTTCATTTTTGTTTGGTAGATCATACTTCAGAGGTAGTCCAATTTAAGAGGATCGATAGCGTAGTTTGACTAGGTGATTGTCAGCGATCACCGAAATTAAGCAACGTTCCGCACGGTCAGTACTTGGATGGGTGACCGCGGGTGGCATTTTCCAACTGAGCGCTACCGTGGCTCGGATGACACGTTAAATTGTAGGCCCCGGTTGTTTTAACCGTTTAGCCATGTCAGAGGCCTTCAGGCGGCCTAAAAAATCTGACACCAGGGCTAGCCACCCGGCCTATACGAACTTACTTTTTTATCGATCGTGAATCGACCAGTGTTTTCGCGTTTTCTGTAGAACATCGAGGAAAGGACAGGTCCACAAAATGTATGGAGGCTGGTATAATAGTAAACAAAACATATAACCACATCACTCAGTACATCTTGAGAAAGTACATATTTTTCTGAGTCTATTACGTCAGTTAAAAACAAAAATGAGCCATTTTTTTCAAATTAATTTTGTAATTTCTTAGGATAAATATATTTGACATACGTGGTAGTTTATTTCTAGCAACTCTGATTAAGCAACCTTCAAATAGCTAAAATTAGAAGTATTCTTATCAGTTCGACACAACTCTTAATGATTTTCTTGAAATATTGTTCTTACTGCGTTCACTAGCAATACTAGCATTCTATAATTTTAGCAGATCGTTAGTTTAGAATTCATCTCATAGAATGTGGAAGATTCAGGTAATAATACAAGTAAAGAAACGATATAAGCACATTATTATTGCTAAAACAGAAAAATCAGTAAGCTGTATTGACATTTTTCATTCAATTTCACATTTAAAAAATAGAGGGCAAAAGAAATATAAATTAAATATTTTTGAAAAGCCCATAAAACAAGTTTTCCAACGATGTATGTATCATTTTGGTTAGATTTTTTCCGAATAATATTCCACTTGTGGACGTCTTTTTTTCGGTACAATTTTAATAAAATTTACATTCCGGGAGAAAACTCTTCTCACCCCTTAAATTGTAACAAAATGTTATGTTTTGGTACAATTTAAGGGGAGTCAAACGCTTGAGTAAAAATATTGCACGTTTATACGCCTTATTTTTTTTCAGAAATGTTTTTAGTTTATGTATACTTTTAAGCCTTCAAAAAAAACGGTATAAACTAAGACGTTTAAATAATCCTAGAAATTGAAGTGCTGAGTAGATGAAAAAAGTCGTATCGGTATCGGATAACATTTAGAGGTAGATAACAGTTTATTGTTTTTGTACTGGTCAAGTTGGCGCCTCACGATTGCTTTACAGATGATCTTGAAAAGTGGGACCAGACTGTGTACAGTAGCTAAAAAAATCCATTATAATTATGGTAAATAAATGCGCAGAGTAAAACGACCGCATTGAATGCCTGCGCCATTGGCATGTCGTGTCGTTCAATCTCTGCTCCAGTAGATCCACGTTGATAAGATCCGAAAGTATGAAAGTTTTGAAATAAAATAATAGGAAAATTCATTTTCCAATACGAATAAAGCAATTAATTGAATACTGTACCAGATAATGGCATTATCTCCATCGAAATCGGATGAACTCGGAGCTCGGCTCAGGCGGAACGTGACACTTTTTAGTGCGTGCAGCCGGCGTTTATCGTAAGACGTTATTACGTCAACAACATTCTCGTGTAACTTACCATCTTCAGACTCCATCTAACACGTAAACACAATGTTTGCCGAGTACCTCAAAGAATAAACACATCTTTCATCACAAACCGTCTTACCACAAAAGTTTTCCGCACGCTTTAAATGTTTAACAGTACAAATTGCACGGTTAAACAGTGTTTAAAGCGTGTTTAAATCTTTTGTGGTATGGTGAATTTTTTTTAAATCTTCATATGTTTTTTTCTATGTATGTAACAAAATTAATAAGATTCTGAATATTCATAACAAATCTAAGCATGATATCAAAATTAAAATTACTAACTGGCTAAAATTATTGAATTCAGAAGAAATTGATGGAAATCTGGAAAAGATTTCGTTTTTAGGGTTCTGTACCCAAAGGGTAAAAACGGGACCCTATTACTAAGACTCCGCTGTCCGTCTGTCTGTCTGTCTCCAGGCTGTATCTCATGAACCGCTATAGCTAGAAAGCTGAAATTTTCACAGATGATTTATTTTGGTTGCCGCTATAACAAATATAATACAAATACTAAAAATAGAATAAAATTAATATTTAAGGGGGGCTCCCATGCAACACACCTTAATTTTTAACCGTTTTTCGCTCGATATTAATAATGGTAACAAGTAGATGCTTGAAATATTCTCAGAATGTTTAGTTGTATATACAATTCAATAAATTAATTAAATTAAATTAAAATAAATATTTCAGGGGGGCTCCCATACAGTAGGGAATCCTGCGTGCGCGAGTCCTACTCGTACTTGGCCGATTATGTTGGTACAATCTCGTCAATTTACTCGTATTACCGATTACCGGTAATTGTCTTGTTTACAACAGTTGCACCCTCTCTCATTCATTCATGCATATAATCGCAACAGAAACGCACACGTGGGCATGACCTCATGTCTCACATTATACATGACACATTGATGAATTGTTTTTTTATTATTATGAATTTATATAATGTAATTGATTTGTTGTTTTTGATGGTTGTATCATTTATGACGAGATATTGTCTGATGCTCAACGCAGACTATTAATTTAAGAAGTGGTTGTAACTATCATAAATCATGGTGTCCCTGAACTCAACGTCAAGCCGGAAATTTTGGAACACCCTGTGTAAATGGGCTCTAAAACGGATTATTCCAGTCTGTCCCCCGGATCCGGGAAGATTGGAATCCCCACCCTACTGGTTTTTGAGATATGGTTTGAGAATTTTAGAAATGTGACCAAAAATTCCACCTTGCCACTCCAGGTGGGTGATTCTGTATGAAAACAAGGACGTAACGCGCTCTAACGTGCTCTTTGCTTTTAAGAACTTCGTGTAAAAAAATATTTATTATATATATATACTATTAAGCTATGTTTTTGGACCCAAAACATAGCTTAATAGTCCAGCAGCCCTATCCTGTAATCTTAAAGTGATTAATAACTGGCTGAATCTTCGTGAGCAGGTTATGATCGACAAGATGCCCAAATTAATCTTATAAAAAAATCACGATCGAGGTAGCTAAAGTACTGGCTGCTGGACTATAAACTCGTTTTAAATTAATTTTAACGTAACTTTACATTTATCGAACATTTTTGCAAAAGAAATTCACGGCAATAAAAAAATACTTAACGCGTTACGTTAAGTTTTGTCGATAATCAGGCCCCAGTTCAAGCCGTGGCTTGAGTTTTCAACATTATTATTTTTTTATGATTAAAATGTAAATCTAAATAAATGTGCCACCAGTCACAATCAAAAATAAGACCGGAAGTTGCATAGTTTTTTCCAGATTTACATTGATGGTGGCATACAGGTAGGTGCCTGGGGGCCTAGGTTGACTAAGGTGTAGAGTTTGTGAAGTAAGGACTTGTAGAGTAAGGCGTGTAGAGGTAGAAGCTTGACTTTACGTGAGATCTGACAACTTTTTGATAGTGGGAACTGTGATTTAGACTTGGCTTCATTTCACATGAAAATGTTTTTATTGGATTTCACTTCTTTTTGTAGTCTCTAGCTTAAAAACTTGCGGAAGTCTCATACCAACTTTTAACCCCTAGTTTCAAAGGTTAGGGGGAGATTTCCTAAAAATCTTGAAATACGTGTTTTAACATTTGTAATAAAGAGTCCCTTTAGCAATTTTTGTACATCTAGCATCAAACTTTGCAAAAGTGTCATACAAACTTTCATCCCCCAGTTTTAGGGTTTGGGGGGTGGTTTATTAAGAATCCTAAAATTGTGTTTTATTATCTATTACAACGAGTTCGTATATCCATTTTCTGACTTCTGGCATCAAAAGTTTGGAAAGTGACATACAAATTTTCATACCCCAATTTTAGGGGTTGGGGGCTGATTTATTAAAAATCCTGAAATACGTATTTTATTATTTCTAACAGGGAGTCTATATATCAATTTTTATACTTATAGCATGAAAATTTGTGGAAGTCTCATATAAGCTTTCATCCCCTATTATATAGGGTTGGGGGGTAAAAGTTCAAAGTTTTAGATTTTTCCCTTGGTATATGCCTAATAGTCTACCTTGATGCCAAATATCAAGTTTCTAGGTCATCTGGAAGTGGGTTAGGTTTTTGATCTATAAGTCAGTGAGTCAGTGAATCAGTGAATCAGTCAATGAAACCCCGGTTTTTAAACGTTAATATTTCATAAACTTTTTTGTATTGTAGATAAGCGAAATAACTTTAATATATATGCTAAATTTCATATACATAGGTAAAATAGTTTTCGAGTTATGAAGGGGTCAAAAGTGGCTCGAGATGGTTCGTGTAATATTACACACGTCGCGTCGCCAGTCCCTTTTTTTTAGACTTGGCTGGACACGCTTCCGCGTGTCTAGATAGTAAGTAGCATGCACTTGATGCTATTTTTGATTTGATTGTCATGCAAGGGGTGCTGCTCCATCTTTATGTCGATCGGTTTTATAAAGTCTGCAAGCTCGTATAGGCCGGGTGGCTACCCCTGATGTCAGAATTTTTAAGCCGACTGAAGGCCTCTGACATGGTTAAACGGTTTATGTATGAACTCTTTCCATCAAGGGTTTCTCAACGTATCGATTCGTGCTATTTTTGTAACCATCAATCAGATCGGTTACCTAGTAACTTCCAATTATTGCGAATTATATGTAGGTGTTCCCATTTTTCAACCCTGAGCTAGATCTTTAGTGTTTACAGCTTTCAAGGATTTTCATTGTGTGGGCCCTTTAGTGGCGATATTATTAAAGGAAACTGCTTTCCAGGTAAATTGAGATTGATTAAAAATATAAACTGACTGAAAATGGCACCACACGAGCTGGAACGATGATAAAATTATTGCTCCTAAATCGAAACTGCAAATGAATGAAATAAATGGTCCCTTTCATTTGTAGACACTTAAAGACTGAAATAAGTGGTAAGATACAATTCCACCAATTTAGGTGGAATACCACTCTGACACTAGGGCTAGCCACCCGGCCTATACGAACTTACTCACTTACAAATTTAGGTGTCTCTAAATCGACTATATTATATCAAGGCAAATAGCTACTCAAATTGCTTTGCAAAGGGATTTGACGTAAAACTAGACCTCGTTAATGAAAAAAAAAAAACTTTAAATGCACTTTTTTAACATCACAATTTGCACCCTCCTGCCTTGCATACCGCCAGTGTGTCCCCATCACAAGGTGATGTCCTATTAGACATGAAAACACAACCAACATTCCTATGTGACATTACGTAAACGGAAAATGATTATAGAAGGTTCCATCACTACACATATTCTAGCACTCACCATAATAGATATATGTACTTACTCAAATAATAATTAATACACCTCCTCTCCCTTCCTCTCCTATTTTCCAGACCAATAACATGCCATAAATATCCAATAATTTGTCAGTGTAGACGCTTATCAATAAAGAGGCTATAGACTATACATAGTTTGGATGCTGCACGGTTGCATTGTATGGCTATTTCTGTACTTCTGTAGTCAATTACGAGCATTTGCATCGCAATACAAAACACGTCAGTAACTCAGCTGCTGTACTCCATGTACCAATGTTCGAGATTATTTTTTTCGGGATGATCGGGGTTTGAGACGTATTATTATCATCACTTGTAATTGCCATAAAAAGATGTATGTTCATGGGCCTTTTTTACGAGGGGGAAACACGAGGGCGAAAAATTACCAGTGCAGCATCTTCATGTCTGTGATGAAGTTGCCATATACTTTAAACATAGACACTATAGACAGTCCTTATCGGTTTCTAAACGACATGGGTGGATGCGATTTGTCATCAACAGCAGATCTTTTATTTAGTTCTTTGACCACCTTATGGTTGAAAGTCCTACTCTCTGCTTGGCGGTCTGTTCCGTGACTTCCGTAGTTTCCATATGAGAACTTTTTAGTCCGAGATATCCCTAATGGCTATTTGTCGACTTGCTATACTGCTGTTGCCGTGTAATGTGTCTAGAAAATCTTTGACGCATGCGCTATGATTGTGATTCGGAAGCTGCAGATAGCTTCTAGTTTTTATCACGGCACTCGTATCAAAACCACACAGCCTGGAACCTTCGAGTTAATTGTAAGTTTACTATTTATAGTCTCTTTAGTTCTATTTTATTTATCGTATTTAGGAAGGAGAAACAGTAACAAAATGTTGACTACCTGGGGGGTGACAACAAAGTTAAAATAAAAAAGTGCAAAGTTAGAAAACTAAATTTGCAGGACAATATTCTAAGATAAAATCGATTTATTAGTTACTACTGTAACGTGTGCACAGAATTCTAGTGTAGAATTTAAAATCCTAATGTTATTGTGGGTATTTTCAGTTTGATGATACGGTAAGTAGTCGAATATTTTTGACTCGTGTTTTTTTTTTCATTTCTATTGATTTCCATTGTTTTGATTCGTAATTACGTAAATTAGTTTAAGATGGACAATATCCTACATCCACTTACTACATCCAGTAGAGAAAGTTTAGCGGTCCGCGCGAATTTCTGATAGACCTGTTGATTTGCTTTAGTGGTACAATTTACAATAATTTACCATTGAGTAACTGGTAAAACAATGAATACATTCAAAGATACCATTGTACTCATGTATATGAACATACAGGACTTATAATAAACTTATCTGGAAAAAATAATACTGTTGTATAATTTTTGAGCGCTATTATAAACTTATCTGGAAAAAAGTAATTCAGATGTATAACTTTTGAGCGCTAGCTTTTTTGGGCTGTCCGGTAGTTTTGGTATTTTGGTAATAGTAGTTCAAAGAAATTAGTACAGCACCGACGAATCGATCACTCATCCAACACAGTTTTCTATGCTTTAGCTGTACGGGACTTGGAAATTGACACACTACATCGTCGTATTCATTTTTAGGGTTCCGTACCCAAACGGGAAAAACGGGACCCTATTACTAAGACTTCGATGTCCGTCTGTCCGTCTGTCTGTCACCGGGCTGTATCTCATGAACCATGATAGCTAGGCAGCTGAAATTTTGACAGATGACATATTTCTGTTGCCGCTATAACAACAAATACTAAAAACATAAAATAAATATATAAGGGGGGCTCCCATAGAACAAACCTGAATTTTTAGACGTTTTTATCTCTATATTAATAATGGTAACAGGTAGATGCCTGAAATTTTCACAGAATATTTACTTAGTTAGTTTTATATTCACTTCAATAATAAAATTAAAATAAAATAAATATTTAAGGGGGGCTCCCATTCAGTACGGAACCCTCCGTGCGCGAGTCCGACTCGTACTTGGCCTATTATTCATGATGACTTTATTTGCCATAATATGTCGAGTCGTGCCGGTAGTGCGAGGCAACTTTTGAGCTAGAACATAATGTAGTCAGAAAGTTCCTTTATTTGTTGCGACCTCTTTTTATTTTTGTATTTTATTTGCTGTTAAGAAAGGTTAGACAAGTTAATTTTTTGTCCAGCGTCTGAGCTTGTTGATTGTATACATGATTTGAAAATACCATCTTATGCAATCTTGTTCAGTTTATTTAATTTTCGAATTATTTCGGTTTTCCGAAACTTCTTCATCACGTCAACTTACAGGCATATTTATAATGGGAGCGTACTTATGGACTTATAGTTATATTTCGATTTTTTAGGGCATTCTTTTCAGCATAAGCCTCGATGCAATAGTGCATGAAACGAGTTAAACCCGTTTGATTAATATCCGTTCAATAATCCTGTTGGGTGATAAATTCCAGCAACGGTTAAGTGGAGGGTAGACCGACTGGAAAAATAGGGGGTGAGGGGGTTGTCTGTCACCGTGGCAACGGGCGCTCGACCCTGTGCTGTGTATATAGCTGATTATATGCCCTGTGCGCCCTGTCTAGACGCAGGTAATCGATTAGATGTAGTTAAAGGGCACAGATGAAGCATCCTCATGCATCTAAGTCACAGTTCAAGTAAAAGTTATCTAGCGTTTAGATAAAGTTCGCGTTAAATTGCAACGTTTGTTATCTGATTTGGCGCTCCCCTTCGGAATGGGTAATTGAAATTTGCTGGACGGAGTTTAGGTATGGATAGACTGGACTTGAGACAAGTTGGCTGACGCCTATGTGCTTTCGGCAGGAAATTACCAATGCGCCACTTGTCCATATTTGTGGATATTACGATTTTGCGCACTAAGCGTGGTTCCACATTTCTAATGCGAACAGAGTTTCCGTCCGATTCCAATTTAGGCGTCTTCGAATTTACAGTAACGTCCTACCTACAGTATTTTAGCTTTCATTTCTGATTCAGATCAGCTTCAGGTGTGGTCAAATGCGTATCTATCTTGAATATAAATAAAAACTTCTACTGTAATTAAAACCGAGGGATGCTTTACAGGGTTATCTGCTTGCCCTCTACTGAACCGAAAGGAGGCCTGATCAAGACCAAAATTATGAACAACTTTTGCTTCGAATGGGGCCACCCATTCGAGAAAAAAATCAGCTGCTCTATTATATCGTCAGTCCACCTAGTTGGTGGATGAACTACGCTGCGCTTGCTGATCCGTGGCCTCCACTCGAGAACTTTACGGCCCCATAGGTCTTACGTTCTCCGAACTAGGTGTCCTATCCACTGCCATTTTAACTTGCTAATCCGCTGGGCTATATCGGTAATTTTGGTTCGTCTACGGATCTTCTAATTTCTGATTCGATCTCGCAGAGAGACACCTAGCATAGCTATATCTTAAGCTTATTCATAATGCCCACATAAAATACTGTAAATGCACAAAATGTATGACATTTTGTCGATTCCGCTTTGCAATCTTGTATGGAACAGCTGTTTTTTTTTCTCGGATTCCTGGTTGCCCCCTTAGTAAAAGTTGTTCATAATAAAGGTCTTTATCTCCCGATTTCGGCTTAGTATAGGGTAAGCAGATAACCCTGTATGTTTTGTTAAGCTGTAGATTATTTAGCACTGGTAATTATTAAAATAGGTTCATTATCAACATATGCATACAGGTCGCGGCGTATAAGTCTAGCGCTGAGTGAAGTGTGGAGGGGGTGGCTGCGCATGAGTTTAGTATGGCGGTCAACATGCGCAGCCATCCCCTCCACAGTACCCTCAGCGCTAGACTTACGTGCCCGCTACTTGTACCAGATTGCCTTTGAATCATAACAAAGTTTATCTACACTAATGTTGTAACATTCTACTTATGTTTCCAATACTTGACTTATAATGACTACTGTTATAGCGCAGACAACAAAACACTCAATTTAAGCAATTTCACATGATGTTATAATATCCACATCGATATCGTAAAATCTCATTATAACATCGCGCGCTCGCTCCTGATTGGCCCTGCGCGCGCAGCTGCGCTCTCATTGGTTAGATTTTAATGACTGTGACAATACACGTACGCGTGAATTTAATGTTTCGCAATATGTTTTTTTTTTATTATCATTTTTATTAGTGAAGATAAAGTAGTGTATGCAACTGCATATAACACGGGTATTAAAACACTCGTTACTATTATGAAACGAGCGCAGCGAGAAACTCACACTCGTGTTTTAATACCCTTCATTATATGACAGTTGCATAAACTACTATTATGTACCTACTTAAGGTACTTAAAATACCAATGTGGTTCCGGTTGGTTTAGCACTGTTAGGTTTCTCTAACCAATTAGGCTGCGTTTTCAACCATAGTCGAGAGCTTTGTACTTTCTGAGAATACATGGTTATCTGCTTGCCTTGTGCTATGCCGAAAGGGGGTGATTCAGAGCATCATTATGAAGTGTCGGTCCAACCCAGAATATGAGAAAAAAATCAGCTGTTCCATATAAAATTGCAAGCAACATTATTTAACTGTAAACTTTATTTTATCTCTATCAACTCTATTTTTTTAATTCTCTAGCACCGTTTGTCTTATCCATTTGCACCAAGGACCATAAACCAAATTTATAATAGAGATACTCGAAAAAAAAAAACAGTTTAGTATGTGATACATCTATCAAAGTTTCTCGCGTATTAGATAGTATTGCATATGTAATTTCATCCCAGAATGTGTACGTTAGTAGTGACGAGACCACCCAGAGTCTAGCTATCAACAGGATAAATAAACAATAAGAGCACAACTCTTACTGTCTCTTTCTCCTGTACATACAACAAAATACCTAGGAAATATAAGTTAAATATTGAGTTACTTAAAAGAACCACTAAATACTTACGAAAAAAAACTCCACGTGTGTATACACATCCTCTTCTAAAGATTTCCAATAAAAGTCCAAAGGCCGCGGCCGGTCGGAAGCGGCCTGCATCCAACGCGTTCCTGCTATCTTTATTATAATTATCGTCAGTCCACCTAGTTGGTGGATGACCTACGCTGCGCTTGCTAGTCCGTGGCCTCCACTCGAGAACTTTACGGCCCCATGGGTCATACGTTCTCCGAACTAGGTGTCCTATCCACTGCCATTTTAAATTGCTAATCCGCTGGGCTATATCGGTAACTTTGGTTCGTCTTCGGATCTTCTAATTTCTGATAATTAGATCTCGCAGAGAGACACCGAGTATAGCCCTCTCCATAGCACGTTGGGCTTTCTTAAGAGGAAAGCTGAGCGCCAAGGAATTTGAGAAGTAGGTATTTGGCTAAACTATTGCTGTCGCGATGCGCCCAAGCCAGGGAGCTTCTATGTGTGGTGTGATGCAATTGTATTAGTGTGTGTGCCAACTCCGCCCGCGCCCTTCCCGCGCCCGCCCGCGCTCCTAGCTCAGGCGGACGGCTGGTGTATTCTTTTGAATTGTAGCAAAATATGGTAGGTACATAAGCTCCGTTTTTTTGGGATAGCGCATAGCAAACGAAAACCTTTATACTGAATATTTTTTATCGAATTAGAAAGCTACATTATTTTTTTACACATATAGGCGAAGTAGGTATATTGATTTTAATTTTCTTTCAAATAATATTTTTTGAAAAAACCTTATAAATAGCCAACTTTACACAATTGACCTCAATCCAAAAGCTGCGAACAAAAATAGCTATTTAACTAATCGATTTCTGTAGGCGCTGCATAATACATACTGAAAATTCTACCAAATACCTAACTTAAGATATACCAAATAACTTTTTTTAAGGAAACCACGCACATAACTCTTCAACAGACAATAAAAAAATGTGTAAAATCTTATTAAAAACAAGCTTTTATTTAAATTAAATAGTCCAAAAAGAAGAATCTAAACTTTAAAATTAATTCAACCTATAAATTTTCGAATATTACACAATTTTAGGGGTATAAAATCTTTCAAGTGATTTAGGTACGTAATAAATAACAGATAGCTTCAATATCTGCTTCATAATTGCGTTGCATGGTTTAACCCAAAAAAATATATTATTTACATACATACATTGCAAGTTAAACATAAACTTGTAAAAATAAACTTGAGAATCCGCTCGGAAAAATCGAATATGTGAAGTAATTAGTACCTATTTTTAAGCCCTTGAATTACCTAACAGTTTTAAATTTTGCTAATTTTATAATAGTTGTTTCTACCTAATTGATATTGTATTACTTAAGTTTTGTTTTTATTATTATTTTTGAATTTTATGCATTGTGATTATTTGTGATACAATTGTAAATTTGACTTGCCTAGTGTAACGTTTGTAGTTATAAGGCCAATAAATATATCTTATCTTATCATACACGAATCGCAAATCCCCTTCTTTTTGTAGGTCAGTCAAAATGAAAGGTTTCTCAATTCATCATCATCATTTCTGTCACGTGACATCTACTGGTGGATACACGATACCTGTTTACAAGGTCGTGTTTTACATAGTGAAGGAGGTTTCAGAGGTGTACCTACCTATGACCTACACGTTCGTTATTATGAACAAAGTTTACTATGTTTAGTATATTTTGTTACAAATTCATATTTTTTAATTTATTAACTATGCAATTTTTGTCATTTTAAGTTTTGATATTGTAGCATTGTTCAGATTTATATTGAATGATTATCGTTTTGTTTTTACAATTTAATATTTAATCATTTATTTAAATATATAATTTAATTAATTTAACTACAGCTATTTTAAGTTATTGTAATTTTAAGATAATTATGCTTTGCTTTAGCTAAGCTGAAATTTTAAGGATATTATAATTATAACTACAATTGTAATTGATTTGGATTGACTTGTATCTTGTATTTTGATACCAATAAAATTATATGAATATGGGTCCAGCTGCGGATTTCGTGAACTAAAAATCAGCTGTTCCATACAAAACTGCAACTTGGACTCGAAAAAATGTATGACACGATTGGTTTTTTTCTCGAATTTCGGTTTGACCACATATATTAAAAGTTGTTCATAATAATAGTCCGAATCACCTCCTTTCGGCTTAGTACACCAGTTCTGGATAACCCTGTATATCTGGACATATAAAACTTTTTGCCTTTTATATTGTAACTATTCCCGTATATTCATTGCGCGAGTAGTCCAGTAGTATAAAAAATAATTAAGAATTCAATTAAACAGATGCAATGCTTACTGTTTGGAGAACTGCTTGTCATACTTAGGTTCTACTTTAAATAAGTTTAAAAAAGTTGAAACTATTAGCAAATTAAAGCAGCAGTGGGTAGCACACACCATATAAATACAGGATAGAACATCCACAAAGTACTACACACTTTTCAGCAAAACTCAGCGGATAGCCAAGTTAAAATGACAAAGGGCAAGGCACATAGTTCAATGAACGGATAGCCAATGGGGCTGTTTTCTCGAATGAATCTCACGTATAATTCGCGCCACACAAGTCAGCGGATGGAAAGTTAGGCGCAGAACGCTGCGCAATAGGCAAAATATAGGTATGTGCAGGAGCCAGATTATTTATTTTGTTGTATTTGTAATGTGACTGATTATGTGTTTTTTAATTATTTAATGTTGTGTCTTTGATAATTTAATAATTTAATAGAACGTTTTTCGCTTAGGTAAGTGGACTTAGGATAATTATATTTATACGTTACAGTTATTACACGATTTTAGAGAGCACGTGATTTTCCTGATTAGAACTATTATTTCGCTTTAGGCGCAGAATTCTAATAATGGAACATATTTTAAAAAATGCTCAATTTTACGAATGTCCAATTCTCACAATGACCAATTCTTAGAATGCTCAATTCTCAAAATGGCAAAATAATTTCAAATAGAAAAAATCGGCCAAGTACGAGTCAGACTCGCGCACGGAGGGTTCCGTACTGTATGGGAGCCCCCCTTAAATATTTATTTTATTCTAATTTTATTATTTATTATTGAAGGGAATATAAAACTAAATATTCTGTGAAAATTTCAAGCATCTACCTGGTACAGTTATTAATATAGAGCGAAAAACGTCTAAAAATTCAGGTTTGTTGTATCTGAGCCCCCCTTAAATATTTATTTTATTTTGTTTTTAGTATTTGTTGTTATAGCGGCAACGGAAACATATCATCTGTGAAAATTTCAGCTGCCTATGCATGGTTCATGAGATACAGCCCGGTGACAGACAGACGGACATCGAAGTCTTAGTAATGGAGTCCCGTTTTTCCCTTTGGGTACGGAACCCTAAAAACACATTTTCATTTAAAAAAAACACCGGTAATTAAAGCACAACCTCTTTAGGGCAAAGTTAATAGGTTTGAAAAGAACAACTTTTACTATGGGAGCAACTAACTCCGCATTGGCGATAAAAAACCAGCTGTTCCATACACTTTGTCCATTATCAACGGACTTTTTCTATGGTATAGTTGATATTTCTCGCGGATTCGGCTCTGGTCGGTCCCATAGTAAAAGTTATAATGTCCTTAACTCGCAAACGGAGGTTGTTTTAGGTACCGGTAAGCCCTTACATGTATATAAATTGTATTTTTTTTTAGAAAATTCCTAATCAAAATTATGTTGCCATTTTGAGAATTGGGCATTCATAGAATTATGCTTTCGTAGAATTGAGCATTCACAGATTAGTTGGGCATTAAGAGAATTGGTTATTCTGCGCCTAACTCATTTAGATGTCTGCGGATACAGCACGATATTCTGTATAATCGCTGCAATATGTCGCAGCAACTAAACGCCTATATTCCATACATAAAATCTTTTCTTCAAAAGTAACAAACAACAACGGTCAAATCACAGGATTTGAAAAATAACTAATCTTTTTAATAAACATCGATATCGATGGACATCACTAGAGCATCGACAAAAATATCGACTATTACTACATCCCTAGTGCTTGTGTACGTATAGGTTTGAACCTCCCTCACCTCGACCCTACCCCCGCATCGTGCGATAGGGACAATTGCAGCTCAGAGCGATTTATACCTACAAAAAACATGGCGAGACAACGTTTCGTATTACGCTGTTTTCTTCTTCAAAAACAAGATCCATCAAGTGTTTTTTATGTCAAAATTTAAAAAAAAGATGTGTTCATGATTCTGTCATTTTATATTTCGTTAGATATTATTTAGTCTGTTCTGGTAGGTCTCTAAAGACGTCAGTAATAATGGTGAATTTTTTTGTGATATTGAAGGGTCGTATTTTGCCTGATAATTAATTTATCAAGAAAAAGAAAAGACAGGGTAGTCTAAACAGCTAAATTTAATTTTATGACAAAAAATTGAGGCTCTAAAAGTATTTTCCAGGAAGAAAACAGCGTAATACGTTTGTATGGAAAATTACAGACCATCCTTCCTCTTAAGCTTATTCATAACTAGACGACCCGCCCCGGCTTCGCACAGGTGTATTATACATATAAACCTTCCTCTTGAATCACTCTATCCATTTAAAAAAACGCATCAAAATCCGTTGCATAGTTTTAAAGATTTAAGCATACAGACAAACAAACAGACAAAAGTAGCGCCTTTTTTTATACTATGTAAGGATGCCCACTTAAAATAAAATACTGTAAATGCACCTATGGGATTGAATTGACTATGTAATCGACGCATTGCATTCGGAAGCATCGTCAGGTGACGTTGATATTTTTGTTTTTGTATTATCCCACAGGAATCTTTTATTTATCTGGGTACAATGTAGTTTATCTCCCCGACCTTTAAACTATATTCATGCAAAAATTCAAATCTATCTTTCCCACTGATGCAGCGGGAAATCGTACATTGTTCCCTTATAATATTAGTATTTTCAGAGTAACCAATTCGAAATCTAGGTGGCGGTGATGAGTCCTGCACTGACGTCCGATTGGGGTGTTTTGTGCATTCCCCCCTCGGCCAGCCTGTTCAAATCAGCCAGATTAACAGAGTAGAAATAAATGAAACAATAAGACTTTTTCTTGTTGCAGACGAACCCGTGCGAGCATCCGATAGTGATTTTAAAAGACGTGGCCCACCAAGAGCTGAAGCAGCTATTGCAGTTCATGTACCGCGGAGAGGTGCACGTGCGGCAACAAGAGCTCCCCGGCTTCCTCCACACAGCTGAGCTGCTCCAGGTCAAGGGCCTTACTGGGGGCAGAGAGGTAAGTCTTCAAAACGTACTAGCTGACCCAGTCAACTTCATATCATCTTCATCTCACTAAGGCTAACAACTCACGGAGCGGTTTTCTCCCGTGGCCGGCGCGGTGGCGGAACCGCGTTTTTATTTCTCGCGGTCGTTGCGGTGTTATTTGTGCGATTACGCGGCCATCGTTAGAGCGCGCGGTTGCAAACCACCGAGGCTGCGATTGACGGCGGCCAGCGCGAGCGGGAGCCGCAAAAAAACCGCGCACACGAGGGCGTAAAACGCACCGTGCGCTCTGCTTTAATTTTTACATACATAGCATTCTACAGAAATCGCGGGCCCGCAACCGCGGTGGGCGCAGCTAAAAACCGCTCCGTGAATCCTTAGCTTTACGCGGTCGATTCTAATTTTTGCGTTTAGCGCCACCAATGACCAGATACGAACATATTGTATGGAAAAATTAAATTGATGTTTTTATTATTTTCTGCGCAATTTTCTTAACTTTGTTGTTTCATAATAAACTTCTCTGGACAATAACAAACACAACAAAACATCCAATTAGCCAAATCGGTCCAGCCGCTCACGCGTGATGCCGTCACCAAGAAAGTAGGGATTCATTTTTATATTTATAGAATTATAGATTATTACATGATTTCCGTAGTGATTTTCTGATCCCATCCACAGGGTGCCGGCAATTCAGAAACCAGGGGCTCTTATTTTTTAACCAAGGCCGAGTAAGAGCAAGCATTGAAAATCTATGTTACAGCGAACGGGACAGTGTAGCATCCGATTATGAAGGTGTCCGTGTCAGTGCCGATACCGGCAATCACTGTGGCTAGTGGGAGTAGTGGGGTTGCGTTCATAGAGAATGTATGAAAGAGTATTTTGACTGATATGTGTGAATCGTTAGCCTTATAAGTATTTTTCTAACGTTACAAAAATTTGCTTCAACCAGAACTTCAGCGAGGCTATTACTACTACTGGGAAGCGACTCCGCCATTGAATCCTAAAATAGACATTAACTAATGTTATTATTCGTTTTGCGGTCCTTGGATACCTAAGAGTAAATAAACATATTCCACTGCGAAACGTAGATTCTCATTAAAAGTACTCTGTTCTGTTCACATCAATGTACGTTGTAATTGCTACTGCTCACACTAAATTGCTATCACGATCAACGTCATAGGTAGAGGACCCCCTTCTCCCACCCGGAGGCGAGTTCTGTGCATCCAGGTGTGTGCGCTCGGATATTGCTTCGTAGGCTATAAGTGGATTATGGGACAGTTTGATGGAGTTGTAGAGTCGTGCTATCAGCCTGGCCCAATTATATTTCCATCAGTAGAACTTGCTTGTATGATATGTACCTATACGTGAAATTAAAGCTCTTTTTAACTGACAACCAAAAAGGAGGAGGTCCTATGTTCGTCTCTATGTATTTTTTTGTGTATGTTTATCGATATTTTCGACAATAGTGAACTGATTTTGATGATTATTTTTTTGTTTGATAGATAATTTTGTTTTTACAAAATAGATTACCAAGACAAGATAGAACTATATAAGAAGTTACAAATATAACATCCGCGAGACATGTATATCCCGAGACCTTCGTATTTTTCCTGATTATGTACTTATGTGTTCTAAATGAAGTTTTTGTAGCGACTTATGCATACTGCGCAGTCCAAAATCGTCAAGTATCTTCGCATCTTACAGCGTCGTTTCTTGATTCCACTTGACATGACCGTAAAGTGAATATCCTACCGTAACAACTTGTTCCATTACAGCGGAGCGAGTCACCACCACCAGTGAAGCAACCAAAGGTGGAAGAAGCGCCGCGGCCGCCCTCGCGTCAAGAGATGGCTGACAGCCAAGCGGAATGGGTGCCGGGAGGAGAGGACACCATAGCCACCGAATCCTCGCCAGAGGTCGAAGTCTCGAAGGAGGAACAACGAAGCCCGCTCAAAAGGTAGTATCTAGGTCAAACAAAAATACCTAACACCGGACGAGCTCTCTTATTCTTTGTTATAATATTCAACGACATATTGAGATTAGGAGATAATAAGCGCTGTGACACGTGTCCTCATTTCATCTCTTTGTTTATTTGTCCCCTTTTGCCACCTTATTTACCACCTTCAGTTAATCCCTATTAATACGAATAATCTCTGTACTTGTCCTTGTGTTGAAGTTGTTTTCTAGCATCGATCGCGTCGCCACATATGAGTAGCAATTTACAGTACTTGGACGTAGATTTTTTGCAACAAAATTTCTTAATAGCCCAGTAAGTTAGCGCATAAAATGCAACTACTTTCTAAACGCTGAATTTTCGCTATAACATTGTCATGGTAGTATACAATACCCCGAAATTAAGTCAGCTGGGTTCCTCAGCGTACGGTGTGAATACACTTTTAGTTGAAAAAATGAGTATCTTGCAACTACTTCTAAAAGCTGAAAATTGGCGTACGGGTAGATAGACTAAAAAAAATATAACCGTAGCCAATACGCTTTATTTTTAAATTCAAACGGGATAATTCGCACCAAACGCTAAGGAACCCAGCTGACTGACTCCAGGTTATTGTTGTACACCACCATGACAACGTTATACTAAAAATTCAGCTTTTAGAAAGTAGTTGCATTTTTCGCGCTTACCTCCCGGGCTATAAGTATTTAAGGATAGTCATACTGATACAAAAAATCCACAGTTTTTTGTCTACATGTGGCGGCATTGCTGCGTAGAAAACTAAACTTTACATAGATTTGAAATAAAGCTTATAAGTTATCGAGTGATAGTCTCCAGTAATATAATTCATCGTGTCCGAGTGAAGATGACATCGGGTAAATAAATGATTACAATGTTCAGTAGAGAATATTTAGTACTTGTTAGATAGATAGTATAGAGTAGAAATCTATATGTATATATTTGTTAACGCTTGCTTTTGTGTCTACGCTTTGTGCCTTTATCTGGGGTATTCTTGGAGTCAGGTGCCGAGTACATTGTAAAATGAGTACAATCAAAACCTTATCGGGATTGGTAGCTGGTTATAGAGAAACTATTTAATACAAAGTATCATGTTTAATATAATCTTCTGCAGATACTTGTAATAAGCTAGTTATAGCTGGAATATGCTGTGCTGTCTTTTTCTTGTATTGTTACTGAAATGCTGACAAAGTACTCATAAATTTCTCTAGTCGGCAGATAGTTTTACATACAATTGGTTCTGCGGGGCAATTCTGTCAACCGATCTCGTTACTAAGGTGACACGTTCTTGAACCTGTCTCGTTTTTCTGACAGTTTTGAGCTGTCGGAACTGTCAAAAAAACGAGAGAGATTCAAAAACGTATCACTTCAGTAAAGAGATCGGCTATCAGAATTGCCCCCCTGGTACGAGTATGTTTTAATGTGATTATGATGAAGGACGAAACCAGTATTACTATAGATATTAGTGTCACTGTAAATTATTATGGTTTTTGTTTTAATATCCTCTAAAAGAAAATAAACAACTCATACATAATACATAGTACCTACATAGCAGTTGTGAAACCGTCCGAAGCACGTCTCCCTGATTAATTTCTTCACATCTCCCTGATACATTTCTTTGCAACAATTCCATTCTAAAATTCGAATAGCTCGACAGCTATCGATCCCGAACAAGGGGCTACGATAACGTTAGGGCTGCCTCCGTACTGAAACAGGCATATTCCAAGCAGGTTGCTGAAAAACACGCCTACCAAAAACAACTACAACATGAAGAAAAAGCCACGCCCTGTGAACGATAATACGCACAGCCCTACTCATGTCGAGAACACCGAGCATGGATACGACAGGTTTGTCTTACCCCCTGCTATCTAAAGAAAGGTTTCGCTAGCAATTTGTGTCCCTAAAATTGACAGAGATTTATCAAAAAATAGTCTTACTCCCGACTTTCCACAGGATCACTTATTTTTTTTTATCGCGAGTAAATCCGCTCTTGACCACCAACTCGCCTGATGGTAAGCGACGTTGCGGATGAAGATGAAGCACGCAGACCTAGAAGATACCTATTCACTCTGACCTTGAAAAGCTTTAGATTATATCTCTTAGGCAACAGGAAAGCAGGAAGACTGTTCCATTCCCTGGCGGTACGAATCACAAATGTTGAGTCAAACCGCTTCGTACGTATCGAAGGAAAATCGACAGTGTAGGGGTGGTAATGTGGCGTCTTTCTACTTGACCTGTAGTAAAAAGGCGATGGTAGGATAAGGTCGTGTAGCTCAGGTGCACACTCTCCGAAATAAATAATAATTGTACCGAGAAAAAAATTAGCCTACGACACTCCGACTTTTCAACTATACCCATACAAAAAATCAAGTCGATCCGTTAAGAAACAAACTTTTGTAGTATTTGTTTTGAAGTATATATCATCTTTAACGTCTATAGTGTAGTCTATATGTGTAATTTGATTGTATATTAGCAGAATGGCGATCAATCACCGTTGGTGACGTCACTTTGCCACCTCTGCCGTCCAATTACAATGAAACAATTCCCAATGAGTAGAACACTTACATGAAATTCAGAATCCATTATTTGATGTCAATTTTAATCCTTCCTATTCATAATTATAATGAACTGTTACAGCTTTTGATAGTGAATCATCATAAATTCTAGCGAAACCTCTCACTAACAAATTGTAGTATAAACGCAAGTAATCACGCATATATTTAAATAACACAAGTTATGTTATTTCCTTATCACATCCACATAGTCCCTTTTCAACAGGCAGACTAAAAGCAACTTTTAAAAGACTAAAAGCTAAATAAGTTACCTTAACACGTAGCCGGGATCTCAAAGAGTAAAAAATATGGCTAATGTAAACACAAAAAATAAAATATATGTATGATAGATGCGCCGATTGTGGCCACAAAATTATTGCATAAATAGATAACCATATTGTTTGTGTGAATGTCAAAGTATGGAAATTTCTTTAATAATATTATAATGACATTAAAATGGTGTACACCTCAGAGGAATGACAAGTAATAGAAACCTTGCTAAATTTTACTCAAATTAAAACTACGTTACAGCTGTCTTATTCATATCTGGTTATACAGCCATACGCGAGAGTGAGTGGAACAAAAAAAAACGCATTGTCTGTCGGCAATCGGCATACGTCAAAATCACTAGTTGGTGTAGATTAGTCAAAATGGTTAAAATTTGGTTCCACTTTGTCTTTTGCGATATGATCGGAAATTTGAACCCTCTAGTTCCAGCAGAAGGTTCAAATCTAATCATTTTACCTTCCTACTTTTAACCTTTTTGAATTTGGACACCCGAGATAGCTCAATGCTAGTTTGTGACACCCTTCGAAATTACGCAAGTTCGGGTGTATGTGCATCTTCTTTTTCTTTCTTTCTTTTGCACCTTTTAAATTTCATATTTAAAGTGGGACAAAGTGATGTATATCTCTTGCCATTTTGGTACAGTTTCTATTACTTGTCATTCTACTGAGGAGTACCTACACAATCATTAAAATTCAAAGTGGCCAAAAATGACATCAAGATGGTCATAACCAGTGCAGCTACCCTACAAGATATTTTCCTGAACTAAGAAACCCTCCCTAAATAAATTAACCATAATCATTGAACCCGGTCATGCTAAGGATACAGAATTAAAGCTTATTCCCTCTGCACTGAGTAATTTGTTGATTGATTTCTTATTTTAAATTTTTGTTATTTATTTTTTTATTTTGCACTATTGCAGTGAACCGCTAATCGATTTTGACAACGAACTGTATCATAGCGTGCTTGTGTTGCCTGAGTCCGCCAAGGAATCCGGTAAGTGTTGCTAGGATTTATTTTACTTTGTTTTTATGTTTTATGATATGTGTACATATATATCGAATATGTTTGTAATTCTTTGAAATATTTTTTGGTTAAATAAGCTACAAAAACTATTTATTGTTAGTGGTATTTACTAAACATACATATATAGAAGGCCATAGGTATTAAACGCAAAACCTTTTAAGGGCGGATCTAGTACATCTAGCTTGACAAACAACTTATGTAAATTCGACTTTTGAAAATTCGCAAAAATAAGTTCGCTTTTCTAAACATTTTGCCGCACTTTGACGAACTTTTTGTATGAAAAAAGCTGATTTTTTCTTCGTGATTTTCCAAAAGTTCTAAAACAAAAGTTGTTTGTCTAGATGCACTAGACCCGCCCTTAAAAGGTTTTGCGTTTAATACCTATGACCCTGTATATATATCTATGGGCAAATACTCATTAAGTAAGTCCTTGTAATATTACTGTTGCTGCAACAATGTAAAATATAAGATGTAATTTTTCCTAAGATTCATGTTAACGGCTGCCACGATCGATATTCTATTTTGATCGCCCTCTAACTCGGGGAAACATTTCAACATGTTACACTGGTAAATGAAACATACAAGTTGAAAACAATGTTTCAAACTTGATACTGAAAATACTGGAAACGAAAATGTTTATTTTGTCCAGTTAAGGTCAATCGTCTCGGTCAGAGCGAGAAATTCAAACATTTTTGGGTTTTTTGGCATTTACAGATTAACTACTTGTTTCAAGTTTACGAAAACTCATTTAGCGGCCATAAATAGATAGTGTAAACGAGATATTTACACCTAGAAACCAAAATAGTGGCCAGTTTATGCATAAGAGTCCACTAGCTAAAAACTAAGATGAAAATCCACTAATTTAGTTTTTAAGTTTATGTAAGTCGAGAGCCATGGAGAGGGTTATGCTCGGAGTTTCTCTGCGAGATCGAATCAGAAATGATCCGTAGAAGAACCAAGGTCACCGACATAGCCCAGCAAATTGGCAGGTTGAAGTGGCAATGGGCAGGGCACATAGCGCGGAGTACTGATGACCGATAGGGTCGAAAAGTTCTCGAGTGGAGTCCACGTACCGGCAAGAGCAGCGTAGGACGGCCACCCACAAGTTGGAAGGATGAACTCATTAAGACCGCAGGATCGCGCTGGATGCAAGCCGCTACCAACCGATCTTATTGGAGATCATTAGGGGAGGCCTATGTCCTGCAGTGGACGTTCTATGGCTGAAACGAACGAACGAAACTTACAATGAGCAGTATAAACTGCTCATTGTATTGTAAAGGTTTTCGGCATTTATAGATGACCATAAATGCCGAAAACTTTTTGTTTGAATTTCGCCCACTGACCTAGTGAATCTACCTTAATGTACAAGATCGTTTTCATGGTTCTTTGGCCTTTGTACGTACTAAGCCAGTAATCTAGATTATAATAGCCAATACCTTCGTTGCAATGACTCCTGACGAAAAAGAAATATGTAGTAAAGAGATAAATTCTACAAACATATTTGTGAAATTCCATCATTTCATCATGTGCCGCTTGTATCGTTTCTTTGTTTATGTTATGTTTGTCCCCGCTTCATCCCCAAGGTTGGAATTGCAAAACGGGCGGCGTCAAGTGCCCGTCGTGCCACCGGTTCTTTGCGAATCGTTACAACTTGAAGGTGCATATACGGGACAAGCACGACACGCGGGAAGGCACGCTGCAGTGTGAAATCTGCCAGAAGCGCATGCGCAACCCTTCCTGCCTCCGCGTCCATATGTACCACCACCGCAAGCAGGCTGCCTACTTGGCACAAATTAGCACTCAGGGCGAGCAAATGCGACTGTGAGTACCATTCATAATACAAAAACGTTAACGGTGACGGGGCTCGAACCCGCAACTCTGGTGCAGATTTACACGCACCTTTTACTCTATGGAACTGAAATGGTAAGTACTAGCAAATTATTGTTAGCAAACTTGTTAGCAGATTGATTGTCGCATGCGTACATTAAATAATGACTACTCGGTGACTACGGCTTGCAGTGATGGTAAACTGACTTGACTGCCTCGGTGGCTCATTGGTTAGTGACCCAGTGACCCAGCTTCTGGGTTAAAGAGGCGTGGGTTCGATCCCCACTCAGGGGACTCCTAAATATTTATGTGATGACTATAAGTGTTTGCTCTGTGCCTGGGTGTTATTTAGTTACTATCTATATAAGTATGTATTTAAAAATAAGTATATTTAGTAAATCAGTCTCTGGCAGCCATATCACAAACTTTGCTTAGTTTGGGGTCAGAGACCGTGTGTAAGATGTCCCCTATTTTTTTTTAACTTGCTAGATTAGAATATGCAGATGTGAAATGTTACATTTGTTAGTGTTATATTTGTTTGTGTAAAGTGTATTTGTTTGTGGTTGTGTAAAGTATAAAAAAGCAGGGCGCTAGTCGGTATGGCCCGGGAGGTTGCTTGCATCATTTTGATATCATGAATTAAACAGTTTTAGAACTACTTTGACTGGGTTTATTTGGTACAGTTATTTTCCACCACAGGTCTTCAGCACTCAACAACAGTGCTAAAACAATGTTAATGAAGAAATCGCAAGTGAACCAGCGCAGTTGGTCTTTGAAAATCGTTTTTGTCAGGAATTCTTAGATCTGCTCGATCGACTTAAACATTATTATAGAATAAGTTGTTTATATTGTTATGTTTGCTTATTTTCAGCGTTCAGAACATAGTGGGAGGGAAATGGCGTGGCGAAGGTGCTATAGGAACCGGCGAATACGACAAGTAAGTTTACTAAAAAAACTAGCAAGTCTGAAAGTTTTTTTAAATTATTCATTGCCATACATGCGCATATCTAATATTATTTACATTCAGATCTGGATCAAAAAGGCAATTCTTCCAAATTGAATACAGTAGCTACCTATACAAATTCACATCCCATAAATATCAAGAATGGGTACAAGAACTTTTATATCATATTCTCGATCTCTGTCTTCTCCTCTCAGTTTTTAAGCTGCCTGACATGGCTAAACGGTTAAAAGATAAAGTACCATATCCATGCTAACAATCAAGTCTGCCCATTACTCTGTTCTGTTGCTTTGTAAAAGAGAAACAATTAAACCACCTAACACACTTTTGGATGTGTAATATCATTAGTATGTTACAACTAAGCGCTACCATGGCTCGGATGACACGTTAAATTGTAGGTCTCGGTTGTTTTGACCGTTTAGGCTTTAGGAGGCTTAAAAACTGAAACCAAGGCCAGCAGTCACCCGCCTATATACGAGCTTTTATTAGTATAAACTATAAAGCTTTGCCACGAAACTGAATTGAATTAAATTTACTGAAAATACTGAAAATTAACTCAGCATATTGCTGGTTGTATACAACCAGCACCTATATTATGTTGGGACCAGCGGTGACGTCACTCCCGGTACTGCGAGAACAGTTACTTTTTTAAACTGTGACTTATAAATAGTACTATTTTACATGTGTCGTACGGTTTATAGTCGTCGCTTAGTCCACAAAGGGCTAGGGCTTAAATAAAGAGGTAGGCCATTGTCTTGCAGCTTTCCGTCGGCGGCGGCGGCGGCGGCGGCGGGCGGCGAAGCGCTCAACATGGCCGAGCCGTTCCCGTCCGAGGCCGTCACCCCCAAGGGGGAGGCGGACCTCGAGCGCGCATGATTGGCGAGGTTCATAGTCCCGCAGGAGGACTATGTCGACCCCGACGTACTGGTCGAGGTCTTCACTAGGCGCTGCCACTGGAACAACTGCGTTTGGACCCTTTATTGAACACGATTACATTTGCAACCCCAATTACGGATTTACGCATTTGCCGACTGTAGGCTAGTTTACATCTGCAACCTCAGTGGCAAATTTACACTTTTGCCGCCCCTATCGTACCAAGACAATATCCTATCTACAATACCTATCGTACCTACAATACTAGACGGTGGATGAAAATACACTACATGTTTTAATTTTTCAATAATTTGGTATGATTGTGAAACGTTACGGAAAGAGCGATCTCTTTTCGTAACTTTTTAAAATCACTACATTTCACAATATGTCAGTTCTTAGAGGACTTTTACATTCGTATCTACGATTTTGTTGAAGGTTTACAAGAAATAGTTTTCGGCCACATTCCTGAGCTAATTTTTGACACACATTTGCCGCCCCCTAAAATCTGCTGCTGTAGGCTTCAACCTACTCGGTCTATGCGTAAATCCGCTACTGTACAACCTTATATGATGTTTTGTAAACGAATATTCATCGTGTCGGTACATTTTTGTAAATCCTAACAGGCCCTGGCGATAACGAATTGCGAATAGAAGTGGAGTCTCACGAAATCAATGAGTAGTCGTTTATTATTCGGTCATACTAAGGCATCGGTGTGTGAACTCGTACAGTCTTCCAAAGTCTTCATGTAAAAGGCGCTCTGTGACGTGCACAAACGTTATGTTACAACTTTTACTATAAACTCAATCTTGAAATAGCAAATAAACGAGTTAAACGAAATCGTTAAATTTAAGTTGACATACCTGCCCGTTCCAAAAACTATCGCAAAAAATAGTAAATTAGAAGTTCACTGACTACCGACGATATTTATGGAACGCTTGATTTTGGTCTAATAGTGAAAGTTGTTCATAAAGATGAGTATACCTACCTACCCCTCTGTTAATGTATGCACGTTGCAAAGCGACACCTTGTCCTAGAAACCGAGTCTCCAGCATCAGTAATGTGATTAAAATAAAAATAATATCCAGCGACATGTTGTGATATCAAATTAACTTCAGCAGACTTATAAATAATTAGCTATTTTACCCGCGTTTTCCTATAAAATTTGCCTTTTTATAAACTTCATTGTTATAAAAAAATAATATTCTTCGCTCCGTTGCAACAAGAGTAACAAACTAACCAACTAACACACCTTCGGATTTATAATATTAGTAAGAATTTCCGTGATCGATTACTGAAATTAATTTTATACTGTTATGTCACAATAAAAACATTTGTTAGTATATTTTAATCACATACTCGTATTGTACGCAGGTTTGATAGAAACCTACATACATACGGGTCTGGTTGATACAACATCGTCTTATCGCGGAACATCAATAACTTTGGATCACTGTGTGGGTTTTTACACTGTGACTGCCATTGAAGCGGAACTGAGAAATTGCCCCAGTAAATATTATGTATTACAATTAGTAAGAGCGCGCCCTGAAGTAAAAAAGTTGATTAAAGGCATCGAAAAAGCACAGAAACTGATATGTAATCTATGACATAAATTGACACAAGTAACACTTAAACTACTGACCAAATGTCACATTGCCGTTTCAGGAATGTGGCGGACAAACTTCAAAAACGTCCAAGGCGGCCCATATATTTTCTCCTATAGGGCGCTTCTACTGTCTTTTCCTCTGAGATTCAATTGCTGTTATATGTCATGTTAACAAGTTATGTGCATTGCCACTTGTTTGTAAAAAAAAATAGCACGCTGTTGTCTTTCTGAAATTGACGCCTCTTTCTAGTCAATTTTAAATACTAACCTGAACAAGTGGTAATAAATAAGTGGTACATTTGTGCTAATCTTATTCCGTTTCTATGACAGGCAACCTAAAACACCCCTTTACTTGTGTTTGTTTAATTATACAAATCTACAATGTCGTCGTAATTATCTGCTTATCATCTCATTCTATGTTAGCTCATTTTAAAATGTAAGAAAAGGATAGCAACCGTGTGATCTGTAAAATTCTATTTGGAGAAATTCTGAATAGAACTCAGTTTCTTTTCTAATGGTATCAGTTTTAATTTCAATGATTTTGAAAGTGTATGTACGAGTATATGGCCTGAAAAAGTGTTCGTTAACAAAATATTATGTTGACTTATATTTTGTTAATGTAACTAGAGTTATTTATATACTGACTTGTATTTATGACCTGCTTGCTAGCACACGATCAAAGATTTGAAAAATATATTAGCTACAATTATATTATAGTAGGCAGTAGTTTATCGTGACGAAATATTAGAAACACAATCGCGTAGTGATATTAATACTAATTAAATGCTTAGTGAGATGTCGTACAAGTAAAGGGAACTATCCATTGTCTCAAATATAGGATCAAATAATATTATAACCATTACAGAGTAAAAACTCTATATAATTATGTAATATTATTTATTTTTTAGGAAAATATATTTATAACGGTGGATAGCACGTGTTGTAGAAGGGGAAAATATCTCGACCAAATACGAGGTTGGTCAAAAATAATGCTCGGTGCATTTACTACATCTCCTCCTTTAGTGTGCAAAGCATACAGCCAACGAAGACAGGTTTGGACGACGCACCATTTTCTTTATATTTTAACATTCTTTTAATATACGAGTAACTTTCCAGAACACAAATTCCAAAGACTGAAACAATGTTTTAATTACTTTTACGTAATTATTAAAATCATTTTTTTTAAATAGTAGTGGGCTTAGATTGCTTTTGACTCGCTTTTTTGCGTTTACGATAATCGTCTTAGAATCATTTTACGTACGATGTTATTTTTCACCCTTGCCTTGCTCATTAGTTAGACCAGTTACAACATATTTTTGTTGTCTTGCACGAAATAAAATTTCATCGAAAGAGTGAGTCAAAAGTGACGACAAAAACCGTCTTACTTTATAGATTGTCAAGTACAAGGTTATTTAGGCAGCTAAGCCGATCAAGTTTAGATTTTAATTTTACATAACGTTGCCATTTCCATGACGGATGTACAAAATGTAATTTTTTAATATTTTCATTACAAATCGATTATGCTAAAACGACACCCAGGGTAGATCACCCATGAACAAAAAGCATAACCTTACAGTACAAAATACTATATATTTTTTGTATGTTTATCAACAAAATCACGTATGCTTTATTTAGTTTTTAAGTTTTATTATAAGTTATATCTCTTTTTTTTAAGTACCTACCGTTTCTATATCAGACAAGTTTATACGTACAAGATTAGTCGAGTAATTAAAGACATAATATTACACGGTTTTTGAATTTATAAACAAGGGTAGCTTAGATTATGTTTACTTATAAAGGTTATTAAAGTTATACCTCAATGTAACATTTTTGAAACGACTGCAATTATGTAAGATATTGTTGTGGTCTTTTTGGTTCACCGTATTGGATCGCCAAATCATAAGCCACGAATTTATTGTGAAAAGGAGGGTATTTATCATAATAAAGAATAGTTTTTAAAACAGACATTTTTGAAATGTATTTGTCAAGTTTTAATATTTGAAGTAGGTAAAATAATGATTAAATTTTTTTCTGGTCTTGTCTCAAAAGACGAGCTTACGATAGCTTTAACGTAAGGAAGAGATCCCATCGTATCGAAGTCGAAATATTAGTCACTAGCTCTCTTAAAATAACAATTGGTGAACCCGTGAACACGCGCGCGGCCCCCGCTCCGATACGTGTGTACTGCGCTGGGGGCCCGCCACGCATCGTAATGTAATACAAAAATTATATAAATAAAAAGATACGTCCATAAATCGATGTATTCTACAAAGGTTTGGGTATTTAACCATTAATATTAAGGGGTAGTAAAACTAACATTAAAAAAATATTATTACATTCCACTAGAAAATAAGTATGCATAATCACCTGAACGTTAGATTTTTCTCTCTATATGATATTTATAAATTAAGTACATGTTAAGGTAAACGATAATCATAAAAATGGAGATTAATTAATAACAATATGTAGATTCGGTAGCTGTTTAGTTTTTAAGCATTTGTTTATAGTATGTTTTTACCAAATTTGTTTCATACCAATGCTGTAACGTATAGTTTGTATAAAGAGAAGATTGCAGCTAACCGGGGCAGGTTCGAATGTGACGCGCGCTCAGTATTATAATTTCTGTAATATTTTGAAGTACAAATATGCGAAAATTGTCGTAAACATTCTGTAAGTGCTATTGATATTATGTATTGAAGTTTTTTTTATGCGGCCGTGGAGCTGAGCGCGGTCACATTGTCATAGCAGCGGGGCCATTCTCGGCCCGACATTTTTATTATGTTACGCCTGTTTTAATATTAATACTCAGTACATGTGGCCAAATAGATATCGTAACAGTACTCGTATTAATTTTTAGTTTGTATGGAGTGACTGTTCTCAAGTATGTGGCCTTTCAATACACGAGTCGACGTATAAGAAATCTGAAAGTAGACATTCGAACCTTATGATGTTGTAAAACAATTTCAAATAATTATGATGACCGATAATACATTATATTTTCTAAATTACAAGGCCGTCATTTAAAATGTTATAATAAGTGTTTCAAAGTTTAAAATTTCATGACTCAGAAGTTTTAATTAGGTAATTGCGTTGTCTCGGGTGTTGAAGGCTTTGCGAGACGGTACCTCGTGTATGATAGTCTTTTTGATACTTTCTTTACATTCCATTTTACAACGTATACATTCCAAAATTTATATTTATTTTTAAGTAAGTATTTTTTTACTAAAACTCGTGCTCAAATAATGTGTATCTGTACTTTATAGCAGGTCTGTTTCCATGACAATTTCTAGTATACTCTGTTAGGATGTAAGTTTATTTTATTCATCTGGTCTTTTGTTTGACGCTCATGTACATAAAATGTTTTTTTCTGTAAAATTATAAATTACGAAATTGCATGTTTTTAGCAAAAATGTTTGTTTTTTAATCATTGTCTTTATTTTCTCGATGTTCTATAGTTGGGCATCAAACAAATCATCAGTATTTCTTACAAGAATTGATATGACCACTAGCAATGGTCGTTTGTTTAGGTTTTATTATATTCTTATGCCATAATATTGCTCTGCAACAAAACGTATTAATATTTCAACTGTCCGTCTTTTATACATACATTATTTGTAAATTATTTTTTAAAAACAACTTGTGCATTTGTTTTATGAAATTTCATGAATCACTTATTTTATTTTGTGACGTTTTTTATCACTTTTATGAGGTAAGGTTATAGACTTTGCAAGTTTTAAACTGGTTTCGATTTTTTACAATTTTATATTACAAATACAAAAGATGGAAGCACGAACGTGCTACAATCCTTAATTGTACCATGTATTTTAACTATTTTTGTAAATATTATAAATGATGAATTTCCGTAGACGAGTTAAAGCGTGGTCTAATATATTTAGAAAATCGAATTATAATACTTTCTGGCAAAAAAACAATTAAACATTACGGATAGTTAAGTAATATATTTAAATTTTTTTTTAATTGTATTAAGATATCTCAATACATTTTTTTACCATTGGCCAGTATTTTCTTAATATCATTGACGGTTTTAGTCAGTGTTTTTATTTGATAGCCGGTACCGACGAATTTTATCGAAAAAAATATTTTTTTCTCTTCGCCTTGTTTTTTCTTACTTCTTAACACATATTTTATATTTTTGTCGGTGATCGTAAATAACTTGGAAACATTTTAGGACACATTATTTTATCCATTTTTAAAGTCCAAAGTTTGAATTGCTGAAATCAAGTTAAATCGAAAACTTGACTAAAGATTAGAAAATTAACCAAAATATAATAGAGACGTTTTTGTTTTGTTAATTAAACAAAATAATATTAGATATTATAGTACGTTAAAGTTCCGCGTGGCGTCACGGTATGGTACTCGTAGTTTTTTACCTAAAACAGACGTCACGTTCTTTCACTCCCGAACTTTGACTCGCTTTAGCTTTCCTATTTTATGTTTGTTTGACAAAATAGTTAAATTCATATTTTTGTAACCTAACTGACGGACTATATAATAATTATTATTTTACCTTGTCATGACGACTTTGTGATTTCAGAACAAATCGTGTTCTCTTGACCAAATGTATCCACGTTTAATGTGCGCTCACTAGCCCTAGCATGTTTTTCATGAAATTTTTAAATAATGCAACAGAACTAAAATTTTAAATGTAGAGGTGCTGAGTTATATATATGAAGAGGTCGGAATCGCGCAGTGATAGTAAATTCGTCCCAAGAGATAGAATCTCTTATAATATGGTATTTGACATTAGAAACTGCCTGTAACATTGTTTCATGTTTTAATAACGAAGCGACACGAACATTCTGATATTGATCATGACTTACTTTGGACAAAACATATGTAATAAGAACTCCAGAGCACAACGAAATTTATATATGTCGCATAAGACGCACAACAGGCGGAAGATAAATTTACTGACGCAACTTTAAACATTTGACATGACTCTTTTGATGCATTGCTAGCTGCATCTAAAAGTTTTTTTTTAAAGAACCGTCTAAAAAGATAGTCGGTTACAAAAACTCGAGGATCGTAATTAAACCACCTGTCTTGCGTCTAAACATTAAGTAATGTTACAGAATAAAATTATGTGATAAGAATGGTGTAAGTTGCGATATTTATAGTATCGTGACTATGGTTGTGAATATATTTTTTACAAGTTTCCAACAAAGAATTGACAATGAATGTAACCTGACGATACAACATCGAAGTATATTGGTTTAACACACGTCGCGTCGATATGATTTGACACGATAACGATATTTTTTAACGTAATGTAAAAGTGGGTACAGATTGGAAAAACGAGAAAAAATCTTCTTTTTAAATTGCTGCAATGTATCGTGAAAGATAATTTGTAGTAATTTCTTACGCACGGTAAATTCTTTGATTGGATGTAACGTTTCACCAGTCTGTACTCATCCTAAAAGTGTAGTTTGGGTGCTGCCGACAGACCATCACAATGCTTTAGACTTTTACACCGGTGTGACAAGAGTTAGGGATGATTTATATTAGGCATTTTGTGCATTTTTTGGGCATTTTGTGTAAAAGCCCGGACGGGCCCCGACAAAAATGTATGGAACGTGCGTCGTACGGGCCCCGTCCGACCCGTCGCGCGCCCACCCCGTCCTAGTATAAATCATCCCTATAATTATCTAATGTCACAGAATAATGTGTACAATAGTACGGAGGACTTAATATTAATCTACTTTCTATTCGATCTTGCCTTGTGCTTGAATTTTGTCTTGGTCTCTCAAATAGTGGAGGTTACAGTAAGACAACGGTCCGTTTAATATACGTATTTGACACATCATGGCACGCCTGAACTTTTATATCGAGAGATCTTGATTTTGCTAAAATGTAAAGATAACGATTTTGTTGCATGCGTCATTTGTGCTAATGCTGCAAACAGACGAAAACTAACGAGTTACGAAAAAAAACATTTGATACAAACGTTGGATCAAACATGATTTTACTGCACGAACAACGTATGGTATCGATTACACGAGTCAATCTTTGTTCTTAACTATGTCGATTAATTTTGATTTATACATCGAATCATGACAAAAATAAACAAAACAAACTGGATATTGCTGTTGATAGAATTTTTCAAAAACTTGGGCGTATTATAATTTACCAGTTTAATATTACTTCGAAATTTGTAACGTTTAGTGTTAGTGTAGAAAATGTGAAACAAAAGCCCAAGTAATATTAAAATAATATAATTGCAGCTCGAGCCAACACTCTGCAAAAGCAAATACATAATTATACGTTTATATTTTTATTTTATTTCTTGTCATGTGCAAGAAATCAAAACATGTTCTTGAGAACCCAGACCCAAACCACTGTTATTATGTGAACAACGAATCAGTTGTCTAGTTTGTTTGTGCAATGACATTATTTTAAAGACACCTGACTGTTTCAGAAGTTTGAATCGTACCTATCGTATATTTCTGTACCCAGTTGTATATTCGGTCTTATTCTATAGAATCTGTTTTTCCTGTGTTTCGAGTCATCCATTATAGATTCTTATTACTTACTATACTACTAATAATAATGTCATAACTCTGATAGTAAGACGTCTTTAAAATAGTCATTTGGTACTGATGGGAAGTACATAACAATCTGTCCTGTGCTCTCTAAGTTGTGATTTATTTTCTTAAGACTGTAGTCACGAGTCGAATAGCATTTTATTGTCTTCTTTATGCATATTAATGTGAAAATAGATGTGTCGATTTATTTTGTAGCACCAATATGAGATTTTAGCTTTACTCAAACTCCAAAAAATTACTAGTGGAAAAAAACTCTGTTGACGGCGTTTTTCTTTTGAGCGTTTCGTTGTCATCTTCCAAATGGATGGTTAATACTTTCGATAACTGATAGAAAATGTAGTCACAAAATTTTCATAAAACTTATCCTAACATTTTAATATCTTATTCTTTTTAAGCTCTTCTTAATCTTTCTTTTACTAAACCAGTATGAGCAAGTACTGCAATTGTTTCATTTCAAATGTTTCTAAGTGGTTTAAGGCCATCTATTGGCGGATGCAATGAAATGTTCGGTTTAGTGAAATACAGATCAGCTAATTGTAATGATTTTTAAAATATTTATACCTATTTTATCCAACTGTTCTTAATTTCCGGGCATTCACTCTTGTATTCTATAATTTATTTATTTTCTATAGTGTAGTGAAGTACTCAATTTGTATGTATATATTGTAATACTTATTGACCCTATGTCGATATTGTTTTCATATACTCAAACACCGTTTTTATATTTTTATATTTCGTAGCTTTACATGAGATAATAAACTATAATTTTTGTAAGTGTAGTTTTATTTCCCGTCTCACCTTGTTTGTAGTTTTTTATATGCCCTTTTTTTATTTTGATTTTATGCGAAATGCAAATTTTTATAAGTGCCATATGCGAATGTTCTAGCGGCTTCTGGCGTAAAACTGTTTATGGAACTCGTTTTGGCTTTGCTGCTGGCGTAATTAACTTTTCTCAAACATGCTTGGCAACATTCGCACAACGCCAACTTTACATAATGTCCTTTACATTGGGTAAAGTTGGCGTTGTGCGAGAAATGTATAGGAAACTGAAATGTTTGCGGACTCGCACCAAATTACTATATTTGAAAGAGCTAATTAAAAGAATCAATTGTGTGCTATGTGTTCGATGCCAACCGAGATACACTATAACTGCACTAATATTGTTCTTTTAGTTATTTTAATTTTTTGAGTTTTGACGAAAGTCGCAGAACAAAAGTTGTTAGTTTTGATGTACAGAATAAGCCCCTAAAAGAATGCTAATTGATTAGGAATAATGCTGTGTAATTACTCCTCCTCCCCATCACACTACTAAGCTGTACTACTGGTATAGGTCGAATCTCACAACTTGGCCGCTGTGATTGTTGCTTGCTACGAGCTGCGGATAACCCAATACTGACTGAAGTTCACTTATGCTAAGCGAGCATTGGGTTATCCGCGGCTTGACTTGACCTATAGTATCGTCGTGAATCTGTCTGGTCTGCTCTGCTCATGTCGAGCATATTTTCCAAAACCCTAGTACTAGTAGAGTTCAATCTGAGCCGCTCATCCTGTCATGCTTACAAGACGGTACGCAGCTAAGGGATAAGTGGTGGGAATAAGTACACTTTGTAGATTTAGCTCTACCAGTAGAGATAAGTAAGTGCATTGATCATTTACGCCTGGTACACATAAGTATACCAGGCGGAAATGGAAATAGCTCGGTAGGGGTAAGAACTGGGAGATAACACAGTATAGATAGGTAGAGATAGGTGCTCTGTCCATTTCTACTATTTGCTACTATTAGCATATCTGTTACTAATCGAGTACAATAGTATGGAGCATTGGCTTTGTTTGTCAAATTTTCATTAGTTGACATAGCTCTGTAGATATTTGCTCGAAGACCAGGAGACACATTTTTGATAAAATTCATTAGTCTTCGAATATCTATCTAATCGACGAGTGTAGCTGATCACTAGAATATTATAATAATATGGAGGAGTTCCTCGTGGACCAACTGCTTAGGGGCCGTTCAAGTATTACGTAAGTACGGGGGGCGGGGGGTTTATCCTTTGCTTATTTTTGATGACATGGTGAGTGGGGGGGGTATAGATGGTTACGTCAGCAATAGTTTTTTTTTATGCATAAATGTGTGTTACTAGTTCACCATCCTAAAAATATTTTCTTATTTCTAGAAAATGTTAAATAAATATACACCACTACTTTTTATGAACATCTAAAAAAAATTTGGGGGTATCAGTGCACGATACTAAACATATATATGCAATAAAAAGTTAATAAATCAATATCCTAAAATTATCCCTTAAAAATTGAAATAATTGGTTATTCTAATCCATTAGACTCCAACTACAGCTGTTTTGCGTAAACAAGACCGTAGGTACTTAATAATGAATGCAATAGCGATACATGAATGAAATTGACATTATGTGCATAATTTTAGTCTAATTTTCGGATAAAATAAAACCTAAATAAATAGGCTACCTAAGATCTTTTTTAAATTTTAACTGTACACATATGTTTTACATCGTGTACTGATACCTACATTTTTTTTTAGATGTTCATAAAAAGTAGTGGTGTATAATTGTAATAAATCTGCTTACGTACCTAATACTTGAACGGCCCCTAACGCACAACTAGTTGGAAATCCAAAATATGATTGGCAAAGTGATGTATCAGAGAATCGTTTTGCTGGCGCCCTAAACTCTGTCCTGTTTTTTGATTTCACACATTTATTTTTGCACTGAACCTGCAAGTTGTCTGCGAATTAACGGCAACATTTTGCAATAAATCCTGGGCGGCAAATAAAGTAAGCATCATTAGCCATATAAGGTTTGGATTGATTTTTCTAAATGCATACAAAACATATTGCTCTAGCTGCGCTTGTGTAAGTACTTTTATATGTATAAGAGATCTTTGTGTTCCTTATACCTATTTCGGCACAGTTGCATGCGCCTTTGCATTTTCACTAGAAAGTACTTTTCTCAACATGAATAGTGATATGTTAAAAATAGTTGGGGAATAAGGTTTAAATAATTAATTTTATTATTATTTTCAAGATATCATATAAATTGAAATATAATAAATTCTAGAGCCTCATACTAGAATCTTATTTTACGCAGTAATTTGATATACGAGCAAGTCGACCCGTAAGTTCCGGGACTGGGAACATTTTATACTCTCGATAATCACGTTTGATTTTTCTACATACGTAGTATCACTTAACCGACTTTGAAACAGTCTCTATATATAGCCTCAAACATTTCTAATTCGAAATATTGTGGTTTAATATTTAATAACCAATAAGCCACTTACCGAAGTTCCTATTAGTCATAAGAACATAATTTATTTCACTCACACAAATAGAATACTGCGTTTGTTGCAAGAAAAGCTTGAATTAAAACCTGAGTAAATACATACCGGATCTAATGCGGGTGTAGTCAGTGAGAACTTCAGTGGGCCCCGCCGCGGCTACCACCGGACACTTATCGTATACATACTTGTTGAGAACATAGCGCACGTCGGCAGCGTACACGCGGTCTATCGCGCAGAGGCGCTCGTCCAGCGGCGCGCGGAACCCTTGGTACAGCATCCACTTGCCTATATCGTGGCAAGTTCGCGTCATACTCTCCGTCATAGACAACAGCTTGGTCTTCAATACGCGCTTAGCCCGATCCAGCTCGATGTCGGTCAGAGAGGTGCACATGTGCATCCACTGCTCCTGTACCAGTATCACCATGTTATCCAAAGAAAGAGACGGACCCATGAACTTCACTCCCCACAGGCTCGTGTCACTGTAACTGATCATAAAGCCGGTGTATGCGTCGCAGTCGGTGGCCTGCGCAATCCTCCACGCGTGGTCGATGCCGCCGGGCTGCGTGCGGTCCCAGCCGCCGATGAACTCCGCCGCGACCTCCATCACCACGTGATCGTAGTCGCACAAGCTCGGCCCCTCTACCGCTATGGCGACTACCGCGGCCGGCATCGAGTCGTTCCTATATCTCACGTCCGACCCGGTATATCTATACGCGCCCTTATCTATGCATTTAGTCGGCTCCATCTTGCCCAAGTAAGTATTCGCCAGTGCTACCATCTGCTCGTGCTTCACGCCGCCGACGCTGACGAGTACCGTGCGGTCGGCGTCATAGAACCTATTCATATACGTTGGTATGGTATTAGAGTTAAAATTATAAAGGTTGCAACTCGGACCCATTATGCTCTTTTCTAAAGGGGTGCCCTGGAACGCCGTAGCGTGCAAGTAGTCGTCCAGGAGCTCGTTGGCGTCCACGTCGTGTTCTTGCATCTCGGCATATACTACTTGTTTTTGTAGTTCTATCTCGCGAGGATCGAAGGAGTTGTTAAAGACGCAATCGGATAGTATGTCAAATGTGAGCGTAACGTCCTGGCTGAGACACGCGACATAGTAGGCGGCGATGTCGCGGCGAGTGTGGCATTTGTATCGAGCGCCCGTACACGATATCTGATCTTCGAGGGTGGTTTTGTTGCGCGCGTACGTGCCTTTGTAGGCGATGTGCTCGAAGAAGTGCGTAGCGCCGTTTTCAAAGTCGCTCTCGTAGCGGGGGCCGGCGGCCACGTAGATGCCGATGCAGGCGGAGCAACACTCGCGCTCCTCGGTCGCGACCGTGAGCCCGTTGCACAGCCGCGTCGTCTGCAGGTTCGCGTACGGCATGTTCCGCAGGTAGTTCAGGAACGTCACGGGGTACGGGTTGTGTCTCACGCTTGTTTTCAGAGGACGCCATGCCGCTACTAGTAATTTCTTGGACGCCTTCAGCATTTGCAGTTGCTTTTTAAATACTCACGAAATTGTGTAAATAATGCCCGTTCAAGGAGAATACAAAACTACGTGCCTGTTTGGCATAATCAAAACTTGACGGTTGATCGTTGCTAAATTGTCATTAACGTCATTCTGCAAAACTTAACTTCTTTTTTTCCATTATCTTAGACCTAAACCACACATTAAAAATCCCACGCACGAGCTACTATGTTGAAATCACAGTAAGCCCATCGTAATTATAATAGCTAAATAGCATAGTTCTGTTTCTTTTTCACTTTAGGCATTCGAGAGAGATAACGCTTTTTGCCATCCTATTAAATTTACGCTGGCGCCTCTGTCATCGGGCCTAGTAGTATCCTGAAATCTATTTAAAACAATTTGATATAATAGGTTAACATTAAGATCGTCATTACGTTAAGATTGTTAACATAACGAAAAGAATAGGAATATAAATAGTGTGCTAGGTAACCAGAGAACGCATTAATCTAGGCCGGATAATGAGGTCTGTTTCTATTCCTAATGTGAAATGAATTTGATTTAAATCTTATTTATGTTTCATGAATATTTGCTAACGTAAGTGCGTTAACATAAGGTTATCATGGAAACCATGCAGGCGAACAGTCTTCTTTGGACATCGGGTGCTAATAAAGTAAACAAAAGTAACTGGTATTTATATTTTTTTAATAAGGTAACGCGTTCGCGTTACAGGCACATGATAGTGAAAAAATTACAACTAAACAAATCAACTATAGCTAGCAAATGAGGTTCAGCAAGCTATAGGCGGAGTTAAACTTCTTTACGGTTGTGAAGTTATCTACAAGCTGCACAAAACCCAATCCGGACTGGAACTCACTATACTAGCCGCGTTACCAACTGAGTCGTGCGGCCATAAATCATTCCACTGTCTATCTCCGAGCGAGATACTTGTGGGTCTTACGCGTGAATTACTCAGAAAAGGCGTAAGGTGAAGACGCGGCGCAGACGTGTACCTCTTCAAAACGTTTTCATACTAATTGTACGAAGGCGACATCAGTGAATTACACTCAAGCGGTGCGGTGCAGGCACGCCGCTCTGTCGCCTGTGCCGCGTCGCTAGCAGGCGCCACTGGAGCGACGCGCAAGGAGCACGTCGCTTGTTATACAGTATGTGCAGTATTTACCAACACAAAAATGTGTGACGATTCTGAAGACCGGGTTTTACTTTCGACAATATAATATTGAAGCATTATTGTGACATTTTATATACTATAGGAAAACGATCATGACATTCAAGTAATTTTTCCATTATTTTATAATATCTATGCTCTTGTGACAATTTCACAGGGTGCACCCAATGTTTTCTGTGCCTTTGCAAAATTATGAGTTGCAGCAAAGCAAGCGCATCTTCGTCTTTTGAAAAAGAAGACACGCTATCTCAACAAAATCAGCCTGTATAATGACGCATTATTACTTTTCTTCGCCTCTTCTATGTAATTTTAATCGCGTATGCGCCTTATCCGTTCCACGCCTGCGCTGCACCCGCGCCGCGCCTTCACCTTACGCCGTTTCAGTGTAATTCGCGCCTTATGGAGCCGCATAGTGATGTGCGTGCATAGTGACGTTTATGGCCCTACGACTTAGTTGGCAACGCAGCTAGTATAATTAACAGCTGCTCGAGGATTGGGTTTCACTTCACAACCGATAAGTTTGATTCAGCCTATAAACATAAATACATGGTAACGCTGGAAATATCTGAATATAACTATAGCATTCAGACCAGCCCGATTCCCAATGGACTTATAAACTGGGCTATAACGTTTTAGCAAAGACTATTGAAGTATCCAGTAATCATAACATCAATCATCACAACATCATCACATCATCAACACAAATCATCAATACCCTCTTGACCGTTGTAACTTCAACAATACAAACTTAAAGAATATTAATTTTACCATAGATAAATATAAATAGCTATAAATATACCCGGTATTATCACATTTAGCGAAAACGCTAATTTACTACGTATATAATACTAATTTTGAGACATTTTCTTACTTTTTAGGAGTTTAAAGATAAAGATACATATTTGTATGAAAAAAATATAAACTTAAACAATATTAATTTTACCATAGACAAAAATATATAGCTATAAATATACCGGGTATTGTAACATTTAGCGAAAACGCTAATTTACTACGTATTTTACTTTTTTACTAATTTTGAGACATTTTCTTACTATTTAGTAGTTTAAAGATAAAGATACATTTGTACAATAATATTAAGTAACATTGCACCCGTTGTACTATTATTTTCAGCGAGAATGCTTACTTATTTTGAGATCTATTTAATGGCTTATTTTGAAGACTAGTTATAATTACGAATAGGTACTTATGAAAAAATAGTACTCTTTGCAAGCCTCTCTTATCTATGCTTAAATATCTTTTGAGAGCGGTATATTTCTAAAAATGAGATTTTAGCAAGAGATCAACACTTACATATTAATATATTAAAGATCAGTCTAGTTCCTCTCTCTATGTGTTTCACTCTTTTGAAAAGAGTGAAACCTACATACATTTATCAACAAAAGAGTTTTAGTGTAAAAATATTTTGCCCAATTACCGTACATTTGAATTTTAAATTAACAGATATTCTCCGATAAGCAAGTTTTTACGTATCGGGCTGGCATAATCAGTAATACTATCAAATTATAATTTTCACTTTGAATAGAAATCACTTTTATTGGGAGGGACCCTCATTTTGGCAACTTTGGCGTCCTATATTTCACAAATAGTACATGTGACAAAAATTCATTCATTTTAGAAACCCTAATCAACAACACCCCACATTAGTGGGTGGAGTTGGAAAAAAAAAATCATCTCCACTTTACATGACGTATATATACCTCTTACATACATAATATTGAAAATTTTAAGAATTTATAATTGAAATCTATATTAAAACTCATATTGTCAAATATCATTCAATTTGGTTCATAAATGTGGAAGTCATAAGGCTCTGTAATATACGGACGGACGGACACAACGAAGTTATAAGGCTCTGTAATATACGGACGGACGGACACAACGAAGTTATAAGGCTCTGTAATATACGGACGGACGGACACAACGAAGTTATAAGGCTCTGTAATATACGGACGGACGGACACAACGAAGTTATAAGGCTCTGTAATATACGGACGGACGGACACAACGAAGTTATAAGGCTCTGTAATATACGGACGGACGGACACAACGAAGTTATAAGGCTCTGTAATATACGGACGGACGGACACAACGAAGTTATAAGGCTCTGTAATATACGGACGGACGGACACAACGAAGTTATAAGGCTCTGTAATATACGGACGGACGGACACAACGAAGTTATAAGGCTCTGTAATATACGGACGGACGGACACAACGAAGTTATAAGGCTCTGTAATATACGGACGGACGGACACAACGAAGTTATAAGGCTCTGTAATATACGGACGGACGGACACAACGAAGTTATAAGGCTCTGTAATATACGGACGGACGGACACAACGAAGTTATAAGGCTCTGTAATATACGGACGGACGGACACAACGAAGTTATAAGGCTCTGTAATATACGGACGGACGGACACAACGAAGTTATAAGGCCCTGTAATATACGGACGGACGGACACAACGAAGTTATAAGGGTTCCTCGTTTTACTACTTAACCCTAAAAAGAAAAGTACGGTAATTAGGAAAATGTCGTTAAATAGAAGAATGGCCGATTAAAGATCAGTCTAGTTTCTCTCTCTCTTTCTTTTGTTGATCAATCCACCATACATTTTGTAAAAATATTAGCGTTTATGATATAAACTTAACCCCGTATACTGTGTTGTTAAAATAACGCAAGTGACAATCATACTAGCTGCCCATCCCGGCTTCACCCCGGTACGACAATATTTTAAAAGTATAAATTGAGATATAAATTAACCTATCTTTCAAGTTGTATCAAACTGTATATGCAAAATTGTGTGCAAAATTTGCTTAAATCGGTAAAGAAGTTTAGGAGTTCATCGCGGACAAACAACGTTGACGCGTCACTACATAGATATCTTTAAAACTACGCAGCGAATTTTGATGCGGTTTTTTTAATAGCATAGAGTGATTGAAGAGGAAAGTTTATATGTATGTAATACACTTGTGCAAAGCCGGAGCGGGTCGCTAGTAATTTATATATTAAGATAACATACATCAACGTTATTATAATATTATGTTGTTTTAACATTTTGGAAATGTTTAGATCGTGTTGTTGAAACATTTTAGTGTGAAGTCGTAGCTACGCTCGGCGGTCAGCAAGCTTTTTGTTGATAATTCGTTGAACGAACAGAAAGAATCACTTTTCTTGATATCGAAAAACTCCTGAAATAACAGAAATATGCCATTTATTATACGTATTATGGAAAGCTACATATCTAAAAGCTGCGTCCGCATTTGTTACAAAACTCCCCAAAATATTAATAACATTATCCAACATGACTTAACGACACACTAATCATTAAATGAAATTTGGCGTAGGGTAGATGTACCGCTTTTGGCCACTTGAATTATAATGATTGAGTAGGACTAGACAATTTCAATGTTAAAATAATATTTTTAATTGCTTTAAAAATATTCCAATCTTTGACTTTCACACAAACAATATTTGTTTTTTATAATCTATATGCAATAATTTTGACACCAAATGGCCAAAACCGGGACAGGTTGTGGCACCTACACATTTGCCATATTACCTGTATTTTATAAGTTAAAACACAAATAGTCTAGTGACCCTTCTTTGATAACCTGTTTTAGCAGTTTTGGTATATGTGGTTCTTCTCTGTCACATTTCTTAATCATTTAATTATATTCTCAAAAAAATTTGTTGGAAACTCAAAGTTTTTTTTTTTTAATAGAAGAATAGATGTCAGATGCTTAAATGATGCCTAAAAATTCTGACACCAGGCCTAAACGAACTTACTTATAAAAGAAAAGTAGAAGAAAATAACAATATGATTATTGTCCGTATTTAAATAAAAGATAATATTATCAAGTATTTTTTTTTCGTAAAAGGCGATATCACTTGTGATACGGTCTCAAGAGAATTAGTATACAGGGTTACTGTACGTAGATTAAACGTAGTTTTCAATTAATTCAAAAAACTTAGCCTTTGAAACGAAATGATGATGATGATTACCAGTAACGCTGTACATTAGTCACTCGCTCAATTTAAAAAAAATGATCACCTTTCTCAATTTGTTCCTCTCTTTGACTTCTGCAAGAAGCAGCCTGCACGCCCTCAGTTGGACGGCGAGGGCATCATCCAACTGCTCCCGAGACAACATCGCTAGGTTGCCGGGCTTTAGGAACATGTCCCCTAAAACACACAACTTTATTAATACAGGCCGAATCATACACCTTGGCGGCTGTGATATTAGCTGCAGGTCGCGTCATGTAAAAAGGTCGCTGGAGCTTCAAACTACGCACATGGAAATTTAACTTATATTGCATAGATTTTTTTTTATTACACGCATGCTTTTATATTGTCTTTATTTTATGCCACATTAAAATACTAACAAAACGGAAGTGTAACTAGATACTTTGTGCCACAAATTTAATTATTTCTCCGTTAATAGCAAAATTATTGTGTATTCGTATATTTTGCAAGGGAGACAAAATATTACTGAATCATTTAGCATTAGTAAAAAAAACCTTTGAATAATATTTTTTCCGCATTTTCCATTTCGTAACCGGGACGTTTTTCACTAAAAAAGCCCAAATATCAGCAATGTTGTCAGACAGTGTCAAACAGTTGTCTCTCCTAGTACGCAACTTCAACTGCAGCGAGGAGATTTAAGTCTTAGAACGTATAAGATAAGATCAATTTTTATTGCAAAAACTTACACTAGGTACACAATTTTAAGTAGCTCTGCCTTTTACGTTAGTTTGAAACTGTGTTGCAAAAGGCAGTGTCTTCCAGATGGAGCAGGTGATTTTGCAACTACCTATACAAACAAACCAAGAAGTCACTATACAATACAAAAACGAGCATTTGCGTGTGGTGTGTGTGTGTGTGTATGTGCGCATGTAATGGTGTGCGAGTGCGTGTGAATACACTTACGTGCGGCGAGCACGAAACGCTGCAATACTCAAGATCTCTTAAGAGTCAGGGTTTGCAGTGTTTTTTGTATGAATGTAGTTAGTGTTAATACATTTTCATAAGTAGATGTTCGGTCTCGTTATTGTAGTCATACATTGAAATCCAGTGCAAAATTTTTCTTTTAAGTTTGTAGAGTAATAGTGGTTTCATGTGTTCTTTAGCAGTACAGTTTCGGAGCCAAGTGAACATAGCTTCTCCAGGCGACTTCGCTGCGGTAAGTAGGAACAGGACATAAGTCCAGTCTTTTTGGTCAGGTATAGTATAGGTATAGTATGCAATATGAGTTATATTTTCCTATGCGCAGCTTGACATTCCAGCGTTCTTTTTACGCGTCGACTTGTGAACCTCAAATAATTTTTCGAAAAAAATGGCAAAACCGCCTTCCATCGTGAACAAAATTCGAAAATTTAGCTCGAATAGTTTACATTATTTTGATTTTTCAAAAACGGTTCAGTACTATGACAAAAGTGAATCAAAATTAATCAATTTAGTGAATCAGCCGATTTCTGTAGAATTTAAATGTGACCACCTCGGGAGTAACACCCTTTCGAACTATAAAATATTTTTTCGATTCGGTTCACAATTGGCGAAATTATCGATGAACATACACAAAAAAAAACATACAGACGAACATAGAATATCCTCCTTTTTGGAAGTCGGTTAATGAAAGCACTTACACATGACTGTACCGGTCGTATAGTCGAATTCAATAAGCGAAGAATGCGGCCTGACATGTACTCCACGCATAAATTCGACGAAGCTGTCCGACTCCGAGTAGTCGACGGTTGGCTGAAATAACAAATACGTAGTTTTCAATTCAATTCAGTCATATTTATTTTAATTAGGTACAGCGTATGAGTTCGTCCCATTTGCCGTTGAGACGGCGGGACCGTGGGGCGAGGAGGCGAAGAACTTCATCTCGGATCTCCGACGTCGTTTGAGGGAGAGGGGTCATGACTCACGTTCTGAGGATTACTTAGTCCAAAATATATCTTAGGCAATTCAGCGCGGAAATGCTGCCAGCCTTATCGGTACGTTTGGACGTAGGGATGCTGAGCGCGGGGCATATTTCGGTTAGAACCATATTTTATGTAATCGTTAATAATTGTGACAGTAATTTAATATTACATTATAATCTAATTTGACTTGTAATTAATTTAATATGACGCTATGTATCAAATGACTATTTAATAATATAATAATTCAATCAATAATAAATAGTTAAATTTAGTATTAATATATGGTAAATTAGGTACAAACAAAAACTTTCGAAACGTCATTAGTAAACTTGAAATAATAATAAAAACATTAATTACATACATTCCTAGTTATCACGATTACAACAATAATAATTCCTAAGATATGAACAAGTCAATACCTAACAACGATAATAAATAATTTGACAATCAGGTATTCACAACACAATGTTTTCAATGAGTGTTGGAAACCTTTGGAGTTGGAAGGTTTAAATAACTCAACAATTATAAAAGTAAAAAAAAAATAGAACATGATGAAATTGAATAATATTTCCTTAGTTATATTTAAATATGAAATCATAATAATAAATAATAGTTTAGGTTAAAATGTCGGCTGACATGCAGAAATGAACAAGTTTTCAAGTAATAAATACAATAAAAACAATAGACATGATGACGAACAACCATTCTTATATTAGTCCGTTAGTTACATTTTGTCAAAAAATATCGAACCCGTATATTTTCTTTTGTCAATCAAACAATAAATGACAATCATAAGCCTTGTCGAAGTTCGAGAGTTCACGTGCACCCACGTGACGTCATTTCTGTGTGAAAAGTACTTAGTCGTGACGTTACGCGGAACTTTAACTGACTATATCTTCATCAATTTTTGTTTAATTGACAAAAGAAAAACCCCATCGGGCATAAGTTCTTCGAGCTGTGCACCTTGCTCATTGCCACTTTGACTCGCAAGGCTGTGTAAGTGACTGGTTCGTCTGCATATCTCCTTATTCCTAGCACCTCTCCTGACAGCTCGTGTCTCACTTAGCTTAGCACTAATCCTAGGGCTGGCAACACACGCGCGGTTTCTTGATTCGAAATTCAACTTTGATGCTATGCTCTCATACAAAATATTTACAAGACCCAGACATTTTTATTCATTCCGAACGAAAAAAAAAACAGGTTGCGGTGTATTACAGAATTCAGCTTCGGAAACCCTATCAGCTCTATCCGAGCGTGTGCGAAGAGCCTAAATGTAACAAAAAAGAAACGTTGAATTTTAAATATTTAAACGAGAAATTACTCGCATCATCATCATCCAGCCCTTATCCCACTAGGTGGTGGAATCGGCACAGAAATTACTTAATTATTTAAATTACTCGCATATTGTTTAAAAAGTCTGTGCTGTCAAAGTAGCCACGTACGAGTATGTAGTAACCATATCCGAGTGATTTCCCAATTATATATCCATCTGCTTGCCCTGTACTAAGCTGAAAGAAGATGATTAAGGCCGTTATTTTGAACAACTTTTACTATGGGGCCAACCCGGAATTCGAGATAAAAAAATATCTCCCATACAAAATTGCAACTCGCAACAGATAAAACGTATCAAACAGCTGTTTTTTTTTCCGAATTCCGGGTTGGCCTCGTAGAAAAAGTTGTTCATAATGATGGTCTGAATCGCAACCTTTCTGCTTAGTACATAGTCCAGCAGACCTCTCCTATGATCTTAAAGTGATTAATAACAGGCTGACACCCAGTTGCAGAAAGCTCATCATTAAAACGTCATTACGTAAAGGCTCACTATCGCTAATGAATTGTTTTTGTAGATTAGGTGAAAAACAAAAACTAGGTTAGGTTGGAACATGACAACGGCAGCGGCCGGCGAAGTGCCAGGAACAAATCGCTTTTGTAGTTTAGGTGTGAAACAAAAAGTAGGTTAACAATAATCTATCGACATATAAATAGACATCGAAATCGAAATTAACAACGGAATCGACATCGACATATCGAAATCGAGTTCAAGTGCTCGTCAAGACGAACCCCAAACTCGATAGAGTTCCCTAATTATGTATTTTTATCGCGGAGGTCCTATAACCATAAAGGAGGCCTATTTCCAATAGAAGATTTACTACGAATGAAATGATGATTATGTAACACGCTGAATATACGGGGGTTACATATTACGTCCCTTTTTATTTATAGAGCTGTAAATAATGATATGTATTACCAACCAATTGCGTTTGGTTACCGGCCCACACTTACCTGCCCATATAATCATTTGAGTGACCAAAACTATATTTTATTACCCATTATAAATTTCTCTACAACTCATTTCTGTTTACTTTCCTGCTAGGTCACACCTGCCAGACATGTTTGCTACCATGCCTTTTATAATTTATTAAATACCTAAACTACAGTTTATACCTACCCGGTTAAATCAGTGCCTAAAAAAATCTCGATCGAGGTAGCTAAAGTACTGAACAGGTTTAAACAACTTCTAAGCGTAGGACTGGAAAAACATACCACTAAATTTGTAGGACTATGTAGCCATTTGATTGTACAAACATTTACTAAGCTGAACACAAAAAATCTGCTTGTTATTAATAATTTTGATACCTGCCCACGAGATTCAGCCTGTTATTAATCACTTTAAGATCACAGGAGAGGGCTGCTGGACTAACACCAGTTCTAGATAACCCTGTAAATTAAAAGTAAAATATAAAGTTACCGGGGTGGTTGGTGGGGTAACGTAATCGTAGACATGATTTTCCCAAACAATATCAAATGTCACGCACGCTTCTTCAAATTTCTCTTCGGCTTCGGAATACGACGCAGCTTCGGCTTCGGAATACAACGCATCTTTGGCTTCGGAATACGTCGCACCTTTGGCTTCGCAATACGACGCACCTTCGGCTTCAGAATACGACGCACCTTTGGCTTCGGAATACGTCGCACCTTTGGCTTCGGAATACGTCGCACCTTTGGCTTCGGAATACGACGCACCTTCGGCTTCAGAATACGACGCACCTTTGGCTTCGGAATACGACGCACCTTCGGCCACGTTCGATCCTTATCATCAAATTAATAAATATTAGGGGGCATCTTTACCGCGGTAATGATATCTAACAGTATTCCGTCTTCATACAAACGGTCGGAACGCAAATCATACCTACGCGCCTCGGCGTGCGGTATTCTTGCGGTATGCTAGTCAGTCGCGGCGCGCCGTAGTGACGAACGTGTGAATTTGTAACTAGTAAGCGTACTATTAACGTTTTTAAATACCATCAAAAACACAATATGTATTTTTATTGAACGCTTCCTTTTTATGAAACAACGAATTTCTTTATTTTTATAAACATAATAATATTACATCATAATAGATAGAAAATAGAAAGAAACTAAAGTAGGTAAGGAGTAAGTAAATGAAATTAAAATACTGAAGGGCAGCCCTAGCGCGTGATACGCTCCGCGTGGCCACGTGGCACTGTTTCAAGGACAAGGCCGAGTCACAATACTATTAGATATAATTACCGTGTCTTTACACACGGTCAATAATGACATCCAGAGACAGAGCAAACACTTATGGTCTATGAGCCAATGAAAATATACTTTCACCGATGTAATAACCAGATGAGACATCATTTTTTTTATCAAATATTATTTTCAAATTTTATTTTCTAGATGTTTTATTTACAAACCCGATTATGATAGCTTACTTGTCGATGTTTTCATGGCTATTTTTTGTAGGCAAGCCTATATGATCCAATTTGCAATTAAATTATCTTTCTTATGATACCAATTTTTACTGGTTATCAGGACATGTCGTACTTATATTCACATATTTGTTCAAACTTGCTTGCACAGGCACCATGAACAAGCATAAGTAAGCAAACCTACCACGGCATATTCTCTACATTGTAAACTATCAGTTGGAATTTTTAAAAAATCCGGCTATCAAAAGAGTTAAGGTAAAAAAACTTAACAAAAAAAATCGAATGAATGTCATGAACACTTTTCGATAGGCAAGCTATAATAGGCGTGTTTGTATGTGCGTGTTTTGTTGTTAATAACATTTCGTAAAAGTATGTCTCAACTGGTTATCAGATGGTGGTGATGGCCGTTCTTCTACTTCTCTCCTCCTATTTTGTTCATCACATAAATACTTGCCCTGGGAATCAAACCTACGCCTCTTTGGCCCAAGAGTCAGGGTCACTTACCAATAGGCCACCGAGGCAGCATTATGTTACATTGGGTGTAAGGAGGACGCCCCCCAAGCCGAAAGGTCATTTTCCTCATCAGTAACTAACCATGGCACTAACATCGAAATCTCGAAAACAAATTCAGCTATTCCATGCAAAAAAAAACATTTACAATACCTATTTATGTAACAATATGATAACATGTCATAATTATTTTATTATATGTGTACGCCTAACCGGGTAAGGACATGAGCACCAATAATAATGACCTCCATCTTGTACGAGTATACTAATTGTATTGCGTGTACTTTATCATATTCTGAAAAAAAAAATGGACATAAATAAGAAACTTATTGCTGATTTGTTTTCGCGATTTCGGGATTCACTACTGATGATAAGAACCAGGCTCTCTTTCGGCTTTGGGAGCATTATCCTTACACCCCGTAATATAAGAGTTAATAGAGTAGTTAGATCAAGAAACAGATAAAATAAATAAGGCAGATATTAGTAGATAACGAGGCAAATGGTACAGCTCGCGCCACAGTGAAAGTCGATTTTTAGGTGTCATCCGAGTTCCGAGTTGTACCTTGCTTCCCAGGTATAATATTGCGCAGAAGAGACTGTACAAAGTGCACACGCCCTCGTTTTAACGTTTTACGTACACGTACTAATAGAACAGACTGTACTTTACAATTTTGGTTGTAGTTATTTACCACGAACTATATCGTAAGACACGAGGCCTATAAAAGCCGAATCAATTGAATTAAAGTTATTATTAGTAAGGTGGAAATTGCAACTGCGTAATGGCTTACCTCCGTTCACAGATGCCATTAAGTTTGATTCGCAACTCCCACCCTCTCCTTCACCCTTTATCACCCTTCGTGGGTAGGCCTACGTCCTGCAGTGGACTATTAAAAAGGTTGGTATAGTACAGTATACCCAAACGCGCGTTAAAGAAGGCTGACAATGATGATAAAGATAGTTTTAGCAAAAAATTATGTACCTTTAAGACTAAAGAATACATAATAATACTCGTCACGCTCAAAAGTTAACCCCAGGGCCCCGTTACTCACACTGATATGCCACGCGTGACATAAGACACAGCTTTATTCTCTAGGTTCATTATCTACTATAATATGCAAACTTACCATTATCAGCGGTGACTTCATTGGTTTCATCATATATTTTGTTCTCCACAGGTTGAATGTTCCACATCGCTACGCTTTGCTCCTAAAAAAAAGAAACAATTTCAGCAAGTAAAATCTTCTCTTTTAATGTATACCTGCTTTAATATTCTTTTGGTAACACATAGTGATAGTACTTTTCGAATTAAGTCGACATAACTTTTAAAACTAACAACATTAAAAAAAAAAATTTTTTTAAACTTAATTTTTAATTCATCATCGTCCTGCCCTTATCCCACTAGGTGGAGTCGGAAATAAAATAAATAAATAACTGAAATTTTGATTGCAGGTATGAAAGATAAGTTCTACCAATTTATTGATTAATAATGTATTAGTTATTCATCTCGATGTACTAAAGTCACCCTTAGGCGGTTGTGGTTAAGTTACCAGAGCCCAGATAACCCTGTTCATAAGGAACAGGGTTATCTGCTTGCCCTGTACTAAGCCAAAAGGGGGTGAATATGATCTTCATTATAAACAACTTTTACCATGGGTCAACCCAAAATTTGAGGGAAAAAATCAGTGGTACCTATACAAAATGGCAACTCGGAATCGACAAAATGTATGAAACATCACTTTCCGTCATCAAATTATGTCCATGTCAAAAATCAAGGTAATCTGTTGCTCCGTTGCTGCGTAAAAGAAGAACAAGCCTACTAATACACTTTCAGATTTATAATATGAATAAGGAAGTAAGGATTACCGGGGTGGCGGGTGGAGTAAGATAGAAGTTATGATCAGCCTCGGAGTTTATCATCTTAGACTCCTGGCGCGTGTCCTCAGAGATCATATCGACGTCGGGCTGAGACGTCACTTCATCCACATTTTGTCTTTCTTCTGAAAATGATGTCACAACGGTAATGAAGAGGTAAGCCGAAAGCCATCCTAAACGACTTCAAACAAAAAATCTGCCAAGTACCAGTCGGACTCGAACTTTATTAAATATATATTTAATTATTTATTATTAAAGTAAGAATGCAGCTAAATATTCTGTGAATTTTTCAAGCATCCACTTGTTACTATTATTAATATCGAGCGAAAAACGGCTAAAAAATCAGGTTTGTTGTATAGGAGCCCCCCTTAAACATATTTATTCTATTTTTAGTATTTGTTGTTATAGCGGCAACAGAAATACATCATCTGTGAAAATTTCAGCTTTCTGGCTATAACGGTTCATGAGATACAGCGGAGACAGAAAGACAGCGGAGTCTTAGTAATAGGGTCCCGTTTTTATCCTTTGGGTACGGAACCCTAAAAATGAGGTTATCAATCCGACTGTTTGTTTTCTTTTTTATGTATGTTACACGACTATATTATACTATACTTTAGAGGTGACGTTACATTAAAACGGGACCACCTGTTTAAATTTTATTAAAATCGGCTAAATCGTTTCTGAGTGAAATGAATTGTTTTGAATGACAGGAGTTTTGAATTTGGCTTCGATATCACGAAAATAAATCAAATGTTTTTAAGTTCATTTTATATGGAACGGTTTGTATGGAATAGCTGATTTGTGTGATATGTGGTTTGCATGGTACGAGTATAGCTGATATGCTTTGCCTGACTCTGTCTTCCCGCTAAAGTACAATGTAGGTTTCTTCAAATCACGAGTAAATAGGTATCTTCTAGGTAAGCGTGTTACACCCTCGACCGCATATCTGCTTAATATCAGGCAGTGTGTAGTCAAACGCAAACCTATATGAAATAAATAAAAAAAATGTTTAAGCTATTTTGGGATTAGTCCCTTAGCATAAGTGGATCATACGTATACGTATAGGTACATGTAGGTGCACACACTGCACAACCATGAGATTCAGATAATACTATTTAATGTTCACACCAACGACACATGTTCAAAAAAACACAAAAAAAAGTAATCAATTTTACTTGTTGTTATCTGTGTCTGGGTGTTATTTAGGTACTATCTATATTTGTATGTATTTAAAATATGTATATGTAGTATATCAGTCTCTGGCAGCCATATTTGTGATATGGCTGCCAGAGAGCTTTGCTTAGTTTGGGGTCAGAGACCGTGTGTAAGATGTCCCCTAATATTTATTTTATTTACCGTGATCCGTACCGTAAGGCCCAAGGCCAGCATTGGGTTCGAAACATTGACACGAACATAAAAAGCAGTAGGTCAAAGAACTTACCATTATCAGTGTAGATCACTCTGGCTTGATCTGCCAAGTTTTCCTGAGAAAACATCTTCACCATACCTATGCTCATGTCCTGAAAAAAAAATTGTTTGTCTTTAATGTCTCTGCACGGACGATAGGTATAATTCTACGTGATAACGTCGTAAGAAAACATTGTTGAATCAACAATTGAAGCAAGCCGAACGTTTAGGCCGATCGTGCCTCTCTATCGCTTGCTCCGCGCTCTCGCTTGCACGCTCGGCTCAGGCGGAATGTGACACTTTTTCGTGCGTGTGGCCGGCGTTTATCGATTTATAAGTCGTTATCAAGTCGATAACGAATCTACATCAGCATGTGCATAGGGAAATATGCATAACATTTACATTGGAGCGATTACAAAGTATCAATGTTTTTTTTCCTCTGACTTGCATCATAAACTCATATTTTTTGTAATGCCCAATAATCCATGAGGCGACATGAGGAAACTCGAGTACGAGAATATGGGTGCACTCGTGTCGCCTCGCCTAGTCTCCCTTTGTCTTTCCTCCGCGTCGCGTCGCCTCGCTCGAGGGGCGAGGCCGAGAGCGAGGCGACGGGAATGTGGATGGGGCATAATATATACACGGTGAAAAGCGAAACTTACAGGATCTACACCTCCTGAATCATCCTCGTTTTGTCCAGAAATAGTGCAGGTGATGTCCATACTTACTTCACCAACGTCGTCGGAATTATTTACCATATTTTTGTCAAAATATTCTTCTTTGCTTAATTTCAATAGTAGCTGCATTCTACTGGAGATACTTGGGGGGCGATTTAGGGGGGTATCACTACGATTAGCAGCGGCTGGTGTAGCTTGGTCATTTGTCATTTCTTGTTTGTCCGGGTCTGCAACAATTGAATTAAAGTTTTTATTAGTAAGGTGGAAATTGCAACTGCGTAATGGCTTACCTCCGTTCACAGATGCCATTAAGTTTGATTCGCAACTCCCACCCTCTCCTTCACCCTTTATCACCCTTCGTGGGTAGGCCTACGTCCTGCAGTGGACTATTAAAAAGGTTGGTATAGTACAGTATACCCAAAAGCGCGTTAAAGAAGGCTGACAATGATGATAAAGATAGTTTTAGCAAAAAATTATGTACCTTTAAGACTAAAGAATACTTAATAATACTCGTCACGCTCAAAAGTTAACCCCAGGGCCCCGTTACTCACACTGATATGCCACGCGTGACATAAGACACAGCTTTATTCTCTAGGTTCATTATCTACTATAATGTGCAAACTTACCATTATCAGCGGTGACTTTATTGGTTTCATCATATATTTTGTTCTCCACAGGTTGAATGTTCCACATCGCTACGCTTTGCTCCTAAAAAAAGAAACAATTTCAGCAAGTAAAAACTTCTCTTTTAATGTATACCTGCTTTAATATTCTATTGGTAAAACATAGTGATAGTACTTTTCGACTTGAGTCGACATCACTTTTAAAACTAACAACATAAAAATAAAATATTATTAAAACTTAATTTTTGATTCATCACCGTCCTGCCCTTATTCCACTAAAATTTTGATTGCAGGTATGAAAGATAAGTTCTGCCAATTTATTGATTGATAATGTATAAGTTATTCATCTCGATGTACTAAAGTCACCCTTAGGCGGTTGTGGTTGAGTTACCAGAGCCCTGTATACTTATGAACAGGGTTATCTGCTTGCCCTGTACTAAGCCAAAAGGGGGTGAATATGATCTTCATTATAAACAACTTTTTCTATGGGTCAACCCAAAATTTGAGGGAAAAAATCAGTGGTTCCTATATAAAATTGCAACTCGGAATTGACAAAATGTATGAAACAGATAATTTTTCCTCTTGAATTGCCCGCGGCTTCGCCAGCGACATAAAATTTGATTTTTGTGCTATCCCATAGGAACATTCTATATCATAATATATCATTCATAGGAACCTTTTATTATTTCGGGATAAAAACCTCTGTCACTTTCTATCATCAAACTATGTCCATGTCAAAAATCAAGGTAATCTGTTGCTCCGTTGCTGCGTAAAAGAAGAACAAGCCTACTAATACACTTTCAGATTTATAATATGAATAAGGAAGTAAGGATTACCGGGGTGGCGGGTGGAGTAAGATAGAAGTTATGATCAGCCTCGGAGTTTATCATCTTAGACTCCTGGCGCGTGTCCTCAGAGATCATATCGACGTCGGGCTGCGACGTCACTTCATCCACATTTTGTCTTTCTTCTGAAAATGATGTCACAACGGTAATGAAGAGGAAAGCCGAAAGCCATCTTAAAAGACTTCAAACAAAAAATCTGCCAAGTACGAGTCGGACTCGCGCACGAAGGGTTCCGTGCTGTATGGGAGCCCCCCTTAAATATTTTCTTTATTAAATACTAATTTTTGCCCGCGGCTTACACTTACAACACGATACGTATTAAAAATCGGCCAAGTACGAGTCGGACTCGCGCACGGAGGGTTCCGTACTGTATGGTAATTTTATAATTTATTATTGAAGTGAATATACAACTAAATATTTTGTGAAAATTTCAAGGATCTACCTGTTACCATTATTAATATAGAGCGAAGAACGGCTAAAAATCAGGTTTGTTGTATGGGAGCCCCCCTTAATTATTAATTTTATTCTGTTTTTAGTATTTGTTGTTATAGCGGCAACAGAAAAACATCACCTGTAAAAATTTCAGCTTTCTGGCTATAACGGTTCATGAGATACAGCCTGGAGACAGACAGACAGCAGCGGAGTTTTAGTAATAGGGTCCCGTTTTTACCCTTTGGGTACGGAACCCTAAAAAGGAAGTTATCAATCCGACTGTATGTTTTCTTTTTTATGTATGTTACGCGATTACTCCGCCAATTATGAACTGATTTTGATGTTTTTTTATGTTTGCTAGATCATACTTTAGAGGTGACATTACATTTAAACGGGACCACCTGTTTAAATTTTATTGAAATCGGCTAAATCGTTTCTGAGTGAAATGGCTGAATCATTTCTGAGTGAAATGGCTAAATCGTTTCTGAGTGAAATGAATTGTTTTGAATGACAGGAGTTTTGAATTTGGCTTCGATATCACGAAAATAAATCAAATGTTTTTTAGTTCTTTTTATATGGAACGGTTTGTATGGAATATCTGATTTGTGTGATATGTGGTTTGCATGGTACGAGTATAGCTGATATGCTTTGCCTGAGTCTGTCTTCCCGCTAAAGTACAATGTAGGTGTCTTCAAATCACAAGTAAATAGGTATCTTCTACTTCTTCTAGGTAAGCGTGTAGGCACCCTAGACCGCATATCTGCTTAATATCAGGCAGTGTGTACTTGACTACACACCTGATATTAAGCAGATATGCGAACCTATGTGAAATAAATAAATAAAATGTTTTTGCTATTTTGGGATTAGTCCCATAGCATAAGTAGATCATACGTATACGTATAGGTACATGTAGGTGCACACACTGCACGACCATGAGATTCAGATAATACTATTTATTGTTCACACCAACAACACATGTTCAAAAAACACAAGAAAAAGTAGTCAATTTTACTTGTTATTTACAGTGATCCGTACCGTAAGGCCCAAGGCCAGCATTGGGTTCGAAACATTGACACGAACATAAAAAGCAGTAGGTCAAAGAACTTACCATTATCAGTGTAGATTACTCTGGCTTGATCTGCCAAGTTTTCCTGAGAAAACATCTTCACCATACCTATGCTCATGTCCTGAAAAAAAAAATTGATTGTCTTTAATGTCTCTGCACGGACGATAGGTATAATTTTACGTGATAACGTCGTAAGAAAACATTGTTGAATCAACAATTGAAGCAAGCCGAACGTTTAGGCCGATCGTGCCTCTCTATCGCTTGTTCCGCGCTCTCGCTTGCACGCTCGGCTCAGGCGGAATGTGACAATTTTTCGTGCGTGTGGCCGGCGTTTATCGATTTATAAGTCGTTATCAAGTCGATAACGAATCTACATCAGCATGTGCATAGGGAAATATGCATAACATTTACATTGGAGCGATTACAAAGTATCACTGTTTTTTTTCCTCTGACTTGCATCATAAACTCATATTTTTTGTAATGCCCAATAATCCACAGTATTCACGAGGCGACATGAGGAAACTCGAGTACGAGAATATGGGTGCACTCGTGTCGCCTCGCCTAGTCTCGCTTTGTCTTTCCTCCGCGTCGCGTCGCCTCGCTCGAGGGGCGAGGCCGAGAGCGAAGCGACGAGAATGTGGATGGGGCATAATATATACTCAGTGAAAAGCGAAACTTACAGGATCTACACCTCCAGAATCATCCTCGTTTTGTCCAGAAATGGAACTTGTCATATGCATACTTACTTCACCAATTTAGTCACAATTTACCTCATTTCTGCCAATTTCTTCTTTGCTTAATTTCAATAGTAGCTGCATTCTACTGGAGATACTTGGGGCGCGATTTATGGGGGTATCACTACGATTAGCAGCGGCTGGTGTAGCTTGGTCATTTGTCATTTCTTGTTTGTCCGGGTCTGCAACAACTGAATTAAAGTTTGTATTAGTAAGGTGGCTGGCCCTGATGTCAAAGTTTTTAAGCCACCCGAAGGCCTCTGACATAGCTAAACAGTTAATACAACCGAGGCCTACAATTTAACGTGTCCTTCGTGTCAAGGTAGCGCCCAGTTGTAAATGCCACGCGCGGTCAGCCATCCTAAGACTGACCGTGCCGAACATCATGATCGCTGATAGACGCCTAGTCAATATACAGGGTTATTTCTAATCAATTAGCATCCTCTTAGGGGCTTATTCTGTGCATCATAACAACGTTTGTTCTACGACTTTTGTTAAAACTAAAAAAAAACAGCTGTTCCATACATTTTGTCGAAGGTGAACAACATTTTTCTATGGAACATCAACTTTTTTTTGAAAATTAATAAAAGTCGTATAACAAAAGTTGTTAGTTTTGATGTACATAACAAGCCACTGAAAGGATGCTAATTGATTAGAAATAACCCTGTATACCCTATAAGCGCTAATTATATTACTTTATCAACATCATATCAACTAACTAAAGAGTTCCACTGCTGGAAAGGGTTTGTTAATATTCATTAATTTTATCATTATTTTCCTAAAAACAAAAATAAACCTGTCTATTTATCTTTTTAATCATAAGTCACAGGAAAACAAATCCAAAGTTTTTAGTTAAATCAGAATATCTTCTTTTGTCACTATGGAAACTAACGTGGTTTTCGTGCATTTCAATTAAGTAAAATATGCTATGCGAGACGACCCCGAGTGGTAGTACTCCAACCTTGAGAAAGATCGCCAAATACGATCGAAACTATAGTAGTATCCTACTAAAATCAAACGTGAGTAACACCTGTGTTTTACTTAATTAAAATCTTCTTTTGTTTTTACTTGCTTAAAAGCATTCGAAATATTATATCTTTTCGGGCCTAAAACTTGATGCACAAAACCGAACATCACAACTTAGATATTTATTTACTATGACAAAATTGAATCAAAATTAATCAATTTAGTGAATCAGCCGATTTCTGTAAAATTTAAATGGGACCACCTCGGGAGTATTTAGTAATTATCGATGAACATGCACAAAAAAAATACATACACACGAACATAGAACCTCCTCCTTTTTGGAAGTTGGTTAATAAAACTACGCACGGACGTATATATAGCTCTTGCAAGGGGGGGGTCCAAAATTTTTATCCGACTGTCCAAAAAAGAGCAGTGAGGTTTTTTAAAGAAAATTGAAGGAGAAACGTACTTATTATATACGTACATAATATGAAGTATATTTATGCCTCCCTTACATAACTTTAGTTGCTGCACTAATTTTGATAGGTGTGCGGGAGTAAGCACCTAAGTTCCATCCTCGGCGAATTGGTTAGAATCTTAATAGAATATAACTCACTGAAAAAGTCCCGCAGTTTCGACACCACAGTCGTGCCTTGTCTGTCAATATTAGTTCCATTAATTTCCATAAGACTTCTTAGGTTCTCTACTTGGTTACATTTTTGCAACGTTGCATCTCTAAATACTTAAGTACCTTTTTCTTTATGTTTGTGTTTTACCGCAAAAGTAGAAAAGACCGCGTGCTTCATCTTCGACCACGTTGCTTACCATCAGGCGAGTAGGTCTCCTCTAGAGTAGTAACCTCACGGGAAGCATGGCAAAGGGACTAATAGTCTTTCCACCATTATATCCCCTCAAAGAGGAAATAAAGTATGGATTGACAATGACATCTGACATTAAGAGTGGATAAAATTGTTTTCTCCACTTGCCGTGCTACCCGCAAACTGCTGACTGTATCAAACACAACAAAAAAAGAAATCGGTCTAGCCGTTCACGCGTGATGTCGTGGCCAACAGTGCCGTAAACAGTCTCGTCTGCGCCCTGTGCGAGCTTCTATAACTGCACTCTTTTTAGGGTTCCGTACCCAAAGGGTAAAAACGAGACCCTATTACTAAGACTCCGCTGTCCGTCTATTCGTTTGTCTGTCACAAGGCTGTATCTCATGAACCGTGATAGCTAGAAAGCTGAAATTTTCACAGATGTTGTATATCTGTTGCCGCTATAACAAAAAATACTAAAACCAGAATAAAATTAATATTTTTTAATTTTTATTTGTATGGGAATACAACAAACCTGTATTTTTAGCCGTTTTAACAAGTAGATACTTGAAATTTTCACAAAATATTTAGTTGTTTATTCACTTCAATAATAAATAATAAACTAAAAATAAAATAATTATTTGAGGGGGGCTCCCATACAGTACAGAACGAATAATATACCTAATTAAAAAACCCCCGACACAAAAATATTTGACAACAAACTTTTTGTTGTCAACCATTTTGGAAACATTTGTAGAATTTTGGTTCTTCCATCCCCACTTTAACCCACCATAACTCTTAAACGGCTCAATCGATTTTTATAAAACATAGCTAAGAACACTCTCGATTAAGTCTCCTTTCATCCAAAAAAAACTAAACTGAAATCGGTTCAGTGGTTCGGGGGCTATGATGTCACAGACAGACAGACAGACACACAGACAAACAGACGCGTCAAACTTATAACACCCCTCTTTTTCGTCGGGGGTTAAAAAATAATATCCTTGCCTGGTCTACCCATTCTTGCGCCCCCCAGAGTCTATGCCCTGTGCCTGGGCACCGGTGGCACCGCCCTATTTACAGCACTGGTGGCCAAGGGAAATAGGGATTAATTTTTATATTTACAGATATAAATTGACTTACTCATGCCCATTGAAGTCTGCGAAGAAGTCCCTGCTACAGGTTCACGTGTTCTAAGCAAAATATTTTCTAGCATCCCTGGATCAGGTTCACAATGTGAACTTGTTTCTGCTCCAGGTTTCTGCGTAGTTCTTGGAACAGGTTCTTGTTCACCTTTCCTGAAATTGATTTGATCATTTTGAGAATTTGACATGTAACCAATACCAAATAAGATACTATAGCTAATTATTTATGTATTTTCAAATAAAGTGGCATGGGCCACTTTGACACTTTACTTTGGGTGACATGGGCCTCAGGGAGAAGCGGAGGGGTTATGTGCATAACACTACTTATAGAATATTATTGCAGAACATGTGATGTGACCTCCATATAGAATGAGCTACCAACAGTAGGTATAGGGGGCTATCCAGAACTGAGCCGAAAGGAGGTGATCCAGACCATCATTATGAACAACTACATAATACTATGGGGCCCACCTGGAATTCTACAAAAAAATCAGCCATTTTGTACGTATGGCGATGCGTTTTAAAATTGCAGAGTTAATGTTTTAATCAAATTCAGGATTGATTTCATTGTAAAAGTGGTTCATAAATCATAATGATGATCTCAATCACTCTTCTCAGCTTAATACAGGGCCCATACATAGCCCTATACACAATTATTCTCATTGTGTGTTTGGTCCTTAACATCTAAATGATTTTATTCCAGTGATTAGCCATGCTCATCCCACAGTTGCTCATAGTCTAGATCATAGGTTCCCAAAGTCTTTTTAGGGGTTCCATACCCAAAGGATAAAAATGGGACCCTAATACTATGGTTCCGATGTCTGCCTGTCTGTCACCAGGCTGTGTCTCATGAACCAAGACGAATAGAGCTGAGGAGGCTCAAACATGGTAAGAAACCTTTGTGGCCGAGTCCAACTCGCACTTGGCTGATTTTTCTTACTTATTTTGTCACACCTCACGTCAGGTTGCATATTTTTTACAAGATTCTCGATTTTAGCTTGTACAGCTGATATTGCACTACATAAATCACCAGCAATGTCCAGTTTGCTCAACAACTGTTGAAAAGGCCCTTTGGCATTAATAAGTAAGTACCTACTAGAAATGGTTCAGAACATTTTTAAAGTTTCTTTTGCTATTTTGGGGTACATATTGAAATATTTAGCCACAGCCACTTTACATCTTGCTTTGTGCCCCAGTTTAAAAGAGAATGATCTAGAATATCCAGATGATTGAATTACTTTTGAATGTACATATCATTTAAGGGTAATTCTATACTTTGCACATAGACATAATTGCTCACAGTTCATCACCCTTTGTGGGCCTATGTCCTGCAGTGGACTATTAAAAAGGTTGGCACAGTACAGTATAGTGGGTTTACAGGTTGTGGCCATTTGGTGTCAAAATTATTTCAAAATAATTATAAACAATGTATACCATAAATATTGTTTGTGTGAATCTAAATGTTTGAAAATTTCTTTAAATATATTATTTTAACATAAGTAAAATTGTCTTATTAGTTCAAAGTGGCCACAAATGATACTAAGATGGCCACAACCGGTGCGTCTACCCTACATCACTAAAAGATTCTTCATTTAGAAGTGAAACATGTGTCGCGAAAATAAGACCCATAAACTTATTGCGCTAATTTCACAACAAAACAAATACATTATTACAGATTAATTCAAAACAAACTTTTCTTTTTATGTTGTTTATTTAATTTTTTCTTTGTATTGATGAATGGTGATTTATGTGTACTAAGAATTATGGATCGAGCGAACTAAGTGAAGCAAAGCGTCTCAATTTGACATGACGAGTTTGCTTTTGTCTGTCCAGATAGTTCAACATCTAAATCCTAACAATATTTTGGAGTATGAATCTAATCGGACCAGCGCGGATTTTGATGCAGTTTTTTTTAATAGATAAAGGGATTCAAGAAGAAGGCTTATAACTTTATATTACAAGTCGCGGCTTATAAGCAAAATGTGGAGGGGATGGGTGCTCATGATTTTAGTATGCCGGTCACTATGCGCAGCCATCCCCTCCACAGTACCCTCAGCGCTTGATTTACGTGCCGCTACCTATAATACACCCGTGCGAAGCCGGGGCGGTTCGCTAGTATTGAATAAGAACGTAGTGGACGGGTTATGCGTACTGGTGGACTCCTCGGCTATGGATATCCAATAAGCGATCTTATTGGAAGCTGTTTACATCCAATGTGTTCCTGCGATCTCAGAATGTCCATCTCGTTGGTGGATGTTTAGCGTCGGCACGCTAAGTTGATCGGCTTTAAATAGTCTTGGCGATGATAAAATAACTTTTTTAAAGTAGGTAGGTAGTCATGAACAGCGACCTGTGTAATAGGGCCTATTCTGTGGTCATGAATAAACGTGGTAATGGAAGGATCGTTTAGAACGAAGGTATGCGAGTATACTTACTGTTGAGGCGTTCTATTCTTCCACTGTGTCTTCTTTTTGTAGAAGTTTAGCTGAAATAAATTACTAAGCCTTTTATCCATTTTTCAAACCTTATTTTAGTCACAATACACAAAAATATAACACAATCCAATAGAAAAAGTTTTTAGCGGCTGAAGGTACTGAAGGTTCAACTCGTTACTCGGTTCAAGTTCTAAGAAAGAAAATGGGAAGAAAATACAGTGCTGCCAACAAGAATTTATGAAATTCGCCTGCGCATATCGGGGGGCGGGTCGGAGCGGGCCGCAGCGCAATATTAGTAAGCCGCGCGCGCCACACAAGTTAGTGGATGTGAAGTTAGCTACAAGCTGCGCAATATCCAATCCTGACGAGACGTGACGTGGAAGCCGCAGGTTGATTGCCTATTGTGTGGCGCGGCTTATATAAAAATGCGGAAAATAGCCACTGCGCCCCGGCATGGTATGCGTTAGTTCATATCATAATCAAAGTATTAACTAGACAGGGCGCTAAATAATAATAATTACTAAAGTAAGAGAGGGCGAGAATTGCAAGTATTAAAGTGTGAACAGGACGAAACTAATATCTTTTGTCTCTATTTGCGCATACTTTTTTTTGCCTGACTATTACGCACAACAGCCCGGACACTCCGCGATTTTTCATACAAAATCTGCTGTCTTACGCACACCTACACAGTACTTACTCACAGACAACACACATACGCACGGTCGCTACACGCGCATTTGTGTGCGGAACGTCTATGGCTGTCAGCGATCACCACATCGTGACGTCATGCCGCGTGAGTGAGACAGTTGCGTACTTAATTAGCAAAAATGAATATTAATCTAGTGCTTAAAATAGTATAACAATTACTTAATTTGAAAGCATATTAACAAAGAGTAAACTATCTACTTCTTTTGTAAGATAATATCAAGAGGAAGTTACCAAATAATGTAAAATAAGTTCCTATTATTTATCCTTAGGGAAACATTAAAACTTCTTGTTTTGTTACGTATCATTGATATTCAACCATACACCGTACAAGTCTTCCCTATTGTCACAGTCTAGGTAGTTTTTATTAGAAAATCCACCGGCCTGTGCAGCCCGCGCGCAGAGTGCACGATGCGGTACGTAGACGCGGGGTGGAAGTGAGGAAGACTCAAACGGGTGGGGGGTAACGAGTGGCCGTTCTATACGTAGTATTATTATAATTATATTCTTTGGCACAACCTAGACGATTATGACTAGGTATTAAGTCAGACAAATTTTTCGCGCCAAAAACTACTGTTGAATTTTTGATTAAGTAAATCAACATACGAGTATTTATGAACTATAATCTATTTTCTATCACTTCTATTAGTATTATACAGGTTTTTACTATTATCTAGTCTAAATAAATAATAAAATCATATCAACGTATATAATATAGCTATCTAAGTATGTATAGCTGATAGCACATATTTTTTCTCACACCCTATACGCTAGTAACTTCTCCAGCCATTCTCCCTCCACGGTTCATATAAAATACATGTAAGCAATTTGAGCGGATTTTTGCGCTGCAATGCGGTCCGTCATAACGTGCACGATCCTTTAATTGTGTATTTCCGTCAAAAATCCGTCAAACCACAGAGCTATTACATTACAATTTTACAATTCGACGAGAGAGAGAAGCTAGAAATATCTGTATTGATCTAGCGCTGTTGTCGCTTGAGACAATTTTCAATCACAAAAATGTACGGAATTTTTTGCTCAGAGCGGTCAAAACTGTCAAACATGTATTGGAATTTGACACTACTGAGAGAAAAACACGGCAACTGGCCACTGAATTGAGATATTTTTCCACCACATTATCCCTCTGGAATCTCTGTGCATCAAACAAACAGCGAAGAGTGAATTTTCTTACAAATAAAAAAAAAATTGCGTTAAATTAAAGGAAATATTTGTTCGTCATAAATATTTATCGCGCAGGAAAAAAAGTTAAAAATAGATACAATTGTGATAGAGTGAACATTTGTTTATGAAAGATGATTATAAAAAAAGAAAAAAGAAATGTGAACCCCTCAGGCAGGGGTCTAATTTAGCTTGGAATTTTTTCCACCCAAACATCCATGCATATACTTGTGAACATATATAGACTTATAAATAAAACATGTACCTTGCCTTAGTCTACTTATACTGCACTGCATAGTGTACCAAATTTGTTTTGTCCTTCTACTGCATGATGTTCCAAATTTAGCACAAAGTTTGAATGACAAATAAACAACATTTTAAATGTTGTAACTTACGTTTTGTACAATAAACTTATTGTGGCTCTATTGTTTTCCACTCTCAGATACGTTTTTTAAAGATATTTAGCCCAAAAGCAATAAAAAAATCACTTCCAAAACTTGCAATATCATGCGCGTCCAAAATGGCGGAATGTACAACTTTACCGACGAAATTTCGTACTAATATAGTTAGTTGAAAGCGCTATATGCTGTTTTTTGGGTTCATATGCATATTGGCTCGGCAAATAATGAAAAACTAGATACAGAGATGACATACTTAGTATGCTACAAGCCATTTTTGTTACTGTTCCAAATTTGTCCCAGCATGCGGTAAGGGGGTAAGTGTTCAACAGAAAAAATATTTGAAGATATAGGTACCTAACCAGAAATGCAATGTATGTGCATAGAGATAAATTCACACATATTTTATATTTTTCATGTTAGACAAGTTGCAATGGGAAGCACGACCTGAATGCTCGAATTAGTTAAAAAAACATTCTTAAAAGGAAAAAATATAATAATTTAAGTAGGTATTATAATGACATAAAACACTGTTGTATTATTTGACGAAAAATCTCCCGTTTTCTCCCGATTTTTACCTGGAAAATTACCCGATTTTTAAATGTTCACTTCTGCAACACTGGTGACGAGAGTGGAGTTGGCAACACTCACTGTCCCCCACCTGTCCTCACCTCAATCCTCATTCCTATTGCCTTTTCAAGTAATAGTGATTATTAATCAGCAAGATATAGAGATTTCTTCGGACTCCTAAAAATAGTTATTATTGATATAAAATGTTAACAATTAATGAGATTTTATTATACGAAGTGAATAAACTAGACCACTCCCTGATACCGTGTGGGTTCCATGGAGATACACATACGTTGAGGTAAGGTCTTAGCAATACGTCTTCCCTTACAGATCTTCCCTTACAGATTTTCCAGTATACTGTTTAGGTTCTAGTTATTTAGGCCCTATGCCCTTTATGCATCTTGTATAATTATTTATAGTTAAGTCGAAAGACACGCCTCACACTCAAGGTTTCGTATCCGTCTTCGCCATGATATTGAACTTTCCGTCAAGTAGGTGCTCAAAATAATATTATTAGCTCAAGTAGCTGGTTAGCTTAAGGACAACTACCGCATTGCAGTTTTCGCCAAGCAAAGTAACACAGTGCATGTAATTAACTAATTAAAATGAATTTGATACAATAGCCATGTTTTTGTTGTAAGTCTATTGGTTGCTTGCTAATTCTAAGTTACAATTTTGCTATTAATACATAGATGTATGCTTTATAGTTTATAGGTAGGTAAACTTTGCTTGAATTATTGTGACAAATAGATTGGCTTGTTATACTTGGTTTTTGTAATAATTCTTGTGTGAAATGTTATTAAATGAGACTCAAATATTGTCACATATAATATCTATACATAACATATTGATAATGCTCTTGTCCCTCGAGGCAATTCTCAACCACAAAAACGCAGATAAAATCCTGCTTTCAAAACGTTCAGCCAAGCATTGGGATTTGACGTTCCTTGTCTTGTTGGAAAAATTGTCAACAGCCATCAAATCGCGACACTTCTCATGTCTCCCTCTAACTTGTGCCATTCCAAACGATGCATCTCCCTCAGACGCCCTTGGGTCCACCACACCATCCCTCTGATATATCTGTGAATATTCTAGAACCATCATAAGGGAATGTATTTTAATGTCTTTTTCTGCTTTTAAAGTAGGTACAGAGTGTGCCTTCCCATTTTGGTAGGATTTGGAAAACTCAGTGTTGTGATATCAAATTGCTCATTGCATAAAGTTATAGGCCCTCGTACAAGACGGCAGATGTGAAGTTAGCTACAAGCTAGGCTGACTGAAGCTCACATAAAGCTGCCATTCATTGGGTTTCATGCAGCTTGTAGCTGACTTGACATCTGCCGACTTGTATGATCCAGCCTTTACCTACATAAGCCACTAAATATCTATAAGCTAAAAGTTTCATAAAGTGTTCTTTAGCTATAAAAACTATTATTCCACACTAAGTGTAAATTTCACTATCTTGCTCTTATCTCACTAGGTGGGGTCGGCACAGCACATTTCCTTTCGCCACTTTACTTTATTGTATGTCATCATCATCAACTCCTTTTTCTTGCATATCATTTCTCTCACAACTCATCTACTTTTATTGATTTTCCCCTAAATCTGATATTTATAAATCTACTGGGGAATAAAAAATAGCCTACAATTTTTTCTCAGACCTACCAAATATACACAAAATGTTACATAAGAATCGGTCAAGCTATTTCAGAAGAGTTTGGTTATGAACACTGTTATACAAGAATTTTATATATTAGAAGGCTATGTGACATGGCAAACATTGTTTTGCCATATAAAAATAAACCATGTCTTGTTTGTACAATGTAAAATAGGCATGATGATGGTAAAAAAAATTATAATAAGTCCGTAAGTTATATTATCAAAAAAATATTCAACACCTATCTTTTCTTTTGTCAATCATACAATAAATGACTAAGATAAACCTTGTCGAAGTGGGTATCGTTCGGTTGTGAAATCACTTCTTTAACAAAAGTCTTTAATACATCAGTAGTCTACTCGTGATGTCATGCAGAACTTTAATGGCCTATATCTTCATAAATTTTTGTTAATTTGATAAAAGAAAAAGTACGACTTTAATCTTTTTTATTAATCTATCTGATGTAGTACTTAATTATATTTTTTTAGCCATCTAGCCTATTGTTTTCTGATAAATTACAACTTTTTGACTGACGAACCGGAGGAGGTAATAAGTACTCAATTATGGGTTATACATAATATTTTTTATGTATAACCCATAATTTTATGTATAACGCATAACTTTTTTAATAGTAGTCCGATTTCAATAATTCTTTTTTTATTGGAGAGAGTATACTTCGAAATTGGTCCCATTTAAATTTTATCGAAATCGGCAGAGCCATTTTTGATATATCAACAATAATGTGAACAATGCTACATCGATCCGTGCGAAATATTCGCGAATTCTGTACACGGGTGAAGTCGGTCATGCTATTTTTTGCAAAAAGTTATTATAAAATGAAATGAATTGTTGCAGGCATGTGCAGGAAACCATCGCGTCCATTGTGGACCGGCTGGGCGAGCTGTCGGCGACGGCGCAGGGGCTCAATAAGGTCATTACGTCGGGAAACAAAATGCGGAGTTCCCAAAATTATGCCCTCTATCTGTTAAAAGATCCCACGGCCAAAGGGTAAGCAATCATAGTTATTTATTGACTTCTTAGCCCCTAGTTCACCAACGCTTGTTTAAGTTAAATGTGTGATTACTGTATTTAACCAACGGTTTTTGCTTTCTGAACAGCAAAATTTCGTTAAAAAGCTGTTCAAGATTTAACTAACGGTTGATAAATTAACATCTGTTGGTGAACTAGGGTCTAAAACCCGAGTTTAACCGTTGTTTAGATACAGTAATCGTACGTTTAACTTAATCAAGCGTTGGTGAACTTGGGTCTTAGAGAGTCTGAGGGATCCAAGTCCCCTTTGACATTTCTGAACTTTACATCTGGCCAGTTAAATTAAATATTCAAATGGGACCTCACACCAAATGGTAAGGAACCCAGCTGACTGACTCCAAGGTATTTTTTTTGTATGTAAGACCTGACGTCTTCCTCTGACCATAATATAAGTCAAAGTTGTCATATAACAAATACTAGCTGCTCGTCCTGGCTTCGCCCGGTAACGGATGAGTTATAGCCATAAACGTTCCAGAAGAAATATTCTAAAAGATAGTGAAAACCATATTGCAATCTGTTATCTAGTTTGGAAGGAAGATATAAGCTGATACACAGACACAAAAATAGCGGTTTTGCCTTGTATGTACCATGTAGTGATTATTACATCCTTTTTTATGCAAAGTTTGCTGTATTGAAGTTTTCAGCCACACATAAGTAAATCATCATGGTTAAAACAATATTTAATTAATTATAGTTACATATCCGATTGATTTTTGATTTTAAGAAACTTATTAACATATTAAATTACAATATTTGTAAAGCTTAGCGTTAGCTAACTAAGTTACAATTTACCACAATATTACAGTGTTTTGTAGGCTAATGTCACCTTTTAAAACTTGTATCTAAACATTATGTTATAAATTTACCAAAGTTCTCATTAAGTCGTAAGTAGAGGGTAGATAGGAAATACATTATAATTTTTGGTATGTACTACTTTTCAATTTCGTACGTTTATAACATGACCAAGTCTACGGGTTACATAGCATAATTAAGATTAAAAAATGAAATATTAGGAAAAACAAATAAAATTATGACAATAAATATTTTTGACTACCTTACATATCAGATTGCTGACTATTACGAGTACTTATCGTTACTTATTATTATACTTTCTAGTTCATTATCACTACATAGTATAAAACAAAGTCGCTTTCTCTGTCCCTATATCCCTATATCACTATGTATGCTTAAATCTTTAAAACTACGCAACGGATTTTGATGCGGTTTTTTTTAATAGATAGAGTGATTCAAGAGGAAGGTTTATTATGTATAATACACCTGCCTGTGCGAGGCCGGGGCGGGTCGCTATTCAATTTATTATACAACTACATAACTTATTACCCTAATGCTAATATGACTCCGAGTATTGTTGTACACCGCTGCTGTAACTTAATACCAAATATTCAGCTTTCAGATTCAGTGCTAGAATTATTTGTCGCTTGACTTCTGGGCTAGATAAACTTCTACATTTCTTAGATTTAAAATCATGATAAAAAGTTTCTCTGAAAATTATTTTGAGCACTGTGGAATTATAACGTTTTAATATGACTTAAATTTTTAAACTGAAGGATTAATTAATTTGTTAAACATAAACACAGCTCAGAGTGCATTGACCTTAGATATAGATTTCTTCATCAATTGTGTAATCAACTATCCAATGGCATCATAATTATGTAAGGGTCTTATCATAATCATCATCTACGGAATCCTACTCGTATCATACGCATGTCTCGGTCACACTCTCGACAACTTAAATAAGTTTATTGTCGTACCAACGTAATTTTACATCATGTCGTGAAACGCTAGTAACATTTCATTGTTAGACATTTAGATCTACCTCTATTCAAATATGCAGTATTTTAATTGCAATAGGTATATATTCGGAAATAATAAAAGACGTGCAATTTAGCGTTGGAACCAAAAAGCCTGCTAAAGTAGTTTGTATAGACCGATAGTGATGAACGGTAACTAGCTTTTGATTACCTCATATAATGGAAAGTAAAAACGAGGCTAATGCTCTGTCACGTCCGCTTACCCGCCGGCCGCCGCGCCACGACGCTGGCTTTCATTCGACGCTCATTATTTTAATACGAATACCCAAATACGCGAACTTCCGTGTCTACCGGCTGTGTGTTCGTGTTATTTGTACATACCACCACGAATATATGCAAACATTGGCGGATGTATTTGTCACTAGGCTGTTGGATTCCCTCCTAAATCTGCCACTCCAGTATTCGACTACGGTAGTAGTAATAAATATTTCAGAAGAGCGGTAACGCACGTATCAGAAGTTGCTTTTTAGGGTTCCGTACCCAAAGGGTAAAAACGGGACCCTATTACTAAGACTCCGCTGTCCGTCTGTCTGTCTCTAGGCTGTATCTCATTAACCGTTATAGCTAGAAAGCTGAAATTTTCACAGATGATGTATATAAAATTAATAATTAAGGGGGGCTCCCATACAACAACCCTGAATTTTTAGCTGTTTTTCGCTCTATGTCGAAAATGTCGAAAATTTTGGTTTCGCCAAGTACCACACATTTGCCAGTTGTTCAACCAACCAGTAACGTGTAATTAACTTACGAGTAATTACTATTTACCAGTATGAGGGGTGTAGTTTTCAGCGAAATCTCTGGGCAATATGACATAGCCTTAAGAATTAAGATATTAATATTGTAGAGTGACGAGTACAGTTTCTGTGCTGAGGCAGGTTTATGAGCTAGCCCTGTTCAAAATTCTGGGAGGTTTTGTTCTGCGTCACTCAATTGCATAAAAAGGTTTCTTCCGATTCGCCCTCTAATATATGAGGAAATGCGGGGATGAATCATAGATATCGACATAGCCAAGCTAACTACAAATTTAGATTTTAATTAAGATGACATTGCAGTGGGCAGGACACATCACGCAGGAATGATGGCCAATGAAGTAGCAAAATAAAATAATCAAATAGCGTTTATAGATCACTAGCGACCCGCCCCGGCTTCGGCTTGCGTAGTTTTATACATGGGGACAGACAGCGGGAAGCGACTTTGTTTTATACTATGTAGTGATACAAAAGTTAGTGCGAAAGCCTATCAATGCTATTAACTATCGATCTACGTAATAAAATTGTGTAGTATTTATGTTGACTTGTTTACTCAATAGCGTCTGATATTAGACCAAATTCTCGATCCATAATGTTAACATTGTGTTCAGCTGTCGCGCTAAAAGCTAGGGTCGGCTTACATGGAACAAACATCTATACAATTCCGATTTGCGTGGGCTAAGTAATCTACAAACAACAGTCTTCTATCTTATACTAGAATATATTTTATATAATTTAGGGGACATCTTACACACGGTCTCTGACCCCAAACTAAGCAAAGCTTGTGATATGGCTGCCAGAGACTGATATACGACTTATAAATATTTTTAAATACATACTTATATAGACAGTACCTAAATAACACCCAGACACAAAGCAAACACTTAAGTTCATCACATAAATATTTGCCCTGGGTGGGGATCGAACCCTTTGGTCCAGAAGTCAGGGTCACCAACCACTGAGTCACCGAGGCAGTCTACTGGAATGTATTGAAACTACTAGAAATAACTGATGGCGTTCCATTTACCTATCCGAACAGTAGGTATTTTTACCGACTTCCAAAAGGAGGAGGTGCTATGTTCGTCTGTATATTTTTTTGTGTATGCTTTTCGATATTTTCGCTAATTGTGAACCGATAAAAGAAATCTTTTTTATTTTGAAAGGGTATACATATTCCCGAGGTGGTCCCATTTAAATTTTATCGAAATCGGTTGAGCCGTCTTTGCTAAATCAACATGGATGCACATGGATGTCACATCGATTCATATAAACTACATATTCGAATTCTGTACACGGTGGAAGTCGGTGGTGTAATTTTTTGCGAAAAATAATTATAATATTCAAATTTTAAAATTTTTAAATGATACCGTATAGTCAGGTTATTCGCGTTATTATAGTAGATAGTGCACCTTATGATTTCTCTATGTTACCTACTCGTACAACTTTTCAGAACAACGCCAGATTTATCTAATAAAGAACCAACACCAATAAATGACAAGTCTCTAAATCCTAATTCTATCAAACTACATATCGGAGTATGATAATTAGGGTTCCGTACCCAAAGGGTAAAAACGGGACCCTATTACTAAGACTCCGCTGTCCGTCTGTATCCGGGCTGTATCTCATGAACGGTTATAGCTAGAACGTTGAAATTTTCACAGATGATGTATTTCTGTTGCCGCTATAACAAATACTAAAAACAGAAATAATAAATATTTAAGGGGGGCTCCCATACAACAAACCTGAATTTTTAGCCGTTTTTCGATCGATATTAATAACGGTGACAGGTAGATGCTTGGAATATTCACAGAATATTTAATCAAATAATCACTTCAAAAATAAATAATTAAATAATAATAAAATAAATATTTAAGGGGGGCTCCCATACAAGAAACATTATTTTTTTTTGCTTGATATCAATAACGACAACAGGAAGATGCTTGAAATATGCACAGAATGTAAGTTGTATATTCCCTACAAAAATAAATAGTTAAATTAAAATAAAAAATATAAAGGGGGACTTCCATACTGTACGGAACCCTTCGTGCGCGAGTCCGGCTCGCACTTGGCCGATTTTTATAATGAATAGATTAGGTATTTGCGTATAAGAGCATACGTCCCTGCTTACGAACAACGTTTCATCCAAAACGCATACTCGTACCGTGCTTCCGTCGCAGGTAAAAATCAGATTGAAACAAAACTATTTTCTTATCGTAGTTTCTAAGGCGTTTCCTGGCAAATGGCGCGGGGGTGGCGGGGGAGCGGTGCACCACATGGCCCCTCGACTGTGAAGTGTTTCCACTTTTTTTATTCGCCCCACTTCATAGCCACGACAAGGCTTTTTCCCTCAGGTCATTGTCTTGGCGGTGCAAATTGGTACAATTGACGCAGTTTCGTTAAAATAACTTTTACTTAAGGGAATTTTATATGCCAAAGTCCACCTCGCTTGAATAAGATTATAATTAGATTTTTTTATAATTAAGCTTATTTTAAACAATTTAATGTTAGGTTGCTTTTTTAAAGAAGTGACTTGTAATGGTTCTTTCGATTTCAATATTAAAAAAATAAGGCAACCGTATATTGTACCGAGAAATCAAGGTCTTGTTATTGTTAAATAAAGAATATTTGAAATTGAACTGAATTGAATCAAGCCTTTATTAACCTTGAGTAATTTTAACCGCCGCGCTGTCCATTGTGATCTGATGTTTACAAACTATTTTAAACTGCTGTCTTTCTAAGCTACCTTTTCATTTTTTACCTGCATAATACAAATTTTCGTGACAGTGACTACAACATTTGGTAAACAATAAACAACTAAATGAATATTATGCTAACTAAAACATTCTGCTACATGAAAGTTAGCATTTTGAAAAATGTCATAATAAAAAACCAAAACCAAAAAAACCAAACGAACAGACTAAACGTTACGTAGTTGATGTGATAAGTTTGGAAATGAATATACGGCGAAATAAAATTCTACGAAACGTTGGTTGGCAAGTGATAATCGGCCAAACAGTTTTCCACGAAAAGGCAAGAGACCCTGCCGGAGACTGAAATACTATATATATTTGAATACATAATTAAACTGAATTTTGCGTGCTAACCGAAACGTTGGTCTTAAATTGTTCAAAGTGAGAAAAACATATATTAAACGTGAGAAAACATACGTGCTTCGCTGATTGCTTGGCTCGGCACGCATGCAAATCATGCGATGCACGCATGGCGTTGTATGGGGGTACTGCTCCACAGTAATAATACTATTACGTTTAAGAGGACTATGCATCGACCACTGTTTTCGCGTTTTTTGTTGCAGACCGAGATAATTTTAGGTAGAAATGAAATAATCTTGCCCTTATCCCACTAGGTGGAGTCGGCACAGCACGTTTCCTTTCGCCACTTCACTCTATCATTCGTCATCTCATCATCAACTCCTTTCTCTCGTATGAAATGAAATGAATGAAATAATTTATTGCTTAAAGCTGTGTACAGTAAGATCTTCACAATTTTTAACACCAAGCACTTTAATACAGTTTTGTCTTTACAGACATGCAATATAGTAGGTAAATTTTAGAATTTACCATGAACCTAGAAAAAACGACTCTTTTTGGGTCGTTGCGCCAGAGGGATAAGTAAGTAAGTAGAAAAAACAACTTTTTTTTTAGGATCATGGAATTTACGTTCCGGGAGAAAACTCTTTTCATCCATTAAAAATTGTAGCAAAATGCTGTTTTCGGTGTCATTCGCTTGAGAACGAAATGTTGTCGCTTGTATGGTTATTCTTTTTTCGGAAAAGTTTTTAGTTTCTGTATACTTTTCAGACAAGTTTTTGCGTAAAAATACGGCTTATAACTTTGAAGTCATTAAAAAAACTAAGACGTTTAACCCTAGCGATTGAAGTATTGATTACATGAAATGAAAATCACTTATATCGAGTAATATTTAGAGGTAGATAACGGCTTATTGTTTTTGTAGGACCAAGTTCGCGGTTCACGATCGCCTTAACATCTATTCCTACTCCCTGCCGGAGTCGACACATCACATCTGTTCGGTGTATTTTTGCAATTAAAAGACTGAGCCAGTCCTGAAGATAGTAAACGACACAAGTGCAGAATTGAACCCTTCCAAATTCTTAATCCTAATTTGCTTCAAATGTTCCAGTTCCTTCTATCTCCGTTAAATGAAACAGTAATAATAAGTAATTAAAGTTGAAACGTAAAAACTTTGAAGTGTTTAAACATTATTTTTATTGTAAAATACGAGTAGAGTTGAACTCTCTTCTACTGCAAAATAAAAATTTAAGTTAGATAAGGACCCAGTACTGAGACGATAATTTAGATTTTTGCACCCTCACAATGCTGTTACAATTTTTTTTATTTTTTTCCTTAAAGACATCCTGAGGATCTAGTATTTTCGTCGAATGAAGAGATATCCAATAAAAATAAAGCCTATGGCATCTATCCTAACCCTATTGGGAGTAGGTACATCTGCCTTCGATGCGAGGGTCCCGGGTTCAATTCCCGGTCTGATAGATTTTCGGGAGATGATTTTAAAGATCTGTTCTGAAATAGAAATAGAAATAAACTTTATTGCGTTGCTGTGTAAATACAATAAGATGTTATAAGACATATAAAAGTTCCAACAGCCTGCCCATTTCGAGCGTACAATAATGCACTTATAAAAATAAAAGTTAATTACCTGATGCATCAAATTATCTTAAGCAATGGCTGAGTTGCGTGTGTTCTTATCTTTGTGTGTGTAAGTACTATAGTTCCTGCGACACAGGAAATACGAATTCACTGGATAGGCCTGGTCCTTTACTAGGCATCAATGGAGACCATTGACAGGCCCCTTTTAACCGACTTCCAAAAAGGAGGAGGTTCTATGTTCGTGTGTATGTACATTTTTTTTTGTGTATGTTCATCGATAATTTCGCCAATTGTATTCGAATCGAAAAATTCTTTTTTAGTTCGAGGTGGTCCTATTTAAATTTTACAGAAATTGGCTGAGCCGTTTTTGAAAAAACCAACAATAATGTAAGCAATTCGAGCGAAATATCCGAATGTTGTATACGATGAACATCGATAATTTCGCCAATTCTGAACCGAATCAAAAAATTCTTTTTAGTTCGAAAGGATATACTCTCGAGATAGTTCCATTTAAATTGCACAGAAATCGGCTGAGCCGTTTTTGATAAATCAAGAATAATGTTAACAATTCGAGTGAAATATTCAAATTTTGTACACGATGGAAGGCGGTTTTGCCATTTTTTTGTGAAAAATAATTAAACTATATTGTAAATATACCAAACAGCGGCAAGTATATAAAGGATAGCGTTGCAGACAAACTGTTTTATGGCTTATAAAAAGACTATGAAATATCCAAATTGGGCTATTGTGGTGAAAATTTAAATGTTTTGTAATATAGGACTATGAAAAGAGCCACCCGCTACATACTCGTATATAGGCCCAATTCTAAAATTTTGTAGCGGGTGGTGAGTTGTCATCACCCCCATGGAGGCTGCCATGCCTAGGTGCCGGAGGAGCAACATTGGTGTTGACGGCTTAGGGAGTCGAAAGGTGTGCTGCGCTTTAACTGGACGTGAAGAGTTAATTATTATTCTTTATTACAATCATTTACCGAGTTGTTGATGATGATGACCGGTAGTTGATGGCAGCCGAAAAGCCGCTAAACTAAAGTGGGATGGGGCGGACATGTGGCGCGGATGCACCTCGAACGATGGGCCAGGATCGTCACGGAGTGGGTGCCTGACAGACGACCCAGCCAGGGAAGGCCCAAGAAGCGCTGGCGTGACGATTTTGACTCATTCGAGAGGGGTTGGCAAGAAGTTGCTATGGAACGCGACTCCTGGAAGGAAATGGGGGAGACCTTTGCCCAGGAGTGGGACAGTATAAGTTAAAATATATATATACAAATATTACTATATTAATTATTTTCAACTTTCTTGCAGAGGCCAAGGCGATGTGACAGGCATGTTGAAAGTAGGGTACAAACACCTATATCTGGGCGAGCACACTGGAAAGGTACACGAGGTGGAGCCTCTGTGTATACTCGACTTTTACGTGGAAAACAACCGCCAACGGCACGGCCTGGGAAAGAAGCTGTTCGATTACATGTTGCAGGTATGTAAATCCCATCCATCCTTCCATCAGCCATAGGACGTCCACTACTTGATATCGGCCTCTCCTAATGATCTCTAATAAGACCGGTTGGTAGCGGCTTGCACCCAGCGCAATCCTGCCGATCAGTTCACCTTGTGGGTGGACGCCCTGCAATGCGCTTGCCGGTACGTGGTCTCCACTCGAGAACTTTTCGACCCCATACATCATCAGTATTCATCAGCCCTCTGACGCCTTCGTGCTATGTGCCCTGCCCACTGCCATTTCACCAAACCGCTGGGCTATGACGGCAACATTAATTCTTCTACAGACCTATTCATTCCTGATTCGAAAATACGAATAGAATTTTGAAAACCCTCGACCATAGGTTTTATTATGGATGAACCCGATGGAATAATGTGTGTAACATTCCCAAGTTTTGAGTCATTTGTTATTCAACCAGATGACGTTGTTCCAACCAAAATAAGGCAGAAATGACGGCGTTAGGCTTATTGGCAAATGACTGTATCCATCCTGATTTCTTGTATTATGAAAAGAGTCATCTCAATGATATCTGCCTTCAAACCAAAGACGCTGCGTTAGAATTGATACATTCTTTTGGAAAATATGATGCCGCAGGAAAACATATACAGACAGACGCGTTACACTTGTAACATCCCTCTTAACAAGGCTTCAAAATAGAAATAAAATACATTTAAGTTATTTTAACTACGAGTTCTCTGGCCTATCATTGTACTATTCATTTTTTAAGTCTGAGTAGTGTTGTGTGGAGTTGTGTGTCTGTTTATGGCATCGTAGCTACTAGACTCGTAACTACACCATGTTATCAATAAATGATTTGTATTTGTAAACGAATAGTTACTTGTCTTGCTGTTTTTCTTCCGTGTCTGGGGGTTTCATAGCTATCATGCGGAAAAAGAACGCGTGCGAGCAGCAACATCATTCTCATAGCTATCACTGACAACGTCCTATATTACCCACACCATTACATTAGGATGTTGTTGAAATAACAAACATGTCACCTCAGACCAAAAAAAAAAAAAAAATACGTAATGTTGTGAACAATCAAGTGAAACCGGCAAAACTACGCCTCGCCGTGTACAGACACAATTACATACACGTACAACAAACTACGCCTTGGTTTGCCAGTTGAACTATGACGGCGCAACACCGACGTACTCACCACATGTATGAAAAACGGGTCTCACTTGTCTGTTCACCAATTTCTGTCTTGATTTTTTTATTTGGTCTAAGCATATCACGTATATTACGTTAATTTAGTTTAAAAAATGTTAGTTTGATGACTGTGTCAATGACACAACCATGTGTTGTACGTGAATACATTTACGTATGCAAAATAACCTTAAATTGACGGTGTTTTCCATCCACCCTGCGCGATGCGTCACAGTCCTTACTTAGCGTAATGAATTATTTGGTCTTTTAGCTATGAAATGGTGTAATTGAATTTAGGATGGACATGATAGATAAATTATTAAGCTGCAACACTAAACCGTAGGGGTTCTTTTCACCAAAAAAATGTATGGAGATTTCGGACTACGTCGTCAAATATGTTTAACCCACCCAATGAAGATTTTCTTTTCATGTCACTTTCTAACTTGTGTCGTATCAAATCAATGCACTTCTTTCAGATTATCTCGATCGATCACATTATCCTTTTGAGGTCTCCGTGCCTCCCACTTGTACCACGTGTGTCGTTTACGATACACACTTTCATAGTACTAATCGATACACACACACACACACTTCAAACTTTAGTTTTAGCGCCATAACGTCGTTTTAATGCTATTTTATAAAACCCATTCACAAAAAAAAATAGAAGACTTTTCTTTACTTACCCCAAAATCGTAGTACAGGCACCAAGGCCTTGGCGCTATACGTGTTAACTATGGAAGTAATTTTAAAAAAATCGGTCATGTGCGTGTCGTATTCACGTACGAAGGGTTGTGTACCGTATGAAAGACCATTTAACCCCCTTACAAGCTTAAAACGGCAAAAAATCACGTTTGTTGTACGGAACCCCCTTAAATATTTGTTTTATTCTGTTTTTAGTATTCATAGTTATAGCGGCAACAGAAATGCATCATCTGTGAAAATTTCAACTGTTTAGCTATCACTGTTCTTGAGATACAGCCTGATAACAGACAGACAGACGGACGGACGGACAACGGAGTCTTAGTGATAGGGGTACGGAACCCTAAAAACGTATTCACGTCAAAATGTATGTAACAGGACACAGGCACGCCGCCTAGCCACCTGGCGGTGGACGGCCCCTCGTCAGCCATGATCCAGTTCTTGGCCAAGAACTACGGCCTGCGCGATATGATCCGACACGCGAACAACTTCGCCGTCGCGCCCGCCTTCTTCCAGAACATCGATAAGATCAGGTAAACTTTACGTCACGTATGTTAGGTACGTAGTAATAACTGAAATTTATATCGATAAATTTATGTTAGTCCACCGCGGGTCACCACCCCATTTTTTTTATCTACGAAAGAAACATGCTTGACTGCTTTGGGGTGTAGTCGGGTTATGTAGGATTGTACCCACTAAAACGCTCTGGCCTACCTTTGTGCCCTCTTCGGAGCTCCAGGATCTCCAAAGGAACGCACCGGTGCTCCCAGCAGTACAACTAGTAGTTGTTTGTGTTCTTGCACAAGCCTGGTTTCCCATGGTATCCCTTGCCTGTAGTAGCCTACTAAAAAGGGACCCCTGGGCCCGAGAATGGTCAGAGATGGGGCTCTGGCCATCCACTCAAAGGGGCCCGGGGAGGACGACAGCGTGCGTGGCAACGTTGTCGTAGAGGACCGCACAAGCCTATAGTCTGACCGTTTAACTGAGTCCTCGCCTGCGCGGTACAGAGGCGCGGGGGTAGACGAAGGCCCACGCCTCTGTACCGCGCAGGCGAGGACTCAGTTAAACGGTCAGACTATAGTACTAGTACTAGTGCGAGCCCAGAGGTCCCGTTTTAGCAGGCTCTTACTACAGGCAGGGGAAATCGATGCCGTATGGCGTATTCTAGTGTCCCGGCATCAGGGCAAGGGTCACCACCCCTGTGTATACAGGAATAATCAGAAACGGTGTACAAAGTCGAGAGGGAATGATTCGGGCCTTTGATATGAATATCTTTTACTATGGGGCTACACACCTTATCTGTCGAGGAATAGCTTTGAAAGTCTGAATTGTTTGATTAGTTTCAGTTCTTACTATTATTTAGTTGCATAATTTCTTATTATTAATAAACAGAGAGAGAGGGAATCGACTCGTTTTTTGCATGAATCGACTTGACTTTTGCATTCATATGAGATAGCACAGAAACCACAATAAAACGCGGGCGAAAGCTAGTTGTTTGTATATTGTTATGCAAGGTCTTTCAGCAGCCCAAATACGAGTATAATAAAATAATGTTGATTACAGCAAGTCCGGGTGCTCCACGCCGGCGTCATCGACCGGAGCGGGGCGCTTCACGGCGCCCAAGCCCGTCTCGGGGATAGGCAAGGTAACTTAAAAGCCATGTATTCTCTACAACACAACTTGTTTTTTAGATACATTATGAAGCTTAAAATGTATCTGTAGATACAAGGTGGCCTAGCGAATTCTACCTTCTATTTTTTGTCATTTTCTAACATTTGATTTCCAAATTTCGTTAGGCAACCTTGAATATATACAGGGTTATACCTAATCAATTAGCATCCTTTTAAGGGCTTATACTGTACATCAAAACCAGCAACTTTTGTTCTGTGCCTTTCGTCAAAACTCAAAAAAAAGTCAGCTCTTCTACGGGTGAACGATATTTTTCTATGGAACACCTTTTTTTTTAGGTTTGACCATAGTCTCACAACAAAAGTTGTTAGTTTTGATGTACAGAATAAGCCCTAAAAGGATGCTAATGATTGAGAATAACCCTGTATATTCTAAGCTTCGTAATGTACTTAAAAACAAGTTAATGAAATATTTGTCAAAAAATAATCAATTATTTTTCAATCAAAAATACTGGCCGCCACGTTTCGCAAGGCAACCTGGTTTATATGTATTCTCCTATTTCTACGTGTATTTCAGATTATCCACGGCTACGAACGCACGGAATCTTCGAGGTAATAAGCAACAAGTTTATAGAGTAGATTCGCCATGCTAATCACTTCACACTCCCGCCACCATCGCCGCACTCGATTGCAATTTCGCTGTCTCGTAAACGCATAGTTTTAAAACATTTTTCAGTTGGTATGGTATTAACATCGAAAATGGGAAGCCGAAATGGGGTGGTCCACGCCACCATTATGTACAACTTCTACTATGGGGCCAAGCCAGAATTCGAGAAAACAAATAAATATGCGTGTAGTCAATTTTAACGTTACCTTTTATAGTTATACTAAACTAGCGCCCCGGCTTCGCACAGGTGTTTTATACACCTTCCTCTTGAATCACTATCTTTAAAAAAATCGCATCTAAATCCGTTGCGTAGTTTCAAAGATATAAGCATACATAAAGACAGACAGACAGCGGGAAGCGACTTTGTTTTATACTATGTAGTGATGATAATCCAATGGCTTCTCAAATACTGTAATAATATTATATCGAATATCCATTCGACTGCGGCGATGTACTAATTCATCAAATGCACAGCTTTAGCTTTTGTGCACTGGCTTTGGGCTTTTCTTTTAATAATGTAACTTTACTAATGTAACTACTTTCTTGAAACTTAATAATAATTGGCCAAGTACTTAAATTTTTATTTTAGTTTAATTATTTAATATTGAATTGAATATACCACTAAATATTCTGTGAATATTTCAAGTATCTACCTATTACCATTATTAATATCAAGCGAAAAACGGTTAAAAATTCAGGTTTATTGTATGGGACCCCTTTTAGCTGTTAATTTTATTCTGTTTTTAGTATTTGTTAGTATAGCGGCAACATAAATACATCATATGCGAACAGCTTTCTAACTATAACGGTTCATGAGATACATCCTGGAGACAGACAGACGGACAGCGAAGTCTTAGTAATAGGGTCCCGTTTTTACCCTTTGGGTACGGAACCCTAAAAACAGATGTGGCCAGTTATGATTAATTAAGTATAGTGTTCTGCTCACTGCTTTAAGTAGATTGAAAACAATACCATTCCTTGGCAGTCGGTAATTAAGTCTCCATTTTTGCACAACTCGGCATGTAGCGTAGACATTGCTTAATTTTCTATTTGAGATTCTTTTTTGTGCACTTTATAAGAATTTCGTGAATGCTTAAACGAATAATGTAATACTCGTAAAATAATGCAAATAAAATGGTTTGGGTGGAAAATGTCTCTATAGCAAATTACCACTGTATCGTAAAATGTTCTGATAGATTCGATACTAATTAGGGAATAATACATCGGATATTCTACGAATTTTTGAGACATATTTAGTATTTTTTTGAGAAATCCACCAAAGATTTGGCATGTGCTTTATTATTTTTTGTGACATTCGATAAATTTTTGAGACATTCAGTAATATGGCTATAAAGCATGCGACCACGAAAAGTGACGAAAAGAACTCATTTCGACGTGTGAAAAAGTGATAGTTTTATACTTTGCCATAACGCTGTCTCGTTCTGATACTACGAACGAAATAATTCGTGGCGTGCATACTAGCCCGGCTGGACATTGAAAATGAGACTATTGACACTTACTAAAAAGTGGGTTTCTTGTTTCGAGCAAATATCTAGCTCGAAGGTTTATTGCTATTCCTTAGCAATTTGGGAATGGAACATTTTGCGCCCGAACCAATGACAACAACTGCGACACCATACGAGTAATGATTGTTCGTTTACATTTCGGACTGCATTTTAGCCTTTTTAGCTTACTTGTATTATTTTCAATATCGTTGCTTTTTCTTTTTTATTTACATTTAGTTAATGTTACTTTTTGGTTGCCTACAGCTACAATCGGATCTTCTGACAGCGTTTCTTCTTAAAATATCGGGACGTACGCCGTTCACATCAAATCAAACAGAAACGACAACTCCCTGTCTCGAAGCCTAACGTGTTACTGATACGTGACTCAATTAAATTCTGCTCGGGCTTTCAACGAACGAAACTGCACGAATATCTTACTAAAACCCGTATAAGCACTCGTTATATACGTTTGAAAGAAAAACAGCAACTTGCCAGAACTCTTCATACCTTTTTGTTATTATTTTAGTGATTGGTATTTTGAATCATATATATTGCTTTTGTTTGAAGGGTCGCTTACCGTGTGGAATTTGTTCTGAATTATTCCTGAGTATTATTTATTCGTACTGAATTTCGTAGTATACCTATATTGAGAAAAAAACACAGATTTTATCGGTTATGCCGTTACTTTTGTGTGTGGCGTCGACTTTAACAAATGCGTTATGATCCAGGATAGGTACTTACTCTAGATATTTTATTGTTGATCTGTACTATGAATTTTAAAAAGGAAATAATCAAAATATTCTCGTTGAAACACTAGCATTAATAAAAAAAATGTATACCGGTACATTTTTTTGTGAAAATGCGATGAAATTATTTATAAATCCGTCCATCGGCACTTAAAGGCATTTTGTTAGCGTGTAATTAATTTATTGTAATTAAAATGAAACTCATCAATTTTTACAGCTCTTACGAGTATATTGGTAGCGATCTAAGTTGCAGTATTCAAACCTTGTTTTTTTCTTTATTGCCATGGTTTAAATTTATATTTCTGTTAGAAATTTTTGTACTTTACTTTGCCTTGCATTGACAATTATGTCCATCTTTTGCTTCCTATATTAATAACTATCGACCCCATGTAAGGGAAATTAATTTGATTACTAGTTTTACTTCCTATAAAAATAGGTTCAAGAGTTATTTTTTGTATAGTTTCTTACGTCTTTTCGTAAAGGTAACTTTGGATAATTTAGTATTGGCCGCATTGCTTGCTCTGTAAGTTTTGTATTTAAATAAAAATTAGATCATTTTCAAACCAAATAATACCTAACAAGACCTTTTTCGCACACTTTGTCACTTTCATAAACAAAGTTGAATTAAAAGGTGCATATAATGTGTACAATTATTTCTTAATTAAATTAATAACGTTTTGCAATGATTATGATTTGATCTAATTATATTTTGAAATATAGATAGTATGGTCACATAATTATAAGTTTACTATTGCACTGTGATAAATTTAATATTTAGCTTTGTAACTTATTGCTTTACATTTATATTCTAATATTTAATTTTTGTTAATGTTAATATTTACCATGTGAATTATATTGTTTCATGTGTATAGGTCGAATCATTTAACTTGTCGGGTGTGATGTTAGCTCGGAGCTGTGGATAACCCAATCCTCGCGCAGGTCGTAAGTGAGCTTCAGTCAGGATTGAGCTATCCGCAGATTGTAGCTAGCGTCACAACCGCCAAGTTGTATGATTCGACCTCTGGAAACTTTAATGGCCAAAGTATAAATCTGATAAATACCTTAATAACTTCGCTCGCTATGTTGCGGTGTTGGTCGAGATTACTCATCCACGGGGTACGTCACTTACAAGTAACACCATTAATTCGATATCACTCGATAATACGTCAATAATTTGGCTCAGTTTTCATTGCATAATACAATGATATTGTAATTTGTAAGTACTTAACGCAGTTTTCTGTCGCATAATTACATACTTCATTTCATCGACATATAATCAATGGCAGTTCCAATTCAATTATTTATTGCAACATATGTAATTTTAACATGCGGTTCTTAGATAACATGTAATAATAATGTCAAATACATATGACCTTTTAAGGGTATGGCAATTTATTAATTACATTGGGAAGGCTCATTGCTAAATTATCATTACAAAATTAAAATTATATCCACATTATCATCAGATCTATGTACATAGGCTGAATCAAAGTTCTTGGCGGGTGTGAAGTTAGCTGCAAACGGCGGATAAATGAAATGATAACCCAATCCTGACTGAAGCTCGCTTAACAGCTGCACGAGGGTGGGGTTTTCCGCAGCGAATAGCTATCATCACAGCCGCTAAAATGTGTGATTCGTCCTATACTTATCATTAATAATAACTTAATATTTCGTTCATTTAGTCGAGGGCCAATATTTTTTTTTACAGCTAAGACTTTTCTTTCTATAGAGTACTCGTTACAGAGTGCGAAAAATAAAATGACTGTTTCCGCGGTATACAAATGAAGCACAGTGCTTAAATATAAAATCTGGCCTAAAAATATAACTTTGGTAATGTAAGCAAAGTTGAATGGGAACAAAATATTATGTGTCTATAAAGTCAAATGATTTTTATCGTGCTTCGCACACTAGGTTTATAGAAATGTTATTTTTGTGATAAACATTTCAAAAATTGACGCGCTCGCAGGATTTGAACCTGCATCCCTCTGGGATTCCGGCCCAGATGCTTTGTTCAATTAAGCTAGAATGTTTATCACAAAAATAACATGTCTATAAAGTCTATATCAGTCAGTCGGACAAGAACTTTTAAATATTAAAAAAATATATTAAGCTGTGCTGTTCTATCCATTTTGATGCTATGCGCTAAGACTAAAGACAGTTACATAGTTAGATCGGTTTAAAAATACCAAAAAACGCTACATTTTCAATAAACTAAATGTCACATTCAAGGCAGCTCAAAACACTCTTGTATTGATAAATCGTGGAATAAATTAATGTTTGTTGAAATGTGAATAAATTTACAGGGGTTCAACATGGAACAATTTAAATTTATTTTGTTTATCGATTAGAATAATTTGATTGTGCTAGGCATTTCGGGAAGATGTAACGTGTAAAGAGGTAGGGTGATGCCACACGGCCGATGCCGCTGCGCTGCGTCGTCGCAAGGCGATTAACACATAGATGTGTTTATATATAGAAGTACGAAGTGTCATCGATCAGGCGTCGCAGCGCCAACGCGTTGCACCGACAGCGACCGTGTGGCGCGGGGGTGAGAACATTGAAAGTGATTACTGTATTTGTGAATGATTGCAAGCAGCGTGCCTCCTGTGGAGGTGCCGGTGGCGCCGACGCCTCCGAAGGCGGTGGCGCAGGAGCGGGTGGAGGAGTGGGTGGCGGCGCCGTCGCCCGTGGAAACCGAGGCGGGCGACGACTCGCCCCACATGGGTGAACCGAGGTACGGATAGGGAAAAGCAGTAGCCCCCCCTAAGAGTGCTGTCGGGCACTGGTGAACTGTGATGCTCTCTAGGTCCATAGCTCGCGATAGGAACGGCCCGGGATTTACTTCACTTCCAATACTAATGTGAGATACTCATATGTTATAAACTGCGATTAAAATCTTAGACTATAGGATTATCTTTATCTGGTTCCCTCCCCATATAGATACGTGAGTGCTCCCTCGGGCCCGGTGGGCGCGGCGCCGCCCGAGCGCCCCAGCTCGCTGCCGGTGGCGGTGACGGCGGCCGCGCCCGACCCTGTCGAGCCCTCGCCCGCCGGCTCACGCCGCGACTCACAGCTCACCGACAAAGGCTTCTTTGACGTTAAATTTTACCATAACAAGCTGTGGTAGACTCCCCTCCCCGCCCCGACCCGCGACGTGCGCCCCCTAACCCCGCCGCGGCACCTGCTCTTTATACAACACTCGATTCTAAAGCGATCATTCCAACTTATTAAAAATAATTAATTATGTTAAAACAATAATTTATGACAAGCTTCTGAAAATTTTCTTTTTGGATAAACCATGTGGAAATCACACGTGATAATGAATCTGTTTTGAATAATAAATGCCTCCTGAGCTATCAAAATTTCATCCGCCCCATCTCAACTGCCTAAGGCGCGACTAAGGCATATAGTAACATTCCATCAAACCGAATGTTTGGTCGTCGCCGTTCAAGTTGATCTAGGTACACCATTATAGAGACTGAAAATAAATTTCCTATAGGTGTCAAATACATGTCTATAATTTATGTTTTGTCTTAGAAAGTCCTTCCATTAGCAAGTACGTTTTTTTACATTTATGAAGTAGAGTAGCATTATGTGCGTTGTGCGTAAAGCACTCGCATGCAAAGAATAAATCACTAACCAAAAATAAATAGGTAACTAATTTTATTATTTTTGTGCAGCAAAGTTTCTTATAGAAAATAATAGTGGGGTATTTCTACAATTATTGTTATCGAATAATGTGTGTGATATAACTGCATTTATGAAAGTTGTATGGATCTGATTATTTCTACCTGAACTTATTGTTACAGTTTGTTAAATGGGTATTCAGAATGAGTTGGAATGTACAATAATGTATAAGATGTCGTGCGAACGGGGTGTCAAGCTAAATATATCTGCACTCACTTTGAAATCTGCTTGAGCGCACTATTTCTAATTTATTCGAATAAAATGATCACAATGGTGTTTGATAATGTTAAATCTATTAACTTTATTTGTTATTTACATGTTTATGATCTTGGCGCTCTTGGATTATTATTAGATGTGACGCTAGACGTAAGTGGCTACATACCCTTGATTGGCATGGCCTTCAGATCAGATGCGATCATTATCCAGTAAATATTATTTTGAAAAGTTACACAGTTGGTAGGCGTATTCCGGTCTGGTTCTTATGTACTCGTATGCATAAGCAAGCTAAGAATCTTGGGTACCGCAGCTATGATCAACCAAACTAGAGCCAAAAATGGGAATTAATTTTAATTATGAAAGTTGCGCAAATCGTGCGGTGTGTGCTTCAATTTTAATAATTATGTACTTTAAAAACGCAAGGTCTAATATGTGAGTAACTATTTGCGAATAAGACGGCTCGATAAGTCCTATGTCTCACTTCCTCAAATGTGAAAAGGAGTTAGAACGCAAATTTTCAATTGTAACTACACTTTACTGTATAGGCCAAAAGAATTCTACGTGAAGGTGCGGGCGCAGAAAATTATTTACTAACGAGATTAATTTATTTTTGCTTAACTTTAAATCATTATTAAGTAAGACCTCTAATAAATAGATCAAAGATCTTCTAATAATTGAACTAAGGAATGAATGTAACTTAATAAAACAGCATTGTGTAGCATGCGACGGAACGTGACATCCTAATTATTGTAAGTCATTCCGAAATTTTCGTTTATATGATCAAGTAACAACTAAGAAAATTGTATTGATATTTTTTGTCTTTAATAGTTGTAGCCGGCTTTTTGTTAGAGTTAAAAACTCTTTGATGCTATATATGTCTACAATTTTGTGGCTGCCCAGCTTGTATTAAGTTTTATTTAGAAAGAATAAATCGCATGTATCTACTACAATTTGTTTCACTTATGCACCTCCTGACAGCTTACCTAACAAGACTGGTATGGGCCAAATCAAACTCCTTGACAGCTGTGTGAAGTTATCTACAAATTAAGCACAGAATTAAGAAGCGGCGCAAGAGAGGGGATGCTCTCTCATGCGCCGTTAACATTATGTATTGTTACTGGACAACCACTCGCCAAGCGGCCAAGTATTTTGATTCGCCATATACGATTGGTGCATCAGATATAAGGCACCGTAGTTTTAATGGAATATAGAAACAAAGCCGTGTACACATAAGTGAGCGGGATTAGCTAGAAGTTAATTCAAGCTCAGCCCACGTCAACAATTCTCAACATCCTAGTCGAGCAGCTTATCTCGATACAAGGCTTTTCTCGTAACGGTTAAAATTACCAAAAGAATACACGGCTAAAAAGGCCTTTGCAGTGCGATGCGGATAAAGTATGTAAAGGCCGAAACAAAGTTAATGGCGTCAAGTTGCGCACATCATCACTCGCAACTGACCACGCATTTATACTGCGCAACGACCCGCAATGTGTTTACAGACGCCAGTTTGATTCAGCCTATACTGCCGCTGGATGTAGTCTGCTACCCCAAAAAGCCGTTTTCTGGCAACGACACTACTGGTAGTGTCGTTGCCAGAATTGAACGACACTACCCTATCATAGGAGCCGCGTATCGACTTATGAGCTCAGCTGCAACGAACGGCAACGGGCTCAGCTATTTCGAGCATTTTCTAACAAAACCTACCCTAGTGATACCGTTGATCTGAGCAGCTCACTGTATGTATGCTCTCAAGTCGATGCGCGGTTTAACATCTTTGCACATGAGCTATAAACGCTGACACCGGTCACTAACATTTCATTCAGAAACTTCGTATTAGTGGCGGCGTCTGTGTCTGTGACTGACGGATCGTATACAGCCTTAGCCATTTACGATTTAAAATCTAGGAACTCTAGCTAGACCTATCACAGAACACCAGAACTAGATTTCTTTCTTCTGTGAGACATATAGATGTCGTTTACAAGGACGGCGAAACAAGACTGGATTTCTTGGTCGACGGTCCGTATTTTTAGGGCCAGTCGGGCAGTGTCTAGGAAATAAAAACACTAAACTCATTAAGAAATATTTATTTCCATTACAATGTAAATGTATTACTTGATGTAAAATGATACCTGATAGACCTCTTAAAACAAGTAAGGTCATTTACTGAATTTCTTGTCTTCTGTTGGTGAACAGCAACGAAAGTTATGAGAGCGACACCATAAAAGCCAGCTACAGACACGCAAGTTGCAAGACAAAATACCAGACACTATAGTTCGGCCGTTCAGAGAATGCGTTCCTGACACGTCATCTTGAAAAAATGTTTATGGCCGACATCTCGGAAACTATGTACTTAAGGACAAAAAACATTAATATCAATATTGTAGAAAATAAAATTTCGCTCTTTTGTTTCCAGTAAACTTTTTTGTAAAACTTACCGTTTACGATTTATGGCCCATTTAATGAAATTACATTAAATGGACCTTAAAACATTAAATGGTCCATAAATCGTAAACGGTAAGTTTTACAAAAAAGTTTAATGGAAACAGAAGATGCGAAATTTTATTTTCTACAATAATGATCTTACTGTTTTTTGTCCTTAAGTACATAGTTTCCGAGATATCGGCCAAAAACATTTTTTCAAGATGACGTGTCAGGAACGCATTCTCTGAACGGCCGAACTATAGCAAGCTTAGTTTTAATTTTACGCATATTGCTTGGTCGTTTGCTGACTGACTGTCGCAACGAGAATGTTGATTGTATACATTTGAATAGCGCCAAAACATTTAACATAAAATACTTATGTTGTAACTTAAATTTTAATCTAATAAAAGGAACGTGGCATTGTGGCAATGCAAAAAGAAAGCTTTAAACGTAAAAATGTTTTAGTGGGAAGATAATATAAAACAATAATAATAAATACAGTTATGTGGGCTCATATGTAATAGTAGGTATTATTTGTAAAAGAACGTAATAGCTTTCAGAGATCTATCAAGTATCGGAGATGCGATGCGAGATCAAAATGCGAGTGAATTGAAAAGCCTACCTTGAATCTACAAATTGTTTTATAGATTCAAGGCGGCTAAATATCTATGCACTGCTCCCAATTTTTTTGTATGGAATTTTGTAACATATTTGTTCGGAAATCTTAAGACTATTTTTGTTGTATAGCATATAATTATCAGAAAACGACAACTGATGCGTATAACTTAACTATCTATATGAATCACTAGATTTTCATAGAGTTGAAATTCCACTCTTAGCCAGTGTCTTTGGAAAGAACTTGGCACATTAGATCGGAGCTACACCGACCCAGCTACAAACCCATAACGCATTGAAAATAATAATCAGTATTTTATGACGAGTCGCGCAGAACTTCAAAAATAAGAATGTAAATTCGTACAGGCACATAATAACAGTTAAGTACAACGCAACATTCACGCATTGATCACACTTACTCTATCATTCTGAATATTACTTTACTAGACACAAAAATTAGGTTCATTTTTCTATGCTTTGTTCGTAGCCAGGTTGATATGAGCAAGTCTTATGTGCAGCCTCGGCGACAGTTTTCACAGCTAGCAGTGACTCTTTAAAATAATTAAGGTGTACAATGTGGCCAATTATGAAGTCACTATCCTAAATTTAATAGAAAGGAGATATTGCAAATATGCATAGAAATTGGGCCAATAAAGGGTACAGTATTTCATAATTTGCTTTGTTTCTTTCGGAAAATGATTTTCCCGTTATTTTTTACAATAACAGTGTCCATTAAAAGTAATTTCGTGTATTCGGGTATTAAGGTTACATGTGACCAAAATGACAGTAATTCAATGACTGAACAAAATTCAAATTGGAAAATGTGAAATTACTCATAAATTAAGCATTTGATGCGGTTGTTTTACTTTGCGCATTTATTTATCATAGTTTAACGGATTTTTTGAGCTACTGTACCTAGTCAGAGCCCATTTCGCATTATCTTCTTTACAATGTGTTCTCTCTTTCAAAATCAAATGCGTATAGTAAAAAAGAAACAGCAATATTCTAATTTGCTATTTAATTTAGGATTGCGCCTTCATAATTGGCCTCAATATCGGCTTAATAAACAAGTACATCTGCAACGATAAAGGTTACATTTAGACACTTATTTCAATGGTAAGTAATAATGTAAATATGTAATGTAATTACTTACTGTAAAAGACATTTTGTATATCTTTGGATTATATTACTAATAAACATAAGTGGAAGGGTGAGCAATCAGCGTTTCTACATTAGTCATCCATATACTACATCGACAGTGATTATATTGATTGGATTCAAGGTAAAGCTTTTCGAATTTATATTACGGCTAAATTATTATTTTTATACTATCGCGATTTAAACACATATTTTTATATACTACGGGACTAATCGCACACTAAAATTAACGAGCTGCCTATAGGGCGCGCCACACTAGTTGGCGGATGTGAAGATAGCTGCAAGCTGCGCAATAGCCAATCAACGTTAAGCTTTGTGAGCTTCAGTCAGGATTGGATTTTGCTCAGCGTGTTGCTAACTTCACACCCGCCAACTTATGTGGCGCGGCATATACCCGTGTCGCCATGTCGGTGGAACCGTCGGGATAGTGAGATATTTATTTATCTCGCTGATTTTAGTGCGCGATTAGTCCCGTAGTATATGAGAATAATATGTGGAAAATTTTGAAAATAAAACAAAAATTGGTTCATGATCTCATGCAACTAAAATACAGTATGAGAGAAAAAATTGTCTGATCCGGTTTTCAAATATGCAAATACATGAAACAATAGGGTCGACTGGTTTTTAATTTATTAAACATTTAAATATCTAACAGTGTAATATGCAATGAAATAATGCTGGCAGCGTTGCAATGCTGCCAGCATGCTGGACACGCAACTGGCAGTAGGCTTCAACATTTGGATTATGTTTAGACATTCAAGCGTCTCTGGATGATCCAATCACTTTTGAAATATAATAATTGACGTATTGTAATGTAAGTAATAGTTTCTTATTTTTTTCTTCTTAAAATTTTCTAAGTCATTGTAAAGAAATAAATATCAATTATGATATATTTTAACTATATCATGGCTTAACAATTTAATCGTCAATTTAATTTATTTTTTGGAGGCAAGTAGCTCCTGAAATTGTTTTCAACTAGTTTGGGTTAATTTTTATGTACGTAATAAGCGATTAGATGAGATTAGCCCAAGATAGAGAACAATGGCACATAAGAGAGGAGGCCTATATCCAGCATTGGGTCGACACGGGCTGATGATGATGTTGAATAAGCGATTTATTTTTATTGTTTATTTATTCGACCACTGAAAAAAATATTTATACCTATTGACTATTCAGAGATATAAGTAGGTATGTTAAGTACCTATTGCGTTTAAGTTTTTGTATGGAAGGAATTGTATAAGGTAAGTATGAGTTTTACAATTAGTGACGTCATAGCTTTTTGTCATAGTGCGTTTATTGTCAAGAAGGAAATAAATTATATAGAACTTCGTTAATTCTAAACAGACTTAACTCTTAACTAACTTCTTAAACTTTTTTCATTCGAGATTCTTAATTCGTCCTTCTATTTTTGTTAGCTTTTTTTAAGACTTGAAAAAAATTGTCAACTATATATTTTATATGACGTCATACACCTCTATTATGCTAAATTACAATGTACTTACATACATTATAATATGTATGGTAGTTGCCATGGCAACATCCCTCTTATTTTATTGTACACATCAAAGTATTTCTACACACAAGTTGTGTTCACTGTAGTAACATCTCTTTAGCGACATTTCTCATGCAATAGGCTATTTGCAACATTGAAAATATATTATTGATTATGGCAATCCTGACAGATTATAGCTTGAAAAAGACACAAGTATTTCACTTTATTTAAACTAAAGCATGTTTAATTTTCGCATATCTGCAGAAATTAAATAAGATATTTTATCTGTGACGAAAACGATCTAAGATGGGCGGCAACTCTGGTGACGTCACATGCTAGGAAGCGAGAATTTCTCGATCGACTTTTGTTTTTGTAATTTGTGTTTTGGGTTTTCGGAGTAATATTATTGGATATGTAAGTTACTTCTAAAGTATATTATGTCAATTTTTAGACGTGAATTAGCGTATTTACTAGTATTAACTAACGTTATGTGACGTCATAGACCAGCGTCATTACAAAATGTCGTTTTTGACGGATTCTTGAAAATCTATTCTTTAACACTGATTTTCATTGTAATTACAGTAGATCTCTCGGAAATATAAATGTGGTGTGCTTATGTACTAACGAATAATTTCAAACGATTTCCAAAAAGTAGTCAATTAGCCTATTTCTTAATCGGGTAAAAATATATGACGTCATGAAAAAGTCACTGGAACGATCAAACAAGCGGATCAGACAAATCTTTCTACAACCTGTACAAGGAATTATATTAAGAATTAGAGAACACTCATAGTAGTCAATTTTCAACGTGTTTCGTAAAGCCACTTAAAAATATGCTTTCACTTTAAAAGGGAACAAGAGCCCTTAAAAAGGGATAACAATTTTTAAGCTACAATACCTTGAAAATTGCTCATATACTGTTGAAATATGAGCAATAACAAAATGAGCACCAAGAATTGTTTTATTTATTTCATTCATGTTACTCCTGCGTTACTTTGCCAAGTGCAGGAATTTTCATGACCCATCATTGATTTTGATTTCGAAATTTCTTTTTTAAACCTCTATAGTAAATAATACAATGTGACTCATCATTATGAATTACTTTTACTATGAAACCAACCAAGATTAGAAAAAATCATATGGTCCATATTTTTTTTGTTGAAAGTATATTTTGCAAGGACCAGGGTCCTTACTGCGTAAGCGCTCTGACGTTCGGCTTCGCTTTTTCTTCTGCTTGCGCCAGTTACTCACGCCACGAGAGGAGGGAAAGTGAAGCCGAACGTCAGTGTGCTTACACAGTAAGGCCCCTGGTGTCTTTTATCTCGATTTTAGAGGTCAGTGCCACAATATAAGTTGTTTATAATTATAATTTTCCAGGAATCTCTGCACATTGCAAAACAGCATCTTGTATACAAAAAAATAATAACGAATTCATAATTAACAGCAATTAAGTATGTTTAAATGTACATACATAATAATACTATATTCAATGTATGGTACTGCTCGGTTTAATCAAGTAAATGAAATAATATTCCTGAATAAAAAAAAGCTGTATCAGTAAAGTAGCCTTTTCTAGTAAGACCCGCGTTCACCAACGCTTGTTTAAGTTAAACGTGTGATTACTGTATTTCAACAGCGGTTAACTGGGGTCCTATATCTGAGTTCACCAACAGATGTTTAATTTATTAACCGTTGGTTAAATCTTAAACAGCTTGCTAACGAAATGTTGCTGTTCACCAACCACTAACCGTTGTTTCAATACAGTGATAATAACTTAAGTTTCGTTTAACTTAAACAAGCGTTGGTGAACTCATCCATCAGCCGTTGGTGAACTCGGGGCTAAGTATTTTGTATTATTTATCAAAACAAAAAAAACAGTGTACCAATAGACATGTAACAGCGAAGTCTAAATATTTCATAATAATAATTTATATACTATTTACAACATAGTTTTTCATGAATTGCGGTACAACTGCACATATAAATGTTTGTACCCCGCCAATTGCAATACACTCTTCTGTATGCCCCTGATCGACGTTCAAAAAACTTCGATTTACAACTCGGTCTTAAAGATTCGTTTTTTAAAACCAGATTTTTAAATCGGTGACTTTAGGACGTTCCATTTGACGCTTGTCTCTTTTGCAGTTTACCTTTTCGTTTAGAATAGCTGTGTAGTACTATAGCATTGCGTGAAATTAATCATTTTAAAAATATATATAATTTCTTGATTACGCAACATTTTAGTACTGGATACGACTATTTTGAAAGAAAAGGTACCCAAACTGCAAAAAAGGAAAGCGTCAAATGGAACGTCAAAAAGTCGTCGATTTTAAAACCGAGTTTTAAAAACCTGTTTTTAAAAAACGAATCTTTAAAATCGAGTTTAATTGTAGAAGTTTTTTGTACGTAGATCAGGGGCTTTACAATTACTTGTGAAGTGATCACCTTGCTTTGATTGTATTCGCAAAAAAGATACATTTATATTTCCATATATGGGGCATTCCACGCGAAGAGGCCAGGTAAAAAAGATTGATGTTTTCGATTTCGGTAATATTTGAGTATATTCTACCTATACATGTCCTTGATAAGTGTGCCAAATATTTTAGTAATATAATGAATAGTTAAGGAATTAAGGGGATTTGAAATTTTGTCAAACCGATGGGCACGCAGTACTTCAAAACCAATTTAATATAATTAAACCACTGAATTTATTACTTTATTTTATGAGCTTTTTAACTGTGTTTTTGGAAAAGGAAAAAAAAAATACGATTTAATTTTTTTTTCCTAATTTTCACAAAGTTAGACCATTTCGATTTTTTTTATTTTTTGTCTAAAAATAGCTAATATTATATAGAATATCCTTGCTAAGTTTTATAATGGGCGTGAAACTGGATTAGGAGCTAGACTGGAAATACTGCCGAAATGTGGTGTTCGTCGTCCATCGGTATAGGGTTGTGTCGACGTAAAATTGCATTTACCAAGTTATAAAATTATAGATTAAAATAATTAAACCACTGAATTAAACAGTTGTAAGAAAGGTGTTCATTTCACATGCTTTTTAGGAATCGAAATACTTCATAGATGCCAAATAATGAATGACTAAGTGATAAACAGATAAACTACGTGTATTGAAGAGCTGCGGATTGCACGGGACATGAAACTTGAGATAAACGATGGGTTAAATAGACACAATAATATTGTCGACACACCGAATGCAAATTTTGTTGTGTAAAAACGCGATAAGTAGTACGTCGTCTGTTTGTCTTTAGATGCCAGACAATGTTGACTTTTTGTCCAATTGCAGCTCTGTTTTTTAACCAACTAAAGGTTGCAAGATACTTATTTACAAACCGAACACCTAAAACAAACAGCATTTATTATTTTATTATCAACATACATTTATTTTTACATTGTGGCATTTAAGTACTTTAAATTTATCACAACTCGTTTCCGAATCACGTTCCAAGACAAAGCTGGATTCAAGTTTAACGTTGTATTTTTAAAAACAAATTTATAAGGAGAAAATAAAATATGTAAGAGATCAGATTGCGCCGCTCGAGTCGCATTCAGTGTGTCCCAAGGATATAAATTGATAAATCCTTAACAATACAGCTGTATACTAAAATAAGGGAGTCGTTTACGCATAGAGTTTAACGCATAACTATTACATTGAAAATCCTTACGTATATATTTACTCTTAACGATATACATTTATTATCATAATAAAGACTAGCATATTCAATATTACACTGGCGGGCGCGGCGATGACGTCACACCGCGGGACGCTCGCCGCGCCCTCTATAACCACCGATACAAATGATTCGCTCCTAGTAATAATCGCTACAGTAGAAATAGTACATATAAGCTTTTCAATAAAATACCGTACAAATTCGATTAATACGATTTAAGAAAAAGAAAAAAATATTGAGCATAATAATTTTTAAATCGATTTTCAAAAGCCGTATCACAGTACGCTAACTTAAATAATCATGTCACATAGAAGCGCCGTTTGTTCGAGAAATACTTTAGTAAATACGCAGTTACGAATACGAGAAAAATAAAAATAATACGAATTATAAGTACGCCGCTCCGGCGCGGGCGGTGTGGCCTATCTATTATAATTAAGTAATTTTGGAAAAGTCCGTCAAACGTAGGCCCGAGGAGAGCGGGCCGCCTCCCAACGAGCATCGCTATTGGTCCGAGTACAAATATTCTAAGGAATACATGATACATTAACGCTATCACTATTATCGAATAAATGCTAACGTCTGGAACTTTATTCTCGCTCTTTATAATATGCAATCCAAGCTAACGACGCAGAAAAATATCTGTATAAATATGAAAGACAAAATATATCGATCAATTTAATTGAATGTACATTTTTCACTTGTGAAAAACCTTTACAGTGAGACCGACAATGAAATCGCGAAACAAAATCCGCTGTTCCGCGCATTTTAACGAAGGCCAATGTACCTTTTTGTATTGAACAGTTGATTTGTCCGCACTTTCAATACTAGAGCAGAACCATCGCAAATTGTTTTGTAAATTGTAATTAACATTGATAAAAATATTAGCTTATATTGTAAAGAGTAAGAATATAGCGCCAACAGGTTTATATGCGTACGATATAGCTACAGGGGGTGGAATGTAGACCGCGGGAAGACTACGAAGACTCTACGACCACTGCATGGGGTACGTTATATACGCTAAGTTCAATAACCATTATGCTAAAGCTACGTTTAAATTCCTCTATTCAAATGCAACTCTTCGGCCGCTACTGAGCAACTCTCGGTTAAATCGCGACGGAAACATCTTATAACGTACTATTTGGCACTGACAAAACAAATAAGTCATTATTTACACGAGGTCGAATGTATTTGAGGGAATCAAACTAGATTTAATTATTTTAATAAACAGTCGTGTATAGCGGCGTGAGTTATTCCCGTTCTAAGGGTGAATTCGTGTTTGTAACATTTTTGTACTTTAATATACAGAGTCAATGTACAAAAAGATACGTGATTTATGAAAAAAAAACCGTAGCACAGATCTTAGCGTTCAGATGGCATGTTTGCTACAAATTGAGTGAAACTGATACATTCTACAATTTAGCTTGAGAACGCGCAGCAAATATATAGGTATCTACGTTCAGACTTGTCCTGGACAAGGAACATTTAAAAAATCTGACCGCCAAACAATAGTGAGGCACTAGAAGAAGTATACAAATTGCCAAATCTTAAGATTTGGCAACAGTACGCTTTCGTCATCGCATTTGGCTAAAGGACGCGCGTGACAAGCTACATTTTCTGACATAACAGGTTTCAACAGCTGTTACATACAACATACAATCTGAAATCATTTAAAATCTGAGCCCTAAAATTAGTATTAAGTAATTAATCCCATGCCAAAAAAAAATGCATAAGACGATCAGAAATAAATACACAAATGTTACAAAAGGAACTCACTACAAGGTAAGCGCAGTACGCGGCGGCTACATTAGGCCTCAATATCGGGTTTAGAACTTGAGCTCTCCAATGCGACACTTCGATACAGTCGAGGATCAGTCTTTACTCACACTCGCACGGCACGTGGCCACACACAAACGCACACTAAAAGCACAAAGTTTAGGCTAATTTAGGAGTATTTTTTCACATATTTTATTAAGCTTACCGAAGGAACGACGTGTGCCGTGTATCTTTGTCCCGATACGCGAGCGTGTATCTCTGTACCTTAACCTAACTAACGCTAAATGAGAGTATTCTATTGTAACACTGGTGTTTCAATAAATATAGAGTTTATTATACTCTCTTTGGTTGATTATTTTACATGTGTCTTAAATATAAGTGTTGATATACAATCGTGCATTGTCGAAATGTTGTCAATATGGGGGAAACTGAGTTTCCGAGGTCGGTGGTGGCCGCGAGAACGGCTCGTTTATGTAGAAGGTAATGTGTATATTGACGTTTACACTGTCTGGATGGGCGCGGGGCGCGGGGCGCGGGACGATCCGAGGTTCATCATTTCGAGAAGACCGCCGTTTACCTGCAATATTTGAAATAGCAATTAGAATTAAATCGGCCAAGTATAGGTATCGCCACACAAGTCGGCGGATGAGAAGTTAGAAGCAGATACACTGCGCCGTGATTCGCTGATTATTGCGCATGTGTGGCAATGTCTACCCAAGTGGCGAAGTAGTGAGAACAGGCGTAGGTAGCGCGCGGGAGGCATGAGTTTAGCGGGCGGATGTGCCACGGCGTCTCGTCTCTCTGGTTCCCGCACATACCTATATTTTGCCTTTTGCGCAGCGTTCTGCGCGTAACTTCCTCTGAATAAGGAAACTAATGGAAATGCCCTAATTACGAAAAAAACCTGCATACCCACCGAACATAACGTAGCGGATTAGTGATGTTACTACCTCATTATACTTTCGATTTCACCGTACCTATCGACAAAACTATCGACACTAAATTAATAAAGGCCGAATCAAACTTAATGGCAAACTTTTAGTTTCAAAGATGACGGATGTCAAAGTGACAGCTGTCATAATCTAGAATCCATACTAAAATGGCATAATAGGCGTCAAAGTGACAGTTGTCAAACATAAAAGTCGATTATTTCCGTAATTGTCGATTATAAACCATTGCTATCGTCACAAAAGTGATAGAGCTTAACGAGATCTATATTTCAGATGACAGCTGTCAAATTTTACGTAGATAATTCACTTTTAAGTTTGACAACTGTCATTCTAAATGTAGGTCTCATTAAGCTCTGTCAATTTTGTAAAGACAGCAATGGTCTGGGTTCGATAGTTACGGAGATAATCCACTTTTAAATTTGACAGTTGTCATCCGAAATGTAGATCTGGTTGTGTTCTATTACTTCTGTGAAAACAGCAATAGTCTAACTTCGATAGTTACGGAGATAATCCACTTTTAAGTTTGACAGCTGTCATTTGAAATATAAATCTCATTGCGCTCTATCATTTTTGTGAAGTCAGCAGTAGTCTTCGATAGTTACGGAGATAATCCACTTATAAGCTTTGACAGTTGTAATTTGTAATACGAGTATCTAATAGATCTCATTGAGCTCTATTACTTCCATTAAGACAGTATGGTCTAGCTTCGATAGTTACGAGATAATATACTTTTAATTTTGACAGCTGTTACTTTCACACTTGTCGTGCTTTTGTAGTATGTATTTTATAATACGACAGCTGTCCCTTTGACACCTGTCATGCCATTCTAGCATTAATTCTAGAATGATAGTTGTCACTTTGACATAAAAAATTAAATGAAATGAAAATTCAAAATTTAATCAAATTAATTTTTCAATAACACGAATATAAACTAACCACATATCGATATTTTTTTGATATAACAAGAACATCACTATTGTCGGCCGACTTAATATGGCGGACCAGGCACGCGCGTAACGTCACGAAAAGTATTGTCAAAATAGTATTAAAAGGAAAAAATAAAAGGTTATCATGGGATATCACTAAATCAAAATATCACGCGAGCGAAGCCGTCGGCAAAAACTAGTATGTAATATTTACAGGCGGTTAATTTACTTAATTAACGTGTTTTGTATAGTTATACAATAGCAATATTATTGTTTGTATTGGAACGATTTATAGCTGTGTTTTCTAGATTATATTATTATAGGATAAATTTTAGTTGTTCTATGAAACAGTTTTCTTTTATGACTTCTTTTAGATTATTTGGCAATTTAATGAATTTTTTATAGCCACAAAATTTGATCTAGAACTGCGTGCATGTCTTTAAATATTGTACCTGTTGACGATGTTGGCGAGGTCCTTGAGCGCGGTGTCGACGGCGTCGGCGAGGTGGTGGTTGTGTGGCTCGGGCGAGGCCAGCGCGCGCGCCTCCGCCTCGAGCCGCGCGGCCGCCGCGCGCAGCCGCACGCGCAGCGCCGGAGCCGCGCGGCCCGCGCCCGCCGCCGCCGCGCACGCACCCGACAGCACCGACAGCCGCTCCGACGTCTGCAGCCGCCACAGCGAGCCGCGCCCGCCGCCGCACCCACGCCGCACCTGCCCGCCCAACACACGCTCATACAACAAACACGCTATCCACATATATGGGACACTATTTCATGCTACTCATTTAGTACGTGGAAGTAAGCACTTATAATTTTCTTAAACTATAATAGCTGTCAAGTGGCAGAGTATTGTGTGTGTCGTACCTCGTTGGTGCAGCAGTCGAGAGAGGCGCGGAGCGCGGCGAGCAGATCCCCGTCGGCGTCGTCGTCGGGCGGCAGAGGCGTTGCGTAGATTCCGGCGGGCTTGCGCGGCGCGAGCGGGCCGCGGCGCGCGCGCTCCTCGGGCGAGCCGCCTTCCGCGGGCTTGGGCGACACGCGCTCTTCGCTCTCCTTGCTCTCCCACAGCTTCTTGAGGCTGGTGATGCTGCCGGTGGAGCGCCGCTTGTCCTCCTCTGGCTCGGGCTCGGCCGGCGGCGGCGGCTCGCGCTCGCCGTTCGTCGCCGCGCCCGCGCCGCCGCTCTCTACCTTCCTCAAACGCGCTTTCAAATCTATTATCGAGCGACCGCTCTCCTCTTCCTTGGCGGGCGCTGCGGGTTTCTTGTTCGTGTCGACTTTCTTCAGCTGAGACTTGAAGTCGGTGCCGCGCACGTCGGGCTCGGGGCGGCGCTCGGCGTTGCTCGAGAAGGAGGTCTTGCGCAGGCCGGCCTTGAGGTCGATCGGGGAGACGGTCTCCTTAGCGTCGTCGGCGGGCGCGGAGGGCCGCCGGTGCATCGGCTCGGAGAGGCGCAGGCTCTCGGAGAGCTCGGAGACGAGCCGCGCGGCCGGGTCCACCGGCTCGGGCGCGGGGCTCGCCTCGGCCGGCGCGGGCGGTGACTCCTTCAGCCGGTGCTTCTTGTCGGCGCGCTCTTTGATCTCCGCCACCAGCTTGAGTTCGAGCATCTCCTTCATGGCCTGCTTGGCGTCGAGGGGCGGGGCGAGCGCGGGCGGCGGCGGGTCGTCGGGCGGCGGCGGCGGCACGAGCATCGGCTCCTCGGGTGGCGGCAGGTCGGCGGGCGGCGGCGGGAACTCCAGGTCGGGCAGGCGCGGCCGCGGCTTGGCCGGCGACGAAGTGAAGGAGCGCAGCGCGGGCGGTGCACGGGGCGCGCGGGGCGAGGCGGGCGCGGCCGTCACGCCGCCGGACGAGTTGGAGCGGATCATGTGCGGCTGCGCGCGGCCCGTGCGCGGCGACAGCGAGCGCGCCTCCTCGGGCAGCGGGTCGCGCGCGCCGCCTACCGCCGCCGCACCCCCCGCCACCACCGCCGCGCCCCCCGCGCCGCCGCTGGCTCGCAGCGACTCGAGGTAGGCGCCGATGCGCGCGCCCTTCGGCAGCGTGCCGTACCGGTTGATGGCGCGCTTCACGTTCTGCACCTCGAGCGCCGCCACCTGCACGCCTTGCTGCTGACACATTCATACCAATATGTTAAAAATACCATACAAAACAACTTTGTTATTAAAACACAATAACAGAGATAACAAAGCAAACAAAATCTAGAAATACTTTTGTCACGTGTGCTGCGTAATGTCCCCGGCGCCGGAGTCGTCCGTGTCGGGCGTGGCCTCAGCCGCGAGAGTACGTACCTTGTGGTGGTCGTGGTGGTGGTGGTGGCGCCGCTTGGCGCGGTGGCGGCTGTCCCCGGCGCCGGAGTCGTCCGTGTCGGGCGTGGCCTCGGCGAGCGAGCCCTCGGAGGAGGCCTCGCGCGCGCCGCCCGCCGCGCCGCCGCCGCCTGCCGCCAACACGCAAGCATTACACACACACCCTATCACAAAAGTATCTGCGGTAAAAAGAGCTACGTGCGACGAGCGTTTTACTCCGTGGATCCATTTGAGAAATTACAGTAATTTTAGCTTAGCGACTCGAAAAAAACAATAGAACCATTCGGAATAGATAAAATTCATTCGCATACATTTGTATGTGAGGGCCGTTATGTCTACAGCTACAGTAGGATCTACTGTTGTGGACTCACGGACCAAAAATCTCCGCCCAGCTCCGCTAATGGATTAAAAATTATAATGTCTCAATTACATCAATCGCAATTTCTAATTACACAACAAAATTACGTATTTATGTTTATCAAACGAACATAAAAAGCAACATGTATCATGAATGTATTTATCTGTGTTATAACATTATTACCAAAGTACATAACACTACAAAAATCACAAAATCCCAAATACGACTTTGGTTAAGTTATTTCAAATTTATTTATGCAATACCAATATTTAAATTAACACAAATTTTGTATTTATTTTCTAAATATGTTTAGATTATTGCATACAATGTAAATAATAACTAAGTATGTACTCTACACACCAAAGACGCCGACCCGCCAAGCAAACATACGTTTTGGCAACATAATTATATTTAACGAACATAATAATATGACAAACAAATAGAGATACGTTTTGCGGCTTTGGTGAGTAAAAGTCATAAGCCACAAAAGTAAGTACACATCGAAAACATGTAAACATGCGAACAGTCAACCTACTGTATAACTGTATAGGTCTACTCGATGTGTTGAGGGAACCTCACGAAGCCCACAGACAAGACATCGCTTTGGCATATAAAGCTATGCGTATGCTATTATACAATTTTTATCTAACTGAGGCATTCGTACAGCCCGGGAGGTAAGCTCAAAAAATTGCAACTACTATCTAAAAGCTGAATTTTTGGCATAACCTTGTCATGGTGGTGTACAACTATACCCCGGATTCAGTTAGCTGGGATACTTGACGTTAGATGGGGATACCCGTTTGAATTTAGTGTAAGAGTAGAAAAATAACTAAAACTAAGTTTAACCACAGAAAATTACCTGAAACAAGTAACAAAGCTTGTCAGTGAGGCTTTAAAGTAGCGCCGCTTTAAAACCTGACTGACAGGCTCTGTTACATGTTTTGGGTGATTGGCTGTGGTCAAACTCTTTTTTAGTTATTTTTATACCCGTTTACCAATTTTCAGCTCTTAAAAGTAGTTGCAAGATAGTCATTTATTTATTATTTTAAATTCGAACGGTTATTCCCACCAAACGCTAAGCATCCCAGCTAAACTGTATCCGGGGTGCTATTGTACACCACCATGACAATAAGCCCGATTACAGAGGCGCCAGCGTAAATTTAATAGCAACGTAAAAAGCGTTCTCTCTATGGAATGCCTAAAGGAACAGGACTAGGCTATTTAGCTATTATAATTACGCTGGCGCCTCTGTAATCGGGCTTAATGTAATACCAAAAATTCAGCTTTTAGAAAGTAGTTGCAATTTTTATGCGCTTACCTCCCGGGATAGTTTGAGACTCCATAAAACGGATATTATAATCGTTTTCGTGTGGCTCTATACATTTTTGTTAGGTTTCGTCCCACACGAAAAATACCATAGATTTAATATTATTCTAATATCAATCTAAGGGTATTAAACCACTTTTATACAAGAGCTTCACGGTATTAATCGAAATACGCTAAAGCTCGATGCTGTCTATACAAAATAAACTTTGGAGATAGATATTTTAATGTATTCGACATAAAATAACGATCAATTACAACAAATAAAATTTTACAAGCATTCTTTATTTGTATGATAATATCGCGAAGCCATCGCAATAATAGGAAATGTCTAATTAAAAACCCATGCTCTGAACGTGGTTTCATTAAAAATAATTTTAAGTAGAGATTAATTTTATAGGAACGAGATTATACATTAAAGGATAACTTATCGTTTTCGTGTGACTCCATACATTAGTGTTTAATTGTTCATTTCCGTCAAGAGAGCTTTAAAAAAATATAAAGAGTCACACGAAAACTTTAGGCCGAATCATACAAGTCGGCGGATGTAAAGATGTCTAGAAGCTGCGCAATAACCAATCAACGCGCAGCTTTATGTGAGCTTCAGTCAGGATTGGATATTGCACAGCTTGGTAGCTAACTTCACATCCGCCGACTTGTATGGTTCGGCCTATACTAGTTTTCATTTATGAATACTCTGGAACTCAGGGTAGTTAGGTCCCGTAGCTATATTAGCACAATAATAAAGGCCAGATATTTTGACACGGCACTTTGCTTTTACGGTTTTTGTTTTGAAACATTTGGTCAACTCTAATCCAAACTAAGATTATTATTAATATAAGTAGGTTTACAAATGGATATGATATTTTTATTTACAATCACATTGTTGATTATTTTCCAATGGCATCTCAAAAGACTTCAAAAAATAATGATCTGGTACGTATAATAAAGTCTAAGACAAATCAATAGAACAACGAAGCGATATGAATGAATAGATCGATTGTTTTATTCAAAAAATCTAAACAATATGAAATAACATGGCGAAACGATAGCAAAAACTTGTTTTCGAATCAGTTTTACTTAGTAAAACTTCAACACAGAAATGAAAGCAAAATCAAACAAAAGGTTTTTTTTTGTATACTAGTGCCACGTCAGAATTTGTTTTGCTACGGAACCCTAATTAGTGTAATATATACAAACATTTTTTATTTGTTTTGTACTTTAATGTTAGTTTGAACAAATTTAAGTACACATTCTATATTACTTATTCATTGTTTTTTTTTAATAAACTAAATGCATACTAACATGTTAAATACATAATGACTAATAATGAAAACTATATAAAATACTTATGAATATGAATGAATAGGTTAGCTACGCGTATCGAGACGTGTACTTACGAAGTGCCCGACCCTATCGCTATACACCTGAGCGAGCAGACAAACAAACAGAAAACTATATTTAAACTGACATGACGCATATACAGCGAGCTGCGTTCTGCTGTGAGCTTTGCTTTGCTAATGCCAGTGACAGGCCGACGCACCAATGACCGATGTTGACAAATAAAAATGCACAAAATGACTTTGGCTTCACATAGTTTTTGATCGACGAAGCGAACCGGAGGAGGTACTTGTGTATGCCACGCATAACTCTATTTCATTTTTCTTGGTGGTCCGATTTCAATAATTCTTTTATTATTGGAAAGAATATACTTCGAAATTGGTCCCATTAAAATTGTATTAAAATCTACTGAGGCATTTTTAACAATAATGTGAAAATGCTACATCGATCTGTGCGAAATATTCGCGAATTCTGTACACGGGTGAAGTGGATCATGCTATTCTTTGTAAAAAATAATTATCAGGGTTAGTAGTAAAGCGAGGAACCTTTATACTCGTAACTTCGTTATGTCCGTCCGTCCGTCCGCCCGTCCTCATGTTACAAAGCCTTATAAATTCCACATTTATGAACCAAATTGCATGAAATTTTTGACATTATATTAGTTTAAATATAGATCTCAATTTTAAAATCTTTACCTTTTCAAAATTATTTATTTAAGGGGTAGCTTCCATAAATGTAAAGAGGGGATGAAAAAATGTTTCAACCCCGCCATCTCATGTGGGATATCGTTAACTAGGGATTTTAAAATGAATGTTAGGTTTCTAAAACCATATTTTAGTCACGTGTTCCATTTGTGAGATGTAGGTCACCAAAGTAAAAAAAAGAGTGCCCCCCTAATCTCTAAGGTATACAAGTTGTTAAAAGTTTCTGAACTTATAGAGCACAACAAAAACTTTCTCTGACAATTAAATTGAGCACTGTAGAATATTATTGTGAGCTATCTGGGGTAGATTTCATAGCGCGAGTCGGTGTTTTTTACGGACTTCCAAAAAGGACGAAGTAGGTATTATGTTCGTCTGTATGTATTTTTTATTTTTGTTTGTCTGTATGGGTTGCCTGGAAGAGATCGCTTCCAGCGATAAGGCCGCCTTGAGCTACACTAATAAGTTTTTCATGTATTACTGTTGTCTTATTTTTACTGTGTGCAATAAAGTGTTTTATATTCTATTCTATTTTGTTTTGTTTAAGTTGTGCGAACTATTCGAATTCTGTATTCGGCGGAAGTCGGTTATACCATTACTGGCGAAAAATAATTAAAATATTTTACTCTAATTTTGCTAAACAGCTCTAGAAGAGCTATTTGGAAAATTCGACAAGAAATCTCTATTACGTACAAGCTTTGATGATTTTTTTTCGCGATCGGGCACGGGCGTTGCCTAAGGGAAGGTTATGGAGTTCAAACTCACTCTGAAATGTAAAATCTGGACGAACGACCCCCAACTTTTTAGCCAAAAAGTGCTTGCCGCAAAGTTTAGTCAATTATAAAGTTTCATTGGTCAACATCTTATCGGGCTACTTTTTTTTAGTTTAGACGATAGATGCTCACGCGACTTTCAAAGCATACAGCTAGAACTGTGTCACATATAACCCTTAAATGTATACAAACAAAACTGTATATATTTTGAAGAATATACGAGTAAAAGCAATTAGAAATAGAATATAGGTACAATACAATACAAGCATCGGACAAAATTATATAGGTATGATATTGTGGATTATTAATAATATATGGGGTGTGTGTGCGGCAACATAATATACAGAGAAAGTATAAAAGATATTGGCAACATAGAAGCTAGCGGATGCTGGAAGCGATAGCCAACACAAATAGGAAAAACTAGCTTTACCTTCACTGCAATATTTCAGATGATTTTAAAATACCACAAGCCATTTATTTTAAGAGTTGTAACATGTGGAATTCGATACAAGTCCTATTTTAAAAAGAAAGCACAAACTTGTGGGGTTTTAGATCATCTAATCAATTGCGTAAGTTTTTTCCATAGCTTCTATTTAATAGACTGTAGTCTATTATCAAATTCTTGACAAAAGTAAAGTAAAGTTGAAGACATACACGGACAAACGAATAGGTTGGGTAACGGGCCAGCCTTAAACCAGGCGACTGCACAATCTTATTCTGTAAGTTTGTTTATAGAAAGAATATGTATTTGGTAGTGTTTGAATGTATTTTAGAAAACCAATTGACAATAAGACCGTAATAAATTACGAAATCGAAATAAATTGAAGAATCGACGTAGAGATTATATAAATTCGAATTTATCCAGATTTATTTACCGAGAGAAGTTTTCCCGACAAAATAATTGTGTTGATTTTGCCACCAACGTCAAGGATATAAACGGGGAGGCAAATTTTATAATATATCCTTGACTTTACTAATATAATACAATTCGTTATTTCATACTTTCACCTTTTTTTTACTTGGGGGGAAATCTTCCTAGCTGCATTGGGGTGCAGTAGGGTTATGTGGGATTGTACCCACTAAAACCCCCTCGGTGGCCAGCCTTTGTGACTTCTTCACGAGCCCAGATATCCCCTTTTAGTAGACTCTTACTACAGGCAGGGGATACAGATGCCCTATTCTAGTGCCCCGGCATCAGGGCAATTCATACTTTCACCTTGCTCTTACCCATTTCTCTACTTTGCAAATTTTTCCTTTTATCAGTTTTCGATATCGCTAACGTATGTGTATTTGTGTGAGCTTGTGTGAGTGTGTGTGTGTGTGCGTACCATTAAGCGACGGGAGGTCGTCGTGGTGTCCGTGCTCCTCACCCGCATACTGTGACTCGCGGAACGAGCTGCAAGATGACAGCAAGCTGGAAAATTAGCGCATCTCGTTAGCATATGTATAATAATGTCAAATGTTAGATTTTTCATTCGTTTGTTCGTGCAAGCACTCGATTACGAGTTTGATACACGCCAACTATCGCTCCCCTCAACCGTATTTAAGGAAAGAAGAACTACAAAACATACGATGCTGCCGCAAGAAGCCTTCGTCAGCGAGCATGAGTGTTCAGAACATGGAAGGCTTTTATTTTAGTAGACGCGTCTGAATAAGTACCTAAGTAAGTTCGTATAGGCCGGATAGCTTACCCTGGTGTCAGAATTTTTAAGTCGCCTGAAGCCCTCTGAGAGGGCTAACCGGTTAAAACAGCCGGGACCTACAATTTAACGAGCCCTTAGAGACACGGTGGCGATCAGTTGTAAATGCTACTCGCGGTTACCCATCCGAAGACTGACCGTACTGAATGTTGCTTAACTTCGATGATCGCTAACGAACACCTGTCCTATGAGCGCTACAAAAACCCTTATTGATTTAATGGGTTACCTGGTACGCTTGGGTGGTGTGGGCGCTTGTTTGCCGCGCCTGTTGGTGGGGCGTCGCATCTGCACGCCCCTCTCCTGGGGCGGCGCGACGCCCCCGCCGGCGCCCCCCTGCCCCCCGGGAGCCGCGCTGATGCCCCCACTCGATTTCTTCGTGCTGAGCTGTGGCGTACCGGATCCGGAACCGCCTCCCTCTTGAAGCTGTTTCTCTACTTCTGTTGACAAATTCATTTATGATAATAAATTATCACATTGGCGGTTTGGATGTTAAGGTTTCTACGTTTTGTTATCATTTTAGCATTAGCATTTTGACCATCTGCTTAAACAGCCCGGTCGCTGTCGAGGATGTGAGTGTAGAATTTGTTAGTGCAACATTGTAAAACTAGATGGCGCTAGTATCGCCCAACTAGTTTCTGCATCGCGATGGCGTTATGTTTGCCAAACTAAGTATGGCATTTTATGATTTTAATAAATCAACCTACACTGGGGAAAGAGAAACAAAATCTTTTCTTTCTCCCTCACACACCCGCCCTTAGGACTTGTTCATGGTCCTTTGGAGTCGGATAGCTTAGAGCTGGTGGACAACGGATTGTTGTCGCAACATCACCAAGCTACACCACACCGGTGGAGACGAGGCCACGACAGTGGGCGACCGCATACCAGGTGCGAGCGTCTGGCTGTACGCGCCACGCCCGGATGTACTGAGATACGGCTACGGGCCATACGCCAAACATCGGTGAGACAGCGTGCTGTCAGGAAACAACTTGGGTGACGTCGGTGGACGTCAATCATCATCAACGAAGTCGGTCACGCAGACGGCGCAGGGAGCCCGTTCGTGTCCCGTCACGTGAAGTCACGTGCGAAGAAGTGAAGCGGCTGGGAGTAGCAGTGCGGCAAAAATAAGGATAAGTGAAGTGAAACAGTGAGTACTTTTACGTCATAAAATTGAAAAAACAAAAATATTTCAACTATTAAATTGCAGTGGTAAAACTTACTTTTAAAATCTAATTTAACTTTTAACGTCTAATAGTAAACTTTAAACTTGTGTTATTTTGTGTGCATGCTAGAACTTAGAATAGTTTTAAGAAAAACGGAACCACGGGGAACCTACGGCCAATTTTCAAAAATTTTACTGAGACAAGGTTCCATACACTTAGAGAATTTAGCTTCAGTCTTTCATTAACGTAGAATATTTTCGTAACTTTTTGACACATCCTTTGAATGAACATTAGATTTGTTAACTTTTAACTAAAATGGAAAAGATAATCAATTTTCAGTGCGATCTGTACTCCAGAATTTCCAAGGCTAAAGCAAACTTCAAAAAATCGCCAAAAGAAAGAATAACTAGGGAGTATATAGAAGGAAGACTCGAGTCCGTAGAGCAGTTATGGTCTGAATTTTTAGCAGGCCATAAAGATCTGTTGCGTAGTTACGACTCAGATGAAATAAAGTCTTCCAACTATATACAATCTGAATTATACGATAAGTGCGAAGATATATTTCTGGATTACAGATGTGAGTTGAAAATGTTATCTTCTAAATTTAATCCACAACAACAGAAGAATGATGTTTTGCCAAACAACAGTCAATCGATATATTCACAAGTGAAACTACCAAAGATCAACATTCAACCTTTTTCTGGTCAGTATTCGGAGTGGCGCACATTCAAAGAGTTATTCCTATCGCTCATCGGCCAGAATGATTCTTTGGATAATGTACAAAAATTACATTATCTAAAGAGTTATCTGACTGGTGAAGCGGAACAGCTTCTCAGACATGTGCCCATCCAGGAAAGTAACTTTGGTCGATGTTGGCAATTGTTGGAGGAAAGGTTTAACAACAAAAAATACATTTCACATCAAACCTTGAAACGGCTACTGAGCCAAAGGAATTTAACGGTCGAATCAGCCAACGGCCTGAAAGACTTGGTAGATACTACGAATGACTGTTTGGCTACCCTCGTTAACTTAGGCATTGATGTGAACAGCTGGGACATATTAATTATTCATATATTGTCATTGAAATTGGATACAGAAACAAAACGTCAATGGGAGTTCCATGTTAGTAGTAAGTACCCATCGGATGAACTGCCCACGTTCAGACAATTTAAAGAATTCTTAACACAAAGGTTCCGAGCAATTGAGTTTCTGGATCCAAAGTCAACACCAGGTTTCAGAAGTCAAACAAATAAAGTGAAATCTCTTCACTCAACCAATGAAACAACAGTTTCATGTCCGTTTTGTTCGGAAGGTCACAAATTAAGTCGATGTAAAAGTTTTCACAAAGAAGCAATTGACGCTCGACGTAAGTTTGTCTTGGAAAATAAAGCGTGCTTCAATTGCTTGGGCAGCAATCATTCTGCCAAAGACTGCCGCAGTACTTTCAAATGTCGCATATGCAGACGAAGCCATCATTCGCTGCTACATCCTAAGGGTGCGGGATCAAGTGTGAATTCTCATACAGCTGGGGTCAATCACGGTGGGCGAGTTGCCACTTCGTCAGAAAGTGCTTCTGCTTCATCGGCATCGTCGAATGCAGGTCAACGAACCCCAGATGTAATCTCATATTTTTCTAATTGCAAAGGCCAGCAACAAACTTTACTTCCTACGGCCATAGTTATGGCCAAGGCCAAAAATAATAAACAACGCCCGATTAGAGCACTTCTAGATCAGGGGTCCGAAGGGTCATTTATTACCGAATCGGCTGTTCGGTATTTGGGATTAAAAAAATCACCAGCATCAAAAAACGTGACAGGTTTGGGTGGAGATAAGAATGTTATTTCTAAGGCGATGGTTACCATCAACATTCAATCCCGAATTAATCCCACTGTCAACATTTCGGTAAAGGCTCATGTGCTCAACAGCATAACTTCTGTTCTTCCATCGAGAAGAGTTGAGGCAATCGAATTAGAAGAAATCAGCGGAGCTCTTGCTGATCCTTACTATCACATTCCCAACAATATTGATATCCTTTTGGGCGCAGAAGTATATGCACAAGTACTTCAAGAAGGCTTAAAAAAAGGACCTCTTGGTACATCTATAGCCCAGGCCACTAGTTTAGGGTGGATTTTATCAGGTATTACTCGTTTAACAGAAAATGCATTTCAACAATAGCATAAGCACTTTCAGCAAGTGGCAGCACGCTCTACGCCGATTAAAAAATAAATTCTAATATAAAAAATATCTGTAACATAACTGTTTTGTTTTCGGTGACGAAGGGTTCATTACATAGCATATTGCTATCACTAAAGCATTGTTTACATGACTTTAGTCGTCACTTTAAAATTAGGTTAATAACCAATGCAGATTTATGTTTTAGTGTAATCTTTGTTATAGAATTGTTATTATTTTGTAAGCAAAATTAAACTTTCGCAACATGTCACTGCGAATGTACCAATTGCAACTCTTTCTGTAACTTATCTCAGTTTGTAATTTGATTACACTTTATAAATTATAAGGCCAAAGGTTCCACTTTGCCCTTGGTGGGCGATGTATGTAGAATTTGTTAGTGCAACATTGTAAAACTAGATGGCGCTAGTATCGCCCAACTAGTTTCTGCATCGCGATGGCGTTATGTTTGCCAAACTAAGTATGGCATTTTATGATTTTAATAAATCAACCTACACTGGGGAAAGAGAAACAAAATCTTTTCTTTCTCCCTCACACACCCGCCCTTAGGACTTGTTCAGTGAGTGTTTAGCTGATTTTATTACTATAGATTTTCACGCGTGTTGCAATGTAGCCAACTTTGCTTTTTGTAATTTTGTTTACAAAGCAACTTTGTAGGTGTAGGTACGTACCTTCAGTGATGGAGTTATCCTGAAACATGTGTTCGAATACATAGTAACTCATAACAGCCTCGTACACCGTGCCCGGAATAAATGACTTATGAGTATGTAGGTGTACCTTTCACGGAAGAATGCGCAAGCGTCCCCCCAATTTCGACTACGACACGGAAAGACGGAATACCTCAGAGCTTTTACTGCGTCAGTAGGCGGGTTTATCACATAACTACCCTGCTTCTCCTTCTTCAAGCGGGAGTTGGTTAAATATCTAGAGGGTTATCTGCTTGCTCTGTACTAAACCGTAAGAGGGTGATTCAGATCATTATAAACAACTTTTAATGTGGAGCCAACTCGGAATCTGAGAAACAAAACAGGTGTTCCATACAAAATCGCAACTCGAAATCGACAAAATGCATGAAACAAAATAGATTTTGGCCCCATAGTAAAAGTTGTTTATAATTAGGTATGAATCTTCTCCTTTCGGCTTTGTACACCAGTTCTGGATAAACCTATATACAGGATTTTCCCTAGATCAAAAAAAGGTAGCTTCAGTGATGGAGTTGTCTTGGAACATGTGTTTACCTTTCAGTGGTGGATTTGTCTTGGAACATGTGTTTACCTTTCAGTGGTGGATTTGTCTTGGAACATGTGTTTACCTTCAGTGATGGAGTTGTCTTGGAACATGTGTTTACCTTCAGTGATGGAGTTGTCTTGGAACATGTGTTTACCTTCAGTGATGGAGTTGTCTTGGAACATGTGTTTACCTTCAGTGATGGAGTTGTATTGGAACATGTGTTTACCTTCAGTGATGGAGTTGTCTTGGAACATGTGTTTACCTTCAGTGATGGGATTGTCTTGGAACATGTGTTTGCCTTCAGTGATGGAGTTGTCTTGGAACATGTGTTTACCTTCAGTGATGGAGTTGTATTGGAACATGTGTTTACCTTCAGTGATGGAGTTGTCTTGGAACATGTGTTTACCTTCAGTGATGGAGTTGTCTTGGAACATGTGTTTACCTTCAGTGATGGAGTTGTCTTGGAACATGTGTTCGAGCGCGTGGTGGATCTCGCGGAAGGTGGGGCGGTCGGCCGCGTTCCACTGCCAGCAGCCGCGCATCAGCTCGTACACCGCGCCCGGGCAGCCCGGCGGGCACTCCATGCGGTAACCCTGCCGATCGCATCACACTTCATTACTGAATAATTACTAACCCAAGTGTTATATTAAAAATTTTGGGCTATCGTATCTCCACTTTCAAATTACCTTATTTGGGGAAAAATTGCATATGCTCGCCAAATTCGTAAATCCTGTGGGGTTTCCCCAATATATGCTACAACAGTCTGAAACTGCAGTATATTAAGAAAAGCCTGCGGTATATTCCAAAAACACAGCTTGTTTTACCGTATATTACGGCAATTGCCGTATCAATAATAGTACTGATCCATACAACAAATCATTCAATGAATACCGCACCCTAGACACTCCACAAAATCACTCAAATACGTCGATTCGTGTGTGATATTCTGTAACTAGGAATGGATTGGATGGATAGAATAGAAGGGGTTCAGCAGTCCAAAATCAAAATCTAGCAAGTGTATACCTCTTATGATAAACAGCTTATAAGGATAGGCATATATAGGAGGGGCAATACATTTGCTAAGTTTTGATTATGGGCAGCCGGATTGGATATAATTTACTAACGATTTTACACACTACTGGCTTTTAGATGACCATGTCCGACCATGACGCGGACGTGCATACGTTTGTAGATGAAATTTGATGGCGTATGTGAATTTATTAAACCGCACTGGACTAGCGTTTTGAATATAACGTCGACTTTCATGGGTAGACATGTGTTCAACAGCGGGCTATTATAAGGCTGGTGCAATATAGAACCTATTGATGAAAAGTAATTTGTTTAGCACTATGTATTTAATTTTGTAGGTACTAATCGCGGGCACAACCTGGATAAAATTACAATATCTTCTGAGAAAATGATGAGGAAACCTGCATTATGCTTGTAGAACAAATTCGATGGCGTATGTGAATGCACCAACCCGCACTGGGCCAGCGTGGTGGATATGGCCAGATCACCCTTCGCGGGTATGCCTACGTCCTGCAGTGGAGTATTAAAAAAAGATACAGGAGAAAAGGATGTTAAAAAACTTTCTATGCTTCTCACCTTTGATAAAGCTTCCAGTATGTCGCGCGCTGTACATGAACCGAAAATGCACACAAAATAGTGGCACATTTTGTCGTAACATTATTGCTAATACTCATAGTCATTCAAACTATGTAAGAGGATTTCTACTCTATAAAAGGTAACGGTTTACTTAATAACGTTAAGTTTACTTTTATTGATAGGATACAGTACGGCAAATGATGCAATATCGTCCTGGATATTTTTCAATTAAATTTTACTAATAATTGTACTATTATTGACACGATAACCATGTAAACATCGCACCAACACGTGAATGTTGACATTATACAATCAGAGCGGCTGCCATCTCGAATTTGTATACGCATTTTTTATCAATGAATGTTTTTATTTAGAAACAAACAATTGATTTTAATGAAGATCTATTGAAAGCAAACATGCACATACAGCGTGTCTGCTTTTCTGTATGTTATTATCCGACTATTTAGGTCGGTTACATTTAGACTATGTGATGAAAGGGGAAATACGTACATATCTGCATTATATACAATATAAATAATATAAAACGTAGCTAACCAACGGTAAAAAAATACTGGTCTTACGGTCCTAGAACACAGCAGCCACGTAAAAATAACTTGGATATAACCGCACTAATCAATCACTACATAGTATAAAACAAAGTCGATTCCCGCTGTCTGTCACATGTATGCTTATATATCTTTAAAACTACACAACTGATTTTGATGCGGTTTTTTTAATAGATAGAGTGATTCAAGAGGAAAGGTTTATATGTATAATACACCTGTGCGAAGCCGGGGAGGGTTGCTAGTTTATGGATAAAGAAGGCAGATGTCATGTATACAAACTAAAAAGGTGATAATTATTTTTCGCAAAAATGGCACCACCGACTTCGAATAGTTTGCACGAATCGATGTGACATCCATGTACATTATTGTTGATTTATCAAAAACAACAAGATTTCGATAAAATTTGTAAATGGGACCACCTCGAGGGTACATAATACAATACACATTTGAAATAAAAAAGAATGTTTTAAATCGGTTCACAATCGGCGAAAATATCGATGAACATATACAAATAAAAGTATATACATACAAATATAGGTAGTCCTCCTTTTTGGGAGTCTGTAAAAACACTATTAGAAGAGAGCATAGCGAGGCAATTGTGACCGCCGACATGTAAATAGCTCTTAAATTATGAATTAATTAATCAAGACCCCAAAACTGAATTTGACAACTTTATATCGATTAAATCAGCAAACAATCGTTAAGTAAAACTTGCGTGAGATTTTCAGAAGTAATTTAACAACAAGCCCGTTGAATTCCGTCATTATTTTCTTGTATTGTGTGCTTACAGCGAGTGAAAAACTGTAACCGAACGCCATTACATTATGGATGTTTATTTAACTAAACAGTTTCACTGCTCAAAGGAATAAAGAGGAGAAACAAAGAGGGCAGTAAATCACGTTCACGACCAACTATCCGCTGCCCGTGATTCTGCCCGCTATTGATGACGTACTATTATATAATTATTATAATAAGTATTGAAATTTTCCTGTACTAGCTGCGCATCCCGGCTTCGCCCAGGTACTATTGTTATAGCTGCAAACCTCGTAGAAACACTGTAAAAAGATAGCTGAAATCAGCATTCGAATCTGTTGAGTAGTTTGGAAGATAAAGCGTATACTCGTACACAGACGAAACAACAGACACACAGAAATTGCGGCTTTGCTTAATAATATGTAGCGATATGCCTATAAGACGAATCAAATTTCTTGACAGCTGTGAAGTTAGCTACAAGCTGCGCGAAACCAGATCCTCACGCAGCTGTGAAGTGAGCTTCAGCCAGGATTGGGGTTTGCGCAGGTTGTGGTTAGCTTCACAGGCGTCAATAAGTTTGATTCGAGCTATAGGATCAATGTTTCAATGGACAATAAAAAAAAGTAAACTAGTAAATGCCCGGTGCAGTATAATAAAGTACGGTCTTTATTGTAGTGCATAGAACAAGGAGTCCTATTAAGACCCCTGATCTTGTTAGGGATATATCGCGATAAAATAATCATAAAAAAACAAGAAGTCCTAATGATATCACTGTGTCCATCTATAAGACTGCCCTGTCGTCGCGATGTCACAGAGGATTGTATTTCCCATTTCTTACGAACGAGATGCATGAAATTTTACAATGGATAGAATTTTAAAGAAGGTATGAGCAAAATGGGGTGAATTATTTATCAGATGCCCCGGATGCTTAACTAATAGATTACGAAAAGCTTTTTTAAAAAGTCCGTACACTAATAAAGCGACTAATCAGCAAATGTAACATGTTTTCAGCATGTATGAAAACAGATATGATTAGAAAATAATGAACAAACCTACTTAGACATTAGTAAGAATTAGTGGCAGCGGAAAGGTGAGTAAACATGGGGAGCCAAGGACGCAACTCTCTAGACTATTTCGGGAGCAAACGGATCTTACGGCATTCCAAGCTAAATTCAATTGCTCATAATTGTAATCAAAGTTCAATACATGGGGTTGAAGTTTAGATCTGTTTAAAAATGAAACCGTATGTCCTTGAGATAGAAATCAATAATTACAGGATATACAGGACATTTATAAGCGGGCTGCAGTAGTCCTCGACACGGGTTTTCCTAGTGGGGACTGCTTCGCAAGGCTTACTATTTTGCATTACAATTCATTGTTTATTGCCAATATTTATCATGCATACCTTTCTTAAGATAACATTTCTAAGTACCCACATCTTTAAGTTTATTCTTTATATTGTGTATGAAAATAGGTTGAGTGTGTTACGTGTACCTATATGTGTGTTATGTATGATAAATAAATGAAATGAAATTAAATACTCGAGAAGAAAATTTGTTATGAAATTCAAATATAATTTTATTGTTTTTACCTATAGTATTGTTCTTTTGACAGCCTTCAAGAATAAAGAGAATTTTGGATAGTGACGAACACGGCAACAAAATATGGAGCTATACGTTTCCACACAAGGAGTTAAAGTGCGGGGAATAATAATTGCTGATTACAACAAAGTTACGACACCAATTTTTGCAGCAAGATTCAATTTACATACAATTATAGTAAAATTCATCAGCCAAAAAAACTTGTTCTGTGTATTTTTTTTTTGTCCATGGCACGCCACCGAACTGCACATGAATACACCGATTTTATTTGTTTGAAAGGCAACTTGATCGGGGACTGTTCGAAATTTTATGGACATTTATTTCATATTTGTCATTCGTCCCATAGTATACCACCTACTAGTAGAATGTATACGTATACAAAATGAGAGCGGGCACTTGAGGTGACTTATCACTTCAACAGGCTCGACGTTGGACTGTATAATAGACTACTTGCTGAACCTAACTCTGACGCAGCCGGAGCGCGATTCGATTTGGTTAGTCGCCTCAAGTGATCCAAAATATGTAGTAGTTTTAAGTAGTTAGTAAGCTAGAATAAGTTAGAATATACAATGGGACTGCCATGTATTTTATATAAAAGTCCCAAATAATAAATTGGAATAAAAAAAAACTCGTCCCATCAGATAAAAATAGCTTGTATATCGAATGAGATGATTTAAAGGGTTAAATTCCTTCAGTTCAACACAACGATTACAGAATACCAATTGTGTGCTTGACCACAATTGCCGGCGATGGTGTAATATAAGCGTTGTGAGAAAAATCACCCTGTGCGGGTGTTATCAGCTCTGAACGCGCGGCGCATTGTTCGAGCGTGGTATAAACCGACTCGCGCGCCGTCAGAGCCACAGTCGCAACCCGCCTCTTGAGCCGACACCAACCCCCCCGGATTTACCGTGATGAACTATAAGGAAGCCATCGTCTACATTCTTCTGCTTTCCGCTTCCGTGCTTGGTGAGTGTGAATCGCAAGTAGTTGCGATTACGAGTAAAAAAAGAATACCGTATTTTTTAGATTTTACATAGGTTCGCGATTGATGACATCCTGCCTGAAGCTTTGCCTTAAGCAAAGATGAAATCTAGCGGTCTAGCACGTTTAGATAAAAGATGCCTGTTTACCTTCGAATCGAAATTCTTTCGAATTTTGATAACTCCCAGATTATACTTGGACAGAAATACAGTCCTAGACCTACGAGGTCTTAGCATATACCAAATTAATTTCTTTATTTCCTATTTGATTTTCAGTTACCTGTCTTGAGCTATAGCTTGCATTTGGACAAAAGCGTTTAGCCCAAATAATGTACCATTGCAAAAAATATGTTCAACTGTTACAGCCTAATTTTTTTAGTACATTTTTTTTCCCATTATACGTACGCGAAAAAGTAAAAACATCAGAAGGGACGTTGCTTGTATACTTTCGCGATTCGCGATTTTCAAAACAAAAGAAGTTTATAGCAGCGGTTTGGATGATCACTGAAATTCTATTTTGATGGACGTTAAATCCATTTAGCAGTTTTATGTCTGCGCGTTAAAAATGCCCGTAATCAATTTATACGCGAAGTCGTTTAGAACCTTGTTATGATAGTTTTATTTCATCTGTTACGCTATTGTTTGGTTTATTTTCGGCGACTCTTTAGTTACGTGTATTTGTTATTTTTTCCGCAGGGAAGCATAAAAAGATGAAGCCTAAAAAGTTCGTGTCGCCCACAACGAAGGGTATTCAGTGCTACAACTGCCTATCTTTCGACCACCCCGGATGTTGGGACCCAGACCACCCGGACTACGCAAATATCACTGTAAGTTAAGACCAAGCACCGCCTGGCCATTTCTTAAACTTCCTTACGTTATACCTTGACGAAATAATATACTACTATCTTCGAGCAAATATCTAAAGAGGCACAGTCCCTAAGTGACAGTAGTAAAAAAATATCCGAGCGCCGTCATTTATACCGACTTAGATATTTACATTATATAATTCACAATGACCCGTTTTCTGGAATCACGACGTTATGTCACCTAATTAGTGCTTGTAACCGAGCATTTTGGCATGGCGCGGAGTTGTATAGTCGGCTTGCAATCGCCTTACGACCAACTACAAAGCCTGTGCACTACGTAGATTGGGCAGAGTTTTGGTTCGGACACTTTTTTTGCACGATTGTAACTCTATAGATATTTGCTCGAAGACTACTACATACTTCAAAACGGACAAATTTTATCCATCAACAGTGCTAGTATGATTCATGATAAGATTCATAGGAATTTCTATTTTTTTCATACAGGTTCCAAACATTGACTGCTACATCCCTGGCATGGCGTTCCTATGCATAGTGATCACCTCCGAGTCTGCAAAGTTAGGTAAGTTATTACATTTGAACAAATTATCTATTATCTGCGTCTTAGTCTTAATTTAGATTACTTTTGGCTCCATCTTATAATGCAGTTTCGGTTGCAATAGACAGACTAGTCCTTATCGATTATTTAATGAATGCCTAGCATACCTTTTAAATAAATATCAGACTAAGCAAAGCTTGTAATAAGGAGACTGCCAGAGACTGATATACTACATACTTATATGGATAGAAATACGAGAAAGTTGAATATTTTTATCGGACAGAATGCACAGATGTTATAATTTCCTTTGCAGTGGAAACGGGTCAGGAAATCGGACCAGTGCGCGCGCGTACCTGTGTCCCTGCCAAAGATTTCTCCAAGAAGACAGTATCCTACTCCATGTGCTCCAAATTAAGCAAAGAACTGTCGGCGTCAGAAATATTCTCCCGCATAGCCGTAAGTCGGCCGCAGTGTACGCTCTGCAAGAAACACCTTTGTACTGATGCATCGCATTGTTAGCTGATGTCTCAATAGTTTATCAACGATGGATCAGTTTTTTTTCTATACCGCCGATAGCACCTTCGCGTTCATGTAAACGTCATGAGTTTTTAAAATGCAAAGCTATTTAATCAAGAGATACCTTTAAATATGGGTCTTACAATTTCTCTTTTACTTTTGACAAGTCTTGCTCATTTATAAGTCAACTTTTCTTGTCGAACCGAGCAAACAGTTAAAGCCTATATTGCTTCTTATACAGCAGGTAAATCTTACATCATAAATCATTGCATGTTGAACCATTTGGTCATTTATTAATTGGGCGATTGTTTGAATGCTATACAAAAACTCAGTCGTAAATCGAGATGATGTTTGTAAACACGGACCGGAGCGCGCGCCGAACACGGAGTATGACGCGATCGGTTATTGCAACACTAGTTTTGTATATAAATGATGCATTATAATATCGTGTTTTAAATCTTTTTTTTTAAATCATCTTAACTATAAATGAGCAACTCAGAAAATATGTTTCTAGATTATCGGAAACAGATCTAATTGATCATTGTTTTCGGTACTTTTATACTCTGTGAAGATTGTATTTATAACTCAATGCTTGTAGAGCTTAGCAGTACGGAAATCTTCCTTCCAATCTAATTACTTGTTTAAATATTTACTGTTAGGATAATGCAAAACATTTTGAAGTGTTCGTAAGAAAGAGAGATTCTACATTTTGTTATGTTTAAGACTTATTATTTAATTTTTGTAGTCGTAATATTTTCTACCGATCTGACTAGCGGACACATGCATGGCAAAATGTGTCGGAATTCATAACTACGCCACTATCGCAAAAAATTCTATTAGAAAATACTCTAAATCTAAAGCATTCCGTACAGCGGACTGCCTGCGGCGGTAGCCAACAGTTTGACCAATTACAGGTTGAAACAGTTAAATCAAGACCTGTAATTGGTTGTTGGTTAGGTCGCAGAGTGTGTGGGACGTATAACTACATGAACATACAACAGTATTTACTATTTTTCAATGTTTTGATGTGATTAGGTACTCATACATAGACACTGTACATTCGGTGCTACTGCCATGCAATTTTTTTGTTATACTATAACGACTAGTTCGTCGGATCAGGTACGGGAGAATATTTCGTCATATCCTAAATGTTATAAATGTAGACATTTTTGTTTGGTGTTTGTACGTGTGTGTAAGTGTACAATAAGAAAGAATTGGCAGTGGACTAGAATTATTGTAACGATGTTATGCAAGAATGTCGACATTTGTAGTTAACTTAGTAGTTAAGCTAGCGGCCTTGATGTTCGTCGACTTAGTCTGTTTTGTTTGTTTTTTATAATTTAAATAAAACATTAAAAAGTATTTCGTTGTTATGTATTTTTCTTTGAGACATACGTGTTCAAACGCAAGGAACCTTTGAAGCAGCGGGAAAGATAAGTAGAAGCATCTTGACTACGTAAATTGTACAAACGCACATTTTTCTATCACAACAAACAACAAGAAATTACAAGAACGGAATGAAGTTTAATGTAAAGAATGTGATCAATCAAACGCAAAATTTAAATAATCTTATCGCGTTGTGCTACCATATGAGTAGATATCGCTCTAACATTTCCGTGTCGCTAGTTCCCTTCACCATAGATAGAATAAAACAATACAACAGTGTCAGGAGCCTGGCAGATGTCAGGACAGTCAGTTACTACACAATGATTTTGTGCGGAAGGTACTGTATATGTAGGCGAGGCCTTCGGTCGCGATCCATTTTGATGGGGAATTTAGCGGAAATCTAATATTTTTTGATGATCTGACGGACTAATCATTTTTATACTCATCTAACCTATTACAATTCCAACAATACCTTTTCCAGCATGTGATAAACGTCGGCCAAGTCGACGCCGGGGTACGGCGACATTCCATAAGTAGCAATCTCCCAGAGCAGAATCCCGAAGGCCCACACATCTGACTTGGTGCTGAAAGTGTTGTAGGCGAGGCCTTCGGGCGCGGTCCACTTGATGGGGAATTTGGCGCCAGCGTGCGCGGTGTAGGTGTCGTCGCGCATGAGACGAGCCAGGCCGAAGTCCGCCACTTTCACTAGGTGGTTCTCGCCCACGAGGCAGTTGCGGGCCGCCAGATCCCTGCAATTAATACGACGTGGGTAAAATGTACGATACAAATGGTACAGAATGACATCACGTCCATTTCAATTCCAAAAAATAAAAAAAAACTTCAACGCCATTTTACATGTATGGGAGCTACACCTCAAATACACAATTCTGTAATTTTTAGGGTTCCGTAGCAAGACGAGGAACCTTTATTACTTCGTTATGTCCGTCCGCCCGTCTATCCGTCCGTCTGAATAACACAAAGCCTTATAACTTCCACATTTATGAACCAAATTGGATAAAATTTTACATAGATCAACAATTATTGATAGATTAAATATAGATCTCAATTTGAAATACTTAAAAATTTCAAAAATGGTTTATTTAAGAGGTAGATCCCATACATGTGTAGTGGGAATGAAACATTTTTTGAACCCCATCCCCCCATTTGGGGTATAGTTGAATAGGGTCTCTAAAATGAATGTAAGGTTTCTTAAACCATTTTTTGTCACATGTATCATTTGTGTGGTATAGGTCGCCAAAAATGAAAAAAGAGTTCTGCTTTAAGGGTCTCCAGAGCGGCATTTGTGTAGTATAGCCAAATTATATGGTACCTATCCAGCACAGAGCTTTCTACCAGCTAAACATTAAAAAAAAGATTTTTCGTATTTAATTCATAGAAATGCCACACCTTTTTCAAATCTTACAGTATTTAAATTTTTTATCGTAATTTTATATGGCGCGCATAGCATTGATTTTAATGTTAACAGACACATTTGACTAGAACCATCACTGAGATTACAATAATCACACCTCGATCCATTAAGCTAGTCTGTAACACTGATTAGAGATAGGACTTCAACTTTAAATATTAAATAAAGTCTATGATTATAACAAAAAATAAACTACATCGAAAGTCAGAAGAAAATACGCGCTGAAAATTTTCCTGCGCCAAGCAAGTTCAAAGAAAACGATGAAACGTCATTTTAAAATTGCTGCCAAATTTTGATATAGAATTAAATAAAGATTTTCTGTACCTCTTTAAATTGTATCAAAAAAAACTATATTTTCAAACTTAGTGTTTATTTTTTTAATAATTGCTTTGATCTAGCCCATTCTACAAACTTTCAGTGTTAGCTAGTAATGAGGAGGATACAATAATAACCTAGAGTATGTCCGTCGTTTAGAGATACACCTGGAATATTTCATTATTGTCAGTACTTGATAACCCACTGCTGGGCATAGGCCTCTCTTTGTTTATGCTATTCACCTCTGTCCCTTGCCATTTGTATCCATTTGCAGCCCCTTCTCTCTTGATATCATCGAGCCATCGTAAATGGAATTATTTTTACTAAAATCGTAAAATTCTCAAACTATAAAGTAACTATAGTAACTATAAGAAAATCGATTTCCTCAAGAACAATTATTTCTTTAACTGTAAGGCGGCACGAAGTTCGCCGGCCAGATAAGATGAATCTAAAAACAAAGATTTCAAGGAGTTACCTATGTATAAACGAGCGGCTTTCCAAGTAGCTCATCCCCGAAGCGATCTGAGTGGCCATGTACATGAGGACGACCGCACCGGGCGTGGCGTCACGTGACCCCGCGCGCAGGTACTCCAGCAAATTCCCTCGGGACATAAACTCCGTGATGATATAGAAGGGAGGCTCGCGCGTGCACACCCCAAGGAGTTGCACCAGGTTCGGGTGCCGCATCTCTTTCATTATCGCCGCCTCTTCTAGGAAGTCTTTCAGCGCCATTGTGTCGTCTTTCAAGGTCTTCACGGCAACCTGTGTACGGAACTTTATGTTATTTGGATTTTTCATTATCATAAAAAAAAGAAAGTAAGATCGTACAGGCCGGGTGGCAGGCAAGGCCTCTGACATGGCTAAACAGTTAAAAACGAACGGCCTAAAATAAATCAATCAATAAATCATAAACATTTTTATCCGTAGAACGTCCACTGCTGGACATAGGTTTCTTTTACAGATTTCCAATAAGCCCGGTTGGAAATTGCTTGCATCTAGCGCCTTAATTAATTTGTATTATTACACGACTAATCACAACAAAATTTTAACTATAATACATACAGTTATGAAACATGACGATTTGCTACACAAATATAATGATGACAAAAATAAGATGAGAAGACGTTTGTGACTCCAAGTGTTAAACGATTACACTCGAACGTCTTCATCATTCTAACATTTTAAAACCATAAGATGTCCACATTGTTGGGTACAGGCTTTCAATCGGCTGGAAGCCATTCACATCCAACGAGATTAGAAGCGCGACAGACAAATTATACCATGGTCGAATTACCTCACACATTGTATCGTGAGGAAACCTGCTACTGTTGTTTTTAAACTTTCGCGATTTGAACACATTATTATTATGTACTACGGGACTAATCGCGCACTAAAATTACGAGATAAATAAATACCCCATCATCCCGACGTTGAGTCTACCCGTGACCACGCTCGATGCAACTCGGTCGAAACGGTATTTATTTATCTCGTAATTTTTAGTGCGCGATTAGTCCCGTAGTACATAATAATAATAGGAAACCTGCTACGCCCGCAAAATAAATTTGGTGGCGATATGTGAATCCACCGTAGAGGATATGGCTCAATCGTCTTTCAGGGTTTTCGTCTTTCATACTGGTCGATAAAATGACTACAAACTTCCCTCACATACGATAATAATAAGAGACGGATATATAACCGTGTCCAAATCGTTTTAGTGACTCGAATACACAAGGAACAGAGTCGTCGTCGTCACAGCAACTCGACAGCGGTTGCGATCCTTTTCGTGACAACTTCCGTACCCGTCCGGCGGCAGGAAAATAACTTTTCTGCGAAGTTTACAATGGACGCGTCGTATATACGACACTACTGTGCTCGTCAGTTTTCGCTTTTGAAAACAAGTTGGTTTAGTCTAACTTTATCGTTTTAAACTTTGGCAACTTTTTGAACTGGTGTAGGGTAGTGTCAAAGTTACGATGGCAAAGGATCATAAAGTTTATACTTTTACTTATATTGTATTCAAATATTCCAAATTTAAGTGGTTTCATATCACAGAGAACACGGCTACATCTAGCAGCAAAATAAATATGGTATAATATAACGAAGTAATTTACATAAATAAAATACAACCATATAACTGAAGCGGTGTAAAATCAGACAAAATAATGTTGATTTTTATTTTAGTAACATATTTACCAATAGGTACAGATCTTGTAAGAGATTGCTCAGATTTTAGCTTCTTTTTCGTATCGAACTCAGCCGTTACCACAATAAAAGAATTCAGCTCATTTATCACATCACTTCCTAACATTTTAATGTTTATTTAAACGTATCGAGAAGTTTTATTAGGTATGCAGGCTCAAATACAGTGGAACAACATCCAACACCAAACATCAGGTTTTATACGAAGTTAAATGGTAAGCATCTCTTAACCAATCAAGCGATATACAATTTTAAAAACAACAAAATACAATAGGTACTATATGCCAAAACTACCTACACTACCACTACATAAAAAGCATTGGATCATCCACAGACCCTTGAAGGTCTAAAGATAATCCAAATGCTCGCGCCCACTGCCAGTTGGCAGCGTGCCCAGCATGCTGGCTGCATTGCCACACTGAATGGCATTTCTTATGCGTTGAGCCAAATTAACACCAGTTTCAAGCGATTGTTTTAAGATATGTCACCCGGTCTCCCAGTCAGTCAGTGGTAGGACCATAGAATAAAAATTAAAGTAATAGAAACAGCACTCAAATAGCAAGAGATAGCACTTTGTCCCATTTTAAATATGAAATTTGAAAGATGTTAGAAGAAGATGCACATACACCCAAACTTACGTAATTTCGAAGGGTTTCACAAACTAGCATTGAGCTATCTCGGGTGTCCAAATTCTAAAAGGTGAAAAGTAGGAAGGTAAAATGATCAGAGATTTGAAACTTCTTACTGGAACTAGAGAGTTCAAATTTCCGAAAAAGACAAATGACCAAGTGTAACCAAATTTTAATCATTTTGACATTCCAAATGGTGATTTTGACATATTATGCGACAGACATTGCGTTTTTTTTGTTCCACTCGCTCTCGCGTATGCTGTATGAATAAGACAGCTGTAACGTAGTTTTTATTTGAGTAAAATTTGTATTTCTTTTGAGGGTAGGACCGTGCCAGTGGCAACACTGGAGTGTTGTGTAACTTACGGTGATGTTTCCTCGCTTCCACGCCGCTTCGTAGACGTCGCCGTACTGTCCGCCTCCCAGCTTGTGTTTCATGACGATATCGGTGCGGTCGATCTCCCAGTGGTCGGGCGGCGCCAGCGGGAACACCGTAGGCTTGTTCCGTTTCGGCGCCGGGTACAGGAGCTGTGTGATGAGGCCGTCGCCTACGACCGAGTGGTGGTGGACCAGCTCGGCCAGTGTACCGAACTTGGACTCCGACGTTACGAACACCTGAAACGGTTAAATACCATTTTTAGTGATGATTTTCAATCTACACTTATTGAAGTGAAACTTCTAATGCGACTTCCAACAAGGTTGTGTTAAACGTTTAACGCTACCATGGAGGGGGTATGAAAGCACTGTTGCGTCGAAGTTTCACTTCAACCGCGCGGAGGGACTCCACTTGCATTTTTTTTTAAAAGAAGTCATTGGTATTTTATTGCAACTGAATACTAATAAGTCTAAAATTACTAGGTCGATAAAAAAATATCTACAGACTGCCACACAAAGTTTATGAGTAACTTGGGTCATACTTCAGAACAATAACTAAACCCATATTCTGAGGGCCATATTAATTTACCCGCGCGAACCCGGGATGGGCAGCTAGTACTTAATGAGACAGCAAAAATAACCTACAGTTTATGGGAGCCTGTTTACCTAATAAGCAGTCTTATCGGATCTTAATTTCCTTCTTTAAAAGTTATACATTGAGTATATGTAATATGTCAATGAAGCAAAGCTTGCTTACTAAAAGCTTGTATAATACGTACAAGTATACTCGAATCAGTAATGAACATCCACTTTAATTTTGATAAGACAATCAGCTAATTTCGATTTCTAAAAGCAGCGTTTGCCACAGGAACCACCTTTGGACAAACTAGCAACAAACGTAGCCCGTGACGTGACAAAGCCTAGCAAAGCCGTAACCAGCTGATTATCTTTTTCCGAAGACCGGTGCTTCACTTAGCATCCTCTTTGATCTTATAATAAAAGACGTGGGCATCGTATCGCAGCAAAATACCGGACAACACTGGACAGAACTCAGGCTCGCGCACGAAAAAGCTGTACAAACGGGACAACACAACAGCTTGTATAACATCTTGATAGTAGACATACCTTTCCGTCAGCGTCCTCGTTGATCCTGTAGTGGTAGACGCGGCCCTCGTACCGCAGCGAAATACTCCGCTGCCCAGGGCTGGACTCAGATTCGCGCACAAGAAAGCTGCCATTGATCCCCGACGAGAGAAGGTACTCGGCGGCGTTGCGCGCGATCGGTCCGTGGTACCACGAGTGTTTCTCCAGAGAGTTTACAGGTGTCACATAGTTGCTTGGCACCCAGCCTACGCTGCCAGATGCCGTATGCGCTTCGCACCACTCGCCGCTTTTGTTGTAGCTCATAATGCGCACCTGCTCGCCTGTCAACACAAATTGACAAAAGTCAACAAAATTACACACGTTTGTTGTTTTTAAACTTCCGCGATTTTAACACATTATTCTTATATACCTGTCTACCCGTGACCACGACCGATGCAACTCGGTCGAACCGTCGGGATAGTGAGGTAGGTATTTATTTTATCACGTGATAATAGTGCGCAATTAGTCCCGTAGTATAAAAGAATAATTACACACGTTATATGAATACGACTTGCTTGAAACTTTCAAATGAGGTCATGCTAAATTACGTAAAGTCAAATAGTGAAAAACTCCTGTCTTTCTTCTATACATTTTTATTTTTATACACATTTTACATTATGCAGTTCATAGCTAAAATTAAAACACTACCACACGATATAACGGCCGGGCGTAAGATCACAACACAACACATTAGGGCAAATAAAACTAATATGCATATTTTAAAATTAGACCGTCCGCTTTGGGAGGTGCAGAACGATGTAACTTTTTCCTGTGATTTTTCCTTCTTCACACACTGCATGTTGCATTAATTAATTTTCAAGTTATAAAAAATATCAAATCGTGGTTTTGAATACTTTTTTTGTATTTTGACTAAATCTTTCGGCAGTGCACAATTATTATACAAATGGTTTGTTCAGTTTTATAGAAAAAACTAATCTACACTAATGTTATAAGAAGAGTTCGTCTGTAATACTTTATATCGGCTCTAAAGTCACACTGTATGTAAAACAGGCGATATTTTATAAAAGATTGAAGCCGGGAACGGTTAGTATGTTATAAAATTGAAAAAGGAAATAGTAATAAGATGCCAGCTAGTGTTTTCACAGTGCGCGTAGCTGCACTCAGCTCGAGTGAACCACTGACTCCGCTGCGTCCGAGTGCCTCTGGTTCGACCGAATCATTCTTAATTGGACGCCTTTGTCTCGCGACTACTTCACTTTAATTGGGACCTTCAGGACATTCAGAGTGCGAATTGTAAGAGAGTGTTTCTTGCATTTTTACGCCTGAAATTATAGTCAACTGATACAGCTTGCTTTAGGCTCGGCGCAAACGGGCCACCGATGACAGCCACCAGTGGCCAGCGACAAACAGCTCACACGATTTTTCAAACATTTTGTTTAAACGCGGCGCACACGTGAGGCCGGTGGCAGCCACTCGCCACAGTAATGTCTACGATGGCTGTGATCAGAGGCCCGTCTGCGCCGAGACTTAGAAGGGGGCCTGTATCAAATTTGTAGCGCCTGTCTGTCAGATCTATGGACCGGGAGAGGAAAAACGTTCCATATTACACTTGTAATCGATTCAGGACTCGCGTGGAAGCCCATAGCAGCATGTACTTTAGCAGGCACTTCTTGTCAATAAACGTTAAGAACACATGTGTCAGCGACAATCCACAACACCCCACGCAGGACGTCAGTGCACGACTTATCGCCCCCACATCGAATTAGAATAAGAAGGTATCGGCGACATTCTGAATCTAACGTACGTCGTACCTGCACTATGATTAGCACAGCAGATAAAACCACTAGCATTTAGATGAGTTAACGTAGCATAACCAGCTAAGGAACAGAGAAGGTTGTTGATGGTAACGGATAATACTTTGAGCACAGAATGCAGTAATAAAAGCTCTAGCATGTAGATAAGTTAACTTGAGGGCATTGACTGAGATAGTTTAACCAGCTGAGGGACAGTGAATGTTGTCGATGGTGACAGATAAGACTTTCGTCCAACCATACATCAGCCAAAGGACGTCCACTGCTGGACATAGGCCTCCCTTCCCTACAGATCTCCAAAAAGACCGGTAGGAAGTGGCTTGCATAACCGGAACCGACAAATGGCGGTATAATCATTCAAAAACAAACGTAGCTAAAATTGCACACGGCAGGGATGGGGAGCAACATTCCTGTCGCGAAGTTACGTTTCTGCGATCGCCACCGCGCCTGCCCAGAGTGCGGCGATTATGTGCAAACTTTCTCATATGGAAAAGATTTGAAGGACAAGGAAATAAGACCTTTTTTAAGGCTGAGCTGGTTCTCGCCTCCTGCCTGGAAGTCGTACAGCGCCACGAACAGCTGCGGGTCGTCATCTTCATGGTGCGCCAGCAGGTTTTCTTTGGATGTCCATCTGCGAAATACACAATTGATTGATAAGCGACTGGTTGACAATTCTCCTGACTAAATATTGCAAACCATTCGCAAATTCGAATAATTCTTTCGAATCGATGTACCTATGCCATTTTTAGATTATTGTTGAGTTTTCAAAATCCAATAAACCAATTTCGCTAAAATTTATAAAGGACTAATTTCGAAGTACTATAAATAATCTTTCCAATAAATAAAGAATTATCAAAATCGGACCTTTTCCATCCACCATCGGTTCTCATTCGCCGTCGTCGTCATTTCAGCCATAGAACGTCTATTGCTGGACATAGGCTTCCCATAAAGATATCCAACAAGACAGGTTGGAAGCGGCTTGCATCTAGAGCGATTCTACGGTCCTGGGTAAGCTAAAACTAGTTCTCTTGATCTTTCTTGATGGTTCAAAACGATGAGTATCTATTCTATAGATTCATTATCGTACATGGTAAGAGTGTATATAGATATACATATAAACATATCTGCAAATATGGCAAGGATACAACGCAACAGCTTGTATTCAAGAAGTTCTTCGCACCGAGACACTTCAGCGCTCATGGTTGGGCGGTAAAGCTCTCGGATGATAAAGTGGGACGTACATTGTTAAACCCCCTCGTGACGCCCTAGATAGCGCGCTTGCGAACAAATAAAACCTAACAATGATAAAATAAAACTAGTATATTGCATAACATGCAGAAAATTGACTAATAAAATACAATAACCGTGTCTTTAACAAGTTTATGCTATTTTAAACGTAATAGTCAAGTATTATTCTTAGAGCGCGCGAGAACCGCGATGTACAACATTTTTTTGTGTAGTTTCTATTGTACCTGTATTACTGTAATTTTGGTGTACAATAAAGATATATTTATTTATTATTTATTTATTTAGAGACAGGTGGGTACGACCTTCGTACCGGTAGAAATATTATCCATAAGTTGTGCAGTACCAACCTATACAAAGTTCTAAAGGCTTCCCTGCACTTCAGTTTGTATTATACGCCTACGAGCGCTCTTTTGTTTATAATAAAAGGGGGAGAAGTAATGGAGAAATTACGCAAACAAAAAGAGAAATTACAAAGTAATTGCGGTCCGCTCGCATCTGCTTTTCCAGGTATGTTTAGTATCAACCTTAAAGCTTAATGATTGAATGTTCTAACATGGATCAATCAATTTCTTTATTTCACTCGTGTGTTGTTTAATGTAGTTTGATCCACGGCGTTGCTTACGGACCCTGGCGTCGTTACGCCGTGATTTTAGCGTAAATACTTAGACAGGTAAGTAAGCATTAGAACTTCTTAGGCCGTATATGAAGTCTAGACCTGACCGTCAGTATTGAAGTAGGTCGGCCATAGGTGTCGCTATTAAAACAGTAGTGTGGACGCTGTCAGTGTGATTTAAACGTTCACACCGTTTTCACAGCGAGCTATAGTTGACCGACATCAGTAAGTCGGAGCAAGATATAGGTAAGATGTATTAGGTACCTATCGTGCATTAAAATAATATAGTATAAACTAAGGATAAATATTAGTAGCAGAGAGGAAGATAATGATAAACAGATAATGTAGAAAATCTTGGGACCAACCTAATGAGGACGGCGACTGAAGAGTAAGGAAGAAACGCCGAAATTGAGGATTTGGTCGCTGAGCCCAATATTATAGGCCCAAAGACTTCGTTGGGTAGGCCATCTGCTGAGCATGGGGGAGGATCGCAAGAAGGCGTATCTTGGTGTAGCAAGCGGCCCAGAACCGCTGGACTGACGCCGTGCAGTCCGATCTGGGCAAGCTGCCGGCAGATGAGTGGCGTTCTCTGGGGTCGGAGGTCAAGGCTCATTTTGGGTAATTGCGCCAGAGGAGTAAGTAAGTATACCTGTTGGCGGTGTCGAGGGGCTGCGGCGTGCCGGGTGCGGCGGCGGTGGGCGCCTCGCCGTCCGGCAGGTCAGGGATGTGCGGCAGGGGGCGGCTCTGCAGCAGCGCTTCTGGAACACAACCAACCGCGATGTTACGCCACTATGCCTCTCAATCAAGCACGTCTCGACATCTACATTACGTTTCTAACTATACCTCTACAAAGAGTAACTTGGCTTTATATTGGTTGGCTAACTATACAAGGAGAAGTTACGGCGACCTCCGTGTCCTATACAATCCTGTTTTTATGTCCTCATTCAGGATAATGCTGGGGCTGCCCCGATACTGTAGCGCCTTGAATATGCGAAAACTATATGAATCATTTGGTTATCATAAAACGTAATTGTAGTTTTACATGTTTATTAAAGTCAAATTGCGCGAGCGAAACCGTATTTGGCGTAACATTGGCCTTTGAACGCCACCTTTATTCGCCGCTTTATTCGCGAATATCATGACGGAGTACGAGTTTCTGTAAAAACATGTCGCGATAACTTGGCTACATAGGTACATGTGAACTGAGGAGCTCCCGGGGATGCCTTGGTCCAACAGTAGGACACTACAGGTTCATAAACAACAGCAACAATAAACATCTGATACTGCAATAGCTACAATACATATTCGCATGTGCCTTTTTAGTCTTGCAGTAAAAGTATCTTGGACCTGGTTTCTGTATTTTAATTTTTTATAACTATTTAATTTAATGATGTACCTATGAAATGTGTTTCATATTTATAATACGCGTACAATAATATAATTTATTTAAAGAATTGTATTTAGAGTTAGATTAGGACGTAACAGCAGGGAACTCTCGGATGCCACTGGCATTAAACGAGGGGCCGGACGTCACTATCACTAACCAAAGGTATCCTAAGGCCGCTTTTCCACCAGATATGAGATCTGGAAATAAGCAGCGAGATTAGATAAAAGTAAGTAAGTTCGTATAGGCCATGTAGCTTGTCCTGGTGTCGAGTTTTTAAGCCTCCTGTTGGCCTCTGACATGGCTAAACGGTTAAAACAATCGGGACCTACAATTTAACGTGTCATCCGAGCCACGGTAGCGCTCAGTTATGAACGCCACCCGCAATCACCCATACGAAGACTGACCGTGCCGAGATTAGATTATACGAGGTATAAACACCATAAATCCAAAATACATAGTGGTCCGTTTTTGCACAGAAGTGCATCAACTGATTATCACCTTAGTCTTTAGCTGATTCACTTTTGTGCAAAGACTGGCCAATATTTTGGTTAGTTTTTTTGTGCAGATTCATTTCGATACTGCATATTCATAGTTGCTAAATGGCTATTCGTAAACTTACGATGAGTAGTATATGTGTAAATGGACAAAAGTATAAAAAAAATGAATTTCATTCGCTGACCTAAAGTATATGCCTTAAAATTTATTTCACAGAATCACATAATTGCTATAGAACAGCAAGTGCGACACTTGAAGTATGCGATCAAACGCAAATCTATTTGAAATAAAAAATAAAATAAAAATGATTAGTGTTATTTTTAGAAACTAAGATTTCATTCAGACTGTTAATATCAACCACACTCCCAGGTTTCCATACACGTAAATAGTATCTCATAAGGTAAAACGACAATCTGACAGCAAGACGTGGGATACAAACCGCTTAAAACATGTCCCATCGAAAATCAGGGGAGAGGTGTTGGAAGTGATTTGCATCCAGGGTTTTACTGCTGTTAAAACAAGACATACTACGAAAGTAGAGCACAGCCACTGAAACGCACGCTTCAGACCCACCGTATATACCCCTTCGCACTGACAGCAGCATACTCATAAAATGCACAGCTGACCTGATTAGGATGTAATGCAGTTTTCCTCGTTAACGAAGGGGCATCGGAGGGTGAAACGCCAGTGATTTTCCACTTAGAGGCTGGCATAAAACAGACTGTCAATGCGATGGATACAATTCACTTCTGACCGATTTCTATGAAAAATACAGAAAATTTTATTCTGTTATTTATATGGCTGTCTCATCTATAAAATAGCGGCCGATATCTCATCATCCCGAGGCACTTACACCCGAGTATACACAAGTTATTAAACCCTTATTGCCTTGAAATTGCATTTAAAACATTGCCTTAAATTTCAGCTATACTCAGTTAAACTATTATAGTTCAGTCACTAAAACAATCACTGTAAAAAGTGTGGTGTCAAAACCACCCCAGGTGGGATCTATAATTAAGCTTGATAAATGTATGTTCGTATAGGCCGGGTGGCCAACCCTAATGTCAGAGTTTCGAAGACCTCTGACATGGCTAAACGGTTAAAACAACCGGGTCCTACAATTTAACGTGTCATCCGAGCCACGGTAGCGCTCAGTTGTACATGCCAACCACGGTCACCCATCCGAAGACTGACCGACTGATCATAATGATGATGATTTTGCATTTAGCAGGTCACAAAATACCAATTACTTTTAAGACTGCACAACAAGTGATCGACGACATTGACCTGCATTACACGAAGGCATGTGTTACCCACTTCTACTGAAGTGCCGAAGTGATAATTACATTTTTATCTTTAAGGCGGCGGCGTTCTGATATGTTTTTGTCGTATTTGTAAGGACTGTGTGTTTATCAATTGACAGCGATAACGCAGGACCGATAAAGCAAGCGAAAGTAGATTCTATAGGGGCAGGGTGTGAGTCAGCCGACGATATTAACTAAATCACTCACGAGCTGCGATCGCTGTCCATGCCTCATATCGGTTAAAAATAGGCCGCAATTAGAAATATTCATATGGCACTCGGATTCATGAAGCAAAGGCGGAAAATTATGGTTGTACCTAAAACATATCTATTTAGGTATTTCCACCATCATCATTCTATGGCATTACTGGATGTACATATCATACATAGCTACGTACAATGTGCGTACGTACGTACGTGAATGAACTTGTCAGGATTACATTTATTGCTTGGATGAATTGGCTTGATGACTGGGTAAAAATAACATTATTATATAGTCCGTTAGTTAGATTATCAAACACGTAGGTACACATGTATAAACAGTTGTGTATAATGTTGGCCTATTTGTAATACATACATTTGATAGAGACACCTATATGTTTATTATTTCGATTTTCAAACTAAGTATTTCACATCTAAGTATCAATAATTTTCCAAAAATATCCATTAGTTGGGCTTTCTCACAGGGTGTGCAAAAACGAGAGTATGAACACGAGGAAACATCCTATTTTTTCTCTTGTCAATCCTTATCCTTATCCTTACATAGTATAAAATAAAGTCGCTATTTTCGTTTGTTTGTTTGTCTGTATGCTTAAATTTTTTAAACTACGCAACGGATTTTGATGCGGTTTTTTTTAATGGATAGAGTGATTCAAGAGGAAGGTTTATATGTATAATACACCTGTGCGAAGCCGGGGCGGGTCATCTAGTCAATAAATAAATGACAAAGACAATGTTATTATCACCTTATTATGTCAAAAGTCTATACTTTTGTAGTCTAGTCGTGACGTTACGTAGAACATTAACGGGCTATAGGTATCTTAATCTTTTTTGTTTAATTGATAAAAGAAAAAATACATATCTATCATTTTTGATAATCTATCTGATGGACTAATTATATGTTTTTAGTCATCTAGCCTGTTAAGTTATATGTTAGGGTCAATCTCAATACGATCAGGTGCTCTCATAATGCCTATCACCACATAGTATATAACAAAGTCGCTTTCCGCTGTCTGTCTCCATGTATGCTTATATCTTTAAAACTACGCAACGGATTTTAATGCAGTTTTTTTTTAATAGATAGAGTGATTCAAGAGGAAGGTTTATATGTATAATACACCTGAGCGAAGCTGGGGCGGGTCGCTAGTATTGTTATAAGAGAGTGTAATATAAGCACTTGACAAATTAGTCAGTTATTACACTCTCTTATAACAATACTAGCTACATTCGATTTTTTCAATCTAAATACAAAAAGTTTGAGCGTGTCTTTGGGTAAGCATCAGTGCAGATGTTCTCAAATATTCAAATCAAGTTAACTTAAAATTTGTAAAAGTAAAACTTGCAAAATCACCGCAATGAATCTTGTATAATGTGTTCAATAAGTTACGACATAAAACCTGTGCGTGAACAAGGCAACAGTGGTTTTTAGGGTTCCATACCCAAAGGGTAAAAACGGCACCATATCTAAGACTACGCTGCTGTCCGTCTGTCTGTCACCAGGCTTTATCACATGAACCGTAATAGCTATCAACTCTATAGCTATTACCGTTCAATTTTCACAGATGATTTATTTCGATTGTCGCTATAAGATCACATTCTTAAAAACAGAATAATATAAAAGGGGGGCTCCCATACAACAAACACGATTTTATTGCCGAGGGGCTACAGAACGAAACCCTTCATGCGCGAGTCCAACTCGTACTTGGCCGATTTTTTTTATTAAAGTATTTATGAAGGTGCAAACGTTAAGTTAGTTTTGAAGTTTCCAAAGGTCAATGAAGCGACTAGCGCGAGAAATGTAAAAACAATTTCGGCATACAAAAGGAAATTATTTGTCTATTGTGTTCTTTACGCGAAAGCTTGGCGTGGGCGTGAAGCTTTTCATATAAGTACAAGCTCTGTTAAGCTATGAAGTTTGTAAGTCCCTTTTCATTTTCATGTTCGATGTGATGGAAAAATAAAGCGAAACCTTATTATATATGTTTTCTAGAGCTATAATAAGACAACGTATCAGCAAGCGCAGTGTAGTACGTCCACCCTCAAGGTTTTCTGGATGACCTAATTAAGCAAGACCGCAAGATGGCGCTGGTTGAAAGCCGCTTTTAACTAGTCTATGGAAATTTATAGAAGAAATCTATGTCCAGAAGCGTTAATTTAAAACATTACGTGGCACAGTGCAGCGCTTTTCACTCTGAGATATGGAGATCTTAAATTTGATGTTATCCAGAAATTTCTTTTCGATCCAGTACACAGTAATGGTTGCACACTACTGCTTGGCGGTTAAATAACTGGCATAGATGTGATGGTTTCCCGGGCGCGTTCTGCTAAAAAAGTCCTACTGCTATAATGGTGCAAGGCGATATAATTGTAAAATCGACGAATCCCGCGGTGCTCCGCCGCATAAAATAAGAACAGTAATAGGAACCGTACTAAAATAGCAAGAGATATACATCACTTTGTCCCATTTTAAATATGAAATTTAAAAGGTGTTGGAAAAAGATGCACAAACACCCGAACTTCCGTAATTTCGAAGGGTTTCACAAACTAGCATTGAGCTATATCGGCTGCCCAAGTTCAAAAAGGTAAAAAATAGGAAGGCAAAATGATTAGAGATTTGAACCTTCTTACTGGAACTAGAGGGTTCAAATTTCCGAAAAAGACAAAAGACCAAGTTTAACCAAATTTTTAACCATTTCGATTTCGACATTCCAACTAGTGATTTTGCCGTAGGCGACGGAAAATGAGTTTTTTTTGTTCCACTCACTCTCGCGTATGCTGTATAACCAGATATACCGTACCGTAGACAGCTGTACCGTAGTTTTTAACCGACTTCCAAAAAGGAGGAGGTTCTATGTTCGTGTGAAAGTTTTTTTTTGTGTATGTTCATCGATAATGTCGCCAATTGTTAACCGAATCGAAAAATTCTTTTTTAGTTCGAAAGGGTATACTCCCGAGGTGGTCCCAATTAAATTTTACAGAAATCGGCTGAGCCTTTTTTGAAAAAAACAACAATAATGTAAACAGTTCAAGCGAAAAATTCCAATTTTGTACACGATGGAAGGCGGTTTGCCATTTTTGTGACAAATAATTATTATTTGAGTAAAATTTAGCAATACTTCAATAAGTTGTAATTGTTCTGAGCTCCGGCGTCTCCCGCGGCTTGTGACTCACGCGCCACACGCGGCTATCTCGACCATTGTCCCGGGACGGACGTATCTCGCACACACGTCACGTGCGCGGTTATCACTGCCCGCTACCTGTCTTCTTCACGTTCATTGCACGCAGGTCCATATCATAAATTATTATGTCTGCCTAATTGTGGATGTATTCTGTCAATTTGTTAGCGTTATTATTATGTACTACGGAACTAATCGCGCACTCAAATTACGAGATAAATAAATACCTCATCATCCCGACGTTTCAACCGAGTTGCATCGGTCGTGGTCACGGGTGTGACACCCGTGATTTAATAATAATGTGTTCAAATCGCGAAAGTTTAAAAAAACAAAAATTTGTTAGCGTCGGAGCACTTACTTTACTTTACAGTATTTAGTTTTTACGATTTTATTAACTTTTATCTAAATCTATTATCAAAAACACCATTAATATTATGGTATGGCGACAGTCAAAAGAACAGAAAAATGCTTAGACTTAAAACTAAAATCAATAAATTTTATAAAATTACATATCCGGTTTGGAAACAGTCTTCAAAAACGAGATAAAAGTCTTGCCGCCTTACCACAAAAGATTTAAACATGCTTTAAACACTGTTTATCAGTGCAATTTGTACTGCAAAACAATGTCTAAAACGTGCGTAAAACTTTTGTGGTAAGACAGTTAGTTTTATTCTCAGGTGCTCATCTTTCCCTCTTACTTTCTCTCTTAGACTTGCGGTTGCGGTTAGTATCTGGTGTGTCAAACTTTTAATAAAAATGTATATTATAGAATAATCTTAGAATTTATATATAATATTAATACTTTATCAGCCTATCATAAGTCCTCTGCAGAACAGGTATAGTCCTCGACAGGCGATTATAACGAATAATACGATGCTAAAGCAAGATTGTATACTGTAAAGAAGAATCAGCGCTCCTCAGTACTACTTACACATGATCATGTCACGTATCAATCGGAAGCAACAGGCAGTTGCATTGCTTTAAAAAAACCAACTACATTTTGTCAAAGTTGACGAATTTTTTTGTACAGAAGAGCTGAAAAGTCGTCCGATACGGTCAGCAAGTAGTTATTTCATAAATAAATATAATCCCATTTATATATCAATCTATGCTGAAGGTTTTTACTCGTCAATCTCGTAATCGTGGCTTTGCTCCCAAGACCTTTTCTACCTCTATAGGTGGAGAGACATGAAAGAACGACCATCACTAATCTGATAACCAGATGAGGCATATGTACTTTTTATGAAATGTTATTTACGTATAAATAGACTTATGACAGCATTTTGCCTATCGAAAAGTGTTCATGACTAAGCATATTTCATTCGTTTTTTATTTAAATGATTTTTTTACCGTCACTCTTTTAATAGCCGCTATTTTTTATTCCATTTAAAGTTTTTATTTATTTAATAATTGATAAAATATAAAATTCTCGTGTCACAATGTTAGTTACCTTACTCCTCCGAAACGGCTTTACTGATTTTTACTAAATTTTATATGCATATTCAGTAGGTCTGAGAATTGGCTACTATCTATTTTTCATACCCCTAAGTGATAAGGGCTGTTCACCCCCGGGCGAAGCCGGGACGGGCAGCTAGTAATTGATAAAAAATATACTTCATCTGGTTAATACTGGTTATTTTGTCGGTGAAGGTAGATCTTCACCGGCTCTTAGACCACTAGAAATAGTAGGTACTCGCTGAGACACCTTCCGTCGGCTTAAGTTGTTATCGGTAAAGGCTTTTAGTTTTGAATATTAATGTCCTGGCAGAGAGGCATCGAGCTTGTCCCGGATCCATTTGAATCCGCGCACGGGTTTATATTCGCGCATTTGAATGATATTAAAATTCTATCAAAGCTAGGTATTGAGGACGCAACTACAAGTGTTAAGAGTATCGCCTAGTGACAAAGAAATTGAGAAATAGGTATTTGGACTAAACTATTGCCGTCGCGATGCGTCCAAACCAGGGAGCTTCAATGTGTGTGGTGATGCAATTGTATTTGTGTGCGTACTGCGCTCGAACTGTCCGTGTGTGTGTGTGTCGCACCCCACCCGCGCCCCAAAGAACCAGCGTGGTCGACCGATATTTTATTTTGAATTGTAGCAAAGTATGATATTACGTAGAGTGCGCACAAGATAACTCTGCGCGCTATTTGATTTCTGTAGGCGTTGCAGTTTACATTGTATATTTTGACTGAAATAACTTCTTTCTAATTTTTTAAAGTTAATTATTTTTATGGAAATATCTTACATAGTTCTTCAGACTAAAATAAAAATGGACTCGCGCTTGAAAGGATTCGTACCGTATGGGAGCCAATTATGTAATTCAATTCAATTATTTGTTTTTTAAATTGAAATATTATATTACTAAATACTCTAAATATATTTCAAGCGTCTACCTGTTGTGATTATTAATAATTATTTTGCAAAAACTCACATCTGTTGTATGGTATGAACAAATATTTATTTTATTATATTTTTTGACCGATGAAACGGAGGAGGTACGCAATTCGACGCGTATATTTTTTTATTGGAAAGGGTATACGTCAAAGTTGGTCCCATTTAAATTTTATTGAAATCGGCTGAGCTATTTTTAATAAATCAGCAATAATGTGAAAAATGCTACATCGATCCGCGCAAATTCTGTTCACAGTTGAAGTCGATATTTATTTCGTAATAAATATCGATCGTAGTAAGTATTTGTTGTTATAATGGAAACAGAAATATATCATCTGTGCAAATTTTAACTGTTTAGCTATTACGGTTCATGAGATAGGTACAGCCTAGTGACCAACAGACAGACGGACAGAGGAGTCTTAGTAATAGGGTCTCGTTATATTACTGTATACCTGCACATTATAAACTTCTTGCCTTTTATATGGTACCTACCATATTTTCATTCCGCTATTAGTCCCATAGTATAAAAATTATAGAGGATTCAATAAAACAGATGCGAGGTTTACTGTTTAGAGAACTGCTTGTTATACCTTGAACACGTTTAAAAAATTGAAAAAATTAGCAAATTAAAGCAGCAGTGGGTAGGACATACACCATAGTAGGTAATACAGGATAGAACATCTACCAAGTAGGTAGATATGAACTGATTAAAGCATTTAAAGCACTTCTAATTGAACTTTTCAGCTCTCTCCAAACTCAGTGGATTGGCAAGTTAAAATGATACAGGGCAAGGCACATAGTTCAATGAACGGATAGCCAATGGGGCTGTTTTCTCGAATGAATCTCACGTATAATCCGCGCCACACAAGTCGGCGGATGGAAAGTTAGGCGCAGAACGCTGCACAAAAGGCAAAATATAGGTATGCGCGGGAGCCAGAAAGGGGCACACCCGCCCGCCAAACTCATGCCTCCCGCGCGCTCCCTGCGCCCGTGCACTCCACTAGGCCACGCGGCGTCGCCATGGTGCACATATGCACAATAATTAGCTCATCACAGTGAAGTGTGCCTCGCATCTGTTTAATTGAATTGAGAATTCAATTAAACAGATCAGATGCTAGGCTTACTGTTTGGAGAACTGCTTGTCATACTTTGGTTCTACGAGTACTTTCAATACTTACGTTTAAAAAAGTTAAAACAATTAGCAAATTAAAGCAGCAGTGGGTAGGACACACACCATAGAAATACAGGATAGAATATCCACAAAATAGGTAGAGACAAACTGATTGAAACACTTCTAAGTAATTGAACTTTTCAGCAAAACTCAGTGGATTGGCAAGTTAAAATGACAGAGGGCAAGGCACATATGGAATCGGCAGATGGCAAGTTAGGCGCAGAATGCTGTGCAAAAGGCAAAATATAGGTATGCGCAGGGGCCAGAGAGAACAATGCACAGTTCTAGCCCAAATTATATGGCTATAAAAATATTTAATAAATTGCCAAGTAATTTAAAAGATATCGAAAGAGAAAACTGCTTCATAAAACAACTGAAAATTATCCTATTATCTGAAAGCTATCATACATTAGACGATTTTTTTAACGATAATCTAGAAAACGTAATAATAAATCATTCCAATATAAATAATAAAATTGCCATGGGTCATATAACTAACTAACTATATAACTATACAAAACATTTTAACTAAGAACCGCATGTAAATTTCATATGTTGCAATAAATGAATTGAGTTTGAGAGACAAGACGCCGAACACACCCGCCAACCTCATGCCTCCCGCGTGCACGCCTGTGCTTACCACTACGCCACGCGGCGTCGGCATTGTGCACACATGCGCAATAATTAGCGAATTACGGCGAAGTTTCATCTGCGGCTAACATCTCATCCGCCGACTTGAGTGGCGCTACCTATACTGGCAAGCGCAACATAGAACTTATTTATTTTATTAGATCTAGATTTATTTATTTTGTTGTGTTTGTAATGTGACTGATTATGTGTTTTTTAATTATTTAATGTTGAGTCTTTGATACTTGAATGGAGGTGGACTAAGGATAATTATATTTATACGTTACAGTTATTACACGATTTTAGAGAGCATGTGATTTTCCTGATTAGAATCATTATTTCGCTTTAGGCGCAGAATTCTAATAATGGCACATAGTTCTAAGAAAGCTCAGTTTTAAGAATGCCCAATTCTCACAATGGCCAGGTCTAACAATGTTCAATTCTCAAAATGGCAAAATAATTAATAATAAAATGATTTTTCAAAATGAAAATGTGTGATAGTATAGTAAAATTTATGATGTACCTAAGTCGCCAAAGCCTGTTGTTTTAGGTACCGGTAAGCCCTTATATGTATTTTAAATGTGTGATTTTTTTTTTTAATTCCTAATCAAAATTATGTTGCCATTTTGAGAATTGGACCTTCATATAATTATGCTTTCGTAGAATTGAGCATTCCCGGATTACTTGGGCACTATGCGAATTGGTTATTCTGCGCCTAACTCATTTAGTTAGATGCCTGCGGATACCACACGATATTCTGTATAATCGCTGCAATATGTCGCAGCAACTAAACGCCTATATTCCATACATAGAATCTTTTCTTCAAAAGTAACAAACATACAATGGTCAAATCACAAGATTGGAAAAGTTAACTAATATTTTTAATAAACATCGATATCGATGGACATCACTAGAGCATCGACAAAAATATCGACTATTACTACATCCCTAGTGCTTGTGTACGTATAGGTTTGAACCTCCCTTACCTCGACCCTACCCCCGCATCGTGCGATAGGGACAATTGCAGCTCAGAGCGATTTATACCTACAAAAAACTTGGCGAGACAACGTTTCGTATTACGCAGTTTTCTTCTTCAAAAACTTTTTCAATCAAGTATTTTTTTATGTCAAAATTTAAAAAAAATATGTGCTCATGATTCTGTCATTTTATATTTTGTTAGATATTATTTTGTCTCTTCTGGTAGGTCTCTAAAGACGTCGGTAATAATGGTGAATATTTTTGTGATTTTGAAGGGTCATAGTTTGCCTCATAATTAATTTATCAAGAAAAAGAAAAGACAGCGTAGTCTAAACAGCTAAATTTAATTTTATGACAAAAAATTGAAGCTCTATAGGTATTTTCCAGGAAGAAAACAGCGTAATACGTTTGTATGGAAAATTACAGATCACCGGGGCTCTTAACGATCACTCATCGTTAAAATCCTACTAATGTTATAAACGTGAAAGTTTGTAAGAATGGATGGATGTATGGATGTTTGTTACTCTTTCACGCAAAAACTATTGAACGGATTGAGATGAAACTTTGCAATTATATAGCTTATATGTCAGAATTACACATAGGCTATAAATTGTTATGATATTGCGAAAATTTTCATAACAATAAGTGTTAAATAAGTAGGAAAAATTCTGCCATTTGCGAGCGTGCGCTCCAAGAAATGTCAAAAAAGAACTGCCAAATCAATTTTTTTTGTTTTTTTATTTTCCACCTCCCTTATTAAGGGTGGTAAGGTAGGACCTCGAACTATCATGCGGGCGAAGCCGCGCGCAAAATCTAGTTTTATATAACCTTTGATATACGAAGTGGGTACAGCTCGCATCAAATAATTAAAACCAAGACAACGCGTTTTGCGCATCTTTAGTACATTGCGCGGTGGCGTGCGCAATCACCACAGCGCACTGAAACAATATCCTCCTGAAAGGAGTTCTAAAAATCTGCTTATGCGCAAGTTTTACATATGTCGTGCGAGATGTACTCCAGTGTATATTAGTCAAATAAGGTGTGATAGATCTAAGCAAATTATAGTTAACATCCGGCGGCAAAGGATTTATTTTATAGACTAAGCAACTATAAAACGTTTCCGTGTAGATTTTTACAATAAAGCGTTATGTACCTTCGACCGTATCCCTGAAATATGCATCGACTGGTTTTTTGTTTTACATTTCTTAATGAAGCATATATATTATATATGCGATCCTGAAGGTGTGGAATCTGCTAATCCGCATTTGTATTTCTCGTAATAGGAAGAGGTATGTCCACTGTTGACATCAGTGGGAGGTCTAACAGTAACAAAAAAATGCCAAGCATTCAGCTTGGCATTTTTTCTTCTATCGTTTCTTTTGATTACAAGACGGAAATACGAAACTTTTTGCTGATACAAACTTAGATGCAACCTAATACGGTTCTCAAGAAAATCTTTAGCACTGTTGGCAGTTGCTTATTCTATGAACTGCCCAGTTATTCAAGTTAAAGTCTAATCAAAGAGCTACCTCTTGCCGCCGAGGCAAACCAATTTAATAATCGAGCCAACGCTGTACTGCAAAGTAAATTAATCTGTTTTATTGGAGAGGAAGGAAGGAGGCATGGGGAGAAGGGAAGGTAGAAGGTATCTTATGAGTTGCAATTAGTTTTGTAAGATACTGAAAAGTTAGCTACCACGTATAGTATGACGTTCGACTGGAATGGATAGTTAGAAAGGAGATGATGCAAAATGGGCTCAGACTAGGTATAGTAGCTCAAAAAATCCGTTAAACTATGATAAATAAATGCGCAGAGTAAAACAACCGCATCAAATGCTAAATTTATGAGTAATTTCACATTTTCCAATTTGATTTTTGTTCAGTCATTGAATTACTGTCATTTTGGTCACCTTAACACCCGAATACACGAAATTACTTTTAATGGGCACCTACTGTTACTGTAAAAATAACAGGAAAATCATTTTTCAAAAGAAATAAAGCAAATAATGAAATACTGTACCCTTAAGTGGCCCAATTTCTATGCATATTTGCAATATCTCCTTTTTATCGAAGAATAGATGTAAATCAGTTTGAAATGAAGTTAGATAAAAATAAGCTACGCTATAAATACTCGAAAACCAGACCTTTGCTGTCATTTTAAAATCTTTACTTCGTTCGAGTAAAAAGCAGAGCGGAATGGGAATATAAATACGAAGATAGCATCGCAAAGGCATAGAAAATTGATGTGTAGGATGAAGCTGTTTGTTAACGACACCAACAGTTGGTGTCGTTAACAAACAGCTTCGCAAATTCCAAGCTAGGAGTAGAGAGTGCTAGACTGGAATTAATGGTATTTCGTGGTGCCAGAGGCCAAGAATATTCCACGTTAGTGTACCAGAGCGAAGCAAGCTGCATAAAGTTTGTAGTACAGCTTGTTATAAACTCTCGTATAACTAAAATCGAAGCAATTTATTCGAAGGACTTATCAGCGGTGCGACACAGCAAACTATGCAGATAATTGTGTTATGGTAGTCGTCGAGCGCAGTGCGAAGCGAGGTTGCAAATGGAGGGAGGCCGGGCGGAGTCATCCACGACCATTAAAACCACTGGACATATCAAGTGGACAGTTTTATGTAGCTAAATCAGCTGCTGTTTTACAGAATTGTCATCAGTTACTAGAGGTATTTTATTTATTGGTAAGAATATATGTATACTACATAGTATAAAACAAAGTCGCTACTGCTGTCCCCATGTCCCCATGTATGCTTATATCTTTAAAACTACACAACGGATTTTGATGCGGTTTTTTTAAATAGTTAGAGTGATTCAAGAGAAAGGTTTATATGTATAATAAACCTGTGCGAAGCCGGGGCGGGTCGCTAGTTATGTATATAGACCCAGGTAATTTTAGATCGGGGTTAGGATCAGCACATGACGATGACTTCGAATGTTTAGTGCATTTCGTCTTCTTCTTTTAGCACTTCTGTGGCCGTTATTAAATTACAACGTTTTTATGGCTTCGGCTAAATTTGTCTATACTGTTAATTTTATCTCCCTTTAGCGTACTAGAATAATTATTATAAACTGGGGATTGAAGGTTGGGTAGTATTTTATACCTGTGCGTGTCATGTTCTCTGATTTGATTCATCCATGGCGTGTGGGTGGCAAACGCCTACGTTGCAGTTGGGAACCCCTGAAGATTTTTTATGTTTGTCAGACTAGTCGTCGTATACACTTTCTTTAATTAAGTGTGTCGTATATACTTTTAAAAAACGGGGGCCAATTATTTTTAATTTAATAAAAAATGAAATTTATAAATGTACCTGTAGTGGATTAATTATTTACTAAGATTAAAATATTTCGAAATAATTAGAGCGCCTGATTTGGAAAACTGTCAATTTTTGTGGATTACGCGGAAAAAACTATCAATACCTCATTCAACATAACCGTAAATGAAGAAAAGAAATGAACAACCTGGATATATAACGGCATTTTAGGAAATTCAAATGGGGACGCTTGTTACGAGCAGTGCACGTCCAATAGTTGAAATGACGATAATCATCGTCATTTCAATTATTGTATCGAATTACCGCAAAAACTTCAAAGCGATCGATCTATAATTCTAAATCCACAAAATGCCTCCTACCAGTGCCCACGTGGAGCTACCTATATAATACTGCAAACTTTTGACTTCGCTTTGGGCTGACAGAAATAGACAACACGGGCTTTTATAACCTACTTTGAAATAAGAGCCGCGCGAGTCGCGAGTCAACATTTCTTTATGTTGTGATGATGGTATAGCAGTGGCAGAATGCTCGTTTTTAGAGTTCCGTACCCAAAGGGTAAAAACGGGACCCTATTACTAAGACTCCGCTGTCCGTCTGTCTGTCTGTCACCAGGCTGTATCTCATAAACCGCTATAGCTAGAAAGCTGACATTTTCACAGATGATGTATTTCTGTTGATGCTATAACAACCAATACTAAAAACAGAAAAAAATAAAATTTAAGGGGGTCTACCCATACAACGAACCTGAATTTTTAACCGTTTTTCACTCGATGTGCTCGGGAGATTCTTGAAATATTCACAGAATGTTTAGTTGTATATACAGTTTATTAATAAATAACTAAATTAAAGTAAATATTTAAGGGTGGCTCCCAAACAGTACGGAACCCTGCGTGCGCGAGTCCCACTCGTACTTGGCCGGTTATTTTTTACAAGCGAGAATATTGAATGAAATCCCGGTCCCACACCAATTAATTAATTGGAATTTATCTCTCTGTTCATGGTTGACTGGAAAAAACTGCTCTAAGCAATAAGACCGCCAGTATACGGACATTAAACCATTTCTAGGTTTTTAACCTAGATATGATTTGTTGTCCGTATACTTTGTTAAAAGTGTTTTTAGTGTGTAACCACGGTTGGCATGGCATTTACAACTGAGCGCTACCGTGGCTCCGTTGACACGTTAAATAGTAGGTCCTGGTTATTTTAACTATTCAGCCATATTAGAGGCTTTCAGGCGGGTTAAAAACTGACACCAGCGGGCTTAGCATACGGACCATAAAATAATACTATCGTGGTGTTAGAACGTGACAGAATTATGATGAAGCATATATCTGTCACCTTTGCACACGTCGATAAACTCTTGTCGTGGTCTTGTATGCTAAGTTAGCTGGGCTAGCCAACCGGCTTACACGAACTTACTGTTTGCACATATTTTCATATCATTGGCTTTATTGTCGAAGGAAAACATGGCGAGTAAAACAGCATAATAACATGTCTGTAGAAGAATTTTGATGACATATATAAATTCCCGAATTCGCAAGTAAAAGAACGTGATAGATATGGCCAATCGCCTTCCGAAGGTAAACCTATGTTCAATACAGAACTATTACAGGTAGATTATACGATAATTATGCAGGAGCGTTGCCAGGTGCGGCCGGCGAGCGAGCTACTCGTAGGTAGCGCCCCTTCAACATGCGATGTAAAAAGCTAGACTTGCTTAGATCTAGCCCATGAACTAATCACAGGCTAGGTAAGTACTTAGTAACGGTTACTGCTGTATTTTTACTGTTTTTTCTCTGCTTTTGTTTCTAGAATATTTGATTATACCTTAAGTAACTTCGTATAGACCGAGTTGTTAACGCTGGTGTTAGGGTTTTTAAGCCACATAGTCAAGCCACAAGTCAAGCAAGCCGTAAGCCACAAGTCTCTTTGACATGCCGCAACGGTTAGAACTACCGGGACCTACAATTTAACATGATATCTGAGTCACGGCAGCACTCAGTTGTAATCTATTTCAACTGAGCACTGCCTATTATTGATATTGCGCATATTATACAGATAAGTCCCGTAGTATATAGCCCGGGAGGTAAGCGCAAAAAATTGCTACTACGGGCTAATAACAATAAAGTGCTCAAATTGCGAAAGTTAAAAAAACATGTACCTACGAGTAAAGTAAGTTCGTTCGTTCGTCGGGTGGCTAGCCCTGGTGTCTGAGTTTCTAAGCTGCCTGAAAGCCTCTGACTTGAATAAACGGTTAAAAGAACCGGGACCCTCAATTAAACGTGCCATCTGGGCCACGGTAGCGCTCCATTGTAAATGCCACCCGCGGTCACCCATCCAATGACTGACCGCGCCTTCAGTTAACCTATAAAGTAAGAATGATTTTGCTTTTGATATTTATTTAGGTGCATTTCAGTCGGTCGCAAAGTTCTCGAGTGGAGACCACGTACCAAGCGCAGCGTAGGACGTCCACCCACAAGGTGGAGGGATGACCTCATTAAGACCGCAGGATCGCGCTGGATGCAAGCCGCTTCCAACCGGTCTTATTGGAGATCCACAGGGGAGGCCTATGTCCAGCACTGGACTTCTTATGGCTGATGGATGGATGGATTTCAGTCGAAATAAGCCAAGCTCAAGAACACATTGAGATATCAACATGGCAGCGTGCGGAAGTTTCAATAAAGTACCTACTTACTAACGAATGTTTCTTTGGAACGATTACAGCTAATGTAATTGGGGCGAACCTAAAACCCTGTAACAGACTAATACATTTGTACAAATTAATCGATAGGTATTCGTGTTATATCAATTAGAGAACTCGGGAAGGTTATAATCAATTTATTGTATATGGGTATTTTCGTGTCTATTCAGAGACAGGCTTTACTAGTACGCAACTAGTTGCAGAGGAGTATTAAATTTTATCCTTAGCGCCTTAAACTGATTAATAAAATAAATAAATAAGAAGGCCGTATTAAAAAAAAACTTTTTCATTAATAAAAATACGGCTTTATAGAGGCAGCCGAGTCGTATTTGTCTTTTTTGGGTTTTAGACGGTTTGAGAGCCGTATAATACAGCAAAAGTCGTGTCATGAACATCATAATGAAGGTATGAGAGTAGGTATTGCAAACTTTATATCGTGTTTATGATACAAAATAATCGGTCAAGTACAAGTAGGACTCGCGCACGCAGGGTTCCGTACTGTATGGGAGCCCCCCTCAAATATTTGTTTTAATTTAATTATTTATTATTGAATTGTATATACAACTAAACATTCTGTGAATATTTCAATTATCTACCTGTTACTATTATGAATATCGAGCGAAAAACAGTAAAAAAAATCGGGTTTGTTGTATGGGAGCCCCCCTAAATTATTAATTTTATTCTGTTTTTAGTATTTGTTGTTATAGCGGCAACAGAAATACATCATCTGTGAAATCATCAGCTTTCTAGCTATAACGGTTCATGAGATACCCTGGCAGCCTGGAGACAGACGGACAGCGGAGTCTTAGTAATAGGGTCCCGTTTTTACCCTTTGGGTACGGAACCCTAAAAATAGTTTAACAGCGTCTGCAGAGACTAAGGTACGATGGGAAAGTGTCGGGCGTGTGGCTCGTGGGAACCTGGAACCGGTCGCTCGGTGGCCATCCGACTCGTCTCGCGTGCCTGCCTCCATGCAGCCGCACGTTGCTCCGTAATAGCCCCTTCATACTACATTATGATAGAACTAGCTTTTACCCACGGCTTCGCCCGCATGATATTTTGATTTTTGTGCTTTCCCGTGGGAACCTTTATTTATCCGGGATAAAAAGTAGACTATGTCACTTTCCGTCTTTCAAACCCGAGGATCTACCTTACCACCCTTAATAAAGGAGTTGGAAAATTGAAAACGTTTTGACTGTTGTTCAATTCGATTTCGGGATTGATCCCATAGTAAAAATTGTTAGTAATAAATAGATAAAATTATATTTGTATCTATCTCTCTCAATGGGCGAATTATATTTCTCTCTATCTCTCTGAAGCGCTGGCGTGACGATCTTGACTCATTCGAGAGGGGTTGGCAAGAAGTTGCGTTGGACCGCGACTCTTGGAAGGAAATGGGGGAGACGTTTGCCCAGGAATGGGACAGTATAGGTTAAAAAAAATAAATCTCTCTCAATAATCAGCGTAAACAAAACACATCTAATATCGCAGTGCCAAAAAGCAGTAGCAGAAGCGTAGTCTGAGAACGCCGTAACTAATGTATTCCACATTGCCATTGATATGCTTGCTTGCCTGTACGAGTGGGCCCGAAGCAAGCTATCGTTTTTGTGATCATTGTGACCTCTGACATGACTCATTGTTCTGATAAATCTCGAACACAGAACAGTATTTAGTTGTAAATGCCACTTTTAGTCACATCTGCAATGATAACAATAAATTGATATTTGTGATGCGTTAAGCTGGATCTGTTCTGAATCTGAGTGACATTTTATAATACATCCGTATTTTATGTTGTTCTAGAGTTAGTAGAAGTTGGATCGGAACTGACGTCCTTGCGTCAGATACAACATGAGCAAATGAAGCCCAAATAATTACCCGGTGAAATGCCGGATGCGACTGAAGCACTGCTCAGCAAGCTACGAAGAATTTGCTTTAAAGGTCCAGATTGCCCTAATATCTGTACACAAGACATCTTTATGAAGCTACTAGCTTTTACCCGCGGCTTCGCCCGCGTTATATTTTGATTTTGGCTTATGTTTATGTCGGCTGCGAAAGCCGCTTTTAACTAAAGCAGCTGAGAGGATGGCCGGAAGGTTGCATGCCTTATGAGGAGTGTCGCAACTTAGGCGGGCTGCAGTGCCGCTCTTGCGACGCTGCATCCGAGGATTTTTTTTTATTATATCGCGAAATACACACATCATCTGACATGATCAGGGGTCTTAATTACAAATGAATAAAAACTATACCTATATTTCAATGTTTTTGGCTGTTTGCAGTTATAATAAACATTACAATGGTACAGCAAAGTTTATACCTTGCTTTTTTACAAATATTTGTGCAAAAATTCGATAAAATTGTTTCTAAGGTTTTTACGTGTTAGATTAATGCCAATTTTTTGTTCTAAATCAAATCTCTGCTTTCCATAAACTGGGCATTCCAAGATTATGTGCAGTGGAGTCTCCTCTTTTGAGGGTTCACAGATGCACGATGGACTTTCCCTCAACTTAAATCGATGTAAGTATTGGGAAAACTCACCATGCCCCCGTCAGCACTTGAGTTATGATTCCCACTGGTGCTATTTCTCTTACGATCTTGTATGCCGCCCTTGCATCCGGAAAATATGTTTTGGTTACCGCCGCTTTGTGTCCATCCTGAAACCGCCGGTTCCACTCGTCAAGAGAGTCCTTTCGGATTGCCCCAATTTTCCCTTTAATTTTGCTGCCGTCTGTAAATATGTTAACTTCTCGGTTAAGATTTTGCTCTAGTGCTGCTCCGTCTGCCAGGCATATGAACTCCAGCTCCTCCTGCTGCGCTGGGTGTGGCTTCTTTTCTGTCTCTCCATCTCCAGTTACTTGCTGGGAATAACCTTTCTTAGTTTCATAAAGCAAGGCTGCTTCCTGGATTCTGATATGACAGCCGAGGATTAGGGGCCGCGGTGGGATATATGGAACTGGTGGTGTGGGTGCCGCCACCTACCCTACCTTCCGCTAGGCCGTCAACGTGTTGGCAGACGCAGTGGGGCTGCAGGGGAAGAGAGGTGTCGGTATCGCGATGGCCGTTCTCACGGCCCTCTGCAGTTGAAGAGGCAGGCGCTGGCTGGGCTACTATGACTGACCCGCTGCACTGGGACCAGGGCGTTGGAATGCTGTCTGACGTTCAGTACTGGTTAGTCCCGAGTGGTGGATGACGATGTGTCTTGTGCTCCGAAACACTCCGTCATTATGGCGATAGCGCAAGCTCCGTTATGGAGCCCGAGTCTGGGCTAGCGCTGTTGAGTGCCGCGAAGGAGTGCGAAAACTGTAGGAACGTCCTAAACTTGCCATGACAGGTTATTTCTGGCGCTTATACGGCTGCAACCGCAGCCCGCTCACTTAGTTTTTATCCTATCCTACGGGAACTGTTTAAGTTTTTGCGATAAAAAGTGGCCTATGTCACTTTTCGTCTTTCAAACTATATTCATGCAATAAGCCAAGGCAAGTTGCTCCGTTGCTGAGAAACATTTATTGTTAAGTCCTACGGGAACCACAATTTTTTCGGGATGGAAAGTATCCTATGTCACTTTCCGTCTTCCAAACTATGCCCACCCCAAATATCAAGTCAATCCGTTGCTCCATTGCTGAGAAACAGTTATTATCCCATCTCATGGGAATCACGAATTTTCTCGAGATAAAAAAGTATCCTATTATCACTTTCTGTCTTTTAAACCATAGGTATCCATACCAAAAATCAGGTCAATCTTTTGTTCCGTTGCTGCGTCAAAGAGGAACAAACCAACAAACTTTTCGGATTGATAATATTAAAGTATGATGATTCTGGACCATAAAGGTAGAATAAAGAAACATGTTAAACCTCTAATGATAGAAGATTTAAAAATATTTTTAATGTCAGACAAAATGACGGCCTGGTATTAAACGTCATAGTAACATGTAGCATGCAGAGGGAAAATAACATTTTATCCAATTTTAATGTCAGTTGTCATTTTCATTCCATACTTTATTTCCTCTTCAAGGGGATATAATGGTGGAAAAACAACTTGTCCCCTTGCCATGCTACTTGTGATTTATAAAAGTCTGCAGACAATGTCACCTGTCATCTAATTACGTTTGGCTGTGACGTTTCGTTAGTCCATATTAGCGTCATAGAGGAATTAATCACTTAGCGTCTTTGTGATAGTGGCGACAGTTTCGCTTTCGATGGTTTTCGTCCTGTCCTACAGGAACTATGCAATTATTCGGGATAAAAAGTATCCTAAAGCTCCTTCCGCCTTTTAAACTATGTCCATGCCAAAAATCAAGTCAATCCGTTGCTCCGTTGGTGCGTGAAAGAGTAACAAACCAACAAACCAACAAACCAACAAACTTTTCGGATTTATAATATTAGTAAGGATAGACGCGTCAGTTTCCGCAGTCTCCAACTGGTAAATCAACATTTGGACAAACTTCAATTTTACTAATAGTATCGCTATCAGAAAGAAGAAAACGTAAAATGAGTAAAAGTTATTCATAAGTACTCGTACTGAGACTCTCGAAAATACCAGTTTATTTGTCGTATAAACAAAACAAAGAGCAAGAATCCTGTGTAATGATCAAATCAATTGTATAATCAAATCAATCAAAACAAAAATCAGAACAAAGTGGAATTGTTTACAAAAAGGCAAGGTAACGGAAGACCTTAAGGGCAGGTTGGTTTTCCTCGAATATCACAGAGCGAAGCCGTACGTTGCTAATCGATTGATTCGTCTCAGACCCGCCTTCTGCTGCACTGCCCCTGCGGTGCCTTCACAACTGCTTTACTAGGTTAATACAATCTATTCTTTTACATTCTTGTCATATTTAGAAAGGATATTTTTCCTTACTAATATTATAAATCCGAAAGTAAGTTTGTTGGTTTATTGGTTTGTTACTCCTTTACGCAGCAACGGAGCAAAGGATTGGCTTGTTTTTTGTCATGAATATACTTAGTTTGAAAGGCGGAAAGTGGCATATGCTACTTTTTATCCCGAAAAATGTCGTGGTTCCCGTAGGATATGCAATACACTTTTTTATTGTCTTATAAAACTTATCCATTCATCCCATATACCTAAGTAGATGGGCGAAACGTTAATGCAAGGTAGGTGACATTGGCAGCAGACATTCATGAAAAAAAAAAGGAAAGCACCCTATGACATTATCAGCGTTGAAAATGCATAGAAATTGTTCATGCATAAACAAAAGTTTCTTATGGCATATCATAAAAATCAAAGTATGACGGGGGCGAAGTCGCGGGTACGAGCTAGTCTACAATATTTTTCATAGACGAGTGACTTGAGGTAATCCTTATCTCATCAAAAACATGTATGTATGTGAAATGGGAGCCAAAGTGCCGCCACCAAAAGAATTGAGATCTAACACGGGGGCCAAGTGTTCTGTAGAAAATCCTAAAGTTTAAGCTACAAGAATATATACCTACAACATTCTAAAGGGATTTACTTATGTAATTCAAGCTCGTGATTTGACTTGTTTCATGTATGTAGGCTAAATAGTTTATGAGTTGTGAGGGGGTCAAAAGTAGCTCCAAATGGTTCGTGTAATATTACACACGGCCGCTGCGTCGCCAGTTTTCTTTAAACACTTTGGCTGGACACGCTGCCGCGTGCCTAGATCATCCATAATGCATAATCCTTTCCTATGTTACAAGCCGCGGTAGCTCTACACACTTGGTAGGTCATTTCAATTATTTTCAACAATTACAACTATCATTACAGGAATTCTAATGCGATAGTGTAAGTATACATCCGTCAAAAGTCAAAAATAATTCTTGTTTCATACATTAAAAAAAAATCATAATCAATAATAATCAATATTCATCAGTCAGTTATTAATATATGAGTACAAGGACTAACTGGATTGAAATCGAAAAAAACACTTATTCTATACAAAGAGCTCGATGGCACTGGACAAAATATATGGAACAGCTGATTTATTGCTGTTGCGATTTTAGGGTTGCACGCTTAGTGAGTTCATAACGAAGAATACGAGTAGGTACATACACACATTTACATATTTATATCTGTGAGGATGGCAAAAATACAAAGTAATATTTTGTAGTTAATTTGGTTAAATTCACTCAGAGCGGCGTCACAGTATAATCTTGATCTTATCTAGGTTAGAATGAACATGTTCTAAGTTTGTGCACTCCATCTTCAACCTCATGGTCAGTTATGAAAAGCGAAATGGTGGTCAAGTGCCCACAGTTTTCAAAACCTCCGAAGGGCTCTGTCGTAATTTAACAATCGTTTGGTTATAGAAATAATTTTAACCCGTAATTTGGCCTCCCATTTATGATACCTAGAAGTGTTTTGATCAATTGTAACTGAGTATACCGAAAATAGAAATAAGTATGAAAATTGAGAAAGAGCTTACGTCGTCTCCCAAGCCCTTTGTTCCTGTACTTATTGTAATTTGACAACGTACTGCCCCCAGCGCACCCCTGAGCAAACAAACAGCTCGCCCACGCGACACACTCCTTTTAGGGTTCCGTACCCAAAGGGTAAAAAACGGGACCCTATTACTAAGACTTCGATGTCCGTCTGTCTGTCTGTCACCGGGATGTATCTCATGAACCATGATAGCTAGGCAGCTGAAATTTTCACAGATGATGTATTTCTGTTGCCGCTATAATAACAAATACTAAAAACAGAATAAAATAAATATTTGAGGGGGCCTCCCATACAACAAACGTGATTTTTAGGAGTTTTTGCTCGCTATTAATAACGGCAAGAGGAATAGGGCTCCCATATGGTACGGAACCCTTCGTGCGCGAGTCCGGCTCGCACTTGGCCGATTTTTAATACCCTCCTGGATCTCACATATGTACATACAAATATATCTACAACGACTCATAATGTGCCTCTGACTGAGTCGAAAAAAATAAATAGCTGTTGTTACCCAATCTCGGGCGCGCCACCCACGTCGTCACACAAAAAATCTTTACCTTGTTAATGATGATTATAGCTTATACCGCCATTATAGGCAGTAAAGCCAGACAGGTAATTTTCAATAGAACACCGATACGCCAAATAGTAAACAGATCAATAGATTTCAGTGGCGCTCATAGCGAACCTTGATTAAGTCTTTATTAGCGATTACTGAAGTTAGCAAGAAGGAACGTTCGTGAGGTAGCCGTGGTGGTCTAATGGTACTGACATCCGCCTTACAATCGTGAGGTCGTGGGTTCAAATCCCAGCCCCGTACCAATGAGTTCTTTAGAATTTATGTACGGAATTCCACATCACTGGCTTTTTGGTGCAGGACAACATCGTGAGGAAAGCTGCATATGCCAGTAGAAGAAATTCGATGGCGTATGTGAATCCACCAACCCGCACTGGTCCAGCGTGGTGGATATGGCCCAGTCACCCTTCGTAGGTAGGCGTACGTCCTGCAGTGGACTATTAAAAAGGCTGGTACAGTACAGTAACGTTCGGAATGATCAGTTTTCGGATGGGTGATCGCGAAAGTATTCAATCAGTGTGTTACCAGTGATGACTTAATGGCACTGAAACGTGGTCTCTTACCATGGGCCTTATTAATAAACTTCAAGTAGCCCAACGAGCTATGGAGAGGGCTACGCTCGGAGTCTCTCTACTCTACGGCATCGAATCAGAAATGAGGAGATCCGTAGAAGAACCAAAGTTACCGACATAGCTCAACGGATTGGCAAGTTGAAATGGTAATGGGCAGGGCACATAGCGCGGAGGACTGATGACCGGTAGAGTCGAAAAGTTCTCGAGTGGAGACCACGTACCAGCAAGCGCAGCGTAGGACGTCCACCCGCAAGGTGGACGGATGACCTCATTAAGACCGTAGGATCGCGCTGGATGCAAGCCGCTTTCAACCGGTCTTATTGGAGATCCATAGGGGAGGCCTATGTCCAGCAGTGGACGTTCTTTGGCTGATGGATGGATGATACGAAGTTAATAGATTTCACATTCAGCAAGGTCTTTCCACGAAGTATTTTATTAGCGTAGGTTACCTATAGAATTTATTCATACTCGGTAGTGATAGCGACTCAATTTTCGAGGCAGGTGCGACGTTGCCATATAAGCATGTGCATTTGGTATTCGTGCGTCAGCGTTCCGCTTACAAGTATTGTATTGGCATGTAATCAATTGAACGAGGCAATGCTAGCGTGAAGACTAAAAATGTTATCAAACGAGTGTTCTATTGGAACGTCGTCTCTATTCTTCCTATTGTGTGGTACATTGAAAATTAGTACAGTCGAAACGTGCCTTTGTCTACGCTTATTATGAGTTATAACAAAACTGCAATTCGAATATTCATCTATACAGATACTGAATTGTTTCAATATGTAGGTACGTTTATAGTCAACATTATAGTCTTCTGATAGAATCTTTACAGCTCAAAGTAATTAAACTTGAAAAACAGGTTCTGTTTCTATTTTATTTAACACCCTTTTATATGACATTATAACGATGTGGTGGAAGATGGCTAGGCATGGTTACCGACACAAGGCTACCTACTCGACAACATAATTCCAATTTTGTCTGATTAGCAGTTCTTACTTCTGCTACAATAACAGTTAAGTACATGATGATTCTCTTCACCGCTAACTCAAGCCCATCGCTGAGGTTTGAACTCAATGCGTATGAAGGTATGAACCAAACGCGTTAACCGTTGAGTTATGATCGCAACATTCAATTTGAATTTATATACTCGTATTAAGGTTGTATTGTCAATTTTGAACCCGCCCGAAGGCCTTTGACATGGCTAAACGGATAAACAACTGGGATCCGTAATTTAATTTGTCATCTGAGCTCCGGTAGAGTTTAGTTTTACAACCGAGCTCTACCGGGCTTCAGCGTGGCACAGTTTTACAACTAAGAGCTACCGGTATATAGCGTTCCTAAGGGAGCTAGGTATTTATAGTTCTATTCGATTCGATTCATTCGACTGCCTCAGTGACCTAGTGTTTAGTGACCCCGACTCTTGGATCAAAAAAGCGTGGGTTCGATTCCCACCCAGGGCATAGTATTTACATGATGAACATAGATGTTTGCTCTGTGTCTGGATGTCATTAGTTATGTCTTTAAAAATGTATAAATGTAGTATAATAATAAATATTTGAGGACATCTTACACACGGTCTCTGACCCCAAACTAAGCAAAGCTTGTGATATTGCTGCCAGAGACTAAAGTAAGTTCGTATAGGGTGGCTAGCCCTAGTGTCAGTTTTTAGGCCGCCTGAAGGCCTCTGACATGGCTAAACGGTTAAAACAACCGGGACCTACAATTTAACGTGTTATGAATGCGGATTTTGGGCATCCTTCGCGAGATTTGTCACTAACACTAGTATGTCCACGATGGAATTCTAAATACCAGCGTTCGACAGTCAGCAGACATGGGGCTTCATCGCTGAACACAGACGTTAGCTCTTTAAAACACTGAAGCCGTGTCAGGCCTCGTCTAAAGTAGTAGAAAATTATTGCACGAACATTTTCCTTACAAAGATTCATTTTCGTACGTGACCTGACAGATTCCAATCGACGCTGTGACTAAACAATAGTATTAATCCTAATACTTTCAACTGTTTTGAGATTCAAAATTTGAACACATTCGAATATAGAACAGTTCCAAATTCACAATTGCCGTGAAATATGGAAACATGAGATACATCCAGGTGACAAACAGACGGACGGACAGCGGAGTCTTAGTAATAGGGTCCCGTTTTTACCATTTAGGTACGGAACCCTAAAAATGTACCGCGAATTTTCTTGATGTTCTACAGAAAACGCGAAAACACTAGTCGATTCACGATACTCTTAAGCATGCTCCATATTATGAGTTAATCTATATAAGGTAGGTCCAAAGAAAGACAGCACTATTGCTACGGATTTACACGTTATCGGCACGTCGATTTATAGAGAATTTGTTGAACCGGTTTCCGTTTATTACCGCCCGCGTTATGTCGAGTAGGTATCTGGTTTACGGCTCACATGCTTTTATTGATTATCAACGAGTCGCAGAACAAGAAACGGGCATCTCACTTTACTCATTGAACATCTACTGAGAAACCGCCGACCGGACCGCTCGATCCGATTACGATTAGATAAATACGTAATAACCACTAAATGCGTATTTAATTATATTACACGCAAACCTGGCAAGGACGAAAGCGATATGAAATTAAGAATTTTAATTACATGTAAAACAATACTAACCCGAGTACTAAGGGTGGTAAACTGGTAACACTAGTACTACGAGACTAGTTCTTACTACTTAATATTAAAAATGCAAAAGTTTGTTTATTGGTTTGTAGGTTACTCTTTCGGGCAGCAACAGAAGTGGGATCGAATTGATTTTTTGCATGAACATAGTTTAAAAGTCGGAGAGTGTCAACTACTTATTATCCCGGAATAGTAAAGGTTTGGGCTGGCACAAAAACCAAAATAACACGCGGGCGAGTGCGTGGGAAAAGCTAGTAAGGAAAAATATGAATAAGTACTAGGTAATATATTAGTACAACTCTTTATTCAAGCGAATTCCCAGGCTAGGCCTGGTCTTTTATTACGCGTCAATGGGGCCTAGCCTTACATTGAGAGGCCTTTTTAGAATGTTGAAATATAAAAACAGCAGTAGGTATAAAAAGAGTGGCGTTGTAGACAAACTATGGCATATAAAAAGACTTGACATATCTGAATTGGGCATATCATATTATTGTGGTGAAAAAAATTACATGTCATGTAAATTGGACTATGAAAGAGGTAGGTACGGCACCCGCTATAATATATTAGACATTGTATGAATAAGTACTACCTAGTACTATTAGGTATTAGAAATATTATTATTTTCATTGATGGCGTAAGAAAATTACTCCAGTAAATAAAATAGATAATTAATTGTGAGTCGCTGTCGGTTGCTTGTAAACGGTTTTAATGAATGAACCTTTGACCCGATTCAATCAACCGCACGCAAATTGCCTCTCACAAATTGATTGGACAGATCAGTTAGCTCGTAATATCCAATTTTAAATGCAGACACGCAGCAAATTGCTTTAACAACACAAGACGTACCCATATTTTTGCTAACTGACCCCCGCTGCACTTGCCAATCAACATCAGAAGCCTTAGTACAAGAATATTTATAAAAATCAAACGAAGACTCCATACATTTAAAGAAAATGTATGCAGCGCAAGAAAAAAAAAAGACGTGTGGCACTCGGGGACTGCCGCGGTAAAGCTATTGCATAGCATTTTGTATCAACTTTTTTTTATTTATTTATTTTATTCATGCAGTATTGCTTTTTCTTTGATATTAATTCAAGTTACACTTTTTGAGCGTGGTGACCGATAAGAAAACAATTTTTTCTATTATTAAATAAATAAATAAAGTTAATATTATTCATTTAAATATTTTTATCGGAGCAGCTCGTCTCGATTCGTGCGAGTTTCGTAGAGTCGTGCAATACGTCTAATCGCACACAACGCCGTGTCGAAGACTGCCGAACTGAAACGACGTTAGACGATGCACGGCCTTCAAGCCACACCTCCTTGCCCGTCGGAGTGGGGAGCGTGAGGTTTTTTCGTTACGGAATTTCTGGATTCGGTCCCCGCGCTCAAGGCCCGCGATAGAAGCTATGCAATAGCTTAAAAACGCAGCACTATTACCAGCAGCCGCGTAAAGATCTCTTAACGCAATACATATTAAGAGACCGGTTGGACAGTAAAATGAATGTAAAGGATATCACAAAGACAAGGAAGCCGAGATTAATTTCAACTCTAGAATTTGTACCCTTTTATTGAAAGAAGTTGAAGCTAGTTCAATGGTAGGTAGCGCGTGACGGCTCCCTAGGCTCTACCGGCGCATTGTGTGCTAATATAGAACGTTCAAACCACACGGCTATTGTATTAGATCAAGCATTGACTAGATAATGAGGCCCGAAACTAGAAACTAGCGCAGACAGGATACTATTAGAGAGTTGATTATGAGCGTCCCCTCATCTTTCAATTCGTTGCAGGTATGACGTAGTCTAGTCAACCTACTTTGCTAATATGCAACTAATGTGCCTACTTTGGCAAATAGTAATTTTTCCGTAGTCCTTTACTAGTACTTATTCACTAGTACTTTACTAATAAACTGATACTACGAACAACAAACTGTCATAATATGTAATGGATTTTCTAAAAAATTACAGATACATCAGATTCTTTATTACTTAATAAACATAGTAATAATAATAGCATCTGTAATTTATTAATGGTCAATTCCAATTACATTGCGTCATAAAACAGAAATTACAAAAGTCAAATAAATAAAAATGTACAAGTCAAAATATAGTAAATTTATACATTTGTACCTACATTGTACAATTCAATTATCAATTACAAAAAGTATATTTACAATTTTTTAGCTGTAACTTATCATTTATGTATTCTTTAACCGAATAGTAAGTTTTGCTCAGGAGTAATAGTTTTAATTTAGACTTAAATTTGTTATCAAAAGCTGTACTTTTGACGCATTATGGCAGGAGGTTGTATAATCTAGACAGAACTAGCGACCCGCCCCGGCTTCGCATAGGTGTGTTTTACATAAAATCCTCTTGAATCACTCTATCTATTTAAAAAAACGCATCAAAATTCGTTGCGTAGTTTTAAAGATAAGCATACGTCGGGGACAGCGGGAAGCGACTTTGTTTTTATGCTATGTAGTGATAGCGATGGTACTGCATGTGCACATACACTTAGCGTAGGGCCTTTTCCTTTTGTGCGGATTTCTGCTCAGCTGTAGATGGCTAATATAAGCTTAGCACGGTTTTGTTGGTGTTCGTGTTTCACCTCGCTCGTTTTTCTGGCGCTAGTAGGTAAATAATTAGTGGAAGCAGGACAAAGCTAGAAATGCAAAGCCACCACACTTTCACTACACCGATCGCGATCAGGGGACAAACAAGCATACGGGCCGTCCGCCCATGATCAGGAGCGTGCTATCACACGCGGACTAAATCCGCACGCGAGTTGTAATGTACATGACAGGGCCCTTAAGCTATAGTAAATTTAGAAAGTAATCGAATATCTATTGTAGCACCTCGAAGAATGATGAGAACATTCGTTTCCGTTCGTACTCGTATTTTGCAACATTTTACCGAACGTAACAGAATGCGCCCTAAAGATTCCGTATTATTTTGGAAAATTATATTAGGCTTCCCACTAACACTACATAATATATGAATAATAAATAATAGTATCTATCTCAACAAAAAGGTAACGCCGTATATGAACACCTGTAATACCTAAGGCGTTGACGTTGGCTACTGTTTAAAAAACAGGATTCTATTCAAACATTTTTTGAAGCGTCTCAAACTATAGCATTATAAAAAGCCTCTGTTGGTAAAGAATTCCCAGGTGCCTGGCGCGAACCCTAAGATACATATTTCACGCATCTATGACTTGGTAGTCACCGTGGTGAACTGTTACGAATATTATTCCGTCTGTACACTGTCGCCGAAGCACCATATAATGAGTCAAAGCAAACTATAATAACGAGACAATCTACGAAGCGAAGGCGCGCTTTATAATGCCGGATGCCAGATGGCGTTAGTCTTTATAATTTGTCGGATTGAACTGTCTCGGAGTCTAGGCGAGAGTATAACGACGGCATGAGAATCAACGCTCGCTTTCACCTTGCACCCTTTACGTGCGATGTATAAATATGCAACACTGGCTGCCCCGATCTTACGCAATTTTTATTGCAGCTGTTATCCATATATTTGTATGAATTGCAAAATATGTACGTTCGCTTACACCTGACAGTGGAATCTTGTTTTAATAATCGGCCAAGTACGAGTCAGACTCGCGCACGGAGGGTTCCGTACTGTATGGGAGCCCCCCTTAAATGTCTATTTTATTTTAATTTTATTACTTATTATTATTGAAGTGAATATAAAACTAAATATTCTGTGAAAATTTCAAGCATCTACCTGTTACCATTATTAATATAGAGCGAAAAACGTCTAAAAAGTCAGGTTTGTTGTATGGGAGCCCCCTTAAATATTTTATTTATTATCTTTTTAGTATTTGTTGTCAAATCGGCAACAGAAATGCATCATCTGTGAAAATTTCAGCTGCCTAACTATCATGGTTCATGAGATACAGCCCGGTGACATACATACAGACAGACGAACAGACGGACAGACGGACATCGAAGTCTTAGTAATAGGGTCCCGTTTTTCCCTTTGGGTACGGAACCCTAAAAATGAAGTTTCAGTCATTTGTAGAGATGTTTATTAAGCGGAAACATTATTTTTATAGTACCAGCCGTGAATTCCCCACTGCCTACCACATGAACTTAGATACAATATTATTCATATAGGTTGGTAAATCCCGATATAATGGGAACATTAATCGGGATTTGCCTACATTGTACCAACCTTTGTTGCGTTGACTTAGTGATAGAATTAAATTAACATTTTTTTTTAAATCACCTTGCATATGCCTAAATCAGTTATTATTTAAGGAAAATTATTTACTTATTTATTTATTTGTTTATAGGCGAGCAGTGTATACTGATGTGCCTATATCAAGCAGAGTCGAATAATATTAGTATTTATCTGTCAAGGAAATTTTTTCCTTCTTTAACCAAAGGTCCAGTCTATTCTTAAATGTGTTTATAGTTCTTGCTGAGATTACATCCTCAGGCAACCTATTCCAAATGTAGACAACTCTATTGCAGAGAATGTGGTGTGCAGTGTTGGTTATTAACACAAAATCAAAATAAAAGTTGGTTAATTAACACAAAATCGTAATTTTATTCACTAAATATTATAAATATAAGTAAATAGGAGTTAAAAATATAAATCGAAAAACAATGTCAAGTAGAGTAAAATTTAAATATTAGAAAATCATTGACTGTAGATTTTTTAAGTGGCTAAGCACCATCTCGATTAAACCAGCTTTCAAACAAAACACTGCATCAAAATCGATCCATTCGTTAGTTAGCTACGGTGCCACACGCAGACATGTAATAAAATAAGTCATTCGGAGAATTAAAAATATGCAATAAGGCGATAAATAATTTCTGTAATTTTCAGTTCAGATTAATCTCGAACTACTAGTAAGCATCCTTTGTGGAAGGCCATTGATCGTCTGATTTCTCTTAATTTGCTGCTAGTGCGTGCTATCGGGGCGTTAGATTAGCTGTCGATGCTTCTGAGAACAGCCCAAGATATCTATTGAGAGATACGCCAATACCTTCGCACGGAGCCTTATAAAAAACTCACTGCAGAGAGAACACTGACTGTAAAGAGCGTGTCGGTACAGTATCATTGGCTACTACTAAGTGCGGTGAATCCATAAAATGTATTTATGGCAGGTAGCAGAATTTGAGGTTGTAGCGATAGCAAGAAAGATGTGGAGATAAGTGGGGAGGGAACAAAAATCTTTATCAAACCTTCCCAGTAGTTCTACTAGTAGAACTAATAGTAGAGCTTACAGAAACGACCCTTCGTGAAGGAAACGTACTCGTATAAAGACAAATTGTTCTAAATAATAATGCGCGGAATTTATGTACACGCCGCTTCTGTATACGATGAGCCCTAATTTTGTAATCGTGTGACCCTAATAGCGGACCACACATGTGTGCGAATGAACATTAACGTTTCTTCTATGGAGATATATATCACGTCTTGCAAATAAATAAATAAATATTAGGGGACATCTTACACACGGTCACTGACACCAAACTAAGCAAAGCTTGTCATTTGGCTGCCAGAGTCAGATGTGTTCAATGTCACCAATACAGTGAAGTCAAGTTTTGGCTCATTGTTGGTCTTCTATGGAGATATATATCACGTCTTGCAAATAAATAAATAAATATTAGGGGACATCTTACACACGGTCACTGACACCAAACTAAGCAAAGCTTGTCATTTGGCTGCCAGAGTCAGATGTGTTCAATGTCGCCAATACAGTGAAGTCAAGTTTTGGCTCATTGTTGGTATATAGAAAGAAAATAAAGGGTGTAAAGCGGGAAATTTTTGGAGTTAAAATTAAAATTGCTCAAAAACTAGAAGAGCAAGGGGAGTGGGGGTAGAACCGTTTGACGCGCGCAGGATGCGGATTATTCGGTGGCCATGAGTCACTGGTCTGGGTCGCACCACGCGTTTGCCGTCGAGCAATATTTAAAGTGTAGTAAGTAAACCACTTATTCACTATTCGCCGAGTGATGGACCGAGTACGCAATTTATCTGGTCCTGGGTGCAGACATTTGGACAAGAGGGAACAATGATCATCCAACTCTTCCTGCACCATCGACATCAGCAACGACGCTAGAATATGTGTTCAAGTTCGCCAAGAAATAGCGCGAAATCCGCGACAATCGGTAAAAAAGATTGCAGCCTCTACTGGAGTAAAAAAATACAAACAAACAACAGAGCTCGTTATTATGAAAAAACAAAATATGTTGCCGCAACTGCAGCTTCTACCCGAGTACCCGAGTCTAGAACAGTGTTGCAGCAAGACGGTGCTGCGCCACACATACCTAGGGTACAGAAGGACAGAGAAGCAGAGCGCATTTTTTTTCGAATAAAATGATCAGCAAGGATGGAGGCATACCCTGGCCTCCTCGCTAACTGGAAATGTCATGTGACTTTTTTCTATGAGGATACCTCAAGTCTAAGGTCTACGTGGTCTACACCAACATTCCTCGAACCATTCAAGACCTAAAAGAAAATATACGCCGTGAAGTTGCAGTCATTGAACCAGCACTTTGTAGTCGCGTCTTTGCAATTCTAAGAGCCCAGCTGCACGAATACGTACAAAAAAATGGACGACATTTTGACAATAAGTAATATAATATTAATCGGCATTATTGCACTTTATTAAATGCTAGTAAAAATACATTTTGAACATTACTTTTATTGCAAAGAATTTTTATTTCTAGCGACAAAGTCTATATTGCCAATATTAAATGGAAGCCTTCCATTTGGTCGTATCTTCAGTGGGGACCCTGTCTCTGGGTATCAACTTTTATTTTATTTTTTTAATATAACACAGCCAACTGTATAATGTCCTGGAAGTTCCTAGTCATAATATAGTTCAGGCGCGGATCCAGAAAGATCGACATGGGCCCAGGGGGAAAGGCCCCCATGACCACTCTGGGCCCATGTCGATATTTCTGCTCACTTCGTTTTCTTCATGGAAAAATATTCGCACTCGCTTCGCTCGCGCTATTTAAATGTTCAACACTTTTATTCTCACATCTTATGTCACTCTTCACTTCACTTTAAATCTAGCTTTTACTGACTAACATCGAACAACGAAAATATTTCGCGCTCGGTACGCTCACGAATAATAATATCGGTGGGACCCTCAGTTTTGCTCATAATCATGGCTCTTTTAAAATTTCTGGAAAAAACTAACATATTTTGAGCTCGCTCCACTCGCGCTTTCTCGAAATTATTTTTTTTCCTTACCTTCATTAAAATCTCGGATCAAAACAATTTAAGTATTGAAAAAACGTAAAAAAATGTCTTCGCTAAGGTCGCGTAATTTCCGTCAACTAATTAGTACCCACCTACAACTGAGTCAATGGCTGGATCTGCCATTGATATAGTCACAGTCTAAGTCTAAGAGAGTCAGTCAAGTCCAATTCATGCCTCAGTATAGCAGCAGTAGAGAGTTTACTAGAAAATAGATAATGTGCATCTATGTAAAACTCCCATAGTTTTTGTAGCAATGCGAAAAGACACGATTAGCTCCATAATATCACTGTCACTGCTCACATGTTTCAGTTTTGAATATATGAAATTAAAATACATTTCACTGAGTAATTATCACCGATAGCAATATAATTTCTCAAAATAAAATAATATAAAGTGACGCTGACGTCATGATCCTACCGCAAACCCCATCAAAAATCTCAAGCCACCATGCTTTTTTAGCACTCGCCAGCATACTGGTTGAAAAACTGACACTAAAATTACATTAGCTGCATGAATGTGATATGTGACTAGATATGATAGGATTCATATCTGTGCTTCCTGAAGAAAACTTATATATGTTAATAACAAATTGAAGTCATGCATATGTTTGTAAAAGTGCCAGTTTTTAATAACCAATGTAGGTACATCCGTGAACACATACACAAGTCGAAAATGCATACTTTTCAGGGTAGCCATTATAAGATTTAAATTTATAGTACTTAAATCCATATGTTATCCAATTTACAAATGCAGTATAAAAATTCTTCTCATTTATTTCCCACATAAAGCAAAAAATCAATTGTCCTATAATTTAGGATTTGATATAAGTCGATTTGTCAATGTTGAATACATTGACAAATCGACTTATATCATATGTGTAATAGATATTAAGTTCAAAATAATCAAAAATTAAATAATTTATTCTAACTTTTACTAAAATATTGACTAAACTAATACTAAAACTTAAACTAAAAAAAAGCACAAAACAAAATAAAACCTAGTCTAAAATTATATAATAATTCTAAATGAAATCTTTTTTGCAACAGAAATCAGATATTGAATTCGCTTTGCAAATATCAAGTATTCATTATTTATACAATCGCTTTATTTCAATTTTAAAAGCATAAATTGTTTTATAGTAAAAATGATTGTTGTGTAGAGTATTATTTTTGAGTCTTTCTTTCAGTTAAGTTTGTCAGGGTCCTGATTTCCTATCGATATAGTGAAGTAGGTGGCTAGCCCTGGTGTCAGTTTTTTAGCCACCTGAAGGCTTCTATGTGTCTATAGTGTCCTCCTCCAATAAAAAGTTTCAAAATACACATTCTTTCACACGCACTTACACACATGCACTTCGTTCGCTGCAAACCTTGGCTCTCATGAGACCTCGTGTATTGCAGCGATGATATACTCACACACACACAGCTACACTACACACTTTTCATTTCCTATCCATACATTTTCAAACTTTTCATAATTATAATTACCTACTCCTTTTGCATTGTATTAAAATATGACTAGATCATTTGTCCGGCGGAGGGTATTGCTATACCAAAACACAGGTTAGTTCCTAGCTTGGATAGCAATGCTTCTCAACCTACAACATAACCTTAGGATATACAAATCATTGTTAAACAATAATGATATATGTACATACTGATGTTTGTGAGCGCTAATAAATTTCACTTTCATTTTTTCATTTTAATATGGCCTAAACGGTTAAAACGGTTAATAGCGACGATTAAAAATCCATTGTAATAAAATCATCTCTTACAAGGGTACAAGGGTAGAATAGGATGTCTTCTTTAAAGAATCTTGTGCTTTTGATCATTCACTACTTTTATTTTCACGATTTGAACACATTATCTTTATACTACAGGACTTATTGCGCAATAAAACACGAGATACTTATAAAATTAAACACTTACCTCTTTTTCCTGATGTTTTGACCAAGTTGCATTGTTCCTGGTCACAGACAGACTAGATGCACAGCCGTACCACTCAAATTGACATCAGGCCCAATTTTGATGACGCCAATGTAAATTTAATAGCAACGTAAAATATTGTTCTCTCTATCAAATCTAAATTGCTATTAAGTAAAATTACAATGGTGCCTTTAAAATTGGGCCTATTGTCACCATTGTGACAGTATAAAAGTATCTTAAGTTTTGTTGTGCGATAAGTCCTGTACTACAAGGATAATCATTCACCACCTTAACTAAACCTAGCAAGCTCCCACACCTAATGGAGGGTGCATGGGACATAGACTTGGTAAATAGTGCTTTTCACTCAAACCCACATTGATAATAAATAATCCATGGCATATGTATAAAATAATAATCTGCCAAGTACGAGTCGGACTCACGCACGAAGGGTTCCGTACTGTATGGGAGCCAGCCTTAAATATATATTTTATTTTAATTTAATTATTTATTATCAAAGTAAGCATGCAGCTAAATTTTCTGTGAATATTTCAAGCGTCTACCTGTTACCATTATTAAAATCGAGCGAAAACGGCTAAAAATTCAGGTTTGTTGTATGGGAGCCCCCTTTAAATATTATTTTAATTCTATTTTTTTGTCGTTATAAAGGACAGGAACATGAATACATCACCTGTGAAAATTTCAGCGTTCTAGCTATGACAGTTCATGAGATACAGCCTGGTGACAGACAGACAGACGGACAGTGGAGTCTTAGTAATAGTGTCCCGTTTTTACCCTTTGCATACAGAACCCTAAAAACCATTATTATTTGGCCATCTGACAATTTTAAACTCTTGATGATAAAAGAGTGGAGTTCATGGTGTCTGTGGCATCCTAGATCAGAAATGGAGAAAGCCATATATATGACTGCCAATTTTTTATAAGAAAGACGATGCTATCAAGAATGTTCTTAGGTATATTTTAATAATGTCTGTTGGTATTATCTTAACCTATATTTTGGTTTGCATTCGGAGTGCTCAACATGCAACCTTCAGTGCTGCATTATTGGGCAGTCCAGATAAATCATCAAGACAGACAGTTGTAGGTAGGCATTGGAGATCCTAGGTACACTGTGCTTGGCAGTATTAACTTTAAAGTAGATTGAGTATTGTTGTTCTTTTCTTTTGACAATTCTTTATTCATGCGGAGTATAGCATATGATTAGCTACTAAGGTTTAAAATAGGATGGCTTCTATGTGAGTTTGTAAAGTGAATGATAGGAAAAGTAGTTATCCTTGAAGTCTGCAGCAGCTTATTTCTTGCAGGGACTAAAATAAGCTTACTACAACTCCTGATACACCATTTCAAAACTCTTGCTGGCTGTAACTTTAAATAATGAATCTGAAGATCAGAATTTTCTTTCTGTTTTGACTAAACTGAAGTGTAATGCAAGCCCGTATGCGATACTTCACAGACTAAATGCGAAAGGGCCATTTTCTAGAACGTAATTTTTTTCAGGAGAGCCTAAATTCTTCAACTTAGTTTTTTTAGATTTTTGAATAGCCTAATGCTTGGCATATCAGCATTTGTCCATAGAATAGTCTATACTAGCTTTTGCCCGCGGCTTCGCCCGCATGATATTTCGAGGCCCTGCCTTACCACCCTTAATGAAGGAGGTGGAAAATAAAAAAATCGATTTGACATTTGTTCGATTTGATAGTTCTTTTTTGTCATTTCTTGGATAGCACGCTAGAATAGCTCGCAGATGGCAGAATTATTCCTACTTACTTAACACTTATTGTTATAATATGGAAAATTTACGCAATATCATTATAATTTATAGCCTATGTGTTATTCTGATGTATAAGCTATGTAATTGCAAGGTTTCATATCAATCCGTTCTGTAGTTTTTGCGTGAAAGAGTAACAAACATCCATACATCCATCCATCCTTACAAACTTTCACGTTTATAATATTAGTAGGATAGAAAACCAGGTTTTCTCAGGACTGAACTTTTGTTCTGGTAGGTAATTTATTACTCAATAACTCAGACAATTGAAATTGGAGCTAAAAGCTAACATACAACAACTACACAAAATGAATACTGAGCAAGTACTGAAGACTGCAGGAAGTTAAAATGGCTTTTTCAGAATCATATCTAAGATACTCCCAATGCTTACACAAGCTCAAACAAGACAAACTGCGTCTCATAGCCGAAGTAGTCATGGGACATTGCTTTCTAGACAAGCACTAGTTTAAGCTTTGTGTTACCGAGGGTCCTCTATACAGAGATTGCACTGAGGTAGAAGTAACAACAATACTTATGCTGCTTGAATGCAGCATTGTGGTGGAACAACCCAAGAACTTCCTCAGAGTACCAAGGACCCTCTGGGAGGCCTGCGTCGGCGAATTGCTGGACTTCCTTTAGAACACTGAGTGGCAAAGTCAAAGTCATTTTATTCATAAACATAGTTTACAAGTCAACAAATAAATACACACTCAAGATTCGGTGGCGGGGCTCCGACATCCAACACAGCAACAACCCAGTCTATCTAGGGGTAACTCTGGATAGATCCCTAACCTATAAACATCACTGTAACAAAACAAAGCAAAAGGTCGGCTCCCGCAATAACCTGCTCTCCCACCTAACTTCAACCACTTGGGGCGCCTCTGCGCACGTACTCCGGACATTGGGGCTAGCTCTTAGCTTTTCAGCCGGCGAATATGCCTGCCCAGTGTGGCATCGCTCAGCTCACGCCAAAGAAGTGGATGTTGCCGCATGATAACAGGCTGCCTCAAGCCTACCCCCCTTAACATGTTATACCCATTAGCGGGTATAGCCCCACCCACTGTCCGCAGAACAATCGCATGCTCAATAGAAAAAAAGAAGCAGGAATCGGAACTGAAAATGGTTTCCAGCGGTGTCCCCCAGGGTTCTGTGACCGCTCCTGAGATGTTTGGAATCTTCATAACGGATCTGATAGAGCTCATAGAATGTCAATCAGCTTTTTTCGCAGATGATGGGAAGTTTTTTGCTAATGCATTGATAAAGTCTGGAGAACTTCAAAAAGATCTAGACCGCATTCAGAACTGGACCAGGGACTGGATTATAAAGTTGAACATAGCCAAATGTAGTGTGTTACATCTTGGTAGTACCAACCCTAAAGAGATATACACACTTGATGGAGTTGCTTTAGCATCTGTAGGCCAACAGAAGGATTTGGGAGTCATCATTACTGCAGATTTAAAATGGGAAGAGCATATATCTATGATAGTCAAACGAGCCAACTCATTTATTTATGTCATACGCAAGTCCTTTCAGACAGTAACTGTTGATGTTTTTATTAAGATTTACAAAACCTATATTAGGCCTCTCCTAGAATATGGGTTTCAAGTGTGGAGTCCTTACTTTAAAAAAAGATATTGATTTGCTTGAAAGTGCACAAAGAAAAGCCACCAGGATTCTATATGCTCTGCGCTGCAAAACCTATGAAGATAGGTTAAAAGCTCTTCGTCTCACGACCCTCGAAGAACGACGATTGTGTGGAGACTTGATTGAGACCTTCAAAATTCTCAATGGCTTCTATAATCTTCCGAATATTCACGAAATATAGACCTTGAAGGAAAATATGCGCGATAGCAGACGCCATAAATTCCTCTTACAGCCTACACCATCACAAACCAACACTGCACACCACATTCTCTGCAATAGAGTTGTCTACAATTGGAATAGGTTGCCTGAGGATGTAATCTCAGCAAGAACTATAAACACATTTAAGAATAGACTGGACCTTTGGATAAAGAAGGAAAAAATTTCCTTGACAGATAAATACTAATATTATTCGACTCTGCTTGATATAGGCACATCAGTATACACTGCTCGCCTATAAACAAATAAATAAATAAATAAATAAAACTGCCTCTTTAAATGTTAGCCCGATTGAAGCCCGTTTAACGCTGTGGGAATCAACACTTACACCACTTACTGACTTCCCAAAGCCAGCAGAAAAGCTCCCAGCAGGCAGCAACCTCCCACGACCCACGTGGAAGTCAATAAACCGACTCCAGACCCAAGTGGGTCGCTGTAAGATAAACCTAGTCAAGTGGGGATTTTCGGATACTGACAGGGTACAGTGTGATTGCGAAGCCCCTGAGCAGAACGTGGATCACCTGCTTACATGCCCACAGTGTCCGAGCCCCTGCACGATGGAAGATCTACACCAGGCTACGCCTTGCGGGGTGGCAGTAGCCAAATATTGGGAGAAAATAATTTAACTACTTTGAACCATTGACACAACGAAGAAGAAGAATAAACAATAAAATTGCCGAATCATACAACTTTGAGGCTGTGATGTTAACTACAAGCTGCGGATAGCCCAATCCTGACTGAAGCACGATTAACAGCTGTGCGAGGATTGGGTTATCTGCAGCATGTAACTAACATCACAGCCACCAAGCTGTATGATTTGGCCCACAGTATTGAAGTATCACAGGAAGCTATCTGATTTTTGTTATCATAGGTGTGTTTGTGTAGCCTACTGATAGCAAAATTTAACAGTTAAGAATGCCAACAACGATCACATTCAGCATTTGTTTTGAGAATGTGTGAGCAAAAGTGGCATTTTTAACTTTTTCATTCACAAGGTAATTACAATCGCATTGAAATTATTGGTCTCATTTTCGCCTTTGTTACAGTATGGTGTTGTTGCAACACATTGGAATAAAATGTGTAAGTTATTTTTTTTCAATTCAAACTACTCAATTCACAATGGATGTGAAGTAGTTCATTATGAGTATATATACATATATTTATAAGTTAATTGTAATTTGTAAGTTAATTCAGCAGTGATTTCTCAAATTGTTGGGCAGAAAAGCCCCATTCAAATTAGAATCTCAAAAAAAGCTTTACTCTTACCTAATGCATAGATTTTGTATCTTTACTGAGTTACTCTAGTAGCTGGTATTTCTGACACACTTGAACCAAGATAATCCTTACATCAGTCAGATGATCCGGTTAGATTAAGCCGGATTCGGCAGGGCGAGGTGAAAGCGGCGTTGGCCCTGGAGAAATACGATAAGGGAGATGAGTGGCGACTTACCGCTGTGTTCCGTGAATATGTTGGAGCCCAGTATGCGGGGGTCCTTTGGCGGGCGCGGCTTGCGCGCTGACCGCATGGACGCGCCGCTGCCGGTGCCGCGCTCCTTCGCCTGCTGCGCGCCCATCGCGCCGCCTGCACTGCACCCGCGCCCGCGTCACCACTGCTCCCAGAGACACCACCGCACGCGTTAATTCAATAACACTAACGACGCGACATCCACCGATTCCTTCATAACGAGATCGCTCACGTCAGTCACGATATTCCTCCTTAAATTCTGAACCCACAATAAGTCTTACATAGAGATGTCGTCGCTGAAAGTAGTTACTTTACCGGAATGAGAAAGTCAGGATAACAACACAGGCACCGCCATTATGTGAGAAACTTGACTGACTGACTGACATTTTTGATTGTTTGTTTGACGAGTTTGACGTCGATTTTTGTTTCCTTTAATTTTCCGTAGATGTCGTTTTGGTTGCAACCCATAGACAAAATAGAGAAGTAATACTGAGAACATGGATGTTGTGGTAGTAAAAAGAGCGTCTCGCAGACCCTGGCGGCCAGCGGCTCAAGCCTATTCGACCACAGAGGCCGTCCATCCTGGAGACTTTTGCTGTCTGCAGTTGGGGTAGTGTTTTCTGTTATAAAAAGTACACGATCTTTGCTGCTGCAATATTATACATTTCAATAGCCGCGTACCCACCTAGCGCACAGGCTCGCGCGGCAGCCTCGCGAGCCAAATGCTCGACTGGTGTGGTCGTGCCTCGGGCTGCCTCGGGCGCGCGTTTGCTCGGCTGAGCACGGCTCGCCCCCGAGCCATCTGTTGTCGGTAAACTTGACGCGCTCAAAGGTGCCTCAGTGAGCGCTGTGTGTTAGGTGGGGACGTTTGTTTTGGCTCGCGCGCGAATAGCTGCAGCTGATCGATTTACACGACTGTCCATTTGGAATACTCGTGGACTTATGATGGCTCAGCCTGCCTCGCGAGGCGGCCTCGTGTAAATCAAAATCGTGTGTTCAAAACTACTGAGGCTGCCTCAGGAGCCATCGCTCGCGAGCATGGACACCGAGGCTGCCGCGCGAGCCTGTGCGCTAGGTGGGTACCCGGCTAATAAAATGTTCAAAATAAGATATGTGATTGGTTGATGACTAGGCCGTGATTGCAGGAGGCAGCTGTCTGTGGGACACTTTAAATCTATGTTAAAGTTATATTAGCCCGTTTTACACGTAGATATCGGACCGGACCAATGGATCTTGCCTTGCATTGTTCCGATCCGTCGTTCGATCTGCGAGTATAGATGCACCAAGGAATTTCCACGCTGGTTCTAATATGGAACTTCCTTGAGATGCACATAGTAGTGCACAGATTTGACCGTCAGTTCGAAGCGACGCATCAAAAAAGTCCTCTGCTGGTCATAGGCTTCACCTATGGATATTCAATAAGACTGGTTGGTAGTGGCCATCCAGCACAATCCTGCGGTCTTAATGAGGTCATTCGTCCACTTTGTGGGTAGACGTCCTACGCTGACGTCCTGAGAACTTTTATACTCCAACGGTCATCAGTCTTCCGTGTTATGTGCCCTGCCCACTGCCATTTCAACTTGCCCGTCCGATGGGCTAGGTAACTTTAGTTATAACTCTGTCTAGTCAAATTGAGAACCTCTTTTTCGAAGTTGGTTTAACATTTTATACTTCGGGGAAAAAAATTACAAAACAATAATTCTATATTCGGGTTAGGAGCTTTACGACTACATCTCTAACGGGCTCAGCGTGCACTGGTTAAAGTTATGTATTTTAAAAAGATTAGATATCCACAGAAGCCATCTATTCGATCAGCGGCTTACTCTCAGTTAGGAAACGTTATCTCATCAATATAATTCTCAAAAAACATAAAACATTACCATATGATGCTAATTTACAGAACCCAACAAAAAGAAGGAAGATCTCAGTGACACAGATACCTAGATACAAAACTGAATTTGCTTGTAAGCAGTGTAACGCACGTTCGGCTACTTTATATAATAAATTAAACAAAGAGTTAGATATATATCCTAAGATATTATACGATTGTAAGAAATGTATCAGCAAGTGGGTAACTCCACTTAGTTATAGTGAAGTTGAAAAACTGATACAGGTTCCATAATTGTGCACTCATACACACACACATACAACCGCACACACTAAGAATTTGTATAAAACGTAAGTTGTGTATTTGTTTAACTTGCTTTGCATTGTATAATTAAATAACTTTCATCAAAAATTTAATTATTTCGTGTTACGATGTGCTATACTAAGGAAGAGCGAGGTCTCCTATTACAGGCATATCTTGCTTAAAGGGAATCCCCAATGTATTATTCTAAAAACTTGTGAACCGAAATAAATAATTTTGATTTTTTTTATTGATTTTTTGATCTCTATTTGACTAGGGAGCAGGTATGACTAGATCGCTTTAAGACTAAATCGCGGTTACATTGCTTTTGGACTACATCGCCAAAGGACAAGAAGGCGTAAAATTCTAATAAATAACAAGATACACATTCAATTTCACACAACTAACTTCACATCCGCCAATTTGTTTGATTCGACTGATACCTATGATAAATTGTAAATAAAAAGTAAATTCAAAAACTCAACTTTCAATTATGCAGTCGTCATATCATACAGGTAATTACGAGCCTCCTTTTTGAATTCGGTTGAAGTTCAGCTAGCGCGATAATTAAAGAATTTTTCAGGTCATAGTTCATGGATGTCTACTGCATTAGTTAGACACACGGATAAAACTTTTGGAATTCCAAACAGCCGTCCGAACTGTCAAGAAACCGTTTACACGTACAGCTTGATCAATCTGCAGTATCTTTCGATCCGACATGACAGTTTTAACCGCATTTGTTGCTAATTTTACCGCTAAATAGCTCTACGCAGTTTGGACCGCGGTCGTGGGAGTATGAATCTAGTATAGAATCGAGTATGAATATAATATTTAGTGTATATTACCAGTGTTACTACCGATCTTACTACAAGTAGTATGAACGGTAAATGAATTACCGTTGTTACTACTACAGTTGAAAGTTGTTAGAACAGTAAAAATAAATTACCCGTATTAGTTATTACTGCCGTAAAACTAAAATTACAAAAAGAAACAAAATATGACCTGTCATGCTAAAGTTGCATGACAGGTATCAAAGTGACAGCTGTCAAACTAAAATATATTTGTTTCAGTTCATAGTTCAAGTCAAATATGAGAGAAATCAAAGTGACAGCTGTCATTCTGGAATTTATAATAGAGTTTTTTTTTTTAATCGGGCAAAAGTGCCTTTATTAACTACAACAAAACTACACTACTATTACACAAAAAGCATTGGATCATCCTCAGACCTTTGAAGGTCTAAAGATAATCCAAATGCTCAAGCCCACTGCCAGTTGGCAGCGTGCCCAGCATGCTGGCTGCATTGCCACGCTGAATGGCAATGCTTATGCGTTGAGCCAAATGAGCGTCGCGTCCACCAGACGCCCAGAAAGACTTTTAAAAATGATATGAGCTCCCGGCCCCCACGGACCCAATGTCTTAACTCCAAATGGCTCAAATATGTAACCACTACCGAGGTTAGCATATTTGCGCCGCTTGTGCTGCTCCGCCGAATTGGCTGCAGCTCCAGCCCTACTCTGAGTCTCAGAAAGATGTGACGGTGCCAAAGTATCGACGCAAGTTGCGTCCCATACTAAGGGCCGTCCACACTTCCATGGGACCAGCGTCATGCCGTCAGGCCTTTTGCCATCACCACGCGCGAGCCCACTCGGTTCGAGTACGGCTGCAATATTGGCGGTGGCAAGAGCCCTGCAAATGACATCGTTAAGGCTGGCGTGGCGACCAATCCGACCAGCGCTTCTTGAGCAAGAGAGACCGTGGTGACCGAGCTGGTCAACTGCAGTACCACACTGACAGCGATGGGCCTCACAACTTGCACCCAAGCGTAAGCTGACAGCTAGACGAAATGCAGTTGGGTCTAAAAGGTTACCAGTATTGAAAGAGGGCAAAGCTTGCAACCAAAGACCGGACTCCCATACAGAGACCAAAAGGATAGTCATAGTCATTTATTCGTATTAATAATATTACATGTCACAAAGTAATTGATTACGAGCGCGATCCACGACGTTAGAACACGTATCTAGAAGAGATTTCCGTGCTAGTTCGCAGATCGGCCGATCCCACAGTCACTGCGACGACAAAGTCTTTGGAAGCTCGGTATTTGGGCTAGCGACCCTCCAAGCATTCGTTGCCTCATTCAAATGAGCTACATTTACGCCGGAATGGCCTAAAGAAGGTGCGAGGATTTTTTCAACTAATTTACGTAGCGATAGTACACACTATGAATGGAGGACAAGAAAGCTGGTAAAGCAACACTTGAAATTTGGCGGACCCCTAGCCCTCCAAGCCTAACAGGCAAGGAGGCTTGTAACCACGCTCTTTCACTATGTAAATATTCAAAACCGATAATAGAGTTGAATTACAGGACGTGGCAAAGTGATAGCTGTCAAACTAAAAAATGGTTTAATCCTGTTTAATCCAGTAACTGTCGATTTTAGACTTTTGCTGTCAGTGAGAGAATTCAACAAAATCTATATTTCAGATGACAGATGTCAAACTTCACAAAAGTGACAGAATATCTCGTCAAGTTAAAAGTTTTTAAAGTTGTAAAAAACTTTCAACTGCGGTAGTAACAACGGTAATTCATTTACCGTTCTTACTACTGGTAGTAAGATTGGTAGTAACACTGGTAATAAAAAAGAATATTTACTTTTTAATTATCATTCATAAGGTTCATAACTACCACCTTTCAAGTAAAGACATTTTTATTTTGTAATAAAGTTTTTATTAAGCCACGCAATAATCCAACAAACTTAGCGGGTCTGCGACCCGCGCAGAAAGGACTAACACTTCATAATTGACTTTCATCAGCAGGGTCCACAACCGCTGCAGCAGCAATGTCCGCTCCCACCGCAGCAGGTATCGCCACAGCAGCCACCGCAGCAAAATCCGCAGCTACGGCAGCAAAGTCCGCACCCGCCACAACAGCCACCGAGGCAAGCTCCACACCCACCGCAGGAGCAGCCACCGCACAGTCCGCAGCAGCCACCGCACGTTCCACAGCCGCCACAGCAGCCACCGCCGCAGCAACCACCGCACGACCCGCAGCCGCCGCAGCAATGTCCACAACCTCCACAGCCAGGCATTTTCCTCTCAAGTTGAACAGTACCACGTGGGAGTATGAATGTAGAGAATATTTACTTGGAAAATCATGAAATAACTATTTTCAATGTTTTTACATTGAACAATGTGGGTACATTTTTATAAAGTGGGCCACAGACAGCCACAGACTATAAATACTACGTATGAAGCACAAACTAAAGCGATCCGCACACAGGCGCGGTACGAGCGGTAGAGCGGGCGATCGGTCATCTGTATCTCATCTCGGTCATCTCATGTATAAAATCACGCCCGGCTCACTCGCCTATAAAAAAAAACTTGCCGTAAGCCGAACTGAAACCACTAGATTTTCCTTCAAATGAATGAACAATAAGTATGTTATTCCAAGGTTCATTCGTCAAAGCTGTGACGTCATAGGTCACCCGCCGTGCATCACGAATTGTGAGACAGTGACGGATGGACGTAATGACATGTAAGAATGAAAGAGAGAAATAGTGTGATGCGTGAATGAGATAGTAATAGTAAGTAATATTGGCTGCGCAAAAGAAAAAAATCTCCCTCGCCATCCGCCATTTTTTCTCTTGTTGTTTTACGGAAAATATTAATAAACAATAGTTTTACGCCATGAAAACTTTGAAAAGCCATGTAATTCGCCATCCTCGATTAATCTTCTTCCTGTGTGTGTATGTCTAGTGTCTTCAGTCACTTACTTCAAGATAATTCAACGTGTTTCGAGATGACCGGCTCCTCTACATAAATTGGATGAAAAATCATCAATGCAGTGTGTATTTTTTTTACATCTAGGAAATAATAAAGTGTAGTGCAAAATAGTGGTGAATTTCGTTTCATTTTCGCCTGTAGTCTTTTCAGTTTCTCAAATTATTAAGTAGAAATACAAATATATAGAAACCTATACTTATAGATAGATTTATAACTATAAGTACCTAAACATAGCTATACCTTTTGATATCACAGAATAAGTAATAGTATGTATGGCATTGTTGGCCGAGGGGTAATGTATGCGCGGGGCGAGGTTCTATGGGCGCACCACAGATAGCGTTACGGCCTAAAAAAATGTTCGCCAGTCGGTCGTCTGATCTCACTAAACCATTATTATTTTTTCTCTACAAACCACAGATTAAAAATGGAAATAAACATGTTCGTTCACCACAGCTTATAAAAGTATTCATCAGTATTACCATAGAAAGTAGTAAATAACAAATAATAACGATGGACTATTAATTGGTTTGGGGTCGTCCACTAGTCATAATATGACTTTTGTTCGCAACTTAGGAATTTTTCAACCAATTTCTCAATTTTCTTCAATGAAACTTGGTACGCGGTTTCGCATATTAATGATTTTTAGAGTTCCGTAAAGGGTAAAAACGGGGCCCTATTACTAAAACTCAACTGTCTGCAGCAGGCTTTACAAGTTGTGGCACTTAAGTACCCTCAGCGCTAGGGTACAGACTGTAGAGGGGATGGCTGCGCATGTTGACCGCCATACTAAACTCATGCGCAGCCACCCCCTCCACACTTCGCTAAGCGCTAGACTTATATGCCGCGACCTGTATCTCATGAACCTTAAAAGCTAGAAAGTTGATCACAGATGATATTGTATCGACGTTGCCGCTATACTAACAAATAATAATAATCGGCCAAGTGCAAGTCGGTCTCGCGCACTTAGGGTTGTGTAACGTATGTAAGTCCCCGTTAGTATACTTTATCTTAATTTAATTATTTATTTGTAAAGGAAATATCGAACTTAATATTCTGTGAATGTTTCAGCGTACTACTCGTAGCTATCACCATTCTTAAGATATAGCGTGCCCGGGTAGCACGGCAAGGGAAGAAAACCATTTTATCCACTCTTCATGTCAGATGTCATTGTCAATCCATAGTTTATATCCTCTTCGAGGGGATATAATGGTGGAAAGACTATTAGTCCCTTTGCCATGCTTCCAGTGCTGGTGACATACTGACAGATTGACGGACAGCGGGGTCTTAGTAATAGGATGCCGTTTTTACCCTTTGGGTATGGAACCCTAAAAATGGAATAAAATAAATATTAAAAATTCCTATTCAACAATCGTGAATTTTTAGTCATTATTCGCTCGATATTATGGTAAAAACAAGACGCTTGAAATATTCGCTAAATACTTCGTTAAATTTTCGCTTTATAAAAAATAAATAAATCAAAATAAATATTTAAGGGCTCCCAAACAAGAAATGTTTGCTCGATATCAACCTTCAAATTAAACTTCAACAGTAGACGCCTGAAATATTCACAGAATAAAAATAATTTTAAGTAGTAGGTATATTATAAGTAGGTAGCACAGAACAGAAAGGAATGGAAGGAATTGGGGGAGACCGGAGACCTTTGCCCAGCAGTGGGACAGCACATGTTAAATTAAAAAAAAAGGTATACAGTCAAACCTGGATATGAGAGAGTTGGAGGGACCGCCATCTAATTCTCGCTTATAGAGGTTTTTCACTTATCCAGGTTTCTCACTTATCCAGTTTCAGAAGAGGCTACTCTCTCTTATAGAGGTTAAAAAATACGTATAATTTGTACGTTGGTCCATTGGTCCATTGGTTTGTATATATAAATGGTATATAGGTACTAATTGTTCGGGATGTGTTGATTAGAATTGAACATAGATGATTGACTAATTCATTATAAAAGACCCTTTATAAATTGGGAAAATCAAAAATATTTTTGATAATTCCATGTCCTTTAGAGTACTGAGACCGTATGGGGTCTTTGGATTTTATTATTTTATAAAAGTTGGATTCTACTAAATCAAATTCATTGCGCACTTTATTTTCCCCTTTTGAACACATTCAAGCTTGGCGATTTATTTGTTTATTCCTAAAGATGATTTATTAACACCGAACCTTTCTCTTCAATTGAAACTTGTCAACTGTTGTTAGTTTGACCAATAAGATAGTGTAAACGGACGTGTGGCTATTTCAAAAGAATGTGATACAAAAATAATGTTAGGTAGATAAATGAAAAACACAAAATAATTTTTAATAGAACACTATTTTAACAAACGGGATAGTATAGACGCACACGTGTGCCCATTCCAATAAAAGTCGATACAAAAACAATGTTACTTATTTCCACGAAATACCAAAAAAATGTTTGAATAGAACACGATCTGAAATCAACGGTAGTTAGTTCCAAGAAATTTAAGAATGGGTCATAAATTGCAGATGTTTCATTACCCTCAACTCTCACTTATAGAGGTTCAGACAAGTAGTACTCTCAGTTATAGAGGTCCATGAGGGAAAAACGACTCTCTCTTATAGAGGTTTTGGTCTCTCACTTATAGAGGTATTTGAGGGGTAAAATGACGGGACCTGGCAATTTCTCTCACTTATAGAGGTTTCTCACTTATCCAGTTCTCAGTTAGCCAGGTTTGACTGTATTCACTTTTATTACAAGTAATTGAACTAAGATCTATTAAGGGGGTTCCCATAACCATTAATGACAAAATTATAGTTTCAAATCATGTCAACGTACGATGCCAATATTATTTTTTATTTTATTTAGCAAAAAAGCTATTAAATAAATTAAAATCTCTTCGGCTTGCGTGGGTAAATTATTACCTAGCAATGTAAAAATAGAGCCGCTAGCGAAAAATACACGTGGTATTTGATGATATGCATTGATGATATGCCCTCTTGTGAAATTCCGTTTTTTTCCAAACCCGGAGGGGATTTGGAAAAAAACGGAATTTCGTTCAGACCGACCTTTTCGTTCGAATAGTTTCGAGTCTCACGTAATTAATAGATGATCCCTTGTGAAATATTTTGTTTTGTTTTATTTTGCAGAATTTATCAAAATATTACAAGGTAAATTACAAGCTATTACCTGTTCATTTTCTTATTTTCTAATAATTACTAGTCTTATCGTGCAATAATCTTTATTAATTTTAGTGGATTTGTCTGAAAAGTGAATTCTATTTTGTTGTGCTTTTTATGTCAGTTTTTTCTTGCTTTCTACGACCAATTTATCGCACTTATCTATCGATTTAGCTAATGCAGCTAGCACAGCCTCACTCAATTATTTAAATAGGCATATGAAAAACTATAAACCTGGAGGTTTTGTTGTTGAAAGTTTGACTGCTATGCCATTTTTCGCTAAGTTAGGTTTGGCTGCACGCCTGCACAGATAATTCAGGGAAGCAAGTAGCATCTAAAGACTACAGATTTATAAAATGTATACGATTTATTAAGATACCAATTGTTTTAGTGCACCGTGTCCATGTCGAAGGCAAACGTAAGTTAATTTTTACTACAAGTGTTTAACCCCTTACATAATTTCCTAAATTCTCAGCATGATCAATTACCTATTAATGTATTCAGTTGACATACTATGTGTTTATGTATTTCTCATAAACTTATAAATATTAAGACGTTATAACCAAATTTCAGGGACTATGAATTTTCCCTAGTTATATCCCCAAGTCAGTTAAAACCTAAATGATTGGTAAAGGATTTAACACACTGAATGGTTTCTGCGGTCTACGATCAGGTCAAACATCCATTGTGTATGGACTTACAACATCATTCATACATAATGCAGGCTGCGCTCAATTTCACCTGACTGCAGAATGTTGTTGGTATCTATATATTTTGTATGGACCTACAACATTGTTCATACATAATGCAGGCTGCATTGGATTTGACAAGAGATGAAGATTTATTTATTTGTTTATAGGCGAGCAGTGTATACTGATGTGCCTATATCAAGCAGAGTCGAATAATATTAGTATTTATCTGTCAAGGAAATTTTTTCCTTCTTTATCCAAAGGTCCAGTCTATTCTTAAATGTGTTTATAGTTCTTGCTGAGATTACATCCTCAGGCAACCTATTCCAATTGTAGACAACTCTATTGCAGAGAATGTGGTGTGCAGTGTTGGTTTGTTATGGTGTAGGCTGTAAGAGGAATTTATGGCGTCTGCTATCGCGCATATTTTCCTTCAAGGTGTATATGTCGTGAATATTCGGAAGATTATAGAAGCCATTGAGAATTTTGAAGGTCTCAATCAAGTCTCCACGCAATCGTCGTTCTTCGAGGGTCGTGAGACGAAGAGCTTTTAACCTATCTTCATAGCTTTTGCGGCGCAGAGCATATGGAATCCTGGTGGCTTTTTTTTGTGCACTTTCAAGCAAATGAATATCTTTTTTAAAGTAAGGACTCCACACTTGAAACCCATATTCTAGGAGAGGCCTTATATAGGTTTTGTAAATCTTAATAAAAACATCCACAGTTACTGTCTGAAAGGACTTGCGTATGACATAAATAAATGATTTGGCTCGTTTGACTATCATAGATATATGCTCTTCCCATTTTAAATCTGCAGTAATGATGACTCCCAAATCCTTCTGTTGGCCTACAGATGCTAAAGCAACTCCATCAAGTGTGTATATCTCTTTAGGGTTGGTACTACCAAGATGTAACACACTACATTTGGCTATGTTCAACTTTATAATCCAGTCCCTGGTCCAGTTTTGAATGCGGTCTAGATCTTTTTGAAGTTCTCCAGACTTTATCATTGCATTAGCAAAAAACTTCCCATCATCTGCGAAAAAAGCTGACTCTTTGTGTAACTCCGCCTCATAAATTCTATACCTATTACATTTATGATGCCGGTCCTAAGCCCGGGTAAAGGAGGAAGGCACAAACATTATTATTACAATTGTACGGCAAATCGATTCAATGACAGGTACCCCACACGGAGGGTGGGATCGAAAAAATGTATGGTGGGCATAACCCGGAGCAATGAACTGATCACTTTAACACATCAGTCCAACTGCATCTATAAGCTCTGCCCGCTGTTAGATATTGCTTTCATGTGATAGACTAAATTGGTTGGGTACTTTAGTTTATCTAGATCCATAGATATTTCTAATTTGATCATATTGTGAGCATCTCAACTTTGCCCACCTTAGAATAGTAGGTGGTAGTATAAGATTGCTTGTAAAGCTCTTTGTAATATTAGTGTAGACACAAGCATTATAATAATATATATAATAAGGTGTACCTACTAGCTAGTGCACATTAGGGATGATTCATATGAGAATGAGAGGGGCTGGATCATTCCTTACATTTTGTCTATCCTGTCCCATCTGTATATGGAACGGACCACACTACATCCAATGTATGGAACATGCCACGACTGGCTCGGCGAGTCCCAGCCTAGTATGAATCCTCCCATATTGAATAAAAGTACAGACCAATATATTTAAAAACATTTTGTTAAAAGAAACCAAAACTTTTGAGTTTATGACTTTACTTCTTTGACCACACACTTAATGCTGAATTTCAGGTTCTTCTGGAAATAACCATGATTCCTGAATATGATTTATTGATATAAATCATTAGATTTTAGTCATACTATTAATGCTTGTATGAAAGTACCGATAGTAGTATTATTTGGCTCAGGTGTACATTATGACCGTTGACAAAAAGGGGGGAGGGGGGCGGTGGGGGGAGAGGGGGGTCGGGGGGTAGCACCCCCGGGGGGTGGGGGGTTTCGATCCCCCCCCCCCCTTTCGGAGATATGAATTTTTTAATTTATTATTTTACATTGGCAAAAACACGTTTGTACCATTGCTAAATAGGGTTTAGGAGGGGGTGGGGGAAGGTGCATTATGCCCAAGAGAGGTGGGGGGGTGTACGGAAGAAAACCCCCACCCCCCAGCCCCAAATTCGGAGATAAAATATTTAAAATTAATATTTTACTAGTCACAGGTCCGACGCGGATCATTTAGGTTCGAAATGAGTCACAGATCCGAGTCGGGGCACCCCGACCCCACATAGTCTTGTGGCTACGACTCTAGAGTGTTTTTTAAAAATGCGGGAGCCCACTCGGAAGTCAGACATGGATCATTTAGGTTCGAAATGAGTCACAGATCCGACGCGGATCATTTAGGTTCGAAATGAGTCACAAATCAGAATCGGGGCACCCCGACCCCACGTAGTCTTGTGGCTACGACTCTAGAGTGTTTTTTAAAAATGGCGGGAGCCCACTCGGAAGTCAGACATGGATCATTTAGGTTCGAAATGAGTCACAGATCCGACGCGGATCATTTAGGTTCGAAATGAGTCACAAATCCGAATCGGGGCACCCCGACCCCACGTAGTCTTGTGGCTACGACTCTAGAGTGTTTTTTAAAAATGCGGGAGCCAGAAACTTAAAGGAGGTCCTGAGTGGAGCAAGCGACACTCAGGGCTGACTGCAGAGTTTCTGGCGGGAGCCCACTCGGAAGTCAGACATGGATCATTTAGGTTCGAAATGAGTCACAGATCCAACATGGACTATTTAGCTTAACATGGCTGGCAACACTGATGCTATTTTGGGAGAAGTCCTACACTCTTTCTCCCTTTTTTGAAGGTATAATGTTATTCTTTCCATTTTTCCAACGGTACTTATTTTTGCAATAGTAAAATATTAATTTTAAATATTTTATCTCCGAAAATCTCCGGGCTGGGGGGTGTGGGGTTCTTCCGTACACCCCCCCCTCTCTCTTGGGCATAATGCACCTTCCCCCACCCCCTCCTAAACCCTTTTTAGCAATGGTACAAACGTGTTTTTGCCAATGTAAAATAATAAATTAAAAAATTCATATCTCAGAAAGGGGGGGGTTTCGAAACCCCCCACCCCCCGGGGATGCTACCGCCCTCCCCCCCTTCCCCCCACCCCCCTCCCCCCCCCTTTTTGTCAATGGTCATAATGTACACCATAGCCCAAATGACTGTAACGCAATTAGAGTACAAAATAATAAATAAAGTGGTTTGAGAACTTCGTGAATTATTGTTTTGAACTTTTGAAAATAAATACAGTTTTTTTTTTTTTTTTTTTTTTTTTTTTTTTTTTTTTTTTTTTTTTATTTATTTATTTATTTATTTGCTTATAGAAAAATAACATTACAGTTATAACCATTGCGTTACTTATCTTATCGTTACTTATAATCTAAGCAATATAATCTAAGTTAGGTTATGTTGTGTTGTGCGACGTGTGTGAAACTTAAAAACCTACTAAAATTGCAATTTTTCCACTAAATCTACCTCGCCGTCCTCCAAAAACGCAAACTGTGCACAGATAGCGCTGAACCTCTGACTTCACGGGGAGTGGAAATTTCGCCGTCCTTCAGAATCGCCATCCTGGGGAAGGGAGCAGTCTGCGCTGGACTGCAGAGCCTCTGCCTTCAGCAAAAGTACACCGACGTTGTTGCAGCTCGATGGAATGTTTTAGATAAGTATATAAGGTAGAATTTAGTGAGATCGAGAAACAGACTAGTATTTTATTTTAATCCCTTGGCGCCCCGGCAAAGACGTCATTCTCGCATATCGCATGAAGAGTAGAGTTCTATCACGAAAATCGCACTTATGAATTCTACCGAAATCTACAGATTTTGAAAAATCTACCGCCCTATCAAATTTAGATGAAAATTTTGTCGAATCCAGTTAAATCCTATGTAAATGTAAATATGGAAGTTAAATTGCACATTTATTATTGTTAGAATAGGCGTATACAGCTGCCTACAAGGTTCTACTGGTTCTACAATAGGTACCTATATACATAAAGCAAACTGTAGCGCGGATAAAATATATTAAATATACCCGCTTTTCCATCAATTCTATTACAGAATGTATTATGTTTTCCTTCTCTTTCTTCTGTGGTTTTTCGTGTAATTTAATTAGAGTTGTCAGAATTGCGCCATCCTGTTTTAACGCATGCAGATAGGCAGCCAGAAAGACAAAGATAGAAATAGTGTGACTATTCCATAACGGCTCTAAACAATCAATAGTCTTGCCGCGCATTCGTCGATTGGTTTTGTTGTGGGGTTGAAGAAAGCAAGCAATTTTCGAGCTGTGTTTTGTAGTTCTGATTGGGTGTTATTTGCATAAATTGATAGACTACCACTGTTTAAACTATGGAAAAGTAAGTAATAAACACTTTTTATAGCATTTGTACTCGTAATAGATTCGTGAAGTTTTTGCATAGAAAATGTGAATAGGTATTAGGTTTCTACAAAATATCCATTATGTTATTTTTGACGAAATTTTACGCTTTGGACTGCTAGAATATTGATTAGAACAGTGTTTATTTATTATTTAATACAAAACTAGTGTTCGTACATCAAGTTTTCTCAATATATTTCCCAGAAATCTTTTATTTCTATAACATTATTCTAAGTCTAACCCACTTTATGTTCTAACCTAAAATGTGTGCAAGATAAGTCCGTACGCGGCCGAAATCGGGAAATAATTCAATGCTTCCAATGACTGTGAACAAATCAGAAGTGGCGCCATCACTCGCGTGCTAATATTTCGCCTTGAATGCGCGCAAGATTAACCTGAGCGCGGCGAAATCGGGAACTTACCAATTTTGAATCTCCTTGTACTGTCATCATTTTAATTATATCCGTAGTCATATATATGCCAAATATATTTAATCTTTAGTTGTTTATCAATTGGTTTATATAGAATACATTAATATAATCATTCAAGCATACACAGAATACGCTCTTAATCTATATATTTTAATTTATCAGCATCCCGGAAGAGTACTAGCTCCCGCAAACTCAGGGTATCCTACCGCGGGAGCTAGAGTAAAAAAAAAAAGTATTTTATAGAACTACGTGCATGCTAAATTTCATGGAGATCAGCTGTGGTACTAGAAAAAAACAAGCTAACAGCTCTTGATTTTTTAAAATTCCCGCCTTTTTTCTTCAGCTTTCGTTGGCCATAGTCTAGTTTTTAACAATAATACATAAATTAAACAGACGTCGGATCTGTCATATTATACTCGTATGTATATTGTAATTTGTACTTATTACTATATCCTGAATATCCAGATATTGTTCGTTTACATAATTATTATGTACTTTTAACTATTATAAAAAAGATTAATGTACGCTCGACATGGGCAGGCTGTTGAATTCAATTTTTTGTAACATCTTTTTACACGGCTTAACAATAAACGTTTTCTTATTCTTAGTTTTTGTAACATCTTTTTACACGGCTTAACAATAAACGTTTTCTTATTCTTAGTCTTATAGTGGACTAGCAGCGCCCCGCGGTTTTACCCGCGTTGAGCCCGTTCCCGTGGGAATTTCGGGAATTTTTATACATATAAACCTTGCTCTTGAATCACTATCCATTAAAAAAAACCGCATCAAAATCCGTTGCGTAGTTTTAAAGATTTAAGCATACAGACAAACAAACAAACAAACGAAAATAGCGACTTTATTTTATACTATGTAAGGATGAACTTGTACCGGTATGACGATATTATTGTGTTTCTTTGTTTATTTTTTTTACTCTTGCATGAAAAGAGTTTTTGTGATTTTTTTAATTTTTTTTTTGTTACTAATTTCGAAAAAACAAGTTTTTGCTAGATATTAATGTCGACAAAAGGTAAATGCTTGAACATTCACATAATATATTTATAGGTAGTTGTATATTCTTTAAATATAAATATTTAAATTAAAATAATATTTGCTATTAAGGCGAGGGCTCCCATACAACAAAAGTGTTTTTTTTTGCTCGATATCAATGACAGTGACAGATAGACATTTGAAATATTCATAGAATACCTAATTAGTTTTATTTTTTCTTTTGAAGTAAATAATTAAAATGAAATAAAATGAATATTGGGGACAACAACAAACCCAGACAACAAACGTGCTTTTTTGCTTGATTTTAATGACAACAACAGAGACGCTTGAAATATTCACACTATTCACAGAAAAAATAGTTTAATTTTTTTTTTGAAATAAATAATTAATTGATAAAACAATTATTGTTTAACCATTTGAACGTTACCGTTTTGAACATATTTATGCATAAAACGGGGGGCAAATTTACGATAAACGTGATTTTTTGATGTTTTTTGCTCGATATTACTCTACATATTTACTTCAAACATAACGGCACTTGGCCGATGTTAATTTATTTCTTATGTTAGTTTTCTCATCCACTTATATTTACATATTTTATTATCCACTTTTTACTTATTTCATTCTTCAATTTTTTACCTTTAGACGACCACGCATGCGAGGTGGTGCAAGAGGCGAAAGAGGTGTGCGAGTTCGGGGCGGTAGGGCTGGAGGTGGGCGATCCCAGGCAATCGATGAGTTAGTTTTGTTTTTAAATTTAGAAATTATTAACAAAAATGTACTCATAGGTATTATTTTGAATGGAATTCATTGGCTGTAAACAAACATGCAGTATTAAACCGATGTTCGTTTTTAGAATGGAGCTGAACTGGGTAGATGAAATGCCTGCGGGTACACCACTAGAGCGCCCACTACACCCCAAGAAAAGGCCATTTCTGGGGTCTCCTGCGTTTCCCCCGTCATCGGCATGGTAAGTATTATATCAATGATTTTCATAAGTTTATAAATTTAAGGATCGTTATGTAATAAAAATTTATATATAGCTTCGTAGACTATACGAGCAGCCCGGGGCCAAGCATCGTGCCACCTGCGTCTGCGCAGCCACTACCAGGAGGCCTCACTCATAAAGAAACTGGATTTCATCTGGATGAACTGGTTTATGGTAACCTTTCAAAATGTTACTATATTTTATTTCTAATTTTTAACCGACGAAACGGATAAGGTTATTAAGTAGACGCGTATAAATATATCTGTATATATCTATATAATATATAAATGTAAATATTATGTATGACCACGCATAACTTTTTACGGAGTAGTCCGATTTCAAAAATTCTTTTTTTTTTGTTAGGTAGATCACACTTCTAAGTTCCTGCTTGAATTTTGTCAAAATCGGCTGAGACATTTTTAATGAATCAACAATAATGTGAAACTTAATACATACATTCGTGCGAACTATTCGATTTATGTACACAGTTGAAGTCAGTTATGCCATTTTTTGCAAAAAATTATTATTGTTTTTTTGTGAACGATTATTAACTTACTTATTCGTTTCATCAGGAAGCGAAATGGAAGACAGTGACGATGACGACGACGAAGACATAGTCATCGCTCCTGCAGTCCGTCGCCTTGCTATGTTATATGAAACGCCAATCGACGATATAGAGATTAGACCGACAGACGACATCATACAGACCGAATCAGACACTGCCGCCCACCTCCCACGCGATATGTTTGATTTCAGATGGACTTCGTTTCCCGATTCCTCAATTCAACCTGAATCGAGGAGAGAAACGTTTTCGAACACTAACGTCGGTCCGACATCCATTTTCGCTGATCCATATGAGGCTTTCACGGCAATATGGGATCAAGAAATAATGGAACATATAGCACAGGAAACAAACATATACGCGCAGGAGATAGCACAATCCCTCATGGACAAAAATACGCTTAAGCCATCAAGCCGTATATGTGGTTGGTACGCCACCTGTGCTCAAGAACTATACGTCTTCTTTGCGCTTGTTCTAGCCATGGGAGTTGTAGTAAAATCACGACTGATAGACTACTGGAACACGACCAGCGACATTTTTTATACACCAAACTTTGCAAAATACATGACTTTGCGCCGTTTTGAACTATTAAGTCGTTGTTTGCATTTCAACCGGAATGTAAACATGATTCGCGCTCGATTGGACCCTGCCCAGGCGAAAATTAATAAAATAGAACCAGTTGTAAAACATTTAAATAACAAATTTCAAAACCTGTACGTTCTAAGTCAGAACATAGCTTTGGACGAATCTCTGTTACAATGGAAAGGCTGGTTGGATATTAACCAGATAATTCCCAACAAAAAGGCCAGAATAGGAATTAAGAGTTATGAGGTTTGTGAATCTACAACCGGATATTTGTGGCGATTTGAGATACATTCGCATCGAAAACAGCCCCCAGTCCCTAGATCAGCTGCAGTCGATCCTATGAGTGCAACGATTCCATCTGTTGTTCTGCGGTTAGTCCAGGGTCTTGAATACAAAGGACACACGGTCTGGATGGACAATTATTATAACTCGCCGGCGTTGGCGAGAAAATTGAAATCTATAGGTATCGATTGCGTAGGCACATTGCGCACTAATCGCCAATTCGTGCCAGAGGCGCTAACAAATCTTAGCAAATCGCAAATGCGAGAGGGTCAAATAACCGGGTTTACGTCTGGCGATGTTGACTTGATGGTATGGCGTGACAAAAACCGTATAGCGACCATCTCCACCTATCACGGTAACGCTGTCACCAAAGTTCACAGCAAAGTGGAACCCATTCTTATCTCAGACTACAATGTTATGATGGGAGGATAAGAAGGATCAAATGATCTCTCACTATCCTATCGAGAGGAAGCGTACCAAGGTATGGTACAAGAAGCTTTTCAGGAGGCTTTTCAATGTATCAGTTTTAAATGCATACATCTTGTTGTAAAGTTCGAAACCCAAAACTAAACACCGAGACTTCCGAGTAGAACTAATCAAATCTTTATTAGAGAAACATTCGGCGGGCGTTCCCGTTGCCCCCGTACCGGCGCCACACAATTTACTGGCTAAAAAACACCATATAGCCGAGTACCCAGTCAGTGTTGGGAAACCTGGGAAAGCGCAGCGTTCGCGGCGGCCATGTGCCGTATGCAAGAGGCGGGTGGCATCTTACTGCGTGGGATGCGATAAAACCCTATGTAAAACCCCATGTTTTGCATCCATGCACTAGTAGCTTCTTAGCCTCTTTCCTCTCTCATCTCAAATGTTATCAAAATCAGTTCAGTTGTTATGTTTTGTAGTCTTGCAACTGTAGTTTCTGAGTTATTTACCCTCGTATCATAAATTTTATCAAAATCAGTGGACAACAACTGGAATGGTCCAGTAACTTTGTTGCCTTGTTATTCGGTTGTTGTTGATGTTAATGTTTTTCTCGCCGTAGGACGTTTACTGCTGGACATAGGCCAGGAATAAGCACGGTTAGAAGAAGCTTGCTACCAGCGCGTTTGTCGTCACCTAGTCGGCGGACGTCCTACGCTGCCAGATTTCGTTCCAAATTTCATCTAAATCGGTTCAGTCTTTACAGGCTTGCATCCAGCGTGTTTGTCGTTACCTCGTCGGAGGACGTCCTTAGCTACCAGGGTCCAGAATTTCATCAAAATCGTTTCAGTCGTTACTGGTTCTATAGACAGACAGACACACAGACGTACAGACAGTGGGCAGGCAGATATTATATCGACAGACACACTGACCGACACACCGACAGACACACCGACACTGACCGACATACACTATTCAACGCCGCAATTTTATTGGTTGACAGTCACGCCACGCTGTCATTTATTTTCATATAACTGTCATTATTTTTATGGCTTTTAAATCCGTCATTGGCGTTGAAAAGATTGACTGATTGACAGTTGACAATGATTCACAATACTGAGAAATTATTTGTCAGTCATTCTAAAGAATAAAAATATATTGCAAGACGGAATGAAAACAGAAAATTGTATTTTGTCAAAATTAAGTCCAAATTTATGAATGTTCAGAACAGATGAATATTCAAAACAGTGAAAAAAAAAATAAAAATTGACAGTAATTTCCTCCTCTTCATTTTAATACACATTGTTGCGACAAAGAGTTAAGTAAAGTATAAAAAAATACACGAAAATATGAAAAAGTAGTTTTTTTCACTTGTATGTTTAATAAGTACAGATTTTATTATTAATACAGATGAATATTACAGACACATGCAACGACAGACAAACACATACACATTATACACATACGGACATATAAACCGACTCTAACCTATTCTCAAAGTTGACATTCACAATACTGACAATTTATTAGTCAGTATGTCACTGAAGAATAAAAAAAAAATTAAAAGAAAGAATGTACAGAAAATTGTATTTTGTCACAGTTAAAGTCCAAATTAAACAGATAATTATTCAAAACTTTTAAATTTCGACTGCTAAAATTTTGAAATGTGTTATTTTAAAATTACTGTGATTTTTTCCTTCACAGTATTATTAATGTATGTTCTAAAAAAAAAAAAAATTAAATGTAATTATGTATTCTAATTGAAATAAAATAAAATAACAATATTTAAGGCATCTACATTTAAAATTCGATTTTATTTAATTGTAACTGTTTTTTTTTTCTTGCTGTAATAATGTATTATATCGATATTATTTTTTGTAAAAAAAAAACTTTTAAACTGTCGATTAAAAAACTATGTGCTGAGATGTCTACCGTTCAGGGAACTACTAGTTAATAAGAAAATAAGTAAACTCGGAAAAAAAAATATTTTTAAGATGAAATTCTACTGTGGGGAGGTCTACTGTTCTACCTTCTACTACGGTCAGACTATAGCTAGTAAGTGTAAATTAATATAAAAAAGTAATGTATAAAATATAGGTATGTAATTGTTTTATTTTCATTAGTATGTCCATATCTGCTAGCCGCCCAAATTACGTCTGTAGTAGTGCAAGCAAATTATCTCTGCGCGCGAGTAGTGGCGCACGTACGTCATGTGCCTAGCATTTTGAATTCCTTGGCAGCTTTAAATTAGTTCCTTATTTTGACCACGCGCAGTTCGGTTTCTATAAACTACGTGCATGCTAAATTTCATGGAGATCAGCTGAGCGGTACTAGAAAACAAGCTAACAGACAAAATTCTCAATTTCTACGTACTGTTCACGATTATTTAAATAAGATTTAAACCAATCAAGTGCGATTCCGCGTATCCCTGATTGAATTAAAATGGTATCAAGATTGCATTGAATCTAATAATATAGGTATTATGTTGTTAGTGGTATCCCCAGTGAATGTGGTGGGGAGGACGGCCGATCGGGTTAAAAGCAGTGCCACAACACAAGCGGCGCGGGTCTCTTATCTTACCCAAAGAAAATATTTACTTGTGTGGCTACCTACCTATCTGGTACATAATGCCTAATATGCAAACTTATTTTGAAGCTATCTACACTAAGTACATACGTGAGATGGCCATGCAAGTTAATAAAACAATAGTTGAACTTCACAATTATTTTATTGTTAACAATTTCAACAACTTACTTTGACAAGAAATAATTAAATTTATACGTGTGATCTTTGCACACATTTAAAGGTCCGTTTACCATTATAATTTTTATAATATATTATTTAAATGGTAAGTACTTACATCATAAAACACGTGTACTTTGTACGCACGTAATACTTAAATACCTACCCACATTAAAGTGTTTCTAGATGACGTAAGTACCTATGTAAGTAGGTAATTCTAGGACATCGTTGTACTCGTCAACTTTTATTTTGGAATCAAGTCATTCCATACACTTCGTCGAAGGTCATTGAACATTTTGGGTGGAACAGCATATTTTAGCCCATAGTAAAAGTTAGTCATAATGATGAGTAAAACAATATCGTACATGTCCATTGTATAGAGATACAATACATCAAATGTTTAAACAAAATTAGGTACAAAGAAGATAGTACAAGTAGATACAATAAACTCTCAAATAGGTACCTTGCAGGCTGTTTCTATGGTACAATAATATTGCTTAGTAACGCCCAAGCGTAAAATATACTTCATTAGATTAGATGACAAAGCAAAGATATATCTATCACAATAATTGTGATAGATATATCTTTGCTTTGTCATTATTCACAATCATATAACATGGGTGACCGCACACGAGCGTTCGACCACTACTACAAACGCCACTACCGACGTTTTTCATACAATCCTAGCAGCGTTTGTGGCTCGTATACTACAGGAAAAATAGAGGTTTTTGAAAAATCTGTGGGTTTTTGGTCAAGTTTGCACTAAATTTCCGATCCAAATTTATTTTTGTATAAAGTTTAGGATCACTTACTGAGCATAAAATCACAAAATGCTGACAGATCCAGGTGGAGCTTCAAGCGCCATCTTGAAAAAAGGTTTTTGACCGATATCTTGGAAACTATGCACTTAAGGGCAAAAGTTACGGAGACCATTATTGTAGAAAATAAAATTTCGCATCTTTTGTTCCCAGTAAATTGCAAACTTCTAGCAATGGTTTTATTCGGTGTTATTGATCTAATAAGGGAGCCCTATGTTAAGCATTGGGTGCTCTATGGTTAAAATATTTAATATAGCCTATCTAAATAAAGTAAGTTCATATAGGTCGGGTGGCTATCCCTGGCTTCATACTTTTTAAACGGTTAGAATATTAGAGACCCGCAGTCCATCTACATTCTACCAACGTAAGTTAGTTGACGTTCTACTATGCACTTGTGTAATTATAATCACTAACCAATAGAACGAACAAAATCACTAACTTTAAACTAAAATAATTATGAAAATGACTTATGAATCTATGTCTTAAATTTATGAATGTATTTAAACATGATTTCAATTTTGTACTAAATTTAAGGGTTAATGCAAACGGTGCAAATAACTCGCACTTAAGGAGGTAAGTACAGCGTGATTTAATAAAATGTTAGGCTCTGGACATACCTAGTGCGTTGATTGTTTAGCAAAGAAGAAGAAATTCACTTGAATGTGTCACTCATCTGAGCCACAATTTTTAAACCTCGGTAGGGAGGGTACTACAGGTAAACAAATTCTATATCAAAGGTGAAGTGCTTTGCTTGAGAAAGTATAGCACATAATTTTAATAAAATTTGGTGAATTTCGCTTGGGGAGGTCTCACCTAAACCAAAAGTTGGCTAGCGTGCATCTCTCGCTCGGAGATTTGAACGCATGCCTTACAAAAGTGACGCCTAACGTGGTCTGGTTTGCTATCATCTGATGTAGTTTTCATCAAATGGAACTATGGAAATTGACGTTAACGCAGATAATTATTTTAAGTACATATGAATAAGAGCGTATTAGTTATTACATAATACACATCTTCTGTATTTGCTCTGTTGTCGCATATACTCCATATAAAGCTGATTACATAAAAGCGTTAGGCACAAACGCTGATGAAAATATGCGTTTCTAGCGTTAGGAAAACGGTCTATGCGTGCGGTGCTAAAACGCCGCTTGTCGGAGACTGCGTTTGTGGCTGTGACGTTTGCGGTGGCACTTAATTAACATGTACCTACCTACGTATCAAGTACCTAATCAACGTAGGTATTACAAAAAGTGGCCTCAGTTTGTAGGTACCTATCTAATCAATTATTTTTTGACATTCATGGTTCAATATATGATTGAATTTAACAATGTAATTGTTATTATTTTCTACTATCATTTAAATGAATTGAACAACATAGGTAATTGTTATTTTTTTTCTGGGCTGTCTAATAGTATCTGTTTTGTTATCTCAGGGTGACAAGCGCGGTGCTATTGAGAAATAATACGAATTCAATAACTTTCTCGCTCGCAATTTTACATCATTATAGAAAATATGTTTTGTTCCATGATTGCAAAAATTAAATAAAAGAGTTTTGACAGGTCGATTCTTTGCATCCTTTTCAAAATGCGTTATGTGCCCATAATTTTCATATGTGTTTTCGGTGATAAGGAAAAGTAGGTATCTAAAAGAAAACTACCAGTTTGATCAGGAACATTGCAGGTTATAAGTAATATTGTAGGTACTTTGATCCAGAAGTTACGAAGCTGTAGCGCCTGCAGAAATTGAACAGCAAAATCGCTAATTTAACGAGCTACTTTTGCATTGAGGTCGACCGTATGAAAAATTGTTTCGTTTTTGCTACAAAAAAAATATATTGTTGCTCGAAATAACTACACATCGCGACAGCTGTCTGCGAGTTAAATCATTTGGTAGGCAATTTTTCTTTTGTACTTCTCTCGGTCTCTCGTCGTTCTAATAGAATTTACTCATCACTACATAGTATAAAACAAAGTCGCTTTCGCTGTCTCCATGTCCCCATGGATGCTTATATCTTTAACTCTATTTAGCGACCCGCCCTGGCTTCGCACAGGTGTATTATACATAATATGTCGCTAGTCTCGCTAGTATTCCTATATACCTGTTTTATTTAATACATTAAGTAGGTAAGTACTCATGTAGGTTGAGCCAACACAATTTAACTTAATTAGGTAACTACTTTTGACAAAACAAATACCTAATTACCTAATTGACAGGCCACGTTAAATCAAATCGTTTAAAAATAGGTAGGTATCAGATAAGTAGGCATACTCAATAAACTAAATATTTTTATCCATTTATGATATTATAAATCGTGGTACCAATTCCAAGTTCGAATAGGTAGTAGTCGAGGTAGATACCTACAAACCTAATACGATTGTTCCAACATTGAATTTACGCGAATTAGGGGATTTATTGCTACCCAATGGACTTAATGCAAGATCTAGCCAGGGTATCAATAAGAACATTTTTCTTCAAATATCAGTTGCTCAGTAAATTACTAAGTATTAGTATCTAGTCACTGAACTTTTTATCGTGATCAATGGACAGGTCTTGTAGTAAAAGTTGGCTATAATGACGAGTACAATCCTGTACTGTAGCGTCCTTTTAATAAATAGTCTTCTGCTGATCATAGGCCAACCAACGAAGTGTACACCACGCTGGCTCAGTGCAGACGGGTTGGCGGTTGGCGGTTAGTGGATGAGTATAATGACGTTATGTTTATTTTTATAAGCGGTTTGATCACATGCCCAGTCTAGTCTGCCCATGAAAAAGCCGACGCGACTCGGTCGAAACTTTGGAAAAAATTAGTGGGTAATATACAATTTACTTAATTAGGTACCTATCTCTTATTTTCATTGCTCGATAAGATTTAAGATAAGTGTAGGGACAATGATATGTTAGAAAATGCCCATCGGTAAGAAGTACAATACATTCGGTATTTACAGATTTTACAAGAAGCCGCAGTCAGTCACTCTGTTCGTGAAATACCTAGTAAATAATAATATATCATTAGCCAAATTGCAGCTGTCTACAACGCTAGAGACATTTGTTTGGCACGGTTATGCTTTGGCTCGTGATCACAGGGAATGGGTTTCCGTATAAATACGCCCACATAGCAAGGCCTGCAGTGCTAGAAGCCGAGTAAAAGGCCGAATCAAAGTAGATAATTGGTTGTGAAGTTAGAGCTGCGCGCATCTCTCTTCAGCCATCAGAATAAGGAAAAACAGTAGAAGTGACATAAAGTTAAAAAGTTGAGATGCATGATTCCACAAACATGGCGTCGAAAATCTATAGAAACTGCCATGTAATCTAGACACACGAACACTATGACACTTGAACTGCTGATCAAATGTCAAATTTGATTTCACAAAGATGGTGGACAAACTTCAAACATCTCCTATGCAGGGCTTTTATTTTGAACTTTATCGTCATGGCAATATTGTCAATAATGTCATGTCATTTCAAACACCGCCCCTATGCTTCAGTCTCTATTAACCTGCTACTGTGCCACCAATCGCCTCGTTATCACAGCCGCTAGGAAGTTTGTTTGAATTTGATCTTAGGGCTAAGCGCGCTCGTATTCGGACCTACTATGCTAGATTGATCTTTTGGCACGTGACCCAAATCGGAACTAACGCCGCCACGTAGCGTAGGATTATTGCACACCCACACCCTCATGTTAATGTAAAGCCAAAATATCTTGGTAGAACTGTACTAAACTAAGTTCGGTAAAGTCAAGTTTTGGGTACTTATCATAACTTTTTGAGTTATCGTGAAAAACCGAAATTGATTTAAACATACTAATAATGTTCTACTTACAGGTCATTAGCATCTCAGCACGGGAACCATGGCAAAGGGACTAATAGTCATTCCACCATTATAAAAAAACAAAATAAAGTATATATTGACAATGACATCTGACATTAAGAGTGGATAAAATGGTTTTCTCCCCTTGCCGTGCTACCCGGGCTGGTATGAAATATTTCGCCAATAATATTTGTCTAGTAATCAAATAAAGATATCTTAAAAATATTTCTCTCATTTCAGAGCCATCAACAGCGTCATTTAGTCCTGTTTAGGCTTCACCAAAATACTAAATAACTAGAATTAGATGGTATTGGAGAAAGCTACATTTCAATGCAGTCCAGCTCCAACTAGCTTTTTCTTTTGGATTCACCAAAACATAACTAGAATAGATAGCGATGTTTCTTAATTTCAATTTACCTAAATTAAACTAGATGGCTCTGACACCCGAGTTTTGTGTGTTTGCACCCGAAAAAGCTTTTGAAAAGTGAAACTTGATTTATTTAAATAATTTTTTTGAATTTGAATGTAAAGTAATCCGTAAGTTGGTCTCGTCTATGTGGTAGATTTGGTAGGGTATTGATCGAAACGCCTTAATGATTTTTCTAAGCTTTTTATAACTTAAAAATTTAGCTCGTAACAATCAAATGACCGAAAAAATAAATTGAAATCGGCTGAAAAACAAATTTATGGTACCTAATACCTATGAGCCGGGAATACAGTCAAGATATATGGTCGTTTGAAGACCTAGATGCCTAGCTAGAAAATGACTTAGTGAAAAATTTACAACCACGTCACCATGTCACAAATATTAGACAAAGTAGTGTACTAAGTACCTACATTTAGCGTCGCAGAAGCACATAAAACTCGAGAACGGCTGTACCGATGTGGCTTATTTGATCTTGAAATATCTGTGGAAGCGAAGGGAAGGTTTAAACGGCGAGAAAATTCAAAAAAGTAACGAGAAAAATGGTCCTACCTGTAAAAGTTTACTGTGTTTGGTCGCCGGTGGCGCTAACGTGAAATGTAGTTAGCCGGGTCAGCTAGTGATTTGATAAACCGTACAATTGCCTAACTCGAATGGAGAACACGTACGCGCAGCGTAGGACGTCCACAGACTAGGTGGACTGACGACCTCAGGGACAAATTGGATCCAAGCTGCTTCCAACCGGTTTTATACTTATTTAGGCAAAGCCTATGACCAGCAGTGGACGTCCTACGTCTTATATGATAATTGATAATCGTTGTTTAGTCAAATTGTTACCTTAGTAAATTACATAACATCACAATGTTAAATTACATCACAATGTTAAAGCTCTCCGAAAGATAAATACAAGTATATTCCACAGACATTTTTCACTATAGACAGCAAAATCTCGCAGTACAGAAAGACAATCTTTGACAAAGAGGGCCGAAATTTTTAATCATGAGTTGCGTTAACGATTTTTTACGTATTTTTCCACTTTGAAGAAAGAATACGATTGTATAGTAACTAAACTCGCGGTATCTATGATTTATGTACTTATACATATTTATATCTACCATTATAATTAACAATTCTTTAGTAACTACCGTAATTCAATCACGTCAGAGTCTGCGTGTCTCACACGGGTAAAGCATATCACATGCGTATTGTCTACGACAACTCTATACAATTGTAACCATACCAAGCTATTTCACTAAATATAGTTCTAATATTAATTAATCAAGTTTACAGAGCCTTGATATAATTCGTAGGTATTTTGTCGAGTTGAAGATGGAATTCATATTTAAGTATAAAAAATAATGTTCGTCGTAGTGGTAGTGTAAATGTAATAAAACACAACTGTTTTAATTACAAAGCTGTAACAAAAATGTTCATAGCTGTTGTCAAAACTGTTCCTACATCGAGACAAAAATATTTGCCACTGTTACAGTTTCGTAACTGAAACAATAGAGTTGATAATTTGTTGCGTATTCGTGATGAAAATGTTCGCAACTGGCGCAGTAACCGAAGTATAGCTAGTTACGAAATAAGTTACACCATTACGACGAAAATGTTTACAATTGGCGTAGTGTCAGGCGCATTTTCACCGGAGTTACCAACAAAGGCCCACTGCGTTGCAAACTTTTAAGTACAAATGTTTATCTAAGTGGAGACGGACAAGCAACATCTACAAGTTAAGTTCTCCCCCTGTTGAAGCATCTGCTAACATGTTGTCTAATGTGACTAAAATGTTTACGGTGGAACCACGCCTTTATGAAACAGTTACGAAACAAGATACGACAACAAGATATTAGGCAGTTCCCAAACACTACAAAAACCAGTGTGAAGTCAAAGCGAAGTAAATGTTTCACTTTGAAACAACAAAATTGGTAACCCATTTTTATAGTACTATGTAAATCGCTTATTTGGATAACGCTACAGACACAGGGGTCATTTATAATAAAATCGCTACTTTAGTAAAACAGTACAATGTTCTTACACTAAATAAACGATATGCCTTATGATATAATTACCAATTTGACTTGGACATTTATTACATTCACTCAAAAATAGTTCATTTGCGATAAAGAATCGCCGCTAAAGTAAATAAGTGCATTTTGAGCATAAATTGCTACAAGTTAGGTAATACCAGAAGATCGATCTAATAGGATAATAAATTCCCTGTAGATCTACTTTAAACACAGTCAAATACAGGATAGATCTAATGAGATAAATCGTTCCCTCTAGATCCATTTCTAACTGCCAATGAGTATAAAAAATAGATCCGATGAGAAAATAATTTCTCACTGGATCTATCGTGGATCTATAGAGAGATTAGAGAGGGATCCGAAAATAGTTAGGTAACATTACTTTTAAAGATATAATAAACAAAAAGTAGGCGTTTTGGCATTTAATAACAACATGATTTGTTTTTTAGCGACGGAACTCATATTGAGCAAAAAATTCGCTTAAGTAGGTAAGTTTTTGCCACATAATATTTTTCTAACTTTCAAAATTTTTTATTTTTCTTCTAGGAATTTTATAACGATTATTTTTTGGGGACTGATCGTCAATAAAATATAATATAAGTGTAATTACAACAAATAGAATACGATTGGATACATCGTAATCAACACACCCCTTTTGTTGAGGATATAATTAATTAAGTAGTTCAAAATACTAAGGTATATTATAACGGGAGTAATTTGGATAAGTGACAACAATGAGTCAGAGTGAGCGAGCGAAAGCGAAAATTTCATGTTTTTAATCTAGAACTCCCCAATTTTTTTTTTTAAACTGGTCAAATTTGATCATTACGTATAAGTTATAAGTAAAACTATTTACTTTATTACCTCTACATTGTACCAGTCACTAACAGTAAGTAGTACCTAACTTACTTTTAAATACTACTTGTTTTGTACAATGAAGACATCTAACATCACATTCAATATTTATTAACATACATCTAAGTTTAAGAAGTAGGTAAATACTGCGGCATTTTGTCTACCTTGTATACCTATGTAATTTGTATACCTGTAAGTTAATAAAGATTAGGGTTTTCTAATATATCACACAGATTTATATACCCTATGAAAATATATCAGAACATTTTTTAGAAGTCCGTGATTGTTTTAATTTCCATAGCGCATTGTAGTATCGTTTTGAAAATAGTTTCTTGCCAAGTAAAACAGATGACTCTTAGAGTCGAAAAACATATAAGTACCTAAGTAATATGAATTCCTTGAACTCACAAGTAAATATTATTAGGAAAAATACATCGAAATACATTCTTAAACTTTTGACATGCCTAAACAGTGTAAAATATATTATCTAAGTATTTTTTCGTTTATCATCAAAAACGCGTCAATTTATCTAGGTATCACAAGGGATCACCTATAAGTATAATTCGTTTAATTATTCTAACTATCCTATCATCTAATCACAAGCAGTGTCTAATACAGGTATATACCGCCATTAACTTATTCCGTGCGGAAGAAGAAAAAGGAAATTATCGTATTAATCAGTAATTATTTGGTACGTTTTGGCAAAGTGCAAGAATTGATAGAAGCGTTACGATCGTATGTAAACGTTAAACAGAGCAGCTTTTATAAAATTTTATATTATGGTACAAGCCGCGCCTCATATGTTGGCGAAAATGATGTTAGCTACAAGCTGCGCAATATACAATCCTGACTGAAGCTCACATAAAGCTGCACGTTGCCAAACAACGTGCAGCATAGCGCAGCTTCACTTCATTTCCGCCAACTTGTGTGGCGCGGCCTATAGCTGTAAGTATTATTTATTATTTCTATACACTAGTTACACCACAGTAGATACTTGAAAATTCCGATTCCAGAAACGATAAATAAAATGGTCTCGGCTTTTTTTGCCAAATACTTACATATTTTTTCTCTAATGTTAGACGGAAGTTCGCGTGGACCGATTTCATGCGTCAGTTAACGCTACGAATTATTTCTTAAATATCGATGTTCTAAAATTAAACATACTTCGGACGAAAGTCCCTGAGCAAGAAAAGAGGCCGACAGAGGCCTGAAACGGAGTAAAGACTCCGATAGGTAGTGACGTCTTACAACCTATCACGGAAGTGGAGCTTCTTCATAGAAATCGGGTTCGTCGTCTTTGTCGATATCCTTTTGGGCGCCGTCCAGCTGAAATATAAGAAAGTGTAAAATTAGAATCTATACATATATATAAATATATACAGGGTAATTGATACCCAACATATAACCTCTAATACATCACGAGGAGCAACTTTTACTACCGCACTAAACAAAATAGCAAACAAAAAAATAAGCCGTTCTATACGTTCAGTTTGTTGATAGTCAATGGAATGTTTATTATCATTATAGTTCCTTATTGTTATTTAGTTCCTTAATAATGTTTCATCTTCATTTACAAAAGAAGTAAAGTCACTAGTAAGAGGTTGTGCGTTATAAAGTTGCCGGTTAACCTTTACATACGAGCGACATCTGCAGTGACATAATGACTAAGTACAATTAAGAAGAGCGGCGTCATCGAGAACTTCGACATCTTCACAGCAGACATGATACCCTAGTACTTACAGCTCTAACATTGCGTGAACAAATTATACGCGAGGGACATCCGACCCAGGAGGACCAGGAAAAAGGGCAGTGTCAGCGAGAACTTCAAAGACTTCACACCATGATACCCTAGTACTTACTAAGCTAAGCGTGAACATATACGCGACTGACATCCGCAGCGGCACCATGAGCACCAGGAAGAAGGGCAGTGCCAGCGAGAACCTTGACAACTTCACAGCAGACATGATATCCCGGCACTTACCGCTCTAAGCTGCAGCGGCGTGAACATATACCCGAGTGACATCCCCAGCAGCACCATGAGCACAAGGTAGAAGGGCAGTGCCAGCGAGAACCTTGACAACTTCACAGCAGACATGATATCCCGGCACTTACCGCTCTAAGCTGCAGCGGCGTGAACATATACCCGAGTGACATCCCCAGCAGCACCATGAGCACAAGGTAGAAGGGCAGTGCCAGCGAGAACCTTGACAACTTCACAGCAGACATGATATCCCGGCACTTACCGCTCTAAGCTGCAGCGGCGTGAACATATACCCGAGTGACATCCCCAGCAGCACCATGAGCACAAGGTAGAAGGGCAGTGCCAGCGAGAACCTTGACAACTTCACAGCAGACATGATATCCCGGCACTTACCGCTCTAAGCTGCAGCGGCGTGAACATATACCCGAGTGACATCCCCAGCAGCACCATGAGCACAAGGTAGAAGGGCAGTGCCAGCGAGAACCTTGACAACTTCACAGCAGACATGATATCCCGGCACTTACCGCTCTAAGCTGCAGCGGCGTGAACATATACCCGAGTGACATCCCCAGCAGCACCATGAGCACAAGGTAGAAGGGCAGTGCCAGCGAGAACCTTGACAACTTCACAGCAGACATGATATCCCGGCACTTACCGCTCTAAGCTGCAGCGGCGTGAACATATACCCGAGTGACATCCCCAGCAGCACCATGAGCACAAGGTAGAAGGGCAGTGCCAGCGAGAACCTTGACAACTTCACAGCAGACATGATATCCCGGCACTTACCGCTCTAAGCTGCAGCGGCGTGAACATATACCCGAGTGACATCCCCAGCAGCACCATGAGCACAAGGTAGAAGGGCAGTGCCAGCGAGAACCTTGACAACTTCACAGCAGACATGATATCCCGGCACTTACCGCTCTAAGCTGCAGCGGCGTGAACATATACCCGAGTGACATCCCCAGCAGCACCATGAGCACAAGGTAGAAGGGCAGTGCCAGCGAGAACCTTGACAACTTCACAGCAGACATGATATCCCGGCACTTACCGCTCTAAGCTGCAGCGGCGTGAACATATACGCGAGTGACATCCGCAGCGGCACCATGAGCACCAGGAAGAAGGGCAGTGCCAGCGAGAACCTTGACAACTTCACAGCAGACATGATATCCCGGCACTTACCGCTCTAAGCTGCAGCGGCGTGAACATATACGCGAGTGACATCCGCAGCGGCACCATGAGCACCAGGAAGAAGGGCAGTGCCAGCGAGAACTTCGACGATTTCACAGCGTATAGCAGACAAATGCCCGCCAGTTGGATCAGAGTGTAGAAGTGCATCTTCATTGACGGTACCTGGAATGAAATGAATTAAGAATTAAATAGTCAGTACCATGCAAAGGTAAGGTGTAGGGCAGACTAAATCTATTCTGACGTTTAGAAGATAAAAAGTCGTATTATAATCAAGAAAGATAAATATATTTATATACCTACGTGTAAACATTCCTAGGCAAAACATTAAAAAATGCTAATTTCTCTGTCTACCTACATACCTACCTAGATAATTGAAAAAAAAACATGAAAATAATGTCACGATGTGTGCTTGTAACACAAAAAGTGTATAATGCAATTTAAAAATTACAATGCAACGCATTGCCTCCTTTTTCAGTTTTCTTTTTCGCCTTATAAATGACACAACCGCCTTCAATCATTGGACAAAATTCGAATAGCAGTACGCTCGACTAGATGAATACCATTTTTAGCCGACTTCCAAAAAGGAGGAGGTTCTATGTTCGTGTGTATGTTTTTTTTTTGTGTATGTTCATCGATATTTTCGCCAATTGTAAACCGAATCGAAAAATTATTTTTTAGTTCGAAAGGGTATACTCCCGAGGTGGTCCCATTTAAATTTTACAGAAATCGGCTGAGCCGGTTTTGAAAAAACCATCAATAATGTAAGCAATTCGAGCGAAATATCCGAATTTTGTACACGATGAACATTGATAATTTCGCCAATTGTGAACCGAATCGAAAAAATATTTTTTAGTTTGAAAGGTTGTACTTCCAAGGCGGTCCCATTTAAATTTTACATAAATCGGTTTAGCCGTTTTTGATAAATCAACAATAATGTAAATAATTCGAGCGAAATATTCGAATTTTGTACACGATGGAAGACGGTTTTGCCATTTTTTGCGAAAAATATTTTTCAAAAACGGCTCACCCGAATTCGATTAAAACTATATTGGACTACCTCTGCAGTATAATCTACCAAACAAATAATCGGCCAAATACGACTCAGACTCGCACACGAAGGGTTCCGTACCGTATGGAAGACCACCTTTAATATGTTTTAATTTACTTATTTATTTTTGATGATAATATACAACTTTATATTCTGTAAATATTTCAAGCATCTTCCTGTGCAGTCATTAATATCAAGCCAAATATATGTTTCTTGTATGGGAGCCCCCCTTAAATATTTATTTTATTTTAATTATTTATTTTTAAAGTAAATGTTTAACTAAATGTTCTGTGAAAATGTCATTTCAAGCATCTACCTGTCACCGTTATTAACAGCAAACAGTGCCGGATCTATCATATGGCTTTTTGGCCTTCAGCCCAGGGCCCCGTGGACTCCAGGGGCCCCAGCTAAGGCAAGTCAAAGTCAAAATAGACTATAATTCGAAAAAATCTCTAGTTTCTTAAATTTTGTAAGATATTAGATTTTTAGCATTGTTTAGTTAAACAGATCGTAGGGTTTATAGCCCTGCAAATCCTGCGATTATTCAAACCCATTCTATTCATTTCGAGAATTCAAGTCTATGTGGGCCCCTAAGTAGTATTATCCCAGGGCCCCCTAAACTCACGGTCCGGCCCTGATAGCAAACTAAAAACTGCTTAAAATCCAGGTATGTTGTATGGGTAATATAGGGGAAGGGCGGGCATAATGGATAGAGCGGGCAAGATGGATACTCGAAATATCCCGAAGATGCGGCGAAATTTCACGAACGCACATTGACAATAGCGTACCTAGGCGCCGACTGCCTCCCCCCGCTCAGTCCTAGCCAGTCTCCTACGCGCGACGCTCGTCGTAGGAGCGTTTTTACGTTTTGTGTTCCGAACTTTCGATGTTTTGAAAAGTAAGTAATGTGAAATTTTCTGTTGTTTTCTTATTAATCTATATGACATGTTGTTATTTTCATTTGTTTAACATTGAATTTGCTTAGTTGGAATGGATTTTTGTGTATTAGTTTCATTTTACGAGATATTCATATTTTGTTTCAAAGAGAGCCGAGTGGGCAAGATGGATCAGGCTATATCCATCTTGCCCGCCGATTATTAAAACCTCATTTTAATGTAGATTTTATCTTTTCAGATGGTTAAGTAAGAACGTAAGGAAGACCCAACGTGGATCATGGTCTTCGGAATCCCTGGCGCGTGCCATGGAGGAAGCAAAAAGTCTCACCGTTTGCAGCCTCTGAACGTGGCTGTATATGGTCCCATTACTTTCTTTGAACAAGAAATCAATACTTTTCAAAAACAGTTCTCCGGCCGTATAATAAACCAACTGGATATCTGCAGACTATTCTATAAATAAATAAATATTAGGGGACATCTTACACACGGTCTCTGACCCCAAACTAAGCATAGCTTGTGATATGGCTGCCATAGACTGATATACTACATATACATATTTTAAATACATACTTATATAGATAGTACCTAAATAACACAAACACCTATGTTCATCACACAAATGTTTGCCCTGGGTGGGGATCGAACCCACGCCTCTTTTGTCCAGCTTATCTCAAAGGAGCTACGGCTTTGAACGCCACAAGAGGATTCTAGGCAAGTGGAATTTGTCCTTATAACAGGAATATTTTTGGAGATGAAGTATCCGCTGCAGCTTCATTGGCTCCACCAGAATCAGATACTAACATAACTGATCGTCCTTCAGCATCACCATCCATGATAATTTCAGTCCAAGAACCAACACAATGTACTGCCTTGGAATCAAATGTCTGCTCAACTGGCCATCTCTCAACATCACCAGCTATTTTGATTCCAGTTCCAGAACCTACGCAGTCCTCTGAGCTCCCAGAAGCTACCCAATGTGGAGTACATTGGGTAGCTGATTTTAAATCGGCAAATCAACCTTCACCAGTTTCTGATCACCAATCACAGGATACTGAGACACTACAGACAAGATTGATTGCAGAAACACAAATTACGCCGGCCCATATCAGACCGATACCTCGAGAAACTAGACAAAACATTACTAAACGGAAAAGGAAAATACAAGAAGTAGAAATCCTCACCAGCACGCCGATTAAAGATGAGCAGTTTAACAAAATGACAAAAACCCTGGCAAAAAACATAAAACAAGAAAAAAGGAAACCCAAGTTAGTATTGGATTCAACAGGTTCTAATTCGAATTCGAAGGGTACACACGCCTCGGACAAACCTTCGACGTCCAAGCAAGGGAAGAACAAGGAAAATCTTAGGATTGGCCTGAAATTTTCGCTCAAAAAAAGGTCTGATCAGCTTGAGCCTGCTTATTTCTGCACAGTCTGTGAAGAACCATACAAAACACCTTTAATTGAAGACTGGATCGAATGCTCAGTATGTCAACGCTGGACACACGAACTCTGCTCCTCTTATCTGGGTTATGGCTCGTATTATTGCGATGAGTGTGATGACTAGAATTACCTATAGCTCCACGATCCATCTTGCCCTACTATGTTATCCATCTTACCTACCCTGGTCGGGCAAGATGGATATTTTCTACATTTTTATAATTGTAAGAGTAACACAATTTTTGTATTAGACTTGATTGATCTCAATGTTTCCAATGATAGTAATTAAGTAAATGATTATTTTAAGTTAAGTATTAAAGCTTAATACAAAAATTATATATATTTACAGTCGTTTATTCTTATCATGTCCATCTTGCCCGCCCTTCCCCTAGTATTATTTTCTGTTTTTAGTACGAGTATTTGTTGTTTTAGCGGCAACATACCTATATGTATATACATCATCTGTGAAAAATTCAACGTTCTAGCTATCGTTGTTCCTGAGACACCTACAGCCTGGTGACAGAATGACAGACAGACAGACGGACGGACAGCGGAGTCTTATTAACAGGGTCCCATTTTCACCCTTTGGGTACAAAACCCTAAAAAGAATCATCAAAATTGATTAATAATTGGCGGAATAATCAAGATAAAATACGAACAAAAATCATATCGAACTGAGCAGTGGGTTAACAGTATTATTACCTATTCAAATAAAATAATTATTTTTCGCAAAAAATGGCAAAACCGCCTTCCATCGTGTACAAAATTCGAATATTTCGCTTGAATTGTTTACATTAATGTTGATTTATCAAAAATGGCTCAGCCGAGTTCTGTAAAATTTTAATGGGACCACCTCGGGAATATAGCCTTTCGAATTAAAAAAATAATTTTTCAATTCGGTTCACAATTGGCGAAATTAGCGATGAACATACACAAAAAAAATACATACACACGAACATAGAACCTCCTCCTTTTTGGAAGTCGGTTAAAAATAACGAAACAAACCAAATCAAAACGAGGTCTAATTAGTTGCCGACGTGGGGTGGAGATTAAATCTCGCGTCATTCCATGATGTCACAGATCATGAAAATCGTCAAGAAGAGAGCGCCACAGCTTTAAGGTCGCCTTCCGTGGCAACTACGGACCCCGCACTAACAGCGGCAAACAACTTACACCCGTTCTATTTGGCGAAAATATTTCGTTTGCGCGATTCAGGACATCTGCAATTACCTTCATTTTTATTTTATTACTTAACCTTACACGATTTCTACTACAATTTGGTTGGTTGAAAAGCGTACAAAATCTTGCATAAATTATGCTCAGTGAGCAAAATGTGACATCGGACCCACAGAAGTGATTTTATGAAATTGGTTATATCTAAAGACTGAACACGACTAACGTTGTTGCCTTAGGAGATCTCTGTGCCAATCCATTACATTATCGAGTTTGATTTTGTGAGACGTATGACTGTGTAAAACCTTATTATCCATCGCCAGATAGTAAATAAATAAATTTATTCGACCAAAATGTTTACATTATTGCATCTTAGTTAAGCTAGAATAATTGAACACAAAAATTATAAAAGGTATCTGTTGCCGAACTAGGCCGGAGCCTGTGTTTCAGCTTAAAGAATATACATTGAATTTGTTATTAGGTCTATAATATAAACTATTGGACCCCGCGAACTTCGTACCGCGAAAGTTAATAAATATACGGATTGCTTTGGCACATAAAAAGTAAATGTAAAAATAAAAAAAAGAACGGGATAAAAGTATCCTATGTCCTTTTCCTGGTTCTAAGCTATCTCCCCAGCAATTTTCAGCCAAATCGGTTCAGCCGTTCTTGAGTTATAAATAGTGTAACTAACGCGACTTTCTTTTATATATACAGAGATATAATTTTGGAACAAAACAATTTTTTTTCTCGAATTTCCGGTTTGTCCCCATAGTAAAAAAGTTGTTCACAATCCTTTCGGCATTGTACGGGGCAAGCAGATAACCCTGTAAACAGCAATTTTTTTTACGTGGTTTCGGGGTTGGTCCCATAGTAAAATTTGGTCATAATATACTAAAACGTGATACGTATACAGGGTCATAGATATTAAACGCAAAACCTTTTAAGGGCGGGTCTAGTACGAGTACATCTAGACAAACCAATTTTGTCTAGGACTTTTGGAAATTCACGAAAAAAATATTCGCTACACCTACGTTGACGAACTTTTTAACCCCCGACGCAAAAGAGGGGTGTTATAAGTTTGACGTGTCTGTTTGTCTGTGTGTCTGTCTGTCTGTCTGTGGCATCATAGCGCCCGAACCACTGAACCGATTTCAGTTTAGTTTTTTTTGAATGAAAGGAGACTTAATCGAGAGTGTTCTTAGCTATGTTTTATGAAAATCGATTGAGCCGTTTAAGAGTTATGGTGGGTTAAAGTGAGGATGGAAGAACCAAAATTCTACAAATGTGCCCAAAATGGTTGTCAATTGAAAGTTTGTTGTCAAATATTTTTGTGTCGGGGGTTTTTTAAATTTTTAATTTATAATGTTATTGAATGATAAAGCTGATAATTGTAAGCTGATTGAATGATAATGATAATTTTGCATGCCTTGATGCTAGAGCATGGTGCACATAATAATGTATCTCCGCAAAATAAATATTTTGACTTTGACTTTGACTTTGATTTTTTGACCGACGAACCGAACCGGAGGAGGTACTCAATTCGACGCGTATTATATAATAGTTACAAATATATTTTTTATATGTATAACCACGCATAACTTTTTTCATAGTAGTTCGATTTCAATAATTCTTTTTTTATTAGAAAGAGTACCTATACTTCGAAATAGGTCCCATTAAAATTTTATTAAAATCAGCTGAGCCATTTTTGATAAATCAACAATAATGAGAAAAATGCTATATCGATCCGTGCGAAATATTCGCGAATTCTGTATACGGGTGAAGTCGGTCATGCCATTTTATGCGAAAAACATTCTTTTCCAAAGGATATTTCGCTTGTGAATCCTGAATCTAATTATCTTGCCAAATTTCAATTGTTATTCTTCGTGATTTTCCAAAAGTCCTAGAACAAATGTTGTTTGTCAAGAATGTCTATATGTACTAGACGCGCCCTTGAAAGGTTTTGCGTTTAATACCTATGACCTTGTATAGTTTCAGTATATTATGACCAAGTTTTACAGAGGGACCAACCCCGAAGTCGCGAAAAAAATTAGCTGTTCTACAGGGTTATCTGTTTGCCCTGTTACGGATGTGTCAAGGATGACGATATACAAGATAACGTGGTCGATCGAGAAAATCTAAAAGACTAAGTAGGATTGATTTATTGGCATTTTGGCACGAGTAAGAAAGAGACATGAATAATTATTTTTCGCAAAAATAGCAAAACCGCCTTCCATCGTGTACAAAATTCGAATATTTCGCTTACATTTTTGTTGATTTATCAAAAACGGTTCAGCCGATTTCTGCAAAATTTAAATGGGACCATCTTGGAAGTATACCCTTTCCAACCAAAAAAGATTTTTTCGATTCGGTTCACAATTGGCGATATTATCGATGTTCATCGTGTACAAAATTCGGATATTTCGCTCGAATTGCTTGCATTATTGTTGGTTTTTTTAAAAACGGCTCAGCCGATTTCTGTAAAATTTGACCAATGGGACCACCTCGGGAGAATACCCTTTCGAACTAAAAAATATTTTTTTGATTCGGTTCACAATTGGCGAAATTATCGATGAAAATACACAAAAAAATTACACACACACGAACATAGAACCTCCTTCTTTTTGGAAGTCGGTTAAAAATATCTCGATTCGATGCGATAGCTGTCTGTGTGGAAATGCCTGTGTGAATGGAAAATGTAATGGAAAAAGATAGATTAGTTCTTCGAATAGGCAATAATATATTTTATAATTAGATTTTATGAAGCCAAAAATTGCATGTCCGCTAGGATAGACTCTTGATACTAAAAAATTGTACCACCATTTTACACAGTTTATGCAATAAATTTTACTTTACTTTACTGTGTTTTCGGATTTTTTGCCGCAGGACGTCAAATGCTTGTCAAATTCCAATACATATTTAGCAGTTTTGACCACTCTCCACCGAAGAGGGCAGCCACCGGCTATAGTCTAGCCACAGCCAGCTACAATATAGCTCACAACCGCACAACCACTATAACGTACGTATGCGTCATGAAGGACGGTATATAATGAGGAAATCACAACTAACCCGTCTGACGTAGGGCACTTGCGGGTGGTGCTTGACAGGCTTGAACAGTAGGATGCAGCGGTCCCAGAACTGGATGCCACCCAGCGCCGAGATGCCCATGTAGAGGAATACACCGAAGAGTACAGCCATCGGCACCAGCCGCAGCCAGCCCGCCGCCAGCACGGAGACGCCTACCAGCAGCGCCACCAGCAGACCCGTCAGACGTTGTTCTGAATAACAACAAGAATTGGCATTCTAACCATTTGTTACACTGGGCAAGTCATGTACCTACATAATTTAAATGATTAGCTAAACATTTATATTAAGTATTATAATAAAGTTTACTGACTAGAGAGTCACAAAATGTATGAAACAGCTATTTTTTTTCACGATTTCGCAGTTGATTCTGTAGTAAAACTATGTGCCGCTTATCACCTAAACCGTGCAAAGTAAGTGCGAGTGAGCACTCGTGGCCACACACTGGCACGGCGCGCTAAACATGCCGCACATTGGCGACATCAGCATACCTTTAACTTCGACGATGTGCGGCTTGTCACCGGGCGCATGCGTGGTGGACATGACCGTGAGGGCTGACACGTGCGACACGGAGCGCACGGTGGCCACACACTGCCACGGCGCGCCGAACATGCCGCACATTGCATTCACCATCGACATGATCACGATATCCATGTGGAAGCCGCTGCCTTTCTTCAGCCGACGCTCCGGCTTGTCTATGATCAATCTGTAATAGATAAGTTCGATTTTACAAGTGGATTTGAGCCCACTGATAATGCACAGCGCAGTACCTACTTACCTTAGTAAGCAAAAGGTTTCGCATGCACCATTTTGGGTAGTAAGTAAATGTAGCGCCATTTAGTCATAAAAATACAATCCAGAAAAATTGGGCAGGGCGTCTTGTATTGTTAAATAGACATACCTTGATACTTGAGTACCGAGTAGTACAAACATACAGGAAAGCCAGGTTTATTTGAGCATAATATTAGGAAAATCGCATTGCAAAAATTAGCGCACAGTTCGCTGGGCAGAGAACATGAACATTTTAGACAATACTCGTAGAACAAATTCATTCGCATTTGAACACACTATTATTATATTTACAAAAGATAACATCGAAAAAAAAAAAAACTCCGCGCCCCACAGTCTTATAAATGGGAGTATCTGTCCCACGAAAACGAGACGAATACCCCTAGTGTTCGTACTACGAAGTATCCACCCGAACAGGCACATAAACAAGAATAACTGGAAAGGAGTAGCGTGGGGGTAAGAAAGCGTTGCTCACTCAGCGATGTGGGTTTCCATGAACACGATGATGTAGACCATAAGCGCGGGCAGGGCCATGGCGAAAGTGGCCCACGCGGGGATCGTCTCCAGGCCAGGGTTTAGCGGCACGAACCACGAACGCTGCGCCGTCGGGCTCAGGCCTGCAGGCACCCGCAATGTCTCCGTCCATACAGGGACCGCGCACGAGATTCCGACCATCAGAACAATAGCGATCGGCACGCCGAAGTCTCCGAGAGCGCGCCGAGCCTGTAAACATTACACCAATATATTTTGACAAAAACGTTAGGCTTGCACAAACACAATATAAGCGGGCCGGGCGGTAAAATCGAATATACGTAGATGAATGTTCGGAAAAAAATCCAACCGGGTTTCGCTAGGCCGCGCGGCAGCAAGCCTGCACAAAAAAAAGATAAAGAATGTGTCGATCGAAACAAGCATATTATTATATGGTTTTGAAGACGATCGAACCCATTTAAATCATCTATGCTTCAGCCATAGACATTTCACAGTCAGCCATGGACACTGCTGGGCATAGACCTTTCCCATAGATTTCCAATAAGACCGATTAGTACCTATGGCTTAATTTCATCCAGCGCGATCCTGCGGTCTTAACGAGGTCATCTGACCATCTTGTGGGTGGATATCCTTCGCTGCGCTTGCCGGTACATATATGAATAATACGAACAATAAATACTAACATTAGATGACGGTTATGTCGATCATTATCGAGCCAAAATGCAAACGCCAAATTTTAGGGTCTGCAGCGCCATCTATTTTCAGTAGTTAAGTGTGAAGATGATCTTAGCCCGTTTGAAAGAGGGCTACCACTATTTGCCGCTAGATGCGCTGTTGCAGCGGTAGCTCGTTGGGCTACTTGAAGATTACCTACTAGTAAGTATTAGTAAGATCACGTTTTTTTAATTTAAATTATACATCTACTAAACTTTTTTCCTGGTAAATTCTTCTTTAAATACTGATGAAAGAAACGAGCATTTAGATATACCTACAAAATTTTGAAACATAATTTATAATAAGTAAATTATCAAGAGCGTGTCGGTCGCGACAAGCGTATTACTTAATATATAATATGGTTTCTTAGACAATGATTATGATTTGATGACGATTATGACGATCGTCGGTTCCAAAACAGGAGGAGGTTCTATATTCGTCGATATGTTTTTTTATCGATAGTTTTTGCCAATTATGAACCGATTAATAATCTTTTTTAAATCGTTCAATAGGGTATATTCCCGAGGTGGTGATTTTATAGAAATCATCTGAGCCTTTTTTGAAAAATCTAAAATAACACATTGATTCGAGCGAACTATCTATTCGAATATTGTACACGATTGAAGTCGGTAGTATCACTTGTGTCATTTTCGAAGGTGTGAAAATAATTATTTATTTAACTTATAATCAAAACCGCTCATTGAAACGCAATTTAGAATCACCAGTCTGACATGCCACTGTTGGCCAAAGTCCCCAATAAATTAATGAATAAAAAAGTCACCATCGCCATCTAGTATCTTGTTTTGCATTTTTACAATGATTTTGGACCATTTGAAAGATGCCGCCGCCGATATTCGCCGCTAGGGGTGCTAATGCAGAGTAAGCTACTTGGAGCTTTACTAATAAAATTCAATGAATTCAAAGTAAAATCTAAATAAAAGTACTATAATTACGTAAGCAAAAATTATACCTTGGTAATTACTTAGTTAATTCTTACTAATTACAACTTAGTCAAATGGAGCAAGAACAGATTCTTGCTCCGTTTGACTAGGCTGTAAACAAAAACATTCAAAATTGACACATTGGCTGCGCGTTTGCAGGTCAAGTTAAATATTACCATAAGTGGGCGTGAATTTTTTCAATTTACTTCAAACTAAATTGAAAACCAAGTATTTATGTATATATTATACTATATAGGTAAAGGTAACATTCGAACCCTTTAAAATCTACCGCTGCTGGTGGCACCACCACCAAGACGAAGTTATTGTTAGCTGTTTCCACGAGATGGTGTTAAAAATAGGTATTTTTAATGAACATTCGTGTTTTTAGGCGATTACAGCATATGCAGACAAATTTAGAATAAAAAAATTTAATATAAATATCAAAATCGTTAGATCCATTTTCAAGATCTGAATTTTGTACAAAACAAATACGAGCAAAGCATTTTTTAAATGAAAATTTGTCTTTTTATCATTATACCACATTTGCAGATAAATTTAGAATAAAAAATCTATCAAACAAATACAATAATTGCTCGTTTAGGTATAAGATTTGTTACCAAATAAAAAACTGAAACTAACACCTACGTTGGCCGACATCAGCAAATGCCCTTTTTGACCGACGAAACGGAGGAGGTACTCAATTCAACGCGTACATTTTTATATGTACGAGTATATGCGTGTAACCACTCATAACTTTTTTTTATAGTGGTCCGATTTTGATCATTCTTTTTTTTATTAGAAAGTGTATACTTCGAAATTAGTCCCGTTTAAATTTTATCGAAATCAGCTGAACCATTTTTGATAAATCAACAATTATGTGAAAAATGCTACATCGATCCGTGCGAAATATTTGCGAATTCTGTACACGGTTGAAGTTGGTCATGCTAATTTTTGCCAAAAATGATTATTGTCTCATATTTTCATAAAAAAACGTCAGTGGCAGCGTAGCAATGATCGACCGCTGTTATGTGGTCAACCTAAATGTTAAAATGATAACGATTTTAGTTCCAATTACTCACGCTGCGTCCAAGGAACTTCCCGTTACGGAAAATCCTCAAGTAATAGGCGATGATGAATGTAGCGAGTGTCAACATCGTGCACCAGAGGGCGGTGTTAGGCTGCGGACCGAACGGGCCCGCGGGCGGTGCGGGCGTCACCACCGTCACATTTCCTGCTGGAAAAGAAAAATTGATTGCTTTTTAAGGTTCCGTACCCAAAGGGTAAAAACGGGACCCTATTACTAAGACTCCGCTGCCCGTCTGTCCGTCTGTCTGTCTGTCTGTCACCAGGTTGTATCTCATGAACCGTTATAGCTAGAAAGCTGAAATTTTCACAGATGATTTAATTTCTGTTGCCGCTATTACAACAAATACTAAAAACAGAATAAAATGTATATTTAAGGAGGGCTCCCATAAAACAAACCTGATTTTTTAGCCGTGTTTGCTCGATATTAATAGGTAATGGTAACGTGACTTGACTTTAATTTAATTATTAAGTTTATATTTGTATAAGATTGATTTTGAGATTGATTGATTATGTAAACAAATCGAAATTAAGTTTTTGTTTGTATACTAGGTAGTAACTTATCTCTTTTGTTTTCTCATCTTTAAGTTTAACTTGTAGCTATTAATTAACAATGTTAGGACTACTTCTAGAAGAATGAATGTGCTCGTTAGTTATTATTTTATGTGAATCTTTTATGTTTTTTAAAATGTTCATTCAGTTTTGTAGTCTATCAATAAAAAAAAAATGAAGATCAGGCCTGATATGTTCAGGTATGTGACTTTGTCTAGGCCTTCAGGTCTTACCATTCAAAGTAGCATTGAGCGTGCTGTTAGCGACGGTGACGTTCGACGGGAGGGAGGAGTTATAGAAGGTGACGTTATGGCCCTGGCAGTAGTCAACACCGAGCGGGTGCGCGCGGTACACGCCAATCGTCGACGTGATCGGCTCCGATATGAAGATCAGTGAGATCAGGAACGCGAATATATCTTCTGTGAATCTGAAAATAAACATTCGTAGAGTTAAACAAGAAGTAGAAAGTAAGTTCGTAAAGGCCAGGCTAGACCTGGTGTCAGAGTTTTTAAGCCGCCTGAATGCCTCTGACATGGCTAAACGGTTAAAACAACCAGAACCTGCTATTTAATGTCATCCGAGAGAATGTTACGTGTCATCCAAGCAACGGTAACGCTTAGTTCTAAATAAGCACCAGTACATTTGAAATCTGTATCAATATATTGGGTAGACGTGCTACGCTGCTTTTGCTAGTGGTCTCTATTTATGTGACTACAATGTTAGTAACAGAATAAACTAGCCGAGTGTCACGCTTAGAACTCAGTAGGTATATTGCCGACCTGCCGTCATACATTTTTTTTTACGAATGGGAAATCTTCGAAAGATTCCCGACTGCTTTGGGGTGCAGTCGTGTTATGTAGGATTGTACCCATTAAAGCCCCCTCGGAGGCCAACGTTTGTGCCTTATTTGGGAGGTCCGGGATCTCCAAAGGAACGCACCGGTGCTCCCAGCACTTTGTACGACTACTCGCCTAGTACTAGAAACAAGCTTGTACGGTCCTCTACGACAACGTTGCCACACACACTGTCGTCCTCCCCGGGCCCGTTTGAGTAGATGGCCAGAGCCCCATCTCTGACCATTCACGAGCTCAGAGGTCCCCGTTTAGTAGGCTCTTACTACAGGCAGGGGATACCGATGCTATATTCTAGTGCCCCGGCATCAGGGCAGCCGCATACATACCTGGTAATCTTTTTAACAGCAACGCTTCCTTCCACAGAGGCGACACATAGTGCGATGACTATCATCCAAAGGCCGCAGTAGAACCTCGCTGCCAGGAAGTCGAACCCGTACGAGCGGCAGAACAGGGAGAGCGACTCGTCGAGCAGAAGAAGCGGGCCCGTAGCGCCGGTGATCATCATAGGCTGCCCCGCTATCAGAGCGAATAGCATGCCGCCGGCGCATGTGAATACCTGCAATATAGTCAATATCAGTCTTAAGTAGTTTCATTCATTTTCTCCCTCTTCTGACATGGCTAAACGGTTAAAACAACTGGGGCCTACAATTTAAAGTGTCATCCGAGCCACGTTAGCGCTCATTTGAAAAATGCCACCCGCATTCACCCATCCAAATACTGAACCTCAGTGACATATGGTGAGATATTGTTTTGGACGACTCACTCTTTCCTTTCCAATATAACGTGTACTTTTGGTACAAAGTAGGATTCGTACAAGAAACAGTAAAGAATTCTTACCAATGTTTCCGAAATGCCGATTTGTCCGGCCGTCTTCTCGGCGAGTAGACCGCCGAAGGTGATGGCAGAAGAGAGGGCCGCGAAGTACATGAAGATGGTGGCCGCAACACATTGCCCGTTGAGGGCATCCTTGAAATCGGATAGGTAATACGGGTACCGGCGTTTTATGTCGCGGATTACACCTTTGGACAAAACAAACACGCTGATACACGAGAGCCAAAAATGCAACTGCAACTTAGGATTGGTTTTACTTCTGTAATTCTAACAGGCACTAATAAAGCATTATTGTAGTTGTGGACAGAGATCATCGCGACAAACAAGTAAAGTAACCCATCTTAACCAGATATTAACCGTCTAACTAGCAATAAATAAATAAATGTCAGGGAACATGTGAGTGTGACACACAGCCTCTAACTCTAAACTAAAGAAGATATGTAAATGTAATATTTTCTTGAAAACATTACTAGATTTTTGCTAGGCTATGCCAGATGAAGCCAAAAATTCCATGTCCGCTAGGATAGACTGTGGATACTAAGAAAATTGTACCCACCACCACTCGACACAGTTTAAGCAATAAATTTTACTTTTACTTTTATAATAATACCACGCACCCAAACTAAGCAAAGCTTGTAATATGGCTGTCAGAGACTGTTATAATTTGCAAACATTCATATCAAGCCTGTACCTACTTAAGTAGGTATTTTAAATATGGAAAAAAGTGATAAGTATGCTCTAGTGTGATAGATATTTAGCTTTTGATAATTTTATTTAATAATTTAATTTTTGTCAGGAACCATAGAAAGCAGTTTTCATTAAACATCGTTACAATGACGATGAATTATAGGCGATGGTACTTTCTTTCACAAACAGCAAACAACCATACAACCAATATTTTCGATCAAAAGTTTAAAAGCCTTAAGTTCACAGCGTTAGAAGGCCTGAAAGATAACTTTGAATGCATCCAGCAACAGGTAAACTTACCTCCGAAGAGGCGTCCACTTCTTGACAGCGGATCGTCAGGCTCCTTGGGTGGTAAAGCTCCGGCTTCCAGTGCTAACAACGCTTTTTTCTCATCCAACATCGGCGGTGGCTGCGAGCTGGCTGCACGTTTCCTCTCCAACGCAGACTGCTTGCGCCGCCTGATCATCTCGCTCTTAGCCCGCAGTTCATCCAGAGGCAGCAGTGCTTGTCGCTCCCAATCACCGGGTGGGAGGACGATGGAATCGTCGAGGAATTCGTTAATGGCTGACAGAAGTTCACGCCTATCTTCAGCTTTGTACGCGATGCCGTGGAACGAAGGATTCGACATGAGCGTCGATATCGAACGACCGACCTCGTGGTAGTCGAGGTCAGCGCCGCTCGGCCCCAGCAGGATGAACATGAATCGTACTGGAACCGGGACCTCGGTGATTGAAGGCATTTGTATGCCTTGGGCGAGTCTCACGAACGCGATGGTCGGTTGGTCCAGGAAGCCCACGGCGCCGACGAGTACTGTGGTAGCTTCCGCGTCACCCGGGATGCGCTTCATGAGGGAATCGTTCTGGCCGCGGCGCAGTTCATCTTGTGAGCCGGCCGCTGCCGCGAGGTATTCTACTTCCTTGAGGTCGATGCCAGTTGCGGAGGACTTCTTGCGCGCGTCAGCAGGCAGAGCGGCCGAGCTGCGCCGCCGCTTGCTATCCGACAGGTTCTATACAAATAAACAAAACTTAGCGCACTCTTATAGCAGAGAGAGAGACAGTAAAAGGGCGGAGGACCAAGTCTCGGGTTAGCCTTCTCGCCTTAAAACGAAGAAAAACCTTTTCAAAAGCAATGAACGAATATTTACATCATCGATGACGTTATTCAATATCGAAAACTTACATTGAAACTGTTTAGTACACGGGGATCGGGACCGCTCATTAGTCATTTATTAGATACACTGACATTTTGGAAGTGGGTATACGCGTGACTTGGTGACTGCAAACTACCTACATAAATGTAAATTCTAGAACTAAAACTCAAACTGCATGCTATTGTATGAAACGATATGTTCATTACTTTTTGAAACAGTGAGGATTCACAATTCATGATCTTTATATCACTTTACATATTACGGTAGGTAGGTACGGTAGATGTAATTGTGTAGGTAGCAAGCACATCGATAGCAAGTACATCACATGTCTAAAGTTCTATTCTAATTCATTCATGTTCATTCATCGATGAGCTACATCAAAGCTACTCATAATACATCTAATGCTTAATGTAAACATACGCTAAAATGTTCATTAATTGATGGAGTTACAGTTTACTCCAAACTATCATGCATGATTTCCTGCGAATCATAATTGGGCAAGGTCAGCGCTGATGGCACACATCCGAAAGAGCGTGAAAGCCCCTCTTCCGGGATTTTTTTCCTCTCTTTATACAACGTGTTAATTTGAAATGTTCAGGGATTTAAAGAGGCGTACCTATATGCTCATTTACAACTGCTACTATGGAATCAATCCAGAAATCACGAAAAAAACAGCTGTTACATTAAACAGTTTCGATGTCTTTCAGCACAACATGTCTTGAACAGTTGATTTTTGTATTGATGATGACTAAGTATGCAACGCCTCTTTGAATGCCTGAATATTAGGTACAAAGCAACATATTGTATAAGAAAGGAAAAAAAATCGCAGAAGAGGTGTAAGTTCATTTTCTCTTGCTTGCACTTATTTAATTAGGTACGCAAGAGAGAGAGAGGACATGCACTCCCAAATGATTTCTTTACTGACGCATATTATATCAGTAAATGTTTAACCGCGAACGGAATTCTACCAAGCGCGCAGATCCTATGACTGTAGCAGTGGCTGTCGGCAAACCCTCTAACACAAGCGAGTCGTCGTAGCGAGTACCTAGACTACGGATGCGATGGGTGTGGGTAGATCGTGTACATGGCGCTAGGTACGTGCGGGAGAGAGGGAACACTCGCGCACAGGGGAGGCCGCGCATACGATCAGGTGGGCAGAGTGTCGGCGACACGTGTTGGCGATGGAGACGCGCGCCGCGGCCGCCGCGCCCGGTCCAGGGCACAGCGAGCAGCGCTGGCGGCCTGCGCCCGCGCCCGCGCCGCCTCCCGAAGCCTCTTCCATCCACAGCGACTGCGCATCACACACCCTCCGTCACCAATGCCTTCGGCTCAGTACAGAGCTTACGAACACACACCCCCTTTACCAATGTCTTCGGATCTGTACAGAGCTTACGAACACACAACCCCATTACCAATGTCTTTGGATCTGTACAGAGCTTACAAACACACAACCCCTTTACCAATGTCTTCGGATCTGTACAGAGCTTACGAACACACACCCCCTTTATCAATGTCTTCGGATCTATACAGAGCTTACGAACACACAACCCCTTAACCAATGTCTTCGGATCTGTACAGAGCTTACGAACACACAACCCCTTTACCAATGTCTTCGGATCTGTACAGAGCTTACGAACACACAACCCCTTTACCAATGTCTTCGGATCTGTACAGAGCTAACGAACACACAACCCATTTACCAATGTCTTCGGATCTGTACAGAGCTTACAAACACACAAACCCCTTTACCAATGTCTTTGGATTTGTACAGAGCTTACGAACACACATTTCTTTCTTTACCGAGCGAAGCTGGGACGGGCAGCTCGTCCCAGCTTCCCTCGGCTAAGAATTACCTACCTATATCTCTAAACCTTCCCAAAAATATTATATTCTTATTCATTTATTCATACAGTTTAGTACACGTCAATATAAAAGACTAGCTGTCCGCCCCTGCTTCGCCTGGCTATGAATGAATTATAGCCATAAACCTTCTTATTGAAATACTCTAAAAGATAGGATATAAGGGGATACACAGACGGGCAGACAGACACACAGAAATAGGGAGTTTGCTATAGAATATGTAGTTATAGTATGTAGTTGTAGTTTAGAAGATCTAAGCGGATACACAGACATATATGCACGTGCCTATAAGGTCTAGGCCAGCGTTTCTTAACTTATGGTCTGAGTATGTGTATGGGGGTCCACATTCTAATCTGTGAACATTTGAAATAGTAAATAAATGCCAGGAAGTCTCGCGATCAATCCCTTGCGCCCATGTAGCTGTACCGTCCGCGATCCACACAAGATATGTGAGTATGAACGAAATCGGTCAAGATCGAGTCGAGATATAGGCTTATGAAGATTCAGTCAAACAGATGCGAGGTATGTTCGGAGTATTAAGGGGGTCCTTGAAATTGTGCTCATTTTGTAGGGGTCCGCGGACTGAAAAGGTTAAGAAACGCTGGTCTAGGCCATCAGAGGCCAGTAAACATTTAACCCCTAAAATCTTTTACATCTCCCATTACACATCTCCAGTAGAGCTATAGAGGCATGAAGGTCCTGTCCTTTCCTATATACCGACTTATCCATAAATGGCAAATCCAGCCCTGAATCTTGGATAACAGCTGACACTTTACAATAATCTAACGCTGAAATATTTATGTACGGATAGTGCGGTAGGTACGCCTCATTATGTCATCATCACTCAACTCAATTATTATAATAAGTATAACTGCGAATAACTATCTACCTCGGTACTTTAATGCCGTTCAATGCACCCAAGAGACCAGTGTTCTCAGCAAATGAATTTGAAAAACTTTTTAGTTATAGGTATGTAAAAATCTACTCCTTCCTTTCAGCCATAGGACGTCCACTGCTGGACATAGGCCTCCCCTAAAGATCTCCAATAAGACCGCTTGGCTTGCATCCAGCGCGATCCTGCGGTCTTAATGAGGTCGTCCGTCCACCTTGTAGGTGGACGTCCTACGCTGCGCTTGCCGGTACGTGGTCTCCACTCGAGGACTTTTCGACCCCAACGGTCATCTGTCCTCCGCGCTATGTGCCATGACCATTGCCACTTCAACCTGCCAATCCGCTCCACTAAAATCTACCCCACTATAATATAATTCGTGCGCGACGAGGATGGGATGGAACCTTGTCGATTTAAACCAAAAATAATTATTTTTCGCATAATTATTCTAATAATATCAAGAAAACAAACAATCAAATCTTTCCTCTTTATAATATTAGTTAATTAATTCATGTAATGAGCAGATTGCTGTTTTCCTTGATGGAACAAGTACATTTACATGAACACATGAAGAAGTTAAGTATGTAAGTACTTTTTAGAATAGGTATTGAAGAACATTGCATGGTGTGCCTACCTACTTTATAGACATAAAGGCAGATAATTGTTAGGTAACGAAAAAGCCCTTAAAATGCATGTAATGCTTTATCAGCAAAAGAATTTGAAAAACTTTTTAGCTATACCCGTAGGTACGTAAAAATCTACTCCACTATAATAGGTATAGGTACCTACTCCACAATTGTTGTAGGTACTTTAGACATATTATTTGCGTAGCAAAAAAGAATCAAAAAAATGCATTGCAATGCTTAATTAGCAAATTAAATTTAAATAATCGGCCAAGTACGAGTCGGACTCGCGCACGGAGGGTTCCGTACTGTATGGGAGCCCCCCTTAAATTTTCATTTTATTTTAATTTTCTTATTTATTATTGAAGTGAATATAAAATTTAATATTCTGTGAAAGTTTCAAGCATCTAACTGTTACCATTATTAATATAGAGCGAAAAACGTCTGAAATATCAGGTTTGTTGTATGGGAGCCCCCCTTAAATATTTATTTTATTTTCTTTTTAGTATTTGGTGTTATAGCGGAAACAGAAATACATCATCTGTGAAAATTTCAGCTGCCTAGCTATCATGGTTCATGAGATACAGCACGGTGACAGACGGACAGACAAACAGACAGACGGACAGACGGACATCGAAGTCTTAGTAATAGGGTCCCGTTTTTCCCTTTGGGTACGGAACCCTAAAAAATATTTTCAGTATCTAATACCGTTAATGAATCTTCACTATAAATCGTTATCGAGGTACCATAAATATCGATAAAGTAGATTATGTAACGGCATAGACGCGGCCGCGAGTAAGCCCTTCCTACCGGATTAACCTTGACAATTTTCACAAACACACATTCTAGTCAAGGAGGCAAGCGCAAAAAATGCAAATACTTTCGACAAGCTGAATTTTTGCTATTACGTTATGATGGTGGTACAATACCCCGGAGTCAGTCAGCGGGGTTCCATAGCGTTCATAAAGTTCACTTTAAAGCTGACTGACAGGCCCTGTTACATGTTTCAGAAAACAAAACAAAAAATCAACTTTTGAAGTAGATTTTTTTTAATTCAATCGTTGTTCCCCTCCAAACGCTGAGGAACCGAGCTGACTGACACCGGCGTTTTGTTGTACACCACCAAGATAACGTAATTCCAAAAATCAGCTCTTAAAAAGTAATTGCATTTTTTACGCTAACCTCCCGGGCTATTTCGATACGTGCCAAAAGGCGCTATCAGCATCTACTGTCGATACTCCGATAGTCTCGCTATCTGACACAAAAGATTATCTCGTTCAGTTATCATGGTTGATATGTTGTTATTTATCATTCGCGTACTATTAGACCGAATTCTGAAGCGAGCCCTTGCCTTCCGCTTCCTAGATTTAAGCCCTACGCAGTTATGAAATATATCATCATCATCCACAGCCTTCTTTATCCCACTGGTGGGAATAGGTCTCTTCCCTCTTGCATCATTGTTCCCTATAATATATTAAGTAACTAGCTGCGCCCCGCGGTTACCCGCGTTAGCCCGATTAGAATAAAAGTAGCCTATGTGAACTCTAGCGGTTTTGGCAGCGCCCGCCAGAATTTCTCGCAGATGGTAGATTTTTAACCCCCGACGCAAAAGAGGGGTGTTATAAGTTTGAAAAGTCTGTTAGTCTGTGTGTCTGTCTGTCTGTCTGTAGCATCATAGCGCCCGAACCACTGAACCGATTTCAGTTTAGTTTTTTTTGGATGAAAGGAGACTTAATCGAGAGTGTTCTTAGCTATGTTTTATAAAAATCGATTGAGCCGTTTAAGAGTTATGGTGGATTAAAGTGGGGATGGAAGAACCAAAATTCTACAAATGTGCCCAAAATGGTTGTCAATGTGTCTGGGGTTTTTTAAATTTTTAATTTATTTTCCTACTTACTTGACACTTAGCGTCATTCACACAATGTCTTTATAAATTGTAGTCTATGTCTGACATATAAACTATATTTTTGTAAAGTTTCATTAAAATCCATTCAGTAGTTTTTACGTGAAAGAGTAACAAACATCCACCGATCCATCCATCCATACTTACAAACTTTTCGGATTTATAATATTAGTAAGGATAGTAGGATTATGTCACGCCTTATTAAACATATACACTTACTGAATTAACAATCAGTATTAGTTATAATAAACTACGGGTAAGCTACGGCCTGATATGGAAAAATCCACGTAAATAAATAAATATACATAATATGCTAGGTACCAGATATGATTAAAAAATAACTAAAACGATTGTGTAACAATTGAAACGAAATGCAAATGATGGTGACCACAATATAGTTCTTTTTAACTGACGAACCAAACCGGAGGAGGTACTCAATTGGAAGCGTATTTTTTTTTGTGTAACCACGCATAACTTTTTTCGCAGTTGTCCAATTTAATAATTATTTTTTAATTGGAAAGAGTATACTTCGAAATCGGTCCCATTTAAATTTTATTGAAATCGGCTGAACCATTTTTGATAAATCAACAATAATGTGAAAAATTGTACATCGATTCGTGCGAAATATTCGCGAATTCTGTACACGGGTGAAGTCGGTCATGCTATTTTTTGCGAAAAATAATTATTGTATTAGATTAAACAATTCGCAAAATCGTAGGATTAGTGAAATCACTAAGTATTCTTATTATTTTTCGCGAAAAATAGCACCACTGATTTCAAACCGTACAAAATTCGCTCGAATCGATGTAGGTATGAAGGTATGCCATTTTTAGATTATATTTGATTTTTCCAAAAATCGCTGAACCGATTTCGATAAAATTTAATGATCCATAAATAAAAAAAAACATCAAAATCAGAGCTTTCGCAGTAATCGCGTAACATACGTACAAAAAAATTACAGTCAAAATAAGAACCTTTTTTTTAAGTTGGTTTAAAATGTCTTCTCATCTGATAGCAGAAGATTAGATTTACTTTAAACAGAATATTCTAGTTCTTCACTGTCTACGTTCCCATCGTTTTAACATTTCTCTATTCTTTTAAATTCTGAAATGAGCACATGACTTCCACTTCCAACATTTAAACCCTACGCAGTTACGAATACATTTAAATCTTATTACGAGGGTGACTTTACGTCTGTAATTATTTTAATACGAGTATAGTAAGTAATTCGTATAGGCCGGGTGGCTAGCCCTGGTGTTAAAGTATTAAACCGCCTGAAGGCCGCTGACATAGCTAAACAGTACCACCGAGACCTTAAAATTTAACGTGTCATCCGAGCCACAGTAGCGTTCAGTTGTAAATGCCACCCGCGGTCACCCGTCCGAAGACTGACCGTGTCCAACGTTGCTTAATTTCGATGATCATTAACAAACACTTTACTTTACATAGTGTAAGATTAGTGTATATCAAACGCAAACCTATTCTGTAAAAAAACCCTTTTCATACATTTTATCGACAATCAATGAATTTTTTCAGCAATTTCAGGGCTGGTCTTATAGTAGAAGTTGTTCACCTTGATGTACAATAGACCTGATGACTGGGGAAAAAAAACATTATAATAATTAGTTCGTGAGTTAGATTAGGTATCAAAAAATATTGGACACGTATTTTTTATATAGTCAATCAAACAACAAATGACTAAAATAAACCTTGTCGAAGTTTGGGAGTGGGGGTCGTGACGTCACCTCTCTTATGGAAGTCCATACATTTGTATGGCACTTGTGACGTCACGCGGAACATTGACGGTCTAGATCTTCATCAATTTTTGTTTATTTGACCAAAATTGAACAAAACGTGTCTAATATTTTTTAGGGTTCCGTACCCAAAGGGTAAAAACGGGGCCCTATTACTAAGACCCCGCTGTCCGTCTGTCTGTCTGTCACCAGGCTGTATCTCATGAACCGTGATAGCTAGAACGTTAAAATTTTCACAATTGATATTTCTGTTGCCGCTATAACAACAAATACTAAAAACAGACAAAAAAAATACTGGAGGGTAGCTCGCATAGATACAACAAATCTTAATTTTTCGCTCGATATCAAAAAGATAGGTATCTACTTGAAATATTCACAGATTATTTAGTTAAATATGCACTTTAAAAATAAATAATTACATTTAAATAAAACATATTAAGGGGGCTTCAATACGGTGCGGAACCCTTGGTGCGCGAGCCCGACTCGCACTTGGCCGATTTTTTGTATAGTTTATCTGACGGACTAATTATATTTTTTTAGTCATCATTCCTATTGTACATGTGTGATAAAAAGTATATAAATAAATAATGGTGTGTCTAAGTTATTGGCTGAATCAAAATTCTTGTCGGCTGCGATGTTACAAGCTACAGGGCTACAAGCTGCGCAATACCCAATCCTGACTGAAGCTCTACTCTACATCCACCAAGTACTTTTATTGGACCTATACCAGTGACCTGTAGAAAAAAAAGCTATTAGATCAGTACCAGGTGTACGTGTTATCTGCCTCGTTTTCCGCTTGTGGCAAATATTATTTAGCAAACACGCTGTATTATGTCAAAAGATTAACACCCCATTCGCGTAACGAGACAGCCAGATACAGTATATTTCCAGAGGCAATATTGATCTAAATAATAAAAGTAACTTACGAACGTAAATTTTAAATATTTGCATTCTGTTCGAAAAACAGCCTATTTGTTTGCTATTTTGGGAAATCTAGTATGTTAATATAATATAGTTAAATGGAAATACAGTGATTTCCCGACATCGGAAAGTACACATGATACGCACAGGAGCATCATCAATATTGGAGACTAGTTTTTACCCGCGGCTTCGCCCGCATGATATTTTGATTTTTTGCTACCCCATGGGACCCCTTTATTTTTCCGGGATAAAAAGAAGACCATGTCACTTTCCGTCTTTCAAACCCGGAAAATAAAAATAAACGATTTGACGGTTGTTCGATTCTACAGTTGCTTTTTTGTCATTTCTTGAAGCGCACTCTAGAATAGCTCGCAGATAGCAGAATTTTACCTACTTGTTTGACACTTATCGTTATATTATGGAAAATTCACGCAATATCATTATAATTTACAGTCTATGTGATATAGAAGCTATATTATTTCAAAGTTTCATCTCAATCCGTTCAGTAGTTTTTGCGTGAAAGAGTAACAAACATCCATCCATCCATCCTTACAAACTTTCGCGTTTATAATATTAGTAGGATTCTATAGGTATTAGGTATATTGATTTTATGATCATTTCCACATATCGTATTACACCAATACCTATTTGTTTAGTCGACTTTGATATGGACTGTTGATTTTTAAAGTCCAGGCTTCAGGAGCTTTCAGTTATATTATAGTCTGACAACAGTCTGCTATCCGCAATTAATAGAATTTAGAAATTATTTTCCAACTAACAACTTATTTCAAAATACATAATAATTACAACTATAGATTATTTAAGTAATTAGAAATTATTAAAGGTTTTAAAAAAATGTTACCAATACTTCTTCTTTAATCAAAATAAAACCATAGATTAGATTTAAAAAATCTGAAAATACAGATCGAAAGGTAGATTTTTTTTGATTGTCTTATGTCAAAAAGTCAAAAACGTCTTAATAGCAAATAGCAGCTTTTTAGTTTGCGATCAGCAGAATCTGTGCTCATCCTAGTGAACAACTTTATTATGAGGTCAGCGAAGCGCTAAAGAAAATCAGCTGTTCCCTTCAAAAAGTTCATTACCTCTCGACAAAATGTACGGAACAGTTGTTTGTTTTCACGATTTCGGTGTAAATATATAAAAGTTGCATTAGGACCGCAGGATCGCGTTGGATGCAAGCCGCTACCGACCGGTCTTATTGGAAATCTATAGGGGAGGCCTATGTCCAGCAGTGGACGTCCTACGGCTGATGGATGTCATTGTACCCATCATTATGACGAACTTTTACCATGGAATGAACCAATCGCGGCAATCGCGAAAAAACTTCTGTTCCATAAATTTTGTTGTAACTTATGACCTTTTATGAGAACATCTTTTTGATTTTCTTGATTCTTTAAATGACGACTACGATGTGATGACTTCCTAAACATAGAATATGTGTGTCGTCTGAAGAGACATCCCGCATAAAACATTGGAAAATAGGTATAAAGAACATTCTCAGACATTGATTCTGAGACACTAAGTAGTACATATTTTCATATTATATTGATTGATTGATAACTATCTTGATTCACTCACATACCTACATATACAGGGTTATTTCTAATCAATTTGCATCCTTTCAGGAGTTTAATTATTCTGTACATCAAAACTAACAACTTTAGTTCTGCGACTTTTGTCTAAACTAAAAAAAAAACAGTTGTTCCATACATTTTGTCGCGTGTGAACGAAATTTTTCTATGGAACAACAATTTTTTTTTTAGTTTTGACAAAAGTTGCAGAACAAAGGTTGTTAGTTTTGATGTACAGAATAAGCCCCTAAGAGGATGCTAATTGATTAGAAATAACCTTGTATACTATTCCGGGTGGTTAACTCTGGTACATTTAGTATGAGTGACCCTGGTGAGATTTACACAGAGCTGCATGGCCTCTACGAGTATTTTGCCGAAAGAGGGTGACATTAACATAAACAACTCTTGCTATGGGGACCAACCCGGTATTTCAGAAAGAAATCAGCTGTTCCACACAAGATTGCCACCTGGAATCAACAAAATGTATGAAACAGCTGATTTTTTTTTCGAATTCCCGGTTGGACCCATAGTAAAATTTGTTCAATAATGATGGTCTTAATCACCCTCTTTCGGCTTAGTACACCAGTTCTGGATCACTCAGTATTTGTGAGTGTGTTCAGACTAGGCTGAGGTGGTACGAAGTTCACAAGTTCCCCATGAAAGGGAGTAGTGACCTACCTGGAGGCTGGTGTAAGAGGTGTGCTTCTTGCCGCTGATGGAGAATCGGAATCGGTCGTCGTGCACGTGGCGGTGGCGCAGCAGCAGCGAGCGCATCACCACCGGCTTGTCGTCCTCCTCAATCAGACCCTCGGTCACCATGCTCTCCACCACCCTGGCATCACACAAACTTGACTATAGCACAACCATCCACGACCACGGCCAAACCAAACCAAGCCAAAGTTCGTATAGAAGAAAATAATAATAATATTAGGGGACATCTTACACACGGTCTCTGACCCCAAACTAAGCAAGGTTTGTGATATGGCTGCCAGATACTGATATACTACATATACCTTATTTTTAAATACATGCTTATATAATACCTAAATAATACCCAGACACAGAGCAAACACCTATGTTCATCACATAAATATTTGCCCTTGGTGGGAATCGAACCCACGCCTCTTTGATCCAGGAGTCAGGGTCACTAGCCACTAAACCACCGAGGCCGAGTGGCTAGCCTAGGTGTCAGAGTTTTAAACCGCCTGAAGGCCTCTGACTTGGCTAAACGGTTAATATAACCGGGGTCTACAATTTATAACATGTCAAACGAGCCACGGTAGCACTCTGTTGTAATTGCCACCCGCGGTCACCCATTTGATGACTGACCGTGCCGAACGTTGCTTAACTTGGGTGATCGCTGACAGACACTTAGTCAAACTACGCTATAAACAAAAGAAGAGCCACATTTTAGTTTGGGGGGGATTTGATCACGGTTGGGTTGGGAGTGGTCTACCAGCTTAGGGTATCATTTATGTACCTATTCGATATTTCAACATAAGGGCGATTCTTTTGATTTCTTTTGATTTTGATGACCCAGATTCTTTTGAGGGCGAGAGGGCTACCCTCTATTTCCGCTGCTGCCTACAACGTCCGTCACCATCAGGCGAGTTCGTGGTCAAGCGCATCGTTATTCGCATTAAATAAATAGTTGTAGTAGTTAAAAAGAAAACTTAGAAAAAAAAACCCTATTTACAATATCAGATACTATTGTAAAAGTTGAATTACTACTTTTTTGATTCACAGGATAATTAGGCCAATAAGCAACTGGCGATTTAGCATTTTTATAAAAGCTGATCTACGCTGGAAACGGAGCTTTTCCATATTACTTGGTTGGATCAAAGCTAGATTTTGCTCCACTGGCCGATAAAACAAGCTTTGTCTGGGATTTAATTTCCTTACATCAACTAAGGATAACTACGTTTACGGACCTACGAGTATAAATAGACTTCACCTATTGGCACATTGAATTACATTTGCTTTAAGAATGCGTCCCTTACTGTCTTATTTTATGAAATATCTAGTTTTACGTCAGAGAACATGGGGCTTAGTTTTAAAGTTTAGTTGACAGATCTTAAGATGCATATTCCCTCTGAACGTACCATAGGTAGGTACGACGGTTTATAGTCATTCATAAAGTGTTACAATAATAGATTATGTACCAAGAGAACAAAGTCGTGTCTTACGTCACGGGCGACATACTATTTAGAGACCTGAGTGAAGCGAGGGGTTCAACTCGCCCAAGACGACGACAGACTTGAGTAGTATTGCATACGCTACTTTACATACGAGTACCTCCTGCAAGAAAAAAAAGCCCCAGGAATATGAGTAATACTTAATTCATAAGCTCACTAAGTGTAGGTACTCACTAGGCAACTCGGTATTGTTCACAATAAAATAAAACAAATTAGAAATATAAACTACGAATTTTCATAGAATCGCTCCTAAATCCGTAAATGTGTAATCCGAATGTAAACACTACGTGATAAACATTTATACCATGGCCAGATCGATTTTATCATAGCCTAACACGAGCTTTGCAAAGAGGTTATATAATATAAAATCGAACTATTACGGGCACTAAAGAGGCTTAATCTTAAAAAAAATATTTTTAAAATCGAATAAAACCTTCTTACTATGCTCGTTGCAGTGCAATGTAAAGAGTTTTTATTCAATTTTACAAAATAAAACCTCTTAACGATGTCTTTAAATGTTCGAAGTTAAGTAATTTTCATACGAATTAGACGTTCCAAATTTGAATCACTTTTCATTTAACATTATTGATGATAATAGTAATGACTTGTTTTACGTTGAGATTGTAGGTACGATTTATAATGAGTCATTTCATGCAGGTGGTATAAAATAATATTTAGACATAGCAGACGTATCCTAACTGTTGTGATAATGAAAGAAGTTTGGCAAAATATTATTGCCTTCATTATAGAAATCTGTCAGACATAACTATTGCATCAAAATCTGAATTAACCTCTCTATGTGCAATAGGCTTGTTTAGTAATCCGTAAATTAGATTATCAAAAATATTAGACACGTATTTTTTCTTTTGTCATTTTAACAAAAAAATGTAGATTCGGCTCGTTAAAGATCCGCGTGACGTCACTAGTCTATTACAAATGTTCCACACTAGTGACGTCACGAGCCCCCGCTCTCAAAGTTTTACAAGGTTTATCTTTGTAATTTATTGTTTGATTGACAAAATAAAAATGCGTGTCCTATATTTTTGAATAATCTAACTAACGGACGAATTATAATAATGATTTTTATACCCCGTAAACATTCTTGTGCATACAGCAAAAATAAGAAAAGAGTTTCTCATCTCGTAAGCTTTTTACATTTTGACCGTGAAATCAATTTGAGACAAATTTTACACATTTCAATCCAAAACTAAAATTAATGTCTATAGTGACGACGCGACATGCATTCCATTGCACAGAAGAAATTTCTTCTGAAGGAAATTGCATCAACATTTGGCTTCAGGCTATAATCTACATTATTATGTGATTAAAGTACAATCGCATGTCTGTTTTTGAATGAAAAGTAGTACAATGAAGCAGGTTACCTAATAACTTATCGGCTTGAAACCAACGATTATTATTATTATTATCAGTAACGATCGGATTATCTTCTTGAAGTTAAAAAAACACGCAGAGAGCATTCATAATAATGATATGACGGAAGCAGTGTGAAAAATACGGTGTTATACTCGTAGTAGGTTTCTTGGTCTATGTATAGATAGATAACTAAATGTAAAGTGAATGTGGTTGAAAACTTGAAACAGGAGCATATAAATAAAGCAAACATGTAGGTTACTAAATTCTTAAATGCCTAATCGTACAGCGATCCAGAATTGAATTCGAACTATTCTAAAAAGATCGTACCACAGTACAAAGACATTAAACTAGAGTGTATACCTAATACTATATCGAATTACACACCTATAAAAGTGCGCAAATCTCCCATCGCCATTTTAATCATAAAACCTATGATAAAATTGATGATGATATTGACCTTGAAAACGGCCGTCTGGAAGCAACTTGCCAAAATCTTGCTACACCTAACTATGAGCTTAGAATAATATTGTCTCTAGTATACATACTAGAGACAATATTATTCTAAGCTCATATCATCATCATTTTATCAATTTTATAATAATAGCTTGATAATTTGATCTTACTCATACGTACGAAGTTATATAGGATTACAGTCAATTGGTAAGTAAAGTAGGTAAGAAATTGGGATTTCCGTTTCATCATTGCTTGTTTGGTAAGATATGATCTTTTTTTTTAACGCAAATAAGTCCGCGTTTGACCATCAACTCGCCTGATGGTAAGCGACGTTGTGATAGTATTGATAATAATCAATTAATAATATTTAAGATTATTATTATTATTATTTATCTGATAGTTTACGTACCGGTAGGCCACACCAGGCAGGTCTTTTTCGTCCAGGTCAAGCAAAACGACGCCGGTTTCTAGGCATCGTCGCAGGTTCAACAGCGAGTGGAACGAAAGACTGGCGACGTGCGGCTTGCCCCAGCGCGCAGACCCTTCTTCCACATCTTCCTCATACTTGATCCACCGAGCCGTCTCCTTCCATTCCGCCTCCCCATCCTCTCCTGACAGCAACTCGTCCAGTTGCACGAACACCTGCATCACGCTCACATCTTTATCTGCCTCCATCTTATACCAGCTTGTCTCCAAGCCAGTCCCGAGCAAGGTGTGACCAAATCTACAGATATCTGCAAACTGCCTTTAAGAATTCGCACTGCCAAACTAATCTACTTTTTGGTTGATAAAGATTTAAGATTATTATTATTTATCTAACGCTGATAGTGACTAGGAATACCTAATATGATTATGTGTGCCAATATTCACGAATTCACGTGTTGATAAAGGAAAGAAGGTATTACCGCGTGCGGGCTGTGGTCAAAGCGCGACTTGTACGCGGCGTCCGATAGGAGGTTTTGTAGTTTCTCGCCGTCTTCGCCATCTTTGCGTCCAACGTGTACCGTAGAACCCTGACAAAGCAAAAAAAATCTTAAAATCATCAACAATACTTTGAATCAAATATTTAGTATATTTCTGCTCCAGTGTGATTTCAAGAACAATACTGTGAAGTAACGCCTGATACAATAAACTAAAGTGTCTTATAATTTGAAAGGGCAGTGATACAATGCGGTATTGAACAAACATTGTGTGAGAAAAATTTGAAGCTACTATCGAAAGTACATTATTTAGTGAATTAGCTAATTAGATACCTTCAATAAACCTTACTCAACGATACCTATAGTTTCTACGATTGTTTGTATCTCGTTTTAATCCATTTAGTTGGTAGGTATAATGTAAACTTCAGTGTTCTATGAATATCAATGACATGAAATGTTTTCTTTAGAGCTCTACTATAATGCAGTGTACGTTTATGAGGATGTTAGGTACAACTGTGACAGACAACTAAGACGACATTAGGAAATAGAACGTCACATAAAATCTGCTTCGTCATTCATCTTTACAACCCCGTCTCTAAAGCATAAGGAAAACCTGAATGTAATTTTCTGGAATAGTGAGTTTGCGCTAACGATTTAACGTCAAAATGTTTGGATAAACATTTGATTGCTCGGAATAACTAACAAAAATTCAGGGTAAATCATGTATTACAACATTTCCAATTACTTAAACAGTCATAAATCAAAATCGTGAACTGTTATTGAGCATAATATCAAAAAAGTGTCATGTCTCGTTGCCTCTAGAGAGAGCATAAATACGAGTATATCCAAGTACACAACTTTCATACTTACTTGTAAATTAAATTCACAATCAATTTCAACGACTCCTTTGTCAAAGGTTTCATAAAAGTTTCTAGTCATAGTTCAAAAGTTATGTTTAAAAACAACCACCAGTACTGAGAAGTTGTAAACTATTTACTTGAAAAAATATTTTCGGCCATAACCGTGTAACACGCTCGGGTTATCTTCTAACTTTGCTGGCATCGTATGAAATGGAACTAATTCTGCTAATTTTAGCTAGAAAATTTAGTGAAACCAGATTTAAATTATGATATTGAAACTGAATACGATTCCACACAAATTCTGTAAAGACAAAACGTAACGCAGGCGTGTTATACGCTTGTTAAGGTAGATAAAGACCCTGATATATGAGGATGTAACTTTCCACAAAAATAATTTAAATTTGAATTGAGCGTTCGAACCTACCGATGAGTAAATAATGAATCGATGAGCGTCGACCGAGCTCGTCTCGTATCCAGTGAGCAATTTAGCGTATTGTACGTATTAGATCGACACCGTAGTACAGACGTAACTACTTACCATTTATTATGGCGATGTGTGTGTGTGTTTACCAGTAGTAGCTACGATTTTTCCCTACTTATTAATTAATCTCTTACCTAAAGTGGTACATTTACATACCTACTTATTCTGGTAGACAAAGCACCTCGCATAATTGCAAGATGCCACCGATGCTGCGGTTCGTTCGCCGCTACTGTAGGCCAACAAACCAACACGGTTTGAACCTCTACCATCAGCTGGTATCGAAAACGTCGACCTTCCTTCGATATTCGCTATCGGACTAACGGAGGATAGAATAGATCGCTTTAGAAGTCTGAAGTCTTCGCTGTCTATACCCACCTCCGTAAGTGCACTAAGGGCCCTCTAATATTAACAAATGGATAGTTCGACTCGACACGATTCTCATCGTCCCTTTAGTGGCATATTTTGTAGTAGGCATTCTTCCAAACTAGGCTCACGATATTTTTTTAAGTACATATTATGTGTATAGGAACAATAATATGATAGTTGGATTAAACGAAACATATAATTTACTACGAAGGTGACGATGAGAATCGTGTCGAGGAGAGCTATAATAGCCAGGTACGCTTACCCTAGGATGTATGAGATGTCGTCGGAAGGCGCGCGGATCGCCACTGCGGTGTGTCAGCAAGTCGACCCGGTCTGCCTCTTGCAGGTCCTCGGCATCAGGCCCGGCTGCGCCGCTCCCGGCGCTGCCGCCGCCACGCGCTCCCTCTTGCAGCGAGTGCTTGCGAGACTTGTGGTGGAGGTGGCGCCTGCACAACAACCATACCAATTACTATCCAAACTTTAAAAATGCTTTATACATATAGTAAAGGTCATATACATGTACCTATATGACTTACATAAATATTTGGATCGTCGACGCGGCGAAGAAAAAATATTTTCCTAAGTATCTAAAAAGAGCGGTGCCTGATTTATCTTTGTACGTATCAAAGGCATGATACATACAAAGATAAATTACTTAATTAATTAGTGCTGTCTTTATCCCTTATATTTTACCTTATATTTGCGAATTTACTTTAGAATAAAATTGCACAAATCAATCTTGACTTTAAAATTAACTTATTTTAATTCTAAATCAAGCTCAAATCACGAAATTTAAAAAAGTTTAATTGTTCCGAAGTATATATTAAAACCACAAGTATATATTAAACCCACAAGGTGGACGGATGACCTCATTAAGACCGCAGGATCACGCTGGATGCAAGCCGCTACCAACCGGTCTTATTGGAGATCCATAGGGAGGCCTATGTCCAGCAGTGGACGCCCTATGGCTGATGGATGGATGGATATATTAAAAACAAAATTAACGCGAGCCACTCAACGCAGGTGTTTTCTTATAAAATAGCCGCGGTGAGCTTTTTCATGCTTTAAAAAGTGGTCTTTGCGATCAAAATGAAATTAAATATAAGTAATTGCAAGAGCGGATGAATGGACTTTTTTCTTTCTACAATATACCTACCTATGTGGTTCAACCACGCAACCCCTAAATGTCTAAACCTGATACACCGTCTTAGGTTATAGAACCTGTAATAACAATATTATAAATCCGAAAGTGTGTTTGCTAGTTTATTGGTTTATTCGTCTTTCACGCAGCAACGGAACAACGAATTGACTTGATTTTTGGTAAGAACTTAGTTTGAAAGACAGAATGTGCCAAAGGCTAGCGAGCAAAAACTAGTTGTAGGTAGTTTATAATATGCCATGCACGGTACGCTTATTATTTACTGCGCTCTCGCGCTTAGTACATAATTTCATGAGGATTTTTAGAATAGAACATTGCTTACGCAATATGTAAATATTGTTATTGCTCGTTGTTTACGGTATTTCTGTTAAATTCCGGAATAGGAAAAAAAATAACTTTTTAATTCTATTAGAGAATCTAAGCTCTATCGGTTTCTGGCAGATGTTCCCACCACTTTATCCATTTTCACGAGGATATAAATGTGCTCGTGCTAAAGACTTGAACTTTTATCACAGTATTAAGTACGTAGCTTTTCTTCAAGAAGAATGTCAATCAAAATCTATGAAAAGAAACAAGTTTTAAAACATGCTCTGTGTATTAGGGTGCTGAACAGTACTGGATTCGTTATCAAGCCCATTGGAGCAACGGTACAATGTTAATTGGCATTTATTTCTATTTTATGCTATTCTCAAAAGGTCGACAGATATTGAAAGCATTTCATAAAGTTTTTCATCGAAGTTCAGATAAATACCTCAAAGAAATAGAGTGGGATAAATACCAGAACAATATTGAAATACCAAGTATACAAAGTGCAGAAAGAATTAAATTTTGAACTACGAACATTAACAATTATTTTTCGCTAATAATGGCAAAACCGCCTTCCAACGTGTACAAAATTCGATTAATTCGCTCAAATTGTTTACATTATTGTTGATTTTTCAAAAACGGCACTGCCGATTTCTTTAAAATTTAAATGGACCCGAGAGTATACCCTTTCGAACTAAAAGAGATTTTTTCGATTCGGTTCAGAATTGGCGAAATTATGTATCGATGAACATAAAAAAAATTGATACATACAGACGAATATAGAACCTCCTCCTTTTTGGAAGTCGGTTAAATCTGAATAACGTACAGCTTGCGTACAGCTATCGAAATTTGACATTTGAACTTTTTTTTTGTTTATATAATTTAATTTTTTCTATTTCGAGATTAGGTACTTAGGTAAATTTCGTTAGGTTGCCGGGTAGAGATCGCCGTACCTACACAGAACAAAAGCTAAAGCTAATAGTCGTACTCTATTTGTTGTCTAAATGACACCTAAATTTTTGCCAAAACTACTTAGTAGGTATTTTAAGATATTTTGATGATTTTCTCAAAGTCTTCCACATTTTCAGTGCATGAAACATATCTATGACAACTGCCAAATATATGCCATACACGTATCTATTAATATAATTTGTACTAGATAGCGCAATCCCATTTGGGTAGGTCTCGAATTCTATTCACTTATAAGGCTGATTGGTTTCGAATGTTGAATGATCTTCTCTGGATCTATTTGCTATATTGTGTTTCATTGCACCTCTACCGTACCGGAACCTAGACGAGTTATTAATAAAGCTCTGAGGAGGATATATTTCACGAGTAAATAAATTAGATTGAAATTGCCGCGATATTTATATTATAACGTTATATAGGTAGGTACTTAACTACCTAAAGTTTCTGTAAAATGTCACAGTGCAATAAATAGTTAGTACGAAAATATCACAGGTTAATCAGCAGTTATTAGAGGGTCTTTAGAGAGAGCGCGCTCGACGTACCGCGCGGTAATAGAGTCATAATTGCGGGTAGAGCCTACTTGTGCTATAAGCTCTTCCTCTCACAAGGAACAATTAGTTTCTTGTTAAGTTTTTACTATTGTGTCGATTTTTGTCGACTATTTAAAAGTGTGTTTCTGATGCCTATTTGTCGAATAAATGAACTAGGGCTGACCGCGACCGATTGGACACAAATCGCGTGGTGTAAATTCAATCTAAGCTATTAAGCTTTAAAGTTGAATTAAGTTTTGTAAAGGTAGTATATTCAGGTCGAGTGCGATTAAAACATTTAGCTTCTAAACTTAGGCTGATTTTCAGGAAACTTTCCAAGCCAAGTTCTCGTACTGTCTTTGATAAGTTGCTGAAAATCTTAGTATACGATACAAAAAGTTTATTGTTGTCTTCGAAACTCTAAATTCAGGACAGTGAAAATGCCGAATGCTTATGACAGTTTCCAGGTTGTCAAGGATGAAGTAGGTACTTAAAGTCATGTTAAATTGTACTAGAGGATACACTGATTTAGTAGAAGTCAGGATAAATGACTTGCAAAATTCAACAGCGTGAAGTTGGTGTGAACGCCGTTTTTGTAGAATGACCTAAGTGTCTATAAGCTTATTATTAAAGATATACCACACTGAATTCATTCTAGAATAAGCTTACTGTTGCAATGCGACAACTTAAAAATGACTAATAATCATCAAAACCTAAAATAAACAACAGAAATATAACGCTCGAGATCGCATGAAACCAATCGCGACAAATAACCAATATTATTAATTAACGCATGAACGGCTGCTCTCGTAACTACAGTTCACACTTTACATCGGGATGAATATCAATTAAGAGTTGAAATGATATTTAATTTAAAATTCGCATCAGGTTGCAGGGGTGGAAGTGTTGTCTATATTGGTCTCATAGTAAGAGATGATATTTAATAGAAACAGGCTTTACTTTGCGAAAGTCCATTTTCAAATCTTTGTATTGAATAATAGGCATGACGACTAAAAAAATAATATTAGTCCGTCAGATAGACACTCAAAAATTTTTTGGTCAATTAAACAAAAAATTATGAAGATATTATAGCCGTTCAAAGATCCGCGTGACGTCATAAGTGCCATACAAATGTATAGAATTCTATAAGAGAGGTGACGTCATGACCCCCACTCCCAAACTTTGATACGGTTTATCTTTGTCATTTGTTGTTTGATTGACAAAAGAAAAAAATACGTGTCCAATATTTTTTGATACTCTAACTCACGGACTAATTATATTATTGATTTTTTTACCCAGTCATATTGCCAATTAATGTAGTGTTATGTATTTTCGCTCCGTTGTGATAAAAGTACAGTTTTGAGGATTTTCTTACAGTGCACTTCTCCACACGTGTTTTGCCTCTAAACGAGGCATCTTCAGGACGTGTTGACTCTTCGAGCTTCTAGTGAGAAAAAAATATTGTGCTTATATCACAACAGAGCGGTAACCTATAACAGTAATGATGAGTAAAATGACGATGATAATGGCACGGTACTTGATAATAGTAATAATGAGAAAGATGAGAGATATACTACAATATGTCCGTCATCTAGAAATATACCCATGATAGTTGTCTATTTATCCATGTAGTCGCGGATCTTGGCCGAGTACCTACTTATAAAGTTAGGACGCCTATTTGAGTGCTGCAAAAGTTTTCCGTTAGTATGCAAGAGCATGTTCTCTACTGGACCTTTGAAAGTAGTCTCTACGAAAGTTTATAAGAAACTAGACTAAACCAGGGTTATCTTTAGATGCCTGCACAACTTGCGACGCTTTAGAAAAGTATGGGCACTTTTGAATACCTATGTAGTATACCCTTAGGTATTTACAAAACTTGTACTTAAATTAATTATCTTAAAAAATGTCTCAACAAGCAGTCCCGCTGCGCAGGCAAGAATCTTTTTAACACTCCGCCACTCGGCATTATACCGATTTTAGGTAGAAGCTAGAGAGCATAATAATAATGTAAGAACTTTGTATAATTTCACCTAGTTTTACAGACAAATAAACCATTCATTCATCGGCACTTGCGGTTCTATTCAGCCATTATGAGATGAAACTGAACTGGAACGAATGTGCAACTGTCGTTTATTCGCTTCGCGAAAGGTGATGGGATAGGACCCCCGTGCTACGATTGATGACAAAATTACGTTATCTAATATGTAACCTCAAACGGGACAAATATATTGTACCTTTTATTTTTGATACAAATAAATTTATGTATTTCTGTATTCTGTAATATGAGTCGTTGGACATTCTGTGCCGTTTGAGGTTGAGACTTTAGCTCCGTGGGACGCGCACTTTTTATACAAAGATATGGGACTCTATTTTTCAAACTCGAACGCCCAGGAACGTATCATTAAGGACTTCTAATTTCAGAAATTTATTTAAAATTATCCATTCCACGAAAAAATTCAGTATTGCAATGGTATTTTTAAAAAAAAACCTTATAATGCAAAGGAGGAAATCATGGAAAATCGTATACGTTCCGAGGCGTTCGAAGTTCCAAAATAGGCCCCAGAGGCTCACTTCAACTTCAAACGCCTGGGAACGTATACGAAACTTTGACAGTGAATGTTCGATAACCATCCGCCATATTTGTTTTCTTTTTAATTAACGTTCTATTTCATGGTTTCCCCCAATTGATTTTATTTTCCCAATTCAATTCAATATTTCATGTTTTCATACAATCTGTCAAAGTTCCGTGACAGATTGTATGAAAACACTCTATATTGAGTACTAGTTTTTGCCCGCGGCTTCGCCTTTTTTGACATTTCTTGGACCGCACGCTAGAATAGCTCGCAGATGGCAGAATTTTTCCTACTTACTTAACACTTATTGTTATAATATGGAAAATTTACGCAATATCATTATAATTTATAGCCTATATGTTATTCTGATATATAAGCTTTATCATTGCAAAGTTTCATCTCAATCCGTTCAGTAGTTTTTGTGTGAAAGAGTAATAAACATCCATCCTTACAAACTTTCACGTTTATAATATTAGTAGGATGGAAGTTGCGGCTGCTCCATACAAGTTCCGTATACGACCAAGCCGTGCGTAGTTGAAAAATCCGGCCCCTGGCCAGGCGTCAGGTAGAGGTTACACGTGACCAGAATGCTGGAATCTACTCCTAATTTTGTAGGTAGCTGTAAATCATACTTTTTTCAATGTTATTTAAATTTGTGCTTTAAAGCGTTGCATTTATCTTGTAAATAAATTAATAATAATTGATCACGTAACACCGTGAAACGTTTCTAAGTTAAGCAAGGCGCAAAAATGGATAAGTTTTAGTTCAAAATCATCTCATGTTAGCGGAATTAATTAAATGAATTAGTCGGAGGCTGTAAAATTAGATACTTCCATGAGTTCTGTGACCGTCTAATTATCTCATATTTTTTACAAAATATAATATTTTACAAAACAATATTTTATAATATTTAGTAATTATTTAATTTGGTAATATTTTTTATATAATACTTTTACAAAATCATCACCATCTTTTGCAGGCGCCGGAATGTACTTACACTTCTTGGCACTTTCTTATTTCTGCTGTAAATGTTGTCTACAGAAGGTCACAGACAAAATGGAGATTTCTAAATAATAACTAAGTATGTTCGTATAGGCCGGGTGGCTAGCCCTGGTGTCAGAGGTTTTAGGCCACCTGAAGACCTCTGACATGGCTAAACGGTTAAAACAACCTAATTTAACATGTCATTTGAGCCACGGTAGCGCTATGTAGCTAAAATAATATCTACCACTGGTTATTGTTTACATATTTTCAATGATATTGTCATGACTCTATTATAAATACTGTCCACCGTGGTTCTGATTGTATGTCATTATAAATACACACCGATATCGAGTTGAACACAGCAATCTAGGCCAAATTGATTATAATAATAAAACGGGTAACAGGAACACTCAAAGATTGCTCAATATGGTGTTTTGATCAAAGAGATGTGTTTATTTTTGTACATTAGTTTGTATTTAATTCGGATATCAGGAAGGGCTCAAACGGTTTTGATGAAATTTAGTAGGTATTTAGATTGATTGAGGTTATGGCAAAACATAGAAAACAAATTCAGTCTTCCCATTATTTCTATTTATTATTCCAAATATATTTTTTGATGTAGTTAATTCAAAACGGTTTGTGGCGGTTAAATATCCTAAAAGTGTGTCCCGAGTTTATAAACTTTCAAACTTTTACCTTACTTACTATAACCACTTTTAGGAAATTTAATGTATTAAATGGGTCGTACGTAGCACTCGTAGCACAAACAACTTTGGGAACCACTGCTCTAAAGGATCCAGCCACGACTAGCCACGTCCCAGCCAGTTGCAGCTGTGTGTATCGCATACAGCATATTAACAACTTTGGGAACCACTGCTCTAAAGGATCCATCCACGACTAGCCACGTCCCAGCCAGTTGCAGCTGTGTGTATCGCATACAGCATATTATATTGATGGGCAGTGCGGCACTCACAATCATACCTAATCACTTGCTTTCTGACCTTGACTTTGCTGAAGCCACAAAAACTTTACCACAAGCGCGTGATGGAGACAAAGTCAAAGTCAATACTCATAAATAAGGGGAGGTATAAGTACCTCTTCTAAAACACCAATAAATAAGTTCGTGTAGGTCGAGGTGGTTAGTCCTGGTGGTGTTTTAGGCCGCCTGAAGGCCTCTCTGACATGGCATTACGGTTAAAACAACCGGAACCTACAATTTAATTTAAATTTACTTGTCACCTGAGCCACGGTAGCGCTCAGATGGAAAATGCCACCGGCGGTGACCCATCCAAAGACAAGACGTTGTGGAACGTTGCTTAACTTCGGTGATCGTTGACAAATACCTAGTCAAACTACGCTGCGAGCGCTATTAAATTCCAATGATTTAATAATTACTAATATTTATAACATTGTTAATCACTATCTAAGAATAGGGATGTTAACTGGGTATAAAAATCACTATTATAATAAGTCCGTCAGTTAGATTATTAAAAAGTATTGGACACGTATTTTTTCTTTTGTAAATCCAACAATTAGTGTCAAAGATAAACCTTGTCAAAGTTTGAGAGTGGGGGCTCGTGACGGCACTAGCCGGTACATTTGAAAGCGGTTAGTGACGTCACGCGGAACTTTGACGGGCTATATCTTCATCAATTATTGTTAAATTGACAAAAGAAAAAATACGTGTCTAATATTTTTTGACAATCTATTTAACGGACTAATAATATTTTTTAGTAAACAAGCCTATTCCTGAAATTCGTAGAACGTTGATCGATATTTGAAAGTATTGAGACACAGACTTCGTGAAGGAGCGCGCAATGTTATCTGGTATTGATGTAAAACTTCTCATCGCTATGTTCTTGAAGCTTGATGGAAAACCTAGTTCTGAGTTATTTGTACCAATTTACTGTCAACTTTTAATTATTTTTGGGTTTGACTAGTTTGAATTCGTACCTTAAAATTTAATTGATTGCTATGTGTATTCGCAAATATTTATAGTGGGTGTACCGGTTGTGGCCACTGTACCGGCTGTGGCCATTTCGTATCAAAATTATTGCATTCATGATAATTAAAAACAATGTAATACCATAAAAATTGTTTGTGTGAATTAAAATGTATAAAATGTTAATGTAAATTTCGTAATTTTTTTTTATTTTAACACAAAATTGTAATATTAATCCTTAAAATTCAAAGTGGCCACAAATGATACTAAGATGGCCGGTGCCTCTACCCTACTTTTTACTTCATTTCTTTAACGATAGTCACGGGTAGGTACTATAAGCACGATGTGAGAGGGTAATTTTGATCCTTAAAATACCTTAGGAAATTACTAACTGTGAAGAAATATATTGAATTGATCGATTTCATGACAGTACCGAAACCATAACTGTCGATTAACTTAGAGCTGTTAAGGCAATCGAGAGATGCCAACTTGGCCATACAAAAACAATAAGCTGTTATCTACTTCTAAATATTATCTGATTTGAGTGATAAGCCTCTAAAAAGTCATATTTTACGCAAAAACTTGGTTAAAAAGTATAAATAAACTAAAAAAATGTCTGATAAAAAATAAGACATACGAGCGTGCAATTATGTTTCTTACCCTAGAGATTGACACCAAAAACACATTTTGTTACAATTTAAGGAGTGAAAAGAGTTTTCTCCCGGAACATAATTTTTAAATGAAATTTTCCAAAAAATCTCTCGATGTTCTACAGAAAACGCGAAAACAGTGGTCGATTCATCAAAACTGAGTTGCGATAAGGTGACCCGAGCGAGTAGTTTTGTAATTTCTTTCTTAGTTCTCTCCATATCCTTTACACCTCATGACGTCACTAAATGAAGCCTATCTTCTATCTATATATCTGCTATCTACCTTTGTAATATACAGGGTTATTTCTAATCAATTAGCATCCTTTTAGGGGCTTATTCTGTACATCAAAACTAACTACTTTTGTTCTTCTACTTTTGTCAAACCTCAAAAAAATTTTTGTTGTTCCATAGGAAAATGTCGTTCACCCGCGACAAAATGTATGGAACAGCTGATTTTTTTTGAGTTCTGACAAAAGTCGCAGAACAAAAAATGTTAGTTTTGATGTACAGAATAAGCCCCTAAAAGGCTGCTTATTGATTAGAAATAAACCTGAATATGGTAAGTCATAATAATAAATTAATCACTCTGGTCTAATCTATAGTGTGCTGTGGGAATTTCATACATGATGAGGAGTGATAATTGAGGACTACCTAAGTCTTTGTAAGTTTTACTGAAATGCGAGTCGTTTTGATATTTTTATGAGTGGTGAGGCTCGCTCACCGCTGCCGCTGGTGTTCCGCCTCGGAGGCGCGGGAGTAGGAGATTGGCATTGCTGCGCAGGCGCCGCAAGCACGGCACGCTAAGGCACGGCACGCTAAGCACGCACGGTACGCACCGCACGCACACGCCCTCTACTCGCGTAAAATCTACCACTGACCGACGCTCCCGCCGACGCCCGGAACAATGCCAATGTCGAGAGACTAACTATTTTTGGCGCAAATCGAACCCAGGTGTCACTTCCGCGAGCACGCTCGTCTCTGTGCGCGTCGACATCTGTATGTTGGCTATATCTTTTCTATATTTGTTATACGCCAATTATTAAAAATACACCTTGCATTTTTCTTTTGCAATTGCATAGAAATAAGTGCCAAATCCCCTACAGACTTGACTTTTTGCTGAAGAGGTCAAATAGATGCCTTGTTTTTGCGATTTGCCTAAAACTTTTTTACTATCTGTACTGTTAAAAAGAGAGTGCTATTTTTCTCTGTTCTATTTTATATGTTATTAGGATAATCTCCCTAACCATGGTCGTATAGGAGAGGTGGTCAGTGCTCACCCTAGAAACCTCTTTTCGCACCACAGAAAACTTGAAAAATACATTCTTTCTCTACGGTGGGCAAAAGTAGGCATTTGCCTAGAGTACATTTTTAAGTTACGCCAATGCCTAACCCTGTTATAACATATCTGATGACTGCTGACTGCCTCGGTGGCTCAGTGGTTAGTGACCCTGACTTCTGGATCAAAGAGGCGTGGGTTCGATCCCCACCCAGGGCAAGTATTTATGTGATGAACATAGGTGTTTGCTCTGTGTCTGGGTGTTATTTACGTAATATCTATTATATAAGTGTGTATTTAAAAAAGTATGTAGTATATCAGTCTCTGGCAAACATATCACAAGCTTTGCTTAGTTTGGGGTCAGAGACCGTGTGTAAGAGGTTCCCTAATATTTATTTATTTATCTAGACATAGTGGGGGCGAGCCGTTAGTTCTTATCATATCACTGGACCTCACTTATGTTTCTATTCAATTACATAAAATATATTCGACATGAACACGCTACCAAATGGTATTAAATTTGAAAGCAATGACTTGCACACCCCTATTTGAGAGATATAAACAGATTTGAGCATTTCGTAATCGATCAATAAATTCGTACAAAACTTACCAAAATTTTCTGGAAATACAGAGTCGTTCACGTAGATGTCCGAGTGTATGGAGTGTATGAATATAACAATAAATAATTATTAGGTATATTATTTACTCGTCACATGTGTCACAAATCAGGGTAAGAGGGTTGGTCCAGGTTTACACGTAAATTGAAACTACAGATGTTTCCGTATGGCTCCATACATTTCAGTACAGCGCCCCTGGCGGAAACGAGGAAGAACTAACCAAAATGTATGGAGCCACACGCGAACGCGAAAGTTTAAGTAAACTACGCAAAACCTGGACTAAGGGCTCAGTTCATGGCAAGTGGCGTACGAAAACAGATCATTTATCGGTTCGCCGATATTATACTCGTTGCATTGTTACAAAGATAATATTCATAGAATGCTACGAATAAAAGCCATTAGTAGAGAAAATGTACTATACTACAATGAGTACTTGATTATACCGGTATTGTAAGAAAATGTTACAACAAAAACGAAGCCTTATGCACTGTTTCTCTGGTTTCACTAATAATTCATTAACTAGAGTTTGATTTAAGTACCTGGGAAAGGAGTTTTTTCCACAATACCGAATAACAGCTGAGAAATACTGAAAGCTGATTTTATGAATGAAAGAATGAACATAGACCTTCTATAATAAGTATTTTACGCGGACAAAAGGACTCATTATAATATAAGATATAGTATAGATTACTTACTGTAATGTTATGTTTAGAACAATTACGTAGAAGAAATGTGCTGCTAGATATTCTCATGCATTAAGTATCAGCCTTATTAATTTCAATTTATTTGATAAAAATGCAACTTACAGTCTATTAATAAACGTTAAATTTTTTATACAGGTAGGTACTAAGAACAACTTAACTTAATATGTATGAGATCAATATTATAAGAGTACATATAGATCAAGCAAGAATAAACATTTATACAACATTAACAAAGCCGTGGTGGTCTAGTGGTAATGACACCCGCCTTACAATCGTGAGGTCATGGGTTCAAGTCCCGGTCCCGTACCAATGAATTCCTTGGAATTTATGTACGGAATTTCACACCACTGGCTTTTCGGTGAAGGAAAACATCGTGAGGCAACCTGCATACGTCCGTAGAAGAAATTCGATGGCGTATGTGAATCCGCCAACCCGCACTGGGCCAGCGTGGTGGATAATGGCCCAGTCACCCTGCGTGGGTAGGCCTACGTTCTGCAGAAGACTACTAAAAAGGCTGGTGCAGTACAGTACAGTACAACATTAACAATAAAATATTTAAAATGACACACTGTATTGGTATAGAAAGAAGCAACTATTGAAACTATGGCTACGAACTACTTCATTAAGAATAAAAAACGATTTTACAGCTTTGTCTGCTCACAATATGGCAGAGTATTTTTATAGAATGTTGCCATATTGTCGAAAAAGATGTCAGTATGTGGGTGAGAGGCGCTAAGGGCGTTCAAGTGGTGGTGTAATACACGCAACGTTACGCTGTCTTGTTATTTATTTTAATACTAGCTTATGCACGCGGCTTCGCCCTCATGATATTTTGATTTTTGTGCTATCCCATAGGAACCTTTTAGTTTCTGGGATTAAAAGTATTGAATGTAAAAGTAATGGGATATTTGGCCGAGGCCCTACCTTACCACCCTTGATAAAGGAGATGGAAAAACTAAAAAAACAAAATAATATCGATTTGACGGTTGTTCGATTCGACAGTTGTTTTTTTTGTCATTTCTTGAATCGCACGTTAGAATACCTCGCAGATGTCAGAATTTTTCCTACTTACTTAACACTCATCGTCACATTATGAAAAACATATGCAATATCATTATAATTTATAGCCTATATGTTATTCTGATATTTAAGCTATATCATTGCAAAGTTTCATCTCAATCCGTTCAGTGGTTTTTGCGTGAAAGAGTTACAAACATCCATCCATCCATCCATCCTTACAAACTTTCGTGTTTATAATATTAGTAGGATAAATAACGAGACAAATCACGGCACAATAATACAAAAGACAAAACACGGGCTACCTACTAGGATAATTATAATCTGCACTACTGCACTAGTCAACTTTTATCATGAGTCGAACTCTAACATCACAAATAAGAAATAAGTAGACTATACATTTTGTAGAGAGACTTTTTGTACGAGACTGCTGATTTTTCACGATTTTATTGTTGATCCAATAGTAAAAGTTGTAAAGTAATAATGACGAGTGAAACCATATCATGCATCATGACTGCCTCGGTGGCTCAGTGGTTCGTGACCCTGACTTCTGGATCAAAGAGGCGTGGGTTCGATCCCCACCCAGGGCAAACATTTGTGTGTTGAACATAGGTGTTTGCTCTGTTTCTGGGTGATATTTAGGTACTATCTATATAAGTATGTATTTAAAATATGTATATGTAGTATATCTCAGCCTCTGGCAGTCATATCACAAGCTTTGCTTAGTTTGGGGTCAGAGACCGTGTGTAAGATGTCCCCCAATATTTTTTTTTTACTATTTATATGCCTGTCGTCTATGTGTAGATCAGGTTGCTTTGTAACTTTATACTACGAAGCTACAATTGCAAATTGACCAATATTTCCAGATATAAGTAGGTACTCACGTATGATACCTATCTGCTTACCCTGTACCCCTTACCTGTCATTATAAACAACTTTTACTATGGGGCCAACCAAAAATTCGAGAAAAGAAAATCAACTGTTTCATACAAAACTGCAACACGGAATCGAAAAAATGTTTGAAACAGCTGTTTTTTTCCTCGAATTCGGAGTTGCCACCATATAAGTTGTTCATAATGATGGTCTCAATCACCTCCTTTTGGCTTAGTACACCAGTTCTGGATAACCCTGTATACACCTAAAATCCTCATAATTCGAGCAGGTATGTGCAGGTGCAGTTATAAGTACCTCTTCCTTCGATGCAGGGAGTCCTAAGTTCTAATCCCGGGGCCTTATTTTGTAAGCGCTCTGACGTTTGGGTTCGCTTTTTCTCCTGCTCGTGACAGTTACTCACGCCACGAGAGCGAGCGGGAGGATTAGCGAAGCCGAACGTCAGAACGCTTACACAATACCTAAGGCCCCCGGCCAGCCAGATTTTTAAATGATAATACATATTTTAAAGTATCTTCTCTTTTTAAATATCCTTTTTAGATTTGGTGTCAGATATTCACTTTCAACCTGTCTTATTGGAAATCTATAGGAGAGGCCTATGCCCAGCAGTGGATTTCATATCGCTGTTGGATGGACGGTTGGTTCTGTTTTTCTGTGTGTCCCATGTCACAGTGTATCCAAAGGGGGCATTTGAGCAGGGCCGGATTTACAGGTGTGAAGGCCTCGGGGCAACAATGGAGTGGAGGCCCCATGGGGCCCATGGTCACAAATACAGGAATAAGTACCTATGTACATACTCTTTCATGATGGGTAGTAAATTCCATATTTGTATTACGCTCAAAGATCGAAAACGCTCAGTGAGCGGAAAAATAGCTCACAACGCGTTGTGGTCACAGTAAAACATCCACATGGCGAAATTCGTGTTAAGGCTCTAATGAAAACGCGCACGACGCGTTGTGGCAATCACAGAAAGACCAAATAGCGAAATTCGTGTCGTGGCAGACATGTTATTCGATCTCAACGCGTTGTGGCAATGAAGAAAAGCCGTGACGCGTTCTGAACAATGAGCATTCATTGTTTAACCATATCACGACAGACACGCAGGTCCCGTCACGAGTTAAAAGCGCTGGCGAAAGTAGTGGGGCGTCTCGCGCATGTGTAAAATCACGCTTAGTATTATTAAGATCTTTTTTCACTAAGCTTTGTTTCGGTCGTGCCTTGTTGTAATAGGCTTAGCTGTATTGCATAAAAACTTTTTTTTACAGTAAACATTTAATAGATTTATAAAATGACGAAACCATGTGGCTTTTTAAAAATTGTACTGTTAATTTATTTATCAACAATTTATAAATTGCGCTCAATCTATTAACAATCTGTTGGTATGAAATAGCGATTAATTTAAAATTTTTCTCCATCACAATATTCGCTGCAGCTTTATTAGGTTTTTCAAAATTAAGGTCAGCCACAAAATCAATTAATTCTTTCTTGAGGAAACAGTTTACGTCGTACACTATTTTTCTTGCTTGACGAGTTCAAACTTTATGTTTTGGCATTTTAAATACATATACTTACTTATTATTAAAACAACACAAAGTCACAATACTACTCAATCAAAACAAAACACTACGTACTTCAGGAGATACAAGACGTTATTATGTAAATTAAAATAAAACGACATTTGTTATTTATTGAGATTTTTACTTACTTACTTTACATTTACTTATACTGAACACAAAATTACTTATACTGAACACAATATATTAATTCACTCACACAGATGAAAACAAAGATGTTGTGATGTTAACGACGGAGTTGAGGGCAATCATCTGGAAGTAAGCAAGGGTTTATAATGTGCCACTGCAAAAGATACTGTACTCGTATTGATAAAAAGTGCAAGTGTCGCTCCAAGAATATAAAATGCAACTCAAAATGCCACAGTAATAGTTTTTGTAAAAATAAATAACAATCAAATACTTATTTTTCATAATTATAGTAATTTCTAATAAAAGTAATTAGTTTAAGTACATTGTTGTTGTTTATTGGTAATCAATAAACATTTAAGTTTGTGTTAAATATTTTTATTACTTGGAAGAATTTTAAATTTTCATAAAAAAATTAAAATCCTTAATTATTTTAAGTGAATTATAAGTAATTTACAACTGATTAATATTTTGTGTTCGTTAATTTATTACTTAATACGATGATTTCAATAAATAACTAATATCGTTTTATTTTAATTTACATACTTATATAACATAATTAGTAATGACAAAAACGTTATGCAGTGATGTAATAAAAAAAAATCCTAAGGACATCTACCAAAACGTTTCCAGCCACGGCCTAGTAGGATCTATATCGGAAAGTAGTGTGCGTCGTAATCAAATAACACACGACACGTATTTCGCTATTTGGTCTTTCTGTGATTGCCACAACGCGTCGTGCGCGTTTTCATTAGAGCCATAACACGAATTTCGCCATGTGGATGTTTTACTGTGACCACAACGCGTTGTGAGCTATTTTTCCGCTCACTGAGCGTTTTCGATCTTTGAGCGTAACATGTGCACTTATCAAGACAATTTGAAGTTTAGATGTTTTCCTGATTGCCCGATTAGAAGTGAACAAATTAATATAATATTAACCATTTTGGTCAATGTTAAAGAATAATATAAACATTTTCCTACAAAATTGTATGTAACGGTAAAAAACAACAAAAAAAATCAAAAGAAAAGTTGTTTCCTGGCGTTTACTCGTTGGAATTTGAAAGGCTTTTCGAAATCTATTGTGTGCCCTTTTATTGTGGAGGCCTAAGGGCTGTAGCCCCGGTTGCCCTCTCCTGAATTTGGCCCTGCATATGAATTAAAAAAGTTTGTTTTTTATGTTTATTGTAATACTTACGCATTTCTTTCAGTGCGTCGCTCATCGTTGGCGTCATCGACTGGCGTGTCTTCTCGTGTGCCGTCGAACTGTACGTGGCGGTCTTCCGTGGATGGCGCCAACACCTGATAACAAAAAGCAAAGGATTATTACACATTTTCTATATACAACATCCATCACATTCTTATCACAGAGGCCTTGGTTTCAGTTTTTTTAGTAGGTAAACGAAAACTATTAGTTTCGTATAGCTATATACAGGGTTATCCAGAACTGTGTACTAAGCCGAAAGGAGGTGATTCAGACCATCATCATGAACTACTATTACTATAAGGTCAAACCGAAATTCGAGAAAATAATCACATTCAGCTGTTTCACATATACATTTTGTTGAATTCGAGTTTTAGTTTTGTATGGAACAGGTTTTGGGTTGGTACCATAGTAAAAGTTGTTCATAACGATGCGTCTTAATCACCATGTTTTGGCTTAGTACAGGGTAAACAGATAACCCTGTATACATTTTTGTTAGTAGTCCCTCGTTTTTTGCTAGAACCGTCTTACAAATATGCATAGCCAGACGGAGAGCTATTTGGGCCTACTGCTACTTCCTAAGAATTCTCAATGTTTAGTATTTGCTTCATATACCTACTCTTCATGATATTTAAGTAAATGTAGTCCTTATCCCCCCCGATAATACCTACTATTATAGTAAACATAAAAAATATAAAGGGGTAAAACAGAACGCAAAATAATTGCGGGCTAATACCTTCTACAATATGAAAGAATTTTATAATTGTACAGATACATGTGCGAAAAATAAAATCTAGAATAATAATTGATGATGCTATGTAAATATTCTTAAAAGAGTAAAAGAGAGGATTTCAAAGATTTGTATTTAATCATATTATTTTGATCTTTTAGGATTAAAGTAAAAATGATCTCCTCGTTATACGTAGATATAATATAAAAGTGCTAATAGTGTAAACAGCTTTAAGTCATTTTGTGGTTAGTTATAATAAATATTTTTTTGTGTAATTTTGAATGTAAATATAATATGTACCTAATTTGGTTCATCTAGGTGTAAGAAGGAATTACATATTATAGCCTTAAATTGTAAACAAGTAAAACAAATACCTAAGGCATGTCCGTTAGGATAAGCTGTTGTGTCTAAATAATTTTGTACAGTTCAGAGCAATAAATGATATCTTTATATTTATCTAAACCGACCGCTTTGCCTGAATCACATTATGATGTTCAGTTTTTTTTTATCGCAAATAAGTTCGTATTTGGCCAACAACTCGCTTGATGGTAAGCTGTGTTGTGGTGGAAGATGACGCACGCAGAGTTTTTTCTCAATCGTAAAATCGCCACAATTTACTTTTTAACCGACTTCCAAAAAGGAGGAGGTTCTATGTTCGTGTGTATGTATTTTTTTGTGTATGTTCATCGATAATTTCGTCAATTGTGAACCGTATCGAAAAATTATTTTGTTAGTTCGAAAGGGTATACTCTCAAGGTAGTTCCCATTTAAATTTTACAGAAATCGACTAAGCCGTTTTTGATAAATCATCAATAATGTAAACAATTTGAGCGAAATATTCGAATTTTGTACACGATGGAAGGCGGTTTTACCATTTTTTTTTTCGAAAAATAATTATTGAACATTTGCACATATTTATTCAATAAATTAAATTTTAAATTCTTTAAAGTAGCTGTTTTAGCCCCGCTGAGCTATAGATACCTACAATAATTTGAAACTATATTTAGAAGCCTGTGATGTCTCCCAAGCACGGTTTCTCGACTTTCACAATCTGGATTCCTGTAAAGATTCCTTAACTGTCGTTCAGTTCGTTGGCTTCCATCCAAAGTGTCGTCGGAAAATTATAATAGGTACAACATTCCCTAGGTATCTAAATCTACATTGTATTGGCACGTCGCGTCGACTTGTAAAATTACAATTAGTATTGGTAATATCTTCTTCTTTTCAGCTATAGGACGTCAATTGCTGGATATTGGGCTCCCCTATAGATCTCCAATAAGACCGCTTGGAAGCGGCTTGCATCCAGCGTAGTCCTGTTATTTTAATCATGTCCACTGTTCACATTGTAGGTGGATGTCCTACGCTGCGCTTTTCGGTACGTGGTCTCTACTCGATAAATTCTCATCGGGCTATGTGCCCTGACCATTTCGCCTTGTGACGACATTCTGCTGAGATTTGTCAGAAACTTTGGTTATTCTACGATGTCCTAATTCGATCTTGCAGAGAGACTCCAAAACTCCAAACATAGCCCGCTACCTGCATGGCCCGTTGGGCTTCACGTTTCTATAATACGCCGTAAGTAATACTATGATGGAGGTTTCGAATTTGATTACCACTCAAATTCCTAAGACAATTTTAGACTTTTGGTAACATAAAACGCTCTCACTTAGTTTCAATTGTGTAAGCAATAATTTTATCGACTGCTTGACACGGTAATGATTTCTAATGATGTTACCTATGACAAATTAAAACAAACAAAAAAATTTACACATATCAAGTATTTAGAGTTATTTACAGCTATATTATGGTTCTGTCGTGGTTTCGTCCCGCAGGCTTCGGCCCGCGGGGCGAATCGACGATGACTCTTTTTGAAGGCCTCTTTCGTACCGCATTGTTTGAAGCGGGGCGAAAAGGGGCATTCAAAAAGAGTCATCGGCGATTCGCCCCGCGATTCACTTTTTTATCTGTACATTTAAGTAGAAAAGTAGTTAATGGAAAAAAATAAACAATTGCATTATATCAAGGGCATCATATAATACAGTAGACCTAAACTTCAGTTCACGGAAAAAATATTAATAAAATCATTACAATATTCTTAAATATAATTCTTCTTTATTATGAATGATGCACTTTGTGATTGCAAAGCTCATGTCACACAGTATGAAAGTCTGGGAAAAAGTTATTGAAAGAAGATTGAGAGAGGAGACGGATGTGAGCCAGAATCAGTTTGGATTCATGCCTGGACGCGGAACAACGGATGCCATATTTGCCCTTAGACAACTTTGTGAAAAGTACCGGCGAGCACATAAAAACTTGCACATGGTATTCGTTGATCTGGAAAAGGCCTATGATAGAGTTCCCCGTAATGTCTTATGGTGGGCTCTGAAAGAAAAGAGAGTGCCAGGGAAATACCTGCGTCTTATTCAAGCTATGTACAGCAGAGCCACTACGTACGTCCGGTCCGCGGCTGGTCAAACCGACGAGTTTAATGTGGCTGTAGGCTTACACCAGGGATCGGCTCTAAGCCCGTATTTGTTCCTACTTATTATGGATGCATTGACATCAGACATACAAGAGGAGGCACCCTGGTGTATGCTGTTCACCAACGACATTGTGCTCGTTGGGGAGAGAGAGCTTGAGGTACAGAGGAGACTGGGAAAATGGCAAGAGAAACTGGAAAAAGTAGGGCTGAAAATCAGCAGGACCAAGATAGAACATCTGTTTTGTGATTTCGGGGGTCCGTCCAGTTTTAGTCCGATTGCCTTAAATGGTGTATCCCTTCCAGTCTGCTCCGACTTCCGGTACCTCGGCTCTATCATTCAAAGTGACGGCGACATCGACCGGGACGTTACTAGCAGGATAAACGCAGGTTGGATGAAATGGCGACAGGTTACTGGTACAACTTGCGATCCGCGGATGCCCCTTAAATTAAAAGGGAAAATTTATAAAAGCATCATAAGACCTGTCGTATTGTATGGATCAGAGTGTTGGGCCACCAAAGGGGAAAATGAAAGGAAATTGCATGCAGCGGAGATGCGAATGCTGAGATGGATGTGCGGAGTGACGAGGATGGATAAAATTAGAAATGAATATGTTAGGGGAAGTCTGAAAGTAGCACCAGTGACTGAGAAATTAAAGAGTGGCAGGCTATCTTGGTATGGGCATATAATGAGAAGGGAGGATAGTCATGTCACAAAAAGAACTCTTAATATGACGGTAAATGCCAAAAGCGGGAGGGGAAGACCAAAAAAAGTGTGGATGAATTGTGTGAAAGATGACATGCGAGAGAAAGGAGTTGATGATGAGATGACGAATGATAGAGTGAAGTGGCGAAAGGAAACGTGCTGTGCCGACCCCACCTAGTGGGATAAGGGCAAGATGATGATGATGCACTTTGTGATTGCAAATATAAAATATTGTAAGTTCATAAAAGATCCCATTGAATTAAGTTAAAATTTTTTTTCAACATCTAGATAATTTCCTTTGAAATATTCTCTTACTTCATATTATATCAAATGTAAAATATGCTTTAATCCTACAAAGACACCTACCTAGTGAAACTTTTAAATTACTTTACATTATACCTTGACGTACAGTTTAAAGAAATGCATAAACTGCAATTTTTATACTTCAGTAAAAAGTGCAAACTATGTCGACGAAACAAACACGCGGTATATTTATCACGGAATATGACACATTTCACTGTCAATAACAAATTAATAATTACAGAGCGTTCTTTTGCAACTGAATTTAATTGCATGTTTTATGTAAAATGTAATGTCGATTATTTTAAAACCAACTTCACTATTAAATTACAAAGGGTAAGTAATTTTGAGTCAGCACTGTCAGCAAAGAGGTCCTTGTTTCTTTTTCCTGTTATTTTTTTAGTTTTAGGTTGATATAAAGAGAGAGTGTTGCCGGTAGTAAATTTCAATTATCTTTCACATTTACCAAACAAAGCCAACTTTACGCAGAGTTGGTAATTGTACCTACAGCAGCATCCCACCTTAATTTAACACAGTCATGTAATTGCTTTCATATTACAGACACGTACACGAAAAATGTATCACTGAAAAACACAATTATTCTACAAATAAAAAAACTGCGTTTAGAGATAATTTTCCAAACTTTCAAGTTATATACTTTCGGTCGGAACAAATAATACCTCATCGGGAAACATCTGAACGTCCACGCTGAAGGTGATAAGGCGAAGAACCGATAGAAGTAGTCGACCGACCGCTGAAGACGCCAGAAGCGCACACACAACATACAAAAAAGCACTGACGGTCACGGTGGCATCTAAAGGGCTAGTGAGGCAGGCCAGGACCAAGCTTGATTCATATTGATTGCTGAGCAGGTGGTGGTAGCGAGGAATGTCGCCGCCCGCCGCCACGCTCGCCGCCCGCCCAGCGTGCGTGACCTTCACCTACAGACTACCGCTACACTATATTATTCACGAAGTTGTTATCACTCAACATGCCATTCGTTGCGCAGCTCAAGCACCTGTTTGTTGAACTTCACTTCATATTTTTGACCGACGAATCAAACCGGAGGAGGTACTCAATTCGACGCGTATAAATAATTTTTTTTATGTATATCCACGCATAACTTATTTCGTAGTAGTCCGATTTCAATAATTCCTAATAATTTTTATTGAAAAGAGTATACTTCGAAATTGGTCCCATTAAAGTTTTATTGAAATCGGCTGAGCCATTTTTGATAAATCAACTATCATGTGAAAAATGTAACATCGATGCATGCGAAATATTCGCGAATTCTACACAGGTGAAGTCGGTCATGTTGTTTTTTGCGAAAAACAATTATTTTATACATAATAATAGGAATACATTCTGACCTATTTCTTGATTTCTGGTTCAACTCGCCTGATGGAAGATGCTGCGACCGAAGAAGGAGTTTCTAGACTTAGAAGATATAAACATTCAAGATATCCAGATTGTAATTGTCAAGGAACAATGGCGGAGGTATGGCATTACAGGCCCTGACGTTCTCTGGGATAGCTGCCATCATAAAAAGAAAACGTGGAACGGGTAGAGGGAATCATGGGGAATCATTAATCCTTTATTATAGAAGGAATAATGGCGAACACCGCTATTTTATTCTCACAAAAAATCTGAAAAACCAGATTTCTTCCACACTAAGTAGAATAATCAGTAAAACTCCGTAGTAATCCAGTAGAAGAAGCTCCACTACTGAATTATCAGAAATAAGTAGTACTAAGAGCCTCTTCTGCTGAATATACTCGTAGCTCATAGGTAGAGTTTAATTAACAATAAAGGAACATCAAATTAATATTTCCCTATTTCACATTCCCGGAGAATGCAACAAAGTAGAGTTTTCACTTTGTCATTTGCTCATTAATTTTTCATAATTGTAGGTTACGTTTTCATACCCCTAGGTGATAAGGGTGGTCCTCTCCAGATTTTATTTGTGTAAATTTCATAACAATGTTTGTCGGATCAGCTACATAGTGTAATGTATAATAATTATTTTTCGCAATAAATGGCAAATATTTCGCTCGTATTGCTAACATTTTTATTGTTTTTTTTCTAAAACGGCTCAGCTGATTTATATAAAATCTAAATAGGGAGCATACCCTTGAACTAACAAAGAATTTTTCGATTCGGTTCACAATTGTCGAAATTATCGATGAGCATACACAAAAAAAAAATACATACACACTAACATAGAACCTCCTCCTTTTTGGATGTCGGTTAAAAATCTCGTGTCACAGTGTTTGTTATCGATTTCCTCCAGAACGGCTTGAGCATTTTTTTTTAGTTCTTTGTGTAGCTATATTCGGTAGATCTTAGGCTATTTTTTCTACCACTGGGTGATAAAGGTGATCTCCACTTGTTTTATAGGGCTAAACCACCATTTCCCGGTCAACTCGCAAAATAAATAATATCTTTTGTCTTCTTAGGTTTTTAAAACCTCTAAATTTTGTTTAAAGATAACTTTAGCTAGCTAGCTAGCTTTTCCCGACCCTAATGGTCGGGAAAAGCTTTGTTTACAAAATGTCTTTATCACCTGTTGCTCTGAGAGACCCGCGAGTGTAGCGCGCGCGGCCGATGCTATACGTTGGGCGTCTGTCATCGGACCTTCTGCAACAAAGAAGACACTAGGTTACTAACTTACTACCGTAGTCTACCAACTTGAACGCAAAATACCTGTGGGAGATTTAACAGGTAATAACTGAAAGTATGTAGCTGACAGAAGCTCCCTTTCAAGTGTTTTATAGCCAGAGCAATACAGGGTTATTTCTAATCAATTAGCATCCTTTTAGGGGCTTATTCTGTAACTACTTTAACTACTTTTGTTCTGAGACTTTTGTCAGAACTCAAAAAAAAACAGCTGTTCCATGCGAGGCCGACTCGTACTCGGCCGATTATTTTATTATTTAGTTGGAAGTGTCCAACATGTCACGAAATAAACGTTCTCTCTTTCTTTTTTTTCTTACCTGCCAGGCTAGGATACGCGCCACGCAATACATATTTCTTTCGACGTGTCAGAACGAGACAGCGTTATGGGAAAGTATATATCTGTCACTTTTTCAGACGTCGAAGAAAGCTCTTTTTGTGGCTTTTCGTGGTCGCATGCTGGATTAGCTGGGAGCTGGGTTTACAAAGATTCAGTGAAACAGATGCGAAGTGTATCGTACGGAGAAGTACTAGTTCTTATTAGTAGTATTAGGTAGGGCAGAGGCCTGCGCCCTCGCTCTCCACAACACGCAGTCCATCTTTCCGTCCTTCTGTACCTCATTCTGTACTCTGCGGACTACTAGTTATGATTACCTGTGTAGGGCGGAGGAGCGGCATGGTCGCGGCGCGGGCGGCGGCGGGCCTGCACCCTCGCTCCACTTCACGCGGTCCATCTCTCCGTCTTTCTGTGCCTCATCCTGTACTCTGCGGACTACTAGTTATGATTGCCTGTGTAAGGCGGAGGAGCGGCATGGTCGCGGCGCGGGCGGCGGCGGGCCTGCACCCTCGCTCCACTTCACGCGGTCCATCTCTCCGTCTTTCTGTGCCTCATCCTGTACTCTGCGGACTACTAGTTATGATTACCTGTGTAGGGCGGAGGAACGGCATGGTCGCGGCGCGGGCGGCGGCGGGCCTGCACCCTCGCTCCACTTCACGCGGTCCATCTCTCCGTCTTTCTGTGCCTCATCCTGTACTCTGCGGACTACTAGTTATGATTACCTGTGTAGGGCGGAGGAACGGCATGGTCGCGGCACGGGCGGCGGCGGGCCTGCACCCTCGCTCCACTTCACGCGGTCCATCTCTCCGTCTTTCTGTGCCTCATCCTGTACTCTGCGGACTACTAGTTATGATTACCTGTGTAGGGCGGAGGAACGGCATGGTCGCGGCGCGGGCGGCGGCGGGCCTGCACCCTCGCTCCACTTCACGCGGTCCATCTCTCCGTCTTTCTGTGCCTCATCCTGTACTCTGCGGACTACTAGTTATGATTACCTGTGTAGGGCGGAGGAACGGCATGGTCGCGGCGCGGGCGGCGGCGGGCCTGCACCCTCGCTCCACTTCACGCGGTCCATCTCTCCGTCTTTCTGTGCCTCATCCTGTACTCTGCGGACTACTAGTTATGATTACCTGTGTAGGGCGGAGGAACGGCATGGTCACGGCGCGGGCGGCGGCGGGCCTGCACCCTCGCTCAACTTCACGCGGTCCATCTCTCCGTCTTTCTGTGCCTCATCCTGTACTCTGCGGACTACTAGTTATGATTACCTGTGTAAGGCGCAGGAGCGGCATGGTCGCGGCGCGGGCGGCGGCGGGCCTGCACCCTCGCTCCACTTCACGCGGTCCATCTCTCCGTCTTTCTGTGCCTCATCCTGTACTCTGCGGACTACTAGTTATGATTACCTGTGTAGGGCGGAGGAACGGCATGGTCGCGGCGCGGGCGGCGGCGGGCCTGCACCCTCGCTCCACTTCACGCGGTCCATCTCTCCGTCTTTCTGTGCCTCATCCTGTACTCTGTGGATTGCTAGTTATGATTACCTGTGTAGGGCGGAGGAGCAGCATTGTCGCGGCGCGGGCGGCGGCGGGCTTGCGCCCTCGCTCCACACTACGCGGTCCATCTCCTCGTCCAACCGGACCTCATCCTGTACTGTACGGAGTACTAGTTATGAGTAGTATTATTATATCTTCTTTGGTTATGATTACCTGTGTAGGGCGGAGGAGCGGCATGGTCGCGGCGCGGCTCGGTGGCCGGCGCGGGCGGCGGCGGGCCTGCGCCCTCGCTCCACACCACGCGGTCCATCTCCTCGTCCAACTGCACCTCATCCTCTCCCGCCACCTGAACCAAAACATTCAACTATCCATTAAAATGTTTAAAAAAAACAATTCGATTTACTGTACATTTCAACTGACTTCCGAAAAGGACGAGTTTCTAAATTAGTCTGTGTATTGCTTGATTATGGAAACTAGCGTAGTTCACGCACATTTCACTCATTAAAATGTGCGCTCAGGTATTCTGCCTGTCATATGAATACTTATATCAAATATTCGTTACTGCAGTCTACACCGCACTTGTAACTGCAATGGTTTTGTCAAACTAAGGAACATTTGTCTGCAGTTACTACAGCAGTGTTAAGGATAAGGAAGCCAGTATTTCTTACTGCAATACGTAATTTTTAAAGCAGAGAAAGGACAAGAAATCTGCTGTAGTTTCAATAGGCTTAAATTATATTTCGACTGAATTTGTCATCTTGTTCAAAAATCCGAATACTACTCGTAGCCGTAGTCATGTCACCCGTGCGCTAGGCTAGTACTCCGCATCTCGATAAATGCGCTGCCAAATGCGATCGAGACTATAGTAGACTTCCTCACTGCCTTAAAAATTACTCGTAAGTAACACCTGTGTACTACTCTAATTAAAATCGCATGTATTGTTTATTTTCTTGCGATCTTGATTACATAGGATTAGGCCTCAGTCCACCTTGTTGGTAGACAATCTACACTGTGCTTGTCGGTACGAAGTCCCTGTTCGAGATCTTTATTGCCTTCGCTTTCCGGGAGGTCTATCTGCAGCAGAGAACATCCCAAAGCTGAAAAACCGCTATTTTTGACTTGGTCTCATTATAAAACTTGGCCTTAGTGATATTTTAGAATATTTCCATCGTCGTCGCCTATATTTACAACCCTAAGAACATATTGTTTTAACTTATTTTGTGACTGCTATTGTTCAACACAATTACATGGATATAAAAAAAAAATATCATCTCACTCTAATCGATTGTGTTATATTACCTACTTATTTGTTGTATAAATACTAACTTATTTCTACAACGGATTGTTGATTCTCTTGACCTTAATACTTAGACATGTGTGTAGGCATAATTATATTTTATTGACGTTTACTAATATGAGTGTTTTTATTCAAAAGTGCGCAGAAAACAAGAGCGAGTTCAGGGAATATGTCGGTCGTTCCCTCTCTCAAGACATTTTAAATAGAACATTGATAATGCTAAACGGGTCAGAAATTCGAAGTTTTCTTTTACAATACGAGTACAATAATGGACAGTTGTAATGTATTTGTATTGTATAAAACAGGGTCACCGGTAGCTTACAAAATTTCAAGGGCGACGTTAGTACATGGAGAATTAAACAGCTTATTTATTTTCGTTGATCTAAAAGTATCTACTAAATTCATATGAAAAAGTTATGCGTAGTTCCAAGCATTACACCGGGAGCTACAATGCCACTTTACCAACCTATAAACATACAAAAAGTAAATAATAGGTACGTTATACTAGTATACTCCGGGCGCCCGAATAAAGATATTTGTAAGTACCATTGAAGCCGGATAAAAACTACTCAGCCGAAAATAATGATATTTGCAAGTTTCCTTTACACAAAATAGAAAGAAAAGAATGAAAATCAATCCACGCAGGCGGAAATATCGAGTAGCAATAAACAGAAAACCGTCAAATATAGCTAAAGGTTAAGTTGGCTTCATTCAAGAAACGCTGTAGAAAATTACAAACAGGCTTAGGCTGCAGCCTAGAGCGGCATAATTTAGGGGGCGGCAGGTTAGTAGCTAACATACAAATGACTTGACTCAATGGCTAAGCCCGTCTTTGCCGATAGTGCATGCCTAAATAATAAAGCTACATTTTTATTGACAAAATATATAATAAAGGGCTGTAAACCCAAGCGACCCAAGCCTTGAATTGTAGAAGTCGGCAGAAGAGTCAAAATAATTGTCCCCAAATTTCAATAGCCTCAGTGGCGGATTTACAAATTTTCAGTTTATCTTTCAACAAATAGTCGATTTTAACTGAAGAAAAAGACCTGAAAGATCGACATGGGTCCAGGGGCCCATCGTGGCTCCACCCATGCTCAGCAGTATGTTGATACAGGCTGGTTATCGTAACGACGAATACTTTATCGAAATTAGACAGCATTTGCTTCCGAGTCACTCTAACAGCTGGCCAAAAAACCAACGCTATAGTCCAGCAAGTGCTTAGAGCTACGAGCCCAGTTTTACCAAGCACCACTTCATAGTCATTATAATGTAATTTAAAAAAAAGGCGATTTATAAAGTAAATGTAAGTACTTACGAGTTTTTTACCCCGTCTATAATACCACTGTTTACAAAACCACTTGATGCGCGTGATAAAATTTAAATAGCCTACTGTCGGCAACGATGTAAGTTTTGGCACTGTAACCCTCGCAAATGCATCTCTTTGCAAAATTAATAACTTTCATGATTATAAATACCATACAACATTTTTAAATAGCATGAATTGTGTATAAAATACATACAATAGCAAAAACCTAAGATTAATGGCATGTCAATATTTCCAAAAAGCAAGTTGCAAAAAATTAACGCAAAAACTTGAATAGAAATTCAGATTTTTGTTGATTTGTTATCGTATCAAAAAACAGCTAAGCCGATTGTATGCATTAATTAATTAAATTGGATTTTATAATTGAAGTGCTTAAACAGAAACACCCTTGATTTATAATCAAATTAAGGTAAGTTAGTAAATAGGTAAATTTGCCCTGTCAACATTTTTTCAGTGTTTGCATACCGCAGTAACTCTCAAACTTTATTTCTAAATAGAAACGTAAAAACAAGTTATAAAAGAAACTAACTTTTACAGACTTTTAGCGAGCTGTTGTCAAAGATGCAGAATTGCTGTCACAAATTAGCTTAACTTCCCGAACTTTTTTACGAGCCATTTCAACGATACGGTGATCCCAGATGGTTTTAAACATCAGTTATTGGCGCAGTTTCCAAATGTCGTAGTTATTGTTTGTTTACCTTAATCTGGTTATATAGGGACATCGCGCCGCGAGCGCGGAGCGCTGGGCGGGCAGCGAGCGCGGTGCGTGCAAAGCTGCTACTGCCGCGCGCCGCCCGCCCAGTGCGCCTCCCGCCCGCGATCACTTAAGTCCTTCGCCGGATAGGCTTACGAACTCGAGCCTCGAACCTACATCACCTTAATTAGGTGCTTCAACTCTACTAAATACACGTGGGAAGGTATTTTAGCTATTATCTAAGAACTACATTTGCGCTATTGTATATTAGTGATATTCGAAGTGACTGAGAATTAATTTTCAGTACTTGCTCTAGGATGTTGTGGTACGGTGCTCGATGCTATGCCCAACTCTTACTATTGGGCACTGATAATGAGTTTTGCAGTCATCTCGTACATGCAAACATCGCACTTGAATATTTATAACGCTTCACACTCATAAGAAGAATTGTATGTGTACCTTGGAGCTCATACATGCCAGAGCAACTAGCACCCAGACCCGGGACAAGGACCGAACCCGAGACCCCCTGCAACGAAGGCAGATGCATGAATGGTATTTTAAACCATATTAGTATTTTTTTAAGTTAATAGTTCTGAATTTCCTTCCAGGAGTCGCGATCCATAGCAACTTCTTGCCAACCCCTCTCGAAAGAGTCAAGATCGTCGTGCCAGCGCTTCTTGGGAGACCTTTGCCCAGGAGTGGGACAGTATAGGTTCAAAAAAAAAAAAGTTCTGAATTAACTATACACCTTTAAATGTTAACCGACCATATTTTAACTAATGATTAAATGACATAAAGTACTCATATTTATTACACAGAATATTGAGTCCCTGTGTCTGGCAACCGCACGAATTTATTTTAGACATTCTTATTTATTAGAGCTGAAATCCATATAGAGCAACATTACAAAAAAAAATTGTAAATTAACAACTTTTAATCTATTCAAGGTCGACGGAGATATGAAATATAAGAAACATTTTGTCGCATCGAGATCTCTATTTCTTTCTTTTCAAAAATCGGTCTTAAATATCGGTATATCGGTACAAGGATAAATTGTTCAACCATCTACCCACATAACAAATGAGTCTTATTTCTAAACCAAGCTGATGCTAAAATAAGTCAAAATGAGGCGTGACACATTTGTTCTTTGAGTTGATGCGATGCGGACCACCTATCTAAATTAGTGTTTGCTTAGGATGACACATCTTTACCTTATGAAGAAACATTAATCATAATCGTCGTCAGAATTTTCTGAGCCAACAAACAACAGAGTAAATGACACAGGTAAATACTTATCCTAATCAAGTTGTATTCAGCGACAATTCTTTGCGTAAGATTGTATTAAAAAATAACGTATTTTTTTACTTTTTTACTGACACGATAAATTAATAAAAGGCCGTAAAAAATGGCTGTTCAAACGTCGCCGGATTCATTTCACATTAGTTTCAGTATCGGTAAAAACAAGCATTATTAAAGTGCAATTTACTGCATAAACATCATTAAAAATACATACAGTACATGAGTCATAATTCTGTAACCATTAAAATGTAAGATACGATGTTTCTTGAACTAAACTAATAATTATTACCTACAGACTGTATTGACATTGCAAAGCTACAAGGTGAGGTTGGACAGTACGTGGACACTTTGTTACTCTACTGGTTCCTATCGAACCAGTATCTTTAGTGTAAATCGACTACAGCTTGCAAAATTACAGGAAAGTTTTAAATTATAACAATAATGTTAATATACATTATTTATTACTTATGATTGACTACAATTTTAAGTTTTTATAAGTAGTTGGTGTCAATGCCGTGTTCATTGAATTGAAAAAAATGAAATTGAACTTAATATAGAGATGTAATTATATAACTGAACCTCTCACAGAACCAAAATAATGAGGTGACCGGCAGTACTTTTATGAAAACATGCACGTTTCGTTATGTTTTTAAGAATTTTGCGTGAAATATATTTCTTAGTATTGATGTGATAATTTTGTGACCGACAAACCAAACTGGAGGAGGTACTCAATTCGACGCGTATTTTATTTTTAGGGTTCCGTACCCAAAGGGAAAAACGGGACACTATTACTAAGACTTCGATGTCAGTCTGTCCGTTTGTCCGTCTGTCACCGGGCTGTATCTCATAAACCATGATAGCTAGGCAGCTGAAATTTTCACAGATGATGTATTTCGGTTGCCGCTATAACAACAAATACAAAAACTAAATAAAATAAATATTTAAGGGGAGTTCCCATACAACAAACCTGAATTTTTAGACGTTTTTCGCTCTATATTAATAATGGTACCAGGTAGATGCTTGAAATTTTCACAGAATATTTAATTTTATATTACCTTCAATAATAAATAATAAAATTAAAATAAAATAAATATTTAAGGAGGGCTCCCATACAGTACGGAACCCTCCGTGCGCGAGTCCGACTCGTACTTGGCCGATTATTAAGTATAACCACGCATAACATTTTTGTAGTGGTCCGATTTGAATATTTCTATTTTTATTGGAAAGAGTATACTTCGAAATTGGTCCCATTAAAATTTTATCGAAATCGGCTTAACCATTTTTGATAAATCAATAATAATGTGAAAAATGGAACATCGATCCGTGCGAAATATTCGCGAATTCTGTACACGGGTGAAGTCGGTCATGCTAGTTTTAGCGAAAAATAATTATTGTTTTGTATAATTGTAACGTCATTATATATGGGTACATTTCTTCCTCAGAACTTAAAAACAGAATTCCCGCGACAGTAACATACTTAGGAAGTTAAAATAGTTAAGAAGGAAGAAAAGATACATTGCAGTGTATTAATTTTCTGTTGAACCGGCTCTGAGAAACTTTTTAATTGTATTTTAGGTACTAGAAAAGTATAAGATTACCTGTTCTGCAGAATCTTCATATTCTTCATAAGAGGTACAGATAGACACGGTTATCTGAGTAAATGTGATATGAATTTCTGAACGGTAATTCATCTTAAAGCTTGTAACAACCACTTGCAATGAACACTAAAAACAATCTGGAATACGAAAGGTAAGTATCTAATACACTCAATTATCAGAAGGAAGCGTAAGCAGAATTCAATAACAATAAACCAATGGCGTAAAGTTATATTGCAACCCGAACTCTGAAGACCAAGTTGGGTTACACAGCACAGGTATACAGTTACCGCATTCCATCAGCAGATAATTTTATCACTTGCTAGCTTGCTAGCTTTACTAGCTCTATTAATATCGCCCGCGTGGCTTTTTAATGTTTATGCTATCCCACCCACTAAGCATGGAACTTGCAATAAGTTGTAGTAAGTTTGTATATGGCACATTTGTAAATTTCAAACATCATGTTGCAGGAACATGTCAGTTACATAGATCTTATTCTTAGGTTGAAACTTATTAAAAGTTACTTAGTTATGTTACTGTTATATTTGGCATGAAACTTTATATTTCAACTTTGCAGGGATACTCGTATATCCTCCCAAACATACCTAAACGTAAGTAATTAACATTGTGGCAAAAATGTATTTGGAACGTTACAAATAAAACTTTGCAGCAATATAATTTTGCTAACTTCACTGTCTGGCATTGCTTGTAAAGTTACGGAAATGTTATACTGTAACATCGCGACAATTTGTCTTTTGTTATATTATTTTCTCAACTTTCCTACAACATTACGAATTGGCTCGTTATTTACATTACCTATGTAATGTTGCTGGAAGTTAATTTTTGAGCCGATATCTGTAAAATTTAAATGGGACCACCTCGGGAGTATAATCTTTCGAACTCAAAAAGATTTTTTTGATTCGGTTCACAATTGGCGAAATTATCGATGAATACACAAAAAAAAAAGAAATACATACACACGAACATAGAACCTCCTCCTTTTTGGAAGTCGGTTAAAAATCAAGTAAATCCGTGGCTCCGTTCCTGTGTGAAAGAGATACAAGCCAATAAATCAACAAATACACTTTCAGATTTATGATTTATAATATTAAGGAAAGTAATTTTTGGGCTGCCCGGTTAAGTCAGTGTCTAATATTAATAAGAATTATTACTTGGTGAGCGCTACCGTGGCTCGGACGATACGTTAAATTATAGGTCCCGGTTGTTTTAACCGTTTAGCCATGTAAGTCAAGTAATGTCAAGCCGTGGTGGTTAGTGGTAATAACACCGGCCTTACAATCGTGAGGTCGTGGGTTCAAATCCCGGTCCCGTACAATGAGTTCTTCGGAATTTATGTACGGAATTTCACACCACTGGCTTTTTGGTGAAGGAAAACATCGTGAGGCAACCTGCATACGTCCGTAGAAGAAATTCGATGGCGTGAGTGAATCCACCAACCCGCACTGGGCCAGAGCGTTGTGGATATGGCGCAATCACCCTTCGTGGGTAGGCCTACGTCCTGCAGTGGACTATTAAAAAAGGCTGAGTACAGCCATGTAAGAGGCCTTAAGGCAGATTAAAATAAGCAGCTTATTAATAAGGCCCGTAGTAGAAGACCACGTTTTGAGACGTTAAGAGTCGAGACATAATTGTAATACCTACCTAATTATTTTTCGGCAAAAATGGCACAACCGACTTCAACCCAAATTGTACAGAATTAGAATAGTTGGCACGAATCGATTTAGCATCGATGCAGTGATTTTTACATTATTGTTGATTTTTCAAGAATTACTCAGTCGATTAAGATAAAATTTAAATGGGACTGCCTATGAAGCATGATCTACCAAACAAGAAAAGAATCATTAAAATCGGTTCATAATTATTGGCGGAGTAATTGAATAACATACAAAATAATCGGCCAAGTACGAGTCGGACTCGCGCACGGAGGGTTCCGTACTGTATGGGAGCCCCTTTAAATATTTATTTTATTTTATTATTGAAGTGAATATAAAACTAAGTATTCTGTGAAAATTTCAAGCATCTATCTGTTACTATTATTAATATAGAGCGAAAAACGTCTAAAAATTCAGGTATGTTGTATGGAAGCCCCCCTTAAATATTTATTTAATTCTCTTTTTAGTATTTGTTGTTACAGCGGCAACAGATGTATATCATCTGTGAAAATTTCAGCTGCCTAGCTATCATGGTTCATGAGATACCTACAGCCCGGTGACAGACGGACAGACGGACATCGAAGTCATAGTAATAGGGTCCCGTTTTTCCCTTTGGGTACGGAACCCTAAAAAAACATACAGTGGAATTGATAATCTCCTTCGGTCGGTTAAAAAATACAGAATTTTATCGAAATTGTCAGAATCGTTTCCGATATCCAAGTTTTGTAATAAATAATAATTGAATACAAAAATTGTTTATTTAGTATTATATAAGATTAGGTATTAGATATTTGCAAATCGCACTCATGTACCTGTACAGGTTGGTTCTCTGGACTCCAGACGACGGACATATCGTAGGTACTCATCATTATGAAAGAAGACTTTCCACGAGCCAAAACTAAAATGAAGCATACGTAGCCCTCACTGTATAGACACACCCGCAAACATACATACGCTCACTCACCAACATGCACACTACACACACATTACGCAATCGAAAAATGGAAACTACTACATACTCGTAATTAGGAGAATTATGAGATGTCTTATTTAAAAGAGGAAAAGAGTCTAAATCTCACAACACAGGACCACCAGTGTGAGATTTAGGGTTCCACTCTGGAAGTTTGTAAATTTAATCTAAGTACCTACTAACACTACTTTAAGAATTATCAACATTTACTAACTCCAAAACATGTAACTTATTTGAGCAAATAAACTTTATCTTATCTTAAAACGGTAATTGCAAAAAATGCATCTCCAAAAATACTTTCAGAGATGAATACAAAAAAAATGTTGCAAAGCAAACGCCCTGTATACACAGGGCGTTTACATAAAAGTAAGTTCGGACCACGGAAGCGCTCAGTTGTAAATGCCACCCCTGGTCACCCATCCCAAGACCAAGACCCAAGACTGTCCGCGCTGAACGTTGCTTAACTTCGATGATCGCTAACGAACACCTAGTCAAACTATGCTATGAGCGCCCTGTATACAGGGTTATTTCTAATCAAACTTGTTAGTTATGAATGTTATGATGTACAGAATAAGCCCCTAAAAGGATGCTAATTGAATATAAATAACCCTGTATACCGATGTGTGATGATATACACGGTATTTTAGCCATGGTCTAAAGTGTTTATCGTAGGTAAGTAGCATTGGCTCATGTGTTGCTAATAACAAAATCTTTGTATTTTCAACTACTTACAAGTTACAAGGCATGGAATAAATAATAGTATTCAACTCTGGAGGACAATAAAATTGAACACATTCTGTTTGTCACGACCATTGTTGAAAGCGAGCACTAAACTATTCATATTCAATTTATTTTCATTGTTACACAAATTAGGGGCGACAACACAATAACAAATACGCGTTTCAGTATCCAACAATAATATTACATTAGAAGAGTCTAAATGATAGCAAAATTACCTATTCTATGTATTTACCTATTCCTCTAACATTTCAGCGAAACATGTGACACACACATATTTTTTTAATCGTCGATAATACGGAGGAGGTTTTCAAGCGCGTTTTAGGGTTCCATACCCAAAGGGTAAAAATGGGACCCTATTACTAAGACTCCGCTGTCTGTCTGTCCGCCTGTCTGTCACCAGGCTGTATCTCATGAACCGTCATAGCTAGAAAGCTGAAATTTTTACAGATGATGTATTTCTGTTGCCGTTATGACTACAAATACAAAAAAAAACAGAATAAAATTAATATTTAATGGGGGCTCCCCACGAAGTTGTATTAGCTTCGTGGGGCTCCCATACAACAAACCTGAATTTTTAACCGTATTTCGCTCGATATTAATAACGGTGACAGGAAGATGCTTGAAATTTGCACAGAATATTTAGTAGTATATTTAATTCAATACATAGTAAATAATTAAAGTAAAATAAATATTTAAGCGGGGCTCCCATACAGTACGGAACCCTTCGTGCGCGAGTCCTACTCGTACTCGGCCGATTATTTTTTTTGTATTTAATTTATATTTTGTTACGCACAACTTTTTATAAGTATATATATATACAGGTACTACCCCGAAATTATTCCCATATTAATTTTATTGAACATAGTTGGCTGGTTTTTGTTAAATCAACAATAATGTAAAAACTGCATGGTACATCGATTTGAGTAAAATTTTCGAATTTTGTACGTAGATACTTCAACAAATGTATATATAATATAATGTAACTTTACTTTTTTGAAAAATTTTTGACATGAAACTCAGAAGTTAACCTATGCTTGTTCATCAAACAAATAAATAATTATTTTTCGCAAAAAAAGGCTAAACAGCCTCTCATTGTGTACAACATTCGAATATTTCGCTCGAATTGTTTACATTATTGTTGATTTATCAAAAACGGCTCAGCCGATTTCTAAAAAAAATTAATGGACCACCTTGGAAGTATACCCATTCGAACTAAAAATGAATTTTTCGATTCGGTTCACAATTGGCGAAATTATCGATGTTCATCGTGTACAAAATTCGGATTTATCGCTCGAATTGCTTACATTATTGTTGGTTTTTTCAAAAAACGGCAGAGCCGATTTCTGTAAAATTTAAATGGGACCACCTCGGGAATATACCCTTTCGAAATAAAAAATTTTTTTTCGCTTCGCTACAAATTGGCGAAATTATCGATGAACGTACACAAAAAAAATAACAAACACGAAAATAGAACCTCCTCCTTTTTGGAAGTCGGTTAAAAAGAGTTTTTAAGCCACCTGAAGGCCTCTGACATTGCTAAACAGCTAAAACAACCTACAATTTAACGTGTTATCCGCGCTACGGTAGCGCTCAGTTGTAATTGCCACCCGCGGTCACCAATCCGAAGACTGACCGTGTTAAACGTTGCTTCGATGATCGCTAACGACCGCTGACCTAGTCAAACTATGCTATGAGCGCTACGCTGTCAAACAAAATAATATAAGACGGACGCATATTTTCCCAATTAGACAATCGGGAAAATATGCATCTCATTGGTCGGTTGTCCTATGTTCAGCAGTGGACTGTTAAAAGGCCGTACAGCACAGTGTTTGGCTTGGCGGGAGAGAGATTGTTTAACATGCAACATTTAGTCATCATTTACTAATTATTGCCGGCTGCATTCGTGACAGTCCTCGTTATCATCCTCAGTTATCGGCCGTGTCCGCTATGAGTTAATTTTAATACGCCATTTTAGAACCTGCGTTGTGTTTGTTTATTTGTAACAAGTAAATGAAGTAAGTGTTTTGTAAGCGGACAGGGCCGGACCGTGAGTTTAGTGGGCCCTGGGCTAATACTACTTAGGGGCCCACCTAATTACTCAAAGTATAGAAAAAAAGAAGACAAAAAAATATTTGATTTATCATCATCATCATTATCAACCGTAGGACGTCCACTGCTGGGCATAGGCCTCCCCTATGGATTTTCAATAAACCTGGTTGGAAGCGGCCTGAATCCAGCGCGTTCCTGCGTTGTTTGATTTAAAACCTATAAAATATTAGATTAAATCGCAGGATTCGATTAATATTATAATTTTTAAATTTAAAGTTATAGATTTTTTCGCGTTATCGTCTATTTTTGAGTTTGACTTGACTTAGCTAGGCGACCTGAAATCCACGGGGCCCTGGGCTGAAGCCCAAAAAGCCAAATGATAGATCCGGCCCTGTGCCGCTTGTTCCATCTTGCATGCGCAATCTTATTTTACCTAACCTACTCGTATAAACGAGCAGTTATTGTAATAGATTGTAGCGCTTTTACCGTAGTTTGACTAGGTGTTTGCCCGCGATCACCGAAGATAAACAACGCGTTCGGCACGGTAAGTCTCTGGACGGGTGACGGCGGTTGACATTTACTAAGCAATACAGTTACTGTGGCTCGGATGACTGTAGATGATAATGGTTGTAGGCCCCGGTTGTTGTAACATTTAAGCCATGTCAGAGGCCTTCAAGCGGCTTATAAACTTCTGACACCAGGGCTAGCCACCGGGTGGCCTATAAGAACTTACTGTAGTCCGGCAATCTCGTGCGCGACCGTTCCGCGTGGTGACAGACGGTGGCGGGGACGAGGTATCCAAGATGTCAGCGGGTAGCGGTGGTGTAGCGGGGAAGGGAAATAATGCTAGAATGATGCGTAGTTACTACTAGTACCGCGTCCCCGCCACCGTCTGTCACCCCACGGGACGGTCGCGCACGAGATTGTCGGGCTATAACTAGTACATTGTGCATCGGCTCAATGGTGGTGCTAAATACCATCATGGGTTTTTTTCCTTATTTGCAAAATGAGCACATTGTACGATTATTTTATTTATAGAGCTTTCCCACGCTTGATTTATCGCCAACAGGGTGGAAACCCGAGAATCAACAAATGCAGGTTCAAATTCTGCAGTCACGACAAATGTTTGAATTGTTTATCGAAAAAGTGCTGTTTGAGCACATCGAGTGCTAGACAATATCTTTAATATTAAATAGCTATAAAATATTTTGTTTAGTTAATACTGTGATGAAACAAACATCATCATCATTACTTCAGCTCACTGCAGGCTATAAGGCGAGGAGGCTTATACCCTGGCCTCTTTCACCAATTATTCCTGTCCTGAGCTGGTCTCATCCAGGTGTTGCCGCAAAACTTCCATCCATCCATCAGCCATAGGATATCCACTGCTGGACGTGGGCCTCGCCTATGGATCTCCAATAAGACCGATTGGTAGCGGCTTACATGCCGCAAAACTTAAGTAACTTAAGGAGATAGTAATTATTTATCGCAACACCACCGCTCATGAGTGTACCGGGGCTGCGCCTTCTGTCACGGGGCCACTACTCAGTCAGGGACCTGCTCCTGCCATCAACCACATCTGGCCAAGTGTACTGCCTGCCCAACTAATATTAGTTTAGTTTTTTTAAACAATACCGCTGGTGAATTTACAACTGAGCGCTACCGTGGCTCGGATGACACGTTAAATTGTGGGTCCCCGTTGTTTTATCTGTTTAGCCATGTCAGAGGCCTTCAGGCGGCCTTAAAACTCTAAACCCAGGGCTAAAGAATAAGGAAATATTTTGATTTTCTCTGTATTTACGCTCAGAATTACAGATCAGACATCGTGAGGCATCCTGCATACGTCAGTAAAAGAAATTCGATGGCGTATGTGAATCCACCAACCCGCACTAGGCCAGCGTGGTGGATATGGCCCAATAATTAAAAAGCTGGTAAAGGACAGTACAGTACAACTCTGCGTATATTAATAAAATTATTATTCTAAAAATGGCACAACCGACTTCAATCTTGAACAAAATTCGAATTCGAATAGTTCGCTCGAATCGATGTACATATTCAATTTTGTCATTTTTGTTGATATTTCAAAAACTGCTCAATAAGGGAGTGGACTTACCCATTCGAACAAAAAAACATTTTTTTTAATCGGTTCACAATTGTCGTCAATATCGGTGAACAAATACATAAAGACGAACATAGAACCTCCTCCTTTTTGTAAGTAGGCTAATAAGTCGGTAGAAGTGGAATATGAATGACAGCAGCTGTACCCAATCAGGCAGCGTGTATTTGTAGTGTATCCAACAGTTGGATACATCACAAACTATCCACACAGGTGTGAGTAATGTAGGTCTGCGAGTCTGTTTAGAGAATGGATCAGCGACCCGAGTGCTGCGGCTGCAGGGTCAAGGGAGCCGCAAGGCCGCGCGTACCCAGACGACGCGGCGCCCGCCGCCCGCACCCACTAGGGCTGCCGACTGCGTATTTGTTCCAAAACACAAACATTTCTTTGAAATCTTTTCTTATTTTATGTTTGCCTGCCTCGATGGCTCAGTGGTTAGTGACCCTGACTCCTGGGTCAAGGAGGCGTGGGTTCGATCCCCACCCTGGGCTTTTAAGTGATGAATATAGGTGTTTGCTCTGTGTCTGGATGTTATTTAGGTATAATCTATATGTCGGAGAGCAGCCCCTTGAGCTGATTTGCTTTATTTAATTACTGGCAATACACAGACAGATAATATTTCGAGATGCATTTGACAGATGACTTTTCTGTCAACTTCAATGTCGTGCCCACGTCACACTGACGTACACATTGGCGGGAAAAGGCGTGGCTTGAGTCACTTTTGTTTTGACGAATATACAAAAGAAGATGTTGAAAAATCATCGGAGTGTTCAATTGTTTGATTCGAAGACAATTACTGTAATTTTTGAAGAATTACTCTGTAAGCAGAATAAAGATGATATCGGAAATTCGCTGGTGTTTATATTTCAATAACTAGCACTATGATCAAGGAGGTTATCGAGACAATAATACACGTTTGTTGACCCCTCCCGTCATATATAAGTATGTATTTAAAAAGAAATATGTATATGTAGTATATAAGTCTCTGGCAGCCATATCACAAGCTTTGCTTAGTTTGGGGTCAGAGACCGTGTGTAAGATGTCCAAAAAAAAGCACCGGATCGATTTGATTTTTGCATGAATATCACACGAAGGTCGCGCTCGCCATCACGGCTCGGTCGCGGCTAATATAATAAAGCGCGGATAGAAGCTCGTTTTCTATCTTTATATGTTTGATGAAAAAATAAATACTCGAACGAAAAAAGTAAGCAACCCTATTACAGTGTCCACTCATAGAATAGATCACAATAGCACTTTATTTTTGAATAATTATTTTTTGCAAAAAAAATAGCATGACCGACTTCACCCGTGTACAGAATTTGCGACTATTTCGCACGGATCGATGTAGCATTTTTTACATTGTTGTTGATTTACTGGTTCGCCGGTCAAAAAATCTATTTCAATTTAAAATATTATTCCCCGACAGACACTGGAACAAAAAGAATTTATTCTATCGCCTGTTGCTTTTTGCACCTATTTAGCAATTTTATATTTTCACTACTAGGAAATAAGAAATATCAGTACCTGGTACAGCTGGAATAGTTGAACATTTAAGCACAATACTTCAGGGTTTGTGGGTGATCTAAGTCCTTGTTTAAAATACTTTAGATCTTTTGATTTAATTTTAAACATTGGAATTGCTTTTGATACACCCTGCTTTACAGTACCTACGTCCTAGGGAATAATTATATTATCTAGCGAGTAGCTTACCTACCTGTTACCTGAGTACACCCTATACTTTATACTTCTAGGGATTGAGATTCAATTAACGACAAAAACGAAAGCTCGATGTTTTATACCTATACAATTGACTATATTCTTGTGAAGGTCACTAAGACTTTTAGAAAATTTAAAATTTTCCATTACTTAGTAGTTTAATCATGCTGCTCAATCATAAAATGGGAATCCTCAAAAAATACTTTAAATTAAAATTCCATAAAAAAAAAACAAAACAAATCGATTCATGGATCGACTTCGTGAAAATAAGAGGTTTAAAAATGAAAAATACTATAGAACATGCGTAATTTTATGATAAAAAAAACCGGACAAGTGCGAGTTAGGCTCGCACACCGATACAAATCTTGAAAATTGCACAAAATTGGGAAATAAGCCCCCCGAGTTCACCAACGCTTGTTTAAGTTAAACGTGCATGTGAGAACGGAACCAACGGTTTTTGCTTGCTGAACAGCAAAAATTCTGTCATTCAATCATTCATTTCGTGTCAATGGCTACACTTTTTTTTCTGTAAAAAGCTGTTTATGATTTCACCAACAGTTGATAAATTAAACAACTGTTGGTGAACTAGGGTCTAAAACCCGAGTTTAATCGTTGTTTAAATACAGTAATCACACGTTTAACTTAATCAATCTTTGGTGAACTTGGGTCTAAGTTGTTAAAACCTCAAAGCGTGACTATTACATAATCATCGATTAAACGGTTTTATTTTTCGCGTCATGCATCGTAAATTATGACACATTGTAAAAATAATTGAAAGCCTGTTTTAGTTTGTGCTAGTAAAGATATTTCATATGATACCCCCATGATAAGATACATTTAATTCACTTTGAAATTATAGTCCATTTTTTTTGCAGTGAGGCCCTATTTTTGTGATTAAATTAAAAATGTACAGTTTTCAGATTCATTCCTATTGTATATGTACATATACAATAGGAATCTGAAAACTGTACATTTTTAATTTAATCACATGGGATGAATACCTATTGTATATGTGTACATATATTGTAAATGTGTACATAAAGAATTTTTTTAATTTAAGCACATGGGATGAATACCTATTGTATATGTGTACATATACAATATGTGTATATATGTATACTCTAAGACCCATGCTGATTGCCAATTTTTATAGTTCTATAAGTCACCGAGAAGTACCCTAAAGTATTTCTTTCATATTAATTTTATTCTGTTTTTAGTATTTGTTCTTATAGCGGAAACGGAAATACATCATCTGTGAAAATTTCAGCTTCCTAGCTATAACGGTTCATGAGATACAGGCCGGTGACAGACAGACAGATGGACAGCGCAGTCTTAGTAATAGGGTCCCGTTTTTACCCTTTGGGTACGGAACCCTAAAAAACCAACTAACCAACAAGATAAAAACAATAGAGAACTAATTTTGGCGTTAAAGGGACCGCCAACCCTTTGCAACAAAAATATAATTATCAGAATCGGATTACTCTTTAAAAAGTTATGTTAGACCTTAAAATAGTAGTTTATGCAACTGTCATATAATGAAGGGTATTAAAACACGAGTGTGTTTATGAAACGAGCGCAGCGAGTTTCATAATAGTAACTCATGTTTTAATACCCTTCATTATATGGGTTATATGGGTTATATGCAGTTGCATACACTACTTTATCTTCACTAATAAAAACGTGTACTTACGTTCACAGGGAACTTGGCGCGCAGGGCGGCCAATCAGGAGCGAGCGCGCGATGTTATAATGAGATTTTACGATATCGATGTGGATATTATAACATCATTTGAAATTGCTTAAATTGAGTGTTTTGTTGTCTGCGCTATAACAGTAGTCATTATAAGTCAAGTATTGGAAACATAAGTAGAATGTTACAACATTAGTGTAGATAAATATATTTATACGCGTCAACTTTTCGTCGGTTAAAAAAACTTGTTTACACGTGTTTCACGTTCATGTTTCTCAATTTGTGAATTCGCTTAAAATAAATACATTTTGTCTGTGTTTTTCATGAATTATGTACCTATTTAGTATACATATATATACATTATACGTCCTTGCATCTAGAACAGGTAAGCTAAACCTAGATAAACTAATAGTTTTCCGAATAGTAGACTTCTCATCTATGTAGGGTATATGCACCGGTTGTGGCCATCTTAGTATCATTTGTGGCCACTTTGAATTTTAAGGATTAATAAGACAATTTTATGTTATAATAATATTTTTAAAGAAATTTTCAAACATTTAGGTTCAAACAAACAATATTTATGGAATTACATTGTATATAATTATCATTTATGCAATAATTTTGACAAGAAATAGCCACAACCGGGTCAGTGGCCACAACCGGTAATCAATCAGTTATAAGTCTATAATAATCTATATCTCGACTCGCTCCTAACCTATTTGAGTCGTACTCGTCAATCTTGTTAAAATTATCCGAAACGATTTTACCGAATTATATCTATCAATACTGGCCGATAAATAGAGGTACGGAAAAAATCCCCCTTTATTGAGGGATATAGGTACTAATCAAAAATCGCTGACGACAAAATTATCAATAAATTTTAAGAATCTGTTTAAGTACCTACCAAGTTTGCTAAAAACTGCGACCTGTAGAGGCTTCGCACTGATCAAAAAATGTGGTGTTAACAATTTCATTGATGTAGCAGCTAGATAAATAAAATTGCTACCTAACACCACATTCCGGCTGGTTTCAGATCAGCTTGAGAAGATTGACGATCGCTCTGTTATTCTGTTGTCTATCTGTTAACGTATTATGCTTGGTCTGAACTGAAATTTAAGCGTCAACAATTAGTTTTTTTTTTCATCTTTTTTTTTTACTCAGGACACTCAGGTAATAATAATTTTATACCAAAGTTTTTTGTTTTTGATTTTGTTTTTATTTTGTTTACCACTCGCATATTACCTATGAAAAAAAAATTAAGATGCGACTATTTACCCAATAAATTTCTGGTATTTTATTTCAAAAGTTTGTAAATATTGAGGGTATTTGTAGACCTTTAGTCCAAAAATCCCCTGCGACATTGCGGAAGGGGATTTGTGGACAAACAGTACAAAAATCCCCTTACGCAAAGCCGTAGGGGATTTATGGACAAAACTTACACTTATCCCCTGCGCAGGGGATCATCTAAGGGGATTTGTGGAATAAGCCTTATTTTCATGTGTTTTGAGTCGTCGATATCTTTCTCAAATGTCTTCTTACCAGAAGAAATATTAAAATCTTCGATATAGGCATTAGTTACACAAGTGTGTTGATACGAGTACTGAAGACACAGAGAACGCAACGATTGATCATTGCGATCCACGTATGGAACATAATTCGAATAGTTCGCTCGAGTCGATGTGTACCATTTTTAGATTTTATTGTTGATTTTTCAAAAACCATTCAGCCGATCGATAAAAATTTAAATGGGACCACTTCTGAAGTATGAGTACCTTATCTACCAAACACAAAAAAAAAAACAATATAATAGATTCATAATCGGCAGAATAATCGCGTAACATACATTTCACAAAATAAAAAACAACACAGTAGACCTGAGAGCCTCCTCATTTGAAGTCGGTGAAAACAGGCGGCCTTATCAATAACAGCGATCTCAACAAAGCGTACGTAAAATAAAGTTACTCACCGCAAACGGGGGTGATGCGGGAAGTAGGTGTCTAAATTGAGTTTGGTCGTAAAAAGCAACTATAATGATAGGCAGCGAGAGAGTTCCTGCATGGAAGGGGGAGTATCCGGCACGGGTGGAGGCGGGCTGGAGCCGAGACGCTCCGCAGAGCGCGGCAAGGTCAGGGCCGCGGTCGATACAGCACTGGGCCACCGGCACGCTGCACCGCCTAGGGTTACCAGATTGACAGTTTAAAAGTCCAGGGAAATCTTCAAATATCCCAGTGACAACCAACTGCGTAGAGGGTTTCATATCACAATGAAGAGGGGCTCTCTCAGCAGAGCATAATGTTTAGATTTCCTAGTTTTGACTACCTCTGTGCCCTTGTGGTTAGTGACCCTGACTCCTGGGCCAATGAGTCGTTCGCGTTTGATTCCCACTTATATATTTAATATGTATTAAGAAATATGTTTAATCACTACATAGTATAAAATAAAGTCGCTTTTTGTCTGTTTGTTTGTCTGTATGCTTAAATCTTTAAAACTACGCAACGCATTTTGATGCGGTTTTTTTTTAATGGATAGAGTGATTCAAGAGGAAGGTTTATATGTATAATACACCTGTGCGAAGCCGGGGCGGGTCGCTAGTTGTTCATAAATAAAAAAAATTTAAAAAAAATATTATCCATCCATCCATCAGTCATAAAACGTCCACTGCTGGACATAGGCGTCCCCTAAGGATCTCCAATAAGACCGGATGGTAGCAGCTTGCATCCTTATAAAAATACATGTAGTGTATTACAATTATAAAACTAGGTGCCAGTAGCGGGCCAGGGTCCAACCTACCGGTGGTGGTTGGGGCTACAGGATGAAACTGCTGACATGGCGCGCTACGTCCACAAAAATTGCCGCCTGCACCTGATCCTTAATTCCACCCTCTCACAAGAATTTCATGAGATGATCAACGTCGCTTACCATCAGGCGAGTTGGCGGCCGGTGCGGACATATAGGCATTAAAAAAATAGTGGTCAAAGTCCTCATTTATATAATTAAGAGAGTGTCCTCGGTAGAGTCTGCCTGATATACAAATGTAGCCTAAATTGCGACCAGCAGGCATAATCCAGAGAGTCCTGAAATTTCCAAAGGCCATCCTGAATTCCGAGACGAGACTAAGTCCTGAGATCTGAGGACAAATCATGAGATATGGTAACCCTAAATGCGCCGCTACTCGCTTCCCAGTCGCGGACCCAGGCCTAACCGAAAGGGCGAAACTAAAAAAAATATCCTCAACCAAAAAAAGAATAGAAATCAATTTTATTTAGATATTATTTACGCTGTTTCCTAAACAAGATACGAAACAACGTAGGTAGGTGTTTCATGAATAGTAGCGCAACAATCAGTGGCCTATCGAGGCATTTCTATAGCTGGACGAAGCTGAACTTTTTGTATGGCACAGCAGATTTTTCGCGCTTGTGTTTATTTGGCTCAACATAGCAGTGCGTACAGAATTGTCACTCAACGCAGTAATGCTACCAGCACATGGACCTGCGTTGCCAACTAAGTGAGCTTGATATCTCTAACTGATACCCGGTTGCGTTGGGGTGCAACCAGGTTATGTGGACTTTACCACTAAAACTCACTCGGTGACCGCCCTCTATGCTTGTCAGAGGGAACTGGGATCTCCGAAGGAACGCACCAGTGCCCTCCAGCATAGATCTTGAAACTCCGTAAGCTTCTAACAATATACCTAACTAATACCATCACCTAGCTCCAAGGGCCCTTATATTCAGCTCTTACGATTACGACAGGCAGGGGATGCCAAACCGTATTCTAAGACCCCGGTTCCAGGGTTCGCCATAGAACACCTACTGCTTAACATAAGGCTCCTTTATTAGATCTTGAATAACACCAACCGAATAAAACCATTGCAAGCGGTTCGCATCCAGCGTCCATCCATGCAACCATCAAAAAGGATCCTGAATTTTTCTCCCGAGGTCCTCAATTCGACTGTGTGTTTCATTTTGTATGTATGTTACGCGATCATTCCGTCAAATTATGAATCGATTTTGAGACGCAATAAAGTGTTGTTGTCTTGAAATGTACCTATTATAATGTTCATTGACATACTTTGTTATTTGACATTTAGTCTTGATCAGGTTCGACTATTTACGTACTTAAAAGGGCTCTTTCGTAAAAGAAAGATAGTATTGGCCTATCTAAATAAAAGTAAGTTAGTACGGGCCGGGGCTATACATAATATACGTGTATAGACCTGGTTTCAGAGTTTTTAAAGGGTTAAAATATTCGAGACCCACAGTCCATCTACATTTTTGTTGACGTTCTACACTGCACGCTACCCGGGGATAGTCTTCCCAAGAGTGAAATAATAATACAAATCGGTTCAATTGTTCCGGAGTCTATTCAATGCAAACAAATAAACGATCAAATCTTTCCTAATATTGGTAAGTATAGGTATAGACAGATAAATCTAAACCATCGATTTAGCTTATTTTATGATCCAAAAAAACCTTATATAATTATTTTGTTACAAATGATTGTTATCCTGATTAATTATTAATGCTACAAAACAAACATAGAAAATATGCGTCAAAAAGAGCACGAGTAGGTACCTACATAGAATTCCTTCCTGTGTAGCTTCGTCGCATTACTTGAATACACTTTACATCCCATCAATGCAATCTTGGTAAAGTGCACTCGCGATATTTTCCAACAAAGTACGAATTGAAATGAGTTTCAAAAAAAATGTATTATTTATTTTAAAAAGGCAAACAAGCTGACTGCCCTTTTAATGGTAACATCGACGCCTATGGACAACTGTTGTAACGGAGGTATTGCCAGTGTTTAGGATAAAAATAAACACATCATAGCCACCCATTAAATGTGGAGCTGAAATGCAACTAACACATAGATTAATAGAACGAATAGCTCCCCTCTTCATTTACCAGGGGCTAAAACTACTGATTCGCGTAATAGGAATAGTGTATTTCACTAGGCTTGTGAAAGCCGCATCGATAAACTTAACGGGTAAACAATTTCGATGATCGCCAAATTTGTATCTTGTTAATTGCGAGTGATCACAATTTTTTATAGATATAAATCCTTGGTATTTTAAGTTTTGTAGAGTTGAGCCCTCTAGACCTTAGCATTTTCTATTCTGTAGACCACGCGAGTGACGTCGTGTGACGTAGCTAACTTGCTACATGTGTCCCAGAGCCAAATAAGTACGTAGGTAAGTCATCTGACTCATGTTTAGTAGATTTAACTGTGCAAGAACAGAAGCACGAAGTGTTCTACTTGAGATTTGACATTGGCCTTAATGGCACACTTTGCTTTTTATGCCCAGTTATTTTTTTACACAATTACTAATACGTATTTGTGCAAAAACTTCTCCCATACCACTTATACAACTGATTAAAATATTCAGTGCACAACCCTAAAGTCGAGCTGTTGCTATATTTGTTTGACTTTGTAACTACTCAACATGTACCCTGTTATTTCGATGGGAATGGGAAACACCCTTCGACCTTCGATTCGGATCAAGGTAATGTTTACAAGGGCTTGTAAAACAAAAATACCTAGTTCACCAGTTAAAAATAAAATGTATTTATCACTGTAATAGCTGAGGTTAGCATGCACGTAGTTTAATATTCTAGTGATAAAATCAAAGCCCATTATCACCGCGATATTTTAATTCGTTTTATTTATCAGGTCAGTTTTTAATTAAGTGAGTCACTCAACCGGCTCGTTATTTGTTTACATTATTAGTGTAAACAATAAAAACGTGTGCAGTACCATGAAAGGACCATGGAAGGTGGCGAAGGTCGCGGTCTTGCGCGAATCGGAGCGGATCGGAGAGCGACCGACGGGCTGGACTGGGACCATGGGTCACCTAACTTTGACAGGTCATGTAGCAAATCACTCAATTTTACGGGGATGAAAGTAATTACGGACACATCGGTCGGGGAGTGTCACACGTTAGCCGAGTCTGTATAACAAACAACTTTTGATTTCGATTTTATTTGAACCTTAATCGGATTGTTCGCCAAGATTCAAATGTACATATATGCAGTTGGAAGTTTATTTTTTTCCTATACGTGCGTGTGGAGACCTATACCCAGCAGTGGGTCGATACAGGCTGATGATGACGATGATTTGTGTGTCATACCTTAGGTACCTAGATAACTATTAAAAGAGAATATTAAAACAGTAAAATGTCTCATTTTAAGATAGATAGTGTTAGAATGACCCTCTTTAGCTTTACAATAATGTATCATAGCGGAAATATTTTACGTGTTTTCATTTTAAATGTCTTGTGCTTATTCCTGCCAATTTGGATCAAAGGTTTTAAGTTCTTCTCGCCATCTAGTAGGGGGCCTGCCACGAGGCCGCACTGAGTTGGGACTCTATTTGGTGGTGAGGAGACAAGATCGACAAAACTGGAAATCTCAAGAGGAGGCCTTTGCCCAGCAATGGGACAATACAAGCTCATAAACAAACACACATTTTAAATGTACCTACTATTCCAAATAGTTATAGTTATTTCAAATATATATCAATATTTAATTATTTAATATAATAAAAATATTTCAGCGCGTGGAGCGTGTATGCCGATAGGTCTGGCGAGGTTATTCGTTGTTGTTTGAATTTTTCATTTATATTTATATATCTTATATATGTATAATTTGTCATTTGTTCATTGTTTAGACTTTGTTTGTTTCTTTTCTTTGTTCTGTTTGTTATTTTTTTTATTTCTGTCCACGCATTTTTATCGGTCGTAATGTCACTTGCTGGTTCCAACAGAATATCAGCGCTGGTTGCTCGTAAGCGCAACCAGCATTACGCTGAGTTGGGACCAGTTTTGTGACAGAAATACTAGGTAAAATACTGTTGTTTTTTGTGTTTTATCATTTGTTTTGTCGTTATGTATTGTACCTCTTATTTTTGTTGCAAATAAAAATTCTGTATTCTGTATTATGTATTCCTTTCTGCGCAGTATTCTCTTGCAGCGCCCTAACGGGGTCTATGTTTGTACGCTAATTATGTTTTTTTTTTTAATTTTAAGAACTGTATGTACGCTACATAGCACAAATAAATAAATAACATTGATTAATAGGGAATCGATTAGTTTCATAGCATCTTTTTTTACTTTTGGGCATGTTACCCAATAGCCCGGGAGGTAAGCGCAAAAAAAGCAACTACTTTCTAAAAGCTGATTTTTAGGGTTCCGTACCCAAAGGGTAGAAACAGGAACTTATTATTAAGCCTCCACTGTCCGTCTGTCTGTCTGTCTGATGATGTATTTCTGTTGCCGCTATAACAACAAATACTAAAAACAATAAAATTAATATTAGAGGGGGGCTCCCATACAACAAACCTGAATTTTTAACCGTTTTTCGCTCGATATTATTAATGGTAACAAGTAGATGCTTGAAATATTCACATAATATTTAGTTGTATAGTCAATAATAATAAATGATTAAATTAAAATAAAAAAATAATTAAGGGGGGCTCCCATACAGTACGGAACCCTTCGTGCGCGAGTATTATTATACCCAAAAATACACCGTCGATCACGTTGGATGGAAAAGAAATCGAGTGGGTAGATGAATTTAAATACCTGGGTCATATCGTCACGAGTAATCTGTCTGACTCTCAGGATCTGGACAGACAGAGGCGTGCCCTAAGTGTGAGATCGAATATGCTTGCTCGTCGATTTACCAGATGTAGCGAAGAAGTTAAGATATTACTGTTCCGAACATATTGTACAAATTTATACACTTGCGAACTCTGGTGTAATCACACAAAAGCCGATTATAACGCACTTAGGGTACAATACAACAACGCTCTGCGCATTTTACTGAAACTTCCTAGATTCTGCAGTGCCTCTGGCATGTTTACAGATCGAAGGCTTCCAGGTTTTGCAGCTCTGATGCGACAAAGAACAGCGAACACACGAGAGAGGTTCTACCGTTCGGACAATATTGTGCTTGAAACGCTCATGCAAATAAATGGACCGATTCCTAGAAGATGGAACGAGCTTCACATTGCAAGCTATAAATAATAATGACATTCAAAATCGAATTAGAATCTTATTTATATTATATTATTATTTTTAGTCTTACTGTAATTATTGTAATTATGGAATTTTTATTCTGGAATAAAATTTTATTATTATTATTATTTATTATTATTAGGTAGTCATGGTGGGTGGTGTACCACAATATCCCGGATTCAGTCAGCTGGGATGACAACCATGGACTTGGCATTTTCGATGAGCCCAACCCAAATAAAGAGAGGCTCGCCTTTCGTTAAAAGTTCTCTACTCACGGTAAGGAGAGTTCTTAAACCGATGTTCTTATTAAGTCTATAAGTTGAAAACATTTTTTATTTAGAACACAAAAACCCGCAAAAAGACAGTAATCTAAGTTATATCATAAACTGGATTGTTAAAGTTCTCAAATAGGCAGCTTTTCAGGCTTTATGTGGAAAAATAAATGAATAATCCCACACCAGTGAAATCCGACAAGCATGCTCCAAATTATAGGACGTAAGTAAAAGGTGATAATTTTGAAAGAGTATGTTTACATGTTGGCATTTTTTCTACATTCCATATTGATGGCTCACACTTACATGAAAGTCTGGCAGGTGTCGTGTTGCAAAGTACAGGGACTTTCAGAGATATATTTGTAGTATACATACTCATCATTATGCTATGGCTACATCAGCGCCACGAAGCTAATACAAAGTATATTGTATTAGCTCCGTGATCAGCGCCCTACGGCGAAGTTATCGTCACTGGGGGCTCATTTATCTAATTCAAACGGTAGTAATTGATTGTTCACGATTTGAACTACTACCTGAAGCTGGGCACACACGCTGCGATGATCGCATCTATTCATCAGATCAGTCCAGCGAGGTCCTAATATATTTGCATTGCCGGTAGGTAGTTATTGAGGAATCAAAATGAATAAAATAGGGGATTTTAATCGAAAAATATTGATTTAACAAAAAAATTATTGGCATCAAAGTTGTAGAAAATCAAATTTTAAACAACTTTTGTTCCTATAACTTCTGCTGTAAAATTGAAATAACACAAGTTATTGAAGAAATGAAATGGTACAACAAACTATTAAAAAAAATATCGATCCTACAAAAATTTGATGGGAATCAAAGTTGTCTAAAATAATTTTAAACAACTTTTGTTCCCATCAACTTTTTGTAGGGTCGATATTTTTTTTAATAGTTTGTTGTACCATTTCATTTCTTCAATAACTTGTGTTATTTCAATTTTTCAGCAAATTTATCGAAACAATAGTTATTTAAAATTTGATATTCTACAACTTTGATTTCCATCAACTTTTTGCAGGATCGATATTTTTTAAATAGTTGGTTGGACCATTTCATTTCTTCAATAACTTATATTATTTAAATTTTACAGCAGAAGATATGGAAACAAAAGTTGTTTAAAATTTGATTTTCTACAACTTAATCAAAGTTCTTCCCATCAACTTTTTGTAGGATCGATATTTTTTTTAAATGGTTGTACCATTTTGTTTTTTCAATAACTTGTGTTATTTTAATTTTTCAGCAGAAGTTATAGGAACAAAAGTTGTTCAAAATTTGTTTTTCTACAACTTTGATTTCTATCAACTTTTTGGAGGATTGATATTTTTTTTAAATAGTTGGTTGTACCATTTCATTTCTTTAATAACGTGTGTTATTTCAATTTTACAGCAGAAGTTATGGGAACAAAAGTTGTTTAAAATTTGATTTTCTACAACTTTGATGCCAATAATTTTTTTGTTACAACAATATTTTTCGATTAAAATAGGGGTGTCATTTTGATTCCTCAATAACTACCTACCGGCAATGCAACTATATTAGGACCTCGCTGGACTGATCTGACGAATAGATGCGATCATCGCAGCATGTGTGCCCAGCTTCAGGTAGTAGTTCAAATCGTGAACAACCAATTACTACCGTTTGAATTAGATGAATGAGCCCCCAGTGACGATAACTTCGCCGTAGGGCGCTGATGTAGCCATAGCATTAATAACATCTTATATTGCAGGACCACCTGTGAATTTTATTACATACCTATACAGAAAATTATTTTGCAACTATGTACATACTAACTTTACACAATGTATGTAGTTTTAGCTTATAAAGTAGTAGTCTATTTTGTTGTGATTAACAAAGGCATTTTTGCTCGTTAAAAAATTTACAAGTGTATTGTAAAAAAAACTTTTTACAATACATAAATTTACACTTGTAAAAAAAAACTTAAAAGAAAATATAATTATCATTTCCCAGGGCTAGCCACCCGGCCTATACAAATAGAACGTACTAACTTGAAAGTTTTTTTTCACAATACATGTGGAAAATTAGTAGTTCTCGAAAACAGACCTCGCCTCACTCTTGAGCGATTGATACTGAACATTATCAAAATTGGCTGATAAATACCACGGCAGAAAATTTCCCCCCTTTTCAACGGAATTCAAAAATCGCCGACGACAAAAAAGAACAATTAATAAAGCGAACAATCGTGAACCAAATTTCGTAGAGATTTGTTGAAGAATGCGACCTGTATACAAAAATAACATCCGGACAGACGAAAGCAAAATCGTCGTGTGGAACAGATCTTCGCTTCGTTTAGGTCAAAAATAGGATTATTGTTTGAAACAATGAAAGTAATTGACATCAGCAAAGCTAACGAGCTGCAAATCGCGATGTTTTCTGTGCTTGAGTAAACAAACAGGCGCGCGAGCGCGGGCGCTACATTCCTTATCAAGTCCAAGGTTACGCAACACTCGGCTGCGCGAAATGCTCTCGGCACGGAGCGATCTTTTCGTTTATTAAACTTCAGAATAAATTGTCATGTTTTAGACATGGGTACTTTTATTTAAAAGCCGTGGTGGCCTAGTGGTAGTGATACCCACCTTACAATCGTGAGGTCGTGGGTTCAAATCCCGGTCCCGTACCAATGAGTTCTTCGGAATTTATGTACGGAATTTAACACCACTGGCTTTTCGGTGAAGGAAAACATCGTGAGGCAACCTGCATTCGTCAGTAGAAGAAATTCGATGGCGTTTGTGAATCCACCAACCCGCACTGGGCCAGCGTGGTGGATATGGCCCAATCACCCTTCGTGGGTAGGCCTACGTCCTGCAGTGGACTATTGAAAAGGCTGATACAGTACAGTACAGTACTTTTATTTTCATCCATCCATCAGTCATATGGCGTCCACGGCTGGACATAGGCCTCCCCTATGAATCTCCAATAAGACCGGTTGGAAGCGGCTCGCATCTCGGTCTTTACGAGGGCATCTGTCCACCTCGTTGGTGGGCGACGGGCGTCCTACGCTGCGCTTGCCGGTATGTCCATCCACTTTTTTTTTCAGTTCTGAGATCCACTTCGTTGGTGCAAAGGTTGGCAAATGCCGTTCAGCGCGGCATTACAGCCAACAATACATTTGAGAACTTTTGAGTACCTATGCTCCAGGAATAATCAAGAGTCGGTTATTCGTTCGCTTTGCTTGTTAATTTTACGATGTCATTTAAGTAAAAGTGTAGGTACCTACAATCAATGTAAATCTGATATATTTATGGGTGATCATTATTTGTTCAGGAAAATGGAAGATAGGTAGAGTTAGCTAATGGAAGACGATTGTTCGAGGAAACATTGTGACAATGAGTTCAAGGTTAAGAAGAAAGCTGGTATATGTAGGTACATAGTTAAGATGGTCATTAAGTAATGATTGTGAAAAACTTTTACTATGGGTCAATCTCAAAATTAAAAACTCCCAGAATCATTAATATCATTGTCGTTATCAAATCGTCCATGCGGTTTATCTATCAGCATATCACAATAAAATGATGTTCATGGACGTGCCAGCTACTTATGTTTCCCGGTAGAGTATATTATAATAGCTACCTATAAATTATTGCTGTTCCTGGTTTGCTCCTAAACTAAGAGTTAATACTAAATATGTATACAATGAGCTTCTTCCGGCTTGGTACCGCGTTCGAGGCATCGCTTTATTACTAAAGATTAGATACTAGCTGACACGAAAACGTTGAATTGCCATACAAAAAAAAAACTGGAGAAAGTCACATCACCAGGGGGTATCAAAAATGGTGTAAGGATTCTCCGACCTACCAAATTTAAAAAAAAATAGGTAAACCGTGAAACCGTTTCGGGGGAGTTCCATAACAAACACTGTGACTCGAGATTTTTACATATTACTCTATACCTACTCAAAATTAATTTTGAGACCTTGATACGAAACGTGGACTGAATTTAATCAATGATAAAGTAATAGTCTGTCCACGCTCACACTTATCAAATGTGTTGGATGAGTTCATCTCTCTTGATGAAGTTCTGATCAATATTTTTTAAAATTTAACGTTATAAATTCTAACCAACCAATAATTCGCCGTTCTTTTCCGTCCCTGGTTACGTAAGGCCGTGATGTTTACCCAAGGGTTTACCGGGTACTAATCATACACAAACACACGCATCTACGTGCTATCCATGTGTGTACTACCACTCAATCCAATTAGCCGTATTATGCGTGACAGTTACATATTGGTGCGGATTTGTGCTAATACGCTAAGAAAATCTAGTAGAATCTAGCTGATTCGGAAGCGGCTAGATCCAGTGCCACGCGGCGAATTCGGATCATGTTGTTCTAAGTCAATTGTAGGGTATGTTAATCTCAAAGTAGCCGTATTTCAGGGGAAAATGGGGAAGATCTGGTAAAAAGGCTGCATTGTTGCGTAGTTTTCAATCAAAAATTGTTTGGAAAATACGACTTTGAAATTCAATTCCAAATTTAAGTTTAGGGTATGTTAATCTCAAAGTAGCTGTATTTTAGGGGAAAATGGGTAAAATCTGGTAAAAACTTGGAAATTACGGCTTTGAAATTCAAAAAGATTGTGATTCGGATTGTCAATGGTATTGATTGACTTGGTGGAGTAAACCATATGCTTGGCTTTGGGAGGCTGCCAAAGCTCTAACTAAACAATAGTAAACATACGAGTAAGTACCTACCGCGTCATGTTATAAAAATTATCTATTAATTTAATATTGAAACATTTTTGGGCTCGCTATGCTCCCACAATATTAATGGCAGTTGTGCCCTTGTTTGGTACATAGAAGGTTAAATTTTATAGTTTTATACGTTAGTATTACGTGAATACTTAATAATCGTTTGATAGTGATTGCAGCATCAGTAAAACCAATTGAAACAAAAATCATATTAATTAATTGGTCGAATTAAATCATTTAGACTGATTAGGCATTTGAATGTGACAAATAGGCACAAAATATAAACGTATCTATTATAATAAAAGGCTTCGCTGAGTGACTGACTGACAGATGGTCTACAGCCCAAGCCGCTTAAGATATAAACTTGAAATTTGGTATATAGATACATTTAACGACGTAATGGAGCAGTAATAACGGATTTTTGATAGTCTAGTATTATATAAATCTCAGTAAAAATCATATCACATATCCTACGTTTCCCCCAGGTTTTATTTGAGGATATATCAAAAAACTGTGTAAATAATGCATATTATAGTGTATATATTGAAAAACTTTACAGTGATACCCATTTCATAGAAACAGAAACCAATAGGCAACGGGATATTTGTAGATGTCCGATATTTTTGTGTACACTAGCAGAAAACACTCCGTTATGAATAACTTTTACCTGGAAACCACACCTGAAATCTAAAAATAGCTCGTTTGTGTGTATCGTTCAATTTAAATGTAATATTTGTCGATATAGAATTTCGCCCAGTATCTGTTTGTCGATACACAGAACATTCCCTTTGCCTAACAGCCAACCGGTTTAATTAAAAACTAGAAAAAATTAACAAAGCTATCTACAGAACGTTTTATTGACCGAAGCAAAGCGGAGGTCTGTGCTTGCATTCAGTGATTTTGCTTTCGTCTGTTGATATTTGTCTACAACATTTTTCAACGAAGTTCGGCGTTTGGTACACAGGTTTCATAATACTTATATGAATGGATTTTTTTCGTCGATGATTTTTGACGGGTGGGCAGAGGTTTTTATTCCTAAAAAGGGGGGAAATTAGCTGTCGCGCTATTTGTCAGCCGATTTAGATATTAACTAGCAAGATTGTTTAATATCTAAATTCTAGCAAGATTTGCGAGTATGAACCTGACTAGACCTGACTGCCTCGGTGGCTCAGTGGTTACTTGGTTAGTGACCCTGACTTCTGAATCCATGAGGCGTGGGTTCGATCCCCACCCAAGGCAAGCATTTATGTGATGAACATAGGTGTTTTCTCTGTGTCTGGGTGTTATTTAGGTACTATTTACATAAGTATGTATTTAAAAATATGTATATGTAGTATATCAGTCTCTGACAGCCATATCACGAGCTTTGCTTAGTTTGGGGTCAGAGACCGTGTGTAAGATGTCCCCTAATAATAAATATTCAAATTCAAATTCAAATTCATTTATTGACATTAAAACAAATAGTATACCTATGATGACAATGAGCCTCAGATCTCCAAACTAAGCATAGCTTGTATTTCGGAGATCTGTGCTCCCTTAACAAGACTTATTGAAATACAATATATAACGTTAACAAATTAGTGCTTATTCAAGTAAATACAATATAATATTGATAAATTTAATAGTACACAGCATATTCAGATATTTGTCAATAAATTGAAAAAGTAATAATAATAATAATATTTCATTTTAATTGATTACAAAGATTATTATATTTGGTCAAAAAATTGGATTAAAATGTAATGAAGTATAATTAATTTCAATATAAATACCTCAAAATAAAATGTAGAGTCTCCGGTATAAAGTATGTAGTGAGTGAAGTGTATGGATGAGTTATCTTAGAACTGAGAGCAGGCTCTCAGTTTCTTGATATGATAGTTTCTGTAATGTGTCTGAGACAGTTTTTTTCAGAGAAAATTTATTTAGCTTTTTTAGTTCCACTTGTTCCGATAGTTTGTTATAGATGTAACCCCCAAGGAAGGAAAAGAATCTGTGTTTGAAAAACGTTTTGGAGCTAGGTATTTTGAACACCTTATCGGTACGACGTTTGGTGAGAGTTTTCGTTTCTGAGGTTTGTGGACATAACTTGTGCTGTTTTAAAATAATCCTCAATAGAAAGAGTTGTCTGACTGTAAGCACACCCGTTTCCCGATAAAGGTCCAAGGTTGGGTATCTGAAGGGAAGAAAGTTGCTGACTTTTAATATTGCTCTTTGGGCTTTTTCCAAGGCTGACATATGTGTTTTAGCAGCACCGCCCCACGCTTCGATACAATACATTATCAACGACTGGCAAAGTGCATAATACGTCGTTTTTAGGATATTTTTGTCAGCGACGTGCCTTATGTTCCTAAACACCGCGATTAGCTTTCTGACTCTACCTGCTAATGTTTTTATATGGCTTGCGAAGTTAAGTTGACTATCGATAATGACCCCAAGATAGCGAATTGTATTAACTCTTTCTAGAGGTATACATGTGCAATCGTTTGCCTGACACCTGGCATTATCGAGACTCGCGTGAGCGAATACATTTAGTTTCCGACTAAGAGGCGGTTGTGTGCTCTTTAAAATCGAAAAGGGTATTATTTTGGTTTTTTCGATATTGAGGCTTAGTAAATTTTTATTTAACCAATCGACAACCCTATCGAAACCGTTTTGAGCGTGATTGTAAACCTCCTCCCAGGTTCTTCCACGGAATATGAGCGCCGTGTCATCAGCAAAAGTGACAACTCTACCGTTCTCTAAGATTAAATTACAGAGCTTATTTATGTAGCAGAGGAAAAGAGTTGGGCCTACTATGCTACCTTGGGGAACACCGTAATTTATGGTTTCTGGGTCACTTATGGTGTCATCTAGCTTGACGCACTGTTTTCTATCCGTTAGACAGTCAGCGAAAAGGTCCAGTTGGAGCCCGCGAACACCAAACTCCTCCAACTGTTTCAACAGTAGAGGTACAGAAACTGTATCGAATGCCTTCGCAATATCCAGGAATATTGCGAGACACTTGTCTCCTGCATCCATTATCTCAGCCACATGATTGGTAAGTTCGCAGACCGCCTCCGACGTTGACTTATTTTTTCGAAAACCAAATTGTTGCTGAGATAAGAAGTTGTGATCTTCAAGGTATTTGACTAATCTAGTATTCATGATTCGTTCAAGTATTTTCGAAAATGTTGGCAAAATTGAAATGGGACGATAATTGCTAACTATATCTTTGGGGCCACTTTTGTGGATCGGTGTAACAATTGATGTTTTAAAAGCTTTAGGAAAACGCCCAGAGTTAATAGCCAAATTGCAGATGTGAGTGAGCAGTCCTGCAAAAACCTTTTTATTTTCCTTGATAATCCGAGAAGAAATGCGGTCTACACCCGCAGTGTTACTGTTCTTTAGAGAGTCTATTATAGAGACAACCTCTGCTAAGTCTGTTTCTACCATAAAAAATGAGTTCATAGGTTGATTTGGTGTTGTTACTATTGAAGAAGTCTGAGATTGGGCTGAATGTAAAGAATTTTCAATTTTCTTAGCTAGTGATTCACCTACTCCCGCAAAATACTCGTTGACCTTATTTGCAGCTGCCTTGGGGGTCGAAGCGATGGAAATCAGGTTGTTGGATTTTGTTTGGTTCTGTTTGATGTTCCCTATCTTATTTATAGCCTTCCACATGTCCTTGGCATTTTTTGCGTTCTCTATTTCTGAACGTTCGTACTGCCACTTAACGTTACGAAGTAGCTGCGTAAGGAAGTTGCGATATCTCTTGTATGTGATTTTTGCAAGGTCATTATTTGGATCACTCTTGTATTTGCTGTGCAGTTTATCTCTGTTTTTCATGCAGCGAAGCAAGCCAGGCGTGGCCCAAGGCTTTATGGGGCTCTACGTCGAGATATTTTTACTAGAGTTGTATTGGAGGTTATGACATGGGACACTGTATTGACTAGAAAGTTAGCTGCGACGTCACAGTCGTCAGCTTCGAGGACCGGGAGAAAGTTTATAGTTTGTAATTGTTCATTAATTTTCGAGTAGTTGATTTTATTTATGTATGTAGATGGAATAGTGGTGTTTTTAGTTTCGAGTGAAAAAAGTAGTGTATAGTGATCAGTAACACTGTTTTTAATTACTAAAGTTTTAGATGGGATCTTTGTTTTTAGTAAAACCTTATCTAGGCAACTGTTTCCGCATGTTGGAAATGTGTGAGCCGGCAGAAGACCATGCGAAGCCAACATATTTAAGTATTTGTTTGCCTGATTGTCTAACGGGTCTCTAATTATATTTATATTTGTATCACCGATCAAAATCACAGTTTTAAAATTATCTAGAGATGAAAGAACGCTGTCTAGGGAATTAATGAAGTTTTTGATATTTTTAAATTCAGGGGGCCGATATAATGCTATGATAGCAATAGATTTATTTGTTATAATAATACAATTGCTGTCCGAGATATCTGGTTCATAAACATTGAAATTAAGATGACTTTTCGTGTAGACAACCAGCCCATCGTTCTGATTGTAGAGCCGTGTCGACGCGGTGCAATTGTAGTCATCGATTTGAGGAAGATGTTTATTACGAGATAGCCAGCATTCACTGAGTATTATCACGTCTGGCAGTACTGCCACTCTCTGTAATAATGTGGTAAAGCTATCAAAATTGCATGAAATACTTCTAATGTTCTGACTGATTATGTTAAAACTGAGTTTATCGGTTATTTCTGAGATACATTCTTCCGGCTCACAGATAATTGGTGTAGATGGGATAATTTTATCTAAATCATTGTTAATTTCATTAATTGTATTATCCATAATCAAACTTTATAATCGGCAATGGACAAAGGTAAATAGTTGCCTTGATTTCCGCCTGGGATATCATGTCAGTAATGACAGTAGAGAAGCAGCTACAAATAACAGTACGAATATGTGACTCACTTATTATTCGATCTTTGATCTTTGAACTATATTCAATTCAAATCAAAATCAAATCAAATCATTTATTTTGACATAATAAACGTGTTACAGTAGTACATGATCCATAGGCTCCTGAACTAGTCTAAGACTGTGTCTCAGGAGCCAGTGGCTTCTCCATGTTAATATTAAAAAAAAAAAAAAAAAACATGCCAAAATAAAAATAAAAAGTAGACTTAACTAATTTGGAAAAAAAAACGTAATCTTAAAAACTTATTTGAAAAAAATAATCGAATTTAGATATAAATTGTAAATACTAAATTATACATTGACGAAAAAATATATATTTCAAACCAAAGATTATATAATAAAGAAAACTTGACTTGTCTTAAATAATTTAGAAAACAAAAACGAAATCTGATAAATTAAATTTAAACATATGAATTGAGCTATAAATTAAACATACTTATTAATACATTAACATCAAAAAATAATACAAAACAAAGATTATAAAGAAAACATTAAACAATAATTTGAAAAATTAACAAAAAAAAAAATGTTTACATAAATATATTTCATTATGCATACCAATGTTTAGCAAAAAATACATTATATAAATAAACTATCAAGTAGAATTTCAATACCTTCATAATCATATTTTTTTAGCCAATTTAATAGGACCTTCTTTATTTCATTGTTACTGTGTTTTTTTATATGTAATTCCTTATTCAATTTTGTATACAGTATTATATATTCGATTAATTGTCGAAGAAGTGTTGTACTAAAAAAATAATAAATACTTATATAATGTTGGTGCAATTGAAGTATGATGTTTATATATAAGTTTAGGGTGGAAGTGATGTAATGTGTGTAATATATAAATAATATAACCAAATCGGTTAAGAGCGAGTCGATATTTGAGTCGAGGTCTACTGTTTGGAGAACTAATAGTATATTTATCATCTAGCTATGTGATCTATCTATCCGTGTGTAAGATATCTCCTAATATGTATTTATTTATCTAAATAGCACATTTTGTTATCTTCGATTTGTCGAACGCGGAAACCTTATAGAGGGTAAGTATAACTTTTATTTGGCAAAGAAAAAGACATACTTAGTCATTTGACATAAAACCTTGGGATATCTGTTTGAAGAAATCTTAGCCGCGATACAGAAACTTTATTACGTGTTATACGAGTCATAACATTTTTCAAAGATACTAAGAAATGAGACACGCAGGGCACGTATTTAATTTAGGCTAATGCTGTACAAATATGCTAAAGTGATAAGCAAAAAATATACGGGCCAGATCCGCAAATCGTGTTAATAGAGCAAATTCTGTAAGCCTCCAGTTACTTGGTGTAAGAGGCATGTTAGAAAGTAATTTTTCACAATGTTTTTTTCTGTACTTCAGTACTTATATCTTGGTAGCGCACAATATATTATGCCGAGAAGGAAATGTTTAGGAAAGTCGTCAAATAAAACGTTATCCTCTCCGGACCATTCAATCAATATTTTTTACTATGTTCAGTATTCATTGATTTTAGGTATATGTATGCCTAATAGAACATCAGAACTTTATTTGCACCCATGGATTTAGTCCACAATATTAGGTACTCCACAATACTCACTCAGGTGTGTCGGGTCACTTGATAAATAGGTAGGTATACATAGATTGAGATCTGTGGGATGAGCAAATGAGACACACAATATTTACACCAGTATTCTAAGGCTAATTTTAACCGACTTGAAAAAAGGAGTTTCTTAAGTGTAGATAATAATTCTAGGTAATTCATTTTTTGTTTTGTAGATTGGCTGAATAATATAAAAAAAACTAAATATTTGACTCATCACTACATAGTATAAATCAAAGTCGCTTCCCGCTGTCTGTCTGTCCCTAAGCTACGTATGCTTTTAACTTTAAAACTACGCAACGGATTTTGATGCGGGTTTTTAAATAGATAGAGTGATTCAAGAGGAAGGTATATGTTATGTATAATACACCTGTGCAAAGCCGGGGCGGGTCGCTAGTCGATAATATAATACTCATCTTCATTGACGCGTCAATTTTTTATTTTCTCTATCTTACTAATTATCTATCGTATAAACCATTCAGAGCCAGTGAACTAGACTAGTGTTTCGAAAAGTATGCCTAGGGATTGCATTACCTTGTTCGTTTCGGTTCAAAAATATAATTAAGAGATAAAATGGAGACAAATACAATATAGATACTCGTAGCTAAATAACTATGAAGGCTCAGTAATCTTATACTGTTTTACCCAAGAGCGGCGTATTTTTACCGACTTCACAAAAGGAGGAGGTACTACGTTCGTCTATATGTATTTTTTGTGTAGGTATGTATGTTCATAGTTATTTTCGCCAATTGTGAACCGATTTACCGATTTATTTCAAAAGGGTATACTCCCAAGACGTGGTAAATTTGAAATTTTATCGAAATCGGCTAAGCTGTTTTTAATAAATAAACAATAATTTAACCCTAGAAGCCCAATGTACGTCGTTTTGACGTACACGCCGAAAAAAAACGCTATATCTTAGGAACACATAGTTGAATCGTCACGATCTTCCAAACCAACCTAGTGCCCGTCGAGACCTAACAGGAGAAGGCTGTATCGCTTCGGTAAGTGCCTCCATTTAATTGTAATCACAATGATGCACGTCAATCTGACGTATGATTGGGCTTTGTGTAAGTTTTGCAACTATTATAAGTTTGAAGTATTGATGTTTATTTTTGCTTGTTGTTTTGTTTTGTTTGATATTATTACTAAATATGTTATTTTTAGGAAATGAAATACAATGGTAGTCCTCTAGATACCTAAATCTAGATGAAAATGGGTCACTTGGAACCTGAAGATGATTTTTCTCCCGCTGATAGTGACTCTCAAGATTTTGATCCTCAAGATGATATCAGGAGTGATATTGAAAAAGAGGTGGTAAACTTTATGGGAAATGTGAGTTTGGAAACGAGGAACTTGCCCTGTCCGACTCCAGAGTCAGCAAATCTTGAAGAAACACTTTGGACTTCACTTCACAGAATCATCACGTTGAATCAGGCTTCTATTCGGTTACGTAGTTTTTATGGGATGTTAAACATGGTTTTTGTGACTTCATAAGTCACTGCCACAACAAGCTGACAAATAAATAAAAACATTGAGCCGTAGGGAGTTAATGCAAAAATTGAGCACAGAATTGACCACTGTGTATGCAAAAACGACTGGAAACACCAACTTTGACAAGAATTTACGTGAAAACATCGCATATGTGTTGAAAACCGTGCCAGAAACATCAGCAGCAGTTACATGTGATGATCCAGAACCAAAAAAACGTCGCAACTGTGGGTGTTGTATCTGTAAAAAAAGGTGGATGACAACAGCACTGTGCTTCATATGTAAAAAAGCAATGTGCGGAGAACACTAAATTGACACATGTCAAAACTGTATATAATTACTGAATAATTATTTTTAACCATTTTTATATTGAAGAGAGTTAATTTGTTTTCTAAAAATTGTTTAAATAAGGTTGATTTTTGTATTAATTTTATTTGTATCAAAAAATAACTAAGACGATCACAATTTTTGTGTAATTTTACTATAGTTCCTAAAATATGATTATAAAAGTATCAATAAATAACTATTTGATTTAAATTTACGTTTTTATATTTTATTAAACTATATTTAAGCCATATAATTTAGAAATTTGGTACATACAACATAAAACAAACAAATAAATTGACTTTTAATAGTACACGTCAAATTGACGTATGATTGGGCTTTATGGGTATAAAAATATGATTGGGCTTCTAGGGTTAAGTACATACATGAAAGACATCGATTTGTGCAAACTATTCGAATTCAGTACACGGTTGAAGTCGGTGTTGCTATTTTTAGCGTAAAATATTAGCTATTTGTAATGTTTAACAATCGTACATACTCGTAGTAGAAACAATGTTGTTAAAAAAACAATTATTAGTTTTGACCCAAAAAACGGGCAGGTGAAGTTAAATAAAACCTTTTTAAAATACGTAGCTTCCACGATTAACGCTATATTTAGTCTCAGATTCGCCTAACATCTGTGCCCCTGTTCTTGTCAGATCATCTGGCATTTGTACTCATTCTTATCATATTCGTTCAATGCAAAAAAATCTCATGAATACCGCCGCTTGCGATATCTAGAAAGGGGGCATCTGGGGCTAAGTCGTCACCTGGAGCCGTTCAAAGGAACGTATTGTACGCAGAGTCAAAGAAACACACTGTATTTAGGTACATTGTGTGAACAATTGAACATGAATAATAATACAACCCCTCTTAGTTATGATAATGTGCTACGCTCCTTGTGCACAAAATTTCGACGAAATTCTTTTATCCCACGTATCAATTCGCAGAAACCGGATCGTAATCGCATAGAAATCGCAGATTCATAGAAATTCAAATAAATATATTTCTTAATACCAAATACAGAGTTATTTCTAATCAATTAGCATCCTTTTAGGGGCTTATTCTGTACATCAAAACTAACAACTTATGTTCTGCGACTTTTGCCAAAACTCCAAAATTTTTTTTGTTGTTCCATAGAAAAATATCGTTCGCCCGCGACAAAATGTATGGAACCGCTGATTTTTAGGGTTCCGTACCCAAAGGGAAAAACGGGACCCTATTACTAAGACTTCGATGTCCGTCTGTCCGTCTGTCCATCTGTCACCGGGCTGTATCTCATGAACCATGATAGCTAGGCAGCTGAAATTTTCATAGATGATGTATTCCTGTTGCTGCTATAACAACAGATACTAAAAACAAAATAAAATAAATATTTAAGGGGGGCTCCCATACAACAAACCTGAATTTATGGACGTTTTTCGCGCTATATTAATAATGGTAACAGGTAGATGCTTGAAATTTTCACAGAATATTTAGTTTTATATTCACTTCAATAATAAATAATAAAATTAAAATAAAATAAAAATTTAAGGAGGGCTCCCATACAGAACGGAACCCTGCGTGAACTCCGTGCGCGAGTCGGACTTGCAAGCACTTGGCCAATTATTTTTAAAATTGTGACAAAAGTTGCAGAACAAAAGTTTTTAGTTTTGATGTACAGAATAAGCCCCTAAAAGGATGCTAATTGATTAGAAATAACCCTGTATACAGAGCGCTCATAGCGCAGGTTGACTAGGTGTTCGTTAGCGATCATCGAAGTTAAGCAACGTTTAGCACGGTCAGTCTTCGGATGGGTGACCGCGGGTGACATTTACAACTGAGCGCTGCCGTGACTCGGACGACACGTTAAATTTTAGGCCCCGGTTGTTTTATCCGTTTAGTTAGCCACGTCAGAGGCCTCCAGGCAGCTTTAAAATTCTGAAGGGCTAGAACCACCCAGCCTATAAGAACTTACTTATGTCTACCATAATAATATAAAATTACAGCAAAGAGTCATATTGTTTCGAAATAAATGTCTTCGATCACTGGAAAATACTGGACATCTGTATGTGTGTATAGTTTATTGTGCTTTTAATTCCGACAACTTTTATTAGGTCTCTCCATCTTATGAAACTTTTATATGGGGTCTGACTGACCGTCTCGTCGACTCTGAACGTCCTCGATCAAATTATTTTATGAGCTCCGAACTGTACCTAAATAGAATTACTCTTGAACGATATATAATAAAGAAAGATACTATTTCAACCGTTACCTATTTTACCTTACAACTTCTCAGTTCTCTGGAATAATGTTAGAAACAACAAAATGTTTCACCAATACTAAGATTTGCAGATTAGTTTATTTTTTGAATGACAGCTTACCGGACTTGGGCGAGCGCAGAAGGCGGCTGAGCCCTAAGATTATAGGGTGACTAGCGCAAGGGCACCTGAGAAGGTACGGACCTTGGCTTGGGCCGTCACCCGGCGGGGGAGATCAGACTTGCCCGGGCACCCCAGAAGGGGTGTGCCCTGTGGCTCTAATAGATTGAGCTGGTTGACTATTTGGAGAGAATCTAACCGATTTTCTGACAGATCCTGATGGTCCTCTACCTCGCCGGCGGGGTCGGTGTATGTCAGAATGCCTTTGTAACCGGCGCCTATGCTAAATACTGAATACTTCCTGTTGCAGGGAGCTGTCGGGTCGGGTTGCAGATTAGTGTTAGTATCAATCGGGTATACCCCCTAGATAGACTACACTAGAAGTTGATAATTTTGATAGGCCAATATGAGCAGTTGTCATCCACAGCCACTGCGAATTGCCTTAACTGCAAACCGAGGTATTGGTGAAGCATCAATACATATTATTTGCTCTGTGTCTGGGTGTTATTTAGGTACTAAAATATGTATATGTAGTATATCAGTCTCTGGCAGCCATATCACAAGCTATGCTTAGTTTGGGGTCAGAGACCGTGTGTATGATGTCCCCTAATATTTATTTATTTTATTTATTTATTATAAACCAAAGTTGCTATTTCTGTGTGTCTGCCGTTCCGTCTGTGTATCCGCTTACATCTTCCAAACTACTCAACAGATTCGAATGCGGTTTTCACTATCTTTTAAAGTGTTTCAACGAGAAGGTTTGAAGCTAAGTTCATTATATTTATTAAGCAACCTTTCGGCGAACCGAGCTGTCGGTAAAAATAAATTAGGTCCTGAAAATTTTCTTTGTACCGATAAGTAAGTAAGTAAGTTCGTATAGGCCGGGTGGCTAGCCCTGGTGTCAGAGTTTTTAGGCCGCCTGAAGGCCTCTGACTTGTACTTTTTGTACCGATGAAAGGCGACCATTAATTTCTGTGTACTCGTACCTATAATTATATCTTTCATGGGTAAGTTCGTGTTGGTTTGACTAGGTGTCTGTCAGCGATCACCAAAATTAAGCAACGTTCAGCACGGCCAGTCTTCGGATGGGTGACCACGGGTGGCAATTATAACTAAGCGCTATCGTGGCTCGGATGTGACGTTAAATTGTAGGTCCCAGTTGTTTTAAACTTTAGACATATCAGAGGCCTTCAGGCGGCTTAACAACTCTGACACCAGGGCTAGCCACCCGGCCCATACGAACTCATTTACTTATGGGAAATTCTATATGCAGCACGAAGCTCTTATTTCATAATATACCTACTCTGGTATTTAATCATAAATCCTATAGCGATAATATACTTGGTCCGAGCGGGACAATTTCCCGGAAATTGTCGGGAGCAGCAGCGAATCCCATTAATACCTGCTGCGTGTGTTTCAATCAAATGCATTGTCCTGTTTTAATTTCCACTTTACGCTTAGGTTATCCAAACAAAAGATCTATTTTACTAGAAAATTGCAACTGTACAAAAATGTGCGATTGACACATGTCGACCGCAGGTGTAAAATCTTATTTGTGCTGAGGCCGGGCGCCCGCACGAAGCACATGACAAGCGCCGAGAAAACTACGTAGCTCACAATACATACAATACACTAATACGTAAGTACGCATTCGCTGTTGTGTAAGAGCTTTTCTTAGAAACTTCTGCCCGTCGACCTTCCCTTTGCAAAATATCATTTTTTTTTTAAATATTGCACTGGTATTGTAAACTTTGGACTTCGGTCTCTTATTTGAGGATTCCGTGCCTGAAAGACAAAACGCTAATTTGGTTCTGTTGACCGTCTATTTAATGACTGTACTGTACTGTATCAGCCTTTTAATAGTCCACTGCAGGACGTAGGCCTACCCACGAAGGGTGATTGGGCCATATCCACCACGCTGGCCCAGTGCGGGTTGGTTGATTCACACACGTCATCGAATTTCTTCTACGGACGTATGCAGGTTGCCTCACGAAAACCAGTGGTGTGAAATTCCGTACATAAGTTCCAAAGAAACTCATTAGTACGGGACCGGGATTGAACCCACGACCTTGAGAATGACAGGCCAGGGTTACAACCACTAGACCACCACGGCAACATGCCACAAGATAAACCTTGTCAAAGTTTGAGAGTGGAGGCTAGTGACGGCACTAGCCGGTTAGCGATAGCGATAGCTATAGCGATGATAGCGGTTAGTGACGTCACGCGGAACTTTGAGCTATATCTTCATCAATTTTTATTAAATTGACAAAAGAAAACATACGTGTCTAAAAATTATTGACAATCTATTTGACGGACTAATTACATTTTTTAGTTAACAAGCCTATTGTACGGTTTGGAACGGAACCCTTAGCGTACTTACAACATAGATTATTATTCTATGACTTACAATATTTTCTTACTAAGTCTGCGGCGGCAGATAAATGTGTAGGTGTAAATCTAACTATTACAACTATTACAAGTGGTCATACAACAAGGTCGGATCTGTTCTCGTACTGGGCGCTAACTTTTTTATAATTCATTATACCTACAACACAGAAACTAAACCTCGTCCAATGTCCAAGTATACAAACGTATATGGTCGAAGTGCAAAGAGCTCGAGCGAGTCTAATACTAGCTAAACTAGAGGAAAACTGGCACCCAGACTATATCGACCTGATTAAGTGATTACTGGCAGATAATTGGATTGCACGAGTGAGCTATCACTTAGTCTTGTACTAACTGACAAGAAAATTAAAAAAGTGGTTACTCTCCAAGGATTTTATAATCTAAAATAGTATTTCAATGATACTAATGAAGCAATGATACGAGTACTAATGAAGTAAGTAATGACCAATATTTATTGTACTGATACCTAACCTACTTAATAATAAATGTTTGTAGCTGTATACATCCATGAATTCTTCTTTCATAATTATTATTACTATGTGTAAAGTAATAATAGATATTTTAGTTAGTACTAGTAATTTTATTTTGTTTTATGTTACCTATAAATACTTTGTTGTAATTGTTTTAAATGAGTGTAATAATTAGTAAAATCAAAAATTTTGCTAGGTACTTACGCGTGTAAGTAGCTTAGTGCCTGTATCTAAATTAATAACTCCCTATTTAAATTATTATAATATTTTATTATGGCACTCCTGTTAAGGGTCCACTATTGATACCATTGCATTCTAATTTTAAGGAACATCTTTGCATATATAATATACATATAATAAACGCTACATTTATTCTATTCTTATACAAAGTGCGTAACCACGCTTGACAATATTATAAAAATAAATACTACGGCATTATACTGTAAGCTGATAAATTACATAATAATCAGGATGAAGACAAGGCAAATAACCGTCGAATGTGTTTCGGATTTCATAATTGCTATATTTGCCTGCCAAGCAAAAAGTTGGCAAGAAACTGAGCAGAAAAAAAATCCACGTTCACGGAGAACAAGACATTTCCAATACCTAGTAGATACTCGTATTCGACGACTGTTTCGTACTTGTGTCAGGGCGTCTGGCACACACCTACGTTAAAACGAGCATGCTACTCAATTTAAACTTCTGATACATTTTCAAAAAATCTATTTATAGGCAAAAAAGCACTCAGTCTTTAAAGGAGGTTGTAATGAGTAACATTTTTTTTACGATGTACTATCGTTAATCGTTATTGGGATATCGATCAAATCTGTTTTTTGCTATATTTTTTCCTCGAAATAATTTAATACTAGGCTCAAACTGAATGATCGAAAAAAAACGACAACTACTCGTTTCGAAATACTTAGTGGCATTTTGAGCTAGAACAATTTTGAGAGATTCGATCTACTCACAAATCCTGAGGAGATATTCTGCTGAAGAGATTACACACGCAAGTAAGGGTCTATTGTGGAAGGTCAGTAACAAATACGTCTTCGTCAGACGCGTAGACGGTTTGACCGTTTTTGTAGTCACGTACTTAACTATTTGACAATTAAGTCAGTTCTATAACCACTGAGATTGGACCAGTTGAAAATCTATTGAAAAATTCGTAAAAATAATACATAGTTATTACCTACATATTTTAAGCACGCATTTATTATCTTTTAAAAACTATAGTGCTAATTATATAACTCGTATAGTGCTGTTTTAAAGCAAACCTATTAGGTAATTATATTCCTTCATTAGGGTCGTCGCGACCCTAATTCTCAGCGATTATAGGACGAAATATAGAGTTACCCTGCCAAATAGGAGGTAAATTTAATCACGAAATATCAAGGCAGGCTGATAGTCTGTCTGTATTAAGTGCACAAAGAAAAATGTACCGTACAATTCTTATCAAAGTGGCATTTGCACCTAATATATTGGGGCCGTAAAAATCCATGTACTGTACTGTATCAGCTGTACTGTACTGTACTGTATCAGCTGTACTGTACTGTACTGTATCAGCTGTACTGTACTGTACTGTATCAGCTGTACTGTACTGTACTGTATCAGCTGTACTGTACTGTACTGTATCAGCTGTACTGTACTGTACTGTATCAGCTGTACTGTACTGTACTGTATCAGCTGTACTGTACTGTACTGTATCAGCTGTACTGTACTGTACTGTATCAGCTGTACTGTACTGTACTGTATCAGCTGTACTGTACTGTACTGTATCAGCTGTACTGTACTGTACTGTATCAGCTGTACTGTACTGTACTGTATCAGCTGTACTGTACTGTACTGTATCAGCTGTACTGTACTGTACTGTATCAGCTGTACTGTACTGTACTGTATCAGCTGTACTGTACTGTACAGTATCAGCTGTACTGTACTGTACTGTATCAGCTGTACTGTACTGTACTGTATCAGCTGTACTGTACTGTACTGTATCAGCTGTACTGTACTGTACTGTATCAGCTGTACTGTACTGTACTGTATCAGCTGTACTGTACTGTACTGTATCAGCTGTACTGTACTGTACTGTATCAGCTGTACTGTACTGTACTGTATCAGCTGTACTGTACTGTACTGTATCAGCTGTACTGTACTGTACTGTATCAGCTGTACTGTACTGTACTGTATCAGCTGTACTGTACTGTACTTTTTTTTGACCGACGACCCGAACCGGAGGAGGTACTCAATTCGATGCGTATTTTTTTTTATGTATAACCACGCATAACTTTTTTCATAGTAGTCCGATTTCAATAATTATTTTTTTATTGGAAAGAATATTTTTCGAAATTGGTCCCATTAAAATTTTATTGAAATCGGCTGAGCCATTTTTGATATATCAACAATAATGTGAAAAATGCTACATCGATCCGAACGAAATATTGGCGAATTCTGTACACGGGTGAAGTCGGTCATGCTATTTTTTGCTAAAAATAATTTAGGTACTTAATTAAGAGTCCACTGCAGGACGTAGGCCTCCCCATGAAGGGTTATTGGGCTATATCCACCACGCTGGCCCAGTGCGGGTTGGTGGATTCACATACGCCATCGAATTTCTTCTACTGATGGATGCAGGTTGCCTCCTGATGTTTTCCTTCACCGAAAAGCCAGCGGTGTTAAATTCCGTACTTAAATCCCGAAGAACTCATTGGTACGGGACCGGGATTTGAACGCACGACCTCACGATTGTAAGGCGGGTACCACAAGACCACCACGGCTAAAAATCCCTAAATAGATCCAAATCCTGTTCCACCAAAAGCACATTCCTAGTAGGGAGAGTGCCAGCGCAGTGTCTGGGTCATTTTACCTTAAATAATCCCTATAAAAGAAGTCATTTTACCCTAAAGTTCCCTGAATCCCTGTTTCAATAAAAAAAACGCCCTAAGTAAATCCCTAAATATGGAAACGCTGCTCGAGAAAGCATCATATTTTTGCGAGTGATTCTACCGTCAAGTACCTACAATACACCTTTTTCAGAGAGTTTAGGGCAAAACAGGAAGATTACGAATATCTTACAACTCTAGCCGATGAACACAGTGCTGGTTCTTTTAGTTCCTGACACGGTTTTGAACTGTTACAGTTTAAAATAGTTCAGTAAGGCGTCGGTAACCTGTTCAATGCAAGCAAATCGCTTTACATCGGACAACCACAAACCACAAATAAAAAAAACATGTGTCGTTTTTAGGGTTCCGTACCCAAAGGGTAAAAACGGAAACGGACCCTATTACTAAGATTCCGCTGTCCGTCTATCCTGCATGGCATGTCTGTCTCTCTGTCCGTCTCCAGGCTGTATCTCATGAACCGTTATAGCTAGAAAGCTGAAATTTTCACAGATGAAGTATTTCTGTAGCCGCTATAACAACAAATACTAAAAACAGAATAAAATTAATAATTAAGGGGGGCTCCTATACAACAAACCTGATTTTTTAGCCGTTCTTCGCTCTATAATAATAACGGTAACAGGTAGATGCTTGAAGTGGAAATTTTCACAAAATATTTAGTTGTATGACCAAATACAATTGACCGAATAAAATTAAAATAAAATAAATATTTAAGGGGGCTCCCATACAGTACGGAACCCTTCGTGCGCGAGTCTGACTCATACTTGGCCGATTATTTATTGAATTCCGAGAAATATGGCAATTCTCCTATGGAACAAAAAGAAGAGATAGAAATTTTTTGGAAAGTGGCCCTTTTTCATTAAATCAGCGTAATATCTACAATCCTTTGAACGTCTGTTGACCGCACATTGCCAGACGATTTTGATTACTGCCAAGCAAGCTATTAAGCGCTCTACCCGGCCGACTAATGCGAATCAATAAACGTTAACAGGGCTAGATTTAACACGGTAGTTGTTGTATTTGCGTTTTAATCAAACGTATTATTTGAAATACTTATAATAAATTTCATGTGTGGGTGCCTAACTCGCATATGAAGCGAAGAATTACTGTTTTAACGCATCGGACTAGATTGTTTCTTAGTAAGATTTCATTGGGGAGGCGGAAAACTCCGGTATCTTTGAGCAGGGTTCTGAGCTGCCTGAAGGCTTCTGATATTGCTAAGTAGGTAATTGTTAATGCGTCAGTCTGCTTGGGTCCTCCTATACCCAACAAGATGTGGTTGCTAAACTCTGACGAATTGATTGCGACCCAAAGGTACCCTTGCTCAAATTTATAATTTACTAGTGCAGAGGTTGAGGTAAATAGTGTGTTTATTAATTTGTTTAAGTATACACATAATTATATAATGTTGCCTTATAACGTCTAAAGAAATGTGTTGAAAACAAAAACGCGAATAGATAAAGATAATTTATTCGTAAATTGTCACGTACCAGCAACCAGCAGCGTAAGATGGACATCCGACCAGATTAACTGACGAGATAATGAAGATCGCAGAAATGCGCTGGATGCTGGCCGCCAACCGGCCTTATTGGAAAACCATATGGAAGGCCTATATCCAGCCTACGCCTAGCCAGTCCTACGACTAATGGATGGATAGATAGAAATTGTTCGTTACAAGTCAAAAATACATATATGTAAGATTGCCAAGGCAATTAGAAAAGGGGAGGGGCCCTATACATCATTGTATTGAGTTAAAAATATTGTTGTATTGTTATTTTTCATAATTATATTCTGACGATCACTGTCGGGCGCCGCCCCCAAGCATACGCAAGCAGATGACAGCAGCCGCAGTGATGAGCTAGCTAGCTAGCAAGGCGACGACATGTCCACCACAGTTCTATATTTATTCACGTCACTCATTTACGAATGACATCACCTTGGCGAATGTTGTTATGTTAGCGATTATGTCTTAAAATATTTGACCAAGTCTCATAGGATGGCTTACAGTGTTTTGATTTGGTTGGCCTGACTAGTTGCGGAAGCGGGATCCGTGGGCAGACTCTACTCCGCCATTTATCGACTAACACGATACATAGAGCTAATACTTATTTTATTATATAATCTGCTGCTAGTATATTTTCTTTGTTTTTGTAACTTCGATAGCATCTTACATCTATTAACTTTATTAAATACTTAAGTTTTAAGTTAAACTAGTATTTGTTAAGTACAACATCTGAAAAATGCCACGTGCTGTTAAAGGGTCAATATTCAGCTATTTTCTGTAAGTAATCAAATCAATTGCGGACCACCTCTGGACTATAGTTTTCCCACACTTTTGTAGAATGACAGAATATACTTATCTAACTGTGGCCGCTAAAGTTTAGCCAGTAAAATAACATATTCCGAGAATTTTTCTGTCGCGTAAATTTTTCATAAGTCATAACGAGTATGTTTGCGTATCCAACCACATTGTACACTCACTGGGAGATTATTAGGTGACGTGACAACAATGTGCTGCGGTCGCCCAAATAAACACAAATATGGATGGGTAAGATCATTCCATTATTAGCACTAAAACAACACAGCGGATGACGAATGTTTCAAACGAGTTCATAGCGAAATACCTGCGCAATGCGCAACGCCACAGCACAGTTAAACATGCATACTTCAAACCTGTAAAATCCCTCTTTTTGGCAGAGTTATTGATTCAGTACTTCGGATGAATATGTAGATAGAAGTTCTTGTCTCAAGTGTGAGCCTTAAATAGGTAGTTCAATTAAGTAGGTACTTTTTTCTGATGGATGAAAATGCTCCGTATCGACCGTATCTCACGGACTACAACGGAAGAGATCATTTCCAGCGATAAGGCCGCCGTTATTTAAGTTTGTGTTATGTTATTGCACTTCATCTCCTTCCTGTGTGTAAAATAAAGTTATCTATCTATGTATATGTTTTTAGTAGCTATTCCCCAAACAAATAATGAAAACTACAAAAGGCAACAAAGTTAAGTGTTCTAATTAGTAATTCAGTGAGTCTTTGCGATTATTCACGGTTTCTCAACGTTTTCAGGTCTACATTGTGTCGTAGTACCTACTGATATATATTCTGTGATTTTGTCACAAAACATTTTCACGCGTGAAACTATACAAATAGCAAACTTTCTGACGGCTCTTATATTATGAAGTAAAATATTAGTTTACACATTTTTATCATTATTTTGAATCTAGCGGGTTCTGCGGGCTTATTCAGGCGGTCTGGCCACCTTTTCGCTGGAAGTCTTTCGCTGTGCTTACTGGTACACGGTCTCCATTCAAGAACTCGACAGCACCATTGAAATTAATTTCAGTGAACGTCAATATCAGACGAGCAGTAGGCATATGTATGCTATTGGCCAAGGTCAAAGGTGAAAAGCAAAACAAAGGGAGGCTTATGCCCAGCAGTGGATTAGCAAGGGCTGACTATTATGAGCGTCAAACACGCCCTTCTGTGAATTGGATGTTATGTCATACTTTGTTTACCTTGAATCGATCTAAGGAGAGGAGTCCAGTCCGAGATATTACGATAAGATAAGGTGGAAAAGAAAACTCGATAAGAGCATTTCAAGAACGATGTCAAAGTTAGAACTTTGGATAACTTTTTAAATATTTGAAGAGATTTCGCCCCTGTTATCGTGCCAGAGATGGTAGATTGACAACACACAAAAACACTGGTAAAATACTTTCAAAGTACGAAAACAAATACCCGGGAAGGAACTGAAAAACACTCTTGGTATAAATAAATCAAAATCGAAATGTGCCACGTAATTTTTAAACTATGATTACGTATTTCGTAAATCACTGAGCTATCAGCGGCCATAAATAGTAGCCATACAAAAAATGGGCACAGCCAGGATGTTTTAGGGTTCAGCTCCCCTTGACTAGCCCCTTTTTTACGCAACGTACTTTGCAAAACGTAAAGCGGTATGTAAGTAATCCAGATTTCCTAAATCTAAAACGTCTCAAAATATTCGCGCGTGAAACTGATGGTTTCCTTTGTTTACTTGGGCCCACAACGTTTGCCTTCTGTTGAATATCTTGTACATTTCTTGTAAAGACATAGATAAACTGAAGTCACTTGCCTATGTGAAGTGAAACAAATGTTGCGTATGAAAGAAAAACAGACAGATTTTCACGACAATAAACTAGCGGGGTAGTTTAGTAAAGACCGTTTAGCTGTTTAAGCAAGTGACAGGGAAGTCAGTGAAGAGCAAGTAGACACGATGACTAGCCTGTAACATAAGGTCTTTAGCATGTGAGCATGAGCATGAATAGAGCTGGGAAAAAGTCGAGATAAAACCCAGTGCTTTCTAATTCAGATCGCGTTATCTCAAAAACCCCTCTGGGAAGGAAATTGCAACAAAAACATGTGACGTGTTCCACGTTCAGCCAGCGATGCAAGTACCGATTGGTCGGTTGATCGATATACTGAATTAAAATATTTTTATTATTCTTACTTTCGTATTTATTCTAAATTTACACATTCAGTGGGGCAATTATGTCAACCGATCTCGTTACTAAGGTGACACGTTCTTGAACCTGTCTCGTTTTTCTGAGTTTTGAGCTGTCGGAACTGTCCGAAAAACGAGAGAGGTTCAAGAACGTGAGCACAACTTTGTTTTATAAGCATTTCGTTTTGTTTCATACAAAGTGATTTATTAGATACTCTAACCCAAGTGTGATTGATATGATAAATACTACTAGGGTCCGTGTACAATGTGCACATGGCTAAGTGTGAGAGTTTGATGTCCAATAAAGCAAACATGTAGGTACCTAGTTTTGCCGATATTGCAAAGAAATTGTGTCTGGAGAGTAGGTGAACAGAAAACTTCGTTGAGCGCGACATCATAACTATATGAGATGTGGATTCAGTGTTTATATAATATTATGTATTATCATCATGTAATCATTGTGCTAAGAAAAGTTCTATAAGCACAAAGATACCTATTGATATATTTTAGTTTCTCGCACCTCGGTTATACAGGGTTATCACGAACTGGTGTACCTACTAAGCCGAAAAGAGGTGATTCAGACCATCATTATGAACAAATTTTACTACGGGCCCAACCCGGATTTCTAGAAAAAAAACTGCTGTTTCATACATTTTGTCGATTCCGAGTTGGAATTTTGTATGGAAGAGCTGTTTTTTTCTTGGCCTCGTATAAAAGGTTTTCATAATTTAATTATGATCTTAATCACCTCCATCCGGCTTATTAGCTATAGAGCATGCAGATTACCCTTATACCTAATCTACAAATCTGATTACTAGTGACCATCGTTTTATTACTATTTTAAAACATTTTTATTCAATCATCGTGTACTCCGGTGTCGATTAATTATTACCTAGTTGGGATACCTAAGCTTAGCCGGGATAGCCGCTTCCAAGCGGTCTTATTGTCAACCCATATGTAAGGCCTTTGTCCAGCAGTGGACGTCGTATACTGATGGGTGAATAAATAAGACACATCTGCACACCTAGGCCCACAGGCACCCCGCGCATCCCGAGAATACACAAACACGTGGTATTTATACACTTTAAAAATGTTATCTGTTTATAAAAGCTCATCAGCATAACTTATAACTGACTTGCACGTGGTAAAATTCAAGCTAGCGTAAAACTTAGTGGATCGGTTGTTCATTGTATCATAATATTTAGAAAAAGCTTATTAACTAAAGTTTTTAGAGGTATGTACAAAACAACAATGTAACTTATATTGTGAGGGAAAGAGTACAAAATAGGCCCTATGAAGTTTTATCAGCATAAACTGAACTCTACATCAATATGTACCTACTTACAAGACTTATAGGTAAAAAAAATATATTAAATGTATCCCGACTGTATCGAGTAGGTATAAGGTATAAATAATTTCCATTGTAAAATTAAATTGTAGGCCCCGGTTGTTTTAACCGTTAAGCCATGTCAGAGGCCTTCAGGCGGCCTAAAAACTCTGACACCCGGGCTAGCCACCCGGCCTATACGAACTTACTTTTTTTTATTTCCATTGTAGGTATAGAAAGTCTTAGAAACAGACTGCACTCACAGAACATTTTTCGTTGGATTTAATTACGTATGTGTTGTTTAATGGTCTTGAACATAAAAGCACCCTTGTCGAAGAACTTTAAAGGAACTTCACAAAGACAGCATTTATAGCCTTTGATGCGCTCTACATGCAGTAACGATGGCTGAACGTAATTTGCAACAAATTCTCAGCTGACTAGAAAATTACGCTCGGCATTTTTTACGGGTCATATTAATAGCATAAGTGGTGTAAATCGCCACGTAACACGTAACTGATAAATATACTACACAGCCGAATCATTAGTACAGCGTATATATTAGGCATTAGCAAGCTAGTACTTCGGTCATGTCTGTCGCAGTAATGACAGCAAATAGCAGTCAAACAAATCGTAAAATTTAGCGTCACGGTAAGACGCCCAAAGGTATTCAGTAATAAATTAATAAGAATGTTTATTCGCAGTGCAAGGGAAAGAAGTACAACATCGAACGTATTTTAGAAGTCACAAGTCCTATCTATACCTACTTGACTAAAGTGAGTTCATTACGATGAGAAAATTGCGCATGTAAATAAATAGCACTATGTTACATTAGATGCAACGTTAAATAGTTGTAAATCGTTTGCCATTGACAAGTAGGTACTACGATCTTAAACGTCAAAGAATAAGGTATCTACTTTTTGCGGTGTTGAAAATTTAAAAGTAAAGTAAGGTAAAGGGTTAGAAATTTGGAAGTACCAAGGCACATATTCTGAGAATTGAGGTTACGTTCGGATTACGGTACGATATGTGTCTATGACTAACCTAGGGGCTAGTCCCAAAATAAATAAATATACCGTGATATTTATTTATTTTATTTTTTTTGCGGTGAAAAGGGTTGAAAATTTGGAAGTACCAAGGCACTTATGAGAGAGAGAGAGAGAATACACTGAGAGTTAAGGCTCCGTACTCCGTTCGCTATGTGTCTATGACTAACCTGAGGGGCGAATCCCAGGAAGGATAGTTTCCTCTTGCCGGCGCTCATGGTGTGATCGCGTTACACGCTACGATGCGCGTTGTCCACGCGCTGTGGAGTGTCGCGGTCGCGCTAGTGGGGAGGCGGCCGCGGCGCGACTGTGGCGCGGCCGCCGCCGCCGCCGCCGCGCCCGCGCACCTGTCGCACGCGCGAGGCCACTCCGCGTCTGCGAGCACCACGCGGCCCTCACATCGCGTGCCCTGCTCTGGACGCGCTCAACTACTCACCTGAGGACAACAACAACGACTCTATCTTTACATCTTCACTTTAAACTAAGTACATAATATTTAGAAATGTGTATTCTTAAAACTAGCTTATACAAAATTAGTCAAAAAGCCCGCCCCTAATTGTCCCCGGCGCAAAGGTCCCCATCACACTAGCTGCATTACCGCGCTGAATGGCAACGGCCAACCTCTGCACCAAAAATACAACCGGAGCGGGGGTCACCGTTTCGTTCTCTGATCCGTTGCCCAATCTCCCGAATCAGCTTCTTTAAACTTGAATCTTCGACTTACATTTAACTGCTACCTCGTTTGATGTTAAGAGCCGGTTAAGCTGGTAAAGTCATTCCTGTCTTTTTAACCGACTTCCATAAAGGAGGAGGTTCTATGTTCGTCTGTATTTTTTTTGTGTATTTTCGTAGATATTTTTGCCAATTATGAACAGATTCAAAAAAATATTATGGGTATACTTATATTCCCCGAGTTAATGGGACCACATTATAATTTTATCGAAATCGGCGGAGCCGTTTTTGAAATACAACAATAATGTATAAATTGTAAACATCAATTCGAGCGAACTATTCGAATTTTGTGCACGAGGGAAGGCGGATGTGTCATTTTTTGCGAAAAATAATTTATCAAGAAAAAGTTATGTCTTTTTCGCATGTTTTACTAATATTTTGAATGAATATCACCTTAAAATGTTAGTAAAAATAACGCAGACCGGTAGAGCGGTATTGGGTGATTTTGTCGGTTTACAATGTCACTCTCTTGCTAAGAAAATCAACCGAGTTCAATTTTACAGATTTAAATATCAAAGACGCGATAAAGTGGAAGATATTTTTTTCCAAGTATACATATAGACTCGAAAAAGAGGGTCCGCATTTCAGAGCTTAAATGTTAAATGTAATGAAGGAGAAATAATTTCGATTTCAATCGAGAATGATCAGGTACCGCGCTGAGTATTGATGCGGTATCTAGAAAAGTAAGATGCCTTTTTTACTGGAAATTAACGTGGTTTTTACACATTTTATACGATATTTATACGACATCTGTCTCGCAATGCACTGGCACTGCTCAGTGCATTGCGAGACGGCTCCGCGTGCTAGCACTCGCCAACTTGAGAAAGGTCGCCGAACGCGACCAAAACTATAGCCGTTGTTATGACTATCCGTACACGTGATTGAGTCCCGTTATATATCGTATAAAAAGTAAGATGCCCATGGCCAAGCATTCATTCTCTTCTTTTTATTACATGTTTACTGCCAATGATCTAGTCTAACACTTATAATATCAGCTGTTCCATACAAACCTGCAACTCGGATACGACAAAATGGTATGAAACAACTGCTTTATTTCTCAAATTCCAACTTGGTTTCATAGTGAAAATTGTTTTAAATGATCGTCTGAATGTGGTCTAAGTCACAGAACCGCAGAACTAGATCTCTCTTCTGTAGTCTGAATCACCTCCTTTCGGTTTGGTACACCAGTTCTGGATTACCCTGTATAGGGCCAACTCCATTGTACCTACTTACTTATCTCCATTTTTAACCGACTTCCAAAAAGGAGGAGGTTCTATGTTCGTGTGGAAGTATTTTTTTTGTATGTTCATCGATAATTTCGCCAATTGTGAACTGAATCGAAAAATTCTTTTTTTGTTCGAAAGGGTATACTCCCGAGATGGTCCCATTTAAATTTTACAGAAATCGGCTGAGCCGTTTTTGAGAATAACAACAATAATGTGAGCAATTCGAGCGAAATATCCAAATTTTGTACAAGATGAACATCGATAATTTCGCCAGTTGTGAACCGAATCGAAAAAATCTTTTTTAGTTCAAAAGGGTATATTTTCGAGGTGGTCACATTTAAATTTTACAGAAATCGGCTGAGCCGTTTTTGATAAATCAACAGTAATGTAAACAATTCGAGCGAAATATTCGAATTTTGTACAGGATGGAAGGGGGTTGTGCCATTTTTTGCGAATTTTTTTTATATTTTACGAAAATACATAGTTAGGTACTTATCTGAACGGCTACTCATTCTCATGTACCTAATAATTAAAATGTTACTCCCGAAAATTACAGAACAACTATGATTAAATTAAATTAATACCAGACAGGGAAACAACAAGTGTAGATAAGGCCACTAGCCAAATGCCGGTGAGATAAGATTACAATGACATGAGAATCAATTCTTCCGGCTGTCCAAAAAGTTCCACAATACTGTTGATTTTTCAATAATCGGCCAAGTACGAGTCGCACTCGCGCACGGAGGGTTCCGTACTGTATGGGAGCCCCTCTTAAATATTTATTTTATTTTATTATTAAAGTACTATACAACTAAATATTCTGTGAAAATTTCAAGCATCTAACTTTTACCATTATTAATATAGAGCGAAAAACGGCCAAAAATCAGGTTTGTTGTATGGGAGCCCCCCCTAAATTATTAATTTTATTCTGTTTTTAGTATTTGTTGTTATAGCGGCAACAGAAATACATCATCTGTAAAAATTTCAGCCGCCTGGCTATCATGGTTCATGAGATACAGCCCGGTGACAGACAGACGAACTGACGGACATCGAAGTCTTAGTAATAGGGTCCCGTTTTTACCCTTTGGGAACGGAACCCTAAAAAGAATCACCAAATTCGGTTCATAGTTGGCACAGTAATCGCGTAACATACCTATACAAAAATCACAGTCGAATTGAAACCTCCTCTTTTGAAGTCGGTTAAAAATACTCGCTATAGCCCGGGAATTAAGCGCAAAAAATGCAACTACTTTCTCAAACCAGAATTTTTGGTATTACGTTGTCATGGTGATGCACAACAATACCCCGAAGTCAGTCAGCTATTCAAACGTGAATCCCCACTAAACGCTAAGCATCCCAGCTGACTGACTCCGGGGTACCTATTGTTGTACGAGTAGGTACATCACAATGACAAAGTAATACCAAATATTTAGGTTTTAGAAAGTAGTTGCATTTTTGCGCTTACCGTGTGTTACATTCCAACTTGTGATTTAATGCGTTATTTTTGTTCCACTCACTCTCGCGTATGCTATGCTGTATAACCAGATATGAATAAGACAGATGTAACGTAGTTTTTGATTAAAATTTAGCAATGTTTCTATTAATTATTATTATTCTGAGGTATGGACAGTAAACATTTTCATTTCATTTCAATGTAAAGTTATAGTAAGTAAGTTCGTATAGGCCGGGTGGCTAGCCGTCAGAGTAAACCAGACAGATAGTGCTGTTGTCGCTACTACAAAAATGTATGGAAAATTTTGCCCAGAGCTGTCAAAACTGACAAATATGAATTAGAATTTGACACTATCGGGAGAAAAACACGGCAACAGCCACTAAATCGAGATATTTTTCATGTCTCTTTCTAACACATGCCGTATTAAATCAATGCATCTCCTTCAGATTTTCTCGGTCGACCACATTATCCCTCTGGTTGTAATAGCTCTGTAGACTAAACGGTTAGAACAAACTGGACCTAAAATTTTGTGTGTCCAGTTATGATTAACTCTCTCAACCGGTCAAGTTGTGTTTAACTCTAATTTATAAAAATAAGTACCGCCATGTCGGATGTTGACTCTACAATCATTGTCCCGATAGTAGTGTCGGTGAACGGTAACGAAGAGCCTCGAACAACACCTTAAGTCTCTCGGTAGACGGTTGGGCCATGAGCCAGATCCAAAAGGCAGCGATCCTAAATACGGCACGTGTTATCCGGAGGATTATCCGGAGTTTGTAGCCCCTACTACCGGTAGCTAGAGCCCCGCTCCGCAGCCGGTGGCAACTTAGGTTAAGTTATTGTAATTGTTATATTTATTACTATTTTGGGAGTAAATTGCAAAGATTTAATCTAAGTTAAGATAATTGTTAATAAATTAAAAAATTAAAAAACCCCCGACACAAAAACCTACCTTTGTAGAATTTTGGTTCTTCCATCCCCACTTTAACCCACCATAACTCTTAAACGGCTCAATCGATTTTTATAAAACATAGCTAAGAACACTCTCGACTAAGTCTCCTTTCATCCAAAAAAAACTAAACTGAAATCGGTTCAGTGGTTCGGGCGCTATGATGCCACAGACAGACAGACAGACACACAGACAAACATACACGTCAAACTTATAACACCCCTCTTTTGCGTCGGGGGTTAAAAATAAATAAGTATCATAGTAATGTAAATTAGAGTACATACCCTAAGTACAGTAGTGGCAATGGTGCGCGCGCGCCGACACCCCCTGCACGAACATCGGCTTACGCTTGGCTGCAGCCTGCGCCGCATGCTGTCTCTGCTACCCCTACATTCTTCAAACACGCACATATACACGCGCATTCACTACTACAGTCATAATTCACACCCTCGTCGGCGTATACAGAAAATCATTCAAAGGGCAAAATTACGCAGTTATCCGACTCACGCTCTTGTACAATAACAAATCGGCCAAGCACGAGTTGGATTTCCAAGGGTTCCATACCGTATGTGAGCCCCTCGGCAAAAAAATCACGTTTGTTGTATGGGAGTTATCACACATTAGAAGATTTTTTTAACGATAATCTAGGAAACATCATAATAAATCGTTCCAATACAAATAATAAAATATTGTTACGAGATGGGTTCTTGGATATTCAGTTAAGTGAACGCCGATTGTTCACTTTGCACTTTATTGCACAAAATCACAGTACACACGACACAACTGGTTCGCACAAACACGTCACACTGGCACTGAAATTCACACAACTAGTCACTTCACAATCACTGGTACCGCACTTGAACACGAGATGTTTTCGCTCCGGTATAAAACGCGATAACTGCCACGAACGAAAACCATCGCCCTATTTATATCGGAACAAGGGTTTTCTAGAAATCTGTAGAATATTCGGTGCCATTGTCATTGACAAAGTAAACAAGTGTAAAGTTCGAGAATCCTTATTGTTCTTAACTATTACGAAAACACCAAAAAAAACACACAATAGACGCGACACAAAGACCGGTGCCGCCTGAGTCATAAAACCATAAATCTCGCGATTAGGTTTAAACAACTCGCCGCCCGTAATTACCGCGCGCGGCGCGGTTTACTGCATAACAATATCATACCCTTATCAGGGTCATATGTATAACTATACAAAACATGTTAGTTAAGAGCCGCATGTAAATTTCATATTATATTGCAATAGATGATTTGAGTTTGAGCCCCCCTTAAATATTTATTTTATTCAGTTTTAAGTATTCGATGTTATAACGGCAATCGAAATACATCATCTGTGAAAATTTCAACTCTCTAGCTATTACGGTTCTTGAGATACAGCCTGGTGATAGACAGACAGACGGACGGACAGCAGAGTCTTAATAATAGGGTCCCGTTTTTACCCTTTGGGTACGGAACCCTAATAGATGAAAATTATAAACGTTGCATTGTAGAGTATGGGCTGAATCAAACTTCTGCTGGGAATGCTGTTAATTGAGCTTAAAATCCTGAATACTTACAAGCTGCGCATACCCCAATCCTGACAGGGTGGGGGTATGCGCAGCTTGTAGCTAACATCATAACCGCCAAGACGTTTGATTCGGCCTATATACTACTATGTACTAGTACGTGTGGTCGATTTTTTATTTGCGTTCAGCGAAAGTGATAGCTGCAAACATTTCAATCTTGTCCTTACATTGTATTTTGTCATTTTTAGGGTTCCGTACCCAAAGGGAAAAACGGGACCCTATTACTAAGACTTCAATGTCCGTCTGTCTGTCCGTCTGTCACCGGGCTGTATCTCATGAACCATGATAGCTAGGCAGCTGAAATTTTCACAGTTGATGTATTTCGTTTGCAGCTATAACAACAAATACTAAAAACAAAACAAAATAAATATTTAATAAATTAAAATAAATAATAAATATTTAAGTAGGGCTCCCATACAACAAACCTGCATTTTTAGACGTTTTTCGCTCTATATTAATACTTAATGGTATAATGGTACCAGGTAGATGCTTGAAATTTTCACAGAATATTTAGTATTATATTCCCTTCAATAATAAATAATAAAATTAAAATAAAATATTTTTTAAGGGGGGCTCCCATACAGTACGGAACCCTCCGTGCGCGAGTCCGACTCGTACTTGGTCGATTATTTTTATAAAAGTATCGCGTCATCCTTTAAAGTTTATACCCTTTCACATTTACGAGGAACACTTGCAATTCTCACTAGATTTCACTAGGTAAGTTCAGAAAGTATTATTTCTTTAATAGAAAAAGCACCTACAAAACGGGCACCGAAATTAAATACATGTTAAATAACTACTTTTTATTTTTATGGACTGAAACACCAGATCAGTCGCACGTCGTCACTAAAAAGCACTGAACTATGTATAATAATCTAGTGATGTATTATTTGAAGTGTGTATGCACAGCTGCACAGGTGAAAAGATGAAACCTAACAACAATAGTATGCTTCTGGTCTATTTTTGCATGAGGTTGATTTTGCTTCTTAATCGACTATCGTTGAAAGAGGGCAAATTATAGTAGTTTATGCAACTGTCATATAATGAAGAAGAAATTTAATACCCGTGTTATATGCAGTTGCATACACTACTTTATCTTCACTAATAAAAATAAAATAAAAAACATATTGCGAAACATTAAATTCACGCGTACGTGTATTGTCATGGTGAACTTGGCGCCATTAAAATCTAACCAATGAGAGCGCAGCTGCGCGCGCAGGGCCAATCAGGAGCGAGCGCGCGATGTTATAATGAGATTTTACGATATCGATGTGGATATTATAACATCATGTGAAATTGCTTAAACGTTGTCTGCGCTATAACAGTAGTCATTATAAGTCAAGTATTGGAAACATAAGTAGAATGTTACAACATTAGTGTAGATAAAGTATTTAGAGGTAGGTCTCCGGTTAGACATGGCTTATTATGACACTAGCGACCTGCCCCGGCTTCGCACAGGTTTATTATACATATAAACCTTCGTCTTGAATCACTCTATCTATTTAAAAAAACCGCATCAAAATCCGTTATGTAGTTTTAAAGATATAAGCATACATGGGGACATGGGGACAGCGGAAGCGACTTTGTTTTATTTATACTATGTAGTGATGATGAAGTTAATATAATCCCTTTTCGGCTTACTCAAAAACTTCACTGATAGGCCGCTTTTGTCCGATATATTCGCCAAGTGTATAACTTCTTACATAAATGTTATTATCGCGACGGGCTTCACGTTGGTAGACCGATTAGTCGCGCGGACAAAATCCCCTTGGACGATTCGCCCCCTCCGATTTTACTTTTTTTCCAAAATCTCTATGGTACCTACCTACAGTCAAGGTACCTATATAAATTTTCGGTTTTACTATTTTTTATTTCTTTGAATATTCAGCTTAATTTCAGGCATTCTTTGCTAGACTTTGAAGTTTTTCATCATACAGATGGGTAACAGAAGCGTTGCAGGGTTCAGCTTCAGACTATAGCCAAAGAATATATAATAATACTACCTATAGCCTAACCGAAGATAAACGCCTAGTAGAAAGTTTACGACGTTTCTTTCGCACGTTGCTATGAAAATAATTTTAGGCAACCAAAAGAAAAAGGGGATATTAAGCCCGATTACAGAGACGCCAGCGTAATTACATTAGATAAATAGCATAGTTCTGTTTCTTTTTCACTTTAGACATTCGCTAGAGAGAACGCTTTTTATGTTGCTATTTAATTTACTCTGGCGCCTCTGTAATCGGGCTTTTTGGGTATTTAATTTTGTACCTGTCTGTGGTGTGCGAGCTGAAAGAAACGACACTCTAATAAGATAAAAAAAGTATATCTTCTTCTCGTGCGCACGGCCCGTTTCCTATATTTTGCCCCCATAATAGGAAAACAGGGCTAAGAGTTCAACCGTTCAAAGCAACAAGATGGTAAAAAACTCACGTACTCACAATCCACTGCCAGAATGTTTTTTCCGTTCATCAGCTCACAATATTAGCCCCAGGTAGATGTTAGATTTGTGGGTAATTGGGTAATATGATACATACCTATATAAAATGTATAATTATTGTGTTTATAGGTACTTATTAAACGTAGGTCTTATTTTTATGAATCACGACTGATCACGCTTTGTTTCAGTCACAACATATTTCAATGTGTTAACGTCAAAGAGTTAGGCCAAAGATTTAGGCTTGTAATCGTAATATAAATAAACCTAATTGCCTGATATTATTGCACTTAAAGTGAAGGTAAAATACATAGTCTGTGGTCACAGACTACTATAAATACTACGTACAAGGAAGTCCATACGAGAACTCGTTTGAACTTCCTTGACGTGATGATGATGACTCTAAATTACCAGCCCGCTATTGGTTGTTCGAAGATTCCTGTCTGATACTATCAGACAGGAATCTTCGAACAACCAATAGCGGGCTGGTAATTTAGAGTTTGACATTAATTTATTTTTTAAAACATGGCGACTAAAATGGCGACAGTACTTTTTTTGGCTTCATAAATATTTATTAATTCCTGTGAGCAAAATATTCAATCCTCCAATGAAAACATATTATTTTACCATTATTAAAACCTATGTACCTACAGGAAGTTAATTAATTAATAAAACTAAATATTGTGTTACTTCATGTTTATTCATCATTCACATCAATTTCTTTAAACATTTTTAGGATAACTTTCGTAAGATAAGGTGTTTCAGTTTTGCACAGTTATTATTGATGTTAGAAACCCACTTGAGTCCTATTTAACTATTTTAGAATACGTTGTATCCTAATTATGCTTCGCCTGCAGTTGTAGTTCGGCATACGACACAATATTATTATTAATTTACAGGATGCAAAAATACACTCAAAGACCAATGTATGAACACCAACGCTTAAAACACAGTGAATTTGTGGTTTTGCAACAGTTCAGTGGAGATGATCACGCCAGGTAATGTTCACTTAAAAAAAATAAACCGTAGCGGATGACAGCTCTAGAATTCAATTTGACATTCTCTCCCCCTCTCAAGCCCTCTTCACCCCCGTCAGAGGCCCGTGCACCCACGTGACCCCGCCCCCGGCGTGCGTGCGGTAGGGATGCTCGATCCAGATGCGTTGTATCGCAATGGATCGTATCGCAGTGTCGTATCGATCCAGGTATCGATCCGCTTGTTTCGATACGATATTTTGGATCGATCCGGTATCGCAACATTATTTAAAAAAAATGTAACTTATTGCCTATTGTAACATCAAAGTTTATTTTCCTAGATAAACAGTACTTTTTTACATCGGCCAATGTTTAAGTGGCAATGTACGCAGAAATAAAAATTTTGAAAGCCGCTCTGTGTTGAGATGATACGATTTTGTTGTTTCGATACTATATTTTGGATCGATCTAGTATCGTATCATTATTAAAAACAAAACATTTTGTTGTTTTGATACGAAATTTGGAATCGATCCGGTATCATATCATTATTTAAAATAAATAAATTGTGTTGTTTCAATACGATATTTTGAATCGATCCGGGATCGTGCCATTACTTAAAAAATCTTGTGTTGTTTTGTTACGATATTTTGGATCTATCCGGTGTCGTATAAATAATTAAAAAATAAATTGAGTTGTTTCGATACGATATTTTTATTTTTGAAAATGATCGGTCATCACAAGATAAATCATGCTGAAATCAAAAGTAATTGAAATAAATGACACATTAGAAACTTATTTAACAAAACCTACCCCTGAAGAATAATTTTAAATTAGTGTAATATTAACTTATTAGTTGTTACAGTTACCTTACTCTGTAGTTAAGAAATGCAATATTAATGTTATGGTTAGGTTTGTGTACAATCTATATAATTTTATTTTCAATTAATTCGATTTTAATATAGTTTGTATCAATCCACTACTTGATCGAATCCCATTGTATCGATACAAATATCGGGTGGATCATATCCTTTCGTATCGATCCAGACAAGTATCGGATCGGATCGAACATCCCTAGCGTGCGGCCATTGTGACTTGTTTGTGTTGATTCAAGTGTTTGCGTTGATTAATTTCCGTCTCTTAGAATTTAGAATCCACAAATATTGTCAATGCAGTGCCTATCTTTATTAGTTTGCGATGCGGTACCTTACAGTTTTTTTGTCGTTGGCTTGCCTGCGTTGATGAGAAGAGTTTGTGTCGATTAGTTTTCGCCTCTTCCATCCCACAAACATTTTGGAAATGTATTGAAAGTGTTGTGTACCCGAATGCAGCAGTTTACAACAGGACGTTAAAATGCATAAACCTTCAAATGAACAATTAAAAACTCAGTGGTTGGAGTGCTTAGCCCTTGAAGATGTTGGTGAAGGGAAGAACATTTTTGTTTGTCCCAAAAAATTTGAGGCAAGATTTGTTTTAAACAATAAAAAATTCAATAAGTGAATCATTGCAGTGTTTAATTTTAATCCTTCTAAATCCTCTCCTTAAATGAAATAGGATAGGTATATGTATACCTACAATAAAAGAGGTCTATATGTGTAGCTAGCTATACCGTTATATATGGATCTACATATATCTATATACTTATAGGATGTTGGAACGTGGATGAATAGTGCGAAATGAACATGCCAAAAAAATTAAAAAAAAAGATACGTCATTTTCAATTCTAGCATACGGTCAAACGCCGAACTATGGCACATGGCGGTCTGAACTTGTTCTCTTATTCTCTTATACAATAACTGCAATAAAACATAAAAAAGCTGGCACAAAAACCGCTGATAATTTTAACGGAAAAGATTGATTGACTTTTGCAACTCGAGCAGCCTTGAATGGGCATAGAGAATGTACTTGGGAAAGTCAAAATAGTAGTTTATGCAACTGTCATATAATACCCGTGTTATATGCAGTTGCATACACTACTTTATCTTCACTAATAAAAAAAAAAAAAACATTGCGAAACATTAAATTCACGCGTACGTGTATTGTCACAGTGAACTTGGCGCCATTAAAATCTAACCAAAAACCTCGAAAACGATACCCATGACGACTTTTTCAAAGAAATGACGTCCGCCATCTTTAGTTTCAAAATGGACGCCATTTTCGAAATCTACTCCCCCAAAAACCTCGAAAACGATACCCATGACGACTTTTTCAAAAAATTGAAGTCCGCCATTTTTTTATTTCAAAATGGACGCCATGAGAGCGCAGCTGCGCGCGCAGGGCCAATCAGGAGCGAGCGCGCGATGTTATAATGAGATTTTACGATATCGATGTGGATATTATAACATCATGTGAAATTGCTTAAATTGAGTGTTTTGTTGTCTGCGCTATAACAGTAGTCATTATAAGTCAAGTATTGGAAACATAAGTAGAATGTTACAACATTAGTGTAGATAAAGCAAATTATCATTTGTCTATAGTGGAAAATAAGAGCATTTTTTTTTTCTTTTAAGATTCTATCCCACAAGGAGAAATGACACTTTCCCATGTACATAACTACTATGAACACATGAACATTTTGTTTGACTTTCGACAGAGCCGTATGCAGGTGGGACTGGGGGTTTTTTTTCTAAATCGGTGCGTTAGTTTGAGATGCTATCTAGACACGCGGAAGCGTGTCCAGTCAAGTCTAAGAAAAAAGGAACTGGCGACGCGACCTGTGTAATATTACACGAACCATCTCGAGCCACTTTTGACCTCTTCATAACTCGAAAACTATTTAACATATATATAAAATTTTGCATATTTATTAGAGTTCTTTAGCTTATTTACAATACAAAATTTCATTAACTTTGCTCTGACGGCTAATGAAATATTAACGTTTAAAAACCGGGGTTTCATTGACTGATTCACTGACTCACTGACTTATAGATCAAAAACCTAACCCACTTCCAGATGACCTTGAAACTTGATATTTGGCATCAAACTTTGAACTTTTGCTCCACCAAATCGCCCACAGAAAAGCAAAACTAGATTAGAAAGGAGAGCTATAAAATTTTCAATGAAAACCACTGTCGCCAAGTATGTATTACCCACCCACAGAACATTCTCTTGTGAAGTCGCCCCACTGGTGGAGCATAATGGACAGTTTTATCTCTGTGTAATCTGCCCCACCTCTCTCATTTTTTGGCAGTTGCACCGGTCTCATTTTGATGGAGCAAATTCCATCCAGACGTCATTAAGTTTGATTCGACCTATATTAGCTAGCGACCCGCCTCGGCTTCGCACAGGCAGGTGTATTATACATATAAACCTTCCTCTTGAATCACTCTATCTATTTAAAAAAACCGCATCAAATACCCTTGGGTAATTTTAAAGATTTAAGCATACATAGGGATATAGGGACGGAGAAAGCCACTTTGTTTTATACTATGTAGTGATAGTGATCAATTACCTAGTTAAAAATACACAAGATAAATCGAATAGTCAGTTTTTAAAAGTAATTCACAAAAAAAAGAAAGACCTAGTTCTTCTGTTCTGTGCTTTTAAAAATCTTGATTGTTGTTGACCATTGAAACAAATTTCTAGCAGCACAGAACCGTAAGCGGAGCGTAGTTTGTTTTCGCGGGTTAGATGGCAGCATTCTTTTGTTTTTACCCGCCTCAAAAAAACCTATATCTGGGGCTGCTTGGACTACAACCATTACGACTTAAAGTATGACTTTCTGAATAGGTACCCAAGGTTTGTGACGTTTCAGAATTTAGGAGCAAAAATAAGATTTCCAGTGGAGAACTTAGTTTCCATGTAGTAATAGTACATTGTTCACCGAGAGGAGAAAGTGACCGATTACCGTCGAGAGTGTCGTTTTAAAACATCCGAGATCGGGAATCGCACTTTCTCTCGAGTGATACATAGTGCTTTATACTACACCTACGAGGAAAATAAAAAACTAAATCTTTACTAATTGAAATTTATATTGAAATTGTTGCACTAACAGCTTAATGTAACACTTGAAAATGGCGCCAATGGCGTCTGCAATTTTCACATGTTCTTTTTTCAAATTGTTTGACACCATCCAACACACAGCTCGTGGCCAGTGTCATTTTGCGAACTTGGAGATAAAAACTCACAGTAAAAACTTTTTTGCTTTTGATATTTAGGTTACCAGCGCATAGTCTTACCCAAAATTAAAAAAGAAAAACCACGTAAGAAATGGATTTTCATACACTTTTCTCTCCCGTTCAGATGCGTTTTCTCCCCGCATATTTGTTCGATATGCAATGACGTACTTTCTACCGTAAATTTGATAAAGTATCAAGGTACTTTCCGAGCAGGTGTAGTATAAAAAATATTTGCAAATTAAAAATGCTTGTAATGGCGCGAACATGAAAAAAAAAGTGTCGCCCACAGAGATGGACCACCCCAAAGGGATAATGTTATAGAGATGCATTGATGTTATATGGCACGAACTAGAAAGAGACAACAAATATCACGATTCGGTGATTGTCGTTGAATTTTTAGACAAGAAACGTCAAATATCAATACTTTTTTGACAGTTTTGACAGCAGCTTGGAAGATTTTTCCATGCATTTTTGTAGTTGTGAATTGCCTCCACTCTCTCCACCAACCCGCGCTGGACAAGGGTGGTGGATATGGCCCAATCACCCTTCGTGGGTAGGCCCACGTCGTGCAGTGGACTATTAAAAAGGCTGGTACAGAACAGTACTGAATTGCCTCAAGTGTCAACAGAATTATCAATCTGTTGGTTTGGTTGGTTTTTTGTTATTTATTAGAACTACCGGCATGGCGCCACCTAGTGTAAAGCGGCAGAACTTTGAAAGATAAAGTGACATCTAGTGCTGATTAGCATAACTACGCCCGCGCCCTTACCTCCGTACCGGCTGTACCGCTTGTACCGCGCCAGTTTGTGCAGGTACTGCCGTACCGCCCTGTACCGCTCGTACCGCTGTACCGCTCCTACCGTGCCTGTGTGCGGACTGCTTTAATAGGAACTGATCTACGTGCACGGGCGTGATTACCTTATTTAGTTTGAGATTTGATGTGAAAGTGTACAGCGTGTCGTTAAAAATAATCAGCCAAGTTTTTTTTTTTTTTGCACAATAAAGTACGAGTCGAACTCGCGCACGGAGGGTTCCGTACTGTATGTGAGCCCCCCTTAAATATTTATTTTGTTTTAATTTTATTATTAAAGTGAATATACAATTAAATATTCTTTGAAAACAAGCATCTACCTCTTACCATTATTAATATAGAGCGTAAACGGCTAAAAAATCAGGTTTGTTGTATGGGAGACCCCTTAATTTTTTATTTTATTCTATTTGTTGTTATAGCGGCAACAAAAATACATCATCTGTGAAAAGAAGGATGCAGCGAATGGACCTGTCGTTTTTTTTTTTTTTTTTTGCAAGTAGGTAGAAAACAAAACATCATTTATAATAATGATATGTGCTTCAAAAATTTAGTGATTTTTTGCTGTTTTCATATCACTAGTTAAAATTAATATTAGACCACCAGAAAAATTACAATGATTTTTTATTGTTTCAACATTATAGATTACATACATAAGAAGTGGAGGTATGACCTTAAAGGCTTTAGCCTATCCAAAAATGGGCACATGATTTTTAAAAAATCACTATTTTATTACTGTTGCTGTCAAAAAAAAAAGGAAATGTCAAATTCAGTCGATCAGATGATGTATTCAGTATTGACAGATTTCGTTTTCGGTATTCCGACTTAGCAATTTTTTGGAGGGGTTGATATAATTATTTTCTTTTTCAACAGTTGGTACATGCTCCTTCCTTAACTCGTTTTAAGTGTTTCAACTAGTAATTTTACGAACTGAGGTGTCTTTTTACATATTTTATAGAAACATACATTTTTGTATACTAAAAGATTATCAAAAAGAAAGAATACTTATATTTTTAGGTTTCACTCACTTTACTACTAACAAAAAGCTGCAGTTGAAATTATCCGAGATATTCCTGATTATTTTGATATTACTCGTAATAATCCTTAAAGGTGCTATTCGAATCTCGGCAGCAGGCTACAGCTACAAACAGCACTTGCAGCAGCTGCACGAAGCCGGCTGTGCTGCACAACTGAGGGGTTAATCCAGGTTTACACGTAAATTGAAACTACAGCTGTTTCGGTATGGCCCTATACATTTTTGTACAGCGCCCCTAGCAGAAACGAGGAAGAACTAACCAAAATCTATGGAGCCACACGCGAACGCGAAAGTTTGAGTAAACTTCGCAAAGCCTGGACTACGAGTAAGGGCTCTGGTTATCTATGTAGTAGTATGAATTTCTGCAAAAAAGATTCCGATTGCGGCTCCGGCAGCACGTGCTACCGAGCCTCAGCTGCGAGTGTTGTTCACCTGTTTAGACAATTCCGACGTGCTGCCTGTCGCAGCACGTGTAGCCAACCTCGGAATCACTCTCGACTGCGGAAGCAGGCAGTGGCTGCATTTCAGATGTGTGTTACCTGCAATCGCGACCTGCATCCGCAGGCTGCGGCCGAAGTTCGAATAGCAGCTAGTTGTGGTTCTTATACTATTGCTAATGAAGTGGATGAATACCGAAATTCATTATCATTCATTTTTTCGTAGTACCAGTCATCGTAGTTACCATTTAGCGCTTCTGGCGCGTTTTTGACGTGCTGATAGCGAATTTTTGCCAAAAGGAGTTGGCAGCACTGCTATGGTCTATAATTCTATAAATCAAAGTAGGTACATATAGCTTGAAAATTGTTTTCGGTTTTTCTTATTTTAACTTCATTTTAAACAAACTTGTACATATCAGAACAGTTTTAGAAGCGTCATAAATTATTCTGGTGAAGATAACATTTTTATAAATGAGCTTGGGAGAAACTGAGTGTATTCGTACACAACAGGTATTTGTATGTATGAGCTGTCGACATCCTTCTTTCAGCTTTCTAGCTACAACGGTTCATGAGATACAGCCTGGAGACAGACAAGACAGATATCGGAGTCTTAGTAATAGGGTCCCGTTTTTACCCTTTGGGTAACGGAACCCTAAAAACTGCATGGATTCTTCTACAGACACTCATCACTGCCCTATCAAGACTTGATGTCTGGCAAAAACAGTAAAACATAATGGGCAAAAATGATGAAGACTCCGACTAAAAGGCGTAGTTTCCATTGTCATGAATCATTACAATACAAATAATTTATAAAAAAAAATTCTTTCTTCTAAAATTGAAAATGGACGCTTTGACTTGTTTCTCCACTCATTTTTGCAATGTGAGTTTAGAAATGTCTGCTTTGTTCCTGCTTAGATATTTTAGATAACTCGGTAGACTATTTTAAAGTATATCTCGATAATTTACTAGTGTCGCCAAAAGCAATAACTGTGACGACAAATGAAGTAGTTCAGTGACTCATGGGGTATTTTGTTGTTTTACAATACCTAACTACCTTACAAAGTTTTTTTACGAATTCGTTAAGAGTGATCCCGCATTTTTAACAGTCTCGTAATCGGAAAGTTTTATACGTAATGGCTACTCCTCCGGTGCCCAAACCTCGCACTGGTTTGTCGGCAAATAATAGTGCCGCTGAAGCCCCGGTGCCGCTCCCTCGGACAAAAGTTCCGGCCTGCAATGAAAAGGTCAGTGCCTCAGACATTTTTCGTTCAATCGGAACCGTTTCGAAGCAAATCAAAGAAGATGTCGCGACCAAAGTAAATAACGCCAATGAGAAACTAGAAAAATCTATACAAGATGGTTCAAAATTTGCCAAAGGAACATTTGAAAAGACACTTACGACGTCCCGCGCGGTAAGAGATTCTGTCACTAAGACAGTTATCGAAGGAACAAAAACAGCCGGCATGAAACTCCGTCGCCCCAAAAAGCCTGAAGTGCCAGAAGTATCACAATATCAGAGATGTGTTTCAATGCCTGCTGCAGATATGAGTCTCTTTGATAACATACAGTTCCACTCACCCATGCTGGAACAGAAGAGATTTCGAAATGAAACTGTAGATGCCTCTACCGACACAGACTGCTTGGCCTTCAATCTGAACAATCATAACTTTGATGACATGTCATTGTTTTCAAGCAACTCTGATTCAAATACCGATAGTAACTTTTCTCGTGATAGTCGTGAATTTGAAAGGAGTTCGAGCTTCGATTACCAGACCCAGCTCATGTATGATACTCCGAGGCCCCCGAGGCCTGAAAGCATTGTAAGCACAGTGTCTCTTCCAAACATTCCACAACGTTCCTACTATGTACCTCCAGCATACATCCAACGTATGATGAAAAAGTCCACAAGGCCCCCAGAGGTCATGAAAGAAAATACTATGTATGAGAATTGGACTTTGCCCAAGCATTCCAGCTCACCAAAAGAAAGTAATGTCACAAATACAGCTTCGCGTCCTAGTTTTAGCACAATTTATGAATTTGATCCACTCAACACAGCAAGCGCTAGTCCTAACTATGAAGGTATGAGCAATGAACTGTTGCTGCTGGAATCTTTTCTGACAGCTGATACTTATGGCACCATTGTTGCCAAAGACAACCACGAGGACATCTTTGAGAACTACAGAGAGACAGACTACTACAATCCACCAACTCCGCCTGAGAGATTTGACAGTTTACTGCCCGAGGAAGCTAAGCCGCCTCTGGCCAGTGCATCAGAAGTAAGAGAGAGTTGCTCAAACTGGTATGTGGAAGATGACAATGAAAAAAATAACAATATTGACGAAAACACCAGGCAACATCACTCAATGATTAGTCGATTTTCGAGAAAACTGAAACTTGATAGTGTGCTGAACAGGCCAGTGAAGCCGACAGCTCCCAAAATTGAGGTAGTAGAAAAGCCTCCAGTAAATACAAAGCCAGTTCCTTATTATAGTGGAATTTTAAATAAAACTGTGGGGGTGGCAGACGACCTGTTTAAGAATACTCAGTCACGCTATTGTGTGCTTTCTGAACAAAAGCTCATGTGCTACAGTGACCCTACCAATGGAGTGTTAAAAGAAGCATACCCTCTAGATGTCATCTATTCTTTGCAGATTGTGCTGCCACTGTCATATAGGTGAGATTCTAATCTTAATCCTTTTTACTACATGTCAAGTGACATTTTATTTTAAAATATAGGTAGCCAACAGGTAATACAGCAGAACCTATTTTTCAGCACGTCTAACACGTATCATTTGGATATGCTTGTGTCATCTGGATCTGGGCAAGCAGCGCCTCGAAAGGTGGTGCTTACATGCACTAGTGCCTCAGACCGTCGCAACTGGGCGCAAAAAATTGCTGAGCATCTCACATATGGCTTTCCTCCTATGTTCACTGCCGAGTTCACCCGTCTTGGCTGGTGCTATCTCAAGGTATGTTTCTTTACGTAACTACAGATCAAACTCTGTGTAACACCATTTGACAAAATGTTAAATTCCTGCAATTTAGTTAAAAGTGGTTGATTCACCTTAGAAGAAAAGTACTTGGCCCCCTGAGGTTCACCATAAATAATATTATTATTTGAATTTCAGTCATTTCAAATGTTGATTCACCTTAAAAGAAATGTTTTTCGTCCCCTGAGAATTATTATTATTAATATATTATACCATTTATTTGTTTTACAACTAACAGGTTGACCCGGATCTTTGATAGGCATTGGTGTGGCCAAAACCAACACCAAGAGGCCCTTTTACAATCAAGAAGAAAAAAAATACAGTTTTAGGGTGATAGGAAGAGGGAAACTATTGTAAAAACAGGGATTAGGTACTTCTTAGGCTATTATAATGAATTATTACGTGATTATAAGCTGGTCTATGGAATGAGGTGCGGCACCTGCCAAGTAATGCCTCATTTCAAATAATAATAAATTATTATTTGAAACTTATTAGTTTACCTACATGAATTTCAAACAAGATATTAAGATAAAAATCTTAACATTGCTTGTGATAGTTCTGTTAGTCAATGTGAAAATCTAAATTGAATCAGTAGGTAGCTGCCTCAGTTTTATTTCTCTCAGTTCAAACCAGCTATCATCAATCTGTTGTGTATAATATATCATCTCATTACAATTTGTTGCAATTGAATCCCATTGTGTATAGATTGATCAAGAGGGTACATCTGAAAGCATTTCATCTTCAGTTTTGTGTATTAGATTATTATATATTTATAACATAGACTTATCAACAAAAGACACAAAGTACAATGAAAATTTGGCCTGGAAGATAAAATGTTCAAATTAGTTTGGTTGAGTGAACCTCATTGGAACATTGGAATACTGTCCTGCTACCAATAAATTCAATATCCTGCCATACTCCGCGTCACACAAGTTGATGGATGTGAAGTTAGCCACTAGCTGCGCAATAGCTAATCAACGTGCGGCTTCCACATCATGTCTCATCAGAATTGGCTATTGCGCAGCTAGTGGCTATCTTCACATCCATCAACTTGTGTGGCGCGGAGTATACACATTTATGTACTGTGCAATGGTAGTGCAATATTTTATGTAAAGCAATTTCTTGTAGTATGTTTGATAAAATTTAATGCTTGTGTGATTTCTTTCTATCATTATATTGAACAAGATTTGTATATCCCTAGGTTATGTTGCAGGTTGAGAAGCATTGCTATCCAAGCTAGGACCTAACCTGTGTTTTATCTAGACAAACAACTTTTGTTCTAGGACTTTTACAAAAACGCAAAGAAGAAATCAGCTTTTTCATATAAAAGTTCGTTCGCGGGTAAAATCAAAAGTCATAGTACAAAAGTTGTTTGTCTAGGTTTGTGTAGGTACTAGACCCGCTCTCAAAAGGTTTTGCGTTTAACAACTATGACCCTGCATACATATTAATAAAATCAAAATACATGTATCCAACATGATTTATCATTAGCATAATGCCAGTCGATGTACCTATATATGTGCATAATAGAACAAGGGTGGCATACTTCACTAAATGTGAACTTTGAACAGGTTCTTTGTGTAGTTGCTTTACTTTACAAATGACGCTATATATGCATCATACAGTCACACAGACTGCAGACCTTGCTGTGTTGTATCTAGTTGTATGGTATATTGCAACATAGGCGCGGTTTCCGTACCACTGCGCGGTAATACTTCTATCAAAAGGCTACGTGTTTGATCAATGATCCGACTTATCTATTATCTCGCGCAATGATATGCAGCTATTGATAACAATAAAATGTAGACCACATTGATTTCTCTAATTGAATGCGAAAGTTTGTATGTATGGATGTTTGTTACTCTTTCACGCAAAAACTACTGAACGGATTGAGATGAAACTTTGCAATAATAATGCTTATACATCAGAATAACACATTAGCTATAATTTATAAAACATATCGCGTGAAAAGAAGTTCGCCGGTTCAGCTAGTAGGAAATAAATGTTTTTTTTAAATGTCAGCATATTCTATTCCACAATGTTAAAGGAGGGAGTAACCGGAGAGTGGCGCGGCGCTTGGCTCATGCTGATACGTCGTGTGCTAGTCTACTACACAGCTAAAGACCCTAAAGTGCACTCTGTTGACCTTCGGAAAATGAGATGCGTCAGTAAGTATTAAACATACATTCTATAGGGTTATCTGCGTGCCCTGTGCCAAGCTGAAAGAGAGCAATTAAGACCATCATTATGGATAACTTTTACTTCGGACCTAACGCGGAATTTGAGAAAAAAATATCTACTGCTCCCTTCGAGCAAATATGATTAATAATAAATAATATATAATAATAAATAATATATAAATAAATAAAGGCTATTCCATACAAAATTTTTACTTGGAATAGACAAAATGTATGAAACAACAGATTTTTTTCTCGAATTCCGGGTTGGCCCCCATAGCAAAAGTTTTCCCCTTTCGACTTAATTCTGGGCAAGCAGAAAACCCTGTATATTCATTGGTTGTGCTTCATTGGGTCACTGCATACAATGCACAATTCAACCAGAACTTTGACAAATACCACACCCAGGTAAGTATTGTCTACTTACCATTTATGTAATTTTTACAATCAGTTGAATTCATGATACCTTTTTCCTCCTTTATACAACGTTTGACTGTCATGAGTTTTCCCTAAAGTATTAGTCTACTGATTACATTTTTAGCATGAATACAAATTGTTATTTTTCACAAATTGTTAGCCGCCAATTTGTGTTATTCGACCTCTACATAGTGATGTAGGAAACTGTTAATCTGAAAGATTTAAAAAAAGCTTATCCGAGAGGAAATCTCAGACTCATATTATAGTTAGTGACAAACAGTTGACTAGTTTTGAATCACAAATAAAGATTGGTCTTGTACTTACTTTAGTATCTCTAAAAATAATATTATGATTGGTTCATATTGTTGTTATCACATACATGCAATGACAATATTTATTTAGGTATAAATTAATATTGTCAGTGTATGTAATTTGTTTCCTACTGTTATTCTACCAAAATTAGGTCCATTAGGTAAGCAAGTAGGCTGATGTTTCCAACCCGTCAGCTATTATGATATATGAAATATGTGTAAGAACACTCTCAGGGGTGTATTGTATACAGATATAGGGCGATTCAACCTTCTTGGCATCTGTGAACACGAGTCGAGTGGTCGCGCAGTAGCAATATAGGTATTCAGATGTTAGCGGCGCAAGAGACGGGATTTGCGAAGTTTGCAGCTAACTTCACAGACACCAAGAAGTTTGATTTCGGCCTATACTACTGTAACTGTGTGGTCTAACAACTATGACTCCTCTATGTATGCCATCTCTAGTTTTTTTCTAATAAGATTATTATAGGCTTGTTTACACCCACAGGGATAAAATAATGTGGTAGGCAATCTGTTTTCATACCAAAATATTACATTGTATTTGGTTTCTACTGGTTTTTGTTCTGTTCTGAAGGTCATCGCGCGATTTTTTTAGGATTTTTGCCATACTGCTGAATTATTTATTTACATATCATGAGTTTACGAAAACTAATCTTGCGACCACGAAAAATCGGTAATTTTGTACCTCAACAACAAACAAACTCATGATGAAATACGAATAATTCAGCGCTAAATGGCAAAAAAGAAAAACCCAAGAAAATTTGAATTTCGCGCGCTGACATTATAATAACACTAGACATTGACAAATGCGTCATTGATTCGATTTTAGACAGAAGGTGCGTTCGAGTCTCAGAATAAGGAAAAACAGGTTCGAGTAGCCTACTGATGGCAAAATTAACAGTTAAAAATGCCAACAACGATCACATTCAGCGTTCATTTTGAGAATGTGTGAGCAAAAGTGGCATTTTTAACTAATTAGCACAAAACAGTTAAAAATGCCATCGTGAACTGCCAATTTTGACTCGGGAAGTGGGTTCTTTATGATCGTTTGAGTTTGACGTTTTAGCGTTCGTTTTGGGTAGTGAGCAAAAGTAGCATTATTGGCGAAATGAGCGAAATTTCCAAACCGAACAGTTCACATCAACGCTAATTTGGAAATGCTAAAAATACCTATATAATATAATAATCTCGAACGCACCTAGAGAAGGATTCGATGCACACAACTCGAAAAAAATAAACGATTTGATCTACTACATATCAAGTCACATTATTTTACATAATATGTATTTATTTATCTGATTAAGTACAGTAAAATGATTATGAAATTGTTTTCAAATCCCAATCTAGGCGAATTTTGTTCGATGTGATGTTTATTTGAAACTAATTAGATCAACAATAAAAAAAGAAGAGACAATCGATTTTCTATTTACCTTCAAATAATCGATATATTAATTTACTGAAAAGCGAAACAAAGCGGGAAAAATAGGCGAGAATCTGACGAGTGTTGACCGAACTAAAAAAAAAAAAAACAAAAGTGAAAACAAAATGGCGAATGGCGTACGTGAAATCATTGTTAAATCGTTTTTAAGGTAGTAATACTTATAACTGTGCAATTATCTATTATTTTTTTGCAGTATTTGCGTTTAAATTAATGGATTAATGTTTACTTTGTATTCGGAGACTGTCGTGTGTTGCTAAATTCCATAATTCGTTTCATTGTAGTGGTTCTTTGACGCGTACTGTAGTGATCCAATGCCTTCTACAGTTTCAAACAGTTAATAGGTCCAATAGCTATCGTAAAAGAATTGCAATACCACCAAAAGATTACCACAACTTACAGGTCGCGGCATATAAGTCTAGCACTGAGCGAAGTGTGGAGGGGAAGCACGTGTATACGTAGTATCTATAGTAGTCTGTAATGCGCAGCTACTTATCACCTCCACAGTACCCGCAGCGCTAGACTTACGTGCCGCGACTTGTATTATACATTACTTTCGCTATTCACGCAGTCACGTAATGCGCAGGAGTCTTTTCTCCAAAGCTGAATTACCATGTTTATCTTAGATCGATGTCGTGTTGTTGCTTCATAAATAAATAAAATCACATTCAATGCTCTTCTGTAAGATTACGTGTGCCCAGAAAATCATGTAACAAATGTGAAGTGAACAGCCATAAAGACAAAGTATGCTACAGAGTAATACTAAAATTAATCAGTGAAACTTTTTGTACAGCTACGCAGGAGGCTAACGAACAAACACGATCACAATGCCCGTCTGATGGAAGCCCAAACCTCCTGATCGACAACCCTCATGCCACGCTGTATTTGAGGTTCGCTCATGATAAATTGCTCAAGGTATGTACAATTTGTTAGGATTCATCATATTAGCTGTAGGACATCCACTGCTGAGCATAGGCCTCCTCCCCTATAGATTTCCAATAAGACCAGTTGGAAGTGGTTGATCTGATAAGTGTCTATTCATGATTTTCCATAAAATAGAAGCACAATGAGACTGGGTATAATATATAACTGGAGTTTTATAAATTACTTTAATTAGGAGACAACAATGTCTATTGTTATTGCCCCTTTAGGCCCAGCTACCCTCCCTCCTCTCCGAAGTGGAGTGGTGATGTAGCTATAAGCTCATTTCATAAATCACTATGTATTATAAAGCAAGGTCGCTACTTCTGTGTGTCTGTCCTGTGTAACCGCTTACATCTTCCAAATTACACGACAGACTAAAATGCAGTTTTCATTATCTTATAAAGTGTCAACAAGGTTTGCAGCAATAACTATCATATGCTAAGCACCACACAAATCGGCGGGTGGGAGGTTAATCGCAGAACGCTATGCAAAAGCCAAACTATAGGTATGCATGGGAGCCATACCTATAGTTTGGCTTTTGCGCAGCCATCTATAATTCTATATCCTTCTTCACCACTAACATGTTTGGTTTAGACTTCTATTTATTAAACAACTATTGTTGATTCCAAATACAAGAACAAATATGTTGCTATCTTATTTTATTCCACAGCAATTAAATAAGACATATTTGGTCCTTGTATTCGTGGCCATATGAGTTTGGAGGCAGATTCACATATATCAGTCAAGCCACTGTTCCATCACAGCACCAGCACTGTACCCGGACGTTTCAGGGAGAGACACTGAGTAAACTGTTGTCACTGATACCGGCTTGTGGGAATGAACTCATATGGCCCACACTGACCATCGCTCAGAATGGATGACATCCAAATGGCTGTGGTCAATGTTGCCAATTTGTCAAAGTTTTGACTTCATGTTTCACACAATCATTGTTTGAAGGTATCATACGTTACCAGAAATACATAATAAATCCACAGATGTACTGGTTTCAAGTTAATCATTGCCAAACCTATTTTTGACACATGCCTTTATTTGTTCGCTAAAACAAAAAAGTTTCAGAGCAATGGTTAGTGGGGGCCTGTAGAGATTGTATGAAAGAATATTTATCACTGTGCTGGTACTGTGTAGGAATGGTTGCTTTACTGATATCTGTGGATCAGCTCTAACATTGTTGCAAGTCATTGATGTTTTATGATTGTTGCAGGGCTGGCGCTACATGATCAAACTGGCCGCATATAACAATGGTGCACACATACACCATCAACAACTGACCAAGGATGACATTCCTGTCATTGTTGAGAAATGTCTTAGCTTCATCTATGTACATGGTAAATATGTCACTATATTTATACACATCCCTCATTAATTTCCAATAAGACCACTTGTAAGGTACTTGGCTTTAGTGCTTTTATGCAGTCATGGTCAGATCCTCAGTCCAACTTATTTTGTGGACACTATGCTGTGTTTATAATGTGGTCTCTGTCCGAGTTTTGCAGTCCCGCTGGCACATTGGTTCTCAGAACCAATTCTTCCAATTCAATTCTTACTTAAACATGGTTCTGCCTTTTTTTTATAATCCGATAATGAAGATAGCCTGCCCTTGAAGGATCGTTCGAATTGGAATCCGCGACATGCGAAGTGGGCGTTACTACCACTAGACCTCCACTGCTTCAACTCGGTACCGTTTTTATTCCACTTCAGAAAAGGAGAATCTCAGTTGATATTTTTTGAATGTATGTTACTCAATTACTCTGCCGATATTGTGAATCGATTTTGATTGGTAGATTAAGGTACGTTTCCATATCCCGCCTTACGGCATCCATATCAGCAATTAAATATTTATTATGACTATGATGTTACAGGCAGTCTGTCGGAGGGTATATATCGGCGAGGGGGCAGCACGTGCACGATATCTTCGTTATTGGGCAATTTCCGGCGCGACGCGTGGGATGTGCAGCTCAGCGCTGGGACACATTCAGAGCACGACGTGGCCAGCGTGCTCAAACGGTTCCTGCGAGACTTGCCCGTCACGCTCATCCCCAGGACGCAGTGTCTAGAGCTCCTCAGCGCTTTAGGTGACTATCTTCATATTTAATGTTTTGTAGTAAAGTGCAGCTCAGCGCCGGCCAGCGCTCGTAAAACGGTGTCTGTAAGACTTGTAGTTTTACACTTACTCCCAGGATGCAGTGTCTAGAGCTCCTCAGCGCTTTAGGTGACTCTCTTCATGTTTAATACAGACATAAAGTAGTGGAACCAAACTAGATTTGGGGTCTTAATTACAATTATTTTTTTGTCTTATCTCTAGAAAATATACCTATGTTGTTTCCTGCTTGTTCCTAATTATTAGTACTGTTTTGCAAATATTTGTGCAATTTTCAATAAAATTATTTTTAAGCTTGCTGTTTTCCATAAACTGAGCATTCAAAGATTATGTGCAGTGGAGTCGCCTTTTTTGTGGGTTCACAGATACACGATGGGCTTTCCCTCAATTTAAATCGATGCAAATACTGGGAAAACCCACCATGTCCTGTCAGTACTTGAGTTATGATTCCCACTAAAATTCTGATTTCTTTCTCTTGCATTCTTGTATGCCGCCCTTGCATCCGGAAAATATGTTTTGGTTACTTACCACTGCTGTATGTCCATCCTGATACCGCCGGTTCCACTCGCCAAGAGAGTCCTTTAGGATTTCTCGCTTAAAGTCTAACTTAGCAATGCATAGTTCTAGCCCAATTCTATGGCTATAAAAATATTTAGTAAATTGCCAAATAATCCAAAAGATACGGAAAAGGAAAACGTAAACATAATTTAGTGCAAGGTTTCATAAAGCCCTTTTGTGTCCAATGTACCATTTGTCAGATATAGGTCGCGAGAAAAAAGACTGTCATAATAATAATTCTTGTTTCTTTCCAGAATTGGACGATGTAGACATCCGGCACAGAGAATACAGGCGCGTGATGACGTCACTGCCACTCGTAGCTCGCAACACGGCACAAAAACTGTTCGCGCACCTCAATTTTCTGCAGAGTATGGCAGAAGCGAACAAAATGAACGCAGAGAACTTGGCGTCGGTTTGGGCCCCCACCCTAATGCCGGCAGCACCGGTGAGCACCGCAAAACCCCCCAATAATGCAGAGCCAAAACGAGAATGACCTGCCTGGCTTTGCACACAAACAACTAAAGCATGTACTTTGCATTGTTCTAAGTTCTCTACAGTCCAAATCATAAAATAGGGATGTTTACTGGGTATAAAAATCATTATTATTATTAGTCCTTCAGATAGATTATTAAAAAATATTGAACACGTGTTTTTTCTTTTGTCAATCAAACAGTTAGTGACAAAGATAAACCTTGTCAAAGCACTAGCCTTGACTGCACTAGCCGGTACATTTGATAGCGGCTAGTGACGTCACGCGGAACTTTCGGGCCAAATCTTCATCAATTTTTGTTAAATTGACAAAATAAAAAATATGTGTCTAATATTTTTTGACAATCTATTTGACGGACTAGTTATATTTTTTTTAGTAAACAAGCCTATTGGGCGGGTGCGATGTTAGCTACAAACTGCGGATAGCCCAATACTGACTGAAACTCACTTAACATCTGTGCGAGTACTGGGTTAACCACAGCTTGTAGTCGAACATCATAGCCGGCAAGTTGTGTGATTCGAACTATACAATGGGTCAAAGGCTTTAATAGACTTAAGTGTTAAAAGTTACGCAGTCTTAACTTGCCTGCAATTTTTTTTTTATATATTTTTAGTGTTAAGTTTTTTTCTTGCTGCAGCCACTAATATTGCAAAGGTGGCTGACTTCTTACAAACAACTAATCACATTGTTTTCACTCTCATAAAAGTAATGTACATTTGTACATGTTCTAAGTTTATTTGTTAGGTAGCTTGGATAGAGTTGTCTTAAGGTGGTTGCACTAGGTACATTTTTCTTATATTTTTCGTCATTTACAGACAAACTACTCATCTTAAGTTTATGAACACTTATTTAACAGGCATTAATAGACTTAAGTGTTAAAAGTTACACAGTCTAACTTGCCCCTGTTAAGATTTTTTTTAAATGTTTAGTGTTAAGTATAGTTCTTGCTGCACCCACTAAAATTGCAAAGGTGGCTGATTTCTTACAAACAACTAATCATGTTGTTTTTACTCTCATTAAAGATAAAAGTAATGTACATATTTATGAAGTTTATTTGTTAGGTAGCTTGGATAGAGTTGTCTTAAGGTGGTTGCACTAGGTACATTTTTCTTATATATTTTGCCATATACAGACAAGCTACTCATCCTAAGTTTACGAAAACTCATTTAGTGGCCATGAATAGATAGTGTTAATGAGGTACATACAAATGGAAACCAAACTAGTAGTAAGTTTATGCACAAAAGTGACTAAAACCTGAAAATCAGCTGATGCCCTTCTGTGCATAGAGTGACCACTATTTTGGAATTCAGAATTATGTGCCTCGTAAACACTACATATTCATAGCCTCAAAATGAGTTTTTGTAAACGTTCAACGAGTAGTTATTCTGAAAATGACAAAAAGCCTTAACATTCAAAGTCTAACTTTATTTTTTATATAAAGCTTTTCACTGTTAAGTTTTCAATATGTATTATGTTAAGTGTTAACTTTTGTTGTTGCGGTCATTAACAACTCGCTATTTAATATTGCACAAGCAAACCACAGGCAGGCCTGGGTTTTCACCGTCATACAAATTAGAGCATGACATTATCGCTACCTCATAAAAGTAATGTATGTTCCAAGTTATGTGTTCCAGGTGAGCTTTGTTTTTTTTAGATAAACAGTCTTGATGTGTCCCTTCAAAGTTTATATTAGACTTAGTGTTAAGTTTTTTCCTCCTCTGGTGAGCTACTAATATTGCACAGTAAAACCGCAAACGAGCCTGGCTTTTCACTATCAAACAACTAAAGCATGTGGTTTTCACTCTCTCATAAATGTAACCATATGTTCTAAGGTTTTTTTCATGCTAGGTAATGCTCTTGGGCTTAAAATTATTTTCTGTAACATGTGTGATTATTGAATTACCACACAGAAAATAGCATGAAAAAACTTCGCTGCCTTTTTCTTGCTATTTTCTGTGTGGCACATAATCTCTTGCTCTCTGCTTGCGTATTTCAACATTTTGGCCTTACGTAATGATTAATTAAATACATCATGTAAAAACTAAATTCGTATAAAAATGCTTACTAAAAGTAAATTACACTTCAAGATTTAGTTTTTACATTCGTTGAGTAATTTCCTAACGTCCAAAATTATGAAATGTGCTGGCGAGACCATTGCTTTCAACACGACACATGTTTATTTTTTTCATTGGTGATTAGGTATTCCGTTTATTATCACTAAGCACTTTCTATCATTTCTTTTACAGTTGTAAAGCCTTAATGCTTAAACAGTTGCAATCAGTTCTTGAAATTCAACAAAATCTAGTAATCATTTTGTAGCTGTTGAAGCTTTAAGGTCGTGTCTATATCGCATCTTTTTATAAACATATATGCTGGTGTTATCAAGCTGATCATAGTACGATCATAAGGACCATCCATGAATTGTAACATACGGATTTCATGTCTTTTGTACCTTTAAGTTAACTATTTCGCAATATTTTAAGCTTACATTATAGTACGCTTAAAAATTGAGTATTCATTTGCAGTCTTAAAACTATCGCTTTAAAATTTTGACCATCTCATACATTTTATCGTTAACTATAATTAATGGATGATCCTTTTAATCGTAATATGCTTTTATGCGTTTATAATATGTGCAAAAAAAAAAGTAAGCTAAAGTTCTAAAATGGAATCTGCTTGTCTTCGGGAATCGTACTAAACTTCGTAAACTTTGCGTTTTGCTTTTTTTTCATGCTTATTTTTTGTGTATTTCTGATGTGTTTTTGTCATGCTAAATAAATATTTGAACTATTTGGTTTATTATTTTGTTCATATAAATGTTTTAATATTTGCACTAGCACTACTAATTATTTGGCAAAATATCGCATAAGTTTTAGCTTCTTAAATTAATACATGAATGAGTATTGATTTTGCACATTTGAATTGAATGTATGATCATCTTAAACTGCTGAATGTTCCTTCGTACTAAAAACAATGCTTTTGGTGTTCTTTCATGTCTGTTTTTATTTCATTTCATAAAAAAAATGTCTATAGGTAGGTGATGTTTTGAATTCAGGTATGGCTTTGTATATAACGCGTTTTTTTTATTGTTTTGACGCCCTGATGCCGGGGCACTAGAATACGGCATCGGTATCCCCTGCCTGTAGTAAGAGCCTACTAATAGGGGAACACTGAGTCCATGTCACCGTTGTGATTCAGTGTTGAAAAAAATATTGATGCGTTCTTTATTTCTGTGTTCTTTCGTTCTGTGTTGTATTTGGGTTGCTTTTTATGCGTAAGCAGTGATATAATGAAGGAGAAAATATCTGTTTCCCAGCTTGTTCTTGTTAATGTACTACTTCTGTTCTAGCATTTCTTTAAACATAAGCGACATGAGGAAAAATCTACTATCAGCTATCAAAAAATGTAAAAAAATACAGTACATTTGTATTAAAACACACTAAAAAAGTCAGTCGCTTTCGCCCTTCCATTGCAACAAAAACATCAGGAAGCGTTGTTGAAAACCGTCATAAGAAACATGGAAAGAGAAGTGCTTTGGAAAACGTTTGAAATGGACGTATTGGAATCATTTGTTTTTATACGAGTATGCCATTGGATCTATGATGCAAGAAAACGAAATTTTAAAAAAATGTTGTCTGGGCTATATTTTTGTTCTGCATTCTATTTGATCTTGATTTTGTGGAGGTAAAAAGGTTGTCTTTGGAAAAACGTTGGTTATTGGAATCATTAGTTTTTATATTGCCAATGGATTTAATAATTGATATCCTGGACCTACTGGTACCTTTAAAATGCTACAATGAATTGGCGGAACTGGATTTCGCTTTTCAAAAAAATATTGGAAAATATATGTTAAACACAGAGATCCGTTAACTGGACTTCAATTGTCTGCGCTTCGTTTCGATTTTTAACTGCCAAGTCTTAAAAATGTTAATTCTAACATATAGCTGTGATTCCAACGTTGTGTTGATAGATTAAAAATATGTTTTGTCCAAGTCGGTGAATAATATATTCAATTCTGTTTATTCAAGAAAAATGCAGCTTACTGTCTACGAGGTTACACTTTTTTGACAGAAAAAATAATTACATTATTATTTAGAAATAAAAGTGGTCAAAATCAATACTCATCCATGAACCTATTAGTTTCAAAATTCTATCAAAGCCAAAGTTGATTAGACAGAACAGGAACATTGATTATTATGGTCTTATGTTTTTTATTGTGGTGGTTATGATGGTACCTAATCTGGTCTTTCGTGAAAAGTTTAGTCCAGTAGTCCTCTGTGCGCTAAATCAAATATGCCTTAAATGTTCGCCGCGCTTCCTCCCGGAATAGCCAAGGAAATGTTCTAGACCAAATACCAGCCCGCCTGGGCGTTACATCCTTTATCTCTTAAGCGGCGACCCAGGCCCGTCCAAATTTCTAGGCCTGAATATCTCACAGTCTTAATGTTCCAAATTTCTAAGCCTGAATATCTCACAGTCTTACTGTTCCACGGCGAAAGGAACAATGTCGTACGCTGATTCCAGGCAGGTATATTTATGATTATTCAATGGATATAATGTACCTGTTGCCGACCTTTATGAATGAGCTAAATTAAATTTCCGGTAATGGATAATTATCGCCATGTAAAATACATGTCAATCAAAGTTTTGGTCAAATATCTCTGCTTAATTTAATTATTTATTGTAGTCTGATGGTGTGTTGATGGGCCATAAAGATGTAATGGTTGGAGTCGTTAGTAATGAAAATCGAATGAATATATCTGGGAAATGTAAGAAAACATCAAATTCTATCATTACCAATGAGCCTGTTGAAGAAAGAGTTGGGGCGTACCGTACACCGTACCTACTACTCGCAATTGCGATCGCATCAGGACGTACGTAAAAAATAGTAGCAATTGTTCCATAATACTGTCATGGTTGGCGACATACCTACATAAAAATATAGATATTACATTTTTCCTTGGACCTTCTAGGTCAAGCACAAAACGTCAATGATTTAATTGATGTTACCTATAGGTAACAGAGGTGAACACTCAAAATATTACCACGTACATTAAAAAGCCACCCGGCCTATACGAACTTAGTTGGTCTTATAATAAATTGGTTTTGTGAATTTCGACAGTAACTACTTTCAATTGTATTTGCAAGTGGTATGTATGTTCTTCCGTTCTTCGGTTCGTAATGAGCTAATGATACCTACCGTTTTTGTGGTATTCAGAATTCGTGGAACATTTATTGTCTAATCGTCTTTTCTTCAGATGTTACAAGTACTTGGCTTGGCGCTAGTATTCTAGTTAATCCTGGGAGAATCCGTTGTTTAAAAATCATCCATGTTGGACAAAATAACTGGAAATACTCTTATCCATTGAAATTAATTTCAACAATTATTTTAGATTTTTAGCTATAAGCGGATTCGTAAGAAATCATCTTGTAACGAACGAAACATCATTTACAAATGTTTGTGACGCAGATCCAATTTTCTGTTGACACAATATTATACATACTAAATGTTTTGGAAAACAATATTATGAACTTAGGTTTCTACTACCTGCGAGTATTTAATATTCATACAAGACAATTTTAACTTACAGTCACGACAAATCCTTATCGAAAATCTCGGCTCTCTGGTTCCAGAACCGCCCCTTAGGTCCTGATTCTATGATTCTACTTGAAAATAATATAAATTATATTATGATCTTCGCAGTAATGTCTAAAAAATGCCAAAAAAAAATCTATGTTGTGTAGTTGTACATTTTTTTCCGAAAACCAAAATTAAAATGAAGAGTGAATCTGATGGTTTATAACAAGTTAGCAAGTTGTTTTTATTTCTGTCATTTGTAAAAAAAAGACAACGGGTATTTTTTCTCGGATTTTTGAAGCTCTCGTTTGTCTTTTCTTTCGAATTTTATGTGATTTTTTCGACGTGGAGCGTGCTACAGCAACGCTTTTTATTCTGAAATCTAGTCGTTTGGCTTCTTTTTGGAGTCCTGGAAAAGGTTTTGATCTTATTGGGACATTTTAATGTTGCGTTACGTTTACAAATATTGAATTAAAAGTCAACAAACTGTATATTCGACGTATACTACGAGTATGTACAGCTCGGTATTGGTTCTGCAAAAACTGAATAGGCACTGCTTTGTGGTGTTGTATTTTATTGATAACAGCTCATTTTCGCAAGAAATATACATAATCATCACTCACAGCCCGTTATCGCTTATTGCTGAGCATAGGCCTCTCTTGTTGTCCACTCCGACGTGTCAATCTTACCGAAAAATCACGTAATTATCTAATATAAGTCTTGTATAATAAAACCGCATTCATTACCAGTGTGAAGTGGTTACCGAGTACCTACTATGGGCATAAGGAATAGATACAGCCTCGGATAATGTCAAGGAAAATAAAAAGCAAAAAATATCCATGATTTTATTAATTCGACGTAGTCTACGATTGGGTGTAATTTTTTGAACTCTTGAAATTCTCGTTTGCTCTTAAATCTATTGATACCTATCTAATTGTTCCTCCTATTTTAGAATGGAAACCTTTAAGATTAATTGGTCCGGTCCCGTTCGTCGTAGACACTGAATATATTTAGCGAATGGCATTTTTAAGCAAAAGTTTTCAATATACTTTACAAACTTTGATATGCTTTGTAAGGATGCTTTATAAGTCTTCACATTCCGATTTCATATATGTAGTTGAAGCCCTCGTAAATATTCTCTGAGGGAGCAATGCACTAGTATGGGCAGCTATCCGTCATTCTGGCATACTTTTCGTATTCAGGAGCATCTTCGTCTTTTTCTAAATATAAATATATTAATGGGCTAAACAAGTCAATCATTACATACTATATCGATAACAATTTATGTTGTACTATCTCAGCACTATGGTGGTACCGTATAGAAATACGAGGGTCATTCAATAAATACTTAGCCTACAAAAAGTGAACAAAAATTTTGGAAATGTGGCAATTTAATTTTCAACATAGTCTCCTTTTAGTTCGATACACTTAGCCCAGCGATGCTCCAACTTTTTTAACCCGTCCGAAAAAATAGTTTTTGTCAAACTCTGCAAAATAGGCCTCCGTGGCGGCGATGACCTCCTCATTTGATCCAAATCTGTTCCCGGCGAGAGATTTTTTCAGATTAGGAAGCAGAAAGAAGTCACAAGGGGCCAAATCTGGAGAATACGGTGGATGGGGCAGCAATTCGTAGCGTAATTCGACCAATTTGGCCATGGCAACGGCAGACGTGTGAACCGGTGCGTTGTCGTGGTGAAACAGCACTTTTTTCTTCGCCAGATGGGGTCGTTTTTTCTTTAATTTTGTTTTACCCTTCTCGAGGTAATCGATGTAGATCACACCTTGTGAATCCCAGAAAACGGTGGCCATAACTTTTCCGGCTGATTTTACAGTTTTCGCATTCTTTGGAGCACGTTCCCCGGTCTGGATCCATTGTTTTGATTGGTCGTTGGTCTCTGGTGTGTACCAGTGGATCCAGTTTTCATCGACGGTCACAAAACGACGCAAAAACTAAGCTGGATTCCGCTTAAACAGCGCCAAACACGTCTCCGATGTGGTCTCACGGTTGCACTTGTTTTCCGGTGTTAGTAAATGCGGCACCCATCGCGCCGACAGTTTTCTCATGCCGAGTTCCTCGTGAAGAATATGATGCACTGTTCCTTCTGAAATGCCTACAGTCTCAGCTAGCTCCCGAACCTTCAATCGGCGATCTACCAATACGAGATCATGAATTTTTTTAATGTTTTCCTTCGTAGCAGCTGTTTTCGGTGCACCTGGACGTGGTTCATCAAAAACCGACGTACGGCCACGTGCAAACTCGTTGAACCAATTCTTGACAGTGGCCATCTATGGAAAAGAGTCACCGTACACAGCATCCAAGCGCTCTTTGATTTCGATGCGCGTTTTCCCTTCCAAAAATAGGAATCGAATCACCGAACGATATTGCTCTTTTTCCATTTTTGTAAAACCGATCGACACGTTCGCTTACATAAGGTGTCAAATTAAAACAAATGAAGGGATTGGAATGAATATTTGAAAAAAGAATTAAAAAAGAATGTGCTACACTGTGGTAAAACTCTTTTGAAACTACAGCGCCCTCTGGCTGAGGCTAGGTACTTATTGAATGCACCTCGTACCCACAGTACCATTAGATGTATGCGGTGGTATCGTGGGTCGTACGGATAATACCTAGCTAGATTTGCTATAAGACTTTATTTTGTTTTTGTCTCGTTTTAATACGAGTATGTATGAGATTTTGCTTTTAGGTCCTTTATTATTTTATTCTAATATGTAGGTCCAAAATGTAAAACAGTTTCATATTTTTGTCTCTATCAATCAATGAAAATAAACTACATTTTATCCATCGACTGTCAGATGATGCAATGCTTTCTGTAGTTTAGTTCAGTGTTATATGACTTTGTTCAAACTAAACTAGCCGCAGCTTTCTGTGCTTTGATTTCTAATGCACGCCGCATTAAGTTCGAGGCCTAGCCCTTTACACCCGAGAGATGAAGTTCTTCTATATCGTGTTTAAATGTTATTCCGTAAGTTCCATAGTGTTGAAAAATTATGAGAAAAATATTGAAAAAAATCCTGGTGCACCTGGTTTGCAGCAATCAGACCCTCACGATCGTGAGTTTCAGGAAATAATTGTAAGTCGCACGATCGTGAGTCTGTGTTATTATATGGCAATATAACAAGGAAAATAATAAAATAACGATTGATAATTATAAACATTATATTTATTTTAAGAAAATATTATAAGATCAACGCTTTTTCATTACTTTAATCAGTCTTTTAGACGTAAGTTAAACAAAATAATAATTTTTTGAAGACAATAGTGGTATTTTTGGTAAGTGATTATAGAATTATAGAATTTTTGACGTGATATGACTTAAAACAATTTTTATCTCGCGACAAACATAAATATGCATCACATTTCTCGCATCGAATTTTTGAACGACTGCCACAATTTTCCATTCGACAGGATCTAGGCGCTTTTATATCATCACTGATAGGATAGTGTTCATATCCATCATATCTTTTTGCTAACGATGGTGCAATTGCTGGTCTATAAATTTTATAATCTCGGCGCGGTACTTGAGATTCTTGTTCGCAGTCGTCCGGACGAGGTCGATCTGGTACACAAGATAAGCTATCCGCAAGGTTCAAACGAAAATCAAGCAGTGGCATTGTGTCTTTTCTGGGTAACTTATTAGCGGAACAATCGTTTTTGTAAAGCCTCCAAGAATTTACTACAGTCAGATCTAAAAAGTGTATGAGTACTTTTAAAGTCCACTTCTTGGTTTTGATGAACGCTCGATAGTACTCCATTTGCTGGTCTAGCACATCGACTCCGCCCATATACTGATTGTAGTTCTTCACAACTTTTGGGGCTGTAACATCGATGTACACTTTTTGTTTACTGTCCCACCTTTTTATTCCAGATTGTTCTTCAGAAGCTGTACAGTTCGATGCTAGTAATACGGATTTATTATCTTTCCACTTCACGATTGCAGTAGGATTACAAACAAACTGCTGGGACACGCCTCGTTGCATCTCTGTATCTTTCTTAAATTTAATTGTTGCTCGGTCAGGAATCCGGTTCTGCATGATGGTTCCTGTCGAATGCAAACCCATCTTTTCCATTTCCTCAATTAAAGGAATGGTAGTAAAATAGCGGTCATGATATACACAGCTACCACGCGGGACACCTTTTATCAAATGTAAAATTACTGAGGGACCGAGACCGAGATTAGTATCACCGAAACTGCTTTTAGCGCCTTTGTAAATTTCGAAATCTAGCATCAATCCATCACTTGTGGTAAGGACAAAATTTTTCAGTCCTACAGGTCGTGGTTTATTTTTCACGACCTGCCGTAGCTTACAGCGTCCTGTGAAGGGGATCATCTGCTCGTCAATCAAGTAGAATCCTGGAACTCTTAACAATTTGTTACAGGCTTCTTTTACCTTGTCAATCATGGGTTGTACCTTCCATAGCGGGTTATCCACTTCGTTTAGAGCTGGTGAATCGGACTCGACAACATGGAGTGCGTTACGAAGTGTAAGAAACCTGTCTCTTGTCATCAGGTCACTGATCAAGCCTAACTTCATACCAACTCTCCAATACATTGGTACTCGAGGGTAAGGAATACAGCCCATAATAAGATGAATAGCAAATAATTTAGCTATTTCAGCACTTGAAGATTTAAGTTCATGGCCAGTAGTGCGTAGGTGATATAAGTGGGAACAATGAGAGATCTTTTCTAAAAACTGTGTATCAAAATAATCATGAAAATATTCAATTGGTCGTCTTACTGGGCTTATTGGCAAGGCAGAATAGTTGTGAGCCTTTTCTGTAAAAGCAGTTTGCTTCCATATTCGCTTTCTTGTAACTCTAGGTACTGATGCTGCCCCTCGCCCACTTGAAGGCCTTCTTCCACGGCTACTTGCTGCCGATCTCGATCTGTCACTTGTAGATGGCGAACATCTTGATTCTCGCACAGTAGATTGTGATTCTCGCGTAGTTGTTCTTAAATTTGGCGGGACTGGCATTTCACATGATGGTGACGGTGGTGGTACTGTTGCCACGGAGGAAGACGGTATTTCTTCGGCATCCTGTTCTTCCTCTGACACGTCGTCTGCAGTGTGCCGGAACAAGACGTCTGGATCGAATTCTGTGTCATCTTCGTCCAAATCCTCAAAATCTGAGATATTGCCGTTCGCCAAAAGGTCACAAATTGTTTGGTCGGTGAGTGAACGCTCTAAAAGTAAAAAAAAAACATACATTTAAAGACATTCTATTACATAAATAAAGGTAAAAGACAGAGTAACATTTCATATTAAGTTTACGTAGTACAACCGAGGTACCACGATCGTGCGAGTTTAAATTTCGAGGAATAGTATCAACCGATAAATAAAGTAATATTCAATTAACATATGTAGTATTGTTTAACAACTAATAAAGTAGTAACTTACTTTAAAAAAAGTTAGTAAACCATTAGCATTACGAAAATATCAAATACTTACTTGTTCGAGCGGCGTGGTCAAAAAACGCAGCCATCTCTCTCGTGTCTTCCGGACGACTGACAAGTTCCAACCTGTACCTATGGTAATAAAGTGTGTTTTCGCAGGTTCTCAGATAGGCTCACGATCGATCGACGGCGGTTGCGTTCGCAAAAGTTGTTTCGTGTGCAGTGTAGAATTTTTCAAAGTCAAAACTCACGATCGCTTAAGCTCGGGTGTAAAGGGCTAGGTGTGGATTAGCTAACAGCAATATTTTTTGATAATAACTAATTATATATCGTCGTAAAAAACAAGACATTAAATCCCGGTGCTTGGAGAGGGTATTATTGTATGAAAGCCCCAGGGAAGAATTGTAATTCCATTCTAAAGGGTGATTTTTTAAGAGGTATAGGATTTGATTTTCAAAAAAAACACAATAAATTTGAAAAATTTGATGAAATCTTTATTGGAATCGATAGAACGATCAATATAATTTAATGTTTGGAGATTATTTCATGCAAATGCTGGCCGCGGCTCCGGTTTTGATGGCCTATTCGCAAGGCCCAATTTCGGCACACTCTCTCCAACATATCAGCCGGTATATCACGAATAAATGCTTCAATATTGGCTCCCAGTGCGTCAATCGTTGCTGGTTTATCCCTGTAGACATGAGCCTTAACATGGCCCCACAAGAATTAGTCCAAAGGCGTTATAGATCACACGATCTAGGCGGCCAATTGACGGGCCCAAAACGTGAGATAAACTGTTCACCGAAGGCGGCTCTCAATTGGGCCATTGTTTCGCGTACCGTGTGGCATGTGGCACCGTCTTGTTGAAACCACATGTCAGGCAAGACCAATTCTTTCATTTTGGGCAAAAAAAAATCGCCAATCATCACACGGTAGCGCTCGCCATTCACAGTAACGTTTCGGCCATTGTCGTCTTTGAAAAAGTACGGCCCGATGATGCCACCGGCCCATAATCCACACCAAACAGTACATTTTTTGGGATGCAGTGGTAGCTCTTGCAATGCTTCTGGCTGGTCTTCACTCCAGATGCGGCAATTATGCTTATTGACATATCCATTCAACCAGAAATGAGCTTCGTCGCTGAACACAATTTTTCGATAAAAAAGTGGATCTTCCTCCAACTTTGCCAATGCCCATTCACCAAATGTTAGACGTTGTGGGAGGTCGTGTGGCTTCAATTCTTGCACCAGCTGTATCTTGTCAGGTTTTACACCCAAATCCTTTCGCAAAATTTTCCACGTAGTGGAGTAACAGAGGCCCAATTGCTGCGTACGGCGTCGAATCGACATTTGACGGTCATCACTAACACTGGCGGATACAGACGCATTATTTTCTTCGGTCCTCACTCTAGTATGCGTTTAATGTCCAATAATGTAAAATGGGTTCGAAATTTAGTCACAAGCTTCCGAATAGCTGCCTCAGTAGGCCGACCAAACTACCCATAAATTGGAAGAAGTGCGCGATGCACTCTCTTAACCGAGCATGCATTTTGATAGTAAAATTCAATAATTTGCAAGCGTTGTTCGTTCGTAAGTCGATTCATGGTTAAATTATAGACCAAACTGAACAAGTTTGACAATGACACAAGACACGATTTACGCGTGATCTGTCAAAAACAGTGTTGCCAAAAAGATACCAGCAAAAAAAAACTCCTTTTTGCCTGCTTGCGCATCTGCTGCGACCAAACTCCATAGAATAAGAACAGTAACCGAACTCATTCGACCGCGTGCGATTTTGAAAAAAAAGTTTACAGTTTTGACGTTCAACGTCAACAGTCCTATGTTTTTCTTTTCATTCTGTTTTTCTGTGAGTTTTGGTGTTTTTCTGTGAATGTTGCGCTGGTTTTCTGTTTATTCGAAGTAGTTTTATTGTGAGTTTTATAAAAAAAAGTTTTTGAAAGTATCCCAGGCCATATCTAGATTCTTATGATATTAATTGGATAAGACTACGTCAACAGATAAATGTCTAAGATATAATTTTATATAGTCGACTACTTCCACAATAGAGTTGCTATAGTTACAGGGAGTGTAGATGTTTGATGACTTTCCATGATCTTGTTGAATTAAACTAAGGCCGATTGTCAGAGTTGCATATCTCCAAGCTTATGTTGAAAATTCGTCATAATATTTTCATAGAGATTCATATGAGGTCGCCCGCAAACTGTAAATGTGTCAATTGTTTTCCGTCTATTTTGAGTCCCATCTTATCTCAGACCGGTGTTTTAATGATTTTTGAGTTCATATCAACATGCAGCGAGATTTACATATTAGTTCAATGTCACCATGCCTCTCCCCACGCTTTAAGTTGATAATGTCTGTAAGAACATTCATCCCCATTTACATTATTAGAGAGAAGAACTGGGTAGCTGTAATAAAAATTGTGTTGTTTTAGTGATACATTTAATACGATATATAAAACACTAGTGCTGCTGAGGAAAAGCTCTTCTGCCTGCCGAAGAGGGTAAAGAAAATTGTCGATAGAGGGAAATGAGAACGTATACTCTGTCCTGGGTTTGTTCTTACTACTCCAATCCAGGGGACGGTTGCAATCTTTCCTTAGGCGTTCGACGACGGCGAGTAGGCCTGTATTTGGGCCACCAACTGCGAGTGGGCCTGTATTTGGGCCACCAACTGGTGAGACTTCAACAACACTGTCTCAAATAATATTGGGTTTTCCACCTTGATATAATATTGTGGTTTTCCACCTTTCAACCAAAACTCAGAACCTTTTTCTCTCGAAGCTCAAGTTGAAGTCCTCGTTTTCCATCTTTTTTTCGTTCTCTGTCAGTTCATTAAATTCTTTGAATTCTGTTTTCTTTTTCTTCTTGGCAATCAAAAGTAGGTCCATTAAAAATACTAACAAATAGGTTTGATGAGTCATGAAAAATGAATGAAGATGATACGTAACACTACACTATGTCTCTTGTCTATCTCGCAACGATAAAGCGCTCTTCTTTACGCTAAAAGTAAGTAAGTAAGTTCGTATAGGCCGGGTGGCTAACCCTGGTGTCAGAGTTTTTAGGCCGCCTGAAGGCCTCTGACATGGCTAAACGGATACCTACCTGTAAAGCCTAACGCTTTTTCGTAATCAACAAAAGTAATACAGTGGAGCCAGATGAACTCTCTGCATCTCCATTAATTGCTTTATGGTACACTAGCATTTGCCCGCGGCTTCGCCCGCGCTTACTTTATAGACTATGACACTCACAGATAATGTGGCTTTCTATTGGTAAAAGATTTATCGAAATGTGTCGAGTAGATACAGAGATTACCCCCTACAACCTCACAAACTTCACTTTATAGTATAGATAAATGTTGATCCAAGTGGAGGGGAATATTTGCTCCTGAACGAACATGCGAGCTGTTCTATTGTTGTCGTATTGTATGTTGGTACTCGTCCAAAGTTATTGTCACCCTGTTACGAATATTTTTTACGAAGCTCTTGTGACAAAACATTTATTATATTATTATTGGTGGTAGTTTTGAATTTAGTTTTATTTTTAACAAAATGACAGATTTATCAACAGCAAAGTTTTATGCCATTAGCGTACATAGGTAATTGGGTTTTCTGCCGCTTAGCATTAGAATATGAAATATGGTGAAAAAAAATTAAGTTAACTGTTCCAATTTTTCAATCATCATTGAGAGACCCTGTTTCGGAGACATTGTTATTGCGGTGCATTAATATTTTATCATTATTTTAGTGACCTAGCAGCTCTTTAACTATACTAGTAGTGTCTCTTTTCCCAGTTGAACGCAATGAAACCTCAGCGACAAGAGTTAATTCTTCTTGTGATGTCGTAGTAGTCAAATCCGTGATTTTTCTTCTATTCATCTAACGCGTGCACTATAATAATTGCGCGGGGAGAACGACTGTGGACTTAATAATATCTGACTGTGTTATACTTGAAAAAGCAACAAGTCGAAAAATTCCTTAGGCAGAAATAAATCGCTGCCTAGCCATGACCATGCTTCAAGAAATCTTAGCGGTTTTCGTTGATTTCGATGATCCCATCTTTGTTGCATTTTCGTACAAAAATTGTAATTTAATTTATAATATGGCAAATTCTAAAATTTTACTTTCTATTTGTCGATTGCATATCAGATTATTTCGGTTATCAAATCTCGCTCGAAGCCAAACCTTTTTACAACAAGTTCACGTTTGTTTATGGTGCGCCTTTGGAAGTTGAAAAAAGTACTGAGTCATCTGAGAAGTGGAGATTTGTCTCTTCTCACCGATAAAAAGCCCTTTATTTGACGCCTTTACATTCATTACATTTATGAAATACCAATTTCAATAATAATTACAATTTGTTATTACTCCCAATACAATTTTTTATCATAATCGATTGTCAGAGGATGTTGTTTTGCTTCCTGCTGCTGTTCAGTGTATTTTTGAATTCAGTGTTAAAATTATCTTGAAATTCTTTTTCACAGTTATTTTTAAAAGTTATATGAATATAAATTATTCGACTAATTTTATTTTAGGCAGCCCCCTAAAACAAAATTCTTATTATTATCACTTGAAAGGACATTGGATAAAGCGCATAGAAGTTTGGCGTCGGTTGTTTAACCGAGTATCGCGTAACTATAGCCTGGTTATTGAAGTATGGATATTATTAGATAGTATATTTTATTTAAAGTGTCCCAAAAATACAAGAAACCAGATATTTGATGATCGTGTATCTTGTCGTTTTCATTTTGATTTTTCTTATATTTTATGGGTGGAATCCGAGCCGGTGGGATGAATAAGCGAGTTATTTCGTCTTCGGTTTTGCCTCGGCTTTGGTTTTGGCTTCGGCGTTGGCTTTGGCTTAGGCTCCAGCTTCGGCTTCGATTTCGGCTTCAGCTCTGACCAGTAAAAGTGTTCAAAAACAGAGGCATACTTAAGTTGATGACCGCTTAGTCTATGTTCTGAATCATCCGAACAAAATATGATTCCCATCATTACCCTTAGTACAATTTTCATAATCCGACGATTTGGTGGACATCAACTTTGACCAAGGTGTTTCAAGCAACTATTAGGGATCTTGAAATAGCTTTCAGAATGTAATAATTTTGTTGAAGTCCGCTAAACGGTTCCGTAAAATTATATTAGGTAATTGAATTTTAAAAACTCTCATATTTTTAAAATTTGCAATAAATAATTGTAATTATTAGACCTCTTAAAAGACACTACTCTTAATTCCGGGAAAAAACCCGTTCCAGAGTATACGAGTTAATTTTGATTATTAGAGTTATGCAGAATGTTTTCTAATACAAAGGATAATTTTAGGCCAGTCTCATAAGGGACTGTTACTATATTACTGTGAAACGAAAAATTGTTCAGTTATCACACGACGCCAAAATCACCCCAAATCCAGTACTATTTTGCCCAAGTTACGCCAAGCCAAGTTCATGTTGTCATACTCCAGAGAATATCTTGGCAGGCATCGCTATTGGACTAAATCATTTTAAGCAACTGTTAAGGTCCTTGAAATGGGCTTTCAGAATATAATACTTTTGTCGATACCACCTTGACGCCTTGTTAACAGAAATGGAGCGGAGTGACACCTTCATATGAAACTCCCCACCATACCATCACACTAGCCGGATGATGCGTACGCGAAACATTCCGTGCTGAAGCTGGGACGTCCTTACTGCTTTTAGCATACACTTTATTTATTTTTTACATTTGAAAACAAAAAGGGTTTACAAACAAAAGTATTTTTACAAAAACAATTACAATATTCAAGAACAATCATAAAATTACAGAGAATAGCATCATCCATTTTCCTCCTTTTTGCACCACTACTTCCTGATGATTCTTCATCTATATCTTCCATCCTCCTCTTCAACAGATATTTGTTGAACATAGTTGTAGTTTCTTCATCAATTCCTATATTAATGTATCTTTTCAGTGTTTTCTGTATATGAAGATCCATTCCTTTAGTTTTTGTCATCAGATAGTAATTTGTTTGGAATATCGTCACTGCACGGTAACCATATGGCAATGCATTAGTATGATTCTTTAACCAGCTTATAGATTTTGTAGGAATTCCTCTTACTAATGCTGGAATGCTCCGAATTTCAAAATCAGGCAACATAGAGCACGTTATGTTTTTCTCTTCTGGCAATCTATTTGCACGAACTATTACCTCTCCATTGCATATCGGATCTCCATCAAAGGTTACTTTCACCAAACCCATTTTCAAGTTGAATTGAATTCTCTCTTTGTAAAACAAAAAATCATTCATTTCACTGGAGGCTGCGCTTGAATTAAATTTACCAAATGTGAAGCAATAAAGTACAGATATTAAAAGATTATTATTTTTAGGGACATCCACTAACGCTTTAAGCATAATTTGGATTTTTTCTGAAACTCTTTTTTTGACTGATTGGTAAATACTTCTCCAATTGTTCATAGAAAACGCTTCGAAAATTCCCCATTCTCACCTCTCGTTTGATCAACCCAATTACACCTTAGATTATATTGAATTGCTTTTGTTAATATTCTATATGGGTGCATTAGATAGTATAATGTGGGCTCAGATATTTTTATAGACAAATCAAGGATTACGAATGCTGATGTGACAGGTGCTACACATATTAGCTGGCCATTCTTTGCATTTATCAAAGAATTTTCTTTTATTATACAATAAGCCCCCTCCGGACGTTGTTTCAATATTGCTAGAAAATCGTAAACTCCCGATCTCCCTATCATCCATATTGTTGCTGCTAATTTCAGCCTTAATAGCTTTTACCCCTTGAGGGTTTACTCCTACCAACATTGGCCACTTTATTTGATATTTCTTTTTTACTTCGTTTCTTATAATTTTTATACTGTTTCCTTTAGTCATTTCAAAATCTTTTGTGATGAAAGTAGCTATGCTGGATAGGACCAATATCAATTCCTTAAAGGTGGTTCTGTTTATTGTTATTGTCAATAAGGCATCTCCATTATGGACAAAAAACCCTTTACTAATACTTGTTTCAAAATAACTACTCACCATTTAACTTTTTGATGGAAGTCCCAGATATGTTTTCGTGTACAGATTCGTAGATTGTTGTAGGTGATGGGAAATAGACGACTCCATCTCTCTCCACAGCCGGTGATATTTGTAGCCCTAACACTCCTTTGACAAAACGGGTATATTTGTTTTCATCAGTTGACTCTAAAAGCTTGTTCATCGGATAATCCTTAATCTTAATTGCCCCTACCATCTCCCTTAACTTGTGGTAAGGCAGATTGTTTAGTTGACAGTGCCGAATAAGATTTATGCAAGCTTCAGTTAAGGCCTTATTTTGCCCCCTCTGTTGAGAAGATTCTTCCATAATATTCTCAACCCTAAAATTTGGCTGCACTAAAGCGTGAGAGACATACACAAAATCTGGTGTCATCCCAGGGAAAACTGGAAGATATCTCAATCTCTTATCTAAATGGTTTTGCAAATAATTCAACATATTGGGAACTTTTCAAACATCTAAGTTGCTATTATCAATGCCTTTATCTGGTTCAAGTAGAACTCTGGGACTTCATTGTAGTCTATTAAATTGCTCAGTCCCAAAGAGTGGAGAATAGCAGGCTTAATTAAATATTTGGGGATGTCAAAGTTATTTGGGTTCACTGATACCAAATTCCTGACTGCACCTATCTTGAATCTCACATTTTCCCAATTGTAATTAAAAACTTTTTCAAATTTTTTCAAGTTAGAATCGAATAATTTTTTGACAGAAACATCTTTGTTTTCGACATTCGAATTTATATACCACGATACTAAGTCTTTCTTACATAGAATTATGTTGTGCCTTCTATTGTCTTCTGTCTTCAAAATTAAATTATCAGGAATTTCATTCACATCAATAGCATCCCGCCTAACAGTTATTGGGTATTTAAGATTAATATTAGTCATGGTAGACATCAATGGGTTTGGATCTTTAACTGACCGAGAGTTTCTTTCTATAGACCTTATATTAGCTATGGTACTATTTTTAATTATATCCAAGGTCTCATCTTTTACTTTAGTTGATCCGATCTATTAAGCTTTGCATCTGGTCCATGTTAACATTTGTTGGAGGATTCTTGTATTTATTATTAAATATTGTCTGTTACTGCGTGAGTTTTTCGGTTAAACGGTTTATTGTTTTGTCGGTTAAACTTTTCTTCGACAGTAAAGACTTTCTCATCGGTGAAGAGTATCTTCCTCGCTCGTGCCTCCTAAGCAGTATTGGACAACGTTCGCGTCGCAATTTACGAAGACGTTCGTTTAAAAAGTGAACTTTGAATTCTGTTGACTGAAACGCGCGAAATATTAGACTGCAGAGCGAGCTTCTTCCGAGTGCGACATGGATTTCGGCGTAGTCGCTCTCGGATGATTTTGATGTTCGCAGGCGTCCTTAAAGAGCGTGGCCGACCACTCCTTTGGCAATCTTGCAAAGAACTTGTCTCCTTGTATCGTTTGATAGTGTAATACACGAAGTTACGGCTCACACCAAAAGTTTTCACCTCACGGTGAGGAATTAAAGGACGTTTGTTCGGTATAAAGGTTTATTATTGACTACTTGCATATTCGATACAAAGAGAGTTTAGTACCTTAAAACTACTTCATACTACAATACGACTTCTTCATACTACAGTACTGCTTCACCTCCGGGGGTGAAAGAGAAAATGTTCTTATTCTACACACAAAATTCTACAAACTTATTCTTATTCTACAAACTTAAACTAGTTACGAAACATCTTTGTTCTATCTTTATGAACTATATCTACCTTTCCGTTTCGTTCAATCTTCACATTAATATCTAAATCTTCTAACACTTTAAAAGGACCATTATAAACATAATCTAATTTACGCGCACATTCATTCTTAACTAAAATTAAATCGTTCATGTTATAAGATATAGGGTTACTATTCATATCATAATTTTGTTTTCGTTTTTCCTTACACGCTAACAGATTTTTTCTAGCATCACTTAAGGCTACTTGCATTTTATATTTTAGTTCTGCACAATAATCATCCAGGTTATACAATGGTTCTACATTTTCTTCTAAACGGTTTGATATTTTACATTGTCTTCCGAATACAAGTTCATAAGGCGTATATTTAGTTTGAGTGTTTACACAAGTATTATAACTAAAACACCAATAAGGTATCCAGTGGGACCAAGAAAAATGTTTATTTGTACAATAAGTTCTTAAAAATGCACCCAAATGCTTATGAGCTATTTCTAACGAACCAATTGATTGATGGTGGTATGCGGTCGATATTAACGAATTTTCGGAATACCAAAACGCAAAATAAAATTATTTACGAAGGCTTTGGCTACACTAACTGCTTCTTTGTTGGGTAAGGGATAAGCTTCTATAAACTTCGTTAACTCACATGGAAGAGTTAGTATATAACAGTTTCCATGCTCATCCTTTTCCAAGGGACCAACCAAATCAAGAAAGATTTTTTCAAAAGCGGTCGAAGCTGTGGTAGTTATAGTCATTGGTTGCTTAGTATACTTACCTTGTTTCATCTTCTGACACATTTCGCATTTACTAATATATCTTCGAATATCCGAATCTAGACCTGGCCAGTAGTGTTTTTTTTTAAATATTATTCGTCATTCTATTTATCCCTACATGTCCACTCGTGGGCAATAAGTGATAATCATTTAAAATAAATTGCTTTTCTTTTTCATCGTATATTCTTTTTATACCTCTAAGAACACATATACGGGGACCTTTCCATTCTTTTAATGATTTAATTACACTACATAAACCCTTTATAAATTCATTATTCTTTTCATCTTTGACTATGCATAGTTCCTTTATCTTTATCTTTATTCTGTTGCAAAATTCCCCAAGCTTTGTTGCAAATTCGTCTCGCGAAAAATGCATTTTGAAGCTTAAATTAACACATAATAACATACCACTTACATACACAACATTCCTTTTCTTCCATTCTTACGTTTTTCTTTTTTAATTTACATATGACTTCATTTTCTACTAACTTCATTTCAATAGAATCACTCGGCTGTTTTAATAATTCCACGACACGTGGGTGATCAGGCCACTTGTCTTGGTTTCCATTAAACTCAGCTTGTACTTCTTCCCCCTGTTTCTTTCGGCCTTCTTCTTCCATCCTTCTCTTTTGAGCTCTAGTTGTTACAGCTAAAACTTGTTCTTTCATCCCTTTTAATTCATTTGATGTTATATAAACTCTAGATAATGCATCTGCGACTGAATTATCTTTACCTTTTATGTACACTATTTTGAAATCATATTCTTCGAGAATCAACCGATATTTTATTAACCTACTTGACGGATCTTTCATACCGAATAAATAAATTAAAGGTTTGTGATCTGTCATAATTGTAAAAGTTCTGCCAAAAACATAGGGTCTAAAATACTTGACTGCCCAAACTATTGCGGTGATTTCCTTCTCGATAACTGGGTAATTTTTCTCCGCTTTATTTAACGGTCTGCTGGCGTAAGCTATGGGTTTCATATTTTTGTTACATAGTACAGCTCCTACGGCTAGATCTCTAGATTACGAACTCATTTGTTTCAGAAAAATCTGGATATTGCAATATCGGAGAAGTAATTAACTTTGTTTTAAGAAAATCAAAAGCCTCTTGGCATTTGGCATCCCATCGAAATGGAACGTCTTTCTTCAGTAAATTATTTAAAGGCATGGTAATAGTTGCAAAAGATGGTACAAATTTTCTATAATAGTTACAAAAGGCGACAAAACGTCTTGTTTCGTCCGAATTTTGTGGAACATGGTATTGTTCCAAAACTCTTGTTTTTTCAGGATCAGGTGAGACACCCTCAGCAGATACTAAGTGTCCAAGATATAGTATTTCCTTTTTTAAGAATTGACATTTTGCTGGATTTAGTTTTAAATTCACTTTTCTCAATCTTTCAAACACATCCATCAAATTTTGATTGTGAATAGTCAGATTTCGTCCAAAAATGATGAGATCATCTAAATAGATAAAACACTTTTCGAAAGCTAATCCAGACATTGCAATTGACATAACTCTGCTAAATGCACTACAAGAAGTTTTTAAACCCATTGGCAATCGTTTAAGTTGAAAATGTCCCGTGCTTGTTGAAAATGCTGTATACTTTCTACTTTCTGGGGTCAATAAGACTTGATAATACCCTTGTTGAAGGTCAAGATGAGTAAAATAGACTGAGCCAGATAACGAGTCGAGAATATCAGTTATATTTGGTAATGGGAATTTGTCATCAACAATATTTTCATTTAATTTTCGAAAATCTACAACCAATCGCCATTTTTGGGATCCTTCAGATTTTTTGGGAACTAATAATATGGGGCTGGACGACTCACTTGAAGATTCTTCTATTATATCATCCTTGAGCATTTTCACTATTTGTCTATTAACTTCCGGTTTTAAAGCTTGTGGTAACCTATAGGGCTTGACGTAAATGGGATTTACATTAGATTTTAATGTTATAGATTGCTCACAGATATTTGTAGTTTCTAGCTTATCACCGGGTAAAAAAGAAATATCCGAATATTTTGAGGAAATTTTCTCAATTGATTCCTTTTCTTATTTATTTAAATGTTGTAATTCTAACAATGGTAATAAAGTTTCAGCTCTTTTAGCATTACTTTCACAACGTCCAAATTTGAAAATATTATAATCATTTAAGAGTTCTGCGTTCAAAACAAAATTGTCTAATTTGACCTCTTCATCGCGTGTATTGAGAATTTTAATCGGTACTCTTTTATTTGTCGGCCTAGCAATAGTTCCAGCTAAAAACACATCCTTTTCAATCTCTCTCGCACAAACAATGCAATCACCTTCCACATCTTTGTCTAAATAAACGTAGTGAATTGACTCACTTCGAGGTGGGATTATCAGCGTGTTACTGTAATCTGGTTTGTCACAAATTGGTAACGTGATATACTCACTTCCATTCTGCAGCGTTAGTAAATTATTACCTAAATCTATATTAGCTTTATACTTACTTAAAAAGTTATTTCCTAATATTCCATCAACTAAAATGGGAAGATTCTTAAAAATATGAAACTTATTTTGAAAACTACGATTTCTATCGACATTTAAATCTAACACTACAAATCCAGTAGATCTAATTTTACCACCTATACCGTTGACTTCTAAGTTATCGTATGAGACAACACATTTTTTCGGAAGCTCTTCTTCCTTAATAACTGAGATAGAAGCGCCTGTATCCAATAATAGTACTAATTTCTTACCATTAATATAAAAATTAAAGAATTTAGAGTTTCCTCTGCAAGCGTAAATAAAATCAGTTATCTCGAAAAAACTGGTTAGTATCTCCTTCGTTACGCTTCTGGTCTATATCAGCAGTGCTTACTTGCACATCCTGGTTTATCGGAATTGCCATTACGTTGTTATTATAATAATAACCTTGTCTGCCACGTCCATAGAAAAATCGCCTGTTATACTGACCTCTTCCACGTGGGGCGTTCTGGTATGGTCTAGCAGGACCCTAGTATCTAGGCTGATAATTTCTGTAATTGTTATTATTATTTTGAAATCGGAGCCCTCTGTTGTTGTAAAAGTTTTGATTTCCACCGCGGCGTCTGTTTTGTCCTCTAAATCTGGGAAAACGATGAGGAGACTTACCACGGGATGATGCATCCATTCTCCATACCTCGGCTTGCCTTGAAGTAGACGCTATTGAAGTCTCGTCCTTAGCCGCCTGGATCGCCTCTTTAAGAGTCGAGTAGTTGCGAGCGGCAACGATGGTACTCAGCTTTTCGTCCTTAAGTCCACCTGTAAACTTTTTAATAACCATCTTCTCATTTATAGGTTTTAAAATAGCGCATTTAACTGTATCTCCATCAGACTGTGAGATATTCAGCTCTGTCATCAGTTTTTCTAATTGTAAACCATATTCGTCTATGGACCTATGACCTTGATTTAATGATAAAATCTGGTTCTGAATTACTGTAAAAGATTTTTTAATTAGTAGTACCCTTTTGAAATCTTGAATCATTTCGTTGACCGTACTTTAGGTTTCACGAACACGTAATTTTGCGTTTTCGGTAAGTCTACTTTTTAAAACAAAAACGATTAGCGTTTTTTTCCTATCTCATTCAACATTTCCGCATACATCTCCACCGTGTCAATTAATCGTTTCGTAGTACATTCTTTATCGTCTAATATAGGTATTAGGTTACATGCCGTTTTGATATCAAAATCCATTGTTACAGATTGTACGTCTAAAGACGGTGTGCACAAATCAACAATTTCCTTAAATAATATACAATTTCTTTCGTACGTTACAATGGCTAATTCTAAATCTACTTTACATTCATCTTCATCGGAATTTAACACAGAAAACAATTGTTCATTTAATTCGATAAAATGATTCGCTTCTTGCAACTACTCTGGCCTTTCTTTACCAGATATTTCTTTATCTCTGACAATTTTTTATTTAAATCGCACAGAGTTTTTGCAGCTTGCTCCATACTAATTCATAAATCATTATGAAATATATAATGCATCGTGCGCATATATTTTACAAATCATTAAATTAACTCAAGCCCATACCATATCATAGTAAAATTACATACCCATTATTCATTTATACTAACACTAATTTTATTGTTCAAATGATTTTGTTTTTCGTAAGATTTAATTTTTATTTTATTTATTTTTCATCTCACTTCACTTATTTTTTTTTATATCGTCTTGATTTATTTTATTTGTATATTTCCACTCACGGTATTATTCACTTCACTTAGGTATCCACGAATTTCTTGACGAATTTGACGAAATTCGAAGAAATGGAGATCTCTTTAATTAATTACTTATCGCCGTCCGTTGCTCTCCTTCGGAAAGAGTTTCTAATTCTTTCCAATGTTCCTCTCGCGGCCTGCAAGTCTATCCATCTTACATGCATATTCTTGTATTTTCTTGCCAGATAAAATAGTGAAAATAACATTATGATGGCCAGTACCACAATCAGCAGTATGTAAATATTCTGAAGTTGACCTTTCATATTACTATAGTTCTCTTCGTTTCCTCCGTTCGAAGTTTGTGATATAAAAACGTCTTCTTTTTCCACTTTCGATTGACACATTTTTATAGAAATAACTTCTTCTTCGGTATAATTTCAATGACAAAAAAATATTCAATGTTATAAAAGTTCTAACTTGAGCACCGAGGCACACAGGAATTCGCGCACATCAGCGGTTTTCGCCGGGCTCGCCGGGGCCGCTCGGCCGGTGGCGGTGCTATCGCGTTACATTTCACAGAACTGGCAGGGTCGCCTTGAGGAATTAAAGGACGTTTGTTCGGTATAAAGGTTTATTATTGACTACTTGCATATTCGATACAAAGAGAGTTTAGTACCTTAAAACTACTTCATACTACAATACGACTTCTTCATACTACAGTACTGCTTCAACGGAAAATCTCAATTGGTTTTTTTTCCGCCTTTAGCGAAATCACGGTCGCGCAAAATTGAAAATCAAAGAAAACACAAGTTAACATTCCAAATTCAAAATTGGAAAAAGGAATAAATAGCAGCCAGTACTATTTTATTATATTTCTTAAGTACAACGTTTGTCTCAAAACTTATGAACACACGAGGTATATATTGCTGTGAAACAAGCCGTTTCCAGTTGTTACACAACGCCAAAATCACCCCAAATCCATTACTATTTTGCCCAAATTAAGCTAAGCCAACTCCATGTTGTCATACTCCAGAGAATTGGCAGGCATCGCTATTGAAAGCGTTTCTGGCAACTATTATGGTCCTTGAAATAGGCTTTCAGAATGTAATACTTTTGTTGAAGACCGCTAAACGGTTCGGTAGAATTATAGTAATTAAATTTTAAAGACTATCATATAGTAATTAAATTTTAAAGACTATCATATTTTTATATACCTGGGCCCACGTCGTAGTTAGGCAAAAGTGATATTAGCAAAAGATAATTGTATTTATAGACTTATCAAATGACACTACTCTTTATTCTGGGAAATGTCCAGTTCCAGAGTTATACACGAGTTCATTTTGCTTATGTTAGGTCAAATAGCTTAGTTTCTATTAGAGTTAAGTCGAATGGTTTTCTAATATAAAGAATCATTTTAGGCCGGTCGCAGTTATCACACGACGCCAAAATCACCCCAAATCCAGTACTATTTTGCCCAAGTTAAGTCAAGCCAAGTTCATGTCGTCATACTCCAGCTAATATCATGGCAGGTATCACTATTGGACTAAAGTGTTTCAGGCAACTATTATGGTCCTTAAAATAGGTCTTCAGAATGTAATACTTTTGTCTAAGTCCGCTAAACGGTTCCAATTGAATTAAAAAAAACTAGTACTAGTTAGGTGAAAGTGGTTGGAACAAAAGATAATAAATAGTATTTGTTAGACCTATCAAATGGCACTACTTTCAATTGTAAAAATTATCTGTTCTAGAGTTATTCGGTTTCTTTTACAGTTAAGTCAAATGCTTTCTAATGTAAAAGATGGTTTTAAGCCTTCATTTTGAGGGACTCCTATTTTATTGCAGTGAAATGAGACGTTCCATAGTTATAGCATGACGTCAATATCACCCCAAATCCAGTACTGATTTCCCGACGTCTATCTTGGCTGGCATTGAGTTTTGACAGAATCATTCTGATAAATATTATGCTCCTTGAAACGTACTCTTAGAAAATAATAATTTGGCCAATGTCCGCGAAACGGTTACGTAGATATTTGGATATCAAATTCCTTCAAAAATTATTTCATTGAATATTTTTTTTGATTGTAGCTACATCGGTATTATGCTATCTCTTCTTCCATGTATAATTGTTCGCTTCGATGTGCATTGTGCAATACTTTTGCGTTCTTATCACCAGATTCGTTTTTCAACTTCACTTCGTGGTCTCACAGACGTGTTTTTACAAAAGCTAACGCTAAGTTATCGTCGTTAGATAACGTTTCGACCGCAGTGAGTTTTGCTCCACCAGCAAGCAATTGGTGATGAGATCATCAAATGTACTCGTAGGAAAATGTTAGATAAGCGGCGCGTCACCTTAAAGTTTCCACGCAAGCAACCTTGTTGTTGTGGCAAATATCTGTTGAAACATAAAGTCGATTTTTATGTCCAAAAAATAAAGTTAACATGTTTGTTTTTTAAGTTTTGCTGAAATATAAATATAATATTATGAAAAAATGTATATATTGCCATCTAATAGGTAGTTCATTGATCTCTGTACTAAAAAACCATTCGGACGGGAATCATTAAAATCTTTGAAGGCGGTTGGGACTGCCCCATCGGAGTTGATTTTTTTCCCTTGCAAGGAGTTATCCAAATTTTAAAAAATGTGGTAATCTATTGGAGCAAAGTCCGAAGAGTACGGCGGATGTCTTAATACATTCCAATTGAAGCTCCTCTAATATGGTAGCCCTCTGCTGTGCAGTGTGTGGTCTAGCGTTGTCCTGAAGCAGCAGTGGTCTTTTTTTTTTTTTTTTTTTGGTCTAGAGCGATTGACTAGCTTCGGTAGTTTAGCATTTAGCTTTTCCATCATGGTTTGCAGTTATTGTCAATTTAACATCTGCCGTAATCGTCAGGCCAGATTTAAGAAAGTTGCAGTGGACGACATCGGCACTGGTCCACCAAACGCTCACAAGTAACTAATTTGACTCAATTTTGCTGGTTCGCCGGGGTTCAGCCGTTGCGACGAGCCCTTCCGACAGTGTATTCAGATTGGGAAATTGAAATTACAGTATTTTCAATAAAAAAACATAGCAGATTTTACAGTAAATAAAAACACATTTTCAGAAGTTTTCATTGACTGAGCAAATGAATTGAGCGAAACTTCTCAGTTTTGACTTCTTAATTTTTCTTTCATCTGTCTGGATGTTAATTCTCCTCTACAGGTACAGAATTTCTATACTGTATTTGGCAATTTTTTTGGGGGGTTTTCGCTCAAAAAAAAGGGCTAAAACTATTTATCAGCCGATTTCGATGATATTTGACAAAATCGTTTAGTAGCTAAATATTAACAAGACTTTCGAGATAGTGTCAACAAAATCATTCAAGAGCAAGTAGAGAGATTTAGGCTTGAAGATCCAGATACAGTTTCTTTTCTTGGTATATAATCCTAAGAAAAGAAACTGTATCTGATCCTTCCCTCATCGGAACCCTAAACTAAACCTCTATACATATTAAATATTTCTTTTGAATAATATTACCCACCTTTCAAGCTTTTTAACATTCCCAATGTGATGCACGGGGATTAAAACAGTTGTATCACTAAAACCGTAGCCTGCAGCTAACTCGGACGTGGTTTGTGATGGATCCGCTTCCACAACAGCCTTCTTGCCGGCCAGCCGTCCACGGGGCTTGTTGTGTAGGTCGAAACTTCCTTTTCAAACGGAAACGTTAGAACCAAAACGCACTGTGTTTTCTTTTGCGCCACCGCCGCTATATACATAAATAATCCTTCGAGCCGTTTTTGCAGCACTGGTGCTACGATGGAACTCGTACTCATAAATAACGCGATATTTTTAGTTTTCCATTTAGTAACGAAGGCACGCAAAGAAACAATACAAAAGAGGAAAAAACAAATGAATTAAAGTTTTCGAAACACATTAATAAGTGAATAGTTGTATAAAGGACATGATCCATTTTGGGCTAAATCTGAAAGTGCCAGCCAAAATAATTAGGAAATAGTAGTAGGGTAAGTGAATAAAACCCTAAGGAAATTCCCAACTTTGGAACTCGCTAAAGAATACATTTTCAATATTCTTACATTCTTTAGTCTACTATGACCACCGTAAACTATTCTAAAATTATTTAAACGATTGTTTAGACCTGTATTTTGCACGATTACAAAAATACTTGATAATATATCTGAAAATACCCTAAAACGCAATATACCCCAGTAAATGAACATAAATATTATATTTCACAGCAACTAACACAATTTTTTAAATGGTTACGACTTACCTGCTAACTCAAGATAATAATAAATAAAATCAGTTTATTTGCGAGAATATTGTCTAATATTGGTCTAATTACATGGATAGTATCAAATATTCTACCTTTGCAGGTGTACAAATATTGTTTTTTTTCAAGGACATAGATATACATGCTTGTCAAATTTCTTTAAAACAGTCAGGCAGTTTATTGTATATAGTAATAGCCATACAATACACATTGTTACTATACACACATACCCTTTGACCTGGCACAGCCAACTTATATTTACGCCGTTGTTGTCTGTCCCTTCCAATCACGTCACTATTTAATGGTAACTCAGAATGATGACGTCGAACAAATAAACGCATTTCATATATGTAAAGGCAAGGCAAGGGTAGAATGCTACATTTTTTAAACAGAGGTCTGCAGGGATCTAGGAAATGTGCGCCGCACAGCGCTCTGATGCATTTTTTTTTGTACTTTAAATGCATCTTCTCAGTTAACTGAGTTACCTCATTTAACCAAACCATACCGTAAGAGTGATGACACATAGCCATGGTAGGCGCTGAGTGCAGCTTGTGTCGTGGCTGCACGTTGCAGGGTACACGGTGCAAGGTACACAAATACCTAAAAAGAATCAATTTACTTAAAATTTAACTAAATCAGCCTTCACAATTAGGTCAGTAATCCTTAAAATAACGCATCACGCGCGATCCAGTCATTAAAAGGTTACTTACAGGACATTATTATTCTTGGCGTAGATTCCTATAACAATAAAATAAATATAAAATACTAATTTTAATAGGAACAACATTACATAGGTATTATAAAGAGATAATTGTTTTATTTACAATCTAGTTACAAGTTACCACTAGGTGCCAACCTACTAGTTATTCTACATCTTTGAAACTTACGTTAGTAAAAGAGATCATTCCTTGTCTCAAACAGTTTGGTTCACCCAGAACACGTACATGTCAGAAACATGTACTTCTAAAATATCTGGGACAGCCACTCATAGAACAGAACTATGTAAGAAAAAAAAAGTTTCGGACACCGTCCAGCCACTATCTGAACGGCTTATATGCCAAGAATCTGGAAAATTTTGCACCACTGATGGTGGCATTCTATTGTACGGATAAACCACAAAAGGTACCATTTGCTGCAAACGTGCATAATATGGACTCTTTTTCTTTTCCATTTGCGATCTCATATATTTTTCTAATGTTTTGGTCCTAGAATCAGCCCCGTTTTTGGACATGTCATAATGCCAGTTTCGTCAGCGTTGAAAATATGACTAGGATCTTCCGGTATATCCAGCAAGTCTTCTTCAACAAGAAATTGATTCAGTTCCAAAACCGCTGATTTAAGCTTTCTTCAGTAACTGCAGCTCTTGCTTTTGATATGAGTTCGGCATTTCTTTTTGTTACTTCTTGATATCTGTTTAAAAACAATTTCAGCCACTTTCTGCCTGGTTTATTATCAGTGAATTTGGAATTTCGTAAGTTTGTGTCTAAAAATCTTTCACAGTATCATAAACTTACTCTGGGTGCATGGGAATCCAACTTTAGCTATATTTAGAAACCAGTGAGCAAGTATTCGCTCTTTTTCTAACGTGAGACAACATTGGGCCCATTTTCCTTTGCCATGGAACTTTATTGTTGATTATATTACGTTAGAATTGACTTTGGTATGTTGTATGCTTTGCTCGCCTTAGTTATACTAATTTCACCTCTGATGATAGCATTAAGTGCCTTTTCCAGGGTCTCTTGGGTATATCAAATCTAGTAATATATGATTTTTTGATGGTAATCAAAATTGCGTTCTATTATGTGTATTATATGCGTTTTGTGTGCTATTGTGTGCGCCTAAAACAATATAATATAGATATTATAAATAAAGTAAAATATCTCGAAGTGTATTTCCTAATATGCCGTCCAAATTAATTAAAATTTATCTAATCAAATCCAAGCAAAACGAAGCAAGTGAAGGCCAAGATCTCTTCCCTGTGTGCTTACTTATTGATTCTTTCACCACAAAGAAGATCTTAAATATATCGTCGGTTCAGCATGATATAAAACAGGCCCATTGAAATAACAGATACTAGACTAGTTTAATGGATTTAGGATGACACTATTTACATTTCGTTCATAAAATGGCTTAGTAAAAGTTAAAGTAACGGTAATTGAACAATTGAACTCGTCGGTTATTATAGTCCATTCACTGATTTTAATAACCAATAAATGAACACCTATATTCCAACACTAGCCAAAAGATATTAGTTAATCATTTTTGGAACGTATTTTGCAAAAATGAACTTTGTACAGTCGGCCGAACTTAGTTAATTAATAAATCTTAAACCCCTTATATCTCAATAACATATTACAAAACAAAAAATAGCTTATAATGTATGATTGGGAAAATGTAAAAACATTTTTTTTTTTAATTTTGAAGGATTTCATCAGTTACCCCACAAAATCAAAATAAGGAGAGTGTTCCATAACGGGTACATTGCAGCAATATGTTCCTCTATGAAGTATGGAATGCTTTAAAAAACAATTACTTTGTTACAACAATTATTTTGTTTATTGTTGCATAATGCAACGCCACATTTTTCACAAATGGTATGTGATTTGTAAGAGTATTTAGAGAGCTTGGAACGGATTCTATTTTTAACCCACACTGGCCAGTGAGCAACTTGGTCTTGGCGCACTGCTGCTGGAGGCTCGAATTGAGCTGGGCCCCTTGTGTTTTTTTGGCCTGGATATCGGATTCAATGCTTCGGCGTTGTACGTGTGCTTTTGTCCCCATTTTACAGAGCGCCATACCAATCTCTAAACGAAAATCCTCAGATGCAAGCATTGGTTCATTCGTGTTTTTGATTTTACGAACCCTCTTGTAGCATGTACACAGTAACCATGCATTGGACATGGCAAGGTCCAAAAAATGATAAAACATACGAACTTGCCATCTCTTGCTTCGTAGTTTTATTTTAATCTTCCCATTATACTGTCTATCAGATCTACACCGCCCATATGACGGTTGTATTCTCCCATTACGTTTGGTCTATCTATAGTCACATATGTACTTCTTGTGAACCTTGTCGTATCTAGATACTTGTGACTTAGGTAGTTCACCCAGATAACTGGACGGAAGGATAACTATTTTGTTGTCCTTCCAGGCCACTGTAGATCCTTCAACACAGGCAGCATACTCAACTGAATACCAACTTTTTTTAGAAACTTCTTTTTCCGTGAGTAGTTTGCAATCTGGTATACTGTTGAGTCGGATTGTTCCCAAGCTCATTATTCCTTGTTTAGCGAGATACTCAAGAAGTAGCAAGGGGTGAAGTAGTTATCGAAATATAGACGGTAATTTTGATAGCGAGGTATTTCCCGACTATGCCTGACGACGACATTTGATGCAGCGCCCAGGTATGGCCCATCATGCGCAACTACGTTCTCACCACCACATTGTTGGGGTATGGTTTCAGAAAGAGGTAGCTGGTGGGAGCTACTGCTGGGATTCTGAATATTTTCAATGATAGTATCAATATCCACTCCATCAACATCTTCAAAATCATCTGCTTCCATCGGAATCTCCAAATCCAGAACAAAATTAGGATCTGCGATGCTGTCGTCATCGCCGTCTAAACCATCCTCACTCTCTGCATAATCAAAGAGGCACTGTTGTTCTTCGTCTATTAGACCTTTGGAAGACATCCTGTCGCAAAAATATAAAACTGATCAATGTACAACACAAAACACTCTTAGTGATACAATATACCAGAACTGGCACAAACACAAAACAGCAATTATTTCCAAAAAATACCGCAAAATATTCAATAACTACAATAAATTGCAGTAAGCATACCTGATACATTTACACTACAAACACGTAGTTTTTAGAGTTAAAATATTATTTACCGATTTAAAAAAAAAAATCAACAAACGTAATCCGCGAATCCTGGAGTAGTTTGATTCAAATTCATCTGTGTCCAAACACCGCCTCTGTGGAGTATGACCTGTACTTAAAAATGAAGCGCGATATGTTCCGCAGCGGGCACTTTGTTTCATAACCGAAAATGTAATTAGCGTTTGATTTTATAAGGAGAAATTTGGTATGTTCCAGTACTGTCCCACGGTGATATAAAGGGTTAAAATAGTCTCTGTCCTTGCTCAGCAAACGGTAAATGAACAGTCGTTAATTCACTAGGATTTTTGTATTTTTTTGAGCCAATTCATGAACACTTGTGTGTGTTTCTCACTGTATTTGTTTGCCATTTATCGGCAAATATATCAACTCGTGCTTGTGAGGAGACTAGTGCGTTGAGTTGGCGTTGTGCTCTACAGATGGGGGACTGTTCACGCGCCGGAGTGCGTGGTCGTGCAAGTGAAAAGATAGGCACTCGTCCGCTTCGGAAACGAGTGTATTTCGCAGGCACAGATAGTCGACTTGCTTCACTTAGTAGTAGGAGTTAGGCTTGGGGACTCGAGACATCCGTGGAGGATTCTATACATAATCAGCAGGAGATCGTTCGTGAGGCGTGTTTCCAGCGAGTTGAAGCCGGTTGTACCCAAGATGAATTTGGATGGATATAAAAATGTATAGTACGATCGTTCGTGCGGCGTTTCCAGCGAATTGAAGCCGGTATAGAAGCCGTATAAAAATGGATAGCACCAATATAGTTTATCGTGAAATCTTCTTTGAACCTTCTCTACCATGAGTGCATTATGTTGTTTTCTCGTAGGGGCTCCAGATTATAGAACTTGCTTCGATTTTAGACCTGATGAGTGCCGTGTACAGAAGTTTGATTGCGTTGAGATTTGGTTGAGATTTGTAAACTCCCGACGATTCCTAGTTACGAATCCATTCGTTTAAAACATTATTTCGGAAGGTTTAAACATGTTTATTACAGTTCAGTTTGGGGTCAAATAATAAACCTAGATCTCTAATTGACTGTGTTCTATTTGAAAACGATACAGTACAGGATGATCTAGTGTAGCATATACCATAGCATTTATCTATATTGAGTATTGAGCATATTGAGCATTTATCTTCTAGGTACATACTCATACTCCATCTTCGGCTACAACTTCGCTTTCCATCAGGGCCCTATTTTATAAAACTACAAGTTCAGGCTACAGGTAAATTACTGGCAACATTGACGGAATCCGCATTCGTGATTGATTGGTCGAGACTGCGTCATTAATGTCAATTTGCCTGTAGAATTGTAACTTGTAGCTTTATAAAATAGGGCCCAGGCGTCATAGTAGTCAAATGTAGCTAGAAATACTAAAAAAAACTTACTTAAAAAGTGGCCGTGTTCTATACGGTTGTTATGATAAATGAATTCGAAAAAGCGGACTGTATTTTTAAATGTACATTTTTATTTTTTATGAGATGGAAAGCTTCCTTATTCTAAGCAAGCTACACTGCAATTAAATCCACTTTTCCTGCACGTCGTTTTTATAACACTCATAACCTAAGCCTGCTACGATGCAACCCATTCCATGGAACGTTCGATATTTGAAAAGACTATCAGAATTTCTTGACGAATAAATAAAGAGTTGATATAGGCCGGATCATACAAATTGGTGGTTAATTGCATAACAATTTTCAATCTTACGAAGTTCCACTGAGATTCTTATCGAACATTTCCGTCATGTAATTTTGATTCAAGCAAGCTGCGCTGCCAAGTTCCTACTTACAATCCTGTTCTTTGATTGGGTTTTCATTACTTCTCTTACGAAAGTCTTTCGACCATATTAATATTATTATATAAATTACAAATGATGTTGCTGGTTAATGGACAAAATGAAACAAAACCACCTTGTACCCCGACATATACAATAGGTACATTCACAAATTATTACCGTAAAACCGTACAACTTTGCCATGGAAAAAAGGGTAATTGTAAACAAATAGTAAAGTATGCTTCAATCATTTTCCGTTTAATTTATCATATTACCTACTAAACTTGAATGGGCAAAGCCACATTTTATTTTTTGTGACTGTTCATAAAAAAAAATATGACTTGACTAAAAATATGTTATCAGTTATTACTTTTGAACTGTATTTTTTTTAGAGTAACTATTACACAATGACCAATACAATAGAAAAATATGTAAAGAATGAGAATCGTGCAAAATCACTAATAACTGTCTGAAATGTAAATACTTAATTAAAAAAACCTACCGCATCGCTCGATCACCCTAGACCGCATATCTGCGTGTAGTCGAACGCAAAGTAAAACGAAAATATTAAAAAAAAAAATACATTAAAATAAAATAACAAACTTTTACGAAGTGACTTGTCGCCCATGAGCATTATTTAAAACTTTAGAATTTAAAAACCTACTTACAAAACCGCACTGTAACAAAATTAAATAAATAAAATAGGCTTTTCCATACAAAAAGTTTGCAAATTGTACCCTTATTTGAATAAATGTTGCTGCATAGCAATTGGAGCAGCTGATTTTTTTTTGCTATTTCGTGGTTGGCCCTGTAGTAAAAGTTAATAATAACGAATCAACTACATCGTAGCTAATTGCGAGTGATTTAACAATTTACCTTATTCCATACCGTATAAACTAATACATTATCCTGATGTTATCCTCTTTCTTTGTCAGTCGGGAAAAATACTTTTATGGAGGTGACAGCCCTAAGTGCAATATTTCGGTGGACAAAGTCGTAAGAAGTGCAACGGAAAAAGTAATTTAACATTGCCCAAATCTAACAGAGCTTTTGCTTGTTATTCAACATCTTTTGTTTATTTTACATAAACTAATAGCGATTACCATTTTTTTACCACCAGTTCTTGAAAAGAGTTTCCACAAAAGTATTTGGCACTGATTTTGGCCCGCAAATCACAGACCCAACTTTGACATGATCTGTTGGTTAACCTACGGGGCGTGAGCGCCAGGTGCTTGCATAGTCTTGTCAATAATACACAGTCAGGTCATAAATTCTGTCACATGTTTAATATAAAATAATTGAAACAAGTTTATTCATTATGTAACCATTTATATACCAAACTGAACTTAACAAAACATAGATTCTTATGACAATAAAGTTTATTCAAAATGACCCCCGTTATTTTGAATACAGGCCTTCAACCTGCGCGGCCAGTCGTCTATCGCAGCACGAACGAGGTCCATGTCAATTTCGGCGGCTGCCTTAATCAAGGATGTCTTGTGTGACTCCAAATTGGGATGAGGCTTTGAGCACGCCTTTTCCTCCAAGTGTTGCCATATCTTGTAATCTAACGGACTCAAATCTGGACTGGAGGAGGGCCAGTCTTCGTGCCGGATGAAATCGATTTCACGCGCCGCCAGCCAGTCTTGTGTGCTCTTCGCTCTATGAGCTGGCGCCGAATCTTGTTGGAATACCCAGTGCCTGTTATTGAACATGGTATGAGAAACAGGTTCCACAAGGTTCGTCAGGACTGTATTTTGATACACAACTGCATTCGTTTTTACACCTTTCTCACAAAAATGTACCTCTGTTAAGCCCCAATAAGAAACTCCCAACCATACCATGAACGAGGATGGAAAATGACCTCGTTGGACACGCGGAATACGGTTGCTCGCTTCTTCACTACTGTGTGCGTACACCTTATCATTTTGTTTGTTGTAGCTCTCTTCTACGGTAAAAATATTTCATCCGAAAAAAGAATTTCCCGATATTTTTTTCCCGCGTACCGCTTCAACAAAGCGCGGCATCTCTTCAGTCTCAGGTCCTTTAGACGAGCATTTAAACGATGTCCTGTTTTTCTTCGATATGTCCGAAGCCCTAAGTCTTCATTTAACACCCTTTTCACCGTGGTTCTGCTTAACCCCATCTGAAGGGCCAACAGTTTCTGCTTACGTTTGGAATTTCTTTGAATTCGCGCCTTCACAACTTTTATCACTGCTGGAGTCCTGACAGACCGAGGGCGACCACTTCTTGACCTGTCATCTACACTAGAGTCTTCATTGTATCGTTTGATGGTACGATAAACGAATCTTTTGGTTATATTCAAATTTTTCAGTATGTCGAAATTCGAATTCAATAAACTTTTTGTGGCCAGCATTCTAAAAGAAAAGTTTTTACCAATATTGCATTGGAGGAAGCATCATGTGGATGTGAACGTAGACATGCTAAAGTTATGGAAACAGTCCCTTAATGGTGGAATCAAGTTTCCGCTCAACTTCTCTTTTTAAATATATTTCGCAAGCGCGTAGCGTATGAGCGACAGCAGAGTAAAGTTCCTTCGCGTTCACATTCTTATATCTGAACGCATATGCGTAAACATTTGATAATTGCTCTCGCGTTAGAACTCGCTCAAATGGGAAAGTTAACTGCCATCGTCGAGCGATCAGATCAACGGATAACTCGTCATAATTATGGAAAGGAGCACCGTCCGCGTGGGGAGAATTAGGCTCATAATCATTCAGGACCCTCGTCAACAGGTTATAAACGTCCTCACTGTGTGACAATACTTATGACCTGACTAGGTAAATTCAAAAACTTACCACGGGCAAATATGTAACTCTACTACTCGTAGAATAGTACTCGTAGTCATATTTTTAAGTTTTTGTGAAAAATACTGAGCTGGACAAAGTCAAGTCGTTTGAGCAATCTTGTACGGTTTTACGGTATATAAGTACCAAATAAAACACCTTTCGTTCCAAATTTACAATTTCTCGTAGTATTTTTAATAGTGTGGCGTGTTTTAGAAAGCAAATAAGTGAAGAAATTGTTTTACAGACAGACAACGGGCTCCAATCCGCGTGGTCAGCTAAAGAAGTGTACGTAGTGCGAGACCTGATCGCACATTTTGAAGCGATATGGGAACCCAGCGAAGCGGAGAAGCGACGAGAGGCGGCTATCAGACGCGTTCTGATGCGAGTCCTGAGCAACTCTGCTCCGACTGCACCCAAAGCCGCCGGCGACCTGCGCGCCTGGCTCTACGTCCATGATCGTTCTACGTGTTACCAGGTGTCGGTACGTTGACATCTTACTGCAAACTATCTCTTTATTAGTGCTTAATGATAGATCGCCCGGTGGAATGTCCTTCCTGCTGGAAGCTCTTCTGTTAACATCAAATATGACTGGAATTGCAATGAAGTACTTACAGATAAATACGTCCAGGTCGGGCTCCTCTGGCTCGTAGTAACTGATGCGCGGCCTCGGCCGAAGCCAACGCCGCTTCAACATTCTGCGCACGAAACATTACAATACACTTCTTGTGGAGGAATAATACAATCTCCTTCAGGGTTCTCGGGTTCCAGGCAACACAATGAAACATTAATCACCATTCGAAAACACTTTCATTACTTACAGATATACTCGTCCAGGTCGGGCTCTTCTGGCTCGTAGTAACTGATGCGCGGCCTCGGCCGAAGCCAACGCCGCTTCAACATTCTGCGCACGAAACATTACAATACACTACTTGTGGAGGAATAATACAATCTCCTTCAGGGTTCTCGGGTTCCAGGCAACACAATGAAACATTAATCACCATTCGAAAACACTTTCATTACTTACAGATATACTCGTCCAGGTCGGGCTCCTCTGGCTCGTACTCGTAGTAGCTGATGCGCAGCCTCGGCCGAAGCCAACGCCGCTTAGACATTCTGCGCACGAAACATTACAATACACTACTTGTGGAGGAATAATACAGTCTCCTTCAGGGTTCTCGGGTTCCAGGCAACACAATGAAACATTAATCACCATTCGAAAACACTTTCATTACTTACAGATATACTCGTCCAGGTCGGGCTCCTCTGGCTCGTAGTAACTGATGCGCGGCCTCGGCCGAAGCCAACGCCGCTTCAACATTCTGCGCACGAAACATTACAATACACTACTTGTGGAGGAATAATACAATCTCCTTCAGGGTTCTCGGGTTCCAGGCAACACAATGAAACATTAATCACCATTCGAAAACACTTTCATTACTTACAGATATACTCGTCCAGGTCGGGCTCCTCTGGCTCGTACTCGTAGTAGCTGATGCGCAGCCTCGGCCGAAGCCAACGCCGCTTAGACATTCTGCGCACGAAACATTACAATACACTACTTGTGGAGGAATATTACAGTCTCCTTCAGGGTTCTCGGGTTCCAGGCAACACAATGAAACATTTATCACCATTCGAAAACACTTTCATTCAGAAACTATGGCTTTGAAACACTTGATAGGCGATGTATTTAGGGCACATATCAGTAGTCAGCACAAAAAAACTTATTTCTCGATATTAGATAGGCATACATCTCATTGTAATCGATTTTCAAATAAAAGTTATTGATTGGTTCAAAATATGATGACGCGACGCTAAAGATTTAACGTACAAAATTAGCGACTGATGGATTATACGGGATAATTAGTCAGTAATTACGTTTACCTGCTTTATTTCCATTATTTGCGGATGATAAATTAACTAAATTCTCGAAGAATACAAATTAATTCAATTACGTTACCTGTTCCATTTTTTTTCCTTCGACTACCACACTCAAGAGCTTCTTTTTGTGTCCCGAGAGGTCGAATTGAACACTGGTTTCAAACCATACGGTCAGGTCACAAGCAACTTTGTTCAATTTCCTCTCTAAAAGCTCTATATTTGGGGCGGTCACCACTGCAGCCACGTCGTCTGGTCTCTTATGTTCTCAGGCAGATCGTTTAAGAGGATGGAGAATGCTATGTTAGAGAGCGAGGATCTCTGCACTACTCCGATGACGGTTGTGAGAGGCTGGGATTTCACCGTGCCTCCATCCCCCACGACTACCTGAGTGCGACCTGACATGAACTCTGTCAGCAGCTGCAGTTCTTGATTTTTGACGCCATAATCTGTAAATTTGGCATCAAGTACATTGTGGTCGGCGACGTCGAATGCCTTCGACAGGTGGCAGAATATCACTGCTACCTGGTGCATGGCCTCTCGCGCGTCTAGGATTTTGCGAAGCAGCTCGCTAGTGAGCGCAGTGGTAGAGCGACCTTTGCGGTAAGCATACTGCCTATCGGATAGTGACGCGCAATTATCCAAATACTGCGTAAGCCGCGAGCTGAGACCGTACTCGAATACCTTGGCTAGTGCAGGTATAATGGATACAGGCCTGTAGTTGTTAATCTCTTCTTCATTCCTTTTTCTTTGTATATAGGAGATACCTTAACTTGCTTCAAGGACGAGGGGAACGAGCCTTCTTTAATGCATCTATTATACAGTACTGAGAGGATGTATGCCATAGTCGCGGCTAAAGAATTCAACAGCACTATTGAAATGTCGTACACATCTTTTTCTTCTTTGCCACCCCTTTGGTCAATATTTGGTAAACCTCCTGTGGCGTAAACGGATTCTGTCTAAACGAACGGTCAATTGGAGCTCTCGACGTTTTCAACGCGCTGATCGCCGCGGCCACATTGGCAGCAGGAGCGCAACACGAAAACGCCGCGCTTGCAAAGTTTACTGCGTCAACAGCTCCCCCCTTACTAGAAAATCTTGATCCATCGGGCTGTGTAGTCTTGGCTTCTAATAGATCTACCTGTTTCAGCTTTGACTACTTCCCACATTGATCTGGTAAAATTTGACGAATTCTGAATCTGGTTACAGTAATACTCTCTTTTTTCGCGACATAGTAATTTGTCATAATTGATTTGAAAGTCCTCAATTTTTAACTTAAGATCTACATTTGTAGGGAACTTTAATATAACCTCACGCATGTCCATTAGGAGAGAGCTCAGATTAATTATTTCATCAGTCGCCCAACAAATATTTTTATTCCTCATTTCTGTCCGCCTTATAGGAAAGTGGGAATCAATTTTATTCTTCAGAATGTTTATTATGGCGGCCGCTAGCTCATCTGGAGATTTTTAGCATATTTTTGTTCAATCTGACGCCAGACTACACTTTCTATAGCTAAAATGAAATTGACTCGGTTAGCCTGACTGTGCGACCTAAGAAAACGAATAGGCGGAGAGTTCGGAACCGCGCATGGTTCGGTAGCGCGCACCGCGTAGTGGCCGGAGAGGTTGCAGCGCACGGCCGCCACTCGTGTCTCCTCCGCCAGGTCACAGCTCACGTAAACGTCCAAGCAGGTGCTCGTAGTATCGGTCACTCTAGTGGGAAAGTCTACGATGTTATTTAAGTTGTGTATCGCCAAAAAGTCATTTAACTTTTTACAATCATTACTAAGGTTACAAATCGAATTAATATTAATATCGCCAACTAGCACTCATTCCTTGACATATTCGGCACTAAGCTTGTTGAGCAAACATTCAAAGACAGGAAAAAATAGAGCTGAGCTGGTCAAGTTTGATCGATAAATACAAATTATTACAATATTTTCTTCTAATAGTTCTACAGCGGCTATTTTACAAACCTGTTCCACCGAGATTTTATTAAAACACTCTAATTTCTTATAGTTCACATTATTCCTAACAAAGATGCAAGAGCCCCCCAGCTCTACCATACCTCTACAATAATTTTATGTAACTGAGGTCTTATTACGTAAATGCGATCCTTACACAATGAATGAAGTAATGAACAATATATGAAGCTTGTTCATTCATTTCTAAGGATATTTTCATTTGATCCCCGTTCGGCCTATGGAAAGTTTTTTTGTATGAAAGTGAGTCGGCGGTGGTCTGTCTTCCCGCTAAAGTACAACGTGGGCGTCTTCAAATCCCACGTAAATAGGTATCTTCTAGGTAAGCGTTCTACAACCTAGACCGCTTATCTGCTCAACATCAGGCAGTATGTGGTCAAACGCAAACCTATTGTGAAAAAAAAAGCTGCTAGCAGGACTCCGGGCGATCTGTCTTAATCTTCGCTAATATTACAAATTAGTCTGCTAGAGACTTATGTATACAATGCATTCATCTCGTTTACAGCTAACGCCGAGTAAAACCAGCGCTGATGTCTGCATAGAGCTGTGCGAAAAAGCGAAAACAGACTCACATCTACTAATGTTGGAGGAAGTAATTTGCAATGAATCTATGAGAAGAATAGTACATAAGGACGAAATAGTTCTAGACGTGGTGTTGCGATGGGGTTACTGGGATGAAGATGATCGCAAAGATAATTATTTGCTCGTCAAAGAGAACAGTATCTTAAACGAAATGGAAGTCATACGCCACAGTATTTCCTTGGTGTGTGGGGAACTCAAACTTGCTACGGAAGCTCATAAAGCATTCAAACTTCATATGTTCGAGTTTCAAAATGGCTGTTTGTGTTACTTCAAAGATAAACAGGTACTTATGCTATGGTGCTTATCTAGTGTTGCTTTTTATATTTTATTACATTACTCAAAATCATTTAAATCCTTGTTTTTGTCAAAAAACAAATGAACTTTCGCAAAGTAACGCCTGATTCAATAAACTGCTACCGCACCCTGTCAAAACTTCAGACTACTGTTTTTTTTTTCGGAATATATGTAATTGCACATACGCTCTAAAGGGACTTTTGAATGTTGGTAAATAAATAATAATAATAAGATTGTATTATCACCAAATCACAGTATTAACTATTACCACAGTAGTATTGCGTTGTGACTGCCAAGATTATAATTGTGTAAGAAAGTTAAATTGCTTTTATCCGCAGGGTTCACACAAAATTGAAGAATGGAATATCAAAGATATTCTTTGGTATCTAGGCCACGAGCCTAAGAGAAACCCTCAGTCGAGGTGGGCCATCACATTTATACCTAGAAATAAACTAAGAAGGTAATTAATACAAGTTTAGCGGGTCTATTAATAACTACATAAATATTAATATGTTAAAGTAAATTCTGCAAAGGTAAAAATGCAAAATGATATCATTTGTTTTTAGTCTTTAATAACCTTAATATAAGTGATTTATACTATCAAAAAATGCTATTTTACCTCTTTCATATGTTGTAATGATCTATCTGTCGACGATCGATCAAGATAATGTATCCATAAATTATGACCTTACAGGAGTAAAGAGAAGCCCTGGTTTGGTTGTACTGTCGCTGGAGCTGTCACCGAGGATCGGCTCAAGTGGATGACAGCCTTGATGTTTGCTGAGCACCATGACATACTCCCCAGTCCTAGACTAGTTATCACATAGTTGAATGTTAGGTCCGACAGTAAGAAAAAAGTTTCAGGACTTGCCTCAAAGCGTTGCCATCGATATAGAATGTTGTTTCTTATAATGTTTTCGGTTTTCTCGCACAAAAAGTACAAATTTTTTCAAACATTTGTACAAAATGGCGGACACGTCAAAAACAATACCAAATAAGTATGTGAATTATGAATTGAATTACCATATAGTAATTATAAATGTGAATATTGCCAGAAAGAAAATCATTACTAAAGAGACTATTTTAGATTAAACTTATAATAGTGGTGATATTTTGATAAAGTTGTTTACATAAATGCACATGCATAATATATTATGTCATAGATAATATTTGTATTTTATAAAATGTTATATGTAATTTATATACAAATATAGATAAAATAAAAGTCTGATATTATTGGTGCTAAAGTTTTTTACAGTATGCTACTCTTCTGTTGGCATGTCGGAAAGTAGACGTGATTCAGTAAATAATTTGCGAAATAATATGTAAAAAATACGCATAAGCGTTAACTGCAAACTTATACGTGCTAATAGAGCATCGCAATCATCTAAATTGTTGACGTTATCTTCGCGTTTTTAAACAGACTTGCTGACAGAAGTGCCGCGAACTGCGTCTTTGATTTGGTTACGTTCTCCTGAAATGACGGAAGGGTAATCACCATCATCCAAATAAGCAGTGTTTTCAGTTCCGAACTGCACATCGTCAATTTAAAATCGCTTGTGTAAGAATCTGTTCATTAGATCACAAATGCCCATTCCTTACGACTCCGTCGCCGGATGGTTATGCAAGTTCTTTGCATAGACTACCATGTTCATTTCGGTGTAAACTTTAGCAGGGCATTGAGTGTTGTGGGTGTAGCAAGACCAGTAGCAACTGCTGCCGCTGTACTGTTCTTCCGTAAATGTAAAGTCTCCAAGCTTCATCAGCCTCTCTCCGCCTTGTGATGTCATAAAAAATGCTATAAAAGTAACACATGTTTTTAATAGTTTAAGTTTAATGGATGACAACAGGTGGACTTCGGTGACTGCCTTAGTCACCGAGTAGTGCCCAAGAGAAGACATAGAGGCAGACCACCAGCCCGATGGTTAGATGATGTCACCAAACATCTCGGAAGGCAATGGATGAGGCTAGAACAGGACGGGATAGAATGGCGAGAAAGATACCTACTCAACAGTGGGTAGTACAGGCTGAATAGATAAGAGAAGTTCGTATGGACCGGGTGACTGGCCCTGGTGTCAGTTTTTAAGCCGCCTGAAGGCCTCTGATATGGCTAAAACAGTCGGAAACTACTCAGCGGCAGCGCTCAGATATAAATGCTACCCGCGATCACCCATCCGAAGACTGACCGTGCCAAACGTTGCTTAACATCGGTGATTGCTGATAAACACCTAGTCAAACTACGCTCTGAGAACTATGTTTTTAATTACCTATAGCGATTATGATAATGTACCTTTATCCTATACCTACATTATTGGTTTCAGATTAAGACAAAAAATGTATCAATCAAGAAAATTTTGGGATTTTTTATTTTACTTTATTAAATACTTAGTACTCGTAATTACATCGATATAAGAGGGTGAATAAGGACTCTTTAGTTCTTAAGTTAAAAAAGTGTGTGGAAGGAGGAGAGATTGAGACGAAAATGCGTTTGTCAATGCGAAAATTCTTAGAAGCGCACAGCAAACATGTCTCTGTAGTTCCAATAACAAGTATTATAAACCTGGCTAAATCAAACTTGAATGGCGTTTGTGAAGTTGGCTACAAGCTGCGCACATCCTCAAGACTCGCGCAGCTGACATACTCGTAACGACTTTGCTACTGCGCAGAGACTTCCCACGTGTTCACAAAATGTGATTTGGCCTATAAATTAGTTTGTCAACATCCATGTGAAAGACATTGGGGCGTTCGACGTCGTACTACAAAGATGTCTGCTCACTATAACGTATCATACCACGACCGTTACGAACGAGACAAAAAAAAATCTTTGAACTGAAAAGTATGAGAATTTGCACACTAGACCGTTACCGTCACCTATCAGCACCATCTCGTGCCTTGCACGGAGCGTTTCGCGACCGGCAAGATATTCTCAAAGACAATTATTGATGTACGTTAATGGTACGTTGTAGGGGGCTTAGTAGAGCGTATCGTGATGTTTTCCGTGCCGGAAACGTTCCTAGCACGGTCATGGTTAAAGTAGGCAGACGCCTTAAAACTTGGTGGTCGTTATCTGGTATTTGACAGTTTTTATAACTTTGATTCGAGCGCTTCTAAGCGTATTACTGTTGCCCGCATTTTTTCTTGCGTAATTATGCTATGAAGATAGTTATTTAACTGGAACTTCGTCGGCATAGATATTCCTTTAATTCTACACAAATTCTTCAAAATAGATTTGGGCTTCATGCGCATTTCGTATAGTTTTTCTATTTCCTCTTTCGTAGCATCATTTAGTCGACTAATGGACCGAGAGATACACTTTTCATAATCGTTACATTTTTCAGTACGAAACAACAATATATCATTACATGAAGCATCAAAAAAAATATAAATCGAGGCAGATCATTGAACTTTAGCCCTCCAATTCACTTTGTTACAGCGGTTTTACTCCTTCTTTAGTTCTATGTACTCTTTGTGCTGTCCAGGTGTTCTCCTTTTTTACAAATTCCTCGGCACTCCGCAAGGTCGTAAATTTTCTGTCAAAAACCCAAACTTTACCTTGCTTTCGATGGAATTTTTTGTACTGTTCGGTTTTTTTATGTTCTTTCTTCAATTTCGATGAAATTTTCAACAATGGAGATTTAGATCTGGGTTCCGCTTTAACGTTTGCAACCGTAACGAAGGTAGCTGAAAACAGGATGAAAATAGTTATAAAAAGGTATCATATATAGCGATCATTTTGATTTATCTGTGTTTTAGGATTGAGACAAAATGCATAATTTCGGAAAAAAGTTTAATAGGATAGTTTAAAAAAAAGCCTTTCTAACATATAGGCGTTCAACGACACAAAACTTGATGGTATCATCAAGTACACATTTGAGAATTTTCTTTTAACTTTGATTCGATATCTCTCAAGTTTGTTTCAGTTGGCTGAATTTTTTCTTGCAAGATAGTTATTTAGATGGATCGTCGTCGGCATAGACATTCCTTTATATCCACTTTTAAAAAAAAAATATCTTTGGACTTCGTTACGCATTTCGTACCTGTTATATATGTGTACCTGTAACTATAGTATGTATGCGCGGCTGCGCCCGCGCTGTTTGCTTGACAATAAAACAGTGTGCATCTAACTAGCCTTTCACTCACACGTCCCGCTTGCCCGACGTGCCGGCAAATACAGAACATTGGCGACGAGGGAAACGAACAAAACAAAATGGCGACGTTCGGCATACTGGATACTTTCAATCACATAGCACAAAACTGGGCTACTTACAAGAGTAGAATTCTTCAGTTTTTCATCGCAAATGACCTGGACGACAGTTCAGACAAGGCAGGAGTGAAAAGGAAGGCTATTTTGTTGAGCGCATTCACAGAAGCATCCTACAAATTAGCAAGTGATTTAGCATTGCCTCATGATCAAGGCCCTCGATGAGCACTTCACTCGATGAAAATGTTGAACAACTCCTAACAGTATACTTAAAGTACAAAAATAATTTTCAAAAAGATCATTGGAGGAGGATTTGTGGGATCGAATTGCAGAGGAATCAGGTGAGACGGATAGTGAATATCTACAAAAGAAATTTCTAAATCATAAACAGCAATATATATTGATGTATTTGAAACGTAAACAATTTGGTCCTTCGAGCGTCAACTGGCCTTAAATGGAACTGTTTGACAAGATTTCCAAAGATGACCATTCCTTCCTCAAAAAACAGTTCAATGAAGAACCAGAAGTAGAAGTAAGTAATGTTGTACCAGAAAATGAGTGGAATATAACCCAAAAGACTGTTCTAGCTAAATATTACTTTGATTGCTACGAAGAGTTAAAAGATGAAACGATTCCGAACAAATTTCTATGGTGTCAGAAGTGTGATGGCTAATTGACAAAAAACCTGAGACTTGCGAAATTCACTATGAAATTATGCGACGTGAGCACTTAGAGAAATACTTAGCGGGCAACTATGATTTTCAGAGACGTATACCCATTGCCATAATATTCGACCACATTATAACCAAAGATGTCAAAAAGATCTTAAGCAATGAGGATTCATATGACACTCAGAATGAAGACGAAGCACAATTAGACGAGCTAGGTCTTCACCTGGTTTCATGCTCCCTATCTTCGAGAAAGTTGTAACATTCATATCAATCATTTTGTAAAGCCGAGAAGGCTTTACAAAATGATTGATATGAATACATTGATATAAAACAAAACATTGATATGATATCAATAGCTTTCTCCTCTTTGTCAATATCTTTGACTCTCACTCCTACAGTTTCTTGGTATCCAAATCCTATATATTTAGCTATCTCTTTCAGCAATGCTACAAATTCTCGCACAGTTGTGAATCCGCAGATCACTTCGATCAATGTTTGACCATTGTTACAAATTTTCACTTGAGATCCCCAAATTTGAAATTGACAGCCTGATTTCCCATTTGTATCTTCCTTGAGACTGTTTTTTTGTTGTAAATGACAACCTCTCTGCCCCTCTTGGGATCAGGACACACAGTGAAGAGACCTCTTTTGTGTTCAAGTGTGGTGTCTCTTTCAAAAAGAGCTTTTATCCATAAAAACTCTACTGTGTCATCAGAAGGGGTGGTATCTAGCACTACTTGAAAAATTGTGCTTTTTATGGTGGTTTTGTTACATATCTCCCTAATCTCTTCTATAGGTATCTTTGACATCTTGCTGTTGTATATAAGGCCCTTCACAAAGTTCTTAAAAGGTAACAACCATACACCTGGCTGGTCTTTGCTCACTGTCTCATGATTCACTACCACCAGATTATTGTGTACTACTGAATGTTTCATCTGGATGGCATCACAACCGCTAGATGATAGCACTGGCAAATACCTTTCCCTCGGGTCTAGAGAATTTATTAAAACTCTCATCTGTTTGTTTAGTGGCATGCTATCCTCTATCATCAAGTCCATTTTGGTCTTTAGAGCCACTACCAGGTTGTCCGGAAGGTTAGGATTTGGCATTGAATAATCTGGAAAGAACACCTCCTTTAGAGCTGGTATCCTTAAATGTTTGGGTATGTCAACTGCAGGCTCTTGGGTCCTCACTAGTATTCGAGTTAACAATGGTTGTCCCCACTTGATCCGGGCGATCGTAAATGCACCGATACCTACCAACGTATCGCATCTACAATCGTTCCTAGGACTAATAAATTCCTTCCTTCCTTTCAGCCATAGGACGTCCACTGCTGGACATAGGCCTCCCCTATAGATCTCCAATAAGACCGGTTGGTAGCGGCTTGCATCCAGCGCGATCCTGCGGTCTTAATGAGGTCGTCCGTCCACCTTGTAGGTGGACGTCCTACGCTGCGCTTGCCGGTACGTGGTCTCCACTCGAGGACTTTTCGACCCCATCGGTCATCAGTCCTCCGTGATATGTGCCCTGCCCATTGCCACTTCAACCTGCCAATCCGCTGGGCTATGTCGGTAACCTTGGTTCTTCTACGGATCTCCTCATTTCTGATTCGATCGCGCAGAGAAACTCCGAGCATAGCCCTCTCCATGGCTCGTTGGGCTACTTGAAGCTTACTAATAAGGCCCATAGTGAGAGACCACGTTTCTGTGCCGTAAGTCATCACTGGCAACACACACTGGTCGAAAACTTTCGACTTGAGGCACTGAGGTATGTCGGACGAGAAGACGTTACGCAATTTTCCGAACGCTGCCCAGCCGAGTTGGATTCGGCGATTGGCCTCTTTCTTGAAGTCGGACCTACCTAACTGGACTACTTGTCCTAGGTAGACGTACGAGTCAACGACTTCAAGAACCGAGTTCCCAACTGAAATAGGGGTGGGTACAACATGGTAATTACACATGACCTTTGTCTTGTCCATGTTCATTTTAAGGCCCACCTGTTGAGATACTCGATTTAGGCCTTCAAGCATCGTACTGAGTTCCTCCATCGACTTAAATAATAATTATCTCCAAATGGGATTAAATTACTTACTGATGTCATTATTTACTTTTAACTGAATTATAAATCTGATTAGCTCTATATAGAGATAGAGTGTCCACCATTCATCAATGTCGGTATTGATGTTGGCGGTCCAATTGCTATCATTCCCTAGACAAAGAACCATTTTATGAGAGTCCACGTTTGAACTCTCTCTATGTGCCTTTTTGTACAACGAGAATTAATGAGGTAACCAAATAATATTCATCTTGAACGATATGCTTGCATAGCAATATATCGGCGCCCAAAGCTGAGAGGCAAAGCACTGCTCACGTCATTTTGAAGATCAGATTTAAAACCATGCCTTTCAATTATGGACTATGAAATGCGCAGAGGTCTATCTCAGATCTCTTTTAGAGGGGACGTAACATTTTTTCGCTGCGCGGTCAGCAACGTCTGTGCACGCCCCCTACAGTAAGCATTGAACTACATATACAGGTCGCAGCATATAAGTCTAGCGCTGAGAGAAGTGTAGAGGGGGTGGCTGCGCATGAGTATAGCATGGCGGTATAGTACCCTCAGCGCTAGACTTACGTGCCGCTACTTGTACGCAGAACGCACCATCGTGGTTTTAGTAGCTGTAGCATATTTTAAGCATTGACAATTTGATTATATGTATCTGTTTTTATTTAGTCGACTGAGCGATAGAGATCGGCTCCCTAAAAAGGTTCTACCACTAACTTGTGCCTAGAATATCGACGTGATTTACGAAACCAAACATTAATACACGTTAATATATTATTTATATTAATTCGGTGAGTTTCTCAGGGTCAGTGGTACGTCATAGATCTAGCAGTGCAGAGGCGGACGCCATGTTTGCTTCGATGCGGGATTTTAGCTGCTCAAGCCGGCTAGAATGGGACATCACTTTTGTTAGAAAAGCTACTGCGACCCGACACCATTTGTATTGTTATTTGTAATTATTAGTCAAGCTAAATTATTTTCTTTAGGGTTAAATGGGACTTATATTTTCCAATTAATTTTATAGAGTGATATAATACAAGCATTGTACGCCATTGAAGCATAGTATAATATGCTATTGTTGAGTAAGCAATTTTAAATGCATGACGTGTGTAATGTAAGAAATTGATTTCTTGACATTTCGATGACAAGTAAATAAAAAATTCTGAACTACTGTCTTGTTTTGTAAAGTGTAAAGACTAATTATCAATTTTTATCAAGGAAATAACCCTGAAATTGATAACAAAAATTACTTGTTCCATACATCAGGTTCTTTGGCTTTTAGCAAAATGTACTATGAAACAGTTTTGTTTTTTAAAATTGTAAATAGAATAACAAAGATGTAAAATAACTGCTAATAATTCGTACCATCAGCAGGATAAGGGCACAATTGCACATTTTCAAATTTTGAGCAAATTTTTGTTTTTAGATCACATTGACGTTCCTATAGATACTAATTCTATTGAAAGATTTTTGTTTATCGCGAATATGTCTACTCTTGATGAGCGACGTTGTGGTCGAAAATGAAGCACGCAGACTTAGAAGATACCTAAAAACTTTAAAAAGCTTTAGATTATAGCTCTCAGAAAACAGGAAAGCCGGCCAACTGTTCTATTTCCTGTGCGTTTGAATCAGCTGCCTGATTTTCTACCGGCAAAACGTATATTTCTTTATTTCTGCCAATTTCGTTTGGAGAAATCTTTTTTAAATGTGAAATTACGTTAAAACGAAGTAATTTTACTTACTTACTTACATGAAAGCTACCGATTAACAATTCCCTATTCATAGACAAAGAGCACAAAGAGCTTTATAGGCAAATTCGTTAGAAGTTTGATAACGTTATACAAAACAAGATTTCTTTCATTCTAAGATTAGAAAATTAGAGCAAGTACATAACAATATCTTGGACTCTCACTCCTACACTTTCTTGGTATTCAAATCTTATATATTTAGCTATCTCTTTCAGCAATGCTACGAATTCTCGCACAGTTGTGAATCCGCAGATCACTCCGATCAATGTTTGACCATTGTATACAAATTTTCCCTTGAGATCCCCAAATTTGAAATTGACAGCCTGATTTCCCATTTGTATCTTTCTTGAGACTGTTTTTTTGTTGTAAATGACAACCTCTCTGCCCCTCTTGGGATCAGGACACAACAGTGAAGAGACCTCTTTTGTGTTCAAGTGTGGTGTCTCTTTCAAAAAGAGCTTTTATCCATAAAAACTCTACTGTGTCATCAGAAGGGGTTGTATCTAGCACTACTTGAAAGTTTGTGCTTTTTATGGTGGTTTTGTTACATATCTCCCTAATCTCTTCTATAGGTATCTTTGACATCTTGCTGTTGTATATAAGGCCCTTCACAAAGTTCTTAAAAGGTAACAACCATACACCTGGCTGGTCTTTGCTCACTGTCTCATGATTCACTACCACCAGATTATTGTGTACTACTGAATGTTTCATCTGGATGGCATCACAACCGCTAGATGATAGCACTGGCAAATACCTTTTCCTCGGGTCTAGAGAATTTATTAAAACTCTCATCTGTTCGTTTAGTGGCATGCTATCCTCTATCATCAAGTCCATTTTGGTCTTTAGAGCCACTACCAGGTTGTCCGGAAGGTTAGGATTTGGCATGGAATAATCTGGAAAGAACACCTCCTTTAGAGCTGGTATCCTTAAATGTTTCGGTAGGTCAACTGCAGGCTCTTGGGTCCTCACTAGTATTCGAGTTAACAATGGTTGTCCCCACTTGATCCGGGCGATCGTAAATGCATCGATACCTACCAACGTATCGCATCTACAATCGTTCCTAGGGCTAATAAATTACTATCGTAATTTTATTCCGGACGCTTCAACTATTCTTAGCCCTTTGTATAATTTGTTAAATAAAAATTCTAAATGGGTTTGGACATCACTCCATACGGACGCTTTTACTAAGGTAAAAAATATTCTCGCTTCCGATCAAGTACTTACCCATTTTGATCCGAATGCTAAGCTTATCTTAACATGTGACGCCTCTAATTTTGGGGCCGGGAGCATTCTTTCCCAGATATGTTCAGATGGTTTAGAGAGGCCTATTTCCTTTGCTTCAAGGACGCTCTCAGCTGCAGAGAGAAAATACTCTCAAATCCAAAAGGAAGCGACGGCTATCATTTTTGGGGTCAGGCGTTATCACCAATATCTCTACGGTCGCTCTGAACCATTCATCCTCCGCACGGACCACAAACCCTTTATCGCAATTTTTGGTCCGCATAAAGGTATAACAGTAGTATCGGCAAATCGCTTACAAAGATAATATATACATATTATACTTTACATTTACAGTGTAACTTTATCACGAGTAACTTTTTGACATAATAAAAATATTTTTGACATGGCACAAAAACTTTGTTTCTGTACAGTTAAATTAAATCGATACTGGACGTATTCACGTAATCGTAATCAATGTGATAAAATCTCAAAAAATTTATACAACTGTGATTTAAACTTAAAATAATGGCAAAATAAATTCTATGAACACACATTTAACTCTATTCTATAACTAAAATTATTTACGAATTAAATCCTAAATGGCCAATTTCTTGTACGAAATGTAGAAAACCGTATTCCAATTAGTGGCGGTGTAAAAATGTTCGGTTTCATATATTTTAGGCTTTTATATTTGAGATGATTGGGATTCTAATCCGTATGTCAAATATATGCCAGCATTACAACGATACAAGAGGTTTTATATTTCTATCTAATATTAACACAATGGTGAAGTTTTCTTTAATTTTTCTGGGTAAGAAAAGAGGGAAGAAAGACCTTTGACATGGGACAAGAACGTGTTACAATGTCAATAATAATTATCTCCAAATGGGATTAAATTACTTACTGATGTCATTATTTACTTTTAACTGAATTATAAATCTGATTAGCTCTATATAGAGATAGAATGTCCACCATTCATCAATGTCGGTATTGATGTTGGCGGTCCAATTGCTATCATTCCCTAGACAAAGAACCATTTTATGAGAGTCCACGTTTGAACTCTCTCTATGTGCCTTTTTGTACAACGAGAATTAATGAGGTAACCAAATAATATTCATCTTGAACGATATGCTTGCATAGCAATATATCGGCGCCCAAAGCTGAGAGGAAAAGCACTGCTCACGTCATTTTGAAGATCAGATTTAAAACCATGCCTTTCAATCATGGACTATGAAATGCGCAGAGGTCTATCTCAGATCTCTTTTAGAGGGGACGTAACATTTTTTCGCTGCGCGGTCAGCAACGTCTGTGCACGCCCCCTACAGTAAGCATTGAACTACATATACAGGTCGCAGCATATAAGTCTAGCGCTGAGAGAAGTGTAGAGGGGGTGGCTGCGCATGAGTATAGCATGGCGGTATAGTACCCTCAGCGCTAGACTTACGTGCCGCTACTTGTACGCAGAACGCACCATCGTGGTTTTAGTAGCTGTAGCATATTTTAAGCATTGACAATTTGATTATATGTATCTGTTTTTATTTAGTCGACTGAGCGATAGAGATCGGCTCCCTAAAAAGGTTCTACCACTAACTTGTGCCTAGAATATCGACGTGATTTACGAAACCAAACATTAATACACGTTAATATATTATTTATATTAATTCGGTGAGTTTCTCAGGGTCAGTGGTACGTCATAGATCTAGCAGTGCAGAGGCGGACGCCATGTTTGCTTCGATGCGGGATTTTAGCTGCTCAAGCCGGCTAGAATGGGACATCACTTTTGTTAGAAAAGCTACTGCGACCCGACACCATTTGTATTGTTATTTGTAATTATTAGTCAAGCTAAATTATTTTCTTTAGGGTTAAATGGGACTTATATTTTCCAATTAATTTTATAGAGTGATATAATACAAGCATTGTACGCCATTGAAGCATAGTATAATATGCTATTGTTGAGTAAGCAATTTTAAATGCATGACGTGTGTAATGTAAGAAATTGATTTCTTGACATTTCGATGACAAGTAAATAAAAAATTCTGAACTACTGTCTTGTTTTGTAAAGTGTAAAGACTAATTATCAATTTTTATCAAGGAAATAACCCTGAAATTGATAACAAAAATTACTTGTTCCATACATCAGGTTCTTTGGCTTTTAGCAAAATGTACTATGAAACAGTTGTTTTTTAAAATTGTAAATAGAATAACAAAGAGGTAAAATAACTGCTAATAATTCGTACCATCAGCAGGACAAGGGCACAATTGCACTTTTTCAAATTTTGAGCAAATTTTTGTTTTTAGAGCACATTGACGTTCCTATAGATACTAATTCTATTGAAAGATTTTTGTTTATCGCGAATATGTCTACGCTTGATGTTAAGCGACGTTGTGGTCGAAAATGAAGCACGCAGACTTAGAAGATACCTAAAAACTTTAAAAAGCTTTAGATTATAGCTCTCAGAAAACAGGAAAGCCGGCCAACTGTTCTATTTCCTGTGCGTTTGAATCACCTGCCTGATTTTCTACCGGCAAAACGTATATTTCTTTATTTCTGCCAATTTCGTTTGGAGAAATCTTTTTTAAATATGAAATTACGTTAAAACGAAGTAAAATGAAGCGATACCTAAAAACTTTGAGTAATTAGTGGTTTCGGGAAATAGTACAAAAGAGTTCTTTAAATCATTAAAACTAAACAAACAGTTTACTTAATATTTGGCTGCCGCCGGTATGATACCTATAATGAATGGATAAAGCCCATTACTTACATGAAAGCTACCGATTAACAATTCCCTATTCATAGACAAAGAGCACAAAGAGCTTTATAGGCAAATTCGTTAGAAGTTTGATAACGTTATACAAAACAAGATTTCTTTCATTCTAAGATTAGAAAATTAGAGCAAGTACATAACAATATCTTGGACTCTCACTCCTACACTTTCTTGGTATTCAAATCTTATATATTTAGCTATCTCTTTCAGCAATGCTACGAATTCTCGCACAGTTGTGAATCCGCAGATCACTCCGATCAATGTTTGACCATTGTATACAAATTTTCCCTTGAGATCCCCAAATTTGAAATTGACAGCCTGATTTCCCATTTGTATCTTTCTTGAGACTGTTTTTTTGTTGTAAATGACAACCTCTCTGCCCCTCTTGGGATCAGGACACAACAGTGAAGAGACCTCTTTTGTGTTCAAGTGTGGTGTCTCTTTCAAAAAGAGCTTTTATCCATAAAAACTCTACTGTGTCATCAGAAGGGGTTGTATCTAGCACTACTTGAAAGTTTGTGCTTTTTATGGTGGTTTTGTTACATATCTCCCTAATCTCTTCTATAGGTATCTTTGACATCTTGCTGTTGTATATAAGGCCCTTCACAAAGTTCTTAAAAGGTAACAACCATACACCTGACTGGTCTTTGCTCACTGTCTCATGATTCACTACCAAATTTAAATTGGCGGAATCATTTAAAATTTTTATTTTAGTTATTTAAGTGGAAACCAAAAAAAGGTAATATTAATATAATAAAATAATTTGGTTTATTCTTTGTTACAAAGTTACAATCTGTATTTCTATGCAATAAAGTACATTGAATTGAATGTGCGTACAGAATATTAATCAGACTCCGATTCGCTTGAGGAGGTGGTGTCTTCATCGTCATCTTCGCCTACATGTATAATTATATTATTATCAATAACAGAATCAATCCTGATATCTCGGTCAAAATGTTCCACAATCAGGTTTTTAATCAGGTCTTCTCAACAACCTTTGCCCAGTCATCTCTTGTGACTTCCCCGCAGGCTTCTTTTAATAGGGTCATCATCTTTTTCGTGCTGAATGGCGGGGACGTATTGTGGCGAGCGGCGTAACCTTTTATTTGAGCCCAGATTAGCTCAATCGCGTTATATTGGCAATGATACGGTGGAATTCTTAGAAAGCGATGACCGTACTCCAGAGCCAGTTCATCGATTTCGTATCGCACATTTGCCGCTTTATTTTCTTTAACTAATTTAATTAGCTCTGCTTTTAGCATCTGCATATTTGCGTCAATGCCCTTGTAACCAAGCCACCATTTCTTCTTTTTTATTGGCTTGGGTAGGTGGTTTCTGTATTTGAACCGAGTGATAGGAGGCATTATCTATGAATATTAAAGAAGGCTCTGGCAGGCTGGGAAAAAGCACGTTCTGGAAGCACTCTTTAAATGTAGTGGCATTAATTTCCTCGTGGTAGTAATTTGTGGTTTTTGATTGAAATGCCAGTAATGCGTTCTCCACAAAGCCGTATTTTGCAGAACCTGCGTGGCATATTATCAGACGGGCCCCCTTACCCATTGGTACTTTCGACGTCGACGCTTGTGTATCATCGGTCCAAGAACGGGAAACCGTGTGATTGGCATTTAGCCATGTCTCGTCAATGAACACGACATTATCTCATCAATTTTTTTGCTTCTCTCAAAAAACTTGTCCGTTTTAAAATTATGTCGTATCGTTCTAATAAAATGTTTCTTTTGTCTGTTTTTTTATACGAAAAACCAATATCTTTTAAGATTTTGGTTAAAGCAGTTTTACCCCCGCTAAACAGTCCAGCTTCTCTTAACGATGCCAAAAGCGTCTTCCTGTTGAGATATTCATTTCTGGAATAGTAACCATATATATGATTTCTGATTGCATCGGCGTCAAAAGTGTCAATATCTGTCACGGGTTTAGTTCTACGTTTCTTTTTCGGAGTACGTAAAATATTATCTTCCGTGCCAGTAGAGCCGAACTTTTCGTTATTAATATTTGTTATCGTTCGTTTGCTAACTCCAAGCGCCTGAGAGACGCGTTCTTGTACTTGTTCGACAGGTACCGGGGGTCCGCCATTTTGCCGCTCCCGCTCAAAGTTTTCTTGCAGCTTGATGTAACTCACAGGCTCCACTTTTCAATGTTTGTCCACGTTTAGGCATTATTATGCACCAAAAGTAAAAAGAACTCAATACAAAACACAATCGAAGTCCGATTAAGCGCCGATGTCAGTTTGAAAAGCAGAAACAGTCCATTAAACGAAACATAATATATGTTTTCAAAAGTAAGATGTTTCTTAGCGTCTTTAGAAAATTCAATTGATGTAAGATGAAATTACGGTCTTGGTATTGATAAGTTTTGTTATTTTATAATTGACTTCTATATTTTTCAATTCCTTTTTTTCTTATCATACCTAAAGCTCCTCAACAGGAGTGGTTTGCAATTTCCTTTTCCTACGTATATCTAAGAATGTAACAATGGAACTGACATAGTCGCGTAGCGACTTAAGTTCCCAATAAATAAAAATTTTAAAAAAAAAGTGCTTTTGAACTATGATTATGGTCGTAAAATAGCCCATAGCGAATTCAGTACAAAAATGAACGTGTACTTCGCGACTTTGCCTCGGGTCGACGCTTTGACACAATTTACACCTAAATAGATTTGACATCGGAAGAAATTGATTACTGTCGTGCTTGATAATTCGATTACGATTCTTTTATTACCTCTTGAAATACATTAGAATGAAGATAAAGATTTTGCTAACCGATTTTATTCATACGTCTTTCATTTTTTTATTAGTAAACGTTTTTGTACCAGAGAGGTCTAGTCGGGCGGGATGTCTCCAAGACGGGTGCTCGTCGTATGGTGGAATAATAACACACTTTTGCACTAGGCCTACTGGCCAACTCATAATTTCAATAATTGTAATAATATTTTACGTGGAGAGCCCGTGCGTCCAATCGCCGGGGGCAGATGAATGAATGATGAGTGATGTACAAAATGAATGAATGGTAGTCTTAAAGCTAACACAGATTAAATTATGTACATAAATATTGAAGGGCGCCAAGATGGTGTTGCACTATTTAAGTAATCGGTGCGGCGCAGATGGCGCAATATATGGCGTCCACATACGCCACACGTTTCAAAGTAATGTATAAAAATAGCACAAGACCGAAAACAAACATTTTAGTTTGGGGTCACAAAAATACTTAGTGTGGCCTTTGATTGACCATGATAACGTTTTAAATCATAATTCAAATATTTTGATGGTTTCTCTTTGCTGTTATTGTTGTTTTGTCGATACTATATTGTTATTTTACCAAAATTTTGATGTGATAACTTTTTTAGCGGCGTGGTGCAAATAAGACTTTCTCTCTGCTGCCACAATAAAACTTGCATTCGAACCGGGAGCGGCCGTGCCGCGGGTTACGTTGCTCGGTGCACGGCGAGATCGTCGATTTTTAATTTCCGTCCACTTGTCGTTATCGTCTGCAACATCAGATTGCGGATGATTCATTGCTACCGAAACATCGCTTCCTTTCGTCGATGCTTGAGTCATCATACTTTGCGGCGGCGCAGATGGTGCTGCCGACAACAAAGGTGCAGTAGGGGTGGGGGGTGCGTTGCGGCTCGCCGTTGCAGCCTGCGCCCGAGTGGGAATGAGAAGAGGGGACACGTCGCGTCCTGTTTCGGCCTTTGCCCCACCAGTGACGATCGCGGCCGAAGCCCGAACTTGTGCTTCTCGCCTCGGTCGTTGCACAGTATTTGTTGACTCAGTCAACACCTTACCCACTTGTCCAGTAAAACCCGCAGATTTACCCGCATTTGGATTAACACGAGCACTTATAAACTGCTTAATCAACTTATTATGTTTGAGCACTGTCTTCTCCAGTGATAAAATTTTATCTTGCATGTTGGCCACAGAATTTTCTAATTTGCGAACAAGCGTAGCGGTGGTTTTATCCGACATTTCGAATTTTTCCGATGCAAAAATCGCGCAGCTCAATTAACAACCTCCGACCTCGGCGGTGGCGCGCGCGCGAAGAAGGTTTTGTCAATAACCAATAATCTTGTCCAGGCAAAAATCGTCGCAGAAAGTTAAATCACCGTATTTCACTTCCAGCAAAATTAAAAGAAAACATAATCAACATCGCCTCGTTCCACTGGAATGTCCGAATCCAGCGATTTTCATTTCACTATCACCACTCTCCAAACAAATATTGTCCATATATAGTGTTTTTTTGTACATTTAGTTCCATGCCGAGATAGTATTTGGCAGCCTTTGTGGTTATTTGAATCTTCTTTTAAGTTCTGCGATAAACTCATCACTTGCGCACGCCGTATTGTAAGCCACACGGCCCATCGTCAACATAGAGAGCCTGTCTTAGATTAGTGATGCTAAAGAAATCGGTTGAGTGGTTTTTGAAAAACGAACAATCCTCTCACCCAACCGATTTCTATAAAACCTCAATGGGACCACTTCTAAAGTATGGTGTACTAAAAAGTACTATTGGAACAATGGTAGGTAAATCAGGTACCCACATATTTACTCGTGGGTTTGCCATCTTTGAGCGAAGTTGGTTCACGAAGTCCTCTGTGTTGGTGTCGCGGTTGGTTGCTGCCGGTACGACGAGCTCTCCGGGTAACCGTAGAGGTTCGCCGTACACGAGTTCTGCAGAAAAACATTGTAAGTCCTCCTTCAGTGCAGTGCGGATGCCGAGTAGCACGAGTGGTAGGGCCTTGCTCCATGAATTGTTGTGGCACATGAGTGCTGCCTTTAGTTGTCTGTGAAGGCGTTCTACCATGCCGTTTGTTTGCGGTGCAAACGGCAACTTGCGGTAACTGGTGGTTCGCTTGCGTCTTGTGGCGCAGATCTGCAGTAAGCGATTGAAAAGTGCAGATTCGAACTGCCGTCCTTGGTTCGTCGTGACGATAAGTGGGACGCCATAACGCGAAATCCACCCAGAGACGAATGTCTCTGCTACTTCTTCGGCAGTGATTCCTGTCATCGGCCACACTTCTGGCCACCTGGTGAATATGTAGACGGCTTTCCAACAGTATGTGTACCCATCAGAGTGGGGAAGTGCTCCGATTATGTCCAGGTGAACATGAGTGAACCGTGCCGACGTACCGGGAAAATTGCTGAGCGGAGTCGTGATGTGTCGGGAGACCTTACAACGCTGGCACGCGATGCAAGAGCGCGCCCAGGCCATGCAGTCCTTGCGCACGCCGGGCCACACATAACGGTCAGCAACCAGGCGGGCGCTTGCGCGCGCGCTCGGGTGGCTGAGATTGTGCAGCCTCTGGAACGTCGGGCGGCGGAACGACGCTGGTAGATACGGTCTCGGCTTGCCCGTAGAAGTATCGCAGGTGAGTTGGATGTCCGTTCCTGGAATATGCAATCGTTCTAATTTTAATGATGAGCGCAGTTTTTCTAGCTCTTAGTCGTTGTCTTGAGCTTGAGCGAGTGCTGTGTGGTGTTTCTGGATTGTTTCCAGCAATACTCTCTGGTGGTGATCTAAGAACATTCGCTGAGTGGATAATATCCCTATTTCTTTGTTGAATTTAAAGAAGTTCTTTATGAGCCATTGAATTACAACACATTCTCCATGGTACGCTACTCCGTCTATTTTAACGGAAACGTCACAATGTGGACCACGTGGTGTAGACTCTTTGGGTCGTTAGAACATCATCGCTTTAATCTCCGTCTGTGTCAATTATGACTCGGAAAATATAGTACTTTCTTTTGATCGGCCTTGATGTCGTCTCGTTTACTACCTTTCACGCGTGAGAACAGGTTTAGCTTGGCGGCTGACGTCTCTCTTGGTTTACGCGAGAATGCTAGTGCTATGAGACTTTGTGTTTGGTTATCATCCAGTTCGTATGTTGAGGTCGCCTTACGCTCTCTAGCTGCGGACAGGACGGGGTGATTCTCATCTGGATTGATAATGCAAAGTCCTGAGGTCAGTGGGTCTACCCACATTTCAGGTTTGCTATAATGATTACAAATGGCGCGGATTTGCCTGTCTTTGAAACGCTCAATTATCAAAACTCGAAGGATGGATTCCATCACATCTCGTCTCTCAAAGGTTTTTGCGTGCTTCTGAATGGCGTCAGCGCTCACTTTTTGAATATTAGCTGCAAGCTTTGCAATATCAGCTCCATTTTGACTAATCAATAATGTGTCGTACAGAGTTTTGATAGATGTGGCTGCAATATTATTCAATACCTTTTGATACTTTGGTACAGCTTGAGCTGTTTGGATTGGCACTTCGAAAACACCGAATTCGGTATTCACTACTGCTACATCCTTTTTCTCAATACCGGTAATCAGGGCATCGAATTCATCAGATGACACTGGGGTAGTGTTTAGTCTGATGTTAATTTTGTTGTCATCATCGTAAGCCTCTACTAATTCAACGAGATCTGTGAAACCTTTTGACGCTTGTACAGCCTTTGCTACCCTAGTCTCCAAAATTTAAAGATAAAGCTGCGGTTCTATGTCATTGGTCTCATTAGATTCGTTGATGCAAGCGATTGGGCATACGTCATCGAACGCAAAGAAACTAAGTTCTTCGTTTGTCAATGATGATGTTTGTGTTGCATCATGTTGGTATGATGTGTTTGGGTTTGTTTCTGTGTGTTTGTTCATTTTTAGGGTTCCGTACCCAAAGGGTAAAAACGGGACCCTATTACTAAGACTCCGATGTCCGTCTGTCTGTCTGTCACCGGGCTGTATCTCATGAACCGCTATAGCTAGAAAGCTGAAATTTTCACAGATGATGTATTTCTGTTGCCGCTATAACAACAAATAACTAAAAACAGAATAAAATTAATAATTAACGGGGGCTCCCATACAACAAACCAGATTTTTTGCCGTTTTTCGCTCTATATTAATAATGGTAACAGGTAGATGCTTAAAATTTTCACAGAATATTTAGTTGTATGTTCACTTTAATAATAAATAATAAAATAAATATTTTAGGGGGGGCCCAATACAGTACGGAACCCTCCGTGTGCGAGTCCGACTCGTACTTGGCCGATTTTTAATAAATTCTCTTTAGCGTTCGGCGTCGTATGGTGGAATAATAACACACTTTTGCACTAGGCCTACTGGCCAACTTATAATTTCAATAATTGTAATAATATTTAACGTGAAGAGCCCGTGCGTCCAATCGCCGGGAGCAGATGAATAAATGAGTGGTGTACAAAATGAATGAATGTGAGTCTTAAAGCTAAAACAAATTTAATTATGTACATAAATATTGAAGGGCGCCAAGATGGTGTTGCACTATTTAAGTAATCGGTGCGGCGCAGATGGCGCAATATATGGCGTCCACATACGCCACACGTTTCAAAGTAATGTATAAAAATAGCACAGGACCGAAAACAAACTTTTTAGTTTGGGGTCACAAAAATACTTAGTGTGTGGCCTTTGATTGACCGTGATAACATTTTAAATCATAATTCAAATATTTTGATGGTTTCTCTTTGTTGTTCTCGTTGTTTTGTCGATACTATATTGATTACCAAATTTTTGATGTGAAAACTTTTTTAGCGGCGTTGTGCACTTTTTAGGATGGGTAACAAGGTTAAATTCGCGTCAGGACACGTGACCTGATCGATAATTCGTAAGACGGGGTGAGAGTATACCGCCGGCCCAGCGTAGGAGAAGAAGTAATATCCCCCTCTATTTCTACCCCGCTGTATGCCTTCTCTTGCTGTTTCATTTAAGCGGCGCAGTGTGATATTGTATTTTACCACATAAATAGTACTTTATCCACCTTACCACAAAAGATTTAAACACGCCTTAAACACTGTTTAACCGTACAATTTGTACTGTTAATCATTTCCTAAAGCGTGCGTAAAACTTTTGTGGTTAGACGGTTTATGTTTAAGTTTTCACTTCTGCCGGCACTCCCGGAGTGCAACCCGTTGTTTTTTTTTACTTTCATAGTACCTACTAGTAACCATGGAAAAAAAAAAATATTAACATACACAGTCTAGTCATAAATTCTGTCACATGTTTGATATAAAATAATTGAAACAAGTTTATTCATTATGAAACCATTTATATACCAAGATGAACTTAACAAAACATAGATTCTTATGAAAATAAAGTTTATTCAAAATGACTTCCGTGATTTTGAATACAGGCCTTCAATCTGCGCGGCCAGTCGTCTATCGCAGCACGAACGAGGTCCATGTCAATATCTGCGGCTGCCTTAATCAAGGATGTCTTGAGTGACTCCAAATTGGGATGAGGCTTTGAGCACGCCTTTTTCTCCAAGTGTTGCCATATCTTG